>CM059013.1:5000000-7500000 GCA_030272315.1 Paspalum vaginatum | reverse complement strand
TACATATACGGTACCAAGGGAACGAGAAATCACTACAGCTATTGTATCCCGTCCCGTGACCGTACAGGTACCGCGACGACTCCCAGGACATTGACCCGCTTCATGGGGTTCAGTGGTTCACACGCAGCAATAGCAAAGGCGCACCGCGCGCACCACACTAGTAGAGTCGCTTTCTTTGACTCCATCGCATTCATTCCTCGTTTCCGCGTGCAATCATTTCTCCCCCGCCGCATCCTTCTTGGACTCCTCTTCTAGAGATTGTGTACTCCTCCTAGTACTGTACTTTGCCGTGTGAAAGGGCTCTTCAAGACTGGACAGTTAACTAAATATGTGGTCAACGAACCACTGATTTTTTTTTAAAAAAAAAGATTTTGTTTTTTAATTTGCAGGTTTTTTTATAAGACTTGTCTTAAAACAAAAGCCTCCTGTGGAGTTTTGTGTTTTAATTTTCAAAAAAAAAAAAGGGATTCTATAGCACTCACTCCAAAGCGCGCTGAGTTTTGCCGCATGACGAAAACACTCTTCGTATGTATTTTTTTCCGTCAAGATAAGTCTTGACCAGAAATTACTTTATCACTACTAGTTTATACTCAGTAGCTTCTTATCACACATATGATTATTATTTTCCATTGGATATAGCAGTACATCATATCAATTGGGTAATCATTGACAACAGTCTTTTTTTAACAAATCCAGCCAAGCCTGTGCCGACAACAGTCTTGTTTTACATCACGTACTGACTGTATTTCAGAACAGAGTCTGCAAACTGTTAAGAGATGAGACAACATCATTTGTCGGCACAGGCTGATTCGTGCGCCCGCAGGCCACAGCCCACCCAAAGACCACGTTGACCTCTGCGCTGGACTCATCTCAGTGCTGTCATTTCTGAACCACAACCTACACGCTTCCGCATCATCGCATTCATTCCTTCCATTCTGCAGTCTCCAGTTCTCCACCACGCATCATCAGTCACCACCATGCCTCTCCTTCGCATTCTCCTCGGTCTCCTCCTCATCTCCGTGCACGCGGCGCCGTGCTTGGCCGCCACGGACACGGTGTCCCCTGGCAATGGGCTCGCCGGCAGCGCCAGCAGGCTCGTCTCCAACAACAGCAAGTTCGCGCTCGGCTTCTTCAAGATGGACAGTAAGTCGCCCAACACCTACCTCGGCATATGGTTCAACAAGGTCCCCAAGTCGAAGTCCACGCCACTCTGGAGCGCCAACTGGCGAAAGCCCAGTCGTCGACCCCGTGTCACCGGAGCTTGCCATCTCCGGTGACGGCAACTTGGTCATCTTAGAACAGGCCACCAGGTCCGTCATATGGTCCACCCGTGCAAACATCACAGCCAACAGCACCATCGCCGTGCTTCTCAACAATGGCAACCTCGTGCTACAGAGCTCCAGAAACTCATCCGACATCTTCTGGCAGAGCTTCGACTACCCAACGGACACCCTTTTCGCCGGAGCAAAGATCGGGTGGAACAAGGTCACTGGTCTGAACCGCCGCCTTGTTTCAAGGAAGAATGTGATTGACCAGGCTCCTGGTTTGTACTCCCTGGAGTTAGCGCTCAATGGGGTTGGTCATCTTCTATGGAATTCAACCGTGGAGTACTGGTCCACCGGGGGCTGGAATGGCAATTCCAATTCCTTCGGCTTTGCACCGGAGATGATAGGCAACATGATGCCAAATTACAAGTTTGTCAACAATGAAGAAGAGGTTTACTTCACATACACAATGCGGGATGACAACGTGATTGTGCACGCTGGACTAGATGCCTTTGGCCGAGGCTTTGTGAGGATATGGTTGGATACCGTTCAGGATTGGCTGATGACTTACAGACATCCTGTGCTTCAATGTGATGTCTACGCAATCTGCGGACCTTTCACAATCTGCAATGACACTGTGAATCTGGCCTGCAGCTGCATGAAGGGTTTCTCTGTGAGATCACCCAAGGACTGGGAGCTTGGGGACCGAAGAGATGGGTGCATAAGGAATACTCCATTAGACTGTGCAAGTGACCCAAACAAGACAGGTTTCACAGATAAGTTCTACCCCATGCAAAGCATCAGGTTGCCGCAAGACGGAAACAAAGTGCCAGCTGCTACAAGTGGAGACGACTGCTTACAGGTCTGCTTGGGTGATTGCTCTTGCACTGCATATTCCTATGGGAAAGGGGGCTGCTCTGTTTGGCATGGTAAACTGTATAATTCAAAACAAGAATCCGAAGCGTCTTCTGATGGAAATGGGGAGATACTTTATACCCGCCTTGCTGCAAAAGAGCTGACAAGTGTGGCAACGAAGAAGAGTGGAGCTGCCATCGGTGTTGCCATTGGTGTTGCCGTCAGTACCACTACTGCTGCTGTGATCATAATCATCCTTGGCCTGATGTTTTGGAGGAGAAAAGGGAAGTGGTTTACTCGCACAATCGAAAATGCTCAGGGTGGCATGGGAATCATTGCATTTCGATATGTTGATTTGGAACAGGCAACTAAAAACTTCTCAGAGAAGTTAGGGGGAGGCAGTTTCGGTTCTGTATTCAAGGGGTATCTAGGTGACTCAGTTACCTTGGCAGTGAAAAGGCTTGATGGTGCCCATCAAGGAGAGAAGCAATTCAGAGCTGAAGTGAGTTCAGTTGGAATCATCCAGCACATCAATTTAGTCAGACTGATTGGATTTTGTTGTGAAGGAGACAAGAGGCTACTTGTGTATGAATACATGCCAAATCACTCCCTTGATAGTGCATCTATTTAAGGCTAATGATATAGTTTTGGATTGGAATCGCAGGTACCAAATAGTTATTGGAGTTGCCAGAGGCCTAGCCTACTTGCACTCTGGCTGTCGGGATTGCATTATACATTGTGATATCAAGCCAGAGAACATACTTCTTGATGCGTCTTTTGTACCTAAAATTGCAGATTTTGGAATGGCAAAGGTTTTGGGGAGAGAGTTTAGCCATGCAATGACCACAATGAGAGGAACGATTGGGTACCTTGCACCTGAATGGATTAGCGGGACTGCTGTTACATCTAAAGTTGATGTATACAGCTATGGGATGGTTTTATTTGAAATCATATCAGGAAGGAAGAATTCAAGTTCAGAGTGCTTTAGGGATGGTGATTATTCAAGCTTTTTCCCTATGCAAGTTGCACGCAAGCTTCGCAGTGGAGATATTGGAAGTCTGGTGGATGCAGATCTGCAGGGTGATGTGAATTTAGAGGAGGTTGAAAGAGTTTGCAAAGTTGCCTGTTGGTGCATTCAAGAAAATGAGTTTGATCGACCGACCATGACTGAGGTGGTGCAGTTTCTTGAGGGTCTTTCAGAGCTCAACATGCCACCACTGCCAAGACTACTTAATGCTGTCACAGGAGGGTCACCAACATCACTGTGACATTTAGTTTTACCTCAAACATATAGGTACTTGAGAAAAAAAAATTAGCAATCCATGAGATCATTGTAGTATATATAAACTTTATATTTTTAACATGCTAGATCCCCTATGCGGCTGTGCAACACAGAAGATATTGAATTGACTTAAAGCCAAATGTATATATGATGCATGTAAAGTTGTTATTCAATAGAGTTGGTGTTCTCATTAGAAGATGGGAGAGCTGCTCTTACCTGGTGCGCCACGTCACCTCCCCCATCCGAGTGAAGCGCCTCATCATCGCGGAGCGTTGCGCGCAGGGGCAATACGTCGAGCACCTCGCGTGCACTGGCCTCTGTGCAATACGTCACGGCCAGATAACAGGACGCGAACGGCGTCTGATGGGTGGGGAAGTAGGAAGCAGCAAGCGTTCGAGGAGAGGGAGAGCTGAGGAGCAGGATTCCAGAGATCGCCGCGGCGACCGCACAGGTGGAGAACCGAGCCGAGAGCCGTGCTGCTGCCGGACGAGTGAGGCAGCTGGTGGGTGACAGCAGGAGTGAGCTTAAGTGAGGCTTAGTTCGGGTAAATTTGGATGGAGTTAGAATGGATTTAAAGAGATTGGAGTGTATTTAAATCCACTGATAGATCAAAATTCTCTCCAATCCTTTTCAAACCACTTCCAATCCTCCTTAATCCAGAGTTACCCAAACTACGCGTGAGGCGGCAGAAGTTCCCATGCTGATGCTGTTTTAGTTTTGTAATGCAAACTTTACTATAAAAGTGAACTTACCGCCAACAAATATTCGAGAATAAAGGTAGTACTTTGATAAACGTATAAAAAATAATGTGTATTAGTAAATAAAATACAACTCCATTGTCAGCAGTAAAGGTCTGATCGGTAGGTACAGCTTAAAGTGATGCAAGCTTTGTTCATGTCCGCCCTTTTCGTTGTGATTTTTTCAACTCCAACTATGACTGGTTCCTCTCAGTATTAAAAAAAAAGTAGAAAGTCTGCCTCATTCCATCAGCTTATCTATCATCATCATTCTACCTATTTTCAAACTCTATATATACATCTATTTTGCACATACACAATCAGCTAGCTTCAGCCTCACAACGCCGGTCCATGCTGGATTACGAAGAGTTCAAAATTCGACCCAGATGACAACAGAACGAAACTATCCACGTTTTTATCTTGACACTGATCCATGTTTATGTCCTTCTTAACTAGAGTATAGAGTATTTAAAGCTGGACAAAACCAAAGATTAGCGACCAATTATGAAAACCAATACAGCCTCCCATCATTTAAGGCAGGGGTACATGTGTTATTGCAACTACTATTAATATGTTTTAAAATAAGTATAGTAGTATACATTAGCATCCAAACAATAACAAAGTGGCACAGAACTGCTCTCTCTGAGCATGCATACAAGGCAACCATTATCTAGGCCAAAACACCACATGTTTCATTAAAGCAAAAGCTATATTTTGTTGCATGACATTGAACAATTTGCATTCTAAGGTGCTACAACTGACCATATTCGATCCAGTTCAGTTTCAGAGCATCCACGTTAGCCTCACGCCATCATTGTGCGCGGGCCTTCAAAGTTACCGCCCTACTGCAATACATAATAATTTTACCACATGACAGAACACAGGTACCCAATCAATTCAGCACAGCAGAAATTGTAAGCCTTCCTCCACCATCTAGTGGTAAAACTACACTTTGACCAAAAGCTCATTAGATCACGCCACCCATTAGCGAGCAGTGGAAGTGTTAGCCTCCCCAGCTGTGGGTCCAATGTAGCCCAAACCTTTCAGTTTCTCCACCAGCTTCCTCTCCACAGCAGCCTGAAACCATCAACCAGTGAGCATCAGATACACAGCCTAAGAGATTCTACTGCACAGATGAGCCTGTCTGTGAGTACCTCGAGCATGGGGCTATCTTTTGGGATGTTGCATGCTAGGACAATGTTTAAACCAGTCCTCAGCACTGAAACATGTAACTAGTTACAGTCTATAACTAAAAGTTACCATGAATGTAGTGCAGCTGCAATTAGTTACAGTGACTGTCAATAGAAACAGTACCTAGACGGCGGGCCATGCTTGATCCAGTGTTATCAGATGTTCCTCCGAGTACAGAGGTGACACTCACTCTGTTATCCTGCAAGCACCAGGAGGCGGCAACATGAAAACCATGACAATGATGACAACATACCTAAATAAACGTTTTCATAAGGCAACACTGAAAAAAAAATGACAAAACGAAATAAAACTATAACTTACCGGCCTTGTGGTTGCAGCAGCATATAAATGCCCAAACTTTGCTGTGTTGCATCCAACCCACACGTAGATCTGCATCATATGCATAAGAAAAACTCAAATATGATCACTCACCTAAAGACTATAGGCAGTTAGGCACCAATTAAAGCATGAGAGGTAACACATTGCAAACAAGCTGAGCGGACTCAAACAAATATACATTTGAAATATGCTGACTTTAGAAAGTATAACAACCAACCAAGATTTGTCCAGGCAGATGAAGGTTTGGACCAACTATTACAAGTATATAGCATTTGCTCAGACATAACCATGACAGATAAAAATTCAAGCTTAGCTCAAAGTGACAATGCAGAACAGCCAAACACATAAAATCGCAAGGCTTTCGTGTCATAATACAGCTGTAAGTTGAGGATTCATAATTACTTGATTTTCAAAACGGAAAGTTACGAGAAATTGGGACACCTTGCTTTCACCTAGAAGGATACAGCTTTCACCTTGCTTTCAAGAACAAGGGAGATAAAGCTATACTAACTATCGCGGGATTAAGTTGATGAGCCACGCTATGAAGTTATGGGAGAGAGTCATAGAGCATAGGTTGAGAGGGATGACACACGTCACAAGTTCTATAGGACGGCAATTAGACCCGCAATGCTATATGGGACAGAGTGTTGGCCTACTAAGAGGCGACATGTTCAACAGGTAAGTGTTGCAGAGATGCGTATGTTGCGTTGGATCTGTGGGCATACAAGATTGGACCGAGTGAGGAATGATGATATACGGGATCGGCTAGGAGTAGCTCCAATTGAAGAAAAACTTATTCAACATCGGCTGAGATGGTTCGAACATGTCCAAAGGAGACCTTTAGATGCACTAGTGCATAGAGGCATCGTAAGACGAGACAATAATGCGAGGAGAGACAGAGACCGACCAAAGCTAACATGAGATGAGGCAATCAAAAGACCCCTAAAAGTTTGGGATGTTTCGGAAGAGTTGTGTTTGAGTAGAAATGCGTGGAAACAGGTTATCCATGTGCCGGAATCTTGATTTAGGCTTTACCCCTAGTTCCCTGCTTTTTTCCTCCCGTTGGTGACTCTTTGCTGGGTTTCAACTCTAGTTTACCCCAACTTGCTTGGGACTGAAAGGCTCAGTTGTTGTTGTTGCCGCTGCCGCTGCTTTCACCTAGATGGCTAATACAAAGAGCAAGTGAACACTACAGCGATTATTAGTGATACCATTTGTACCTTTTCTTCCGGGTGAAGGGTTTTTTTGCTTTATCAATAATATTTTTTCCTTTTTCATGTTGTGCTCGGCTGTACAGTAGACCAATTATGGTGGTGGACTGAGTAAGCAAACTTTGTTCCCAATATTAAATGAGTCGGGTCTCAAGGTAGTGTACTACATAATTTTCTCAGACTACCTGGTCAGTGTTAATAGCATTGGGATCCATGAGCACAATGTGAACAAACAACCTTAGTTCACGAGGACAAGGTGGACTTGCCAAATATAGAACTAGCATGCTTTCAGGTCACAACGCAACATGCTAGACTACTAAC
This sequence comes from Paspalum vaginatum, assembly GCA_030272315.1. Lineage (NCBI taxonomy): Eukaryota > Viridiplantae > Streptophyta > Magnoliopsida > Poales > Poaceae > Paspalum > Paspalum vaginatum. The sequence continues at coordinate 7,492,799 of CM059013.1, read as the reverse complement.
TCTGTTTTACTGAGCCAAGAAATCTTGTTTACCTGTTTAGAGAACTTCATTATCTGAAAATGAAGTGTGACATCATGAAGGTCCTCAGTGAAACAAGTGATTTGCAGGCTCCCCTCAGATGATTCACTACCTGAAGAATTAGCTCGGTGCTCTGTTTGGGTTGGCGCACTCACCGCCAAATCTGAAAAGCCTGTCCTCAGTTCCTCTGAAGACATCATGCGCCTCTAGACCCTGTAAAGAGATCAAAATTTCTTCAGATAGGTGGGTAACGGCGTAACGCACTCACCTCTTTGGATCAAGCCCTAAAGGGAGGATTCGATTACACAATTGAAAATTTCAAAGTGGCATATTGTCTGTTAACATGATGCAAAATTGATTGAAATGAGGATTTCGGTATGTGAAGTCCAATCAATTTGCAGAAGGAACGGGGATTGGCAGTGGCGGATCTAGGATTTTCAGCTAGGGTGGTCCAACTTCAAACAGATTAAACCACAGGCTGACAGATGTAACATGCAAATGCCGAATCTACCAAACACAACATGAATCGATCAATGAGGTATTAAAGCTTCTTAAAATCAACAGTCACGTTTGAAATTTGCATTAAAGAAGCTTAAATCAACAGTTAAGTCCAAACAACATTACACCGCTACTTGTCTGGCTTGCATTCCTACAAGTACAAGCTATCAGGCTATGCGTATAACAATGTACAGCTACAGAATAAGCAAATGAAAGAGGATTCAGGAACCGTTGATTGTCTGGCTTACCTGGATGGGCGATGGCCGCCTACTACCCGCCAGCTACGGTGTGCGGTGCAGAGTGTGGGCGTCGCCCTCGCCGCCAGTGTTGGACGACCAGAGGACGGTCCAGAATCAGTTGACGAGCGCTGGAGATCGCGGTGGGAGGGAGGCAGATGGGACGAGCTTACTGTGGGAGGGGCGGCGCTGGAGCAGCGAGGTGCGGAGCCTTCGCTGCACTGAGGGGCAGCGCCGGTCGTCGATTCCGGAGGCGCGGGAGGGACGCCGGTCGTCGGCCTTCCTTGCCTTGCCGAGGGGCGGCGCCGGCACGAGGAGTTGGGGACGGAACGCGGAAATCGTAACGGAGGGGAGGAGATCGCTTCGGCTGGGCATCTGGACCGTCGGCTCGCAAGATCAGACGATAGCCGAACGGTGGAATTATTGGCTAGTGCTTACGATAGCCGATATATGCAGTTTGTAGCTACAACTACAAACAGGAGAATTATGTACTGGCAACTGGAATTTGTTTTTTTTTTCAAGACCAGGTAATTGAAATATGTTGGCGATGCTCATCGCGTATTGTGTTGCACACTATACAGTTTTGATAAAATCTTGCGGGTGTTGTTTCAAATATAGAAAATAGTGGGCATGTCCTCGAGAATTGAAAGCAAGGCGTTAGCACTATGCAACACAAAAAACATGCAGTTGCAGCAAAGATTAAAAACAGGATTCGGTAGGAGTGAAGCACAAGTCATCCAGCTTAGCTTGCAAAAGAACATAATAAGCAACGGCTTCTACGAGCAACAACAACCCATGATTCTCCAATTCAAAGAAACAAAAAAGGCACGGGAAGACGGCTAGGAGCCATTTTCGCCGTCACCCTAACCCGCTTCGTCCCTCCTGCCAAGCAATGCCCGAGACGACAAAAGCATCCTGAGGTGATAGGAAGAACATCAATGGCTGACGTGCAATCGACCTGCACGATGAAGAGCTGAAATGCATACATACTACTTCACAAGTTTAGATAAGCCCAGCTGGTAGCACAATATTCAATTTAGTTCAGTGCATGAGCATTGCGCTGTCAACTCCAAACGTTATTACAGGAACCATTCAAGGATCAGTCAGATAACTGAGCGTTTAATGCGTTTCACAGGATGCACAGGCACATGACTAATAACCACCGTATTTCCCCAAAAGACAAGTAGTCACAACACCAAGGCCACACAAATACTACCGATCAAGTTAACACCTAGCGTAGAAGCAATTAATCACCATAAAATGGTCAGCGATAACACCTTGGCTTCAGTCCTAAGGGAACAACCATGTCACATGAAGCATCTCATGGTTCCAGACCATCGGCAGAGGGGAGGAGACCTTGCCAGTTCTCATGTCGTAGACACTGACAGAAGTGATGTCTTCATCGTACGAGTAGTCCACGTGATTCTCCATAGTATCATCGAAGAACAAGATTTGGTCGTTTTGCATTCCATACTGAGACGCTGACAGAGCCCTAGAGCATGGCTGCCCAAGGAAAAGCATCTGGTCATCCCCCAGTGTTGTCACAGCCACCCACTGTGAGTGCTCCAGGTCAGCCTCGAACACCTCAAACTCACTCTTTCCAGCCACAAACAGCTCACCTGTCATTTTGCAGCAAACCTTCCTGCGGACCATCAGCAATGTGTCACTCGATTCCATGAGGTAGAGCTTCTTCTTGCTACTGAAAAAATTTGGATAGCACGGATCGCCCTTAATGACTTGTCCCATTCGGGAGATTTGTGGATCACCAGTGCTTGGGTCTTGGCTGATGTTGACAATAAGGAGGTTCTCATCAGCAGCAAGGGCGTAGAGCTTTCCCCGAAAGAATGCCATATCTTCAAACATTTTGCACTTGTCGTACGCGCGTACTGACCATGAGGAAGCCCCTGGCTGGCACACTAGAATCTGACTGGTGTGTCCAGAGCCGAAGAGTGGACTGCCAGCGAATGCAGCGACAAGGTTTGGCGAGCACAAGATTAATTTATTTAGGATGGGCATCTTCTTTGGCTCCATGATATGCATCCAAGTTGGGTAAGTGCGCACAACATATTTAGCAACTGCATTTGGGGGACGAAGCCTGACTCGAGACAGAGCAGGGAGCGTCACGGTGGCCCCAGAGAAAGGGTCGACCAAGAAGCAGCCATCATCGCGGGGGAAGACAAGCCAGCTGCCACAGCAGGCCGTCTTGTAGCCAGCGCAGCCGGAGCCAGGGAAACGGAAGGGCTTGCCGTAGGGGAGGCTGTAGAAGGTGCCGTTCGGGAGCGCGAGCAGTGGAAGCGGCGGGGGCAGCGGGGGGTGCTGCGCGGCGGCGCGCCACTGCGGGCACACGGCGGCGAAGGAGGCGCGGTCCACGTAGGCCGGGAGGAAGCGGAGCACCGTGCCGGCCAGGTCCGGCGGGAGGTCCGCCCACGACGGCGGCTGCCTGGCGCGCGGCGCTGCCTCCGCCATCGTGCCCCCGCCGATCCAAATCTTGCAAAGAGCAGGGAGACGCCAGAGCAGCACGCAAGCGTTAGTGATAAATCATCAAGGTGAAGGAACGCGTCAGGATCCAAAGAAACTGGAGCCTACTCGCCGCCACGAGCTACAAGGCAATCTGTCGAACAGCTCGCCGGCACTGGCAATGCCAGTGCGCAGGGCGGGGCACCAGGACAAGATAGCATTGGCGGGGGTAGGTGGAAGCAGAAAGAGCTAATGGCGCAGGGGGAGAGAAAGGGGTAAATACCAGAAGCCGCCGCGGCTAGAAGGATGATGCGGAGATCGCGCCGGCGGAGAGGCGAGCCCTGCTGCCGCTGTCCTGCCCAGCCGCTCCTGTTCGGGGTCGGGGGTCGGGACTCGGTGGATGGACGGGGAGCGTGGCCTGCAGCCTGCTTGGTGCTCGGGTGAGTCCGTCGTGAGTGTCCTGGGCATTCGAGGCTCCCCCGTGTCCCACCCCCAATTCAAAGAAAAACTATATATAATCCTCTGGGTAGAAGATATAATTTTCTGAACTACGAAACCGAATGTTTTGCAACTAAAGTATTAAAAACTAGATAAATAAACATCTGAGTGGTTTTGATGACGTGGCGAGCTGATGTTTTCAAATCACCTCTCCAACTATTTCAGTTGATACATTCTGCCCATCAATAAATTTGTATTTTTTATTTCTTCATCTACAAATTGAATTTGAAATTTAAATTTTGTAGGCTAAGACCGAAACCAACGGTTCCTCCATATGCCTCCTCCAAAATTAAATGTGATACTATTACGGTACTGTTCTGTATAGAAAAAATAGTTAGAATAACGATGGAGGATGGAAGAGACCGCTGGTTTCACCGTAACACCCTTTGGCCGATGTCCTCCCTCTGGGCGCTCGGCCCTGCTCTCCCTCTCCCGCTCCCACGCGGCCACTGTCACCCCTAGCCTCGCCGACCTCTCCCGCTCCTATGCAACCGCCGCTGCCCCTCGCAGCGCAAGCCTCTCCCCGCACTCTATGTGCCGACCACCACACCGGCCTCTCACGCATCTCGCTCGGCGTCGCTGCCCTAGACCGGATCGCCCTCGGCTTGCTGCCAGCTACGTTGCCATCCGCTACCTAACAATAGCGCACAATTTAACAGATGTCAAAGCCACGGAGCATAAGATTAAGAGGTGAACAATGGTTTGGGTGATGAAGAAATTAAAGTGGGTTCTTTTTTACACCCGGAGTGTGTATTTAAGGAAAATGGTAATTAAATGTCTTGAAGCCGATATCACTTTGGTCACCAAACTACAATAATGTTCAAAGAAATCCCTCGACAGTGTACGTTACCATTTTACTGGGAACACTGCACTAAGTACAGCTTTTTCGTGCGATGGGACACAAGCGGTACCAACTGATCAATGGTCATAACAGAAGTACAGTTCAGTGCTTACCATATGAGGGTCCTACTGTCCTAGCCATTTACATGAGCACTAAATTCTTGAGTTTAAATTAACAAACTATTTAATATCATACAGCGAGTCTAGACCAAGTACGGTGGAGCTTCAGCTCGCAGCATCTAATCTTGAGCCTAAACCTAATTAAACCCCCTACTATGCACGTGGTGATGTAGGAGGCCAAACATGGTGCGCATGAACAACTCACCAACTAGGTTCACGGATCATTAGAAGGTGCTTTCACATGGAAATGAAACTTCCTGACGGAATTTTAACACCGCTGCTGCTTCTGCTCCTCTAATGCCCACCCTTCTCTCGCATTGTTGATAGGGCGACGAGGGCATTCGCTGCCCCAGTAACATGGCTGCTAGCATCAAGGCCTAACATAGATGATTCGTTTTTGTCAGATGCTGCAGCCTGGTCTTTTTTCGGCTCCCCATTTACTGCAGCCACCATCCCAAGTAGTATTAGTGAAACCAATGAAATGAAGTACGAAAACCTAGCCACTTTTATAATCCAGAGTGAGTTTTCAGGCACGCACTTGGCTTAGGAGCATTATAGACCTTAGCGGACACACAGTGGCCTTTAGAACAACCGCTAACTGGCAATGTGTCAGCTAGTGGAGGTTCATAGTGCCTTGGCGTTTTATTTGATGCAGGATCATCATGGCCATTAGGAGTGATACTCAGTGCCAGAGAATCACAGCCCTTGGTGCTCGTATTAGCCATTGGAGATTCATGGCACTTTGGCGCTCTACTTGATGCTGGAGCACCAATGCCTTTTGGTGTGATACTCAGTGCCAGGGTATCACGGCCCTTGGTGCTCATATTAGGTATCAGGAGAATCATGACGCTTTGGCATTTTACTTGATGCTGGACCACCATTGATTTTTGGTGTGATACTCAGCGCCAGAGAATCACGGCTCTCGATGCCCATAGAAGATGTTTTTCCATGGCCTGCACAAAAATCAAAACATTAATGGTCCAGATTTCGAAGGCAGCAACAGTCCTGCATAGAGGTTGAGGCTTACCTGGAGCATGAACTTGAGGTATAGAAACCGATGTCAAACTAGATTGGCCTTTTACTAAATGAGCCACTGGGCTTCGTGATGTAATACCCAGTGATGTAATACCCAGCGAAAGGAATTTCTGACCTTCAGGTGTCATTCTTGGTGCAGAATTGGGTTGTTTCGCACCTGTACTTTTAGAATTTCCAAGTGCCAAGTTTGGCACAGCAGATTCAGATACCTTAGAAGTGAGACCTGGAGCAGAAACTCCATGGATTTTGGAAGCATTACTTTGTGCTAGAGAAGCATGACCAGGTTGTCCTGTGGTTGGTGTAGCAGATTTGCGAACTTCCTGACTAGGAGATGAAGAACTTCCAGAAATCGTCCTCAAAAGGCCATCACAAACTATAGGTGCCACTCTTCCTACAACAGAATCTTGGTTTTTGGCACATGGGGTTGCAGAATTTCCAGGTGACATGATCTGTATAGGAGAATCTCTGCATTTGGGTTCCATGCTTGTAGTACTCCCACATATGGCAACAGGCTGCACTAGATGTATCTGGTACAGCACTTGGTGCCAGGCAATCATTGCATTTGGGCACCACATCTGTTGCAAAGGCATCACATTCTTTGGTGCTAAGAACTGTGGCATGTTCGGCCACAGCATTTGTTGCATGTGAATCACCATGGCTAACACTCAGAGTTAATGAACAATCTTCACCTGCCTCATCCAAAGATAATTGTTCTGGTGCTGCCATTACAGGATCACTAGACTTGTACCATAATGATGGCTGCAACAAGCCAATAACAAAGTGAGACTACAAACATAAAAATTCCAACAAGAGAAAAGGTAGTACACATTACTCATTCAGAAAACTCAATCACATGGCTGAGAAGAGCAAAGAAAATACTATAACTAGGGCTGAACAAACAGGTTTATTTCAAAGCATTCACTCATCAAGTCTAAGAGTGAACCTTGGGAAGAAAGGATTACATGGAAATAAACTAAACCTGGGCATTGAATGGCTTTGACCAAATCGTTTGAACACCACTAACTATAACAATTTCACTCTGCTTGATAATTTCCTATCAGTTTCCCTTACTGTCAACCACTAAACAATTCAACTCTCAGAAATGCAAAAGAGTAGATGCTAACCATATATAACCTTATTATGACTACTTTGTTGGGTAACAGTTGCATATCCATACCATTGATGAGATAAATCAATTGCTTCAGAAAAGATAGCAGTTTTGTGTCTGAAAACTGGAAAAAAAAAATCCTACAGTTATGCAGCCAGGCTCATGCTCTTATATGGTGGATCAAGAAAGAATGGACTTTGCTCTCCATGCAATCCGTATTTAGTATAACAACCTCCAAAAGGTTACTTATGGTGAATTTGCAAAGCATAACATGTGGCTAAGTCCTTTCTATACAAGCTTCGACTTACAAGGGGAAGAACCAGCATGAGCCTTGGAAGGTTCATCAGTTTTGAAATTTAACAAGTAATGAATGCAGCGCGAAACCTACACAGTAATGAAGTTTCTTCAAGGCCTCCAAAAGTATTTTTTCTCCAACTACTATTATCATTTTCTTCACCATTTCTTCACGAGTTATAATGCTTTCCTGTCAGGGAGAAAAATTGAAATGGTTGAGCACAACATACAAACCACAATCAACACCAACAGGTATGACTTAAATTTTCAACTGCTAGTACCTTCAACTCCTCATAATGATGGAAGAGAAGCTCCATTGCTACAGATGATATACTATCTTGAATCACTGAAAACAAAAGCCTGAATGATATCCATGGGGAAGTTGGTCCTTCACCTGTTTCGCATGTTACCTGCATACAGATTGATTGGTTGGATGAGTGGAATAGTATGCACACCAAAACTAAAACCATTCGGCTTTGCAAGATTGGTGAAGAGCTGAATGTCTGCCATCGCGCTTCTGTTTTCCCACTGATCAGTAAACATGCATCTAACAAGAAAACCAGTGTGTCAATGGCTAACAAGCAACAAGATTCAGGTTTCCTCACAGGTTGAAGGATAGAAATATCCACATCAACTTCCTTCGGTGATGGGTGAAACCATAAACCCTTCAAGTCAAGCAAATAACCTGAAAATAAATGAACCAAAAAGACTATTCACTCAACCTTTCTCAATACAAAGTGATAAAGGAGTTAATTCTTAGTAATAATCTTACTTCGAACTTTTGGCACAAGCTTAAAACTAACAAGATATTCTAAGCGTATGTGAGTGCTTAGATGTGATGGCCACATCACATAACACTTTGGGTTTGAGCAGTCATCAACACCAGAATCATACATCTCACTGCTTGGAAAAGACTCTTGTGATCCAGGTTCAACAACTTCCATGTTGCCCAATATCACACGGCACAGCAACATATATTGCACCCCTTTTTCGTCAACATCACAAAGACCAACACTGATACACGTTAAAACACAACATAAATACAATACTACATTAAGCATTACAAAATGGTAATGGCATAGACAGGGTTAAGAAAACACACCTGGTAAAGGCACGGTTTTCTGGTGAAAGATATACACCAGCACTCAAGCCAGCTTTCTCCACAGGATTTGCAGTTGTATACAAACCATTAATAAGAATCCTAACTATGTCATTCTTCCTAGATCCTAACCATCCATATCTCACATTTGCATCACCACGTGCTTCTTTAGTTGACTTCATCTGTCTTTCAAAAGCTTCAAATCTACACTGTGCAGTGATATCATTTGGAGAGTAACGGTGGATATGAAGTATGTTACTTGGTGTTGCAAATGGACCCATACCAGAGAGGAAAAGGTCCTGGACAAACAGAAAACCTTCACTGCCTCTTTCCACAGATGTGATCTTCTTACGCAAGACATCCACAGTCGAAGGTTTTTGGGGAACTGGAGGGCTAGATTCAAGAACAACTTGCTTGACTACTTCAGGTGGAGAGTTCGCAACCTTATCTAACATTATTCCCTGCACAGTGTTGTCAACATTACCAGAATCCCCCTTGGATATTTCGTCACTTTCCTCATCAAAGAACAGAGAAGGAAAGAAACGCTTGCCAGTGTCATCAAACCATGCAACAGACCGCTGTTTTCTGGTTTTTAGGTTGACCAGGGTCATTGACAGGAAATCAACAAGAATTGGTTCATCATCCATCACAGACACAACACTCGATTTATTACCTCTGAATTCTTCAATGAGAGACTTCATTATTTGCTCTGGAAAATTGTGCCAAGAACCTTGTTTGTAAAACATGACACGGCTAGGTGTTCCACTCTTCAGAAAATTGACACAATCATTGGCAAGGTTAGGTCGAGTACAACAGCAATTGCAGCGTTTAGCAGATGAATCAAATGAGGGCCCATTCTCAGATTTGACACGACGAGATTTGCAGTCTTTTGACAGGCAGTCATCAACGGATTTTCGCTTCAAGCACAGGGAATTGGATTCTTGTGGAGATGCCATTAGAGTACTTGCTTCTAACTCCAAACAACTATATTTATACGCTTTACTGGTCTCCCTTCATATCAACATCTCACTAGTAGACAATGGCCCTGCACAAGATAATAAATGACTTTATATCAAGTGGAAAACATAGTTCAAGAATTTGTGACCATAAGGCCACTCCCAGTGAAGGTTTCATTGGAGTTTCATTCTCATTAAATGCTACGATACATCAGTGTATTTGGTGACGTGACAAGGTAATTATGAAGAGAGACACTAAGAGAGAGAGAGAGTCATGGGAGGTGCGGGGATACACGGTTACCTAGACAAAATCTGATGTGGCACTCTTGGTAACTGTGAAATGAAACTCCCCACTAGGAATGGCCTAAGATGTTGGTGAAATAATAAATACGGAGTTTAACATTAGTAGAACAATGTCACTATTCACTAGCATTCAAAGCGGCACAAGGAACATCAATTGCATAAGCAAGCATCAATCATACAAATAAGAGTCTAATTAAGCTGTTTTCTAAATAATGAATATCAAAACCTATGAGCATCACTAAGCAGTGCACCTCGGGATTCTTGTCCCCTAAAAATAGGAACCCCAGGTAGATATAGAAGCTTCATAATTGGTCAAGCCTGGCCCAAAAACCAGTTGACGATCAAACACAGCAGTAGCACAAGCTCTTTCAAGAGCAGGGTTTAGGTTATCATTCTCTGATACACCTGTAAAATATTTATGCATTGCCATTTCCCAACCTCTAGAATTTAAAAATCAACACCACCACTGATCAAAATATTAAAGATGTCTCAAACCTCTAGAATTTAAAAATCAACACAACAACTGATCAAAGTGTTAAGTAATAGCAATTTGTATATGGGCCTAAGGCCTTTTAGTACTCATCTGCCCGTATGGGCTTAGGGTTGGGCGTGGCTGGCTGACCTTCCTGGTCGCTGCCCCCCTAGTAGATTAGGATCAGGACTCGGAGTCCTCTAGGGATAGGACTCCTCCCCTGACCTGCATATATATGTACATGTACCCCTAATCTACGGTCAATCTATTCAGATTGCACCGACACCTTCAGTCCTGTCGTCAAGCCAGCCACTGTCCGCACAGTGTTATCCCTGGCGCTCTCTCGGTGTTGGCCAATTCATCAGTTGGACGTCAAGAATGCGTTCCTTCACGGGACGCTCTCCGAGACCGTCTACTGTGTTCAGCCTTCTGGGTTTGAGGATCCTGCACATCCCGACTACGTCTGCCGCCTGAACAAGTCCTTGTATGGCTTGAAGCAAGCACCCAGAGCTTGGTACTAGTCGTTTTGCTGCCTATCTCATCTCCATGGGTTTTGTGGAGACCAAGTCTGATACTTCCTTGTTCGTCTACCGGCGCGGCTCAGACATCGCTTACTTGTTGGTTTACGTGGATGATATTGTGCTCACAGCATCGTCTACATCTCTACTTCAAGGGACGATCCGTGCTCTGCAATGGGAATTCTCCATGTCAGATCTTGGTTCGCTTCATCACTTCCTGGGGATGCATTTATAGCAGTTTGACGACTGGCCTGTTTTTGTCTCAGCATCAGTATATGCTTGATATCTTGGACCGCGCCGGGATGTCGGACTGCAAGCCATGCATTACGCCAGTGGACACAAACCCCAAGCTTTCCGAGACAGAAGGCGCTCGTGTTGAGGATGCGACGGATTTTCGCAGTCTTGCTGGAGCCCTGCAGTATCTTACCTTCACTAGGCCAGATATTGCGTACGCTGTACAGCAAGTGTGCCTGCATATGCACGATCCACGCAAGCCCCACCTTGCAGCTCTGAAGCACATTCTTCGGTATATCCGTGGCACTGTTGACCTGGGATTGTTGTTGCGGCCGTCGACCGCTTCTGATCTGGTGGTCTACTCTGATGCTGACTGGGCCGGTTGTCCAGATACGCGTAAATCTACGTCCGGATATGCTGTGTTTCTTGGTGACGACCTCATCTCCTGGTCCTCCAAGCGTCAGATGACTGTCTCCAGATCTAGTGCCGAGGCAGAATAACAGCGCAGTTGCTAATGCAGTAGCAGAAGCATCTTGGCTGCGGCAATTGCTTCTGGAACTCCATGCACCTCTTCAGCGGACCACTCTTGTCTATTGCGACAACATCAGCACCGTATACATGGCCTCCAACCCCGTTCAGCATCAGCGCACGAAGCACATTGAGATTGATCTTCACTTCGTTCGTGAGAAGGTGGCTTTAGGTGAAGTAAGGGTTCTGCACGTTCCCACATCGCTTCAGTTTGCAGACGTCTTCACCAAAGGATTGCTGTCTCCAGTGTTCACGGAGTTCAGGTCCAGTCTGAACGTTCGACGTGCTGCCGTTCCGACTGCGGGGGGGTTGTATATGGGCCTAAGGCCTTCTGTACTCATCTGCCCGTATGGGCTTAGGGTTGGGCGTGGCTGGCTGACCTTCCTGGTCGCCGCCTCCCTAGTAGATTAGGATCAGGACTCGGAGTCCTCTAGGGATAGGACTCCTCCCCTGACCCCTGATCTACAATCAATCTATTCAGATTGCCCTACTTTCATAAGGATGTCAAATTCCAATTTCCATTGACATGAAAGCATCATCTTGAGCGGAAATTGAAGACGATAGACAGCCCTTAAACATCTCACCTGCTAAAAGCATGAAGGTTTGTTGTTGCTTACTTACACAAATGTCCACACAGCATGCCAGTCTAACTTGCCTCCCAGTTGATCCTTGTAAGATTGCGTCCTGCAACCGGGAGGTGCAAAACTGCAAGGCTAGCATTGGTGACCAGACAACACTTGGAGTCTGTAAATCAATAAGGCTCCGCAAACAACTCATACTCTCTCCATCCCAAAATATGCCTTGTATTTTGTGGCGAAGTAGTAGCCTAATCACTTAATAAATCCTACATGGCTAAATTGAGGTCTGCCAGTTGCCCAAGATGCACCAGCAGTGTCTCTGCCCATCAGGAAAGGGATATCAAGCTTGTAGGAGTAATGTTAAAAAATGGACATCAAGGACCCAATCAAGTAAATACAAAAATCCGTTTGAGTTTGAGACAAACCCAGCTTTATACCCTATATTTGGACTAAGCACGTGACACATGGTTGGTGGCATCAATCAATCATCTCATATATTTGCCACGTCATAATTCGAAGGAGATATAATCAAGGGCCCAAAAGGTGAGGACGTCCCATAGAACTTATTTCTCACTACAATCGGAGCAATATTTGAAATTGACCGGTTTTTTCTGATATTTGATAAGTGCAAACGCACAAAACAGTTGCTAAATGCTTTTAAAACAACATCTACATTATGCATTAAGGAAAACTTAATTATCCCATCTCTCAGATGAGAGATTTAAATTTAAGTAACTTCTGTGTAGAAACTACAAGAAGAATACTTCCATATAAGATATTCTTGCACAAACTTCTACTGATACATTAAGAAACAGTCATTTAAGTTATTAAAATTATATGATGCACGCGCGCGCCGGAGGGAGAGAGTGCATGAGAGCGACGCAGGTCATCGTCTCCTGATTCCCACGAGGCTGAGGAGACGTGCAGGAAGCGGTGCCAGAGAATCTTTTTGCTAGTACCCGTGGTAATCTGCCTTCAGTATCTCGTTTACGGGCAATACCCAAACGCAGGGATGGAAATCAAAACCATTACAAGAGTCCAAAGTCCAAACAAACAATCACCGCATCCCATTACCCTAGAAATGTTAGCGTTGGGATCTATTCCCATTTACGTTACCATTTGCATACCTGAACCAAACACCATTAAGTACTACAGTGATTAGAGAAGGCAAAAATCCAAGAATTACTTTGTATGCTCAACCCAATTACATGTTAGTCACTTAGTCTACTATGCTTCCAACCACTATACATCCAATCATGTTCCACCTTAGCTTAGTATTGATATCGTACTGCTATTGCGCAATCATATAGCTATTGGTTGACAAAGGCAGCAAAACAAATTGGTATTCATATTTCATAGAATCATGTACATTGCTACATCTATTCAATATTACTGTTAAAATGCTGTGGTCGTTTTAAAGGAAAAAAAAACAACTTATACATCAAAAGTCCCTGATTAGTTATCACATGTGCAGAATAAAAAAACTGAACACATGTGCTGAAGGCATGAGAACTTAATTGAAAGGAAAAAAGTTAAAAAACTTGAACTTGCATTTCAAATATTCTAATGTCATGGCTCCATAAACAAAATAAGAAAGGTGAACCCTGTTTATATGTTTGACTTAAAACGTTATGTCTACCCAGTAATCTTTACCTAATAATAAAGCAAGGAGAGTTTTTTTCTATCATCAATTTCCGTCCACCCAATTCAGATCCGATGACGTGCCCGTAAGGCCATAACTCAACCAGACCGATGCTTCTTCTTTGTCGTACACTTCTACTGTCCATCAAATCCAAAAACAAACACTGCAGCTGGGCCCTTGGTGGAACATGAATCGTTGACCGGCAGCCTTGGAAAATGAACATCGCGAGAAGACCAACATTGCAAGCGGATGTTGAGACTTGAGAGCCATGTCGCAGGCATGTCAGCATGGATCCTGCAAGTTGGAACTTGGAAGGGCTGGACAGGAGCGGGAAGCCAGCCCTGGTGGCACCACGCCGCGATCCGCTGCTGCCCCCGTCGTTGGCTCGGAGCCTCCGACTGAGGAAGGCACAAGTTGCACACGACTTCGAGAGGAGGAGAACGATGGGGGCACCACTACGGTGCCTCCACCTCTCAGTTGTGGTTTATGGTAGTGCAGTTTTTTTAGTGTAGATCGATCCTGGGCCGTTAGATTAAACAGACAACAGAAGCATTTTGGGCCACGGATAATAAGTGGGCCAAATTTCTGCTTCGGGCTGTTTAATGTTTTCCTTTTTGCTTTTTAGTGCAATTTCTTGATTAGTAATATATTTATGATTACAATGTTATTTGCACAAAAATATGGTACCGTTTCCACTGTTAGTTTCCTATTGAATTCCATGCTGTTGGTTGTATTAACCGTGGCAACATGGTTACTAACTTATTGTACCAAAATTAATACACACACACACACAAGAAATGATGATGTAGTAATAACCAAAATGTCCATCTTCAATGACAGTGTATATTGTACTAACGGCAAAGAATGAGTGATCTACTGATGCCAAAGAAAAATAAGTGATCGCTAACAAAATACAATCTATCTATTTAATCTTTGTCTTTCTATTCTCATTGTGTTTCATTTTGTGGTATGACAATAAACACAATCAGATTTCACCAGTAGCGGGCATTTTTGCTAGTCTTAAGTCAAGAGTATGGCCAACCTAAAGGCATCCACATAGCACGTACAAACAAGAAAAACAGCACATGATATTTCGCTTCTGTAGATAACTTACCAAGCCCAATAAGATGAGGGACAAATCCATCACGTGAGATGCAGGAGGCGATGGCAGGCTTGGTAGATCCTGTGGTTGAAGGCGAACTCCTAACTCTGCCTCTTCTGGATTGGTCCTTGCACCTGTTCTAGAGTCCGGGGGCGGCAGCGGAGGATAGGTGCGGCCGCGGCGCAGCTACTGGTTGGGATTCGTCGGGCTGAGTCGCTGGGGGGGGGGGGGGGCGGGGGGGCGGGGCGCCGGATTCGGTCGGGATGGGACTTGGGGTCGACCGGAGTGATGGTGCCCAGGGGCGGCGGCGGGACCTGGGTTGGGCGATAGACAGCGATGATAGGCGGCGTTTCTGTGCACCGACTGGGGCAATTTGGGGATATTTGGTTTCAAAGATAATCAGAATCTAGACAGTGTTATCTCGTAGAAAACCAAATACTATCTCATTCTTATTTTTTGTTTTGATCTAAAACACACTCTACTACTATTCATCTTTATCTATATTTTTTGGATAATGTGCATTATTAGGTTTTCAAAATGCACTACTAACCAAACATTGCCTTGGTTGCATGTTCCGCGGTGTCTCGCTCATACGTGACAACAAAGGAAGTTATTTTTGTGGCACTATCCATATTTTAAACTCCACTCAATTTGAACTTCAGGCGGCAGTGTTATAAGTAAAAAGGAGGAGGAAGTCAGAAGATGGGAGAAAAATAGTATTAAAGGATGGAGATCCTTAAAAAAAGATAATATATGGATATAGAATATAAGAAATAAAAAAAAGGAGAAATTCTCCATTCTTTTTTAGAACTGCAATGGCACTGAAGATGAAATCCTTGTGGATAGTGGAGAAGAGCCATCGGACTAGATTTGTCATTTTTTCATTTTGAAAACGGTGCTTTGTACATATTGTTGCAGATGCCGCTAGAGACAAGCTTAACTAAACCTGTGACATTAGTTTGTGGCAAGGAAACGAGAGAATACACGTTGTGGCAGCATAAAATACATAAACTAGATGGTACCTTGCGTGTTGCTGTGAAAATTTTTAAACTTTTTTTAAGTAAAATTTGAAAGTAGAAACGTTGATATGATTGCAATGAATACTTTTCCTAATACATTATATTTGATAGCATGTTCATCTTTTCTGATGAGAGAATTCCGTACGGACCATTGAAACTTAGCCGATTTCTTCACAGACCACTGGAAAACTTATAAAGACGTAAAAGTCACTGAATCAAATTTTTCGTTCTCTTCCTACCACTCCCGTCATATGCGGTGGCCACGGACGTTAACTCCAGGGTAAATGACTGGATTGCCCTTCTTCCGTTTTCCATTTTGCCTCTGCCACACCCTCCAGACGCGAGGCCGCGCAAGCGTTGGCCCCGCCGCCATCCGCGCTGCCTCCCTCCGCCACCGCCACCGGCCTGGCTCCACCCACCTGGTGACAACGATGTGCCCTACTACAGCGCCTCGCCCGCGTACTGCTCCCCCGCCTCGTCCGTGTTGCCCACCGTCGTCCCCGTCCCCCGTCAGCAGCACATCGTCCATCAACTCCAGCGCCACGGCCGCGTCGCACGACGGTTCGGGGCACCACAGCGAGGGGCAGCGTGCGGCGTCATGCACCGCCGAGGAGAGGTACCCATGCCAGCACGCGCCGCAGAAGAAGTACGCCGTGCAGGCCGCCGCCCGCGTCACGCCCGCCAGGTGCTCATCGAAGCCGTCTCCACACGCGCGCGGAGCCGGGCCCCGTCCTCCTGCCGCTCCGCCTTCGGCAGTGCCACTCCTCCAGGACCCGGTCCACGCGCCAGCGGAAGTGGTGCAGCAGTAGCAACGCCGCGAAGCCCGTGGGGACGGATAGCACCTCCGCCCCCCGCGCCGTGTCCGCCTCCCTGGTGCGCGCGGAGGGCCTGCTCCGTCACCACCATGTACCCCCGCTCTTCTGCCTCGCCCGCCGAGGAAGCGTCGGCGTCCTGGCATTTATTGGCGACGGCGGCGGCTTCATCGTCGTCATCGGCGTACTCATACACGTCGCCGTCCGAGTCGCCGTCGTCCGCCAATTCCGAATCTGCGCAGCCTCCGTAGCCGCCTCTATCGTCGATGCCGAAAGATCCCGGGGAGGTCGGCCGCTGCCGCGCACCGCACACGTGTCCCGCTCCAGCACGCCACGTACCGTGCCACGGTGCCGCTCTTCGCGACCTCCTCCGTGGGCCTCCCAGCCTGGCTCGTCGGCTACATCCTATGAGAGCCAATCTGGATCCATGGCCGCCATCCCTTCGTGTTCCATATGAGCAAGTCCTCCTGTGCAGCTCTCCAAACCTCCAATCGTCGAAGCTAGGCAGACCCTCTACTCCATCCCTTCATTTGGATCCTGATTGCATTGATTCAATGGTGGATTAAGGCATAGGTCGATGGCGACCTGCCAGGAAAGTGTTCGGGGGGAGACGTGGAGATGCTGATGAATGCCTCAGGGCTCAACAACTGCAGGGGCAGAACAGTCATATACGGAAATACTTGATCTCCTAATGGGTACTGACAGCAAAGGAACCGAACGAAAGTGACGGCAGTGGCACACATAGAATAAGAAAATTGCTTTGGTGGCTATCACAGCAATAGATGTTTTTCGGTGTTGAGTAGAGAATTCCTCGATTATTCAGTGGCTTGTAGAGAATTTTCTCTTTTCTGATTGTCACTTAAATGATTGATCCCATTTTAAATATATGAATTTTATATGATGAAAGTCATGTAGATTAATAGCTGCATGCAGCCATAGAAAAATAGAGGTTGCTAGAGCATGATGACATAGCTTTTTAATTTAGTGGACTTTATAGATGATGTGGATATGTTACATGTTGAAAGAATTAGGGTTAATGAATGTTTATATGATGAAAGTCGCATAGACTAATAGCTGCATGCAGCCACGGAAAATCGGTATAAGACATCAACAGAGGTTTCTAGGGCATGATGATAGCGTTTAATTTAGTGGACTTTGTAGATGACGTGAATAACTTGTATATTGAGAGAATTAGAGTTAATAAATATTAGTGGGCTTCACTTATATAGATTATATAGATTAGTCAGGAATCAAACAGCTTTCTCTGTTGCCATAGCTAACCGTGGAACTATGTGACTTTGTACCATGCTTTGGGCTCGCCACAATTGAGGTGCGATAATTTTACTTCTTAGGCTATTTCTAACTAAATCTTGCATATCCACTGTTTTTTTACTATTTTAATTTATTTTATTTTATAATAATACTATAATATTGAACAATGTAACAGACAGTTTTTTAAGCAACCTCGTTGGGGTGGTCTTTTTCTACTATTTTAATTTATTTTATTTTATAATAATACTACAGTATTAAACAATGTAACAGACAGTTTTTAAGCAACCTTGTTGGGGTGGTCTTATGCCTCAAGATTCGGCGGGTTCTGGGCGCTCGGGCCGCTCCCCCGACCGGACCTGTTGTCTACGTGGTGCCCGCTGCCCCGCTCGCGTCCACACGCAGGCCTGGCTGCACGGCTGCGCCAAGCTTGCGTGGTTGCTGCTGCCTGGGCTGGACTTTTACGTAGCCAGTGTATGACTGTGTGTTTTGTTTCCTATCGTTTTCTTATGTGTTCGGTTTGAACCCATCCTTGCACTACTGTCAAAAATAATAATTTATACTAAAATTAATACATAAATCAAGGTAACATCTGGATCAACTAAAAACTAGGTACTAAAAATATCTGACATTACTACATTCAACCAGCTAATAGATAGCTAATTTATTAGCTAGGTATATTTGGATCAAACTAGTTTTGTATACCTAATAATTAATTACCTATATCCAAACAGGCTAATTAAACTATCATCACACAAAACAGAACGTGTTGTCAGAGGCTCAAACACCAGTACGGACGTGGCGTTAGCGCACCCTCAGACCTAGTATATGTGGGATCCAAATAGCCCCTGCAACTATTTCCATATATTTTTTCATGTATAGCTAAATCTTCCATTTCCTAATACTTCTCACTTTTACCACTTTTTGTTTCGAACTCCTACTTCGGAATTCACATTCTGAAACAAACATTAATGTTTTGCCCTATAAAAATGCTAAGAGAATGTTTTGCACAAAAGGAAACTTTATATAGGTATTTTGGTAATTCTATCTTATAAAGTGAAACGCCTAAACATGTGTTTGAGTCAAAATTGCCAAGTATTTAGAAACGGAGCATGGGCTAACAAGTATTTGGTGTTTTAGAGAAATTGCCTATATAGCATTTGGAATAAATGACCGAGCTTTTAAAAATTAAATGGAAATCTTGTCGAATGGTTCATTTCATTAAAAATTGGATGAATTCTTACGTAAGGTCCAACCTCTTTTGAACTCTTCTTTCTACATGCACCTTTTCTAATTCTTGCGTTCTTCCTATTTTGCGTCCAAACATTATATTATAATTTTTTCTATGTTTCCTATTTCTTTAGGATTACGAGTGTCA
The DNA here is from genome assembly GCA_030272315.1 of Paspalum vaginatum. Taxonomy (NCBI): domain Eukaryota; kingdom Viridiplantae; phylum Streptophyta; class Magnoliopsida; order Poales; family Poaceae; genus Paspalum; species Paspalum vaginatum. The sequence continues at coordinate 7,473,785 of CM059013.1, read as the reverse complement.
TATAACTCTATTTACATGTTTTTATCAATTCATGTGTTTTTGAAATCCTACATCCCAAAGGGGCCATTGAGCATGATTATTTCGTCCATTTCATGTCCTATGATTTTTTATTCGCTTGTCTTTTGTTTCTGACATAGCACACGCAGACACTGTGTGCTTACACCCCCCTATGTGAGTTTCAGTAATTGAACGCCAACTTTTTTCTCTGCTTTTAATGATCTTTGTGGGTTTACAAATGAAAGTAGCTTAGAGAAGGGTGAAAAGGCTAAATTGAAAAAACACCATGACTCAAACAGAAATAATCAATAATGTCCTATCTAACCTGTGGATCAGTTCAAGGGGTGCTCAACAGTCCAACCGATCAAGCGGATTAAAACATGAATCAATCTATAAAGTGTAAGAACCAAAGAAGATAACATAAATATAAAACCTTCTAAAAGATGTATAGAAGTGAATCTAAAGATGCATCACATCAAACCTACAATATACCACTCATGAAAAAAACCATAGTACCGAAATCCTGCAGACTTGACGCTAATACTATTGCATACGTGCGCGCATGCGTCCATATTTCCACTAAAAATGGATTAGATCATGTTTTAATTGCGTAGCTTGTTGTATTGATCTGTAAGTATGACAATTTTATAGTACATCAGTTTGAGTATAAATTATACTTAGTAAATTTTTGTATTAGATTATCTACCAATTTTGTGTAAATAATAAAAAGCGCTTCATTTGTTTTTATCCAGATTAAAATTGTGTAGGTTGTTGTGTTCATATGGAACTTATGAAATAATTTTAGTAGATAAATTTCATGCTGAATAGTTGGTAAAAAAGGTCATAATTTCTAAAGAACTTAGTAAACTTGTAGATAAATGTTTGTCTGATTGTGTTTCGTATTTTAATCAACACTTTAGCACCATAACATTATTTTGATAAGGATTTAGAGAATGTTTCCGTATAATGTGTTTGGTACTGTCTTTTGACCATTCAAACTATCGGTTACAGTCTATTTTACCCTCTTTGGCTAACAGGATGCCATATTGGTTGGTTGGCTGACATGGTGCTACGTTGGCGAAAAACATTGTATAAAACATCTAGGATATAAAAGCAAACAGTAAAAAAAAAGTTGATGAGACCAACCCGTTTCTACATATAAATACGAAAAATTGACTCCGAGCATGGGTAGGAGAGGGGGCCAAAAGGACTTTCTTTCTTATAGGTTTTAGGCATGATGTGACTAATTGATGATCCCCAATCTGAGTTTTTTATTGGTGGCTTGAAATTTTAATCCTGAATTATGAAATTGGTAAGTTGAAAAACCCAAAACCAAAAAAAAAAAAAAACCAAGTAAGTTGAAAACAGTTTATGCGGTAGTTATGTATTTTTTTGAAATAATGGAATCTCATTTAATCTCTAAAATTTTATAATTAGATTCATTTTAATTCAGAAAACATATGAAGCCTCTATTTTTTTGCAAAAAAAATAATTTATCGATCTATTGATGCTTTGTTTGGGACATTAGGAACTTATTTATTTCTACATCTATTATTTTATCACTTACATGGAACATTATAAATAGGAATAAATGAGTTCCACATAACTCTAATATTTTAGAAGAAGCACGATGCATATTCATATTTTTTTTAATTTACATCGAATACTCCGTATTTAAATATAAGCCGCAGTTAACCTTTTTTAAAAATTTCAATCGCTTGTTTTATTAAAAAAATTTATGTAAACATATAAGAAAATAAGTTATGCTCAAACTCTATAGAACAAATTACACCAAAATAAATAATAAACTATATCTTTTTTTGAACAAAAAGAGCGATTGATGTTTTAGAAAAAAGTCAACCGTGATTTATATTTAAATACGAAGGTAATACAATTTTATTATTTATGTAAAAATAGAAATCACAACTGGATACCATTTTCTACTGGTTTGGGGGTGTTTTATTTGGTTTTGGATAGGTGAGACGCAAAGTTTCGTAGTTCGTAGTTCGAGGAACCGAGGTTTCTGAGAACCGCTCCAGAAAAGAAATGAGTGCGCGTACTGGATTGTCGGTTGTGAGAGATTTCAGAATTCAAGACTCGATTTGCACTCATCACGGAATTTGATACCCAATTCACACTCATCACGGAATTTGACACCCGATTCGCATGCCTTTCGCGAAACATGTCCGAGGCGTGCGGGCTTTTCATTTCAAGTGTTTCTCTTTATTTATTTTCTGGGAATTGCAATATCTTCCCTTTCATTTTGTCACCCCTAGGCATGTGAACTGACCAATATACCCTTGCCCCTTTTACCTCAGATCTCAGCCTCTCGGTCTCAGGATCTACGGGAGCATCGAACAGGCAGGCCGAACGGGAAGAGGACGCCGCCGCCGCCGTCTCCAGCTAGCCCGTCTCCACCATCGCTGCTCAGAAGGACGCCGCCGCCGTGTGCGCCCACCAGCACGCTGCCGCCGCTGCGGCCGTCCCCGGCCAACCCGTCGCCACCGCCGGTGCCAGCAGCACGGCGCCGCTGCCGTCCCCGGCCAGCCCGTCACCACCGCCGGTGCCCAGCAGCACATCGTCGCCGTCCCTGCCCGGCTGCACGCCGCCGTCCTCGCTCAACCTGCATGCCACTACCGTCTCCTTGGCTGGATAATCCCCCTCTCAGCAACCTGCATGCCACCGCGGTCTCCTTGGCTGGAGACTAGACTGCATGCGTAGATCCTCAGTTTGGTTGGGTTGTGGACACTCGAAATGAAAAGTTCGCACGTCTCGGACATGTTTCGTGAAAGCCATGCGAACCGGGTGTCAAATTCCGTGAGGCGTGTGAACTGACTCCCAAATTCTGAAATCTCTCGTCGGTTGCAAGCTGGTAGCAATGGAGTGCGCTGCTAAGGGACTGGCCACGGAGCCGTGTGCTGGTGGCGTCGCCGACCGGCGGTGCGGCGGCTGCGGAGCCGTCAGCTACTGCTCCCGCGCTCACCAGGTAGTTCATACCCTTTACCCTCCCGTTTGAGATTCAAGCGAGGGTTTGGGAACCTGAAGGAAGTTGAAATGGTATAGTTAGAGCTCCAACAATGGTAGTAAACGTCTCGTTGGAAATCGAATCTGTGGAGCGGGTATTGCTATTGGATTCTTGGAATTCCGGGGGCCTGTTGCCTTGGAGACTTGAAGTATTGCATAATACTGTTGGAATTGTTGGACTATGTTTAGAGGCTGTTTGGGTCTCTTTAATTGGAATTTCATTACAATAACTATTTGCTCCCCACTAATATAGGAAATGAAGAGATAATTTGAGAGCTTTGGAGAAGGAGAGCAAGGAGGCAGGAGTCCACGACTTTACGATATAATTCCAAATAATTCACGAGTGAAGGAGAATAATCAGTTTCTTTTGGATTAATACATACGTGGAATTAGATGAAATGATTGATTCCAATCCGTATGCATAATTAGCTCAATTTTTTTAGTTACATTTCAATTCTCCTAAATTCTTAGGAACCAAATAGGAACAGGGCCTTAGTGTAACTATGCGTTATGTATTGTTTCAATACACAAGGAAGTACTGGACGATAGCCCCTGAATCTTGGAAGCTCAGGCTGTCAGTCAGCGTGTTTGTTTATAACTCAAAGTATATTGGAGAGATGAGGTCTCGAGTACACTCTTCATTTTGCAGTGATTATTTCATTAGCCACTGAAGTTTCTGGGTTGGTGTGGTGTTGGTCCCTCTGCATTTTATAAAGGGTCTGTAGGCTAATCATATGGCATATAGTAACTCTGGATAGTTATTACAACATAACTGAAATATGCCATTTCTTAAAAATGCTGAATCAAGATACAGTCTGGCAAATGGTGCAAGACATACCGACAACAATAATATAAGATGTGTTTTACGGTGGTTGGGAAAGTACCCACACACCACATTGAGTTTTTACTGGCTACTACCAATAAGGCCTTTTAGCAAAAATTTTAAAAAGGAGATTTATATGGATACCGGTCCCACGATTTTCATTAGCGGTCCCACCTATTTAGCACCTTCTGGTACCTCTTTTGTATTACCTCCTATTTTTAAACCGTTGGATCTTGCTCGATGAACAACTCTAATTTTTTCCAACCACGCTAAAACTTGTAATAATATAAATACTTTTAGTTGCATAAGGTAATAATTGATCATGGGTCCAACCACTGACTGGGCCCAAAAAGTCAAGTGCTTTAGGGAGAAATATGAAGTTTTAACTATTTTATTTGCCAAGCACTCGTGCTAAATTGTTATTAATTTTTACATTGGTCTTTCTTATTGGTATATATGATTCAAATCCTTTCAGATTATACATTGGAGGGTTCACAAAGAAGAATGTGAAAGGTTTGCAGAACAAATGAGGAGCATCGATCTGCTGAGTCAGTTTCCGTTCACATTCTTGGAACCTCCTGCTCTGGTATTTCTCTGAACTCCTGTTGTTTTCCTCCCAACTATGACCTTTTCTCAAGCATTGCTAATTTAGCTCCCTGAAAATGACATGGGTCACCTACTATAAATTACAGTGCCTTGCGTCCCAAACCACATTTTACCCACACAAGCTATCTATTCTCCTTTTATATTTTTTACTGTATCAATTACTTGATACATATTAAAGAACTTTTGCTTTCTATGACTAATGATTCTCTAGTTCTCTCACAACTCGTTCCTTTCTTTAGAACCATGGATTCTCAAGTGCCAGGTGCTTCCTTTTGCAATCGATCAAACTCCACCAGAGAGGACTATGGAAATCAGAGTGTATATGTCACCCAGATGTTGCTTCTGCAGAGGACTTAAAGTCTGTTTTTTCTCTGAAATCATATTATGCCAACCAGCATGAGGCACTAGACAACTTTAGTTATCTTTTTTCCATATTGTTTTTCTTTTCATGGGTGAATTTTGACAATTAGTCATCCTGTAGACATTCTATGTGATATCTTTGTATGATCTACCATGTTTTTGTAAGTCCTATTAATTAACTTTACATATCACCATGACTAACTCGACGGAATGTGGCATGCATCATTGTAGTCAGAGTAGGATGGAACTCACCATGACTAACTTGTTTCGAGTATTTAAAAGAAACATTTTGCAATCCTTCTGTAGAACTTTTCCTTCCTATTTAATTGGAAGTTTTTTTTAGATATCTTAAATTCAATTTCATACTAACTGCTTGATTGCTTTTTACTTGATCAAATTTGAATCAGAAACATGGTGCGCTAACCATCTTGCTTTGACACCAGAAGCACAGAGCACATGCTTGTTTTCACCTCAATTCTTTTGTTTAGTCATTTTGTTACTTTTGTGATCATATGGATCGAATCTGAATAATCTTGAGTTGTGGCTACGTGCTGGTCTCTTCTTCACTTCATTAGGACCTGTGATGTTAGAAATTTCTTGTGTATGTTAATACCTCGTTGTCTGATTGTTCATGAAACAAACTATTCCATGGCTTTAGTTTATCTTTTCCATTTTAGTCCCAGCAAATCTTGAAATCTCTGATGCTCTTTCTGCTATTATACAGCATAGCAGCTGAATGGAACTTGCAAAGCTCCCTATGCCCATGTACAGGTGCATCTCTAGCTGTATTATGGTGGCTAGCAGTATATTTATCTCATCGCATTATCCTGTTTTTGTAATTATCAGAGCCAGAAAATCCTGTGGGATCGGTCCTGGAAAGCTGGGAGGACTATTATCAATGGAGATCCCTTCCCATGCATTCACCTGTTGCAGTTATACTTCATTGGGTATGTACACAACATGCTGTGGAGTGTGGACATTCCTTTCAACTCTACATTGCCTGAGGTTCAATTTTGCAGCCACTTACTCTATATCATTGCCTTCAACTCTCTCGTCTCCAAACCCCGAGATGTGATGTCGAGGACACCCTGTGCATTCACTATTTAGGTACACTATTTCATCTTTTATGTTGTGTACTCATGCTCATGTGCAACAGCACCAGTAGACGACTCTTCTCCTTTTGTTGTGGAATGCTATTAATGTTAGGAAAAAACTCTCAACTGACCTGGATGAGGACATTAGAACCTAAGTATTGTTATCTAACAAAGGGATATGTAAATCCAGCTCTATCTGTATGCTGAGAACTTTTACAATGGTTGCTCTATTCTAGAGCCGGTTATAGATGATTAGTGCAGTTTCAGCTAAACATATAATTTTAATGCATTTTTTGAGAGAACCTTTATATGCCAAACTTCTTGATTCCTACTGATTTTGACTGGAATTCTGGAAAAGCTTGCCCCTGTTGAATTATCACGTACCTTCTTCACTGCATGTTTTGGCTGGGACATGGTCGCTATTAGTGGCCACAATACTGGCCATTGACTAGTAAGCAGTCTGATATTCATTTGAACACATGAACCTTGCCTGTGCCCACTTATTTACTGGTTGATGGAGTTGAACTTCCTTAGATTTATGCATATTGCAGCAGACATTTGTATCCCTAGAGGCTGTTCGATGAGAGTTGCTGTTGTCCTCTCTTTTGTAAAAGAAAAGGTACTACTTGTTTAGGTTGTTATGTTGTCTTAGAAACATGAGACATGCATGGTGCTGAAGCTTGTATTTTTATTTAGGATCTAGGGTAATATTATTCACTTAACGGCACATCATTTGTTAGTTGCACCGATGTTTACCAGTTTTACTGTAAAGTGTAAACCATCACAGGAGATGGTCAAATATATCCTACGAAATATCTATTTCTGATTATTTTTATTCAAAGCTCATTCATTATGATAGCAGCTACTGACTTTTTCCATCTTAGTTCCACCAATGTTTACCAGTTTTACTGTAAACCATCACAGGAGATTGTCAAATTTATCCTATGAAATATCTGTCTCTGATTACTTTGATCCAAAGCTCATTCATAATGATAACAGCTACTGACTTTCACCATCTTGATGCCCCGCTTGCGACTTAAATGTCTAAAGGTCCTGAGAAGGAGCTACTTCAGCTTCCAGCATTTGGGGAACTACGAGCATTATTTCCAGGCATCCCGATTCACATTGAACTTGTGGGCCCAGAAGTTCCAAAATCTAGGTAAGGCGTAAGCAACACAAGCTGGTTTCCATTTTACTCCTATGTTATAGGAAAAATACAATTTGGTGTTTCCCGGTGTTTGTCAGACATTCACAATTTGGTGTTTGCCTGACAATTCAATTTCACTACCTTTTCCATTTTGTCAACATCCACACCATTTTATATCTTTGAATTAAAATATTTAAAAAGTAGTCATCTTTTATTTGTTTATTTTCGACTTTTTTCAATAGGATCAACATTTCAAGTTAGCTAATATATGCTCAATGATATGACTGATTTTGAGTTCATGTTCTTTTTCCTGGTTCTGATACGACGCATGTTGATAGGGATGGTGAGATTGTAAATATTTCCAGATACGCACGTTGTTCTGATGAGAGCTGCTGTTGTAAATCTTCTATCGGTTCTGAAGACTTGAGCTGCACTGCAGTGACACTCAGACTGTGGAATGGGTTGTATCATGAGAGATGCAGTGACATAATGAAGGTTTTCGCTACAATTTTTCCTATTTCTAAAAAAAGTGAAGTTCCCCACCATATTACGGAGTCAACAATTCCTTGATTGAACAAGTCAAGAAATATCGCTACACCAGACAAACTTTCACATGCATAATGCATCATGAACATTTCTGTATTGACTGTTGGTATACACAATTCTGCATCATACACAGTCCAGCTAGTTCTAGAAGTACCAAGTTCTTTACACTCTTCTTCTTATGTTATTGCTTGATTTCTTATCCATTGTCTTGTATGTTAAACTCTCTAATAATCACTACAATGTGTATAACTCATTTACTAGCAGCTACAAGAAAGATCCGGGATGGCGCTCCGCTCTCCCGCTCCCCTCTCTGACCCCGTCCTCCCACCTTCCGGCGTCTCCACCACCCCTCCACTCAGCCCCACGCCGGCGTCCACTCTGGGCTCGGCGGCCACCTCCAAGGCTGCGCGCCCTCGCGCAGTCCCCCCCCCCCTCGGAGACGCCGGACCACTTTTGCTCTCCCCACCGTGCGCCGACGGGAAGGACCAAGGCGCAGCGATGGATCGATTCCAGCCCGGCGGAACCTGCTCCTGCCTTGTATCGTGATGTGCTGCTCGCACCGGCGTCTTCCGGCCTACCATCGTCGCCCTGGCCAGCGCCCACACCCGCCGTTCCCACGACTATCGCTGGCGACGCTGACGGCTGGCATGTGCACGAGAGCCGCGGGGCCCGTCGGCGGCGTCTGCGTCATACCAAGCGCCCTCGTCGCCCTCCCCCTGAGGATCTGAAGGACAGGTGCTTCAACTGCTTTTCGCCATCACACCGTGCCGCCGTCTGTCGCAACCCCACTCGCTGCTTTCGTTGCCGGGCGGCCGGTCATCGTGCTGCGGCGTGCCCTGGTCGTGCAGTGCCGGCGCGGAAGATGGTGTGGCGGCAGGTCGGCGACGCCCCAGCGGCGCTGGCTGCCCCCGCGATACTGGAAGCAGCGGGTGGTTCCAGTGCGGCACCAACAACGGATGAAGGTTCCGGTGCTCACCCGTCCGACGCCCGGCGGCCACGAAAGCGTCGGTCTCGTCGACGCCGGGCTGGGGGCGTCGGTCACCCGCCACCTGCGCCGGACTCCTCTGTCGAGGGCTTCGACGAGGAGACCGCCCCCCTCCCCGTTGATGTCCTAGCACGGAGGCAACGTTTCCTGACCCGCTCGACTCGTCTCAACGATCAAGAGGGCGGCCTGCGGGGAGCTCTGATCGTCACAATCATTGGCAAATGTGAAGGTGTCACGGTGGCATCCGTCTCGTCGCTGCTTGGCCAGAGGTTTGGTCTCGCCGGGGACGCCATGGTCTTCCGGCGTCTGTCTCCGGCGGAGCTGCTCCTCGCCTTGCCCGATGATGCTACTGTGGATCGCGTCTACAACGGCGGGCAGCCGATTATCTCTCCTGGCATCCGGCTGCACCTGGCGCGCTGGACTCGGTACTTCCGGGCGGCGGGCGCTGAGCTACCCCAGGCTGTCAACGTTGAGCTCCGTGGAGTTCCTGCCCATGCATGGGATGCTGCTACAGCGGAGCTTCTCCTCAATGACGTATGTTTGATCAAAGAGGTCCACCGCGAGGACGATGGCCACCGCGATGTGTTCCGGCTCCGAGCGTGGTGCTCGCAGCCTGGTCGCATTCCCGGCACCATAGACCTCCTCATTGAAGAACCACGTGTCGCTGGGATAGATGAGGTGAAGGCTCTGTCGTACTCGGTTGACATCTCTACGTCTCCTGCGGTGGAGCCGTCGGGCGGGGATATTCCTCCATCTCCGCCTCCGGCTGCTGATGGTCACCGCCGGCGGTGGCGCCGGCGCCGGCACGATCCCCCTAGTGGTGGCTCGGGTCCTGGGGCTGACGCCGACACGGCGGCGAGCGCGCCGCGTGCTCCGGTCCACTCCCGCTTGGGACCCAGGTGCCACGCGGCGGATGGCTACACAACCCCCAATGCTCCGGTGTTCGTGGCAATCCAGGCGGACCCGCCGCCTCGGGTTCGCCCGGGTGAAACGGCCATATTGGTTGAAGATCAGGCGCCCGAGGCGACGCCATGCCTTGCGGCGGCTGGAGTTATGGCTTCTCCAAGTCCCGATGCCCCCTCGGTGGCTGCTCTCGTGCTTGAGGAGACGCCTTCTCCGAGTCCCGACGTTTCCGCGGCGGCTGCTGTCGCGCACGAGGCGACGCCTCCTTTCGGCAGCACGACGCCTAGTTCCTTTGACGACATGCATGGGCATACCCCTGACCCTTTGGAACATTCACTACCTCGGGAGGGTCCACTTGAAGATGAAGATGCAACCGGGCTTGATGCAGCTGGGCTTGGTCTGAACGGGCTGACTGGGCCTGCTGGGCTTGGCTCGACTGGACTGGCCTCTCCTCCTCAGTTGGTCGATGAGCGCACAGCGTCTCTCCCAGGGCTTGAGGGGGATCGAGTGCCACCTCTCACCAGCCCGTCATCGCCGCCTGTCCATCCCACGGCGGTGCTCCCCTGTTCGCCGCCTCTGCAGGTCTACTCCAGGCGACGTCACCGGGCGCCGAACTCTCCCCGGCCGCTGAGTAGTCCGGATGCCTCCTCACGTCGCCGGGCGCCGGATTCTCCCCGGCCACTGAGTACTCCGGATGCCCCCTCTCCTACGTCTCGGCAGCGCTGCCTCATGGCCAAGGTGACCAAGCCAACGGATCAGCTGCTCCCCCGCCCCACCATCCAAAAGCGCCGCCCCAAGGCTGCCCCTCCAGGCTCCATGCCTCGCCGCAGCAGGAGGGTGGCTGGAGCTGGCCCTTGCTCCCCTGGACCGGTGGTGACTGACGCACAAAAAAAGGTCATCAGAAGCCTGGGCTTCTCGGTGGAGCAGGAAAAGTTTGATCAAGACACTCAAGATAGCTACTGCAAGTTGTTCGGTAACACTCTCTCTGATGCGCACCTGTCCGCGCTCGCTGCGCTCTTTGGCTGGGAGGTGGGCGAGGGGGAGGAGGTGCGCTCTGCAGCCTCTGTGGCTTGTTTTTGACGAGTCATCTTATTGGTCGTCACTCCTTTTTGTTTCATCATGAATCCTTCTTCAATCCTAATCTGGAACGCCCGAGGGCTCAATAAGAGAGCAAGACGTAATTCAGTGAGAGATGTCATCCTGTCCTCTAAGGCAGATATTGTGTGTCTCCAGGAAACTAAAATTTCAGTCATAAACCAATTTCTTTTCTACTCGGTGTTTGGGTCTGATTTTGATAAATATGTCATGCTGCCAGCTGATGGAACTCGCGGGGGCGTTCTTGTTGCTTGGAAAAGTTCTGTGGTCCAGGCGCTAGCTTCACGCATTGACACCTTTTCTGTGTCCGTTCAGTTCATCGAAGAAGAAGGTCGCAACTGGTGGTTTACAGGAGTGTACGGGCCCCAAGATGATGGGGATAAGCTGCGGTTCCTTCAAGAACTTAGGCAAGTGAGAACTCTTTGTCACGGCCCATGGATTGTTTCTGGTGATTTCAACTTGATTTATCAGGCAGAAGACAAAAATAATTCCAATCTGAACCGAGCTATGATGGGTCGTTTTCGCCGTTTCCTGGATGATTCTGACCTTAAAGAGGTACCGCTGCTGGGCCGTAAGTACACCTGGTCTAATGAACGAGAAAACCCCACACTTGTTCGCCTTGACAGAGCTTTCTGCTGTGTGGAGTGGGAAGGAATTTTCCCGGATGCTGTACTGCAGAGCGCAGCCTCTTCTGTTTCTGATCACTGCCCACTCATTCTGGGTCTCAAGGTCTGCACCAGAGGGAAACGCCGTTTTCACTTTGAAAGTTTCTGGCCCAAGCTACCGGGTTTTGCGGATGCAGTGAAGCAGAACTGGGAGGCTCCTGTCGCTTCTTCCTGCCCTGTTGAACGGCTCTTTATGAAACTGAAGCGCCTTAGCATTGGGCTGCAAAAATGGAGCCATCGGAAAGTGGGTAATGTTAAAATGCAGTTGGCGGTTGCTAAAGAAATTCTCCACAGATTGGAAATTGCTAGGGATTCTCGCTCCCTCTCCCAAGGAGAGGATTGGTTGAGGAAAAAACTTAAGTTGCACTGCCTTGGCTTAGCCTCCTTGGAACGCACCAATGCGAGACTGCACTCCAGGGTTCTCTACCTTCGTGAGGGGGATGCGAATACAACCTTCTTTCATCAGCAGGCCAGATATAGAAAGAAAAAGAATTTTATAGCCAAGCTTCAGGTTGGTGATCGAATCATTGTCTCCCAAGATGAGAAGCAAGAGGCTGCGTTTGATTTCTTTGACAACCTCCTGGGTACTGCTGAAGAAAGAGACTTCACCCTTGATCTCTCTGCATTTCACCAGCAGCAACGAGACCTTTCCTTCCTCGATGATGCCTTCACACTGCAGGAAGTATGGGCAACGATCAAGGATATGCCTCTGGATAAGGCCCCTGGGCCGGATGGCTTTACAGGGCGGTTCTACAGATGCTGCTGGGACATAATCAGTAGTGATGTGCTTTTGGCCCTTGCTGCCGTCCACAGAGGTCACGTGTTCAAGTTCAGACTGCTAAATTCAGCGTACGTCACCCTTCTGCCGAAAAAAACCGATGCCCTCGCAGTCAAGGATTTTCGGCCGATCAGCCTTATTCATAGTTTCGCCAAGCTGGTTGCTAAGATTCTTGCTAATCGACTGGCACCCGTGCTGCCGGATCTGGTTTCTAATTCTCAGAGCGCGTTTGTCAGGGGACGGAGCATACAAGATAATTTTCTTCTTGTCCAACAGTTGGCCAGAGCATTGCACAGAAGTAAGGAGCCTCATATCCTTCTCAAGCTAGACATCTCGAAAGCTTTCGATTCCGTTAATTGGTCTTTCTTGCTTGAGGTGCTGCAACACTTGGGTTTCAGACAGAGATGGTGCGACCTTGTCAGCCTACTTCTCTCCACTGCCACTACACAAGTCTTAGTCAATCGAACGCCTGGCCCAGCTATCTCCCATTATCGGGGGCTTAGGCAAGGCGACCCGCTCTCGCCCATGCTTTTTATACTAGTTATGGATGTTCTCCATTCTTTAGTGAGGTCTGCTAGCCAGTGTGGAGCCCTATCCCCCATTGCTGGCCGTCAAAATTCGCAGCGCTTATCACTCTATGCAGATGACGCGGTTCTTTTTGTGAGGCCTTCTCAGGATGATCTGCTGATGGTCAGAGATATTTTGGACTGCTTCGGGCATGCTTCTGGTTTGAGGGCTAATCTGTCCAAAAGCTCAGCTATGCCCATTCAGTGCTCTGAGGAAGATAATAATCTCATTCGGGAGTCTCTGTCTTGCACGGTCAGCAAGTTCCCAACCACTTACTTGGGCCTTCCCTTGTCCCTTCACAAGCCTTCAAGGTCCGAGTTTCTTCCTCTGATTGACAAGGTGGTAGATAAGCTCCCTGGTTGGAAGGCACAGCTTTTGAACAAGGCTGGCCGACTGGTTCTTGTCAAATCCGTGATAAGCGCAGTACCCATTTACTTAATGATCGCTATGGACTTACCCAAATGGGTAATTAAATCTATTGACAAAAAGAGGAGGGGTTTTCTCTGGAAGGGGCATGAACAAGCTCATGGCGGCAATTGCCTTGTTTCTTGGACTCAGGTCCAAAGGCCTTTGATGTATGGTGGTCTTGGCATTCATGATTTGGAGCGGCTGGGATGGGCCCTACGCATCCGGTGGCTCTGGTTGCTCAAAACTGATGATTCTAGGCCTTGGACCGGCCTGCCTGTCCAAGTGCCCAAAAGTGCACGTGCCTTGTTTGATATGGCTGTATCGACCACTGTCGGTAATGGGGAATCCACAAAATTTTGGACTGATCGCTGGCTGCAGGGGAAAACTGTGGCTGAGCTAGCTCCTAATCTCCTCAATGCAATTCCAAAAAAATTTGTGAAGAGGCGTACAGTGAGTCAGGCATTGGTTAACCGCAGCTGGGTGACAGACATTAAAGGAGCTCTAACAGTCCAGGTGCTGAGAGAATACCTTCTTGTTTGGGACTTGGTCGATGGGGTGGACCTCCAAGATGACGTTCAGGACCAACATCAGTGGAAACTTTCCTCCTCAGGCACCTATAGCAGCCAGTCAGCTTATCTAGCTATGTTCGTGGGGACAATCAAGTTCTCCCCTTGGAAAAAAATCTGGAAGAGCTGGGCACCCCCAAATTGCAAGTTTTTTGTCTGGTTGGCCAGTAAGAACCGCTGTTGGACATCTGATCGTTTGGCCAAGCGAGGATTGCCTCACCAGTCAGCTTGTGTCTTTTGTGATCAAGAGGAAGATACGATTAATCATATCCTCACCTCTTGCGTGCTGTCCAGGGAGGTTTGGGTCCGGGTTTTGAGCAGCCTCAACTTTGTTTGGGTAACACCTCCAAGCCCAGCTAGTCGCTTTATTTCCTGGTGGAATCAAGGCACCAGGGTCGCTCCTAAGAGGCTTCGGAAGGGCTTTAATTCCCTAGTCCTCCTAGTTTCCTGGGAGCTATGGAAGCACCGAAATGCCTGCATATTTGAAGGTCGTCGCCCAGATTCGCAAGCTGTGCTCTGCTCGGTGGTCTCGGAGGGTAGTTTGTGGTGTCAAGCTGGAGCTTCTGACCTGCAAGACATCCTCCTAAGGGCTGCAGGCCCCGTCCCTTAGTCGTGTTCTTCTTTTTTTTCCTCTTTTTTCAGTTGTGTTTCTTTCTTTGTTTTGAGGGTTGCCCTCTTTTGTACCATCTGTTCTCTGTTTCTTTCTTAATGAAATGACACGCAGCTCTCCTGCGTCGTTCGATAAAAAAAATTTACTAGCAGCTCTATTTCTGCTATAAAATGCAGTAATTTATAAAGCAAATGGTGGACCTATCATAACTATAGCTGGCATGTGCTAAACTATAGGCTTAACCACCACTTCTTGCCAACTGATCTAGAGCTTCTTCCCACATCTATGATGCGAGGATATCTCCCGTTTGAAGCTGATTAAAAACGATATGCCCACCAGATAGTTTTAGTTGGCAGCTACTCATTGGAATATTTTTTCCCTTCTTACAAAAATGACTGCTGGCTAATACTTTACCTTTTGGTAGGTCTCAAATCCTCATCTTATTGTTGCCCCAAATGCTGGTGTTGCTGCATATCCTAGTTGGATGCCAACTATCGTAAGTGTCTGGTTCTTAATTATCGACCTCCTTTTTTTTCTCAAACACAGCAACCTCCTATTATGGTCGAAATGTTACTGGCTGTAGCCAGGTTCCACATGACACTGGTTCTTCCTACTTTACTACTAATTATTTTAACTAGTCAAATTGATGCTGAGGCATGCACGCCGGACTTAATGTTGTTCATTAAAGTATACTCACTTGTTGTTTCTTGAACCCTAACTGATGATGATATTCAAGTCAAAAAAAAAAAAAAAGAAAAGAAAAAAGAAAAAAACATGCAGTGGATTGAAATCTTTTGCATATGTAATCCCAGCAGTCTTCATTGGGCATCTTACCCATATTTTATGCAATATATTATTGCTACATTATATTGATAATTCATTATGCTTCTGCAACTTACCTGATAATGCCGTGTGTTATTTTGCCTTAGCCTGCAATAGGATTACTTAATGGTGCTCTTATCGTTTGTAATTCATTTCACTTAAGGAAATAATAAGGTGTACTGCGATTCCTGCAATCTTTACGGATTTCTGTGAAGAAGCTGCACATCTAGCGTCCTGCTGCATAAGCTCCATAACTGGTCAACCCCTCAAAATTCCAGTATGTGATATGCTTTGCCATTGTATTCTTTCCAATTGCAGCTATCAAGCAACCAAATAAAGCTTATCGATCTATCATCTCTTTTCCAGATACAGGTAAATCCATTCAGGCAGCCAGTTGCAGCGGATAACAGTGCGCTATACCTACCATGCTATTCAAACTGCTTTATTTTTGGGATGTAGAAATGCCACTGTGTTACCAAGAAACATTCAGAGATGGATTTGTTTCCAAAGATGACAAGGGTGCCATCAAATGGCCAGGAACACACGCTATCCTAGCCCTCCGAAGAGGATTGGCAAGGACACTGCAATTACTAAAACATGCGTGGTTTTCCTTTCTGAGAAATGACAGAATGGGGATTTGAATTTTGGTTTATGTTGGGACTTAGGATTTGGGAAGAAAGGATGCACAAATCATGAGGAACATTGGAAGCGCTATGAATAGCATCTGTACCAACCTGTACAAGGAGGAAATGTACTCTATTTGAGCATCTCTGAAAATACATTAGATGTTGCAATTGTATTATATTTACATAAACTGATTCTTGAAATATAGTTGTCGCACAATTCGAAGATGCCGCATATGTTTTCTATTTTTCTTATGGTAGGGCTGCATACTACTTAATTCTGCTGCTAGCATCAATGTGGTGGACTGGACATATAGATTGTAGGAACCGACTTCAATTCGTAAAGACAATGGTGTTCTGTGTCCATATCAGAATCATTTCTTGATATTCTTAACTCTCCCAGGCATGGCATTCCAAAGGGAAGTAAAATGCTTATTTTGTAGATTATGGACAATGTGTTGCTCCAGGAAACAGAAACAGATTGGACTGAGTTTCTGTTGCAACCCTTCCTCTCATCCATTATGATCTACTTATGTAATGAAGCTGTCACGCATGATTATATCTACCACAACTCCCTATCTCAAACAATAAAACTGCACACACAACCCCAGGAAAATTAACGTGGCAAAGCACAACGAATTCTATGAAATATAAAATATATGTATTTGTATGTTAGTTTCCCTTTTTCAGCGTTGTGGAGAAAGCTGGCTGACCACCTGCGTCTGCATCCTGATTTTGTGCCCTTTTTTCACATTTCCATCAGCAACGAGAATATCATCAATCCATGAGAGTATATTATGAGCCAAACTTTCCAGCACCCTCGAGTAGCTCTCAAGTATTGCCTGTCCAATGTCCTGTAAGCAGGTAAATTGAAGATGCAAGAGCGTTACTTATAATGCGTTATTGTTGTTCAATGCAAAACCTGTTTATTGTGGTTCTGTACCAGATGTATCATCTAAACAGTTAGTACATGTAGTTCTTTCTGCATAAGCATCAACTCGTATACTTGTATATTTCATGTTGAACAAGCTTTGGTAAGAGCAAACAATAGATAAATATGGAATAACCTGAAATTTGCCTGTTTCTTATATATTAACCATTACCTTGTTGTACTGAATCTTGCTTGTATCCAAGGTAGTCTGTGACAGGCCAGGAAACCTCTGCTTCAAGCACAGTAGCAGACTCCTGGCCCTACTGGCAAGGACCAGATTCTTGTCTCCATCAGCATTCGTCTCAGTAACATGCTCCCATTTGGACACCATATGTGTTGTGCTTGCTTTTCTTCGCCACACGTACATAGCAGCTTCAACACGGTCTGCGATCTCAAGTGCCTCATGTTCTGAGCTCAAATTGAGGAAGTTGAGGAGGTGCTCTGGAGAGAACTGATCCCCTGAAGACATATATCGGTAGATGGCATCGCCTACGCCCACCCTCCCACTCTGTGGAGTAACTTAACATCTATCAAAAGGGAGTAAATGGAGCTGCTTGACTGAATGAGACAGTTTGGAAACTTTTGTCTTGGAGGATCAGATTATGCAACTGGCATACCTTTGGGAGTGTCTCCAAGTATGACGATGGAACTTGCATTTCAGAGAGGATACTGCTGTTGATCTCCATGGCCATCTTGTGGATCTGGCTTGCTTGGTCTCTCTTCTGCTGAAGTTCACGGTGCATGCGATCGGACAGGCCAGAGTCTGGGACACATGGCTCAGGTAACCACCATTTATCCTCGCTGCGCTGGAAGGACTTCTTGTTTTCGTTGAAGGATTGGTTCCTCTGGTCAGCATACCAGAACTCTGGCTTGTGAAAGCTGTCCAATATGCCCTACAGAAAGAAATTCAGTCATACATTTTTTTGTATGAACAATTCAGTCATACATTGTGCTACCAGAATCGATTGGTTGGAGCTTCGAGAAGCATATGAATTGAGATTTGAGACTCACGAGGAGCATGGTTTCCAGCTTTTCAAGCGCAGGAAGGTTCATCATGATGTCTGATCTTGGTGAGGTTGCCATCACCTGTTGAAATCAGAAAATTTGAATCAGGCTCTCAGCAGAGATGCCATGAAGATGAACCCATCAAGGTTTGAGATGATTGATGATCTGATGGCATTACATCGTGTGTGCTTCCATCAGGCATGGTCTGGACAGTGGGTGAGAATTCAACAATGTATTCACAAATGGAGAGGAGGCAATCCATCTCCCTGTTCCACATTGACCTCTTCTCAGGAGACAGTGGCTCCAACTTGTGGCAAGTCCCGAACACTGTTGCTGCAGTTAAGAAGAAGAAGAGAAGCTAGCACACTGTGGTCTGCATCAAAGTGATTTTAAAGGATGGATGCATTAGGTTTTTTCATGATAGATAGTACCATAGAGGTTGGTAATGGAATTGGAGATGGCCACAGCAGTGCAGACACCTTTGCCACTCCCTGACATATCCTCCCCAAGAAGCAACTTAGTGTACTTCTCCTTCATCAGCTCCATCTCTGGAAATAAGAGGAGTCATCAAGCACCATAAAACACACAAGGCCCATCAACTAAACAAGTCACCATCCGTTACCTTCGTCCTCCATTGATTTCTCATCGATAACCTGCTGCAGTTTCTTCATGCTCAGCCTGCTCATCGATGGCGAGAGGCGCGATGGTGCTGCTGCCTTTGACGACATTGTACGTTTCATGCTATGCCTGTGCCCTCCTGGTGACAACACATGGTGTTCCTGCTCGTCGCCGCTGTCAGAGAACGAGGCGACACGGAACAATGGACGTGTGGAGTCCCGGTCGCATCTGTGGGTGTGGAAGCCCGGGAACCCTGAACCGTCGCTCATTGCTGTTCTTGATCTCCTGCTCGTCCGCACCTGGCTCAGACGACCTGCAGGAGAGATGATGAACTGGGCAAAGAATGGCGAGGAAGGGCCAAGAATAGAAGGCCCTATATGTTGGTCTCTTTGGTGATTTGGATGAGGGTTGTTAATTCTACGAAGCAACAAGAAGGCATAGCCTGGCTTGCACATAGAGCGTTTCAAGGATGTTAAGTACTATATGGCATGTGAGCCATTTGCCCCACATCAAGGACATTTTGATTGCGTTGGTGGTTGGAGTGTGGTCGTGCAAGTTCATGGCGGATGCCCGATGCTGCCAACAGTTGGGAAGATACGTGGAAAATGGTAAGGTTTGGTGGTAAAATCAGCACTGTTTATGTTAAATTTCCACCGAAATTTCAGTTGAGGCTTTCCATGACTAGCTGATACATGGCAAGGTAAAAAAATGCAGCTAGTTTTTTCCCTTCTTTTTTCGAGAATACCAGCTGCAGTTTTTTTTTTCAGTGATGCAGCGGCTACAGTCCCCGTGGTGGACCAATGTACGATTGTGGGATTCGAATTACTGCGGCCAGGTGCAAGATCCATCATGTTGCATGCATTCATTCCTGCTTGGATACCTAACTGATTTTGTAGCTAGGTGATCATTGGTCAGGTCTTCCCGCTGCATAAATGACACTCATCTTTCCTCCTTTTCCAGCTCATGAAGGCCGTGTCTGTGTCTCACCAGCTCATCATCCTTTTCCTACATGTATGGTATGCAAGTGTTTTCCCTTCTCTGCATTTCACTAGTCATCATATATATTATTCTTCCGTCTTCTATGCCATATTTATATCTTTATATGTAGCATGACGTATAATATTACTTGTGGGCCGGGCGAACGGTCCTGTTAAACATGTTTAATTTTGGAAAGGGAAAGGTGATGCAATCCACCAGGTTCATTAGTTCAGACTTCTACGCAAAGCGACGTACTCTATGACTTCGTGCCTGCCATGATCGTGCGCCTTGAAAATCTGGAGAATAGGATAGTATGGGAGTGGCCACCCAATACGAGGCAACTAACTGTAGAAGTTTGGGCCATGGGCACCGGAGAGAATTCATTATCTTCCACGCTTGGGATGGCCTGTGCTAGGCAACTCAAACTCCCACTGTTTCACTATATTCGTTCATGGCCTCGAGAGAATACGTCTTAAAAATATCATGTGGAATTTCCACTATATCTTTAAGTTTCATCCTTGGATGTAGTGATTATGTCCAAAAGTTAAAAGTGTCTAATATTTAAAAATGGGAATGGAGGTAGTAGTATACCCTGCTTTGTCCAGCGTGGGTGTGTGCATTGGCAGTTGAGTTTGTGAAACTGCGACTCTGCCAAAAACTTTTTTTTTGAGGGGGGCCGTCGAAGACTAATAAACGAACATGATGGAAGCTAGCACGACAAATAGTATCCCCGGTAATTTTGTATACCAGTAGTATAGAGGTTGCGAAGGATTGTTTTTTAGGTTTTGTTTGGATGTATCTGATCTGACGATCTCGGCCCAACCCATTGTTGCAGGCGCCAGAAATCAGCCCGTTTCAAACAGATCTGGGCCACAGTTGACTGGGCTATTATGGATGGTACTACTGGATCATGGTCGGTGTCATCGGATTTGGGCCCTACGCGAGCCTTGAGAGTTGCCCCGCTTCCTACATCGGCTTGGTCTGGCTTTTGGATACCACGTGTTCGCGATTGGGCCACAGCCCACAGACGGGAAGCTGATAGATAAACAGAAAAAGTCCATCTGACCACCCTTAACTTTGGCCGCAGTTTGATTTTGCTACCTCAAACTACAAAACCTAGGAATATTTGCCCCCGCAACTATTGAAACTGGGTATTTTTGCACCCTGGGTGGTATACGAAGGTGGTTTCATGCGACGTGGCAATGGCACAACCATCTTTTTCCTTCCTCTCCCTCTCCCTTTCTCGTACCTCACCATCGCCGCCGTCTCGTCCTCCCTCTCCGCCGCCGTCTCGTCCTCCCTCTCCCTCTCGGTCCCCCATCGCTTCGGCCGCGGCGTCGCCCCCAGCTGCTTCGGTCGCCAACAGTCGACCCCAGCTGCGCCGTCACCCGCCGCTCCGACACCTAGCTATGCCCTAGCGGCCTCGGCCTCGGCCGCCGGCGCACGCGGGCCGCACCGTGCTGTCCCGCCTCTCACGCACGGCCGCTGGCACAGTGGGGACGGACGCAGTGGCAGCGGCTAGGCGAGGGGCGGAGCAGGGAGAAACGGGTGGCGGCGCAGCGAGGACGGGAGCGTGGTGCAGCGGCCTCTGCCGCCGGCGCCGCGGCTCTCCCTCTTGCTCTGCTCTACTTCGTTCGGCGCCGGCAAGCTCCCCGCCGCAGCTCGTAGATGTCCAGCCTGCACCTTGTTCACACTCTCCGTCGCGCGACCAGTAGAACTTGCACCACCACTCGAACCCTGTCAAGTTGAAGTAAACGCGCACCACCTCCTTGTCCTCGCCGTCCGCCGACGCCGCTTGCGCTCCGGGTCCGAGATCGACACCGCCGCCGCCAATGCGGCCACCGTGGCAGGGGGGAGAGCGGTGGGAGGTCGGCGGCCGTGGGAGGCCTGCGCTGCGGGCGGAGGAGGACGTGGGACCACGAGTGCCGGAGGACCGCGGCGGGCCGAGGTGGCAACGAGTGCAGGCCGAAGAGCGGGTGCCCAGCGAGCGGCGGCGGGAGAGCTTGGTAGTGGCAAGGGAGGGTCAGAGGCGGAGAGGTGGAGAGGGAGGACGAGACGGCGGCGACGGTGAGGTACAGGAGAGGGAGAGAGAGGAAAAAGATGGTTGCCCCACTGCCACGTGTCATTTGACAAGTGGGACCCACTGCCACGTCACACAAAACCGCCTTTGTATACCACCCAGGGTGTAAGAATACCCGGTTTCAATAGTTGCGGGAACAAAGATTCTTGATTTTGTAGTTTGAGGTGCAAAATCAAACTGTAACCAAAGTTAAAGGTGGTTAGATGGACTTTTCCTCCCTGGATAAACTGAACGGTGGGCAAGAAACACGAGGGAAGAGAAGAGGTTGGTACTAGCCACGTGCCTTCGTGTGCCCTTCCGACCATTCTCTCGAGTCTTGACGACTAGTAGAAGCAGGCTGCAGTCGGCCAGTCGCTAGTCTTCCGAGCTCTCAGCCTCTCACCCTCTTTACCTCAACGCGAAGAAAAGTAGTAGCTGGGAACTCTGCTGGGCTTGCCGCCGCGGCTACCCGTGCCTCGCTCAGTCGCTCTACCCTCTCAGCAGATGCCTCCCTTCCCGCGACTTCAACTTCAGGGTGAGATTCTCCTTCACCTCGCCATATTTCTTCCAGTTCCGGAGCGCTTAATTGCTGTCTTCACTTTCTTAGTTTACCTCGATTGATGTCCCAAGCTTCGGGACCTCGAAATCGGGAGGTAATTGTTCACTTCAGTAATTCGTTCATGAGGGGTTAGTTGACCAGTAGTGTCGGTTGGTCAAGGAGTACGGTTCCTGAAAGCGCCGCCCATCCTCCACCCCTACAATTAATCCGTAGTACTTAGATTGCTGAGTATTTTCCTCCTAGACGGTAGAACCTCATTAATTCCAATGGTTTAGAAGTTCTCCTGATTGATCTGTCAGGCAATCCATTGCGACATTTGCTCTTTTCCTGTTACTTGTATTGACACCTAGAAGATTCAGTCGTCCCTTTCACAATGCTATGAGTATTTTGCCTCAACTACTTTACAAGATCCTCAGTTATTTCCACAAACCCAAACTTGATGCTGCTCCCCATTCCCCAATAGAAGCAAATTATTTATTCGTGTCTGAATAACAAAAACGTTTTCCCCTTTTTGTTTTTTTGCCCTATACCACAGCAGCGATCTCTGAAGGTCGACTAGTGTGATGTCAATAGCGTGCTGCTTGCCCGTTGTTGAGTGTGTGTACTGCCTGGCGTGCGCTCGGTGGGCGTGGCAGCGCTGCCTACACTCCGGAGGCTATGACAGTGAGACCTGGGGTGTTGCATCGTCTGCAGAATTTGAGCCTGTGCCGCGGTTGTGTCGGCAGATCCTCTCGGTCTATGAGGATGACCTTGAGAACCCCCAATGGGCGCCTCCAGGTGGTTACGGCATGGAGCCACGTTGGGTGGTGCACCGGAGGACATATGAAGACACTCATGGCCGTGCACCAACATACCTGCTGTATGTTGATCACCAGCATTCAGATGTCGTGCTTGCTGTTCGAGGAATGAACATGGCAAAGGAGAGCGACTACGCCGTGCTGCTGGACAACAGGCTTGGCCAGAGGAGATTTGACGGTGGCTACGTGCACAATGGCTTGCTTAAGGCTGCCGAGTGGGTCTTTGATGCTGAGTGTGATGTCCTGAGGGACCTCCTGGAGAGGAATCCTTGTTATACACTCACATTTGCTGGGCATTCTCTTGGCTCTGGTGTTGTGTCAATGCTAGCTTTGCTGGCGGTGCACAACAGGGAGCAGCTGGGCGGTATAGACAGGAAAAGGATACGGTGCTTTGCAATCGCACCAGCCCGATGCATGTCACTCAATTTGGCTGTCCGTTATGCGGATGTCATCAACGCGGTTATTCTTCAGGTAAGATTCCATCTCAATTTGGGGCCTAAAATAAATTCCCTTTTATTCAGTTTCGAATTACTTGATGACCAATGATTCTTATATATCAAACCTATATGATAAAACTGTTCTTTCGTAGAGAATTAGCAACACAGTGCCAATGCTAATTTCTGCCATTGTTGGTGTAAATCTTGGCCTTTCTTGTTTTGTGTCAACAACCATCATTAAATAGATCAAGAAGCCAAGCTGAAATATGTTGTTGAATCCATCTGATATTCCTATCTGATGAACCAGGATGATTTCTTGCCTCGCACAGACATTCCCTTGGAAGACATCTTCAAGTCACTCTTCTGGTAATGTAACATAATTCTTATGTACCACCAACATGATAATACATATTTTTAGGGATTTATGATCTCTGATTGTTTTCAGGGTACCTGATGTAGTCCTCTTTGTACAGCTTACCATGCCTTCTGTGTGGAAGATGCCTAATAGACACCTGTATACCTGAAAGTGTGATGTTGAGAGATCCAAGGCGCCTCTATGCACCTGGTAGGCTTTACCATATTGTTGAAAGGAAACCTTTTAGGTATGAATCTGTATTCCTTTTTTTTTCAATAAATAGTAGATTAGTAATGGTTGCTATTTCAATGTAAATGGATGTTGTAGTCAAATTATTTTATTCATAGCTCTGATAGCTGACTACCATATGTTTTGTGTGGATTTTCATGATAATGAAAACTAGGTTTATAATTATTTTTACTAAGCCATTGCAATGCAATAAGGAATGGAAATGCAAGTTACAGCCCCGATAGTGATAGTTGACTGTCATTGTGCAGAGTAACTAATATAATGCACTAAGCAATAAATATCTACAGAACTAGTTTCCGGAAAAATAAATAAGTTGTTTTGTTTTTCTTCTTTGATGCATAGTTCAAAAATTTTATTGAAACAATATATGATTTTTGCAGATGTGGGAGATACCCCCCTGTTGTGAGAACAGCAGTTCCAGTGGATGGCAGATTTGAACACATTGTTCTCTCTTGCAATGCAACATCTGATCATGCTATCATATGGATAGAAAGAGAAGCCCAAAGGGCATTAGACGTAAGTTTGCTTTTGTCATCTTAATTTACTTGTTGTCCATCGAAATACTAGTTAGTGCCATTCACCTATGGTAATGAATTACAAGTCTGTAACTCCTGCCCTAAAGTGCTTCACAATAGTCAATCTGAAATGTTTTTAAGACCCTTTTTTTCATATACAGACAATGGAGGAAGGCTTCTTTTTCTTAATTTTCGACTGTGACACATTCAACATCAGCCTTTTGATAAAAAGTAAAAAAAAAAATCACATGACCTCCTACAGCGTGTGATTTTTCTTGTGATGAACATTGTAAAAGACTAAAAGTGCACACATGGCATGCAAATTAACAGTTCTGTCATTTCAGCTGATGTTGGAGAGTGAGAAAACCATGGAAGCACCTGAAGTTCAAAGGATGGGCGATGAGGTCACCGTAACAAGAGATCACGACGAGGAGCAGCAGGAGGCGCTGAGGCGTGCGGTTATGCTAGGGGTTGATGTGCCATCAACATATGGCACATTCGATGAAAATCCTTCTTCTGAAACCAATGAGGCCTCCCCACTGCTAACAGACAGCGGTAGGCGCAAGGTGATCTGGGACGAGTGGATCGCAAGGATCTTCGAGAAGGATGAATCTGGGCAAATGGTTCCACGGAGATGATAGTGACAACTTCTCAAGGCATGTTGGCTGGGCGAGTTCGTTATGCTAGTTGATCTTCCTAGTGCCCACCTCTTCAAGCCTATTTTGAAACCTTGAAGAGGAAGTAGGTGTTATTGATTAGAGCAGGTATTTAGATGTGACAAGTAGTGTAACAATGAATAAGTTTGCCTTTGCCCTCTAGTTACAAAAATGTGGCTGGCTATTATACTTCCACATCAGTAATTTGGTAGTCTCGCACTGAGAAATATGGATTTGCAGAGTTGTAAGAAGATCTAGGGTATATCAATGAAGCTAGAGCAGAGTCTCTTATCTAATATAAGGATGTGCAGCTCTCCCACACATTCTAGAAAAAAGAGATAAGAGTCGAGCCTCGAGCAAGAGGAGGAATACACGTACAAATTCAGTAGCAATTCCTGAATTGATGTGCCGTGACCCGTGATCAAATGAAATTCTTTCAGAATTCACAAAGTCTTCGAATTACATATATTCAGACAAATCTCTTTAAGGGCTTGCTTGGATTTGAGTAATATCATAGGAAAACTGTAGAAATAAAAACAAATGGAGGAAAGCAATTTTATACATGAATGAAAACATGTAACGGGCGAGCAATTTTACAGGAATGAAGGGATGATCGAAGTTGTGAGGAAAAAAAATCAAACACGTCGTACGTTTGTAACGGAGGGAGTACCATATAGCGCAATTCTTCTATTGGACGAAGGATCCAAGGCAGCCAGTCAGGGTTACCAGTATGTTTTTAAACAAACTGCTAATCGCTATCTTAGTTGATTATTTATTAATCAACGTGAGTACGTGACATCCACCTTGTTGCGTTGATCACGACGGGCTAACCAGTAGCAGGATGCGTTGCTGGCGTCGGCCACGACCTTCTCCGTCGTCCCAAGTTTCAAGTTGCCGCGCCCGCGCGTTGACTTTCATCGCCACGGTCGCCAGAGCTTTTCGTTTCCTCCGAGGCGCTGCCGTGCCGACGCCGCCGCAGCCATGATGATCGCGACTGCCGCGCTGCCGGCCGCGTCCCGCTCGGTGGCGTCGCTCCTCGCGGGCGAGGGCGGGGTCCCCACGGACGAGCTGCGGCGGCTGGAGCGGAAGCTCGACAAGGCACGGGGCCTGGCAGCGGACGCCGAGGCGAAGGAGGGCCGCGACGCCGGCGCCAGGGCGTGGCTGCGCGAGCTGCGGGACGCGCTGTATGAGCTCGGCGACCGCGTTGACGACTTCCGCCGCGCCGCCGCCCGGCGGCACCAGCAGGGCCGGAGACTGGTACGCGTGCGCTCGCTGCCCCCTTTCTCTTGGATCCCGTGTTGCCCATCAAATTTGAAACCTTTGCCGACCAGTTCACTTTGTTGCAAAAAAAAGTTGAAAATAAAAGACAGAAGACGATCGGAGCATAAGTAATTTGGTTGAATTGAATGGTACTGAACTGACAGCATTAACCAGCACTAAGATCAGATGTTTTTTCTCCCGCATGAGAGCTGCTTGTCATTATACGAAAGAAAGAAGGAACCGGTCCGAGTGATAGGGAAGAGTGGATAGACATCCTGCTGGAGACAGCCTTACCTCGCCATGCGCCCATGCTATGCGCCTGTGCCACCGGTCTCACCCATTCCGCAGCACATTTATGATCACGGCACACTAGTGGGAACGAAACATTGGGTATTGCTGAACGAACAGTGTTTCATAAGCATGAACCACACAGTGGCAACCAGCTTCATGGCAATAATGTTGCTGGTATGGTACTACTTGAACTGTGGAACGAGCACTACCATGAACCTTGCGCTGCACAAGCTACACTGCTTGTTTTTCAGATAGTCGCCTTTTCCCTTGTGCCTGATGACAGCCCAATTCCCAAGCCTTTAAGCGCTAACCTGGCTTCCAATCACATGGTCAATCTGAGTTGATTTGTGAGTTCAGGCAGTCTTATAGGAGAGAAAAAAAAAAAGATGGTCAGGGCAGACATAAGTAACGGTATCTTGTATCCACAACTCGTTTTTTCAAAGTTGTCATATATGAATATGTTAGTCTTTTCTCAAAGTCTTTTTGTGGGTTAGTAATATCTTATATAATTTTAATGTGGACAGTTACGCCATTGGTTTACATCACCATCCAATATCGACAGAAACCAATACAAGATTTTGAAAACCAGTATCATTAACCTCAATGAAAAAATGGATGGTATTCTACAGAAAGGCTTCGAACTAGGACTTCAAGCAATCAACCAGGAAGGCCAGAATGGAGGCTCTGGATTTTCTTGGGGGGTGGTGCCCCATGATGATACTCTGGGTGATATTCAAAATGAGAAAAATAAATTGATTGACATATTGACAGAGAGGAAGAGTCCAAGCAGACTCACGATAATTGTTGGGGACGGTGGAATGGGGAAAACTACACTAGCGAGGAGAATTTATGACGATCATCGCATGAGAAATGCATTCAGTATTGTTGTATGGGTGAGCGTTGTCAGTGACTTGGATGATGTTGGATTACTCTCTGCAATTGTGAAGGCTGCTGGCGGAAATCCAAGGGGGCAAGAAAATAGGGTACAGCTTGAGGCCATGTTGGCAGCCATTCTTAAAGGAAAGAGATTATTTGTGGTACTTGATGATGTCTGCAATAATCAAAATTTTGAGAATTCCCTAGAGGCTCACTTGCATGTCTGTGGCCATGGAAGCCGGATTTTGATCACCACTCGTGATGAGAGTATTTCAACACAAGTGAAGGATGCTTACATCTACCAGGTTAAGAAATTGATTTTTCAGGATTGTTGGTCCTTGCTTTGCCGTAGTTCTGGTCTGGATGAGAGCCTACATGGTGACATTTTAAGAAATATTGGAATAGCGATTATCCAAAAGTGCAACCAGCTTCCAATGGCTGTAAAGATTATAGGGGCTGTCCTAAGAACAAAGGAACCGACCCATGAGGCCTGGCAGAGAGTCTGTGAAAGTGAAGGATGGTCTTTCAGGGAGTCTCTAGACTATGCACGTGGCTTAACTGGGGCCATCTATTTGGGTTACCATGATTTGTCGCTGCATCTGAAGCAATGCTTTATTTATTTATCAGTGTTCCCTGAAGGCTCTGTTATCAGGCAGCAGTTTCTCAGTCAACTATGGATTTCAGAGGGTTTGATTGAGGAGCGAGATAACTGCAGTCCTGAGAAGACCACAGAAGAGTATTACAGGGAGTTGTTATCGAGAAATCTTCTGCAACCTGAAATTGGAAATGATGACCCAACAAGATGCACAATGCATAACCAAATCAGGTCCTTTTTGCAGTTCTTTGCCAAAGATAAAATTTTCTCAGGTGAACTGAAGACTTCCATAAACGGAAATTCCAGTGAAGGGCTGCGACATGTGTGGATTAGAAGCACAGTACCAACAACTAATGTGGAAGACATAGAAACTGTGGCAAGCTTGAAGACAATTATTCTCTACAAGAACCCGTTGGGCAATCGAAGCTTAGACAAATTATTTAACAGGCACAAATATTTGCAGGTGTTGGACCTTGGTGGTACTCAGATTAGGTATATTCCAAGAAAACTGGAATCTCTGTATCACCTTAGGCTGCTAAATCTTTCACTAACCCGAATTACAGAGCTTCCAGAGTCCATTGAGCGTCTCACAAATCTACAGTTTTTGGGTCTCCGGTACTGCAATTGGCTGCATACTCTTCCAAATGGAATTGGTAAGCTATCAAATCTGCGAAATCTTGATCTTCGAGGAACCAACTTGCATCAAGTCCTACCAAGTTTGGTAAATCTGAAGCAGCTCTCCACGCTGCATGGCTTCGTAGTAAACCGTAAATCCAAGCGCGAGGATGATCCCAACCGGGTGGCCATTGGAAGACCTAAAATCTCTTGATGCATTGAGAAGCCTGCAGATTCTAAGGCTGGAAAGAGTTACGGATTATTCGAGGGTGCAAGAAGTCATGCTGGAAACGAAATCACACCTTAAGGAGCTTGAACTATGCTGCAGCAATGATGATAGACGGATCTGAAGTACAAGAAGAAGATGCTACTACACTTAAAAATATATTTGATTGCCTTTCTCCTCCACGCTGCTTGAAATCTATCAAAATAGTGAGCTATTATGGAAAAGTTTTACCTGATTGGCTTTCTAGTCTCTCAAACCTCCAGCGCATTGTTCTTACTGATTGCAAATTCTGTGAGCATCTGCCGAACCTGGGCGAGCTAAGTGAACTCAAGTTCCTGACTATAACAGCCTGTTCCAAGTTAGTTACCATTAAGCAAGAGCGAACCAGTACCGATCAAGCGTTTCCAAAGCTAGAGCAGTTGCACCTTAGAGACATGCGCAATCTTGAATCATGGACAGGGTTTGAACCTGGAGACATGCCTTCCCTTGTGAAATTGCGTCTGGAGAATTGCCCTAAGTTGTGTAAACTGCCATCTGGGATCAAGAACTCGAAAGTCCTGACAAGCATGCAACTACACCATGTTGATAGCCTGCAAATCGTTGAGGACTTGCCTGTGCTCAAAGAATTGGTTCTCCAAGCCTGCAATGAACTTCAAAAGATCTCAAACATTCCATTACTTCAAGTCCTGGTAGTCTTTGGTTGCTCTCGATTGAAGGATATCACAGAAGTCTACCTTCTTAGTCATGTCCGCATTGTAGATAGAGAGATAACAGAACTTCCAGATTGGGTTGCAATTAATGCATCCATGCTGCAGACATTTACTATAGTTGGCAGAGCAGAACTACTTGAAAGATTACTTCCCAATCATGAATACTGGGAAATCATTCGTCTCATAAGCAAAGTTTATGCCAACCTACCTGATGAATCTCCATTCTTCACGTACACAAAAAGCTCCGCTGATTTCCATGTTTATCAAAGAATTGGCGAACGAGGAAACACATCTGTACTGTTAGCAGCTGGGATTCCACATGAAGCACTGAATATTTCGTTTGACAATTCTATTGTCAGAACCTCTCGAATTGGTGTTCCCAGAGTACCAGTCAGACGGATTTCAACACTAAAGAGGGCCATAAGACGCTACCTCGTTCCATACATTATTGGGAGTATCATTCTTATGCAAGTTCTTTCCTATTTGCTGCAGAATAGGACAAACAGAGAGATCTGGCTTGTTCAGACCCTCTTCATCTTCTTCACAACAGTGTTCTTGCTGTTGCTTGTATTTCTTGATTGAGGGTTCTCTCGTATCAAGCTGTGACCAGATGAAGAAGAAACAGAAAATGAAATTCGAAATTGCATATCCACTGTATGCCAAGTGTGGATGATCGAAGTATCTGGAGAAAGATTATAAAGTTGGTACTGCAGAGTACCTAGAAGGAGACACATTAGTCAAGCTTTTTATAGTTGGATGTGCTGCTGCTGCAACAGTGAAAAAGAAGGCTATGGAGGCATCATATATATGCCCCTAAATATGAGTTATTCATGTCGATGGGCAGTTTGTTGCATCGTTCTGGCTGTATATGTACCTTGGCTGCAAAGATAAAGCTTAGTACTGGCACGTCTAGCCCCAGTTTTCTGGTAGCCTTTTTCTCTTGAGTTGGTTTCAATTGTATCGTCCACTGATAGCTTGTACGCACATCTTAGTTTTAGTGTTCCACTGCATGAGACCTGGCTTTGTATAAAGGCATTGTAAGTGCAATTTGCACTTGTATTGATTCATTACATTCAAATTCCCAGAGGCTGCATCTCGATCTGAAAAATAGAAATGGCAATTCCTTATCCTTTTTATTCTTTATAAGCAAGTGCGTATTAACCATGCGCAGGGTTGAGAACGTCATCACAATGTCGCCAGAGAAATTATTTGCATGGCATCCCATATTCCCATTCCGTACACCACCTAGTTAATATACGGTTAATGAGATAGGCAGTACACTCATACTATAACAGTGGCATTTGACATGGATGCACATTTTTTCCTTCAAAATTGTTACATCTTCGCCTCAAATTTGGAGCCACTTAGCTCTGTTGTTATGTTGTTCGTGCATCTATTAGTATTAAACTGAAACTAGTTCATAGTTCAAGGTGTAGCTTAAGATGGGGACAGGGTGCTGGCGACACCCGTTCTAGAGATGAGTACAACTCATAATAACAAGAATGGAAATAAAAGAAGAGAAATGGAAGCTGTTTTTTTTTTGTTTTAGTACAAAAAGAAAATATGGGCAAAATTTTTCTTTCTCAAACAATGCAGGAGGGTTAAGTGTCATTTCATTTAAGGTAGAAAAAACAAGTACACCGGTTAGGCAGAAGGAAACACCATGTACAAGCAATGTCAAAGAATATTAAAAGAAATACAGCAATTCAAGAAGTGGGAACCGCATTTTTCCAGGGGCTTAATCATTTCTGAGGAAGTCCAACCCAATTATTACATAACTTAAACTGTGATAAATATACAAAATATAATTAGTTCAAGAAAGATGTAATGAATAAAGCACATAAGAGTTCAGAATGGCAACCACACAGCTATTGAAATTTAGCCTGCCTGAACAAAGAACTCGTCCATGATCAATATTCGCTTGACAATGAAAATATATGGGCAGCAACAAAGAGGAGAACCGTGAAAAGTATCCTCATCCATGACTGACTTGATGATTGACCAGTTTGCTCTCTGCTGATTCTGATTTCATCAGTCAAAACAACTGCTTCAGCTTGTGGAAGAATCGGCACACTGAAGCTAGTTGAGCTGTGAAAAGAGGGCCGTTCAAGGTTCCTTGCACTTCTATGGAAGCAGCTACTGCTTTTAGCATATGAGAAGTAGTAGGAGCCATCTGGCAGATTTGCATATACATGATCAGCATTTTGGATGACAGGCCAGTATGGGGCAGCTGCAGAAGAGAAGCTATCAAGTAGCTCCTCAGGTCCAACAATCTCCAATCTCCTGAACATGAAAGGTTTTTCTGGCTGTAGCCATTGCGGAAGTTTGGTTGAAGTCCTTTCACATAAATGTACAGTGTGCAATGAAGGGACATCATGCACAACATTCAAAAGCAAGCCAATCCACTACCTCCAAATCTTCAAGCTTTCCAAGGTTCAAGATCATCTTCAGCTGTTTACTTTCAAAGACTTTAAGTTCTTTAAGTGTAGGTATGTTTTCAATAGCTTCCAGGCTATCTGCACCACCTATATGCAAGCTTCTCAATGCCACACAATGCTTGAGCCAGCGAGGAAGTGAATCCAGCTTGGGGCATCCAAATATCCTGAAATTCTTCAGTGAAGGCATGTCTGTTTTTTCAAGCCCCCACCATGACTCCAAGTTGCTCATCTTGCTGATAACCAGCTGCTCCAGCTTCGGAAATGCCACCCCATAATCTGGTGTTCCACGAATTTCAGGGCCAATGTGAGTTGACAAATTGGAACCATTTATTGCTAGGAATTTTAGATTTTTCATCTGGCCCAGAGATGGGAGATGCTGGCA
The DNA here is from genome assembly GCA_030272315.1 of Paspalum vaginatum. Classification (NCBI taxonomy): domain Eukaryota; kingdom Viridiplantae; phylum Streptophyta; class Magnoliopsida; order Poales; family Poaceae; genus Paspalum; species Paspalum vaginatum. The sequence continues at coordinate 7,441,614 of CM059013.1, read as the reverse complement.
ATGCAAGCAGCCATCAAGGGTCAACTTCTTTAGTTCTTGGAGATGCAATGGGGCTAGCCAAGATGGGAATCCATGGCCATAATAGTTTTCTAGCTTGACGGAGACAATAGAAGGTCCTGGCTTGAGTGCTTCAAACACTTCTTTAATTCTTGCAGCTCTACTAATTTCTGTTGTTCCATAATCGGTGCTGCAGCATAGTTCAAGCTCTTTGAGATGACGTTTTTCCTCCAGTGCTGATTGTCTTGCATCTTCCACATTTATTGTTCTCTCTAGCCTTAGAATCTTGAGGCTCGTCAGCTTATATAAGGACCCCAGCTCTTGAAATGGCCAGCCATTCCTATTTTCTGCACCACCTGAGCTTAGAAGGAAACCCTGTAGGCAGTTGAGTTCTTTTATCCTGGAGAATCTGAATTTCACTTGATTTAGCTCAGATCCTGAGATGTCAAGTGTTCTCAAGTTTGTAAGGCGACCAAGAGATTCTGGGAGAGCATTGAGACGAGTGCAATTTTTCAGAATTAAGAACTGCAGCATTCTAAGATTCTCAATGGCAGATGGAATCTCTCTAACTTGGGTGTTTGCAAAGCTAAGATATCTAAGGTGTGTCATCGATCCCAAACTCCTAGCAACACACTTGATCTGTGTACCTCCAAGGTCTAGAACTCTTAGATGTGTGAACTTCTGAAAAATATCACCAAAGGTCCTGTCATTTAGTGGACTCCCACACAGGATAATTGTCCTCAAGCTCTTCAACTTTCTAATACTATTTATGATCGCTTCTACACCTCCAGTTGTAATCGACAAGCGGCATGGCCTCAAAACATCACCTATATCTTGAGGATTGCCGGTAAAGTGTTCATCATGTGACTGGGAAAGTGCAAATGATCTGAAGAGATGAGGCATCTTCGATCTCTCTGCGCCATAAGTTTCATTCTCTGGCAAAAGAAGCCCCCTACCTAACAACTCCTCATAGCATTTTTCTGCTTCCTCTTCAACAGTTGTATATGGCCTGTGTATTGTGTTCTGCTGGGCCACAATAAACCCCTCCGCAATCCACTGCTGGGCGATACGCTGCCGATCAATCACAGACCCCTCTGGATACAATGAGCAATAAAGAAAGCATCTCTTCAGATAATATGGCAACTCAAGGTAGCTCATATTGATAGCATTTTTTATCGTTGAAGAAATGCCACAGAAATCACTGGAGTAGATTCTCTCCCAGTCATCCTCTTTAGGGTCCACTTCCCTTAGGAGGCATCCAATTCTCCTTATTGCCATTGGAAGGCCATTGCACTTTTGCACAATTCTCCTACCAATATCTTGCATGTTTCCATTGCTCTCATCAAGGAAGGCCCTTGTACGAAGCAGCCACCAACCATCGTCCTCATTGAGGCCCCTCACATGGTGAAGATGAACCGCCCCCATCCTTCTCGCAACACTCTCGTTCCGGGTTGTTATAATAACTCTGCTGCCAGTGCTGCCATGTTGTGCTTGTATCTCTAGCAGCCCATCCCAAACATTCTCTCCCCACACATCATCGATGACAAGCAGAAACTTGTTACTTTGTAACCATGTGAGCAGCTGTGCTTGTTGTCCTGCGGTCTCTCCTTTGCTGAACCTCCCACCTGACCACATTGTCATATGACGCAAGTCTTTGGAGACATGTACCCATACCCTGATCTCAAACATAGTTTCTGTCCTGTGGTATAACTTTCTAGCAAGAGTAGTCTTGCCAACTCCAATTGTTCCTATAATAGCTAACAAAGGACGATTAAGATGACTAGGAATATCTTCTCTACTTAGTAGTCCGATGAGACTTTCACAGTCATTTTCCACCTCTCTGCCCACAATATCAGGCTCAAGATATGGGGCAATGTCAAGATCTAATCTTGTCTGATCTTCCATCACTGGATTTGTATGGAACCTCTGACCCTCTTCATAAATGATGCCAAGTTTCCGATTTAGTTCATGTACATCACTTGCAATTATGCAGTCAATACCAACATCTCTGCAGCACTTAAAAGCTGATGAAGGGTTGCATGCATTCCTATACAGAAAGGAAAGATTTTTATTCCTCACCTGAACTGCCGAATTAGTATGAAATATGTTAATGAATTTAAAAAATGTATGTCTAGAAATGCACTCATTTAGCCATGAATCAGTAACGTAAATGCATTAAACTGCTTCATGGTGCAATTGCACCTGTCAGGATTCAAACTCAAGACCTCTAACTCTAAAACCATATGTCCATATAGAAATACAGAGGTAGGGAAAACACCTCACGTGCTTGAGGTGGGTGGGTGGGGTGGGGGTTGACCTTTCATAAATGTAGCCTGTATGACTTGGATTACAAGAATACAACAATCCACTAAAGGGGTGCCAAGGTATGTCTACGATGTAATAAAATGTTGCCTTATTTACTTGGCCTCCAGTAATGTCAAGTACTCATTCAAGAATGGAAGGTGTAAACTGTATTCTCATAGTTAGATTGGTTCAATCTTCATAGTTAAATTGTATTCTCACATAATATATTATTTATTACTACAAAACCAATACAATGTGTTTTTTTCATGAAATATAAATCTGATTGTGCAACTGTTTTACAGTAAACATACTTAGAATTTTGACAAATTGTTGATCAAAATATGCAAAGTTTTAACTTTTCCAAAATAAACATGCTACAGAGGGACTATCAGTTGGCATGTGGTGTACGATGCTTGGAATGGATGTCTCGATCAATCCTTAAGTTTTTCTTTTTTGAGGAAACAGGAAGGGTAAAACCCCTACTATTAAATATATTAAGAATCTAGTTAAAGGAGCAGCAAAGAAAGGTTGCATTGAGGAACAAAGAAGGAAAAGAAGAAGATCAAAACAATTACACAAAAGCTTCTAGCAATTGCTCAATAAATGGGACATATTTTGCTTTGCTCAATGAATAACCAGAGCAAACTCCTTTCTAAAGGAGGACTTGCAGTGTTGGATTATCAGTTGAAATCCTCTGAAAACGAAGTCATTTCTTGCAACCCAAATACTCCAGCACATGAGGCGGTGCACAAATTTATAATAAAAATATATATACTACTTCATACACAAATAATCTTCAAGCACACAAGATTGTGATGAACCAATGAGGCAGTGCTCTACTTTGCATGATGTTAATCTTGCAAACATTTCTAGGCTTGATATAATTTCGAGGAACTACTAGAGATACAGCCTTTTAAAATCTTAGCAGAGGTAATTCACTAGATTGTGTTGTTTGCAAAAAAAATAAAAACAGATGATAATTGCATCTGTAGTTTCAACTTTCCATTAGTTGTAGTGCTGGTTGGAAAATCCCTTTCAGGATTGATATATTTTATAGAATATAACCTACTCTCAAGTCTCAACCGCGTCTCTGATCTGAGGCTCTACGCACATGTGAAAATGTCAGGGGATGGCAACAACCACTTAGGTGAATTCCCAAAAGCTCAGGAGATTCATTTACAGTGTATACAAGCACAATTAGTTGGACAAGGATTAGACTTTAGGAAAACTTTGTCTTGTAAATCAGAACCTCGCCGAATACCGAAAACAAAACTGTAATGCAAATAAACAACCCTGAGCGTATAAAAAGAAAATCAAGGAAGGTTCAAGACATTTCCTGACCTGTGGTTGTGATGTTTTGAGCCTCTCCTTTTCAATCCTACATCGATCAATTATGTTTTCAGCCTCATAAATAATTTCCCGCGACCTCTTCAGCCAATCCCTTGTAGTTTCATTTTGCACAACTGTCTGTTCTGTATCTTTGATGATAGCTGTCATACTCTCAAGTTTTCTCGACAGTTTGATGACCTCGTTTCTGACACACAAAACTTTGCCAATTTCATTACTGGCTAAATTGACAAGTGAGGTGATAACTTGTTTTGTGAGCTCAGATAGAATCATCTCCATCACTCACTTGTAAGTGTGCAAATACTATCTTCTCTGCAAGGAATCAAGCATTGACATGTTAGAAAAATAAAAACGGCATCCCCACTTGCTGTTGACCACCAAGGGAGAACGACGAGTGCATATAAAGTTATATCAAATCTCTTCAATGACCAAGATATGAATGTTATCACTTGAGATCTCAACAAAATTTTGAAGCAAGGAATATCTACAATGACTCGTGTCCAAAGACATTTAAAGATACATTTTTTTCCAAGTCACAACTTGGTGGAGACAAAAAAAAAAGATGGGGTTTCCGTCAAAACAATAATTCTCTGAAAAAAATATTCCCCTCAGATAATGAAAAAGAATTTGAGTCGTGGAAGGTAATGGCAGGTGTCATATGTGGCCCTGCCATGTACAGAAGAAAGGAACAAGTGAATGGTCCTTTGAGCTGGTGGGTTTGAATGCGTTATGAATTAGATTTTAGACTTCAGAATAAAGCATATTTATTTGTCCTTATATAAGCACTTAATTTTCCGGCATTATCGTGCACAATACTTTATCCTGCCAATTTACTGAAAAATAGTAGTATTATCTTTAACAACACAGATGAAGACATTCGCAAACCTACCATCCTCCTCCTCCAAGCCTGTCCTTTGGATTAAACAGACACTTGCATGATCCTTATTCCTGCCTACCTCCTACACGGCAAAATGGCCCAAATCACCCAACAATATGAATCATGAATGCACCTAAGTCCTGAATTGCTCCTGAACTCCCTCCAGGACGCTACTAAATAAGCAACATTGCACCAGGAATCCCGAATTCCAGCACCAAATTAGTTCCAATATAAAACAAGGTAGCGTCAATCAAAGACGGAAGCTCTTATGCATTTTGCCAGGATGCTGCCATCCTAATTGTTGCAACAGCGTACTCGCAGTCAACAATTCCCAGAACTAATTAGAGGGAATACAAGACCCGATAGCATGAAAAAGGTGCATCTTCCGAACCTTTTGGGAGGGGGGGGGGGGGGCGGCGTTGAAGGGAGCAGCAGTGCTTCCCCTCGGCACCCGAATCTTGAGCTTGGGCGACTCCGCCAAAGAAAGCCAGGAGCTTTACCTTTGACCGCGCCAGGCAGCCTGAGAACCTGAATGGCGCCTTGCGCGGAGCAGATCTTGGGACTACCGCCGCTGCGCAATGCGGCGAGCTGGAGGGGCGTCGTCTTCGCTGCAGCTTCCATACCCGGTCGCCCCGCGGCGTCGCCTGAGTTTTTAATGCTCCAGTCTTCGCTCAGGAGGGGTGGCCGGCAAAGACGCGTTGTCACGAAATTCACTAGTTGACGCGCTGGCCAATTTAGAATTCGGAGTCAACCCCACTTTACCTGATGTCTTGATATTTCTTTTTCGTTTATTAGATGAAATGGAGCATAATTTCCTGATAAATCTCAAACACTAAAAAGCACTAAGACACTATATTATGTTTCTTCATACATCAATGAAAAACCTTTCAACTTTTTTCACGTGCGGATAAACTTCAGTCTACTACGTAACACAGAATTGTCTTAATATGCTTTAACGGCGGCCTCATCGTGCTTTGGATGCTAGAATGCTTTAGATCCACCAATCAATAGAATATCCTAGCCTGCTCTCATGGAGGAGGATGCTGAGCACAACCGGACATGTTTGCTAGCGCATTTTTATAAAATTCATGGTTTTTGAATACCATACATAGATGCAGATGGTTGCGAAAAAAATACCATATTTTTTCTAATTCCACTGAAACTATGGTGTCTTTTAAAACCAAATGCATGTTTGGTTTCATAACGTAGCACGTTGATTAGCAAATCCACAAAATATATCTTTGAACTGTTCACCCTAGAAATAGCAAAAGATCGATTGCGAAAAAAACATAAAGAGAATTGATAGTGCAAAGAGTGTTCTGTCAGTTCATCGAGGGGAAAATATACTGAGGTATAGTACAGTACTGAAATACAAACAATAAAATCAAATAATATTTCAGCTGCTCTACGAAAGTTGGATGTGCTGATAGGAATCAGGATCAAGATTAATAATCAAAGCCAAAAATGATCTGGCAGCCAAAGGAACTCGTCACCGCGTCGCACCGAACAGATACCACGCGCATAAGTTTGGTGCAATCCAAAACATCCTATCTTTACCTATATATATATATATATATATATATATATATATATATATATATATATATAATATGGAAGGATTCTACGGGCCGATTTCACATATCTTACATATGGGCTTAGTCTGTCAAAAATTTAATTTATTCGCAAATCAAACTCAGATTGCAGGACGAGGTCACGCGAAAACGGACATCAAGGTCATATACGGACCCTGTTTTTATGTTCTATATATCAATGGAAAACTAAAATGATAACTTTTCTAATCCAATCGAAACCACCCTGAAATTCACCCGCAGTCAACAAGAATCGTCGAAACAATATGACGTTTATTCGCTAATCCGATTCGGACGACAAGAGGAGTTAACGCATAAATGAACGTCCTAGATTGCATACGTACTCCGTTTTCGATGTTCTATATATCAATGGAAAGCTAAAATTAATAAATTTTCCAACCAAATTAAAACCACTCTAAAATTCACTAGTAGTAAATGGGAATCGTTGAAACAATATGACGTAGAGTTTATTTGAAAGCCCGATTTGGACAGCAGAAGCGGGCCACGCGAAAACGGACGCCCAAGGTCACATGTAGACTCTGTTTTCGACGTTCGATATATCGATAGAAAGCTAAAATGACACATTTCCAACCTAATTGACACCACTCTAAAATTCGGTTGCAGTCAATGAGAACCATCAAAATAATATGACATAGAATTTATTCGCGAGCTCGATTCAGACGGTAGGAGTAGCCCACGCGAAATCGGATCCCAGATCGCATTCAGACTCCGGTTTCTACGTTCTATATATTTCCAAAAAGCTGCTGACACCACCCTAAATTTCGCTCGCAGACAACGAAAAATTCGATACAATAGAATATGAAATTTATTCGCGATACCTATTCTTATCGATACTTAAAGATTTTCTTCTCTCGTTGCAACGCACGAGCATTTTGCTAGCAATCTAAAAATACCGTAGCACGAAGAAAACCATGATATTACATGAAATATTTTGCAAAGCGGTAGTAAACACTTTTTTCATTTAAAATACCATGGTATTATCAAATACTAAAATATTACCTACAAATATACTGTATTCCCAGCGGTGCGTTGGAATGCCTCCGTAGCCGTAGACAAACCAACCAAACAAAAAAAAACAGCCCACTACAGAGCTCAAGCACAGCACAGCCCAAACGCAATAGACGCGACGCAGTGGGCACGACAAGCGCCCGTCTAGTCTAGCACTAGGCACCAAACAGGAAACACACCCGCCTCTTCTCCTTTCGCAAGCGCGGCGCATCTGGTCCTCCGCATCCGCGGACACGAGGTGCTCCTCCCTCCCTCCCTCCCTCTTCCACCCCCGCCTCCGCCTCCGCCTCTCTGGCGTTCCCCTGCTCCAGGCCCTTCATCTCCCGTCCCCCCCCCTCCCTTCTCTTTTCTCTTTCGATCACTGCCAGGCAGGCTGATCTGGGTGGCGGCTCAGCGGCGGATGCGCGGCGGACGAGCGACGAGGCGGGGCGCGCGCAACCTGGCGGCGGCAGGGGCTTGCCTCACCTGGCGGCGGACAGGCGTGGGTAAAGCGGCGTTCTAGGGTTCCAGTCTAGAGCACCGGCGTATCGTTTAACGCTTAAACGGCGATTAAATGTCGCTTAATCGTCTTTTTAATAACCATGCCTGTATGCCAAATTCTAGAACAGTAAACAGTAGGGAGTAGAGCACAAGCTCGTGCTCCCTCTGCAACAAAGCAGAACTAATTTTGGCCCTAGTCTTGCCCAAATCCTGGCCTATCCTCCATTATTCCCTCCCCCCCCAAAAAAAATCTGCCCTTATATTTCTTGATTCTAGTATTCACCAGAGCAACAGGTGAAAGTCTATGTTGGCATTAAAAAATGGTTTCTAAATTAAGAGAATGTCTTATGTACTGCCTGTATTAGCTTTCTGAGCTTCAATTCCCTAAATTATGAAAACTAGTTTTTTTTTTTTGGGTAACAGCAGCAAGCTAGAATAGGAAGGCCTTAGACCTTTAAATATGTGCGCATATTTTCAAGTTACTTGCGGGTCAATGTATTGGAACAATCTTCCATCCAGATATATTCATTGTTGACTCTGTGCCTCTATAATCTGCACCATTATTTCCCTGATTTCACCAGTTTGACAATCAGGTCTCATTATCATGATATGTGTATGCAGTGAAAACTCCAACCTGAGAATGGCGATGTCTTGGACAAGATGTTTAAAGCCTGGTGTTGTTCCAAGGCATGCAGCTCAACTGGTAGAGAGTAGAGGCCTTGCGATTGCAAGCAAGGGAAAGAAGGGCGGAAAAGGTGGTGCAGCTGATGCTGCCAAAACTCCTGCACTCAGCAAAGAGCTTAAGAGTACAACAGTGTTTGGGGCAAACATCCTCAAGGAGGGCTCTGATCCAAAAATTCAACCGGACTCTGAGTATCCTGACTGGTTGTGGCACCTGCTGGACAAGCGCCCTGTACTAAGTGAGCTGCGGCGGAAAGATCCTAAAACACTTCCCTATGAAGACCTGAAGCGTTTTGTCAAGTTGGACAACCGATCTCGGATCAAGGAAAACAATGCTCTCACTGCTAAGAACTGATGTGGAGAGTCACAGGACGAAACAGGCTTACCATATTGCCCATTTATTCAAATATGTACTAGAGGACATGATGAACTTTTTTGGGTGTTTTTTCTTTGCAATAACGTAGCGAGTTGGGAGTTAGAACATTAAAATGTTTGGACTTGCTTGGTTTGGTACTAGTACCACCTGTATGCTTTTGTTTCATCTTGCGAAGATGCAGCCTCTAGTGCTTGTGCTAACTACTGTGGCATTCTCTTACCATGATCATCATGCGCTCCAGTGTACGATTCACGGTTGATTTCATCTGGATTTTGTTGGAGAGCATAACTAAAAATGTTAGTATTATTCCATTGACTGCGTTTGTTGGGTCTTATACCCCTTCGATAAAATAATTTCTAAATAAAAGCTATTTTACAGTGGTGGTTAGTTATTTTTGGTACCATCTGATAACATTCTTTGCTGATTACTTGTGACCGTTGATTTTAGAAATGGGTTTAATAAAATAAATTTAAATGGCAGCAGTGTCACCTTTTCTAATAGATTTATACCATACTCACCGATTTGGTATCTTCCAATATCATCCACTAGATTTTGCTCAATAGACGTCTTTTTTTTTTCAGACCAACTTGCAGCCAATTTAACTTTGATAGAAGTAAAAAAAAATAAAAAATGTCACATTAGACAAATTAGATTCCTTAACGGAACTAGTCTTTTTAGGTTAAAGTCCTAATTTTACATGGATGCTTAATGTTTTTCTATTTACTCCAAGAATAATTATGCTATAATTCGTCTTTGTCTGATTGAGTGAGTGATGATAACTCGGTGGATTTTAAGATATGTCGGTTCAATCTTGTGAATAGGCTAACATAGCCTGCGTGTTTGTAAGGCTGTTGTCAGCTGTTTTATTCCAATTTCTGTTTCACTTTTCGTTTTAAACTCCATGCACACTCTGCTGATATTACGATGAGCCATGGATGCGAAGGTTTCCGTACCGTGTCCAAAAGGAAATCCACATCAGGATCTAGCGCAGCACAAAAAGCCGCAATGCGCAGGCCAGGACGACCCAGGAAGGACTTGCTCCACCTCCATCCACTCTTCCTAGTTCGGAAGTTCCGATCTGTTGCACGACACAGGGAAGTTCCCAACCGGAGAAGGAGATGGAACCCGCCGCGGCCGCCGGAGAGTCCCGTGATCCGCCCCCACCCCCGGAGAATCCCTCGCCGGTGGAAGCCTTCTCCCCATCCGCCATCACCGCTGCCCCAGGGACGCAGGCGCCGGCGCCTCCCGGGGCGCGGGAGGTCGCGGCGGCGATGGAGGCGGTGGAGCGGGACGCCGCCGCCATCGCCGAGAGCTACGCATCCCTCTTCGCCTCCCTCCGCGTCGCCCTTTCCAACGTACGTACTCTCGGCTCCGCTCGCTGCTGCTCTGATGTAGTACTGCTACCGTTCACTGACGAGATACGATGAATCTTACTGATGCGATGCGCGGAACGAAGGTCACCTCGACGTCAGTGGAGAACATGGAGTGTTTAGGGGACGTCGTCGGCCGCCTCCAGGAATCCGGTGAGCCAGCTAGGCTGTTGAGAAATATACTAGGCTCTCTCGGGTATTCGCACGGATTTGTTTGTTAGGTTTGGGGGGGGGGGGAGGGGGGGGGGGCAGTGATTGCAAGGTTCCCACAGGTAGCTGTGTGAATTTCCACGAGATGTAGTGTCTGGAGTCGCATCACATACGATTCACTGCACTGAAATGTCTAAACATTCACTATTTTGTTGGTGCTCCATATTATAATGATTACCTTCGCTATATTTTTTTGCAGCACTTGAAGCATCTTCGAAAGGAAATAAATACATCAATTCGTGCTTGAGGTGATCAGCTTGACTAAAGTATTCTTCATCTTTCATCTTGGCATGCTTAGTGCGATATTATACTATGTGTAGCTTATTGCGGGGATATTTTGTTAACTAGAATAGCAATTCAAATAACTGTGAACTGTAGATTTGGATAAAAGCTTTGGTGCATTAAATGATCGCTTTGATTCTTTCAGCAAAAGGATATGCTATATAAAAATGTGTATTTATTGTCAGAATCATGTTATTTTTATATCTATACAATGCTTAGCCCATTTTGCGCTTCTTGATTCTTGCTAGCATTTTATGATAATATATTTTTACAGGTTGAATGAGGAAATGAGAGGCTTGGAAAGCTTAGCTATGCAACTGTATCCTTTTGTTAGTTGCTGAAAATATTTAGTTCTATTCTATGCTCCGGAATTAGTTGCCATATTAACCCCAATCCGTGTTACTTTTCATAGTAGTTTAACACTGTTCCTTTCAGGGTTACTTGTTAAATCTTAACTTTTTGAAAGAAAGATTCTACGTAAAAATGTTGATTCGTTAGATTTGGCTGTCAATCAGTTGCTCCGCCTCCCCTAGTCAATGGATATTATCAGTAGCTCATACAAGGTAACTACCACTGGAAATCTGTTACATGTTTTTTTCTACCACTTCGAGTCTTTTTTGTTTCGTCACATGCTCTAGAGTGCGTTGGTGCCTTATTCAAACAAAACCTAATAGCAAGATTTTCAAAGTAGTGTCAATTATCCACTTTAGCTTTGGAACAATGGAGGCCCTATTGTACATGCACATTTGCATCTATTATTGGCAGGTCCATTTGTGTTATGTTTGTTTATGTATATCTACCATTACCAACTTATTTCAAAATAGTAGGAAGTAGGATGTACTCAATACTTCATTACAAGATAATACCTCATGGGTGACTATGCACCTTCTTTGCAGAATGCTCATTGAATCTTTACTTTTAACATAATACAGACTACTAGTTTGTCAAATGTTTGCTGTTGTCATCAATATATATTTACAGACTACTAGTTCTTTTTTCACTATGGTGCACGTTTACTGATACTTGCCACTATAGTCCTGCAGGTTGTAAGGAAATTGATAAACCAAATATATGTCATGTGTTTACTTCCAAGGCGAGCAACTGCTGAAAACATGAAGCGGCTTACTGGCTTTATACAACAAAGGAGGGAGGACTTTCCCCTTCCATGGCATGATAAAATACTCCTAACTCTTGATTTGATTTACGCTTCCATATTATGTGTATTTGTAAACAATGCTATACATTTATTGAAAAACATCTTTGTTTTTTTGTGATGTGTGCATGGATTTATGTTTGTAAAATGGGTCATTCAGCCCATGATGCATCTATGTAAATTTGGGGAAAATGGCAGCAATGGTTTTCCTGTTATATCTTTGATCTACCATTTCTTATATTTGTTTTCTCACTCATGGAGTTGTGACAGTGATCCCACTTGTGGTAACATTAAATGATGTATGTTACTTAGATCTAGACGTGTTCTTTTTTATTTTGCTAATGATCTTAACTAATCTTATATTTGTAATTGTAAGTGAAAGTTAGTAGACTAAAGAGACAGGTGCCTTGTGATGGTAACATGGAAATGGTAGTTTTCTCACTGCCTCCTTTTTTAGGCACCTCAAATATTATGATTCTTGTTGGCTAGCAAATCCGAATTCGGAAAAGGTTGCTGGACCCTGGGCGGTAGCTAGATAACCTGATTACTAACTGGAATTTGTAGCACCACAATACATATAAGAATGTTGAAGCATCAAATCCATAAAAAACAGCTCATCTAACATTTCATTTCTGGTAGCTACAGCACTACATGACTACATGTAGTCCAGCATCCACAGATAATGCTGGAACAAATGCACTTCCTCGCATGAGAGCTGACACAGTTCCTATTTTGCCTCTTTTTGTACTGAAGAAAACATGATATTTATTGTCAATGAAGATTGAGGACCAATGCTCTTTTGTTTTCAGGTAATCCTCTGAGCCCTTTGATTGTACAGAAAAACTGATAGGCTGAAAATATCATATGTTCTGTTAGTGCTTTAATAGAAAGGTAATCAGAAGGCAATATTGATAATAAGCTAATCGGTTGTTTCAGCCTTCATCACTCTCTGGGGGGGCTGCAATGCTGCATGTGCTTCAAAATTTGTCTGAGAGTATACTTTTCTAAATAATTAGGAGCGCGCTGGTATGTTTTTTTTCTTGAACGATGCAGGGGATCAGCGTACCATTTCATTAAGAAGAAGAAAAAAGCAAACATAGGAGGGACAAGACTGTCAACTCCTAGTACAAGGGACAGACCAAAGTCTTTCTGGATTAGTTCTTCAGTATTGAATATTGGTGGTTTATATTTGCCTACTTGCCTTTTGTGTTCTTCAGATCCCATAATGGTAAGGTGGCTTCTTCAAAGGAAGTGTAAAGAATGACTTTCCAATCATAGTGGTGCTATTACCTGTTTTTAGATGCAGTAAGGTTCTGATTCTCATCTTTGTAACGCAGCAAGGTTTTGATGCTCAGACATGGAAAATATGCTTTAGCATGAGTGTTTATTTCATTGAACATTCGATCCAGCTGATATCAGAAGTCTCAGCTTCATGACTGAAGTGTAATTCTCTAGCACCTATCAAAGTCAGTAATCTTTCAGCATGACAAACTTTACTCATTGGAGAAACTGTTGCTGAAGCGGACATGTTACATACATTTCATGCTGTACAGAAGTTTGGGATTCTTCTTATAACCTCTAAAGGCAGGACAATCATCTGACGGAATTAACTTATTTTTTGCTGTCACATGAATCAGCAATTACATGTGATCTCACTTAATGCTATCATACAACAATATATAGGCCATAAAAACAGATACGAAGAGGAAGTTGGACATCACTGTAGCTGTTCTCCAAGGAACTTCAAAGCAAAGAATCTGTCTTTGCAGGTAACCTCCTGAAGAAGTTTACTGGTGCTGCTGGTACCTTGTGGCGAAACCGAGGATGTCTCATCCAGAAGAACCCGAGGCAAAGTGCAATCACTTGGAATGGTGTCACATAAAGTATAATCGCAGTGATCAGGCAAAATATTAGGAACATAGCTGTTGCCCTTGGGTCCCTCCAGCTCAGCAGTGATTGTAATCTCTCTCCCTGGGTGGCAATGTCCCCAACAACTGTTTGTATCCTCCCAGCAACATGTCGTAACCTATCATACCTCATCCTAATGAGATCTGGGCTCTTTGAGGTCGGGAATGTGTCAAATTCCTCATCAAGCTCATCTGGAAGTGCAACATCAGCATAAGATATTCTTGTGTTCATGTGTGGTGGGAAGCGTGGCCGGAACCGGTAATTCCACAGACCTATCAAGAACATGTAGAGGAAGATTGTTGGCAGGATAAGATCTGGATAGAACACAAGCATGACAAAGAGCACATGAACCAACACTGTGGTGACTGGGTTTTTCCACTGACAAACATCACCGAACCATTTTCCTGCAGCAATGACTCCTGAGAAGACTTGCATCAGACGGAAGAAGTTAGCTTTGCTCCGTCGCATGCTCCACAAATGAGAGCGAGCATCTGACATGAACTCAACAATTTCCCTGCGAACTGGTGGCTCCATGCGCCCCAGACGCTGTGTAACAAGCAGCACAGCCTGGTGGCGGAGCATTTCCTGCTGAACTATTGACAGAGGCTGCGCATAATGCATCTTGGGCAGGAGGGGCCTAGAGTATGTAAAGAGCACATTGATCAGGGATGTGGCTGAGAATCGGATGGCAAGGTGGAGTTCACCCATCTTTTTAACTCCTGATGGGTGGAGGACAAGCAATGGGTATGTGTGTGTGTACACCCGCCCAGTCTCCAGTGTTGAAAGCCGAATTCGCACCTTCCCAATGGGTTTATCCATGTGGCCTGGGGAACTTTGGTGGTTGTCTCCACCTATGTGGCAGTTGTCAAATAGACCAATTGTGAGTACAGTTCCATGATCAAAGACTTCCCATGTATACTGCTCATTGAATCGAGGGCTCAAGTTGTCAACGATTGTGCGTGTCCGCACCCATTTTGAACCATACTTGGCAACACAATACGCATCACATGATCCCCGGTCATTTCTGGTTTTTGTTGGATTGAGACCATGTGCACTTAAAATGCCAACTTCAAGCATGCCAATTGGTGGTTTCCACAGCTGCTTCATTGTCGGCCGGAGATCGCTGCAATATTGTGTGGACTCATCGAGCACATGATAACCACCTTCAAGGCAAACACGAAGGTGTACTTTTGCATAGAATTTGTCTTCCTTTAGCTGGTTCACATCAATCAGTCCTGGCCTTCTGAGATCAAACCACTGTGGTCGTACTGGCTTGTGATCTGCCCGCTTAGGAAGCCTGGCGAGTGGTATCAGAATTTCACCAATCACCTCGTCTTTGTTATGTGCTACACGGTCTTCTATTGTTATGAACAAGTCCTCCTCAAAAGGCTCTGCAGCAACAAACATCATCTCCTCATTCCACATGAAGTTTTTTGTCGGTGACCGAACTTGCCTTGTCTTCAACAATTGGTGGCCCAGCCTCACTTTTACAAATACATCGGGTATGTGGTTCTCCATTGGGAATATATCCTGCGCCTCAATCACATTGACTCTCACGTACCACATTCTTGGGGCATGATAGACCTTCCCACGGATATAGCTGTGAAGATGGGAATCAACTGGTGTTGATCCTGCATGGATGGCGCTTGGGAAGCATTCATCCGCCTGCGTACCGTACCAGACTGCGAGCATCAACTCTCCTCTGTCCCTCATGCCATCCTTGCCCACAAGACGATACCACTCTGGTGCTAATGGGCTGTCAGGAGGGACCCTTACAGGGACCTCATTCAGGTCAAGACTCACCCGACCGACATAGTCATCCCGGATAACATCTTTATCCTTCACAACAACTTCAAGAGTTGTTGACTGCATGACTTCCTTAGGGAATGCAAACACCTCATCCCACTCAGGCCTCTGATTCTTCTCAAAGTACTTTGTTTTCATTTTGTAGTTTCCAAGGTGCACCTCCACATAAGGGTCCAGGCTTCCAGTGACGTCCATGTTGGGCAGGTCACGGGCCTTGACCACACGCACAAAGAGGTACTGCATCTTCTCAACAAGGTCGTATGCCCCAGCCTTCTCACGAGGGTACACCCGACCACCAATAACACGGCCACCACCAAGCGTTGGGCTTGTTTCCTTCAGCTGAAACTCTATTGGTTGCTGTGGACCTGGAGCATACATCCTTGCTACCTGAGGCTGAGGGGCCCCACTTTTATTCCCAACTGCAGAAAAGGTTCTCTGTTGCTGGTTTCCGTACGAACCTTCAGCATAGTATGGCTGTGCAGTCATTGGTGCTGGACGCTGCTGTTCTCTTGGCAAGTGCTGAAATTGTCTCGCTGGATTTGGTCTGGTCTCTTCAAAAGGATTTGGAATGGAGTTGGCTGCTGGCTGCTCCTGCGCACTACTAGGCGTGCTTAACATATCAAAATCTGGACCTGGAGCAGAAACCCTTACTGATGGATCATCTGTGAGGAAGACTCTTAACCCAAGTTCACCACGTGCACGTGACACGATTGTGCGCTTCTCCAAGGGGTAGTGCAGGGGTGAGGCATCAGGTTGGCTGACAAAGGATGTACCTGATATGCGAACCTTGCCAAGGCAGGGCTTGGAATTATTGGCACGGTTTGCATGGTACACATATGCCTCGAGGTGTAGCTCTGGGAGGCGGGATGGATCAGATATGTTGAAGTAGAACTGCTCGTTCCAGACAGGGTTGAGATCCCTGTCTTTGATGGCTGTGCGAAACTTCTGGCCATCAAACTCGACCTCAACAAAAGGATTTGCTGTGTTCTGCTCTTTCGGAAGGAGATCATGAGCACTGAGAACCTCGACACCAAGCTTAAGATTGCTCATCATGACCAGCCACCGGATCTTGTCGCACTGAAGAGATGCACCTTTCTGAAATAAGAAGAAAACAGGTGTTAAGAAATCTTCGGTAGCAGAAACCAAACTATAGTAACAGCTAGCAACTTAACTACCAGTTGGCAAAACACACAACCAACAGGTGGTGGGTTGGAATTTTTTTTCTTGGTGATGCCCACAAGTTTTCCTTTGGGCAAGGAATCATAGCTTGTTTGAAGCATGTCAGGTACACAAAAGTTACTGGAGAGGTGCTGACAACAACATAAAGCCAAGAAAAAGGGAAGACTTCTTTTAATCATTGTATAAACACGAGGCTATAAACATAGCAGTAGCGGATAAGAAATTTCATTCTCCAAGTTCTGATTCAGATTGACGTTTGTACAACTGGAAGCCATGTATTATAATGGAATTTTCTGCTTGAAGCCTCCGAAAGGCAACTTTTTTTGAAGGACAGGCTATTTCAAGTCATGCACACTTGTAATGTTTACAGTATACTGAACTATCTTAAGCAGACCATTACCGAGCAATCATCTGCTGGTTAGGTGTGTTTTTTCAATACAATTCAATATATTTTGTGGTGCACACATAGTCTGAAGGATAGGTTACTGCAAGTCAAGCACACTTGTAACGTATACTGAACTATCTTAAACAACAGACCATTACCGAGCAATCAACGGCTGGTTAGGTGTGTTTTTTCAATACAATTCAATATATTTGGCTGGTGCACACATATTCAACAACCACAACTTAAGCCTAAGAACAGATTTTAAAGCTGCGTGCTGATATAAGCGCTGTCAGCCACATTTTGCATGGCAGATGCTGATGCAGGGAAAGAGAGAGGCCACCGGCGCTCCCCTTTTTCTGATTGTGACTGCCACTATAACCACAGAAAAAGGTATCACAATTATCACTGAAACATCGCTGCATATTAACCAAAACCTCAATTCAATTTCATAACAAAGAGAACAGGTTTATTATGGATGTGATGCATATTTATTGCTTTGGTATCGCTTGTTTGCGTGGAAGATGTAGCGTTATGAGGGAAATGGCATCTGGAGCCATAAATGAAGCGGCAAGAGTCCAGCGTCCGGAAAGTGGCAACTGAATTTGTTATGCTCAATCAGGAGTAGGAGGGACCATTCTCTTGGAGCTCCTTTGCTGAAGTAAGGTGGGCACTGGGTAGGCTGGCGGGCGGGCAGGTGATGGGAGGATTGGATGGGGGACGTCAACATTGAGATAATTGAACAAGTGCTCCATGATGTTGCTTGGTTCCATCCATCGCCGCCCGGATACCAGAATAAAAACCAGTCCATAAATATGACTGATATTTATTTGTGAAGACCTGTCTAGGAAAATTTGGGTGCTTCATTAAATATAGTACATGATTTATTGCTAAGCCGTGGGCGCATCCGTCAATCAGGGAGTAGGTTTGGACTAGCATGGCTGGAGAGAAAACTGACTTGGCTTCCGCATTTTGTTTGTGATTTTCTTTCAGCTCGCGACTTTTCAGCGAGTATATGCTATGAACTTGAGAGGGAGATATCATGCACCAACCATATGTTCCGAAGAAAGCATATGCTCGTCGTATGTAGGAAGATGTCCAAATCGAGCGCATAAAGTGTTTCGCGAACCCTTTTGGCCGGTATATGTATATCCCTGAACCTGGGATCTTCTTGCATCCCTGCTTTTACCATCCATCACATCACACAACACACGCCATACGAAAGGAAGGGGAATCAAGGGATCCAGAGATCGATCATGACCAAGCTCAACAGAGAGAATTTGGAGCAAGAAAGGGAACAGTATCGGTCTGACTGACAACCCGGATCACCCTCCTTCATGGGACAAGAAATTCAGAAGTAAACAAGACAAGTGGACAGGATGCAAACCTTGAGAAATTGAGCTCAGAGGGCAGCAGCCTCGCTGTCGTCCTTGAGCTGTTCGACAGGCGGCGGCGGCGGCGGCAGCAGCAGCAGCAGCTTCTTAGGCCTCCTCCCTGATCTCCAGAAGAGAGCAAGGACGACCAAGAAGACGAAGATGGAGACGAGGACGAAGAGCAACCCTGGCTGCCTCTGGCTCTGACTCTGCTGACAGGAGAGAAGACAAGTGGCCGCCACGCACAGGCACGGGAAACTGAAGATGAAACAAGGGGAGCTGAGCTGAGCTGCAAAACGTGCAACAGCCTATCGCGCTAGAAGAAAGGTGAGGGGAGAAGGCTATGGAGCGAGGAACACATGCGCATCAGCATAGAGTATGGTGGTGGTGGTTCTTGTGGGGTGCGGTGCCGTCGTTGCTGCTGGCTGGTGCCGTGTTTGCCGTGTTTTGGGCGTTGGACCTGTCCGGGAGAGGAGAGATTAAATTATACTACTGACCGGGAAGAGGAGAGAGCGTGTGAACGCACGAGATGGTTATACTAGCACGGGGAAGGTGATGGTTACCCTTTGGAATTGAGAAACGTTTTCACAGTAAAATTAGACCTGTTTTCTATGAAATTTCTACCTGTGTTTTAAAAGAGGCCTTAATTGTAATATCCAAGAGGGTGGGCTGGATTAATTAATTATTGGTGTACAGTGGGTGTTGATAGGCGAGGTTTTGGATAACAGCGACAGGTGAGTAGAAAAGGCCGGCCGTTTCGCTGTGCTGCTGCCCTGCCACCCATCATTTCTATCGCCTTCATATACTGACCATTATTCATCGGTGTGGCCACCGTTGTTTTGTTCGCTTCCCCTTGCTTGCTTGTTCGCTTGCTATCCTCTCCTCTCCTTTCTTTTCGTCTCCTTTCAGCTCTCGTCTTTGCATGTTTAGAGTCCTTTTGTAATGATTGTTGTCATGTTTTCTCCCATGGTCATCCTCGTTTATCATTTCAGAATTGTTGTCGGTCATTCTTGAGTCGCCGTAGTTTTAACGCTCCTGCTTGCATGTTCGAAAATGACCCGTGCATATTATTTTACTTCGTTATATCCATATATCTGTTTTTCAAACATTGTTAAAGCCCTTTTATTTGCACGAATCATTCTTGTGATGCTTTCTAGCGATGGTTATCCTCACGCGCGGACGTGCCATTGCCAGAATTTGTCGGTATTGATATTGAAGTCGTTGCTGACGCCCCTGGTGGCTTGGATGTTGGAAAAATGACCCGGCATGATTGCGTTTTGCAGACTAATTTGTACTGCTACCTTGTAAAGTTTTTCTATGCAAAATGGACCGTGGCTGCACCTTTATCCCGACAAAAGTTTGCTTTTTCTTTTTGCGAATGACTGGTTCCTACCTCTCTTTTTATTTCCCCTTGACTAAGCACCGGGTCTTATTATTTTGCATGTGTCAGTGCCTCTAGATTACTGCTCTTGTTCTTAGTTTTGTGTTGTGCTTGCTTAAATTAATCCACACCAATCTTCACACAATTATCTCCCATGACCGCTGTCGCTGCCTCGCCATGTGCACTTTGGTCTTTGGATATAAGCAAGTTTGCAACACCTCTTCGTTGTCAGAAGAATAATAGTATACTACTTAGTAACAGCTTAATTGGCAGGCATTGTAGCAGCAGCCTGTTAAATAGTACAAACTGTGGAGGATGGCTTGCCTTTTTAATGGCGAGGAAAAGGAGCTGGCATGGACATGGACCGGACGCCCACTTTGGCAAGGACAGGTCCAAATCCGAGAGACACGAAACAACACTGCAACATCCAATCTGCTACTACGGCAGTTGACGTTGACCTGGATGGACTCCACTCTCCAGAAGTCCCCAGCAATTAGCGACGCGGCAACGCACTTACTATATGAATGACGCATAGATTTCATTCGTCGAGAACAGCTGAACACAAGATCACATGCTTAGTTTCACGCGTTTATTTATGTAGAAAGAGGAATTTGAGGTTGTTGTAATGTCCAAGGAACGAGACAGTCCCCGCCCCTCCGGTCTACTGTAGGTCTTCAGGAGCCTGGGTGAAGAAAGCCGTACGTTGCCAATGACCCAATGCAAATCACGCAAACCACTTTACTTTCGTAGAATAAAAGTCAGCATCATCTCTTACTGCCGATTGCAGAAAACAGAAAAAGGGAGCACATGTAAATACTACGTTGAAAGCATAGAGACTTTTCCACATCATCTGTTTTGGTAAATTTTAGCAAAGGGGATAATATGGCTCAAGTGACTTCGATCAGCACGACTTTTTTTCTTTAAAAAAAACGAACGGTAACACTTTGAAGTGGAGACTCCAATAATCCAATAGGATTTGACACTAGAAATTAGAAAAAACTCGCTCCTGTGGGATTTCTCACAACGATGAAAGAGAGCGTCGCTTTTCTTCAATTTCTTTTACCAACGAAGGCCCCTTGTGTCTTATTATTTCTACAAAAGGTGTAATGATTCTGCAATTCGTGCTTTGCACGTTCGAAAAAGAAATGATTGTGCAATTCTAATAGTACCGCACGTGTCATTTTCATCCCCTCTTTACTCAGCTACTGGCCAATTAAGGAAAAAAGTACCGCTGCTACTGTTTTTAATTTATTAAATCCTAACGCAAACCAGATGAAATTGCGGCTCACGGAAATGCGTGTATCTCCGTGACCACACGGCGGGTGGATCAATGCGATTTTTGTCGTCCCAGAGACGTGGACGTTCCGTACACGACAGAGCCGGCGCGGGACCCACCTTGTACGTGCACACGGGCTCACGTCGTGGCCCATTTGTGGGACCCACGCAAGGACCCCGCCACGCCAGCGCGACAGAGACTTCCCCGCAGACAACTGGCGAATCGCCCATCCAACAGCCGTGGCAGGACTGGCGGCAGTACGTGATTAATTTTGGACTGCCTCTATCAGTGTATTGACTTCACCTCCACTGTTGCTACAGTAACAGAGCCCAGAGAAGCCACGAAATACCGGCTCCTTGGCCTCTGTGACGGAAAGAGAGCGGAGAGAAAAACGGCTCTAGAAAAATGGCTTCTCCTGCCATGCTACAGTGTCCCTGTAGCACCTATATCAGATGAATAGTAACGCTACATCAACTTTGTCGGCCGGAGCCTGCGAGAGCCTTCCAAAGGGAGACTGAACCCAGCGGTTTCGCATCTGCCTGCTCGTGATTGTGTTGGCACACCGAGCGTTTATTTTTTTCACTGTAACTACAGAAAAGGTAGTTAGGAATAGTGATAGAGACTGAAGAAACTATCAGAGAGAGCATAAGCTA
Organism: Paspalum vaginatum; assembly: GCA_030272315.1. NCBI lineage: Eukaryota > Viridiplantae > Streptophyta > Magnoliopsida > Poales > Poaceae > Paspalum > Paspalum vaginatum. The sequence continues at coordinate 7,419,961 of CM059013.1, read as the reverse complement.
ACTTGCTGAAGATCTTGCTCCAACCCCGCTTTCCCTTAATATAGACGAAGCAAATTTCATAAAAACTTTAGGTAATACTCACTGCAGTTTATGATTGTAATACTCACTGCAGTTTATGACTGTTTTACAGATCAATCGTTGTTTTTTAAAATAATTGCAAGTTTGTGAAGTGTGTACAGTTGCTCCCTCATATATCAAAATATAGCTAATTTTAGGTTTAACCTAAGTCAAATTCTCTCGAGCCTAACTGCTAGGTTTATTGAGAAAAGAAAGTATACACATATTTCTACGCCACAAAAAAATGTTGCATGGTTGCTCTAGTGACACTAACTTGATGCCATAGATGATACAAATTCACGTAACTCATACGTTGGTCAACAAAATTGATATAATTTGAGTATGAACAAACCTAAAGGTAGCCATATTTCAGAATAGATGAAGTATTAATTTTTATGAGCATTCGAAAATTGGTGGTGGGTTTGTCAAATAGGCATAGACTACAGCTAGGACATATTGGCCTTACAGATTAGTAAGTTTGAAATATACTCAAGAATAAAATGTGGGTGGGTATCAGGTTGCTATCTCTATTTCGTTTGTATGTTCTACGGAAATTGGATGGTCTTGTTTGTGGTTTCAATTTTACTCGAGCTCCACCAGCAGACCGACGAACACATGTCTGATATATAAGGACCTGATTAGGATAAGTGCACCTTGGGTTCTTCTAGGCTTTATTTGTAGGATAGCTACGATGTCTTCACCCACTGCTGGGATGAGGGAAGAACAACATATTAGTGTTTGATGAGGAACATATCGATAAAGAAAGGTAAAGTGAAATAACAGATATATTTTTGATTGATTGGATAGTCTCAACCCGTTGTGTCCCTTCGTCTCTATGCCCAGCCCTACGAATAGTTCGAATCATCGGCACAATTCTGCTTCGGGTCAGGTGTCATTGGCGAAAGCCTCCACGACGTCGACACCTACGGGCACCGAAACCCTCCTTGGAGGCATCATTTTCGTGACTCCTCCCTTCCTCCATGGTGAAAACCTAGTCTCGGTACTTGGGGACAAGCGGTGGCGGCATCTCTCACATCATGTCCTTGCTACTTTGGAGGTCCTACCTTCCGCCCTGTGGATGGGACATTAGCTGCTTGCCTCCAAATTTTGTTGGATATATGTGTCCTTGCCTGGCCTTTCTCTAGGTCCCTAGTCAAATCGTCTCATCATATGCCGGGTTAGCGAGACCATGGTCCCCTCTCTTGGACCTCCTCGTTCTCCTTTAAGCGTCCGCCCTCCACGAAGGTCTCCTCCCCTCTTGGGGCATTGGCGGGCGTTGATTGGATCCCGGATGCCTGCTCCTAAGATGATGTAGTCATGGTTGTCGTCTGTCTATCTTGGCTCAAAGCTTAACCGTCGCGGGGAATGGAGGTCGTCGTTGTATGGTCACTCAGTGGTGGTTTTCGGTTGGTGACATCAAAATGTTCTTGTCTAAGGGCTCACTTGTAGATTGTTGTCAAGTGTTCCCACTAGTGCCTTGCTCCGCTGTCATCTTGTTACTTGGTTGCATTGTCTCATCATCTGTCGGGTTAGGGGGACCATGATCCCCTCTCTTGAATCTCCTCATTCTCATGTTGCCGTCTCTTCCTCCGTTCAGGCTTCCTCCCCCCAAATGGGCATTGGCGAGCGGCGATAGAATCTCGAATATGCTCCCAAGGTTGCGTGAATCACCGATGTCGTCTGCCGATTCCGACTCAGAGCTCTTACAATCCCTTGTACATGATTTTGTGCGGAGAACATGCACTTGGTGGTGCCATGCACCGGTCGACAAACTTATGAGGTGTTCTCCTCTGGGATGTTGGTGTTCTCCTCTGGGATGTTGTAGAAGCCTTGTTGTGTTTTCTTTCCTTGCAATCCCCCTTATGCTCTGCTGTAATCCTACGGCCATGTCGGGCCATTGTTGTTTCTTTTCTTTTGTAATCTTTCTTCTGCTTGATATAATCCTACGGGCCATATTGGGCCACATATTAATGAAAATTCAGGTGGGGATTCTCTTCCCGGTGACCTTCAAAAAATCATCGCAAAACATGCTTAAAGGTGACTTAATATAATCCCGAGACGATGCTCCAATTTTCTTGTACGTGGAATAATCTCTAGCTAGGTTGCCACATGTCATGTGAGACAAACTAATCTCTGGCTCGAGCTCAAACCCTATCCCGTCGATAAGGACACGAATTTTAGAGTCTGTTTGGTTTGAGGCCCATGGCCAAAACCAAACACGCCCTTAGTTGTCGGGCATTCATATTCATATCTGTATGATTCGAGATTCAAATGAGGAAGGGCGAAGCAAGCTGTTGTGACTTGTGAGGCCGGGCTGTACGACGTACCATGTACGTGGGGGAGCAATAGCATGCATGCACGTTTGTTGCCAGCATGCAGGCATGTTGGCTAAACACAGCTTGCTTGAGACGGAGAGGAACGACCAATGCAAGTCAAACGCCGCGCCGGCCCGCGCCGCCTGCCAAAACGTGGCGCCAACAAGCAAGAGCGCGGGTCGTCCTCTCCCTCCTCCGATCCTCCCTGTTATCTCTCTCGGCTCTCCGCTCCTCCTTCAGCGCGTTTCCCTCCCGTCCTCTCCTCTCCTCTCCCGCGGCAAACACCTGCTCTAGCTCGATCCCCTCTCCCTCTCCCTCCCCCCACCATCTCTCTCTCTATCGAGCATTGCAGGAGCTGAGAAAGGCAAAGGGCGGCCATGGTGATACCTCTTCCGCGCTCTCTCCTCAATCATTAATCGATCTTCTTGATCTCCCTCTCGCATGCATATATATCATATACGAATGTCCTGGCTGCCTCTCGATCGATCGATCGATCAATGTGCATGGGAGGCGGCCGGTTCGTGTATGTGGGATGTACATATGTATCTGAATGATGGCCCGGGTCCATCCTGCAGGCGAACTCGGCGTCCGGGCTGGCGGTGAACGACGAGTGCAAGGTGAAGTTCCGGGAGCTGAAGGCGCGGCGGAGCTTCCGGTTCATCGTGTTCAGGATCGACGACAAGGACATGGAGATCAAGGTGGACCGCCTCGGCGACCCCACCCAGGGCTACGGCGACTTCACCGACAGCCTCCCCGCCGACGAGTGCCGCTACGCCATCTACGACCTCGACTTCACCACCGTCGAGAACTGCCAGAAGAGCAAGATCTTCTTCTTCTCGTGGTAACTAATTACTCCACCGATAACGTCTGCTACTAGTTGAAAACCGATCGAGATAAAACTATATATGGCCGGTACGGTGACGATCAATTTACGTACGTGTAGGTCTCCTGACACTGCCCGGACCCGGAGCAAGATGCTGTATGCCAGCTCCAAGGACAGGTTCAGGAGGGAGCTGGACGGCATTCAAGTGCGAGATCCAGGCCACCGACCCCAGCGAGATGAGCCTCGACATCGTCAGGAGCCGGACCAACTGATCACCATCGTCCATCACCAAACCACAACACCATCAACAATATATATACTCCTTCGTTATTCGCATGCGTGCATTATTTGTTTCAGACCCAGCCCGCCCACCACTCTAAAGTCCATGAGCGAGAGATCCACCATCGGTCTGGACTATATTTCTTTTCCGTACCATACATTTTGGAACGTTTCCCTTTCCTAATTATTCCATATATATTCCATATGTTCCCCTTACTTGTAATCATCGTTCAATTCTTCTTGTAAGGAGCGTGCATATATGTGTTATGCCGCTCGTTGGGCATAGGCCGAATGCACTTTGTTCCTGTAATATTTTTTTGGAAAAAAGAGCTATCTTAGTCAATTCCATCAAGATGGTACAATCACACTAAGATGCCTTCCGGTCTCTACTTTATTCATGTAATATATATAGAAAGAAAAGAGAGAACACTGTAAGCAGCAATGGGCTATTATCAAATAACTTTGCTTGTGTATCGCACATGTTGATTTGTATGACCTTGGTAGCGAAAGGAGGAAGAAGAAGGTTAACACACGATGGGTCACGTGGAAGCAGAGCATATGGCCAGTGTATTGGTCTTCCTCCCGCGTCCTGGAAACCACGTATCGTCGTCCCATGCCCATGCTGCCGCGCCACACGTCAGCCTTGTTTGGCTAACCTCGAATTGAGAGGGATTGAGGTGGATTGGGTGTGTTTAAATCCTCAATATATATTTTCTTTTGATCCCTTCTAATCCATTTCAATCCCCCTCCATCTGAAGTTACCCAAACAAAACCTCAATGGTTCAACCCAACCCCATCCCCACCACCATGCATGTTGGCTGCTGACGACCACCGCCAATCCACGCCACAATTGCCGCCATGCGCGCCTCGCCGTTCCTCCCACACAGGCACAGCGTCACCCACGGGCCACCGGCCCACCGCTAGCCTCGTTTCCTGCTGAGGAATCGAAGTCCAGGTTCATCTGTCTGTGATTGTGTCGCAGTGTAAACTTTTGCCCAGCAGGACGCGCACCGCAGCCCGTAATAGGGGCCTCAAGCACACTAGCAATAAGGAGAGCGAACAGAACTATAGGCACGTCATCTTACAATTCAATCATATGTACGGATGTACCGTTTCAACCTGGGAGACATGGCTAATTGAAAACAAATGGCATATTTGGTTTGGGATCAAGGATGGCCAAACCAAATTTTAGCACACATTTGTGGCTATTTTAGTTCACAAGACCAATATTTGGCCAAACTGCCCAAACAACACACTTCTTAGGCATCATTCTTTTCAACAAATATTCTGCCTCACCGCACCACTACAGGACGAAACCACACAGATACGCCGTCCGATTTCTGATGGTGAAGCGGCTAGAAGGTTCTCATGGCACTGTATATGTTATTATGCGCGGGATGAGAACCACTGAAAAGAATAGTCTCATTCACATTTGTTAGCAATGGCCATAGTTTGGCCTAGCCGGCTTGACCCTAAACCAAACATGCCCAAACTTGCATCCAAACCGCAAGCAACTGTAAGTGTAACCCACATCTTCTCAAAACAACGTCAATATTGCCCAGAGCCGAGCAGTCAAGCACCGCCCAACTGCCAACTTTGCAGTGGCAAGTGACAACTCCACTATTTTCCCATCTGCTAAATGTTTACCATGTAGCTGCAGGTTGCAACTCTACGTACATGCACGAATAAAAGCTGCGAGGTTAGGTACCGCCGAGCATGACAACTGCAAGTGCTTTCCGAACAAATGCTATATATCTAAAATAAGTTTTATTCCGATGGTACTATCTTTCTAAATACACTAACCTATAGCATACTGAGCATGATATTATACAACTATGCTTGCTATACAAACCATCAGGAACAAAAATAGAAGGGGAAAAAACTTTATTACAGAACCAAAGAGTGTTGTTACACCCAGGCTCGCCTTTAACTATACATTCTTATAAGCTTTTATAGCCAGTAAAGTTCATGCTTATATGTTGTATTGCTGACGTATATACTATTGCATCAGCAGAAGATTATTCACAGTAGCATTTATGTTGTTCGTCCTCATCAAATCCTACATTAAGATGTGCGAACGAACAAGGCATCAGTGTATGTTATGTCAGAACAATAACTATGACAAGAGTTGAGCAAGATCGCTGAGTAGAACATACCTCTACAATTAACTCGTCAGGGATGTGAGGTAAAACTTCCCGTACTCTATCTACCATAGTGAGAACCTCTGAAAGACTTCCATTATTGCTAGTGCCTGCAGCGCCACGATGCCGCAATCCAACAGCAGATGCACTACCAGGCATCGAGGAAGTGGATGGAACAAGAGGAGACCCTGCCATTGGCTCAGGCCATAGGTTCCAGGTGCCCTCGGCATGCCCGTAATTGTCGGTGACAGAAGCCAACTGCCTCATCATCATCTGAACTCCAGTCAGACCTACTGACCTCACTGCACTAGAGGAACTGGGATTGTCCATTGTAGGGCTGGACCACGGTGGAATCCAGCTAGCATCGAGACCAGCACCTCTGTATCACAAGAATGGAGCATAGCAAGGGACCAAAAGATTAATGTTGCTAATGCAGACCACCATACATTCCAAGTTGGTTGAGTGAAAATGCTAAGTAGAGATTTGATCTATTGTTGTTAGGGAATGCTGCTCAAGTACTTTAAAGATCATTCTAACCCAAAAACATATCACGAGCCAACTAATGTTGGCCCTTAGCTCCTTGCCTATGCTTGGCCAAAGATGCAGTGAGACTAAGCAAAACAAAAAACCAAGGATGGGTGGTGATAGGATCAATTCATTCCACAAATTTTGGTAGGATGAACCCATTCTTCATGCCTAACTAATTATTAGCTTGTGAAGAATGATGCGATGATGGATCAACCCATTCCATTCCACGAACCAAACAAAAAAGGTTAGTGAGAAGATGATGGACCAACTCATTCCCCGAACCACCACCCTAATAGTGAATACAGCGAACACAAAAATTAAGATGATAAAACAATGCAAGTAATGATGATTGATGCATACCTCCAAACAGCATCTGAAGGGTTCTGCTGCTCAACAGGATGTTCGTTACCAGGAACTCTCTGCTGATTCATCCCCATAGTGAGCTGTTCCGCAATTCGTTGAACATTGGCTACCTCTGCATTTGTAGACCTTGTATGACCTTCAGGATGACAGAGAGAGTGGTCTCCGACAAGTTGGACACGAGTAACCTTCCATCAGTCCTTGATCCAACCTACGCATAATAATGTGATTTCAAATTAAAATCAAAAGGACACAATCCAAATAGATACTACACACATTTAATGTTAGGCATTGAACTTTTCAGCCAATGTCCCTTTATTCAGAGAGAAAATAGTTCCAACAATATTCCTTTGTCATAGCCATAGCTTGAATTAATAGCACCCAGTCAAAGGCTGGTGAGAATCGACTCACCAATGCTTTGGCAATAAATTTAACACCTCTAGATTTGCCATTATACTGTCAGAAACTGCAAGGGGGCGGCCAAAATTCATGGTTAGGCCACAGGCCCACAATTGGCAAAATAAGCTACACCCATAGATACTAGAAATGGCTGGTTTTTTATATCTTAAGTTGGTATACCCAACAAAAAAAATGCCCAAAAGTTTTTCCTTCAACACAGACTTCATTACAGCAAGAAAACTCAGAGTCAAGTCAGGACCACTGGTCTTGCATTTGAATCATAACATCAGCTAACCGATTACAGTAATATAAGTGTTACTTCCTCAAACAAACAGTAGGAGCATTATTTCTAGAGCATGCAGAATAATGTGCTGAGGTTTCTTTACAGGAATACAGCCTATGAACTGTACTTTAGACTATCAGGAGGCAATTGCACTATATGAAAACTAAGGGCATACCATGATCGTAAGCAAGCTAGATGAAATAGATGGTTGCAGGACAGCTTTTTAGCTCGAGCCATTGGTCCCTACAAATTGCAGAAGCAAGAAAAAGGTTCAGATACACAAACGATGAAGTCCCATGATTCTATAGATCTAGGTAAATTATTACCTTGCAGATGGCACACTCATCAGTCATATGCACAAATTTCATCATATGTAGCATCTGGAAGTGCTCCATCAAGTGAACTAAGTGCCTTCCGTAACTTGATGTAAGTCTTAATCCTCTTCAAAAATGAGACTATAACAGCCTGGAAATGTTTAAAAAAAAATGATATCAGCACATCATATAGAAAAAATAAGGCTCACAGAATCATGTAATTGTTAACAAGTACATGTGTCACTTACACGCAAGTTCAATAACAGAACCGCATCAACCAGATGAAACGCCATACCACGAAGCCAAAAGATCATTGAGTAATGACCAAGTGACATCAACAAGCTTATCAAGTCAATGGCAAAACCAAAATTCCTGGTAAGCTTTCCCCTCCATTCAGAAAAAGATCCTGCAGTTACATAGAATGGTCAGATGCACAGGATTGAACTGTAGTCATCTAACTTGAACTGGCAATGAAGCACAGTTTACAATCGAACCAACAAAACTAGTAACAGATGTCCAAATTAAATAACTGTTTTTAACTGCATCCAGCCATGGAATTGCAACTTTAGCCACTGGCATGACCTCCAAAGAGTAACTTTTGATACTAATTTATATTGCCATTTATTTGTAAAATCAGGTAAAACTCTAATAGAGTAATAGTATGAAACTATCTTTCGAACAAACACACTCATATTTTAAAAGCCAGAATATGCCCTATATTTCAGAAAGGAATCGCAGGTTAAAGTTTGAACACTTTGACTGCATGCATTCTAGACTGACACCTTTATTTAGTTGTAGTATCAATATTCCTCTCAAGGTTACTACAGCTAGGAATCAATCAACCACAAGATTGTACATCAAATAATCTACGCACCATATTTACCATAAGATTGTACATCAAATAATCTATGCACCATATTTTTTATACCAACTGTAATAATTAGACTCAGATGAGGAAATAGCAGCTTATCACCTGCTGCTTGCTTATAAGATTTTTGGAAATCAAGAAAATCTGTGCCACTTTCCATTACATGTCGCTGCCAGATGTCAAACAACTGAAACCCATGCACCATGATAGACTGCCAACAAAAATTACATGACATAAGGCATGAAGAGATTCAGAAGTAATAACTGTTTGCCGTATGCACATAAACCTTCATGACAGGTTTTGAATTCCACAGTTTGAGTTGGTGGCCATGACAGGTTTGACAATCTCCACATTTAGGGATTTTATGTACATTGATTTGTTATGCATGTCTCTATATCCAGGATGGGATCATCCATGCACAGTTGTATTCATAATTTCATATGTCTAACGATATGAATATGAATCTTTATGGCTTGGTGATCTGCTGCATACTTGAATATTTTACATGTAATTTCTTTGTTTGATCATTACTAGTTATGAATGATACTGGGTCCACAGATACCAGATTATAGTAATAGTTTATTTAAGATGTGTAGAAACAGACATTACAGATAGGAATCCAGTGACCCAGCTAGTATTAATCAAAATCAAGCTTCCAGGTCAAATGGTGAAAAGAGAGGACTCAAGGAGTCATATTTGAACAATCCTGAATTAATTACCTGCAGTGTATCAAAGGCAATACTTAGTGGCTCAAAGAACAGAAGCCAAAACAACTTGGAATTACAGGAGCTGCAGAACCCTACACAGAGCTTCATCCTGGAGAAGATAGATAAGTAAGGCACTGATGAGTCCAGCGAACAGAAATACTAAAATAAAGTAGGCCTAAATCTTGTAAAAATGCTAAATAATGTTATGTATAGACAGCCTTGATACGGTAAATATACAAGAAATAAAACAATAAAAAACTAAATCAGGGGGAGAGATGCCCCCTGACATAGCCTACCAGGCTTCGAACAGACTGGTGATGAGGGTTTTGTCGAGCCCCATACTTCAACGGTCTAATTAGTGTAACTTGTGATAGTAAGGATGCCCCATTAATGCATGATATTGCTGGTTACCAACTATGAAAGGGTGCTTAAATAGATAAAATGTCATCAGAAACTAAACAATGAATGAGTTTGTATGCTTCATCAAGGATTACCTTGTGCATACTGAATGGTGCCCACAGTACTACATGCAGGTTATTATAAAATAAATGACAAAACTATAAACTAACAAGGGAATATACATTACCATAGTAGATCAACTGACAAAACCAGAAGCAATGCAGAGCACACACGAAAATATTTTGATGGGGTCGCTGAGGGAGAAGCATTGAGCTGCTCAAGACGGTCTCTGGCCAATGATTGAAACATCTGGATGTGACATGCATCAGTTAATGTGGTTGCCTGATTGATAGAACTTCAACAAGCACAAGTTGCACACAGTACCTTCAATGAACAAAGAATGACCAACCATGTTGACCAAAGGATAATTTGTTGAGAAATAGGAGGCACAACCAGTGGAAGAAAAGTTCCCTGTAGCAGAACATCGATTAATTGTATCACAGAAAGCATCCTCGTCATTTATTCACATTACAGACAATAAAAACATATATAAATGAACAAATAAATGAATGAATGAAATACTTATTAGTACAAAGTACAAAGGATGACAACAAAGATAACAAATGATATTGAAGGGATTGTCGGTTCTAGCTTTAAATTAGGAGGTTGTGGAGTATAACATATTTTGTGCAGCATTTATAGAGCAACTGTTAAGACCTAGGATTGATCAGAGACCTCATTTACCGTAGGTGATGGACACATGACATCTAGAACACTAGGAGGGCATTTAGCAGTAACTACAACCAATTGGTCATTATTTGATTAATCATCAACCCATTTAATAGTAAGAACTAGTTTGTTTGATCTTCTGTTGAAACTCATTAGTTGATGGCACCAACCTTGAACAGTACTAATGTGATGTACACTTACGCAGTTATAAACATAGCTTAGCAACATTATAAGTACAAAATTATAACTGGTACTTTCAAAGGCACTTCAATCTAAACAAATACTTAAAACATGCACAATGGTGATTGGGCAAGTTATTTTGTACTTCCTCGTTCCTCCTATCCATCTAGGTTTCTCCTAATGCATTTTTTCAACTTTCACTGGCAATATCTATAAAAATATACTCCCTCCGTTCCAAATTACATGTCGTTTGATTTTTTGGACACCAAGTTTGACCGATTCGTCTATTCAAATAATAATTATTATTATCATTTGTTGTCACTATGATTTAATTTCCCATATAATATACTTTAAGTGTAACTCGAATTTGTATATATTTTTGAGAATTTTTTAAGAAGACGAGACAAGCAAACTTAGTGACAAAAAGGTCAAACAACCTATAATTTGGAACGGATAGAGCCTCCCTCTCTCTCTCTCTCTCTCTCTCTCTCTCTCTCTCTCTCTCTCTCTCTCCCCCTCCCCCTCCCCCTCCCCCTCCCCCTCCCCCTCCCTCCCTCCGTCCCTCCCCCCCCTCTCTCTCTCTCTCTCTCTCTCTCCGTGTTATATAATAAGTTTCATAATAAATCTAGTCATGTCAAATTTAAGATATTAAAGGTCAAAAATCAAAAATGAAAAGTTTAACTTAGAACAAAGCAGTAAGTTGTTCATTAGAAAAGGTTTGCCACACTACAAAATTAGTAACACATCCACAATGCACAGCAATACTGCGGCATTTTATTTCGGTTGAAAGTCATAAATAAAAGTACTGTTACATTTGTTTCATTATGAAAGTAGAAGTTTGCTACCATGCATTCAAGCTGTTTGAGCCTCGATACTCATTAGGGCACTACATCAAAGCGACCATCATACATACATGGTTCTAGAAAGTGATTATGCATAGCAATATAGCATCTGATATCATGTTAAATTCTATAGTATATACAAATAACAGAAGACTACAAGGTTAAAACAAGTTTATTAGTGGGGATATTATAGGTAGCAACAAGAAACATTCCACTAATCTAGTGCAATAATTTTTCTTAGGACAACCAGCAGAACGGCACAAAAAAACATAATAGACAAAATACCTTGTAAATTACATAGTTAATGATGTGCTCCAACACTTTTCTGGTCTCTAAAGAAGTTAGCTGAACAAAAAATAGAGTCTGCATGGAAAAGAGAAACACCATCAACACTGCTACATCATAAACAATGGAAAGGCAACCATAATCCATAAGCATGATATATAGTTGAGTTGCAGCATCCAAATGAGATTTGCAGAGAGTTTTTTACACTACTAAAATAATAATACGATGTTCAAATGCTCACATCTCATGTTCAAGTCCACTTGATATGAATAAACTTCCATTGAAAAACTAAAGGTAGTTATGATGCATCCAACGACTAATATTCAGCTTTTGCATTTAGCTCCTACCAACAACTGCTTTCAAGAAACAGCAACTGACTTTGACACTTCAAATAAAGACTCTAAACTGGTGGAACGGCGATTTAACCTCCTTTTGCGAAATGGGAATAGATAATTACGCAGCTTGTATTGCACAGACAGCATGCATGGGAAAAACGTTTTTATTGAACTTGAATGGGATTCAATATTGCCCCTTTTGAGTTTTGACACATCCGACACTGTAGAATGCAAATCACAAGAAGCTGGCTCGGCAGATACTCAAGCCCCAAAGTTTGAAAGGTTTAAAGTATCAAAATGTTGAACTATCTTGCTTCTAAGCAGTCACCAAATGAAGATGGCTTTTAGGGATAATTCATGGAAGCTTAAGGTTCATATCCGTCCTTTGTGAAATTGCACTCACTACATACAACGATTTGATACTGAAGACTTTGCATTGCCCCTACTAGTCAGCATCGCTAAGACTAACAATTAGCACCCTCCCAAATACCATAATAGTACTGTTAGTCAATAGCTATAACCAAAGCAATGAAAAAACAAACATGAAAGTACCATCCCATTACAACAACAAGCATTCCTCACTCAACTTTCCTATCAAACTTGCATTCTAGAACCTTTCCTCTTTGCAATCATGAAACTGCAGAAGCAAGGAACTATAGCTAAACGAGGAAACAGACACCACCACCTGCACTCATTCTATGCCCGTACCGTTAGCTCATTCCAACATTAACTTCGAAGTGCATACTGTTAGCTCATTCCAACATTCTGCTCAAAGAAGAATCCAGAGTTCAACAATTCAACCAATGCATTGGCCTCAGATTGGACATGTTGAGCAAATTGCACGATGACAGGCAAACAAACGACAGGGATTTTCTATTTTCTCTAATCAAACTTGACCCATCGAAACAATAGTTTATGCGGCACTACATATAAGCAATAAATACGCCTAGATAACACAATTGGCACCCCAGAGGCCCAGAACACCAGAACATGTGACATGAACTCGATCGGTCGCCTACACTCCAACAATCCAATCCCCGTCACTGAAACCAAGCACCAAAAACCACCAACAATGGAGAAGGAACAACGTAGCCAAAGTCACCTTGAGGGCGAGGATGGCGACGAGGAACACGTGGACGGCCAGATTCGCCAGCAGCGCGACGGTGACCCGCGACCGAAGGACGGCCCCGAGCCAGTCCGCATCGCCGCCCGCCCCCGCGTCGCCGTCGAGGAGCGAGGATGCCCACCACTGCAGCGCGGTGGCGCTGGCCGCCGTGGAGGCGGCCGCGACGTAGAGGCTGTTCACCTTCACCGCCGCCATGCGCCGCGCATCGGTCGGCGCCGGAACGAGTCAGCCGATCCCTAACCCTAGCGTGGCTAGGCTCCCGTCCCGATCCTGCGCGCGGGGGGTGCGTTGCTTGGCGCGCGCGTCTCCGGCGCTTTATTCGCGTGGCGTGGAAAAGGGGAGGGGGAGGAGGCGATGCCGCGAAGCGCGAGCGATGGCGGGGGGCCGTGACGGGAAGGGAAGCCCAGGAACACGGGGGCCGAGGCGACGAGGGTAGGGGGGGAGGAGGGGACAAAATTATTGAGGCAGCGAGTGGGGATATTTTATTTTAATTTATTTTTTATTACAGACAGATTAGTAAACTAGTAGTACTACTGTAGTAGATTAATCCAGGGTTAGCGGTATTTATTTGACGACGTTCGCATACGAGATACGACCTTTCGCGCTGCGCGAAATAATGTCGTATGGTATGGGGCCAAGCCTTTGTAGACCTGGGAGGTTTCCTGAAAAGAATCCGGAAGGAATTATCGGTACGCCTGATACGGGTCCCGCGCGTCAGCGGGTACCGGAAAGGTTGATTGGGTTGGTGAAGTGGGAGGAGAGAGGCTGCATGGCCGTGACCCGGGTTCGAGCGCCGCCGACGCACGCGGACTTCTATTCTGGTCCCTCGTTCGGTCGCTGTTGGGATCAGTGTACGGTGAACAGATAAGGTCTGTGTGTGTTTGATTAGGCTGATCCCAATCCACGTCATCATACTCCGGTGTAAGGTATTATATCATGTTTGTTTGGTACAGCTTATCTATTGTTTATGACTAAAATAAGTTGAAACTAATAGACAACATCACATTTTTTTACTCATGGACATAGTTTTTTTCAAAACTTTCATTTGCACTAAAACACAGAAGATAAACCAAACCGTCTTTTACATACAGTGTTTTTTCAATATTTGGGTAGCTTCTCACCACCGCTCTCCCAAACAGGGCTACGAAGGCCATTTTAAATTATTAGGAAGCGTATTATCGTATCCAAATTATTAATGTAAGTACTATATCATCCTAAAATATAAATATACTAGCTATTTTTAGATTAGTTTTAATTCACACTTCCTTTAGTTTCACTTGATTTACATGAAAATGTGCCAACACAAGTGGCATCGCCTTAGTACACTGGATCGCTCATAAAAACACTATTTTTTTTATGGTGCACTTATGTGTGCGTAAAGTTTTTTTCTCTATAAACTAGGTAGACTTCGGATAGTTGATTTTAGGCAAACCTAAAAAATGTTGCTGCGGGATTTTTTTTCTCTCCAAATACTAACAAAATGGGGAGCTATGAGCTTCACATAATTCCTTAGGGTTAAATGAGGTGCAATTAAGGAAACAACTTGGGAGTGATGTTGTGTTTTATCATCTACTTTCCACGTGGAAAGACCATCCTATCATACTTGCCTTAGACTTGGTATATTTTCACCTAGCTACCACTCCATACATGACGGGCTAGTAAATTCCTCTCCTCCTTACCCAGGGTCCTTGCGCCAAAATGAAGCTCTTTTTAGCTGAGGCTTTCCTCCCACAGCATCTCGGTGGTGGAACCTCATCCGGTCCTCCCTAAGGGAAACACTACTCGCTCATAGTATGCCCTTTGGAACCTCGCCCTCTGAACATGCCCTCTCATTCATAATCTTCGGCCCATGAGCTCCTGGGACACTAGGCGATCGGTGCTAGGACAGACTTTGTCCCTTGGGGTCCGTGGATCTCCGGTAGGGCTGGGCACATCTAAACCAAGAACCGAAGAAAATACCGAACCGAGCCGAACCGAACCGAAGTGTTGGTTTTTTCGGTTTTCGGTGTCGTTGTCGGTTTCGGTTCCAGGTTTACGTAACTTCCGGTGTTCGTCGTTTTGTTCGGTTTCTGCTCCGGAGAAAACCGAACCACTGATCCCACCGATTTTTCTATACCAATGTCGGCCCACTGCCCATAAGCACTAGATACCCTAACCCTAAGCTGAGCCTGACTGCATACCTATGAGCTATGGCTGGCGGCGGTGTGGATCTTGTGAGCCAGCCGGATACGAAGGTGAGCGGCGGCCGCGCAGGCTAGCAGTACAGGTGCTTGCGCCACCCGGACACTGCAGGCACACGAGAGGCCGAGAGGGCTGCAGTGAGCAAGGAGCGAGGTGCGGCTGGGGAGACGCGACGGCGAACGGCGAAGCATGGCCTACAGGTGTGCGCGTGTTGAAGCAGCAAGCAAGGCAGCAGCCATATGCAGCTGAGTTCTTGATCTGTACTTTGTTTTTAGTCTCTACGTGGAGTATTGTTCTTGCTTTTGTGAGTTTGTGGAGTCTATGTCGATTATTGACTCGATTTTCTTCTGATTGGGAGGGTCTGCTTGTTTGATTTTGGAGGATTAGGAAGAACAGGGCAAAACTTCGGTGAAAACCGAACAGAATACCGAACAAACCGACACTGATCTCGTCGGTTTCTCAATTTCATTGGCACCGATCGGTTGCTGAGTCGTCCAGCACTGAACTTCCCTGGCACAGATGAAACCGAATCGAAGTGGTCGGTTCTACCGAATGCCCAGCCCTAATCTCCGGGGGCATGCACACTTTCTCAGGAACTCAATGGATCCTCTTAACACCCTACAAATTTTAAAATAAGTTGAATAGTGACAAAAAATTAAATGGCATGTAATTTAAGATGGAGAGGTTAGTGCTCTCTGCAACGGTACAACTATTTTGAGGCATCTGTCACGGTAGACAGAGAGGAATTTGAATTTGAGGAACGAGGACGAGGAAGCTGTTGCATCAGCCTAAGAACAACAATGAAAATTGCGAAAGAAAAAAAAGTAAAGCTCGCTATACAAAGGAGGGATTTTTTTTTCTAAATAAAAAACCTTCCGAATCCCTAGCGTCCAAACCTTGCCTCCAGTTCCCGCCCAAAGCCTCCCAAAGCGGAAAGCACTCACCACTTCTCCGTCTCTGACAGCTCGGCATCTCCGCGCCCGGGCCTTCCCTCCTTTCCATGGACGCCGCCGATGGAGGCCGCGCCGCCTCGCCTCTGGACGACGTGGCCGCCGCCTTCAAGTCCCGCATCGACGAGTTGCAGGACCTCGTTCTCGCCCGCAGCAGTAAGCTTCTCCTTCCCGAATCCCCCGCTCCCCTGAACCCTAGGTGGGCACTGACCCAGCCCCATTTCCCATCCCCCGTTCACCAGTGTTTCCGGCGACGGCGCTGCCCGACCTCTCCTCCGTGGACGCGTCGGTTACGGCGATGGAGTCGCAGGTGCAGGCCATCCGCCGCCGCATCCAGGAGGAGCTTGACGCCATCCCCAAGGCCAAGGTACGGGTTCTTCGCCCGATCGATTCACCGCAGTAATGCCAGGGATGGTGCTCCTTTGAGTGTTGACATTCCTCTGGATACTGGTCCCGCCATTTGCTTTAGCATCAGACAGCCGGTGGGGGTAAATACGCTACTACCAATTTGTGTAGAAATGGCGCCTTTTGGTTTAGAGATGGACTTCTAATTTCTTAGCCTTCAGTTTGGACGTATGATATGTTTAAAGCTCAGTCTCCGTGTCTATAAATAAATAGGGGATTTTGGATCTTGATTACCAGCAATTTGTTTGCTTGGAGGAATTGGTCTATTGGGGAAAATTGGATATATTCTATATACCTCCATCAGATGTTATTTTCTCACTTGTGACCTCGTTGCATCCATATGCAGAAGCTAGTGAATCGGTCCTTGAGGCAGCAGGAGAAGCTGCAGCACATGCTTGGGAACTTACCTTCTGGAATGCGCGATTATGTCAGTGCTACTCATCTGGAACAGAGCTCATCAAGGTATTTGCTGGATATATAGTTGTATCTTTTGTTTCTGCCTTCATTTGGCAGTAACAGCATTATGTTTGTGTTCTAGGATGTTGCCTGAGTGCTTTGATTCATCTGTTAGCATTAGTAAAGCTAATGAATGTGATTTCAAGAATAAGGAGGAGCCAGTTGCAGCTCCCTAGGGTAAAGTTTCTTAATCTTGTGTGCTATTCATTGATTCTAGCTGCATTTATTTTCCATGAAAGCTGTAGTTGTTGTCCGAACTTATACCTTTTATATTGCGGAGAAGAAGGGAAGAACACCTGCACCTCGATGGTATATCTCAGCTGAGGAGCTTGATTCGCTGTCATCGTTAGTTCTCAGTCTGCAACCTTGTCTTTTTTCCATTCAAATTCGGCCACATGCTATTGTGATTGGATGTGAATTATACATTTTGTTGTCATGCAGATACATGAGAGGAAGACTGACTTTGGAAAAGGTTAATATTGCAATAAATGAAGTGGCTTCATATGCAGATGCCAATGCTCATCTTGTTACATGCCCTAAGAAAAAGGTCTGTCTCATTCCACACCACCTTTTGATAGCGGACAACTGTTTCTGTTGTATATGATTGCGTGTTGAGTGTGTTGTCAATGTTCTTGCAGCTGTCAGAAGATACATGGGAAAAAGCTTTGGTAAGCCCTAGGCAGATGCCATCAATCAGATACATTTGTTCATTTTGTTTGAAAGTTTTTTTTATTTGAAAATAAATTTATTTGTATTCTATTTAGGAACTAAGAGACATTGCAGCAAATGAGGCAGTAAAGGGCAATCATTTCTTCTTGGAAAACGACATAAAAGGACCTGGTCTAAAACTTGACAATACTGGCAAAGCTATTCTTACTGTGAGTATATACAACTTTAGCTGCTTACTGTAACAACGATAGATCATGTCGCCATTTTTTCTTTTGAATTTTAACCATTTACATGACTGAATTCGATTAATGATGGATATAATGTTTGGCTTTCATGCACGATGTTCTTTGGAAATCTACTGCTTATGTCCTTGTGGATTTATAATTGAAGTAACCTAAATGTGGGGTGTCAAACCTGAACCGTCAGTGAAGAAGATATGAGCTTTTATAGTAAGCTCTAAATTAACAAATACATAATTATAATTATTTACAAACATGCAATTTTGTTATGTCTTCATACAAGCACTTTTCATGTAACCTCATGCTACAAAGTACAAACCCTGCATTCCAGTTTGCTGCCCTTCAGAACAATTGGCTATAAGGTGCACTAGTGAAGGCAATGATCTTGCAATATCACTGACAAAGTTTGTTAGCTCAAGATTTAAATATATGTTCAATAAGTGTTGGAATCAAACTTATTGGTTGTGACCTGCTCATTTTCTTAGCAATGTAAGATGATCAGCTACATTGGCTATCTTCCAGGTCCTTCGCCATCTTGGACGCTTCCATGAAACTCGGATAGGCCACCATCGGGTCTTTATACTCTCAAAACAGGCCTGAAAGCATCTAATTCAATTAGAGTTGGCGCACATTCTGCGAACCATCAATATCCGCCAGCCTCCTTAGTCCTTACCTTGATTCCGAATAATGCATCTTGCATGCATTTCCTGGGTGATTCAGAGATATCTTTGCTTTCAACAATGATCAGCCTGGCGGTGTGCTTTCATTTGCATTGTGCTTGCATTAGGTCAAAACTCCCATGGCATGTATATGAGCGACTGCAAGCTTATATCCGTGCAATAGAAACTCTAGTTCCATGAATGAGTTGGATGAGCGTGATGTTTCAGACAATGTGCTGAATGTTGTAGCAGAACACAGGTTCTTGATTGCCTGGGCAATGTATATAGCTCTGCTCATCACTGGTTGGAAACCAGGATGGGTGAGTGCCGTACAAGATTTGTAGTTGCAACAGAATTATGGAAATGTTGTTGCGTCGCTGCTAAGCGAAGGTGAGGGGAAATTCGGCTTCTTTTGGTGTGTTCATTTGGCAGGCCACATTCAGCTATTATTTGTAATGAAACTAAACTTCTGAGTTCTTAGTCCTGGTTTGTGAGCTGTGAACTTTAGCTTTGCAGTCCAAGCGAGATCATGGGAACTGACAGACAAGCAAGAGTGAGAATGTTGTCTGTTGTTTCTTTCAATTCCTTGCCTTTTCTTTTCCACATGTAAATCTCCTCGGGCTTTTGAACAAGCCAATCCCATCCGAACACATCGTTGAATAAAAGAAATTTTCCATCCGAACACATGAGCAAAAAGAGAGCAAAATTTGTAAAAATTAAACAAATTATAAAAAGTACTCCCTCCGTATTTAAATATAAGTCACTGTTGAATTTTTTCAAAACCTCAATCGTTCGTTATTAAAAAAAATATAATATTATAATTTATTTTATTGTGATATGTTTTATCATTATATAGAGCTTAAGCATATCTAGTTTCCTTACATATTTACACATTTTTTTGAATAGGATGAACCAACAAAGTTTTGGAAAAAAATCCACACGTACTCCATACTGCAATTGTTTGCAGTCCTCTCCTCTGGTAGTGTTGACCGGGTTATGGTTTTCATCTACCAGTGTGGCTCTAGCCCTCTTAGGTGCTACCACTACCAGTCGTCTCCCTCGCAGCGTTGTCGTTGCTTTTTTAGATTCTCCTACTGAACTTGCAGCAATCCACGTCGGCTTAGGCCCTGTTTGGTTTCAAGGAGATAATGGATATGTAGTTAATGGATCCATGGCACATTATCTTAAATGGTACCTGATCCACGCTGTTTCATTAACCTTTTCGCATGTTTGAACATGGAGAAGATGCATCGAAGTGTAGAACAAGGCCCTCGGCCTGCTAATGAGTGTGGCCCACGACGCCCGCGCACCTTTTACCCAGCCTCGCTCGCGGCCCGCGGCCCGTCCCCCTATATTGACGCGGCCATCCCCGTCCCCAGACCCTCCTCCAGGTCTCCACCCGATTGGCGCCGCCGAGCTCTTTCCTGGCGGCGACGACTGGGCGAGCGGTGCTGCCCTTCGACGGGTTATCTTCGCCGAATCCTTTGCTGGTTCAGAGCATCCATCAGGTACGAGCACGCTCTTTCCCTATGTGTATTATACCCAATAACCTCGATTTATCGCCAAAAAATTCTCATGTTCTATGCTGGATCCGACCCCCTGCACCAGACTCGTTTCCGCTGCTGATTTGGGGGCCGGTAGGGCGGTGCCAAGGAAGGAGGCGGCGCCATGAGGTTGGAGAAGTGCTGGTTCTGCTCCTCCACAATCTACCCCGGCCATGGAATCCAGTTCGTCCGCAATGACGCCAAGGTCCTCTCTTTTCCATCTTGCTTCCTCGCATGTTTTCTTCTTTCATGGAATGAACGCCCGTGAGTTTCTTGGGATTTAACTGCCTTGTACAGCGCTTCGTGTACAGAAAGGTTACTGGGGTCGCGCTCCCGTTAGCCGGCGAGGTTAGCCGTTAGCGGTGGGGGTTAGGGTTCGGTTGCCAGGGGCTGTCCGTGTCTGGCGGCGCTAGAGGAGGGGGTCAGGGGAGGTTGCCGGACACTGCAGGGGCGAAGCCAGCAAACGATTGATGGTGGTGCACACATATACAATTTTAAGACAACGTCATTAACTTGATCTTACTAAAATGCTGAAAATAGGTTTATTAGTACTAATAAAATTTCCTACCCTGGTGCCAGTGCACCTTTGATGGAACCTGGTGTCACCCCTGCCGCCCGGCAGTGGAGGAAGGCCGGTGGATGGTGGAGTACTGGAGTTGGTGGGGGATAGGAGGCCGGAGAAGGGGTGCGGCCGCGGGAGTAGCGGCGGCCACAGGGTCTAGGAGCGGTGAGGTTACAGTGGGAGGTGGAGGTGGGCGGCAACAGAGGTGCCGGGAGCTGCCAGAGTCGGGGAAGGCGCCGGCAGCAGGAGGCGTCAGTGCAGGCGCGGTGGGGGCAACAGGTCGCAGCGTGGCTTCACGCCCCCCTTAGTGCATGCTGTGTTTGTTTGGTTTGGTGGTGGCGCAAAACCATTACTGAATCCAAGCTCTATGATTCGTTACTAGGGAACTGTTAGCTTCTTGTGTTAAATCAATTTGTTGCCCAGATTGTTTGGGGATGTAGCTTGGACAAAAGTTCAGTAGGGGGGCATTCTTGCAGAAAAAAAATGCTTAGTTTGGTACTTTGGTAGTCATTGTAATGTGTTGGAATCCCAGTGTTCTTGGAGGAACGATATGCACTTCTGTTGTTGCGCCAACATTCCTGTGAAAATTATATGGGCCATATAGAATGTAAGACATAAAAGTGTTAGGGTGCTTAGTTACCAGGGATCCATTTGTTTCATAGGTGCGACCTTTGGGTATGTAATACATATTGTTTAATCATATAAAATGGCCATAATATAATCTTCAACTATCATTCCAACTTTGATTTCTTACCCTTTTTCTGTATTTAAATGAAGCTACTTGTTATAACTTCAAAAGATTCTTCATCAGCTGTGTTTAAATGTGACCTATAGTCAATGTTAGTCCTGTTCTTTTCTTGATTGATTATCCTTATTAAGATCTTCAGGAGTTATATATATATATATTTTTTGTAGATTGAAATTGAAATGTAAAAGCAGTAGGGCTGTTTTAATTTTCTGTGACTGATATGTGATATCTGCCCCCCATGAATTTTGATTTCTAATTTTAATGTTCACATTTATCCTTCTTTCTTATATGTCTGGACTGTTAAAGTGTTTATGGTGAAAATTATACTGCTAGAATGCTTGGGAAAACAGGGCAATGCTGTTATCTCCTACCTTCAAAGTAATTTTGTTTTAGCTTGTATTCTGTATGCATCTGGAATTTGTTCTTGTGACTGGACATTTCATCTCCTTGCCAGATCTTTCGCTTTTGCCGATCCAAGTGTCATAAAAATTTCAAGATGAAGAGGAATCCTCGTAAGGTTAAGTGGACAAAAGCTTACAGGCGTTTGCATGGCAAGGACATGACCCAGGTTAGTAACAAGTTTGTTGTTTCTGATATGTTGTAATAATCGTAAGTCATATTTCTCCCTGTTAACTGTAATTCTATGAAATCAACCAGGATGCAACCTTTGAATTTGAGAGGAAGAGGAACAGGCCTGAACGCTATGACCGGAATGTGGTGGAGCAAACTCTGAAGGCCATCCCTCTTATTACAAAGATTAGGCACGACCATCTGAAGAAACACATTGCAGACAGGTTCGTTCTTGTAATCCTGTTTGCTGTCTGTTTGATTTTGAAATGTTTTTCTTGTCTAACATGCATAATGCAATATTTTTTTGCAGACATAAACCTGGTAAACTCAAGGAGATGCAGAAGGATTCCAAGGAGCTGGAGCAGGACCAGCACACCCACATCCTTCCAAAGAAATTTAATAGCAATGAGCCTTCAGCTGAGAAAACAAAGGTGAAGGTCAAAGTTGTTCAGCAGCAGACGCAGGATAACTATATGGAAGAGTAGTCGGATGGCATTGTGTTATTTGTAGTCCTTTGTGTGTTTGCCTATCATGTACTCGATGAAGTATGTTGAGTTAATGTGTCCGTGGACTATCTGCTAGTTTTGTATGTGCTACCTGATACCTGGAGTGGATGCGTGAGATGAGATGGAATTTTTGATAGGGTCTGTTCTGGATGGATTAAGCGTAAAGGCAGAATTCTTATGATCCTTTGTTTTTGTTCAATCGATGGATGAGTCTGCAAAACATGTGTAGCATCGTGCTTGAAATATTAAGAAGGCTTGAACTCATCTATCGCTTGAATTTCTCCCCTGATCATGTTTGAAATGGGCAGCCGGCCCACGGCTTCTTGTGGGGACTGCGAAGTTGTGCTCAAACATCTCCTTGCTAATAATTTTGGTACCCTCGCAGAACCAAACTATAATAATGTTGGCTACCCTCGCACAACCAGACTAGCCGTGCCACCAGGTCAATTCCTCATGCAGATGGAAGCTGTGATGAATGATGGCTGCACATTCTGTCATGACTAATGAACACAGAAATGCTTGCTTCAAAACTATTTCCCTTTTTTCTTCTGAACTCTTCACCACTAATTTTCTTACTGCTAGAATTAGTTATCACAATAGGCGAAACTCAGAGAAATCAAGCAGTAGGTTTTGACGCTAGTTATGCACCTGGATGGGGACAAGTGAAAGAAACTGCAGGGTCGTCAGCGTCACCAACGACAGGGCTAGCATCACCGACCTCAGCAAAGTGTTGTTGCAACCATGTCAGTCTTCTTATAAACGTGTAACGAAACTGAAGTGGTAAATGTTAGAGTGATCAAACCTAAAAATAAATCCTTTTTTTAGGAGCATAGGGCCAATCCTTAGTTTCATGATCTGTTCTTCGCTCCTTGGCCAGCTTCATGATCTAGAAAGTGCATAGAACCAGGGAAATTAAAAGAACCTTAAAATAAAATAAATCAACAGTTGCTGAATGCAAAGAGCAACCCTAGGGGGTGTATTTGGATGGATAGAGCTAAACTTTTTAGGTGTTCTCTGGATACCAATGGCTAAAAGATCGATATGAGTTTAAATTGTAGGTTCATTTAGCTATTGTTGTGGGTGAAATCTAACAGATATGATTGTGAAGGGGGGCATATTTGACTATTCTTGATTCCTAGTAAACTTTAGCCCATTTTAGCTCATTTTGTGAATGAATGAACTAAGTTTAGCCCAATGGCTACTATTAGCTGGTCTGTTTACTTTGGTTTAGCCATGGGTATTCAAACACCCTCTTAATCGTCTTTTGACGATATTAATTAGGCCATTCTCTGTAGGAGTTTCATCAGAGTTCATTCTCATTAAATGATATGACACGTCATGGTGACATGGCAAAGTAATTATGAGAGGGATAGAGATAGTTTTATGAGAGGAGAGAGAGTTTCATCCTATGAACCTAGAACACACTATTTCCCTAGACAAAATCCGATGCAGCACTATTGAGAAACAGTGTAATGAAATTATGCACTGAAAATGGCCTTAGAAGCCATCTACCAAGGTAAACCATTTATCATTAATTAGAACCCATAAACTCATCTCCCAAGAAAATGAGGCAAAAAAAAAAGAAGATAAACAGACACAATATCCCCTTAATTGGAGATGGATCAACGGTGCTATTCTGGTCGGATGTTTGGAATGGAAACCTGCTTCAGAACAAGTTTCCAAGATTGTTTGCTTTTGCAAAGGACAAAAATATTTCGGTGAACATGTTCCTTGCAAAAAACATTATAGATGATCAATTTTATTTACCTCTGTCAGAACAAGCTTTTCAAGAATTTCAAAGTCTGCAAGAATTGATCCTAGGGATACAGGTTCGTGAGAAAACAAGGATTCATGGCACCACATTTGGGGCTCCCACAAATATTCATCAAAGACATTCTATAACTTCCCGGTACAACCATGTTAGGCCACTAGAACCCTTTTTTGTGGATATGGAAATCAAGGTGCAGCAACAACTTAAAGTGTTCTCTTGGCTCCTCATGGACAGACTGAATACATGGAATCTTCTTAGGAGAAAAAAACCTCAATGTAAGTGACAACAATTATAACTATGTCCTTTGCAGACTGAACATAGAAGAAACATTATTATATCTCTTCTTTGACTGCCAGTTCAGCAAATCATGTTGGCAGACTATTGGTTTACAATGGACCTCGTCTCTTCCATTCTTCAGCATGATGATAGAAACAAAGCAGAACAGTCCACAACAACCTCTATTCATGGAAGTGTTCATCATTGCTGCTTGGAACATCTGGAAACAAAGAAATAACCTTATCTTTGAGAAGAAACAACCAAGCATCACATCTTGGAAGCGCCAGTCCGTAGAAGATGTTTCTCTCCAAGCTCATCGAATGAAGAATGATAAAAGAGTTCCTTTCTTAGCTTGGATAGATTAACTCCCCTCTACGTGGTTTTCACTCATTTGTTTTGATCTCCTCTCTTGCAGGTCTTCTCTAGGCCTCTCTCAAGCTTAGTTTTGTAAAGTTTTTTTTACCTATTATAATATATTTACCATAGTAGGAGTCTCCCCTACTGTATTTACCTTAAAAAAATCCCCTTAATTTTCTCGTTGCCCGTTTCTTTTTAAGAAAATGACTGATATTCGCCTCAGCTTCTCTATAATATGTCACCACCTTTCTACGTCCCTCGTCCTTTTTTTTCTCATCTATGGCTAACCTCTCTCTCTTCCTTCTCCAAAAAAATATCGATCTTTTGCTTTCCACAATTCTAGCACTGCCCTCCCCGAAACAGGTGAGAATCCTCTCTGGCAACTATTTTAATCCCTAATAATCGTGAGATATGTCTGCGCACGATGAATCTAATTCGGTGAAATGCATTGCAAAATAATGAACTATGTTCTTGTAAGAAATCGACTCCGTTTGGTTTAAACCTGCAAAAGATGATTAGATCGGGAACAAATTGTTACAGCTGCATAAATTAAATACAGTTTGTTCATGTCCCAAATCAAGCTATAGGAGCGCTTGCAGCCTCATTTCGTCTCTAGCCATTGACGAAATGTGTAAGACCATTAGTGGCCATGAATCAGCTAAAATGTGCCGGAGATTGTGAAATTTTAGGCGCAGAAATTTCATAATTACATGGATATGAATGTTTGTTCATGTTTACCTTGGAGACAATGCGGATGACTGCATGCTTCTTTTTTATTGTGTTTTCTTGTTATTTAGCTTGTTTCCTGTAAATTTTCAATGGAAGACAAGAAAGGGACAATTCCCATTTTAGTACGCAACACCTTCAAGTTACCGGAAAATACCTTAGGATTCTGAACGCATAGAATGGAGGTCAAATTATTTATATTAATTGCTTGCTATTCCTCTATTCCAAACAAGGCCTCAAAGCACAAACCTTACTTTTCACGCTCGTGATTCTCAGCTCCTCATTTGTGGATCTTCAGAACCACAAATCAGGAAAAAAAGTTAGAACTTAACCTTTATAATCTGATTTTTGTTCCCCTTCTCCTCCCTTCACGTCCATAAAAATGATAGATCTTGTATGATAAAAGCCTGCATAATCATCTTTATAAGGTTAGGTCGGCCTCTGGCAAGCCGTAGTTTCCCATAAAAAAGATAATTTATCCACGGCAATGTGCCATTCAACATTAGTTCACAGTCAAATTTGTTTTATTTTTTCGCAGTTTCTTTTGTCTTCGTATATTTCATTACCTTGGTAATCGTCATGTTGAATTTCAACCTTTTTTTCGATAAAGGAAGCTTTTATAAAAATACCAAGTACGATACATCAACAAGATACATGGTCTTGATACAACTTCCGGCTTCTGCTTAACACACACAGCCAACTAAAAAGAGAAAGAAAAAAAAACCATAGACCCAAGCTAGGAGCATTCAATCCGAAGACTAGATCGCCACCCATGCACCTAGGGAAAAAAACGCCGTGACCGCCCGCACCAAGAGCTGCGACTCTGCTACAACTAACTCCTGCAAATCCTCCTGCTGGAGGATAGCCCTAGCTCAAGAGCCAGCGAGCCGCCAAATGGATAACCTGTAAAGGAGAGCAGAAGCGTTTATCTTTAAAAACCAAGTCGTTTCTACAAAGCCAGAGAGCCCAACACAAGACCTGCTGCTCCAAGTAGAAACAAAGATCTCCTATCTTTATTGAAGTTGCGGGTCCAAGACCCGAACAAATGATCCACATTTTCTGGTTGACCAATACTTGTAACCAACTGTAAAATGCCCCTAGACCGACCGGGCCAAACGACATTCAAAAAACAGATGATTAATAGTCTCCTTCGTATGACAAAAGACACCGTCTAAGCTTCCTTTCCAGTTTCGCTTAGCTAAATTATCTTTCGTGAGAATTACTCCCCGCCATAGATACCGTAAAAAGATTTTAATTTTCAAAGGGGCCTTTAGTTTCCATAAGTCTATATTCACTTATAGGGGTGTTTCTGAGCATCAAGGCAAAATAATGTGATTTTATTGAAAACTGCTCATTTGAGGTTAAGTTCCAGTAAAAAACATCGTGTTCCTAAGACAGCACAAGACCCTCGATACGTGACAACAAATCGTTCCAGGCATTCAAATTGGGTCCAAAGAGCCGCCTCCTTTAGGAGATGCTCGGAGGGGAGGTACTCAGAACTTCTACAATCATGGTGAACTTGGGCCTTGCAATATTATACAGAGAGGGGTATTGGTCTTTTAACGGAGTCCCATCTAACCAGTTGTCCTCCCAAAACCGTACTTGAGATCCATCCTTTACGAGGAAGGCTCCAAAGCGTAGAAAATCTTGCTTCACCCTCGTTAAACATGATCAAAAGTGGGAGTCTCCAATTTTTGACTCTACTTGAACCAAAGGCTTTGAACCCAAATACTTGAAGTATTTGCTGCCGCATCCCATCGGAGGTGAGCAATTTATATAGCCACTTGCTAAGTAAAGCAATATTCTCAGTGTTCAAATCAAGAATTCCAAGACCCCCTCGGTCCTTAGGTTGACACAGAATACTCCATTTAGCAGGTCTATATTTCTTTTTATTTTCGTCCCCTTGCCAAAAGAATCTAGAACGAAAATAATCCAACTTCTTAAGGACTCCTTTGGATATGGAGAAGAATGACATCATGTACATCGGCAGGCTACTAATCACTGCATTAATCAAAGTCAGGCGCCCTCCGACTGAGAGGTGCTTCCCCTTCTAGCTGCTAAGTCTCTTCTCAAAACGCTCCTCGACCTTAACCCAGTCGCAATTTCTTAGTCTTCTAAAGTAAATTGTGATACCAAGGTAGTTTAACGGGAAATTTCCGGCTTTGCACCCAAATAGTTCTGTATATAGGTCCAGGTTATCTTGGGCTGCCTCGAAGCAGAACAACTCACTCTTGTGGAAGTTAATCTTTAGACCTGATGCTTGCTCAAAAGCAAACAAGAGAAGCTTCATATTGCGAGCCTTGTCCAGGTCATGATCTAAAAGGAGTATAGTGTCATCCGCGTACTGAAGGATCGAGAGTCCCTCATCAACTAGATGGGGAACCACTCCTTCAAACTGCTCATCCAATTTTGCTCTGCTAATGAACACTTTTAGCATATCTATCATGATATTAAACAAAAGAGGTGACAATGGATCTCCTTGTCGAAAGCCTTTTTTCGTTTGAAAATAATGCCCAATGTCATCATTGACATTCACTGCTACACTCCCTCCTGATATGAAAGTCTTAATCCAAGATATCCATTTGGACGAGAAACCTTTCATCCGTAGTGATTGGAATAGAAATGGCCACCTCACTTTGTCATAGGCTTTTTCAAAATCTAGCTTAAGAATTAACCCGTTCTGTTTTTTCCGATGAAGTTCATGTACTGTTTCGTGTAGAATCACCACCCCTTCAAGAATGTTTCGACCCTTCAGAAAGGCTGTTTGAGTCAGGCTGACTACCTTGTCTGCTACCGAACTCAGCCTATTTGTGGCCACCTTAGTAAAAATCTTATAGCTCACGTTAAGCAAACAGATTGGTCTATATTGTTGAATGATATTTGCCTCTTGAACCTTCGGTATCAGGGTAATGACCCCGAAGTTAAGACTGAAAAGCGGGAGGTCTCCTTTAGAAAGATCACGAAACATCTGCAGCAAGTCCCCTTGACGGTTTCCCAAAAATGCTGATAGAATTCAGCTGGAAAGCCATCCAGACCAGGTGCTTTATTTAGTTTCATCGAGAAAATAGCCTCCTTGATCTCACTTTCAGAAAAGTCAGCCGTAAGAAAGTTATTCTCCCAACTAGAAACTTGGGGTATATCTAGGTTTCTAGATTCATCTAAAGTGAAGGAATTTTCTTCCGGTTCACCAAATAAACCCTTGTAAAACTCAGTGACTGAAGCTTTTGAGATTAGCATGACCTTCAACTTTGGTGTCCCCATTTTCAAGTGAAAAAATTCTCTTCTTCCTATATTTCCCGTTAGCTATCATATGGAAATATCGTGTGTTGTTATCTCCTAGTAGGACATCCTTTGCTTTCGCACTGTTGGTAGTATTTGATTTCTTCTTCCCTGAGAAGCCTGGTAAGGTGATCTCTAGACTGAGCGAGGCAGACTTGCTCACTCTCAATCAGATCTCTGACTTCGGCAGCAGTATCTAGTGAGCAAATTATGTTTTGAAACTCTAATTTCTTTTTCTTGTACTCCCCATTAGTCTGAGCAGCCCATCCTCATAGAAATCTACGCAAAGCACTCAACTTGTTGTTCCATATTTGTACAGAATTTCAACCTCTGGTTGTCTTGGTCCAAATTTCCTTGATACGCTCATCAAAACCTTCACGAAGGAACCAACTCAATTCAAACTTAAATTGTTTATTGCTTCCCGGGAAGGCTGGAGTTCCTGTGTCAAGGAGAAGAGGAGTATGGTCTAAAACACCCCTGTCTAGAGCTTGTACTGTGACCAAAGGGAATTTAAATTCCCACTCGGTAGACACGAGGGCTCTATCCAATTTTTCATAGGTTGGTTTTGGAAGGGAATTCGCCCAGGTGTATTGTTCGCCCTGTTAGGTCAATTTCCCTTAAATCAAAACTGTCAATTACAGCATTGAAAAGAAAAGGCCAACGACAATTAAACCTTGTCATTATTTTTCTCTCTACTACTCTTAAAATATTGAAGTCCCCTCCAATGAGAGTCGGGAGAGGATTATGCTGGCACGCCCGCACAAGCTCCACGAGAAAAGCGGATTTGAACTCGTCTTGAGCCGGGCCATACACAGCCATTAGAATCCATTTAAAATTATCCACTTTATTACAAAGATGGAATTTAATATAGAATTCACCTTCCACAATAAGGATATATCGAGAACATTCGCTCTGACTCCAAAAAGAATCCCACCTGATCTACCCCTTGGGGAAGACAGTGCCAAACGAAATCTGCACCGCCAGACAGGCATGCAAGATTCGTCTTTGACATGTCCTTCTTTCTTGTTTCCATTACTGCAAAGAAATCAAGGTTGAGATCTCGCACAGCGTCTGAAATATACCGATATTTAGCCAAGTCAGACAGACCTATGCTATTCCAAAACATGCCTTTCATTGGGAAACTTTTGTTTTCAAATTACTACAGCCTCTCAGCCCCTTGGGTTTCTTTAGGTGTTTTTTTGACTTTCTTGTGGAAGCTATAAGATCACAAATCTTTGTGTCTAGATCCACATCATCAAAATCTACTTCTGAAATATTCTTTAATAAGTGAGATAAAATGTGGTTGTTATTTTCATCGGCCTCATCATCACTATAGGTGAAAGGATTGTCTAAATCCTTACTGGTTGCCTGGTTTGCAGATTTTTTAACCACTGTAGATCTATCTTCAAAACATTAACTGACACATTGACTGCAGATTCATTACAGCCCAAAAAGAAACCTATATTTCCTAGTCGATTGGCGCAGGAAATATTTGTTAGTGAACTGATCGAAGGTAGAGGCTGTGTCTTGTCCATACATGGCTGGATATGATGAGCAGGTGGACTAGAGCATGGCTGTAGCCTTTTTGTATCTCCCTTTATTCCACTCAGTGTACCATCCAAGTTGCGCCGAGACTTTTTCTTCATAGCCTTCAAAGTTGAATCCTCATCTACAGGATGAGAACCATCAGCCAGCAGGGAGTTAAGGCGAGAACTTCTTCTAATATAAGCAGGTGAGTTCAGTTGATTATTATACAGAAATAGGTTCGAACCTATCCCCGGAGAAAACTGTTCGCCTCTCCCTAGAGAAAGCTGACTTCTTTCTACAGGTGTCTCCAGTTTCTTCTGTTGCATCACCCCATCATTAGCAAGATCATTTGAGCTAATAATAGAAGGTGTTGAGGGATTTTTAGATACCTTTTTCTCAGCATACACACTGCCAGAAGTGTGTTCCACTTCCACGGGCTTCTGATGGCCCTGCCACTTTGAGATATTCCTCCCCTGAAAGACAACAGAATGAGCTTTCTCATACAAGAGTGGTGTAGAGGAAGACTCATGAGAGAAAAAAGAAGCAGTCGGTACCTTGCTATTATCATTAGATGATGGGGTTATCTTCCCAGAAGTATTACTCATGTTTTGAATATCCAAAACAGTTAATGCCTCTGGTCCCGCATCCTTCGAACTAAGCGAGGTCTGAATTGCCTCAGGATAATTAACCAAAGCACTCTCGCCACCTGTAGTGGCCTTAGCCAGCCCAACTGCACCACTCACACTAACAGAAAGAATTGGACTAGCTGCAGATGGATGGTCAGCAGTTTGCTTTTGCAGCTTAAGGTCCTTCCTTGATCTGGCCAGCCTGTGGGTACACATAGGCGTCAAAGCAATTTTGTGCAGTATTGGTAGATCCTTCAAGGCAATAGGCATAGGACCCTTGCCAGGATCTGAAACTGAACACACAACAGCATCAAGCATCGGGATATCCCCCCCAACGCCACTGTTTGAGTGAGAGCTAGATGCCCCCTTTGTTTCCTTATGTTTTTGTTTCTTGTGCGCATGCTCCGGGCTTTTGTCAGCCCGCCCAAACTCTTTGTTTGCCCCATCCCCTCCATCATTATGAGGGTCATCCAAGACCACCAAAGGAGCTGCTGGAAGAAAATTCTCTTCCTCAATAGCAAAAGTAATGTCATAACCCTTTGTACCAAAGACTATGTCGGTGGTGAGGGGAGAGGTTCCCTAGCTCATCATTCCAACAAGCAGCCTAACCACCCCTTTTTTTCTGTATGTGAACATGTCCACCTCTAGAGTTACTCCAATTACTGATCCCAATGCCCAAAAACCTAGGTAATGTCTCCAAGCCTGAGGCACCCCCGTCACATGGATCCAAACCTCATCCAAGTGGTAACTGGGTTCAACATCGCTTGCATCCTCCCATTTTTGAATGGTGAGAGTAACTTTGTGACTCTTGAGAGTGAATTCTACATCAGCCATCTTTTTAACTCATCTAGGGAAGGAAAAACCACTAGAAAAGAGTCATCACTACGGGGCAGAGCCTCCCAGACCCAATCCTTTGTGATTAACCGAGCAAGCTCCAGTTGAACCACTTCAGCAGTGAGTTTCCCCCCTGAAACTTTGACTAGAGCAGTGGGGGCAGGTTCAGGGGTTTCTAGTTTATAGTCAAACTCAGGAATGCGAAAGAAGCAGAGCGCATTGTTGCCAAAACCAAGAAAGGAAGCGTCAGGTTTGGGTAATTTCAGTAGCGGACACTTGGCAACAACATGCGAGTTCTTTTTGTTACAAACCACACAGTCCAAGTCTGCTGTGCAAACATCGTTCACATGCCATCGCACTTGCAGCAAAAACAGAGTGGGTTCTTTGGTTTCTTGGCCTTAGCAGCAGTACCTGGGGTCGCCGCCGTCGCTGGTTGTGCCAGGCCAGCAGGCCTTGCTTCGCTCAAGGCAACATCACCGGAGGCAGCCGGAGGAGCCATCGGCTGGTCAACCCCATGGCCTGCAACACGCTGCTGATAGCGCGGCTGGGGTGGAAAGCGTCCTCCGCGACCTGCTGCACCACGACCGGGTAACCCAAGGTTCCCCCGTCCCTGGAAGCCTCCTCGTCCAGGGCCATGACGAGGCGGCAGGTCGCCACGTCCAGGGCCATGGCGAGGGTGATCCCGCTCGCGCCAGTCATCTCCCTGCCTAGGCGCAGCCATCGCCGGTAATCTATTGTTCGGAGCGTCTTGACGACGAGCAGCCGCTCCAGAGCGCAGATTAGGTGGTGGGGGACGGGCTGCCATCTCAGCGTAGGAAGGAACGCGAACAGAGCGCGTTGCCCCCGCGTCTTCCGCTGCCTTAAGAGAGGGAGCTTTCCCACGAGACTGGCCTTGATTAGGACGATACAAACATGATCTGGACCGTCCAAAAGCCTTTGCCCTATTAATTAAAATGGCTTTAACAGAATCTGAAAGGCGTTCTTGTGCTCCACGCTCGTATGTGTTGGGAATACAACCTCCCGGGGTACGCAAGCGCGCCGCCGCGGCAGACGCAGCCCCCGAAGCCTTTTTCCCCCACATTTACTATGCTGTCCCGTGCTGCCTCTGAGCAGTGGGGCCGGTCAGGAAGCGTTGGTAGGAAGGCCGCCAACGTCAGCTGCCTTGCCGGCCTCGGCTTAGGCAGCGGGCCGCGCCATGGACGAACCATGCAAGCCCGACGAGGAAGAGGCTTGCCGAGGACTCTATGTCGGGCGCTCTTCAGCCTCCCAGTCGAGTTCTTTAGCTCCCTAGAAGCCATGCAGTTGCGCTCTGATCTCATGTTCAGGTTACGGTCTACGTCAGGAGATTCGAGATGGTTTGCTAAATGAACTGGTTGTTCAGCAGGGCCACCCGTTATCCTTTGTAGCTCGTCCTAAAACATCAGATGTTGTGGATCCCTCATGGAGGAGGGGGGGTCTGATCAAGCACATTTTGATCCCCGTCCTCCCACCATCTTGACTCACTAGGGAGACCCATGTCCGTCCAAAATTGCTCACAAATTTTCTCCGCAGACAGAGCAGGATTATGGCATGGGGAGGGTCTACTCTCA
This sequence comes from Paspalum vaginatum, assembly GCA_030272315.1. Lineage (NCBI taxonomy): Eukaryota > Viridiplantae > Streptophyta > Magnoliopsida > Poales > Poaceae > Paspalum > Paspalum vaginatum. The sequence continues at coordinate 7,386,517 of CM059013.1, read as the reverse complement.
ACACCAATAGAGCAAACAAGTTCGCTCAGTGTTGGTTCCTCCGCCGCTGCCGCAAGGGAGAAGGCAAGATCAGTAGACGTACCTTCATTGCATCTCGCATCCTCGGCACCTGCATCCCTGTCCTCAACCTCCTGGGTTGCACCACAGAATGCATCCCAGAGCTCGGTGCGGCCAGGCGTCGAACAGGTAGTCTGCATGGAGTCGCACTCCTCTTGCAAGGCATAACCTCCAGTTGATGCCGTCGGGATGTCCGACCATGGCCGAGGCCGGAGCTCAGTAGACCCCGCTGCTCCAACCAACTCCCTGGTAGCTGGGATCTCTCCTTCCTCAAGGTCAGCCGCCTCCACGGGTGCCCGGTTGGCGGGCTGGACAACCGGGGTGCGACGTTCTCTATCGGCGAGATTGTAGGTGTGGTAGGCGCGGCGGTCACAGACGGAGCAGAGGGCTGCCTCGTCGGGGCAGTATGGCGCAGCCGGCTCCGTGCAGCAGGCCGGCGCCGCCCCGCAGGCGTCAGCAGCGCTCATCCGCTCTCCGCACATTCCTAGTATTACAGAGAACCTAGAGCCTGTAGAACTGGTCCACCATGTACGTAGTATATGTCTTCCAGACTCAATCAGGTAGACTTTTACCCTGCAGATTATTATCAACATTGAATCTTTGACTCACTTCCATTTTCTTGGTGCGTCAACTTTCAAATGTTCCAACAAATGCCACAATGATTTTATGTTGTACACACCACCTTGTAGTTTGTCAAGCACTCAAGCGATGTTTGTGTCGTGCCTTGGCAAAGCTGCAATTCATTTTGTTGCTTGCAAATGCACCCCATTTCTGTACTGCTTCTAGTCCTTTGAGTTTTGCTTCGTCTAATCAGATGCTTGTTTGATTGGCAAAGGAAGTGCAGTCCATTGTTGTACTACTAGTTTGTTAGGTTTCACAGAGAGAACCAGTTTTAACAGTGAAAACGACATCCTAATTGAGATTTTTCAACGCACCTCAAGTTTCAAACCATGACATAAGTTCAATGTCGAATGTATGTCCACGTTCCTGAACTTTTCCAACTTCTTTTGCCGGGCAATCAAGGTAGATACAATCTTAATTTGTTTCTTTTGTTTATGTACCTCATTTTCCTCTTTGAGACAGTCCGAGGATATGATTTCAACATTATAAAAACGAAATGGTAGGGAGTTTGGAAATAATCAAAGCTAACGAACCAAGAAGATTCCCTTAACTTGTATGATTCTACAAGAACATTAGCAAACAACTCTGGTTCTTCATCTTGAAACCAGAGAACAAGTTGCCTTATGTGATTAGAATTTCATTACAGCATACCAATTGCCAAAGTTACATACGATGTCAGTGCTTACTGCATGGTCTTCTTAGACAATCATGGTCACACAACATGTTCCCGCATCGTCTCTACCATCGATCTGCCTTGGTTACTCTAAACTTATTTAGTCATCGTTGTTGCTTGCATGATCCTTTTACGTAATATACGTAGTGTATTACAACATATCAGCGTAATCCTCATGTCTGTGCGCAGAGTATTGCTATGAAGCCTACCATTCTGTCTTTGAAAGTCCGAATCCTAATTGCCTATGATTATATGAGTCATAAATATATGTTTCTGCCTTGATGTGTGTATACAGAGGATTCTGACGTTCTTTTTAAGACTTTGTCTCATCGGTAGTTGTTGACTTGAAGCTACCCATTTCTTAATCTCTGATAGCTAGCGTAAGCTTTTCTTGACTTCCAAACCCATATGTTGCTTGCTGAATCAGATTCCACTGCAAGTGACTGCTGCTTTTACTTTTCAGTGTCTGTGGAAAGTATATATAAACATTGTTTCCCTTACAGTTGCCCGGTGCTGTGATCTGGCGACTAAGGGCTTCTTGAAGTATGTATATGAACATTGTTTCCTTTACTTTCTGAATTTGTATGACGAGGAAAGAGGCAGGAAGATGTTGACGATAGGCGTTTCATTCATCTTTGTATCCAGGAGAAGCTAATTGACGTTCAACAAACGAGAACAAACTCACCAGTCTTCAGCTATTCAACGGGTTGGTAGAGAAAGAGAAGCATGGGTTCCTATGCTAATGGTAGCACCTGTGCAGATGATGATCCTCCATCGTTGGAGGAGCTGAAGGCTTTTCCTCTGAAAACAGTGCCGCTATATGCTAATGGCTGGTTGAATGACATGAAGATATCCTCGCCTACTGCTATTCGTGTGAACATTGGTAACAATGGTGCTTTTGATCCAGTCTACCGAGCTTGGACTGTGAGTTCACTTCTTACTTATTGAGACCTTGTAGCTGCATCCTTGAAACGGTAAGAGCTGCAGATGAGAAACTGAGAATAACCAATTCCTTGTCATTCGCAGAAGAAGTATCCTTCAGCTCTGAACGCATTTGAAAAAATTGTTGCCTATGGAAATGGCAAGAAGATAGTGCTGTTCTTGGATTATGATGGAACCCTCTCGCCGATTGTCGACGAACCGGACAATGCTGTCATGTCTGATCAGGTAATTGCGTTCTCTGAAAGACTTTCCTTCTCTTTGCCGAGTTTTACTGAGCGATACATCTGTACAATATCATATGTACAGATGCGTGAAGTGGTGAGGAATGCTGCATTGCATCTTCCCACGGCAATTATCAGTGGAAGGTCTTGTGATAAGGTGAATATATTATTAATTATCCTTCCCCATGAATTGTAGTTTATTTGTATTTAACTCTTCCTGGGCTTTTAACTTAACTCCTTTGAATCGATTTTAGGTGTTTGATTTTGTTAAGTTAACTGAACTATACTATGCTGGTAGCCATGGAATGGACATCATGGGTCCAGTGGGGAAAACTGGTTGTGTCACTGACCACAGAAGCACCAGCTACAGTAATAAGAAGGTGTGGAAACGCCTATAACAATTAAGCCAATTAGCTATGACATATTTCACTGCTTAGCATGTTCTGTACAAAGAACAATGGATGTTTCATCGATTGAGAGTTATTTTCCTTCCTGTTCTTTTTTGCATAACAAGGAGATGAAGATCTTTCAGGCTGCTAGTGAATTCTTACCAATGATTGACGAGGTAAAGAATTTTCAGCCTTTACAATTCCATATACTGAGAAGATATACTCAATGCAGCATCATGTGATGCAGGTTTTTAGATTGCTCGTTGAGAAGATTCAGGAGATTGATGGTGCAAAAGTCGAAAACAACAAATTCTGCGTGTCGGTGCACTATCGCAATGTCAGCGAGAAGGTGGAGTTCTCACTTTACTCAGAAATGATTTTGGAAGGGAGAACCACTCAGTCACATTCACAATTCCCTGCTTCTGATTCATTTGACTCCAGGACTGGCCACTTGTTGCATGGTGCACAGATGATGTCCTGAAAGCCTACCCTCGCCTCCGACTTAGTCATGGACGAAAGGTACATCCCATAATGAAAACCAGTACTGGTGCAGCGACTCTTGAAAGAGATGAAACTGACGGATGCAATGCAGGTTCTTGAAGTTCGTCCAGTGATAGACTGGAACAAGGGGAAGGCTGTGGAGTTCTTGCTGGACTCCCTAGGGCTAGCTGACTCTAGCAACGTGCTCCCTATCTACATCGGAGATGACCGTACTGATGAGGACGCGTTTAAGGTCCATAGTTCGGTATCGATACAGAAGATCCATGCTTCCTTCATGTCGGTAACAATCAACTTGATGGTTTAAATCTGCAGGTTTTGCGGGAAGATAAACGGGGCTTTGGAATTTTGGTGTCATCTGTACCAAAGGAATCTCATGCACTGTATTCTCTGGTGGATCCACCTGAGGTAAATTCATGATTTGTGTGGGGGCTGCATATTCATGAAGCTATATAATTGGATTGCTTTGTTCTCCATTACATATATATCAAACTTCACAATGCATTGGTTTTCAGGGGCGGAAAAGACTAACTGTTTGTATTCATTAATTCATATACTGAACTCTGTGCTATCCCAATTGTAGGTGATGGACTTCCTGAAGAGATTAGTGAAATGGAAGGAGCAAGAAGCATCACAAATAACAATAAAATAGTTGATAGTATTTGTTGATTATCTTATTTAATTTCTGACACAGGACTAGGGAGCTGAACTGCACATAATGTCTATTCTACACTCTGTAGCCGATCTCTATATTTTAGCCTGGCAATATATTGTTAAATGGTACATCTTCATGTAAAAGAATGCAAAGCATTCTGTACCAGTCGGTGTCATGAACAATCAACGTCACCAATTAATTCAGCATTATGTTTGAAGGAGTTTCTTAATTATTTTGTGGTTCAACAGTTCGCTGAGTTTCTTCACACAAAAACCCCCTTACAATTTACAATGAAAACAAAACAAGTATTAATGTTTCGAATACCAAGCAAGTTCAAACTATACCAAACACATTTTTACAGGATATGAAAAAGGAAAGGAAAAAAAGGCTTTCTCCAGCTTGCACCTTCAAATATATTTTTTCACTAAACTGTAAATCCATCCAGCTGAAGTCCGAGCACAAATGGCCTCCTTTTAAGCTCGAGTACCCAGCATACCTCAATTTTGTGCCCTCTTATTAATCAAGGGATCAGAAATGACTTGAGGTTGGAAATCTGGTTTCAAGTACTCTGAGAGCAAGGAAGCATACATCTCATAACGAGCAGTCATGCGGAAGGCCCATTTGTCTTTGATCTGGCGGCATAGGTTGAGGTCCATATCGGAGATGATCAAGCCATCTCGGTAGCGCGATAACGATGGGGTGCAAGAAGCATCAGGTGCTGAGAAATGGCTAGATCCATAGAAATGGCCGAAGTCCGCATGCTGAGGTTTCCCATCACCAGAAGTGAATGGATTTGGGAACACTTCTGTGCCAACCCGGTTAATTGATCCAACGAAGTAGCTGTTTGCAATTGCGGCATTCCTTGCCTGAAGTAGCACAACAAAATGTAAAAAACACCCCCCAAAGTTACCAATTGCATTTATAAATAACATGTGATATACTGCAGAAAAGAGCACAATAATTTTCTCTGACCTCAACAGGCCACATTGGTTCACTGAGTTCACCAACAGTAGCAGATGGGTTGAACACTATTTCAGCTCCATTAAGGCCAAATGCAAGCCAATTAAGGGGATGATGTCTTCCATAACAAATGTTCACTCCTATCTTGCCATAAGCTGTTTCAAAAACTGGATGCCCAGTGTTACCCTCCATGTAGTATGTGCTCTCATTGAAATCACCAACTCTTGGGATGTGATTCTACAAGTAGTGTTTATTAGGACACTGCAAAAGCTTTCTATATAAAATGCAGAGGACTGGAGGAGAGAGAGAGAGAGAGATGATGTATATACCTTTCTATGAATGCCAATTATGTTGCCATTATTTCCAATTATGACAGCAGTATTCCAAATAGTCTCCCCATGCTTTACATCCCTTTCCAGGATTGGGCTCACTATGACCATGTTATACTTCTGTGCAAGTTCTTGAAGGAACTGAGTAGATTCTCCATCAACCGGTTCAGCAAATTCACACCATCTTTTCTCACGTGTGCAGAAGGCAAAAGGCATTGTCCAGGCTTCCTGAATTTTGGTGTACAAATGATTAAAAACAATATCCCTTTTTGGAATATAAATCAACATCCTGAACTACACATTTCAAATGTCCCACAGAAACAATAAAGCTACTCACCTGTAAGCACAAAATATTGACACCAGAAGCACCAGCTGCATCAATGATGTGTTTTATTTTGTCCATGATTGCCTTCTTTTGGTCAGCAAAGTGACAAGTAGTGGGAACGGCAATTGAGTTCTGAATTAGACCAACTCGAACAACTCTCAGGTTGCCTCATAAACTCTCTGTCTGCATTGAAACCGAATGCCTGTAGCACAAGTAGGGTTAAGTTTGTCAATCAATATAAATAGTTTCTGATTTTAGCTGCTGATGTCTTGAAAATAGATGCTACATCTCTGCAATTACGTAATCAGTTGATAAGAAACCATTGCCAATAAAAAAAATGGCAATTTTATCAGGAGAAACCTGCACATCAAAATTGTGTGTTTCCTGCAAGAGTGAGTGTGGCTTCAGGCAGCGAGATAGCCTCAAGAGGTCGTGCACAATTCAGCCCCAACAGCAATCGGCTTGCTTCCTGTTAAGATAGAAAAGATGCCAATGTCAGCAAACTGAACTTAAATGTCATTTAGATATTCCATATGGCCCAATGAAATATATTGGGAGGTGAGCTCAGCAGGGTTAGTATTTACAACAGTTCTGAAATCAGACAATAGGCAGATTTCACAGTATAGGAACACAAAGAAAAAAAAGAAAGAAAACACACAAATTTCCATAGAAAAACGACGGGTCGAACAGGACTGCAAACGCAGGTAGGACATGTACGTAAACGTAACCATCACAGTATAAATGTCGCAAGAAGCATGCTTTCATTTTTCATTCGACACCAACTACTCAATCCAGCAGTACATCACCCGTGGAGAAGGTGGCTAGTTGACGCACGACACAATTACCTGATCATCAGGCCAATTCAGAGAACCAAGGCTGTCCACAAAGTTCACCAGATTTTCTCGATTAACTCGCCGTGCCAGTTCCGGGCCGTAATTTGTTTATCCAACAAGATCGTTGATTCAGCACGTGAAAGAAGTTTGCACGCGCACACGGACGCAACTGAATTTGGAATTCGAAAACGGCATCCAAGAACCAAGAAACGGACACGGCGGGACCGCGAGACGAATCTGGGCCCCTGCCTAGTGATGGAACGAGAGAGTAGTAGTACCTGGAAGAGCTCGGGGGAGAGGTTAGCCTCCAGGAGCCTGTGCAGGGACTCGTACCCGCCGATCGACCCCGCCGGCGGCGGCGTCTTCCCCTCCTCCCCCTGCGCTGCCTTGCCGTTGCTGGTCGCCATATACTCTCTCTGTCTCGCGCTTAGGATTGAACAAACCTTGGGAAGAGGGAGAAGGGAGCAGGGCTCTTCTTCTTCAACTAGTGAGAAGGGACGACGAAACGCATGTGATCATCTCGATTGGCTTATTGTTGCTTGCTTCGTCATCGATCGACCGATCCCAGTCCCATGTGATGTGATTTGGATTGGCTTCATTAAAATTAGTGACTAGCTAGAACTAGAATAGATAGATAAACTCATGTGCGCGAATATATAGATACGTAAGCGAAGGATGAAGGCGGGTTATTTGGAATACGTAAACAACACACGGCTTCGCCTCCTCGATCGTAAACGGACGGCTCCTAGGCGGAGGAAGCAGATAGCCCGCCGCGAGTTTACAGCCCCGACAACCGCCGCCGCCCAGCTGCCGATGGCGGCCGCCGCGGCAGCCCGGCTCCTCCGCTCGGCCCCTCGCAGGCTCCTGGTTCCCAAGGCCTTCCCGCTCGCCGCGCTCTCGTTCCCACTCCCGCGTGCGACGGCGCTCGCCGCCGCCTCGGGGCGGCAGGCAGCGCTTCTGCACAGCGGCACAGGCCTCCACCCCCGCCACTGCGGCCGCCGCCGAGACCACCGGGGCAGCGGGAGAGGCCGTGGGGGAATTCAGGAAGAGACTGCGGGTGTCGGACGTGAAGGGCGGGGAGGACGAGGGCGTCGCGTGGGTGGGCAAGGAGCTCGCCGTGCGCGGGTGGGTGCGCACCTGCCGCGCCCAGAGGACCGTCACCTTCGTCGAGGTGACAACTTGCAACTTCGTTTTGCTATGGTTTTGAGCGATGAGAGTTTAGAGCAGTGGTAATGCGTGGCATTAGCAAATTTTACTTTAGCAGAAATGCTGGCGCATATGATTAGCAGCTGTGTTAACTTGGTGATCCTTGTTTTTGGATTAGGATATTGAATAGGACGATTGGTTACCATTTCAGCAATGTTAGCAGCTGCTTTGATATACTTGGCTAAATATTATGAGTGAAATATAGCCTTGCATACTTGAACAGCAACAGTGCATCCTTTGCTTTAGCAATGAACAGTGACGACCCTAGCTACCAGATCATAACACTATGCTCATTGGGCCATTTGAGCCATTACGGTTATCCACGTCATAAAGGAATTTCTGATATTATGGACTCAAGTAGCTGAGTAGCTCTTGTGTTTATACACATGCACAAGGTTATTATGATGATTTGCTATCATTATTGATTTTTCCTTTAAGAGTGGAACACATTCTGAAACTTCCAACTTCTAGATCAATGATGGTTCTTGCTTGTCCAATATGCAATGTGTATTGACTCCAGAAACAGAAGGCTATGAACAGGTACTATGTTACCAATTTAGCAAATGTTGCAAGTTTATACTTCGATAAACTTATCTTACATTGCATTAGTTTAGTTTATTGACGTTAGACTATAATACGTTTTATTGGTCATTATTTTCAATGATGGCTGTCAGATAGACTCTGTCACTACTGGAGCATCTGTACTAGTTGAGGGAGTAGTTACAAGCAGCCAAGGTGGTAAGCAAAAAGTAGAGTTGAAGGTTTCAAAGATCACTGTGGTAATTGTTTCATTCTTTATAATTTATTTTAGTTCATGCATTCATATGATAAGAGAATAATTTGCAACCATCCTTATTGTGTTTGCATATAAAATGTGAAGACTAATCAGCGATGTTAATTAAGCATACACAATAATCTTTTGCTAGATTCTCGACCAAGTACTTGGAGTGTGCAGCAACTATATTCTTTGTGCCTTTATTTCTTTTCTTGTGTCCTTAATTTTTATTTCTCTCTCACTTTTCTTCTTGCAGATTGGGAAAAGTGACCCCACATCTTTTCCTATACAGAAGAAGCAGGCATCAAGAGAATTTCTTAGAACTGTAGCCCATCTCCGTCCTCGAACAAACACTTTTGGTGCGGTATGTTCTACTCACTGCTGCCCCCTTTTTTCCTTCCCTTTTCTTGGCATTCTTAACTCAAAATTGCCAATTTGTCATTCTTTTTAGTTCCTTCCAATATAAGGTTCATAGGTTCGTAGGCCATGTGATTGGAAACGATTCATGCCCTTTCCTTCCAAAAGAACACCACCACCAGCAGCAACAAAGCCTTGTAGTCCCAAGCAAGTTGGGGTAGGTTAGAGTTGAAACCCAATACGAGCTGCCAACAAAGGGAGAAAGAGAGAGATGAGGAAGAACAGGCCTAAAAAGATACTAATATGTGGCATAAATCCAAATCAAGGTTCATGCATGTGGATAGCTGCTTTCCAAGCACTTCTGTCCAAACCAACTCTCTCATTATATTCCATCCTTTTAGGTTCCTCTTGATTGCCTCCTCCCATGGTGAGTTTGGCTGGCCCCTATCCCTCTTCACATTATTGTCTCTTATGAGTCATCGTGCTGCGATGAAATGGTGCCTCTTGAGGTCTTCCTTGTGCACGTCCAAACCATATCAGCTGGCGTTGTACAAGCTTTTCTTCAATTGGAGCTACCCCTAGCCAATCACACATCTCTTCATTTCGAACTCTGTCCATTCTTGTATTACCTCAAATCCAACGCAACATATGCATGTCGACAACACTTCATTGTTGAATCACATGTGTAATCCTTCCTATAGAACTTGCCTTTTAACTTCTGCCATTACTCAACCAGAAATTAAGAAAGCCTTTTATTAAGTCTTATATCCTTGTTCTGTCTGTATTATTAGTTCCCCAGTGAAACCTACAAGTTAGTGCACAATATGCAAATTTCTAGAGTTAGCAATGATACAATTATAGAGCATTCTTTATTTGTCACAAACTTGGGCCACTTAGACATTGGCTGCACAAATCACTTTTAAAAAATTGATATGCTGTGAAAAATATGATTATTACCACAAGTTTTTGTATTTTTTTTGTTCTGTAATTATGTGAGTTTGTCCTGTGGATTGCTTACTGTATATGTTGGTGCTTATTTAGGTGGCCAGAGTGAGAAATGCTCTGTCATATGCAACTCATAAATTCTTTCAAGACAATGGATTTGTTTGGGTATCAAGTCCTATTATTACTGCCTCAGATTGTGAAGGAGCGGGAGAGCAGTTTTATGTGACTACTTTGGTTAGTTTTTCTTCAGTATGTTTCTTTAGAAAGACTACTTGGTGCACTCTAGAATTTGGTTGCTGTATGGAAAATGTTTTATGCATCTGTCTCAAATTGAATCTATACCCCATTTCCGTGTTTGCTCAAATATACTGATTGCAGCTAATGCTCCTATATACAGTATGATGAGCTGCCTAGTCCGCAGGGGTGAAGTTAGACTGGTAGTGATGGTGGTGCACACATAAAACAGCATGTCTGAATTTGAAGTAATAATGTCAATTTGAGCTGTTTCAAATGGTCAATAAGTTGTTTAGTAGTCATTTTTCACATTCTCCCTGGTGCCAGTGCACCACCCCACAATACCGTGGTGTGGCCCCTGAGTCCTGCTGTCCTCATTTTCGGAGTGTACACGTTGGCATGTTGCAACTTTTTTGTTTCTGTTGGAGCCTTGTGGGCTTGTGGCAAATAGAAGTTCCTTAGGTCTGTGTGTGAAAAATTTTTAGTGCATGATGAAAGTCAGACACATCCTCAGCAGGTTTACTGTTAGATCAGGTTTTGTTCTGTGAACTGTAAATGCAATCATTGAAGTTACATGCCATAGCAGTTATATTAGAATCATGCTATTGTTAGAACTTGACCATGGGGTTGTCCTTATGTATTTTTGATGCATATTATTTAACAAAGTTTGTTATTACCAGTGGCATCTGTTATATTTTCATAAAATTTTTTCCTTAGAATGATAAGTAGCTCTCCATTTTGGCTTATTGTTCCTTGTTTTTTTCTTATTGCATTATGGTTTGTACTTGACATTTGTTCTCTTCTGTAATATAGCTTTCAAACAGTGTTGAAGGTGGTTCCCTAGTTAAAGATATTCCTGCTACCAAGGATGGAAGGGTTGATTGGTCACAGGTAGTCTTTCCCCTTGTTAGTATGTTACCTGTGTCATTCTGGTTATATGATGTGTTTCCTTATATTTAATATTATTTGGTTTCTCAAAACTGTTTGAGTAATGTGAATGCTTCTGTTGTTACTTCTGCTAGGATTTCTTCTGCAAACCAGCATTTTTGACAGTGTCTGGACAGCTTAATGGTGAAACATACGCTTCAGCTCTATCTGATGTAATTTTGTTTGCCGGTTTCATTTCAAACAGTTAGCCCTGTCATGTTTGATAGCTATATTTAGTTTAATATTTCCTCATATTCAATCTCTCTCCAGATTTACACATTTGGCCCGACATTTAGGGCTGAAAATTCAAATACTTCAAGACATTTGGCTGAATTTTGGGTAATTGAAGTTCTTCACAATTTTTAGATCCTACATAAACTCTGAATTGACAGCTTATTTTGCTGTTTCATTGTTACGAGTGAAGATGATTGAACCTGAACTTGCCTTTGCGGATCTAAATGATGATATGGCTTGTGCAACTGCATATCTCCAGTATGTAGTAGGTGCCCTCCATCAATTTTCTTTATGCTCAAGTCTACTGCTATCCATTTCATTGGTGAATTATGGTTTTTATATATGCTTGTGTAGTACACATGTGAAATTTGAGTAGATGTCTGGACCTACTTTTAACCTAATTACTGCTGTTTCATGCAGGTAAAGTATATTCTAGAGAACTGCAAAGAAGATATGGATTTCTTCAATACATGGGTTGAGAAAGGAATAATAGACCGACTGAATGTATAGGCCTTATCTCTAGTATTTTTTCGGTTGTAGCATCCATGGCAGCAGTGCCTACCTTTTGACTCAATGTACCTTTTGATTAACTTAAACTCTTTTCTGCTTGTCCCTAGGATGTAGTACAGAAGAACTTTGTTCACTTGTCATACACTGATGCTGTCAAGCTGCTTCTTGGGTCCAAGAAGAAATTCGAGTTCCCGGTAATTGATGACTAACAGCTACTATACTGACTTTCTCATCTTTATATCAGTAAAATTTATCTCATGCACTTCTTCGCTATTTTTATTCACAATCTTAACTGACATTCAACTTTATGTTGTTTGCATACTTGAAATGTTTATATATGCCTTCACTGTTCAGTGTTTATATTTGACTAATGCTAGTTATTTTGATATGTATGAAATCTATGTGCGTTTGCTTGTACTGAGTTGCACATACCAATGTTCTTTCTCTGAGCTTGCAATGGAGAAAGGCATATGTGAAGTGATAAGCATAGAGAAATAAATGATTTATCTGGATTCTGGCCTTACTTTTTAAACAAATAAATCAACAGGTAAAATGGGGTTTGGATCTGCAAAGTGAGCATGAGAGATATATCACAGAAGCTGTTTTTGGTGGTCGGCCTGTAATAATTAGAGATTACCCAAAGGTTTGCTTACTGCAATTCTTAAATTTTAACTGATCTTGAAACAAAGTTGATTACACCTTAAAGACATCTTTTCGTTTTTGTAGGAAATCAAAGCTTTCTATATGCGAGAAAATGGCGATGGAAAGACAGTTGCTGCGATGGATCTGTTGGTTCCTCGGGTATGCACATACAAGCAATACATCGTATATAAAATTCTTAGCGCGTGAATGAATAAAATGGAACAAAAGCTTTCTATTGCCAACACGATTGCGTGTCTGTTCAATGTCAGGTTGGTGAACTTATTGGAGGAAGCCAGAGGGAAGAGCGTCTTGATTACCTTGAAGCTCGGTTGGATGAGCAAAATCTGAGCAAGGAGAGCTACTGGTGGTATTTGGATCTACGGCGATATGGATCAGGTTAATGTTATGGATCAAATTAAATACATCAAATTTTAACCCATGTTGAAATTTAAGAAAAAAGAATGGATGGATGACAAACTACTTTTCTCTGTTCCAGTTCCCCACGCTGGTTTTGGTCTTGGATTTGAGCGGCTTGTCCAGTTTGCGACTGGAATAGACAACATCAGAGATGCCATCCCATTTCCCCGAGTTCCTGGGTCCGCTGAGTTTTAGCGCCCAGAAAGTGTTGTCATATATACATGCTATGCAAACATTCTTTCCTAGGATCTTGGGAAACGCATATGGTGTACTGTTTCATCACTGTACAGGGTTGAGCTGACTCGTTGCTAATCTGGAGCAATGCCGTACAATGGAAAACTTCATTGTTTGATGCCACTTGCATCAAGGACGATGTAAATTTCATTAAAGTTGCATACTTGCATTAGAGTATGAACAAAGTAATTTTGCCTGCAAGGAACATTTTGTCCGTGCTTTTTTATTTAGCACATGTCCGTGCCTTTTATTTAGCACATGCAATGCAAGCGCAATTTGGCGCTTGCCTGGCTGGCCGATGCTTTTCCTGTGGCAGCTAGTATTCAGCGCTGTTGGTGTTGGCTGAGAGATTTCTAACTGGGCATCCAATCACATCACGCCACGCCTACTAGCAGTTGCCTAATTCTGAGTCTTTAAGTCTTTACCAGCTATTGGTATAGGCAGCGAGTTGGGTGGAAACAAATCGATGGTGCAAGCATGCAATCGGCCGTCGTGTAGAGCAGGATCCGCATCCAACTGTGAAATAATTTTTTGCACATAGCTCCCGCTAAGTGAGCCGAAATGCTGAAAGGGCCATCTACTGTATCTATCTCTACAAAATATGCTTAATTAACCATATGCTTTGCTTAATTATAAAATTCGAAGGGGCAGGGTAATGCCACACTGCCACTATAAACTATACTGTACATTCCTTGCAATTTGCTGCATCCTGTCTGGCAATCAAAGCTGCATTACTGCTACAACAATAAGCGAGGCTCAGCTCTGTCTCAATACAGCAGCGGCTTCTCCACGTCGATGTCGGCTGCTTTATCCGTTTCCATCCTGTCCGCATTAAGAACATGCCCTTCTTTCTTCTTCGCCCACAGAACCACGTACAGCCCGGAGAAGAGGAAAACCATACCCAGCATGCTGCATCAAGCGTCAAGAGATGTCATGTTGTTTTTTGAGGAGTAGAGCTATTGTTATCAAAAGTTGATCTCAAGAGAAACGCGGGCAAAATAATCCAAACCGCAAGCACGGGTGACTGATCTGGAACCTTCTAGTACCTTCCTGGCTGCATGGCGCGCCCGAGGAAGAGAATGGAGAAGACGGCGGTGCCCACGGTCTGCGTGGGGCTGAACATGGAGACCATCACGGGGCCTTTCTTCTCCAGCGCCCAGGTCTGGAACATGATGCACGCCGAGCTCACCACCCCTCCCTGCACGTACCACCGACATCGACATGAGCAAGCAAAGCTAGCAAACAATGCAACCGGCCACGCCACGCTCGGTGCCCGCACGCGCACGCAGCTTTGTCGACATCGTTTCGGCAGTACCACGAACACGAGGGAGAGGACGATCTGGAGGCTGATCTGGGGCGTGCCGGGGCTGAGCCGCCCCGCCGTGACCACCTGGAACGCCGCCGTCATCGCCGCGCCGATCAGCGACGTCACGGAGCAGAGCGTGAAGGGCGCCGGGAAGAGGAGCATGGTCGCCGACTGCATCACGACGGTGCCCGAGAGCACGAGCACCGCGCTGAGGAGGAACAGGCAGCCCAGCACCCAGTTCGCCGACGCGGCGCGGTCCGGGGACCGCGGCAGCACGTGCCCCGACGGGGCGTCCGGGCTCTGCAGGATGCTCATGGCGACGGCTCCCCCCAGGCAGACCAATGTGCCGAGGATCTTGGCTCGCGTGTACCGGCATTTGAGATCGATTCTCTCGAACCTGCAAATGCAGACAGTTCATCTCAGGGTGTGGATTTGGACTGGGATTGGTCGCCGTCCGGCGTGAGTACCCGAGACAGCCGGAGATGACGAAGATGAAGCCGGGGGCGAGGTTCGGCATGGCGGAAGCGATGGCCGGGGACGTCATCTTCATGCCGTGTAGCAGCAAGGCCTGGAACGCAGTCACCCTGGAATAAACCAGCATGGATCGCGGCAAGCTCATCTCATCTGGGAGCAGCATTTAATAATTAAATAGTTGGAGCTTTAGCTTCTTACCCTCCCAGAGCCAGCACGACGAACTGGAAAAGCAGCCGGCCGTTCATCTCCGACGGCCATTTCTTCCTGTTCCGATCCACATCCAACCCGGCCGGATTTGCAGATCGCGATGATCAAAGAACGTATACGGACGAACAACAATTCATCGCGGCGATACGACATGCATGCATGCGTGGTAAGCAGAGCTCAAACCTCTCGAGCTTGACGGCAAAGGGTACGGTGAGGATCCCGGTGCAGAGACTGCCGAAGGCGACGAGGAAGAGCGGGTCCAGCCCCATCGCCAGCACGGGCGTCACCACCACCATGTACGCCGCGCCGGCCAGCTGCACGCCCACCAGCCCCAGCGAGATGGCACCGTCCTCCCAGCACCCGCGGCCAACCACGGCGTCGTCGAGCGGCAGGAGCAGCGGCACGGAGGCAGCGCCGGCCGCCGCCGCTCCGGCCATGCACGCGGTTTCCCTTTTTCCCTGCTGGTGCGCGCGCGCGCAGGCGTGGCCCTGGCCTCTCCGCACGTCCCGCGGGCCCTCGGCTCTTCCGCGCTTTTCTATTCTGAGGGCGAGGGGCCCTTCTTCCCGCCACAAAAGACTTACTGGTAAGTTTTCATACAAATTGGATTGCTGCAGCAGTAAATACTAACCGTATGCGAGGCCAGGATGACACGCTTTGCCTGTTCGTAAGCGCGACCGGCGATTCACAGATTCTGGCTCTGAGTTGAGTAGCTGCTGCATTTGTGCAATTTTACATCAAGACTGCTCGTGCAATTTACATCAAGAGACTTGAAACTTTGAAAGTAAGTTTGTGACCTTGGTTGGTTCTGCTACAAGCCGCCTACGACGACGAGATAGCAGAAAGCCGGAAAGGCATTAATCTTACCACCTGTCTTCAGTTTGAAGGACTGCTACCGAATCGATAATTTCGCCTACCCGTCCATCATCAATGATTCCCCGTGAGACCTAGTTTGGCAAATAGCTCAAACGGTTGTGTATATGCATTTTAGACGATTGATTATACAGGTCTAGCACATCGGACAAATGTATATATTATGAGGCAGTGCGAAAAACGAGATGTCAAACCGTATAAGATAGACAACGGGTATGCAAGCTGCTGGGCTCGGTCCCAGAAACTACACACAGTACACACTAAATTGTGCCACAATGCCACAACAAGTACTAGTAAGAATTCAGAAAATCAGGTCGGCTGCAGTGCAACAACCCAGCATCCACTCAGAACATTTTCTTTACGAGCGTTAACAACCATGCCAAGTTTTGTTTGACACCAAATGGAGCGTTTATACAGGAGATATCCATGAAAGAGTATTGCGGTTGAACAGCTGGCGATTTAACCCAACTGATACTTCACTTCAGGGGCCTGAACAAGCTCCCCTACCTCCCTTGTAGACCTAGGTGTGTCCGTAAGGCTGACCAACGATTTCACAGTGTCAGCACCGAATCTGCCTGCTAGGGCACCTTTCTCAGCGATTACAAGTGATTTCTCCTTGACAAAGCTTTGCAGTTTCTTGGTATCCAAATCCAGGCGTTCTTGATCTGCACCAACAGAAAATGAAATAAGCAATTGTTACATCTGTATCGTCTCAAGGACTTGCTTAACTATAAAGAATTTGGCTAAATTGGCACACGAGTTTCCTTGTGCACAGAAAGGAAAGCATTTGGGATGCCAGAAGACCGTCGGTAAACAAATGAACCAAGTGTCAGCAAAGAGTTCTTTGCACCCAAGCATGCATAACATACTCTACTTGAGCTTTAAAATCGACAGTAGAGGCCATACATCTATGAGACCTAGTACATCGCTAATAATTCCAAATGTACTTATTTTCTGTGGAGCAAGATTCCGGAGCATACCTTTTTCCAGAACAGTGTGCGCCACATGAAACGGAACACGGGCAAAAATATCTGATCCAGGAAACATTAGCCATGTATGTTCTTTGGGGTTGTGATCTCCACAAGTTGGGCATATCTCCTTTATCAACTGCTTGCCAGAGCTCCCTTCCATCTCTTTCATTATGACCGCAAATGGAGATGGCACACTGGTTTTTGTTGTCCTTGCTTGTTTACGGAGGGCTGTCAGGGCCTCCCTGTTAGCATTTCTTATCTTATCATTTTCCACCAACTGATAGTAACAGAGAGCAACAAATCAGAATAGTAATATTGAGACTCTCATCTGGTATAATAAGGCAGCCAACACATATGAACCTGATGCCTAGCCAGAAGAATTTGTTCTGCGTCAGTCTCAATATCAACTAGAGACTCTTGAAGCTGCTTCATGTTGGGATCCATTGTAGAGCTGAGAAATAATGTCAAATCGTTTTTCCACCATGTCAGTAAATAAATTACTTAAGAACATATTCGTCCTCATATTGTACAATAATATCTTAAAATGTTATATACATTCTTCAGAATCTCAATTCTAGCTATCCATCTTCTATGGTAGAAGGTACACAATCCTAAAAACCTGAGATACATAAAGAAAAATGCTAGAACAAAGTAGCATTTGAGGTGACGTAGCATCAAAATTCTCTTTGGCACAACACGTTGGCC
This sequence comes from Paspalum vaginatum, assembly GCA_030272315.1. Taxonomy (NCBI): domain Eukaryota; kingdom Viridiplantae; phylum Streptophyta; class Magnoliopsida; order Poales; family Poaceae; genus Paspalum; species Paspalum vaginatum. The sequence goes on along the minus strand of CM059013.1, from coordinate 7,369,000 downwards.
GCATTGCTCCTAGATGATGCAATAACAAACCTAAGGCCTATGCCTTATAGTATGATTTTCTAGCTTCAATTCAAATTTGAAGACCCTGAGTTAGAGCTGGGCTAGGACCGATCTGAGATTGCACAACACCCAGCCCTTGACCCATGGCTTCATGCACATCACCTGCTCAAATGACTTGACACATGCGACCGAAATCCAAAATTTTCACAATCCCAGTGATTTTACAATTCATCCTACTCGCTTCATTGATGACAAACAAGCTATCCATACATGTGAATCAGCAAGTTCTCCAGCACAATTGATGTAACAAAAAAGAAATGAACCATTGCTTGAGTTGGACTATTCAACACAGATGTTTTCTAAAATAAAATGCAACCGAGGCGTAATATGTTGAGTCATGTACTCATGTTATCCCTAGTTGCTTGGGGGCTGATAATAAAGGTCTAGAAATCTTACTTAGTTGCTAGCATGAAATTAGATGATCAAAAAGCAATCTATGAACTAATTACCTAATCAACAAAATCAATTGCATATTCGCATACAAATACACTAATGCAGTACAGTAGAGGGGCATACCTAGCTAGCTAGAGAGTGCAGACCAGGAGGCGGCAGATGCAAACCGGTAGACCACGCTGGACGCTAGCGCGAGTGGATGGGCGCTGGCCCAGGCCGGATAGAGTGCCGGGGCGCCTGCGCGGCTAGCTCTGGCCACCGGGCGAAGGTCGCGCCTGGCCGCGCGCCCGCCACCTGGGTCGCCCTTGCCCGTTAGGCGCCTGGGGTTGGGATCGCTTGTCGCGCCTAGGGTTGGGACTTGGGACGTCGGGGAGACGGGGGCTCCGGGCTCGCCTGGCACAAGCGACGCGAGGTGACAAGGGAGGGAGCCGCGGGCGCCGGCCGGCCGCGGCGCCACTTCGCCAGGACGCGAGAGCGTGGGGGCTTCGCGAGTGGTGGATGGGGCGTGACCGTGAGGGAGAGGCTGGGCTTTCTTGTCGGGCCTTTTTACCTGTTGGGCTGTCAAAATACATGGGGTAGGAAAAAGTCCACCACGGATCCTTCGACTTATAACGAAGTCCAAGTTTCATCCTTGAACCCAAAAACCAGAAATAGCACGTCCTTCAACTTGTGAAGAAACCGGCCACGTTTCGTCCTCGTCTGAAACTGAAGGTGCTTTTGTCCCACGTGGCGATCCTATGCTGGCACCTGTGGTGTGGGACCCACTTGTCAGCCTCTGTATCCTCTTCTTCTACCCTCACTCTCTCCTACCTCGTATTGCTCCTCGTCTCTTCTACTCCCAGCGGCACCCACCCTCCCCGCACGGCACCCCTCCCCCGTCGCCTCCCTTGCCCCAGCGCGGCGGCGCCGTCCTCCCTGCGCAGCGCCCCTTCCCCGCACGCCTCACCTGCCCCGGCGCGACGCCCCTCCCACCTACGTAGCGTGGCCATGCCCTGCCAGGAGGGAGCGGTCACCCTTGCCGGCCATGCACGCGAGAGGGTCCGCCGCCCCGGCTGTCTAGACGCGCGCGATGGGAGTCCGTGGCCGTCCGTCCGTCCGCTTGCGCGAGGAGCCACCACCCAGCCGTCCGTCTGTGCGGGCGGGAAGCTGCTGCCTCGTCCTAGTTCGTGGACGCGACCTTGTCTGCCGTCGCCTAGCTCCGCGACACACACCTCGCGCGCCAGCTCTCGGAGCTCTGCCACGCCACGCTCTTGGTAGCACATGGCGAAGCACCAGCGCAACTACACCGGAGTGCGCCATGTGCCTGAGCGAGTTCGACAATGCGAGACGTTGCGGCTACTCCGGCGCAGTCGGAGCCTCGTGGCGTTCCGTGCCAGCCGCAACGGCCATGGCATCAGTGTCAGGGGCAGTGATGGCGAAGGCAGCAGCCGCGTCGGGAGGAGCATCCGGCTGGCCCAGGAAGGCGTATGTGGAGGCAGGGCTGCGGACGCTAGAGCGCGCACACTGCGTCGCGCCGCTAGGGGCTCCACTGTTGCGCCTCCGAGGGCCAAGCGCGGAGGCGTCCGGAGGAAGCCTGGCGCCGCGCCGCCACCGGCGTTGGGAGGAGAAGAGACGCGGAGCGGTAGGAGAGAGGGTAGAAGAAGAGGATACAGAGTCTGACAAGCGGGTCCTACACCACAGGTGCCGCGTAGGATCGTCACGTGGGACAAAATCACCTTCGGTTTTAGCCGAGGAAAAAACGTGACCGGTTTCACGAGTTGAACTACCCCCGCTGTTCCTGATTTTTGGTTTCAATGACGAACGAAGCCTAAACTCAGTCACAACTCGAAGGATCCGTGTCGTACTTTTTTTCCCATGGGGTATGACACCTCCTCGTGGCCTCATGGGCCTGGGCAAGCGGTCTACGCACACCCCCGGGAAAAAGCCGTCATTCGCTCACACTCGCGGCCTCGCGGGCACCGCTGCCTTGCTCGGCCGGAGATGGAGGGCGACGCCGCCGGAGCAGACGGAGGAGGCGGTGGAGGAGGAGGTGGTGGAGAGAGGTCGAGCTTCGTGATCGGTCTCATCGAAAACCGCGCCAAGGAGGTCAGTGACGCTCTGAAACCCCCTCCGCATTGTCCCGATTGCTCGATCAGTCCGCTCGAACTCGGCCGCGCCAGTTCCTCTCGCGATTCCAGTTTTGTTCCCCGGATCCTCCCCACGCTCGGTTCGTCCTTCGCAGGCAGGGTCGGGCGCTCCGGCCTCGTGAGCGCGCATGCGCTGTTGCTGCTTCGTGGGATCGTTTAATTGGTTCGCTGCTGTCCTTCGTCGGATTGTTTGCTTAAATTGCTGCAAGTAGGACTTTTACAGTTACTTGTTCGGATCGAGCGTCGCCGTCCACAGTGCGCGAGTTGTTAGTCGAGGGTTTGGGGGTTTTAAGAATTTGTGCTTTGTTTATCTGCCCCTGGTTTTCCTCGGGTTGATCCAGCTGCCCGAGAGTCGAATTGTGTCTGATATGAACACAGCGGTTGAGAGCACAATTATTTTAGTGCTCTGCTGTTGCATTGTTGGTCTGATATTCTAGTGTGCAGTGTCGGAGAGTTGATTTTGTTTTCTAGGAGTAGTACATAGCAAAACTCCACTGCGGTATTATTATAACGCCATCACGGCGGTTAAGCAGAAAATCATACAGAAGAAGGTTGGTAACTGGGCTCTGAAAATGGATTGCAAGCACTTCATTAGCAGGGAAAAGGCGCATGGGCACTTTTTTTTACCCTATTGACATGGCATGCTAGCGAGCCAAAGCCCAAAGGGCAGCTGAGATATGTGCCAGGATATAATTGAACATTTAGAATTCTAGGTTGTATTTATCTTTGTTCAAGAGGCATCTGATTTGTGTGCCCCATGTTGTATTGTATCATTTTTTTTATTGTGCCCGTTTTGGAAATAATTACGTTGTAGCCTGTTAATATTCTTGTTCTGAATATGGACATGTGTTGTTGTTTCTGTGTACATGGCTTTACACACTATCCGATATGTTCAAAGTCATAAGGTGATAAACAAATTAAATTAGACTAAAATTATTCATAGATAGAGGACAGCTTGGAAAGCGATGTATCCTTTCAGTGATTTGATCATCCTTTTGTTGAAGGAACCAATTATGATAAAAGTGATACACTGTTTACTGTTACAGGTTGGCGTTGCGGCCTTTGATTTGAGATCAGCCTCACTACACCTATCTCAGTATATTGAGACAAGTTGCTCATACCACAATACAAAGACACTGCTTCATTTCTATGATCCCATGGTTGTCATTGTGCCCCCGAACAAAACAGCAGCAGATGGTATGGTTGGAGTTTCAGATCTGGTTCGTAAACATTACCCAGCAAACAAAAAGGTAATTGCTATTAACTTGGAATTATGATCTGTGGTTTCAGTGAAATAATTGTGTTCTAGTATAAAGTATAAACAGAGATGATTTTATAGGTCACAATGGCACGTGGTTGCTTTGATGATACGAAGGTACATTTGCTCTCGCTGCATCCCACCGTTGTTCTTTCAATTGTTGGGGTTGACTAACTTACACTTGACATTGTACATGTTCCCTTTAAGGGTGCTGTCATGGTGAAAAATCTTTCAGCTAGAGACCCATCTGCGCTTGGTTTAGATACTTACTGCAAGCAGTATTACCTTTGTCTTGCGGCTGCCTCTGCAACAATTAAGTGGTATGTGTGCTGAACACACTATGACAAGCCGACAACATGAAGCACCAACTGTTACGGTTTTACCCTGTTAAACTTCTTTTTACTTTTTACAGGATAGAATCAGAAAAGGGCGTATTTATTACCAACCACTCATTATCAGTAAGTTCTTAGGAAGAAAGTTGTTGTTGTAAAGCAAATTAGAGAGCTTCATGGTGTTTGGCTGGAATGTTTGGGTTCCGTGATGTGCTGGGTGGTCAGATCATGTTTTTTAACAACGTATGTAGTGACCCCTCTCTGGTTTCCTCTCTGGAGAGTTTGTGGGGTTGGGGGGCTCTGACCCACACCCTTGTGTCGTCACCTTTCTTAATGAAATTATCTGCAGCTCTCCTGCATGTTCAAGAAAAAAATGTGAAGCTTTTGTTTCACCTTGTAGTTCATTAGTGGTTTATTCATTATGAACAAGCAGAAGTTTAATGTACATATTTGTTCTCCATTTGATGACCTTTTACCTGTATATATGCACTGTCTCTAGAAGTTCTCTCTTTAAGTGGAATCTCTGTTGTAAATGGCAACAAATTGCAAATTATATGTAACTTTTATGATGTTTCAATTTCTAGCTAATTATTCCAGTGATCACTGAGTAGCCAGTCTATGCATGCATGCATTATGTACACACTGGGATCTTGAGGTTTGCTTTAGGGAGCAGTTCTTTCAAAAATTAAGTAGATATTTTTGTGTTTGACTGCACCCTTCTATCTTATTTCTAAGACTTAGAAGCAGAATACAATATGATTCACTGAATCTAAACCACTCCAAAATTAGCATGTGATCCTCAAAGACTTATTTGTTTCCTACAACTTTGATGTGTCCATTACTCCTGTGCCCTATGAAACTTCGAAAACTGGGATTTGAAAGTTGTTGCTGTTCCTTTTTCTATCTATTAAATATATATTCGTCATTATTAAAATCTCTCTTAATGTCAGGTTACATTCAATGGTTCATTTGACCATATGAATATTGACTCAACAAGGTAAATCTTTGGGTGAAATAAAGTTGCATTAATTCCATCATGCTCAATCTCCTTCACCAAAAGAACAAAAGAGGAGATGTTCAAAGACTTTTGTGAGACCAAAATTGCCTTAATTGATTGATATGTACTCGGCAGTGTTCAAACATTGGAAATTATTGATCCGCTACATACTGAACTATGGGGTACAAGCAACAAAAAGAAAAGCCTTTTTCAGATGTTGAAGACTACAAAGACTACAGGAGGGTATGCCTTCAGACCTCCAATTACTCCCTCTTACACTTATTGGCATTTGATAGTCTTCTGATATGGTTAATCATGTTGATTTTTAATTTAGGACTAGTTTTATCTTGTGTAGTCTATAGCAGTCATTCCAATATAAGCTTTCCATAGATCATTTTTTTGTATTTTAGTTGTACATTTAAGTTCTAAGCACATGAAGGTATTTTCTTTGGCATGCTTATTCCAGGGCTAGACTGCTCAGAGCTAACCTATTACAACCATTAAAAGATATTCAGACCATCAATGCTCGGTTAGACTGCTTGGTAAGTAGATTTACAATGTATCTACAAAATAGTACCTGCAGAGTTGATCAATAGTTCATCACCGCTTACATTTAAAACAGGCAAAGCATATTAGAAAACTTGTTATTTTGCTCTCCGTTTTCTTGTTTCTAAGCAATTATCAGAAATACTCTCCTATTGGGTAAACACATTTCAATACTATCCCATACAACTGCATTGGTTTGTAGCTGAATTTTGTGCCTTAACGTGAAGAGCAATAAATTTTGAGTATTTCATGCTTCATTTGCCTATAGTTGGTAGTCCACACAAACTAATAGACTTCCTAAAAATGTGAAAAGGTAAATGGTAATTATGCTGCATGATATGTTTAGTAATCCACATGCCAACAAAGTTAAATACAAGACATTACGTATTAACTGTCCTTTTTTGGTTCTAAATAAATGTTCATGCAAATACTGTCTATCATTTCTAGTTTCTGGTATTGCAATGTCCTAGCTGTATGAGATTTGTTTTCATCCTTTTAGAATTGTCTTAACTTGTACAGTAAGTTGCCAATATGGTTTTTGTTTTAAAAAAAAATCAGGGCTCCCTTCAACCATGGTTGCATCAGTTCCATTTGTTTCTTAATTTGCGCTCGGAATTCTCTGCCGTGCAGAAAGCAAGGCAGGGAACACTGTTTCCGTAACTTTGGAATGCCTGTGAACCAGTCTGATCTGAGATGGACGATCTAGAGTTAATGCTACAGAGCCCGTGAATAGTCCAGAACAGTGTTTTGTAAACAGTGTTTTTGAACAGTATACGTTACGGCGAACCATGGTAGAGGATACTGCAGCGCAAGGCACAAAGCACTGTTGTTCCCGGTGCCTTGCCTTCTGCACGGTAGAGAATCTGCGCCCCTTAATTTGGTGGAACACTTGAATATGTACAAATGCAGAGGTCTCTAGAAGGTTTTTTTTTTTTGTTGGAAAGTGCTTGCTTTTAAAATCTTCATGTGCATGCCCTTTAGCATGTGATATGGGCTTGGGGTAAACATCTGTTGGAGAGGACCTAGACGATGACTTGGTGGCAGAAAGCGGTATTGAAAGAAAGCGCCAGAGAAAGAAGGGAACCCAGGAAGGGGAGGTGCTAGGCTGATGGAGCACGTGAGGGATTAGTGGGAACTTTACTTTGACTATTCATTGCTTACCCAAATAGATGGGCCACTGTCCCTTAAATAAGAAACATGCCAAAACAACCCAATTAACAAAATCTCTTTTTTTCTCGGACACCTGTTGGCTTATTATTTAACTACACTTAGAAGCGGGCAATGATATGTTACAGTAGTAACATGTTTAATTAGCAACAGGTTTCCTAATTAAAAACATTACACTGTTTCCAGGATGAGCTAATGAGCAATGAGGAGCTGTTTTTTGGCTTAACTCAAGGTCTTCGAAAGTTTCCAAAAGAATCAGGTTAGTATAAAACTCTCTTGTTTCTCTGCTATGTAAATAAATGTGATTCCAACTGTCTCAAAACTTTCTTATTATTGCTATATACACTAGATAAGGTTCTCTGCCATTTCTGCTTCAAGCCCAAAAAGATTATGGATGAGGCATTGAAGCCTGCCAATGGTAGAAAGAGCCAGATGTTGATTTCTGATATCATTGTTCTTAAAACTGCTCTGGATGCCATACCATTCTTCTCCAAGGTCTGATAAACCGTTTTATTTTGCTCCTGGAAATATAAGCGCACATCATCGCTGGAAATATAAGTAATTGTCAATGTGTTTAATGTCTGTTCCTTCCGTCATTCAGGTTTTGAAGGGGGCAAAGAGTTTTCTGCTTCGCAACATTTATCAGACTGTATGTGAAAACCCCAAATATGAGAATATGAGAAAGAGGTTGTTTTCTGGCCTCCTTCAAAGTGAAAGTTGTATGATCGTTTCAGTCAACATATTATGTAGGGACTATTATTCTGTAGCACCATGATAAGTGAATTATACAATAAGAATAGGATTCCCTTCAGAGTTTTATATATCTTTCTCCACAACTTTTTACACTGGAAAACAAATTTGGGTTTCAGTGCGTAGTGACAAAGGGATCAATAATTTTCACTAACCTATCTTGCTTTGTTCCTACAAGTAACAGCGGTAAAAACAAGAGCTTCAAAACAAGATACTACCTTTGGTCAGAAAATGTTGTCGTTTCAGACAATCGCAATAAGCAGAAAACAAGTTAATTGTCTTGTCTGAAGCGTCAAATTTTGTTGACCGGAGGTAGTATTTACCATAGTTTGTTCCATAATCTGCTTGTAGTTCTACCATTTCACCTTGCAGAAACAGTTATGTTTGTTAGTCAAGCATAATAATTACATATTGCATCCTTAAAATCAGGCTCTTGTATTCTCTGAGATTCCTATTTCTAGCCATAATGCCAGTATTTCAATGCTTGCTAACTTCAGTCTACAGTTGTATTACTCTGGATTGTTAGAATTATTGCCACAGTCATGTACCTTTATAATGTTCTTATGTTCCCTTTTGTGGTCCTAGAATCGGAGATGTCATTGATGAGGATGTGGTTCATTCAAGGGCTCCATTTGTAGCCTGCACTCAGCAATGTTTTGCTGTTAAGGCAGGAATTGATGGGCTCCTTGATGTTGCTCGTCGATCTTTCTGTGATACCAGTGAAGGTGGTGCTTATTATGTGACATCCATTCTAATTCATATTACTCACACTTAAACAAATTGTATTGCAGCCATACATAACCTCGCTAAAAAGTACAGGGAAGAATATGATATGCCAAATTTGAAGATACCCTATAACATTAGGCAAGGATTTTACTTTATTATACCCCAGAAGGACATCACCGATAGGCTTCCTAATAAGTTTATCCAGGTAATATGGGCAGCATCTTACAAAATCAACTTCTTAGCTGTAGTATGCTAACCAGGATTTGTGAATTCTTTGTAATCTATTAGGTTGCTAGACATGGGAAGAATGTCCACTGCTCAAGCTTGGAGCTTGCTTCAGTAAGTTAACTTACCTTTGTTATTTTATAGGCATCTTAATATTAACCACAATTTTTTTGCTCAGCTGCAATTTTCCAGTGGGGCAAATGTTAGTCAAGAGTGCTAACTACCCAACATACTTTATCAGCTTTCTGTCTTTACATTACTATCACTGTGACTGCGCTTGTTTAGCTTTACCTTTGCGATCACTACTAGTACCTCTATCACAACATTGCTAACTTTTGGAAAAGAAAGGTTGCAGACCAAAAGGAAAAAGAGAGCAAATACCTTGACAATAAACTACAGCAACCCCGATCAAAAGAGGTCAGCCCAATCTATGGCCTAACCACAATTCTTGTAGCTTTTTGGCTCCAGCCAGACTCGAAATTCTCATCTCCTCAGAGAAAAAATTTGCAGCCCTGGGGAGAGCCCCTTTTCTTGCTTTCCTCCATCATTCTGCGAAGTTACGATCATTGCGCCTTGGAGCCACTCTTCTCAGCCCCACCGAAGACATTTTTTGTGCCAAAACTGCCGGGCAAACACACAGGAAGTGAGGATACGCTGAATCATTCCATCCTCCTGATCACATAGCACACATTGTCTGGGATGAGGTCATGAAGGCAGTCCTTTTTGTTGGAGGTGATCAGCTTAGTAAGGAGTAAAGTAGGTTGTTGTATTTCTATTTCTCTCTTTAATACAAGTATACACAACTCTCGTGCGTGTTCGAGAAAAAATAATGGCCTTTGTGGATTTTAGGTATTTTGTGGACCATACATCGCCATAATGGGCCCTCCACCCTTGGATCTATGGCACAAAAGTAGTATCTCAGATCAGTCATGAAATATAGTTGCATTGTGTACTGATTTGGTCAATGTTTCCTTATCATTGTACGTATTTTGTCTCATGGATGTGAATATTTATTTCTATAAATATGGTCAAAACTGGGATAGTTTGACTTAGGAGAAATATAGAAATAGGCATATTTTGAGACAGAGGGGGTACCTTCTTTCTTTTGAAAGATACATTTCTCTTTTATTAATTTGCATAACGCTGACAGGCACACTATACTGTAAGGTAGCTTTATGATCAAGTTTTTTTTTTTTGTCCAATTCTGCAGCTGAATGTTAGGAATAAGTCGGCTGCTGCTGAGTGCTTCTCGCGCACCGAACTTTGTTTGGAAGGTAGCAATTAAGCACTGGTATTTTTGTTTCTATTTGGTTCTTGATTTAGGCATCATTGGGGTTCTGTTATTTTGTTGGTTGACTTCAAGAACGGTCAAGCAGTTCCTCTACTTAAAACTTAATTTTTTTTCTGAGCAAAATAAAGTTATGATGCCATGTAGGAGTAACATGTTCCATATATTGCTGTAATACAGAGAGCCTATATTTGTTGTCATCTTCCATGAAAGTAGCAGCAGTTAGCCATTACAGAAGAGTGCATGCCGTTACTTTGCATTTATGCTCTCTGTTCCTATGCTTCCAATTTAGCTTCAGTCAGATATTATGGCAATAAGATTTCATGAACCATACCTTTCAGCATTGCAAATCAAGCGAATGGACAACTGAATCGACAACCTTGAATGCACTGTTTGTAACTTATCTCATGAATATTTCTAAGCAAATCTAATGCTAGCATCCCGACAATTTTTTTAAAAAGAAGTGGGTGGGCTGTGGGCAGAGGATCAATTGAGTTTCATGCAATGCTGCATTTTGACTACCATGCAGGTGCCTTTAAGCTACCTAAGTTTCTTGTTTATCATTTCAGGGCTTATTGACGAGATCAGAGAAGACATTGGTATTCTCACACTGCTCGCTGAAGTATTGTGTCTACTAGACATGATTGTAAATTCTTTTGCACATATAATATCTACAAAGCCTGTTGATCGCTACACAAGACCAGAGTTCACAGGTGGGCAATTAGCTCCTAACCATGTATGCTGTTACTCCTTCCATTTCACAATATTTGTTCAGGACAACCATTGTGCATGGACCGAGAAACCCATGACCAAGTGAAATTATGTTGAGTATTCGAGTAGATCATGCTACCTATTATTAATGCAAGAGAAAGCAATCACATCTGGACACTTGAAACATGCAAAAATAACAAACTTAGATCTGTATACATGCATGCTGTAATTGCACACTTTGAATTAGAAGTTTGTTGGAAGAAAAACAAATAAGTTTGTATTCCCTGGATATTGTGAGTTCCATAAAAGGATGGATCACAACAAAACTCAGTTAAACCCCTGGAAAAATATTTTGAAACAGGATACTCTGAAAATTATGGACAAACAGAGAAAAGGACTACTGCAAGTGTGAATAATTTTATTTTTTTAGTGTTATAGGAATCCATCTCTACTTGTTCATGACTTCTTTATTTTGTTTGTTTCTAATTAAGCAGATGATGGTCCAATGGCAATCAATGTCGGACGACATCCTATTCTGGAGACCTTGCATAGCGATTTTGTTGTAAGTTGCTTTATTTTACTTTTTTTGGTTGATTTCTCCATGTTTACTTCATGAGCATTTTTATTATTAATTTTGCTGATTAAAATGTCCATGGCCTATGTGTTGTTTCTGTCATACAGCCTAACGATATCTTTCTCTCTGAAGCATCTAATATGGTTCTTGTCATGGGGCCAAATATGTGAGTGGCATAGTATATAAGTTGGTGTCCGGATATTTATTTCTGTGGAAGTTCATCTAGTTTCTGGATTTTTTTTTTTGTTGTTGCAGGAGCGGGAAAAGCACATATCTCCAACAGATATGTTTAATTGTCATTCTTGCACAAATTGGATGTTATGTCCCAGCTCAATTTGCATCAATAAGAGTTGTTGATCGTATATTCACACGGATTGGTAACGGGGACAATGTTGAAAACAACTCAAGCACGGTATGTGTTTGGAAACATTGTGCTAATGGCTAAACATGCTATTCCCAGATGAGAATAAGCTTGATATCTTCAACGTGATATCAACCTTGTTCATTGTGGCTTGTTATACAAACTGTTTGTGGAGTTAAAGAATTGTTCTATAAATGCATGAACAGTACAGTCCTTGTATCTAACAGAACGCCTATGCATAAAAAGTTAGCAGTGATATTTCCATGTTATGACTTTGACAGTTACTTAGATTTCTTTACATTTCTTTACTTGCCTACTACTACCTCTATTTTAAAATCTTAAAATTCTTAAACCTAAGAAACCAGTGAATACCACTATTGTTGTTAAGTGTAAGTAGTTGCCCTGTCTTTCGTAAATAATCTTATGCATTTTGGTTGATTGGAGCATGAAATTGGAAATGGAATAAAAGCTCAGAGGTTGCAAGTTCAATACACATCTGGAATATAAAAGAGAGAGAACATAGTTGGAGAGTTCATTGGTGAGACTAGGGTTTGGTGCAAATGAATTCCAACACTTCAGATCGAGTTCGAAACGACAAGATACGGGATCGTCTTGGGATAGCTCCAATTGAAGAAAAGCTTGTGCAACACCGACTAAGATGGTTTGGGCATGTGCAACGAAGACCTTCAGAGGCATCAGTGCATAGCGGCATCATAAGACGAAACAATGATGTGAAGAGAGGTAGAGGCCAGCCTTATTTGACCTGGGAGGAGGCAGTTAAGAGAGATTGGAATATAATGAGAGAGTTAGTCTTTCCAAGCAGCTATTCACGTGTCTGAGCCTTTGATTAGGCTCTTCCTTGTGCTTCTTTCCAAAATCTTCTAAAACCCTTGTTTTCCTGTTTCTTTTTAAAAAAAATCTTTCCCCTTTCTAGCGGTTTGGTCTGGGTTTCAACTCTAGCCTACCCCAACTTGCTTGGGATTAAAATGCTATGTTGTTGTTGTAGTAGTATTCTTCCTAACCAGATTAAATAGGACTATTTGACGAAATTGGCATGTATGTACTGTTTCTTCCAGGAGGTCACATTATTCATCAATAGGCACTAGTCAGTAGTGTGTTTGACACTTATTAGTAGTCTGCAACAGTTGATTCTTGTCAAACTGATACAATTGCACAGTGTGTGATTTGATTATTTCTTTTCATAACTAGTGATCGCAGATTTACTTGGTACATAGCAGCTTCCATTTCCTATTGAGTCCAGTTGATGTTGTCTAGAACCTCTTTTCTTTTTCTGGAAAAAAATGATATTATTCTTGATGTATCTAACTGCTTTTATTTGTCTTTACAGTTTATGACAGAAATGAAAGAAACAGCTTTCATCATGCAAAATGTTTCATCAAAGTATCTCTATCGGACTGCTGAAAATAGATATTCAATGTATCTTGTATTTCTCTTGTTTACTTCTCGTTACCGTGTCCTTACAGGAGTTTGATTGTTGTGGATGAGCTTGGAAGGGCAACATCTTCCTCTGATGGGTTGGCAATTGCATGGAGCTGCTGTGAATACCTTCTTTCCATGAAAGCGTAAGAACAACTAACTAATTACTCCTCCGTCCCGAATTGCAAGGGGTTTTGGGTTTGGAGTAGATTCATGCATTATTCTATGTATGTGTTTTGTATATGCGTCTAGATTCATGAACATCCATATGAACATAGACGGATGGAGGAAAGTCCAAAACCCCTTGTAACTTGGAACAGTGTGAGTACTAAGTAACAATGTTCACAGAAAAATTGTTCTTCAATGTTCCCCTGACTTCTGTTCTGCATTTCCCGCATCCAAAATTTCTGGAGTTTATGCTAAAACTGGTTTCTTGAATCAAGTATGTATCATGTAATGTCCTTTCTAACCTCTAGGCTGCTTACAGTTATTGATGATCTTTTGTCTAGCACATCAAAGATATGTATTTTTCGATTTGTTATTGCTCTAGCATATGTGTTGTTGTGTTTGAAATTATAGTTTTCATTAAACTAGTTACTGGTATTGCAATGGTTATAGATATCAGAACTAGATATACATCAAACCATGGCCACTTGTCATGTCTGATGTCTGCTATCACAGTTCATTCTCTGCAATAGATTCAGCCGTTTGTAAGTAGAGGTTTCATTAAGATATGGAAAGGCGATGGTACTGATCTTTTGGTGGAAAGTAATATAGTAACGCTGTGTCTTTCACCCATGCAGATACACTGTTTTTGCCACTCACATGGAACGCTTGGCAGAACTTGCAACAATGTATCCAAATGTGAAGATCCTCCATTTCGAAGTCGACTTGAGAAATGACCGCTTGGATTTCAAGGTCAGTAGTATCCGACAGGCCAACACAGTGGATATTTCAAAAATATGGTTCTTCGTATCTGTAACATTAACATTGTACCAACCCCCGCATCAGTTCCGCCTGAAGGATGGAATCCGACGGGTACCACACTATGGGCTTCTGCTGGCCAGAGTGGCTGGTCTCCCTGCTTCGGTGATTGACGCTGCAAAAAACATCACTTCACAGATCACAGAGCAGGTAACCTGGCACATATATATCGCCATAGCAAGGCTGTGGCATCATCTCATGGTCATGGGTTATTATATTATATAAGATGTAGCCATTAGCCAACTGCTGATCGCTTGCGCCCTGTGTGTCAACATGTTTCAGTGGCTCCCTTTCTTATCTTCCACTTGCGCAGAGTTTATCAATGTTGCCCGTTCTCCACCTGGAGGTGGTGATCTCTGTACTCAATTGTGAGGAAGTGGCTAACTTTTTGTGTTTGCCGTTGCAGGAAGTGGCAAGGATGGATGCCAACTGTGAGGAGTTCCGGTCGCTTCAGCTGGCGTACCATGTTGCGCAGCGACTTATCTGCCTGAAGTACTCCAACCAAAGCGATGAGTACATCCGGGAAGCACTGCAGAATCTCAAGGAGAGCTATGCTGCAGGCCGTTTAACATGAGAAAAGATGATGCTTTCTCCAAGAATTAGATTAGTATGAGCTCAATTCGTGTGGCGCTTTGTATTGTTTCTCAGGGGTACGCTGCAGGATCCGTGCCGATGCCAAATGCATATGGTCTTTTGTCCACGTCAAGCCATTCGATGCACATCCGCGGTAATCAAATAACGTCTGTCATGCGTTTTATTATATATGCAGTGGCCTGCAGTAGGCAGCCTGCCGAGTGCCGACCCCTGTACTGAGGTTCGGTGGGTCCCTAAAGCAATGTGGAGGACGTCTCCCCTTTTCCTGATTGAGTTTTTTATAAGACTAGAGCATGTGAACGTTTAGAACAAAGTTGATAAGCCATAGAACATATATAAAACAATAACTGGAGCTTATGAAACCCCATAAAATTACATTCGCGATACATATTGTAGATGCTTGATACAAACAATGTTGCCATTTTTTCTGCCAATAACACAGTAGCACTTGAGGGATACTGTTCATGAACTAGTCTGGAAATAAAAAAGAGACTATCCATGAACGTCTCGGGCCGAAAAGACAGATTCGTGTGTTCGCCTGCCTGATCCGAGCAGGCTCGGCTTAATCTGAAGTTTCCTCGGCTAACCGTACGTACCTTTTTTCTTTTAATTTCAACATCTAATTTGTATAAGTTTAAAAAACCATTTAATTTGCGTAAGACCCCCGCGATTTTCCAAAGATTAACATTTGCGCCCAGAATATGTCCAAGATCTAGAGACATTGTCTGGCTTTCGCTCGTACAAAAAATAACAAAAACCCAAACGTGGGAATTAGGACGCGCCGCAGGAGTGCAGGACCATTAAAAAATGAAGGTGCGCGACCGAAAACAGATGTACTGTGCTTCAGTAATATATATAATTTTACCCCGTTCTACAATAAAAGAAGTCCTACTAGCATCCCTTCCCAGCACTTGGGGAACTCAAATGTGCAGCATGAGTTTAACGCCTAAAAAAATCGAAAAAAAAAAGATAATATGTTGGTTATTATATACCCATCCGATTAGTCCTCCTCTTTTGTTAACTGCTGCATGCACACACCATCAACTTACTAACCGCTAGGCTACAGGTTTTCACCAGGTGTTAACTGTTAAGACAGCCGCCTACGTGTATGAAATGCTCCGTGTACGTCTTATGGAAGCAGGACTGGCAGGAGTATATAAAATCATTCACTTTTGTCACGAGGCTTCAAAGTTTTGAATATCTGCCTCAAGAACTCCTTTTCACCACGGTATCTGGCCAAGCAGGGAGCACTAGAATGATTATCACAAGTAAAATGCACGGATGTATATTTTCATAGTGATCTGGTACTTACATCTCGAGTGACGAGATGGTGAGACACATAGCGCCGATCGCTATGTGAATGGGAACGGTCTGCTTGAACCTCGCTCTGTTCAGGAACACCCTCTCAGAGAAAACAGTGGTCAGACCAGAAATGAGTAAAATGCCCCAGCCTGCTGGCACGCAGCGCTTGAAGGAGAATGAGCCCTGCAAACAATGCCATCAGGTACTAACTTTTGTTAAATGGTGCAATGATAACCTAGAGAAATCCCAATATGAAATATGAACAAAACTATACCTTGAAATAGTTTTTGATAAATGTCACAGAATATGTGATTCGTAGCAACATATCTTTACAGAAGTCAAGGCACAAATGAAGTGGCTCAGGGGAAAATGCATTAAAGAAAAATCAGGATGGCAGACTGGATAGGGATTAATCAAAGGATACTGATGGAATTAGCAGCAATTAACCCGACAGCTCCAGCAGATTTAATCAGAACAACATTTAGAATGATGTAAATCACCGAGAACAGAAGCAACATATTATTTGACTGATTAAGCTGGTTTTCATTTGCAACAGCGTGAACAAAAGATTCAGATGTGCCTGATATCACAAATGAGCATAATCAGCACAGTTTCATCTGCTCTGGAACCATTTACTAGTACTATTTATGATAATTTATGTTAAGAGTACCCAGTTCTCGAATACATAAATGCATAAAATAAGCAATGTTGCACATTCGTAACAATAACCATGTAACCCAATAGCTACATATTGAGCAGGGACCAAATAGGTCATTGAACTGTTGTCTATCTACTATTCCATATGCATCAAAACTGAGACAAGATTTAACAACACAAGGCAACTATAAACTGTTAGTCCAAGGAAAAAAAGAAACATACATTCATTAACTAAATTTATGAAATATAGAATATAAACATGAAATATCACAAAGTGGATGTAATGAATACAAACCGTTCATCGCTAAGCTGATGATATAAAAACAATAATAACGAAGAAGTGTTGAAGCTTCTCTATCACTGTGCCTTTCCCCATAGAGTAATTTTAGAATGGTATATGAATAACTTGGACCAAATGAAATGATCACCAAACCTGCACAGTCAGGGAACAAGGACAATGAAGTTGGTGGCAACTAAAAAAGTATTTTAAGCAATCCAAGGTAAGGAGTGAGAGTATATTAATGCTAGAATACCAACAGAAAAACATCAAATGTACCTATTAGCATAATGAGCTTTAGAGCCCCAAGCAAAGAGCCTTCAAGATTGGATATATTTCTGGGAGTTTCTCCTATAACATCATACAGGTAAATATTAAAACAAAGATATGATATGATGATAGTACAGTCTGTTAGAGAGAGAGAAATAATAGTACATTATAAAAAGTTTTTTTTTTTTTGCTAATATCAAGTAGATGCTTAATTGGCGAAATTTTATATAGAGCCTTTATAGCCCATTCCAATAATGTGAGTACAAAGTTCAATCAGGCCAAACGCTCAAGGTAAAACAAGGCAGCATGAAAATTGAAGTGTAAAAGAAAGAACCTGCTAATTGGGCAAAGGTATTGTATGAACTCTCCTCAAACGGCAAGAAAACTATCCTAACAACCAGACTCCCTGCAAAAAGAGAATAAAATGAATAACATTTAAAGCAATCCACTACAATACAAGCAGACAGAAGTAAAGGAGAAAAATCTTGTCATGCTTGCCTAATTTATCCACAAGACCATAGGCGGCCTGGTTGTATGGAGTATCAAATGACATCAGAACAAATTTCTCGCCTTCTTGGAGGATTAATTTTCTGAAAGTCTGGCCTGTAAACAATACGCACATGTGCAGTAATTGTTTATCGTAGTCCATCAGGTTTGATAACCTGACAATTGTTTGGCGTCAATAAGCAAATGGAACCGAACTTGTGAGAAATCAAACCTAATAATACAAAAAAGATGCAGACAAACTGAGAACTAACCTTAACGGAAGGAGATCAGAAGCTTTAGAATCAGTAAATAAAAGAAAATATGACCAATATCCAAATAAAATGCAGGCCCCATACACAACCTGGGACAAAGAAACTAGAACCAACTTGCCCTGCAAGAAAAAAATATTGTTACTTTAATATTGCTTTATTGATCAATAAAAACATCAGGAGAATAATCATTATTTTGATATTTTCTCAGGATGAGCTTAGGGTAGTTCATAGCAAGAGCAAATTTTAAGCTTAAAAAACATGAGTAAATTAGACCACTAACTTCAAAGAGATTGAATAAAGTAAATGACGCATGACTATTACCACATTAACATGTCCTTTTATGAGGATGAAAGTTGTTAAACAACGGAAGAGTGTAGCTGCCGGTTCAGTGTACATTCTTATAGCATAGTATTTCTTTTTCTGCGAAATAATATATAATGGTTCCGCCAATAACTCCAGAATACAAGCAAATCCTATCATTTGAAAAAAAACATATATTAGCTCTTAACATATGGAAGTGTCAGAAGACAAGGTCTTGGGTTTTCATGCAACTATTTGTGTCACCCTGATTCCTGAGTAGTTGCTCAGATAAAAATACAAATGTATATATTAATTATTTCTTTTTGCTTTGGAAAGAAAGTTTGGGGATAAAGTCATTACAATCACAAATGAGAAGCTCCTTAATACATATGGGTGCCTGGTCCCTTCAGACCACACAGACTGTATGCTTAGCTAAATTAACAAGTTCATGAGCTTACTCTTATCACATTCTTAACATGACACACTGACCTCCAGAAGAAGGCACAAACTATGAAAAACCTTTATTTCCTTGAAAAAATATCTCCTATTTGAAAAAAGGGAAGAACCAACACCACTGCTGAACAATCTGATTCATGGATTCCAAAGACATTCTGGTTCAATGGTTCTTTAGCCTATTAGTTTGCCCTAGTTGATCCAATTAATCAACTAACAGAGGAACAGTTCATTGGCACAAGAGAATTAATCCTCAAAGGTCAAAGGATATCGAATATTGACTATCATGGCCAGCATGAATATAGAAAAGTGAACATTCCAGCCTGTAAAAAAATAGTGCATGCAAGATGGCTTACCAATGATTAATGTAGCTTTTGCAAAGGGGTCAGATAGCTTCAGTTTCTTTGCCCTCAACACAAATAGGCTGCCAATAGAAGTAATTAAGATGGAAAATGGAACTACCATCCAAGCTACCTTTAGTATCGCTTCATCAGTCAGCAAATCACTGCAACATAAATATAAATACGATCTTTTAAAAGGCTGCTCCAAGGGAACAGGATTAGAAAGAACACTAGAAGCATAGGGTAAGTTGTCCTGAAATTCATGCAGTGGACAACTGAAACTTTTCAATAGTGTATAGAAACTGCTCAGAAGTGGAGCTAAAATGCCAGTCTCACATTAGTACAATTTGGAAACATATGAATTGTGTTAATCTGCTGCAGATGAAGCTTAGTAATCCTGCCATCTTCTAAATAGTTTATCTTAGATAACTATATAACAAGAAGATCCCATGATCCATGAAGATATTAATATAATAAGGGATTTAGAGCTCTTTGGTTAGAGATGCCTATGAAAAAGTATGAAGCCAAAATTTAGTACTCTTTGGTTGGAGATGGATAAGGAAACAAGAAGTGTTATACTACCATTTTTGCCCAATTTTATAAACTGCCGTACTCCTACATGAGTTTGTGTGACAATTGTGATATTAAGTTTTAACACAATTCACTTTTCTGCTTTCCCTTTCTTGGAAACTTCTAAAAGGACAGAGACCAGTTGAGGGCTCATTTTCTCTGATTCCTTTCTCTCACCTCCCTTTTTCTTTACTTCTAAAAGACCCTAATAAACAAGAGAATCATTTCTCTGAGCTTTTTTTAATACTCTCTTCATCCAAAGACAACTTATGCAGCAGAGAGTACAAACATTCCACGTGAAAAACTGGAAAAGGCATCATGTCAAATAGGAGCAACAATCAGATGGCCGTACCAATTAGACCATATACTAAAATTGCTTTCATATTAAGTGGTTGGTTGTAACAAAGTGAAAATTCTTAAAGGTGATGGATCATGGGTACTATGCGCTGTACATAATTGTTGTACTGTTGCTTAATAACAATGAATAGATATGCTCACAGTTGAACACATGTACATACATGAGCCTCACAATTGAGCCTGAATTGGTTCATAAACTCCATATATGTAGATTCGTATTAATATACCTCTGGGAATCATTACGCAAACATGCACGCCGAAAACCCTCCCGGCTCAAAAACAAGATGCAGTTCATAAATAGAGGAAGTTGCAATGCGAATGCCTGCCAAACAAACAACAAATAAATAAGTAAACATTTTTATTGGAGTATTGATAAACAGAAGCATTCATGAACATATAAGAGACATTGCTTGTGAGACATATATATGCACAAGGGATTCTAGGTGTTCTGAATCATTGGCATACATGGTTGCTACTGGGCTCCATAAAGAAAACAACACGAGTCACCTTAAATCACCCAAGACATGATAATTTAATCACATTTAGCAGATCTCACACATTTGCCATGGGATAGAACCACAATGTCTCCACTCTCCACTCCTGAACTAGGCCGTCACCAAATCCAAGAATCTATGTTTGACAAAAATGATACCTAATCACGCAGGGAGCTTGTAATTCAGACAGGGCCTGCAAAAAATCTAAGGTCCAGATGAGACTAACGACCTTGAGGTGCATCAAATACCACCATCAAGCTGTAAAAGCAACTCCACATGACCACATCACGTTGATTCCCCAATGCGATCGCTTGCTTCGGGAGCCAACGGAAATCGTAATAACCCCATTATTGAACTGCAGTAGAAGAACGAACAAACGAAAGCAGAGGAGAGATCCACACCGACACCGCGCCGTCGTCCGCGCCGAGCTGGCGCACGAACCAGATGTTGAACACGAATGGGATAACCCTCGAGAGGAATTGCGCCGCTGACAGACACAGAAAGCACACCGGGCATTAGATCCCATAATCACAGCATCGATCGGTCAGTAAACACCCAGCGAACAATCAAGCAGTCCAAAAAACACCCGGCGAACGATCGATCAAAGGGGGGATGAGGGCAGCGCGCGGGGCGTACGCACCGAAATTGTACTTGAAGACGCCCATCACGGCGGCTCCAGCGGCCGCCGCAGGGGGCGCCGCGGCGGCAGCCACCCGTGCTCCAGCGACACGTGCCGCATCATTCATCGCGCCGGCTTTGTCGGCGGTTGCTGAGTGGAGTGCCCCGACCGGGTGGCCACCCCGTGCTCCGCGCGGACGGAGGAGTGGAGCTCAGCGGCGGCGAGGCGACTGGCGGAGTGGCAGTTTGAGGCTATGGACTCCGGGGGCGCGTGTCGCCTTGGCCTCGGGCGTCGCCCCTCTGAGATGTCATCTGATCCGTTCAATCCTGAGAGCTTTTTTTTTAACCTCTCGCGTATTATAGATGCAAATTATTTTTGAAGTTTTAAAAAGCTATGGTTCATTTGGAACGCAGAAATTCCACATGTTTTACATATGAATTTTGCAGAAAAAAATTAATTTTAAAAGAAAAATACAAGAATAGATAAAATCTCATGTTCCACGTAAACTTGACCATGGCCACCCAATCCAACACGTTCGGAAAAAAAACTAAGTATTTTTTTACCCGAAGGGCGCCGTCATGGTTTTTGACCCAAATCCAACCAAACTCGAAAAATCCTGATCCAATGCAAAAAAACGACCCGCCACATATGCGCAGTGTGTGCGGGTGAAAAGAAACGTTCCGGAGTATTTGACCAAAAGGGGAGGGAAGGTGAATTGAGTCGATAATATCTTCTACAATCTAAGGCTTTCTAGTGCATAAGTTAAACATATTTCATCCTACTATTCTAGTTAAATCTAAAGTTTATCTATGCACTATCTAACTTATCCAAAAAACTTCAACCTAGAATCAAACATAATCAAAATAACTAGAAAAGCTAAAGTCACACGAAGTAAATAATATACGAAAACGTAAATGCGGTAAGTAAAAAGATAAGGCTAGGGGGATGCAAACTTCCGAGAAGACACGATGATTTAACGTGGTTCACCACTAAGGGTTACGTCCACGGGCTCGGCACCAAAGGTAAAATCTGATCCGAGCACCAAGACTCTTCCGATCACCGTCTTGCGCTTCGCCACCAAAGGCTCCCAGCAAGTAAATGCTAAATGCCACCAAACCACCAAGACTTGGCTACCGCCATCGTCTATCTCAATCACAAGGCACTGGATACTTCACTACGGAGTTTGAAGAGTCTACTCGTCTCCGCACAAAGTGTCGCCACCGCTCCACACCAAGAAAGAGGGTCTAGCAACGAATACAATGTGGCTTGACCGCAACTAACACTTCTCTCCAGCTCACGCAGGAGCTACTCTCAAGAAAAGCTCGCAAGCTCACCATTTCTATGCTCTAATTAGCTTAGATGATACACTAAGCTCTCATATGGTGGTTGGGGTGATGGATATGCTTGAAATACACTTATATACTTTCTCTCAACTTCAGTGGCTCTAACTCTTTTCGAAATGGCCGGGTGGGGTGGTTTATATAGCCCCAAACACAAACTAGTCGTTGAGCCAAATGGATGTTGACGCAGTGTACTTTGGATTGTCCGGTACATACTTTTTCCAACTTCGGATAATCCGGTCCATTCACTTCTCCAACAGTCACAAACTAGTCGTTATTGTACTTTTATCCTAAGATTTGTCCAGGTCTTCAAGTTCGGACTATCCAGTCCATGTAAACACTTGATTCCTGAAAACTAACAGTTACTGTACTGTGGTTTTTTTTGTCCGTAGCTTTATCCGGTCCACCTACTTCGGACTGTCCGGTCCATTATCCACTGAGTTTCCTTCACAGCACATAGCCTCGGGTTTCTTTGTCCAGGTTGATTGTCCGATTTTCAAGACAGTATTGTCCGGTCCATTGTTCTTCGGTTGCTTCCTCCGCTTCATTGTTGATATTGTCCGGTCTATTGATTCTTCTTGACTTCGGATTGTCCGGTCTTCACAATTTGCCTAGCTTCTAGTTCTTCTAGTCCCCTCAGGAAAACTTGGTCCGGAGGTATGTCCGGTCACACAGATCGGATTGTCCAGAGCGGAACCCCCGTTGGGGCGGCCCTTCAGGTTTTGCCTTCGGCTTTTCTGCTTCTCCATCCATTGTATCTAAATACCTGAGAATGTGCATCTAGACAGGATTCATTAGTCCAAAGTGTTGGTTGTCAATCAATCACCAAAACATAACAATAGAAATATGGCACTGGGCAACCTAGCTTGGCCCAGCGTTAAGCATGGGTCGAGCGCGGGTCATCCTGTACAACCCACGGCCCGACCTTGAGCCAACCCGACCCGAGGTTTGCCTAGGTCCACATAGGCCCTAAAGTCTCTTCAGATTTCAAAACCACTTAGCTTAACATAGATATTGATTGTACTCTCTTCGTATTTTGAAGTATAATCCGTGATTGCTTTCTTCCACAACTTTAATCGTTCGTTTTATTCAAAAATTTTGTGTAAACGTATAAGAAAACAAAGTCATGCTCAAACTCTTTACAATAATAAAACAAATCATAACAAAATAAATCATAACTTATAGTTTTTTAATAATATTAATGGCCAGGGTTTAAAAAAAGCCAAACATGACATATATTTAAACACATAGGAATTATCTCGGTACCCTAGTTACAAATCCATCTTAGTTTAACATTCGTTTTTAATTCTCTTGTGGTTCCACTTAAATTTATCTAGTGTCTTTAAACCATCTATTCACCCCCTAGCCGATAATATCAATCCTAAATGCGCTTAACTTGAAAAATTGCCCAAGTATTAGACGCAAGCACATGCCACATGATCGAGAAATCAGCTCAAGACCAAATGTTCATAGTTTTGGTCTAAGTGGAGATTAATTTGAATATCGAATACTTCAAGAAACATCAATTCCAAAAAAAAACTTCTAAGGATCAGAAGGTCCGAAGTCTTTAAGACAAAATGGACCACAACTTTTATTGTCCAATGTATAAAAACTCAGCTATTTTTAGAGAGCTCATGAATGAGTCGGAAGGTCCAGCACCATAAGGAAGGGCTATAGTCACACCAATATACTTGAATGTTGATACTTTTGCTAAAAAACACATGTTACATGGTTCGAAAGATCTGACAAAGGAAGGACAAAGGGTGGACCAATTTACCAGAGGCTAGGAGTTTGAAAAAATTCACATGTCACATGGACCGGAAGATTCGATGCCTAGACATCAAAAGAACCTTCAGACTACATCAATGATGATAGATACTTCTGGGATTCAAATAAACCATAGTGGTCCAAAAGGTTAGCGGATTTGCCCTCCGACTATAGTAAAAAGTAATAGCTATAGTGCATAGCCGACCAGGAGGTCCAACCCAATGCAAAGTACATGGAGTGGACCTTCCAATGTCCAATGGGAATTCACTTTTCTATTTCAACGGCTCTCAAGGGTAAGAGGCTATATATGGGTTTCCAAATAGCACTAAAGCTCTATCGACATTATTTTCATTTCATTCCAATTCAAGAGACTTTGAGCTTTCAATTATCAACCAACCACTTTTGTGACTGTGTCACTTTGAGTACAGGAGAGGGTCAAGGGCTTGTGCGCATCCATCTTGGTGAGGATCTTGACCAGGCGAAGAATGTAGGATTGTTACTTATGCAGCACCTAGATTGATTTGGTGATCAGGGTATGTTTTCGGAGTTTGCCAAGATGTTGTGGAAGCCCCAAGAACAAGGATTGCACATGGAGCGAGCCTTTCCATATGGGGTTGGGGTGAAAATGGACTACTAGAGAGCGCTTGTTGTCTTGGTGGCATGAGAGGTGGCATTACACTTGGTGTGCCCCGCAAGCATGGGCTGGGATGTGTGCGAAACCACCAATACCATGGGAAGAAAATTCTGATTGTCTCTTGCTCCTCTCATTATTTTCAAGCATTTTACATTTGTGCAATCCTTCAAGTCTTAGCATGTTTCAATCATCTACACTTACCTTCGCCCTTGGTTAGCACTCCCCTTAGCTAATAGAATGGCTTGAATTGGGCCTACACTTCTTTCGCAGCTAGTTTTAAATTGCAATTTTTACTTTAAGCTCAACTCAACCCCTTTTGGGCATTACAAGCCCTACAATTGGCAAGTGTCAATTTTTCTAGGGCGTGCCAAAACTTGGACGAAAACAGAGTGCTATCCCGGTCATTCCAAATTTTGGTAAGACTCTTTGAAAAATTTAACCCAAACACACCATCGTGACTCTGATGGCAATTGCTACGGTACACTAAAAACAACTGTGAGCCGTTGATCTAAATGGATAAAATGAAATATTACCTCCTAGGAGGTAATAATACCTCAAAATAATTAAAATGCTGTTTATTTTTTAAATGAAAAGCGGATAATCACCGATAACTAACCGAGACCTGATCTATTTTCTCATGCGACCCACAACGGATGCACCCGGCATGCACGGAAACGTGATGGACGTGACCGAACAGTTTGATGGAGAAATGAATTTTTTACCAAATATGATAATTAACAAATAACGAACGTGATAAGTGCATATTTTATACAGAACGTGTCGTCACGGTTTTGGCCTTTAAGAAATTTCAATTTTTTAGTGAACGTGTCCGGCACTCTACAATTAACATAACTCGTGACTCCTGATTTGGATGAAACCAGGGCGAATACGGACGGATATCCGTGATACAAATATAGATAATTATTTTTCTATCAGATCATATTCAGACATGGATAGTCCAGATACCGCTATACATCTTATTGTTGGCGCGGCTTAAGTACGAAAATTATGCATCATTTTATATGGTTTTTCATTGATTTTATGTGTCAACTATATCTTCCACTAACATTTATCATCGATTATTGTGGATTTTGCAACATTGTCTTAGAAATATGCTACATGTGATTTTTACAGGTTTTAAGCTAATTTTTCGCAAAATTCACCATGATCCACTTCGAGTAAGAAAATACCGCTAGATGACATGGATTAAAGATGAAGAACAAGGAAAACTTGGTGTACTCATAGCCCCTCTATGTAGATCAATGCTCCATAACCAGAAGATTCAATGAAGTGTCAAAGAGCTATAAAAAAATAAAAATATTTATTCATTTAAGATGATGAATATGTCAAAGGCTATAAGAATCTGTCAAAGCTCGGCCCATTACGAAGATTCCAGAAGCTCTAGAGTCCGAAAGACCCCGCACAAATATTTCTTAGGCGACAAGTAACGTCCCCGCGAAAGATGAAAAGAAACGGACGAAGGAAGGGCTGAGGTCGGCCGACCTTAGGCCTTATGGTCGGCCAACCCCACCTATTCCTAGGTCGGTTTCCTGATTCCTTTTCTCCCACGTCTTCTCCAGGATATAAATAGTTAGCATAGGCCCCGAGCTCAGGCATCCAATTCATTATCAAGGCGACAAGATGTAGAGACGAGGGACAACAACTTAGAGGAGAGCTGAGGGATCTAGATTCTATGCTAGGGTTAGAGTTCTTCTAGTTCATAGAGGTGATTAGAGACCTTGTAGGGTGCTCTAATTATCTAGCTCAAGAGGTCTAATTGTATTATCAAGAGCTATGGCCATGGTTGTAAGTACGATACAATTTATTAATGAAGCATTGCTCTTGTCTAATTATGGTGTTCTTGTTCTAATTATGCTTGTTCTAGCTCTAATTAGTTTTAGATCTAGATGCTTGTTGATTAGATCATGTCTTTAAAGGTTATATTCATCTAGCGTTCTTGATCTATAATCTAGTTTACTGATAATATGGTTATGTTTCTAGTTCTTGTAATCATGGTGATTAGAGGTTCTAGTTGCTCTAATTATGTTATTAGACTATGTGAAGTGATTAGAAGGTGTTTCTTTAATCATGTATGCCTGTTGAAAGTTTCTCATCGATTACCTGGTTACTAGTGACAGTGGAGCCCAGAAAAATGTTAAACTGATGTAGGGGATTAGATTGTTTGATCTTGATTTAATTATGCTATGATGAATATGCTTGAACATGCTTGTCTACCTTGAGCTACCAGTTATCTTGTAGCTTTTATCTAATTGTGGCACCCATATCATGTTTGTTTTGGATCCAATTAGAGATTGATTAGAATCTAGTTAATACCATTTAATTAGTGTTCTAGTTATGTTCTAATTGCTTATCTTATATATATTAGTATAGTTTAGACGTAGATTAGATATAGTTTAGAGCTAGTTTAGATATAGATTAGAACCTTTATTTTATAACTATAGTTTACTATAAACTCTTGTTAATAAAGTTCTCAATTAGTTTGTTTTCTAGATTGACAAAACACACTGATACTCATCATGGGAAAAAGCTACACTACGATACTGTCGTTTGCAGTATAAGATTTGTCGTGCTTACGTGCCGTTAACACTTATTATCGTGCTATGTCTAATTTTAAAATAATATGTAGTGTGCAGTATTAGGCCCACCTCTTCTTTGTACAATTCAGGTAATGCCAAACACTAGTATGTGTTTCGAGTAGACATTTTGTAGCCCGTTGCAGAAAACATGCCTGCCGACTTGCGGCATCCCTGCCTGCCAGCTCTCCCGATCGCAATCCTGCTATTAACTTGCTCCTAATCTATCTCTCGGAAAAGTCTCCTGCGGCGGAACGGCGCTCCCTCGGCGCAGGATCGCGGAACAGGCGGGGGCCAGTGTGGCTGCTCCCTTGGGCGCGGTGGTCAGGGAAGAGGCGAGGCATGGGAGAGAGGAACTGACTTTTTTATTTTATTCTTTTTTTCTATTTAATTTATTATGATAATTACTTTTATCTTCTCTTAATTCTATAGTCCCAGATATATTTGAAGTCTTATTTTTTAGGAAATAATTTGTGTACAGTAACATAGCCCGACTTCCAATAGGCAATGGGTGATGAAGCAAGCGGGTGAGAGGTGACCATAGAAGTGGTGCCACGTGGCTCGTGGGGGGGGAGGGGGGGGGGTAAAAAGCAGGATACAGAGGATATGATGAAGTATCGCTCAAGCTATGCACTGACATCTAGGGCTGTGGCCAGTGCCTTCGACCATGGCATGGGCTAGGTAGGTAAAACACAGAGGTATATGGCCATTTGATGTTGATCTAAGGTGAAAAAAAAGTGTAGAGAGATTTTTTTATTCAGCTAAGCAAGAGGCAACCATAAAACCTTACATTCTTCAAGGCCAAATAGGTTTATTACATTGTTACCCGTCCATCCTATATTCAAGTCGCTCGTTACAAAAAAGCAAGATACTTTCTTCAACCAAGGCAAGGACGCGTTTGGACGGCGGGCTGCAGCTCGCAGCCCATCTACTTGGCTGCATGAAGTGTCCAACTGCTCGTCTGCATGAGGTGCCCATCTGTTCGGAAGTGCCATGCATGTACGCGCATAAGCTTGAAAGCACAATTGTCTTGAAAATTACCAAGCGATTCAGCCACACTCAGCACTTCGTAAGATGTGTAGCCGAGTTATGGAGGACAAGTGAACTCCATTATAGTTGTTCGTCTCATATGGGGTGGTGTCACTGCACCTCTCGAGCGGTGTGTTTCTTGGTATGGTTTCACAGTGCCCTGCTTGATACCCATTGTTGTGGTGGCTGCTGCTGCTAGAAGACATGCCACTGCAGTCTACAAGTACTATAGAAAACAAGCAGCAACAGTTACCGGTCACAGGCAGGTCATCACTTAGGCTGCTCTCATCAGAATGTCCATTTAAGGTGTTCAAAGTACTGTTTTGTACTGTGCGCTATAGATAGAGAGGAGTTTAAATTATGGACAGTTGCATGGACGCTTTGGTTAGAATAACCCTAGGGCAATTTTATACATATCGTCATTCCAGGAAAAAAAATTCAATATAAACTTTTGCAAGAACAGCTACTTGGGCTCCCAGTCTCCCACAGTCCCACGGGCTAAGCTTACGAGAAAATGGGAAAATGAAACCAATGCACGAGAGCACCAAGGCCTATGTAGATGTGGCAAGGCCATTTTCTCTTGGCCCATCCAGCCCGTGCCATTCCAAAACCCTAGCCCCATCCGACGGCCACGAGAACTCCATCGCCTTGGTATAAGGCTTCCCCTTCCCCGCCGCCACCCAAACCCCAGAGACTCTCCGCACACTCCACCACCTTCGCCGCCGTCGCACGCAGCCGCGTCTGCATCCGCCATGGGTGAGCTCCTTTCCCTCCTCCTTTCGCTGACGTCTCTCCGATTCGCGTGCGCGTGTCCTGACGGTGTGTTGCGTCGTTTCTCGCGGTGGCGCAGGGGCGTACAAGTACGTGTCGGAGCTATGGAGGAGGAAGCAGTCTGACGTGATGCGGTTCGTGCAGCGCGTACGCTGCTGGGAGTACAGGCAGCAGCCGGCCATCGTCCGCCTCACAAGGCCCACCCGCCCCGATAAGGCCCGTCGCCTCGGCTACAAGGCCAAGCAGGTAGATCTCCGCTCCAGATCGTTTGGCTCAGGGCTACAGTCGTACTGTATGATGGATTCTCTTAGACTAGATGTTTCAGCCTTCCTGCAAACTTGACGTCAGTAGTGATCATCATCAGTGCTCTTGGACGAAATGAAGGCTTGTTTGGATTCTGGAGAGCTTGTCTTATTCACTTTACCCATTTCGAATGTTATAGTATATGCACTTCTGCATGCTATATGATTTTGGGATTATGAGCCCCTTCTGCTTGTCTTTGCTGTTGTTTTCGTATATTTGAACCTGCTGCTCAGTCATAACATTTAGGGGGCCTTCTCTGTTTGTTATATGGTGGTTTACTGGGAGCCTTGTTCCTTGGACCCTTGAATGATGGGGTTGTGACGAATTTAGCCCTTCCTAAGCCTGAGAGTAGGACCCAAGACGAAATTTCAAGAATTGGGTCTCAAATCTCTCTTCTGTCATTATGCTGAATTGGCATGTGGCATGACAAGCTTGATTTTGCAAGTAGTTATGTTGAAGCTTCCTACCTGTTGTGTTACCGTGGTAGTATTGCTT
Source organism: Paspalum vaginatum (assembly GCA_030272315.1). NCBI lineage: Eukaryota > Viridiplantae > Streptophyta > Magnoliopsida > Poales > Poaceae > Paspalum > Paspalum vaginatum. Next base: position 7,339,140 of record CM059013.1, on the reverse strand, counting down.
ATCAGTCAGTTGTTACCTACAAGTACAAACATTTTTATGCTGTTTATGAAGCTGGGTGATTTGTTGAATACATGTTCTAACTTCAATGTAAAAAATTGAGTAGAAATGAACACCTGGTACTTGTCTGCGTAAAGTTTTGTACTAGTTTACTCTGAAAATTTTGAGTAGCTGTGGACTCTGGGCTCTGGCTCTATGATCAAAGTGTTTTGTTTAACTTTGTGTTATTTTGGTTCAGGGGTATGTTGTTTACCGTGTCCGTGTCAGGCGCGGTGGCAGGAAGAGGCCTGTGCCAAAGGGTATTGTCTATGGCAAACCCAAGCACCAGGGTATCACCCAGCTCAAGTTCCAGAGGAACAAGAGGTCTGTTGCTGAGGAGAGGGCTGGGCGTAAGCTTGGTGGACTCAGGGTTCTCAACTCCTACTGGGTGAATGAGGTATGCTTAATTGAGTCAAAACTTGTAAGATCTCATTGAAAATCGAAAAATCATACCCAGTGCTAATGTCTTAACTGGTTCTTGTTACCGATTTAACAGGATAGCACCTATAAGTACTTTGAGATCATCCTGGTTGATGTGGCCCATTCTGCTATCCGCAATGACCCAAGAATCAACTGGCTATCCAAGGGTGTGCACAAGCACCGTGAGCTTCGTGGTCTCACCTCTGCAGGCAAGAAGTACCGTGGCCTGCGTGGCAAGGGCCACACGCACCACAAGAACAGGCCCTCAAGGAGGGCCACCTGGAAGCGCAACCAGACCCTCTCCCTCCGCCGCTACCGTTGAGCTCATACATCTTGATGCTCTGCTACTGTGGAATCCGCCCCATGCAGACTCTGATAGTATTTGGTATTTTTGTTACACTGTCGAATTTTGCTACCTTTGTTCTTGAGCCCCTTGGACTCTAGAGCAAGTGCCATGAACTATGTTTGTGATTCTGTGTTATCAGTTGAAAAGTGAATGATTTAGTAATGTATTGCTACAAGCGATTCAATCTGGGATGGGACTTAGTGTTGTGGCCATTGCATAGTTCATTACCATGATGCATAGTCCATGACTTGCCTTAAGGCCGAGGCCGAAATTTTCGGCCGACATGGGTTTCTCTTGCTCGTGATGTATTTGTTTGGCAACGGCTTGTTGCCCTTCTAACCCTATCCTCCTCATGTCTCCCCTGATTCCTAAACCCAAATATGGGAAAGATGTCTGGACCTAGAAATTTTATCTTTTGAATTCCTAGGGTCCACTGTTGATATCATTATTAAATGCAAATGCAATAAGGTGTTCCATGCTAATTAAAACTTAAGGACCTGTTTAGAAAGCATAAATTTTACAAAAAACGTGGAAATCGAGTAGTAATTTCATAGGGAAAACATAGCAATAGGGGAAATTCTTGTGTTCTTAACATGCCCTGGGAAGCTCTTGCATTAGAAATTTGTGTGTAATACGCCCAATTTGACTATCAAAATAAAGAATATTGTGAATTGAGCATAACTTATGTTTCTTATAGTGTACTTTCCTAGATTTTCAGGAATTTAGCACTATTATTTTAGGGAGTAAAAATACGTGGTCGGTCCTTGAATTGGCAGCGTATGTTATTTAGTTTCTCGAACTTAGAAAACGAGGAATCTGGAAGCCTAAACTTGGACTAAGGTATCATACCGCTCTCTAAAACCGCTTTCCTCTCTAGGTGCTAACCTAGTATGCTAACATAAAATCTAGGTCTCTAGACTTGGCTGGAGGTGTTATCTAGGCCTCAAAATCACTCTCTTTATCAGGAGGAGTGCAAGCGGTGGATGATGGCGACGAGAGGAACAACGACGGTAGGATGCCGGTGAGAGGACCTCTGTCGGCATTCCTCTCGATGACGGTGGGGGGATGGAGGTGAGAGTAATAACTGACCGGCATGGTTGACCTTTCTGCACGAAATCCTGTTGGGTTTCCGATGTTTTTCGTTTCCAGTCCAGTACTGAGAAGGCTATTCCACCTTGAATTTTGGAATTTTTGTCCCTGAGTTAAACAAAATCATAGAAACTTTTTCACAAGGATTTCGATGACTGAAAACATTGTTCTGACCATGTAAAATGAAAAGTTTTGGAACCTAGATGATACTCCAGCCAAATTTAAGGACCAGGATGACACCTCTAGCCAAGGTTAGAACCCGATGAGCTAAGCGATACACGCTATCAACTTTTGAGGACCGCTCACGCATTACTCTATATTTAGACATGAATTCATTGTATTAAGGTCCATTGACCATTCAATTGGGCTGTGGATGAACCTTCTAGATTCACTTTGTATCGGGAATAGCGAGCTATACGATTTAGCGGCGTCCTTCTAAAAAGGCTATAAGCGTTGCTGTGTAACGTGCTATTTCTACTCAAACGAACAATTATACTGGTAGACCTCGAGAGCTACTGTAGCACCGTTAAGGCCCACTATTTAAAGCCGTGAGCAGAGGTGATCTTGGAACTCAAATCATTGAGGTTGCGCTGAACGTTGAAACTGATTGCTCTTGAACTAACAACCACCATTTAATTACACCAATAATTGCATAAGCCAACCAAAGAATAAAACCACATAAAGGATCCTTGTAAAAACACACACAAAGGGGTAGTCAAACGCCAATAGGACGGCGCAAAGCCGCAGCTCTTCTGCTAGCAGTCCCAGTCCCAGACGGAAACAGGTGGCGGTCAAGTCGATCGATGCTGCAATGCACGCACGTCCGGTTCTAGCCACCCATCGGACTCCTGGTCCGGGGCCCACCCGCACGCCGATCTGGTTGTCCGGTTCCGCAGCCACAGACGGTTCTAGAACCGGTCATCGACTCCCTACCGGGCCCACGTGGAGGCGAGGGGGCGAGAGGCGGCGCGGCGCACGTCACGACCGGGAACGGGAAGCCCAATCTCTCCCGCGTCTCGCCCGCCCCCGCCCCCGCCCCGCCATTGACTCCGCCAAAACGCAACTCGTTTTCAGCTCGCGGAACGGGCGGCCTCGCCTCGTAGCTGCTGCGAGTCCCAGTCCTCTCGCTTTCTCCCCGCGATTCGCCTCGCTCCCATCCGATTCGCTTCGGGAGCCGGAGTCAGAGCCAGCCAGAGGGAGCGAGGTTAGTCGCCGTCCGTCCACGCGCGTGCTTCCTGCCTCCTTGCCTCGGTTGGCTCCAGCGCTTCGTCCATTTCCGCCTCCGCCGCTGATTCGCCGGATCGGGCCGTGGTTCGTTCGATCCCGCCTTTTTTTCTCTCAGGCGCTTTGCTTTGCTCTGGATCTTCGCCTGCTCCGTCTGGGAGTACTTCGGTCGGCTTGGAGTGCGTGATTTTTTTTCCCTTCTCAACTAGGGTTAGTTTTTGTTCGTTGCTAGCTCGAGCTGTTGATCTACTGCTCTTGGGCTGTTTTGGTTTGGTTCGGTCTAGTTTGGAGTTGGTTTTGGGTTTGGGATTAGGAGCTAGGTTGGTTTTTAGCTCGTTTGGGTAATAACCCCTGTGGTTCAGCTTTTCACTTTGTTGTTATGCCTTCAGGATGTTTGTTTGTGCTAGTCGTTTTATGGAGTTAATTAACCCAGGATATGATACTCAAAGCTGAGCTATAGCTGCGATAAGGGAGTGATTTGGATTTCCCCTCCCTTGTGCTCTACTGCTACGGAGCATATGCCCCATTTCGTCCTTCTACTGCAGCTGCTTAATACTAGTTCAATGGATGCCGCTCGTTTTGTGCAGGTGGTGATGCCGCTGGCGGAGCCACCCCAGTGGCGCCGCAAGGCCACGGATTTCTTCTCTACCTCCAGTAAGTTTGTTCGGCACTGAAATTTTTGTTTGTTGTGAATCACGCAGTAATCATGCCTGTACGGGTACTTCAGTGTAATCATTCCATTACTAGCGTTGCCATGATGATGTTGTGATTTACTTGTACTCTAAAGATAGAAAGGGTCATGTCTGTCAGAGCTATTGCCGAATGACTGGTATGAGCTCTGAGAGTGTGACTCCCTAGACTGCTTTTGCTTGTAGTTGTGTCCTACTCCCCATTTTGTTCGATGCCCCATTTACCTGCCACTTTAACTTACTGTGCTGATTTACTGCAGGTGTCAAGCTGAAGCAGGCAGGGCAATCGGCTGGCGATAACATAGCTGATGTGGCTGGGAAGGTTGGGTCCGTGGTGAAGAGTCGGTGGGCTGTCTTCCAGGAGGCTAGGCAGCAGCAGCAGCGTCCACCGGGTGAGACAGTGCAGGAACGGCTCATCACCGCTGCTGCCTCCACTGGGTTGCTTTTTAGGAAGGGCATTTCAGAGACAAAGGAGAAGGTTGCGGTGGGAAAGGTCAAAGTTGAAGAGGTATGCATGCGTTTCAACAGAAGTACAATGAGTCGTTGGCCTGTTATGTGTTCACTGTAGTTTCAACCGCTGTGGAGTATTATTCTTTGCGCAACCTATTTGTTGTGTTTATTAGAATTATGCCCAAATACTGTGTAACGGAACCAAAGAAAATGAGTTCCTTATTTAATCAGTTGTTCTGCAAATTTGCCTATTGTGCGTTACATACCAACATAAAGCTTGGGTGAATAGTGCACTAAGTCATTGACAGGGAAAATTTTGATTAACAGTAGGGCACCTTGGTTATTTGCATTTCGGGGATTGAACATCAGGGTATAGTTGTTGGTGTTTTAGGTAGGCGTTTTAAACATTTTTCAGGGTAACATTGGATGATGGAATGCGAACCTTGCATTCCTTTTTGTGATGCCATCTTCTCATCAATAATCATTCGTTATAGAAAAACACTGCTGTCTATCAAGAAGCTGATCTTTTACTGGTTTCCGTGCTTGCAGGCTGCTAAAAAGACTGCAGATAAAAGCAAGACTATTTTGAACAATATTGAACGCTGGCAGAAGGTTTGTGATTTGGAATTTGTTACCTAGTAATAGTAAGTAGTAACACAGTTCACCTTTTTGGTGTACAATGCTGATTCTCATTTCTGATTCTTTGCTCCAGGGGGTCGCAAGCACTGATGGTATGTTCACAATCAATCATCTTAAGTTATCCAGGATGCATGTCTAACATATTTCTTGCCAAGGCAGCTACATTTTCTTGTAGTGGCTGTACTTCCCTGTAGCATAGTGAGAGTTATGCGTACATATGCCTTAAGTCGTTTGTTGATTAGCATTGCTGTTCTCTGTCTGTCTTGTTTAACTTACTATTCGTAATATTTTCTGTAAGTTGTATGTCTGGTCTATGTATCTAATGGTGAATAGTGATCAGTGACAACTGACCCTCTGATTGCAAAACATAAATAGCTGTTGAAGCCATTGTAGTATTGTACATCAATAGCAGCAAAGAAAAAAACGAGAAATGATCCACTGTTGCTTGTAATGTAATCTTGCAGTATTTGGTGTTCCTATTGAAGCCACTGTACAGCGAGAGCAATCTGGTAAAGCTGTGCCATTGGTGCTAGTGAGATGTGCAGACTACCTGGTTATATCAGGTGAACTGGCTGAAAATTACATAGAAATTAGTTTATCTCAAATTCGACTGTAGCACTGAATATGATTTCTGAATCGTTTTCCACCTAGGTTTGAATAATGAGTACTTATTCAAATCTGAAGGTGACAGAAAAGTCCTCCAGCAGTTAGTTTCTCTTTACAATGAAGGTATCACTGCTGCTCAATCATATCATAACTTAGCTTCTGTAACCATCATTAGTTACCATGGGCCTGATTTTTTTTCATGTTTTGCAGACTCAGGTGCATCTTTACCTGAAGGTCTAAATCCTATCGATGTAGGTGCACTGGTGAAGTGCTACCTTGCCAGTATCCCTGAGCCACTTACTACATTTGCACTTTATGACGAGCTTAGAGAAGCAAGGGTCAGCATTCCTGATCTTAGGAACATATTGAAGAAGCTTCCAAACGTGAACTACATGACCCTAGAGTTTGTTACAGCGTTGCTACTTCGAGTAAGCCGTAAATCATCACTGAACAAGGTAGATCTGATCCCTATTTATTGTTCTTTTTCTCTGCTGCATTTGCAGGTTATTATTATTGTTGGTTGTTGGACATAACTGAAGAAACTATAAGAAATGAATCTAAACTGCATATATAATACAGATTGATTAACAGGGTTATTTCTGCAGTTTTTGAGAAAAAAACTTTTAGTATTCAGATTCAGTACACATCTGGAGCCACCGAAATGTGGAATTGTATGTCCCTGAAATTGTAATAGTCTTGTGTATTTTTCTACTTAGCTTTGACATTGATCACAAATGTTAGAAAATGTTAATTTCATGGCCTCAAACCGCTTGGCTGATAGTTTGGGTTTCTAAAAGGCCTCAGTAACAAATCCAGTAACAGCTATATCCTGCTTTGAATAATATATAAATTATCAAAACTGTCGATAGCATCTTCAGGAGTGGAATGGACTGACATTTAATCCATAGACCACTCAGTTGTTTGAGGATTAGTGGCAGATGCAGCATCTATCTGTTGGTTTGGACTTAGAGGCCTCTGCAAAAAAAGCCCAATTACCATTGAACAAGAAAACTGTATCTGAGTTCACAGAAGTGTGAACAAGCCTTTTGAAGAGTTGATCACCGACAGTTTGAGAGGGCTAAACTAGATCTTATTTGTTTTTCACGATAACTTTTATATTACCTAAAGTTAAATATCTTATATATGGAAAATCTCAGTCGCAGGTTTCTCTACTCTTCCATTCAAATTCATAAAAAACTGAGGAGTAACAATGGTTTGCTTAATCAGCTGTAGGTTCATTTGTACATTTGGTATCCACTTCCGTTTGATCAGGTCAACAATCATGAAAGATGCAGTCAGAAGGGATCCTGATACATATTTGCACCTGTGTAACTGTCTTAACAGGATTGAGACAGATGTGAGCACAAATTGATTGAATAGATGATCATCTTATGTTTTGTATGTAGATTTTGATAAACTACATTGGATACCTTTTCACAGTAAATCATTTCATAGTTTGGTATGCAAATCATGCTGAGTTAGTCTCTTTTGTCCTAACCAGTATAACTGAACCACCTTTTTGGTAGTATTTACAAGTTTTTGTTATATGCAATACAGATGGATTCTCGTAGCCTTGCTGTGGAATTTGCGCCTTTGATCATGTGGCGGCAAGGTGATGCTGGCACAGATTTGCGTAACCACCTCAAGTTTACCCTGAAACCGCCTCCAAAAATTGTGGACCCGACATCAAATACTGCAACATGGGACCTGTTAGGTATGTAAATTCTATACTTTTGTTTTAATTTATTATTGACAATCTCAAACGTTATGTGGTTGTCTCTAACCATTGTGGCATGGATAATTTTAGTCTGTCTTTGGTTGCCCATGTGCTAGTTATCTTTATCAATTGTGGCATAAGCCATTTAAGTGATCAAATCTGGAATTGTCTCATGTCAGCAACAAAAGGTATTTGCGGCCCTATATCTTATGGTCAGCATGATTTAATAATTGAGGTTGTGGGCCATGTGCAACTGCCTACCAACTAACAAGTCATGTGCCCAAAAGAAGTTATTGCGGATGTGTGGGTGCATCGGCCCATTTATGAATCCTTAGCTACTTTGGCGTTACATTGGTAGACATTTAGGCAACCATTGAAAGGCATGTTTACTGTTTAGGCTGTTTCCCTCGCTATTGCATGCGACATGCTTGGGCTGTGGTCATTGATATACAACCTTCTTCAGTGGATAGAGCATTATCTTAAAAATGTGCCTGTCAGGGTTTTTGTCAGTGTATTACACAGTATCAGATCATTTACCGATATAAATTAAGTTTTAGATGATTTTCTTCTGAAAATGTTTAGTTATATATTTTAGGCCCTGTTTGGATGTGCCAGGAGCCCAGGATTGTTTCCCAAAAGTTTTTTGTTCATTTCAAGCAGACTATTAAATCATTTTGATTTCTCACACAATTTTTGGTTTGACACTAGAACTGCGTTCTATTTGTTCACAAAGGGTTTTTTTGTCCAACTGTTATAAACACATTGGTTTCTTAATGATTGCAGATGAGGATGACGAGGATGCTTCATCCCAAATCCCCTTGGACGATGCTTCGCCCCCAGACTACAGCTCTATCGAGGTCATCCAGTGTCTGATTGAGCATCACAATGCCATCTTCACCGACGCAAATGAAACTGTGTGGAGATGATCGGCATCTTCTCTCTAGATCTCTCTGGTGTTAGCTCGTGCCATGTACAAGTTCCAGGTAGGAGGGTGGAGTACCACACGTTAATTTTTAGGGATAAGCATTTTGGCCGGAACATTTTTGGAGTAGGTCTGTATATACGCTAGTGTTAATTCTCCATGAGAGAGAATCTTGTAGGATCTCGTCATGTCATATATCAATAAGAGTATATACTTCGATGTAAACCTGATGGTGGACGTGATTGTGCTGTTTTGATACATTTGCTGAATTCAGCCGATAGGCGTTGCTTTGCACCCGACATTCTTCTGTGCATCATTCACGGTTAGCTAGTAGACATGTTTTCTTTGAACTGGGTTAACCGGCATATATGTGGTAGCTTTTCTTCCTTCAGGCCTCAGGAAACATAACTGTAGATATTGCCTTGAGAGATCAGATATACCATGTAGTTGAGCCCTTAGTGATTTTTAACTAAAAAACCGAATAGAAGTATGATTTGGGTTTTTTAGGCATGATTCGTTGGAGGCCAAAGTTGGCCAGGCTAAAATTTGGCTATATTTGAACTTATTTGAATCTAGAAAAATATTTAGCCAAATAAAAAATTTCTTGTTTGTGTTATTTGGTCAAATATTTCTCTAAATTCCAATAGGGTCAAATATATGATTCGGGTTTTTAGTCCGCTCTTTAAAATTTCTAAACAAAATCTGAAGCCCCTTTACCACCCTAAATATATGTACATGCTAGTGCTAAGTCATTGAATTCCAGCTAATTTTTGGTATATTTGTAGTTGGATTGTGAGCTTAAGTGCTTAGGTTACCGAGTGGCTAAATCCATACCCTAATTTGATGGTTTAAAACATTATTGCAGCCGCCACCAAGGTAGGCAGGTAGGCCAGTTCCCCATCGTATGGTTAGAGATATGTAATCCGCTATCTTGTCTGCTGTCCTAGATTAGCGTAAACTCCGACTCTTGGTCTATCTGGAACTCATGTACTAACCCTATTACAAGTGGCTAGTGCCATTAGCGTAGTGTTCGAAAAGATGTTTAATAAACTGAGGTATAAAAACGTGCTAGGGTTACTGAAACAACATCTAATTTTAGAGTTTTACATACCCCTCAATCAACTAAACCTTTACTTATACATCAACCACGTAAAATTAAACGAGAGTTAGATTTAAAGTTTAGAGGTGTGGGGGTTGCACGTGGGCTTTGGTATTGGCCAATCTCAGGGTTGTAGGCAGCAAGAGGAGGTGGGAGCGTCAAGAGCGTCATCCACTGCGCTACAGAGAATGACCAAGCATTGGAGAAAGTGGAGGAGGCCTCAGTGGCCTTGAAGCTATGCAGAAAGAAGGGATGGATCCGAACCATTGGAGGATATAATCCGTTGGTCAATATAGATGATTGGTTCAACTAAAAAAATCAAACTGGTTATTAATATCATGGTTTAAGCTTCCAACCCAAAATATATTTTTGCATTTAGATATAAAAACATTGTAAAGTTCTTTCATTCCAAAAACATATAGCATAGAGTAGTACTTACTATTACGATGTTACCTGAGCAGGCCTCGCATGTCGCATTGCTAATTTTTGTTTTCACCTTCTCATCAAGTAAATTCGGTAGGACAAGCAGCCCCTTGCCCCCCGCCGGTGACAGAGAGCAAAACCCTAACCCCTTCTCCCGTTCTGCTGAAGGCGAGCAATGCCGTAGAGCAGAGCAGCGCCGCCCCCGCCATGCTGCTCCGCGCTGCGCTCCATCTCCGGCGCTTCTTCGCCACCGACGCTGTCCCCGCGCCCCCGAGGCTGCGGAACCTGCCCTACCGCCTCCGCCACGTCGCCATACCCGTCGGGCGCGCCGCCATCTCCGAGTACCTCCACTCCACCCGTTGCCTCGCGTCCTCTCATGCCGATTCCATCGCCGCGCACTCCCCTCGCTCCCTGCTCTCCTTCCTCGCTGCGCTCCCCAGAGTGCCGAAGTCCCTCCCCACCGCGGAGCTCCCGGCCCTCCTCCGCCGCCACCTGATCTTCCACCCGCTCAACGAGCTCCCTTTCTTCCTCGAATCAATCGGCGCGCCCACCGCCGCGCCCCCCTGCTCGGACCTCATGTTCCTAGCTGACCACCCCTCCTTGCTTGGCGCCGTCACCGCGCTAGCGCACTTCGGATTCCCATGGTCACACCTCGGCCTCCTCTTCCCCGCCGTCCTCCTCGGCGTGCCTCCGGACCTCATCTCCACGCGTCTCGCTGCTCTCGAAACCCGTCTCCACCGGCTCCCTCGCGCCGCCATCATTGCCGCATGCCTCACCTTCCCATCGCTTCTCGAGGGGGATATATCCGATTGTGACCCACTAGTTAAGGATCTCGTCGCCACTTTCAGAATATTGGGCCCAGATTTCAGGGCCATCAATGACATTGAAGCGTTCTCAGGGGTGTGCAGGAGGATGCGGATATTCTATGATGCTGGGGCAGAGATTGGCAGCATCGGAGGGCTTGTCCGGGGCAGCCAGGGTGTGTTTCTTCAGCTCGGGGAAAAGAGGATTGCTGAGAGGATGCAGTTCTTCAAGGAGCTGGGGATGGAGGCAAAAGAGCTGGGAAGGTTCTTGCTGAGCAATGCCAGGGTTTTCGATCTTGATTTCTCTGATGTGGTGATCTCGGTGCCAGAGTACCTGCGGAGGGTTGGATTGGCAGAGGATGAGATTGATGCTGCAGTAGAGAAGCACCCGTATGTTGTCGGGAAGAACAATTTGGAGAACCTCCCCAGGGTGCTGCGGGCAATGGGGTTGGAGCATCAGTTCCTGGAGAAGATATTAGTCGGTGGGGAGAGCTTGCGCTATTTATCACCATATTTTGTTTTGGAGGATGATAGCTATGACGCTCTTGTTGAGAAAGCTTTCTTGGATGAGATGGCTAAGGTCAAGGATGATAGGAAAGCACATTATGTAGACAGCAAGTTGGATTTCTTGAAAAACATTGGGTATGGTGAGAATGAGATAACCGCCAAGTTAACTCTTGTCATTCACAGCAGTAAGGATTTGCTGCTGGAGCGGTTTAACTACCTCCTGGAAAGAGGGGTGGAGTATAAGATGCTGTGTCGGATCTTAAATACTTGTCCAAAGGCGCTGAACCAGCGCAAGGATATGATCAACGAGAAGCTAAACTACCTCACAGAGGAGCTGGGCTACTCATTGGAGTACCTGGATTGCTTTCCTGCATTTCTGTGCTTTGATTTGGAGAACAGGGTCAAGCCTAGGTATACAATGCTTCGGTGGCTCCGAGAGAATGGATTGCTTACAAAACGATTAGCCCCTGCAACAGTGCTTGCTAACTCGGAGAAGAGGTTCATTGCTACCCTCTACCTTGCGCATCCTGCAGCTCCGAAGTTGTGGCTTGAGTGCTTCTCTTCAAGAGTACATATGGAGTGTTATCTGAAGAACATTTACCATCAGCATCCAGATAACAAACAATCAGATTCTGGATTTATATTGACATGATTGTTAGGGGTGCGGAGTATTTGTCATGTGCATCCTTTCCATGTTGAGCTACTGGTTAGATTTTTTTCCTGCATATTTAGCAGTAGGCTGTAGGATGTACAATCAGATAGCAAACTTTTGTAACTCGATTTTGGTAAAAATGTGCTGTAAATTCGAACTGTTTTTAGTCAAAATTCCACTGTCACTGAGCGCCATGGTGTATTCTTCACATTCCTGATAAGATAAAAGTTAACTGCTACAAATTTCATCTGGTAGCGCCGTGCAGCACAATCCTTATTGCTATGCATCTTCGTATTTTTCTTGACTCCCTATATTAAATGATCATGTGTATTCTTTGGTCTGGCTGGTGTTTTCATAGACTCCCAGTTGTTGGCTTGATGCAGGTAAGCAAAAACGTCCTCGCTAAGTAATACTGCTAGCCTTTTAGAGTTATATGTACGCGATTGCATCCTAGGCCTCCGGCATTCAACACCTCGACTCCTAGTGGTAAACTGGCAAATAATGCCCAGCAGCTCGTCTCTTCCCCGTACTCGACTCTTTGCCCCCCTTTTTGTTCACGAGATGAGCAAAATAAATTTATTATTTTGTGATGGTTGATGATTGATCTCTATGAAAGATGAAAACTTAAAAATGGATTTACTACACAAACTCCTGCCATTGTTTCATATTTATGGTTTACTTGGATATTTTCTTGGAGGATATAGATGGTCTTAGGGCATCTCCAGTGTAGCCTAAAATTGAACCAAGCGAACAGCACGGTTCGGTGAAGCGAACCAAGTGCATTGGAGGCATCGAATGGTTGTTGTCAGAGTTAAAATCGGACTTTGCAGAAGAGTCGAATGGTGGGCTATTGAATATTCTTTTCAACAGACAATGAGCGGTGTGGAGCTCTGTCACCTAGAGCTGTTCACATTTCTTTATTATTTTTTTGGAGCAGAGAGAGATCGAATGCAGCGAGCCAGTGACCGAACTTTGCATGGGTTCGATTCCAGTTAGGTTCGCGTGCGAACCAACACTGGAGATGCCCTAAGTAAATCAAGAGGACTGACGTCGGTTCTCAACTCATGCCATATAAACGAGTGACGTTCTTGGACATTCCGACTCACAAATAGCCTCCCTTCTTCTTTCCTAAAATACAGTAGTAGTTTGTTCGAAGAAAAGAACAGCTCACTGGGCTAATGGCAGTTTTCCTATAGGCGCCAGACGACAGACCCCGGGCAGAGGCAAGCCCAAACCGAGACGAATTCGTTCAACTTCCCCGTGCCGCTCAAGGTACCTGGCCCATCCATCCTCTACCTCCGAATCCCGATCGGACTCGGACAGACGGGCACCCTCGAAACCACATCGCTCGGCTCGATCCAGTCACCTGCTTAAATCCCACGCTCTCCCCTTCTCGCGCGCAATCCCCATCCCACACCTCCGCTGCTCGCCTGACTGCCAGCGTCTCCGCCTCCACCTGCCGGCTAGGGCTGCCGCTACTCGTTCCCCTCGCCATGGTGATACCGCCGCCGAGCTCCCGCTCTGCCGGCATGCGCAGCATTCGCCGTGAGCTCCAGCGCCGGAGGTCCAAGCTAGCGCCCACGAAGTCGGCCATCAAGAAGGTCATCTCTGCGCAGCCGCCGCGTGAGGCCGGGGAGCGACGCCCTCATCTGCCGCGCCGGGAAGCGCCTTCTTGTGCCATACCTTCACATTCCCTAGACGCTGCCGCTGCCGCTGCACCACAGCCCGTGCCCGTCTCTCCGCCGGTGACGTCTCGCTCCACCGCCTCTGTTATCGGGTCCGCGTGCCGATCTACTCCAGCCGCCGCCGCACCTGCCGTGCCTGTGACAGTGAGACCCGGGACGTTGGTGGGTGTCCGGACGAAGACGACCAAGCTGAAGACAGGGCAGGTTCTGGTGCTGTGGCTGAGAGCCATGGTCGTGTCTCGTACCGACGCAGGCTACGAGGTCGTTTACGAGGGCAACTGGCCGCCAGCCGATCCCTACGGCACCGTCCACGTCGCCCGAGACCACGTCAGGCTGATCAAGGCCTCACCGTCGCTGACGACTCCGCCACCGCCGTCGTCCCTGCCTCCGTCCACCACCAACAGCTCGTGTGCCTCTGCCACCACCGCCACCGTGGCCGCCACGCGCAAGAAGGAGGTGCTGCCTGAACCGAGGCCGACCACGGCTGGAAAGAAACTGCGCCTCATCCGCAACCCTGCGCGGGAGATGGAGGGCTAGGCCACATCTGTCTTCACAGGATACTAACTACTGCTGCTCCATTCTGTTACTGCCGATCGTCGAATGTGTACAGTTTTAGTTACTAGGACAAAATTCTGGTCGTACTCTAATAAGGCCGACCGTGCAAAACCTCATCTAGATGATCGCCAAGGCGTGCAAAGCTGCCATGATGTACTCGAACACCGACATACAGTTATTGATTGATACGGGGAGGAGCGCCCCTATTCATGCCCCGGGGACGTAGACTTTGGCCGAACCTCGTTAACAAATATCACGTCTATGATTGTGCATGTTCGTCCATGGTAGATCTAAAGGCGCTTCCCCATGATTGTTTGTTAACCCACTTCCACATGTTTGTTTTTTTAACTGACTCTACTGGATGCATAACTTGACCATTCATAATCGTAGTCTCTATTTTTGTTTGATTAGTTCATGAATCGTCCAAGTCTCGAGGACCATATGTTATGAATCTATATGTATGTTTGAATGGTAAATTGTAAACGTTCTTCCTGACACTTACAACTGCTTATGTTCTTGTTGCTTCCCAATTATCTCATGATATGTTTGACATGGTTACTAGTATGTGATATTTTGCATCCCAAAGTTGGAGCTTGGAGGTGCTTAGGGGTTTACCTTAAGATGAGCTGCTGCTTTTCTTGATCGGAGAGATCAAATCTTATGCCTGCTTGTGATCCACCAAGTCGACTCGTGATGTTGTTGCTGTCAGGATTCAGGAACCGGTCTTTTCTTAGTTTGCTGGAAGTATCAGAAATTATTCAGTTAGTCTCTTCTGCAACATTATTTGATCCAATACTTTAGCTAGGAATAAAGAGATGGGTACTATGTTGAATTGTCGACACTGTAATCAAACTACAATGTGTTAGTATTTTTTCTTTTGTCACAAAAATACATCCGCTTTTGCTGTGTGATTCTGAAATTCAGAGAGGACCAAGACCGTCAATGGAATCATGTACATTCAGTGTCAGTCTGTCAGAACTCAGAACAGACTACTAAATTCAGAACAGCATACTGGAATCATGTGCAGAAAACACAATCTGGGTCAGGCATTTGCTCCAAATAAAAAAACATGAAATATTCTCCAGGACTTGCTTGCAGTTCGATCGAGAACATCGGGACCTAATCACGTAACACATACATATGTGGCTTCAGGCTTGCATCCAAATCTACGACCTGCTAAAATTTTCCAAACCTGAAAGGTCTAGACCATCAACAAATCTCAATTTGGTTCGAGCTCAAAGAAATATAAACTGAACCCAAACACAGCTGTTGCTTGCAGATAGTACAGCTACGCAGACTTTTAAACTTGATGGCATTCCCACAGGAATGGGACCTTCAATCTTGCCGTCGAGCTATCGCTGTGTTTGTTCCCGAAGTACGATTAGGACTCCTCCCGCTTTGCTCCTTCGATTTTGACCTCAGATATTTTGCAATGCCACTCGATACAAAAATTGCAATGACAAGGTAAATTACAACACCAACTACAAGAGCATAGACATAGACTGAGGTCCTGAATTTCCGGCAGCTTCCAGCAGCAAAAGCTGTCATGAGAGCAAGCAGGTCGAATACCATGATTATGTGCAAAACCCAAAGTGGCACGTCCTTCTCCCGGACAGATTTATTCAGCAAAAACATGATTACCACAATGGATGTCATCAACGAGATAGAGTTGAACCAGAAGAATACTTTGTAGCGCCGGGGATGAATATCAAGAAGGACAGGATTGCCTGACACATGGCCTTCATCAGCAGACCAGATGCCTCCTGGTGGGTTTAGACCGGCTTGGTATGTGATGGACGCCGCTAAAATTGCAAGAAGTATCAAATACTTGTGCTTCTTTCGATCTTTTTCCTTGGGATGATCTGAGCTTTCTTTCTGCTTAGAGTTAGTTCCACGCCAAGCCTCCTCCTTACCAACAAACAGCTGAAACAGACGTTCTATAGATTTTCCAGTTGGTCCTCTTAGTGTGTCTTGTGTCGAGGAGAGCAGAAGCACCTGAATCACAAGGGAGCTCAGAACTGCAACAGCAATGATGATGAGATAAATAGAATCTTTTGCTTTCCTGCAGCTTCCTGCGGAATAGGCGACCAAGAGGCCAACTAAGCCCACCACCAAACACACCCGTAGTGCATAGGATTTGATACCATGCTCACAGGATGCCTTGTTCACAAGTAGTATTGTGATAACTACTGATGACACAAACGAGAGCGAATTGGAGTAGTAGAACACATCGTAGCGCTTTGAATTGTTGTGCTGAAGGATTGGATCTCCAGGTATCCCACTGACTGCTGTATCATCAGACCATACGCCACCAGGAGGATTCATGCCAGCTTGGTATGTAACTGTTGCCGCCAGAACAGCGAGCATCAATAACAGATTACGCCTCCGCTCCCAGACCTTGTCTTTGTCTATGGTATCACACATCTTGTTGCGCCCAAGCTCGCAGTCTTTGTCTTCAGCATCACCTCTCTGTTTGTGCGAAGGTGGAATCTGTTTTGTACATATATATCTGCAGGAGAAGCTCTCAAGCTTTTCTGCCGCAGCCTCTTTGCACCATTCGGGGATCACATGTATTGCTATCAGAACATGAATAGAGACATAAGCTAGTACAAGGCATACCAATAGTGAGATGTATATGGAATTCCTCGTCTTCCTACAGCTCGCCATAACATAAGACCCAGTTAGAGCAAGAAGATCGACTATCATTACTGTCTGCAGTGCATATCGTTTTATAACCTTGTTGCTCATCCTACGATTCAGAAGCATAATAATCATGACAAGGGATGCAACAAAGGCGACAGCGTTCAAATAGAAGAATGCAATGTAGCGTCGATGATGAGTGTCCTCAAGGATGGGATCACCAGGTAAATGGTAGGGTCGATGATGATTGTCATTAAGGATGGGATCACCAGTCATATTATTGTTCTCTTCTGTTGACCAGAAACCACCTGATGGATTCAAACCTGATTGGTATGTCAGAGATACTGCGAGAATGGCAAGAAGTAGTAGATATGTGCGGGACTTCTTCAGATGTTCATCGGTTCTATCGCCACCAGCATTTTTATTGCTGTCACCTTGGTTGGGAGGTTGTTCATTCTTGCCAATATTTCCGTTCGGCAATGGTCTAGTCCTATCATTAGTTTCAACAATCTCACTCTCAATCTGAATCTCAATCTCAATCGCTTCCCTGGAAACATCAGCTGATTCTTTCTCAGCTGTGAGATCATTGGTGGCTCCATTACTGTCTTGGGATATGTCCTCCACTGCCATAATGGTAGGCTTGTGGTCATCAATCGATGAATATTGCCCTGTCATATTTCCAACTTGCTCACAATCTGTAGATTGATGCTCAGAGTGAGATGTGTCGTCCACAGGATTTGTAGTCTCAAGGCCGGCCCTCAGTGAAGATTTTTGCCTCACTTCATCAGTTAGCAAGTTTTCTGCAGATTGATGATCAGCTTTAGACATATTGCCATTAGCATTCTGTAGTTTGCTAAAATTTCATGGGTGCATTACCTGTTTTGGAAATAGTCACTTTTACAGGTGGATTTGGAATCTTGAGGGCTTCTGTTGATGAAGATTGTTCCCTTCTATTCGCAGGTGACAGGTTTTCTGTAGATCAATGCTCAGGGTTCACATATGTCACTAGAAACTATA
This sequence comes from Paspalum vaginatum, assembly GCA_030272315.1. Classification (NCBI taxonomy): domain Eukaryota; kingdom Viridiplantae; phylum Streptophyta; class Magnoliopsida; order Poales; family Poaceae; genus Paspalum; species Paspalum vaginatum. The sequence continues at coordinate 7,321,621 of CM059013.1, read as the reverse complement.
GCTGAAAATTCATTGACGGATTACCTGTGTTGGACGTAGGCTCTTTTGCAGCTGTCCCACAGTGTGTTGAATGATCCTCTAGGCTGTGCATGCCATCAGTTTTATTTTGGGATGGCTCGTTCAGACATCAATGCATGACCTGAACAAGACACAGACTCCGTAGTATTTGCCGTTTGATGTGTGCTTGCAGTGTGATGCTCCCCATTGGATTCACCCTCTTTGTTGATTGGAACTTGATGATGGTATGCAACCTGGTGTTTTGATTCAGAAGCACTTTCTGGTTGCATTGGATCTGTTTCACAGCCTGCGCTTTGCTGTGAATTTGCAATATTATCTCCCTCCCTATTTCTTGATATGTTTCTAATTCTGCGAGCTTCCAGTGAAAGGACCCGGCCAATAGTGTGCATGCACTTCTCAATGCCTGGTTCGATCATTTTAAGCCAGGCCACTACAGGTTTGTGAACAAAGATAGCAGCTAAAAGTGCAAAGCAGATCCATACTGCAACCGTAATCAAAATAACACATACAGACGTTTCTACACTCCTACAGCTTCCTGCAGCATATGCTCCAATTAGGGCCAGTAGATCAACAATGACACACACACTTACTGCTTTGGATCTTATGCCATGCCTGCTCAATTCTGGGCTCAGAAGCAGTATGACTGTGACCAAAGACGCAACAAAGGAAGTCGAGTTCCAGATGACGAAAGTATTATAGCGAGCAAGGTTTTCACTGCGAAGGATAGAAGTGCCTGGCTGTTTATTTTGATCATTTTCAGCCCAAAAGCCGCCTGGTGGACTCAACCCTGCTTGGTACGTCACAGTTGCAGCAAAAGTCACAAGCATCAAAATGAATTTGCGAGCCTCTTCTAAATCATTCTCTTCTCTTTTTGTGGTTTCTGCATTATTAATCTCTTGGGGGCTCCTTCTTTGGCTCTTATTCACACACTTGGATTGAATCCAATCTAGAATAAATCCCATCTTCACTTTCAGCCATTCCGGAACAAATCTTTTCCCAGAAATAAATTTAAAAAATAGGATATGGACCATAATATATACGAAGACAGCAAAGACTAGTGCCCAGATGTAAATGGAAGACTTTACTGCCCTGCAGCACCCAGCAGCATAGGCCCCCATCAGGCTAAACAGGTCCAGAATCATGGTGAGTTGCATTGAGCGGAGCCATAGCTTCTGCCTTGTCACATTTTTACTCAGAAGCAAGATGATTAAGACAAGGGATGAAGCAAAGGCTGTTGCGTTGCAGTAAAAGAATACCTCATGCCGTGGGAAGAACAGAGCACGAAGGACAGGGTCTCCGGCATAATGGCCATCAATCTCATTTTCTGTGTTGTCTGACCAAAATCCCCCCGGTGGAGTTAACCCAGCATTGTATGTCACGCTGACAGCCAAGATCCCGAGCAGCACCAGATACTTGCCGCAGTCTCCAGAGGAGCTCAAAATCAACAGCGTCTCTAGCAGATGAAGCATCGATAGATTCTTGCCTGGTGTTCCCGGTGGCCATGCCATGCTCCCCTGCGCTGCCCCCATATGTGTTGTCGTTGCTGCAATCATTGCCAGGTTCCTGAGTAGAGCTGGTATTATTGGCCGGAGCAATGGCAAGCTCAGGCTGCTTGCCATTTGCCATATGGCTGGACTGGTAGCTCTCCAACAGAGGTTGTTAGACTTGGCCTCTAACCTTGCATTCGAAGAAGAGCAGTAAGGGATTTGTGGGTGTGAGAAGATATCTGGAAGAGGGTGCTTCTAAACTGGAAATGTGACAAATTTGGAGGCTGGCAGAGAAGGAAGACGAAGACTTGGGTGAGGTCAATGCCCCCACACGAAAAAACAAGTGGAAAACATCTTGCTATACCCCACTATTAAACTCCAGATGAATTATTAGAGCACGCATGTATGACTTGTCAACATACCGTAAATGACTTGTAGTAAGTGGGACCCAGTCAACTCTTAGAGTCCACACTGGTTGAAGCTCAGAAGGACAGCAGAGTACAAGCACTAGTAATAATTGACTAATAGGTTACGTGCGTCACGCTCAGGTCTCAGTCTCACTGCCGTTGCTAGTAAAGTAGTTACAAGAAATGAATTGATGCAAAGATACTCAAAAGACAAATTGCTAGATATCTATGATACCTGCAAAGCAATGGAGCGTAGCTGCGTCGCCGCGGAGGTGCCGAAATGGAATGGAATCCGCGGATCGGGTCGAGGCAACACATATGCTCTGACCTAAGCTTTTCCAAGAAAAAGCCCAGTTCACACCACTGTTAATCTGGAGTACTCGTTAATCTGGCACTGCAAACTCTGCACCTTGCACGAGTCATGCGGGGGAGTGATGGTCGAAGTCGCCTTCTCCAAGTTCCTGGTGGTCTGGATGTCCTTACTGCACGTGCAACCGCCAAAGACCGAGAACGGGCCCCGTTCGGGCATTGCCTCGAACATCTGACGAGCATGGACGGGCAGTTCAAATTCATTGCTCATGAGGAGCTGGGCTGGCCAAACGGGAAGGAAAGGCGCCGTTGCCTCGCCAGCCAAGTGGTGACTCACAGAAGAGCACCTTCTTTTGGACGAGTCTGCCGTGCCGAGGCCCGAGGGTCCCGTCCACGTCGAGCCGGACTTCTCTCTCGTAGTACGCACATGTTTTTCCGCGGCCGCTGCCGTCGCCGAAGTGCCGACAGCGTCTATTGAGCAGCATTCCTGTTACCAGCGAGCTGTCTCGCGATGACTAGGATGAGGGAGAGTGGCGGGCACCTGTAACGCTATCGCCAATGGTGAAATGAAAAGGACTAGGTGCATTTACTCTAGGCATAGAGAGATAGTTGAGATATTGAATAAACAGAGATGATAGACAATCCATTTGCACGAGGCTTTGGGGATGGTCAAGGGTGGGGATAGCATGGAACTGCCATGTGGGGCCCGCATTGCCGGTTATTCAAAGCCATTTTGGGTTGCACTTTCTAATTTAAGATTTAATAAAACAACTAAGAGTTTAATTTTTTTTTTCCTTATAATATAAGCCCAAGGTTGTTGCCCCAATCTACGCGAGTTCTCGCGATACCATTTTTGAAATTCTATGTACCTCTTCACATTAGCTCCACCATACATGTTGGAAAGAGCCTAAAACTAATAAAAATATACCCATACTGGCTAGATACTTTATTTATTGTGGAATATATGGAAAAAGAAGGACATCAATTAAGAAGGTCTCTTTTGTTTTAATTTCTTCTCTCTTTCCTTTACCTCCTTGATTGATCGGCCGATCATCTTTTTTTCTTTTCCTCGACGTCCTCTGCTCTTCACGCGATCCACTAGGTAGACCTGTCGAGTATACGGACTAAGATGCATTTCCATCATATGTGCCTCACAAACCCTACGCTAGTGAAACAAAATTCTTTTATGCTTTTGGCATCTACCTCTCTGATGGAAGTGGACGAGGCACCTCACTTTGAGTCACTGCCAATAGGGCTGGAAACGCCAGGTTCGGCTTGGCTCAGTGCGGCTCGGAAGTTGAGCAAGCCGAGCCGGTTGTATTGCGAGCTCAGCTAGCCGGCTTGGTGGTGGTTCGCGAGACATAGCCAAAAACCCTAATTAAGCTCAAAATAAATGAATTTATTTTTTTGAATGATGCCAATAATTATATGGTACATATCTCACTTATATACAAACTGCTAAGTTATGTATATAAATATTAATTTATAATGAAGAATTAATCCATTAATCATGGTGGAAATATTATTGGGCTATATAGGACTGAGCTTCACGAGCCAGCTCTCGAGTTTGAATGAGCCGGGTCGACTCGGCTCGCTACTTTTGCGAGTCAGAGAATTGAGCTCGGCTCTGCTCGTTGGAGGCTCGCCTTGGCTCGACTCGGCTCAGCTCTTTGGAGGCTCGCGAGCCGCTCGGAGCCGATCAATCCGAGCCGTCTCGCGAGCTTCGGGCTATTTTTCCCGCCCTAACTGTTAGCAAGGCCAAAACATGCGCAGACTCAACATACATATTGTCGCTTCCATCTCTACTTCGTTTTCTCTTTAGAGATCTGTTTCCAACATAGCGTCTATATAGATATACATAGTATAAGACAAGCACTGCAACTGCATTGTATATTAAGTGAAGTTTGAAAGATTGACAATTTGTTGGAGTCAGCCTTATTTGTCCCAGTACTTTCACTCTGTTGCTTCGTGCTCAATCATATGCCAAAAAGAAAGAGGAAGAAGTGTTCATAAATTTGTGTCCAACAAACTGTGCTTATCAGTTGCCGAATAATATGAAACTTCCTGCGTCTCGGTCTTTTCTTAATCCTCCTTGCGACTAGTTAGCAGTGTTCCATTCCATCCATGATAGCTAAGCTTTTGGTTCTTTTCGCTCCCCTGTTCCTTTCGTCAAAGATATAAAAAGCGTGTAAAAAACAACACCACAAAGTGATATCGCAAACGTGAGATGCATATCGAAATGGTGTTAATCGGCTTTTCTAGTTTAGTATCCATCCGCTGTTCTTCTTGATTTCGCATCGGGCGGCACCGCGGGTGCGGCTGGATTGCTGAGGTCCCTGATGAAGCTGACGAGCCGCCTGAACTCCAACGCCGAGCACCCGTCGTCGGCGATGTCACGCTTCACCTGCGCCGCCAGAGCGTGAGCCGACCTCCTGATCTCGGCGGACTCCATCGCTTCCCTCACCGTCTTCTCCACCACGTCTCTGTCGCACACGTCCCTTCATGTCCAGCCCGTTCCTCCACACGGCGCCCACGAACCGGCTGTTGATCTGCTGGTCGGCGAAGAAGGGCCAGCACACCATCGGCACGCCCTCCACGATGCCTTCCACGGTCGAGTTCCACCCGCTGTGCGTCAGGAAGCACCCCACGGCGCGGTGCCGCAGCACGTCCCGCTGCGGCACCCACGGCACCACGCACGCTCTGTCCTTCCCCACCGTGCTGATGGCTTCCCGGAGCGCGGCGTCCTGGCTCGCGCCAAGCATGTCCGGCCGCAGCACCCAGAGGAACGGGTAGCCGGCGGCGACGAGCCCGGACAGGAACTCAGTGAACTGCCCGTGGGAGATGACCGTGAGGCTCCCCAGGCTGATGTACACAACGGACTGCTCCGCCGCCTGGGCCTGGCCGTCGAGCCACGCCAAGCACCCGTCGTCGTGGCGCCACAGGCTCGTGGCCACCGCCGGCGCGGGGGACATGGCGTGGAGAGGCCCCACGGCGAACACGTCGCGCATCTCCCGCGCGAGGTGCGCGACGGACGACCGCTCCAGGGAATTGGTGGTGTTGAGCATGAGAGCTCTGGCCTTCCGGCTGTGCAGGGTGGCCGCGACCACCGCTTTGATGAGGGGCTCCTCGTGGGTGTCGGTGAGCTCGCGAAACTGGGCCGGGAGGTCTCGGCGCCTCAGGAAGCTCTCCATCCCCGGGACGCCGCGGACGGGCTCGTCGAGGTCGCCGCCGCCCTCGGGGAAGGGGAGGTCGCCGAGCTCCAGAAGCCTGGGCACGGACAGGTACGCCAGAACGGCGCACGCGCTCACGGTGCGGTAGGCGATGGCGGGGACGCCGAGCTCCTCGGCGATGTCGGCCGCGAACGGCATTATGCCGTCGGCGACGACGCACGTCACCGGCGGGAAGCCGTCCGCGTCGCGCCCCGCGCGCTGCGACAGCGAGGCGAGCAGGCCGCGGTACGCGGCGGCGCCCGTCGTGCGCAGGGACTCCATAAGCTCCGGGAGGCTGTCGACGGCGCGGGGGTGGTCGTCGGGGAGGCCGTCGGGCACGGACAGGAAGCGGAGGCGCGGCGAGGCGGCGGCGGCCTCGGCGCCGAGGCGGCGGAGGTTGTGGTCGGTGTGCAGGAAGGTGACGTGGAGGCCGGCGCGGAGGAGCCCCGTGGAGAAGTGGAGGAAGCTGTTGAGGTGGCCCTGGGCCGGGAAGGGGAACACCAGCACGTGTGCCTCCGCCATCTCCCCGTGATCGCAGATCGCACTGCACTGACTGGCTGCACTGGGCGCGGCGATGGCGTCTATTTATGGGGTTGGGAGTGCGGGCACAGCCGCGCGAAGGGAGAGGCGGAGCAGAAGACCATCTCGTTGCCGCCGCCGCCGCCGCCGCCGGCGGAGCAAGCGAATCCCGAACGCCTCGGCTGCAGGTAATCAACGCTGACTAGAAACAAAAATAGTGGGTGGTGGAGGCGGCATGTGCAGGACCTGCAGATGTTGGACAAGGTACCTGCTCCTCTCCTGCTCGGCTGCTCCATATGGCGTCGTATTCATATGGCGTCACTGCTGACTGCTGGTCGCAGGTGAAAATGAGAGTGTAGTACGGCTGGCCCTGTTTGATACTATGAGCTAAACTTTAAACTTTAGTTCTATATTTTTAGTTATTTTTAGCTATTTGATGATCTAATCTGGAAAGCTAAAAGTGCAAAGCTAAAATTTATCTCATAAGGACGCCTTCCGCGTCATGTGAAATCGCTAGCTGACCTGGTAGTAAAAGAAATAAAAAAAAAGCACCCAAGGCAGCGTGCAAGACAATCGCTTCTGGACTCACTAGCGAGTGCCTTTTTCGTACCCTCTCACATCCACGTGGACTAAAATAATATATGTGCTAGCGACGTCGCCACCCATTGAGGCCGCCCTAAGGTGCTAAGGGGTGCTAAAATGAGCTAAAAGTGGTCTAAGGTGACCACTTTCTACAGCCTGCCCTCCCTACCCCACTCGCTCTCTGCCCACGGCTGCGCCTCCCTCACCCGTCCCTCGCGCCCTCTCCGCCTCCGACTGGCGGCCTCGCCCGCTCCGCCTCCGACTCCGGCGGGATGCAGCCACAGCAGCAGCACTACGAGGTCGCCACGGCGGCGGGCGGAGTGTTGGCAGGGATGGCGATGGCTCCCGATGGCGTGCTAGCCGCGCCGCGCGAGCCGCCGACGCCGTGAGGGACGAAGTTCCACCGAGGACGCGCCATGGGACCCGCCTAGGTGTAGATCCGAGGCCGAGGAGGCCGGATTCGGTTGAGCTGCGCCTGCCCCCGCCTCCGCTCACGTGCCGCCATGGCGGCCTTCCGCTGCGCTGCGACGAGGGAGAGGGAAGGAGGGGGCCACGGTGAGGGAGAGGGAGGAGAGGGCCGCGGCACGGGAGAGGGAGAGGGTTGCGGCGAGAGAGGGGGAGAGGGCTGCGGCTGAGGGTGAGGGAGGAAGGGTATGGATGCCTTTCTATACCTATGTGCTAAACTTTAGCAGAGTGATCCAAACACTCCGTGTGCTGAATTTTAACACTTCAATTGAGAGGGCTAAACTTATTGACCCATGGGATCCAAATAAGGCCCTCAATTGCCAGGGTCCACTGTTCCATTCTCCGCTTGAGATCTCTAGCACTAGCTGTTAATTAGTGCCCCTACGTTTTATTCGAGGCCATCGTACGAAAGTATACATGTTCTTTTTGACTAAAGGGAAGGAGTAGTTATAAAATAAACTAGCGAACCGTTAAATATTCGAGAACAAATACATGGTTTGGCTTGTCAAGCTGACCTATTCTAGGCGTCTAGTCACGCACTTCCTCTGAGCTAGTACTCTCCCCGTTCTAATCTGTGGGTCGTTTAATTTTTTTAAACAAAGTTTGACCGGCTCGTATTACTCAAAAAATTTATAAAAATATAGAAACATTCAAATTGTAGTTGAAATATATTATATGCTAAACTAAATCTCAATAAAATAAATGATAATTATGAATTTTTTTGAATAAGACGAATAAGTCAACCAGGTGTAAAAAAAATCAAACGATTTATAGATTAGAACGGAGAGAGTAACATATCATTTCGTTATAAAAAAAGTACGAACCCCACACCACAAAATGTAAACAATTGTCCACTCCAGGCGGACCAAGATATATGTTTCGGAATTCCGTTGCCCAAGTCCACAGTTCGAAAAGTTTCTACGATAGCAAGACTACATCAGTGTAATTGTAACTCATTACGACGTCTTGATGTAGCGCAATAACCAGCAAGCCCGTCAAGTTACGACAGGTTAAGCCCAAAAATAAAGTGCCAAGTCGCTGATACAAATATTCGCTCACACGACTGAATAACCAAGTTCGGCATCAAGCAGTTTTCTCTGGTTAAAACATACTCTCTCAACTGCAAGTGATGTGTTGATTAGTCGCCAACATGATGGAGCGACGGCCAAACAATCAACTCCACTAGAATTACTATCGGTAGTCAAAGCCATTTTTGGCACAACGGTATCACAAAACGAAACAAAAGTAACAACTGCTTTGTTTACACATAGCCCAACTCCAAACCATGGGCATAACACAAGAGTCACTCTTTAACATACTTAGGCAAACAGCATGCTTCTGCCTCTATGGGCTGTCCTATCTTTGTAAACAACAGTGCAAACAGAACATTCACATATATCAACTCTCAAGTTTGCGGCGAAGGATTCCTATCGTCGTTCGCTACTCTTTTCCCCACACCCTCGCCTTCAGTTTTCCTGGCAGCCCTGTTATCCTCATCAGCTTCCTCGTCAGCAAGAGAGCCAGTGCGCAACAGTTCCTTAACCTTGTGGTATTCATCGTAGTGGGCACGTCGATGCTCCTTGAAACTCAATCTTGTTGTGTCAGCTTCTGGGTCTACATGAAACCCAATATATCACTGTATGTTCCAGTAGGATTAGAAAAACACCCCCACTGGAGACATCTGGGTACAGCACACTGATAATTATATACTCCCACATTAGCAAACAAGAACAGTAGATTGTGCTTTACAATGATAATAACATGGTATTTAAAACTTGCTTGTGCCATATATGTGTAGCTCAGGTTCTAAGATGAAACCTAACGATGATGTTTGCCTTGTATGTCTAATTGATTGAATTAGTTATGAACTTCAGAACTTGGCTTAAGGAAGCTGGTAGAGTTGAATGCAGTTGCATTATTCCACTTATGGAAATAAATGAAAGTGTGAACTGCTCTACCAATTAAACATCAAAATGCTCATCTTTAGCTAGTATGGGCATAATATTTATTAACTTTTCTTGTGGTTCAGAGAAGAAACAAGTATGTTCTCCCGTGGAGACAACACAATCTATTAATTTGACCCATTTGACTATCTTATTGAAAATAAATAATAACAAAAATATGAGCACAGTCATGTATGAAGAAAAAAAAGTAGCAGCTGAAGTTTACCATCATCTGGTTCCATGGCATCTGTATCATCATCTGATGATGCCCAACCATCATCCTTTGAATTGCTAATGCTTGAAGAAGCTACACCATTTAAGGCTGTTAAGATAGCTTCAGCCTGGGCAGTCTCATCAAGACATTTATCAAAAGGACGTGTAGGCGATAGTGATCCTAAAAGGCAAGCAGTGGGCCAAATAATCATCAGGTGCACACTAGGAGTATTTAAAACGGTCAGATACAGGGTGATGCAGGTGGCAAAATATGTACCATCATCAGCTATCATAGGGTGATATGGTGTCTTTGGCTCTGTTATCTTCTGCCTCACTGGTTTGTTTGACTCAATTTCGTACAAATTGTCCTCATTCCACTTCACACGGTGAGAGCTACAGAAAAAGGGTCCAAGCAACAGAAGCTAATCAAGAAATGGCCATTAGAAATCAACACTGCATCATGTTTGGGCTATGTACGTAATAGGAGTTATGATCATTTCTGAAGTAATTCCTTCAGAGTGCCAAACAAGAGGAAGCCAATCGATACCTTTTTTATTTCATTTTCAACACAAGCCATTTGAACAATTCCAGGTTTGGGGAAAGATGGGGGTGAGTTTCACATTATGGTTTGGATACAATTTACCGGGCAATGTGGAAGGCTCGGAATAGATTTTGTTATGAGAATAAAAGAACTAGATCATCGAGTGAGATAGTGTGCTCTGCTTGTGCTTTTACTATTTACTGGGCAGGCCTGCAAAATCCAGAGAAGGAGATGCTGGAGAAATCCACAAAATTTGAGGATCACATTGCTAGTTACTATCAGAAGATGACAGAGGAAGTGGTCAAAGATCAAGCAATGATGATAAAGGCCCCCAACAATGTGTCCACTTGACAATAATGTTGAAGGTTTGATGTTAAATATATGTGGTGTTAAGTTGGTGCTCTGAAAATCAGTAGTCTGCAAATAGAAGAGCAAACGTATGTTATGTTTGTACTTTGGGAGTAGACATATGTTGCATGTTGGAAAATCAAAGCTGCTTTATGGTTAGTTCCTGAGATCCTATAATAGCCTAATAGGTGAATGCTAAAGTGAACGCTTTGTAATTTCGTTGCTAGGACGGTAATGAAATTTGGGTGCACTAGCGATGGCAAAAATTATCAATCTCAACCATGCAAAACAGCAAGGGAAGCACAAAACAACAAAACAAAATTTAGTGACAACTGAACACACATACCCCTATTAGTTACTCTTTATGACACTTATGATGGGATAGACCATAGAAACGTATCAATATGTGTATATTTGATTCTGAAATGTATAAACATTTTGAAATAGTATGGCTATACACATGCAAATTCAGTTTGCATATAAGTTATATCTAAATCTCCTTGTATGTCCAATGTAAGTGGTCAGTATAGTAGTAAGAGTGAAGTAGATGATCATTATACAAAAGTGCAGCATTGCTTAAATAGATTTTGTGAAGAAAAAAATAGTGTCCTGTTTCATCATGGCAAATGATAAAATGACATTTTTTCCAGATCCATTGCTTACAAATTGCTAAATTCAAACATTAAGTATTAGACTATTAGCTGAGACTGAATGCGTAGAGCATGTGTTACGAATAAATGTGTCTATATATATGCATCAGACTCCATAAACTGTTTGTTACAGCAAAATGTTAGATGGAGGAACTAAGAGTACTGACCTCATGTTTGAAGTGTGTAGCACTTTAGCTTCCCGCTGATGAAAAGTGAACAATGCTTGCACGATCTTTAAATAGAAATCAGCTGAAGTAAGGTAAATCATTACACAGATTCTTCAATTTTTTTGTTGGCTCCTTCAAGTTTTCATTCAGGAATAGAAGTGTACAATAGCATCAGAAAGTAAGATACAGTTTCAAGTAGGATATAAACATATGAGCTGATAGTGGCATTTGTGTGAACAGGAAAGCATGTGTAACCATCTCCCACTTCTTGATATCCTCCTAAGTGGCTGATTCGGGATTGACCCATTGTAATACTAAATCAATCGGATAACTGAACCAGCATTATATACTCACTCCATGCCAAACTATAGGGTACTTTAGCTTTGGCCTACGTCAAATGACAAAGTTTAACATTTTCTTTAAAGATCTATAATATCAAATAAATGCACTATCATGACATATCTTATGGTAGACTTAATGGAACCAATTGATGTTGACATTCGTGCTTTTCTCTATAAACTTAGTCGAAGTTAGAGAAGGTTAACTTAGGTCAAACCTAAAGTGGCCAATAATCTGAATCAACTATGCAAGAAGTATACTTTTAGGAAAGACATTAGGCATATGAAAGGTCATTGATGTAAGTGACGTTGCTTGAAGAGGTACAAAGAAAACTCAATGGAAAAATCCCTGAATGTAAAGTTGATGAAAACTAGCAAGATTGGTGAAAATACCATTCTAAGTTAATGAGTGCCTAAATAATCATACCCTTTCATTCTTGGTATAATCCGAGCATACATTCATACAATGAACCACATCTTGTGTACATGTTTTTGTTTTGTTCTAAATAATACACATTAAAACATGCACTTATACATTTCAAATAGCGGATAGCCTGTCCTATTGTAAGAAAGCCAGTACCCTGAACCTAACCTAAGTTACTTATATTCAGATCTGATCAAATTAGAAGCATACCTGCCACCTTCGCATTTTTAAGAAAAAAAAACAGTGTAAATATGTGCGTCTCTACATATAGGTTCGTTAATCTCACCCATCAGTTGAATGGACTTATTAACATGAACATAGATTGCAACAATCCTAACAGAATTTGCCACCTAGACACCTTAGATAGATCAAATTGATTGCTATGATTCTGGCACCATAACACAACTCAAACAAAAGAATATGTGTTCATCGTTCCCAATATTGTCATATACGATCAGTGCTTGGAAAGATAATTAGGCATTAATAGCCAAGTGCAGTGGATGTTTATGGCGCTGTTTCTTGACTGATTGTGTTCTACTTTTGGTAGACAACTGCTTTTTGTCCATGAAGCCGGCCTAGATTGCTGCTAAATAGCTCCTTGTATTGCAAGTTTGCAACGAAGGCCTGAGTTTCATTGTTGGCGGCATCCTATGCACCATGCAATCGCTTTATGATGGCTAAAAACACGCAATCTAAGAAATTACCCTTCATCCATGGTTATTAAAAAGAAGATTGAGCGACATTTAATCGCTGATTTAGCGTTAAAACGCTATGCCGGCGCTCTAGATCTGCAACGCTAGAACGCCGCTTTACCCATGCCTATCCGTAGCCGCCCCCAAGACCGTCTGCCGCCGCCAGGTGAGGCAATCCCATGCCTCGTTCCGCTGCCACCCAATTGCGCGCGCCCTGCCTCGTCGCTCGTCGCCGTGCCCCTGTCCCTATCCGTCGCTCGTCCGCCGAAGTCGCCAGCGCGTCCGTCGCTGCGCCGCCACCCGGATCCGCATGGCTGGAAGTGATCAAAAGAGAAGAAAGGAAGGGGGAACGGGAGATCGAGGGCCTGGCGCGGGGGGAGAGAGGAGGGGGAGGAGGAGGGAAGCTTTACCTCTTGCGCGCGGAGGAAGCAGATGTGCCCGCGCCGTGCTTGGAGAACGGGGTGGGGAACAAATGGGCCGATGGCTATTGGCTAGGGAACCGGTTCGCTGACGTTGGGTCAAGTAGGACCGAGTCCATGTCAGTGGCTCAACCATTGGCAACGGAGCCTCTCGTGCTTTGCAACGAAGGATTGAAAAAACGAACAAACAGAAAAATATGATAGAAATGCATATATAAAACAGATGAGATGATTGTAAAATATAGAAATCTAATATGAATGTGTGTTTAGATGAACCATGGAAAAACGTAGGAAACAATAGTACATGCAATGTTAATTAGAGAGTTAAGTGTACTTTTATACGTGCAAAGGATGGTATTGACGATGGTTATTCTTGTTAAGCACCAAATTGGACACGTCTGACAGTGGCCGCTCACTGGACCGTCCGGTGGGCAGGGACGGACAGTACGGCGTCGCCAGATAGTCCGATAGATGTGACCGGATAGTTCGGTAATGTCGAGTCCGAGTAGAATCTCGCGGTTTGTGCGTAATCTCGTTGAATCTCGACTCGTAAAAGGGTATAGACCTCCCCCCTATAAATATAAAGGACATAATCCAACACCCAATTGAATCTATTATACTTTGCTTTCATGATATATCTCCTCAAACCCTAATTCTCCATCTCCCTCCTCTGTGCTGTTCGCTCTCTGATTTCCATGACCAAGGATGGCGCCTAGCAACCTAGGGCACGCTGCCGGCATCCGCACCCTAACGGGGTCCCTCCCGGGTGAGGCCGTCGACGGTTCCTTTGCTAGTTTGCTCGTAAACTAGTCGTCCTTCGTCACGTAAGTACGATAGTTATTCTTTACTGGTTTGCTCGTAAACCTCGTCGTGTGTCACCACGTAAGCGTGATAGTTATCCTCCTCGGATGCTGCTAGGGTTTCTCGAGCTCTCTGCCTTTCACCGGATAGTCCGGCACTAGCCCTAGGACAATCCGGTGCACCGGGCAGTCCAACGCCAGGCACCGGACGGTCTGGTGTGCGCAGCTGACCCCGAGCCGAGGCTCCAGAGTTTATTAGTATTTGGTGTGAATTAGTGTCAACAATTCTCACAACCAAGATTGATTTGCCTCGATCCTATATGCGATAGGAATGAAACAGAGAGATTGGAGTGAACGTTTTTTCCCTTCAAAATTCCCATGAAATGAGCCTCGTACAAAACTTTCCTCTATTTTTCCTACCCATGAATCCTACATACCAAAGGTATGAATAGTACTCTTCCCCATAGGATTCTGAATCCTCCATTTCTCCTTTGAAAACCCTTCAATCCAAAGGAGGCCGAACCATGGTACAGTATTTGGTTTGGTTCATGTACATTTAATGGATTAGTATTGGTATAGTTCACATGGATATGAAAATTTACTTTTGTTTTAGGTTTACTTTGATTTGTTTGTAACAAACGGTGTCAGCAGTCAACATCTAGAGATGTAGTGGCACGTTCTCTATAGCAACGGTGTGCGTGATGCTTTCATTCTACCCGCATTTGAATATGTCGGTACTGTATGCATGACGGTTGATTGTTGTGAAATGTTTTGGAGCGGCATGGTTCTCCGCCAATCAGTCACACGCCAACCCAAGCATTAGCTAGTCACGGGATTGAATCCACAGGTGGTGCCCGGAGTGGATCCACCCAATCCTGCATGGTCCAATATACACGTGTTTCTGATTGCACGAACTGCCAAACGAGGCCAAACGGGGTCTTGTTGATCTCATGTGGTCCCTGCCTCCCTGGCTCATGCTTCGGCCTTTTTCTACTAGACATCGCGTAGTTTTTTTATCCAACCCTATGAAGTAAGTAGCAGAGGCATAAGCCCGGTTCAGATTTGTGCTAACTATTCATATCTTGTAGATGGAGGCCCATCATATCGTGACATAGGGTGGTGGCATAGAATAATTAGGTAGTGAGATGATCATGAACGAATCCTTGTTCAACTGACTTCATAGGGGGACGATCATGAAATCACCTGAGAGCATCTCCAACAGTGCCTAATTAATATTTAGACTCCCAAAACCTTAGGATTGGGACCTACCTAGAAGCTTTTAGGACTAAAAAGCAACGCATCCTCCAACAGCTCCTCTTTTTTCCCCTAAAATCTTCTTTTAAACTGGCAATTCTCCTCGCCGCGTCGTCTTTTCTTCTACGCTCGCACCACCAGAACGGAGCCGCTGTCTTTTTTGTGCGGCGTCCACCAAATGGGACACAGTGAGTGCCCGCTGATCAATTTTTCCTTCCGCTACCTGCCAAAGATTTTGTGGTCTGTCTTCATGGCTGTTGAGGTGTTGAATCTTTTATTCTAACAATCAAACCACTGAGCCATCGTATTATGAAATTCAGAAAGCTTCTCACTTGGCCATGGATTGATTGTTGATCTACTAAACACATCAATGAGATCACATGCTTCAGATTGGAGTAAGCCCAGGGCAATGAAGAGCGTGGCTGCCCAAGGTACTTGTGCTGCATACTCTGTATGGCCGGAGTTCAGCAAGGCCCGTGGGCAGCGCCGGTCGGTGGTCCCAAGTCCCATACGTAGGGAGCAAGAGCGCACACGGTGGTGGATGGCAGACTGGTGGATGGAGAGGGCGCCATACGTTGGGCGCACATGGCATAGGGCAGTGGACGGCACCCCTGCGCGTGCGCGAGATGGTTGAATGGCGCGAAGCTGAGGCTGCTGCTGCGGGAAAGAGGAAAAATCGGGGATTGGGAGGGGCTGCGGTCGGCGGAAATTTGCGTCCGGAGGCTGGAGTTTTGGGCGCGCGGGAATATTGGGTGATGCTCTGGTATCTCCAGCGCATATTATGTGCATCATTTACTTAATCACACTCATAAATATCATTTCATCTTATGATAGTGTGCATTTGACTCACATGAACAAGCATGGTAGAAATAGCTAAGTATGCACTCAGTTTTTGCATAAATGACACTATGAATGTGATTGGAACTTTAGTTCTATTGAGTTTTAGGTGGAACTTTTTATACTAAACTTATAGCTAATCTCATTACGAACAACTTTGCTAATTATAGTTTTGACATGCACAAATGTTTGCTAGGAGATTTGGAGCTTTTACTGTCAGCATACAAACACAGTCAAAATTTGAATTTCTTAGAAATCCTACTTTTTCTATGATTTACAATAATTTTCATGCAAAGCTCCAATTTATAAAGTTGTAGATCTTAAAATTTTGAACAAAGTTGGTATAAAACATTTCAGGTGATTTTGGCCACAAATAGGACTTTTAAAATTCTCTTTAAAATGGCTGAGTAGGGCAAGTCTAAAAGCTGTAGGCAAATTCAAATTTAAATCATATCTAGACTCAGAATTTGAACTTTGTCCTATTGACAAACTTGTAGATCACAAAGATAGCAACATTTCATCCAATTGGGCCCTTTTCAAATTCGGCTTGGAAATAGGTCAAAACAGCGATTTACAGAGGCTAAACAAAAACAGAAAAATTGTGTTTTCTATTTTCGAACACCTGACTCGCTGACGGGTGGGCCCGTGGATCCGGCCGGGCCGAGCTGCCGAGCCGGCCGCTGCCGCGTGGCCGCCGGCGTACGGCCGGGACGGCCCCGTCGCGGATCGAGCCCCTGGCCTCGTCCTTAAGCCACGCCGCGCCCCCTCCCTCTCGCTCTTTCCCCTCCAAACGCTCAGCTCGCCCACGCGCCCTTTCCGCTCGCTTCCTCTCGGCCGCCATTGTCGAAGCTCGAAGGAGCTCGCACCGGCGCCGCTCCGGTTGCCTCCGCGCCCAACCATCTCCACGCCGTCCATCCCCGGCCCCTGCGGCACCGATTCCCGTAGGTCTAGTCCATCGAAGCCTCCCCTCACGCCGTATTTTGTCGCCGAAGATCCGCACCTCCGCGCCCCTTCGCCGTCCGATTCCGACCTCTGCGGCGCCACATTCTTCTATTCGAGTTGGGGTTGAGAATCTCCGCTGTCTCCTCTCCCTCCCGCGCCCTTCGCGGCGGGCCGTCGTGCACCGCAGGGTCGGCCGGCCGCGTCCCCTCTCCCTGCGAGAGGTAGACGAAGCAGGGAGGAGGAAGACGACTTTTTCACGATCTAGCTCCTGTTGTTTTTTGTTTTTATGAATCAGTCCACCGCACTGTTGTATGAGTCTTGTAGATCTCACATTCTAGTCCCTCGGATCTCAGGTTAATTGTGTTAAAGTCCCTGGATCTACGATTTTTCTATTTATTCCTTTAAAAATCGGCAGTAAACTTTCGAAAATCGTAGTAAATCAAAGAAAAATCAAAAAATAGCAAACTAAGTTGCATTGAAATCCTTGTTAATATATCTATCTGTTGGGTATGATGGGTGAGCAGGAAAAGACATTTTTGCCCCTAATTTTGAGCATGCAAGTAAAACCCTAATAAATAGGAAATGTGAGTTAAATGAGCTTCAAAAATTATGAAATTTGGACAGAGGCATTGTTAGCATGTCTAGGCACTGTATAAATTTTGGTAGCCATAATACTTACTGTTTAATGACTGTTTTGCCCTTGCCTAGCATTTAAGCACATAATTAACAAAAAGGAAAGGATGCTATGTGAAAATGTGATCTAGATGACTTCATGATGTTTATATGGACTTTAGCTTATGTGAATAGCTCACGGATGAAATCTGAGGCTGTGCATGTAGGGTTTTGGTCCAGATTTAAAAATGGTAGAAATAATGCATATTTAATTGAATAATAGAAAATGTGTGACTAGTATGTTTAATAGGTGCTACGATAGATCATGATAAAATATGGGAGTACTTTAGTCATAGCTGCTGATTTGGAAGACATGTTAGGGATGATAAGTATATTAAGTTGGCTATATGGAAAATAGATGTCTAAATAAGCTTCGGTCGCTTTACATGAATGTATGCTAAATCACTACATGCCCCATGATTGATATATGTGATATGCTAAGTTAACTTTCAGTGATGGTTTATACGATTTCTTAGTACTAAACAAGTTTCAGCACAAAAATGCATAACTCCATTCCCTGAATCACGATTCATCGCATCGCATCTGTATCTTAAGCAAGCATTGCACTTATACATGCTCAAATTGCACTATGTCATGCACATAGATCCCGTGAGCGAAGGACGCCTGCCGGACCAGCCGATCATAGAGGAGCCCGAGGAGGAGCTGCACCAGGAGCCGGAAGACCAGCAGCAGGGGCCCGACTACGCTCCGGAAGAAGCTACTGACCCTAGCGAGGAAGATAGGCAGGACCATGCTTAACCCAGCAAACAATTTATATTTGATGATTATGCATATGCATTAGGAGTTGCTCGAAGCCAATTGCATTAGACTCCTTGGTCGCCCTGGCCCTAACACCTATACTTAGAGTCCGCAGGATGAGTATGCCTAGAGGTTGCTAGGTACGAGTAGACACGAGTGTGTGGACTCGTCACGTAGGTGTTTTCAAAGTTACAAGAGATTACTATTATCTCGATTATCACTTATGTTCATGATTTAAATGGAGGCCGGACGGAGATTTTATTTCAGTATTTATTTTTCATGATGTCGCACTTTGGACTCCGCCTAAGTCGTATAAGGTAAGTCCGTTGTTCACCTATTGATCGGCATAACATTGCTAGAATGCTTAACTGGGATATGGGATTGGTGAAGTCTTTCTTGGGCTCGTCCGAAGCACAGGGACACGTTCTTACCTACTGATTCAGAGGAAGGTGGCCTGGGGGAGCTTTGTACTCATTGCGGGGAGACCGAGATGTCGGCAGGCTCGCTATGGGGGCACAACCCGGGGGCTAGGCGGGAGTGAATCGAACTTGGAACGAGACAGGTTAAGATTGGGACTATATGTGGAAACGCGATGGCTAGTAAGCATATACCCCTGGCATGATAGTTATTCCTAAAAATAAAAATCGATTTGAATCGCTGATGCCTACCAGGTATGGGAATGCCAATACATTTGACGTTCATCGTAGTAACTGTGGCGGAACCGCCGATTTAATCCGGACTAAGCACATTAGCCTCCTCTGGCTTGTAATGTGATTAGGCCAAACTAAACCCGGTCGTCCGTCGAGAGTCATTCGACCCTCGATATTACCTTTTCCCAGAGGAACCGACATCATACACATCTGACCCACGATGGAGCCACAACAGATACATCATCACAGGCAGTTGAATAGCATAAAGTTAGACTTAGTTACAAACCAGTTTTTACATAAAATACAAGTCCAACATAAGGTTATAAGGTAGCAAGTTCGAAAGTTTCTCGCAGCGGAAATATAAGTTTATAGGTCACCATGTTATCACCAAAAGATTTGCATTAGAGGTACAACATCGAGCCCACCGATGTTGCCCTCGTGCCACTCAGTTACCTCATCCTAAATGAGGGCATGCCCCGCCTCCAACACAAGTACACACCATGAACTCCATACCTGCGCTCAAAATGTGGGGGCAAACCCTGAGTACTAATTACTCAGTAGGTCTTAATGGAAATGGCTTACGGCTGACGCGAAGCGGCTTACTAGCAAGTGGATCCTTAGCCTTTAGTTTTAAACAGAAACATGTGTAACATAAATAGCAAGTTTTCATCATTTGTATAGCCTTTAACACAAAAGTAACTTGCGGTAAGGTAAACAGTTCAATTCAAACATGTGGTATTCCAAAATCATGAGTATTAAATACCAGAGTGTTTAAGTAATTACTACGTTGAACGTCAAAGGCATTGGCATTCCCACACCTGGTGGGCATCAGCGATTCGAATCGATTTTAATTCCCGGGAATAACTATCATGCCAGGGGTATATGCTTACTAGCCATCGCGTTCCCACATATAGCCTCAATCTTAACCTGCCTCGTCCCAAGTTCGATTCACTCCCGCCTAGCCCCCGGGTTGTGCCCCCATGACGAGCCTGCCGACATCTCGGTCTCCCCGTCATGAGTACTAAGCTCCCCCGGGCCACCTTCCTCTCAACCAGCGGGTAGGAACGTGTCTCTGTGCTTCGGACGAGCCCAGGAAAGACTTTACCGGTCCCATTTCCCGGTTAAGCACTCTAGCAATGTTATGCCGACCAATAGGCGAACAGCGAACGGGCCTTATGCGACTCGGGCGGAGTCCGAAGTACAACCTCATGAAAAGCATATACTGAAATAAATCTCCGCCCGGTCTTCATTTAATTACATAAGCAACAATAATAAATGATATGACCGTAAGTTTTTGTAACTTTGAAAACACCTACGAGACGAGTCCACACACTCGTGTCTACTCGTACCTAGCAATTTCTAGGCATACTCGTCCTACGACCTCTATGCATAGGTGCTAGGGCCAGGGCGGCCAGGGAGTCTAATGCAATTGGTTCCAAGCAATTCCTAATGCATATGCGTAATCATAAGTATAATTTGTTTGTTGGGTTGAGTATGGTCCTGCCTACCTTCTTCACTAGGGTCAGTAGCTTCCTCCGGAGCGTAGTCGGGTTCCTGCTGCTGGCCCTCTGGTTCCTGGTGCAACTCCTCTTCTGGTTCCTCTGTGTCGGGCTGATTCGGCGGTGGTTCTTCGTTCGCGGACTCTATATGCATGACATGATGCAATTGGAGCATGTATTAGTGCAATGCAAGAAAGCAAGGGTTATGGAATAGTATTATGTACTTTCGTGATAAAGCTTGTTTAACTTCTAAGAAATCGTACAAGCCATCACCTAAGATAGCTTATCTTGTCACATAAATCAACATGGGGGTGTGACTGAATCGCATCGATTTATGCGGAAAGATCGGTGTCTACTATCATCTAGAACTCTTTTTCATGGTTCACTATATGCTTAACTACTAGGTAAGGATAAAATAGTAAGCATTCAAGCTACCAACTCTTATACTAAGCCTAGGCCATACTAGCAAGGTTGCTGCCCTAAATTCAGAAATTTTGACCTTCATTTAAACCATATTTTCTATTTATTAATTTTAAACATGCATGAACTTATCAATATCAAAACACTAACTAATTTTGACATGCATGGCATTCTATATCAGTAGTGAACTCTTTATGCTATAAGGAGCACAAATAAAATACGTACAACTATTTAGAGCCTAATTTCTATATAAACAATATTTCCTCATTTATTTCTATGCTAAAAACACATGTAGGGACAACATGGTAATTAACAGTGAACATTTGAGCTACCAAAATTTATACAGAGCCTACACAGAATACTAAGGCCTCTGCCCAAATTTCACAATTTTTGGAGTTCATTTTACCCATATTTCCTATTTATCAAGGTTTTTCATGCTTGCACAAAAACAGGGGCAAAACTGTCTTTTCCTACTCAACCATCATATTCCCTAGACAGATCTATTCAAAAGGATTTCAATGCAACTGATTTGGTATTTTTCTGATTTTTATTGAATTTTCTAGGATTTTTCAAAGATTTCTGCCGAAATAAACAATTTAAATTGAAAATCAACAGAACCAGGGGCTAGATTGTGATTATTTCGAAACCCCAGGGGCTAGTACGCAATATTTACAAGACTCAGCGTACAGCGCTCTGTACAGAAACATAAAACTGTTAAACTAGGAGGGCGATAGCGTAAAAACTCCATCTCCCTCCTCCCGTCGTCTTCCTCCTCGCGACAGGAGGAGGAGCTCCGGTGGCGCGCCGGAAATCCGGCCCTACGGGGCACGGGAGCTCGCCGCGAGGTGTCGGGGAGAGAGAGAGGGAATCGGGAAACCTTATCCACTACCTCAGACGGCGGGGGAGATCGCGGGGAGGGACGGCGACGAGCGCCCCTGGCCGGCGAGGTCCGGCGGTGCAATACGCCGGAGTGGAAGGGTCTCGGGCGACGCGGTCTAGGCGGGAAGGTAGAGTCGAGGGCGGCGAAGCTCGGCGCGGTGACGGTTGAGCTCGGGAGAGGGCAGGAGTGGCTGGGGGCGAGCTCGCGCGAACTCCGTCAATGGCGGACGCGCGAGGTCGAAAGGGGAAAAGAAACAGAGAGCCCGAGCGCGTGGAGGAGGGTTCGGGATAAAGGGTCGGCCTCGCCCTCGCCCCGGTGGCGCGCCGTGCGCGCTGTCCGCGCGCGGCAGCGGCGCGTGGCCGCGGTGGCCGGGAAGGCCGGCGCGTGGCCACGGCTGCTCGGCGCGCAGCGCCGCGTGGGCGCGCGCGGGCGGGGAGAGAAGAGGGAGGTGCGCGGGTGAACCGGGTCCATGGACCAGTGACTCTGACAGGTGGGGCCAAGGTCGGAAATGAAGAACAAATCGCATGGACCGGGTGCACGGAGCAAGGGAGCCGATGAAATGCGCTGGCGCGGCGACCTGACGGGTGGGTCCCACCTGGCATAGAGACGGAAAAAGAAAAGAAATTCCGAAAAAGGAAAATCCCTTTTACCAACTAATCAGGTTTCTGATTTTCGCAAATTTGACCAAATTACGCGCCGAATTTGAAAAGGGCCCAATTGAATGAAATGTTGTACCTTTTGAGATCTACAACTTTGTCAAAAGCACCAATTTCAAATTCTGGCTCTAAGTTTGATTTAAATTCGAGTTTAACTGTCAGCCCTCAGTTTGGACTGAGAACTATTTTCCTTGGATAATTCAAAAGTCCTATTTCTAGCCATTTTCTCCCAAAAGTCTTTTTGACAAAGTTGTTCAAGATTTCATAACCTAAAACTTTCCCAATTGGACCTTTACATGAAAAGGACTCTAGGTTATAGAAAAAAGAAGAGTTCTAAATAAGCCAGATTTGGAGTATGTTTGTTGGGTAACACCAAAAGTCCCTTTGCACTTAGATAAGCCCATTTTCCATCCAAGCTCTAATTGACAAAGTTGTTTACCACCTTAAGACCTACAAGTTTGGTATAAAAAGTTCTACCTAAACTTCCCTAGGATTTAAGTTATGCTCACATTATAGCATCATTTTTGCGAAACTGAATGCACTACTTAGCTATTTTCTCCATGTTTACTCAAATGCACATTAGTATGACATGAAATGATGCTTATGAGAAATAATTAAACAAAGTATGCACTTGATAATGCTCGGGAGATGCCTAGGGCATCACAACCCACCCCCCTTAAAGAAATCTCGTCCCGAGATTTTTGGAGTGACGTGGGTGGTTAAATTGGTTGTAGTTAGTGTTGGGTGCATGTATTGAGTTTAGAACCTGAAGCTAAGCTGTTATAACATACCGAGTTGAGGTGGATGGTAGAAAACCAGGATACTTAGTGTGTAGGTATTCTTCTTGCTCCCACGTGGCTTCTTCTTCGGAGTGATTACTCCATTGAACTTTGTAAAAGTTGATTGTTTTTCGCCGGGTGGATCTTTGCTTTTGATCGAGAATTTTTACGGGATGTTCTTCGTATGTGAGATCTGGTTCAATCTGAACTTGAGAGGTATCTACCACTTTCTCCGGCACTCTTAAGCACTTCTTTAGTTGTGAGACGTGAAACACATCGTGAACCGCAGCTAGATGTGGTGGTAGTTCTAACCGATAGGCGACGGATCCGCATTTCCCAATGATTTTGAATGGACCGACGTACCTTGGCGCTAACTTCCCTTTTACCCCAAACCGTTGTACCCCTTTTATCGGAGATACTTTGAGATACACATGATCCCCCTCATCAAAGACTAGTGGCCTCCTCCTTTTATCCGAGTAACTTTTCTGTCTGGACTGTGCTCTTTTGAGATGATGGTGTATGAGTTTCACTTGTTCTTCGGCTTCTACCACTAAATCAGGGCCAAAGGTAACACGCTCTCCTGGTTCGGACCAGTTTAGTGGTGTTCTGCATCTCCTACCATAAAGAGCCTCGAAAGGAGCCATTCCTAAGCTCTTTTGGTAGCTGTTGTTATAGGCAAACTCTGCCATGGGTAGACACTCATCCCACTTGGTGGAGTAAGCTAGTGCACAGGCCCTTAACATGTCTTCTAGGATTTGATTTACTCTTTCTACTTGACCACTGGTTTGAGGGTGGTATGCCGAACTGTGAATCAAAGTGGTCCCTAAAGCAGTATGCAATTGCTCCCAGAAACGGGAGATAAACTGTGATCCTCGATCCGAAGTGATGGTCTTTGGGACTCCATGCAAAGGAAGGATACGAGCTAAATAAATCTCAGCATAGGT
This sequence comes from Paspalum vaginatum, assembly GCA_030272315.1. Taxonomy (NCBI): domain Eukaryota; kingdom Viridiplantae; phylum Streptophyta; class Magnoliopsida; order Poales; family Poaceae; genus Paspalum; species Paspalum vaginatum. Next base: position 7,297,798 of record CM059013.1, on the reverse strand, counting down.
CTTGGCATGGTATATCGTTTTTACCGGAAGGAAGTGGGCTGCCTTTGTAAATCTGTCTATTATTACCCATACCGAATCATACCCCTTTTGAGCTCGAGGCAACCCCACAATGAAATCCATGTGTATATCCTCCCATTTCCACGCTGGAACATCCAGTGGTTGAAGCATTCCAGCGGGCTTTAAGTGATCAGCTTTTACTTTCTTGCACACGTCGCACTCAGACACGTACTTGGCGATTTCTCGTTTCATGCGGGTCCACCAAAACTTTTGCTTCAAGTCTTGGTACATCTTATTGCTGCCTGGATGTATTGTGAACATTGAAGTGTGCACTTCTTCTAGTATTTTCTTCTTTAATTCCATGTCCTTAGGTACCACTAGACGATTCCTGAACCACAGAACGCCTTGGTCATCAAGCGTAAAACACGCCTTCTTCTCTTCACTAATACCCTCACGAATATATGCCATCCCTTTATCTTGCTTTTGAGCTTCTATAATTTGTGCTTTGATTGTGGGCTCAATAATGATATTATAAAGCTCTGCATGCTGTTCCGGAGGTGTTTCAATGTCATTCATGTCACAACAGATCACTCTTGCTGTAGGTCGGGCTTCTATCATATTGCAATGAACTTTGCGGCTTAAAGCATCGGCCACTACATTGGCCTTGCCCGGATGGTAGTGTATCTCCAGATCATAGTCTTTTATCAATTCTAACCATCGTCGCTGCCTCATATTGATTTCAGGTTGAGTGAAAATATATTTGAGACTTTTGTGATCAGTGTAGATGTGACATGTGTTGCCTAACAGATAGTGTCTCCATATTTTTAGTGCATGAACGACTGCGGCTAACTCAAGGTCATGTGTTGGATAGTTTACTTCATGTTTTCTCAATTGACGGGAGGCATAAGCAATCACTCTTCCTTCTTGCATCAGGACACAGCCAAGTCCATTGCCGGAGGCATCACAATACACCTCAAATGGCTTGGTAATGTCCGGTTGAGCTAGCACTGGTGCGGAGGTTAACAATTTCTTCAATGTTTGGAAAGCTTCTTCACAACTCGGATTCCAAATGAACTTTGCATTTTTCTTGGTCAATGAGGTCATGGGTTTTGCAATTTTGGAGAAATCTTTGATAAAGCGGCGGTAGTAGCCCGCTAAACCAAGAAAACTCCGGATTTCAGTCACGGTCTCTGGTTGTTTCCAATTTAGCACATCTTCTACTTTGTTAGGGTCAACTGTGACTCCCTTTTCAGATTGCACGTGACCCAAGAAACCCACTTCTTTCAGCCAGAACGCACACTTGCTAAACTTGGCGTAAAGCTTATGCTCTCTGAGCCGAGTGAGCACGACCCTCAAGTGTTCTTCATGTTCTTTTTCATTTTTGGAGTAGATTAGTATGTCATCTATGAATACCACCACGAACTTATCGAGTTCATTCATAAACACCGAGTTCATCATATACATGAAGAAAGCCGGTGCGTTGGTTAATCCAAAGGACATGACCAAGTACTCATACAAGCCGTATCTGGTAGAGAATGTTGTCTTGGGTATATCCTCTTCTCTAATCTTTATCTGATAGTAGCCAGACCTTAAGTCAATTTTAGAAAAGACTTTAGCCCCAGCTAACTGATCAAATAGAATATCGATGTGTGGCAGTGGGTACTTGTTTTTGACGGTCACTGCATTCAGTGGCCGATAGTCAACACACAATCTTTTCCCACCATGATCCTTTTTCTCAACAAAGAGAGCTGGACAACCCCACGGTGATGAACTAGGCCTAATGAACCCTTTGTCTAATTGTTCTTGTAGCTGTGTTTTCAATTCCTTCAAATCATCAGGTGGCATCCTGTATGGTCTTTTTGATATAGGTGCCGTGCCTGGAACGAGTTCAATGGTAAACTCTACATCCCGTTTTGGTGGTAATCCAAGAAGTTCTTCCGGAAACACGTCCGGGAATTCACACACTACCGGTATCTTTTTAACCTCTTGTAGTTCAGTCGCATTAACCGTGGGGGTCATGTGTTTTTGATTTGGCATGTGTATCAGCATAGCCTTGCCGTTAATGCCTGACCTTAATTGTATTGTCCTGCTGCCAACGTCCAGGACTGCATCGTGTTCTTTCATCCAATTCATACCTAAAATAATATCAATCCCCTGGTGTGGTAGTACCACGGGGTTGATGATAAAATTTTCTGTGCCAATGCTCAGCTTAAGTTGTCTAACCCCCAAACTGGTTTCAATAGGTGATCCCGGTGCTGTAATTTGATAGTTTTCTTTCAACTTGTACATTTTTATCCCATGCCTCAATGCATATGTTTTACTGATAAAAGTATGTGTGGCCCCAGAATCAAATAACACGACGGTCGGTTGACCGTTGATCATGAACGTACCAGCAAGCACCGGTTCTCCGGCGGAAATCTGATCCATGTGCACATAGTGCACACGACCCATCTTGGGCATGGGTCCCTTCGGCTTGCTCTGTTGACTTCCACCAGCTGGGGTAGGACCCTGTATCTTGCGGGGTGCCCTACAGTCACGACTGAAGTGACCTATCTTGCCGCAGTTGAAGCACGGAGCACCCGGCCCCGGAACGATGGGAGCACGGGGAACTGGCAACTGTGCGGGTGCTCGATAAATGGGGTACTGTTGCTGCGGTGCTGCCCGATGGATCCACCTTGGTTGGTTGGGTCGGACCACATAACGAGACTGCTGATAATTTGGCTGTTGAGGTTTGTATGCGGTCTTCTGCTTCTGTAAAGGGCCCGTCGCTGATGTGTTGGCTATCCTTTTGCGCTTTTGATCCTCGTTAGCGGCACGTAGACGATTCTCCATGTCGAGAGCAGTGTCTACCAGCTCAGTGAAGCTCTGGTAGCGCCGTGCCAAGTGAGTCCGGAGAGTAGGGTCAAGGCCCTCTAGGAGTCTCTCGGCCCGCTCCGGCTCAGTAGCAACATCTCTCGGAGCATACTGAGAGAGGTGGATAAAGATCTGCACATACTGCATGACGGTCCTGTTTCCCTGCCTAAGATCTCGGAACTCACGTCGCTTTTGTTCCATCAAACTTGCCGGGATGTAGTGAGCCCGGAAAACCTGACGGAACTCCTCCCATGTGGGCTCGTGGCCCTCTTCCTGCATGGCGAGGAAAGTGGCGTACCATGCTCCCGCAGGCCCATGAAGGAGCTGAGCAGCAAACCGAGCCTTCTCTTGCTCGTTGATCCCTGGCAGAAGGGTGAACTTGGACTGGACGGTGCGAAGCCAGTCGTCTGCCGCCAGTGGCTCTGGGCAGTTGGTGAAAACTGGGGGTCGCAGCCCCTCAAAGTCCTGGTAGGTAATGCCACGTGGCCGATACTCCCGCGGCTGTTGTTGCCCACGGGCCTGGCGGTCTTCTGCTAATAATCGAATCAGCTCAGCTTGTTGGACCACCAAAGTGGCCAGCTCCGGCGGGGGTGGAGCGCCTTGCGCTGACTGCCCCGATGACTGACCAGTGCGAGTGTTCACCATCTGCAAAATGGAGTCATACGGGTTCAGTCCAATAGCCCTTGCGCAAAGACATGGTGATAGAAAGATCATAGGGCTATAAGCAATTTGTGAGTACAGGTAAATTTATAATAAAACAGTTAGACTCTGTCTCGCAAGGCCAAGTAATAGCACGCTGTCACCGGGTTGTGCAATTCGCGTGAGTAACAGTAGCTTCTGACTCTTAACCATTTGATTACCAGAACGACCGACTAGGTCTGATCATCATTAGAAAAGTTGTGCTAAATTCTTAGGCTTTGCACAATAGAAGCAGCTGGATTCCGAGTTTCAAACTCAATTGTGCCATTTTCCAAGCTTAAAGGCATCGCATCATTCCACATTGTCCATACGCATCCAGTAGTTACTACAACCATACTTATAGAGTCTTAATAAACTAAGGGTTTACTTAGCACACACGTGTGCCATCTCATCCATCACATCGAAACACTAGCTTAAGGTTCTACATCGGGTTACATGACGTACATAAGTGAGTTCTCTCGACCTCACCATTGTTTAGTACAGTCATGGCAAAATGCACGGAGCGGTATAATACAAAACATCGCTCATAACGTGCACCATTTACAAAAAGCTTCACCACACAGTGCTATCATCAAACTCTCTAACGCCCGTTACGCGCGTCAGACACCATGCTGTCCTCATCCTCCACCACAGGGGCAACTGAAGGGTCCTGCTCGTACTGCGCCAGACGCTGCTGTGCCTCGGCCAACTCTGCCTCCAGCTCGTCAATACGGTCCTGTGCATTCATGTGCTGGTCGCGGTAGTGAGAGACACGGTCCTCGGCACGGAGGTACATCCCGTGTACGCTGTGAGCAAACTGCATGGTCGCAGCATAGGGCCTGGTGTCAATCCGCTCCTCCAGCACGTTGTGACGACGGAGCCACTCGTCGTCGTAGCCGTCGGTGGGGAGGTAGCGCAGCACTGACATCCCTGCTGCACCCGAGGAGCTGAGTGAGGTGATGGCTGCTAAGGTGACCTTGTCGTAAGCGTCCTCCTCATTGGCCCCGTAGACGGTAATCGTCTGCCGGACCGCGGTGTGGCTCGAAGGAAGGACAACACTGGCCATGCAGTGTCCCTCCGTGTGCACTGTCTGCACGGAGAAGAAGGGGCACGGTCTGCGCCTCATCTCTCGCAGAGCCCGACAAAGGATCTGCGCGAGGCCGTTCTCCTCACGGCAACGGGTGTGGACCATCCCGTTCTCAAGCTGAGGAGGGGTGTGGGTCACTGGTGGGAGGGGAGCAGCCCTTCCCTCCTGTACGCGGAGTCCCCTCGCACTGGTGGCCTTACGAGCGGTTTGCTTGGTCCTGGCCATCTGTTTTTAAATAAGAGACTTTAATCAGTGATAGGCATAGATTGCATATAATTTCAACGGTTAAGTGGGTGATGGGTGCAGAAGACATCGTTGGACTTTCATTTTACTTATTTGACTTTTAGCAATAATCCCCCAAGTATGAACAAGTAAAAATAAACATGATGCATGACTCGTCCTATTCGTGCTCACATCACACACCTTATATACAATTTATATAACTAGCGAGTATCCGGTGACATGTATGCACGGCACTCTCTAATGCAACTAGTCGTTCTCTACTCGTTCTTAATTCCGCACGTGGTTAGTGTACCTGCAGAAAAATGCATGCTCATACCATCATCATTACCATGACCATTCATTACCACTCTAACCTTAGAAGTGGTATCCACGAATTTCTTTAAGCTACGTCTGGTGGACGACGTAGTGGCGCCATTTCTCCCAACACACCCAGTCTTCCTCCAGTACTGGGGAATTGCTGGGGAGAGAAACGGTGGCCAACAAGATCTAGCTATAATTTTGGTTGAAGGAAAAGTGGTCACGAAACACTCCAATGGCGTGACCACCCCCCCCTTAAAGAGTTCTGCCCTATCAGCATGAATGCAGGGTTCGCAACAGTCCGCAAAGCCCAATAGCGCTCCGCCAGTACTGGGGATAGCTATGGCCGAAATGTTGCTTCCCAAAGCGCCGAATATGCATATGAGTTCTATCTAGGTCAGAATGTTAGCGATGTCACCTGGTATTTCACTAACATCCTTAATATGGGCATATCGATACTCTCATTTTTCAAATACTTCGAAAAAGTTTTCAAAAATAGGTTTGCAAATCAAAACTGGATGATATGCCTGTTGTCTGTGTATGATCGGCTCTGATACCAGCTGTGGCGGAACCGCCGATTTAATCCGGACTAAGCACATTAGCCTCCTCTGGCTTGTAATGTGATTAGGCCAAACTAAACCCGGTCGTCCGTCGAGAGTCATTCGACCCTCGATATTACCTTTTCCCAGAGGAACCGACATCATACACATCTGACCCACGATGGAGCCACAACAGATACATCATCACAGGCAGTTGAATAGCATAAAGTTAGACTTAGTTACAAACCAGTTTTTACATAAAATACAAGTCCAACATAAGGTTATAAGGTAGCAAGTTCGAAAGTTTCTCGCAGCGGAAATATAAGTTTATAGGTCACCATGTTATCACCAAAAGATTTGCATTAGAGGTACAACATCGAGCCCACCGATGTTGCCCTCGTGCCACTCAGTTACCTCATCCTAAATGAGGGCATGCCCCGCCTCCAACACAAGTACACACCATGAACTCCATACCTGCGCTCAAAATGTGGGGGCAAACCCTGAGTACTAATTACTCAGTAGGTCTTAATGGAAATGGCTTACGGCTGACGCGAAGCGGCTTACTAGCAAGTGGATCCTTAGCCTTTAGTTTTAAACAGAAACATGTGTAACATAAATAGCAAGTTTTCATCATTTGTATAGCCTTTAACACAAAAGTAACTTGCGGTAAGGTAAACAGTTCAATTCAAACATGTGGTATTCCAAAATCATGAGTATTAAATACCAGAGTGTTTAAGTAATTACTACGTTGAACGTCAAAGGCATTGGCATTCCCACACCTGGTGGGCATCAGCGATTCGAATCGATTTTAATTCCCGGGAATAACTATCATGCCAGGGGTATATGCTTACTAGCCATCGCGTTCCCACATATAGCCTCAATCTTAACCTGCCTCGTCCCAAGTTCGATTCACTCCCGCCTAGCCCCCGGGTTGTGCCCCCATGACGAGCCTGCCGACATCTCGGTCTCCCCGTCATGAGTACTAAGCTCCCCCGGGCCACCTTCCTCTCAACCAGCGGGTAGGAACGTGTCTCTGTGCTTCGGACGAGCCCAGGAAAGACTTTACCGGTCCCATTTCCCGGTTAAGCACTCTAGCAATGTTATGCCGACCAATAGGCGAACAGCGAACGGGCCTTATGCGACTCGGGCGGAGTCCGAAGTACAACCTCATGAAAAGCATATACTGAAATAAATCTCCGCCCGGTCTTCATTTAATTACATAAGCAACAATAATAAATGATATGACCGTAAGTTTTTGTAACTTTGAAAACACCTACGAGACGAGTCCACACACTCGTGTCTACTCGTACCTAGCAATTTCTAGGCATACTCGTCCTACGACCTCTATGCATAGGTGCTAGGGCCAGGGCGGCCAGGGAGTCTAATGCAATTGGTTCCAAGCAATTCCTAATGCATATGCGTAATCATAAGTATAATTTGTTTGTTGGGTTGAGTATGGTCCTGCCTACCTTCTTCACTAGGGTCAGTAGCTTCCTCCGGAGCGTAGTCGGGTTCCTGCTGCTGGCCCTCTGGTTCCTGGTGCAACTCCTCTTCTGGTTCCTCTGTGTCGGGCTGATTCGGCGGTGGTTCTTCGTTCGCGGACTCTATATGCATGACATGATGCAATTGGAGCATGTATTAGTGCAATGCAAGAAAGCAAGGGTTATGGAATAGTATTATGTACTTTCGTGATAAAGCTTGTTTAACTTCTAAGAAATCGTACAAGCCATCACCTAAGATAGCTTATCTTGTCACATAAATCAACATGGGGGTGTGACTGAATCGCATCGATTTATGCGGAAAGATCGGTGTCTACTATCATCTAGAACTCTTTTTCATGGTTCACTATATGCTTAACTACTAGGTAAGGATAAAATAGTAAGCATTCAAGCTACCAACTCTTATACTAAGCCTAGGCCATACTAGCAAGGTTGCTGCCCTAAATTCAGAAATTTTGACCTTCATTTAAACCATATTTTCTATTTATTAATTTTAAACATGCATGAACTTATCAATATCAAAACACTAACTAATTTTGACATGCATGGCATTCTATATCAGTAGTGAACTCTTTATGCTATAAGGAGCACAAATAAAATACGTACAACTATTTAGAGCCTAATTTCTATATAAACAATATTTCCTCATTTATTTCTATGCTAAAAACACATGTAGGGACAACATGGTAATTAACAGTGAACATTTGAGCTACCAAAATTTATACAGAGCCTACACAGAATACTAAGGCCTCTGCCCAAATTTCACAATTTTTGGAGTTCATTTTACCCATATTTCCTATTTATCAAGGTTTTTCATGCTTGCACAAAAACAGGGGCAAAACTGTCTTTTCCTACTCAACCATCATATTCCCTAGACAGATCTATTCAAAAGGATTTCAATGCAACTGATTTGGTATTTTTCTGATTTTTATTGAATTTTCTAGGATTTTTCAAAGATTTCTGCCGAAATAAACAATTTAAATTGAAAATCAACAGAACCAGGGGCTAGATTGTGATTATTTCGAAACCCCAGGGGCTAGTACGCAAGATTTACAAGACTCAGCGTACAGCGCTCTGTACAGAAACATAAAACTGTTAAACTAGGAGGGCGATAGCGTAAAAACTCCATCTCCCTCCTCCCGTCGTCTTCCTCCTCGCGACAGGAGGAGGAGCTCCGGTGGCGCGCCGGAAATCCGGCCCTACGGGGCACGGGAGCTCGCCGCGAGGTGTCGGGGAGAGAGAGAGGGAATCGGGAAACCTTATCCACTACCTCAGAAGGCGGGGGAGATCGCGGGGAGGGACGGCGACGAGCACCCCTGGCCGGCGAGGTCCGGCGGTGCAATACGCCGGAGTGGAAGGGTCTCGGGCGACGCGGTCTGGGCGGGAAGGTAGAGTCGAGGGCGGCGAAGCTCGGCGCGGTGACGGTTGAGCTCGGGAGAGGGCAGGAGTGGCTGGGGGCGAGCTCGCGCGAACTCCGTCAATGGCGGACGCGCGAGGTCGAAAGGGGAAAAGAAACAGAGAGCCCGAGCGCGTGGAGGAGGGTTCGGGATAAAGGGTCGGCCTCGCCCTCGCCCCGGTGGCGCGCCGTGCGCGCTGTCCGCGCGCGGCAGCGGCGCGTGGCCGCGGCGGCCGGGAAGGCCGGCGCGTGGCCACGGCTGCTCGGCGCGCAGCGCCGCGTGGGCGCGCGCGGGCGGGGAGAGAAGAGGGAGGTGCGCGGGTGAACCGGGTCCATGGACCAGTGACTCTGACAGGTGGGGCCAAGGTCGGAAATGAAGAACAAATCGCATGGACCGGGTGCACGGAGCAAGGGAGCCGATGAAATGCGCTGGCGCGGCGACCTGACGGGTGGGTCCCACCTGGCATAGAGACGGAAAAAGAAAAGAAATTCCGAAAAAGGAAAATCCCTTTTACCAACTAATCAGGTTTCTGATTTTCGCAAATTTGACCAAATTACGCGCCGAATTTGAAAAGGGCCCAATCGAATGAAATGTTGTACCTTTTGAGATCTACAACTTTGTCAAAAGCACCAATTTCAAATTCTGGCTCTAAGTTTGATTTAAATTCGAGTTTAACTGTCAGCCCTCAGTTTGGACTGAGAACTATTTTCCTTAGATAATTCAAAAGTCCTATTTCTAGCCATTTTCTCCCAAAAGTATTTTTGACAAAGTTGTTCAAGATTTCATAACCTAAAACTTTCCCAATTGGACCTTTACATGAAAAGGACTCTAGGTTATAGAAAAAAGAAGAGTTCTAAATAAGCCAGATTTGGAGTATGTTTGTTGGGTAACACCAAAAGTCCCTTTGCACTTAGATAAGCCCATTTTCCATCCAAGCTCTAATTGACAAAGTTGTTTACCACCTTAAGGCCTACAAGTTTGGTATAAAAAGTTCTACCTAAACTTCCCTAGGATTTAAGTTATGCTCACATTATAGCATCATTTTTGCGAAACTGAATGCACTACTTAGCTATTTTCTCCATGTTTACTCAAATGCACATTAGTATGACATGAAATTATGCTTATGAGAAATAATTAAACAAAGTATGCACTTGATAATGCTCGGGAGATGCCTAGGGCATCACAGTAACTACTTAAACACCCTGTATTTAATACTCATGGTTTTGTATATCACATGTTTGTATTGGACTGCTTACTTTACTACAATTTAATATTCTGTTGATGGATATGCAAATGAAGAAGACTTATTACTTTATGTTGATCATGATACTGCTTAAAATCAATGGCTAAGGATCCACTTGTTAGTAAGCAGTTTCGCGTCAGCCGTAAGCCAAATCCATTAAGACCCACTGAGTAATTAGTACTCAGAGTTTGCCTCCGCATTTTGAGCGCAGGTATGGAGTTCATGGTTTGCACCTGTGTTGGAGGCGGTGCATGCCTCCATCTGGGATGAGTTCTGCATGAGTGGAACAAGAGCAACATCGGTGGGCTCGATGTTATTTCTTTTAATGCAAGTCTTTTGTGATGTTATGATGACCTCTGAACTTTAACATTCCGCTGCGAGATACTTTTGAACTTGCTATTTTATAACTCTATGTTAGATCTGTATTTTATTTGGAACCGGTTTGTAACTAAGTCTATTATTATTCTATTTCAACTGCCAGTGCTGATGTATCTGTTGTGGCTCAATCGTGGGCCTGATGTGTATGATGTCGGTTCTTCTGGGAAATAGTATTATCGGGGGTCGAATGACTCTCGACGGATGACCGGGTTTAGTTTGGTCTAAGTGCACTGTGAGACAAAGGTGGGAGGTGTGATTAGCCCGGATTAAACCGGCGGTTCCGTCACAGCTGGTATCAGAGCCGATCATACACAGACAATAGACATATCATCCGGTTTTGATTTAGAAACCTATTTTCGAAAACCCCTTTTCAAGTATTTGAAAAATGAGAGTACCGATATGCCCATATTAAGGATGTTAGTGTAATGCCAGGTGACATTGTTAACATTCTGACCTAGATAGAACTCATATGCATATTCGGCGCTTTGAGAAGCAACATTTCGGCCATAGCCATCCCCAGTACTGGTGGAACGCTGTTGGGATTTGCGGATTGTTGTGAACCCTGCATTCATGCTGGTAGGATAGAAATTTAAGGGGGGTGGTCACCATTTGGGTGTTTGTGACCATCTTCCTATTGTGACGCGGCAAGATTCAATTTGCTTGCGTGGGTACCAGCCCGGTCTAGCAGAGGACCCTACAGATGCGTTGTCTACGCAGCGCAAATAGCGTGGATGCCACTTCTAGGTGTAGAGTGGTAATGATGTGAGCACGCATTTTTCTGCAGGTACACTAACCCCGTGCGAAATTAAGAACAAATAGAGGGCGACTAGTTGCATTAGAGAGTGCCGTGCATATATGTCACCGAGATATTGATAGTTGTATATATTATATATAGGATGTGTGATGTGAGACCGCATAGGACGAATCATGCATCGTATCATTGTTTTAATCATTCCGGGGTTATGGGTAAAAATCAAACAAGTTAAACCGTGCTCTAATAATATGTTGCTGCTCGTTCCTTCGATTTAATTTTCTTGACCTAATGTATTCGATAATTAAAAGTCTCTTATTAAAACAGATGGCTGCGAACAACCAAAACGTGCATGGACAGGAGCAGGCGCCCATCCCGGGACCGGTTCACGTGCCCACGCTTCAGGAGAATGGGTGGCGTCACATGAGCTGTCTGGATACCAACCCACTCATGACGATCCTATGCTTGGCGTTGCGATAGATGCCCCATGAGTCTTGCCCATGATACTCCGTACAGATGGGGTATGAGTTGGGTAGGTGTGAGGCCAGACTTTTGCTTCCACGGGGTCCCTACACGAATGGGGACGAGTACACCGTGGTAGCAGAGGACATTGAGGAGGCTCTTGATAGGGTGGCTTTGAAGGCCATCACTAACTTGAGCAACCTTGTTACCGCAGAGAACACGGTGCTACGCTACCTGCCCACTGATGATCAGGATGACGACTGGGACCAGCGGGTGGCAGACCTGCTGGAGCAGGACAGGACCAGGGACATAGGGGCAGCCATGTCACTTGGTCAGAAGTTGTTTTTGGTATACCATGACATGGGGGACCGTGAGGCCCATCGTCGTGAGGAGAGTGTGCAGTTACGGAAGCAGCTCGAGGAGGTGCAGCAAGAGTTGGGTGATGTCCAAAACCAGCTAGTTGAGGCTCATCATGAGGTACTCGACTTACAGGTGCACCAAGCGGGCCGCATTGCACATGCGGCACACTTATAGAACATATTGCAGTAGAGGGATGAGCTCATTGGTTAGCTGCAAGCTCGACTAAATGAGTTGGAGCAGTTACACCCACCACTTGGGCTTGACGACCCCGTTGTGCTCAACGTGACCACGCAGTTGGAGGATGCACCACCGCGCGACCCCGACTTTGACGAGTAGAGGAGAACAGCGGGTAGATGAGGGTCTTTTGTGTATGTACCATGTTTGAGAGCGATGTTTTGTAAGTTCCACTCCACGCTTTATTCTCAGGATGTACTAAACATTGGTGAGATCGAGAGAGCTCATTCTTGTACACCGCTTAATCTAGTTTAGGCTAATGATGGACTAATGTAATGGGAAGACTCTTAGTGGTATTTAGGACATTCTAATGTGCATGTTGGGAGTACCTTATGTTCAGGTACAATTTGAATGAATGGCATGAGCAACGAGTTGAAATGGCACTTCAAAATTGGGTTCGGCTTACAACTTGAAGTTCTGCACAGCTGCAGCAAAAGCTGAATATAACATAAGATCTAGAAGGATCTGGGTTAGGCTTTGTATAACAATGTTGTAGGTAACTTCTGGTTGCACAACTTTGTCAATGGGACCTTCTTCTGAACCTGCTTTGTTTCAAAGTTATGGTTAGATTTCTTTGAATCTGAATTCTGAACTGAAACAGCCATCATGGGAGAACCGCATGTCCCGACTTGTAGATGGTGGTTTCAAGCTGTAATATATATACCAAACTTGTAGAATGGAGAGTCTAGGATAACTTGGTTATACAAAGCTTTCTCTAAAATGTGATACCCCAATTTTTCTAATTGTATTTAAACATATCATCTTATGCATAATTCAAGATTTTGAAGATTTACATTTTTAAAATAAATTTTTAATCAAATATGAATTCAAATCCTTTTAAAATTGTTTTATCCAAAGGCAAAAGTGCAAGGTGATAATTTAAAATATACCCTTTCACTTTTGTATTTGGACCCTGATGTAATTTTGTTTACAAAAGGGGTTAATTGTGAAAGAGTTAAAAAGATTAAAAAAAAGAAGGGGGAGGAACCGGTGGCCCAAAGCCACAGCGGCCCGCCCCCAATTTCTTCATTTCGGCCCAGCCAAACCACATGCCGGCATTAGCTGCTCAAGGACATGCCACGCGGCCCAAGAACCACCGGCGGCCCAAAGCCACCAGCGGCCCATGGCATCCGCCCGTGGCTTCTTCTTCCTCATCCGGTCGAGCAGAGGCGAAGCTGAGCTTCGCTCTCGCTCCCGCCGCCGCCCAGAACCGCCACTGCCGTATCCATCCTCATCCCACCGCCAACGAGTTAGTATAAATACCCCCTTCCTCGTCATTGCCGTTCAATCAACCTCACCACCCCAACCTTTCTTCTTTTTCCAAACGCGAGAGAGGCGGAGATAGAGCTGCTCGCTCAGCCCCTGCCACCAGCTAAATCCCGCCTCCGCACTAAGCCATTTCTCGATTCCAACCACCACAACCTCAACCCCGCCACCGTGTACCTCGCGGGCATCTCCCTGCTACCATTCTACCCTCCATCAACCCACCGCTACACGAGAATATCTCGCCGCCGACACGCACCGCGACGTTGCCCCACGGTAACCCCACTTCCGGCCGCCTACCCATGCCGCTAACCCCGTCACCCGATTCGCCGTTTCGTCGTAGTGCTCGCCCTGGTGGCCGCGTTGCCAAAACTGCCACCGGCGCCCACAACCGCCGGCGAGCTCCCCATCCCGGTTTGTCCCGGCTCACCCCAAACCAACCGACCCGACCACCGTTCTCCCTCCTAACGCCGTCACCCCTTCGTCCTGTCACCGACATGTGGACCCCACACAACGACGTCAGCCGGCGCGCGCTTGCTTCTCTTGGCCAGATGGGCCAGCCCAATAAGCGCGTATATGGGCCATCGGGTCGAAAGAGAAAAGAAGAAGAAAATGAAAAGAAAAGAAAAGAGAAAAGAAGATGCGCCGTCCTGATTTCGTTTGGGCCGAGCTGAATTTGAGAGAGGGAGGGAGATTAGATTAAAAAGGTAAATTTGAGGAGCCAAATAGAACTTTAATTGAATGAACTTTTATGGGCCTCGGGCTTCTTTTTAAACCCTGATTTTCTAAATTTTAATTTCCTTATTTCAAGTTACTATAAATTAGAAAGGATTTTACAATTTAGTTTTAAAATATTTAAGTTTTATGTTATTTAATATAAATAAATAAATGTTTACTTCATTATTTTGAAAATACTTTTTAATTTCTATAATTCATTTTAAACTTTAAGAAAATTTATTCTAAAACTTTATGAAATCATTTTATTATTAAATATACTTATTTAATTTTAATAATTTCTTTTAAGCTTTTAAAAATACTAAGAATTACAAAGAATTATTTTTAAAATCCTAGAAATTTATTTTAAAATCCTAAAATATTATTTCAACCCTAGAAAAATTATGTAAATTTAGAAAAAGGCCTGAATCTTGATTTTAGTACCCCACCTTTTCTTTTTAGGAACAATTATAATTCTTTTTAATACCGGTTGATCATCCTCATACTTATGCATTATTCATATCATGCATTTAGATACGAATAGATCGCCAATAAAAGAGATCAACGAGAAGTCCAAAAGTCAAGCTCTACAATGCGACAACAGTACCAAGAGGAGCATTACTAATCAAGATACTAACTTTCTGTGCCTCAACCCTTGGAGTAATCCAGGCAAGCCCTGGTGCATTTACCTATTTTATTTTGAGTCATTTAAATTAAATACGGGTTATGTTTGTGCATTAGAGTTAGGCGTTGATTGAAACCCTAGTGCATATAATTCCCGATTCAAGCATATTATATCCTATACGTATTAGAATAAATGCTTAATTAGACTTTTGATAGGTCACGTTTACTTCAAAAGGAATCCAAGATAGAATATGTTACTTTGAGAGGAATCCAAGACTGTTTTCCTAAATTAATTAATTGGAGACATTGGGCAGGAATGGTTTGGTATTTCAAAAATGGTGGTTTGTATTCCTGCCTATGTCGCATAAGGCCGTGCCGATGTTGGCCATGTTTTCGGTTTTTGAACGCGCCTCTTTCACTTGTTGTCCTCGTCACGGGCTCCGATAAACCTTTCATTCTTTGTACTTAAGAGTCGGAACTGTGGTGAGACCAACTGGATGGTGGGAGACAGGCGGGTGTCGAAGTGACTGTACACCCGGGTTCGGTGAGGGCAGTTCCGATTAGGCAATGGGAATGTTGGGTTGTCATATGTAAGGTCGTCGTACATGCATATGACTGGTGATTGGATACTATTCTCGGGAGTATAAAATCGATTCGAATCGCTGGGCTTACCAGGTGTAAGAGCTGAATCGTCACCAACACGTAGTTAAGAAGAATAATACTTTTGTTAAAAAATGATTTTGCAAAGTGTTTGCCTTGCCTGATAATAGAATAGGTATAACATAGCATAAATAGGTTAAACTAAAACAATGATGACACTTAAAAGCTAAGGATCTACTTATAGGCAGCTGAAGTGTGAGTTGACCTAACCAAATCATCCTTAGGTTAGAAAGTTGGGTTTAGACCCAGTGGTCGGATAAGTCTTGCTGAGTAATTAGTACTCAGGGTTGTAGCTTTAACTCTTTTTCAGGTATGAAGTCTCTAGCTTATCATTCTCCTTCAAGAAGACATCGAAGTTAGGTGTCCTTCTAGCAGTCTTCTTCTACCTCTTAAAGTTGAAGAAATAAAGAAGCTAGATGTTGAAGTTTCCTTTTTTAAGATGTTTAATGTGAAATGACATCAGTGGGCTCGATGTTGATTTCATGTAATATAGCAGGATTCCATCACTTGGATCTTGTTTCTGCTGTAAGTTTTTACACTTTTGTTTTATAATTTATAAAAACTCTTGTTTTATTTGTTTGTTTTATTAAAGTATATTAATAAAACTCCTTGTATTGGAATAATCCAAGACTCTTAAGGGTCACTTGGTGTATATCGATCCTGTTTTGGCTTAGTCAGAGCCTTTTTAGGACCTGACGGACTACCGGGCTTAATCCGGTTTAGGCGCAAACTTGTGTTTTGTGTTTAAACTAGATTAAACTGGGCGGTTCCGCCACATAAAACATATTAGATGGGGAGATATGGTCAAAAATATTAAAGAACAGAATTCGGACGGAATTAACATACAATGATAAACGACCGAATTCGACCAAGAATCCAAGAGAAAGAACCAAAACAACTCATAACAAAGTCATAGGGCACAAGATGAGAATTTTTTTTCTAAATCGGCCATGGCGTGAATATGCACAAAACTTGAGTCACCCACATTCTAAATCAATGGCTCCCGTTTGTGATTGTCCGACCTCGCGAAATGAGGGCTAACCCTTCATGTGCAATTAAATAGTTTTGTTTACTTACATGCTTTCATGTATTTGTAACATATCATTGATGCCATGATAGTTCATCGTCGCATCAATTGCACTAAAGTTGGACTAGGCACGGTTGGCCTCGTTTTTGCAGATGGTGAACACTCGCAATGGCCAGTCATCGGGGCAGTCAGCGCAAGGCGCTCCACCCCCGCCGGAGTTGGTCACCATGGTGGTCCAGCAGGCCGAGCTGATCCGATTGCTGGCAGAAGATCGCTAGGCCCGTGGGCAGCAAAAGCCACGGTAGAACCGGCCACGTGGCATCACCTACCAGGACATTGAGGGGTTGCGGCCCCCAGTCTTGACCAATTGTCCTGAGCCACTGGCGGCAGATGTGGCGGAACCGCTGATTTAATCCGAGCTAAGCACACCTGCCACCTTTGGCTCGCAGTGTACTTAGACCGAAATAAACCCGGTAGTCCGTCGTGCTACCAAAAAGGGCACTCGATGTAACCATCACCCAAGGATGCCGGCATCTCACACGTTAAGCCTTCGAAAGAGCCACAACAATTACAACAACCCATCATTTCATACAAACATAGATTGATTTGTTACAAAATATTTGCTCAAAATGAGGTACAATCGTACTGAAATAGAGTTCCAAAATAATCTCGCAGCGGAATTCATAACATAATACCGATATACTCTTGCAGCGGAAATAAAACATCGAGCCAGGACATTGAGCCCACCATTGTCATTCTCGATCATGAAATTCCTGAAATAAAATTATCAACAACGTAAGGGTGAGTACGTGAGGTACTCATAGGACTTACCCATAGGCGGTTTCAACCCGACACATTTAAGAGTATGCAAGGCTTTTTGTGGACTTGACTGATAACCCGCATAAGCTTAATAAAAGTAAATCCTTACTTTCAAGTGTCATTCATTTTTAAAGCATAAACCTCATTTGATTCATTATAGTTATGATCGTGATCCATAACTCATATATCTCATCATCTCAACATATATATCAACATAAAGTAATTTGTATAAATGTAAACATACAAGTACACGCATGTAATATTAAAAAGCATGATTAAATAAATAAGATATTAAAATTATTACTACGTTGCCCGTATGCGATACTGGCATCCTCACACCTGGTGAGCATCAGCGATTCAAATCGATTTTAATTCCTAGAAATAACTATCATCCTAGGGGTATATGCTTACTAGCAATCGCGTTACCACATATAGCCCCCATCTCCACTTGTTCCATCCTAAGTTCGATTCCAACCCGCCATTCCCGAGGTTTAGCCCCAATGGAGCGATACCACGGCATCCTGGGTTAGCCCTCCCATGAGTCAAGCACCCCCAGGCCCCATGGTAGGACCAAGTCTCTGTTCTTCGGATGGTTCAAGTAAGACTTTCACCAGTCCCATATCCCGGTTAAGCATTCTAGGAATGTTACGCCGATCAGCAGGCGAACAACGGACGAGGCCTTAAATGACTCGGGCGGAGTCCACCAAACCATCCATATCATTTTTTCATCATATTATACCCATATCTCCGCCTGGTCTCATCTTTTCTTCACATCATAGCATATTACTTTCGCATTTAAATTTTTGTAAAATATTTTGAATCATATCATCTCGCGAGTGAATATCTTCACTCGTCTTCTACCGTCTAAGCATGACTAAGCATAGACTTCGATCTATCCATTCTACATAGGATATCAGGTATTTATGCAGGTGGAGTTTCAAACAACTCCTGAACGTAAATGCACAATCAAATAAAGGGTGATGAGATTCCCTAAGTAGGTGTATATGCCTAAGGGGCCTACCTTTGTTGTTGATAACTTGAACAAACTAAACTAAAGTTAGTTTGCCAGGTTGTGAGGCTTTGCCCCAGGCAACCCCTTGATCTCTTGGACAACTCTTCCTTCCAAACACGACTGATGGTCACTCTAGGTCGTGCTTGGGGCTTAATTCTTCTTCTGGACCACCGTTGCTTGAAGTAGCTCTACGCACTTCTTCTGGATCACGTATCTGCAATAAGCGTCGCTATATGAATGACATGCATGATGCAGTGAATGAGATGCATGAATATCAAGCACACATTTGACAATCAATTCATGGATAGGTAGAAAGGTGATCAATAAACTACTTAAACAAGAGTACTTTTGTGGAGAGGGAGCAAGCATATACTCATACAATCAGATGTTCACAAACAACACATGGATCCAGCACATGATCAAGTATCAATTTAAATTGTCATTTATCATACCACATGCAAGCAAAGCATCAGACAAGCATATTTGTACACAATGTAATGGACTACTAGCTCATCCGAAATATCACACCGGGCACTAGCAACAAAAATGCATGAACAACCGACACAAGTATGTATTTATAGTAATGAGTCCACAAGAATTTTGGTGGGATTCTTGGAGCATATTAAATAGCACTTTTCTATTTTATTGTTTAAATAACCATAGCATCTGCCATTTTGAAAACACCTAGCAAACAACAAACAAAACATATGGAACTTTATTTCTAGACTTCACTGGACCAAATGAGCACAATATAATTTCTATGGATTTTTCTGGACAAGTTTTATGTGGCATGCATTTCTATATCCATAAAATATTCTAAATAACATGTACATGGGTAGATCTGTCATTTGTAGCAATTGCTAGGGCAACAAGAAAACAAGTGCATAATACATCAAATAAATAGCATCCAATCAAAGTGTCATAATTTTTGGAGGTCATTTATACCACTTTTGCTAATAAGCCACTAAAACAATGCATGCAGACAAGCAGGGGCAAAGCAGTCATTTCATATAGCAAGGTCTAGTCCACTGTGTAGATCTATTCATAAGCAATCCAACAAAACAAGTTTCATATTGTTATGATTTTTCTACAAATTTATAGAGAATTTCAAAGTTCATATGCCATGTGATTGTACTCTCTCGTAATTAAAGATACATAACAGGGTATAGGTCATAAATCTCTCACGACTCAATGCACAGTTCTTGCGTTTACTAAAACATACAGGGTCAGATCTATAATATCGCATGGCTTCGGGTTTATGTGCAAAGACCTAACCTTTCTAGGGGGTTCCTGGCAGTTTTCACAAGACACGTTAAACAGGGGCGCAAAAAGTGAAAAGGGGAGGAGGTTTTCTGAAAAGACGTCATCTTCTACTTTTCGTCCTCCTATGGCTGTTGCAGGGAAGGGGATTGGTGGGGTTGCGGTGGCGCGAGGAGGCGACGAGGCGGTCGGGCCGCACTCTGGGAAGATGTTCCCGGTGGCGAGGAGCATTTACCCCAAGGTATTGTCGCGTGAGGATGTCAGAATCGTCGGGGAACGTGCACGGGACCGACGTGAATGGGACATGAACTGACATGCACTGCTTGGCATGGCGCGGCTCGATCCATCGGCGCCAGGGAGGGGGGAGACCGGGGTCCGGCGCGTAAGCTGCTGTGGGGTCGCAGCGAACGCGATGGTGGGTTCGTGGAGGCACGAGAGGTGGTTGGACAGGACTCTCCACGGTGAAGGCCGATGGTAATGGCGGCCGTAGTGGGGTCACGCGTGGGGAAATGGAGGAGGAGGAGGTAGCCGCCTGATTCTCTTGGAGAAAATGTGGGAAAAGGCGAGGTGCGTGTGGTGCCGGCGACGGTTGGATGAGAGGAGGATGGGGGAGCCAGGGACGCGAGCTCACCGCAAGCTCGAGCTCCGATGGCCATGGTGGACGACGCACTGGAGTAGGAGGCCAGGGAGATGAGGAGGAGAGCTGGGGGATTGAGGCCGCGGGAGTGTAGTGCAAGAGAGGGGAGCTCGGCTTCCTTCCTCTTGAGGCTAAGGGCACGGGTAGGGGTTCGGGCAACGCTGTCGAAGACCGATGGCCTCGTGGCCATGGCGAGCAGGGCGCGGCGTCCACCTGTTGGGGATCAAAGGCACCTAATAGGTGGGACCCGCTCACCATAGACACAAGGGAAAAAGGTGAAATTCTGGAATTAGAAAAGGTCTGTTTGACCAGGGATACATGTTTCTGAATTTGGTCTATTTAAGGATCCATTTGGCCGATTTCGAAGAGAGTTAGAATACAAGAATCATTCTAAATTTGTTACTCCAAAATTTTGTTATAATCTTTATCACCATGTTGTATGTAAAATTTTGGTTTAAATTTGAATTTAAGTGAATGACTCATGTTTGACTGAGATTTGATCTAAACTTAAAAATTCAAGAAGTCCATTTTATGTTCATTTTCATACAAAGTGGATTATACCATTGTTGTCCACATTTTTAGGTCCTACCACTTTTGTATATAAGGCTTTGCAGGATAAAGACTTTTATTTCATCGAAATTGAATATACTAGATAGGTCAAACTTGGGCAGACTTGCTAGTTTATAGAAAACGACCCGAAAATCTATCCAAGCCACTGTGCATGTCGCAACACAAAATACCAAAGTTGTTAACCTTTAAGTATTCTACAAATTTGATACAGAAGGTTTAACCTAGATCACGATAGATTTTTAAATACAAGCGAAAACACATTCAGGGGTCCAGGTCAAAACAACCGATTTGGCCTATGTTGGGTCTTTCTTATTTCCTCTCTAAGCATGATTAGATCTTAATTCATCATTAGTTGTGTCTAAGTCTGTATTAGCGCCTTTGAGATGCCGGGGGCATCACAGCAGACGACTGGCTTCGCCCCATCCAGTCCAAGTTCACCCTTCTGCTGGGGATCTCTGAGCAAGAGAAGGCTCGATTTGCTGCTCAGCTTCTTCAGGGACCCACGGGGGCGTGGTACGCCACGTTCCTCGCCATGCAGGAGGAGGGCCATGAGCCCACATGAGAGGAGTTTCGTCAGGCTTTCCGGGCCCACTACATCCCGGCGAGTCTGATGGAACAGAAACGCCGTGAGTTCAGGGACCTCAGGCAGGGCAAGCAAGACCATCATGCAGTACGTGCAGACCTTCATCCATCTCTCCCAGTACGCTCCGAGGGATGTTGCTACTGAGCCTGAAAGGGCTGAGAGGCTCCTGGAGGGCCTTGACCCCACACTTCGGACACACCTGGCATGACGCTACCAGAGCTTCACTGAGCTGGTAGACACTGCTCTCGACATGGAGAATCACCTCCGTGCCGCCAACGAGGACTAGAAGTGCAAGAGGCTAGCCAACACATCAGCTTCTGGCTCTTCTCACAAGCAGAAGGCCACCTACAAGCCCTCACAGCAGTACTACCAGCAGCCTCGCTATGTGGTCCGACCCAAACAGCCGGGGTGGATCCACAAGGCGACACCGCAACAACAGTATCCTACCTATCGAGCACCTGCACAGCTGCCGGTGCCCTGTGCTCCCATTGTTCCGGGGCCCGGTGCTCCATGTTACAACTACGGCAAGATTGGCCACTTCAGCCGGGACTGCAGGGCACCTCGTAGGATCCAGGGTCCTACTCCTGCAGGCGGAAACCAGCAAAGCAAGTAGAAGGGACCCGCACCAAAGACGAGTTATGTGCACATGGAGCAGATTCCCGCCGGAGAACCGGTACTTGCTAGTACGTTCATGATCAACGGTCATCCGACCGTCGTGTTGTTTGATTCTAGGGCCACACATACCTTCATCAGTAAGGCATATGCATTGAGGCATGTGGTAAAAATGTACAAGTTGAAAAAAAACTATCACATCACAGCGCTAGGTTCACCTATTGAAACCAGTTTGGGGGTTAGACAACTTAAGTTGAACATTGGCATAGAGAGTTTTATTATCAACCCCGTGGTGCTGCCACACCAGGGGATTGATGTCATCTTGGGTATGAGTTGACTGACAGAGAACAACGCAGTCCTGGATATTGGCAGCAGGACAGTGCAGTTAAGGTCTAGTGTCAGTGGTAAGATTTTGCGGGTACACATGCCAAACCAGAAACATATGTCACCCACGGTAAATGCAACTGAACCGCAAGAAATCAAGAAGATACCCGTAGTGTGTGAATTCCCGAATGTGTTTCCGGAGGAGCTTCCTGGTCTTCCACTAGATCAGGGATGTGGAGTTTGCCATTGAACTCGTTCCAGGCATGACACCTATGTCAAAAAGGCCATATAGAATGCCGCCTGATGATCTGAAAGAATTGAAAACACAACTACAAGAACAGCTAGACAAAGGGTTCATTCGGACTAGCTCATCACCGTGGGGTTGTCCAGCTCTCTTTGTTGAGAAGAAGGATCATGGTGGGAAAAGGCTGTGTGTTGACTATCGGCCACTAAATGCGGTGATCGTCAAAAACAAATACCCGTTGCCACACATCGATATTCTATTTGATCAGTTAGCTGGGGCTAAGGTCTTCTCTAAGATCGACCTAAGGTCTGGCTACTATCAGATAAAGCATTAGAGAAGAGGATATACCCAAGACAGCATTCTCTACCAGATACGGCCTGTATGAGTATTTGGTCATGTCTTTTGGGTTAACAAATGCACTGGCTTTCTTCATGTATATGATGAATTCGGTGTTCATGAATGAACTTGATAAGTTCGTGGTGGTATTCATCGACGACATACTAATCTACTCCAAAGAAGAGAAAGAACACGAAGAGCACTTAAGAATCGTACTCACCCGGCTTAGAGAACACAAGCTCTATGCCAAGTTCAGCAAGTGTGCATTCTGGCTGAAAGAAGTGAGCTTCTTGGGTCACATACTGTCTGAAGAAGGGAGTTGCAGTTGACCCTAGCAAAGTAAAAGATGTGCTAAACTGGAAGCAACCTAAGACTGTGTCTGAGATTCGGAGTTTTCTTGGTTTAGCGAGCTACTACCGCCGCTTTATCAAGGATTTCTCCAACATTGCAAAACCAATGACATCGTTGACTAAGAAAAATGCGAAGTTCATTTGGAGTCCGAAATGTGAAGAGGCTTTTCAAACATTGAAGAAATTGTTAACCTCAGCACCAGTGTTAGCTCAACCGGACATCACCAAACCGTTTGATGTGTATTGTGATGCCTCCGGCAATGGGCTCGGTTGTGTCTTAATGCAAGAAGGGAGAGTAATTGCTTACGCCTCCCGTCAATTGAGAAAACATGAAGCAAATTATTCAACACATGACCTTGAGCTAGCAGCAATTGTTCATGCACTAAAGATATGGAGATACTATCTGTTGGGCAACACATGTCACATCTACACTGATCATAAGAGTCTCAAATACATCTTCACACAACCTGAAATTAATATGAGGCAGAGGCGATGGTTAGAGTTGATAAAAGATTATGATCTGGAGATACACTACCACCCAGGCAAGGCCAATGTGGTGGTAGATGCGTTAAGCCGCAAAGCTCATTGTAACATAGTAGAAGCCCGTCCGACAGCAAGAGTGATCTGCTGTGAAGTGAATGAAATTGAGATACCTCCAGAGCAGCAAGCTGAACTTTATAATATTATCATTGAACCCTCCACTAAAGCACAAGTCATAGAAGCACAAAAGCAAGATAAGGGTATGGCATATATTCGTGAGGGTATTAGTGAAGAGAAAAAGGCATGTTTCACACTTGATGACCAAGGCATTCTGTGGTTCAAGAATCGCCTAGTGGTACCTAAGGATATGGAACTGAGGAAGAAAATACTTGATGAGGCACACGCTTCAATGTTCACAATACGCCCGGGCAGCAATAAGATGTATCAAGACTTAAAACAAAAGTTTTGGTGGACCCACATGAAACGGGAGATCGCCAAGTACGTATCTGAGTGCGACGTGTGTAAGAGAGTAAAAGCTGATCAGCTAAAGCCCGCTGGAATGCTTCAGCCGCTTGAAGTTACATCATGGAAATGGGAGGATATACACATGGATTTCATTGTGGGGTTGTCCCGAACTCAGAAGGGGTATGATTCGATATGGGTGATAATAGACAGATTTACAAAGTCAGCTCACTTCCTTCCTGTGAAGACAATATACCACGCCAAAACCTATGCCAAAATTTATCTAGCACGCATTCTCCCTCTGCACGGAGTCCCAAAAACCATCACTTCAGATAGGGGCCCAAAGTTTGTCTCCCGTTTCTAGGAGCAATTGCATACAGCTTTGGGGACTGTTGACGCGGCTTAAGTACGAAAATTATGCATCATTTTATATGGTTTTTCATTGATTTTATGCGTCAACTATATATTTCACTAACATTTATCACAGATTATTGTGGATTTTGCAACATTGTCTTGGAAATATGCTACATGTGATTATTACAGGTTTTAAGCCAATTTTTCGCGAAATTCACCATGATCCACTTCGATTAAGAAAAGACCGCTAGATGACATGGATTGAAGATGAAGAACAAGGAAGACTTGGTGTACTCATAGCCCCTCTGTGTAGATCAAGGCTCCCTAACCAGAAGATTCAATGAAGTGTCAAGAGCTACAAGAAAATGAAGATATTTATTCATTAAAGATGTCAAATATGTCAAAGGCTAGAAGAATCTGTCAAAGCTCGGCCCATTACGAAGATTCCAGCCGCTCAAGAGTCCGAAAGACCCCGCACAAATATTTCTTAGGCGGCAAGCAACGTCCCCATGAAAGATGGAAGGAAACAGACGAAGGAAAGGCTGAGGTCGGCCGACCTTAGGCCTTCTGGTCAGGCCGACCCCACCCAACCTTAGGTCAGTTTCCGATTCCTTTTCTCCCACGTCTTCTCTAGGGTATAAATAGTTAGCATAGGCCCCAAGGTCGGGCATCCAATTCATTATCAAGGCAACAAGATGTAGAGAAGAGGGACAACAACTAGAGGAGAGCTGAGGGTCGAGATTCTAGGCTAGGATTAGAGTTCTTCTAGTTCATAGAGGTGATTAGAGGCCTTGTGGGGTGCTCTAATTACCTAGCTCCAGAGGTCTAATTGTATCATCAAGAGAGGTATGGCCATGGTTGTAAGTATGATACAATTTATTAATGAAGCATTGTTTTTGTCTAATTATCATGTTCTTGTTCTAATTATGCTTGTTCTAGCTCTAATTATGCTTGTTGATTAGATCATGTCTTTAAAGGTTATATTCTTTTAGCGTTCTTGATCGTTGATCTAGTTTACTAATGATATAGTTGTATATCTAGTTCTTTTGATCATGATGATTAGAGGTTCTAGTTGTGCTAATTATGTTATTAGACCATATAAAGTAATTGGGGATGCATCTCTAATTATGTGCCTGTTGAAACCTGGTTACTAGTGACAGTAGAGCCCGGGAAAGGTTAAGCCGATCTAGGTGGTTAGGTTGATTGATCTTGATTTAATCATGCTATGAAGTTTATGCTTGATCATGCTTATTTCTACCTTGAGCTACTAGTTATCTCGTTGTTCTTATCTATTCGTGATGCCCATATCATGCATGTCTTGGATCCAATTATAGCTTGATTAGACTCTAGTTAATACCCCTTAATTGGTGTTCTAGTTCTATTCTAATTGATTATCTTATAGTATTAGTATAGTTTAGACGTAGATTAGATGTAGCTTAGGGCTAGTTTAGAGGTAGATTATAGTTGTGTTTTATACCTTTAGTTTACCATAAACTCTTGTTAATAAGTTCTCAATTAGTTCGTTTCCTGGATTGACAAAACCCATGATACTCATCCTGGGGAAAAGCTACATACGATATTGTCGCTTGCAGTATAAGGTTTGCCGTGCTTAAGTGCCGTCAACAAGGACCACCTTGATTCACAGTTCAGGCATACCACCCTCAAACCAGTGGTTAAGTAGAAAGAGTAAATCAGATCCTAGAAGACATGTTAAGGGCTTGTGCACTAACCTACTCCACCAAGTGGGATGAATGTCGACCCTTGGCAGAATTTGCTTATAACAATAGCTACCAGAAGAGCTTGGAAATGGCTCCTTTCGAAGCTCTTTATTGTAGAAGGTGCAGGACACCACTCAACTGGTCCGGGCCAGGAGAGCGTGTTACATTTGGCCCTGACTTGGTGACAAAAGCCGAAGAACAAGTGAAACTCATACACCACCATCTAAAAAGAGCACAGTCCCAATAGAAAAGCTACTCGGATAGGAGAAGGAGACCATTATTCTTTGATGAGGGAGATCATGTGTATCTTAAGGTATCACCGATGAATGGGGTACAATGGTTTGGAGTGAAAAGGAAACTAGCGCCTAAGGTACGTCGGCCCGTTCAAAATCATTGAAAGATGTGGAGCTGTCGCTTACCGATTGGAGTTGCCACCACATCTTGCTAGCGGTTCATGATGTGTTTCATGTCTCAGCAATTGAAGAAGTGCTTAAGAGTGCCAGAGAAAGTGATAGATACCTCTCAAATTCAGATTGAACCAGATCTCGCATAAGAAGAACATCCCATAAAAGTCCTCGACCAAAAGCAAAGATCAACTCGTCGAAAAACAATCAACTTTTATAAAGTTCAATGGAGTAATCACTCCGAAGAAGAGGCAACTTGGAAACAGGAGGAGTATCTACACACTAAGTATCCTAGGTTTTCTACCATCCACTTCAACTCGGTATGTTACGACAGTTCAATGTTAGGATCTAAACTTAATACATGCACATAGCACTATCTACAATCAACTTAACCACCCACATCACATCAAAAATCTCGGGACGAGATTTCTTTAAGGGGGGTGGGTTGTGATGCCCTGGGCATCTCTAGTGCATATTATGTGCATCATTTGCTAAATCACATCTCATAAGCATCATTTCATCTCATGATAATGTGCATTTGACTCACATGAACAAGCATGGTAGAAATAGCTTAGTGATGCACTCAGTTTTTGCATGAATGACACTATGAATGTGATTGGAACTTTAGTTCTATTGAGTTTTAGGAGGAACTTTTTATACCAAACTTGTAGCTAATCTCATTATGAACAACTCTGCTAATTATAGTTTTGACATCCACAAAGGTTTGCTAGGAAATTTGGAGCTTTTTCTGTCAGCATACAAACACAGCCAAAATTTGAATTTCTTAGGAATCCCACTTTTTCTATGATTTCAAATAATTTTCATGCAAAGCTCCAATATAGAAAGTTGTAGATATTAAAATTTTGAACAAAGCTTCATATAAAACATTTCAGGTGATTTTGGCCACAAATAGGACTTTTAAAATTCTCTTTAAAATGGCTGAGTAGGGCAAGTCTAAAACCTGGAGGCAAATTCAAATTTAAATCATATCTAGACTCAGAATTTGAACTTTTGCCTTTTGACAAACTTGTAGATCACAAAGAGAGCAACATTTCATCCAATTGGGTCCTTTTTAAATTCGGCTTGGAAATAGGTCACAACAAGCGATTTACAGAGGCTAAACAAAAACAGAAAAATTGTGTTTTCCATATTCGGACACCTGACTCGCTGACTGGTGGACCCGTGGATCCGGCCATGGCTGAGCTGCCGAGCCAGCCGCTGCCGCATGGCCACCGGCGTATGGCTGGGACAGCCCCAGCGCGGATCGAGCCCCCGGCCTCGTCCTTAAGCCGCGTCGCGCACCCTTGCTCTCGCTCTTTCCCTCCAAACCCTCAGCTCACCCACGTGCCCTTTCCGCTCGCTTCCGCCCGGCCGCCGTTGTCGAAGCTCGAAGGAGCTCTCACCGGTGCCGCTCCGGTTGCCCTCGCGGCCAACCATCTCCACGCCGTCCATCCCCGGCCCCCGCGCCACCGATTCCCGTAGGTCTAGTCCATCGAAGCCTCCTCCTCGCGCCGTATTTCAGTCGCCGAAGATCCGCACCTCCGCGCCCCTTCGCCGTACGATAAAGACCTCCGCGGCGCCACATTCTTCGATTTGAGTTGGGGGTGAGAATCCCCACTGCCTCCTCTACCCTCCCGCGCCCTTCGCGGTGGGCCGCCGTGCCCCGCAGGGCCCGCCGGCCGCGCGCGCCGCCGCGTCCCCTTCCCCTGCGCGAGGTAGACGAAGCAGGGAGGACGAAGACCCTGCTTCACGATTTAGCCCCTGTTGTTTTTCATTTTTGTGAATCAGTCCACCGCACTGTTGTATGAGTATTGTAGATCTCACGTTCTAGTCCCTCGGATCTCAGGTTAATTGTCATAAAGTCCCTGGATCTACGATTTTTCTATTTATTCCTTTAAAAATTGGCAGTAAACTTTAGAAAATCGTAGTAAATCAAAGAAAAATCCAAAAATAGTAAACTAAGTTGCATTGCAATCCTTGTTAATAGATCTATCTGTTGGGTATGATGGCTGAGCAGGAAAAGACATTTCTGCCCCTGATTTTGTGCATGCAAGTAAAACCCTAATAAATAGGAAATGTGAGTTAAATGAGCTTCAAAAATTATGAAATTTGGACAGAGGCATTGTTAGCATGTCTAGGACACTGTATAAATTTTGGTAGCCCTAATACTTACTGTTTAATGACTGTTTTGCCCCTGCCTAGCATTTAAGCACATAATTAACAAAAGGAAAGGATGTTATGTGAAAATGTGTTCTAGATGGCTTAATGATGTTTATATGGACTTTAGCTTATGTGAATACCTCACTGATGAAATCTGAGGCTGTGCATGTAGGGTTTTGGCCCAGATTTGAAAATGGTAGAAATAATGCATATTTAATTGAATAATAGAAAATGTGCGACTAGTATGTTTAATAAGTGCTACGACAAATCGTGATTAAATATGGGAGTACTTTAGTCATAGCTGCTGATTTGGAAGACATGTTAGGGATGATAAGTATATTAAGTTGGCTATATGAAAAATAGATGTCTAAATAAGCTTCGGTCGCTTTACATTAATGGATGCTAAATCACTGCATGCCCCATGATTGATATGTGTGATATGCTAAGTTAAGTTTCAGTGATGATTTGTACGATTTCTTAGTACCAAACAAGTTTCAGCACAAAAATGCATAACTCCATTCCCTGAATCACGATTCATCGCATCGCATCTGTATTTTAAGCAAGCATTGCACTTATACATGCTCAAATTGCACTATGTCATGCACATAGATCCTGCGAGCGAAGGACGCCTGCCGGACCAGCCGATCATAGAGGAGCCCGAGGATGAGCTGCAACAACAGGAGCCGGAAGACCAGCAGCAGGGGTCCGACTACGCTCCGGTGACCCTAGCGAGGAAGGTAGGCAGGACCATGCTTAACCCAGCAAACAAGTTATATTTGATGATTATGCATATGCATTAGGAGTTGCTCGAAGCCAATTGCATTAGACTCCTTGGCCGCCCTGCCCCTAACACCTATACTTATAGTCCGCAGGACGAGTATGCCTAGAGGTTGCTAGGTACGAGTAGACACGAGTGTGTGGACTCGTCACGTAGGTGTTTTCAAAGTTACAAGAGATTACTACTATGTCGATTATCACTTATGTTCATGATTTAAATGGAGGCCGGACGGAGATTTTATTTCAGTATTTATTTTTCATGATGTCGCACTTTGGACTCCGCCTAAGTCGTATAAGGTCCGTCCGTTGTTCACTTATTGATCGGCATAACATTGGCTAGAGTGCTTAACCGGGATATGTGACTGGTGAAGGTTTTCTTGGGCTCGTCCGAAGCACAGAGACACGTTCTTACCTACTGGTTGAGAGGAAGGTGGTCTGGGGGAGCTTTGTACTCATTGCGGGGAGATCGAGATGTCGTCAGGCTCGCTATGGGGGCACAACCCAGGGGCTAGGTGGGAGTGAATCGAAATTGGGACGAGACAGATTAAGATTGGGACTATATGTGGAAACGCGATGGCTAGTAAGCATATACCCCTGGCATGATAGTTATTCCTGCAAATTAAAATCGATTTGAATCGTTGATGCCTACCAGGTGTGGGAATGCCAATACATTTGACGTTCATCGTAGTAACTACTTAAACACCATGTATTTAATACTCATGGTTTTGAAATATCACATGTTTGTATTGGACTGTTTACTTTACTGCAATTTAATATTCTGTTGATGGATATGCAAATGAAGAAGACTTATTACTTTAAGTTGATCATGATACTGCTTAAAATCAATGGTTAAGGGTCCACTTGTTAGTAATCAGCTTCGCGTCAGCCGTAAGCCAAATCCATTAAGACCTACTGAGTAATTAGTACTCAGAGTTTGCCTCCACATTTTGAGCGCAGGTATGGAGTTCATGGTTTACACCTGTGTTGGAGGCGGTGCATGCCCCCATCTGGGATGAGTTCTGCATGAGTGGCACAAGAGCAACATCGGTGGGCTCGATGTTGTTTCTTTTAATGCAAGTCTTTTGTGATGTTATGATGACCTCTGAACTTTAACATTCCGCTGCGAGATACTTTTGAACTTGCTATTTTATAACTTTATGTTAGATCTATACTTTATTTGGAACCGGTTTGTAACTAAGACTATTATTTTTCTATTTCAACTGCTTGTGATGATGTATCTGTTGTGGCTTCATCGTGGGCCTGATGTGTATGATGTCGGTTCTTCTGGGAAATGGTATTATCGGGAGTCGAATGACTCTCGACGGACGACTGGGTTTAGTTTGGTCTAAGTGCACTGTGAGCCAAATATGGCAGGTGTATTTAGCCCAGATTAAATCAGCGGTTCCGCCACATATTGGGAGCACTGATTGAGTACTGTTGGAGTTATTTACTCTTTTACTCCCAAAATATAGTTTTGGGTGTATATATTGGGAGCTGTTGGAGATGCTCTGACCACCCAGTTTAAGGACTCTTTTAGAACGCAGAAATTACACATGAATTATCTAGAATTTTCATAGAAAATTTCATAGGAAACCGTTCAAAAATACAAAAAAAACAGTTCAAATTTTTTCCCATTCCAAAGGGGGGTAAGTCTCCAAGTCAACATGGATAATAATCATATTTTGACTAACTATTGGTTTAGTTACAATGTTTAAGTCTCCAATTCCCTTTTAGAGAAAAGCTATACAACAACCGAGTGTTTTAGATGATTTAGCACTCGAATTTTTGAACCAATCTAAGAATGACACCTTAGCTTCTTCCCTAACTCTGACGAAGTTTAGGGTTTTGGGTTTCGCGGTGAGGTTTTCTGTGATATCCGGGCTTAGAAAGAGGTGCTCGGGGAGGCAAACCGCCCGACGGTGGTGGCGGACGATGGATGAGGTGGCGAGGGTGCCGGACGCCGCGACGGTGGAGGGTGGTGGCGGTGGGGATGCCACCAGAGCCGAGAAAGGCAGTGGTAGAGGGCGGAGAGGACGCGAGCTATGGGAGGCAGAAGAGAGTGGAGTGAGAGGGAGATCTGACCGTCCATGTTGATATCTGAAATCCAAAATTCGAATGCACCCATTGTTCTTGCAGCCCTGCTCCAGTAGATCAGAAACCATGATTACGTAAGCACAGACGTCTACCGTTAGCCAAACAATAAACAACGTTAGCCGCCGCGGGGCCCAATCCTTGGATGGCGCGCACGCACAGGATTCCCTCCACTAGCAATATCTGGGAGGCAGGGGTGTAAATGGTACGGATATTATCCGTCTGTATTCGAGTTTTGATTCGTTTAGAAAGGTTAATATCCGATCCGTATTCGAGTCCGAACATTCAGTATTCGATCCGTATCCGAGTATTCAAAGTTAGATAAATATGATGTCGATAACCATTCAAAGTCTTATCCGACGCATTTGATCAATATCCGTATCCGATCCAAATTAAAAAAAATATGAAAATAAATACGGTATCAGCTATATTCGTCCGTATTCGCCCGCAGTGGGAGGCGATTTGCCTCCCGTGCAGTGGCCAGATGCAGCCAGTCAGCCAGTCACGGAGGAGGCACAGCTGCACAGAGAGTAAACAGAGCATCCATTGGCCATAGCATCTGCAGCGCCCCTGCCGTTCGGCGGCCATGGCAACATCGCACGTGCTCGTCTTTCCGTTCCCAGTGCAGGGCCACATCAACTGCATGCTCCACTTCGCCACCACCCTAGCCGGCGCCGGCGTCCACGTCACCTTCCTCCACACCGAGCACAACCTCCGCCGGCTCGGCGGCCGTGCCACCTCCGCTCCCGGGTCGCCGCGCCTCCGCTTTGCGTCCGTCCCAGATGGACTCCCCGATGACCACCCCCGCTCCGTGGCCAACCTCGTGGAGCTGTACCGCTCCCTGGCGGCTGAGGCCACAGGCCCGTACCGCTCTCTGCTCGCCCCGTCGCCGACTACGGTCGGCGGCGTCGATCAAGGCAGCGGCTTCCCGCCGGTGGTGACGTGCCTTGTCGCCGATGGCTTGTTGCCCTGGGCCTTCGACATTTCTGAGGAGCTCCGCGTCCCGGCGATAGCTTTCCGCACGGCCAGCGCCTGTACCTTCTTGGCCTTCTTGTGCGTCCCCAAGCTCTTGGATCTGGGCGACCTCCCCTTCCCGGCAGGCGGCGACCTCGACGAGCAGGTGCGTGGCGTTCCAGGGTTCGGGAACCTCTTGCGGCGACGAGATCTCCCAGCTTATTTCCGCCGCCCCAACGAGACCGACGACGGCGTCGACCCCGTGCTGCACATCCTCGCCGAGCTCTCCGATCGCAGCAGCAAGGCGCGGGCGCTCGTCCTCAACACGGCCGCCTCCTTGGAGCAGGTAGCGCTCTCGCACATCGCGCCGCACATGCGCGACCTGTTCGCCGTGGGGCCGCTGCACGCAATGTCGCCGGCGCCGGCAGCGGCGTCCTCCAGCCTGTGGCGCGAGGACGACGGCTGCTTGGCGTGGCTCGACAGCCAGGCGGACCGGTCCGTCGTGTACTTGAGCATGGGGAGCCTCGCCGTCATCTCGCCCGAGCAGGTCACGGAGCTCTTGCGCGGGCTCGTCGCCACCGGCTACCCGTTCCTTTGGGTGCTACGGTCTGACATGGCCGTGGCGAGCCAGGACGCCGCCCTCCAAGAAGCGGCCACGGCGGCAGGAGGACAGAAGGCGCGTATCGTGGCTTGGGCGCCGCAGCGAGACGTTCTGCGGCACCGCGCGGTGGGGTGCTTCCTGACGCACGCCGGGTGGAACTCGACGGTGGAGGCCGTCGTCGAGGGCGTGCCCATGGTGTGCTGGCCGTTCTCGGCTGACCAGCAGATGAACAGCCGTATGGTGGGCGCCGTGTGGAGGACAGGGATGGACATGAAGGACGTGTGCGACAGAGCCGTGGTGGAGAGGATGGTGAGAGAGGCGATGGAGTCTGCTGAGATCAGGCGGTCGGCGCAGGCGCTAGCGCAGCAGGTGAAAAGGGACGTCGCTGCCGGAGGGTCGTCGGCGACGGAGTTCGAGCGGCTCGTCGGGCTCATCAGGGAGCTCAGCACATCGGGAGTGACGCCCGGTCACAGTCAAGGATGAATGTTACTGTATGTTATCTGAGAGCGAGATGTGTCTGAGGATCAGCTGGACTTCAAATGGGTACTAATCATTTACCCAAAAATAGCGGGAAATTATTTGTGCCTTGGCTTGCAATTGCAATAACTTTGTATTTATGACATTTCGAAAAAAAAAACGGATAAAGGGAGAGGGGATGGGGCATATAATAAGATGGGAGGCTGTTGACCGTTGACACGAGCAATGGTTTGATCCCATGCCCTATTGCCCTCGACGTCATTTTGACCTTTTCTGCCATGCCAAACCCAACTGTGCTTCGAGCATGACATTGCGTATCAGCATGCTGGTGCAAATTCTGAATGTTTAGCCACCAGCTAGTGGGGAACTGTACTTTTGGCAAAGTAATCACATCTGTTGGAGAGGAGTGAAATAGTAAAAGAAAGGAATTTGGTAGGGAAAGTAGTAAAACTGAGATAAAAAATTGTATAGGGAAAATGGTTAGAATCATGTACGAGTATGTAACAGCAGCTTTGCTGGAACTATTAATAAGCACTGAACATGTGCTGTAAAAAATCATCCCAAGCTGAGAAGGAAACCAGAAACATCACTGGAATGCATGCGCAGAGGAGCAAGCACGCCAGCTACGCTACTGTGCTACCACACTGCCTTTCCATGTCCATGTCCTAAAGCAAACGGCGTCGCGGTCTGCTGCCCGCCGTCACCTCTGCCTTGCCGCGCCGTCCCTTCAGCCCCTGCCACCATTGCATCTTCTTGGCCTGCGCCCGGCTGTGGCTAGCCCCCTTCTTCGTCAGGCTTGCTGCCGGCGCCCTCTGCCTGCCCCTGAAGTGCTGCCACGTCGCGCCGAATAGCGAGTGCATGTTCCTGCCGCCGCCGCCGCCATGCCTCTTTGCCGGCCCGCCTACCACCGCCCGGCTCGGGTTCTTCTTATCTTTGCCTTTCGTGCGCTGGAACATTCCCCCCAGATACTGCCACGGCGAGTTGTGGTGCTGTGCGCGGACGGCACGGCTGGACGACGGCATTGGGGCCACCTGGCCGCGCGCCAAGTGGTGGTGGTGGAGCACCATGGCGATCTTGTCCTTGATCTTGCGCACCTGTAGCACCCGCCTCTCATGGCGTTCTCTGCCCTGGTCGTGGAGGCGATGCAGCACCGCGACGGCCTTGTCCTTGAACCACCGCAGCCCCTCTTCCTGCCTCTCCTGGCGTTCCCGGCGGCGTCGCCTCCTAAACGACCCCGACGCCTCAGGTGCGTACGCCGGCCCCGGCCACGCGCTGCGCTGCCGCGACATGTACACCGGCGAGGAGGGGTAGGAAGCAGAAGCGCTCGGCGCCGGCGACGCCGTGGGGCTCGCGGAGGGA
The DNA here is from genome assembly GCA_030272315.1 of Paspalum vaginatum. Taxonomy (NCBI): domain Eukaryota; kingdom Viridiplantae; phylum Streptophyta; class Magnoliopsida; order Poales; family Poaceae; genus Paspalum; species Paspalum vaginatum. The sequence continues at coordinate 7,262,908 of CM059013.1, read as the reverse complement.
GACAAGCTGGCGGAGCCTGGTGACGACGACCATCTGCTGCTGATGTACCTGCTGCGGGAGTCCATGCGGTTCATCGTTCGCCGCGGCCTCCGGCTTGACCAGCTCGCGCTGGAAACGCCATCGCTGTCTATCCTCCGTCGACGCGGAGTGCTCTCTTCTTCTTCTGCTGATAGGTGCACCGAGTTCGGTCCGGTGCGGCTTCGCGTGCTGACCGTCGTGTCGCTCGAGGAAGAGCGTTCCGGCGTCGTAGCCCCGCCGCGTCCGGCTCTCTCCGGACCACGGCGCGACGTGGTCTGCAGGGATAACACGGAGTCCAGCCTCCTGACACGGTGCTTCGAGGTGGAGGTTTTGGCTTCCATGTCCCGCGCCAGCAGAAGCTGTGGCCGCTCCAGAGACGGCACCCGTGAAGCGGAGCGCTGCCTGCTGCTGCGCTCCGGCGGCGACTGGTCACCACGGCGGAAGCTGCGACGCATCTCGTCCCGGTGTTCGGCGCCCCGAGTACTTGCAGTCACCGTGCCATGCTGCGACGCCGTGACGGCAGCTACGGGCAGACGGAGGGGACTGAGGCCGGAACTCGGCGGCTCTGGACTTGGAGAACGCCGTGGCGGCAATGCGGTTCTGGACGAGCGGTTGGAGGCGAGGCGGGCAAGGAGCGGCTTTTCCGCTGCACGCCGATGGCCATGGCCATGGCGGCTGGCTGAGGCTCGGCTTGACACAGTTGAATGCTGCAGGTTTAGTGCTCGCGGCCTGTCGCTGGCCACGGCAGCTACGGCCGGCCGGTGGAGGCTGAGGCCGGAATGTGTCGGCTCTGGACTTGGAGGACGCCATGGCGGCAATGCGGTTCTCGACGAGCGGTTGGAAGCGAGGCGGGCAAGCAGAGGCTCTTCCGCCGCACCCGCACGCCGACGATGGCCGTGGACACGGCGGCTGGCTCGGCTTGACACGGTTGATTGCTGCAGCTTTAGCCCTCGCGGCCGCTCGCTGGTCTGGAGGCTGGGCCTCAGGCCTAGGCGCGGCTTGGCGTCGGGTGTCCGACGATCTGATGGGATGGGCTTACCCTCCAGCACCGGCGACATCGAAGAACCGGATGCCATCTGATGTTTTCTAAGAAAAAAATTATTAGCGTTGCCATCCGACTGGAAAAGAGGGATGTGAAGGTGCTGCAAGGCTATAATTAATTGCACAAAAACAAATTACCTTTGCCCGCCTCAGGACAGCCTGGTGACTAGCATCATCTAACATCTTGATCAAAAGAGCCCTGGACGTTTCGTCTAACTGCACAAATGTAAGAACAAATTAAACTTGCGACCATGTTGACAGATTGACTGGCAACATATTGTTACTGTAGGAAACTGTGACTTCGACATCGAAATTGCTTCTCTTGGATTCTGTTATGCTTCATCCTTGAGGTTAGACATTATTCCATCGGTTTATATACCATGCCTAATCTTCAACCCGTCGTTTTTCAGATGTATCTGAACCGGACACAATTTTCTACTGAAACTTCGAAATCTATCTTGGACTTGTTCACACAAAAAATAGCAGGTAGAGAAGCGATAGAAATTTCTTACATTTTCATACGATGGACCGCGGTGAAGCAGCCGGTAGAGCCTCTCGAGCGCCTGAAGATCAGAAGAGACTTTCTCCATCCCTGTCCCCGTTTCTTCTGGTATTCCAATTTCAAATTACAATAGTAAGAAATGAAAAAATGAACATAAAACAGGCGTTATTGCCCAGTGAGGGAAAGGCAGAGGCGGAAAGGCAGCGAAGAACAAAGATCCGGTCAGAAACTAACCGTTATTGCCCAGTGAGGGAATCGACGGCGTTGCTTGCTCCATCTTCTTTGGAAACATCAAACCAGGACGAATCGGGATCAACGAATCAGAGGCAGTAGAAAGGGTCTGCAAAAATGTTGTATGGTAGGAGTAAGGAGATCCAATAAGATTAGGGATTGTGAAGGCGATGCTGCTTTCAGTTAATGGCACGAAAACAAATTACCTTTGCCTGCCTCAGGCGAGCATGATGACTAGCATCATCAAGCAACTTCATCAAAAGAGCCCTGGATGTCTCATCTAACTGCACAAATGTTTGAACAACTTAAACTTGCAACTGTATGGCATCGAAATGGCAGCGCTTCTCATGGCATCCGTTGCCTCGGTTTACCATGCCATTTATCTCCAATCTTTAATTCTTTAAATGTAATCCGGATACGGTTTTCCACCAAAAGAACGAAACCTATGCTATTTCCTTATCGTCACAAGAAATACAAATACTATAGAATATGGTCTTACCTTTTCATCTGCCGGACCCCTGTGAAGCAGCCCGTATAGCCTCTTGAGCGCCTGTTGCTCGGACAAACCTTTCTCCATCCCCATGTCATCTAGCATTTCCATTTCAAGATTACAATAAGAAATGAAAAATTGAGCCCATCGTAATAACTGTGCATGCATCTCCCGCTCCCCAAGAGGAATCAAGTAGAGACAGCAAACGCAACGAAGAACATGACTCTCGATCAGAAACCTACTTTTGTTATGAGATAAGGAAATCGATGTTGTTGTTCTATCCATCTTCTTTGGAACTTCTGCCAACTTTGAAATTGAAGTCAGAAGCCGTAGAAAGTTCCTGCGAACTTTTACAAGCTATAAAGAGCTCTGAAAAGAAACTGTTATGGTAAATAAGAATGCAGAACAATGAAGGATCCTCCAGCAGTTGTTGGACATGACTTTTGTGGGCCACCAAGCCATATACCTTGGGCTTTTACAAAGCAACTCTAAAAATACGGTAGCCCAATTACATGGACCAACTAATAAATAGACAAATATAAATATAAAGGAACTAAAATCATGATAGCATATTAAAAAAACTCATAATATCGTAAAAAACAATCGATTAGGCTGAGCTCACTCCCGTTTTGCACGTCCATATACACGCTCTCTGGTGATCTCTCAGCCTTGGTTGAAATAAGCAAAATTTTAATATAAATAAACTGAACCTATCAAGTTAAAAATATTTTTGATTGTCCTACTCTTTCTAATGGCCATGAAACTCTCTGATTATATCCTCTTCATCCGCACAATCATCTAAAAACCATCATCTATCTTATTTCTCAATGTACTTTTGGTTAAATAAACTCACTCACCGTAGAAAATACCCTCTCAACACTTTACTTTAGGAGCATTTGGTTGGGAGGCGAAGTAGGATGGGATAGGACCATCCCTGATTTCAGGGCGGGACGGTGCCAACCTATCCCTTCTCATTGTTTGGTTAAAGGGGATGAGATGAATCCATTTCTCGTTTGGTTGGACTGATGAGAACAAAATGGGATGAGATTGACACGTGGGGCCCATCAGTCAGCCACTCTTTCCCCTTCTTCTTCCCCTGTCGACGTTCACTGGCACCTCGTCGGCCTCTGCCACCACGCCGCTCGGCCGCCCTACGCCCCTCCTCAACCGCCGCGTCGCTCCGCTCCAGCAGCGCCGTCCCGCGCTGCGCCTCTCCTCCTCATCCGGTGGCGGCTGTCCCGCGTCGCGCCTTTCCTCCTCCTCCGACGGCGGGGTCGTTCAGCTCACGGCCACGCCAAGGCGCCGTAGGGTGCGGGAAGGCGAGGCAACGGTGGGGGCGGAGCGGTGCCATGGCAAGGTGGCGGCGGCAAGGCGTCCCAGAGGCGGAATTGGCGAGGGCGAGGCGGCGCGGAGGCGAAGCGGGTCAGCGTGGACGCGACGCGGCGGTGGAGTGGAGCCGTGCGGCGGCGAGGTGGGGTCGAGGTGGCGGCGGTTGAGCGTCACGGAGATGAGGCGACGACGCCGGGGACGGAGATGAGCGAGCGACGAGACAGCTATCCCACCGTGTCCCGCCTTTTCCTGGGGACGGGGCTGCCTCGGATCTCATGCGAATATTCCCTGGGAGGGATGGTCCTGTCCCTGATGCCCCCGAACCAAACATCCACGAAACTGGGTTCGTCCCGTCCCGTCCCTCTTCGTCCCTTGAACCAAACACTACCTTGTAAGCATATCAATATACATATGGTTCTGAATCACAACAACTTCAGTGTCTTCATAAACATGAAATAGAAGTACTGCATCATTGCATCTGCAGTCGAGGGACAGCCGGGCAGCGAAAGCAGATTACCTTAGCAGTCAACTATTTTTCTCATATGATTATGGGTGGTCTTGATGCGGTAAGCAAAGGATGAAGCGGTAAATACCAATCCAGGGAATACCTTGACATTGACCGAGTGATGCAGAGTTGGAATAGATCAAGCAGCGGATCGATCGGAAGCACCACTCTGGTTCACAATCAAATCACAACTCGGCAGAGACGACTTGGTGTCTGCAATCTACACCATGGTTCATCCAATCACAAATCATGATCACATGATAAACGTCTTCAGCGGGTTGCAGGATGGAAGATGATGCGTCTTACCCTGCGGCGACGATCGCCAATGCTGCGGGCCTGCGGTGGAATATGGCAAGAACCTAGAGGCAGTGGCAAACCATGGATTTGAACTTAAGGCAGTCGTAACAAAAAAAAATCAACACGGAATTCGGTAAAAACAGTAGACTAATCGGTAACACAATTGTATAATTTTGAACAATTTGGTAAATGATTCCAAACATTTCGTTATTCAATCAATTGAACAAAGAAGTTCGAAACTTGCATAAATTACAATATAAAAGCTCCAAACAAATGTTTTAAAGGATACATATACCACCACAAATAAACTTGATCAGTTGATCCCCAACTAAAGCATGTTTTACAATGTAACTTACTAACTTATAAATATTTCATCCATCATGGTAACAAAAAAAAACATTTCCATCAATCATGGACTTTAGTTTCTAGCGTCTTCCAGATTAGCAGCAACTGCAGAAAACAATTTTCAATTTTTCATAGTCGTCAGATGGTTGCATTAACTAAATAGACTAGTCCTGCATGTGTTCATATATTACAATGACAACAAGGGATGTGGATGGATGGATAAATCAACAGGCCAACAGCTACTTCACCTTAGGACGTAAACAACTTAACCGGCGGTCGGGCGCGGCAGCCGGCGGGAGGCGGGCAGGCGGCTGGCGCTTGCCGCTTGGCGGCGACCGGCGAGGCGGAGGGCGGGGCCTCGAGTGCGGCGTGCCGGCGCCGGGTCGGGGCGCAGGCGGTGGGCTAGAGGGGGAGGGAGGGAGGCTGCAGAATGGAACCGTCTCCTCTCTGGGAGGCGCGCGAAGGCGAAACGTCAGGGAAGGGCTACGGGAAAGGGCGCCCCTAGCTCATGCAACTCTGCAACTGCACATCTCAACAACAAAAAAAAAAAAAAAAAACTCTGCAACTACAGCGTGTTTAATTTCACATCATGGCTAAGTCTCATGCAAGCGTTCTCCATTTTACATGCCCTGGTAGCAAGGCTAACAATTATATTACCAAAAGCACTACGAAAACATATTTAATGGAACAGATTTGATGTTAAAGATGACAGTCTCCTTATAATTTTAGAATGGAGAGAATATAGTTAAATAAAGAGAGATAGTCTTGCTTTTTAATTTGTTCAATCAGATCAATGACCCATAAATAAGCCACTCTACCTATAATTTTTATAGGAGCATATCCCACCAGCACCCATTGATAGTTTATCCCATCATACAAGGTTGTCAGTGAGTTGATTCCTCAAACCAGTCAGCCGCTGGAGAATGACCAATGTTCGAGGAGAACAGAACTCGAGAGGCTGGGTCATCGATCGTTCTGGCTATTTTCAAACCGCGCGCCAAACGTCCTCCAATTGCTCCAAGCCATTCATAGTTTCACTGCATCGCACCTCCACAACTCCACGAGCAACCATGCAACCTTGCATCTAAAAATGGCAAGTGCTGGCACCCGTGCGTACGGAGTATATTGCTTGCCAGATTTGCAGGGGGTGCATGTTTGCTGCAGCTGGTTGTGTTCTTGCTGGACATCAGAAATGGCGCCTCCGCTCGCGTCTTCGCTGCTGCTCGGCGTGCTCGCGTCGTTGCTGGCCTTGGCCGGCGTCGCGGAGGGCGGCAAGCCCCACGTCAACCACGGCAAGTTCAAGGCCGGCAACTGGACGGTGGGGCACGCGACGTTCTACGGCGGCCGCGACGGGTCCGGCACCACGGAGGGCGGCGCGTGCGGCTACAAGGACGCGCTGGCGAAGGACTACGGCGTGCTGACGGCGGCCGTGAGCCCGGTGCTGTTCGACGAAGGCGCCGGGTGCGGCGCGTGCTACGAGGTGAAGGGCGACGGCGACGGCGCCAGCGCCAAGTCGGTGGTGGTGACGGCCACGAACCAGGCCCCGCCGCCGGTGAACGGGATGAAGGGCGAGCACTTCGACCTCACCATGCCGGCGTTCCTTGAGATCGCCGAGGAGAAGGCCGGCATCGTGCCCGTCTCCTACCGGAAGGTGGCGTGCACGAGGCAAGGCGGGATCCGGTACACCATCACGGGGAACCAGCACTACAACATGGTGATGGCGACCAACGTGGGCGGCGCGGGGGACGTGGTGGCGCTGATGGTGAAGGGCAACAAGCGCGTCAAGTGGACGCCCATGAAGCGCAGCTGGGGGCAGATGTGGACGACGGACGTCGACCTCACCGGCGAGTCGCTGACGTTCAGGGTCATGACCGGCGACCACCGCAAGGCCACCTCCTGGCACGTCGCGCCCCGCGACTGGCAGTTCGGCAAGACATACCAGGCGACCAAGAACTTCAAGGGAGCTTAATTAGCCCTAATTAGTCGTGTTGTTACGTACGCATCCCTATAGCCTTTTCCGTAAGAAGAGCGGATGCCCTAATTAGTCGTGTTGTTACGTAGTATCACCACACTGCCCTGGGTTAATTTATTTGATGGGTTCAGCTGCGATTGCGACACTGATAATCTCAGTCTGATACTAGTACATTGACAACGCCACATGTCCCTTTTTGTTTCTCCATTCTATCATCTCCTGCACAACAGTCCTTGCCAAAAAAAAAAAAAAAAAAAACTCCTGCACAACAGTGTAAGCGGGCTCATCACAGCTGTTTTGGGCTTGTCTGGGCTTGGAGAATAGCAAGGCCCAGGCAGGCAATGAATTCCCTTCCTTCCCTCGGGTTTCAAATCCCCCGGCCAATTCCGATTCCTCGACGACCACGACGGCGACGCAACGGCACAGCGCCGCGCGGCCTCCCCTCGCCGTCGCCATGGACGACATCGACCTCGACTCCGCCGCGCTCTGGGCCGCCGTCGACTCCGCCGCCGCCGAGGCCTCATCCCGCGTCCGCTGCGCCCCCAGCGGCGACGACCACCGCGACCGCGGCGAGGTGCTGCAGCCGCCCCGCCCTTTCAAGTCCCCGCGGCTCGCGTCCGCCTCCCACGCCACGCCGCCGCCACCAGCGCCTCTTCCCCTGCCCCCGCCTCATGCCTCGCCCTACGCCACGCCGGACGCGTCTGCGGTGTCCAGGAGCCGGCTCGCGGTCATCGAGACCCCGCCCCCTGAGCTCCGGGGGTTTCCCATGGGGAGCCCCGTCGCCACTGCCTACGACGGGAGCTTGCTCCCCTCCCTATCCGTGGCCAACTTCAGAAAGTACCAGGAGGTAGCCCTCTCGGTGCGTCTCTCTCTCTCTCTCTCTCTCTCTCTCTCTCTCTCTCTCTCTCTCTCTCTCTCTCTCTCTCTCTCTCTCTCTCTCTCTCTCTCTCTCTCTGTCTGTCTCTGTCTCTCTCTCTCATAATGACATGGCCCGTTAAATCAATCTTGTTCGTCGCCTCGTTACATTTTGCAAGCTGATTGAAGGATTGAGTTAGCGAGAATGCTGCATCATAGGTTTTATTGATGATAGTTCTTAAATTTGTAATTATGAAGATGGAACCGTAATTGGAATTGGAGAAATGACTACGGTCAAGCTCGAACTGTTTCTGTATTGTGCCAATGAACATAGGAGTAGAAAATTTCGCTCTGTACAAAATGACTTGAGGACTACAGTCAAGCTTGAGCTGTTTCTGTCTTGCACTATTGAACATACAACAGCTAATAGTGCTCCTTCTGATAGTTTTATGGTTCTCGGAGGAATCACTCAAGGAAATGAATGGATTTCATTTGTTTTCGTTATGCTTTCCTAAATGGTGGGATACTGGGATTAGAGTCAATGCCTCGTGTATATCTGCTTCTTCTTAGGCCGTGTAGTTGTTTGTGATGATATTAAACACAGTTAGTATCTGCGTTCTTGTGTAAATGTCTTTTGTTCACTTGTTAAAAGCATATTGTCAAAGTTCTATTCAGTGTGATAACTTCAAAGGTTCACTAATATACTAATATTTAACTTTGGGTTGGTTTGATAGAGACCTTGAAGCTTGATCTTCAACGCTGTTTCCCAACATTACATGTTTGTTTAGCTGCTTCAACTTCGTTAAGTTCATATGATGACCAAATCTTATGATCTTCTCATACTTTATGCTGCGTTTTAACATATTTCCATGACTGATGCCAGATTTTGGAGAAAAGCGATTACACCTCTATCGGTGGGAACCCATACATTAAGAAATCTGGTCCTTATCTTGACTTAATGTGACTCTGAGTTTTTTTTTTTTAATTTCGACTCTGAGTTGTTGAAGGAATAATTGTGGTGCTGACTTTTCGACCCTTTTTCAGGATGGAGAAAAATATCTTGTTTTTTCAATATCTCGTTTGAAATCAAGGAACACTCCATTGAGTTTGATGAAAATCGCAATGTCAACCGTGCTGAATTTCTTGTTCGAGCATCGATGATGTATGCTGTCTTCTATGCAATTGGGAGTCTTTCTGTCAAGTTCATTTGCCTTTTGAGCTCTATTAGTATGTTTTTTTTATCAGGCATGGTTAACTCTTTCTTTCTTTCTTTTAAAGAGGTGGAAGGTTCTCAGATGGTTGGGGCTCCTGTGATCGACGAGAGAAAAGGTTTAACAAACCGAACCATGATATTCCCAGCACAGCTGAAACGAGAGCTAAGAACAAGGCTTGCCAGGTAGGAAGAGCTCAACACTTCCCCACGTCATTTGCCTCTGTATCATGATGCACCTCCATGATATATCTTTGAGGAAGTAGTTTAAGAAGCAGAATATACATTCTCGATTTTTTAATGAAAAATCACTACTGGCTATTGAACAACACAGGCCACCCAGTCACTAATATAACAAAGTTAAAGAATTAGAAAATAGTATATTTCTAATCGTCCAAGGAATGAATGTCGTTGTATCAGTGTGGAACATTTGATCAAAACACACGATGAATTTCCATTGACCGGGGATTATTACATATAGATGGCATAGCCACCAAAGGAGGCAATAAGCAAGAGATGAACATGTGTATCGAGCAGATAGAAGTCTATCCTAACAAGATTAATTTGTTGCCCTAGCGAACCTTTCCTGGCTGCCGTGGATCCGATGTATGCAGGCTCACAACCGCTGTGATGGAGATGTGCATGATCCTGCGAGTATGGTGGGGATCTGATCAATGTTGAGTTTTGAGCACAATGCACAGTTTTAAACCAAAAACACCATTATGTGGTAATGATTATTTGGAAAGGCCTAAAGATATTTTGCCCAAGATATTTTCTAGGTCCGTTGTCACCTGAGAACAAAGGAATCTAGCAGGAAGTAATGTACTATGTGATCTCGAGCATTATATCTTGACATGATGGAAGGTTTTAATATGGCATTTAGCTTTGAAGTGTGTGTGCAGGTGTTTAGATTGTTGTTCAGGCGTCCTGTATAATACTGTTTCTTTTTCCAATTTACTCATAAGCTTGGTATGATACATTCATGGCCACGAAAATCCTTGGAACTAGGTTTTGAACATGTCGTAATTGAAAAGTCTAATGCACAGTTTGTGTGTTATTTCATGAATTTAAGCAATATGCTTTCTTATTGTAAATATCTTCTCTAGGATCTTCTTGGCATCGGAAACAACCGTCCAGGATGAGACGTGGAAGGCTGATGGCACGTCTGGTCTTAGATACTGACCTCTTCCATACTGTTTTCCTCCCATAATAGAACACAAAACCTGGTACTTCGATATAATCACTAGCTCCTTGACAACAGAGTATATATATAAGTGATGTGTACTGGCTCATGCGTCAGTTTATGTGTCCGAACATATGTGCTTCTATTGGCGCGTGACCTTGAGAAGTTGGTGTCTGGTGGTACTTTTTTATCATTTTAGCTTTTAAACTTGGATTTTCCTGTCGGATTTCTTGAATACTGTGGACAAAATGTGGTTCGGGTGTGCTATCTCGAGAGTGATAAGAGATGGTATCTGCTTTTACAGTCTAAATATGTGAACTACTGAACTGCAGCAAAAACAATCAAGGTTAGTACATGCGTGTAATAGTGTTCGGGGGAGCTTTTTTTTTTTAATCATTTTCGGGGGAGTTTTGAGGAGAGACGTACGCGGTGAGGAAGTACAGGGGGGACGGTTTCAATTACAATCCACCGATCTTGTCGGATTTAGCATCACTTATGCACAGCTTAGGACATGTACGCCAAGAGGTATGGGCGCTTAATTTTTTTTACGCTATCAAGCACCTCTAATCTACAATGGGGATAATTTTGTGTAGACTCTTAATCCAATTTTTGTAGCCACGTGAAGGCTAGCACTCGCCTGGACATAATCACATCAAACCGCGTACTAGCCTCCACGATGGCTACAAAATTGGAAACCACTCCTAGGTGCCTCGCCACCTGAGTACATGCCATCGTATACTGGTATGCTGCTTGTTTCGTCTCACGTACAGTACATGATATTCCTACGGACTACGGTCTTACCACTTCAATTCAAAATTGATATTTTGAAAGCTCTCTTTTTATCCGTCTGTATTCATACATATGTTGATAAATCTAGACACGTCTTGAACATATATACGGAGCAATGAATATACCTAGAGGTTTAGAACCCTTACAATGGACAAAGTACCTCCATTTCTCGAAATAGCAGCTGTCACACACGTATGGTCGTACACCTCCGTATTAATTCCTCATGATCGCGTGCTAACGATCCATACTATATCACGAGTATGATGATTTTTTTACTAGGAGTATTGTTTTTAGCTGCTTTCGATCGATTTTTTAATCACTCCCTTGCAATTGATCCTGAGAGGATACCATCAAATAAAGATAAAAAAATGGGCGCGTTGCAGATTTTGCCCGCAATCTAGTTGGATATAGTCAGGTGGAATTGGTAGCATTTACAACCTTATTTTCACTTGCATATAAACCAGACCAGGGCAGAATGCCGTGCCGATGCTGCCATTTCCGCCGAACTAAATCTAGCCAAATGCACACCATCGTACAAGGCTAACGGCATTTGCCAGACTGACCACAATCATCATCAGATGGTCCTAAAATGTACAGCATCAGCAAGCTACGATTGCCTTGTTCCGTCCATCCAATATACAAGAATTTGAAGATCTAGCAACATCTAGAATCACTCCAGATCCTGAATGTAAGCCAGCCTAAACTACTTTTGACCGAACTCCACCTGCAAGATATAATGACAAGCACAAAAGGTAAGTGTCTACAAAGAAAAGTTGGTGTTTAAAGTGTTAATCGCATGTGCCAATGTGCATGTGCCCAGTTGAAATCCCGTGTGCATACACAGTTTGCAAATCTTCATGTCGACCTCACAGTTTGACGTAGAATCAAACATTTTCACGTCAGTCAGTATCAGCAGTCAGCGGGGGTAAAATCGGTACCTTAGCCTCCTCATGAGTAAGCTTCATCCGCCGATACTCCTGTTGTGCCCGATGAGAGCGGAAGAGAGCTTGGACGCGTACCACTGATCTATTGAACCTGTCCTCAGCTTGTTTCCGCCCGAGCTGGTAGTAGTCCTCCTCTGCCGTGCTTGCTGCTTCAGTATCTGTAGTCATTGCTACTGGCATTCCAGTTGCAATGCCACGCAAACCTTTTCTCTTCTTCCTCCATCGCAAGATAGCTTTCTCCACGACTCCAACAGACCATATTACCTTGCGGTATTGCCTTCTGACTTGGTGGCCTCGGTATGCAGCCTGAGAAAATGCTCAAATCATTAGACTACATGATGCATAGAAGATAACAAGTTGTAAATTTTCAAATTTGATATCCAAGAATGACAACAGGTATATGTCAGATGGCATCATCTGGTGTTTCCCAACATATGAATCCATGGGAGGAAAGAAAAGTAGCAAACGAAAAAACAGAAGCTTTACTTGTATTTTAATAGCTTGTCTTCGCATGTTCATGAAGTTCCTCCTCGTCTGCCATGTTCGGAAATGACTCTGTATTCGTGCAGCAGCTCTCATAACCTTTTTTCGGTTGTAGTTTCGGAACGCATGCTGAATCCTCATAGCAGCAACTATCGTAGCTGCTTCAGTCTCTGGATTGGCCAACTGAATTTCTTTTGTTTGAAGCTTAAGAGTTCGCTCTCTGAGTGCAGCTTGGATGTTGCTAGCAGCATCAGCAGCAGTACGGTAGGCTGCTAAAGATTCTCGCAAACACAGTTCTTGTTCACTAAGGTTTTCAAACTCCTTGGTATTTTGTTTTAGTGATGGTGTTCTTGATGTCGACCGCTTATCCTTGGACAGTGACATAGCCTCAAAATGAGCAGTCAACCCTTTCTCAGCAAGATATGCAGCTAAGCCATCATAGCCTTGTCTAGCAGCCAGATCCGCAGCAGTGTGCCCACCAGGGTCATCATGAGTAGGATCTGTAACCAGGCTTGGATTTGCTCCAGCAGACAAAAGGGCAGCAACCATTTTTTCCCTAGCAAAAGATTGTTAAAACTTATGATACCACCAGATGTTTGGGAAGATCTAAATGCTAAGTTGATCCCAACAAACATGTGCTGAGGTCATCTCCATGAAGATCAACCAGATGTCTATTAATAGAAAACACGTTTTGGTATCCTCTCTTAATTCAGACAATACTAACTTAGCAGGTTTTCAAAAAAAAAAGTCCGGCCCTTATTTTCTACAAACTGCTATTGGTTTCGTGTTAATTCGAAGTTTTGACATATATAATATAATTCAAAGTGCAAGAGCTCATAGAAGAAGTTATTCTTTTCCAAATTTTTTCTTTCATGTAGTCAGTATAATAAACACATCCTCGTTGTCAGGACTGATACAAGAGAGCATTCTTTTCCACATTTTGTATTGTCCATGTTAGTAAAGGAAACAAAACATTTTAGGGATATCAGGAGAAAGAGGATACCTTCCATAGTATGCAGCCCAGTGCAAAGCCGTCCAACCAGAAGAATCACGAAAATCCAAAGAGAATCCTGACAAAGAAAATAAGCGAATGGCCCAAGTATAGCCCAAGAAAGAACACAGATGGATAGGTCCATGTCCAAGATCATCACGGCCTGTTGACTTCTGTCCTTCAATTATCTTTTCAACAAGCCACTCTTGTAATCTATTTCGCAATACTAGTTCAAGCAAGCCCTCAGTAGCAGGAACACATGTGCCTTTAGAACCGGTAAGAACTTTTGACAGATCCATCCATTCCTTCTCTGTCGATGCCGATAAGAGATTGGAAACTCTGCTTCCTTCTACAAGCAACTTGGGTGCTATCTTTTTCTTATTTGTAGAGAATAAAAAATGAGCAAGTCTCATCTGCATCTGAAGCCTTGACCTTTTGGGCTCATACTCATTCACACTTAATTCACTCTCCAATGAACTACCAGGCATCATATGATAGTTAAAACTCAAAACCTCGCTGATTGGTGTTTTCCCATCCAAAGTCAAATAAAGATTCACTCGTCCAGGAACATGTGATCTAGCCATGAAACGGTACACGCCAGTTTGAACAATGTTTGCAGCAACACACGTGTCACCGATGACACAGTAGAGATCGTTCCCAGCCAGATGCCTGTAGTTCTCATGGAAGTATCCAACCAAGAGGACCTACAATTAAGTAGACATTAATATTTTACAGTGTATTGGAATATAAATGTAAAAACCCATAGGTTCACACAGACATGCATGCATATAGTTCAATAATCCATCTATCAAGTACATTTCAGTTATGATAGGACCTCCACGTCCACCAAACCAGGAGGTAACTGAGAGATAGTTAAAATAAACAATAATTCGAGTTGTTTGTAAGTTGTAACAGATGACGGTGAAGTAGATGATATGGTAATACTACATGAGAATAAAACAAGAAAGCATGGAAACACAGTATAGGATGAAAGGGGAAAAACCTTCGTGTCCTCTTTACAGTAAGCCCATTCTGAGGAGATCTCAGTGATGTGAAAAGGTCTTTCATCAGTTACTGGTTCAGTGGGGGGTATGACTGAGCTTGGATTATCCTCTAAACAAGTACTATCATCATCCAAGTACTTCCACAGTCCAAGACTGTTCTGCCTGGCAGGCACATCATCCACTGGAGCTCTCATCGGTTGTTTTGATTGAGGATCCAGATTTGATGTTAAAAGCAATGGATACTGGATTGCTTGTTGTTTCAGAGGTCCAAAGTAACTCTCTGATACTTGATTGAGGCCAGGATTAGCATAAGCTTGTGAAATCACATTAGTTGGTGGAGAAAAGATAGCCTGAAAAAAAAAAGCGTTGACTCATCATCATAGACAGAAAAATACAAAGAAAGCAATCATGAGTCCACACCCATGCATAAATACACCAAACTTGAGTAGAGATGAGCCCAAGAATGCAGGACCTTGCATGCCTACAGACGCAGATGTTTATTACTGAGATACCCCATGGATTGGAGGTAAAGTAGGAACAATCAATATGTAAGGAGTGCAAATGCACAATTATTGCAGCTTCTTTGCAGCAAATGATCTAATTTAACAGAATAATCACAATATCGCATATGCTAGGACAGATTCCAATAGATTTAGTTTTGTACATAGAACATGCTGCAGACACTGAGTATTGCAAAAGAAAGGAAGTTGCAAGTGTTGGAGTACGTGTGTTGGCCCATGTATCAGGCCCATGTATGAGGATCCATGTACTCTAACTATATCTACCACCCTTATAGGGTTGGAATAATCAATTACTCATTCTAGCATGGTATCAGTTTAGGGTTGGGGTTTTCCTCTCCATCTTCTCTCTCCTCTCTCCTCTCTCTCTGCCGCCGCCGCCACGCCACCATGGCTAGCAGGCCGCCGCCTGCCCCCACCTCCCCCTCCTTCCCTCCCCTTACCTCCTCCTCCCAGGCCGGCAGTGGCGGCGGTGTCGGCGGGCGCCGCCACTGGCCACGGGCTACCTGCCGATGGCGCCTGGGACCGTGCCTTCCCTGCGGCCGCCGCCACCGTCTCCTCCCCTGCGGCCGCCGCCGCCGTCTCCTCCCCTGCGGCCGAGGCTCTCCTTGCCATCGCCCTCGCCGCCCTGGACACCGATCCGTCGCCCCCAGCCGTCCCGCCAGCCACCGCCGCCGGCCTAGCCCCACCCCTGGCTATCCCGCCAGCCACCGGCGCGCCTCCTGGCCTGGCCGCACCCCCCGGCCTGGCTCCGCCCCCGGCCGACCCGCCAGCAGCCGGCGCGCCCCCTGGCCTGGCTCCGCCCGCTGGCGCTGCTGCGGCCGTGGGTGGGGCAGCTCTGGCCCCTGTCGCCGCCGATGCCGCTGCTCACGTGGCCCCCTACGCCGCTGATGGTCTTCCCGGGGGGTTCGGTGGCCCCTTCCTCCTTCCCGGCGGCCACACCATCTCCTAGCGGTCCGCCGATGCCGCCCTCGCCGCCAAGATTGAGGCTGCGGCGGCTCAGGACCGTCTCCGCACGGCTGCCCTCGCTTGGGAGCATGAGCGCACTGTGGCTGATGCTCTTGCTCGCCGCGTCGCCGAGGCGGAGCACCACCTCTTCGTCTCCCCCGACCGGCACCCCCTCATCGAATCCACCAAGCCTACCGCCTCTCTACTCGGCGCTCCTCCCCACGGGCCAAGCGGTGGTGGAGGGGGCCACGGCGGACGTCGTCGGCGGGGGGGAGGGCGGTGGTACCGGTCGTGGGAGTACACCGACGCCACCTCCCCCTGCTGCCGCTCGTGCGCCCTGGCCATCCTTCAACAACCCATGGTCCGGGCGCATCTCGATATGGCCGTTCTAGGCCAAGGGAGGGCCCTTGCCCTCAGCACCAGCCGGCGGCCATGTTCGCTAGCGCTGCTCCTCCGCTTACGCCGACCTGGGCTCCACCCGCACAGCCTCGTTCCTCCTCCGACCTGGCCTGCCGGATGGGACCAGGCTGCGCTGGCTCAGTCCTCAGCACCATGGGGCTGACACCGCCAGTCAGTACCGACTGGATCGCTGACTCGGGCGCCTCGTTCCACACCACGCCAGATGCTGGTATTCTTTCTTCTGTCCGACCTCCCCATCCTTCTTGCCCTTCTTCCATCATGGTCGGAAATGGTTCTTGTCTTTCTGTCACCTCCGTGGGTAATGCGGGTACTCATGATTCTTTTCGTCTTCCCAATGTTCTTGTTGCACCCAACATGGTTCATAATCTTCTTTCCATTCGCCAATTCACAGCTGACAATTCCTGTTCTGTCGAATTTGACTCCTCTGGTCTTACTGTGAAGGATTCGGCTTCTCGGCGTCCAGTTCTCCGATGTGACAGCACGGGGCTCCTCATCTCCTGCCAGCGTTGTATTTGACGAGTTGGATTTCCCTTTCTCCACCACCTCTACCCCCACCTCCGATCTCGAGTTGGAGTCCTTGTTTACGACAGACGCGGTGGTTCAGCCACCCTTGTCTCAATGTCCTAGCAGGTCCTTCACCCGTGTGTTTCCCTGATGCGCTGACACCGCTTCCTGCAGTCTCTGCTGCGCTACGCGCGACCTTGGAGTTCCCCGCTGTGCCATGCGCGGCCCCGGTGACACCGTCTCCAGCGCCTCCCGCACGCTACGCTCAGCCTGTGCGCGTCTACCACTGCCGTCCGGCGCCTCCCTCGACACCGACACCGCCGGCGGCTCCGCCTCCACAGGAGCCGCCTCGTGGTGCCCCGACCCGCTCTCGCGACAAGCCATCGGTGTACCACCCGCCCGTCCTCCATCGGGTTCCTCGTCATATTCATCCCATGGTGACGCAGCGGGCAGCTGGTGTTCTTCAGGCCCGTAATCCTTTCCTGCTGCCGTCACCGAGCCGCGGATCTCTCTTGTACCCTCTTCTGTCTGTGACGCCCTGGCGGACCCTCATTGGCGTCGTGCAATGGAAGAGGAGTACGCGGCTCTTCTCGCCAACCAGACGTGGGACCTGGTGCCGCATCCGTCTGGTTGCAATGTGGTCACTGGCAAGTGGATCTGGACGCATAAGCGCCGAGCTGATGGTACCCTGGATCGCTACAAGGCTCGCTGGGTTCTCCGGTGCTTCACCCAACGCCGCTGGGTTCTCCGGTGCTTCACCCAACGCCCCGACGTGGACTATGATGAGACTTTCAGCGCACAATTCTCTCGCTTGCTCTTTCACGCTCATGGCATGTGCATCAGCTCGACGTGAAGAATGCGTTTCTTCACGGCACTCTGACTGAGACAGTCTACTGCAGTTAGCCGGCAGGGTTTGTGGATCCTACTCGTCCTGAGATGGTCTGTCGGCTCAACAAGTCCCTCTACGGCCTGAAGCAAGCCTCCTCGTGCTTGGTACTCTCGGTTTACCTCGTTCATGGTGTCTTTGGGCAAGTCAGACACTTATCTGTTCGTCTACCGCCGTGGGGATGAGACTGCATATCTGCTGCTCTATATTGATGATATTGTTCTCACAGCCTCCAATCAGCATCTGCTTCAGCGCATCATCACATCCCTGCAGCAGGAGTTTGCTATGAAGGACCTTGGTGTGCTCCATCACTTCTTGGGTGTCGTTGTTGAGCCCCGTCCTTCTGGGCTTCTCCTCCACCAGCGACAGTATGCTCTCGATATCATGGAGGGGGCAGGGATGACTGACTGCAACCCCTGTTCCACCCCTGTTGACACCCAGGCAAGCTGTCAGAGGCTGAGGGCACCCCAGTTGCCGATCCCACTGCCTACAGGAGCCTTGCTAGTGCCCTGCAGTACCTCACCTTCACCAAGCTGGACATTGCCTTCAGATGCATGATCCCCAAGAGCCACATCTCACTGCTCTGAAGCAGATCCTCCGCTACCTCCGTAGCACAGTTGACCACGGCCTGCTTCCCCACCGATCTTCCTCCGCTGAACTCGTCGTCTACACCGACGCTGACTGGGCGGGTTGTCCGGACACCCCCGGTCCACCTCCGGCTACGCCGTCTTCTTGGGCGGCAACCTTGTCTCCTGGTCGCCCAAGCGGCAGCCGGTTGTCTCCCGCTCCAGTGCCGAGGCGGAGTACCGGGCTGTTGCCAACGGCGTGGCGGAGGCTTCCTGGCTCCGACAGCTCCTAGCTGAGCTTTACAGCCCTCTCGCCAAGAGTACTCTCGTCTACTGCGACAACGTCAGCGCAGTGTACCTCTCCACCAACCCGGTTCAACACCAGCGTACCAAGCATGTGGAGATCGACCTGCACTTCGTTCGCGACCGGGTCGCCATCGGAGATGTTCGGGTTCTACACGTCCCGACCACCTCCTAGTTTGTCGATATCTTCACCAAGGGTTTACCCTCCCCGACCTTCTCCGAGTTCTGTTCCAGCCTCAACATCAGCCGTGGCTAAGTGCTGAGACTGCGGGGGGGGAGGGGGGAGGGTATTGGCCCTGTGTGTGCTTTCTTTCTTGTCTAGCCTTAAACTCCGCTACGTCGGAAGTTCAGATTTCGGGGGGAGGGGGGAAGGGGGGTGTTGGAGTATGTGTGTTGGCCCATGTACTCTTACTATATCTACCACCCTTCTAGGGTTGGAATAATCAATCACTCATTCTAGCAGCAAGCAAGGCAAGCAGTCCCCTTAAGCCAAGTTCAGCAGATTGTCTATATGGTCGTCTGTAGTACAAAAATGACACTGTAGCTATACTATAGGCAGAGTGGAGTTTGAATATAGCCAATGAGATGATGACCTGCTGGACTTGGCCTTATAATTCCAGAGTATCCATCCGCTGGTACAATATTCTGAGTTCACATGATATTGTAATGTAAAGAGAGCTAGGGAGGGAAAGCTAAATGGTGAGGCAACTTAAGTGCCACAGTTGAAGCGAATTATGTAAAGGAAGCTAAAATAGTGAAGCAAATTTAGGGATATGTTTATAGTGAATTACACAGTGCAAAGAAGAAATAACTTCATGCAAGATTTCAACCATATCTGTTACAATCTAAAATTGATGGTCGTTCTTCACTTAAAATACCCATGGGGAAAAGAAGAAGCTTCGAATATTAAGGGCCCCACTTTAGTGCTTTTACTAATGTGAAGAAGCAATTTGTGCAAGTTTTCATTCACGTGGCATCGCGATTAAAAAAACGTAGGTTATGATGGGAAAGTTAGCTCACTTACATTACTTTTGGCATTGGTATTCAAGATATTATTTCCAGAATGCTGCGTCCCATGATTAAACTGCTGATTAGATGTCAAAGATCCACCTGTTTTATATAATAAGTCGGATTACAATCTCTACAACAGTAGAAACCAAACACTTGCAGCTAAGTCAAGAGGCCCACCGTCACCGGAAGAGTTTTTCATAGATGACTCCAATAGATCTGCCCAAAATGATTCCAGGCTAGAACCATGATCGTCGGTTTCTGCAAAATCACAAAACAGGATACAGTAGTATATCCCTAAAAAATAAGGATACAGTCATATAGAAGTCAAATTAATTTCTAAGATGTCAAAAAGTACTCCGTCCTAGAATATAGCTAGCTTTGGAGTTTTCAAAAGAGATTAAGGAGAGTGATTAAAGGTCTAATTTTACCTTCATTAACTTGGTTCCATTACATGCTCGAGACAGTTGCATATTAGCGCTCAAATCTTGCCATTTTTTGCATGATGCAAAATTTAAAAATGGAAGCATGCCATACTTGTTTCCATGCCACTAAATTTTAAAAATAAGTCCTGCAACCCCCTGCTACCATGTTTGTTTGCATGAGGGGAATTCTAGACCATGCTTGCTTACAGCACCCATGTGAACTTTAAATAGCTCTATTCTCTGAAAATTTTGAGCGCCAAAACCAGCTATATTCTAGGATGAAGGGAGTAGACCTTTTTTTTCGAACAACACAGGAGAGCTGCGCGTCATTTCGTTAAGAAAAAAAGATGCACAAAATAACAAATGTTTGGGATCTAAGCATGTCTCACCACTAGAAATTGCTCCGCCGCCATGTGAGTTAATTTCTTCTGGTGCCGCAGCAGCCGCAGCAGAAGAAGATAGCTCAGTACGAGCAGAGGCCGAATCTGTTGAGGTCAAAGGAGAGTTGTAATGAATCACATTGATCGGAGGCGCTTCTGCAACTTCAGCTTCTGTATGTGGAGGTGGTATGGCATTTTCCTGTTCAGTACAAATTTATATTAACATATTGAATATGGTAAAACATGTAGCACTTTGTTCTAAATCAGACCTCAAAATCAGTTGCACGTTCACATTCAACGTGGGATGCGGCAATCGAAAAGAAGAACAATGAGACAAATGGAAAGAATATGATTCCTAAAGCAGGCCTCCTCTTCATCCTTAAAAATATTCTTAAAGTATATATGTTTCTTTTTTTTTTTTTTGACACCATATGTTTTGTTTTCTGATATGGACAGCAGGAATTCAACTTTCCTTACCAAGCAGAAGCAATAGTAAATAAATATTTACTACAAAACAGAAACAAGATATGGTAAAGACTAAAGAAAGAATGAAACGAACCTCAGCTGTTTGACGATAATGCACAAGAACTATGCGCTCCAAGTCTCTGAATAAGAAATAACCAAGAACTATATTAGCAAGTAGAACTGGCATACAGTTCTATCCAACTCTGCATCTGGTACTTGCAATGCAAAAGACTGTCATAAAATTAGTGGAATAATATAATGAAATTTATGTCATCAGCTTCATATTCTGTAATCCTTCAACATAATTTTTCTTATTAAAGAACTATTTCACTGAACTGAACATAAGGTTACAACAACTTCCATTCTTATCAAGTATGAACTAGTCAAGTTGTCCACACTTGCACAGTTAGAAATTACAAAACATTATCCATCTAGCAAACCAGTATTTATTGATTAACCTGCAGCTTTATAATCAGGCACGCCAAATTAAGTGATGACCAGCCTTTTCTCCAGATTCATGATATTGAATTTTTTACTCCCTCCACCCCAAGTTATAGTTCACTGAGTACTTTGACTGAGCTTTTAGAAAAAAATAAAGCACCAAGATCTACAGCATCAGATTAGTTCCATTATATCCGTCATGAAATATGTTTTTATAGTATATTTATTTGGTATTGTAGATGTTAATATTTTTTCTAAATACTTGGTCAAAGTATAAAATTTTGACATCGGACAAAGCCAAAATGAACTATAATTTGGGACAAAGGGAGTACTATATAGAAATTTTAATCTAGCATTGCAGGTCCTTGTGAATGTTCCAATTGACTGCTGCGTGTGGGCAAGAAGCATGAAGGCACCAAACTGAAATAGCATTCTATTGCATAAAGCTATTTTGTGATGTCACATGAATGGCATCCTACCTCTAGTACAAAACTATTTATTGTTCAGATTACAAGATAAGGACAAAGATATAGCTCAGAGTCAGGACATAAAACAAAGTTTGGTGGTCTAAACATAATTTACAATCTGGGTTTGAAACTTACTTGTCAAGCAGCCAGTAGCATCTACGAAAGAAATTGGGATCATCCTCACCGCGAGCATAATACACGTGAACCTTTTCTTCATTACCAATCTACAATATAAGACAAAGCACCAATAACAGTGGAAGAACTAGGATAATACAGTGTAAAAACAAGCAGGCAGGCAATTTCAGTTATTTGCACAAATTACCTTTAATTTTTCATGGGCTTCTTGGACAGTCTTTCCATCCTTCTTTTTCTTCCAGTTATGGCCATCTTTACGGAAGTTTCGGACAACTTTACGATCATATAGAACAACAGTACCACCTGTTTTAAAAGAAAAAATTACAATTGTTGGTTTGGAATGCACAAACCAAATTTCTCATAGAAATATCATGGAACTAGAAGACTACCACAAGACAAAGTAAAAAAAAATGCATTGATCACAAAATAACTTAAGTATGTAGACACTAAGATAGTGAAATTGGACCTATACACTTGTGGGAATAACTTAGCACAGGAATAACAGTAGCCAAAAAAAAATTCTACAAGTAGCGCAAACAGATAAAATGATTCCCTCGAGTAATAAATCATGCTATAGAAGATCATTTAAGATACAGTGTTAACAATGAAAATGATCTTAGTGTCATGTAGCTACAGAGCTCATGGAACGGGTAATGTGAATAAGTAGAGGTGTCTTTATAGCAAGTGGCATAGGCATAGAGAAAACAACAATTACAGCAAGGAAAACTATTTTTCGATTTACAGTGAATGCCATTAAAAAGAGAAAAATCCTTATTTGCCACTGGAAAAGGCTTCATGCCCTTTATGCTCCTGAAAAATTTTGCGACGCTTATTTGCCATCCACTTAAACTTTTATTCCTCATCTACCATTCTCCATCCATTGTAACCGTAGCTGCCGTTAAGTGGAGAGGAAATGAAGATTTTACCCCTGTGTGAATAGACCGCACATGACTAGATCTTTAAACGTGTATATCTCGGCCGTTTTAGCTATGTTTTTACCCGTTCAAGTTGCGTTAGACTCACGATGGCGTAACCAACAATGATTTCCCATGTATTGTATTTGAAATTTCACTAAATACGAATTTTACTAAGGTTTAATTAATAGACTTTCTAATAAAGACAAACTAGGCTTCAACTAGTATGATTAATATCAATGTAAGTGTA
Organism: Paspalum vaginatum; assembly: GCA_030272315.1. Lineage (NCBI taxonomy): Eukaryota > Viridiplantae > Streptophyta > Magnoliopsida > Poales > Poaceae > Paspalum > Paspalum vaginatum. The sequence goes on along the minus strand of CM059013.1, from coordinate 7,240,089 downwards.
TTCATTTAGTATCTTGTTTAGTATAAATACTAGAAACCTAGCCGCGGCGTTGCCGCACCTTTGTTGAAGAAAACCAGTCCATGGATTTGAGTTGTATTGAAATGAGCTGCTGATGTCAGGTTTTATTATGCTTTTTACTGGCTGAGCACTCAGGCTGGTTCAAAATGAATGATTTTGGTCTGATAGCAAAAAAAATGATATATTAAGAGGACAAAAAAGTAGTAACCACTAAGCTGCATCAATAATTTTCCAAGTGACTTGGAACAATAGATTAACCAAATTTCAGTTTTGCAACAAGAAAATGTAGCTTGCACAACCAACTGCAACTATGTAAGAGATTAGGACTTACAATACGTCACAATGTGCTAGAAGGAAATAAGGGCAGGAGGGCAGGTGGAGCAAGGAAGAAAACAAATTGCTATAGGAAAATATAATCTGAAAGTAATTCAACGAATTAAGATATTGAACCCTCTCACTTTGAGGCAAGCCTTGAAGAAATCAAGGCCGAAAATGAATCGCAATCATAAAAAATCATTTAGCTGAAAGGAAACTATAGCAGTTTGGGTTATTTGACACCACGTATCAGCTAGAGGATTTCTTGATAAATCTTTAGAACCAACTGGCACAATAACTGAGGCTTTCAGATCTGGAAAACTTATGAAAGCCAAGCGATGGAAAATCTGACATGAAAATTCTGACGTGCTTAATGTTCGGCAAGAAAAGAGGAAAGAATGGAGCTAAATATAATTCCTATTCATCAGTTGCCACCTCTTGCACCATAACTGAAGGTTAGAAAAACGAGTGCATACTTTTTGGTCCCCTGGAAAAAGCAACAGGCATACAAAGTAGGTCTGTTGTGCATGATTTCTACTCAATCTAGGAGAGATGGGCACAACTAATAGCGTATGCCCTCCTGACATGCTCATTCATCCAAATCTCCATTGTACCATACTCTGTTGCCATCTTCACGACCGCATCCCCTTGCTTCAAGATGAACATAAGAAGGTTTTAGAAACCATTAGTATGTTAGTATTTCCAGGGCACTTATTCGAATATACCAAGCATAGCAGGGCACAGTCGGTGATCTGTCATTCTGAACTAAGCAAAAAGGGCAATTGGGAAGAGAGGAATTGCCTAGTAATACTATATCTTCTCTTTCTCTTTTCATATCGGTTGAGTTTCATATATTTTGCATTGCAGAATCTGTATATCAAATTGACGAATTCGCAAGGTTCAACGATTCTTCCTCCAACAATTGTTGAGACCTCCATTGTCCTCGAAGTCATCCGTGCCAAGGATGAAGCAGTTGGCGCGGACAATCACCAACTCATCTTCATCCTCAGGAAACCTGGGTCTGAATCACACAGTATTCGGCAAAGGAAAGCAGATTGCCTTTCGTCCTATCTTAGGCATTCCTTACACAGTGGGGGTGGTTCTGATGCACCTAGCCCTGCACCCATGCATCATCATGGTCATCATGGCCATCATCACCATCGCTGCTAGTACTGACACAATTAATTAGAATTTAGAACCACAGGCCAATTACTATGGGAGCTCTTACTGAATAAATATGTTCAAATTTGCTAAAATGTTCAATCAAGAAATATGTGTTCAACCAAACAAATCAATTATTTCTATGCTAAGTATCAAGTTGGGAGGTATGATAACTCTGTTTATGATTTAAGAGGTCTCATTAAAAAGGTTCAAGGGGGCTCGCTAAAATTTTGGTAGAAAAACATTTGGTAGATGAATGATCCGAACATTGTCAGTGAATACAAAGAATGGACCAAGAATCATCCTTGGCTTTTTCTATAGATGTCAGTGCTTCTTAGAACAATGTTCCTATTAAACAAAATTTTCTTCCGTGAACTATGTGCCACTTAATACATTTGTTTTAGAATCTGAATTATGTTCTTCGTTCAAGACATGAGTTACTTTGTAAGAAATGGATGGGTGTTGTTGTCTGAAAAATCTGAATGCATTAAACTGGAATTGTCCTCTCTCAGTGTTTTCCAATTTTTTTTTGGATGTTCAACAGTTTTACCAGAGGGAGTGCTTATGCATGATTGCATGGTTGTGGCTTGCTGAATGTACAAGGATTGGGCCTTAGAATGTTGCATAACCAATGTATCTTACAAGGCTGAAGAATTCTAGTATTTAAACAAACGTGTTGAAGGCATGTTACTGTCAGTAACGAGGAACCAAACAACAAACCTGCTACGGAGGAGAAGAAGAGGACATGGAACTCACAGGTTGCAGCCAACATCTGAGAGGCATGCCCACATGGGGGAAGGACACACTCTCCCAGCACCAAGGTCTTGCGTATACGTCCACCAGCAATGTGGCCTCATTTGGGTCCACTCCGCATTGTGACATTTCATCAAGCACTCGCTTTGCATTCTTGAGAGACCCAACCCACAATCTGAAGGCCACCAATAATCTGCGGATTGCCGCCGCAGGAGTTTAACCCTGACCCCAGATCGTGGTAGAGGAACACAAGGGGAGGTGGTCGTTGTATCTTCAGCTTGTGCCAAGTAGGGGCTCAGGCCACCCCGGCGTTGGTTCTGTCGCCCACGCTCCGCACTGCCCGAGCGCCGCCACTAAAGTGCCGGGTTGCCCCATGCCACCTGCTACTGCACATCATATGATGTGGACGTCGAGGGGAGCTGGATGCAGTAGCAAGCGGGTAGGGGTACCAGTGTTCCTTGGTCCTAAAGGACTCACCCACGGTGGTCGTCACCGCTGTCATCAAATTAGCACTCCCCTAAGGCGGCTGGGCGTCAGCTTCTTCTTGATCAGCCAGGGCCGAGTGGTGGCGGGGCGCAGCGTCTCCCATTGGGTCGGAGTTGGTCAGGCTCGGGCCGCGGACGGGATTCCGGCAGGAGAGAGGAGCGAGGGCAGAGCTGTGCTTGCGAGGTGGAAACACAAAGTCCTCCTCCAGCGGGGAACAGGGCTCAATCGGCCATCACCGTGGCACAGCGGGGAGGTGCCTGGCGAGTGGAGCTCCTTTCGGTGGCGAGCGTGGGCAGGTCCGGTGGCCGTGTGGGCAGCAGGAGCGGCGCGCGCTACCGCCCGTGCGAGGAGAGGGTACGGTGGAAGCTTCGAGAACTCAAGAGCGATATCTTACTCTTTGGCCGTTTAATGCAAATCCAAGGGCTGATGTTTTGAGGCAACGTGGCCCAATGAGGTTGCGGGGATTGAACTCTGATTTTGTATTTTAGAGATTACATATGTCTTGAGCAACCCAAATGTGGCCTATGTCTGAAACTCATTTAAGTTGACATTAATTATACTAGTTGAAGCCTAATTGTTTTTATTAGAAAATCTATTAAGTAAACCTTAGTCAAATTCATATTTAGTTAAATTTCAGATATAGTACATGGTAAACCATTGTAACTAATGTGTAGGTTACATCATCACGAGTCTAATGCAACTTGAATGGGTAAAACCGGAGCTAAAATGGCCGAGGTATACACGTTTATAGATCTAGGTCTATTCACACAGGGGTAAAATTGTCATTTCTCCTCCACTTAACGGCAGCTAATGTTACAATGGATGGAGAATGGTAGGTGAGGAATAAAATTTTAAGTGGGTGGCAGATGAGGGTCTCAAAAAAATTTCAGTGGCATAACAAGCACAGTTTTTTTCGGATGGCAAATAAGGAATTTTATCTTAAAAAGATGGTCTTCATTTAACCTATGTTTGCGTACTCTGTCATGATCCTAGATATGGCATTTTGAAGAGTAGAAACTAAAGTACATAAACACATGCAGTCATGCACAAGAATCAGAAACACCATTTTAACTGGTGCCGAGGGCATCTTACTACAAGCCTCCGGATGGTATTATGATGAGTAGATGAGTAGCTATTAAACATAAAGACAGAAGATCATCAAACAGAAAGGAAGAATGATTAATAATGACAACTCTGCTCCAATGCAGAAACATTTCAGAGAAACAAGTGATTGAAGCTAATCAAGTAGATCTCTCATACTCTAAAACTCAATGTGCATTCGTTCATTCATATCTTCTCTTATGAACACCAGAACTATATCAGACATAGTATTGTCTCTAAACAACAAAGCAAATGACCTTGAACTGAGGGACAATTACTACTATTATTTGTTCCACGTACAAATCAAATTTCAGCCTCAGAAGCTTAAAAAAGACAGACATCTTAGATGTGGTTACTACACACACACGCTTCTGTTCTGTTAACACTTGTGCAGAAACTAAACAAGCACATGTGCAGGGTGCAGCGAGGTCAGGGGTTATGGTGAATGCAGAACACATACTCATGGGCTTGTCGATGGGCTGTGCATGGACCTTGAACCTGGCATAGTTTGACAGCACCGCATAGATCTCATTCGGTCGGAACCAGCGCATTCCCGCCTCAGCCATCAGCTTGTCGAAGTTCAAGTCTGTCCACCAAACACCAAGGGAACACACAAGCAATAATTCAGTGCAAGAGGCAGCACAAATCCTCCTCGTTTGAACAGTACCGGACTAGAATGAAGGAAACGCTAATTCCACTTGTATTTAATCATTTCGAGCACCCGAAGAACAAGGGCGACAAAGTCGCCAAGCTTAATCTAGCCGTGAAGTCCTTCAACCGATCACACCAAAAATTTCAGGGTGGGTGTGGGGTGGGGAGAGAGGGGGGGGGGGGTGGGGTGTGACTGCGCAGCCAAACCTCCATACGGCCGCAATGCATTCGATCAATTTCCGATAGAAGGACACAAACACTACCATTCCAATCAAGAGACGACAGCGAAAACAGCTTAAATATAATCGCTAAAAGCACACCCATACAGCCCGAGCTGGGGAAACGCGAGCGCAGCAGCGACAGTTCGAAGAACCCCGAAAACCCATGAGTGGAAGGCATCAGAGGGAACCAACTAATAGCTCAATCGAACCACGTAGAAGAAGAGGCACAGAACCCAGGCGAGCTAAATAATCGCAGCAGAAGAGAAGAAAGAGAAAACGGAGGGGAAGGGGAACAGTAAACCCGCGCCCGAGCGGGGGCGGGGCGGGGCGACCTGCGCTGGTGAGGAAGCCGTGGATCTCGGAGGCGACGAGCGGGTCCCGCGCGCCGGGGCCGCCCGCCATGGTCGCGCTCGCTGCTGCTGCTGCTTCCACTCTCTCTCTCTCTCCAGTCTCCCCTGCTTGTTGTTTTGCCCCTTGCTCTCACGGAGGAAGACAACGACGAGGAGCAAGGAGACTTCAAAAAATCGTGAGAAAAGTCGTAAAGGGCTGGAGATTTCCAGTTTCCATCCGAGAAAAAAGAGTAGTAGTAGTACAAACGATAACCATACAATACTGCACTAGTAGTAGAAATTAATAAACGAATTTGCGTTACTGTGGATCGGGCCCACACGTAGCCCAGTGACGGCGGGGCCCAAGTGTCGGAAGGATGTTAGTGGGGGTGGGTGGATGCATTTCTGGCATCGATGGTCTTTTTTGGTGATAGCATGATTTGATGCTGCAACTGGCAGCTGGCACAAGAGATCGCGGACTGGGCCCACTTGCCGGTTTCACATTTGTGCACAAATAGGGTTTATAATGTTTACTCACCTAAACTCTAAATAGGGTCTATTACTACGAAATTCATCAAAAGGGCAGCGCTTTGTACGTGTTTTTTTCTACTTTGGGTGTTTTTGATTGCTTGTCCATTGTCATTACCATATTACGATATCAATCTCCACCGATTTTCTATTTTCGCAACTTGATTTGTTATCGACTTGGTTTTGTTTCAATTCAACTTTTCTCAAATACTCCCTCCCTCCAATTTTCAAATATTTGAGAATAGAGGGAGTAATACTCAACCATTAGTCCACTACTTACAAAAACATATCATGTACTAGAAAGAAAATTCCATCCTAGTCCTACGCGTAGCTACTCCCGTTGATGTATCTCAAGATTTAAAGTGTATTTAGTCAAAAGAAGTGTGTGTACATGGAGTATGCAATGATACTGCATCATTTAAGGTGGTGTGTATGTTGAGTATGCAAATATATAGTGAGCATGTCGACATACTTATTTACATGTATTATTGCAAGTATTGTTATAAATAAGGCGCTCTTTTGTATTTTTTTTTCATGGGTTGGTATTTAGGTTATCTTTAAATGGGTATATGGGCTTTTAGACACAATGTTGGACTTTTCGTCGTATTTGATTTTTACGCAAACAATATAAATCATGCTAGAAATACCATTAATAATAAAACAAATCACAACAAAACAAAATGATTCTTGTGTATTTTTAAAATCAAGATTAATAGCTGAACTTCGTGTCTCAAAATTAGTGGTGCCATAATCTAAAGGTAAATATGGTACTATGTATTAGGTAATGATATAATTTTATACATGACAAGGGTATGCACTCATTGCTTCAGGTTTTCTTTTGATAGAGACACTCATTGCTTCAGGTTGGCAGCGTCATGACGTGTGCCCAGGCACACCATTTTGAAAACAAATGACGCACAAGCTGACAACGTCGTTTCTGAATTGGCTGTTTCTGATAAATGTTCAGATTTACTAAAAACGAAATGTATACAGCTCAAATGAAATATGTACACTTAGCCTTTCAAACGGAGGTGAACTATTGGTAGGAACCCTTAGTCCTTACCGATGGTTGGACAAACAAACAAAATCCCATCAAATATTATAAATACCGAGCACCTAACTAATTATTAGCTATACAAAACTATAGAAAATTAGCTGGTTTGAATTCAAAGATGTGTACCATAAATTAACTAATAAGTGTGCAATCTATTAGCATCAATTAGCTGATTGATTACAACTAATGCCAGCTAATATTTAGCAGCATCCAAACGGGGCGCTGTGCACAGGGTTATGTTTAGATACAATTGCCTCCTGTCAAACATATATGAGTATATTACATTAGGACATGTAAAATAAGTCCATTTTAATCTACCTTTGGTCGTCTGAGACGTCGTATGTTTTTGGGTGGAACGAGGTAGTGTGTGGAACTAGTGGGCGCCTGCGTACAAGTGTGTGTACGCAAGTGCGCACGTGTTGGGGCGTTGGGGGTGGAGCCTGCTGCCAGATTGCATACGCCGTGCTGTCGCACCGTGGGTGGCAATAACCTCCTCAGATTTCCTCGGCAAATGTTGCCGAGACAGCGATAGCAACCGTAGCAAACGAGGAAATGTGTGGGATCACGCGAGCCGTGAAACCGACCTCGCACGCGAATCGCTTCTTCAATTCATCATCGTTTGCCACGGGCGACGACAGAGCACTGCATGCATTCGGACATACATTGGGTCGCGACCATGCGAACACAGCTTTCAGCAACGACGCTGCGCGTAAGACGGCAGGAAATGGCTGGCGTTGCGTCCAGGGCAGCGCCCTCTTGGGCAGTAGCAGGACGGCGACACGCCACCGTTACGCGTACAGCGGAGCGGGCCTCATGTGATGCCTGATATTTCCGCTTTTAGGTGGCCAGTGCTTAAACAAATACTCTATTGGCTGCTAAAGCTGATGTTACCGGAGGCTAAAAATGGATATGCAAAATACTGTTTACGCACGTACGTAAAGCATAGTTTGAATATACATGAGTCAATAGGACTAGGATTTAAACGCGCCTTGGTGAGAGATGCCTAATGTCAATGGCGACTTCACCGAGTCTAGACGTGCCCAAGGAGAACAAACTAATGACGACCAAGAGCTAACTTGCCTACATAGTTCCATATAACACTAGTTTTGAGTTGGTTCATTAGGCTATCTTCAGCATACTCATCTTATTCCTTAAATTTAAATTTTACAATGTCTGCAGTATCAGAACAGTGCCAAACAATGTCAGATTCCTTAAAGTGAGGCAACTACTGAAGTTAGCCTTATAACACTATGAGTACAACTCATGCGCCAGGTTCTAATAATCTGATATTATATAATAAATGTTTCGCCGTTTTCTCACTAGCGTAGACGTACATGTGCCCCGCACGCAGTCAACGGCATCGTATCCCGCATATTTGGTGGGCCTACATGGATCATGTGAACAGCAAGAGCGTCAAAAAGCGTCGAGGGAAAGGAATGAGTTGACCACCCGAGTAGAAATAGAATGAAGGAATTAATGGCCATTTGATTGATGTCATTTCTTTTTCATTAATTCCAAAGAAAAAATAACACAGGATATGGATACAAAACGAGACAAGAAAAAAAAAAGCTACAAGACAGAAATATTTTACTTCTATTGTTTTTGGACTCTTTCCACCCGAACAACAAAATAGGAAAAGAAAAGAGAATGAAGTAATTAATGGTCATATGACTGATGTCATTCTTTTTCACTAATTACAAGGCAAAGAAAATATCAGGTGGATATGGTTAATAAATGAGATGAGAAAATAAACGACTAAAAGTGGAAACATTTTACTTCTACGTTCTTTACCTCTTTCCACCTCTTTCCAATATGTGAAGTGGAATTAATGTGAGGAGTACGTACTTCTTTTTTATAAACTCTCTTTTACCGTGTAGATTTGATTAACAAACGATTTGAAATAATACAGCAGACCGTGTGTCACGAGACTCACGACCGTGAGAACGACTCCCACACGAGCCTATAAGGGCCTACCGTCCTTCGCTAATCGTATACGTATCCCATCGAGCGACTTCCAGCAGCCAGTACGAACGTTTGTTCCACACTTCCACATGGGGCGTGCTCAGCACTTTTGCAGACGAGTGGAAGCGCCACAGAACCGTGCTGACGGTGCTGTCACGTCGAGTACCATGCTCACTTGCTCAGCGCCTCATCAGCCACGCGTAGCCTTGTTCCACAAATGGAGGCAACAACACAATACCAGCTATAGCGAAACAAGGAAGCGGGCCACATCTACTGAAGCCTGTGAAAGCGAACTTCTCACTGCAGCCCTTTTTCTTGAAACATGGAACAGCTAATGAGCTTCAGATCAATCCCAAATGAACAACAGAGTGGGCTATACTATAAGAGCAACTCTACCCCGGCTAAAAGAGGCTTTGAAACATTCTACTTACATGCTGACATTGACATTGAATCATTGATATTTGATGGCAATGTCGTTGCATACGGTTTCCATGACGATTTTGGATCCGCAAGGTCGTTGCTATCCATGTCAGGCTGTCAGCACCTAAGTAGAATTTCTACGAAACACTTCTGTAGTTGAGCGTGACTCGTACTAGTATAAAGACACAAAAGTAGCCAAAAATCAGGAGGCACCGTGACACTTTCAAATAAGCCTGATTGCATTCTTTTCCCAAGTCATTCGAGTAACCAAGGCTTCCAAGCACTTAGTAAATGTTTCGATAATGCATCTGTAGGGTTACGTCTCTATCACCTCCCACTGGAATGATGATGGGAGTCCAACCAGCCAAGGAAACAAAAATGTTCCATTCTGGTGAAGGCCAAATGGAGCAAATGGATCACTCACAAAATGAAATTCCTATCTAGAACAATGTATATCCATCACAAAGGTTTCAATCGTGAGGACCCCAAAATAAACAACTGCAGGAAAAAAAGCCTGTTATTTGTATTGCTGAGAGAATGACAAGTATCCACTGATCCTGCTGTTCACCAATTTTCCTATGAAATACGGATGAACCATGGCCATTCATCGCGCAGGCTTCTTTGGGCTCGGACTGGGAGTTGGCGGCAGCAGGGCTGTGAATTTGAAGTTGCCAGAGAACATAGCATCTTTGTCTGGAGTTCAAATACAGCGGAAGAGGAGTATCTCATGAGTTTAACATATCCAAGAAAAAAAACGGTTGCCTTGATATGCTAGAGTTGCAGAAATCTAACCAGTCAATGATAGACACGTAGCCTCCCTTCGTGTGTATCTTGCCAATGCCTGAGAATTAATAGAATAAGTAATTTTAAGTTTGTGAGAGACAAATCCATGTTTTGATAGGGTAGGTGTCTACATCAGGAAAGGAGCTTGCCTGGACAGCAGGGGCTGCAGTCCCATCCATAGCCTCAGAACCTTCGTCGGCATAAATGTTCCTAAGACGTACCCATCACACATAATTTCAGAATGCTGAAAGAAAAGACAGCTACGCAACCACCACATAACTCCCATGGTAGGTCTAACAGCAAATAAATTGATTTTCTATTTATTTAGAGTTAACCCATTCACAAATTAAATCATATTCCTTGAGAATGCAAAGTAAAGAAATTTAGCATTTGATACATCTCCTTGTACAAGTTCTTTAGTGTAGAATTCATAAAACAGATGGAACGATCTATTTGCAAGAGAAGCACCAAAACAGTTTGCTTTCATTCACTTAGGAAGTTAGGGACATATGGAGTGACAACTTCATGGAGCAGGGCAGTTTGGAAACACTGGTCCACACAGCCTGATACTTGCAGCTTTCAGTGTTGCAATTAGACATATGCCATATTTGGAACAAAAATGAAGGAAATCATGCTCAAAATTGTTAGGTGGGTTCACACGAAACATTTCATTCTGTATTGAACCAAGCCCTTTAAGTAAACTGCACTTCAGTTGTTATGTAGAGGCTTGCATGAATACCTCCAGATGACATTCACAAGATCATCCTGACGAGCCTCTGGGCTTATCGCAGCATCATACTTCACAATGTTTCCATAGAATATTTTCTCTAGTTCTTTCATCCATTTTGTCAAGAGCAAGTTAACCTGCATATGCATTGGCATGTTATACAAATCACCGAATCAGGTTTCACAAGAGGCAAAATGCACAAAATAACCTGCATATGCATCGGCATGTTATATAAATCAGGTTTCACAAGAGGTAGAATGCACAAAATTTTAAGAATCATGTGACCATTCAAGAGGAACTGAAGATGACATTGAATACTAGGAGTCTAGGACTCAGTACCTTAGCATTAAAGGAGTATTAGCTATGATTACAAGGGAACAGGCAGTACTAAAAATATGAGAAAGTTCTGCACTTCCTCTCTTGATTTTGCAGTTTTGTACATGAAAATCATTTGCATGATGCGGGACTAATGTTAAGAAGTTGGTACCAGTCGAACATTCCAGTCCAGTATGTATGACGACTATATGTGGTTGCTGTTATTGTCTCCATAAGTGTCCATATGTCATCATTTTCCAAAGCAAAAACGAGGGAACCATTTTAGAAACAAGAAGGAAGTGGGACTACTTCCACCCACCCGCGTCTGAAATCCAATGTTCGGCTATCGAACTCCTAAGTACTACCAATATCGGAGGGGGAAGGATGGTAAAGCATTTTTACCAATCAGCGGATAGTTCTTAAAGACTAATGAGGATTACGTCCATCAGATTAAGAATCGAGATGGTAACAGTGCATATAGTGAACAGATATATTTTTTTCTATAAAAAGCCAAACAGTTTACCCCAGCTTTAGAAACCCTGAGCTCTACATCGTGGTTGTACATTTCGTAGATGTACTGTCCGAACTTAACACCATCCTTCCCTTCTTCTTTCAAGCGACGTAGAACAAGCCACATATGGAGAACAAGCAATGAAAATGTTGTCTTAAATGTTTTCTCCAACTGAAAAACTGCAAAGGCACATATAAGATACTTCTTTCTTAATATATGGTGAACAAAAAGATAAAAGCGAACTAAATCAGTTAAGTAAAGCCCAATCATCCTATCATGATACTGATTTCTGTATAAAACAACAAAGATCGCTCATCGTCTGGTTTGCACAACAAGCTACGGATCAATTGAAGTTTAATGTTCTTATTCAACTTCAATACACCTAGCAACAACTTGTAAAACATATAAGGCAGCAAGGAAATAGATCAGAAAACGTGTACCAGTGGCTACTGCATATCTTTGGCAGGCGCCCTCCACTTATAGTTTTTCTGAGGGATAGACAATAAAATTATGCCAAACAAGCTCCTAATTGTGTGCATATATATGAACCCAAGAACTTTCTTCCACATATCATCAGGAATTTACAATTTAGGATCAAGTCCTTGCTGCTAAAGGTAATGTATATCGGCCATTTAGATATTAATAGCCACCGCCATCCTTATCAAATTATTAACAAACTATGCATGTTTTGGTACTAGAAGAGACCAAAATGATAGAATGAGAAACAAACATCGAATGCAAAAAAGGGGGTCAACTAGATCCTGTAATAAGCTGGAAGTTTACCATCATAAATAGAAGGTGTATCCACTTGAGAAGTGATTCGATCATAAACAACATTTGCTCCTCTAATGGCCTTGCTTTGCTTGCTGTAGAACAACAACAGTGTGAGCATGAAGCGCTTGATGCCTTCATACTGTGGATCCACTGCTCTATGAGGGGAGTCAGGTGGCAATGCTAATGAACAGGGCTTGGATAAGAACATAGAATTCAGTCTGACCTGTGAAATAGAAAAGCAATCCCTTAAGCCACAAGCCCGCAAGTATAGGAGTTAACAGCTAAGAGCTAATCGAAATGTCAAGAATGCGAGATGCTCAGATCTACAGAAAGAAGAGCATTGAGTAGAAGTGAAAAATGACGAACGTGAAGATGTATAAGGGAGTGATAACTTGTTGGAATATCTTTATAAAAAAACCTGTTGGACTATATATTCCCTTGTTGTAATATTTCAGCAAATACACATCTTACAGGCCATAAGCTTAAAAAATGTGTCGCCTGCGTATGTGTATTTGTTTAAGTCATACAATAATCTAACGATGGCAAGGTGGAAATGTGGAATACAGGGGAATCAACAACATATAACAACCAAAGCCACGGCAATGCAGAACCACAGTATTTTCCACTATGCATAGTTTGATCCGGTAAACATATTGCAAGCTCCAACAAGGAGCTATGAAGAATGTAATTTGCATGCAACACAACCCCTCTTGAAAAACAAAACACTGATTTGTGCTACCAAACATAAAGTTCCACAACAACAAAACACAAGTCCATATCACCACTGGAGGAATTTACGCAATCTGACACAGCTCAAACTTACATGCGTCCAAAACCCAACCTTCCCACATGAACAGCCCCACAGAAACAGGTGATCCGGTTGCTACCAACGTGGATACCCAACAACCAAGGCCTAAAATGAGCCACCTCAGATCACTTCCATGCCCAAATCCATACAGCTACTCACTCGCCCAAGGCATCCAGATTCACACGGTGCAAACAGAGACCTCAAGTGGCGTGCGCGAGATGCGAGAGCGGCGGTACCTCGGGCCTCGGCCCGGCGGAAGCTGGGTTGGTGGCGCCAGGGCTGCGTGATGTGGCCGGGGCTGTGGCAGCAGCGGCTGCGGCGGACTTGGAAAAGGTTCTCGAGAGGGTTTGGAGAGGAGGCGGCGGAGGATGCCGCGAGGGAGCCTCCGATAAGGCCCTGGAGAGGACGCGGGACTCCGCGGCAGCGGCGGTGGAGATGCGGGACGGCGGAGATGCGGAGGCGGCCGCGCGCCACCGTGACATGGCGGTCTCCTTTCGCTCACGCTTCGCGTCTCGGCGGCCGAGGGAGGGGGCGGAGCCGCGGAGCAGCAGATGGTTTACGGCTCACCGCCCAGGAGAGCGTGGTCACGTGGCGCGCTCGGCTCGGCTCACTGACGCGTAGGCCCTCCCCGCGTCTCGTCCGCAGCCTCAGCCTGCGGCTGGGCGCGGTCCACCTCGGCCCGTGCGCCCCAGAACGGAGCGGACTGGATGGAGGCGGACCCAAAACCCGAAGCCAAACCAACTGATCGGCTTATCCCCTTCGCAGGTCGGAGAAGACAGAGGCGAAGCGCGGCGTTCTGGGGGAGGAGATGGAGCTGATGCCCTCCTCCCGCTCCGTGCTCTCCTCCTGCAACCGTAAGGCCTCCTTCCTCCTCCTCGCGCTCGTGGCGAGATTGCTTGCCTAGACGCGCACGGTCTTGTTCATTCCTCCGTGTGAATTTTGATTATTTATGGAATCCTGCCTTGCGGTTGTGCAGGGCTGGCCGCGCGTGCTCCGTTCATGACGGCTGTCCGCGGGTGCGAAGAGGAAGGAGAAGGGAGCAGTATGGTAAACCCTCGCTCAGCCATTGGGATCGCTTGCCAATGCCAACCATGTGTGTCGCTGTTGAGCCGTTATTTCGCTGATAACCTGCTGGTCATTCGTTCTTGGCACACTTCATCGTAGAATCAAGTGTTCGTTCGTTCTTGACATTTCGAGAGAGACTCGCACTGCTCACTCTTTTTCTTTATCAAGAATTACAGTTCGTACAATGCTATGCTGAATGGAAACTATTCCTACTGTGCACAAACTACAGCATCTTGGGCGGTGAGGAGAAAAACGTGGTACTGGGGAGGATCCCGAGGCGAGTAGCCTTTTCTTTGCTGCTGGCTTCTCCGGCGCTGTCAGTGGCATTCTCAGCCTATGGGAAGAGTAAAAACATAAACCCTTACGACGAAAGGAGGCTGCTTCAGCAGAATAAGAAGATTCAGGAGGCCAACCGTGCTCCCGAGGATTTCCCAAACTTCATAAGAGAAGGTGAGCAATCATGTTCCTCATCTTGGCTTACAAGTTATGGACCATAGACTATGTCACATTCTTCGTGATATGTTGCTACTTGTTATTATCGCAGTTCCTTTCAGATGCCATTTACAACTCATTTTGCTTGATCATATGTTTTTTATATGGGTTGGTTGATGTAATTATAGGGAAAACTAAAAGTCTACAAGCAAATAAGCAGCAGTTTGTTCACCAGCAAACAAAGTTTGTAATCACGTCTAACTTATTTCTCATACTTATTGGCTGTTCCGTATTGATTCGAGTCATAACTTATAAGATAACTTGGAAGGGAATATCATATTGTCCAAGATTATTTAGTTTTTTATTTAATTTACGGGGTTACATTTGATATTCCTTAGCTTTCTTTCAGTTTAGAAATAAAGTGAAAAATAACATGGAGATAGTTCCTGTGCCACTGGAATAGAAAGATTACTATCTTGCTATTTGAGCAATGAAATATGATAAGAAGAATTACTTTTAGTCGAGGTCAACAGTGCAATGTATTTTTTGTTAGTAAGTGCATGGTGCTTTGACAAAAACTAAAGATTTTGGAAGTGCTGATCAAATCCTCCATAGCAACACAAGAGATATTTGATTCTGGAAAACTTAATAATAGTATAATTTTCTTCTCTTAAGTACCACATAATGTTTACCTGTAGGAATGCTGGAATGGTAGCGTAAATCGTAATACAATGCCATTAGTGACTTCATATTGATACATTTATATGTCTGAGAATAATCTTCATCAATGAACTCTGCGTTATGCAGAACAAATGGGAACATTTCTTTCTAGCTTCAAACTGAATAGAACTGTAAAGTATAACCATAGGGCAGTGTAATGCATTTCAGGCTTTCAGGTCAAAGTAGTGACATCAGACAACTACATAACACGGGACTCTGGACTAATGTATGAGGACATTAAAGTTGGGACAGGCAACTCTCCAAAGGATGGTCAGCAGGTTTTTCCTCCAAAGGCGACAAATTTATTTTCATCTGTTTATATACTATTTATTCATGTGCTTCTGATCAATACAATCTTGGTGTTCTGGGATATGAAGAAAATCATCCATTTGTCTATCATTTAATATGGTATGTTTGAAGGTGTGTTACAGAAAAAGATCGATTTGGTCCACTTTCACTGTTACTAGTTACTACTTATTATTATTTGGCCTAGTTGGTTATTTATCAAGTGTGTTTCTTAAGGATGTTCTAAGTTATCCCGTTTGCCATAACTATTAGGACTAAGAAAATGATTTTACATTGCTGCAAAAATACGTTACTAATATGTTTCAGTCATTTCAGTTTATATTTCTAGTATGCTTTCTTTTGCATGATACTGACTTGCTTCAGCTCAACTTGCAGATTATATTTCATTATGTGGGCTACAATGAAGCAGGGCGAAGAATAGATAGCACCTATATTCAGGGTTCCCCTGCGAAGATTCGGTTAGGGAACGGAACACTAGTTCCAGGAAAGTATTCACTGTCTCTATAGTTTTTCCTTGGGCCTCTGATAGTCTGATGCAACTATCACCATTCTTAGTGCTTGCTGGGGCTGCATCTGTAAAGCCAACTTGAAAATATTGCTCTGATGAATTTGTCGTGATGTATTACAGCTCATTTTAGACAGTGATACTTCAGGTTTTGAAGAAGGCATACGGGACATGAAGCCAGGTGGTAAGAGAAGAATTATAATACCTCCAGAGCTTGGTCCTCCTGTAAGTCACTATCTTTGTTTGAATAATAGGCTTGAACTTATGTACTTCCTATGTACAAGTATAACTGTTTTGTGCATTTCTTCTTGTAGTTTATATATATTTCAATAATAGTCTTCACCCTTTTACTGACATCATGTAAATGATCATTTGTGAATAAGATCCGGTGCCTAACTTCTTGCGTAGGGACCAGAAATAAGAGGGATTTTGTTCAAGAATAAAATACCGTTCATTCTATTCTACGTTTGACCGTCATTTGGCTTGTTAACAAAACTTGCCCACACCTCACATTTGATATTGAAAAAATTGGCAACCATCTTTGCCAATGCTTTGGCCTGCCAAAACTTGGGTACGCCAAAATTGTGAATGAACCAAGCAGGCCTGTTGGCTGAATGTGTGGATCGTTTTGGCATTTTGCCAGTGTTACTGTAGTTCTTTTTCCATGTGGAAACATTAGGGGAAAAGGGCCTTACTGAAAGGATAAGCAAAAGAACACTTGTTAAAAGATATTTACAGCCAAGGAGAAGGAAAATTAGAGAGAAAATATAATCACCCAGACTGCTGCGGCATGTGAGCATCAACAAGAGGAGAATCTAGACATTAAAACAAGAATGTACAGGTGTGCGGACGTACCATTTTTTATGGTACAGGCCATCTGAACAATAAAAATGTTCCCTAAATTAAAGGACTTGGTTAAGTAGAAGTATGATTTTGTTAGGTGAGCTCCTATCTGGACCTGGGTTAAATAAGTTAGCTTTACCTGATTTAATAATTCAAATTGATAAGTGTATGTGGTTTTTACTTGATATTTAAATGATTGATATAAAAAACACAAATTATGACATGAGAAAAATGAAAGAGGAAATATGTACTTGGAGAAATTTTCATACAACATTGCCACATTGACCTACAATAGCTCTAAGATGTGCAAACCGCTAGGCTTCATGGCACAGTACTGTTTCTGACATCTCCATTGCATGTGCTCAAGGTTGGTCCGTCCACATTCTTCAGCGCGAAGCAGTTCGAAGTGTTTGACGTGGAGCTACTGGCAGTGCAGGACTGCCAGCGGAGGACGATTGCCTTTTACTCAGATGTTGTGTGCAGTTGAGCTTCTTGTCATCACGCCTCCACCAATAGCACATTGCGTGGCATCTTCCTGCCTTCTTGGCTGCTGACAGAATAGGTGTTGCTGGTCTGAGTTTTTGTAAAATTGTATAGTGATAGTAACCAGCTGTTGTTACTGCGACAGTACAGTTGCTGATGATTGGCAATGGTAGTGTATTAGTTCATCGATTTTGTCTTGAATCTCATGATGGTGGGATATTTGCATCTGGTGTGTCTTTTTTTAGGAGTTGGCATGTGTACATTGATGTTGAGGTTACTCCTACCTCAGCTCAGCTCCATC
Organism: Paspalum vaginatum; assembly: GCA_030272315.1. NCBI lineage: Eukaryota > Viridiplantae > Streptophyta > Magnoliopsida > Poales > Poaceae > Paspalum > Paspalum vaginatum. The sequence continues at coordinate 7,222,517 of CM059013.1, read as the reverse complement.
TCAGCTCTTAAACTCACCTACTCTAATGGGTTTGGTAGTGGTTTTGTAAACATATCCCCAGGGCCATTTGGTTGTGGAGTATGGAATGAATCTATCCTTGATTCTCTATGTTTGGTAGGAGGGATGCAATTGTTCTGATTATTTTAAACATAAATGCTTGTTGAATCAAGTTGTTTAACTTCTAGAGGTAAACATGCTGAGACCAGAATTAAATGGTATGAACACATCACAGTAGAATCCCTTAAACATTCCTATGATTCTCATTTCTCAGTCATCATCCTTAAGGAACTTCATGCAGGTTCTAGGACCCCCATTCCTGAATCGTTTTTTTTTCTTTCAGACGTCCATTTCTGAATCCTGGACGTGAAACTGGCGCATTTGGGACTTTGGGCGGTGTACGCCAGCCACGACCACGATAGCTCCTGTGCCTCCAGGCCCTCCACTCAGGTGAGGCGCGGCGATATGCCTAGTATTTCCGGTGAATGCTGAGATAATCTATTCGGGAAGGCATCAGATCCAGTGCAGCTCTTTGGAAAAGGCAGCACGCAGGTCAGCAACGAGCCGCTTTCCGAAGGGATATGGACGGGCGTGAAAGCGAACAACAAGGCCCTTGTCCCGTAGCGTCCTGCCGTGAGCTCGACCGAGCCCACGACGCTGTTGTCCGGGCCCGACCAGGACTGGGCCCACGTGCCGACAGGACAGGGGGGACAAAACCGTCGCATACTCGCATCGGCGAGTGAAGTGCTGTACAACCCACTTGCGAAATTAGATTTTTTTAAAAACACTTGCAAAATTCGCGTTTATTTTCCTGTTTCGCGGTTAGGAGGTGGCGCCACAGACTTCTTTTTACTTACGATAGAGTTGCAAAAAATATCATATATTCCGTATGAATTTTTACATTCTAGCTAATATTAAGTGTTCACCTCTAGTCAGCTCTATCACAGTTTAGTGTATTTTCGTTATGCGAAGCTATTCATGTCAGTGCTGACGCTTTTAGATTTATCTGATGCTTTGATTATGCTTGTTTCAGTTACAATAGCCACAGAAAAGCATGATGGACAACAAAACTAACTTATGGCAAACTTAGGCCCCTATACGGAAGCCACGGGATTTTGGAATCCTAGATTTGACAAGCTAGATTTTGATCTATACATACCGTCATATTCTATAAGCTAGAGTGTGAGATTGTGGAATCTGAAATCTGGACAAACATAGATTGTGGATTTTAGAATCCAGATTGTACAATTCAATGTGATTCTTGGTGTGAGCTCTAGAAAATGCAGTGTTTCTCTTGTTTCCAACTATTTGACTTCGATGATACTTTGATTCAAATTTCCTCCTCCATCGGGAAAAGATATTTCCGACATGACGACTACGAAAAGTAGTTAGCGTGATGCCAAACTTTAATAACCGAATGCTATTGATTAATGTCCGAAGGGAGTTCATCGATGGATTCACACAGACAAGAATAGACCGAATCAACTTAGGGCATGGGCACATGTGTGTTAAGGTGGTTTTTTTTTGCAATAAAGTAGAATAACATATGGGTCCTTTGCAACAAAAATTCAATGGGGCACTGGCAAAAAAAAAAAAACATCCAATGGGGGTACTTCGAAAAAAATCCAATGTGGGTGAAACTCAAAACTTCACACCCACATGGATGGTTTTCAGATTTTCCAGTATATTCATTTTTTTCTATAAGAAGGCACTATGTGTAAGAATAGCAACGCAATCCTTTTATCCAATAATAACCATCGTTTTAGCAAAATTTAGATAACTTGGTGGAGGTGGGCAAACACATATGTACTGGCATATGGTTGACAGATATTAAAACCACAATTATTATAGGGACGGAAAGGAGCGTGCTCTTGATTGACCAGTCGTACAATCAGATGGAGACAACGCAGTGCGGACTAACTCAAAAGAGCTATCCTTGTACAAATTAGTGTAAAGATAATCAACCTACACAGATATTGATGCACGAACACTATGGGAAAAAGGAGAAGAAAAGGATAGATGCGTTGGGGCCTCTCAAACACTAGTTACCGGATATATTCCAACGACCACAAAGATTCCACGTTCTCATGCTCCATCCATATGCAAATAAAGTTTGTAGAAAGATACATGTTTATAAACAAAGCTAAAGTTAGGGACCATCAATCTAATTTAATTTACGTGTTAGGTACCGTACCGTGGTTGCATGCTTGGTGTGTCGGAACCACGGCAATTCCAATCCACGGGTAAGGTAAACTCGCCTGAGCAGAGAAGAGTAGAAGATACGAATACGATGGATGAACGCATCCGTATCTGTCGTGGCTGGTGCGACTAGACCACGACATCGCCCAACCGACAGGGGCCTCTGGTGACGCCGCTCCTCGTCGCGTACGTGCAGACAGCGACCACATGGCCGCCGCATCCACAATGATCCGTGGCTCGTGACTGCCGCCCGTACACTGACCAGTGACGCTTCGTCGAAAGAAAATCACTGGCAACGTCGACCTGGCCGATGACTCCGCCTGACCAGTTGACAGCCCATTAGCAGCAGCACCTGCATTAGCTAAAAATTAGTTGACTATATCCAAATACTCTCTAACTAACCTTACTCCAGTGTCCACTTATTAGTGGACATAATCACCCAACTCCGTTAATTTATCTTTCTACTTAATACGGAGTTTCATGCCAGTGATTAGTTGCATATTGAACCTGCTCTGTGCTCTCTTCTCTTCTGCATTTCCGTTAATCTATGTTGCTTGGGAATCTCCGCAACGTCTCTCCGCTTTCGGCTTCTCCCCTCCCTCCCCCATGCCCCATCCACGCCCCGCCACGCCACTAACCCGCACGCGCCGCAACAACCGCCACCTCTCCTTGCAGCTGGGCGCCTGGGCACAGAGGGGGTCGTACGGGGTATGGTCCATCTGTCAGTGACCAGCGCAGCGCTCGCTTTTACCTTTTGACCCCCCAACGGCCGCCGCTTTTTAAAGCGACGCGGTACCTTCTCACCAGTGTACTGGCTGGCGCTAACCACTCCGCTTCGCTTCCGCTCTACTCCACTCCACTGCGCCGCTCCTGCTCAGCTCCCTCGAGCGCGGAGCGCGTCGCCGCGGCGGGCCGGGCGATGCCGAGCTCACGGAGGACCACGGGCCGCGGTGCCGCGGGCGGAGGGGGACCGGGGGCGGGCGATGCAGGAGACGGGGACGAGCGGGTGCCGCCGTTCATGGGCAACAACCGCGACCACAACCCGCGGGAGCTGCGCTCCTGGGCGCGCCGCACGGGGTTCCACTCCTCCGCCTTCTTCTCGGGGGAGTCCAACTCCAGCTTCGCCTCCTCCGCCGCGCCGCAGCCCCCGCCGCCGCCTCCCCCGGCCTCCTCGCGCCGCCCGCCGCCGGCGCCGGACCGGCGGCGGGGCCCCGACCCGGAGGACGTGGACGACGACGGCCTCGATCCCGCGCCGCCGCTGGACCTGGAGCGCGGGCCCGCGCCCGGGCGCGGCCGCGGCGGGCGCCCGCGACGGCGCATCGACCTCCGCGGCGAGCTCGAGATCCCGCCGGGATTCGGCCGCGAGGAGGCGGCGGACCCGGACGCGGGGAGGGGAGGCGCGCGCGGGGACGCGAGGAGGAGGGGCGCCGGCATCGAGAGGGATCAGGCGGCGGGTAATGCGGCCCGGAACGCGAATGGCGCGCCCGCGGACGCCGAGGCGAGGAAGAAGGCGGAGGCGGCGGAGGCGAAGCGGAAGGCGGAGGAGGCCGAGGCGAGAAGGAAGAAGGAAGAGGAGGAGAGGGACGCCGAGCTGGCCGCCTACTACCAGGAGCAGTGGGCGAATGAGGAGGAGGAGGGAGCTGCGGACGCTGCCGTGGCCGAGGCCACGGCCGAGACGGCGCCACTGTATGGGTCGTCGGGACTCCGGTGTGGTGTCACCGAGAACCCCGGGTGGGGTGAGTTCGCCGGTCTCTACTTTGTATTGTTTCATATTGCATAATTGCATTGAAATCTACCAACACAATGGCGAGTTACAACCTGCATTTTGTGCAGAGGATTTTTTTTTTGTTGGTCGAGTCTTGACGATAGTGATGTTCTAAGAGTAATCAATAGTCATCCTGATAGTGATAGTGGCCATACATATACTTCATCCGTGATTGTCGAAGTCAGTTTTGGTCAAGTAATCATCAATGTCACTGTTCCAATTACACTTCCCTTGTGATTGTGAGGAACTGGAATAAAAGAAAAGTTGGAAATGGAACGAGATGTGTGCTGTGAATTTACTAATCCAGCCATTTCTTAAAGCAATAACAGCGAAAATGCATTGCTTAGTATAAGGAACTTGGAAAATCACTAATTTTAGCTGTGCAAAACGAGCAGGACCTAACTTATCTAATTTTTTAGATTGTATCATGGATGCTCTGCCACACATGCCTTCTCACTACATTTACCTGATTCTACTTGAATTCTCGATACGACTAGAGGTATGTTGAAACACTAGAAGGAGACCACTATTTTGTTGACCTGCTCTGATTTCAAGAGCCGAGTAAACAATCTCCCAAGGATGGAGGTGTGGAGTCCTTTTTATGTCCACCCATCCCTGCCTGGTCTAAGTTCAGTATGTAGGGTTTAAAAAAAGAATTAGGTTTGCCAACGCCAAGGGTGAAATGGAATACACAATTCCGTAGAAGCAGCATTTGTTAGATCCTTTATTCATCAACTGTTTATATATCTCTTCACTGTAGTGGATAAAAGAATGAATTCCTTGTTGTAATTATCCCTTTGCCAGGGGAAAAGATTGATAGGAAGACTTCCGTCGTTTATTGTCCATATTTGATATGTGATTATTTCAATGTTTGATGACTTTTAGTGCTAATCCAATTATAATTGATGTTGTAACTATTTATCGTGATTTTCTTTTTCAATTGCAGTGCTCCTCATATTTTATGGCATACAACATTACCTGTCAATAGCTGGCTCACTTGTTTTTGTTCCTTTGATACTGGTACCAACAATGGGTGGATCTGATGTACGAATCTTTCCTTTCTTTCTTAATTGTTCATTTGCTATTATTTGCATTGAAACCACCTTAACATAATTAATTCCTTTATTATGGCAGGAGGACACTGCAACAGTCATTTCCACCATGCTATTAGTCTCTGGTCTTACTACAATACTTCATACTTTTTTGGGTTCTCGGCTTCCACTGGTTCAAGGAAGCTCTTTTGTATATTTGGCTCCAGCGTTAGTAATTGCGAACTCTGAGGGGTTCAGAAATCTGAGTGAAAATGTATGATTCAATCCTAGAGCCCTTCTACTTTACCTGCACTTTTCGTCATGCGTTGTTTGGGATTTCTGAGATTGAAATGGGGTGACATCAGTCATCATGCAGTGTGTAACCTCAACTTATCGTGGGATATAAACGCCAGTACATTTAGGATCCAATGGGGATGGGGCTGTTTGGAAAGGGGAGACTGGATCTAAATCCTTAGGAGAATTCCTAGTTCATAGTGTACAAGATGTTCAGATAAGGGCGCAGACAATGGAGCTTCATGTGCTTTGGTTTCTGGTCTTAGAAGTTGAGAGTAATGGCATCTTAATTTTGCAGATTGACGTGATATCTCCAAAGGAAATAAACAAAATTCACAAAGTATACATTCTGTGGTCTAAGTTATTAATGTGTACTTCTTTTTGGAGATTTCATTGACTTGTCAAAATCGATAGCTAAATCCACTTGTTTCTTATACTCCTGTAATTATCGTGATGATGCTCATGTGTCCCATAACCACCAAATACCCATGAACCAGTGTCCCTTGCAGTAGGGCAGCGGTTTTTCATGCTTCCTGAATTTTATCCACTATGCTCCCTACCGACCCTGATTCTATTGGAGAGGGCACAAGGGAGTTCTGCTTTGACCTGCACCTGCCAGACCTCACAGTAGCCAATATCTTCATGTAAAGATGTGCAGATGTGGATCCAATTCCCACAGAACATGTTTCCTTGTTTGTACAATGCTGCAACCAAGGTATGATGTGGAATGGCACATGCTTTGCATTGAGCTATGCTTTAACATTGAGCGCTAGGTCAAACCATTTAACTCAGGATTTAGCCTTGTAGGTTATTATAAAGGGCAACCCTAGTGCATGAGCTCCCGCTTGTGCAGGGTCTCGGGAAGGGTTGGACCCACTTTGGGGTCTACTGTATTATTTGTATGCAGCCTTTCCCTCATTGTAGGTTATTTTGAGAAAAAAAAAACACCTTTTTGAAGACAAACGGGCCTCTATTAATTTAGATTTGTTCTATATGGTATGCAGAAATTCAAGCACATAATGAGGGAATTACAGGGCGCTATACTTGTTGGTTCAGTATTCCAGATAATATTAGGCTACACTGGTCTTATGTCACTGTTTCTGAGGTATGCCAAGGAAACTACCCTAATTTTACAATCTTGGATACAACTTACAAAAAATGTAATATGTTTAACGCCTAACTGTGGCTTTACAGGTTGATAAATCCAGTAGTTGTTGCGCCAACTATTGCCGCAGTGGGTTTGGCGTTTTTTAGTTATGGTTTCCCTCAGGCTGGGAGTTGTGTTGAAATCAGCATGCCCCTCATTCTGTTGGTTCTTCTGTGCACTCTGGTATATCCTTACAACTTTCTTTTGATAAGAACAAGACTTGCTCATGTCTTACCATTTTGTTTTCTTTGCTTCTGCTTGCTTAATCCTTATTTGTATGCTAAGCACTGTCACAAAGCATGTTTTTTTCTCGTGAACCTGTATTTCTCCATGTCTTACTGATTAACATACTTGTCCATTTCAGTACTTGAGAAAAATATCCCTGATTGGCAATCGTATCTTCCTTGTCTATGCGGTACTTTTCTAATCCTCTCCCAGTACATCATTGCCCTTTGTGCGGCTTGTTGGTTGTGTGCTGACTGAGTGACTGCACTGGGGATCTATTGGCGGCAGGTACCTCTCAGTGTTGCAATTGTATGGGCATATGCATTCTTCCTAACTGCTGGTGGAGCATATAACTTCAAAGGCTGCAGCCCAAATATACCCACTTCAAACATATTATTGGATTCATGCAGAAGGCATGTAGAAACAATGAGACACTGTCGAACTGATGTTTCTACTGCATGGAGAACTGCTGCCTGGGTGAGGGTTCCCTATCCATTCCAATGGGGCTCTCCAACATTTCATTTTCAGACTGGTATCATCATGATAATAGTTTCACTAGTTGCTTCAGTTGATTCGGTGAGTATTTACTGCTCCATCAGCAGAGTAGCCTCTTCATGAAAAAAAATACGAGTTCAGTCTTCAGATGCACTGACATGTTTGCTGCATATGCAGCTTTCATCATACCATGCTGCATCGCTGCTGGTAAATTTAAGTCCACCAACACGAGGAGTTGTTAGCAGAGGGATTGGGCTTGAAGGGATTTCAACTTTTATTGCTGCAGTGTGGGGTACAGGTACAGGATCAACGACATTAACAGAGAACATACATACCCTAGAAACCACACAAATGGCCAGCAGAAGGGCTTTGCAGTTTGGGGCAGCCTTCTTGGTCATCTTCTCATTCTTTGGTATGAAGTGACACTTCTGTATTGCAACTTGCAAGTATATATCAGCGCTTATATATTAACTGTGGACTCCCTAACCCAAATTCTTTGGCTGCAGGTAAAATCGGAGCTCTCCTTGCCTCTATACCTGTAGCGTTGGCTGCCTCCGTTTTGTGCTTCACATGGGCATTAGTTGTGGCACTCGGTTTGTCCACATTGCGGTACACCCAAGCAGCAAGCTCCAGGAACATGATAATAGTTGGATTTACTCTATTCATCTCTCTGTCAATCCCCGCATACTTTCAGCAGTACGAACCCAGCTCCAGTCTTATCCTGCCAGGCTATCTTATTCCATATGCTGCAGCATCAAGTGGACCAGTTCGCACAGCCAACAGTGGGGTGAGCTCTCTCCCTTCCTCTTGCACGTTGAGCTGGAATGTCGTTCTATCTAATCACTGGTCTAACATGCCAAAGTGTCCTGCAGCTGAATTATGCGGTGAACGCACTCCTGTCTATCAACGTTGTGGTGGCTCTCCTTGTCGCGTTGATCCTTGACAACACAGTACCAGGTAGCAGACAAGAACGTGGTGTGTACATTTGGTCAGACCCCAAATCCCTGGAGGTCGATCCTGCGACATTGGAACCCTATCGATTGCCCGAGAAGATCTCGTGCTGGTTCAAGTGGGCAAAGTGCGTAGGCATCTAACAGCTTTGAGGCTCGGCAGTGAAGATTCCATTTATTCCATTGGTACCTGCTATTGTAGGGTTTACTATATGACGATGAAAAATAATACTATATATATACGGACGCTACGTAGTCGCTAGACACCTTTGAGGCCCTGTTTTTCATTGGTTAGGTTAGGAAGTACCCATGTAAAGTTTATGGTTATATTAGCAAGGCCACCACGGCTACACCATGCATAGCCTGTAGGAATGATACGTTCTACGGTAAGGTGCATTATTTTTATTTTTATTTTTGCAAGGAAAAAGCTTTCCATTAAACCAAGGAAGCAGCACTTTCAGCTACAACCAGATCCTCTACTCCTTCCAGTGCCCTCCCAAAACAGGGAGTAACTGTGACGTTTGTTTTCTGCATAAATGATAAGCTCAGATGACCATTATATAGCGAGCCGCATTGACTTGTCCATATAGCGTATATAGGTCAAATTTACCATGGTGGTAACGTGCCTCGAGAGCCGAAACAAATTTGCAAACATCGACGCCCTGTGAGAGCCCAAACAAATTTGCAAATATAGCGGACGATGGTGAAGTACAAGGCTCTTTTGTTTTCATCAAGCATTGAAAAGCTTAAATGTAAAACCTCTCCCCAGAGACAGAACAGGAAAAAAATTGTGCAGTTTTGCGTTACGCCACTAGTATAGGATACCATCTAGGGTACAATAGCTTCCGCTGTCATACTGCGCAAAGTTGTGTTTCAGTTGGTAGGGGCCGGCTTGCTGTATGAGCATCCTTTGCGGTTGCACACGGTGCGGAAGGGGTAGTTCAAGTTGCTGCACTCAGGGCAGGTCCAGCTCCCTTCAGGTGCATCCATGTTGATGTTGTCCTTGCGAGATGAGATTGTGTTAACTCCCTACATGAGTGGAAGACAAATATTAGGACAGGAAAGCATCATCAATCCAAGATACTCAGTTCACGAAGGTTAATGATCTATTTATCACGTCCGAGATACTCAGTTCACAAAGGTTAGTAATCTATTTCTACTGTGCCACATGAAACTACTAAAGTAAAACATAGATAAGCTTCTTTATGCCATACTATAGTTAAGAAAAACATAACGATGGTCTGTATAGTAGCTAAGAGAATAATAGTATTGTTGTATTGACCGTAGTCCAGGTACAAAGATAGTCAAGCTTACAGGAGTTGGCCTTGGGGCTCCACATTTCTTCATATTGCAAGTGTTCCTGAAGGAGAAGTTAATATTGTCACAGTTGGGGCAGGTCCAGTCACCCTCAGAAAGTCCATCGGGGCCTACATATGAGAATTTTTCACAAGAAACAGCTAAGAAATTAAAAAAAAGGAACAAAAAGACTGTCAGGCAAAGGAGAGAGTGGAATGCAGCAATCTAAAAATCAATTAACCGTGGAAGACAATGGCTCTACCCATGAACGAACATGCTGATCAACTTTATTTACTCCCTGCAATTCTCTACAAAGTGGCCTGTGCAATGAACCAATTAACTACTAATAAACCTACTTCTGGGCTCAAAGGATACCTAAAGGCTACCAAACACGCTGCAGTATGTTTCAATTTCACCAAAATGTTAAATCATTTGCCACTCACTTTAGTAATATTGATTATTGATTAACGTGTGTAAAAAGTCAAGACATGCTGGTGCTGCAAGTTACAGACTGAACTAGCCCATTGTTTTTTTTAAAAATAAAACAGGTACTCCCTCCGTCCCAGAAAACAAGTCATTCTAGGAATTTTTTAGACAGATTAGTACCGGTGAGAAATGACCTTGATGCCCTCCTAAAATTTAGGATCTCCAGTGCGGAGAAAGGGAAGGAAGAGTGATTTGCATGCGTATGTAATTAATGATGGCATGTTGCAAGGTGGCATGCAGATTCTATCCGCATGTTTAGGAAGCAAATTAAAAGTGCGCCAACAATGAGTGTGATTTGTTTGCGGAAAGTATGCACCGTGGACCAGCATATCCCAAAATAAACGCGCGAATGATTAGGGAAGTGCGTACGACAACTTTTTTTTGGGATAAATCCTCAACCCCAGAACGACTTGTTTTTTGGGACGGAGGGAGTATTTGGTAGGTGACTCTTACTGGATTTCAACTCTAGCCTACACCAACTTGGTTGGGACTGAAAGGCTTTGTTTTTGTTGCACAAAATTAAGTATTTAATGCAGTTAACTATCAAATGGAACCATCAGTTCATAAAAAAATGTTACACATCAGGCACTGAAAGGAGTTAATCAATAATTGATGGATGCTACTAAAACTACAACACTGATGAAATAGAATACATACAATCAAAACTAGAACAAAGTGAATAGGAGATTATCGCTCACCTCCACGGCGTTTTCGTGAAGCAATGTTGTCATTGTTTTCTGCTAATGCTCCACCAGACCATGGGCTAGAAACCTATTACAGACATAAAGCATGATCACAGCTCCCCCCAACAAAAAGGGCAATAAGTTTATAGCTGTACTAAAGACAAACCGGCATTGGTGAGCCTCTAAACCCATAGCCATATCGGCCTAGCTCAGGTCCTGGGCCATACCCCATACCTGTGACAGTTACCAAAAAGAATCACACAACAATCACGTAGAGTAAATGATGAATAACTACAATTATGAACTGTGGATGAAACAAATACCACCCATCGGCCCAGGTTGGCCATATGAAGAGAAAAGGCCATATGAACCAGGAGCTCCTACTGGCGGACCATAACCATATCGCACCCCAAGGTGAGGATATGGGGCACCATAGCTACCAGATCCAAGTGGCATTGGAGGTGGGGCGCCACCACCTCCTCCATAAAATAGAGGTGACCGGTCATATCCAGCAACAGGAGGTGCTGGCAGCATTCTCTGTAAAACAAACACAAGTTAATAAAAAGGCATCCCAAACAGTTGATAACCCAAACATGATGCATGAACCTATTCGATTCATGTTGTGGTCATATGGAACACATCAAATTTTAAGCAATCAGTGCCATAAGTATGAACCATAACTCCTTGAGTAGTAGGTGTGGTGCTCATGTATCGTATATATAATTATATATAGTAGAAAATCTCAAGAAACTGGTAAGGGGTATTAAAAGTTTAAAACATATACACGCAAAATTTCCCAGGATGCAAAAGAGAGGGGGAACAACCAAAGAAAGCTCCAGACCTCCAGATGTTTGACTTATGTTCCACTAGACACTACAGATCATTAATGACATTAGTTAGGAAAAAAATCTATGACAACTTACTGGACTTGGACTCGGTGATGGACGGGGTGCACCGCAGGCTCCACGGTTGCAAACATTTCTAAAACTGAAGTTGACATTACCACACTGAGGACAATTCCAGTCCCCCTCCCTTACAGACACTGAAAATAGTAGAACTTTTTTTAACCAACAGGACTCAAGCTAAAACAAGACAGTGTGGTTAGTTTCCTTTCCAAATGGGGTGGGAAGAGAAGACAGTATAATACACAAAGGACATTTTAACTCTGGGAGTTCTCCCAACAATGGTAAACGACGGCTATCATTGAACACATCCATTAAGATAATTAAACGGACACTTTATTACACTCAATCAAGTCAATATGAGTTGATGTTTACGAAAAATGAAAATGAACTGGTTTCAGTTCCCCTTTTTTTGTCCTAAACGTCGGCTAATATTAACTGGAGGTAGTATGACATAGATTTACACTCATTCTTCAGGTGGCGGCCTTTCGAACCCCAGAAACTACTTATCACAAGTTTGCAATCCACATGGTACCAATCAGAACCAATTTAGAAACAATCAACAGAAGTATTGTATATCAAATTAAACAACTGTGAATTTTTGTTCATGAGAGCTCCATGCAATATAAATAGGACAAAAATGTTGACAACAACCCACAGGTAGGTTAAAGCACCTAAGCTAACCAAAACGAAAACGGAATTCAAAGTCCCGTGAAATAATCTAAATTTCCCAAAGCACATACAGAAGATGATGGATCTAAATACGCATCCGCCAATTATTATTATATTCTAGACGCTAATTATATCCATTGCATCTATTCTCGACACTTATATTGCACTCAATTGTACCTTGTACACGCCTAGGCTTCGTGATTAATCAGATTGCCTAATCCACTAACAAAAAAATTGAACATCATCGTGAAGATCTCCAATTTCCCACACAACCAAACCCTAAGTCCCTAACCAGGGCACAGCGGCGACGGAAAAATATATCAGCGTGGGCTCACCGTCGTTACGCGACCTCTTGGACAACGCGCCTCGGTTCTCCACCTGCGCGACAGCACCGAACTTTACCGGAGTCAATTGATCAGTAGGCATAAAACAAGCGCCAGGGACCAAACCCTAGGCCGAGGCCCGGGCCATAACCCATCGGAATCGGAGGCGATGGGTTAGGGAAGTACCTTGGCGGAAGCCATCGGCAAGGAAACGAAACTCGGCGGCGGCGGGAGGAGGAGAGGTAGGAACCGCTGCGCGAGAAGCGGACGGGTCACGAATCACGACTCGAGACTCGAGAGAGAGGTCTCGCTAATTTTATTTGTTTCTTTATTTATTTTCAGGGGTCTGGGGATCGTGTGCTGTATGCCTGTACACGTGGATTCGATGCGCTGGCCACGCGGTGTGCCTCGCTGTGAGTGGGGCAGGTTTAATTTTTCGGCGAAATTTTGCCGAAATTTCAAGTGAAAATTTCGCTGGTATACGGGAAATGAAATTTTGGATTTTTTTTCGTTATTTTTCGTTTTGAATTTGAAATTTTGAAAAAAATTATAAAAAAATCGAGAAAATATATGATAAAAAACTAGATGTTTTTTTGAAGCCATCAGCACTAGAACTAGAACTAGTTCAAATCTAAGTGGATTTGCTTTGTTAAAATGACGATTTGCGTTTGGACTCGTTAAAAACCCTTCAACCCTAAGGTTTTTCCGAGCGGAATCCGCCGCCACCAGCTTGAAAACCAAAGGAAGGTAAAGGATTTTGGTGATTTTTATGCATTTTGATGCCGATCTATAGTACTTAGTGTTTATTTGTGAATAATATTCATATGTGCAGTAGAAAAACCCAGTGTGTGGACTGTTAATGCTTAGGGTTAGTTGAATGTTAGGGATTTCTTAGGTGATTTGTGAGTTCAAAAGCTTAGCGATGGAAATAATCGTTGATTGTTTCGTGTTAGGTTTTGTGAGTTGAAACATGGCACGTGCAATTTAGACTATGGCTTGGATTGTAATAAACTTATGATGGAAGAGGAGTGTAATTGTGATGGAATTTTGAACCTTTTGAGGTTTAGTACCTCAAAGAACATACCTTTAGTTTGAGATTGAGCTTTCATACTATCTTGATTATTTATTAAGTACCACGTGATAATGTGATATACATAAACATTATTTATTATATTGAACTTCGGTTTTCATGTGGACTATGCAATTTATGTACTATGAACTTGTATTATGATTTAGGAATTGTACCTATGTATTTACGTTATTGTAATAAATTTAGTTTTCATGCATTTTATTTGTGATTTCATATGATAGCATATATTTGTATGCATTTGTTATGAATAATTCATATGGAATATATTCAATATGCATTGTACATATAATACAAAAGATAAAAACAATGTTCTATCATTTTTTTTATTTTTTCATATGTTGGAAGAATTTCTCAGTCGAAAAACAGCATTTTCAGACGGAAAACACCGAAATTTCGGCTGGAAAAAACGGAATTTCGTTTTTGAATTTGATTTGGCTTTTCGTTTGGAAATTTCAAAATTCGCGGAATTTCGAGCGAAATTCTGTTTCCGCCCCTCACCGGGATTTTGTTTGGGAATAAAATTGTTAATCCTGGAATGGGGTAGAGCGTCGCCAGCGGGCCACCTACCGGAGCGGTGTTTTGTCGATGCGACCCTATATGTTTCTCCGCAATGTAAAATGGTATATTTATAATTTTTAATTCAAAATAAATATGAATATGATTCGGATTCGATCTTTAAAATTTCTAACAACATCTAGGAACCCTTTAGGCTGAATCCAACGGGAAAACCAAAGGACGAAATTTACACTGCGGTAAGAATGTACACAAAGTGAAATTTAAGATAGTATTGTACGTTGGTCCGCTCTGCTGCAATCAGCTTTACCACCTTTAGGTATGTCTGCATTGTAGCTACTCCGTACATACCTAGAATAGTGGCGGTTATTGAACTAGAGTTAGATTCCATGCCATGAAGAAGGTGAAAGTTAAAATACGCAAATATTAACCGAGGTCCACTCAAAAAAGCATTATTAACAGAGGTGCTTGGTCACGGCACGGGCGGGTTATGATTCTACAAATAACACGATTATTACATGACAGAGTACAACTAGGGCTGTTTAGCGCGCGTTGCTGCGCTCTTGGTAGGATGGCCTGTCTGTGAGAGAATTGGACTTTTGCTGTTAACGTACTGGAGCAGCACACCGACGTGCAGCACCGCGACGTGCAGGCACAGTGAAAGCAGCGAAACGGATGCATAAAAAAGGAGAGGTCACCATGTACTGGCGCGTCCGACGGCAGAAGACACACAACCAGCTTGTGGAGGCAGCGGACAGGAACGAAGCAGATGTCGGGCCAGGCACCTCCATCAGCACCGTGGGCCGAACAACGGGCACAAGCCCAGGAGGCCAGGACTACACAGCCGCGTAAAAATAACGCTAACCATGAGCGTTTAGGACCGTTCATCAGAGAAGGGTAACACGCGTCGTGCAATAGAAGAGAACGAACCAGATCATTGGCATCCTCCGCATGACATGAAGTACACTATACATGTATATGTATGATGTTGAAGTTGAAGTCGTCATAGGGCTTCGAGTCTATCAGTTACATTACGGCAGGGATCAAAACACACGAGTTTCCTTCGTGGGCGTCCCGGGGCTGTGCGAACTGTGCGAGGCTCTTTAAAACTAAGAGCCTCTCAGTTAAGGGTTATACACTTATATATTGGTTAGATATATTATTGCTATTGAAAACTCATCTTAAGCTAGTTATATGTATCAAAAATGTGATGTTTCCATTGTTGAAATCCCAAGGAAATCCGATACCTAAAGATTAGATGTTTTCTACTGAAAATTATGTAACACTCTCGTACAGTATCTAGACTATACCTCATAATTTATAAAGTAATACCTACATTGCTACTCCTTCTGTTACAAATTGTAAAGAGTTCTAGCATCTTTGTATCAGTCTAACTTTTGAATGCTGATGAATTACACACATGTTGATGAATCTAGCATGTATATACGTTAGATGAATCTTAGATAGGCCTAAAATCCATTATAATTTAGAACGAAGAGAGTATTTTCCATTTTGATACGTTAATTTAGGCCCTTATGTATTGTTCTGCACGGGACCACCAAATTCCTAGAGACGCCACTGGTTTCCTTACTAAAACAATAAAGAGTCCAAATAATCCCTGCGCATCACCCTGCACCTCATCACCTTAAATTTGTTCTATGATATTTGTTCTTTGCTGTTCGTTGTTATTTGCCCTTATATTTACAAGAATTTTTTGACAGTTTTTTGTTTATACAGGAACTGCTCTTTCTTTCCTGTTCGTTGTTATTTTCCCTTATATTTGCAAGTTTTTTTGACAGCTTTTTTTTTTGTTTATACAGCAACTGATCTTTCTTTGCCCTTCACGCGTGGTGACGCTGTCGCTAAATAACAGCAACTGCCACCAAATGTCAGGTTTACAGCAAGAAATTGCGTATGCATTTTTTTCCGCAAAGCCCTGTTTGCAGGTCTTCCTTTTTCCCATCACTCGTTATCTGTTAACACCTTTATATTGCAATGGGTCCACTGTGATGCAGGAGATTGGAACGTTCCCTATCAGTTGGTAGAAGTCACTTTGAGATTTAGATTGAGTAGTCAAACATATGTCCTTGTGTTGTGAGAAAATGGCCACGTACTAGGTACTTCTCAGAATTCAGAACATCAGATCACTTTCCAGTAAACTTTGTCAGTGCAAAATTCTGCAGGTGCAGAGAGTACCATTGTTTGTAGGTAATAATAATGTTTTCTTATTCATCTCTGTTTCACAGGAAGAATCTGTGGGATTGTATCTGTTTTATGCTTTGTGTTTAGACACAAGTTTGGGCAAAGCAGTTCAACAAAGGTGCATGCTTCTAGGCCAAGGGGCCTTGCCTTTGGACTTCGTCAACACTTTTAAGTTTTATCTGCCTATGATAAGCTGGTCTAGCATTCTAGATTCTGTTCGCACTTGTTAATTATCGTTGAGGTAGGACTGACAGAGCAACAGTTAGTTGTTCTTGATCATGCATGGGCAAGAAATTGCAGCAGCTGAAAGCGCCAAAGAAGAAAAACATTCAGGGTGCATCGATGCTCAGCGTGGAAGGTCGCAGGATGATCAAATACCTGTAGATCATCCGATCTTTTAACCAAGATTTTTTTGTCTGGTAGGTTGCAGCAGCTAGGAATTCAGAAACTGGATGGTTTAGACACTATACTATGCCTATGGGCACGCGTATGAATGTTGTGATTTTTCAAGCAGATTGCAGTGGCGCCTTTATACTGTATGTGTATAAATGTCTGTCATGCTAATAATTAAAGACGGAGGAATACATGCATATATAGAGCCATCAGCATAGAACATTAAAGAGATTTAAACTGGTGAGCGCATATACGCGACGAGGATCTTAGCTATGAAGTACATTTGCGCAGACACTGGTGTACTGTGATATTCAACACCATATTATCTATATCTACCACGTGCTAATTACGTAGAGTTCATCGCAAGGTCTCGTGTGGGATCCAGCAGCCGTAGGGCAAGCTGTAGGGGAACCTGACGCGCGCAATCTCTTGGAACGTGGTGGCGTCCAGCACTAGCGCATAGCCATCCCCACGAACGCCGCTTACAATAGATATCACCACACCTGCTAACACAAATTAAAGAACTGATCGACCGTCGTCTTCATTCGTCGGTTGCTCCGGGCCTGGCCACGAAGAATGGCTCCGAGGGCACGGCGCCCTCCTCGTGCCAGCTGCTCTCGGCCGTCTTCTCCACCAGGTCGATCTTGGTGAGCGTGTTGGGGAAGTTGTTGCACGGCCAGCGGGCGCAGGCGTACCGGTACGCCTTGCCGAGGTGCGCCGGGTTGATGCTGCACATGTCCATGCCGCGGCCGTGCTCCTCCGGGTCCAGCGCCGTCTCGAGCTCGCCGGCGAGCGGGCTGCTGCCATCCAGCGGTATCCTGAACCGCCCCACCCTGCCAATGATGTATCGAATTATTGCCGATGCAGTGCATGCATTATTGAACGTGTGAGGAGTGTGACCGACGTGGCTAAAGGGCATGTTTGTAACAGGAACTACTAGCTGTCTAGCTCTGTTTCCGTTCACTGCCGCCGACACGTACAGACAATCAGACACACAGTCATCATCGGCCACTGCTGCGACAGGAATGTGTGCATGGACGTACCTGGCGTTAATTAGGCAGCACGTCCTAGTCAGTTAATGATCTCAGTCTGTGGAGAGCAAGCGTCTCTAGTGATATATGGCGGGGTCGCCGTAGTGCATGCTCGCAGCAGTCGACGATCGATGACCGCGGCGGCTGCCTGCCCGCCCTCGCCTTTCTCCTCGTACGCATTGATGTAGTGGATCGCCATGAACGGCGGCACCTCCACGCTCGCCACCTAAATACACACGTACCAACAGTGGAGTCTTCCCGGTTGATTGATTGGTGGGAGTATAATTAAATAGTACGTGGAGTACTCTATTACACTCCTACTGTATTTATACGCATCGTCTTCCCGGTTGACCTGCACATAACGTGCATGTAGCTACCGGACGCCGGGAGCCTGCAGTCGAATGAAGGCGCAGTACGGCGCGCGCTCGGGCTTGATGAGGCTGCTGGCCGAGTACCGGAGCGGCATCTCGATCCGGCAGGGCGACGTACCTGTCGGTGACGGCGAAGGACTGCATCCACCCCGCCGGCGTCGGGCCGCCACGGCAGTCCACTCGCCCCACCACCTTCCTCTCGTCAGTCCCGGCCGCCATCCGCGCGCACGACGAGGTAGCCCGGCCGCACGAGGTCCGGGAGCACCGTCTGGAGCTCGTCGTCGGTGACGACCGGGTACGGTGCGCGGCCTGTATCATCATCGCCATGCTGCCGCCGATGCCATCGGCGTACCTGAGCTTGCCCACCGTGGCGAGCGTGTCCGGGTCGACCAGGATGGAGCTCTTGGTCGTCTCGGTGAGGCACAGCACCCGGCCGTCCCCGAGAGGCAGCACGGCGCTGTTGGGGTTGTCCGTGAGCGCCGCGCCGCTGAGGACCCCGAGGGCGTTGCGCCCGGCGGAGAAGACGAGCTGGTCGTGCTCATGCATGTCGATCAAATAAAGCAATTAAGGTGGTGGTGGTAGTACCAGCCAGGCAGGGAGGTGCCCCTCGACGGCCAGGTCGCCTTCCCACCGCTCCTGCGGGACGCTGGTCCATGCGGAGAGCTTCGTTGCCGAGCAGCTGATGAGATGGCCTGGGTCTGCCGCCGCCGGAGACGAGGGCGAGGGGAAGAGAGGAGCGGTGCGCTGCTAGGAGCGGCGCCAAGGAGAATGGAGAAATGGGCTGCCATGCTCGATCACTGGCTTGGTGGTGCAGTGCGTGCCACTGCACGCTCAATGCTGCCATGCATAGTTTATAGACGGCTTGCCCTGTGGTTGCTGGTGTGTCTCGGGAGAAGCGGTCGAGACTTGAGAGCGACGTGATCGAAGTCAGGAACTAACTCAATAATAACTCGTTTTAATTAGGACTAATAGTGGAAATGGTTTTCAAGTGGGATTGGTGTTACTGGAAGACCAGACAACCCAAACGCTGCTGCAGTGCAGGTTCATGGGGCTCAACGTTACAGGACGGACACGAGGTTAATTTTATTTGGGAGTTCGCTTGAAAAAAGACGATGGCGAATGAAAACAGGACAAAATTTGTCGTTACATGCAAAGGGATTTATCCCTGCCTCTGCCTCTGCCTTTGGTGGCTTGGTGGATTAACCCAGCAGGCCAGCAACCTCGGATGATCGGATATCCTCCAACCTCCATGGAAACAGCCAAATTGAAGCGTCTTATAAAATTCAAGGGGTGGAGGACCATTGTAATTCAATCAATCCAAACCTCAGCGCCATCATCTCTAAGGACACACAAAAACTCGATGTATGCATTATTGTTTGAGAACTTAACTGAAAACGGCCCATTGCACTTGGAAATTAATGAAATGTAGGTGTTGTGATCTTGTTTCCTTCGGATAGGATGAATGGAAGGAACACAACTAACATATTTATAAAACTCTCCGTAGGCTTGATGAAATCAGAACAAAAATAATGAAGAACGAAACAGAAAAATAGATTTTGAAAGTTGAAGTATACACTTCGAAGGTTGAGGTCGTGGTCTTCTTTGAAGTCACAAGGGAGAAATATGGCACAGAGTCTGACGATAAATTATGGTAAGAGGATAAGGGAACTTTAGAGCCATTTTGGCGGCCAAGAAAGAAAAAGACTAAACCTTGTGTTTGACAAGTTTGGTATTGAATACGAAGATTGTCTCGAGATTGAGGACGAACCCCGAAGAAGGAAAAAAGATGTCGAGAAACCCAAAACGTGAAAATAAGTAGTTGAGGAAGGTGCTAAGACCTCGGATCCTAAGTTCAGGAAGACATATTCTTCAAGGAAGCAAAGGGAAACTTTATTAATGACAATACACAACTGAAGGTACCAATGGGGTAGGGGTTGAAGGAAGATATTTGAGTCTTAAGCAAGTTGAGGTTGCTAGGAAAGTAAATGTTCTCAATGCCATGTCTCCTATATCTACGAGGCATATCTTGTTTGATTTGTGTAAAAAGATATGGTGTTGTGCCTTTAGATATATATGGCATGGTTTTTAATTGATTTGACTTCTTGTGAGCAGACTTAGGAAGTTGATTGGACCTTTGCACAAATTGATTTGGGTGAGGAGCCTCGACCCAAATATATATCAGGGGATCCTTTGATATGTATGAGGATATCGAATATGATGTGGTTTTTACTCGTATTGCTCATCCTTCAGGCCTTCCTATCCTCTGGAAGTAGCCTCTGTTGCTTCTAAGGAAGATTCATTGGACATTTCTAGAAACAGTGAGTCTTCAAAGGGTAGCGGTAAAAGGAAAAGCCAAAGACCGGTCTTTTGCTGTAGTTAAGATGATCTTGAAAATATGATCATGAAGACTATTCTTTTGGCCAATCTAGATAAGAATGAACCTTTTTATTGAAGAAGATTATGATCGATTACAAGGGTTGTGGAGTCACTTGTGGCCCTATTGTAGCATGAAGCAGGATTTGGAACCGATAGGTCCCCACACCGCATTTTGCTAAGACAATATTGACATGTGGGCCCTAAATGCGCCGCATCGCCAAAACCACACAAAAAATTATTTGCCCGGTTCTATATGAGTATGGTATTTTAAACTTAGTTTAATTGTGTTCCTGAAGGATGAAATAGATATTTATTTAAACTTTTTTAAAAAAAGAGACTCCTGATATAGCCAGAGAAGATATACTTACGATGTGTTTAGTTTGAAGAATTAAAAATCACTATACATAAGGTGATGCATTACGAGGTGATTTCATGGATTTTGGTGGGATGACTATATTTCCCATCCCATTTCTAATAATTAGGTAGTGATGATCAGACACAAGCGAAATAAACAAATGAGGAGCGAGAAGATGATGAATTAGTGCACTCTTGAAATAAACATCAATTGTTCTTACAGAATGGATGTCTCAAGGCCCACACAAGGAGGCCCGGTCCACAGCCCATACTAAAGCTAAGCTCATCAGAAAACACCTAAATAAATGTATATCTATATGTACATCGTAAAAGATCGAGTTTGACATAGTTTAAAAATTAAAATAATAATTTTGAGAGTTTAAAGGCTATAATGAGACATCGACACAAAGTCTAGATACCGGTAGCATATTTTACTCTGCGGGTTCAACCTGACTTAACAGCGGCCATTATTAAAAAAACCCTAACCTAACAGCGGCCAAAAGCCCGCGGGCTCCCCTTCTTTTCTCATACCCACGACGAAATCACCGCTTTCTTTTTTTTTTTTTGCTCTTTTCTCTCTCCTTCCTGGCCGTTGCCGTTGCTCCGCGCCGCTCTCCTGTCCCTCCGCCAGTAGCCGCCGCCGCTGCCAGTGTGGACCCGCCACACCGCCGCGGCCATGTTCTCGTGGATCCTCCGCGGCTGTCGCGACGAGTGCTCCGCCTCCGACCAGCTCAAGCAGGTCTTCCTCTCTCTCGTCCCAAAAATCCCTCACCCCCCCCCCCCCCCCCCCCCCCCCCCCCCCCCGCAATGGAATTCGAAAGAGCCTGGACAGGAATTTCGTCATTTCAGAGTCTAGAGGAAACTCCCGGTGTTGTTTTGCTCCTTGCTAGAGTTGCTAAAACTGTGAGATAGAGTGGGCGCTACCCTTCCGACGATTACCTTTTGCCGAAGAGGGGAGGCTTTGATTTGCAAAATAGGATAACACCCCTTGATTTTCCTGCTGGATCATTTGTGTGGGTTTTCCCTGCTTTCCCCTTATATGTATTACCACTACCTACCCCGGTTTACCATGATTGAGGTGGGCAGTCAAGATGGAACGACCGATGGCCAGGTAAATCAGGACATTCCAATCCCTTATGAGAAATGGGATTACCAAAAGAGAAACTGTGTGATCCAGTTAGCCTGTGTTGTTAGGAATTTTAGGGCATATCTGAGGGTGATGCTACATTCTAGAATTAATAGTTCAGATCTCAAATCTGGCATTGCAGCCTTGCAGGACGTTTGTTATGTTTGCTGTTCAGGCAACCACAATGTGTCTGTTAGGACTTGTTATAATGGTAATGGTGGGACAAATTCTCTTCTGAAATGTTGTTCCCTATGTGGCATAGTACTACACTTGTGCTTACTTTCATCCAGTGTGTTGAAGGATCTTTTGTTTCTTTCATTTGTTGTGCTTCTGAGCTAACCGTAAACCAAAAATTACTGAATTAAATTAAAGTAGCGTCATGTGATTTCATGAATGTATTTTATTTCTTGCTACTGAACTGATCTCTAGAGTGCACTCTGGCTCCACAGGCTCGTGATGTCTTCGTGGCAAAAGAGGCAGTCTTGCAAAAGAAAATTTCTCAGGAGATGGAACGGGCCAAGGAGTTCACAAAGTCGGGAAACAAACAAGCAGCAATGCAGTGCTTGAAGAGGAAAAAGTACTATGAAAGCCAAATGAACCAGGTTGGGAGTGTCCAGTCACGCATTAATACCAAGGAGAGAATGATCGCTGATCACATGGGAAACAAATAGCACAAAGTGAGATCATAACTCTGAAACTAATGTCTCAACTCATCTTTGTTTTGTTTAAATAAGTAGTCTTCAAATCTTGTAAGTCAATCGTCATTGTTCTTTGCCACGCTGACACCAATGTTAAACTTAATACATACTCTAAATAAGATGGTACATTATGAAAACACACATCTCCTAGCAAGAAGAGACTTATTTGATAGATGATGCTGTTAAAATTGTGGTGTGATATAAATGTTTCTGAATCCAATGGAGTGACCCATGGGCCTTTTGGTTGGTATACTATTTAATGCAGTGCAGTGTATATGGCGTGACCCCTATTGCTGCTTTTCATCCATATTAACTGTATTTTAACCAGAATATAAAGCCATTTGATGGTTTAGTTTCTTTGCACGTTGTACAGTAAGGTTGTGGTCTAAATTGAGATGAAGGGCACATATTCCTCTATTTGCAGATGTTCCTGGGCTGGAAGCCAGCAAGAGGACATGCATGACTAGTGCAAGTTGAATCATGGCAGCCTATGGCTAGAGCAGCAGTTGAAGGGCTAGAGCAGCAGTTGAACGTTTGTATAATATCACCAAGCACCAAAACTCTGCATGTTAGTTTTCCACCTGAGTAGATCTGTTGCTGCCTCCCCTTCCAATTTCGCACTTCCTTCTTTATCCTCCGCCATCACTGTTTCTGATGCATGCTTGTTTGACCAGATGTTATCTCCATTTTCTAATATAAGCGAATAGCCAACGGTTTTTCTTCACCTGTGAGTTTTAGACAAGGAATGCTGAAAAGGGGCCTTTTTTTTTGCCACCGTTATGGATCCCCACACCTGAAATTTGTTCCACTATAACTTGCCATTTATCTGTTCTCTGTAACTAGCTCTTAAAAATTGTATGCTTTGTTCGTGTACAGCTGCCATTTGTTAGCCGAATTTGTTCCCTATTGCAGAGTAAACGACTTGTATTGATGTTGTTGCTGAGTGCTGATACTAACCTCTCTTTAACAGCATTCAGCAAGCTACGAATCAATCATGTCTTCAGCCTTAGGTAGCCTTGTTTTTAGTCATAGTTTAGTCAACTGCCCTTGCAGAAGCTGTGTGACAGAACTCACCATGTCTGGGGACATTTTTGTGAATGTTAGCAAGTATAATGCTCGTGCCAAGCTCGTGATTCTTGTTGATGCTCGCTGCACTCACAACGCGATCAGTAAATTAGGCTGCGTTGGCCAGAGCTTTGACTGCAACGTTGTTCGGACAGCAAACAGCTATGGCTCGCGGAAAACATATCACCTCAAATTTAAAAACCCTGTGCCCATGTCTACCATATATTTCAATGCTTGTGAATTATGATTACGCTGTGTCTGGACGTTCACTGCCAGTGATCAGTGAATTCACGCCGTGGAACAATCACCAGCAGAAAAATCTTCAAAGTTAAAAACCCTGTTCCCGTCTACCATATATTTCAATGTTTGTGAATTATGATTACGGTGTCTGGACGTTTTACTGCACGTGACTTCACGTAGGGACAACAATCACCAGTAGGAAAATCCAACAAAGGGAGTCATTTTTAACAGGCACTTGTTATGCCTCGACTCCAGACTCAGTGAAAGCGCACATCCCAGAACAAGCCCAACCAAGGGGCAATCGAAGTCACCTAAAAGGCAAGAACCACTAGGCCGTGATCATAACTCCGCCAATTCAACCATCCATCATTCACTAATTAATGCAACGTTACGAGTGATGACCTTGTACATCTCTACCAAAAAAACGAGCACTTTGGCCAGATGGCAACAATAACAGAGACCCGCAGACTCACTTCAATGGAGGCACACCATAATTCATGTACAGAGTTTCCAAAACACTGGCGTCAAAAAGTCTCAATCAAGGCATCAGCAGTTCACATGCAGTGACAAGGGCTTCATTGAAACTACGCCGGTGGCTGTCGCCTCCTGCAATATCATAGCATACCAAATTAGCAATATATGTTTTGACAAAAGGCCTTGTTCGGTTGCCTTGGTTTTGGAAGGTATTTGAATAGGAAGGGATTAAATCCCCTCCAATCCCTTTGGATTTTTCCCTAACCGAACTAAGGCCTAAGGATGAAATGTTTATCCAGTATGAAATATAAGCCACATAAGTCTTCTCTAAATTAGATGTCGATGACTGGCAGGTCGTAGCTAATCAGCATGTTTTACAATTTGGGAGGCAATATATCCAGAACTGCAAGACAGTCCCTCCCAGGGTGGCCCATAGTTTATTACCTTTTCGGTCGGATGCGGTCCTCTTCAAAATCCATTATTCCTCCAGATTCAGAGAGAAAGTCGTCATGCCCCCGTAAGTCGATGTCTGCCTGCTTAAATTGTTCAACTTCTGCCATCAAGTAAGAAACATGGTTCGGCAACACTATTTAATAAAGTAGTTGCCATCATATTAACACTCAAGAAATAATAATAAACATCTAAATAGAGGGCAATCCTCTATTTAGATGCAAAACTATTCCTTTTTATTCAATTTATTTAATGAGAAAACAGGAATAGGAGATAATTCAGTTTAATCCAGCTCACCTTGATTGATTTTTTGGCTTCCTCCACTCTGTCTTCAAATTCTTTCTGGTGCTTCTTGTTCACCTCACTCATTGTGTCAGCCCACTTGATTTTCTCCTGAATTTGATGCAACAGGCTATCTGATGTTCCCAACCTGTATGGTGTGAACTATTTCATAAGAACTTGCAATAAAAGGCTTTAATTTCACCTCATAATGCCCATAAGGAATGAAGTATCATAGTGATATGCGAAAACTAATTCATCAACGTTTAATAAGGAAGAAAACATCACTACCATATTGTCATAGTGAGAAAACAGAACATGGTATTATATGTTACCAATTCAAGGAAATATCGTAAACTAACAGAAGAAACAATGGACCTCTATCCAGTTGAAAGGAAAACTTGAACTTTGAGTTTGCTACTCAAGCAGACAACGGCTTTAGGAAATAATATTGTGCACACAATTTCACAGCATCCTACTGCAACAAGTTACCTCCTAAAACTAATATACACATGCATCTTGTATGTCACCAAGAAGGGTAGAGCAAAGAATCGATAGAAGAATAAAAGTAGAAGAAAAAACAAGTCGCCAGTCTCATGACAAAGACAAACAAACCGCAATGACTTCACAAGGTTATATATGAGAAATAAAATTAAATGGCAATTACGAAAACAAGCATTCACATTTCCTGGAAAGTAGAAAATTTCTAAAACAAGCACACTTTTCTTGGAATGTAGAATCATTTCTTAAAAAATAAGCATACACACCAGTCAGACAAGGTATCTATCATGTTGTTCAGCTGATCAGGTGTAAGATCCCTTCCAGCTGCAAACTGTACCTGAAATGAATGCAGAGAAAAGTGAAAACAATCAGTAGACAAATATAAAAATATATTAGAGAACAATGTTGCACATACAGATTGCAGGCATCTTACCTCAAAGCACCTCCTGAGCTGATCCAGTTTGCCTCTAACAATACCCTAAACAAGCATGCAGGACATAGTGGGTATGATGCCAAAAATACTGAAGGTGGCCCTAGTAGGCACTATTAAAGACCACAGAAAAAACACTAGAGAGAAGAAAATTTCAAGCAGGAATCCACACAAAAGGGTTGAAGAACATCGGATGAGTGGGAAACAATAGATTTTTCAAATGGCACATTTGTCAGTGTCTCACTGGGGTTGCTCACTGCTAAAGAGATTTTAAGCGCGTAAATTGAATGGTGGTGTAAGGACTCACTGAGTACATGCACTCATTGATGAGGAAATCTTCGAGTTCTCTTACGTTGGAAACGTCCAGCTCTTGCATAAGTTGATCATACGGTAGTATCTGATGAAAAAATGCAGGGAAATGAAGTGTATTAGAATTTCTATGAACAAAATAGCATTGAGCAGACAGTAAAAGATATGCTACAAGAATGTTTCTTCCAATGTTAAGGTAAGCATCACATAGGTCCATGGTCACAAGCTGGTGGCTACAAATAAACATGACTTGAGAGTTCAGAGTTCACAGAATGGCACACTATAGATGATTGCTCCAATTAGATAGGTTTACTAAAAATTTGCACCTTGGTTGACTCTGCCAGAGTTAGCACACTGAGTTGCTTTAGCTTTCGGACTTGATCAGGCAACAACGCAGGAAGGGATCCAGAATTACCTGCACTTACATAAAGATGCATGAGCAAACAAAACAAATACACCGGTACACACCAGTACCAAAACAACCTCAGACAAACTTTGGCATGAACCTCTAAATACTATGCATGCTGCAGCAATGCTAGATCAAAAGCGTTTCCAGAAATCACAAGCCGAACATCCAGGCTATAACCAAAAAGTTCACATCCTCAATAACTTTATGAACAGTTAACTGCACATTAATCAATCATGGTAGTAGTTGATAAAAAGGCCAAATTGATCTCAACAGCTCAAGCTCTGTTAGCAAGTGTGACAATTTGACATGTGATGTGACGTCTTCTCGACTGGTTGACCCAAACAACAATGTCAAATTTGGGTCATCAGCAATGTTGGGGCCCTCTAGAATAGGTGGGGAGTACAGTATTAACTGCCGTCGTATTAGAGCACCATCACCCACTCAATGGATTCCATCTAGAGTTTCGAAACAGATTTCTGAGTTCACACCCCATATTGCTCTGGTCACACAACAACCAACGCAAAGGGCAGAGCAATTTAAGAATTGCAAAGGCGCTGGTTGTGATCTTACTCTTGTAGTCCTTCAAGGTGCCGTAGGCGAAGAGCCGGAGTACGTCCAGCGACGATGCATATTGGGTGCCAGCGAGCTGCACCAACATGCAAACGAAATAACCGGCCACACACCCGCGTCAGATCGAGCCGCACACCACCCAATCCACGGGAACAAAAGGGATAATTAAACCCTAAACCTGACGCCGTGGCTGGCGCCCGGGGCATAGCAGAGGAGACCGAAGTGCGGACGTACCTTGGAGAGGGCCGGGAGGGTGAGGAGCTCGGAGAAGGCAAAGAGGGCCGGGTGGGAGGTGGCCTCGAGCACCAGGGCGGCGAGCTGCGGCGCGGACGAAACCGCCGCCGCTTGAGCGGAGAACTGGCCAATCAGCTCTGCCTGCCGCCGCTCCGCGTCCATCGCCATAGCCCGGCGGAGTCGGGGTGCTAGGGTTAGGGTTTGGAGGGTCCGCCGGCGCCTCCTGGGTTTCGCTTGCGGCCTCCCCTCGCGTCCCTGTCCGTCACTCCCCGCTTGGTGGTCTCGTGCAGCTTTCGGCGATTCGCGTTCGTTAGGGATTTTGAGAGGGCCCAAGGAAAACATCAGACCAGTCAAATTAGCCCCACTGTGCACGTCAGAAAAGATCGGAAATAGTTAGAAAATACCTAAATTAAAACTGATAGAAAAAAATATTTTTATTTTTTGGTTTTTAATTTTTTTATCTCATTTTATACTTATAATTACCGGTTTCCATTACTTGAAATTAATAAAAAAAATGATATCAATCAAACAGGTTTCTTCTTTCAATTTTTTATTTTTTATTTTTTTTCTTCCTTCCTCGATGGCCGGTCGTCCAGTCCTTTATTTTTTTCTTCGATGTTTTGGATCTATTGCGTGTATGCTGTACGTATCTCTATGCAAGTTTAATATAACCGCTCAAGAAACATATAGGGTGCCTAAACGGGATTCATACGTATCCTTCGTATGATTTCCGGTTTACTTTTCATTCACTTGGCTCTAAAAATCTGACTGACATTCATTTAGGTTTGGTGTT
Organism: Paspalum vaginatum; assembly: GCA_030272315.1. NCBI lineage: Eukaryota > Viridiplantae > Streptophyta > Magnoliopsida > Poales > Poaceae > Paspalum > Paspalum vaginatum. The sequence goes on along the minus strand of CM059013.1, from coordinate 7,194,144 downwards.
GGGCTGTAGTAAATTCAGCCGTTTGGTTGAGAGTGGAAATAGATTTGGTATTAGCACATTTATTTAATTTAAGAAACAAGCAAAGGGCTGGGGCTTCCGGGCGCTCGAGGCAACTCCGCCCGCTCCCCGACCGCGGCCGCCCGATGCCCCGATGTGCGGTGGCCCGCGCGCGAGGAGCCGCTCCAGCCGGGAGCGGTGGCGCGCCGCTCCGCCCCAAGAGCCTCTCCGCGTGGGCCCCCTCGCCGGCCTCCGCCGGAGCCGCGGCGGCCCAGGGCGCCGCCGGCCGGCGCGTGCCGCTGCGGGCCCGGCTGCAGCAGCATGGGGTGGCGCTGGCGGCCGCTCGTTAGCTAGACCCTGCCTTCCTCGTCCCTCGGCGCTGTCGCCATAGTGCGCCTCCGTCCTCAGACGCTGTGGCGATAGTACGCGGTATGGAGCGCCTCCCTCTTCCAGCTTTGCCCAGTGCCAGTGCGTTCCTCTCCTCCTAGCGCTTTTCCCTCTCCATTTTCGCTTGCTGGAGGAGAATGCAGCGGTGCGTGTGCGGGGGAGCCAGCCGAGCCTCCGCTGGGCATGGAGGAGTCCAGATCCGGCGCCGGTGGACATGGAGGAGGCCGGATCTGCTCCCATGGCCAGCTGGGCAAGCAGCGATGCGGCCTAGCGGTGGCGAAGCCGAGCGACACAGGGAAGAGCCACTGGCGCTGTCACCTACGGCGCGAAGGAGCTGGCAGCGGCCCGGAAAAGTGGCGCTCAGCCTAGGCTATGGCGCGGATGAACCGCCGGTGGCCTAGCCAAGCGGCGCTCACGCTAGCCACCGGCGTTGTGGCCGACCGCCGCTCGGGTGAGCCACCGGGGAGGCGGACGAACCTGCGGCAGCCCTTCCCTTTCATGGCCTCTGCCGCAGCTCCTCCACGGGCTAGCCTGGCGCGGCTCTCCGAGGACCCGGCAGGCGCGGTGGCGGCCTCGGCCGCGAGCTTCCATGTGGCGGCGCGGCGCCTCATCTCCCAGCCAGCGTCCATGTCACCCAAGACCATGAGCTCCTCGACGCGAGCGGCGACACGGTCCTGGTGTCGGATGACCTCGAGAAGGAGGTGGGCATGCTCGAGCCCTTCTAGCGTGCGGTGACCGACAGCCTAGCATGGCGCGGGCGGCTGGCGTGGCCGAGCGGCGGTGTCCCGCCGACGCGGCGCGGGCGAACCCTTGCTGCTTCCCGTCGCCTTCCCCGGCATCGATTCTGTGGTGATGAGCGTCTTCGGAAACGAGCTGACCCTGCTTTTACTCATCCGAGTTCTTTGCTACTTTTCTTATTATATTCTTGGGTGCTTTCGTTCTCTGTCGTAGTGGGCTGGTGGCTGCCTTGATTCTGCTTTTTTCTTGCTGATGCAGCGGCCTTTCGAAGGGGGATTTCACGGCTTCAAGGCCTGCAGTGCCACGGTCTCGCTCCTCCCAGACTCACGCTTGTTGGAATCCTGGAATCCTAATCTCCATCCAAGGTACAGACATCAAGTAATCTTTTTTATCTCAGCTAGGCTTTATTTGGTTTCAATCTTCTATGGTTGTTTTCTGATCTGGCGATTGGACCTTCTCTGCACAACCAACCGTTCTTTCAGCAGGTGTATTCTATAAAGCTTCACAACCGTTTCTAAAGTGCAGATATATATTTTACTTCCTATGTTGCGTCTTGACTATGCATAATATATTTTTAAAGGAGCTAACTAAGCATAATAGTTGTGCACTCAATAATCATTGCCGAAGGCTAAACATCACTTTTGTTTGGTTTGAAAAAAATAGTTGTGATGCTAAGCCACGGATAAAAGAGTGTTTGTGCTTACTGCTTGTAGGTAGAATTCCTGTCTCAACTTGAACTACAGAAGTATTGCCTCCAGTTTCTCATGTGTTTGATGAAATGGGTTTGCTTTACGATTTGTGTATACTAATTTAATGGCTTTGCTTCTAATGCCCCAGTTTGTGTGTTTATGCACAGTCCTTAAATTTTAGTTGTTTTAGTAATGACTCTTGCTTCTTGCATTCTGCTTCTAATGCAGAGTATGGGTGCTTATACCGAGGCATAGTATGTAAATTTGATATGTTGTATGTGCCGCGTAGTAGAATGGTAGAGTGTGGTAATGTTACCTCTTCATTTTTGGAAGATAGCTGCTGATTTGTACACTGAATTTACATTTACCCCTTGTTACTTCCTGCATGCTTGGCCTGCAATTCAGTTCGAAAATATTGGCTCCATAGATAAAAAGGACAAATTGGTAAGCTCATCTCTGTTGCTCTATTTCAGCCGGCTTGTGCTTGTTGGAGTGTGCCCTTCATTTGAGAGGTGGAGGATGGAATTGCTCTATGCAGTGAGGCTCGGTCTGCCTTCCTCTAGGGTCCTGGGGCATAATGTTCTTTTGGACACCTGCGGATTCCAGGGTATGGCTAGGATTTCTCCTATTTGTAGAGTATGCATGGGTTCCTTGTTGAATATAAATTCCAATGCCTGATGCTATATACTAAAAAAATATAGCTTAGATTTATATCACTGCTATTTTGTTCATCTCCCTATATATAACTACTTTGGAGAACATGCCACGGCCGTATGAGGGTATGTACTCAATTTATTGTCTACTTCATTTGTCAGGTGTGGCCTACCTGCTTTGGAGGCATCATCGATTATGCTACCATCTTGTGAGACTGTGAGTGCTGCTTAAATCTCTTGTCGATCACATGGTTCATTCCATGGTATAACCCTTTTTAATCTAAAGATAGTTATGTTGCTCAGATTCTTGCAGGATTTAAAGACAGGCTGAGTCAATCAGGTTATGTGCGTTTGATCTTTGATTGATCTAGCCTTTGCTGCTGCTTTCGTAATAAGACAGTTTCCTTACCTTCCTTGTCAGGGTGCCTTGTTTATTTAGCCCTGTTTAGATATATCTTTTGTTCAATGGTCATATTTTCCTTGTACCCTACCATGCCATATGTTTGTGATATTGTCTAGGAAAAGGTTACACTGCTCTCATTCACTCTGGCATCTCATACATACAGTTTGACACCTCTAGCGTTCTGTAACATGTTTGTTGCTGAAAGCTTGGCTCAATTCCACGTATTTTTCTACTGAAAGCGTGACTCATTTCTACTGAAAGCGTGACTCAATTCCAGGACAAAAGAACAGTAGTAGAACTTTGGGAGACAAATGTACTGCGGATTTAATCCGGACTAAGTACACCTACCACCTCTGGCATGCAGTGTATTTAGATCAAATCAAATCCGGTCGTCCGTCGAGCTACCCAAAAGATCACTCGATGCAACTATCACTCAGGGATGCCGACATCACACACGTTAAGTCCTCGAAAGAGCCATAACAATTACAACAACACATTATTTCATACAAACATAGATTGATTTGTTACAAAATATTTGTTCAAAATGAGGTACAATCATACTAAAATAGAGTTTCAAAATAATCTCGCAGCGGAAATCGTAACGTAATACCGATATAATCTTGCAGCGGAAAATAAAACATCGAGCTATGACATTAAGCCCACCATTGTCATTCTCGACCATGAAGTTTCTGAAATAAAAATATCAATAACGTAGGGGTGAGTACGTGAGGTACTCGTAGGATTTACTCGTTGGCGGTTTCAACCCGACACATTTGAGAGTATGCTAGGCTTTTTGTGAACTTGACTCTAACCCGTGCAAGCTTACTAAAAGTGAGTCTTTATCATTCATTTTTAAACCATAAGCCTCATTTGATTCAATATAGTTATAATCATGGTCCATAATTCATATATATCATCATCTCAACATATATGTCATCATAAAGTAGCTTGCAGAAATGTAAACATACATGTAATATAAAAAACAAGATTCAATGAATAAGATATTAAAGTTATTACTACGTTAGAACGACAGTGGCATTGGTATTCGCACACCTGGTAGCCATCAGCGATTCGAATCGATTTTTAATTTCTGAGAATAACTATCATACCATGGGTATATAGTTACTAGCCATCGCGTTCCCACGTATAGCCCCCATCTCCACTTGTTCCATTCCAAGTTCGATTTCAACCCGCCATTTCCCAGGTTTAGCCCCCAAGGAGCGATACCACTGCATCCCGGGTCAGCCCTCCCATGAGTCAAGCGCCCCTAGGTCCTATGGTAGGACCAAGTCTCTGTTCTTCGGATGGTTTAAGTAAGACTTTCAAAGGTCCCATGTCCCGGTTAAACACTACAGCAATGTATGCCGACCAATAGGCGAACAACGGACGGACCTTAAACGACTCTAGCGGAATCCACCAAACCATTCACATCATTTTTCATCATAATATACCCATATCTCCGCCCGGTCTCATCTTTTCATCACATCATATCATATTGCTTTTAAAATTTAAACTTTTGTAAAACATTTTTGAGTCCTATCATCTCGCGATTGAATATCTCCACTCGTCTTCTATCGTCCAAGCATGGCTAAGCATAGACTTCGATCTATCCATTCTACGTAGGATATCAGATATTTATGCAGGTGGGGTTTCAAACAACTCTTAACGTAAATGCACAGTCAAATAAAGGGTGGTGAGACTCCCTATGTAGGTGTATATGTCTAAGGGGCCTACCTTTGTTGTTGATAACTTGAACAAACTAAACTAAAGTTAGTTTGCCGGGTTGTGGAGCTTTGCTCCAAGCAATCTCTTGATTACTTGGACAACTCCTCCTTCCAAATACCACTTCAGGGGCTCCATATGGTATTTGGGTCTTAGTTGGTCTTTTGGACACCGTTGCTTGGACCAGCTCTACGCACTTGCTTCTTGATCATGTATCTGCAGTAAGCGTCGCTGTATGAATGATATGCATGATGCAATGAATGAGATACGTGAATAGCAACCATACATACGAACAATCATTCATGGATGGACAGAAAGATGATTGATAAACTACTTAAACAGAGAGTATTCTTATGGACGTAGAGCAAGCGTACAATCATAAAGTCACACTTATAAAAGCCACTGATGATTTTGTCAACATGTTAACGATGTGATCCGATAAAAGCAAGCGATAATCGTTTAGATTACTAAGATAGGCGTGGTGTGTTTATTTCCATTCAGCAAGTCATACTTAATTTGTCGTAGGTTGAATCTTGTTATCTATGGTCAACAGTAACTAGGCAAATGAGAATGGAGCATGCACAAAGTGTGAGGCTCATCTATACATACGTTCAAACATAACAAGTATATTAGATAGGAGAATCCATAAACTAACAAGATGCATGCCCACTAATATCCCCTTTTTATTTTCTTTATTTCTAAACCTAATAAAATGACTATTAATGGACCCCTCAAGTAACAGCAACCAAAATTCATGAAAGAAATTCACAAGCACACTTACACAGTAACATAGCTTCAAGAGTTTTGATGGAATTTTTGCAACACATTGAATAGCATTTTTCCATTTTATTGATTAAATCACCCTATCACTTGCCATTTTCAAAACACATAGCAAACAGCAAGCCAAACACATGAAACATTATTTCTAGGCTACATTGGATCAAATGAGTATGATATAATTTCTATGGATTTTTCTGAACAAGTTTTGTGTGGTATATATTTTCATACTCTAAAAATACACTAAATACACACATAGGGGTAAAACAGCAATTAAGCATTGCATACTAGGGTCTCCAAAAATCACCATAGATCTTAATCATCATATAAAAGCTACTGTCCAAATTTCATAATTTTTGAAGGTGTTTAACTTTAGTTTTACTAATTATTTAAGAAATCATAACATGCAAGCAATCAGGGGTAAAACAGTCATTTTACCATACAAGGCCTAGTCCGCTGCATAGATACCATTTTTATCTTTCTAACAAAACTGATTTCACATTTTTATCATTTTTTTAATTTGTTATGAAATTTCAAAGTTCTCGGTTTAAAGAAATGCATTAAATCGAAAATTTTAATGACCAGGGACCTAACCGCTATTGTTTATAAAGTTCAGGGACTAGAGCGTAAGAAACACAAGACTTATTCTACCGCGCGTAGGACTTAAACGGAAAAGATAAAAATACAGGGGCTGGATCTCAAATGTACCATCTCCCTTCTTCAACCTCCAGACAGGGGCGACCTACGCGCAGGGAGGGGGAAAATGGAGCTACGCCAACACGTAGAGGCACGGACTTGGAGCCGAGGAGCTCCGGGAAGGTGTTCTCGGCGATGGGCTACCGTTCCCCATTGATTTCCTCACTTGGGATGGCCCAAGCCGGCGGGGAACGCGCCGTGAACCGAGTGGGTCGCTGGTGCATAGAGCTCGGCGAACGCGGCCTCGATCCGTTGAACGGGAGTGGGAACAGCGGCTTTGAGGGGCGCGCGAGCTTCTCCGGTTGACGAGGAACTTGTCTACAGCGTCGTGGTGGTGCGGGGACGGCCCGGAGATGGTCTCCCACGGTGACTCGGAGCTTTAACCGAGCGGCAATGGCGGTGGCGTGTGGAAACAAGGCGAGGAAGGGTCATTCAACTCTGATTTCTTGGGGGAACGATGGAGGGAAGGCCGGGCTAACGTCGCGCACGCGGTGCCTTGGAAAGGAGAGGGCCAGAAGAGGTTGGGCACGAGCTCGAGCTCGGCTCCCATGGCAGTGGCGCACACTGGCGACGCGGAGGGGAAGAGCAGGGAGAGGGAGAGTGAGTGAGGAGTAAAGAACGGGGTCGGGATGGCGTCCTGGTTAAGTGTAGGGGGCGGTCGGGCGGTCTGGAGGGTGCCTGAGGCACCGCACGCCTTGCCCAGCCATTGCTGGCCTCGTGGTGAGCTCGGTCTGGGCGTGGTTGGCTTCCGCCCAGGCCGGCCCCACTCGTCAGCGATCCAGGAAGGAAAAAGGGAATTGGAAAATGAAAATTGTACTTTGACCGCTGAAACCATTATTCGTATTTCACGTTTTTGAAGAGTTTAACGATCAAATCACGGAAAACATAAAATACAATAATTTCTCTAAATTGTCTCCTCTACAACTTTTGTATAAACTTCAGTACCATGTTCTGTGAAAGAATTTGGTTTAGATTTGAATTGAATGATCTGACCCCGGTTTGACCAACTGAACTCTTAAGTTTGTAAATTTCTTTAGTCCTATTTCTTGCCCTTATCTTGAGATAGGTATTATACCAAAGTTGTTCAGTATTTCATAGTATACAACTTTCATATATAAAGTTTGGCATGATAAGAAATTTTGTATATTCAAAATTTGAATTTTCCATTCAGGTATATTTTGACAGATTTCATTAGAAGGTAGAAAATGAGCTAAAACACCATGCAAACCTTTATGCATGTCAACACACAAAATACCAAAATTGTAAAGCATTAAATTGTCTTAAAAGTTTTCTAAAGAAAGTTTGGTCTAAATCACATTATATTTTGAACTACAAGCACAAATGTACTCAAAGGTTTGGTAAAACTGCAGCTTTAATTCATGTATAGTCTTTCTTTTGTATAACCTTTGAGTGACCAAATGGAGTCCAATTATTTTAATGTCGGGTGCATTTCAAGGGTGATAAGTTTAATTTCATTTCATAGAAAGGAAGATTTTGAAATTCTATAGTGAAATCAAAAGTAATTTCGGAATGAAGTTTGGGGAAGGGCTGAAAATCTTAGACTTAGTGGATTTTCTACCTAGCTCTCATCCTTCTCTAAGCATGATTAAGTCCAAATCCATCCTTAGCATTCATCTAATTGTGTGTTAAGGATTTTGAGATGCCGAGGGCATCACACATTGTATATGAGGATCGGCTTTGATGAGGGTTGAAAGTCAAATGTACATCGACAAGTGTTTTTCCATTTTCGTGTCTGCTAATAAATAGAAACAGAGTAATGCACTCGGACTGGGTGTTTTAGGTGTAGACACAATATACATGTGAGGGAATTCTTGCTTTTGCATGAGTTAGGCCCACTCTATGCCATAGGATGTCGGAACACATTGGATTAAAGGCGGACCCTATAAATTGAGCAATTCACCATAGAACACCTCACACATTTCAAGGCTCCCCAACTAAGGTCACCGCGTACGGAAGGCCATGATCACTAAGCTAGACCTCACAACATGCATCAATATTGTCATGTGCACAACATTCATACTTGGCGTGCCTAGAAGAAACCAATATCATTATTGTAGCCATATAGCTCTAGTAAGAAATGGCAACTCCACACAAACAAACATGAGGATAGCGGTAATCCTAGTGGCAAACTTAAGGTTTGCATATCCGTTGCGGTGTCGTGGTAGCGGTGCGACTCTCCTCTTGACAGTTAGTGGTGCCTTTTGGCCTCGAGAGGTGTAGGTGGGGGTGATATGAGCGAAAGCTCTGCTTGGCTTGTGTTTACTCCTCCGGTAGCCCTGACACATCGTGCCATCCCTGATTGGACTAATGGTGGTGGTGCCGTTTGCGTTGTTTCCTTGAAGGCTTCATTCTGCGGAGTAGTGTTGCCTCTCCGTCCTTTTGCCTCTTTGTGCCCGCTTGGTGGTGGTGGAGTCCGCTGTCTTCCGCAAGGCGTCGATGTCTTTATGTAGTTTGAGCCAGGAATGGTGGCTAGTTGTGTCTCTCTAGCTTGGTGGGAGCGTTGTTTCCTCTCCCCCTCCGGCTCTCTTTTCTTGTTGTTCCATCGACCAGTGTGTTGTTTGGTACTTTACACGTTCTAAAAAGGTTCGCTGATCAATATTTCTTGGGTTCTATTTAGCAGTACCATTATACCTAGCAGTTCATATCCCACTCCCGGATGTTTCTACACTCTTTGGTCCTTTCATTTTGCAAGGGTCATTTGGACTTTTTTTAACAAGATGTTGGCTCCTCTATGATTTTTCCTCAAAATGCATAAACATGGACATTCATATACAGATGCATGCCCACAACAATCACTATGACGCATGTGCACCGTGCTCTTAGACTGTTGTCACCAGTTCGCCTATTCTACCGTCTATATTTCAAAGTCCACTCTGTCTACAGTGCATAAACAATGTTGTACACACCCATATGCACCCCTGATGGCATCAACCTTACAACCACACCAGCGCACTAGACACTTTGAAATTGACTACAATGCATAAACAATGTTTTGCACATCCATATGCACCCCTGATGGCATCAGCCTTACCACCACACCGATACACTAGACACTTTGAAATTGATAATGTCACAACATAGGATTGGCTGTCCACAAGAACAAAAACTATAAATGCAAGCCACAAATCACATATGAACAAACCAAACTCAATCAACCTGCGCAAGTATACGATTGGATGGGACAAATGGGCTTCAAGTTATGAAGTTCAGCTTTTCTTTTATGTTTTTTTTTGGAAAATTTTTAGAAGCAGCAGCTGCTGCTGCTAAATTATGAAACATATCAATCAATCGTAGCTGACCTTTGATTGAAGCCTTAAAAGTTGTAGCAAGTTGTTGACGCCGAAGGGAGAGTCAACTTACGACGATGTCATCAAAGTCCTGCAAAGGATCGATTTTCGTTTGCGTAAGCTGGAATGTTATGAATGCTAGATTAATCTTTAGATTCCAAATCCTAACGGCGATCTGCACGTCCAAACTGACCCGACCCGAGCCCCCTTTGTTGATTCCCAGACATTCCCATCCTTGCCCGTCCAGCGGATCACGTGTGATGCCCTCGGCATCTCAAAAGCCCTGACACACGATTACATAAACACTAATGGTGAATTAGGATTTAATTATGCTTAGAGAGTAATGAGGATTGGCGGAGAAATCACTAAGTCAAAAATTTTCTATTCAAAATAGAAAGTCGCATGTTACTTGGTTGAGTAGTTAGACATTTATACATTTCCATGCGAGACATAAGTTTTAATTCAAGATGTTTCCTTCAAATATGCTATTTTGACCATTTTCAAGATCAGATGTTAAGGGGCTCAAAAGTTCGAACTAAGCCCAGATAGCCTACACTCATGAAATTTTGCTAAGTTCAGGGTCGACACTCTTTCCCAAATTTCATTCTGAAATTATTTTCGATCTGACCATACAACTTCAAAATATTCCTTTCTATGAAATGAAATTGAACTCATAACCTTTCAGATGCACTAGACCTTGATATGATTGGACTCCATTTGATACTCCAAAGGTTGAAAATAAGAAAGACTCTACAAAAAGGGAAAAGTGCTGTTTTACCAAAACTCTGAGTATGTTTGAAATCGTATTTCAAAATCTGTGGTGAATTAGACAGAACTTTATATACCAAACTTGTAGACAACTTCATGATTAATAACTTTGGTATTTTGTGTGTTGACATGCATAAAGGTTTGCAAGCTGTTTTAGCTCATTTTCTGTCTTCTAGTGAATTCTGTCCAAATAGATCTGAATGGAAAATTCAAATTTTGAGCAAACAGAAGACATGATCATGCAAAACTTTGAAAATGAAAGTTGTGTAAAATGAAATTGTGAACAATATTGGTATAGAAAAGTTTTCATGAAAATGCACCTAAAATAGACTTTTATAATTTCTAAGCCGAGGGTTTCAAATGGTCAAACTAGAGTTAGTTGATTCAATTCAAATTTAACCTATATTTTCCACAGAACTTGGTATAGATGTCTATAACAAAGTTGTAGGGAATTAAATTTAGAACATTTCTTGTATTTGGAGTTTTCTCTGATTCGGCATCTAAGTCACTCAAAATCGCGAAATTAAAACAAAGATCCTACCGTCAACGGGGGTTTTCCCAATTTCGAATTTATTTTTCGTTTTTGTCTCACTGACACCCGGGGCCCACTCGGCCGGTTCCCGCGCAGCTCGGATGTCGACATCCACCCGTGGGGCCAGCAGGTCCGCGTCTCTATACACCTGGTTCACGAACGCCTGTTCATCTCCGTCGTCCGGACCCACCCGTCAGTGAAATGCGGTCTACGGAACCGGTCCCCTTTGCGCGTCGCCCAACAGGAGCGCGGCGTCGCCGGCGCCTGGGCGCCACGCGGACGCCGGCGTACGGCCAGCGCCGCGGTGGCCACCCCGACCGGCCTGGCCCTACCTTAAGGCATAGCGGGGGACGCTCCTCTCCTCCTCTTTCGCTCAGTTGCTCATCCACTGAAGCCGCTCCCTCGCTCTCCCTGTTCCGTGCGCCGTCGCCATTGCTGCGAGCTTGGGCGAGCTCGCGCCCATCGCTCTGCCCGTCCCCGCGCCTCCCCGTCACCGCGCCACTCATCCCCATCCTCCACTCCCCCATTTCCCCTCGGTCTAGGCCACAAAGACCGCACCATCGTTGTACAGACCACCGACGAAGCACGAGCTCATGTTGCTCCGTCGCCAGCCATCCTCACCATTTTTCCCCAGCGATTCAGGTAGTGGGTGAGTTCCCAGCCCCGCTCTCTCCCTCCCCGGCCGCCCGCAGCAAGTCCCGGGAGCCCGCACGGCCAGGAACAGGGCGCCCAGCTGCTAGCTCTTCTTCTGTATCGAGGAGGAAGAAGAACCGAGGAGGAGGAAGGCTGTTTTCTGATTTAGCCCCTGAGATTTAGCGTTTCTTTGCTCCCGTCCGAAGCTCTGTGCATTGAGTCACACGAAAGTTACATGCTACCCCTCGAGATCTAGGCAAAATTTCGAGTAGGTCCCTGGCAGTGTAGATCTAAAAATCTAATTGCATTTTTCTGCCTGAAAACTTTAAAAATCCATATAAAATAAAATAACAATGGGAAAAATACAAAATTAGTTTCTTTAAACTCCTATTGAGTAGATCTACAAGATGGGTATGATAATGATGTGAGAAATGTCTATTTTCCCCCTGTTTAGTGTATGGTTGTTAAAATGGAAATATATGCTAAAAGTGCTTGAAAAGGAATCCAAAAATCTTGAAACTTGGATAGTAGCTTTGTTAGTACATCTAAATACCGTGGGATTTTCGGTAGCCATGAAATTGTTGTAAAAATGCCAGATTTACCCCTTTGTAAGAATTTTGAGCTAAAAATGAAGGGAGAAATACTTACTGTATGAAAAATGCTCCACAAATTCCACCATAATTTGTAAATGCTCCTTACTGCATATGAAGCTTGCTGTATTTATCTGGGACCTTCATGTAAAGTTTGCTTGCTGTTTTGAAATAGATAAAAAGTTGCATGTTGAGGTGAATAATAGGAAAAAGTGATTTTTGTTTTGCACAATAAATTCTGAGAAAAATAATGGTTACTCATGTTCATGTTTAAGAATCATAAAGTATTTTTGTGGGTTTTATTGCTACTGTTTTGATCTGTGTGTAAAATAGGTTAAAGTAATGATATGGAAAATAGATGACCTATTAAATCATGGTTATTTTACTTGCTAGATTTTATACATGATGTTTATGCTCTGTGTTGCTTGCTGAATAAATTTTATGGCCAGAAACCATTTTTGTAATTTATAATAAATCTGATAATTTAAATGCCTTGTAAATTGCTAGAATTACTGTAATTATAATATAGCACCTTTGTGGCTGAAATTTTGGCAATGGCTTTGTACAGTAAGTTTATGCATGTCATAAATACTTGAGGTCATTTGGAATTTTCTAACCACCCGAACTCCGATAGGGGTTTTAATTCATAAAATAAGCATGTTGCATTGGTTATGCGCTATTTACGATTGATATCATTAGTGAATGTTCATAAAGTTACTTGATGCGTACTGGTATGTACATTTCACCTGCACCATATGCATGCATTTGCATTCTTTGCACTCATTTGCATTTTGTCTTGCATATAGACTCCGCACACAAGGAGCAGGAGCAAGTGAACCAGCAGCAGGAAGGCCCGCAACCCGCACCCGACTTTGCACCGAAGGCACCCACTGACCCTAGCAAGGAAGGTAGGCAGGACCATAAATTTCCCAGCTAATGTTATCTTGATTGATGATTACGCATCTGCATTTGGAGTTGATTGAAAACCTTTGCATTAGACTCCCTGGCCGCCCTGGCCCTAGCACCTATACATAGAGTTCGTAGGACGCGTTGCCTAGGCTCTGCTAGGTACGAGTAGATACGAGTGAATGGAGTCACTCGTCGCGTAGGTGATTTCAAAAAATTTCAGAAATCTTACTATTATGAAAGTTATTATTATGCTCATGATTTAAATGGAGACCGGACGGAGAATAATTTTATTTGGTGGTGTGCGTTGTTGTATTATTTGGATCTGCCCGAGTCGTTTAAGGCCCGTCCGCTGTTCGGCTGCTGTTCGGCATAACATTGCTAGAGTGCTTAACCGGGAAATGGGACCGGTGAAGTCTTACCTGGGTTTGTCCGGAGTTTTCGAGGCTCCGCCCATCCACTTGCTGGAGGCCGATGGGCCCGGGGGCGCTTGTACTCGAAGGAGGGCTGACCTAGGGCACTGTGGTATCGCTCCTGAGAGGGCACAACCCGGGGGTTAGATGGGGGCGCTTTGAATCTCGGGACAAGACAGGTGGAGATGGGGACTATATGTGGGAACGCGATGGCTAGTAAGCATATACCCCTGGCATGATAGTTATTCCCGGGAATTTAAAAATCGATTCGAATCGCTGATGCCCACCAGGTGTGGGAATGCTGATAATGCACATGGGCAACGTAGTAACTACTTGAATATATTATATCCGTTACTCATGTTTTCAAATACTACATGTTTGTATTGTATTGCTTACATTGCTGCAAGTTATTATTATGGAGTTAAATGCAAAAGATGAATCTTGATACTCTCTGTTGATATGTCATTGTTTTAAAATCAATGGCTAAGGATCCACGTGCCAGTAAGCAAGCTTTGCGTCAGCCGTAATCCAATCCATTAAGTCCTACTGAGTAATTAGTACTCAGAGTTTCCCCCCACCTTTTGAGAACAGATATCGGCGACATCTGGACAAGTGCTTGGAGGAGGGTAGTACCGGTGGGCTCGGTACTGCTCGCCTCGATCTTCGTTGCATGAAGACTAGTAAAGTATTTCGTTCCGCTGTGAGATGTTTTCAAATTCGCTTCCGATATTTGATTCAAACTTGCCTTTCGTATGGTAATATGTTGCAACTTGTATTTTTATTTCGAACCGGTTTGTAAAATAAGTTTATATATGCTATATTCAACTGCCTGAGATGATGTATCTGTTGTGGCTCCATTGTGGGCTGGATGTGTATGATGTCGGTTCCTCTGGAAAAAGATAATATCGGGAGCCGAATAACTCTCGACGGACGACCGGATTTAGTTCGGTCTAATCGCACTGCAAGCCAAAAGTGACAGATGTGCTTAGCCCGGATTAAATCGGTGGTTTCGCCACGTCACGGAACAAGCAAACACAGGACGCTAGACGAGACGCCATCCAAGGTTCACTTTTGGTTTTGCTCGGCCCCACGTGGCAGGGCCAGCGGGCCGGCCGGAGCGGCCCCGTCCCTGTGAGGCTGTGACCCTGTGTGTGTTTCGCGGCACCGCGTGACGCCGTGCCCGTGCGGTGCGTCGCGGCCGCGCGCGGGGGCGGGAGCGGGACGCGGAGGCGGGCGCTGAAGTGCCACCGACGCCACCGGTGCCGGTGCCGCGTCGCCTTCGCCGTGGCCCCGCGGCCCCGCCATCTCCCTGGCCAAAACCGGCACGCTTCTCGTTGCCCTGCCCCGACGCCGAGCCCAACCCAAACTAAGCCAAAAGCTCCATCTCGCCGTGGCGTGCCGGCGTGGGTGTCCCAACTACCATCCGATCCGACCGCCTCGCAATCATCATCGTCGTCGCCGTGTTTAGTTTAGCGGCTGCCGTTAATCGGTAATCATAGGTGGCGGTGTTTTCTTATTGACGCAACGCGACGCCCGGTGACGTGACGTTTCGAGTGTGGAGCGTGCTAGAATATACAGCCGGCACTTGCGAGAGGTGGCTGGGGTCTGTTGGTGCTCTTCGTCGCCAAATTAGCATGGATGGACTTTGCCACTTTGGTGAAGGTTGTCTGGAATCTGATCAAACTAGAAACCCCAGCACAGCGTTGCCGCACAACCGCTGAGATGGTGGGCCAGTTTTTTTTTTTTTTGGAAATACAATATTGTTGCAATAGAATAAATAGACAACACAATTAAAAACATTAATATTTGTGGTATGATTCGTTGAGAGATAATGAAAAAGAAACAATATGACAACTGAAGTTTTTACACCAGCTCAAAGTTGATAGGGACCGTATAGTTACAGCCAAATCATTTAAAAGTACCCAAAATGAGCACTGAACTTTGGGCTCCATTAGTTCCAATACAGTCTAACTTTAGAAAAAAATTGTAGAACGCATCATGTAGTGAGTACAGACAGATCAGAAGCCTCTATATCGGAGAAGTGACTTATCCCTAGCAAAAGCACTATATCTCCTGTGAAGGATTGCTGATTTTATCTCCAAAATAAAAGTAAAAGTTGTGGCCTTCTGGACGAGTGAAAGTCAAAGTATGATTATTGTTAGTAAATCTACAATGTAAATATAAATGAAGAATAACATTTATAACAAGATGAATTGATATATAAATCAAGAAAGCACAATCTGATGCAACTTAATTAAATTGATATATAAATTAAGAAAGCACAATCCCAAGGGCTTGTCTTCATATATCACAGCGTGGTGTTGCAGCTATTAGATAAATGATTTGTTTCAGAATCTGGCTATAGAGTAGCATATCAGTATGGTTAATTAAGCTGTTCACTGCAACTTATGCAAGGTTGAATAACAGCGAATTGTGGACCGGCTTGCATCCATTGAGGAAGCATACCAATGTATTTGATATTGCTATATCATTTGCGTTGCCACGATGTTCTGCAGCTGAGGTCAAGAGAATGAAGACCACAAAGTTTAAGTAAAATATTTATGCAAATATTCATGGATGAAAATAATGTTTTGATAATTCTTTTTTTTTTATGTTTAACGAGAGGGATGAGTGTCCCCATCTTAAGTTTTCCATTAATGCCAGCCTAAGCTAGTGCTGGAGGGGGCATTCTCGATGCCCCAAAGTCATAAAGAACTCATGGCCCAAGAATTACAGAACAGAAATCATTTGTTGATAATTCTGTAAATACCTAGTGATATATTGGTTCTAAAGATATAAAACGAGATGTGCAAGATCATCTTATTCTGGATAGTGTATGGATATTATATCCACATAGGTTATTGCCCACCACACTGCTCATTCTTCTCTGACCTCCACTTTGGAGCCTAATTGGAAGGACCCAAAGTCCCAAACACAAATAAAAAAAATTAATGGTTATTGTTTAGGTCTTTAAGGTCGATGGCAGCAACAATAATAACATAGGATCACCTAAAGCAGAGCTGTAGATCCATATTTCTAATTGTATTAGAAATAAAGTATATAACTTATACCTAAATCTGAAATTGTACATAATTAATAATACAAGGGCCAAGATCAAAACTGGACTTTGACTGTAGTCCATAGCAACAAAACTATATGGATTCTGTAAACAATAGGCTGGTTGTAAAGCTAGCGGGCTATATGCAGTTGTATGACTTTGACTGTGTGCTTACCTATGCGCTTACCTATGCAGCTATGTTTAATTGTTGGACAAACTAGCACTGTTTCCTCTAAACTGAAACGAATATCACAGTTGTATCAACATACAGGAAACTGTAAGCAATCAAGAAGCATCGAGAGAATGATCAAATGGGCAATAGGCACTTACCAAACCATTGACCTAGCAGGTTGCTGTCGGTTCAATCTTGTGAGGTAGACAGAGGCAAAGAGCTGTTTCAGGGAAAATTTGAAGTATGTGAGTAAATGGTTTTGCACAATTTATTAGCACAAAATCATTACAGAATAAGGCGCTGGACAACAATATATGAAGTATATAAATGACAATGGCATCACTTCTTACTGTAAGAAATATATGGCTCTACTTAATAGGAAATGTTTTTTTATATGAAAGGTGAATGTGCTGATATCCACTTCCAAACTGTCCAGTGCAGAAATCAACCAAATTATAAATATGATTACAGAAATACAGAATTATAGGAGTCATATTATCATGAAACATACATCGGAAGTCTGTGATCATCAGAACCAAGAGCGTCCTTTAATTAAGCGAATCCATTTCCATCATTTATATGTTCGAAGGCGCATTATCGAAATAGCTAGAGCTTGACTGTTGTCCTTTCTCCAGTTCCAATTACGGCTCCAATATTCATTATTGCATAATTAGTAACTATCATTAATAAATCATATGATGCAGCTTTCTCGGTAGCTCAACGCATCAATCAATTCTATTATGCTCTATTAGCTTGCAAACTGTAACGAGATGATAGAGACACACCCAGAAGGCCAACTCTTGGTACCCTCTGAGTCTCTGACGTCGGCCACGGAGAGGGAGGAAGCAAGCTCCTGTCATAGGCAGCGGGCTGAGCCCCCCATGGGAAGGCCCTAGAGCTCAGGGGTCCTGGTTCTCTACAACTGCAAGCCGGTTCCTGGCCTCCACCGTCGCATCAGGCATGGCGTAGGGTGAGACGAGGGTGGGAGCAGGGGCAGGCACCAGGCAGTAGCATGGCGTGGGAGGCAGAGGTGAAAAGGGCGGGACGGTGGGCTAGACCTGATGCAGCACCTCGCCGTGGTGTTCGTTGCTTCTGGATGTACAAGCAAGTAAGCGACGCGCCGCCGACGCGGGAGGAGGCCTTGCCGGCGGTGGAGTCGACCGCGGCCTAGAGCGCGGCGGAATCGACTGTGGCCGTTCATGGCGATGGCGAGGGGAGGACGCGCGATGCGGTGCTACTCTCGGCTCGCCGTAGTAGCTGCTGGACGAGCGCCGCCGACGAGATTATCAAGTGGACCGCGGCTGTAACCTAGGAGGCAGGCGTGCACCTTGCGAGGAACGGCGGTGAGTTCGGGAAGCGGCGGCGCTCTCTTGCTCCTTGCGAAGCATCGCGAAGACGCAAACATGGGTGCTAGGGCTGTTGACCGACGGCTAGATCAGAACGTGCTCGGTATCTGACGGCTAGAAAAAGAGAGCGACGTGGCCAGCTTCGTTGGCCTGGGATTGAACTCTAGATTCGGTATTAAGAGATTGGACCTTATCTTACCTTTTTCCTCCCTAAAGTGAAGACGAGCGCATTGGCTACCTTGCTAGTACTCCATATATACTACTTAAATGATGCATTGTGGATAATGTCCTAGATCCAATATGGGTATCGACGTACTCCCTCCGTATCAAATTATACACCGTCCGACTTTTTTAATATCAGGTTTGACCAACTAATTTTGTTCAGAAATTTTACAAAAATATGAAAAATTCAAGTCAAGTTAAAGTATATTTTATGCTAAACTAAATCATAATAAAAATAAATTATAATTATATTTTTTGAATAAAATATTAGCTATAGTTTTTTAAGGAGACAGAGACAAGCCTTAAGTGCAAAACGTGAAAAAGATCAACCACCTTTGAAATAAATATTTTGAATACAACTACAACATATGGGTGATGCTACGGTTCGAATGCTAATTTTTTGCATGGTAAATTCCATTTTTATATAAATTCCTGAAATTGAGTTAATGAAAAAAAAGGTTTAGCTCTCACTTCATCCCATCGCAAATATAAGTTGAATTAGGATGTCTTCAATTTAATATTGGCTACAATGTATACAAATTCATGATGTATATATTGGTGCTAGTCCCATTTGCCCTAAAATACAAGAAAAAATGGTATTGAGAATTTGTCATAAAATATACTCCCTCTTTCCAAAAATATACGACGTGGTTGATCTTTTTTACAACTTTAATCATTGTCTTATTCATTATACAAGCTACCATTTATTTTTGTTGTGATTTTTAATCACTACAGATAGCTTGAGTATGGCTTGTACTTTTTCATATTTGAATAAATATGTTAAATAACGAACAATCAAAGTTGTGGGAAAAAAATCAAACACATTGTTACATTGTGAACAGTGGGAGCAAGGATGGATCCACCACCGGGTCGCCCGGGCTCGAGCCCCAGCTCTCTTGGCGCGGAAAATGGAGCCCCACTTAAGCCTCCTCTAAAACTTTTAGACGTGAATACAGAAGAGAGAAGAAAAAATATAGGTAGAAAAAGAAAAATAGAGTAATCAACCCTAGCTACATGTTGATCTTAGATCCGCCACTGGGCACGAGTACGTCATAATGGAGCGGATGGCGCTTTTGCATTAATATTCTTTGTTAAATGAGAAAACTATTTAATTCCTTAGCTTACATTGGTTATCTGGCTAACTCAAAGAAATATAATGTTTGCAAGGCAGTTGACTTTATTGAGAGTATTATTTACCACCTACCTTAAGTTGTCTTGAAAGGTATTATAATGCAGTATATACAATTATCTCTATTTCTAGCACCATACTTCTGTAAATATTGTTAGTTAACACATCATGCAACTAGCAGTTTTTTAACACATGACATTAGTGACTTCTAAAATTTTCATTTGACCACCCATAAAAAAGTTTGATGTGATTTTAAAAGAGTCATACTTAAAGTGCCACTAATAAATTTATCATAACATATTATATGATAAATTCATAGTTTTAAATAATAAGATAAGTAGTTAAATATCGTGTCCAAACATTATGATGTAAAAAACCTGAGGTAGTATTAAATACTCCTTTGATGTTCTAGTGGTCTAGTGGATTTGTCTGTTATATACTCCATAATACGACATCTTGTCTAAATTAAAATCTGACACACAAAAATCCGTTTCAACAAACGGCCGAACCCACCCGTCTTCTCTCTCATATATTCTAAAAAAAGTCTTCTCTCTCCGTTTTCTTCATCGAAAGTCTGGAATGGGCGAATGGCCGAACCCACATCATAGGTGGAAGACTGGAAGGAAGGCCGAGGAGCACGAGCACGGGCAGCTGAGCGAGTGTGCAAGACCGACCTCGACGGCCCCACCCAGGCTAGAACGCCGGAGCCGGAACGCGTCACCGTCACGCCGCGCTTCAACACCGCCCTCGCCTTATTATTCAAAGGGACCATCCCCTCTCTCTCTCTCCTCACTTCACCAACCCTTCTCTCTCTCAATCTTCGCACCACCCTCTGGTTCACGCACGCCTCCCCCCTGCTCCGGCGAGGCCCCCCTCAGGCGCCGGGCGACCGCCCCTGACGGCCTGACCTCGGCCTCGCCCCCGCCCAACGGCATGGCCTCACCCGCGGTCGCCTCCCCGGGCCGGGCGAGCCCCACCGACACCCCCACCACCGCGCCCTCGCCGGCCTCCCCGCCGCGGCGCCTCGCGTCCGCGCCACCCGCCGTCGACGCGTCCGGGTCCTCCTCCCCGGCCTCCGTGCACTCCGGGGACCAGCTCTCCGCCCCCGACGTCTCGGTGGGTGCCGTGCGGGCTTGCGTGCGAATTCGATCACCGCTGGAACCGCGCCTCGTTTCCCCCCTCCCTCTCTCTCCTGATGTCTGATGCGGCGCGGTTTTTTATCGTGTAGACCCCGATGCTCGCGAGCAGGAGCGAGGAGTACAGGCTTCTGTTCCGGCTACCGCCCGACGAGGTAATTGGACGCGCGGCCGATTGGGGGTCCAGTGATCCCTAGCTCCTTCCTCTGTCTGGGCGATCTACCTGTTGACTTCTGGGGCTGAGCGGATTTGATTTCGTGGGAGCTTTGACTTTTTTCCATCTAGGACAAGCCTTATCATAATCATAATAATTTCGCTGCTTTGATGTTTTCTCTCGGCTGCGGTAGCATGTTACTGCGATAACTTGGCTTGGTCTGCTGAATGTGCAGTACAGCGGCACCGGTACCGTTGGTTAAAGAATAGGATTTGCCTTTGTCTCTTATAAGCGGTTTATAGTATCACTGAGTGTCCTTCCGTGTCTTAATGTGGTCACCAGCTGATTGAATCACTGTTCAAAGAAGAGGATTTTGAGTAATAATACCTAAAATGTTTTGCTGATATTAGATTTAATGTAGTCCGATACTCTGATAGGTGGATTTGGGCAATAATGTTTGAACCAGGTGTCCATCTAACTTGTCCTACTACCATATATGTCAAGTTCATATTTTGATTTAGGAGCACCTTTAAGGGCTTGCCAATGGATAATATTTATGGACTAACTATCATATCCACTTGAAAAAAAAGTAGAACACTGATCACCGTGAATACCATTAGTATGCTTCACTCCCATTTTTGCAAGTGTGGTTTGCTGATTGCAATTTACTACATCTGTTTTCATGCAGGTTCTCGTGCAAGATTTTAACTGTGCGATCCAAGAAAATATTCTGCTCCAGGTAGTTCTTTATCATACCATTCTTTCTTGCTTCTTGCAAGTTCATACATAATCCCCTCCATAACAATATGATAAAAATACACATCCATCTATCGTCCATTATAAATCCCTGGTATTGAAATATCTCCTGTCAATCTCAAGTCGCAAATAAATGAACAGATTTTGTTCTTGTAAATTTTTAGTACGCAATAAATGAGTTTGGCATGTTCTGAATATCTAGCAATGTCTCTTGTCAAAACCTTATGTAATGAAAATTAATACACTCTTGAAACATCAGACAGAAAATGGAGGGAGCACTGCTGCTCTTCATGCATGCCCATTATTATAGCTTCTCTTCATCAATGCTAAGCCTGCACCATGTACCTAAAAACCTACCAGGTCATGACAACTGTAAAACTGTTGAATTAAATTGCAAAGTTAGCTGTTTTTCCTTTTGAGCACGTAAATCTAATATTTAATCTCAGCATTCTTAAGGATCTTTATTACTACGTTGTGTTATCTTGCAGGGACATATGTATTTATTTCTTCACCACATATGCTTCTACTCTAACATATTTGGATATGAGACGAAGGTAATAAACAATCTGAATACAAGGTCGCCATATATATTGTTCTAGCTTGCTTAGCTGCACTTCTAGGATTGCTCTGACATTGTTCATGTTATCCAGAAAACAATACCTTTGCAAGAGGTGACTGATGTTCGTAAAGCAAAAACAGCTGGCATTTTCCCTAATGCCATTGAAATTGTTGCTGGTAGTAAAAGGGTGAGAGACCTATCATTGTCTTAATTTCTTGTATGTATACATTTAACGTTATTAAGTCTCTCGCACTCATGTTTTGTTAATTTCAGCACTTTTTTGGATCTTTCTTGTCACGTGATGAAGCCTGTCGAATTATAGTAGATGCTTGGGAACAGCATGCTAGTGATGCAAGATTGCTTCTTGAATGTCAGGTTAGCACACTTGTTTCTTCATGACCAGATGGTAACTTCAATTGGTTGATGTGGAGCTTCCACTTAGGAAGTTAGGAGTGGTAGTGGTCTGTTTGTTCCTAGACTGTTGTTCACACGTTTACTAAACTATAGGAGACAAAGTCAGCTAGTAGCAGTGAAGAAAATGGTTATGTTTTGTTGGAAGGAGCAAAAGAATCTAAACAAGATGAAGATTCATCACCACCGGACAGGTTTTTGCATTTTGAACAGAAATGATTTAAACTTGGGTTTCACATCTTCAAATGAACCTATGTTCTCCATAATTATTTATAGTTCTTGATTTAAACGTATTGGACTGTAGATCTGTTAACGGTACAGCCGTCACAAGTAGTAGTGCTGATGGCGGTGATTTGAACGCCAATATTTCCAAAATGTTTTCAAAAGTTGAGGAGAATGGAGTCGAAGACAACATCATTGCACTGAGCCCATTCAATTCTGGGCCGGTTGATGATGCTCCTAGTGGTTTGTTGTGATTATCCAATTTCCTATTTATTGTTATACCATTAATTGTTTGGTAGCCACTGCTTGACTAAACCTCCACCATGCATTTTCTCACAGTACCTGAATCTTATACTATGATCACGGAGTCAAAGTTTCAGGTACATGAGATTCCATTTCTTATATAATTAAACAATTACATTTAGACCACTAACATCCTAAAAACAGGTGCCTGTGGAGGTCCTCTTCAATTTCTTATTGTCCAATGACGCTTTTGATTTTTTGGATGATTTCCATAAAAAATGTGGTGACAAAGGTTAATGCCAATTCATCCTTTACTTACTCAAGGAAGAACTTTCATCAATATAAGTATTTTCAATTTTGACCTGAATGACTTGCAGAATTTAGCTGCTCCAAATGGCGTTCAGATGAGCAAGGCGGACTTGTAAGGGATGTCTCATTTTTGCATCCAATAAAAATTTATCTCGGTAAGTCTAGCTTTCTTCTAACAGTTTGACAGGACAAATTGATTGGCGTTGAATATGCCGTGTACTATGACTTGTTTTAGATTTTCTTAATGTCTGTGCTTTGATCACTCTAAATTGCCTTTAGGTGCAAAATTTGGGACTTGTCAGGAGGTTCAGAAACTTCGTGTCTACAAAAACAGGTTAGTCTAAGATAGTTCCATTTGCAGCCAGTCAAATGGTGTGTTCTCTAAACCTTTTGATGATATGGAATAAACAAATTGAGATTTAGTGCTAGCAATTATTTGAGGGTCAGCTTTTTGGTGTTTTGATTGAACTTTACTTTGCACCTAACAAAATCCGGTCCTCCTTAACTTCTTATATTTGGATTTTAGCTCGGTCAGGCTATTTTCTTGGAATTGATTTCTATGTGCTTGTATTAACTTTGTAACCTGGTGTCCTGTGCCAGCTTTTGTTTTAATATTTATCGAATTGGAGTCCTGAGACCACTGTGCGGGCAATAATCTGTTTTTATTTCTGTTGATTTTACCACATGCTCGAGTCTTAGCTTATGTTTCCCTATTCTGTGAAGAACAACTGATGTTGAATCCTTGTATTAACTTCTTTCACTTGCTTGCAGGCATCTGGTGATTCAAACCTCTCAGTCGATAGGTGATGCACCGTATGGGGATCATTTCACTGTAGAGGTGAGGAATCCACAATACTGTTTATAATGTTGTTTTTTTATCATGTCGGAATTTCCTTTTTTTTATTTGAAAATGGAATATAGCATTTTTAAATCTTCATTATGCTTCTATAAACTTCTGTTGTTATGTGCCATATAAACATTGATTTGCTCTTAGCCTCAACTCTGTCTGACCTTATTTTTACCCACAGGGGATCTGGGATGTTGAACAAGATAGCCTAGATGAGAATTGTTGTTACCTCAGGATATATATTAATGTAGCCTTCTCAAAGAAAACCATATTTCGAGGTAAGATGCATCCTTTGTGTCCTGGATTCTCCAGCACTTTCAAAACATTACTCAATACTCTTAGGGCCCATTTGGGCTTGTAGCTTGTTTATATGCCTTCAGAACCCACCCCCACCAGCTCCAGTCTCCATTAGGAAGTTTTGTTTGAGTTAAGCCAGCATAACCTGTCTCTTTGGCTCCTACAAGCATATGCTTTTTATACAGGAGATTTCATGTTATGTGTTGATAAACTGAAACAAAATTTGCTAACCAAACCCCAATTTTACACTTTATATCAGCTCGGTATTTTCATAACAGTGATACAGTTTTTCATGATATGTTTGCTGTTTTTTAAGCCACATAGTTGGGAAAAAATAAAGCAATACATATCAGTCTCATAAAGTGGTTTACCTGGTTAGAAATGGCACAAGCAGTTATAATCTGTAAATGGAGAAACCCCATGCAGCTCAGTATGTCATATGCTTGATTTTACCAAGTTGGTTCTTCTGGTTGCCAACCTATTTTCAGTGAAACTGATGGGCTTAATTCAAAGGATTGAATCACATGCAGATCTTGTTTATCTTGGATCAAATTCTATGCCTACTTGAATTTTTCTTTTGTTAAAACTATCTTTGCATCTCTATGTTGGTGCAATTATGCTTCCAACACCTGATGCATAACTAATATCATTTATTTATAAAGCATGCTGTCGCTGTTGTTTATTCTTTAAATCTCTAAATCCCAGGGAAGATAGAACAGTCAACAAAAGATGAATGTCGTGAAGTTTTCGGGCTCTGGCTCAAGCTCGTATGTGTGCTCTCATTCCATGAAGACATTGTTGAGTGCTATTTTCCATCTCAAGCTGTATGTAATCTTTTCCCATTTTATGTTTTTAGGGTCATGATCTTTTGAAGCAGGAGAACAATAGATCAAAAGGTAATTTCTTGTTCACAGATCGATTATTTGCTGCGTTTCAACTTTGCTTGATCTGGACTGTGTCCTCTTTCACCACAAACATTAAGTTATGGAACAATTAAATGGGTATTTTCTCCATCCACTCCTACAGGCGCTTCCAGCTCAACCAATGCCGATCTTCAATCAGGGGCTACGATAAATGGGGAAAATATTGTGGAAGATGCAGTTCCAATAGCGAGTTCCTCACCGGATGAATCTGGTGTGAGAGGCCTCGTTCCTCCTAGTCAAGATCACCAGCAGAGAACAGGAAGCAATTCTTCTACCACGTCCACTTCACAAGAATTGTGGGGTCCATTAACGTCGTATATGAGATCTAGCCAACTTGGTCCAGTACTTGCAGTGGCACTGGTGGCTTTCATTATCCTAATGCAGGCAAGTGTCTTGGTCTACTGCTGGTTGTTCTTGCTGTTCTTGCTAGGTGTTCGACATTTGGTAGGTTGGTTACAGAAATTTAAGGTGAATGAAGAAAGAATCTGAACGTAACCAACCATTTAATTATTTCCATCTGTTCTGACACACAAATGTCTATTTCAGGTAACCATCATAGTCCTACTAACTAGGTCTCCCCAGGCCCAAATGGCACCTCATGATACCTCCATGGGCGGATTAGGTTTCAGCAAAGAAAGCATAGAGTGGGCACAGAAGCGCCTTAGCTTACTAAGCGAGGAGATGCAGCTAACAGAGGCGCACATGGAGAGGATGAGGCAGGAGTTTACCTGGCTCAGGTCTCATCTGGAGAGACTGGAGAGGCTGAGGGGCAGCTTATGACTGGTGGGTGTACATGAGGGCGTCAAGGACTGATGCTGAGGCCGCAGCTCGAACAGGGACGTGGATACAACCCAGAGATGTAATGTTGAATGTTTTATTTTGTTCCTTGTTATAGAGCGTACAGTTGCACAGGAGGGTAGACTGTAGAGTGTTGTTTCTTGTTGCCATAAGGCAGAATTTCGAAATCCCAGCATATAGCATTCAATGTAAATAGATCTCTCCCATCGTGATGGGGTGTACACTACAAGTCTACAAGGATTACGTGTCAACGCCACGTAAGACCATAAAAGAACGAGAACGCTGTGGTCCGGGCGTCCCGAGCGTCGGACGCTCGGCCTGGCCGCTTTTTTTTTTCTTCTATTTTTCTTTCTAATAACTTTATACTTCAATTATGTTTTATTAATTAATGTTTTTTTGTCACATGACATGTTGCATGTTGCGATGGTTAAATAAATATGTTATTGAAGCTATAAAAATTGATTTTTAATGTTGCGTATACTATTTTCGGATGTTGAGAATATCAATTTATGGTTGTTTTGTAAAGCACGCAGCGTTGTTTGTTGTGGAAATTTTACGATAAATTTTTATTTTAAGTTAATGATGTTGCAAAAGTTAAATTTTATTGTTCTGTGCACTATCTTTTTTATGGTGAAAATATATATTTTCAATGTTACACTGAATATTGCATTAGCTTCAACAAGCGATGAATTTTTATTCGATTTATGAATGTTGTGATAGTTAAATTCGAGTGTTTCATATATTACTTTTTCGATGTTGAAGATATGCATTTTTAATGTTGCGTGAGTCTTAGCGTTGTTTTTTTATGTTGTGTAAAATATGAATGGATGTTGTAGTGAAATTTTTTTCTCCTCAAATCAGATGGACATGGTGATTTTTTAACGCAAACATTGATATTACAAAAGTTTTCCAATATTATTCCGTGCGACCGCTAGCGTCCGACGAATCGGACGTCCCAGCAACACCGATAAAAGAATGGTGGTGTAATATTTTACTTGTTTTCTATCGCTGGACGGCGCAACACCGGTGCCAAAAGCTTGAATTATTTCAACGAGGCACCAGAAAAATTCCGCTGAAGGAGCTTGCGGTGTTTGATCCCGATCATGGCCGCCCGACCCGACCTAGTCCGCCCAAAAATTACCCGACCCGGTCAGTTCAGTGGGCAGGCACGGGCCGAAAATCTCAATCCGGCGAAAAATTCGGGCCGGGCTCGGGCTGAAATTTTAGCCCACGGGCCGGCCCGATGACCCGACAAAACTACCTCCTGGCATGGCCCAGCGCCACTCCTCTCTTGGCCTGGCCCAAATCCTCCCCTCCTGGCCTAGCCTAGCGCCTCCTCTTCACCTCTCGGCCTGGCCCAGGTGCCCAGCGCCTCCGGCAGCCCCTTCTGGCATGGCCCAGCACCCCTCTTCCCCTAAATCCGTAATGTCCTAATCCCTTCCACGAGACGATGACTAGGCACTTCGGCTCCCCGCTCCCGCAGTCCCGCGCCGCCGTCGATCCACGATCCCCGGCATGGCGGCAACGCGGCGTGCGTCGCCGTTTCCCAACCTTGCCCCGATGGCTCCCTAGCGTGGCAGCGACGCGGCATTCCCCACCGAGCCGAGTCTCCAATGGATCCACGCCCGCAGGCTCGAGCTCTGCCTCCGCCTCCTCGATGGCCTGAGCTCCGCCTCCGCGCTCCGCCTCCCCGACGGACCGAGCTCCGCCTCTACCGGGTCCATCCTCGCTCTGTCGCTCCACCTCCGCACCTCCTTGCCCGAGCTCAGGCTGACGGGCCGGCCCGCGGTCCAGGCAGCGGGCAGGCTCAGGCCGCGAAACGCAACCCGACGCTCGGGTCAGGTCGAGCGCGGCCCAAGCATCGAGTTGGCTTTGACCCGACACGAACCCGACCCAACCCGGTGGATGATCAGGTCAACCGATTCAACACCGTCGTTTAACATGCGCAAGCGCAACCACCACAAATGGAACGCAAGCGCAAACACCAAAACTGGAAACTGCCACGGAAAGCATCACCGACACACCTTTAGAATTAGAAAACAACTTGTCCGACCAGTTTGATTTTGAAGACACGAAACTTGTCTAGAAAAACGAAAACAGGGAACGTAGCTAATATCCGCGCAGTGTTCAGTGTACTGTTCCACGCACTCGGCTATACATCCAACAAATCAGGGTTGCAGATGCGTAATCATACGGCAGGGTGTAAGCGGGCCAGCTAGAAAGACCAGCAGCAAATCATTTTCCGTTAGTCCTTTTAGCCGGCCCGCTTACATCCCTAGAAGCAGGGATAGCAAATCTAGACCTCGAACAAATATTTTCAGCATCAGAAGAAGCACGATTCAAGTAGAAAGCCTACACTTGAGTTGGTAGGGTGAAAACTTTAAGATATGCATATAGGTCATAATAATTAACTGCAGGCACAGCTCATAACAGGGTTCTTAATATCTGAAGTAGATAACACATTCCAGAACTTTAACAACACTCTATTCAGACCAAAAAACACGAGCTCAGACGAGTTCTTGGAAATATCCTAGTACTTTCATCACACTCCGTTCAATAGAAGAAACCTAGCACCTTGCCGCCAACATTCTTCCTCCTGGCCTCCTCATGGTCCATAATGCCAGCAGAAGTTGTCAGCACAATGTAGCCAAACTGCATATCGAGTCAGAGAAAGCACCATTACACCAGGGAACAAGCAATCCCAAACAGTTCGTTAGGGAAAACAATGCAATTAACTTAAGTCACAACTTACCTGACGAGATGGGAGCAGCCTTGCAGTCCATCCTTCAATCTCCTTCACGCCAACATCAAAGCGAGGACTAATCACACCACATTTGTTTAGTCTTCCATTGAGTTCCACCACAATCTTCCCAGCTCGGTGGTCATCTACGTACTCAAACTCACCAATGTAGCCTACAAATTAGAACACTAATCAGGGACGTGTCCTTGGAAACAAGCAAGTGAATTGGAGCATAAATTTAAGAACTAACCATGACGCTGCATGACCAACAAGAACTTGATGATAACCTTGGACGATGGTCCTGATCATGACCTGTCTTTTCCCCCTCTTCTCAGCATTGTACATGGACTTCAATGCATCGTTGAGCACACTGACCCTCACCATGCTGACCTTACCTGTTGGGAAACATTGTTTGTAAGGGCACAATGGTGGAGTAAATAGCATAAGAAACAACGATTTTCAATGTTAAGTGACAATAGCACAAATAAACATGTCGCTATATCCATGCAAAATAGCATCCAGGTATCTACCTCTACAAATATTGATCTTAAGACGAATCTACTCAGATTTTCAATGTTAAGTAACAATAGCACAAGCAAACATGTCGCTATATCCATGCAAAATAGCATCCAGGTATCTAACTCTACAAATATTGATCTTAAGACGAATCTACTCAGCCAATACAAACATCGATACAACAATAGTATGATTCATTACACACTACTAAGACATAAAAATAAATCTCCCCTGAACTCCTAAGTTCAAATTTAAGTACCAGAACAATTTAATCATATGATCCCTGCCATTGAAAGAATGCCACTGATAAACAAAGAATCCACGGTATAGGTTTCAGTGGTTGTAAAACATGCATTTGTTTGTTTTAAACAGAATCGTACATGCTAAATTCATAATCAACAACAGACCATCGAACAAGCACAAATACGACAGAATTTCCTCTATCCATTAGACCGCCTGGGTCAGCACAAAAAAAAAATGTCCCGGACTTGTGCACCGCTCAACTGATATCTAACTACTGGACAGGATTTAAGCAATCAGTAAACCACCTCCACCTTTGATCAGCAAGCACCAAAAGTCTGCCCAATGCAAAATCTAATTAACCTTAAATACCGTACAAAGCAAGGGTTCTCCCACACATCAGGTCCAAGTCTCAACAATATCCACTACACCATATGCGATCTGGCAAACCGTCTATAGTATATCCAGAGCCAAGGACAAAAATGCATGATCCCAGAGCAAAGGACTACTTAAACAGCCTCACTGGATCAGAACCAAGACTCAGTTTTAACATTCAGCATAGAAAAATTACACGCCAATCTTCACAGATCATGGAGAAGCGGGGCACCAAACACCCAATACAGCTATAGCCTAAATGGAGAAGCCCAGGATCACCTCTGGAGCCAATAGACAATCATGACTAAGCTGAAGTAGCGTCAAAATCAACGACTAGTGCCACGAATCCTACATGGACGAAGCTATAACGCATAGGCAACCATCACACCGTGACACGGGTTGGAGCAAAACAATTACCATCTCATCGCGCAACAGAATCGAAGAGAGAGGACGGAGGGGAAGGACGTTGAGACTCACCTCGAAGGACGGCGTGACCGCGAGGAGGGCGAAGCGGTGGCGGCGGCGCGGGAGAGGAGAGGCAAGGCTAGGGTTTGGCCCAGCGCCAGGCGGTGCTTGTTATAAAGGCGGCTGCGGGAGCGAGGGTTCTCTTCTGAGCCGTCGGATCTTGTGTGTGGCGCCCGCCTCGGTTGAAACCGTGGCCGTCCGATGGTACGGGGGTTCAACCTAGCTGAGCTCGCGCTGGCTCGCTCTCCCTGGGGACGCGGCACTAGCCACTGAACTGGGCTGGGCCGGACTGGACCCATGACAAACACTGAAGATTGCCAAAATTTCAAGGACAAATCTGACCAAATGGGGAAAAAAAGACCTTTGCCCATCAGAAAACCTTGTATAAATAGATTACAAACTTTTAAAATTGAGGGGGAAAAATAAATGCCACCATATATTTATTTCATGATTTTTTTAATTCTTGTTTGTAAAATATCCTGATATTTGTCTTACATATTCCTGAGCATCAGAAGAAGTTAAGTCTGTAAGTGTATCGGATATTATCTTTTCGAGTTGAAATGGCTTTGTTTGTTTCGACCTCATGCATTTGGTACTTTCACTTGCACCGTACTCTATATACACGATTAATCACACGACAATCTGAGCCAACTAATTACTATTACTGATACTGTATCACTGACAGTGAGCGGTAAAAAATAGTGCAAGGAATCGAACACTGAACGATACATGAGAAAGGTGCCGTTTTTTTTTTTTATCACGGCGACTGCGGCGCCGGTTCGAGCAGGTCGCACTCGAAGTTGGTGTGCTCCAGGAACGGGCCCAGCCTGACGAGCCTCGGGATCACGACGCCGTCGCGCGCCGCGCACACCGCCGCGTTCTCCCACTGCACCAGCGCGCCCACCAGTCCCGCGCGCGCCGTCAGCGGGAACACCCGCGCCCACCGCTCCGCCTCGTACGCACGCATGGCGGCCTCGGCCCCGGCCCCGGCGCCCGCGAGGTGGCGCGCGAGGACGACGGCGTCCTCGAGCGCGCAGCACGCGCCCTGGCCGAGGTTGGGCGTCATGGGGTGCCACGCGTCGCCGGCCAGCACCACGCGGCCGCCTCTCGACGCGCTCGGCGCCAGCCCCGGCCAGAGCCACCGGTCCACGAGCGGCGTCCGCACCACGGAGCCGTCGGGCGTGCTGCGCATCACCGCGAGGAGGTCGGACGGCCACCCGCGGACTAGGTCCAGAGCCTCGCCCTTGAGCGCCGCCGGGTCAGTGATCTTTGGCCCTGCCAAGAACACCAAGAACCACGCCGTTGTCAGCGATCGTGTCCGTTTCTTTCCTTTCTCTTGGATTGGAAATTGGATCAACCTTCGTTGCTAGTATCTGACCGAGGATTGAGGAAACGTGGCATTTGTTATCTTTATATGCCATACATATACCTGGATCTGGTCTGTTGAAGCAGATGAACCAGTAGACTTTGGTTGGTGAGACTGGGACAAAGCCGGCACGGACACCTCGGCCGTAGATGTAGTTCACCTTGGGTTCGAACGGCTGGCCGTCGGCGTACTCCGCGAGCCCCCGGAACGCCATGTGCCCGACGTAGCGAGGCTCCGAGAAGCCCATCCACCTCGCGATCGGCGAGTTCACGCCGTCGCAGCCAACCACGATCTGCATGCAGGCCATTTGTTCAAGAGTCAGGTGCTGTGTTATATGTTAGCTGGATACCTTCAGCATCCAACCAACATCTGAGCAACCAGCAAGTCAGCATCGCATCGAAGTCACAGGCCTTTTGAAATCGAAACCGCAAGGTGAATTGCTCTTACTCGCCTTGGAGAGAATCTGTCTCCCGTCTTCGAGCTCCAGCAGGGTGCCGTCACGCCCTTGCTCTGAAATCGATTTCAGCTTCGACTGAGAATGATATGGTGCCTGGTGGCAGCTTAGAAGCAAGCGTCTCGAGAAGCACTCTCCTCTCCACCGCCCGCACTTCCTGCCTGACAAGCATGCAGATCGAAGCAGTCTCTCAGTTACTTGATACGTACTACCATTCACAATATTCATCAAGACCAAGCAAAAAAGTTTAGGCGTTCAGGTAGAATTAGCACGACGTTTGCGAAACTTGAGGATAATATTAGCCTTCTTGACTGTAAGGATGAGGCAGACTACAAAGCTCGAGGAGAGGGGGTGAGTATTGCAGTACCCAGGAGCTTCTTCCTCGAAGGAGAACTCTCGCAGGTCCCGCCCGCCCGCCGCCGGCGATCGCATCCTCATCCTGCGGTCAGCTGGAAGCTCACAGTGCAGCTCAGAACACATAACGATCCATGAGTAAGCGTGAACTGATCACGTGGGTTCGGGAGTTCGGCACAAGAGGGACGCACCCCTGGATGCGGAGGTACTTGGCCCGGAGCTCGTCGGCGACGCCGATGGCGTCCAGCACGCGCCACCCGTTCTTGAACAGCGTCAGGGACGTGCCTCCCGCGCGCAGGGTGGCGCCCTGCTCCAGCACGGCGGCGCCCACGCCGAGCCGCCGCAGGGCGAGCGCGGTGGCCAGGCCCGCGACGCCCGCGCCCACGATGACGATGTTCTCCTCCGACCGCGGCGTCGCCGAGGCGGACACTGTAGCCGCGGGACTGTGGCGTCGACATCGAGGGCGCCGTGGAGAGGAGCAGTAGCGGAGCTGAGGAGAAGAGATGGCGGTGGCCAGCGCCATGGCGACCGCAGTGACAGGTTCTTCTCTCGGACAGGAATTGGGGAGTTGGCGCCATTTTGACTGTTGCGGGAAAGCCGGAGGATTTGGAGCCACATGTTCCTGACCAGGAGTAAGAGAGCAAGCACATGGACACGTCCACACATGGCTTCACTACCAGAAACTCTTCCCTGTAACTTCAGAAGATCACTGGCTAGAATGATCTTAATTTCCAAGCGAACTCGGCACTTGATCTTCTAGACTAGTTGAGATGGAGGCCTGAGCCCGATTACTGGTTACTGCATTTCTTGGTCTGGTTTTGAATTGTTGACGCTGCATTCGAATCATTTACACAACAAGATGACATGACAAAAATGAACATTGACAGAGCCATGCGCTAATCTACAAAGCAGGATATAGAAGTTAGCCGAACGTGAGGGTACGAGCCACCGCAACGACGTGGCGACCAGACTAGTTAACATCGGAAGAACCACCTCTAGCAACAAGAAATGTTACCATCCTACTGAAAAGGAATTAAGACTGTGCAGCTTAAATTTATTGGGATTTATAATGCATTGGTTGACATTCACAATGCATCAAACCAGGCAGGACCTAAGCTTCAAGCGATTAAAGCAAACAGAATCACAATGATCTGACAGTTCTAACAAAAACTGGCAATGAACGTTTTATTTCAGATCACATCGGTTGGTTCACCATCACAGTAGATTAAACCAGGCACAGAGGCAGAAACTCAAATGACACATAAGTTCGGGCACATTTAAGTAACTACTGTGATATAGCACAAAGCACTAAGTATGGCTCTATAGCCAGAGCCACAGATAACTCAGACAGGAGACAGAACTCAATTCTCAAGGAAGCAGGCATCCACCGACCACCATGCACTATCCGAAGCTCAAGCCTCGTAGATCCACTGATGAAGGTTGCTCTTCCATTCGGCCAAACCTTCAGGGAACCAGAGAGCGATCTCCTTCTTTGCATTGTCCACGGAGTCACTTCCATGGATGACATTCCTATTCAAGAGGCGATAAATTTAGTACAGGTCCAGGAATATGATTTGTTTTCCAACAAGGCCACAAAATCGAGAATAAGTTTTGCATGATACGCCATGCGCCATGTACCAGCGATCATAATACGTACTTCATACTTAAAAAAACAATTGTCATCACACTCACAAGCGGCTGCTGTTATTTGCATATTCTATTTTTTTCTAAAAACATACAACTTGAATAAACATTTCAGCACAACACATCTATTCCCTCCATCCCAAATTGTATGGGTTCTATGCCTCTACTAAATTCATCATTACTTTCATGTACGTGTGTTCAATATATGTCTACATTTATGGACGTCTATATGAATGTCAACGGATAAAAAGAGGGCTAGAAGCCTAGAACCCCTTACAATTTTGGGGGAGGGAGTAATTTTATGACAATGATTAGATCAATAAGCCACATTTATTTATACTGAATCACAAAACTGTCATGACAAAGCGCTATTTCACTTTAGTGGCATCAAAATTATTAAGTGCTCAAACTAAAATTGTGGCAATAACACAATTTGACAAGAATGGAATGTTCACCTGCCAACTTCCACAGCATAGTCAGCACGGATGGTGCCAGGGGCTGCCTCCCAAGGCCTGGTAGCCCCAATGATCTTGCGGCCAGTCGCTACAACGTCCTTCCCCTCCCATACCATTGCGACCACAGGCCCAGAAATGATGTACTCCACCAACCCAGGGAAGAATGGCTTGTCAGAAAGGTCAGCATAGTGCTGCTGCGCAAAGGATCTCTCCACATTCATAAACTTCATTCCTGCATTACCGTAAGAAAAAAATTAACTGTTTCTTAAAATTCATTAAAT
This sequence comes from Paspalum vaginatum, assembly GCA_030272315.1. Lineage (NCBI taxonomy): Eukaryota > Viridiplantae > Streptophyta > Magnoliopsida > Poales > Poaceae > Paspalum > Paspalum vaginatum. The sequence continues at coordinate 7,159,460 of CM059013.1, read as the reverse complement.
CAACCATTCCTGAACAGTCAATGTGTGTGTCCAGATTGATTATTAAGGGAAGATCCAGTAAATAAGGAAAATTGAACTAAATAGTCTCTCTCATAAGGTTTTGTTTTGCTTCTTCATCTTGAAGAAATCACAATTAAATAGTTTTTCTGTATGACATCCATAATACAGATATAAAGACTGACCAAGCGTATCTTTGCTGAGCTGTAAAAGTGGCCTTCACGCAGACATCAAACTAGAATACAAAAGGTACTTGACATTGAAGGTTTAGTTTTCAATAATTGGAGAACACAATCAAGAATATTTGCTTTTGGAATTCATATCCTATACTAGTATCTTCCATTTTCTTAACGGTAGTGCTGATTTGTGGTTGATCTAATTCATAAAGGTAGTAGTGATTTGTGCTGCACTTTATTCTAGACCACTAGGACCATCAGTTGTCCAGATAAAAAGGAACCAATCACACAAGCCCAAGTGCCTGATCGTTCATTAACTATCATTATCTCAGGATTCCTTCATTTTCTCTTTTCCCCCTTCTTTCCTTTCGTTTTCTCTTTTTCCGTGTACAGTTAGTTTACCCATTTTGTGTCGACATACCATAAACAAAAGTTTGTTCAACTATCAAATCTATAAACTCTTTTAGAATAAGTCAGCTACAAATGTTATACAACGAAAAACTTATGTCTATAAGCATGTTCATAAAAATGTGTTATGAAAAAAAAAGCGTATAAGTTGTGTTGAAACAAGGGTATGCTAAATAAATTTATAAAAAATAAACTATGTGTCAAAAGCAATGTTAAAATAATTGGTTACCAAATTGTCATAAAGTTTTATCTGCAAAAGGTTATGCGCAAAATTTGCATACAAAAAACAAACAGTTGCACTAGTGTTTGTTTTTGTAAAAAAAAAAAAAAAAAAGAGCCACGGCACGTTTTTTATTGTTCTCCAAACGCAAACGCTCACTAATTAGCTAGCCTCTGACCAATCATTGGCACATAACAGAAAGATCTTGCTTTTCAATCAAATCATAGCTCCACACAATATACCTGCTACCACGCCTCAGTAATAAAGTATCTGTTGTTCTAGACGCTAATCAAACTCCAATACGCGTTCTCACAAAATAAAACCCAACAGAAAATCGAATAGATTTAAGATATCTCTGACTGCCAATTACAGGTCTACACGTAGAACTTCTCACAAAACGGAAAATCCAACAGGTTTAAGATATCACTGACTACCGAATTGCAGGTCTAGTAGAACAAACCTTAGGATGACATAGAAGGAAAATCCATATATACAACTAGGAGTCTAGCTGTCTAGGGGATAAAACAGAGCATGAGGTCCAGCAATCAATACGATGATTTTATATAAAACAAAAACAGGCTTACCCCTGAGGTAGTATCCTTTCTTCTCGAACCGACTGATGATGTCCCCGATCTACACAAGAAGCAAGCATGACGCAGAAACCCAAACGAAATCAAGACCCGTGTCCACGAGCAAACGTCAAGACCATCAAAATCCCCTATAATCTTCTCCGCAGAACGGGAAAAGTGAGAGAGAGCAGATTACCAGGCCCCGCTGGACGCCGTCGGGTTTGATCATGATGAAGCTCTGCTCCATCGTTCCTTCCGGCAACGGGCGACACGGATCGGCGAACCGCAGCGGGTGAGGGAGGGCGTGAGGCTGTTGGAGCGCGGAGCGGAGAGGGAGAGGAGAGGGGTGGCGACTGGCGATGGGCGGATGGGGAAGGAAAGGAGTCGCGAGTCGGGGTCGGGGTGGCGAAAGGGACGGCGGCGCTTGTTTTGTGCGGGCTCGGGATGAGCTTTTCGCGGTGGGAAACGAATCATCCTCGAGATATTCGCCCAGGGTGAGGAGAGCGCCGGAAAAAGGGCAAAAAGAAAAAGAGGGAGAGAAACAGTGTGCGGTTTGGCGGGGGAGTTTCGCATTTCGGCGTGCGGTTTGCAATTTTCTGCGGGTGCATGCAAACTTTAATTTGGACTCACACTCCGTATGGTTTGTTTTTTCGGCCTTTTCTCGCGTCTCCTTTTTTTTTATGTTTTGAACAATATTTCCTTCTGTTTTGAACAAAGTTTCTATCTTCCCTCCGCAGTGGGAAACAACGTAGAAATTTATGGAGTGCTTGTTTGAGAAACTGAAAGGTCCACCTTCTTCTCACTCTTCAATATTTTGATTGGTTTGCGATATAGAATTGGTGGATCGATCAATAGCTAAGTAATTAGTAGAGTACTACTGTATTCTCAAAAAGAAAAAAAAATAGTGCTACTGTAAGGAATGAAGTCATCCTACCGAAGTTCATTTTTGTTTCTCAAACCAATCACCACGTTAAGGGCGAGTTTGGCAACTCCAAGGAATTTGAGGAAATGGAAGGAAAAATAAATGAACTAATTTCTCTTCCATTCCTCCAAAAGCTGTGGGGTTACCAAATTAGTCTTAAAGGAACAAACTTAGAAAGAACGGAAAACTATGCGAAGCAATTAACTCAATGTACATGTCGCTCAAGTTCATGTCAACAGGGAGTTTCTTATTGGGAAACACAAACTCCACCCTCGCACGGCAGGGAGTACCTCAGATACAATGCAATGCAAACATCACAACCAAACCGACAGCGCACACATTGTACACAGCGGAAATAACCACATCCAGGACATATTTTACAGTGCTAACTCAGAACAGGGACCAACTAAAGCTGCAGCTTCATCAAAGCAACCATCGCCACCGTCGTTCAGGCACAGCTCACAGCTTGACACCGGGAACATGAACCCACTCCAGTTGCACCACGATCAGGCCGCTATCCACCTTCTGCAGCTTCAGGATCAAGTCCTGCACGACCTTGCCATCCTTCCAATGAACATGGCTCTCACCACCAAGGTAGTTTACGCCGACTGGGTAGATTGTCTTGATCCTAGTCCCGTCAGTGGCATGCTTCAAATCCAGCTTTGCAGCATCGTAGATGTCAGTAATGTTGATCAAAGCAACACCCATGCTGTCATCTGCTGTGAACTTGTCTTCATCAAAAACTTCCTGTGTGGTATTAGAAATTCAGAAATCAAGAATCATCTGTCCTGACATTGCATAGTTAGAAACATAAGTGGTCGATTTGTTCATATCCGCAGCAGTATCAGTGGACTGATGGCAGAAATGGTTCCATATCATTTATATTTCTGCCAAGAAGATAATCTAAAGCGAAAAAAAAATTCTGTGTTTAATTTTTTAATGTTAATAAATTGTGAATTCGCTAAATCAAATGGCTTGCTACATATCACCATGGAAAACCTTCTAACCAACATCAAGTTGTATTCTTACATTTTCTTAACATATATAGTTTTAGATAGCGAAGGACAAGCCTAGAGCAGTGGTAGAGTATCACCACTTCTGGGCCAGAGAGGTCCAGGGTTTGAACTAGCCTCTTTGCAACCCCAATCTTGTGTGGGAGCTTTCAGCACCGGTATGCCTTATATATAGTTTTCTGATAGCAAACATGATGAACCAACTGAAATAACAAACTTACAAGGTGCACTGGCTTTGTAGGATTTGTGACGGAGAGCTCCAGTACTTCGTTCCATACTGGATTGGGATTCTTCTTCTGGACACTAGTCTTCACCTTCTGTAACAACAGCAAAATGAAAACTTCCATGATGCAAATATAGAGAAACACAAAGGCATAAATCCAACGGGCATCCATGACGTTGGAACTGCAGTCAAGTCAACTGGATAAAATAGAACAAGAGCTATCAGAATCCTAGTGCATTGTATTGTGCATTCAGATTCAGCAACCGATTCAGATTCAGATCCTAGTGCTCGACACCATACAGGAACTTAAAGCGACAACAGTTCATATCTATTTTTACAAATCGGTAGCTGAACACTAAAAAAGGTCAAGCTAGTAAATATTTTGATTTTTGAGCTGCCCCGAGAATAAGAAACTACTGCATTAAGTAATTAGACTAAGCACTATGCTACTTTGATCCTGGGGTTAGTATGCAGATCACAGAGATACTGCTTACAAAACAAGTTCAATCAATGTTCAGCAAACCCGTGCAGGATCAGTCCCAAGCTAAGTAGAAATGTTATCACCAGTTGCTATTTCTCATTTCAAGTTGGGACTTATTGCGGTGTTTGGTGCTCGCTCTTCAGTTCAAGATCCTCAAACTGCAGCATAGCCCTTTCTCAGGGCACAAGCTGCTGCATTGGTTGACCAAAATTCATGAGCAAGCTAGAACTGGTCAGTCAGTCAGTAATTGGTGACCAGGATTTTAATCACGGATTCACTCAACGTTGAAAAGCTGTAGAAAACCCCCTCGTCGCGCTGGACAGCTGGCCGGACAGCCCATGGGTCACTCTCCGGCAAATCCACAAACCAGCGACCGTAACAGGATCCTAGGATGAGAGCGAGACAGCAAGCATGTCCAGAAAAGGCGCACCACGAGCAGATTCGCAGTACAGATACACGCAGAGACCGACAGGCACCTAGAACTAGGAGATCGGGGAATATCCCGACCGACCTGATCCCCATCACGCCGCGGCGCTGAACATGGACCACGCACGAGTGGTCTGCGGCCCCCGTCTGCGACTGCGGGTCGGCAGACGGGGCTCCACCGCTCCAATCGATCACGGGGTGGATCCAGGCAATGCTGTGGGGGGAAGAAAGGAGACCAGAGGGCAGAGGGTGAGGGCGAGCGGAGCAGGAAGAACGAGGACCTGGCCGCCGTACTGGAGGACGACGTAGGGGTCGCTGGTGTGGGTGAGCGGGTCGGCGATGGCCAGGTTGTTGCCCCGCACCACGCGGACGTTGAGCTTCCCGAGCACCTCCTCCTTGGACGCCGACGCCATCTGCTTGGTTTGGTGGCTGGCAGGCAGCTGAGGAACGGGGGACAAGTCGAGATGGGGCGGCGGAGGCTCCGACACTGAGGATGATTAGAGGAGGCGGATGCGGCCAACAGCAGGCGGCCGGCGACGGGTTTTATAGGAGGAGCGGCCTGCTAGAGGGGGCCCTGTGCCTCGTGAGAAAGCAACATAAAAAAAAAAAGCACGAATTTTTAGTGGTAGTGCTTTTTTAATGATTAATATAAGTATTGGTTTTTTACATCATTTTTACATGTCCCCAGTATTAAAAAGCTTAATGCCAATATGTAAAAATAAGTTTTGATTAAAGTGTTAATGATGATAAAACAAATCGCATTTGTATTTTAGAATAAAACAAATAGCCTAACAACATTTTTTTCCAAAAATCAACTCCAATCAATTGAAAAGAAGGCTCTATTTTGATTTTTGAAGGTAGCCCACAAATTAGAGGCCTACATATGTTGGCTGTCTTGTAATCATGTCGTCATCTGGTGGCAAAAAAAAAATGCCATGCTGAGTGAACCGTATTTTTACTTGAGGAACACTACTAACACTGTGATTCCAATGCTGCATTGCATTTCAAGAACAATGATGTCCCGTGAATCATGGTTGCAGGTAGAGCTAGAGATGGACCGATCTGCAGTGTCATTTTCTGCTAGAATCACGGTCCGATCTCTCCGGATAACCTTCTGCCGGTTGTTATTTCCTCTTGGTTTCGGAAGTCAGAAGTGGGCGGGCGGGACCGGGAGCCCCACCTGCCCACCCTGCCAGGCTGCCACAATGCCACCTGTCACCCGCAAGCCCGTAGACGTGGCAGCTCAGATCCTGACCTTGCAACCGCTTGCAATACATTATTCTGACCGTCCGATCGGCGCCGCTGCCGCGTGAACACATAGGGTCGTCGCTGGACGGGCAGCGTATTCTTTGCGGCCTCGTGCAGCTCGTGTGCCGTCGCCATCCGTGGACTACTGCACAAATTGAGCACATGTGGAGTAGTTCCCTGCCCTGGGTGGCTGGGTGCCCTACTGCCCTCTCAGTCGCCACGACAACAAGCATTAATTTCTACTTCCCTGTACAGCTAATTAGATTTCTTCCCCCGTGTTCTTAATTAACTTTCTGGACTTTTTATCCCTTCTGAGTTTTTACTATACTGTAATTGGTACCATGCAGTTCTTCTTCTGCCAGTCCGTGGAGTAAAAATGAAGGCACCCAAAAATGAAGGTGCCAAATGTGCCTGTTCAGCACTCATCTGCAGCAAGCGCCAAGCGGCATGCAATGTAAATGTCATGCACAGCTGATTGGTTGAGCGCCTGATGACCACACTGTTACGTGCTACGTACATGCATTATCTCGCACGTCATACTAGTTCACACACACCGGTACGGTTAGTTGCCACCGAATTATTAGCCATGTTGTTTATTTCTTACTCCTACTTTATTTGGTCACCACATTTGTTTGCCCCTATTTACATACGCTCGTTCCATTTCGATAGCTTTTTGTTTTTTTAGATCCGAGAGTTTACGAACCATTTATAATTGATTTTATAACCTACCTCCAATAAGCAATGCGATACATCCCTTATTTTTGAAAAAAAAATATTCTTAAGTTTGCATTTGGTAATCTTGTTCAAAGAAAAGGGAACATCGATGCACCACACGCATTACAAGGTACTCCATCCGGTCATTGGTCATTAATATGTAACGTTTTTTAAGTTCAAAATCGCATTAGGTAACGTCATATTTTGTGCGGTAGGTCCGCCACTGGACCCAAGAACTCGTGAGAGGCTCTCAGGCTGTATAGTTTACCAGCAGAGTAATGTCCACGCTTGTTCTTATAGTTGTGCAGCTTGTTGCAAAGCCTTCTTTGCACGCGCGCTTCGGCGCTTGCAGACTGCAATACAATACTATTTTTATAAAGTTGGTTTCAGTGGAATGCATAAAAAAATTAATAGTACAAAACGGCACTGCACTATACACAAAAAGATGAGTAATTGTAATAGCGATAGACAAAATCAGACAGACGCCGAAGATGGTCCGAAGATCGGTTGGTTGTATCGGTGGAGGAATTGATGGTCGATGGTGTGTGTGAACTCTGGAGACTGACTCATTTATTTTAGCACAGACAGAATGTGGAGCACAAGCTACGAAGCCATGCTATCTCTCGATGGAGGCCGCTATCAATTCGCCAATTGCGTCACTATCACTATCGACCAGCTGGCTCTCTCTCGCTCTCAATCATGCTACAGGGGTTAGCAAATCAAAGCTCTGAACCCCCTTATACACCATTATCCTCTTTCTGAATCAACGTGTCCTGCATGCCCTTTTATCGTGTAGTTTTTTTTTTGGAAAAAAAGATTTATTGATCGTAGCAGATTACATCAAAGTGATACAAAACACTAAGAAAACCTTCTGACCTCCATACACTTTTATCGGGCAGTATAACAATAGATACTTGAGTCTTTTGTTCCAGTTATATACTGTATCACTTGAGGTTTGTTCTTGTCGGTACCCAGCTAACCGGGTACCCGCTTACACTAGACGAAGATCACTAAGGGAGGTAACTACTGCAGTACAAGAAGGGCCTAAGGCCACATACAGATGGGCCCGACCCACTCTTGGGAAAGCTGGGCCACGCACCCGGCCCACAGGGGAGGCCCCGGACCTCCGTGAAAGACCGAGCCTCCCCCAGCCACGCGAGGAGAGGTCCGGACCTCTCGGGCCGGAGCCCGTACCTTCGGTGGTCCGGGGCCGCCTCGTGCCCACAGAGCACGGGGAGGTCCGGAGCCGGCGCCCTCGGTGGTCCGGAGCCGGCGCCCTCGGTGGTCCGGAGCCGGCGCCCTCGGTGGTCCGAGGGCGCCACGTGCCCGCAGAGCACGTGGAGGTCCGGAGCCAGCACCTTCGGTGGTCCGGGGCCACCACGTGCCCACAGGGCTCGGGAAGGTCTCGCGATGCCACGTGCCCACAGGGCGCGTGGCGGGGCCTTCAACCGGGCGCCTCGCCCACCTGCCGCATTTATTGCGGGCAGGCGGACGTGCCCGATGCCGCTGACACCGCCGCTGTCAGGCTGGCACGCCCCGATGCTGCTGACACCACGAGTGTCAGACGGGCGTGCCCCCGTCGCCCGCCGACGCCGCCGCTGTCAGGCGGGCGTGCCCCCCATCGCCGCTGGCACCGCCGCTGGCAGGCGACGGCGGCGAGGCAAAGGGGCGCGCCTTACCAAGGCGCAGCGGCGATAACAGGGCACTACAGTTGATTTCCCCAGCTACACTGGGAGCTATATTGAGTAAACAAGTACGCTGTACACATCATGAGCCGCGCCACGCGTGGCGGCCGCGCTTAGCCTAATACTAGGTAGCGGCGCTGCAACGCTACTACGAGCGCCCCGTCCTGTCACGCGTGCGCATCGCCTGCCCCTCGGCCTCTGAAGCCCCTCAGCGGGCTTAGCAGCCGATGGGACAGGGCGGTGTAAGGAAGGACGATATGGCGGATCTCCAGGCCACTACGGCGGTACAGGCGCAAGGCATGTGAGCGTTGGACATCAGGCACAAGATAGAACTGTAGCATAGAGAAAATGGGCCGGGACCACCTGTCGGGGCCAGGCCACCATGTACATGCCCCCCTTGGGCTATAAAAGGGGAGGCATACGCAACACAGGAGGACACGGCAGATACGCTCCTCCATCTCCTCAAGCCACACACTCACACTCTCTCGACAGGCTCTTATTCCAGACAGGAATACAAGAACACACCCACATAGTGGACGTAGGGTATTACGCTCCGGCGGCCCGAACCACTCTAAACCCTCTCGCCACCATCGTGCCACCATTGACTAGCTAACAACGATTGCTCCCCCTAACTACTCTCCGTACTTAGGATCTCGGCCGGGTGCATTCCGCCACCTGACCAGGAGCACGTCCGCTCCGACAGTTCTAATAAGTCTTTTTTTTTTCTAAACATCGCATTATATCTTAGTAGTATATTTTTCTATAAATTTAATTTGATCGATGTTAGAGAAAGATGATTTAGAACAGCTAAGGAAACATACAATTTTAAAACAGAGGGTGTAGATGGATCGAAAAAACTAAGTTCCAAAAGATAAGGCGATTAGGTAATACTGAAAAGCTGTTAGCTACCGCTTGAGGAAAAAAAATACTAATGGTATCTACAGCAAGGCTCTCATCTGTGTTTAATAAGCTTATACGATGCTGAGTCACACCAGAAGTTGTACCAAATGGCCATGAGGCTTAAATAGGTTACATTTGATAAGGCCCAGCTGCTAGCGTTATTGCTAAGCAATAATAGTGTACTAGAGAATAGAGATCTCTCTTTCCATAATGTAAGGTGATTTCATTAAGTTTGTTCCTGGTCAAACATCTTCAAGTTTGAAAAAAAAACCAAAACATTTTAGCACCGAACAAATATACTACATGAATGTACTAACAGCAAATTTACTGAAATTAATTCAATATATTGTGGATGTTGCTACGTTTGGTCTACAGAGATCTGCTACCGGTTGTATTTTCCATGAAAACTGTTCAATTTCGAAGGATTTTGACTTTCAACAAAACACATTACACCTTATCTGGTAGTGTGTGTGTTATTGTCGAAACTGGACAAGTTTCCTGTCTGAGTGTCTGTCCATCTCTGCTAGCGTCGCTGCCAAGCATACAATCACAGTCTCTCTCTCTCTCTCTCTCTCTCTCTCTCTCTCTGTATGACTATTAAAGGCATACGTTCATCACTACACATGTATGCCATACTGATACACCCACACCACGAGTCACGAGTGTGCCCATAACATACGCTTAGACGATACAGTACCTTTGAAAGCACAAGCATGCACTTGTACGTGTGTAGATCGAAAGCGCTAAACATACTGAACCCCAGCGGTCAGATACCCAAAGCCTCGACCTTGAACGGCCGGCCATGCATACCTCTCTCCCTCTGTCTCTCCATTGCCAAGAAACGGCAAAACAGACTATCCCACATTCTGTATAGGCACATAAATGTATAGTTCTCCAGCACTGGGAAACACTTCCAGGTTGAGAGATTTTTAGCGTGATGCTGCCGGGAAATTGGTTTGGATGTTCAAAAGTCTTATTAAAACACGTTTAGCAGGACAGCCTCTCTTGTTCGGCGTTCGCAGGCCCATAGATTTAAAACCTCGTAGTTCGGCCCATAAGTAATGCCGAGAATGTCCATCGGCCGGACCTGCGTCCCTTCGGTTCTTCCCCAATTCCGGCCCATCAATTCGAAAAAAAAAAAATCTATATAACCCTCTGAAGTATACAGTGTGGAATACATCACCCCTGAACTACGACATCAAATGTTTTGCACCCTAAATATCAAAAATCGGTCAAATAATCCCCTGAGGTCTTGTTCGGTTAGGAAAAAAATACAAAGGAGTTGGATAGTATTTCGACTTGCAAGAGATTCAATCCCCTAAGCCCTTGTATGGTTTGAGCAAAATATAAGGGGATTGGGTGGTATTGAGGGGGATTGAATCCCTTGCAAGTCAAAATACTTTTTCCGATAACCGAACAAGGCCTGAATACCACCCAATCTCCTTGGATTTTACCCTAATCGAACTAAGGCCTGAGTGGTTTTGGCAGGTGGTTTTGATGACGTGGTATACTGATGTGTTCAAAGCACACATCCAACTATTTCAGTTGGTACAGTCTACTTCCTTGATAAATTTGTATTTTTATTTCTTCATCTACAAATTGAATTTGAAGTTTAAATTGTGTAGGGTGATAGTTGGAGTTATAACTTGTATTACTAAATAAATGGTGATTTTATGTGATTATTTTTCTTCACAATTTTGTATTAGCAAAATTAATTTATTATTAAATGCCTAACTAAAAAAAATTATGATAAAATCACCATAAATATTTCTAGCATAAGTTATATTGTCTTCTATAAGCTGACAAAATTTAAATTTTAAAACTCAATTTGCACATTGAAAATTAAAAAATACAAATTTATCAAAGGGTAAAATGATGCCAGCGTGGTGACGTGACGACGCCAGCACTAGAAATTGAATACTGCGCGCCACTGCAGGACAGGAGTGGGCACGAACGCCGCCACCACTCACCCGCAAGGCGTGCCATCCACAACTCCATTCGCTCGTGTCAAACTAATTACACGATCGCCATCAGCTTAGGATCGGACTAAGGCTCCAATTGCTGCCTCCCCCAGTCCTCCTCTCGCCGCTGAGCGCGCGTCCAGCCATGGCGAGGGACTCCATTTACTGAAGCGTCGTGGGAAGAGGCCTTCCAGTGGCAGCGCCACAGCGCCGGCGGAGCCAGAGGTGAGGGACGTGGCCGTTGACCCCTTCTCGCTCCGCCAGTTCTCCAGGCTCAACATCGACAGGCCGCTGCCCATCCCCTCCGTCTCCGTGGACGACCGCCGCGTGTCGCCGGCTCGGCTCGCCGGCGCGAGCTTGCCGGCCTCCGAGCCTTCGTCCCCAAGAGCGTCAGTCGCCGGTGGGCTAAAGGCTCCAGCTGCGCCCGACGGGTGGGAGTGGGACGGCGCGCGCCTGGTCGCGCACTCGGCGCCCAGCTCCGAGGCCTTGCCGCCAGGGAGCAAGCTGTCCGCCGGCGGGGAGACGGAGCTCGCGGACGCTGGGTTTGACGTTGCCCGCTCGTCGTCGGAACGGAAGGCGAGCGAGCCGCAGCGCTGGGGCAGCGACGTGCCGCTGATCGCTGCTTCGGACGCCGAGGATTACTCCTTGGGTTACGCCAAGGACGGCCGGGGCAAGCAGGCGAAGCACGCCGGAAAAGCGCCGTTCACGTGCTGCATGTACGTTCCGGGGCTCGCCAGGAGGATCAAACCTCCGGCGTCCACGGCGACGGCGGCGGCGGCGCGCTCTTATTCTTCAACGGTCACGTTCGGCAAGGCCGCTGCTGTGGAGCCCGACGACCAAGGCGCGTGCTCTGCCTCTGCTCGACCCAGCACCATGTCGCTGGCCGTGTCGCTCGAGCGCTTCGACTGCGGCGTCCTGTCGACGTCGTCGTCCTCCCGGGGCCTGGGCCTCGACGACCTCGAGGCCGCCTCGTCGTCGTCCTACTTCGACCTGCCGCTGGAGCTAATCCTGGACTGCGACGAAGATAACGAGGCCGGCCTGCCGGTGTGCGCCGCGTTCTTGTTCGACAGCGACGGCATACGGAAGAGCGTGCTCAAGAGGAGGCTGGAAGCTGGCGCGGGCATGGAGCCGCGGCGCCCGTCGTTGGGGAAGGTGTCGATGGACGCGTCCGGCAGGATCTCCACCCATCACGTTCGGGTCTCCTTGAAGTCGAGGTCTTCGTCGTAAAAGTCATAACTTCAGAGCGGGCGACCCATGTAGCTCTGCACAACTGTGCATTAATGGCTCGTAGATTAGAATCGCAGGGCAAATTCTGCCGTCTAGTGATTCCAAGTTCAGTTTTCTTAAATTTTCAAATATTTGCTAATAATCCTGTATATAATTTGTTGGACTTCAAAGTGTTATGTTGTATTTGAACTAAAGTACCAATTCACAAATGCAGATTGGGTTGGGATTGGTTTATCCAACCAGGCCTGAAGACAGGCGATCCCGTGAGTTCAATCCTCTGCACAAATAGAAACACTACATTCTCGCATCAAACAATTTCTGTGTGGTAGAATACAACCAAGAACCATCAGGAATAGGATCAGCATTTTGATTAGAACTCTGTTCTCCTTTTCAGGCAATACAAGCACACCGCTCTTGCGCAAAAACCATATTTACATTTCTCCAAGAACTAGCTCGTATATTTTTAGTGGTGGTTAACAAAAGGGAAGCCTCCTCAAAACCAGGGCTTCGCAAACTCCACATCTAAATCTAGAAAGTGCCGGCTCCTTTTTCTTTGTCTTAACTAAATCCTAACACTCAAAATTTCAGCTGCGCCCGAACAACATCATCAATGGGAGATTGACAGATTGGGCAGCTCCTGCCGCTCGATTTCAGCTGATCTGCGCAGTCAAAACAGGTGCACATATGCCCACACCTGATGCACCATAAGGGAAGTCCATAAATACGCGTGACAATTGAGATGTGAGGCTCTAGTGAACAAAGAATAAGATATGACTTATTGATCAAGGTGAGCTGAAGTACATGATCTATCCCTGCAAATCATTACCTGTAAAGTAGACAGTCAACTTGCACTTCGATGGCAGATGCAGCAATTGCCCCTTTTTGCTGCTGTTGTGTCGGGTTGGCTTGGCATCAACCCTGTTCAAGAAACGGTATCAGGAAAAAGAACATGCGAGTATAAAGGTGTGCATCAATGATTACAAATAAAATGCAGTTACGGTACTAATTAAGTGGGGACCACTAGCAAAGATAACCAAACAAAGATCATGGGGGTGGTAGTCTACAGGCTTCATTACAGAATCAGTTAATTCAGAAAAGCGACCAAAAGGTACCATACAAAGCATTCAAGACATGCAGCACTGATCTGGTCCAGGCCAAGATCTAAGCAACAAGACTTCAGCACATAGTCTTCCTTCCAAGACTCACAACTCTTTCCCACTATTGCCTCCCCAATCGTAGCTATACTCTTTTTTCTTGAGACCTCAGCTGACTGGCCTTTTAAGGCAACCTAGCACACTTGCCCTGGCAGCTCAGAAAAAGAGCAGTGTGTTGCCTTGAAAGCCAAATGTAAAATTTCACACAGAAAAGACTGAGGATCCGTGTGATAGTTCTCAGATTCTATCTTTCCCCAAATGAAAACTAAGTTACTTTGAGTACTAATTTATTATATGTTCCATATAGAAAATACGGCTTACAAAAATTGTGCCACAACTCACCTGCCTCACGAAGTGCACTGCACACCTCTTCTTTAATGGAGTGCTGCATCTTTACTTGGGATGCAATACAACTTTCCACCAACTTCCGCAGTTCATATATTTCATGATGAATCTGGGACATTTCACTCCTTACCCTGACCTCCATTTCCTGATATAGATAATATAGTAAGAAAAAGCTTTCACACCTGACATTGAACAGCAGCTCACTTACAAGTAAGTTTTGGTTATCGTGATGTTGGCTTCCGAATGAAGAGTGCTGCCAGTTCTCTTGTTGACGGGCTCCAAGATGTGAAACAGGAGCTAATGAACATGGTGCAGATGCCTCCTTATCAGCATTCTGGATTTCATCATTCTGTCTCCAGTACATGCGTTCATCATAGTATCCTCCAAAATCATCCATCATCCGTTGTTGCCTTTGTTTGTGCAGAGCTCTTAGCAACAGCTGGTTCATTTTATTGCTAAAGTCACCCTCAAGAGACTTTGAGACCATCTTGCTGCAGGAAAATAAAGATATCATGGCTTGATTCAGTTGAGTCGGTAAAAATAAGTCAATCATATACCACATTGTTTGAAGTGTACGGTAAGTCTGTTTAACAAGGTGTCAAAATTATTTTGAAGCCGTTAATGAAAAATGGTAATTTTGAGATGAATAGCAAACTAACAAAAGTAGCATGGCCGGTTTATCTCATTAGTGTCATCATTGTGGGGATGATCTGTGCTGAGATGTATACGATTTTGCAATGTGCAAAACAGACTGAGACCAAATTACCTCTCAAGAAGATTGCAAATGTCAGCATTGCGGGACAAAGCACGACAATCTGATTGTGTGACAGCAGATAGTGATCTCCACGAGTTAGGGGAGTCTATCCAGGGCCGATCATTAAATCGAATCTCATTATGATTCTCAATATCCCCCATTGGATCCTGATGCCAGCTATCCGGACTCATTGTATCTATTGGTGCAGGCCAACCAAGGTTGTTTATCCATAATCCTCTCTCTTCCCAGGAACAGTTTATGCTTTGGTTATCTTCTTCACGTAGATTATCACCTCTAGATGATGGAGTTTGTAGTTCATGCAATGTGCTTGTAGTGCTTGGGGAGATGTCTTCCACATACTGATTGTCATCTACGGCACTATGCTCACTGTACCTTGCAAAGCTTGATGCTTCAGAATATTTCTGACTATGAACACAAAAGTTTTCACAGTCTTTCTGACATTTACTCCCCTTGATTGTCATCTGCTCATCGCATTGCAGATTTCCTGAACCATCAACACGGCCTTCACCAGATGCATCAATTGGCTTTGCCTCAGCTAGAACTCTATCAGTACAGAATTGTTCGTCAGCCCTGCATTTGCTGAAAAGAAGATTTACAATTGGCATAAGTTAAGAATAAGGCGTAAGCTTACAAACATTTAAAAATGTTTATAACTTTCTCTACACAAGCAATGCAATATAATTCTTTACCCATTATTTTGTTGACTGCAGCTGTTTGATTCTCGTAAGTCTGTGTCCGTGCTATCGTACCTGCCCATTAGTTGGAAAAATAGAATCAGCTGTATGAAGTTATGAAATTTGATCGACAGGAAGTTTCTATGAAAAACATCTACAATAAGTTAAGAATTTTGATGGTCAATAAATTGCTTACTCACTGTCAACATACAATGAGAACAAAAATCATTTTGCTTTTAGTTGACAAATCAAAGGGGAAGACGTTGGGAAAATCAACTCGGAGTCATGAATATGTTTCATAAGAAACGTGCTGAGGAATTATCTCAACAAAAATCATTTTGCTTTTAGTTGACAAACTAAGGGGGGAAACCTGGGAAGATCAACACGTAGTCATGAATTTGTTACAAAAGAAATGCGCTGAGGAATTATATGATTATATCCGGTCCACTATGTGTCCATGAATTTTTCTCAAGCCACTTAAAATGGAGGGTAATTTCAGAGAATGTGATTACCTCAACTCGCCCAAATGTTTTGGTTGGTGTGGCCTAACCGGTTTTAGCAGAGTCCACAGTTCATCCTCAACTGTACCTCTCTGGCGCAACAACCTCAGACGAAGCATGGACTGCAAGATGTGAAAGAGTATCTGTGGATCAGCTATGTTTGAATACAGTAATGCTAAAATAATACCACTTCAAGGAAGTAAAGCCTAAACCATAAAACAAAAGTGTCTCAGGTATGAAAAAAGATTTTTTTTTAAATAGCTTCCAATACACATGCACACTTGTACATTTGAAGCCATATTAATGAAGGCTATACCTTATTAGGACCAGGGTTTACAATTTCGGAATTTCTAAAAAATCGCCCCCACCCACCGAAAAATCCGAAATTTTCTTAATTTCGGGAATTTCAGACCGAGTTTAAATATATTTATTTATTTTTGCATGATATCCCTAGAAAATCTGTAAAATTTCGGAAATATTTTATTTCGGACCCCACCGAAAAAGCCGAATTTTCGAACCGAAATTGTAAACCCTGATTAGGACAAGACATCAGAATACGAGTGTCACTAGCGCACTAGGATTTAGCCGATCTTTCCCTGAGGGGAAAGAATAACCTTTTTGAGGGAAAGAATACTTTTGTCCTTGAGAAAAGAATATCGACACAAAATAACTTATGCTTGTTATGTTTGTTTGAGCCCAGCAGGCTATAGCATATTCAACGGGATCTCGTGGAATAAAAATGCTTGCACATCACTTTCCGCTGGCAAGATAGACTGCTTCTACCACTGGCAATACTTCAGCACCACACCTTATCACTATTCACTACTGACATGCCAACGAACCTGTGCATCAGTTTTCACTGAAATTCAGCTTTCACAGGTACCAGTACCATGCGCACCGCTATTGGCTGGAGTTGGAGTAAAGAATAACCAAAAAGATTCCAGGTGTTTGAAGGTACGGTAACAACTAAACCAAACATAAAAGACAATATCATTTAAAGATTATTGAAATTTGCATGGTACTTGCCCTTAGCAAACTACCGAGACATTACTCATATTTATGTTCCAGAGGTACATGATATGATATACTATCACTAGCAGTGAACCTGTCAAGTCATGTGGCCTCTGGATCACAACCACAACCGTGCAGCATCGACAAGACCACATCTCCATAACATGCCAGTGTGTGAGCCAGACAAACGAGAGATGTTATTTCGCCCGGGACACCTCACCCACTAGCTATGCATGCAGAGTCGCAACCTGTTGTAGACTGACCCATCACTGCTGTCTTTGCTGTATACTTCCATTTCATATAAGTGTTTCTGGAAAATACTATGTCGAGTTTGCATCTTCTTATTCGTCTCCATTTTTCTGGTCCGAAAATGATAGCCTAAGCCTAGCATCACCGGTCTTCTCTCCATCTTACCTTCTATTTCAAACTATACCATTCCGGAGTGCATCTACACAGACCCACCATAGCCTCAGATGTGTGAAAGTGAAGTGCGTCCACACAATTGCAAACAATTTCTGGATCATTTGGTGGAACTTTCTACAGAGTTGCACCAGAGCCACAACTGATAACTAAATCGTTAAAAAAACTAAAATAAAACAATACACGCATATCAGCTTACTCTATTTAGCTGTCACGCAAGAAAAATAAATAAATATTAAGGTGTCAAAATTTAGCCCTGGATTTATTTCGTTTTGGTCTGTACTGACATGTCAACAAACCCGGCGAAACGAAGCACGATAATAGACTCGCACATGACATTGATCACCGGTTGCCAGTTGGGAAGAAACCGATCCACCAAACTCCCATCCGACCCCATGTTTGGGTGGTCAAAATCAATAGCTCACGCTTTTTTGGGGTCGCTCGAGGGGGGGAAAAAAGAGGGGATTTTTTCTCTCGATCGAGAAACGTTCTCGGAACAACAATATCCAAGTGATTAATAAACGCATTAAAAGTACATGCGTTGATGATTAGCATTGGCAGTTCGATGATCCGAAACGCAGAATGCGACAAACCGAAGGTTTTACCTGGATCCTTCCCTTGTGCGCGAAGCGCGAGACGGCGTGCCTGTCGGCGAGCGCGGCGAGCTCGCGCCTCCGGCAGTGCGCCATGGCGGCGACGAGCTCCTCCATGGCGCGGCGGCCGCGCACGGTCCGGACGACGAGGTGCGGCGGGCGCGCACGGTCCGGGTGCTGCGAGGCGTCGCGCGCCCGCGGCGGGCGACGGGGGCGCGGACTGCGAGAGGACGATGCCGGACTTGGCGACGTCGTCGAGCTCCTCCTCGGGCAGCGAGGACGCGCCGCTGAGCTTCTTGACGATGCACCCGACGCGGCCGCGCGGGGAGCCGGCGTCGGAGTCGGACGCGGAGGCGCCAGGGTCGCGCGGCGTGGCGGGGCCGACGGCCTCGATCTCGCGCCATCGCTGGATGAGCGAGGAGGCGCGCGGCCCCGCGGGCGGGAGCTCGGAGGGCGCGCTGCTGGCGACGGCGGAGGAGGCGTCGGAGGGCGCCGGTGAGGGCTCCCGGAAGACGGCCGCGCGCGCGGCGACGGGGCGCGTGGCGGAGGCGAGCGCGGTGAGCTCGGCGTCCCTGGCGCGGCGGCGCTGGTCGGCGGGCGCCGGCGCGGCGGTGGCGGTGACGGCGGCGGCGGCCGCCGCCCAGCGCTCGAGGATCTGGCGGCGGCGCCTGGGCGTGGGCTCGCTGGCGGCGGCGGCGGCGGACGTGGAGGCGTTGGAGGGCGAGTGGGAGGTGGAGGAGGGGGCGAAGGACGACGCGGGCTGCGGCGGCGGGATGAGGATGTTGAAGAAGCCCCTGGACGGGGTGGGGCGGGAGGGGTCCCTCCATGAGGCGGAGGAGTCGTGTGGCATGGCGGCCACGGAAGAGGCCATGGCCGTGGGAAGGGGGGGGCACCGGAAATGGGGCGGGGGAGGCGGCGCGGGAGAGGTGAAGCCGAGCCGAGGGCGGCGGGGGCAGTGGCCGCGGGCGAACGCGTGTGTGGTGGTAGATATAAACCGCGCGAGGCGCGGCCGTCCTCTCCTACTGTCTCCCCCCGCGGACGGGGCGGGCGGGGGACGAAGGTTGAGCCTTGAACGGAACCAGCAGCGGGGGAGGAGGGAGGGAAGGAGAATTTGGTGCGGCGGAGGTCTCGGCTGCTAAATTTAGAGGGAGGGAGGGAGGGAGGGAAGACCGCTGTGAGTGCCGTTGGCGCGGGCAATGGATTTCCATTCCAGTCCAGTCCACGTGGTTTACGGTGGGTGGGAGCGATCTGAGCCCCGCCCGGCAAACGTGGCCGGGCTGCCAGCGGCTCGCCGGGGACGGGGAGGGAGGGAGGCAACGCAGTGGTGGACTGGTGGGGGTGCTCCTGCTGTGGACGGGCGTCGTGCTCCGTTTGTGCGCGAGAATAATACAGCCGTGCTCTGGCTTTCGAGGAGAATGTACGCCGCCGCCTGCTGCTGCATGTACTAGGTGTAGCGGATGTCATGTCGAGGCCTCGACCCAACCTGCTCTCCTGGTCTCCGTCTCAAAAGTCGTTGGCGCCTTCAGCTTTGCTTCTTTCTCGACGCCCCAGCCCCAGGCAAGGGATTGGAGGCATTCTCACTGTCGATTCGCCATTTCGCGCCGTATAATTACCGAGACGAGCCATCGTATCAGCGCCTAACAGGCAGCCGCTGACGTGGCGCGGGAATTTTCGGTGACGGTGTGATTAATAAGGCCCACTACGATGGCGCCTTCAATTCCGCTTCATTACCGGGAGGCGCGAGCAATGGCAGTCGTCGCCGACCACCACGCGCTGTCTGGATCAGAGGCCAGCAGAGGACCAAGCAACTTGTCAAGATTTTCGTAACAAATAAATTCTGCAGTAGTTGGTCTTGTTTGATATCGCACGTTTTACTATTCATTTTTTTATTAGTTGAATCTAAAATCTTTTCTACCATCTCGATGAAGACGTGCTTATCACCATTTTTTTTTTTGAAAAAAAAAACCGCACGCCTACGACGCACGTTATTTAGCTTTACAAACTCAAATATCCTAGTTCCACAGAGGAGCTAGTATTAAGTTCCTATTTAGCGTTACAATCACAAAGCTATTAGTAGTAGTATTAACGCCAGCGCACGTTACCACACATTGCTCACGTAATCCTCTGACTTCAACGCAACCTCCAGTTTTCAGAAGTACTTTACAATCACATGGTAGACTGTTAGCTACGGTGTTGCGTACATCGAGTTAAATAAAAAGTGTACACACATGAATCTAAGAACTACTAGTATCTAGGATCGCTTCTGCGTACCAAACGCAGCATCGCTATCGTACGTTACTGGATTTCTGGAGTACGTATAGTTGTTCATTGGTCAGGGACTTCACCTAAAACTGCATGTACGTGGGCCCGTGGCGCAGAATACTACCCAACGCATCTATATGGCGGCCGGTCAGCTGTAGGCTCATTCATCGGTCGATCAGGGCTCAAGACCTTTTTTTTAGCATATACAGATACGGTACTCGATATATAAAACGCGACCTGTTCTTGAGCCCAACAACAGCTGTGATGCCGACAGACATTCGCATCGTGTATCGTCCCAGCTTCTCTTGACAGTCTCCATCAGATTATATTATGGAATGCAGCGCGGTTAGGTATGTACTAGTTCCTACAGTTAAATAAAGAAAAGTACAACGGTTAGTTCTTTAGGGAGAGCTTCGTTCATTCATGCATGTATGACCTCTAAATTAAACTGTCATATCTCCGGCTCGTTTTTTTAAAAAAAAAAACTACAACCGATAAAACACTGCAGGTCTGGCTTAGCGTTGTTTAATTAAACATGCTATTTTTTAAGAAAAAAAGTAAATGACGACAATGTTTTTTCTTGTGGCTTGTTTAATCATTAAGGAAATATATCTAAGGATGCTGGTTTATATTTCTGCATGTTTAGACGAAGTTGATATTAACAAGAAAAAAATGGTCAAACTTATGGAAAAAAAACAACAGCGTCCAATCCAACATTTATTACAAAATGGAGGGAGCAGTCCACTATATAGCTGCTCCACCCACTCTGTAAATACGTCCAGAACTGCCGACAACTTGAGATGGTCTGCACAATTTCACTGGCATGCACCTGCCTGGCTGCTTCAGGCTATCCGTAGTGGAGCGCTGTAACTTGAAATGGTCTCATCTACCGTGTACTGTACTAGATGTACTGTACGTACTCTGGCCAGCTTGTGCATGCATGCATGGGCGCGGGCCTTGCTGTTGGAGCCAAGACAAATTCGATTTTGGAGCCCAAAGTTCGCATGTGTTTCGAAATTTCAATCCGACGAGCGGAATGCGTGGAGATTTTACGTGGACGCGCTAAATTCGCAGGAGAAGAGAAAAAACGGTGATCTCACGCGGGCTAGCTGCAATTAATCGGCGCGGCACCTCCATGCTGCAACTCGTGATTTTTATTGAATGTGATCTGGATTACAACTGGCTGGAAATGGTATGGTGACTATGGTCAATGGTGCATGGAGTGGTGGTTGGATTCTATAACCCCTACACACACATATATATATTATATATATATAAAAGAATCTAGGTAGAGGGTTGTTTTTGACCAAATGACGATCGTATACAAAATCGGTAGACTAGTTTGAATAACCTCGTATTGAGATGGGTTGAAGTGGATTAGGAGGATTGAAGAGGATTTTAATCAATTTTAGATTTAAACAAGTTTCATTCTTTCTCAATCTATCCTAATCCCCCTAGGCCTAGTTTGAGTAACATCGGATTGAGGGGACTCAATCAATCCTCTCAATCCGAGGTTACCCAAACAAGACCTCAATCTGAGGTTACCAAAAATAGGCCTCAGTTAAATTTTCATGCATAATCTCTACTACGACATCTGCCGTTCGTTCGATCTGTCCCGTGCTCTATCATCGATGAGCCGTAGATTTGCCAACGAAGACTATAGTACCAAGATCTATCCGGAAAAAAAAAAGACATTGCTTTTGTTCAGAGTCAAGCTGGTCGTTCCCATAGTCATAAATTCCCGGTACGATGGAATCGAGAAACGCGGGACCTAGGATGTGGATCGATATTTCTAAGTTCCCGATACGAATGGAGGTATATATCTTCGGGACGATGGATCGGGATGAGATATGCTATTGGAATGTTCTCGATTGGTTTACAAACCTGCTCAGCACAAAGTGGCTTTCGTAACCTTCTATTTCAGTAGCCATGAACCTACGTTTCCGGTACACGTCTCGAGCGGTGAATCAACGCGTACCCGAATCGGTTCTCGTTCCACGTTTAGGACAAAAATCCCCGGATAGTGGAACGCTGCATAGTTCTAAGTTTCCGGTGACTTAGGTCGTTCCTGGGGAGAACGACGTACTACTGAACATGGCTGGATCGATGCCGCCTTGTTTCCTGTTGGAAGGATGGATCATCGATCGGAAACGGCGGAAACCCATTGTCTCACGGACGTTCTCATCCTACCAACACAGTTTACACAAGCTCTACGCTTCCGAATTAGTACTACCTGCTACGTGCACGGTACATACAGAAACAAGTACTGGTGGGTTACGTAGAGACGTACGCTCGTACAAACCGATCGCTGATCGGTCTACGCCGCCACCAATCGTCGAACTAACGGCGTACTACACTGCACGAGTTCTGTGTGTTATGTGTGCATGCATGCACGCACCGTGCGCACTGCCGGCGGGGCATTTCCATCGATCCATCAACCGGCGTCGGCGAGCACGTACTAGTGCTGCTCCAGCTTGAAAAGACGGATGGGATATAATAGATGGGAGTAGAATCTAGGACTAGTTTTTCTCTCAACGGCCAACTAATTAATCTCTCTGTCTTTTCGTTTCCATGCATGGACCCGGCGGCCCGACCCGTGCATCAACTTATTTCTAGTCAAGATCGACTCGAGATCCACAGGCATGACATCTTTTGTTGAATAATCCTGCCCCAGCTTTTGCACGCAGCGAGCGTTACGTTGTGTGTTTTGTTTTTATATATATCCATATATATGTAATATAACCAACTCTATAAAGGGCGCGGATATAGATAAAAAAAATAGATAGATGATGTGCTGGTGATTTTTTTTTTAAGTCTGTACATATGTATGATGGGCCTTTTCAGAAGAAAACCTAGGTACTAGCTAATAAAGCTACCACTTCATGTGGCTCGCTCATCTCATCATCATTTGACAGTTTCTTATTAACAAGCATGCCGGCCACTCTTTGTTCAACTCGCGACAATGTTTATTTCTCCCGAACGCGATTGAAACGGCGATGCGTCTTTGCTATGCACGCTTACACGCTGGAACATAAAAAAATATTTTCCCCACGCCCTTTACTAATTTGGAGGGGGACAAGAGAGGCAAAAAAATGATTTCCAAATTAAGTTGCTGGGTGGTTTGAATAACCACGCTAGCACGGCTTGTTTCGTGCAGCGCGCGGAAGCATCTAATTTCATCACATAATGTGAAATCACTCCAATATCTCAGGCTATTTACAAAGGGACAGAACATATACCCCCTTGGTCCATAAATATAGGAATTGTGTGTCTCGTTGTCTACATGAACGTCAATTCATGAAAAAAAGGGCACGTACGTACCCACAAATCGATGTCGATAATGAATTCAAATTGATAGCTTCCATCGGTTGAGCTGGTAAAACTGCCCTCATTTTTGCCGCTGCTGCCTCTATCAAATTAGACCATCAAAGGAAAAACCCTGCACAATCACCCATCGATATTAATTGATCCATGCGTCGTCACGACAGCAATAACTAACGTTGATGTTCGTCGTTCGTAGAATGAGATAGACGTGGCTGTCGTTGGATCGATTGGTGGACCATATATCGTCCAAGCCGCTTGCAGCACTACACGTCTACACCCATGGAATTAACTCCGGCCGTAACACGCGGCCTCATGGACGGCACACACACACAGGTCGTTTAATTTCTACGTGGCGAGCCCGCTGAAGCTCTGCGTGTGCTAGGGCATCATGCGTCCATGTCGGCACGTGTCGTAGTTGCGTACGGTTGAGTCCATTATATTGCCGCGATTTATCTCTCCAACAGGGGTTGCTGATCGACTTCACACGCGTCGCCCTCTGTTTCCAAAGAAAAGGCGCTGATTTTATATGTAGTTCTGCCCATACAATTTCTCCTTAATCATATGAGTTATCTACATTTTAGTCTATATATAAATACATATAGTTAACAGCATGAGGATACTATTATAATTTGTGAAAGCAATTTTCATAGTGAATCTAAAAACATAAATATTACGATATTAAACTGCTATATGAATTCATATGAATGAGAGGATCAAATATTAAAATGTCTCACCCAGAACAAATATAGATCAACAATATTCTTTTTGAAATGGAGAAATTTTATTGTTTTAATTGCTATTAAAAAATCGAACTATATATAACGTCGCTAGTCAACGATTTAAAACGGGTTTGCCTGCAAATATGGCAGAATTAGGAAAAGAAAGCGTTTGTGAGGCTCGAGAAGGAGAATATTTATTCCCCGCTCCATGACAGATGAATGCAGGCACTGCATCTGCATAGGTTGTTCGGATCCAAAGGAAGAAGAACGGAAAAAGATGGGCCGGTCACCGGTGGACCTATGTGAAACAAATGCTATCAGCCAGAAACATATTGGATCAATCACAGGCGCATAACTCTCAGGCCAGCACGGTAGCGTGTGGCATTGACCGGAAGAGAAGCTTCACATCAGATCACATGGCCATGCATCTCTGCCGTTTTCTCTGTGTTCGTTTTCGCTCTCGGATACTAAAATAGTACTCCTATGATCCTATCCTATATAGAGATCTCGTTTATCAGATCCAGAGATTATTGACCAGTCCAGCGACACATAGAAAACATGATGATAGTATTATATGTCTAGGGACAACTACAATCCTACACAACAGCATTTATATATATCTAGAGACTAGAGACAGCAGCATGGCAACCCCTAAGAGCAAGGTTATGGGCTCTTCTTTAACGTTGTCTTGTCCTATAGAGACCATTCAAATACTACTCATATAATAGGATGGGCTCCAAGATTAGCTCTTAGATTAAGCTATTCTCTCTCTCATTTCTTTTGTCTTGGAGCCCGTGTAGAGGCTGATTCTTGCATGAGAGCAAGGCTAACAGAGGAGCCAACCGAGGGCTCCATGCTCTTGCCACATCATGAAGAGCCAGCAATAAAATCAATACATATAGTAAATTTATTCTTAGATGACTCTAGATTGATTAAACTAAAATTGAAAATATTTAATGTTTAGAGAGATGAGTCATTTGGATTGGCTAGAGAAAGAAAGAGCCCACCTTAACTCCCACAGCAGCCTGCAATCAGGTTTTTTCTCCCCGTAGCCCGCGTGTGTTTCCACCTTGCCACCTAAGATTTTGGTGACATGGAACTCTTTGGAGCCTGCCTAGTCAGCCTTATTATGCTTGCTCCGAGAGCCCACTCCCTTGGCTTTTAGATGTCTCTCTCCTCCACATAGACAAAAGTGCCACCTAAACAGGTTTAAGGCTTATTATTATACTTGCTCTAACAAGAGCATCACAGCCTTTCTCTTTGCAGATATGTGCATGTATGTATGCCCATGGAAATATCTCCACCTTCATGGTCATGGGGGGTGGACCGAGCTTCTAGAGCTTATATAAGAGCAACACTTGTCGACTGGTTGACTGAGACTGGAGTTCAAAGGTAGACCTTGATTACTTGACCACCACTTGTTCCAATAAAAAGCTACTGCTAAGCTAGTTTGTTTCAGCAATTTCAGGTTATTAAGGCCCCTTTGCGACTAAAAATTAGGTAGTATCAGCTGCAACCAACAAGAGTACTAATAGATAGTAGTTAATTTATTATCTAGACATATTTAGACCCGCTAATTTTTCGTAGTTTTGCATAACTAATATTCAGTTGGATGCATTCAAACGGGCCTTAAGCTAAATGATGATGGTACAATCCGAACAAATTAAAGCATACGATTCTTTTAGAAATGCACCGGCCAAGCAGGTTATCCTAGGTAGTGCTAATCGATGTCTCTAACTTTTTATAATCTAATCAAATAGCGAGGTCTTTATGTCGACGTGGGAGATGATGAGCAAAACGCGCATGTGGTTGCAAATGTTACATTCGCTCCGATCCGAGAATCGGAGAATGGAGTGGCTGCCGCCTGCCGGGGGGCGGGCCACCGTACCGATGATAAAATCATGCGCCTCCGTCGCGGTGGCTTTGGGCCCTTTCCGCCGCCCCCGGGGGTCACGGTGGGCGGTGGCTTCTCGGCGCGCTGGGCCTGCGGCTCTCAGCTAGCTCTTGACCGGGGAGACAAGGCACGGGGCCCGTGGCCGGCCGAGGCGAGCCAGCGCTGACTTGGCAAGGAGCCAGGTCGGGCTGCCTGCGGTGCTGCAGCAGCCGAGGCTCATGCCCCTCCGGCCATCACTCATCAGTCATCACGGGCCTAATTAACTGGAGTTACTCAATTAACTGCGCAGCGTGCGTCGCATGCATGCTCATTGCTCATCACGGGGAGGCGAAGAACAACACACGCAGCAGCTGGACTAGGTCGTCCATCCAATTCCAATTCCAATCCAAAGTGCAAACTGCTACTCTGACAGGACGACGACGTCCCGGCCGGAGCAGACACGGGATCCACATGAACGTGCCCGGCCTTTTCGCGTAAAGCGTAACGGCCAACGGGATCCATCGTCCTGGCAAAAGCTAGCGCCGTTCACGTCGTCTGATGTCTATGTGCAATTGTACATGCATGCACACACTGACACACACTGCCCCAGCAGATCGATCAGCCAGAGCAGCAATGCTCCTTGCAGCCTCCAGCTTGGAGTTTAATCTAGGACCAAAATTTATTTTCTACCCTACCCTACCCAGGCCCTGCACGCCACGAGGCAAGAACACGACCGCTCCAAGTACCCATTTTGATTTAAAACAAGCCAATCGGGATGGATGGATCGTTAATACTCCTTATTATATTAGACTGTGAGACAGTGGGGTGCCTAAAAGGAATACAAAACGGCACACAGAAAAAGAAGTAGTTGGAATAATGATATGCAAGAGTGGATAGACGCTCTGCTGGAGATGGTCTTTAGACGAGAAGTAGAAAAATGAGAATGATAGATCTGCGACGCATTTCTAACTAAGGAGTAATGTGTGAACTCCACACAAGCAAAATTCTAATTACTATGTTTAATCAATCATTCAATCTCTGCTGTGCATACTTTCTACTCTACTAGAATATTTTCTACTCTACTCCCGCTAGTTGCATGGCGTAACTTTTTATCGTCTCTTGACCTTGGACGGAAAACAGAGTAAAAACAAATGAGGTCGTTTTAAATTAAAAGTTGGATCGGAGCTTATTAATAGACAGCTGAGACAGGGGAGCCTCAGAATTGTGCCGGGATTCAAGCCCTTTTTGCATGCGCGTAAACGGCCAACAAGGATAGTGGCGACTAGCTAGTATACTGTTATCTGTTATGAAAGAATCTACTCACTAATCTAGGTCTGAATTTTCTAGGCAAAAACACTGCTCGAAGTGATTATTAACCGTCTTTTGACTTTTGTTGTAGTCAAGGCTCAGCCACAGCCAGGAGTAGCTCCATATGTCCTGCCCCAGCTTTTACGAGCAGTGTTGCCATTATTTATTGCTGACCAAAGGGCGCATGCATGCTTTATTTAAACTGAAGTATATGAGCCTTCCTTTATGAAAAATGATGTGGCTGGTGTCGGATGATCATCACTGCTTCCTTCCGTTGTCATCGTTCGGAGATGAACGCAATCAGTTTTTTAGAATTTTGACTGCTGATATAGTGATATACATAAAAGTATCAAGATCTGTCACATTAAAATGGTACTAGTAGATTTGTAATTCAAAAAGGAACAAATACATTTGTACATTCAATCCGACTATTGAAAACTGGAAACACATTTCCTCCTCTAACTAGTTTTAAAGGTGGGTTTCTATTTTAAACAAATGTGTACGTACAGAGTGTTCCAAAGGAAAAAAAGAGAGACAGAGACAGATGGACCAATGAAACAAATGCTATCGTCCAGAAAGATGCCGTTGGCTCTTGTAGGATGATGTTCAGTAAAGAATTTGCCTTAGTTATACTAAGAGCAAAGAGTAGTTACTTTCCTCTTATAGAACAATGGCTAGATCAACTCCTGTAATTAGCTCTACTCCTACCCCTCTCTTTCCTTGTACTTTCTAATATCTTTTAATAAAATCACTGTAGGGGGAAAACCCCTCCAGTTTTCCTTCAAAAAAAGAAAGATTTTTCTTTCCCGATCACAGCCGCAAACTCCGCAATTTTCAAACTAATATCTTAGCGCGTGTCATTGACCGGAAGAGAAGTTTCATGACATGGGATCTTTTGCCCGCTTGTGCTCCTATAGATGTAACTATAAATAAAGAGAATTTGTTAGATCTAGTGAACTGTCCTAAAATTATAAGAAATGGGGATACTGTATATAGTTGCATAAATAGGTCACGCGTCATTTGCAACATTTCTTACAGACATTTATTTTCCCGAAAAAAGACTATGAGTCATGGTAAATCTCCATATTAAACGAATCAACATGAAAACATAGAAACTGCATTTAATAAGCTTATAAGCTCTTTTTCTTGGTTGTTTTTGGAAAGATCATGGCCATAGCCTAGCGTTAAGGTGAGTTTGGTGGCTAAATGACAATATAACCAAAAGGACTAATACGATTTTAAACCGTTAGCTCAGTGAGAATTATCACTGGATTATATGTCCATGTGCTAAATTAGGAATGGTGCTAAAGGCACGATATTAACCGGTGCTACACCGGACAATGCATCGGAGTGTTAGCAGACGGTTCAACAACAATGATACTGTTCTAGAATAATCAAGTCACTTGACGATCAGGTTGTCCAAAAAGAGGCTGCACCTGATTCAAGTCCAGCGAAGATTCGAGTGGCGAAATGTGCTCCAAAATGTCTGGCGCTAGGAATGTGACACATAATATCCAATGATTAAATGATACAACGGTTAGCTGATGTAGCAAGCATCAAATTATCTGATACAACGTGTTTCAAGCTAACGGTTTTATCTGATGCTACTTTTAAGTCTTTCACCCCTGAGAACATGTCACACTAGGCCGGTTGAGCGGACTGCGGAAATTCTGCATTTTTTTTCGTAAATTTTAGGCCTTCAAGCTCTGCATATTTTTCCAAAAAATTTAGACCTCATTCAATAGAGCTGCAATTGTCACACCTGACCTCTTGTCTTAAAAATGGGAAGGAAAACCCAGCTGCCCTGCTTTGCACCCAGGGAGAAAGCCTCTTTGTCGCGCTTTTTTTTTTTTATCAGGAGTACTCCATTAAACTCTGGTTCCAGGTTGGTCACCAGAAACCAGTACAGATACAGAGTCAGAGTCTGGAGGATCACTCATATATATGCATGAGTCTCTCTCCAAAGTACAACCGAAGCCAGCTAAACTATCAGCTACTGTATTGCATGATTTAGGACAGACATTAACAATACAATGAACAAAGTTAGATGCCATGATCTCCCTAATCTGCATAAATAGGCAGCCATTTAAACTTCGATCGAAATCTGTAGATGTGATAGCCTTGGCAGCGATGGCTGAGTCAGTTTCGAGAATAATCCTATTCATCGCCAGATCAGCAACACGCAGAAGGCTCCTCATGATCCCCAAGGCTTCAGCTTGCAAGGCACTAGCAGCCCGAGAAATGCTTCCTGCTCCACCTTCCAGAAAGGTTCCATCACAATTCCGCGCCACGAAACCCCATCCGCCTTGATGTGAATTTTCAAAGAAAGAGGCATCAACACGAGCTCTGTAAGTTATTGGGCCTCTATAGGGTCCCATATATAATAAAAACTAGGTGATACTCCGCGCATTGCTGCAAATATTTTTTAGACTAATTTCTAAAGTAATATTTAAATATAGGAATATTGGTGTGATTTTGTAACTTAGAGATAATATTCTTGATCACATATTGACGTTAGTGGGGGAGAGATCGACCATGTTTGATGTGTAAAAAAGATGCCTGTAAAGAGAAATTAAAAGGGACAAAACAATGATGCAAGAGAATTAATATCTAGCAGATATAGTAGTTTTTAGTGGGTTCTAGTCAACGATCCTAGTGGGTATGCTGAGGTGGCTCAATGTGGTGCAAAAGAAATAGTTAATGGATTCCATTTTTACAGGATACTAGATGATATCTCGCGCGTTGCTACGGAACTTTTTAATTTATTTTTAGAGCGATTGTAATATTTGTGTGATTGCATAACAAAATTTTTAAGACGCTATACTTAATACTTATAACATATTCATCATGGTTGAGAGGTATAAGCTCTTAAATGATTAAGAACATACTCGTTTAACTAGTAGCTCACGGGGCTTAGTGGATGGTGATATGGATAGCTTGCATATTAGAAAAAATATATTGAATAAGATCAGGATAGGTTATGCTTATATAGTTTATATACATAGACATAAATGCATCAACCTTGACGGTAGATAATCGATACTACACTCCTACTGGCTTTCGATCATTTTCTAATCAAATCAAACAAAATTAAAGCCAGGCCGGTACTTGGGCCCCCGCTTTCTGCCGCGGGGCTGGGCAGCACCTCCGGCCGGACTCGCGGACCCCGCGGCCCCCTTGCGGCACGCTGCTTGCCTCCCTACGCCGGCAACCAACCGGGCTGCTCTGGGAAAGTCAAGGCTATCCGCATTCGTACCTCTGTTTTTCGGCTCTATCTGTTGTGGTCATTAATATTTTAAAATACAATAGAAAATTTTTCACACTTATCTTACTCTGCACAATCCATTTTATATCGACTACTATTTTTTTATAATATCCAACCCCATCCACCCAACCCCACCCGCGGCGTTAAGTGCCTTCCTCCCCGCTCCGTCGGACGCTAGCGCCACCCCTGCCTGCGCCGCTCCTGCTCCCCGGCCCTGCTAGTGGCCAACTCTCCCCGCCTCCCGAGCTCCTCTCCTCCTCTCCTCTCCTACGCGCGAGGGCCGCCATTGGGTAGATCCGCCGCTGCCATCGCTCCTCCGCTCTAGCTCCACCAGATCCAGCTACACGACCGCCACACGCCTCCTCGTGCCCGACCCATCGCCACCGCGGCCCGCACCTCCCCGAGCACCTGCTGCGGTGCCGCACCTCCCGAGACGGCCGCCGCTCCTCGCGCACCGCCTCCTCCTCCTCACGCGTCTCCCTCCACGCCTTGGGCGCCTCCTCCTCCCCGTCGGTCCTCCATGGGCGCCGTTGGCAGCAGCCCCTGCGGTGGCGCCTCGTCCGCCCCGCGGGCGCCTCTTGTCCTCTCGCCAGCAAGCGGCGACAAGGGGAACTCCATGCGACGGCCGCCACGCGTCGCCGCTAGCCTCCTCTCCCTCGGTTCGTCAGCCTCCTCTTCCTCGTGCAGGTTCCACCTCCGCGGGAAGAGCAAAGCCGTTGCCCATGTGGAAGAGAGGTAAAGTGGTCGGGGGCGACTCCAACGGCGCCATATTTGGAGTAAGAGAAACTTTACTGGACGGTAGGGTGCAGGTGTTTTTCCAGCATCGGTTTACTACATTCGCGTTTGGAGTCGCGCAGTGCGGATAGCCTAAACGTCACTGATTGATGCCCAAGTTATATTGTTCAATTAAACAAACCTGATTTTTTCTATCTAAACGTAGAATTAATAATGTGTCGTCTGTTTTAGTGTTATGATGACTAGAAACATGTCACAGGCTTATGGCGCTGCTGATACGTTGATCGCACTAACATGTAGAGCAATTTTTGTGTTGGGTTTAGCCCCTACATTCGAAATCCACAGTGGAAAAACACAATGCATAAAGCCGGCCGGACAACTCTCGCTTATCAGGCTAGTTTTTTGGGATTTAGTTAGGTCCAATCCTTAGTTCCATTAGACATGTGCCGTTATTTAACTTAACACTTTCTTGCACGCTTCGCTTATCAATTTCCAGTCTCCAAACTCCTATCTGGATATATACAGTCAATGCAGATGATAAACCAGCCATGCGTGTCCAGGAACACGTTCAATTCCCTGCACCACACATTGCCTTCTTGTTATCTCTCTACACACCACTGCTATAGGGCCTTGTTAATTTGTCATTCCCTTTTGTTGAGGGACGACCAGACTCCAGAGAAGCACGTGCCTCTTCTTCAATCGCCATCATGGTCACCACTCTTCTCACGCCAACAGGGGGTCTCGCCACGTATCCTGTCTGTCTCCGGCCGCTTCCCCGCCGCCGGATCCGGCCAGGGGCCAGCCAGTCAAGCATATGCCTCCCCTCTCTGGCGACCATCTGCGGCAAACAATGTCACACGTCCCCAGTCCCCACTGGGCACTGGCTCGCTGCTCGCTGTCCCTCCCTAACCCCTGGATCCTTTTGTCCAAGCCTAGATTTGGCTTTCTTTCGGGCTGCAATACTTAATGGGCCAAGCTTGGATTAGGCCCTGGTCTGTTTTGATGAGCGACTAACTACTGCATGGGCTCCTATAGTTTACATTTGATCGCCTTTTGGGAAAGGAAACTTGTGTTGCGTGCTTCAGGATGTGTTTAAGATAATAACGGAAGTCGGAACTCGGAAGATCGCAAAAAAAGGGGTGTGAATGTGATGACCAATCAATGGGGCCAGTACATATACCAGTATAGATCACAGAACAAATTAAATGGCACGTAAGAAAAGGATTAGCAAAAAGAAGCGTAGTAACGGGAAAGCAGAGACGCACACGCCATATTTCTGCCGAACAAAGGAACCATGCAAAATGGACGGTCGAGATCGCCGGATATGATGCATCTCATATTTCATGGGTTTCCTTGATCAGTAGTTGACGGCGGAGCACTTGCGGCGGACCTCGCCCTCCTTGCCGGTGAGCAGCTGGACCTCGCCGAGGCGGCGCATGGACAGGGCGAACTCGTGGACGAAGAACTGCGACGGAGCGTTGGCGAACATGTTGACGAACCCTCTCGTCAGGGGGTCCGCGAGCATCTTCTGGTCGGTGTCCAGCAGCCCCCTCCCGCGCATCAGGTTCCGGTAGTACTGGTTGTCGAACGCCGTGGGCGTCTCGCCGTCGAGCTCGACGTGCTCCCGGTCGCCGCCGGCGCCGCACTTGCGCTGCAGGAAGTCGCCGAACTGGCGGTCCAGCGTGCCCGCCCGCCTGCGCTCGCACAGCCCCGGCTTCACGGCGCC
This sequence comes from Paspalum vaginatum, assembly GCA_030272315.1. Taxonomy (NCBI): domain Eukaryota; kingdom Viridiplantae; phylum Streptophyta; class Magnoliopsida; order Poales; family Poaceae; genus Paspalum; species Paspalum vaginatum. The sequence goes on along the minus strand of CM059013.1, from coordinate 7,126,606 downwards.
GCACGTCGCGCGGCCGATGGTGTGCGCGCCGGAGAGCACGACGAGGTCCTTGATGTCGAGGCCGTTGGACTCGAAGAAGGCCACGAGCTCGTCGACGCTCTCGCCGCCCATGGGCACGTACCGGTCGGCCGCCTCGGCGCTCGACTCCTTCCCGTCCCGGCGCCCGTACTTGAGCGACCAGTACGGCACCCCGACCGCGGTGGCCGCGTCGCGGGTGGCGGCCGCGAGGATGTCGGCGCAGGACACGGTCGCGTGGCACGCGGCCTCCAGCTCCGTCTTGATAGCCTCGATCAGCTCGAAGCCGCGCAGCGTCCTGCTCGCCTCCGCGTACTTCTCGCTGTGGCCGGGCACGTCGATCAGGACGGACCCGTCGACTCCCTGCAGCACCGCCACCGGCATTAATTCCCATGAGTCGATGGATACTTGTGTATATATATGACGATGCATCCTGACGACGTGTTCGATCGCCGAGAATTTTGGTAATTACGTACGTACCCCGACGGCGAAGTCGTGGAAGAAGAGGCGGATGATGCTGGCGGCGAGGGAGTAGTCGGCGCCGACGGCTTTCCTCACGGCCTTCCCGACGATCTCCTCCATTCTCGGGCACGACTCGCTGTAGAACCCATAGTCGAGACCGTCCACGGACTCCCGGTACGGCTCCGCCGTGTAACTGACTTCCTGGCCGCCGCCGTAGCCGTTCGAACCCGCCGGAGCGTCGTGGCTGCCGTAACCGTTGTTCCCGGTGGCCCCCGCTGGAGCGCCTTGATTGCCGTCGCCGTTCGCGGCCACCGACGAGATGGCGAGTAGTAGGAGGAGCGAGGCGACAGCGGGCGTCCTCCTCATCTTGCTCTGCCGATCGCGGAGCGAGAGTGGAGCTGGGGGTACTGATTGACCGAGGCTTCTCGCTCGTGGTGGGTCGATGCCATTACCTGAAGAAGCAGGATACTTATACAGCACCAGCAGGCGTGCTCCTGTAGTCCCGTGTCTTGTGTTCTTCCTGTTGCTAGCTGCCCGTACATGGAGGCACGTATAGCACCTTTCATCGACGTGAGGGCAACACAGCATTTCAGCGATCGACGACACATAGATGGTTAAATGGTTTGCACGTAGGGAGGGTTGTTGTTGGAGCAATTATTGAACAAACTTCTTGAATTGCTGTCACCATTTGACCCAAAAAAAAATGAAAATTAAGGTGTGTCTCCATTGTAGATAACGTGGCGTTGCTACAAGTCGGCATGATTTCTGCTAGAGCTTCGCTTGCCATCATGCCTTCGTACCTTCGTACAATCGTACGTGTGGTCAACTCCCTTAGTTATCACATCCTACTAGGTAATGGCCGTGCGTTGCTACGGGCATATATAATTTGAATGGGACAACAATTATTCAAAATAATAGGATATCGAGTAGATCATGATGCATACAAACTAAGCAAAATGATTGCCAATGAGGCTATAGTGTGTTGTAAAGCATGTGCTTCTATATTGAAATGTACGATCCCATCACAATTTTTCATTTCCCACCTGTTTTCCTTCCTTAGTTTCCGTCCAACAATTTCCACCCATTTTCATGATATATTGAATTTCAATGAGTGTTCGCTAATTAGTTGGATGAGCCAACTAAACTCCTTTCGAGCAATCAAAGGAGACTAAGAACTGCCTCAACGCCCTTAAAATTTGGCAGGTTTACAATCTTGAACATCTTGACGGCAATCCATGGTTTATAACCATGTCTAGATGCCACGTAAATTGATATTCAGAAGCATGGCTAAACACATGCATACTTTGCGATGCGATTGTCCTTAAACTTGTATTATGATGATGTGGTTGGGAGCTCAACACAAGAGAGAAAGACGCAGTGTTGCCAGTGTATAAGTACTTCGTTTCTTTTTTTAAACACATGTCTAGTTTAAGAAGCAGGTCGAGATACAGATCAAATTCTTCAAAGAGCACATCATGTACAGCTTGTTCTGAGAATCCTCTGGACAATCGGACCATACAACAAGCAGCCAAGCATTCATTTTTTTCATCAGGTTGAAACCATATATGTTTTGACATATTACACTTAAATTCTATGAAGCATTAACCAATACAACCGAGTACTGCATCTGGACTGATTACAATGGATAATCCATAGCAACTCCACATTCCATCTCCATATGAGCATTTCGTCAAACAGTTGCGTACCATGTGCAGGAATGGAGCGGTGGTGACGTCCTCGAGCACTAGGCTGGCAATTTCCATCGTGGCCATTGGTCGCTTCCTCCGTCGCTACCTCCCAGCAGGGATTAGAAGTGAGATAGTCATTGTTCTCCTGGCACATCCTCAGCCGCTACCCACCCATGAGTCGCATCCATCGCTGCTTACCACCTGAGGCCTCTACGCCCGATTGGCCGTGGCCCATCTGCTAGTCGTTGCTACTGTTGCTGACCGCCTAGGAGTTGTAGCATCGCCGCCTCATCTGTCGGGAACCTGGACCTCCAACAGACCGTGGGGTCCTGAACGAGGACCTAAACACAAAGCAAAATGCATAGTACGGGCACTTAATTGCAAAACTGAAAATCGGTCACTTTGCCTTGGGATCTGGAACATCTGGCCTAGATTCTATGGTTGCAAAGTAGGTGCTGGTTGCACTTGATATGTTGCCTTTTTTTTTATCCCTGACTGCTCCGGCACCCCTTCTGTTGTTGCCTGATATAAGCTGGAAGCTGGATGTTAATTTTTGTGATCCAAGGACGTTCCAAGAAATTGATTGTCAATGTAATAATCAATTAAACCATTCAATAAGTGAAACCAAATACATTAAAAAGTATATAACCTGACAGCTTGTCATGCTTATTTAGGTTGTTTTGGTTCTCTCCCTTTTTTCAAAGAGACTATTATGGTTTTCTAGTGCCTCGTGTTCACATTCGCCATGACTATGTCTCAATCACAACTATACCTAGAATAGGTAGAAAAAATAAATTTGACAATGACTAATAATGAATAAGAATGCAAAAATTAGCGTGTTGCAATTCTAGATTTCTTAAAGCCTGATTAGCATAAAAAATTAGTAACAAACAAGAATAAGTCGAGTAAATGGCACATAGCTGGCATAAAAAATCAGAGGCTTGCTAAGAGAACAAAAGGTATGAATAAAAGAGTTCCACAATTTTCTCCAGAGTCACCTTACTTTTAAAAGTATCATGGTTGCATAGTGCTCTACACTCCATGGTAAAAGGTCCTATATTCTATAGCTAAGTTTTCGTATTTGCCCTTTTGTGTCTAAAACAAAACCAATATAGTACATGAACTAATACTTTTCCATGAAGTACATTAGGGACAAAACCTAGTCTGTACATGTATGCTAGGCAACAATAATTTGAACACTTGATATAGTTAAGAACCTAGGATAAATGGTGGGATGGGAGTATAAATTCGTTGCTAGTAATCGGTTCATTAATAACAAAAGGAATCACCCTTGGAAGAATGTATGTGTTTTAAGGTTCTAAACTGAACATCGTCTTGACTGAAGATTTGAACCTGTATGGCAGAAACTCAACAAACTTGGGCGCATCTCCTCCTCAGTTCTCACTAACCTCCTGGACAAGTGGTGGCATGGTCTGCAGCGGCGTTCGAGTCGGTAAATGGCCCTTCAGTATAAGCTTCGTTCATATAAGTTGTCGGACCCTTTCAGATCATATTGACCAGCACGGTAGATCTTACCCGAAACACATTTGGACATGAAAAATATAACAATCAAGATCTTAAATTAAATAACTGAAGAGAACTACCAATAATTTGCCTTTCCTCAGTACACGTGTAACAACTCATAGTTGAGAATTAAGTATTTCAATTTTTTGCCTTTATAAATGAGAAACTATTTCCCTTATCACCAAAAATATTCTCATCGCAGCACATTCAGATAGGGAGAAAAGCCGGTCCTCGTCAAAGGATTAGTATTGTTTTATACGGGTCCAACAACTCACAATTTCACATGATGCTAACATAATTAAAAGAAGTGTTCAGTTGCTAATGGATTTAGCTACGCTAGCATCAGTTTATCTACCAGACCATTAGAACAGAAAACACTCATTTAGGGTGTCACATGATTTCCAAAATTATACATGAGGGATTCAAGAAGCAATTAGAAGTTCACTTATGAATATCATGTTAGAATTTCACACGAAACAATTTGACAAATATCTTATGTGCATGCATCCTAACCTTGTCATCAGCAGGCTGCTTGCTTGGGTCGGCATCTTCCGGTCTCTGCCAATCTTTCTGAAGAGAAAAAGGAACGCGATGAGCACTTTGTACGAGAGAGGATGGGAAGTGCGGAACGGGCATTCACTTTACCATGCCGCCATCCTCCACACCAAGAACCACCGGCATCGTGGCAGCGGTGCAGCAAGCTCTGTGATTGTCGCTATTTCAATTTTCAAGTTGTGAAAGATAACAAAGCGAAGAAGACCAATCCAATCGTAGCTCCATGAGCTTGATTAGCATACATCTTCCAGATTGCGGGCTTCTCTCTTCTCGACCAGCTCCGGCCACCCGTCGAACCGTGTGAATGGTCGGGCAGCGTCCCTAGAATCCCAGTTCAGGAGGTGCTCACGGCTCCGTGTTCCCACGCGTTGAGGCGAACAGCATCTCTGGGTACCCGCGTAGCGAAGCGAGCAGCAGCTCCAGGTGCCCCGCGCAGAGAGGAGACCTGTGGCTCTGGTGGCCCTCACAGTGAGGCGAGATGTGGCGCGCAGGCGACGACAGCGCGGAGGTCGACGGTGGCGCAAGGGCGATGACAGCGTAGAGGTGGACGGCGGCTCGCGGGGCCAGGACGCGTGGGTCTGGCGGAGGTGGCGTGCGGCGCAGGGACGAGCGGCTGGGCCTTGCCCTGGCGGCGGCAGCTGGGCTACATCGCTCGGGGGCGAGGGAACGGGCCGGAAAGCCGTCACGCGGGCGAGGTGGACGGCTGCTGTGTGGGGATGGGGGCGGACGCGCAGGGCGGGGGTGGGTAGCGATGGGGGCGGAACGCGAGAAGCAGAGCGGGAAAACACTTCGTATTTTTAAGTAGTAGAGATTGGGCATTGGCTCACGAGGACACGGAGCTTGGTAGCAGAACAATGCAGTGCACCTGAAGGGAAAATGGATGTTTTCAACAAGTGTCATTTCAATTCGTCGTGGAATCATGGATTTTGAGGTGCGGCGGCGTTTGCGGTGCTGCGAACAGATAATTAGTTCAAATTTGCACTAGACGGCACATTTGCAATAAATGAAAAAATGGCAGCAATGTTGTCTGGGTGAAAAAACCCACGTGATTCATCTAGTTTATACATGCGATTTAGTTTTTAAACAAACTTAATGAATACAACCTATTGTAGAATTCGTATACCAGAGAAACTCTACAGCGATGTCGAAATATACAGGGCCAATACTCAGAAGTCAGAATACCAGCAGGGAAAATGCTCCCCTCTACCTGAAGCGAACAAGCTGCAGCAAAAACCCTAATACCAGATTGACATTCAGCGAAACTCTATTCTATCAAGAAAGGGGTGATTTCTCGGGCGAGCCTTTGACTTTTCTCAGACTACCTCTCAACTCTCTCAAGATTTGCTGTGAGCAAATCGTTCCATGTGTCCGTAGGTCCTGGCAAACACCAATGCATGCAATCATCATGCTTTTTCCCACCAGTTGTTGAAGGGTGAGCATCAGCTCTGAATTCACTCATGCTAGTGATGTCCAGAACTCTGAAATTAGACCGTTCAAGAGCCTTCATCAAGTGTTGGTTTACCAAGCGTGCTTCTACATTCGTCCCGTTATTGTCCAAAGAGAAAAATTCTTCCACCTGGATATTTGATCCCAATCTATCAGTCTATAAACAGAGAAAAGACTTTGGCAGAAACACTCAAAACAGTTGCCCATTTATATCCAGTCACCTTAAGAAATGAAATAAGGGTTTGGCAGAAGATTATTATTTCAACAGAGGTTAATAGAATCTGGAAATCGTTCAAAACTGATCGCAGAGGATAAAGCTTGAAAATCTGCATTATTTTTGTTCCAACTGGCATGCTATTGTTTGTTATCTTGAGAAGATGTGCAAAAGAAGGTGTAATGGGCTGAAAATAAAGGATCGCTTCAGCAAAAGGTACAGGTTAATGCAAAAAGAATAATCAGTTCCTTATTTCTTTTCTCTGGGATAAAACAGATGCAGCTGATCTAATTCAGATGTAAGTCTTCTTGCCACAAAATGATAGAAGGTCTACAAAAACGGAGGGGTAGCATGCCCAACTGAGGTTCGAACTAATTCAAATAAGAAAACATATTAATATGTGACATGCTTTTAGTAAACAAGATCATCATGCACTTATATTATGATCTTCAATAAGCCTTTTCTCATTCTTTATATTACAATTGTCCTACCAGATAACACAGGAACACAGGAAAATGAAGCATTCAGCACATCCTACATCCATGACTGCATAATATGCATTTTGTTGGAAAAAAATCGAAGAAACCAGAGCTTGAAGGAGGTGGTGAAATGGTTGCTAATTAAGCATTGCATGTACATTAGTCTGAGTACCTCTTCCAACAACAAGGGCTGGTTGCGTTGACAAGATCTGCCTTCATTCCAGTCACCACCTTCAAAATGTCTAGGAGATTGAGTGCGGAAGAATTTTATTGTGTTTGGTCTCGTTGCTTTGTTCACAAATGCTATCTGACGGAAATTATTTATTCAGAGCATGAGAAAGATAAGTTGAATATCGTTGTGATAGATATACATAGGTGGCAGGAGATACAAATGCCATAAATCCATTAAGATCAAATTAACATGGTAAAGAATATAGAAGGAGACTGGCAAAATACATCAATTTGTCGATGTAGAATATCCATCTAATGGCAATGTACAATGCTTTTTATAACATGAATAAACGACACTACGGGCATACCATGTGTTCAAGAGCCAAATCCAGTCCAGCAGGTGGCAGTAAGGGAGGTACAAACGGCTTCCCTTTCTCAAAGAACAGCATCGGCGATTCTATTGGATCAAATTTCGCGGGCGCCCACCACCTTTGTACAGAACAAACAAATGAGGCCAGTGAAGCATGGTATCTGCTCGTTACATTTAGAGAAAGAGAAAGCAAATTTGCAGGAAATCAGGGAGTGGCTGAGGTGGTTGGTTGGCCCTCATTGTATCATTGTGTGTACATACTTGTCTAGTTAATCAAAGCAGACAAACAAACAAACATGTTAGCTGTGGCTAAAATTCAAGGAAATTGCAATGCTCTCAGAAAGATACACAGTGAGCTGAACCACAATCCTTTCCATCACTAGTAGGCTAAGCAAAAGTTATTTAGTGGCACCTACCAAATCATGTAAGAAAACTATCAATACAGTCATTGGTTTCTGAAGTATTAACTTGCTACCAACATAAATTGTGAACAATAAGTAGTCTCTGAAGGGAAGACTACAGCCTTGAATCCTTGAATTGTATAACAGCATATTTGTTGACCTTTCAACTAATCATGTTCATGTCAAGGATTGAAATCGTAAAATCTAATTTGGCATCACACGGCCAAATTGTTGACATAATGTTTAATTCGTTCATGAATAATGATGTCCACGTACCAATGCCCAGTGTTGAAAATAAGAACATCATGGAAGCTACATGCCTCTACCCATGTTTGGTCAGGAATGTCCACATCAACTCTGTAACCTTGCTTATATCCAAGAGATTCTAGAGGGCCTCCATTTGGACTCGCTGACCACCTACAAAATGAACGATATGGAGTTTGGTCAAAGATGACCAATTAGAAATGCAAGAGTGTTACCATGCACAAAAAAGTTATGAACCAGTCTCTTACAGCAAAACAGTAATGAAAATTGAGCATACTTTTGTTAATATTAACCCAGTTTTCTTAAACAAGGTAGCAAGAATGGTCTACTGGAAAATAGTTCAAATTTTGAATGCTCCCAAGTTACACCTAGAGTTCTGAACAGAAAGCTAGATATACAAAGCTGAAAATAATTTTCTGGCATAAATACCTATGCAAGTAGGCCAGTATGTCCAAATAAACATTTTGTATGCTAATCCAAATGAAATGACACTTCTTACCTACCATAGCGTACCAAGAGATTTGTCCTATGGTATGCCACGGTAAGGTTATAGCGTAGGAAGGTAAATCCGCGGTCTGCCCCTGCAGGGCGCCATTTGCGAACCTCACCACTGACTCCCCTGAGCATGCATATCAATGAGGCAAACATGTTGCGGTTCAACGAATCGCCAACAAATCCTGCAACAGAAGTAACGACAACTATAAGAATAGCACAACAGGTTTCAGAGATTATGCGCGCCCATGTGTGGTACTGCATCAGAATTTGAAAGTTTGGATCAGCCTAGCTTCTCCATTTGGAAAATTCTCACAAGGAAATAACAGAGTGGAAACAATGCATCATACCACCAGAGCAACATGCTACAGCTCTAGAAGTGAAATTGGGAAATTTCTTACACCTACGCACATTAGATTATGTGGCATAATCAGATGCATATTTTGCCAGCGAATCCAATGGTCATCACTCATCAAGTGTCCAAGTTGCACCTCATTTCTCAGGACTTTCTCAGAGAGAACAATATGGGAGAGGAAACGAACCGATATTGATGTTCCTGTGTCGCTCCAGGAACCGGCGCGGGTCGAGCCTGGGGAGCTCGCATCCTGTCCCAGAGGGCTTCCACCGCCACCGGAGCAGGTCGCGGCCGTTGGCCTTGCCGTTGGCAATGCAGTTCCAGCCCTTGAAGATCTCCTTGCAGGTGTGATCGTAGCGGGGCGAGGACCCGGCGAGGGCGTCGCGCACCCACTCGCCGGCGGAGTAGTCGCAGGCCTGGGAGGGCTTGCCGGTCGGGGGGAGGGGCGGATGCGAGGGCGATGAGGTGAGGTGGAGCAGCAGCAGCAGGGGAAGCAACATGAGAGGAACGATGAGGGCGCGCCGCCGGCCCCCCACGGCCGGGGTCCTTGCCGGCGGCGGCATGGGAAGCGGGCTGACGTGCGTCTCCGGCAAGTTGGGCGACCGGGGCGAGGCAGATTGAGCGTTGGCTGTTGGGCCTGCAGAACTGCTTGTCTAGGCGTGCAGAGAAAATTTTCTGGGCCATGAATCGACAGCATCAAAAGCCCAGTAAATCACGGGTACACGCCTACACGGCCATACCGGAGCTCCCTCGCCGGGCGGCCACCGACACCATGACAGTGGGCACGGAGGACGGAGGCTTCGTCTCCGCCTCTCCGTCGCCGGCCACACGTGGTGGGCGCCGGCGCCGACGCCTCCTACACCAAGCCTTATGACACCTCCGTCTTCATGATCGCCCGTGGCCAGAACCCCGCGATGGCCTCCGCCGCTCCTAGTGGACAACGGCGTTGGGGAGCTGCAGTCCCTGCGACCCTGCCTCCCCGGAGGCCCATCCACCAGGGATCCCACTCTGATGAATGGCTCAAATATCAAAGCATTATTAACGCCTGCAGATTCAAGTGCTCGACATTCATCTGCTTTGCTGATTATTTTGTACATTCATGTCCCAGTAGGCAGTAACATTTGTTATCAACTTATCATTACAGGCTACCTGTCTACATTAGATTCATCAAGAAGTCAATTTATTCAGAAACATTGAAACAAATAACTATAGTACTCAACTACAGTAATTTCCTGCTTACTCAATTTGAACGGAGGGATCGAGGTTCAAAGAACTGAAGTATTCAGCTGCTGCTAGTCACAAGAACATGTCTCAAGGGATCTTTCTGACTAGAGTAGAGGCAGTACATTGATGGTTTCCTACCCCCTATAGAGTACATAGTATACACAAGAAGCAGACACTAGACACACAGAATACAGATCTGGTCCCTCAAGAGTTAAGTGTGCGACGAGGATCAAGCCACAAATTTCAGGCAGCGGGTATCATTGTGTATGACTTGACAGCGGCATGAACAGAATCGTGTTCCACACCTCATGCATGTGTAGTTTGCAGAACTCCCGCAAACTGAGCAGTAATGGCGTCGGGATGAGGTGCTAGGTGGACCCACAGCAGCCCTCAAGTATGTCGGGACATGAGGAGGCAGTGATTCCAGATTTGCCTGTTACATTTCCAGAGTCAAAATTTTTCTGAGTACCCTACTTGCAAAATAAACATTACAGGAAAGAAACTTGCAGCATAAGATTAATTACGTACTTCTTGTAATACATCCATGAATGATCTAGCCGCCCTCTTCTCTAACGCTTTCCCTTGCCTCGTTTTGCGTTTCATAATTTTGGACTGCTTCTTCTGCATGAGAACTGTACAAAGGAAAGCAGAAAACCAAAGGATGACTACTTAGGTCACAACATCATGTGGGTAGAACATTCAAATCGAGTGGACATCCAAAAATCCACAGCCTAAAAAGCAACTATACTATTCAGTTTATTTAGTATTTATCATCAGCCAAGTTTTTCCCAGATGTAAATTGCCATTGGGTTATTATGGACCTTATCCTTTTTTGACATCATGGCATTACACAAAGATACTGGACTAAGAAACTGACCAGGGTCTTCCTCATCTGTGGATCCATACTCATCATCATTAAGATCTACCACGTCAACCCCAGCATTATCACTCTCAAGAGCTTCAAGGCGAGCTAATGCAGCCTGTGTGGCATTACAGAAATGGAGATGCTCATAATAGGGCAGGAAAACATAAAGGAGAATGATTCAGACACAATGAGAGATCAGTAACTATAAGCACGGAAAATGATCTCAATATGAAACGAAGCCGAGTTAACATCTAAAATTCTTCGCAATTAATCATGAACTGTAGAATGAGTGAACGATCGACTGAAATTATCGAGTTAAGAGGATCTGCATCTTGATGGTGAAAGGGCATGGCACATTGCACAGTACAGCTGAGCTTACAGCCACTATTTTGATTACAACCCACAGTGTCCATTTAAACTTACACAAGGTGCTGGAGTAGGTCAAATTGGCAAGGTAGAGCTCCTTCCTAAATCCTAAGGCTGGTTTTCTGAAAATGCAGAGGAAGACACAAAGCGCAAGATTTAAGATAAGGCTCCAATTCCCTCTTAATTTTTGTTCATTTTGTTCTCTGGCAAGGAGTCTTCTCACGAGAAAAGGCACAAGCACGACATTACATATGGCACATAAATCCCAGAACGTCTTGTAGAGCGTACATTACCAAACCTATTTTTCAATGAGGCCAATCTCTTCCTCTCATCTCAAAACATAAAAGAAGTAATAGCAGGCAAATCCCTTCAAATGGTGGTTCTGTTCGATCCGCTGGATATTATTGGAGCAATTCGACCGCACATGAGTAGACGTCAATAGGGTTAAGAGCACATGCCAGCTTTGCAATCGTAACAACACCACACTGACTACTCGGAGAGGAAAAGGAAGCGCCAATCCACCTCCTCTTGGGATACCTGGGCGCGGTTGTCAGAGCTGACGAGCGCGGACGCCATGCGCGTGGCCATGCGGCGCGTGCGGGTGCTGGTCCGGCGGAACGGCCCGACATTCTCCTCCTCCCCGTCCATCTCCAGGCGCCAACGGCAGCAGGCAGCCGGCGGCGGCCCTTGCACTGGATGAGCCGAGAGGTCCGGACTCCGGAGGCGTGGGCGCGTGGGATGGAGCGGCAGGCGCCGGCGCCGGCGATGAGTGGCGGGCAAGGGCCGCGGCCCGCGGCGACAAGTTCAGCGGCGGCGGCGGCGGTTCACCGGTGGGTCGCTCCGAGCGTGGGCTCTTGTCTTCGGATGGGTTACTGGGCTTTGGCTACGAGTGCGATGTTGGGCCAGGCCGTCTGGTTACGGCTAGGCGGCGGTGGGCCTTGGGCCGTGGGCAACCAAAAACACCCAAAATGATCTAGGCCGTGTGGTCCAGAGACGAGGCGAGGAGGCAAGCGCGCAGTGTGGTCAGCGTGGCGTCCTGCCGTCCTGCCGCGCCGCGCCGCCGCGGCCCGCGGGAAAAGAAAAAGATCCATGAAGCAGCACCTCTCACCGCCTCACCCTCACGCCGGAGCGGAGACTGATGAACCAAAGAGGTAGCCGGCCGTTCTATGAATCATGCCCGTGAGTTCACATCGGCAAAGGCGTACGTTCTCAGTCCAACATGACCATTGCGCTGCCTGTAGCATGCATTGACCAGAGCTAGTACAGTACTACGCCGGGCCTCGTAGGGTTTTTGTTGGGCTGAAATGCACGCGTGCAATAACTGAACAATGACTCGCTGCTGCGCCCATTTGTTACACTGAAGAAAACGGGCGGTGCAGAAGAGTTACTCCTGCAGGCTTCAGTTGTAGTAGCAGTTGCCGGTGGCGCTGGGCCGGATCAGGAATCCAGGATGCATGCATGGGCAATCGACCTGCTGTCCTGCCGCATAGGCGCCGCAGGTCAACGAGGTGCATGTACTCCAGTTTTTTCTTTCTCATTTCAGAATTTTTTATGGAGGGAGGAACAGCGGCCTGCATTTTCTATTTTCTCCGTTCGAATCGATATGGTGATCGAAGCCATCCGATCCGATGGGCCCGTCCTTGTCTCATGCTGCGTGCTCTTCTTCAAGTCCCCCTGTCCGACGCCGCGTTTCTTTCAGTTTCAGTGGCGTCGTCCTACCTGCTGGCCTGGCTGGACGCCTGGACATAAATATATGCATGCTATATGCAGACAGATAGTAGGCTGCCGTCTGTTGGTCAGTTGGTTTCGACCGGCGTGTACATACATGATACATGTACTGCACGCATCTTGGAGGTTGAATTTCTGGCCACACGGCCATGGCACCAGACAAATGAATCCAGATGTAAAGTGCACTGTCGTCAGACGTGTGTGTCGTTCCATCTGTGGTTTTCAGCCCCCAGATCGAGCTAGCTCACGGGTCTGACTTTGCATCGCACTGTATTTGTATATATGTGTAGTCAGATCATCAACTCTGATTGAAGAAGATGCTCGTGTATACTAGTGTATGTGCACGGCAGAGGCAGGTTCAGCAGTCCAGACTCCAGCAATCAACAACCTCCATTGGCAGTAATGGTGAACGCAGGTTGTAGCTAGCGGCCTGGCCTAGCGTTGCAGCTGTCGAAACCGTCTGCTAGCTGCATTTCATCAGGCACACGCAGCTCATTCGTCATTGGGTTTGTATGACGAGGCGCCTGTTGGTCGTCTGCCGTGTGAGGCTGAGGCCGGGACCGGACAACCCGGCCGTCCACCATTCATGCGTAGGATGATGATGATAGGAGTATCTATCACCGATCCATCGAGGTGGGAACGGCGGCACGGCTCGGGCACGCCGCAGCGCGGTTTGTCCGTTCGTTCGTCTCCCGTGACCTCACGCCCGCACGCTGCACGCATGCATCCGCAATCATACTCCTACCACGCTGCCGCTGCCGGTGGCGCAACCTGCAACCACCCGGCCTAGCTAGGGCGACCGTCGTCCGGCCCTAGAGTGCTAGTACTGACGTGCTGAGGTTGCGTACCCTGCGTGCCGTCAATGGACCACCGTCTTCTTCACGTGGAACTGAAACCTAGCGTCTTCACAATGAATGAATCCAGATTCCAGAGAGCAGGTGGCCCGGCTGGCTGGCTGGCTATTCCTACGCGCATTGTACTCATCGTACAAGAAGAGTTTTCGTACGTGTGAATTCAGGGGCAGTCCGAGGTGCTCTCGACACACTCGACCATGTGTTGTGTTCATGGAGCAGAGCAGCAGCAGCCTGACTACCTGAGCCCTGAGGACGTCCACCTCATCTGCTGCGCCTGCGCTGCGACCTTTTGTCACCTTCCTCGCCCCGGCCGGTCAAAAAGGCTCTCGCTCACGTAGCGACGCGGTGTCGCCTGCCGCTCACGGGTTCTAGTTCTAGCCAGCTCGGGCGTCGTCCGGTGCCACCCCCGCCCCCTCCGTCCGCCGCGGGCATCTCGTCGTCGTCCCTTGCAGCTTGCACCGCACCTCGGTGCCGGTGGCCGGGTGGAGAGAGGCCGCAGCCTTGACAACTTGGCCGCAAAGGCCGATGCCTCTGCTCTACGCTCCGCGCGTCGTCCACACCCCTGCCTGACTCAGCCGGTGGCAGCCAAGTTCTCGTGGCCGCACAATACAGACGCTGACCTTGACAAGTTTTTAGCACGACCGGGACGTGAAAATTGCGGTGTGTCGGCAAGTCAAGGTGACCCGAGACCCACGAGGAGCCGATCCAGCTCCGTCGCCTCTCTGTCCCTCCGCTTGTCTCTTGCTGACGGGCTCGGACGCCAAATACCGCCAGCGTGATCCGTCTAACTCTAATTACCCATGACTTTGCTCCCACTGCAGACTGCACTGCACACGTCTGGGTTGAACCTCTGGCCGCATAAAGCCAGTGCAGGAGACAGATGATCTAGCCAGCTAGGTGTAAAGTGCACCGCCGTCAGATACGTCCATGTCGGTTTTCAGTCACGGGCCTCAACTCTGACTTCGCCTCTCCTTGGATTGGATTGTGCGTACTAGTATACAAAACTACGACCGTCAGAGGTCTCAACGCGTACGCTTTTCGAAATGCCCTTCTGACGAAGAGATAGATGCCCGTGCTCATGCTCAGCGGTCAAACCGGACCTGATCGAGACATTGTCGACGGCGGTGGATTTTTGCCTGGCGCTGTTCAGATTCGTCAACGCGGCGCTGAGTCGTGGTCAGGTTTACAATTCCGAATCCGACTTAAATCCCGGTGGTGGGCGGTAACGAATTTCGGCTTGAAATTCGGTATTTTCCGAATTTTCCGACCGGAAAGCGAATTAAAAAAAACGAATTTCGAATTTTTCGACCGGAAAACTGAGTTTTTGACTAGAAAAAATGTGGAAACGTTGGAAATGATGCGTAGAATTGTAAAAAATAAAAATTTTGGCAGAGTTTTCTCCTAATTATCTATATACTGACAATGTATAATGCATAACACAAATACAACATTAAACACATGTACGTAACTCGACAAAACAAAGACGAATACGACATTAAACACATAAGTTATGTCCAAACTTCAAAGTCCACACGTACTTAGTCCTAATTATTACAATTGGTCCAAAGTTCATAGTCCAATTAATACAACACAATGCATCCAAAGCGCACATAAAAATACAACACAATGCATTGTCCATCCTAAGTCCACGAAGTAAAGGCATAGTCCCTGCATTGCAATTTATATCAAATGAGTGAATTGAATACAGAAAGCGAAACATACAGATAAATACTATTGATAGGATGAGTACCTCCATTCTTCACTCATCGTATCTCTCTCCCGGTAGTCCCTCATATGGCTCACCTGCCTCTGGCAAATATACGTACGTAGATTCGTGTCCCTGATAATATCGTGGTGGAGCTCCATATGGTAGGTAGCCATGATATTGCAAATACGGCAATGCATGTAGGGCCTGCAGAACGACGAGGGCCACGGTCCCTGGTGGTGGCCATAGAAAGCCGCCTGAGGAGAAGTGCTGTAGGGGCAGTATTGACCACTGGAGCTAGAGGTGGAGATATCATCATGATATGCAAGGAGGGCCTGTCGACCACGTGCGGATCTTGTCTGTCGTTGTGATAAGGGTGCTCCATGATCTGTATCTTGTGTGGCATGGGTAAAGTTTTCATCACCAATGAATGCTAAGTTAGGACCTTGCCAACTTAGGAAACCACCCTGTCCACCACCCCCACCGCCTCCACCATCACCGTGATTGCCATCACCATCACCATCTCCATCACCACCACCGTCACTGGCCTCAGCCGTGGTATCCTCACTACCAATGTCCTCCTCCTCATTACAAGTTTTCGTTCTCTTTACTTTTCTCTGTTCGGGATCAATCTTAGTCTTTCTTTTTTCAAGACGTGTGTCCCCAACTGTTTTTTCGGCCCATGCATCCACATCTTCCCGGTCACCATGAGCACGCCCTATGTCAGTGAACATCTGGCTCGGCAATAGACTGTCACTGAACTCTGAGTCTTCATCAAAGGCAGGGGCTCCATTAGACCTTGATTGGTCCATCCATTCTGTAATTCTTGATTGGTGCCGATACAATGACATATCCATGAAACTACTAACTGGATCAAATTCAGAAGGCTCACCCCCTTTGGAAGCACGCTCGTGACGGAGGCGGAGGTTGTACTTCACAAAGACCAAATTATGGAGTTTTTTATGGCTCAACATGTTGCGCAGTTTGGTGTGGATGTATGCAAATGTGCTCCAGTTCCTTTTACACCCACTAGATGATGCACACTGTGACAACAAGCGTCGGGCTATCAAACTCAGTGTTGGTGTATCTGATCCAAACATACCCCACCAGGCTGCAGGTGAAGTTTTACGGTCAATGGCCAGTCGTCTTGCCATGTCAGTAGAAAACTCACATTGCTTCCTCCTGAATATCTCAAACTCCTGCAGTGCCACTGCCGCTCTATCGGTCTCCAACATTCTTTCGAGCCCCTTGCGCATATATAGCATGGCATTGCTTGTTGTGCCCATAGTGTAGTGAACTAAAGGGTTAAGGGCACAAGCAGTCTGCACATAAGTGTTTGTCATAACACCGACCATCTTTGAATCAATCACCTGCATAATCCTAGAAAAGCGGGGCTCATCGTGACTGAACTTGCTGCAATATGTCTGCCTTATATTTTGATACTCCATTAGCACCTCACCCAAATTGGGAGACTTGTCTTGGTCAGCGAATCTCAAGAACATGTAGAGAGGCTCAACATCATCAAGGACATACTGCATGTTGTTCCACCAATCAAGACTTGTCATGCAATCAAATGCGTACCTTCTATTCTGACTCCTGAAGTGGCGGGAGGTTCTGAATTCAACTGAGATCACCCAATGCATGAACTGGTATTTCTTCTTCATCATGCTTTCAAGGAACATGTAGTTGGTCCCGAATCTTGTAGCATTCCATTTCACCAACTCCCCACCAATAGCTACCCTCGTCATGCTATGTAGACTGTTGGAGTTGTACATCCAGCTGCAAATGCGCTGCGCACTTTCAATGCACGCCTCATGCTCTGGCCACTTCCCTATGTCCTTGAGCATCAAGTTTATCGTGTGGGCAAGGCAAGGCTGCTATGCAATGTGAGGATACTCATCATTGAGGAGGTTGCACGACTTTTTATAATTTGAGCCGTTGTCTGTCACGACCTGAACCACATTACCAATACCCACATCAATGACCACTGCTTTGATCTCCTGCACAACAAGGCCAAGATGACATGAGTACGATGCCAATGGTTTGGTCACTAGGGCTGAGTGTATGAGGCAAGGCTTACCTTCAATAAGAAATTGTGGTCTTGTATTTCGTCGGACGTATCGATCGACTTCCAAAAATACATCGTGCCACCGCTATAGACCAAGAAATTGATAACCGAGTTCCGCATAGGCCCGGTCCATGAATCACACATGAGGGTGACACCACATTCATCACACTCGGTCTTCCACCTCTCTATGTCTTTCTTTATCTACTTGACATTCTCATCCAAGTATTTGCCATCAATTTTCCTTCCTGTTGATATTCTGATTCCAACACCTGAAATCATGGAAAGAGCAAGTATTGAGAGAACAATGATACAAAAGAAACCATGTAACTCAAAATAGCCGTTGTTACCTTGTTTCTGAGTCTCGACGATGGCAGCCTTAAAGAATGGGTCATCAACTTTCCTGCCGGGAATACCTACAGCATGGCATGCCTTTGCCCATGCCCTTCCAAGCAGCTCTCTCGATGTCTTTCCCTTCACTGTCCAAGGCCCGGTATCTATCCTTTGCTGCCTTGGAGCTGAGCTTAAACCTAGGTGTTAGTCCTTAACCCTCTCCAAAACTTGTGTCTAGCTTCTGTTGAACATCCTTGGGAGCGGTCCACTCCGTCCAACACCAACTCTACATCCTGATCCACCACCCCTCTTATACCGTGGCCCAGCTTGCTGCATAAATTCATACTTTTGCCATGACTGATGTAGCGCTGCTTGCACCTCTGGATCCTCCTCTTGCCCCTCCTCCTCTAAATCAACGTACTGCCTCCGAGCTGCTGCATCTCTCCTCAATTTTTCTCATTCCCTTGCGACCTTTTTTCCCTTGTTCCTATCCAACTTAGCAGGAAAAAAAATCCTTAACCTCATCTGGGACCGACGGACAGTACTTCACATCGGTCCCCATTTTTGCCAAATTCCCCTTAAAATGTGTTGCCCCTCCCCCACTCTTCTCCCATTTGCATTACTTGTATTTGAATCCACCTCCTAACTTTTGCCCATGCTCCCACACTAGTCTGTCGGCATTGTTCTACAATCATAAAAACATAATATATTGTAAATTAATATCTTATCCAAATCATGAAAATCGCAGAATACTACTATTGGATATCACACAATACTACTACTATACATGCCATGAACTCTCCACCATATATACTGAAATAAAGTAAGCACTAAATACTTAATACACCTCAGATCCACTACATGGAGTGTTCAATCTAAGCATTTCAACTCACAAATCAACTAATAAAAATGCACTAAATACTTAAATCCTCCTCATACCCTAGGTTTTCAACTGCACACAACAATGTTCGTCACAAATACGCACTAACTACAATAGATCCATATCAATACGCATCAAAATCGTGCATTACAACCCCTTTACCTCCTGTTCCGGCCTGCATATGGCAAAACCCGAGCGGGATGGGTCGGAATACGCTCGGGATACGCCGGTTTCCGACGCGGCGATGCCCGGGTGCCCGCAGCCTCGGGCGCGGCGGGATCCGCCTCTTCCCGCTCGGGATTCGGCTATTCCCGAACGAAAACCAACGTCCGGCGGCGGAAAATGGCGGCGGCGGCGTCGGCTTGAGTCTGCGAGCAAAGGGGAAGAGAGCGCGTGGAGGGGGGGACCGAGGACGGGCTGTCGGGGTGCCTCGGAGCTGAGCGAGTGAGTGGATAAGGAGGTTGGTTGTTAACGGTTTTTTTCCTAATGGGTCCGCGCCCAAATTGTCTTTTTAACCAAGCAAATCTACTTAGATTTTAATAAGTTACAGTGCTAATGTTTACAAATAACACCTAGTTTTTTTATAATATTTTTATAATATTTTTTTACAAATATTTTTGAATTTTTGAATTTTGAAATGAAATCTACCGAAATATACCGGAATTTCGAATCCCGTATGCGAGCGGTAACGGAAAATACGACCGAAATCCGCGAAATTCGTTCGGAATTGAAAACCCTGGTCGTGGCACGCTACTCAGTTTAAACCATCCCGAAATTCTAGCAATGTGTATACAACATACAGCGATACGGTCAATTGAAAACAGAGAGGCCAGCGACATCGTGATCTTATTCTCTAGCAGCCAGGGGTATGTGAATATTGGATCTTCTGAAAGCTTTGCTTAATTTAGGTGCGGCGAGGAAACACCGCCAATTTATTTTGTTTGCCAGCGGCTTCATTGCAGTACGACTTTGCCTCGCTTACTCTTTCAAATAATTTTCAAGGGTTGGCATCTGAAGAACAGGGCAGGCGTTTCCGCTGTCCAGTTCATGTTCATACACTGTCATGTCGCAGGAAACTTATTATCACTCTTCACCGATCTGAAAAACAGGCTCCATGGATTCTGTGCCGGCAGCAGCATGTATTATGATACAATGCAACTCTCGTTGTTTTGCTGCATGCCGTCAGTGCAAAGGACAAGATCGGCCAGGCGGCATGCTGCTCTGTTATTATTCAACGGTGGCATCGTAAGATACTGAAACGGCCTAATTGTTTTTGTTCGGCTGCAGAGGCCGGAGCGGTTTCCGTTTTCTAAAAAAAAAAAAGGATCCTGGAGTTCATTTGAGCAGAGCCACACCTGTCATTTGCTCTGATCTCGGTGAAAATTACGCAACAAGTTTTGAACGTTTCATGTCGCTGTTGCATGTTGATCCTACGTGCAATATATGTATGGAGTGCCAATGGCGGAACCAAGGGGGGGCCAGCAGGGGCCATGGCACCCCCCAAGATTCTTGAAATTTTTTAGCCCCACCTCAACAAAAGTAACTGACGCGTTCTCTAAATCACAGGCTCAACACCCGGTGTCTTATATTGGTCAAAAATACATATGAATCGTTGATCCAAAGCAGGACAGCAGGCTACAGCCTGTGGGAACACAGGAGCCGAGCAACTTTAGGCTGCACCCTGCAGTAGGCGGTCCAGCCGCACGGCTAATGAAAACCATAACTAAGCCTCCTCCAATTTTATTATACTTTGGTACTTGATAGGAATAAGATCTGTGGTGTTAAGTGTACAGTTATTACATGTACCTACTCCTTCCATTGATCTTTGTTAGAAATAGCGGTTAGACAAAAAAAAAGAAGACAAACACTCGATGCATGTCTAATTGTTGATAATCTTTAATTATGCAAAGCCCCGCAAAGTACTAAAAAATGGGAAAAGTTTTCTTTAACCAATTTGTAAATTATATAGGCAGCTTTTGTGAAATTACTATTAAAATGAGCTACAATTCGTGGCTATATGTGTAAACCAAGAGTCTAAGATACATTTAATCGGTCTATTGTCTAATCTATATATGTTGTTTTTTATCTACCGACCCCCCTTGGGAATATTTCCTGGTTCCGCCACTGTGGAGTGCCCTTTTTCTCGAGTGCCCACATCAATCATACTCATTTCCCATCTGATCGGTCAAGAATTATCGATTATATATGAAGTTTTTCGTAGCAATTTCGTCAGTCTCGCCTGCTTCCATCAGACTTGTCACCGTCCAGTTTGGACGTGGACTATTATTTATTTGCAACAAGCACGACTTTTTTCGAAAATCAGACGAAGAAACACGCGTTACAATGTCAGCATGACCTGCTCGAGATCGTCATGTTTTTAGAAGTTTTTGAGTAATTCTTGCTCATAATTTGTCCTTGTCAGTTTCATGTTTGCTAGTTAAGGTATCAAACTCTCGAGTCCCTTTGTTCAACGACATTTTCAACAATCTTCAGAAGTACCAAACTCTGCTGATCATTCTCTTTTCCAGTGATGTGCGGTCACTGTTGTATTTAAAGCGTGGACAATGCATACGCCCATGCTGTTGCTTCTCATACGCATAACTGTAACCATACGAAAAGGACATCCTGATCCTTCAAATCCTGCAATATGCCAATATCCATGCATATATGGCTAATAATGTCATGAAAAGGAAGGGCAATATTGAGAGGGGAATGAACAGGAATTATGTCAGGCAATTGCTATGGGACACCACAGCCCATGTTAAAAATAATTTGCCATGCACCAAGCATTTCCAACTTTGCAATGCAAGATCTACCTGACGAAGGCAAATTATCCAAGAGGCATTCCAATAAGCAAATTGTCTTGGCTAAATTCACTCACCTGTGGGTGTTGAGTGTGGATGTTTATTCCTTCATCTAAAAAAATTGGCAAATTGTCTATTGGAGTGTTCCTCGGATATTTTGCAGTAGGCTGGGTGAGCAATATCCCATATTCCCAATTTCCAAAGAAAGAAATTGAGCACCCCGAGCTAAATTAGTAGAAGCTCTGAAAGCACCTAAAAGGTGATGTTGCTGTTATGCCATCGCTGTCAGGCCACTGCTGAATCCATATAACAACACCCGGATGATCCAAACCCAAGCAGGCCGCGTCCGCGTCCAAACAACAGTAAAGATCCTCGCGAGTATCTGGACAAAAGCACGGCGAGAATGAGCGGTGATCCGCGGGTTAATCTGCTGTTCACGCATCCATCACATCTAGTATTAAAGTAAAATGTGCTGTTAAAACGCATTTTTCTGGTAGATTTATTGAAACCAATTTAATGTTAAGATGTTGTTGTATTTTTTTTATAGGGGAGTAGAAAGTGAACTGGGTTGTTCTGAAGCTTGTTGTGGATCGATTATTAGCTGCCTTTACTGACGGGTAGAGGTGGTTAGGATCAATTAGGCGGTTGGTGCCTGGTGATTGCCCCCAACTTATTGGTGCAACGCCTAGTGCACATGCATACATGGGCCTAATTCATGTGCGTTATTATCTGCATAGATCGTGCTGTGCCTTAACGGCTTAAGCCTCGGTTGAACAAGATAAGGACCACTGGTTTGGCATTTGGTTTTCTGATTGTCTCTACAGTGAGTTGTATCTAGCTACTAGCTTAGCGACCTACGCGCGACTTACTAGCGAGGAACATGCCGAAGAGTTTTTGATAACAAGACTCTTTGCCACCTGGAACTTGCATGCGTGATCCGGCAAGACATAACGTCTTTTAACCTGGCGCATGGTAGCAACTACATCCACTATATTTTTTCCTTGCTAGTCTTTGCCTTATGGCTTATGGGTGGTGTTTTCCCTTTCACTCTTCTGTTTTAATTTCTCCATGTAATTAGCTCTCTCTTGTTGTCTTGTTGTATGTACATCTATCACTCCTTCAATGTAAAGGCAGAGCACCTCTCAAAAAACAATTATTTCACATTTTTTTAAGGTGATCCGAGGAGCGTGCCATGAATTTGGCATAATAACACTTGCAATTCATCTTAATTGTTTCTGTTCTGTTTTTAAAACGTTTTGGTATCGTTTCCAGATGTATGATACAGTTCCTGGTTTTAGTAAAAATAAAACAAGTTACTATTTTCAACTAATTTTGCAGTCGTTTTCGATCGTTCTTTGCTTTCACTCATTTCATAAATATAGGAAAAATCCCGTGAACGTTTCCACTGCTCTGTATTGTAATACCATGCACTTATGATCGTCCCTTACATCCATAGGTACAGTGTCCAACTCTACACAAAACAGAACACTCTGGAGGTCAGGACTATATATTATTGGAGGACAAAACACCTGCTTCCTCGCAGACTTCGAGTGCTGCAGGTATCATGTGCTAGCTACAACCACATCCATCTTTCTTGCACGCCGTTTTGCCTCCAGAAAGTAATGCTAAACTACATCAAGAAAGCAGGACGCTTGTATTAGTTTCTGTTTTTTTTTTTTTTTGTGTGTGTGTGTCCGGTTGACCTATGTCTCAAAAGTGTGTCATCCACCTTATAACCCCATCAGACGAGATCGTTGAGATGTCATCTGTGGTTGATCTTGTTTGTTATAGTCCTATTTGTAATTTGGTAGGGTGACGTGAAGTTTGACTAAAGTGTCAAACGCTAGCATGTACTATTAATCAAGTATCTTCAGGAAGGAAAGGGCCGCACTTTGGAATGACCTTGGCTAGCCACAAAAAGGCAGCAAAGATGCTACTAGCTCAATTATTTATAGGAAGCAGTACACAATAGTCTGCCTAGATCATTATAGTAAGATAGCTAGGGATGAGGATTAGCTCACCAAACTGGTAGAAGCTTATTAAGATCCCTTATCTTCGTGTAACCACACAAAAGAAATTTTATTGGGGAATTGAATGTTTAGTGCCAACCAATCTCCTATATCTCCAAATCCAAATCCTTTCCCGAAGCGTAAAGAAATACAAGGGAATTGTGATGAGTGTGGGCAGGTATACAAGCAGTAATAATTTGGCCAAAATATAAGCCAGAATGAAATAAAGCTAGTGGCTGTTTGAGAATGGATTCTGTACTTGATGCCCACAAATCGTGAGATTGGTCAAATGTCCAAATAAATTGGGAAAAAAAGGGTACATGCGGTTCTAAAACTTAGAATGAGCCCGGTAAATAATTAACCGACCCATGCATTAGCTGGATTCGTTTCATGATTTTGTTCATCATCTTGTGGGTTCTAACCTGAGTTATGATTATTTGGGCAGCATACGAAATGCCACGCAGAGTCAACTAGCACGAATGGCGCGCTCCGTCGTGCCCCGTATATTTTGGATGTGTAGTCACTGCGCTATTTATGTGTGCTAGTTTTTTATGATATTTGATGTATAGACTGATAGTTAGGTTGTGAATTATCATATTCTATATAATAAATTGTAGTAGGATAGAGGTGTCGAGAGAGGTTGTAATCAGAATCTGTGCCCGGCGACACGTATAAACATGGTTGGTCTGGTTTTGTGCACGTGCCTCCTCGTATAATTTGCTATTTGGGTACTCACCTCGTTTAGTCTGAAAGGGAACGAAGTCAGAGGGGCATGGCGGACATAAATGGGTTCATGGACTGGGATGAGCCGAAACGGCCGATGAAAGGAAGGCGTGCTCTATTGCGCCCGCTTAGACGAAGTAGACCTATGCAAACAGACTCTTGCAAAACTGTTTTTATAGCGTGTTGTGTTATGTGGTTAGAGTAGAGATGGCAATGGATGCTCGAAAACCACGTATCTAACAGGTTTTATCCGACACAAAGATGATTGTGGAATGAACTATTCATATTCGGGTACGTTAAGGGGTTTAATCCTCTGCTCACAGTAGAGCGGGTGCAGATAAAGGTCGATAATACCCATATCCATAAATCCTTGGATAATTTATACTCGCATCAATTATCCATAAATCGTATTAAAATATACTCAAGTAAGCGTACGATTGTAAAAAAATCAGTAAACTTGCCGTTGTTAGATTGTTAACTAATAACTATTGCCTATCTTTTATTTAGACGTATTTAATGATTATATTTATAGCAAATAATATTTGTTTTTTAATTTGATACGAATGTTGCGGATATTTAATCGGGTGTACGTACCAGTTGGGATTTTTATCCACCAAATACATGACTCCATACCCGTAAATCAAATCTAAATATTTTTAGTATGTATGGATTGATACTACTCAACGAGTATATATCCATTGTCATCTCTACGTTCGAAGAAAAATAAACATCGCAAATTTACATAATGGATTGACGGTCCGATGGAATTGAAAAAACACGTGGCAGGCGGGCAAACGACGCGCGGTGGATTGCCTGCCTTCTCACGCGCGTTGTAAAGCAGTATATGTGCAATGTTCTGCAAATTGAACTAGAAAAGGACTTCAATAAGGATATATATCACATAGGTATGACTCTGAGGTTGTACAAGACAAGAAGATGAGAGTCACAAGACCACCCATGCAATGCACCTTGGCAATTGTTCCGCGTAGGGATCAAAGAAGACAAAAAACAGAGAGGAATTTTTTTTCTTGGACATGCTTCAACGACACAAAGCCTTGGGGTCGCAAGACAATAAGCACCACATGCAGGCATATAAACGACAGAGCCCTAGCTAGTAGAGTTGTTGCCATTAGCGCCCTCATAATTCCCATCCGGAAGTTATTTTCAATTAGGTAGGTGAGAGATCGTAGCTGCTACAGTCGGATGGACGCTTCGGAGTTCGGTAGCCCAACTCCAGTGACACTCCAATTTAACAGCACCTTATCACTTTCTCATTAGCTAGCTGATACGTCTAATCACACACTGACACGCGCACACGGTACTGTCTCTGACAAGTGAGGACCCAGCAAAAAAGGCACGGCGGGGCCCACATGCCAGTGTGACATTGCTGCTCCAGCCCCATCGCCCTGCCGTTCCGTTGGTGTGACAAGACAAGAAGGCCCCTGCAGGGCCTTGGTGTCGTTGTCCGATGGAGCATCCAGGCCAAAAAGCGGCAACTCTTTGGAGCAGAAAGGAACTCGGCAGCGCCTTGTGCTTGGTTCCGTTGCACAACGATCGCAAAGCCAAAAACGTTGTCATGGTTTTGTGATACTCTCTGCTCTTTTCTCTTTTTCCAACTCCCCCCCTCTCCCCTGCGTCTTTAATCATGCCGTAATGATACTGCTTGGGTGTGGGCTTTGACGTGCTGCTGCCACGGTGCATACAAGATGGCATTTCCTGGCAAAGAGTATTTTTTTTTAAGTTTAAACCTACCTTTGATGATAGAGATTTACTCCTCGTCAGTTGTTGACTGGTGGCTTGTTTTGCCGTCAATCGACGACGGGAGGATGCAGTGGAGGAGGGGGGAGGGGGAGAAGGGAGCTCACCAGGGAAGAAGAAAGGGGCTCACCTCCGCCGCGCCTTGTTCGTCGCGGAAGAAGAAAGGGGCTCACCTCCGCCGCGCCTCATCGTCGCGCCGTCGTCGCCGAAGAAGAGCGTCGCCGCCGCCATCAGCTTCCTCCTCTCCGGGGTTAGGGTTTGGGTTTGGGGTTTCGGGGTGGCCGGCTGCCGGAAAGGTCGCCTCCACTTCCGGCCTTAGAGCGAGGGCTGTGAGCGGTCAGCCGGCCCAGCGGTGGTGGCGGGATGGCCGGCGGCCGCCGGTCGTGCGGGGGAGGACGGCGGTTAGAGAGGGTTGGCGGCGGAGGCGTCATAGTGCCGCTCTGCTGAAGCTGGATTAGCTGGTGGGGGGTGACGGGGCTAGATTCGGTGGCGGCAGCCGTCGGAGACGGGGAAGTTGGGCGGGGAGGAGGGGCATATAAGGATCAGCACAAGTGGCCTGACTGCATAGGGCCACCATAATTTTAGGACCTCAAATTTTTTTTTGCAGCTATTTCTTTATGGTATTGGGCCATGGCCTGTCAAGAAGAGGCTTCCATAAGTTGATTTACCAACTCGTCGCTGGGCTCATGGAAAACGGGGGTCGAGAGAGAATTCGAAAGACGCATTGGGGTCGAGAGAGAATTCGAAAGACGCATTGCACCAGGGTGTCGTCGTGCCGCAGTCGAGCCTGCAAGCTACAAAGCACCATGGTCAAGCCCTGATCGCCCAATCGCCTCCAGGATCTGGCAGTTCGGCTTCGCTTGCAGCCCTGCTTGGTGACCCAGCGTCCTAGTGGCAACAGAGAGAGAGAGAGGGGCACGCAGTGCAGGCATCATTTTCTTCTGTCCTCAGTTCCTCACGCCATCAAAAGTATCACCGTATGCCTATATCAGGCCATTGGATGGCTCCATCAGGTTCGAACTATACCAAGACTGATTTCGGTTTAGTGCAAAGAAATTGTGCTTAGACGACAAGAGTTTGTTCTCTTCTATTTATCTTTGGTTAATTATTTGTATTTTTGAAGTATATGAGGCCACAATTCGGTGTTTTGCGCCAGGGCCCTAAAAACATAGATACAGCCCTAAGCGCGGGGGAGCTTGATGCCGCGCCAGAGACGGGAAAGGAGGGTGGCGGCGGCGACGAGCCGTCAGAGCCGGGCGGAGAGGGGCCGGAGGCGGGGGAACCCGCCGGCGACGGTGTGGGGTCGGACGAGATGAAGAGGAAGGGGGCGAGTCGCAAGGCGTTGGGCAGAGTCGGAGGAGGAAGAAGAGAGGGTGAGAGGGGTTATAAAACATCTCAACCATTGGACTAGATCCATTGGCCAATGCTGGTGACTGATGGGATCATGAGAACCCAAAAAATCAGTCATTTGACAACAAAGTGACACACTCTTGATAATATTGCTTCTATTTCGTAATGCAAAATTTAAGGCACTCAAATGATAGATGGAGGAATTAGAGTCTTATAAATTTTTTTTGCTATGAAGTCGTCTAAAACAGAGGATCATGCAACTATAGATCCTACCATTTTTCTATGGAACGGGTTTTTTCATGAAAATTTGAAGAAAAAAAAATCTATCCAGAGGTTACACTTCATGGTAAGAAAATTTCTTTATGGTATTACTACCTCTTAATAAATTCGTACATATTTTTTCTAGGCCCTATCCAAAGGCTTTTCAATTAACAGGATCATTTCTATGCCTTTTTATTCGTGTGACTTAATAAATTCGCAGTGCTTGATCTGAGCCGAGCTCACCAACGTTGGTTGCGAGACGGGGGCGATCCTGATTCCTGCCTGAATCCTGACCATAGATTGGTAGGCGTCGGAAAGGAGAAGATGGGACGGGCCCCGCGAGGTCAGCGACGGGACGGGGCCTGACACGCCGGTTGCCGGGCACGCCGTGACCGGGCGGCTCCACGCACGCTGGCGAGTCGCGAGCCGAACGACCCCGTCGCGTCACCTTTTCCCCAATACAACCCCGCTGTCGGCCGAGGCCCCACCAGCTTGTCCGACGTTGCGTTAGGCTGGGCCGCTGGATCGCGACGGGCCGGGGGACCCACGGTCGGCACGTACGGCGGTCGGCGATGGCTTGGGCGCGTCGCACGGCGGCGGCCGTGTGAACTGGGACTCTGGGAGGGAGCAGGGAGGTCGGCGCGGCGCTTGCCTGCCACGTACGAGAGGCGAGAGCACTGTGCACTGTGCTCGCACGAACACTGTGCTGCTGATACAGGCCCCGGTGCACTGTGCTCGACCGGCTGCTGGCTAGCTGGGCGTGCAGTGCACGGACGTCCAGTCCAACGATCTATGGGCCGCCATAGACGACATGGACGACGACCACCTAGCAGGGGCTTCCTGTTCTGCATGCCCCGTTCCGCGCGGCGCGGCGCGGGGAAACCAGACGTGGTGGCTGCCGCTGTGCTGTGCATCAGGGCAATGCCAGTCGCGGGTTACGTTCGTGGCCACGCGCCCACGCCAAAGGCCTCACTCTTTTTTTAAAAAAAATTATATTATTCCGGCGTCGCTTGGATAAGAGGAGCCAGCGAGCGATCAGAACTCAACAGAAAATCTCGTCATATCGACAAAAAAAAGGGGACACAGAAAATCTCGGCCGGCCTACGCGCTGTGCTAAATAAACGTTTTTCACCGGCCGGCGGCACGCACATACCAGGATCTTTTTTTTACGTGTGACGAGGAACCATTTGGATGTGCCATTTGGTGAAGAGCAGTCTGCTGAAAGTACTACGACGTAGGAAACATGTGAGATTTTTGGAGCGGCATACGAATATACGATCGAATGCACTAGTACGTACTAGCTCCTTGCAACTTGTCACTGCATACTCGTTGGGGCTGAGGCTACGGCGGCCTACGGGGTAGCACGGTCCTTCTAGTATCCTACTGCAACGTTGACGTACTAGGCACGAGCTAGTGATGATGTGACATCGAGGATTCTGCTACAGCAACTCATATCTGCATCGTCACAAGACTGTACATGGCCCCTCCCTACCGTATAGGAAATCGTGCATGCGTAGGCCGTGGATCCGTCCGCCTCTGGTATACTCCGAGCGCACTGCAGCAAACAACACTAGCGTCGTATGTGGATAGTCACTGAATATATATATGCACACACAGGCTGTTGCATGCATTGCTAATCGGCCATCGAAAATGGACATGGACTTCCTGCATACACGATCCGCTTGCTCCGTAGTAAGTCATTGACGATACATTAGCTTAGTGTTTATCCATGCCAACACAAATTCCAAACAACAGGCACGTTGATTCCAAATAAAATAGGTGCATTGTTAAAACTTTTTTTTTTGAGAAATTGTTAAACATATTAGATGTGCTCCTTCCACGGCTGTGCCGCATATCAATTGGGCAAATAGATGCTACACAAATAAAAGGAACACGGCTAGCTGCCCATCTGTGTTCGTTGCATGCTTGCGCCCCCGTGCATTAACTCTCAGGCACAACATCCGGCCGTTTGCATGCGTATGCCTTGTTGCCTACCCTACCCGTTCTGTTTCCTGCACAAGTGTGGGCAATCACACACGCACGCGTCCAATCACACTCATAGAGGCGTCCCTGCTTATCCATATGCGCCCATGATCCATCAGGCATCAGCTTATTGTTTTACCCATTCAGCGAAGATGTTTTAACCAAGGTCTGTATAGTAGTAAAGATTTTGTAATATTATGGTTTTATTTGTACAAGACACAAATACTACATTGTTCTTATACAGCATTAAAACCACAATATTGACTAAAACTAAGATCTATTGGTTCCATTAGAAAACTACAGTATGAACCGTCTCCAACCGCTCCCCCACGCCGGTGCCTACCATCGCTGACCATACTCTTGCCGTCGGCCCCTCTCCCTCTCCCCTCTCTCCAACTCCGGGCCTGCTCCCCCACGCCAGTGCCTCCCCTCGCCCATCCCTCTCTTCCTCGCGTGACGCTGGGCTCACTTCCGCTGCCGGCCTCTCTTCCTCACGCCGGCCGCGCGGAGCCCGAGCCGTGCGCGTGAAGGCTAGAGCGACACCGTGGAGGAGGTCATTTAGAGCAGAAAATACCATGGTTTTGGGTAAACCATGGTATTTGAAACTATGTTTTGCCAGGACCAACCAAACACCTTTTGCCTTCAATACAATAGTATTGCTTCAAAACATGCAAAAATACTGAGCTACCAAACAGAGCCTTATACACCAGAACAAGCAATAGAGAAAGGAGGTATGTATGATGATAGAACGAGGGAGGAGAGAGAGGGGATTGGATAGAAATCTATTTTGGAAGAAACAATCCATTGGAACATAGTTTCTCACATATAGTGTATGTATGCCATGGAAGCTTTGGAAACTATATGGTAGTTTATCTGGGTTGGCATACCAATTCACTCCTTGTCAGGTCGAGGCAAAAACAGGACAATGTTTTCTGCAGCCTCATGACATTTTGTTACCATTCTTCTCCTCTATGGTTTCAACCATTACGTCACACTTTCACCTTATCCTCCTCTCTACATTCTTGGTGGCTCCAAAAGCTAGAGCCACGGCCACAATAAACTCTTTTGGTTTGACACAATAGCTTGCTATAATTGTGTAGTCGGCGGTGTCACCCACCTCCAATGGGTGAAGGATCTCTACCGTCTCATTGTCACCGTATCCTTATTACTCACTATAATCATTAACAAATCTTTCAACCTACTCTCTCCATTTCAATTTATAGGTCGTTTGACTTTTTTGACACCAAGTTTGACCGGCTCGTCTTATTCAAAAAATTTCACAATTATCATCTATTTTCGTTGTCATTTAGTTTAGCATATAATATACTTTAACTATGAATTGAGTTTTTCTATATTTTCGCAAATATTTTGAATAAAACGAGTCGGTCAAATTTGGTGTCAAAAAAGTCAAACGACCTATAAATTGAAACGGAGGGAGTACTGTCCTCCAATATACCATTTCTCCTTAAAACTTTTTTCCAACCCCATGATCCCTAAGCCTCGTTGGATTCAAGAAAAAACTAACCTTAACACAAAAAAATCTCAGCGGAGAATGGGTGATCGAAGAGGACCAAACACTCAGAAGTGAGTGAGAGAGAGAGGGAGAGAGCATCTCATTTTTTTTAATTAACGCCAACCCTTTGCGTCTAAACCTATCTGTACAATTTCTGATCAAACCTTAACAACCTGTTAGTTCAGTAACAAACTGGAGGAATGAACTCATAGTCACTAGACGAAGATAACAAATTGGATCCTCTGTTGGTCTGGCCCCCATGCAGCAGGTCAAATAATTCCAGCCACTTCATTCGTTCGTTTCCCACAAGTCACAGCCATCAGCCATGGCGGGCCGAAGGCAGGAAGGATTCTGAATCCATCATCCACAAAAAGGACGCCAACCACTCGCTTTCTACGAACTCCATCTCTCTCTCCTCTCGGCCCCAGTCTGCGCTGCCCTGCTCTACTCACTCCCCCCAACTGCCAGCCGAATCCTCTCTCCTCCTCTGCTCAGTTCAGCCGAGCAGCTCCGCCATTCCCCAAGCACACCAACTCCTTCCAGAGGCCAACGCAGTCGGTGCCATTGAATGCCCTGCCACCCCCATGCACTCTCTCTCTGAGACACGACGCAGTCACCGCCACCTCCTTTAACTCCCCTGCCTCGTCGCTTCCCGACGCTGACTCGCTCGGGAACCCATGCGCCCATGCACACACCCGCCGCATACGTGCGCCTCCCTACTTGCCCCTGCCCTGCAGCTCATGTAGTATTCCCCACAATTTTGCACCTAGGAGGAGGCTACAAGCTGGAGCTCTGGGCTGTGGCCACCGGCGAGCAGTGATGGGCGCCAAGAAGATGGTAATGGCGCGGCGGTTCTTGTCGCCGCTGATGACAGCGCTGCTGCTGGTTCTTCTTCCTTGCATGGCGGCGGCGGCGGACGACGGCGACGTGCTGCTGGAGGTGAAAAGCGCGTTCGTCGACGATCCCGCGGGGGTCTTGGCGGGCTGGAACGCCAGCGCCGCCGGTGCGTCGGGGTTCTGTTCGTGGTCCGGCGTGGCGTGCGACGCGGCGGGGCTCAGGGTCGTCGGGCTCAACCTGTCCGGCGCCGGCCTGGCCGGGCCGTTGCCCCGCGCGCTGGCGCGGCTCGGCGCGCTGGAGGTGATCGACCTGTCGTCGAACGCGCTCACGGGCCCCGTCCCGCCGGCGCTCGCGGGGCTGGCGAACCTCCGGATGCTGCTGCTCTACTCCAACCAGCTCACGGGCGAGATACCGGCGTCGCTGGGGGCGCTCTCGGCGCTCCAGGTGCTCCGCGCCGGCGACAACCCGGGCCTGTCGGGCGCCATCCCGAGCGCGCTGGGGACGCTCGGCAACCTCAACGTGCTCGGCCTCGCGTCCTGCAACCTCACGGGCCCGATCCCCACGAGCCTCGGGGGGCTCGCCGCGCTCACCACGCTGAACCTGCAGGAGAACGCGCTGTCCGGGCCCATTCCGCGGGGCCTCGCCCGCCTGCCGAGCCTGCAGGTGCTCGCGCTCGCGGGCAACCAGCTCACGGGCGAGATACCGCCGGAGCTCGGGAGGCTCGCGGGGCTCCAGACGCTGAACCTGGGGAACAACTCGCTGGTGGGCGCCATACCGCCGGAGCTTGGCGCGCTCGGCGAGCTCCAGTACCTCAACCTCATGAACAATCGCCTCTCCGGCCGCGTCCCGCGCGCGCTCGCCGCGCTCTCGCGCGTGCGCATGATCGACCTGTCCGGCAACATGCTCTCCGGCGAGCTCCCTGCCGAGCTCGGCCGGCTGCCGGAGCTTACTTTCTTGGTGCTATCCCACAACCAATTCAACGGCAGCGTCCCCGGCGACCTCTGCGCCGGCGGCGATGGAGCAGACTTCAGCAGCAGCCTCGAGCACCTTATGCTCTCCACGAACAACTTCACCGGGGAGATACCGGAGGGGCTCTCGCGGTGCCGGGCGCTGACGCAGCTCGACCTGGCGAACAACAGCCTCTCCGGTGCCATTCCCGCCGCGCTGGGCGAGCTCGGCAACCTGACGGACCTGGCGCTCAACAACAACAGCCTTTCCGGCGAGCTTCCGCTAGAGCTCTTCAACCTCACCGAGCTCCAGATGCTGGCATTGTATCACAACGAGCTTACCGGCCGGCTGCCGGACGCCATCGGCCGCCTCGGCAACCTCGAGGTGCTGTACCTGTACGAGAACCAGTTCACCGGCGAGATACCCGAGTCCATCGGGGACTGTGTGAGCTTGCAGTGGATCGATTTCTTCGGCAACCAGTTCAACGGGAGCATACCGGCATTCATGGGGAACCTGTCTCAGCTCATCTTCCTTCACTTGAGGCAGAACGAGCTGTCGGGCGCGATCCCGCCGGAGCTTGGTGAGTGCCAGCAGCTTCAAATTCTTGATTTGGCTGACAATGATCTGTCCGGGCCGATTCCCGAGACGTTCGGGAAGCTCCGTGCACTGGAGCAGTTCATGCTGTACAACAACTCGCTCTCCGGTGCCATCCCGGACGGCATGTTCGAGTGCCGAAACATCACGAGGGTCAACATCGCGCACAACCGGCTCACCGGCAGCCTCCTGCCGCTCTCCGGCACGGCGAGGCTGCTGTCGTTCGACGCCACCAACAACTCCTTCGATGGCGGGATCCCCGCGCAGCTGGGCCGGTCGTCGTCGCTCCAGCGCGTGCGCCTTGGGAGCAACATGCTCTCCGGGCCGATCCCGCCGTCGCTCGGCGCCGTCGCCGCGCTGACGCTGCTGGACGTGTCAAACAACGCGCTCACCGGCAGCATCCCGGCGACGCTCGCGCAGTGCAAGCAGCTCAGCCTCGTCGTCCTCAGCTCCAACCGCCTGTCGGGACCGGTTCCGGACTGGCTGGGCTCGTTGCCTCAGCTCGGCGAGCTGACACTCTCCAACAACGAGTTCACCGGAGCGATCCCCGTGCAGCTCAGCAACTGCTCCAAGCTCCTGAAGCTCTCGCTCGACAACAACCAGATCAATGGAACAGTTCCGCCTGAACTTGGCGGCTTGGTGTCCCTCAACGTGCTGAACCTCGCACACAACCAGCTCTCAGGTCTGATCCCGACGACCGTCGCAAAACTGAGCAATCTCTATGAGCTGAATTTGTCGCAGAATTACCTGTCCGGTCCGATCCCTCCGGACATCGGCAAGTTGCTAGAGTTGCAGAGCTTGTTGGATTTGAGCAGGAACAACCTCAGTGGCCAAATACCTGCCTCACTGGGTTCACTGTCCAAGCTGGAAGAACTGAACCTGTCTCACAATGCTCTGGTCGGAGCAGTGCCGTCGCAGCTCGCTGGAATGAGTAGCCTGGTGCAGCTCGACCTGTCCAGCAACCAGCTGGAAGGGAGGCTGGGCA
Organism: Paspalum vaginatum; assembly: GCA_030272315.1. Taxonomy (NCBI): domain Eukaryota; kingdom Viridiplantae; phylum Streptophyta; class Magnoliopsida; order Poales; family Poaceae; genus Paspalum; species Paspalum vaginatum. Next base: position 7,092,385 of record CM059013.1, on the reverse strand, counting down.
CTGAGTTCAGCCGGTGGCCGCAGGGCGCGTTCACCAACAATGCAGGGCTCTGCGGCAGCCCCTTGAGAGGCTGCAGCAGCAGCAGCAGGGGCGGCAGGTCGGTGTTCAACTCGGTGACGATCGCGCTGGTGTCTGCGGCGGTGACGCTGGCGATTGTGCTCGTGATCGTCATGGCCGTGCTGATGGCAGTCCGCCGGCGGGGTCGGAGGTCAAGGGAGGTGAACTGCACGGCGTTCTCGTCGAGCTCGGGCAACACGAACCGGCAGCTCATCGTCAAGGGCTCGGCGCGGCGGGAGTTCCGGTGGGAGGCGATCATGGAGGCCACGGCGAACCTGAGCGACCAGTTCGCCATCGGGTCCGGCGGGTCGGGCACGGTGTACCGGGCGGAGCTGTCCACCGGCGAGACGGTGGCCGTGAAGAGGATGGCGCACATGGAAAGTGACATGCTGCTGCACGACAAGAGCTTCACGCGGGAGATCAAGATCCTGGGCCGCGTCCGTCACCGGCACCTGGTCAAGCTGCTCGGCTTCGTCACGTCCCACGACGCCGGCGGCGGCGGAGGCATGCTCGTGTACGAGTACATGGAGAACGGCAGCCTCTACGACTGGCTGCACGGCGTCGGCGGTGGCGGCGATGGCCTCAAGAAGCGGGTGCTCAGCTGGGACGCGCGGCTCAAGGTCGCCGCCGGGCTGGCGCAGGGCGTGGAGTACCTCCACCACGACTGCGTCCCCCGGATCGTGCACCGGGACATCAAGTCCAGCAACGTGCTCCTCGACGGCGACATGGAGGCGCACCTCGGTGACTTCGGCCTCGCCAAGGCTGTGGCCGAGAACCGCCAGGCCGGCTGCGGCAAGGACTGCACTGACTCTGCCTCCTGCTTCGCCGGATCATACGGGTACATTGCTCCAGGTAATTTCAACCTCGCCAATGCTACAGAAACTTCAGACGCCATTGTATTTGTAGATGCAATGGCTGACAATGTGCATGTCACATTCTCTCTGCAGAGTGTGCTTACTCCCTGAAGGCGACAGAGAGGAGCGACGTCTACAGCATGGGCATCGTGCTGATGGAGCTCGTCACTGGGCTCTTGCCGACCGACAAGACCTTCGGCGGCGACGTGGACATGGTGAGGTGGGTGCAGTCCAGGATCGACGCGCCGTTGCCAGCCCGGGAGCAGTTGTTCGACCCTGCTCTGAAGCCGCTGGCGCCACGCGAGTCGTCGTCGATGACAGAGGTGTTGGAGGTGGCGCTCCGGTGCACGAGGACGGCGCCGGGGGAGAGGCCGACGGCGCGGCAGGTCTCCGATCTGCTGCTCCACGTTTCGCTCGATTACTATCGCGCCAGCGAGAAGCGTTAAGATTTCCAAGACTGCGATAAATTTGTCCAGGGTGCTGCTTTCTCTGCATCGTGCTTCAGCTAATTAGCTTATCTTCATGCAGCAAATAAGTTTGTGGTTTTTAGTGTTTGCAATTGGATCCAGTCAAGAATGCTCTTAGTTTTGAAATCGCATTTAGAAACATTTTTTTAATATGTCCAGTATTGAGCTATAGCAAAGTGTGCAATGGCTGAGATCCTTTCGATGCTACTCATTCTGCAAGTAGCTGAATCCGATGTTTAACAGTATTGCGATTGTGAAATGAGACAGTACTAAAGCGGTTATAGAACGACATGATTGTATCACCTTAGAATAGGAAAGCTTGGCAAATACACAGGTCTTGATTTTGAATGAAAAAGAGCAATGAAAGATGTCACCAGACAGGAAGAATAATGGGAGCGCAACGTTGACAAATGAAAATGCAAAAGCACAATCATTATAACTGAATAATTTTGCATCGGAGAAGGTGGGCCATCAGATTCTGAGGCCATACTTGGTGTCTTACAGAAGCAATCCATCAGATCCATTGTGAAACAACATTTTATTACACGACCACAGTTGGAATGTGGAAGATGAGACAACAACTAAGATGATGGGGGATCCTCAGTCCTGACCATGTGTAGTGACAGCATGTTGCAAAAATACAGGTTGCTGGCAAACAAATTTTAACAGCTATTCATCATCATCTGCACAGAAGTGGAACGGAATGTTGTTAGGTGCAATGACTACCAAACAGCTATTCATTGTCATCTGCGTAAAAGTGGAAGTCTTATGCTTGTGAAGTTGTACAATAGTAGTAAGCACCGATTAAAACGGTCAACTGCTTTCAGTCAACCTTTTCACAAAATTTAGCATCATCCAGATATATGTTAGCCATGCTCCCATATTTTTTTGCAGCTATTCTCTTTCTTCTATTCGCCCTCTAAGGCTCTAACTACAAAATGGAAGTAAAACTGTCCAATTCACAGCCATATTTTGAAAAGTTTGGTCTGGGGCAATTTATGTTTTCCTTTTTATTTGTTTTGGTTCTAAACTATTCAAGTAATGTTGCTTCCATTGCACCAATTGTCTGAAATATGTAATGGCACGACAAGAAAATGTTTCCATATTCAAATCTCGATTTTAGAGATATTAAGATTTGTTATCCAGTACAGCAAAGTTTGATCATGTAGGCCAACAGCTTACAGATGTTAAACAACATGGTGACAAAGTGAGACAAACATTTAGTTCCACAATCGTTTCTGGATTATTAAGGACTCCACATCAATAAAATAAGAATGAAAATGAAGAAAAAGACTGAAAAGTAGCATGATAAAGTCCATCGTATGTGACGGTTAACACAGGGAAATGTTGGGTCTAAGGGAAACAGAAAGAAAAGCAAAAGTAAACAAAATACTAATGAATCACTGCAAAATGCGTACATATTCAAAACAAGAATAAGGTATTAGGTTTGGACTTTGACCAAGATAATGCCCTTGAAAAGGACTGACGTAATGTCACCTAATCCAAGCACTGCATTTATAATAGAGATAGGGCCAAAGGTTGGAACTAAAACCCCCACTTGCAAGGTACCAATATGGCAGGACTCCTAAATGTCAACATAGCAATATGAATGGTTGGGGATCCCCATCGTGTAGTCACTCAGCATGTTACTAGAGAACAATATTTACACTAACTGTATTCCAAACAATATTCAGAATTACAATAAAGGTTTTTAGAAAAGCAATTAAGATGCGGTATGCTCTATTTGTTTGAAAGACATCTCTTATTTGAATCACACAATGTGCAAAACACGTTAAAAACAAATAGGAGTAAATTGTGACCCTAAAACTTGTCTCCACTACATTTGCAATGATGATTGTGGATATCCACATCACAAAAAAGAACTTCAAGAACTTCAGAAGAAATCATATTCATGCTTCACAGATTTCCATCAAGGAAAATGCTTCACATTCAATTACAGACACAACAGTCAGCAGTTTAGGTCAAATTGAAATTCAGCATGCTCCACGCTATCCAGGAAGAAAGGAAATCAAAATTTTATCAGGGGGGGGGGTGGTGGGTCACCCTTTACCACCTGAAGTTTCCAGATACTATGGTTTTGGAATACCATGGTCTGTAGCTGTCCATGACATAAATACCATGGTTTAGAAAACTTTGGTCTAGGCTGTAGTATTCACTACTACAGAAGTACTATTGTTTTCTGCTATACTATGGTATTCAAAACATTATTTTATAAAGCCAACCAAAAACCTCCACATCTAAAATACTATAGTATTCTTAAATACCATGGTATTGCGTCAAAACTATTAAAATATTGGGCTTCCAAACGGGCCATGAGAGTTTTTCAAAAGATTTGAAAGGATTGAAATTCATATAATTTCCCTCTTTAGCCAATGCAGCACTTGGACAATGCTTTCCATTTTTATTTATACAAGATCCTGTCCTGGCACAGTAACTTAAAGGTTTCCATGTTTCAGCAATTTGCTTGCAGGTAAATCAAGTTTGTTTAACACTTGAACTGTCATAGTATAGACTCTGTACATTTCTTTATATTTGGTGTCAGCAAGGCAAATTGAAAGATAAATCAGAGCACATTAGCGTACTCCAAGGAGTTCAAAAACCAAATGTGTGAACCCCCCACCCCAAATCTCAAATCCACAGGAGAGCTGCATATCATTGCACTAAGGAGAAGCTTTCGGAGTACAGCCCAGGCACACACAGTCCATTCTTGAAAAGACTACCAACTCTTCTAACAGCATAGAACTACTGCCAATATGATCACATCTACTAACTCTTCTAGTAACATGACTGAGGCAATATGCCAGATTATAAGTGAGGACTACTGGCAAGTGGCAACAATAGAAAAATAAGAAAACAAATCTGCAATAATGAAATGCCAGAGCAAGTAAGCACAGTACCAATGTAGCGCTGCTCGTTGGCTAGCCTGGCACGCTCAAGCATCTTGTCAAGGTCCTCCTTGAGCTTCTCGTCAAACTTTACCAGCTGGTTCACAAACACCGCGCCAAGACCCATCCCCAACACATGCTCCCAGGGATCTAAAACAATTTAGACATGAGAAACACATGAGAATGAATCATCGTACACTAAGGAGACTGATACAAAGCACATACTGATACAATGAATAGGATTGGGGAAATAGGGACCAAAAGGACAATCTCTTCGACGGCATGGCCTCCTAAATCAAGTGAAATCGGTAAATTCGTACTTACAAATTGGACTGAAACCCCAAATCGCGCAGTACTTCCCAGATGAAATCCCAGTATTTCGCCGTACCAGGAGACACCAAGAACCTAGTCCGAATCTATAGCCCACAAAACCCTAATTCAAGAACCACATCGCATCTAGGACTCCAAAGACCAGGGAAAGCGCCCAGACCAACCGAAGCACCACGTGACAGGTGGAACAAGCGCATATCAGATGGGATCAAGCGCCAGGACGACTCATGTCTCGCGGGACGCAATGCGGAGACAGATCAAGAAACGGAGAAATGATCAGGGGATGGGGGAGAGAGAGGTGAGGGGAGATTGGGATATACGGCGCATGTAGGGAAGCTTGCGGAGGGCGTTGGAGTACATCTGGGTGCCCAGCCCCAGGAGGGCGCCAATGATCGTCGGCGTCGTCGGCATCCTGCTGCTCTCCTGTCCCGGCGGGTCGAACGGTGCGGCTGCGGCGGAGGGAGTGGACGGCGAGGCCGGGGAGGGTGCTGTGGCCTGTGGGGACTTCCAGGGCGGAGAGGGCCTTTGTTGCTTCAGTGTGGGCTGCCAGTGCGTGGGTTTTGTGAGAAGAGAGTGTGGCGGAGAGAAGGAAGCCCATTTTCAGTTCAAACAAAAAGAAGGAAGCCCACAGGCCTAAATACACAAGTACCCCGATTTGAAATCATTCATTCATTTCGTGGCCTTCACAGCTTCCTTTGGTTTGCAAATTGCAATATCCTCACCATCGTTATTTTCAGCTAGTTAGTACTCCATCTATCCCAAAAGAACGAGACATTTTAGTTTTTCCTAAGTCAAACTTTCTACAATTTGACAAAAATTGTATAAAAATGTATCAATGTTTATGAAACCCAATAAGTATTGCTACATTAGTCATAACGTATATTTTCATAATATATCACATTTCTCTATAAACTTGGTCGAACTTAAATTTGGCTTAGAAACCTTGTTATTCAAAATGGATGGAGTATAGAAAAGGACGACGGCGATTTGTCATTTGTAGAGATGGTAATGGGACTTGTGACCCGATACCCAATGGGCTATTAGGGGTTGAATATGGGCTAAAAATCCCACCCACGGATCTTTAATTGGGCGAGACCCTTCACCCATCCGATACATGGGTATTGGAACCTTGTAGTACCACCTATATCTGTTAACACATGGTGTAATGTAATGTACTGGTCCAAATACTACTCCTGGCTACCTTGGCCGATGATGTATTTATGATTAGATGATGTTAGAATTTTTTTAATGGGTGTTTAGGTGGATGTATTGGATATTTGAATGGACGGGTGAGACTAGAATTTGCTTCTAAATCAGATGTAACAATGTGATATTTTGATTGTGCTGCTATCAAGTCTTGTTGGATAGCGATGACCCGCCAGGTGGCTTTGACCATGGGAATATGGGGAAATCTGTACTCACAAACAAGTTGGGGATTCAACGGTGATATTTTTATCTTAAAAGTGGATAGGAGTATAAGATAGCAATACCTAGCGGGTCTTCACCCATTTCCAACTCTGTGCAGTACACCCTCCGTGTTTAAATATAAGCCGCGGGTTGATTTTTTTCAAAACTTCAAACGCCCGTCTTATTCAAAAAAGTTTATAGCTTACCATTTATTTTGTTGTGGTTTGTTTTATCAGTTATAAAGAGTTTGAGGATGACTAGTTTTCTTATATGTTTACACAAATTTTTTGAATAAAACGAAGAACCGAAGTTTAAAAAAAAGTCAAACGCGACTTATATTTAAATATGGAGGGAGTATCATTTATCAAAGCTAGGAAACCACTTAAGTCCCCAGACTCAAACTTTTCTGAGTCCAAGGACTAGGAGACACATTGCCAAGTTTCAGAACTGGGCAGTTATTTTACTCTTGAAATAATATTATTAAAAGTAGTAAACAATGTATCGAACTAGATAGTGCGGCAAAGCATAACAATTATCATTAATTTACTATATGCCCATCAAAATATGATCTCTCCATTCATTTTGTTTGTTTTAATATTTTTTAAGATAACCATAGAAACTATGAATCTTAATATCACCAGACGTGCAGAAAAAAAGATAAATAATAGAAATTCTCATAAAAATAAGAAACATCAAGCCATCCATCATATAGCTCTAATAATAATAGCCATTAGATCTATAATATTTTCCAAAAAATTACCCACCATGCCATTATGGAATATGAGATAAAATAACCCCTTAAATTTGCATAAAAATTACCCACCATACCATTTACAAATACGAATTAAATTACCCTCTAAATTTTCATATAAATTACTCACCATGCCATTATAAAAGATGAATTAAAATAAGCCACAGATCTGTTTATAAATTACACAATATGCCATCATGAAGATAAATTTAAACAATTCCTAAATTTGCATACAAATTACCCACAATGCCATTACGAAAGATGAATTAAAATAATAAACTCTAATATTGCTAAAGATTAAATCTATATCTTCTAAAGCTATAACCCCGATGGACTAGTTATAAATTGATACAAAGGAAGATAAAAATACAACGGAAAGATAACCTTCACCTTCAGTTACACATGGCTGCAGCCTCCACGACATGTCATGCTCACCTTCAGTTATGTTTGAGTGTAATGGTATCACACCCGCCCACAAGAGACGTGCGTCATGATACAGAGCGCGCACCTTTATTATATCTGCTCGGCGACAAAACTGCAAATTGGGTAGGGCCCGGAGTTGCATGCTTGCAACGAGATGAGACGTTTGAAGTGACGACGATGGGGAGAAGAAAGGAGTTAACCCTTTTCTCCTTGCACTGGCAGCTTAAAGCACAAGATTTTCCTTTTGCCTTTTTTTTAATTAGCTAGCTACGCCGCGGGGACAGAAAGATAGGGGTGCTGGTGCCAAGAGGTTTCGTGTGCACACACACTGTTGCAGGATCTCGATCAAGGCACACACGTTGAAAAAGGTATACATTTGGAAAAAGGAGGGGGTATATAGAGATTGAGACGGACAGCAAATGGAGAACAGTACGTAGCTACCTAGGCATGCTAAGTAATGGACCATGTTAGACGAGGAGTGCTGCTGTCTGGATGTTAGGCTTTTCTTATTCTCACGTGTCGGTTATTTGGATGAGAAATATCTATATTCGTTCAATTAAGCTTTTGCTTAACTACTACATTTCAACACATTCTAAGTTCTAACATGTGTAATCCTATAATATTGATAATAGACAATATATTCTAGCTCTTTGTGAGGACTTGGATGAATTTACAAGACTCTTTGGTACCCCTTATAATATCTTATTCATGGTGAAGAACCAAGAGTGCTCCAAAATGGCAGAATTATAATTTTGCTTCATTTAAATTGGATGCAAATAATAAAGCCCTGCTATTTCCATTACGTGCTTTGTATTTCTTTTTGTTGTTTTACAGGGAGAAGTTTGAAGTATGTAACTTGGAAAAGCCAATTCTATAGCAATTTTTCTAATTTTATAAATTGCGAACACATATTTATGACATGAATGTTAAGATAACTCGCAAGCAGTGGCATTTTATCATAGCAAAAGACTCAGGGGAAGTTGTAGTAAATCTTAATATTGGTATACATCATCACAAATTTCAGTCAATTTTAGGGCTGGGGCTGGCCATATATAGAATGACAGGTCTATATAGGCAAGTGTTACAGGAGGGTACACTCCAAATGAGCTTTACTCTTGCGCGATTTAATTGATGCATGCATACACGTAGCATGCATGCTGACGCATATAGCACACATAACAATAATAAGCTGCATAACTACTGCTAATATTAATATAATTCATGCATCATAACTACCAGCAGTATTTCTAGCTAGTTCTTGGTGAAAAGAAAATGATGATTGTTAGTGGTACTTATGATTTGCTAAGTTTCATATTAACCGTGTGATAGCTGGCGCCTGAATTAACAATGTATTATGTATCCATCAAAGTAGACCCAGGTCAATTTGTAGAAATGTATAAGCACGGCACATTGTAATATAATCTGACCAGTGACCAAGTAAGCATCAGTACTACCGGCCGGATCAACTGCGCGCATCTATTTGCTACCTCCCCGTTGCTCACACAACCTTTTTTTTTTCTGTTTCTTATTTTGGAATTAACTTTAGACACGGATCGGAGTCACTTTGATCATTCATTAATTACGTGGTTCAACGGTTCATTAATTTCAAGAAATTAAATTTCTACCTCCATTCCCTCTCTTCGATATGTTTGGGTCAGTCTCAGACAATTTACTGTTTACAGGAATTTACAGAACTACTCGGTTTTAAATAACTAAACTCGATCCATTTCACAGACTTGAAAGGTTTTTTCGTGTGTATAGATTTTAATATAATGATTTTTATGCATGGTATGTTACCCGATATATATGGATATACAAACCTGATCATCACCTCCATTATCTAAAAAAATACAAAACCTGATCAATTACCGTTACAGAAATTACCAGGAGGTCCAAATAAAACTGCCTACACGTCCAGATTTCACTCCATGACCAAGACAACAATGCACGCAAAATCGTCTCGTGATAGATATGCGCAGGCCGGACACATGCAGTTGAGGAACAAGCAAGGACACCGCCTAATGTCACGAAACGGCACCACCAGCAGCAACAACGACCGAGTTGCACTTGCACGCACGGCGCACCGACAGCGAGCACCTGTGCATCTCATCGATCATATATATCATCATGCGTGAGAGTAGATAGCAGTGGAGATCTCTTGTGCTTCAAGAGTCCAGGCCGGCACGGCTTCCCTGCAACGCATCCTCCCAGCTGGACGCCTGGACTGGACTCACAAGTTTTAGCAACTGATTAGCTAGACTGCAATTAAACACTGGTCGTTTGGTGCTTCCTGATAGCTAGCTACTATAGGGCTCTTGAGTAAATACAACGCCACTGATTTCCAGCTGCTAATTCTAGTTCATCGATCATCGGCACCTCCTTCAGTGTTCTCCGCGACAAAAAGGATGGCCTTGATCTACAGGCTTTTATATTTTATATATAGTAACTCAGGCCCAATATCATCTTCCACTTATAAAAAAGGAGAAAAAAGTTTAAGTCCAAACAAAAAAGTAAGGCCCTACACATTCTATTCCTATTGTAAATAAAAAAATTCTATTGTAAATGATGTTTCATAAACCAGAACTTTTTCCATCTACAAACAGCATCCTATATATGCCTTCAATACATCAGTCACAATGGAATTAATATAAAAATTGAATGAAGTCTCTCAATTTCAAACTTCGGTTAGTCGAGGTTGCCCACGCGATTTAATTCTATGGATGATGTTTTTCCCATTGGTGGTCAAAAAGGGACAGGAATGAGCTGCGAGAAGCCAAGAAATTAATTTAATTTAAATGACAAAATTTTATTATTCGATGGGCAATTAATATATAGGACTAAAAGTGAACCTAGCGGTTTAATTTGATTGTATGACGCCAATTTTTTTCTGTTTATTACTAGGTGGTTGGTAGGGGGATGAATGAAGAAGCCATGTGACTTAATTTGATATATGAGGTTTTCTCGTTCCAACAATGGTCAAGAGGGCCGAAAATGAGCTGTGAGAATCCGAGCAATAAATTTGAGTTAAACAACAACAAATTTTCTTGTTCGATATAGGTGGTCAATATATATGACTAAAGCCAAGTGGTTTTAATTTGATCGTGTGACACCGAATTTTTCTATTTACTAGGTGGTTGGCAGGGGGATGAATGACAAGAAGCCATGGGATTTAATTTTATACGTGAGGTTTTCTTATTCAAATAGTGGTCAAAACGGCCAAAATGAGCTGTGAGAATCCAAGCAATAAATTTAATTTAACCGATGCCAAATTTTCTTGTTCGATATATAGGTGGACAATATACATGACCAAAGCCAAGTGGTTTAATTTGATCGTGTGACGCCAAATTTTCTGTTTGCTAGGTGGTCGGTAGGAGAAAAAATGAATGGCGAGAAGCCATGCGACTTAATTTTATCGTATGGCGCCAAAATTTCTTGTTGGCTAGGTGGTCATCTAGGATAAAAAAGAACCGCAGAAGGCCCGGTGATTTAGTTTGACCGTATGGCGCCAAATTTTCTTGTTCGTTGGGTGGTTGAAAGGACCAGGAATAAATTGTAGGAAGACAATGCAAATTTTATTAGCTGAAATGCAATATATCCCTCTGGTTTTAAATAAATGCCGTTGCGACAGTAGACACTAAAGCAATCTCCAGGTTGTTGCAACTTTGACCAGCATTGATTTAGTATACCTACTTATTTTTTTTTTACAACACCAAATAAAACCACAGGTTTTTATATGACTCATTTCTCCAATCTAAATTTGAGGGAAAATGGCATATGGCAACAAAACCAGAGCACATAGAGTTGCTCTGGTTAAAACGGAACAAGAGCTGTACCTGTACTGGAAGGAGAGTGCAATTAATCTACCCTTTTGAGAGACGACCACACAACTTTATTTGGTGTTTCCTTCTCCCACACCCACACACATAGAGATGCATAAAGGTCAATTCACCAGCAAAAGGGGTGTGCCATTCTGCGTGTGCTTCAGGCTTTACATACACTGTTGGGCCGGGGCCAGGAGGAGTAGAGAAGATAGGGTGGGAAAGAGGAAACTGCTCGAGAGAGACAGGGTGGAGCTAGGAGAGAGAGGAGCGCGGTCGGCGGCCATGGGGCACCACTGCTGCAGCAAGCAGAAGGTGAAGCGCGGGCTGTGGTCGCCGGAGGAGGACGAGAAGCTGGTCAAGTATGTCACCGCCCACGGCCACAGCTGCTGGAGCGCCGTCCCCAAGCACGCTGGTACGGTCCATATCTCCCCAATCCCATCGATCCGTGTCCTAGCTAGTACTAATATGATTCAAAGAAATTAGATTCTTGTTCGTGCCCTTAACTTGATCCGCGTCGTGTTCATGCCAAATCGATCAGGGCTGCAGCGATGCGGCAAGAGCTGCCGACTCCGGTGGATCAACTACCTCCGGCCGGACCTCAAGCGCGGCACCTTCTCCGAGCAGGAGGAGCGCACCATCATCGACGTCCACCGCATCCTCGGCAACCGGTACGGGCATGCATACCTTGCCGTCTCTCTGGTTCCCGGCCGGTGTACACACTGGTTGGTGCATGGAAACTCACGGCGCGCGCTCGCGGCCATGGATGACGGTCTCACTCTCACGTACAGGTGGGCGCAGATCGCCAAGCACCTGCCTGGGCGCACAGACAACGAGGTCAAGAACTTCTGGAACTCGTGCATCAAGAAGAAGCTCATCGCGCAGGGCCTCGACCCCAAGACCCACAACCTCCTGCCGGCCTCCAGGACTCTCCTCCACGGCAACGGGGCAAACCCTAGCAACCGTGCCCAGTTCCACTCCAATGGCGCCATCGCCAACGACGGCGGCGCGGTCGCGGCCACCACGCAGCCGTTCACCATCAGCTCCCCGACCAAGGCTGCCTACGACACCGCCGTCACGGTCGGGCCGCCGCCGGAGATGGCGCCGGCAATATACGACGTCCGTAACACTGCCGGCATGCTCATGGGGCATGAGCATGACCAGGCGGCCGCCGGCGCCGAGCCGATTCCGGGATACCCGTACACGGACAACGGCGGCGGCGTGTTGATGAGCTTCAGGGATCAGAATGCAGGTCTCCAGACCTCTATGGACTTCATGAACCGCTCCTCCTCCTCGCCCTCCATGGACCACGCCGCCGGCATGCCTAACGGCAACGGCTTTAGCCAAGCCATGGGCACGGCCTTCGTGGACGTGACGGCGGGAATGTGGACCACTGCCGTCGAGTCAGGCATGTGTGCAGGGATAGAGGTGACCCAGCAGCAGCAGCCGCTGGCACCACAAGGGCTGGTGCACGGCGAGGAGGTGGTCGGCCGGCCGATCGTGATGAACGGTGCCGGTGCAGCAGCTGCTGATAAGGGCATGGACATGATGGACGTCTCCTCGGTGTACGGTGGCGCGGGCGCAACGGCGTTCGATCTGGAGCTGATGGAGTCGTGCGGGTTGTTTTGCGGAGCCGGCGGCGGCACCGGCAACGCCTTGGAGCAGCTGCAATGGGATTGCTAAGCTCGCTCACTATCGTTTTAGCGCCCCCCCCCCCCTAGTTAGTTTTGGGTTTTCATGCTTCAATTCGATGCCTTCTTTCCTTTCCGATGTCCAATTTCCCGGGTTCTTGGTTCAGATCATCCTTTTCAAGCAAGAAATTAATGCAGCTGGGCTGAGTGACGAACTCGTTCTAATTCAGATTTCAATAAAAGTTATCTGAAATTCTATCTTGTTTATTTAGTACTTAAAACTATTTGTTGCTAGCTTCTTCGTGTGTGGTTTAGCTCCTCTCTTGAATAATTCATCTGAAAATTCTATCTTTTCAAGAAAACTGATAATGGACTGCAGCAGAAAGCACATTTCTGAGCGCACATACGCCACTCCTTTATACATCTTTCTGCATTCTTTTCTTGCACTGCAGTCAACTCGTGCAAGAGGAACAAGTCAGTTACCAGTTGGCAGCACCACATACGTTTCCACCTTTTAGTGCAAGGAAAGTTGTTGAAATTTGTCAATTTATGCAGATGCTCACAAGTTTCTCCAACAAACACTGCACCTTGCATATACTTGCAATAACACCTTTTTGTCTCCATGTATACATATGCACAATACCCAACAAATGTACTTTAGCAAAAAAAAACCCAAAAACTGTTTTAATCAGTCATTTAGTTCTATCTTGCAAAGGATATATATGCATGCATTACACAAAGAACAAAACTACTAATCACAGAGAGGGGGGTCTATAAGTATGAATTCAGCAAACATTACATGTACTGTAAATTAGTGGCCGGATAACCATGCAATAAACGGTCCAATGCACAAGAATATGCATTTTGAAAGGTCTGCATATCATCAAGTTGTTCCATGCATCACAAAGGTGATTGTTTCCAAAAAAATGTAAAGAACACATAAAATACTAGTATATCATATCTAGCAGGTTTCTTTATTTATCAATCTAATAAAATACTGTGTGCTTTGCACGTTTCCCTATCAGTACAAACCGTAAAAAAAGTGAAACTGACCAGGGTATATCTAGTGTATGAGCATATATGTGGGGCCATACGTTGATGTATATGTAAAATTATACATGCAAAAATATAATGTGTGCGTGGACCATACACATATCTAAATAAAGGTTTGGTGATAGAATTATTTGCATATCACAGCAGACTTATGCAAATGCATATTGCACACTGCAAATACATGATAATAACTACTAGCTACTTGATGATCCAGAGTTCCAAACTAGATTAATTTAGTTAGGCGGATGAACTCAAATGTTGATATGAATGGTAACAACTGTTATGGAATTGTGTAATTTATTCCTTTTAGGTCACTTGCCATCCGCATTCCAAGTTCCTTGTCACTGATACGTTCTCAACAAGTGGATAAACATGGAGCCCCCACCCACAAGAAAGGAAATAAAAAGTTGATAAACAAGTAGCTAGGCACCAGAACAATTACTGCATACAGGGACGTTGCAAAGGTATTTGTAAAAAAGATGTTGTTGCATTTAATTAAAATACCATGTAAATCAGAAACTCCAAGTCACAACTCGTTGCGGCGCCCATGGCCCATTACGTGCTGCCATCACCGCCGGCGAGGTTAGCGGTGTGGGGATTAGGGTTCGGGGTTGTAGGAGGGGGTTTATGTGTGTTGGTGGCGTTAGAGGGGTGGGGGCTGTCGTCGGCCGACAGAGGAGGCGGCGGGAACTGGCGGAGCCAGGCAGAGAAGGATGGCCAGTGGGCGGTGGAGGTGGCGAGCGAAGAGGAGATGAAGACGTGGTTGCGGCAGCCGCAGCTGCGGGCAGCGGTGGTGGAAGTGAGGGAGAAGGTGGCAATCAACGTACTAGGAACCGGATATCCTAGGCGCCAGCTAGGCAAGTGATGAGGTTCTAGAGGGCGCCCTTTAGGGTGGGCTGTGAGACCTGCACATGGTAGCTAGGCCGGATCTAGTCCACTAGCACAGGCAGAAGATAACCTATGGCTAGGTCCCACTTGCTTCTCGAACCCTCCCGAATCTGAGAGGGGTTGGGTCCGTTGGGACGGAGCCAACACCACGTGACGGGCTAGGGCTGGTCCTGTAATACTCCGTAATTTTCTAAACACTTAAGTGCATTTGCAATTTACTCTAAGTTTTCTCAAAAATTTGATTCAAATTTAAATTTGAGGCCTTTTTAAAAATTTGGAGTTTCTCAAGGGCAAAAATGTGAAAGGGTAGTTAAAATTAAGCCCTTCCACTTTTGTATTTGGACCCCTGTCAAAATCTAGGGTTAAAAATGAAAAGGGTAAAAGTAAAAAAAAAAAAAGGGGGCGAAGCCGGGGGCGGCGGCCCGCGTGGCGGCCAGCCCGCTCGCCACCCGCGGCCCTGTCAGTCGGCGCTGACAGGTGGGACCACGGGGGGGAGCCGGGGTCTTCTTCCCCGCGCGAGCGGCCGCGCCAGCGCTCGCCAGAGCTCCGCGCCGCGCCGCTCCCCCAGCCCCGCGCCGTCGCCGCCGTCTCCGCCGCCGTCACCGCCGCGCCACCGCGCCGGTAAGCACACCCACCCCGCTCCTTCCGTCTACGCCACGCCGGGCGCCGGCCCGAGCTCGTCAGAGCTCGGAGCCCGCATGGCGCCGCGGCCACCGCGGCGTCGCCGCCGCGGTCCTCGCGCGCGGGAGCCCCTAGGGTTCCCGCCGGCACACGCATCGGGTGCGCCGCGACAGCGCGCACCCCGCGCTGTAGAAAGTAGCCCGCCGCGGGCACCACCGCCGCGGCGAGGCTACCTCGCCGGCGCGTCGCGCCGGCGGGCGCCATGCCGCGGCGGGCGGCGACCCCACTGTGTAGAGAAAGGGGGGGAGAACGGGATAAGGGGAGGGAAGGAGAGAGGAGTTCGCGCCGCGCCCGAGGCCACCGCCGCGCCGGATGGTCGCCGGCGCTGCCGGCGCTGCGACACGCAGAGCGCGTCGCGCTCGCGCAGCCGTGCCGCGCTCCGGGCGGCCGGGCGAGCTGGGCGAGGCCGGCCGACTGGGCCGCTCGCCTGGCAGGCCGGCCTGCCGGGCCGCGCCTGAGCGCAGGCAGGCCTCCGGCCCACGTTGGGCCGGGCCAGGCCGAAAGAGGAATTTAGGCGATTTTTGGAGGGGGAAATTAGAACTTTTTGCTTTTCTTCTTTTTTTTGAGCTAGGCCGAATTTTCAACCGTATTTCTGTTTTTCTTTTTCCTTTAATTTAGTTTGTTTATCTATTTTACTTTAATGTAATATGATTATTTTAATTAGAAAAAAAATTATTTGTTAATTCATATAAATAATTTGGTAATTCCAAAAAGAGAGTAAATTAGAGTTTAAATATGTTTAAAAAAATTTTAACCTTTATTTAAAAATGCAGAAAAATTCATAAAGTGCTTTAAAAATAGAAAAATAATTCAAAAATCCATTTTAATTATTCAAAAATTCCTAGAAAATTCATTTAAGTTTTAAAAATTATTCAAAAATATTAAAAAATACCTGGTAATTCATTTGAAGCTTAGGACAATCTTTTGCATTTGAAAAATATCCATATTGAACCCCAACTGCCCTTTTTCTTTAGAAAATGGTACATTTTACTTTTTCAACAGGTTGATCATCCTCATATTTTAAAACTCCTGCATGTCATCAACTTAGGCACGCTGGTCCCACCGCTCCCAGTTGAAGAATCTTCACTGCAACGGAAAATCCGGAAGCCGGTGCGACCGAAGCATCCTTCACACCTGCCGGAGAAGACTCCGAGTCACCGACAGAGGCCGGTCCTGTGACACAAGGCAAGCCCCGGTGCATTACCCAGTTTTCTTAAATTCTTAATTTAAATCAGAGTTATGCTCATGCATTAGAGTTAAGAGTTGATTGAAACCCTAGAGCATGATGATTCATTATCCAGCATATAATCCTATGCTCAGTAGATGGCTTAGGTGGCAAAAGCCTAGGAAGGAAATCTTTTACAGCAAGTTTTTGGTTGAGAATAAGAAGATGGATAATAAATTGACAGGCATGCGGCGGGATCAGTTTCGCTTTCATACTTTACATGTTATGATTAATTGCTATGGACCCTGATCCTGCCTGTGTCGCATAAGGCCGTCCGATGTGTGGCCTGGTTGGGCCGAACGCGCCTCATTCACTTACCGTCCTTAACGGGCTCCGGTAAGCCTTTCGTCCTGTTGTATCTAAGCGCGGAACTAGACGAGACCAACTGGAAGGAGGAGGTTGGGCGGGTGTCAAAGGACTGACACCCGGGTTCGGTGAGGATGGTTCCGGCTAGGTGGCACTGGATGTTGGGTTGTCGTATGTGGGGTCGGTTTACACACATATGACGAGTGTTTGGGTATCCCTCTCGAGAGGTGGAAAACCGATTCGAATCGTCTGTGGCTTGCCGGTTGTGAGCTGCCTGATCGCGACCAACATCGTAGTAAGAGAATTGATCTTATCAATGATGAATGTTTGACAACATGTTTGTCTGGGTAGATCTTGGTGGGATAGTAGAATAGGAATAACTTAGTATGATCAGGTAATCACTAAAAGGATGAACTAAATTCTAAAGCTAAGGATTTATTAATAGGCCTGCCGCAGTGTGAGTTGACCTAATCACCCCGGCCTTGAGTTAGGAAGTCGGGTTTCGACCCAGTGGTCGGGTAAGTCTTGCTGAGTAATTAGTACTCAGGCTTCTTGCCTATGCTTTTTCAGGTGCAGAATACACTTGGTTTGAATGGGACCCTTATCTAAATCCCCCTTTCTTCTGATCTAAGCTTGGCTACAACTGAAGAAGTGAGATGTATGCGTGAGTTGAAGGAACAGGAAAATAATGCTACTTTTGTTTAACGGCTGAGGAACTTATCAGCCGGAAATGTAATAAGTACCAAAACTTATGTGTAATATTTTAAGTTATGTAATAAATGTGATGTGTATGTTGTAACCTGTGGACTCCTTCGAGAGTCGCCCCAAATTCAAGCTCGATCCGGATGGGAAGGCCAAGTCAGGATAACTACATCCTGAAGGACTACCGAGGTTAGTCCGGATCTGGTGATTAAGCACTAAATCCGGATTAATCTAGGCGGTTCTGCCACAGGTCCCACTCAGCGCAGGTGGAGGCCAACCAACAGCTAGGCCCCACAAGTTGTCCGGACCCTCCCGGATCTGGGGGGAGTCAGATCAGTGACGAGGGATCCTCTCCACTCAGGCCTGTGTCAGGCGGCCCAAAGGAGAGCCTGGGAGCATATAAAATGTGCCCAGTGAGCGACGGGACGTGGCACAAGGCACAAGACAAGACAAAGTTTCCACTCGTAGGAATGCACTCGAGTATGTTTAAAAGGGAATGTCATATCATATGTAGCATAAGTTAAACCCTACTCCTTTGTAGCTTTGTAGATACTATATATATAAGTAGGTGCTCATCTCTGCGGTCCTCTCTTGGACTATAAAAGAGGTGGCCTACTCCTTATAAAGGGAGGTGGATACAACTCATATATAAATCTCAAACTCGCTCATCTACATATATACACACACACTTGTCTCCCTCAGCTCTTGTCGGTACCCAGCCAGCCTGGGTACCCGCTTACACTAGACAAAGATCATCAGTATCGGCAAGAGCTGCAGTAAAAGGAGGGCCTAAGACCGCGTACAGGCGGGCCCGGCCTACTCCTTATAAAAGCTGGGTCGCGCACCCGGCCCACAGGGGAGGCCCCGGACCTCCATCAGCGAGGTCTGAGCTCCCCCTAACCACGCGAGGAGTCCCCGGAACCTCCTTCAGCGAGGTCCGAGCTCCCCCCAACCACGCGAGGAGTCCCCCAAGGGAAGGTGAGGTCCGGACCTCTCGGAGGTCCGGAGCCAGCGCCTTCGGTGGTCCGGGGCCACCACGTGCTCACAGGGCACAGGGAGCTCTAGCGCTGCCACGTGCCCACAGGACGCGTAGCGGAGCCTTCAGACAGGGGCCTCGCCCACCTACTGCATTTATTGCGGGCAGGTGAGCGTGCCCCGTTGCTCGCTGACACCGCCGCTGTCAGACGGGCATGCCCCGTTGCCTGCTGACACCGCCGCCGTCAGACGGGCGTGCCCCCGTTGCCCTCTGACACCGCCGCGGTCAGACGGGCCTGCCCCGTTGCCCGCTGACACCGCCGCCGTCAGACGGGCGTGCCCCCGTTGCCCTCTGACACCGCCGCGGTCAGACGGGCCTGCCCCGTTGCCCTCTGACACCGCCGCCGTCAGACGGGCATGCCCCGTTGCCTGCTGACACCGCCGCCGTCAGACGGGCGTGCCCCCGTTGCCCGCTGACACCGCCGCCGTCAGACGGGCGTGCCCCCGTTGCCCGCTGACACCGCCGCCGTCAGACGGGCGTGCCCCCGTTGCCGCTGACACCGCCGCCGTCAGACGGGCGTGCCCCCGTTGCCGCTGACACCGCCGCCGTCAGACGGGCGTGCCCCGTTGCCGCTGACACCGCCGCCGTCAGACGGGCGTGCCCCGTTGCCCGCTGACACCGCCGCCGTCAGACGGGCGTGCCCCGTTGCCGCTGACACCGCCGCCGTCAGACGCGCGTGCCCCGTTGCCCGCTGACACCGCCGCTGGCAGGCGACGGCGACGAGGCAAAGGGGCGCGCCTTACCGAGGCACGACGGCAGTAGCAGGGCACTACAGTCGACTTCCCCGGCATACGTTGGGGTCTATATTGAGTAAACAAGTACGCTGTACCCATTATGAGCCGCGCCACGCGCGGCGACCGCGCTCAATCTAATACTAGGTAGCGGCGCTGCAGCACTACTACTAGCGCCCCGTCCTGTCACGCCAGCACGTCGCCTGCCCCCTCGGCCTCTGAAGCCTATCACCGGGCTTAGCGGCCGATGGAACAGGACGGCGTAAAACAGGACGGCGTGGCGCCGTATCCGGGTGGCAGGACGGCACCCGGCCGGAGCACGCTCGCTCCGACATTTGGCGCGCCAGGTAGGGGGAAAGCGTCAGTTAGCATCATCCCTCACGGCATGATGGTTCGCATCCGCGACATTCACGAGGATGCAGCCGCATCAGAGGAGGTGGCCTCGACTGGGTCGCAGGCCTCCCCCCACCGTTCTGTGGGCGCGGCACGGACGCCGCGAGCCCCTCGACGCCCCACGGGGGGCGCCGCTGCTGCAAACACTGCAGTAGCAAGCGCTGTAGCGGCAAACGCCGCCACGGCGAACCCCGCTGCTGCCAGCGGCCCGCTCGCCGCAGCCCGGGAGCTGCTCCGTAACCCCCCGGGGCCGGCAGCCTCTCCTAGCGCCCTGGCGCAGTGGCGGAGCGATGTGGATCGCTTGATCCACCTAGCTGAGGTCACCCCTGGCCCAGCTAGGACTGGATCGCGACCTCGTCCCAGCAGCTGGGGGGAGGTCGAACCGCCGCAGGCAGCACGATGCGGCAACATCCGCTGCGCTCCCCCTCAGTGAGGAGCGCGCAGACGGAAGACCTGCGAGCTGAGCTCAACCGCCGGCGAGCAGGCACCCACACCACTGTGGAGCAACCACGGGTGCAGCCAAACGCCGCCAAAGGCAAGAACCTTGACGCTGCGTTTGCCGCTGCTGCACCTAAGCCCCCGGCTTACGTGCAACCCCTGGTCCGAACTGGCTGCAGGACCAGGACCAAAGCTAAGATGTTTTGGACTAAGGATGGTCCAGGGCTGTGTCGCAATTTTGCCTGGTTCCGTACCCTTAACTCACACACCCTGCTATCCCACGAACAGACATCCTGGCCCCTGATCCGGACGGCAAACGCTCCGGACCTCGAATAGCGGAAAAGGTCAACTCAGAGTAGGTCCCGTAGGTAGCGACACTGACGTTTGCCGTGAGTTGCATGCAGGACTGGCCTCTGACTCGGTGGTAGCCAGCCTCAAAACTTAGAGCCTACCTACCAGGGGGCCAGGGGTCAGGTAACAGCACACCAGCATGCAACAAGGAGTAAATGGAGATAAGTCGCAACTACCATTCTTATATTACTTGTCCATACTAATGTTTTACATAGCCTTGTATAAAATAAAAAAAAACAAAAGACAATGACAAAAGCTGCTGCCCTACGGCGCTGGGGGAGCTCCTGCCCCTGGTGCATCTGGCTCCTCATCCGCAGGGGCCCGTTGGAACCGGGCGGCGACGGCCTCCACCACCTCCTGCACGCTCTCCCGGGCGGCGGCCTCTGCCTCCTCCACCGGACCAGCAATGACCGGGTCCAAGGAGATGGCGGGGTCATGGCTCCGGAAGCAGACCAGGAGGTGCTCCACCACGGTGCGGCATAGCTCGCGGCCCTCGGCTTCAAGGCGCTCCCCGAGCGTGGAGTCCAGGCGCCGGAGCTGCTCCACAGCGGAGTCGAGGACGGGGAGGGCGTCCGCAATGGTGGACGGCGGCTCTGTCACCTGGATGGGACTCAGTCCAAGCGGCACCAGAGCCGAGCTCGCCTCCCCGGCCCAGTCGGCGATGCGTTGGAGGCCGGCGCGCATCTGCTCCCGATCCTCCGCCACCGCCTGCTGGGCAGCATCCTGCTTCAGCTGCTCCAGGGCGGCCCGCTCGACCAGCAATTGCTTCTCCTGGATTCGCGAGCTCTGCCTCCCTGGACTTCACCCAATCGTCTCGGATCTTGAGCGAAGCAGCCTGGCGGACGGAGGATTCCTTGAGGGCCTTGGCCGCCGCCTCGCGCTGAGCAACGGTGCCCTCGCGGGCCGCAACAGCTGCCTCGCGCTCGGCAAGCCTCGACCTCATCTTGTCGCGCTCAGCGTTGACAGCAGCCTGCCTCTCGGACACCTCCACCAGCTCTAGCCGGCGCTGCTCCACGCCTTTCTAGCGCAGATTCCAGCTTGGCTCGGTCGAGCTTCAGCTGTGCCTCGCCCACCTCAACCCGCTTTTCTCGGACCCCGACCGCGCGCTCTTGGTTGACGAGCCTTTGCAGGTCCTTATGATAAGCCGCACGGTCGGCGTCGAGCTCTATGCGGGCGGTGGAGAGCTCCGCGCGGGCCCGGGTGTGCTGAGCGGTGGTGGCTTCGATCTGCTCTCCCAGACGGGCCTGCTAGCTGTCCAGGCGTTCACGCTCCCAGCTGCAGCCGCGCCCATTCCAGCCGGAACGCCTCCTGGGCTTCGTCCAGGGCCTGGTGCGTCCGATGCAGCACGCGGGGGAGAGAAACTCCACCTGGCTGGGGCAGGAGCGGCCTGCCCAGAACCTCCTCCACTCCCCCGTCAGCAGGGGGCGGGGACCTGGAACCGGTCATCCATGGCGTCGGACGAGGAAGGCTCTGAGGGCCGCGCATGAGGAGCTGCCCTCGGCACAGGTCCTTGGGCCGCGACGCCTTCCGGCATCAGACCACCTGGTACCTGTGGCTGCGCGTCTGGGACCGCCCTCCCGGCAGGCTCTCGGGACGCAGCCTCGGCCCCCGTGGCGTCCCCTGGCGTCGGACCACCCGGGACCTGGGGCTGAGCAGACGGGGCTGCCCCTGGTGCAGGCCCCTCGGTCGGAGTCCAGGCTCACGAGGCACCCCCCGCCGTTGGACCACCAGGAGCGCTCTTCTCCGCTGTGTTTGCGGGGCTGCCGGAGCCGCTGGGGGGAGAAGCACCGACCGGGCGAGTCGACCTAAACAGAACACAAGACGGGAGTTTGAGAAGCCTGAGAAAGCTAGCCACGACACGGCGAAGTGTTCGAGGCTAATCGAAAGGGCTTACCTCAGGATGTGCGCCGCCCAGCGGCCACGAAGGCCAGAACCCCACCGTGGCTGCTGGCCCGTGGCCTGCGGTGCCGGTCGCCGCTGCTGCTGCTGACCCGAGGCCGGCGGTGCCGTTGGAGCCCGCCGCTGCTGGTCCGGCATTGGAGGTGGTGTCCGTTGCTGCGGCTGCCGCTGGTCCGGGTGCGGTGGTGTTGGAACTCGCCCCCCTTGCCCAGAGGAGCTTCCTTCCCCCGAGGTCCGCTGGCGCTTCGGGTCGGGCTCCGAGACAAAGGTCCCGTCGCCGCGAACCAGCCTTCGCCGCGTCTCCTCGCCGCCCGCCGGCGGAATAACGGGGGACGCTGCCACCAGCCTCTTGCCCTTGTCAGCGGGAGTAGTGCCTCTGGCACCAGAACCCCCAACCGGGGCGTCGTCGATGTGGACCCCCCGGTTGAGGTCGCCCCCAAGCTGCCGCGCCGCAAGGCCGCCGTCGTCGAGCGTGGGCATCTCCCGGAGCACCGCCGTCCGCAAGGCCTGGTCGCGGCAGAGCGGCACGATGGCGGACGGCAAGCGCAGCTGCTCCGGGGAGAAGCTCTCGTCCGTGACGCACCGCACCCATTCCTCCAGCAGGAGCGGCGTCAGGTCGTGGTCTTCGCCACGCACCACCCGGCTGCAGTCGTTGGGGCCGGTGTAGCTCCACGCCAGCCTTGGCCGCATCTGCAGGGGGGCGAGCCTCCGCCTGAGGAAGTCCGCGAGAACGTGCATCGAGGTCAGCCCGCTGCTGACGAGCTCGGTGATCCTGGCCAGCACGGGGGAGAACTCGGGTGGCAGATCCGTTGAAGCACCCCACTCCGGGAGGGATGCGTCGGGACTGCTATCAGGGAGAGCCAGCCGGTCATTCGGCTCCGCCCTAACGATCACCCAGTCGTTGCGCCAGTGCTCCCACTTGGCACTGGTGAAGGTGGGGAGGTAGGTCGACCTTCCCCCGGACCCCTTTAGCAGGAAGTAGTAGCGGCCAATCTCGGTCGAGCTCCTCCCGGAAACACCTCACCGAGAAGAAGTGGCGGAAGAGCGTCACGCAGGGAGGAACCCCCACGAACATCTCACAGAGATGGGCAAAGATTGCCGCATGAAGGATGGAGTGGGGGGTGAGATGCTGGAGCTGCAGCCCAAACGCCTCCAGCAGCAGCATGAAGAAGAAAGAGATCGGAATCCCCAGACCGTAGTAGAGGTAGGGGACAAAGAGGACGAACTCCCCCGGCTACAAGTTGCGGTGGGGGAGGGAGCCCGTGCGAACGTTGTCGCAGCGCTCCGCGTCTGTCCAGCCGAGCAGGCGGCGGACGCGGTTAAGGTTCTCCTCGGTCTCCCGGAAAGATTGGTGGCCCGAACCCATCGCTGCGGAATCTGGCGGTGGGGGGAAGAGAAGGAGCACACTGCAGACAAAAAGCGAGAGCTCTGCTGCGAGGAAGACGAAGCGCCACGGCGGATGCGAGGGGTGCAAAGGCAAATGGCTGAAGGGTGTGCTCGGCCGATGGTCGAGAACCCTATTTGACGGTTGCCCCCAATCCTCCGCAAGCCGCGGGCGTCAAGCGTACGCGCGCACGAACGCACCCGCGGACCCCCAGGTCTATGACAGCAGGGGCCCGAGGATGCAGTCACGACAGGCGGGTAGAAGAGCAAGTGGGGCAGGAAGGCGAACCGGCGGCCGCTCGCGAACGTGCGCCTCGGCACAACACGTGGGGCCCCTGCCTCTCCGCTTTATGCACGACTGCCCACGTAACCATCTGCCCCCACCTTAATGGGAAAAAGGGTAGGTGAACTGCCGCTGCGGTTCCCGGTGTGGGCCTGCCCCCACGTTTCCCGGGAAGTTCCCACGATCGGGCGCTCCCAGATCGTGGGGGCCCGCGGGGCCACCCCGGGGAGTCGGGTGGACTAGGCCCCCTCCAAGGTCGGGTAAGGCGGACGATCGGCAAGATCAGGCGTGCCAGGCTCTCAGCAGGGTCATGGCGAGTCAAGCCTCGACCAAAGATCAAGAAGTTGGCCCTGCCCAACTACGTGCTTAACAGCTAGGCGCCGGAAGCCACACATGGCTCCCGATGGCTTGAGTAGTAAGCGATGATGGGCTCACCTCAGGTTCGAAAAACTCACCAGAGGTGGGCCCAGGGGCCACTGTCGGTACCCAGCCAGCCGGGTACCCGCTTACACTAGACAAATATCACCAGTATCGGCAAGAGCTGCAGTAAAAGGAGGGCCTAATACCGCGTACAGGCGGGCCCGGCCTACTCCTTATAAAAGCTGGGCCGCGCACCCAGCCCACAGGGGAGGCCCCGGACCTCCTTCAGCGAGGTCCGAGCTCCCCCCAACCACGCGAGGAGTCCCCCAAGGGAAGGTGAGGTCCGGACCTCTCGGAGGTCCGGAGCCGGCGCCTTCGGTGGTCCGGGGCCACCACGTGCTCACAGGGCACAGGGAGCTCTAGCGCTGCCACGTGCCCACAGGACGCGTAGCGGAGCCTTCAGACAGGGGCCTCGCCCACCTACTGCATTTATTGCGGGCAGGTGAGCGTGCCCCGTTGCTCGCTGACACCGCCGCTGTCAGACGGGCATGCCCCGTTGCCCGCTGACACCGCCGCCGTCAGACGGGCGTGCCCCCGTTGCCCGCTGACACCGCCGCCGTCAGACGGGCGTGCCCCCGTTGCCGCTGACACCGCCGCCGTCAGACGGGCGTGCCCCCGTTGCCGCTGACACCGCCGCCGTCAGACGGGCGTGCCCCCGTTGCCGCTGACACCGTCGCCGTCAGACGAGCGTGCCCCGTTGCCGCTGACACCGCCGCCGTCAGACGAGCGTGCCCCGTTGCCCGCTGACACCGCCGCTGGCAGGCGACGGCGACGAGGCAAAGGGGCGCGCCTTACCGAGGCACGACGGCAGTAGCAGGGCACTACAGTCGACTTCCCCGGCATACGTTGGGGTCTATATTGAGTAAACAAGTACGCTGTACCCATCATGAGCCGCGCCACGCGCGGCGACCGCGCTCAACCTAATACTAGGTAGCGGCGCTGCAGCACTACTACTAGCGCCCCGTCCTGTCACGCCAGCACGTCGCCTGCCCCCTCGGCCTCTGAAGCCTATCACCGGGCTTAGCGGCCGATGGAACAGGACGGCGTAAAACAGGACGGCGTGGCGCCGTATCCGGGTGGCAGGACGGCATGACGCATCTTCCGGGCCATACCGGGTCGCGTCAGTGGTACAGGCGCGACACATTGGAGCGTTGGACATCAAGCACAGGATAGAACTATGGCATAGAGGAAATGGGCCGGGACCACCTGTCGGGGCCCGGCCACCATGTACGTGCCCCCCTTGGGCTATAAAATGGGAGACATACAGACTCAACCCACATACTGGCTGGAAGCCCACAAACCACACAATCACAAGCTCACAATCTCCGCTGTCTTCTCCTACAGACAGGAATACAAGAACACACCCACAGTGGACGTAGGGTATTACGCTCCGGCGGCCCGAACCACTCTAAATCCTCTCGTCACCATCGTGCCACCATCGACCTAGCTAACAACGATCGCTCCCCCTAACTACTCTTAGTACTTAGGATCTTGGTAGGGTGCATTCCGCCACCCGACCGGAGCACGCTCGCTCCGACAGCTCTGTTCCACATAGATCTCCATCGTTGCTGGCCACACGTCGACCCCTCTTGCTTACAAAGGGGCCACTCAGGGTGATTCCATTTGTCGTTCCACAATGGTGGCCATGGGGGTGAGGTGCGGTGAAGTTAGTGGTGGAGGTGGTGGCAGGCGGCGACGGTAGCAGGGGTGAGGGAGGGCGACGATGTCAAGCGAGGTCGGTGGGGCGACAGGTCGCACATTAATGTCATCCATGTAAATGTATATAGATTTGAACATATGGACAGGACGATGGAATTACATATTGTACATAAATCCTACAAAGTTGCTCTGATTCTTCCTGATTTCTTTGCAAGCCTAGTGCCAAAATGTGGTTGAGTGCTTAACTATAACAATATGACATGCATGAGGGTTTTAGCAGTCGATTATTACGGCATCAAATTCATAACCATATGTCTCCTTCCAAAAAACTTGATCTTATTAGCATCTCTCCCTCGGCTGTTGAAAGATGAGCACCTTAATTGCTTTATTTCAGATTTTTTTTAAAAAAAATGATGATGAATTCAATAATTTACATCCTGCCAAACTCTAGTGCACTATAATAGTGAAAAAAAATCTCTATTTGTTGCTTGGATCTATATTTTGCCACCAAATTGAATTTTTGGAGGGTGGACAATCAACGGATTCAATCTTTTTTCCTTTATTTAAATAATCAGGGGTTAAGCTAGGTTATGCTTGGGGTGCACAAGAACAGGCCCCAAAATTGCTCATATTAAATTATGTTTTTATTTCAATGATGGTGCACCAACATGATTTTGAAGCTAGCTCCGCCCCTTAAAACAATGCCATTTTGTAAACATGAACGAGCAGCCAAAATGGTAAAGTACCATTTTACCATATATTTCATTCACCAATTCAACATGTGGCAATAGAAGTCTCAGACAACAACATTTTTTTCTGAAAATTCAATATGTTTACTGATGCCATTTACTGATAGTTGGGGAGTCGACTGATTTGTTCCTGAAATAGCATTTGATGTCATTTGCAAGTGCATGTATTGTAGCTAGCATTTGAGGGCATGCTACTAGTCCTCTTAGCCTAGAGAACTCAAGAAAAGGTCTCAATGGTGTATACCAGCGCCAAGTACCTTCTTGTAAGAGAAACTTTAGGAACACCTAATAATATTGACACAGACACTCATATACACAACACCAAAGGAATCACAACATACAACACTATTATTACCGAACAGAGACCAGTGCCGCTGGGCTCACCTCCCCTTGGGCACTGGCAATAAAAACCATCATTAGTTTTTTTTTCCGTTGGGAACCAACGCTAATAAGGCTATCACTACCGGGTTGTGAACTAACAGTGATAGTTGAAGAAGCTATCCCTATCGCCTGCCGCCGGTGGTACTAAGTGAATCTATAGTAGTGAAGACACCTTGTATAATTAGACAAGAATATGAGTCTATATGAATATTCGACGTGGACATAGAAACGTTACATCGTGTCAATATACGTAAAAGCCAATTTCTGATGTTCATGGAACTTTTTAGGTAATAATTTAAAAGCAGATAGTGAATTCTATGTGGGTCGGGGGAGAATGAAACAATTACTGTGTAAAACGTTTTACCATAGCTCAAGCAAGCGCAAAGAGGGCCGGGGCATCAGAAAAAAAAAAGGAACAAACCACACTGCAAGGTTCTAATTAACCACGAACGAATTGAAGCCGCAAGAAACCTCCAGCAATAGGCAATCAGCAGTTGATGGAGAGGGCACACGCTTATATATATGTATAACAAGCCGTACTCTTCAGCTTCCAGCTAAACAATTCTCTACTTGTCCTTTTAGGCGAGCTTAGTACGTGCAGACGAGCCGACTATTCAATTAATAAGCTACAAATATTAGAAGCCTCACCATGCATGATTGGATACGAAAGCGACGCGGGATAACATAACCACCACGTCTGGAAGAATATTGTCGGACACTGCTCTATTTGTGCTGGTTGGGATATCTCGATCAGAGTGTTATTCCCCGGGACAGAGAGCTTATTGAGGTAGCATCCATGCAGATGCGAAAAAATTTTATCAGCTGTTCCATTTCCTTGTGTCTCAAATGTTCAGTAACTTGTAGAACCCAACTAACTGCGACAGCTTAACAGCCTTGAAGTGAAACAGCTAGCTGTTCGTCGTTAATTACCGACCGGCGGCTGCGAAGATTATGGGTGCTTGATCACTTTGCTAGGCTGTGATGTGTGTGTACAATAAAGGTAAAAATGATGTTGTCTGTATGCTCCACCGACGGTTTTTCACCGCTGCGTAACTGCCACAAGCAGCGGTTGAGCTCCACCACTGAGAGGCTCCGCGTGTTAGTAAGAACGCTTGAAAATTCATTTTTGCCAAATAAGAGAGTAGTGTAAACAGTTAAAAATACACCAGTGTGTATATATCAATCTTTTCACAGAAACAAGTCATCGTAACCGACGTACATCCATAATATCTTAAATTGCATTGATTGTTCAAGATACCTAGGAACCAATTATATGGTATAGAGTACTAGTATGTTTGAATCTGAACATATGCATTCAGTGGCGGAGCTAGGATTTCGACATAGAGGACCAATTCACTAATTATATAAAGCGACAACAATACGACAAGATATACACACATGCATATACTAACTTTCATATAGCATAGATAATAAACAAATCAATATAAGTTGCAGAATAAAATTGTCTACTAATTAAATTCAACAGATAAAAAATAATATAGTACACATGATATTTTTAGAGAAGCAGAGGCTTACATGATCATATCTCCACTAACTTGAATTTTATAGATCATAATCTTGGGTTATGTCTAGAGAGCTCGATGGACATTCTTTGTTCGACCTGTTTGATGGGCCGGCAATGGCCAATATTATATTGTCTAATATATGACTGAGGCCTAATCAATAGGATTAGCAATTTACACAGTGGACTTATGGATGTTTAGGGGGCCATCTGCTTTGTTGAAGCGATACCATGCATATTAAATAAGCAACTTTTCTGTGAGAGGAATGCATGCATACATGTACAACTACAAATAAAAACCCTAGAAAAGATGGTAAATGCAGCATGCACTTCACACCTTCGCAAAAAATATTCCTACCTTTTTTGCAAAAAAAAAAAGTTAGAAATGATAGCCTCCATCATCGTCAATATTGGAGAAGATCACCCTCCCACTATAACCATATGTGTCATATACATCCCCGCAATCTCTAGAGATGAAACGGAGAAAGCAAAAATACCCATGTAACATTGCCGCCATAGTTACGTATCCTCAAGATTAATATAGATAGTTGAGTGAGCAATCTAACTAAGCGCACTTTCTAAAATTGGTTTGGGTGGCTATCCTACGTAGTTTCCTTAGCAAGCAAAACATGCAAGTTTTTATGTGATTAATAGGGCAAAGGGTTGTGGTGATAAAAATGAAAATTTTATGCATCAAGTGAGGATTCCAGTGGACTTGCACTAGCAGATATTGCGGTTGTTGCACGCTTGCACCGGTCGCCTGGTCGATCGCCACAGGACAGGGACGATCTGACTCCCCGAGAAAGCCTACGCGCACAAACAAAAAGAACATACAAGTCGAGGTGTAACATAAGCTCAACGGTGCCGGAAATGTATTTATTGGATAGAGTTGGGTTTAGAATGATTTTTTGGCGAGGGAAGCGGAACCATAAATCCCTAACCTGCCTAAGCCAAGCCTAGTAGCATAGGGTATACATGTGTGGCTGTTGAAACTGTGGTTCCCCCACCCTCTAGCGTTGATGGGGCTACCAGAGGAAAGGGATCCAAGGATCCAACACCCAAACGGAGATCATACTCAATCCTCAGTTTTCTATTGTAGTAAAATGAAGCAAGAAATGGGGTCATTCCAGCATGAAGAAAATTGCAAGCGCCAGATACCCAAACTACCATAGATGTGTTTTTGGTTTTTTGCATAAGTTAGGCATTAGCCAAATAAAATCCGTTTACTTCCACCATCATTTGGGTCAGGAGAAAACCCAAGGCTTGCGCCTCCATGCAAGTATTCAAATCAGCCATATGTGGTCACAACTCTCTCCCTACGCGGATGAGAAAAAAATAGCTACCTCAGGCATTGTCAGAACTCCATTCAATCCCTAGTTTCATCCACTAATTTTGTTGAGTGCCAAATTTTGGTTTGTTTGCCTTCTCTTTTGGCCACTTTGCAAATGGATAGCTAAAGTTGGTCAAATCCTGAGCCATCAATTTAGTGAGTAAAATTTAGCATGCTAAAATTTGGCTTGACTAGGAGGTGGTAAATTTTATAGCAAATAATTAATGTACCTTGACCCCTGTCAACGGGTTCTGACGGTTCTTGAAAGTTGCCAAAAGATTTTATGAAACCATTGTATTAATTTGCACAAACTCGGCTACAGTTGTTCTATAGAGAAACACTAATGCATAGATTCATATGGCGTAACTCTCAAGAATCCAAGTTGATAGTACAGCCATTTGCCAAATCATCAGGGATGAGGATGTCCCACATAACACATATAGATTCCATTCACCTTTTAATTTATCCCCACTCAAGAAAACCACATGAAGTCAAACCGACCAGGATCTCCTAGCTGGCCATTCGTGTTTTCCATTTCAAGCAACACAGTAGCAGGCCACCGTACCACACAATAATTTTGGAGAAACGCAAGAAGTATTTTCCCTAGGAAAACGCAGTTTTGCTGGTGGTTTTTAGCCTTTAGGAAATCGTAGTGTCTATATGAGCTTAAGACGGACCAATAGTGAAGCTCTTAAACTTGTTTGCAAAATGGGCGTACCAATCATCTTAGGGGGGTAAGTATTTCAACATTGACGCTAATAGTTGTACATAGTTTTACATGTTTTTTTGATAACTCAATTTGACTTAATTAATTTGAATGACTCGTCACAATTACTCTTTGTTCTTTCTTCTTTGCTACTTAACTTTTATCATGTTTCATACTCCTCTATCCTAATGTAGCTATTTCCAGATTTATCATAAGTAAAACTATCTTAAATTTAATCAAATGTGTATGACAATATATCAATAATTTGGTAACAAATAAAGCATCGCTACATCAACCATGAAATATTTTGTCTATGTAGCATATATGTGAATATATGTTACTATAAGCATAAAATCGATCAAACCTAAGATAGCATGACTTCGCACAAGCCTAAAAACGGTTGTATTTTGGAATGGAGTATGATGTTTCAGTATACAATCTTAATATTACTAATTAGAGGTTAAAAAAAAACACGAATTGCGAAGCGTACGAGAAAAAAAGATAAATCATATAAATTCCCACAAAAATCAGAAAGATCTGGCCATCCATCGAGTAGTCTCCAATACTGCTGGCCATTAGATCTATTATATTTTTAAAAAAAAATACCCACCATGCTATTATAAAGATGACTAAAGTAACTCCCTAAATTTGTATATAAATTACTTATTGTGCCGTTATGAAATCACCTCTAAATTCCTCACCGTGACCTACCCCCAACGCATCTCTACCGTAATCAATCTAGATTATGTCATCGCTGTATATGACCAGCCTCCCTCCAGCAGACGCTCGCTTAGTCACATTGTTGCCGAGCGATAGGGCTGAGGCCATTACATCGAGAACCATCAAGCACAAACGCACACATGTTTCTGCTAGCTACCAAAAGAAGAATCACACAAAGGGACGAACACCGGTCGTTGCTGCTGATTCCCCAAGTACAAGCGCACAAACGAATACCTGTTGTGTTGCTGCTAGCTGCCAAATTAATGAATTATCAAAGGTAAATACGTTAATTATTAGACAGGAGTAAGCATCTCTCTTCTTCTAAAGGTGTGTAGTTGTGATATCGATTTTCTTTAAATTAATACAACTTTGCATGCGTGCAAATCCAAAAGCTAAAGATGTACTAAGGAAGAAAACAAAGTTAAAGCTTTGTTGCTGTTCAGTTCCGCATTGTGGTGCAATTTATTTTATTATCTATTCTTGACCGATATGTTATACGGCTCATAACTGTATAGATAATTAATACCATACAAAGCTCAAAACAATGGATCAAAGAGGAAAGCAATGTTACTAAAAAATGAAAGCAAGGCGGCTGGATAAATCGTCCTTCTAATTTGTTATTCAAACTGCAATGTGTTTATTTTGATTACCTACATTACACTATTTTAAATATTCCAAACAAATTTAGCATCCCAATCATCTTTCTAACAATAACTAATCAAATAAAGTGTGTATCACTAACTCAAAAAATCATCTACAGAATCATGTACCTGAAAAGGGAAATAACAAATGCCTACGGCTATATCGCAGTGATGATGTGAAACAAGTAAAACACCCCACAATCACAATATAAGGTAATAGCTTCATTTCAGAAGTATTAATTTGTTAGTGTACCACAAAAACACGAATCGAGCATGCCTATTAATTTGTTAGTGTACCACAAAAACACCTATTAATTTGTTAGTGTGCCACAAAAACACGAATCGAGCATGCCTTCAGTAACATATGCTCTAGGTCATTTGTTGAACTACTAAATCTAAGATTGACATATATGACGTAGTGAGGCACCAAGTAAAATTGTAACTATGCAATACTTATGTTATTTTTTTATATCCAAAAGAAGTAACAAACATTAAATCTTTCTTCGGATGTATCCAGTAATGTAAGAGTACATAGCCACATGACGTCAAAGTACACCAGGAGAAATACATGTGCTGAACTCATCAACAACATGGCCTATTGCTCTCAATTACCCAAATGCACTATTTTGATAGATAATACAAATAATCCTTAAACTTTATAGCTAAATACCCACTTTTATATAATGGTAGATGACCTAAAATAAGCACTTCAATGTATATCTAAAATACCTATATATGCTATTATAAAATAAATAAATAAGAAAAATAGATATGTGTGTATAACTTCTATCACACTATTAAATTCATCTATCTAATATTAACACATATGGGTTAATGGACTAGTGAACATAATTGTTATCATCATCATATGGTCTTTCAATATACGGTGAACAAAGGCTTGTTATGCATAGCACAAGGAAACTGTAAGAACAAAAAAGGACTTTATAAAATGACAAAAGAACAGAAAGGAAAGACCTTATAAAAAACAAAAGGATGGTGTGATAAATAAGCGCAAAGATTCTAAAACGCTAAGAAATCCTCATATAAATCGTATATTTTTAAGTCGTCATACAAGCCTTATAGTTTAAAACAAGACAGAAACAAGCCTTATATTTATGTTCTAAATAATGGGTTGACTTTATGAGTTTCAAGAAAACAAGATTGTTGGTCCTGGCGAGGGATTCCTAGACTAGCCTCCTGTTTGAAAACACATTGAATCACACAAAAGTATATCACCGTGCCCTTAATTATTCAATCTCTATTTATCGTGCCCCACTATTGATACGGTCTTTGTGCCGCACAGCTCACAGGCAGCATTTCAGAAAGCTTTGAATATACCACTTGCTGAGCTCTTTAAAAGCGAAACACAATTACTGGAAGTTCATATGGTCTTCCCGTAGAGATCAATGGATCCTATCTGAAACCTCGGATTGGAGACAGATTCTCTTACACGTAGAAACCTAAACCTGCCGAAGGAATATAGAACAATTCAGTCAGAAGGAAAAAGATTTGCTACCTACTGCAGAAAGTGTGCATCAGCCAGTGATATAAAACCTACCGGAAAACATTTGCAACATATCCCTTATGCACTGAAAATGTTTTCCTGAGGAAACGGCTCTCAAACATTTCAGAACTCCGGGAATCAATTATATTCCAGACGGAGCCTCCATCTGCACTCCCTTCGAGAACCCTGTCACGTAAAAATGCTGGGTGACTTGGGACTATGTTGACCAGTAACTACGATTAACAATGTTGCCTGTAACTTATTGCATAAACTACGTCACTCCTATAATTCTCAAGTTAATGATCTTGTCATATGGTTTACAGCAAGAAATTATAAAAAAAGGAAGGAATAATTGTGATTTACTTTGTGTATGATAAATAGTGCACATTATATACAGTCAAGGAGATTAGGGTTAAATAAAAATAACATGTGATCTCAACTTTACCAGTCCATTGGATCCCTCTCTGGAGCATCATTGGCTGACATCAAATCGTATGACTCCAACTTGCAAGTTTGGCCATCACACATCTTATAAATCAGCCAACAACCTACATATCTCTTTTGTTAGCTAATACAACAAATCAATAAAATTTTACATTTGTGTGTACTCGAAACCCTTTAGACAGCATCTTAACAACACCACAAAAAATTTGCAAACATCAGTTCAAAAAATATCTAGATAATTAGATATTACTACGAATAATTGATAAACAGCGTATGGTGTGAAATTATACCAAATTTCAAGATGGATAGCAAATGGAGATTGCTGCAGGGAGAAGAAAGTTTATAACTTCTACCATCTGGCACTGCTGAACTAGATCATGTAATAAATAACTTCTACAACGATTTAAAAAACACTAACAAGTAAGTCCCCAACTGAATCATCAAACTTCAAGTTTCAATCTAACAAAATAAAAATGGATTGACCATCAGGGAGGCAACTGATAGGAAGCAAAATAAATTGTGAGACAAACTACACATTTGTTCACAGTTACTCCAAAAGGAGAAATCGACACAATCAATGAAGCATTGAATGCTACTGGTGTCCGCACCACCATTTTCGTTAGATCAAGTTTGAACAATACCAAAAAGAAAAAAATAGGAAACAGTCAACTCAGAGCTCATGATTCACATATACTTGATTAGGATAGTAAAGCATGTCTTTATATAAATTTAAAATGCTTCAGGTAATGTTTAAATTAATGAACACTCAACAAGCACTTGGCAGTTGGCACACTAGTAGAGAGGAGAAATTAAGAAAAATGGAGGATTGTACTTCATGTGTCAATCTAGATACCTTGTGTGAATAAGATAAAACTATAATAAATATAGGATAGTTTTGTATTAACTTTAACCAGATTACCTTTGGCTCCATCAGGCTCTTCCCATTTGGAAGAACGAATGCCATCAAAAGCTGCTGTCGCCTGAAACAATTTCAAACACACTAATCTAGGGGAAAACCTGCTGAATGGACACTAAAAAGTGCACAAGTTGCATCACATACAATTCCGATTGGGAGCTGTTCCCTGCTTGCATGGACTGAACCTGAGCATAGTCTGTTCCTTCTTGGGAATTGGTTGCCTTCTGTGCAATTATTCTTATAATCACTCAATATCTCATCAATTGCATCCAATGCTACTGGCAATGCTAAGGATGAGTGAATTGGATTTCCAACCACAGTCACAGATTGGTGACCATCAGCACCCAATTCTGCTTTAAGTGAAATAGCAGAAAACAGCCTTTCAATGCAAGGAAATGTCTCTTCAAATATCTGCTGTGTTTTCTGGTCTAGTGTAGCACTTCTGCTCTTAAAGTTGGAATCTTTTAGACTTAGCATCAAGGTCTTCAATACGTCAAAAACTTCAATGCTTCTTTCTTTAGACATTTTTTTATCACAAAATTGTGAAACAAAAGCACAGAGAGCATCGTATATATTTGAAACATGAGCATCCACGCATTTCCGAACAGGGCAGGATGAGCAACTGAGTGAATCTGCTTGGCCCAACTCTGACCTTGCCTTTCTCCATTCCACAGAACCACTTAGCCTTCCAGGCAAGGATAAACCCGTTTCAACTTGAAGATAGGCAGATCTGCTAAGTTCCTCAGACTCCTCCTTTTCACGGTTTTCTATCACTGATAGAGCATCAGTTGACAATCCAGTGCGATACTTCCCAGTTATAGATGATAGAACAGCTGAAACGGTTCCTTCAGAGGTTATTGTTCGCCTAGAGAGAACCTGCAAGGACAGATATCCGATACAGTACGTTAAAACCAATTTTAATATTAAACAACAAAGGAAACCAGCTCCTGCCTGGTTCTTTTAAAAAAAAACAAAGGAAACCAGGTTCAAGGAAGAAAAAGGCCGCCAACACACACACACACACACACACACAACAGAGGCCATGGCCAGCCAAATACCTCATGCCACTTTCTGGTGTAGCGTTTTGTTACATCGCGTACTCCGTCTTTGGAAATCGCAATTACATAATCTAACTTCTTGTTCCACCTACAAGAAAATGCAATACAACATGAACAAATGCACACAATTTGCAAAGCTTTAGGTATGGCAATAAAATATGCAGAAACTTGTTGGGCAGGACCAAATTATTACCCTTTCTCATACAGTAAAGGATTATCATAGACTCCTTCACATGGATCTAGGTGCATCCATCTACATATTCAAGAACAATGGCATTAAGAATAAGGGTACTAGACTACCAAATTCAAACTTAAGAAGCAGCAGGTTGTTCAACTGACCTCCCATACAAGTTTGAAAAACATTCTGTCCACACATGATCAGTGAAATCAAGAATCTGTAAATTATAAATACATAAGCCAGATCAAAATATTATACTAGAAAACACTTTGCTTCACCTTTACATTATCGTATTTTACTGAATTAGATAAGAGAAAGGACCAACAAGAGATCAGAGAGACAGAGAGTACAGAATACATAGGGAAGTGATTGAACTGTATTATGGACAGCATTTTATTTATTTATTTAGACTGAAACCTGTAATCGAATTCCCAACAATTATGAACACCATATGATACGGATGCAAGAATAGCAAAACAGAACCTGGAACCTCTTCATCAGAAGACACATATCAATCAACAGTCAAGATTTATGTTGAGTGTTCAATACTTCAGCATCACTGATCTCAATTATATTTACATAAGATCATCTGGAATACTAAAAGACTACTCCCTCCATCCAGTTTTCTTAGGTGTACAGGCGCACAACATTGCCCCATGCATGCATGCTGTTTTTTTTTCCCCTCGGAGCCTGGCGCCTCCAGCCTTGTAATCTGCATGGCATTTACTGTATTGCCGTTTTGGCTGGCCAAGCTGAACTGATCATGCATGCAAGGGATACGGGATACGCAGCCCAGCCAATGAAACGAAGCGGCATGCAGGCACGGTGAATAAATGAAGGTGCATGCACAGTGCCTATTAAGTGCTCCTTGGTCTTGGTGAGGGTTGCCTATATGCCTAAGAAAACTGGATGGAGGGAGTATGTTTGAAACAACCTTGTTGCCATCTTCTGCACTTCTTTGAAAGGGTGGCCTAGCACTACTTAAACTGAAGATTTATGCAGATCATGGCAACTTGCCATAACATTTTTTTATTTTATTACCTCTGTCCCATGAAGAGGGCAATCCTAGTTTTTTGGGGACAGGTCAGTGCCAAGGCAAAACAATGCATGTGCCCCTCACTTTAAAAGAGTTTTGCCATCACTGGAGAGGATGCAGATGGGCCCAATAGCTAGGATGGCATTCTTTGTGGGAAATTTTTCAAACACTAGGATTAGGATTGCACTCTTCATGGGATGGAGGTAGTATAGAATAGGCAATAAATCTGAATTAGGCCAAACAGTTTTTTCAAATTTGGATAGGAATGTAAAGGGAATGAATACATAATGGAGTGAGCCGAATCATGGTAGTGTCCAATATCAAAAGAAACCAATCATCATTTAGCTGCAGAAAATTCATGATAATTATGAAACTAACCAAACGAGCATCATATCCAAAAGTTCGACAGTAGAATGTGAAGCAATTGGCCCATTCCCCGCAGCGACCTCTCCTAGTTTGTACAAGCTTCCAAAGCAAGAAAAAGATATAACTTGATCATAAGTTTTCATTTTGGTAGGACATATTCAAAGTAAACACCCTAATGGATCATAAAACAATTCAAATTCTTACTCATACCTTCCGCGGATCATTGTACCTTGGGAAACGGGTGATACTAGAACAATGGTTACACCTAAAGACGGCATATGTCAGGACATGCAAATAAAGTAAAGAGACCGGTCATCTATCGACATGTGGGAGCAGTGATTTAATCATAAGGGATAATAGTACATTTGGTCCCTGTATTTTACATCCAGTGAATCAGTTTCCCCAGTTGATAAACCGTAAATGACACACACAAAAACACAGGGCCAGATGGGAATAATTGCATCAGAGTTGTTAATGTCATAGTGTCATATGTATAAGAAATTACACAGCAGATACAAATAACCAAACATGTCATCAATGATGAAGCTCAGCATTCATTTTCACGATGTTTTTGGGTTCAAATCCATATTTTGAATCTTATAATAACATGGCAAACAACATCGAGTATATAACTAGGTTTCAAGTAGTAGCAATATGATTCACTTGATACTGAGTTTGCAAGTTTTGAAGAGATGACGCATCGAAATTAATTATACGAGATGTGAGACAAGGCAAATAGCATTATACTGATGGCTACCTATAAATCTCAACACGTGAAGCGCCAAATTTGATTTCTAAGGGAAGCGGGGTGCCCATTCCAACATTGGATGTATCGCGGCCGCAGCTGTCACAAGGTGCTGCGTTAACCCATCTGGAAAATAAACAGCACTTGAAAGATGTGAGCACCAATGTAGGCTGCTCTGTCATAGATAGACTGCAATTTAAGCACCGTAAACATATGCAATGCAAAGGTTCAAAATAAGAGCATTTCAGGTAGCACCATAAGAGGGTCCAACGTCGTTATTGCACACTAGCGCTAACACCCTTATTCCAAATCAATAAGATGGATTGTAAAAAAAATAACGTCAGTCATACTTTGTTATGTATTTATGGTCCACATACTAAGTGTACACATGTACCAACAGTCATTTGTTCTAGACATATTGATTGGTCACACATGCTCTGCTTTGATTCGCTCATTGTCACTGTTTGTTACAATAGCAGCACTATTTACAGATTAAAAGTTCCTATGCAAGTTCCAAAATGGATTTTGCAGTCCAATTAGATGGCTACATGTTTTATTATACAATTAAGCATGCCTACAAGATCAAGCTCAATAGTCACGCGTTGTGCCTTAGGACAAGAAACAGTGGAAATATGGCAATTTTTAGTTATACACATAAAAAATATCTTATCGGCACAAGGACAGTAGTACTTCTGAAAATAGTGTAGAACAAAGGAGAAATCCATTTTGCCACCCTCAACTACCAAAATGTTCAATTTTAGTCCATGACTATTAAATAATACAACTGATTCACAAATCTTATCAAAACGGGTGAAATGCCATCTTGTCAACAATGGACTCCTTTAACAAGGAATGTTCATTAATCCTAATTATTAACACCTATCATGTGTCACACTACTGATGCAAATTTGTTGCTTCAAGTAATGCTGGTAATAAAACAAGCTGAAGGTGTGTGTGGTGTGAGTTTGTGTGTGGGTTCAGATACTAAAGCTTATACTTGTAGGGTTGAGGCTACAAAAAATCGACAAGCTCTGCTCGGCATGTGCACCTTTGCAAAACCACTACTCAGCCATCTTAGCCAACCTCCTCACTGTTATTATGTCACCTGGCTTGTGTCTGCGCTAGCTGTTTGCTACAGCGAGGGTAGAGGCCCTCTGCACGTGCATGTGTGTGTGACTGTGTAGTGTAGCAGCAGCAGCTGATCATCTGGGAGT
Source organism: Paspalum vaginatum (assembly GCA_030272315.1). NCBI lineage: Eukaryota > Viridiplantae > Streptophyta > Magnoliopsida > Poales > Poaceae > Paspalum > Paspalum vaginatum. The sequence continues at coordinate 7,052,783 of CM059013.1, read as the reverse complement.
TTAAGTGCAGCAAAGGCATGGCGCAGATGTGTACCGTGGGTGCACAGTGAGCACAAGCGAAGCATGGACACATACGACCTCGCTGGTGGAAAAGCGCGGTTGCACATGCAGAAGGAAATGAAGGGTGGAAATGTGTAAGGCAACCATTTTTCCCAGAGAACCTGAGGCAACCATTTTCAATTCCAACTAATCACAGCGACATGGCAAGCTGACTTATATGCAACGGTTTTGATATCCAGGGGATGTGAATGTGAGTGACGAATGCAAAATGGACTTATTTCTTAAAATAGTGGTTAGGTAGAAGTATGGGTGATTAGACACATGCAGTCCTGCACACACTCAGCATTTTCTGGAAGTAATGACTGAGAAAGAAGCAAGAAAGTGTTTAAGTGACCTGAATGATTGCTTAAACCAGAAAAGCAATTGCAGCAGAAAGGCATGATTCTCTTCATCTTTCGAAGGATTGAAATTCCCTTCCTACAAAAGAATCTTTTGTAAGAATTCCAACAGTCCATCTCTTAAAACATGGAAATGCAACATAGATTTTTCCTGTATCCATTATCTTCTTTAAAAAATCTAGACAAACTCAAAGAAGTGAAATCGTAAGAGAACCATAAAATGCATCTTTCCTTGGAACCAAACTAAAAAAGACCATGGTCATGCTGCATGTGTGTGTGTGAGCGAGTGAGAGATGACAAACAACAAAGAGAGATAGAGAAAAAATATCAAAATAACAGAATAAAAAATAAAGAGAAACCTTCGCCAGTGAAACTAATGCCTTCTCCTCAAGCTCACATATAGGAACCGTCTTCCGTGCTTCCTCTTGTCGCACCGGATCTTCGTACTGTATCCAAGACATATATTCAAGCACCAGATATACAAAATCTATAACATAAGGCAACGGTTTAAATGAAATGGATTCTGATTCCATACCATCAGAATCCGGTGCATGTAAGGCTCAACTTTTTGCCTAAAAACCTCTCCATCATCATTTAGTACACTGTACTGTTGTAGGAGAAGTGCCTCTTCTTCCGCCTAGGAAAATTTCAAGAAGTAATTGTTTAGTCGAAGTTAGCTCTTTCCTTTTTGAAAAGGACATTTACTAGGAATTACTTCATTCCCGACCAGTTTGTCAGAATAAATTTGCCTAGCCTAACCTCGCCTCACTAGTGGACAAGGAGCGATTTGGCTCTCAAAAGCATGCGAACACTTGGGTTCGTAAAGTGAGAAGACAGAAGAGGGAAGCAAGCACACTTCATGCCAACTAATATAGCTAGGAAAGGTGAGGCAGACAGCCAAACATGAACTAAAGTTAGGCAAATTTGGCCCTCTTTTTGTGTTCCCTCCGTGGTTCAAAGTCACAGCTCCGTGCAGCACAGTTTCCTAGTACCCAGCATTGATACATGTTTTAATTTGCCGAAACTGTGGTGGCCAAATTGGTAGGTGAAGTGTGACAACATTGAAATAACGTCAACATGGCATGGTACCACTATTACCAGGTTGTTACCTGTTGGGAATTCATGGAAAATTAACCATGCGAATATGGCAGTCTGTGATGTATATCGTGTGTGTAGTTACCTTGCATTTGCCATGTGGAACCTATCAAAGTAGCCCCCCCCCCTCGGAACCTAGGCCTCCTAAGCACAAAAGTACACGCTATCCCCCTTAATGCACATGGCTGTGTGTATTTTTTTACAAGAACCCAGGATGTAATTCTGGGAACAAAAGGAGGTGTGAGTCACCCAGGTTCAAGTCATTTTCAACTCGGAATGGGTCCCTATTTCTTCTTATAGGTAATGTCACCTAGTTCTTCCTAGGTGCTAGGTTTTTTTATCCAATGAACAGTTAGCTCAGAGTGTGCTGGGGATATGTAACCTAGGATATGGGAAAACATCCCACAAATCGCCTCCACTGGAGATCAAACCTGGGACATGTGCGTGCTACTTGAGCATTGATGACCCACTGGCCACTGGTCATAGCTTGTTCACATACAATATGCACAATTATGAACTTTTTTAGCACCAATAAAAACCACATATGTGCTTTCTCCAACATCTGTAGCTGAAACGCACCCAAACACCATCACCGGAATTTAACTCGCATGCCTCCAAGCCCAGCTGGCACAGACACCATCTTCACTGAGACTGAAGCCAGCAACCAAAAGAACTCTGGAGTCCAAACCTGTGAGGAACTCTATATAGCATCAACAGCTTGTGCTATCCAAACCAGAGTGCAAGGGAATTCCAGGTCATCTCTAGCTGAAATGCAGCCAATTCCATGACCCATCGTCCAATCCCCTACCAAACCAAGTTTTCCCTACCAGCTACCAACGTCACTGGGGAGTGCAAATTGCAACCGCTCGGCCTAAACCGAAGCAGAGTAGAAGGATCGGCGATGTCAGCGACTCCGCACCTGAAGCATCCGCGCAAGTTCCTCGTCGGACTTCTCCTGCGCCTTGGCTGCTGCCGCGTCGTCTTCCTCCTCCTCCTCCTCGACAGAGACGAGGCGCAGGCGCTCGGAGACGGCCTCCAGGTCGGTGTCGTCGTCCACCATGGACCCATCCGCCTCCACCACGATCTGCAAGCACACGCACTGCATCAGGACCGAGAAATGTGGAGCATACGGCAGCGGCACCCGGATTGGGGCCGAGCTATGGGGTGGGGTGGAATTGGGCTTCGGGGCGGGGCGCGGGGGTGCGCGAACCTTTTGGAGTTCGGGAGGGACGGCGGTGAGGGAGAAGATCTGGAAGCGGAGGACGACGAGGCCGTGCTCCGTGTCGTACTCCACCTCGTGCTCCTCCACCGCTTCCCCCTCTACGGAGCCACCAGCGGCGGGGACCTGTCGGACCACGAAGCGGCGAGCCACCATCGCGCTAGCGGTTTGGCCTCCTTCGCCCGCGGGACGAGCCGACGAGGCGACGACCTATGCCGAAAGAGTCGACCCCTGAAGAAGGGAGCAGGGTGTGGTGACTGATGAGAGTAGTCGCGGGCACGGTGTGACTTGCCTCCCGTCCCGCCGGTCAGTTTCGATCCAACGGCGCCCGCATTTTCAGCCCCGCTAACACGTGCTGTTAAGCTAGCGAACGGCGCCCGCATTTTCAGCCCCGCTAACACGTGCTGTTACGCGCGTGTCAGGTGAATCTAGCCGATCGTCGGTGTTGTTTTTATCGCAGACAATCTTTTACATGATTTGCTAGCCATGGTTTCAATGATGACAACTCTATACAATTGTGAATAAGATTGAAGAGGCACACATTGGTAAGTTAGCATCAGTGGCAGATTTTATTTAAAATTGTGGTTTGCTGGATACAGCAAATGCAACATGATTATCAACCCCGTTTGGATGTTGGCATTGAGCTAGGATTTGATGAATTAGAATTGAAATTTTCAATACCACGTGTTAGAATTTGACCCCAATTATACACGGCATTGGCACAGAAGCAAACCAAATACCCTCGATTTAGACCAGATGAGGTCGGTATTGGTTGGAATTGGAATCAAGTGAGCTCGGCTACCCGGTGGTGGGAAGGAGCATGAGCACACGGCATGGACGCGGCAGCGGTGACAAGCACGCGGTAACGGAATTGTCGCGGGGAGGAGCACATGGACCTCAGCGGCGAGAGAGGAGCGCGTGGACCCTAGCGGCTCGGGACGAGCGCATGGACACCCCGCGGCGAGGATGAACGCGGAACCCTACGCCCTACGGGGATGGGGACGAGCGTGTGGACGCCGGCACCGGGGATGAGCATGCGGACGCCGGCAAAATCTCCAATTGTCCGCGTAGATGCTGGTTGAGCAGCCTAGATAAGCGGTTAGTTGGGGAGGGGCCCACATCAAGCTCGGCAGGGAGGGAGTAGAACTTGCCTAGCATACCTCGAGCTTAGCATGGTGGTGCTCGCTAGCCAGAGGAAGAAAAGGATTTATGCGGAAACAATTTAGTAGACAACCAAACGGCAGAAATGAAATCGTAGTCCAATACCATTTCAGTGTGTAATTGAATTGGAGAGGCAGTTCCATTGGCCCAATCCAATGCTAACTTGCAAACGAAGCCTATAAGATTTTGGCATGGATCCAGGAGCATTATTATTTATTAGTGAACATTTGGGTGTGTTAGCTGGTTCTTACGGAAGATTTTCAGAATCTATATATTGAAACTAAACATTGTCTTAGCTTCGACGTTTTTGGGACTCTTGTGTCATCTCGCTAGACAATGTGAGCACCTCTGACCCTCTCTATGGTGTGTTTTACTTTGCTTGCTTGGGCGAGCCAAAGCCATTCTCCATTCTCCAGAGCAGGGGCCCTGCTATGTGAGATAAGGCCAGCAAACCAAAGTGGCCAAGGCTATTTGGTACCTTTGTCACCTTCCCTTTGGTCTTGTTGAGCAAGTTTTCAGAAAACTATATGTCTTATCATAAACGAGTGTTTCTTAAACACCGTGCTAGAGAAAGAGAGCAAAATTGGCTCTCCTACCTGGCCAAGCTACTCATCGCGACAGAATGAGGTGAGTGACGTATAGGAACCAAATGCATCCATAGCCTAGCCACGCATTAATTCCTTTTTATGCAGTCCAACCTGCTATATTTCAAACGGATGTTTGAATTGGCTAAGGCATGATAATAATTAGCTAGCTAAAAATTAGACAATAAGTACTAGGATAACAAAGGACACTCGCAACAAACCCACACCTACAACCCCAATCATGGCAATCCAATCCATAGCAAATCCGTAGCGATGTCAATAACTAAGCTCATGGACCATCATCTATGTCTATGACACTATGAGATCTGCTACAATGAGTGAAGCCCTACATGCTAGGATATCGATAAGCTAAGGCCATCTGCTACACACCTCCACTATACAACATCTTGAACACAGCATGGATATGCCCTTTTTTATATTGTCATGAGAGAAAGGGTACTACTAAAGGCACCACCTTCGTTCTATCCGGTCCACATTGGTCGCCATCTCGAGTAGTCTCCCAATAGGTGGCAAGTAGACAATGGTTGGTTGTTGCGGGCCTTTCACAGGAGATACCCTAGCGTGGATATATTCTGATGAGGTTTCATTTCTTGAGTTTGGTACTAGGCTTCTAGATAAATCTAAGGTGGTTGGTGCCGTGGCGGAGAGGGTTGGAGCCAGAGGCGATTCGTGCAAGAACTAGACCCATGCTATTTCGCGCCCTTTTCAGTCGGTCCTTGATCGCCATCCGTAAAAACACAAGCCAAAGAGGATCTACAAGGTCTTGGAAAGACGTATCTACCGATGACTCGTCGTAAATGAGTGGTTCGCATGGATGCCACAACGAGTGAGAAGAAAATGCATGAAATTGATGTCCACGCATTAAGATCTTTGATCTCTTGTTTTTGTTGGGTTTAGATCATTAGCAAACTTGAAAGAGATGCAAAATTACCCGAGATAAATATGTTTGTCAAGCTATGGGTATGCCATCATGCGATGGTTTTGTTCTTATGTCACTAATCTCCAATGGTTTTTTCTTATGTCATCTCTGTTCCAAAATACTTATCACGCTTGACCACTTGAGATACATTTTTCAAATATGCCTCAACAAACATACTAGAAACAATTAAAAGTAGCTTCGTGAGGATATTTAGTCATTTTATTCTACAAAAGTTAATCCACTTGATTTTCATGCTTTGGACAAAATTGCCAACTATTCACTCCGCATTTAAAATACAAGTTGTGGTTGATTTTTTTCTACAATTTCGATCGTTCGTCTTATTCCGAATAAACAGATAAAAAAGCCATGTTCAAACTATCCAAAATAATAAAAAATTACAAATAATAATAATAACATATTTTTTTAAATAAACTATTTTTAAAAAAAATCAATCACATATTTAAACAAGAGATGGAGTACTATTGTGTAACGGATCGGTTGGTCAACACTGGCAACTTTACTGTGTGTAATGGATCGGTACACAACGATCACATCTCCAAGTAATAACAAATACTATATACTTACTATGAAAAGGTGATAGAAAGGCCCACCTACGAAAGGAGTCATCTTCTTTTTGCCAAAACCTGAAAGGCTCAAACCGTCTCGCAAACCTATAAAACCCCTGGCGAATTCGCGACCTTCCCACGCAAATGATCCCGTCCGCTCCGGCCACCAATCCCGCCGCCTCCGCCCGCGGCCGCGCCTGGAGCGGCGGGCCGCGCGCGGCCACCCACCCCGCTGCCCCGCCGTCTCCACGCCACCGCGGGAGCGCGGCGCCCACCCGCGCACCGTGCGCACCCTGCCCCACGTGTCCCCCCTGCCGCCCGGGGGCCCCGCCTGTCACCCACCGTCCCCGGGGTGGGCAGCCGAAAGCGACGCGTGAAGCCTCTGCCCCGCCTGCTGCCCTCAGCGCTCGCCTCTCGTCACGCGCCCCCTCCACAACCCCCGATGCGATGGGTGCCCCTGCCCCTCGATAGCCGCGCCGCTCTCCTGCCCCCGTTCCCCATTTGCATCCTCGCCCACCTCCCTGCCCTAGCGCCGTCCCCCGTCTATTCGCCCCAACGCCGCCGCCGCCGCTGCACAGGACCTCGCCGCCGCCTCTGCTCCGCCCTGGGGCCTACGGCGGTGCTACTTGCGCGCGATCCGCGGCGGCGTCCGTTGCTCCGGCCTCGATTCGGCGACGCGGGGAGGTGAGGCGGATCTCTGCCGAGCGATTTGGCGCCGCTTTTGGACGGGTTTATGGTTTTTTTTTATGGAATTTTGTTGTGAAATGGTTTGCCGGCGGATGGAGTTCGGGGGTTAGGGGCGGAGATTCGGATTTGGGCATGGGCGTTGGCTTGTGCCTTACGAGCCTGTGGTAGCGCTTTTTGCGAGCTCTGATGCTTCTGCTCGCACGGTTCTTAGTTGTCTGTCTTTGTGCAACGTTCTATTGGTTATTTGGTTAGCTCCGTTTCTGCACTGGGGGTCAAAATGCTGAACGCCAAAATTAGGGAGATTTAGTTCACGAGGAGAAGCATGGGTATTGAGTCCACTGAAAGTAGTAGTGGACTTGTGATGTCTTTGTTTGTCATGATCTGGCTATTGTGCTAGTTGTGTATAGTGTGCTAGGTTATGGTTATGGTAGCTTTATCATATGGGTTTAAAAAGCAGCAAAAAATATGGAAAGTTCGTGGCAGCTAAGCTAAGAACTGTATCGCTCAGATGAGTAATGCTGGCTAGTTATGCAAAACTGATTAGGAAGGAAGGGTTTATGATGATCTTTTTTTATGGGTTTTGGCTATTTACTGGCTTCTGCCTTTATATGTAAAGTTCTAATTTGAGTATTAATGTTATATTAATAAATTTACAAGCAACACCCATCAAGCTCTGGCTAACCTTGTTTCTGTTGTGCACTTATTAAAAAAACACATAAAAAAGCCTTGTTTCTGCTGTCTAGTTTTCAAATCACACAGACACAAGTTTATTATGTGTTCATCACACAATAAACAGGGTATGTTCATTTAATTAGTGCTGTTCCGCAACAAAATATCCAAAGAGATAAGCAAACTTTCAACGTAATCACAGCCCCAAGCACGATGTCGTGGTGCAATATGTGCCTTTCTTAGTTTCTTTGTTTGACCAGGATCACATATACACTATAACGAAATAACAAATAGGAGCAATTACCTTCAGCTTGGGATATTGAGTAGAACTATTCATTGACAAATGCTTTATATGTGAGCATCGTCATACCTCAAATGCCAGGCACCAGCACTCCATAGTGTTCTTATACTTGATTAAGCTATGCTTTGTCTCACTTGAGATTTGACACTGGTAATGTGATAGCATATGTATTATATTACAATACACAATGGTCAGTTCATCTATTACACGTCTCTTTTGAGTTGGACTACTGATGAAATAAATTCATTTCCGCGCATTCTTGCTGCAGTATGCCTCTGATTCAAGTTCACTGAAGATGAAGGAGAGGAGCTCTTTATGCGATAGTGCGGCTGATGGAAACTGGGGATTGAAATACAAAAGGAAAAGAAGCAAGTTGACAGTTAGCCCATCTAACGAGAATGAGGCTACCTCACCGACATCAGACCCTCAAATGGGTTATGGATCCTCCAAAAAGAAGTTGAAGCATGAACCTAACATTTCTCCATCAGCCAAGAAGATAAGAGGGCACGATGGGGTGAATTTCTGAACCAACACATTTCCAGTTGTAGCTTACCTTTAGTATTTCATGTTGATACCATTTGTGATGCTTTTGATAGGTTACTGTCTGTGATTTAATATACTTTTCTTATTTCTATCAGCCATCATGTGAACTCAAGCAGAAGGCTTAAACAATGATTTAATAATGCAGCAGAAAGCTTAAACGCCTGGACCTTGGGTTTAGGTCTTCATTTTTTTAATACAGTAAACAAGTTAAGTATAGAAGCTTACATGATTTATTAACATCTGAACTCTCTCCAGCTGCAATAATCTGTCATGTCTACTTAGTTCCATGCAAGGGAGATATGCCTGAAGTCCTATGGTGCTATTTGGTTCATGCATACCTGCAACCATATTGAAATCACACACCTAAGTAAATCACGATACATTGTTGTTCAGAAGTTCTTAGCAACTGCAAAAGCTGTGTATGAATAACAGGGAGGTTAATACACCTCTGTGAATTGCTAAGTATTGGTTTTCAAGCTTGCTTACGCACTTTACTTTTGTTCCTTCAGTATTTCTACTGAGTGTGTCGAATGCGATCTTGGTGGCAATTTGCTCTGTTGTGATAGCTGTCCGCGTGTTTACCACTTGGAATGTCTCAATCCTCCTCTTAAGGTTTGTATCACCTCTATTGTTTGGTTCAAAAGTTTCATTTTCATTGTAATGGCCAATTTTTAACCCTTGCATTCTTTCGCCCCTAATCTAGCGTGCACCCCCTGGAAAGTGGCAATGTCCAAGATGCCGTCCGAAAAAAGGTAGCTTGAAGCTGTTAGGTAATGCAGAAGCTGACACTTCTAAACATGAAAGAACTACAAGGATGTACACAAGTACAACGTCAGGTAGTCCACCTTCCCATACAAAAGTATCTTTTAAGACCCGAAGCTCCTCACAAGACAAAACAGGATCAAATGAACATGGAAAACAGTCATCTGGCGGCATACTGAAGGGGGGTGACTCCACTATGAAGAATAACGAAGTTGAGAAAAAGAAGACGCTGATATTGCATTTGAAGAAGCGATCAACCAAGGAATTATCAGAGAATGTTAAACTCTCAAAGCCAGAATTTGCTGGAGAACCTTCAGAAGAGAAAAGTGTGAAACATGCAAGTGTTTTGAAACTTAAGAAACATACACGAAGTATGGACTTGTCTCCAAATAAATCTAAAAGCAGGAGACAAAATAGTAAGAGAGACCGTAAAAGATCTGGTACAAAAAAGCTCAAATATTCAACGTCCGATGATGAAACCATTTCCTCATCAGAGCCATCGACATCTCTTGATAACAGTGAATCACCACCAAAAAGGAAACCCTCAGATGGGAAAACACCTTCGTCTAGTTCCAAGAAAGGGAAAAAGAAAGTGAAATTTGTTGATAAAAAGCAGCCTGAGGTATTTACGAAAACACTTGTTTTGTTCAACTATTCAATAAGTAAATAAATTTTCCAAGCCACTTTCTCAGAAATACTGCCGATTAGCTTTGTTTCGTACTGGTGGACACATTGTGTTAGTTGCTGTCCACATTGATTTGCCAACATTTACTGATCGTGCTATATTTTTCACTTTCTGCATATTATTTTTTCTTTTCATTAAAATCAACACCTATCCTGCTGTGATGACTTGAGCCTCTTTTTTGCTTTGTTCAGTTATAATCACAAATAAGCCGAATAAGCGTTTGTAGACTCAATTTTTTGATCATGGACTGAAGTTTTTTTTTGTTTTTGTTTTTTTTTTGTAAATTTACCATGTAACATTTTCCGATAAGTTTTGCGTGTTGTGAACATAAAGTTGGCTTGATCACGCCAACCTTTTTGTCGTATGATATATTTTAGTACATGGCGATACTTCTTTTATTTTGTCTTTAACTGATAGTTAGATATCATGGTTAGCCATCTGCCCATCCCTGCTTTACTATTGTGTGCTCACTTGTTAAGAAGTGTTGAAGTTATCAATGCTGCACTCTTATCCAGTATTATAGGACAGTAATTTTGTAACACAAATATGCCTCAGTGACGATCATGTACCTGTAAACATGGTGCAGGAACATGGTGTGGTAGGAGACAAAATAACAACACCCCAGGAGGATCAGCAGGTTGGTTATGACAGTTATCTATTGCTGTGTGTGCTATTTGCACTATATTATCTATATACATAGCATCTTCATGCAATCATTTTCTTAGTCTTTACTTTGCTTTGTCCTATTGTTTCTGCCATCTAATCAGATACCCTTTCGTTAGGTCGATCGCATCCTAGGCTGTCGGCTTCATGTTAACCAAGTCAGACCACCGTCCCATGCTTCACTGGAGCAGTTTGAATCAGCTGATTTGCAGTTGGATGATATTGCTCCTCCATGTGCTTCCACTGGACCAAAAACTAGCACTCATAAAAGATCTCATGATGCAACCCAGTCTTCTAGCAATGGAACAGTAGAGGATGTATATGCTGACGAATCAGCAAAACATGGCAGTCAAAATCATTTGCACGATTTAGAAATGCAAAAGGAAAGCAACAATAAATCCTATGAGGAGTCACTGGAGCTAGATGGAGTCAAGAAAACATCATCAGTATGTTCTGGTGATGAAACCTGTACAATGGATGGAGAGAATGTTACAACTTCAATAAATGGTGAAGATGAGAGACCATGTGATATGCCAGCGGAAAAGGATGATACCAGACTTCCAGTTGTCAAAGATACAGTGGTCATGACCAAACAAGAGCATACAGCTGAAAGTAAATTGCATGGGAAAATAAATGAAATAACAGAAAATGACTACAATGACGTTGGATATGAGTTCTTGGTCAAATGGGTTGGAAAATCAAATATCCACAACAGCTGGGTTTCTGAATCTGAAGTAAAAGTTTTAGCAAAAAGGAAACTAGAAAACTACAAAGCAAAGTATGGAACGAGTTTGATAAACATTAGTAAGGAACAGTGGTGCCAGCCACAACGAATTATTGCTCTTCGTGCTTCCTTAGATGTAGAAGAGGCTTTAATCAAATGGTGCGGTCTTCCTTATGATGATTGCACTTGGGAAAGATTAGATGAACCTGTTGTGATGAAGTATATCCATTTGGTCACTCAGTTCAAGAATTTCGAACGCCAGGCTTTGGATAAAGATGCGGCAAATGATAATGTAAAAGCAAAAAACCGCCATGAGCTTAATGTGTTAGTTGATCAGCCGAAAGAACTTCAGGGAGGCATGCTCTTCCCTCATCAACTGGAAGCATTGAACTGGCTACGTAAATGCTGGTACAAGTCAAAGAATGTTATCCTTGCTGATGAGATGGGCCTTGGAAAGACGGTGTCAGCTTGTGCTTTTCTATCATCACTGTGTTGTGAATTTGAGATTAATTTGCCATGTCTTGTCTTGGTTCCTCTTTCTACAATGCCCAACTGGATGGCTGAGTTTGCATCTTGGGCTCCTCATTTAAATGTTGTGGAGTATCATGGTTCTGCACGGTCAAGATCTATCATTCGCCAGTATGAGTGGCATGCGGGTGATGCAAGCCAGATTGTTAAAGCCAAGAGACCATACAAGTTTAATGTTTTGCTTACCACTTATGAAATGGTGCTTGTAGACGCTGCATATCTTCGTTCTGTCTCATGGGAAGTTCTTATAGTTGATGAAGGGCATCGCCTGAAGAATTCTAGCAGCAAACTCTTTAGTTTGCTTAATTCATTGTCATTTCAGCACAGAGTTTTATTGACTGGAACTCCCTTACAGAACAACATTGGTGAAATGTATAACTTATTGAACTTCTTACAACCTACTTCTTTCCCTTCTCTATCATCATTCGAGGAGAAGTTTAATGAGCTTACAACAGCAGAAAAAGTTGAGGAGCTGAAGAAACTTGTAGCTCCTCATATGCTTCGGAGGCTGAAAAAAGATGCAATGCAAAATATCCCCCCAAAGACGGAGCGAATGGTACCAGTTGAATTGACATCAATCCAGGCTGAATACTACCGTGCTATGCTTACAAAGAACTACCAAGTACTGCGCAACATTGGAAAAGGTGGTGCTCACCAGTCTTTGTTGAACATAGTAATGCAGCTTCGGAAAGTCTGCAACCATCCATATCTTATTCCTGGAACTGAACCGGAATCTGGTTCACCTGAGTTTCTGCATGAAATGCGTATAAAGGCCTCAGCAAAACTAACTTTATTGCACTCTATGCTGAAAATATTACACAAGGATGGTCACCGTGTCCTTATTTTTTCTCAGATGACAAAACTTCTTGACATCCTTGAAGATTATCTGACTTTAGAGTTCGGTCCTAAAACATTTGAAAGAGTTGATGGCTCAGTATCTGTGGCAGAGCGCCAGGCTGCAATTGCTCGCTTTAATCAGGATAAGTCGCGTTTTGTTTTCTTGCTTTCTACACGATCATGTGGACTTGGTATTAATTTGGCCACTGCAGATACTGTTATCATATATGATTCGGATTTCAACCCACATGCTGATATACAGGCAATGAATAGGGCACACAGAATTGGACAATCAAATAGACTTTTGGTTTACCGGCTTGTAGTACGTGCTAGTGTTGAAGAGCGTATCTTGCAACTTGCCAAGAAGAAATTGATGCTTGATCAACTTTTTGTTAACAAATCAGAATCACAGAAAGAAGTGGAAGATATCATTCGCTGGGGAACAGAGGAACTCTTCAGGAATAGTGAAATTGCAGATGGTAAAGATAGCAATGAAGCTTTAGGTCCTGTAGCTGATGTTGAATTTAAGCATAGAAGAAAAACTGGTGGCCTGGGTGATGTTTACGAGGACAAATGTATTGGTGGTTCTACCAAACTTGTTTGGGATGAAAATGCTATCATGAAGTTACTTGATAGATCGAACCTTCCATCATCAGTGGCTGAAAGCACTGATGGGGACTTGGACAGTGATATGCTTGGTACTGTGAAGGTAATTTGATCTGTTTGCCTTATCCTACAGTTGTGATTATTATGAATTTCTTTTGATTACTTATGATACCAAGTATTTGTTCTTATCTACGTGTCATCATCGTTGTTGAATTATATATTCTGTTGTCCGTACTATGTTACAAAGTCTGTCGGTCCATTAATCTTCAATTCTTTACCAACTTAACTACTCCCTCCAGATCCGAATTAGTTGTCGTTTTAGAAAAGCTAGAAGTCAAACTTTTAAAACTTTGACTATATATAACTTTTATATTATTTAGTCTTGAATCTTGGAAGCCATATGTATAGATTTGTCTTAACTAAACTTTCATAAAAATATAAATTTCTTATGATATTTATTTATATTTTAATAAAAACATTGGTCAAAGTAATGCTCTGGAGACCGTGTCGATGTCCAAAACGACAACTAATTCGGACCTAGAGGAAGTACAAAGTAGCTCGTATTTACATTTTGTGGTCTCCTTAGGTGCTAGGAAAGAGAGACACCATCCTTCCCTTGCTGACTTATCTTGCCTAGGCATCTGCCTAGACCCACCTAGTCGCCAATTAGATGCTTGGCTGCCTCCTCACTGGCGCCTAGGGGAACACTTCTATTATCCTTTTTTATGTGGTGATGTAGGTCTTAGGGCCTGTTTGGAACGCAGGAATTTCACAGGATTGTACAGAAATTTCACAGAAAAAATGTAGGAATGGGGAAGAATTCCCACGTTCCAAACATGCCCTACTTTGTGCTATTCATAGCTCATCTCTGGAGACCTTCCAACTCTTTTCTCTTTATTTCCCTCTGTTAAGCAGTCAATTGATTGGAACGATGAGCTGAACGATGACCCTGGTACCAATGAGGATATTCAACATATTGATAATGATGGGAGTGAGCAGGCATCTGAATCAAAACAAGGTGCTGCTCCTGCAGAAGAAAATGAATGGGATAAACTTCTACGTGTCAGGTACTATGCGATACCATATAAACTTGTATTTCTTTTTGTGTCTAAGTCCATTCAAGGGTTAGGTAGCTGTGGTGCAATGATCTTAGTGATGTACCTACAAATCTTCCCTCACTTTTTTTTAGAAAAAGTATACCTTCACCTGAATTATTCTTGCTCCCCATGTAATAAAGCCAGGAAAAAAAGTACTTCCCAACAAAAAAAAAGGCAGGACAGGCAAACAAATGGACTCAATGCTGCATTGTGTGACCCATAATTCAAAATTGCAGCTTACCAACTCTTATGCTTTATGCCATCACAGTGGAGCCCAAGTTTCTGTTATTTTTTCTTAGGGGGAACAAATGTACATTACATGCACTGTTCCCCATTTGTATGGTGGATGCAGTAGCAGTTTACTGAGTAAATAGGATTACCAAAATCTGATTTGAGCTTAGGGAACTGTTCACTGTGAGAATCTATGTACTTATTTGGTGAGATGAGGAAATTGCCTATGTTTATCTAGTTATTGTGACAATTGGTCTGCTTGTTTAGTGTTCTCTCTTTCTCTTGCATTTAGACCATGGTGAATACTAAAACAATATTTTCCAGATGGGAGCAATATCAAATTGAGGAGGAGGCATCTCTTGGTCGTGGCAAACGGCTAAGGAAGGCTGTTTCGTATAGAGAAACATTCGCAACACTTCCTAATGAAGCTTTAAGTGAGGTACTTTTCTGTTGGACTGACCTTTCTGTTCACATTCCTCACTTCTCATCAGAAGCAATTGATGGTTTATGTACTGCTTTGCTACTAACTACATGACTGATAAAAATCATGTAGATTTATCCTTGCTACTGAATACTACCCCTGTTTTCAAATATATGGCACTTTTGACCAGGTGCATGTACCAAGGAAACCATATCTATATTTAGGCTAAAATGTGACAAGAATACCCTCTAAATAACATCACAAGCTCAAACACAGTGGCAATCCTTCCGGTTGCAAACTGAAGTCGCCTAAACCATGCGAGTATTGTGAGGCTCATTGCATTCCTTTCTTAAAATGAGTGTTGTGACTAATATGTGCACGGTGAAAGGGAATATGAGACACTCATTATTTTATTCATGATTGAATTGCATTGTGGGTCCAACAACTTGCTCTGTAGATGCCACTAAGCAATTGGTCTTTTAAGTTGCTCAAACATGCCACCAAACTTGATTTCTCTGTTTCTCGTTACCTTGGGCTTGGCTACTAGGCTTCCACATGCATTAAGATCCAAGATATTTGTATGTGTTGTAACTTTTCATTTGCTGCCCTTTCGTGCTTATCTTCCAACAATTTCGTGCAATGATTTGCTGATATTGCTATTTAGGACTCGGATGAGGGAGATGAACCAAAGAGAGAATATACTGCAGCTGGACTGGCATTGAAGGAGAAATAGTATGTCATCCTCCCCATTCTCTCCCTCGCTTTCTATATGCTAGCTTACATAGGTTAATTTTCATCTTCAGGCACTGATCTACCTCTGCTTTTGACAGTGGAAGGCTTCGTGCTAGACAAAAGGAAAGGATTGCTCAGAGGCACATAATCAAGAACTATGCTGATGACAAACTTGAAGAGTTCATGACTCCATACGATTCTATTGCTAACGAACATGCTGAAAATCCTTTGATAATAGTAGAGGACCCAAATTCTTCACAGCTATCTGGGGCTAAACGTTTCAGTGAGCCACCTGCAGAAATGAAGCAATCCTCGAAGAAATCAAAGAGATATGCTGAAATCCCACAGGACCTTTATGCTAAAATTCCTGGTAATGCTACTTCATCCAAGCACCACTTGAAGGCTCCTGATGTCTTCAATCCAGAGACGCCAAATAACCTGCTACCTGTACTTGGCCTTTGTGCTCCAAACGCTAATCAAGTGAACTCATACAAAAACTCGCTTTGTGCACCGAGCATAAAGGAGCATAAAAAGGCTAGTGGTGACGTAGCCAACAAACCGCTGTCAGCTCCTGCTGCTGACCATTCTAATGAGCATAGAAATGAATCTCAAACAGCTTCTGATAAGGCCATCTTTCCTGGTGCATCTGAGGAGGCTTTGCGAAGGCTAAATAACATCATTCCTGATAGTTATTTCCCCTTCAGTCATGTATGTCCTCTTCTCTATTTTGGCACTCTAGTCCAATGAGTTATTCATATAGTCAGTTGCTTCATCAAATTCTTTTGGGCATTTGTTTCCTCACAAGTCAAATTTTTTTTAAGGGAGTCCCTCTTTCTTATTTGTTTATATATATATGACAGCTTTTCTTTTTATCATTGATTTTGTGGATACCATTACTAGAGTGAATAAATCATTCTTGAGGGGCATATCTAATTTTGTTTATCAAGTTAAGGGCAGTGTTAATGAGAAGGAAAAATAATATTGCTTCTTATGTGCAGATTGCTCCCATATCAGGGAAGGGGGTTGACCCTGCTGAAAATCCAGGAGCCTCCATTGCTTCATTTCAAGGGAAACTGGGCCTTCCGAACTTCAGTCTAGAAGACAACATTCCACTTAAGCATATGAAGTCTATACCTGATATATTTCCTAACCTGTCACTGGGTGCTAAGGATTATATTCGTAATTCTGTCCCAGAGTTGCCAGATACATCACTATTACCAAACTTCATGGCAGATATTGCTGGTACTTCAAAGCAAAAGTCATTTATGTCTGGTCTGCTTCCAGGGCTGGGTCTTAGCCCAGGACAACCAATCCATTCAGCCATGCCTGACAATCACAAGAAGGTCTTGGACAACATAATGATGCGTGCTCAGTATGCCTCAACCAAATTCTTGAAGAAGAGGTCAAAACTAGATTACTGGTCAGAGGATGAGCTTGATGCTCTATGGATAGGAGTTCGTAGGCATGGAAGGGGAAATTGGGATGCTATGCTCAGAGATCCGAAGTTGAAATTTTTGAACAACCGAACCAGTGAAGAGTTGGCCTCGAGATGGATTTTGGAGGAGCAGAAAATTATAGATGAACCTATGTCTACAGCCACCAGACGTTCTGACTCAACGTCATTTCCTGGAATTTCTGATGCAATGATGTCTCGGGCCCTGAATGAAAGTAATTTCTCTAAAATGAGGATGGAGCAGCATAAGTTGCAGTCTCACTTAACTGATATTCAGTTAGGTTCCAGTGACATCCTGTCCAGATTTCCTCATGTTGAAGCTGCTAATCACATGAGCTCTGGAGAGGGTGGGCCACCTCAGATACCATGGCGGGATTTCAAACATAAATCAAGTTATGCTGGAGATTTTCCTGGTGGCACGTTTGACAGATTGGAGAAACCTGATGTTGGACCAATCCCACCATTTATGCCAAATCCTTTCATGAATGATAGCATTGGTTCACTGCCCATAATAAACAGAAAAACAAATAGTTCCATTCCTCATAGTGAACTTGGGTCAAATTCTCGTGAGAACATCCTTCTTCATGGTATTTCGGATGGGCAAATCGGCTTGCTTCATGAGATGCAGCGTCGTATGAGGTTAGGCAAACAACCCATTGAGATGAATCTGAACCACATGGAGTACTCAAATCCTCAGCTTGATAATACTAGTGACCTTGGAGGTTCAAAATCAAACAAGTTACCTCATTGGCTTCAGGAGGCTGTACGTGCTCCTTCGTCTAAGCCTCCTGAACGTGAGCTACCAGCAACTGTTTCAGCTATTGCTCAGTCTGTGTGCCTTCTTCTTGGAGAACAAGAACCATCAATACCTCCATTCCTGATCCCGGGAACCCCTCTTTCTCCCCCGAAAGATCCAAGGATTAATTCAAAAAAGAGGAAACCCCGCAAGTTTCAGCAATCTACCTCCCATGTAGAACATTCCAAAATTGGATCAGGTGTAGGTGTTTGCGTCACTACCCCAGCGCCTCCATCAATTGAAGCTTCACCCGTCCCTCCTGCTCTTGATTGTAATGATGTTGCAGCCTCACTCAACTTGAACGCTGCATCATCGTCATCTTCAGCTGGCAGAAAGGCACTAGATGAGTTACCTCCTGCATTTGAGGAATTGCACCAAACTGTGGATGGATCAGAACCTGCTGCGCACAAGTCAGGGGCTCCTGTAATTGGTTGTCAGACAAGTGGATCCTCTCCAGTTGATGGAGCTACAAAATCTTCTGGATCGCCAGAGAAGCATTGCCCAGACACTGGAGTCAGATTGCCTGGGTCAGATAACCCAGCTCCTTTTTTTGTGTCGCGAGCTGATGAACCTGGGACAAGCAGTAAAGCAGCTGACATGCCTGTGCTGTGTGATGGTGATGCCTTGAAAGAGGATGCTCCACTAGACAACGCCAAAAACACCGGGAACTCGGAGGAGCCAATGCATGAACTGGCTCCTCTGGCGAACAGAGATGCATTGTATCAAGTTCCAGCTCAAACAGTCGATAAAGACTGTGTGGATGAGATGACCACAGATGAGCATTAGACCTGAGTTCGTTAGGTCGACATTCCTTTCTGTTCTGTTCCGTTCAGCAAAATGCTGGGATTTTTCCCTCTCCCAATGTTTTCAGTGTGGATGATCTCGTGTTGTGTAATGCTTTAGTGCAGAGTGCAGATAGACTACAATCCAAGGACTAGTGGTGCATCTTAGCAGTAGTATTTGGACGCTGCTAGTCCGGCGGGAGCAACTCCTGGAAACACCTGTATACAAAAAATGTATATTGCGCTAACATGGCGTTGGTTGGGTGTGTAGACTGTAGACCCGCTATTCATTTATTTATGCGTATATGGTTTAGTACGATAGGCCGTCTGTCCAAAGTAAGACCTGATGCTATTTGCCTTACCCGGAGTGGTGGCCTCATAGTACATGCAATTCACGTTCTCCAGCTACTATTGTTATTATCTGAAATTGTTCTGAGCGGATGCAACCATGGTTAGCCTGGCGTTGGCCGTCGGTGCTGTTCATATCTCAGGGCTCAGGCATTAGTGCCTCCATCCCTTACCACAAACCGAGAAAGCTAACCAACAACCTATAATCTTGTAACATCACATCATTTGACCGTTTTGTTTTTTCAGCGGTGGCAAAACGTTTTTTATTTTATATTTGCAAAAATATACTCTCAATTCAAATATTTACAATAGTATAGCCTATCACCCTACAGGGGCATGTGGCTCAATAAATAGAACCCCTAGGAATCTAGTTATAAATTTTTCCACTACGGACCGCTAGTGCCGTCTGGTTGTTATCACCCTACAGGGGCATGTGGCTCAACAAATAGAACCCCTAGGAATCTAGTTATAAATTTTTCCGCTACGGACCGTTAGTGCCGTCTGGTTGAGCGGCTATAGTTTATATTATCTACATCTAACCAGGATGCAACCTATAAGTTGAACATGTTTATATCCAAACCAGCTAATTTTATGCATCCAAACAGACCCGCCATTATCATATTCCCATGATGAATTTATTACCCATCAATATGGATGCTAGCATTTATTAGGGAAAAGTACAGGCATCCACAAAAACTTAACTGAGCAGCCCTGAGATTTTCAAGCCAATTAGCCAGACGATGCAAAATAGAAATTGGGTTACAAGCAATTCCTATTTATAATGCAATTGTAGATACTCAATCTTTTTGAAACAAACACATCCTCACACACAAATGGTAAAGAAATCATTGCAACCTGGAGCTTATATAAATTAATTGGCATTGTTTTCAATCTAAACAGTATGTAGCTGCATTTACACGTCCTCAACGCTACATGTATATATCCACGTTATTTGGTGTCAGTATACATTGCTACTTCCTCGGCATGTGGAGGGTACGAGGGAATGAAATGTTGACCAACCCTGGCAATTCAAAACATGTCTAAGGTTGGTAATACATCAAAATTTACTGAGGCTGGCTCCTGCAGAAGAGAGTTCATTTACGGTAATGTTAGTATAACTTGTAACCCCCAGAAATTATTTGCATAATAATTATTAAATTCATAGTCAACAATATCATATCAGTGCAGGTGACCCTCTGGGTGGTGTAGTATATTTATTAAATTGTGTTAAACCTTTATGGCATTCCACATGAAAAACAGCTGCATAAGTGACAATGGCTGACAATCATTTTTAAACAGCTGCTGTTGGTAGAGTATATTAGCCAAGGGAAAGCTCAGGGCCACTATGCCCTGCGAAACAGGAATGCAGAGCAATACCACTATGAATCGGACCACCTTCAGTCATACCTTTTAAAGAACATCATTTGGAAAGCTAGGTGCCATTAAAGTGCAAATTTTTGATGTGAATGGCACTACAGGACACAGCACAGGGCCGAATCAGTAAAAATTTCTAACTTGCCACTGCCAGGGTGTCATGGAAACAGCAGAACACTTTGGTTTAGAAACAGGTAGGAGCAAACAGGGTGAGGTTCACATGCGAGAGGACTGCTTGTATGTTCAACAACAAAGCCCATTATTTTTCGACCAAGAACCCAAGCAAGTTGAGTTAGGTTAGAGATGAACCAAAAAAAGTAAATCTCCAGCTTGTACATTGTACCATCAAATGAGAGCAATTCTGAAACCTAAGAAGCACTAGTATGCCATTGCCAATGCTACCATGAAGAAAGTTAAAAACGAGAATGCACTCATCATGGTTCAGTAAACTTAACTCCATTTCTTGCTGGGAGGCAGTCCATCCAGGTTCGTAAGCTTCTAGAAACCCAAGCTTTGCCTTGTTAGGGAGGTCATGTGGATGGACAAATGGAACCCCTTGTGGCCAACCAATTTCAGTTCTAATGTTCTCACATGGACTATCCAATGACCGGATGTGGCTTTCACATTCTTTGAGATTGCAAAATCTCAGTTTGATGCCTTTCTTATCTGCAATATCCTGGACACGTTCCTTGAGCACCCTCTGCGCTTCTAGGCGGAGTCTTTTAGAAGGAGGGAGTGGCTTTGTTCTTGTATTCCCCTTCTTTTTATTCAACACAGAGCTAAATGATGCTACACCAAACCAAACAACCGAGTAAGTCACCAACACATGTAATTTCAAGAAAAAAATAAATTCAATCTCTTTCAGATAGCATATTTCTCATCAACAGCTGCTTATCCATAGGATTAACTCATATTTTTCATTTCAAACTTTGAGACATTTGATATATAATTGCGTTACCATATGGTACCATGCTTGCAGAAAAAAGTTTACGGCATAGAATAGAATCACTATGAATCCAGGAATAGCTGGTCTAGATCTACTGTATGGCAATATTAATGATATGCAGACTATAAAGATCACTGTTTTGTTGTAGACATACTTTCTTGTCCTGCTTTGAAATAGAGTGTGCTCGCTGTCCAGGATAGAACTGAACCCGGGCTTATATTTGATCAATCGCACTTATTTTGGGCCACATGTTATTATGAATTTGTATAACATTGAGAACATGTTCACTATAAAATGTATTGGAAACATCAGTGTTACAGAAATGGTTACACATGAGGTAGGCAGAGCAATTGGTGCCACAAAGTTGTTTTTTCTCCTGAATCAAGTAACCAACAGATGGTAATGTAATACAAATTTTATCAGGCATGAGACACACTGCAGCTTTCATGAATAATCTACACATTGCAATGAATCAGAGGCATTAACTTACCCAAATCCTGTTCTGTGTTTAATGACGGTTCAGCGTTCTTAGGAAAAAGTTGATCAGCAAAATGATCTGTCTGCATGAAATCGTTAACTGGTATAGGGACCTGAAACTGAGCATCAACACCATGGCCAGCGGCTCTCATCTCTGAACCACTCAATCTTGCAACTGATCTAGGCATGAGCTTGAACATCAAAGAACATCGCCCAAACATACATCCTTGTAAGTTTCCAACCTCTGTCTTGTGTACAGCTGGATTCACATAGCCAGCAGTTTCCCGATAAAGCGCAAGGCCAGGATAGACAACAACATCATGTGGACCAATATCCCCATCAACAAGAATCCAGCGTCCATGCAAGTCTTTAACATATAGGCCTGACCTATCGGACTTAACTAGGGTAAGCAAAGTCTTATCAATTTGTTGTTCGTGGTCAGAAAACATGAGCAAATGCCCATTATCTTGAGAAGCAATGCCATGCTGATGTGCTCCTTCAAATGACGGCCTTGAATGGCAACATGCTGAAAGAACAGAAGATGATACCTCCTGGCTTCTCAAGGGTATGTTGTCGAGTATCTCAGTAAATGCACAGCTACGCAAATTCAACGAGAAGCTGATTGCATCCAAGATATCTCGAGAAACTTTACCCAGCACTGAAAATATGTCAGGTAAACCTGATGGAGGCAATTCCATCGCACCGCTGGGACCTGTATCAGTAATACCAGGCCTGTAATCATACATTTCCAGGCACATCTGAGGATCAAAGTAGTAACCAGAGGTCTTGCACCATTCACGGGCATCATCTGAGTGGACAACCTCATTCGAATTATACCCCCTCCGGTGGAAGAAAAGGCGAGCAGAGTCCAAACCTGACCTCAACAAGGCACCATCAGCTGGTGACAGCTGAATGATGGCCGCAGAATACTGAGTCAGCGACTGCATCAGAGTCGATACACATATCTTGTAGTTGTCAGAAGGCAAGCCCTCGAAGGCCATGAGATCAACTAGATGAACGCGGCCAAGTGATGCAAGAATATTCCCTGCTGCATCATCCATCGGAATTGATGGCTCTCAAGGATGTCAGAGTTCAATTCAATGCCGGGGCAACATGCCACATAGGTATACACATGTACACCTGATTTTTTTTGTAAAAAAAGTCGAAGTTAGTAGGCACTAATCAGTGGCGGATCAAGGGGAAAAAATACTTAGGAGGGGGGGGGGGGGGCTGGGTGTATAAGGACGCTAGACCAACGTAAGCGGTTTTAAACAAAAACATAGATGAGTAACTCAAGATACGTTCTAATTTTTCAGCCTTTCCAAGGTAAAAAAGGATAAAACTATCAGTTTTTTGAAACACTATACTCTTAACTAATCAGATTCCCAAAAAAAAAAAACATCTTCATTCACCACTTTGCCATTTACAAGGGAATGTGTGATTAACAGGTTCGGTTGGACCACTTAAAAGCATATGCCCTTCTTAATTCGTCTCTAGTTTCATGTGGATAATCTTCAATCGGTTTGAAATTTTCCCAGATCACCAATGACATCAAGTTGCCTAAAAGCTACTCTAGGTCTATTTGGTGACTTGCCCTCATTAGAGCTAGGTACTGGAGTACCACTAGTGTTGCTTGAACTTAAATAAATGTTCTTTAATATTTTGATTTCTTCACTAATAACAATGTGCAATTAAATAATTAACCTGTTAATCAAATACTGCAATCCTAAAAGGATAAAATCATGTATCAAATAATCGGAACACGGCTAACCACAAAAGTTAAAGAGGACTGCATTTATATTTATATACCTATTAGTACTACTTTACATTAGTATTACTTGGTTATCGTGATGTTCTGCTCGCGCTCAGTCTTGTGGGCTGCTGCTCCGTGCTCGCGGCTAGCCTTGCCTGTACGGTTGTACGCCCGCTCCTCGTGCTCAGCTGCTGCGCGTGCCCAGCACCGCGCTGGCCGCGGCCATTGACCAGCGGCCAGGCGGCCAGCCGCAAGCCGCCGGTGCGCCGCTGCAGGTCCGCGCGGTGGCACCGAAGCACAACGCGGACGGCGCGCGCCCACTCTTACTCCTAGCTCCTCACTCCGGCGCTCCGATTGACCAGCTTAGGCTCAGCTCCGAGCCTCCGACCTCCGGCCTCTGGTGCCGCACGCCACTATTGCTCGGTTGCTAGGGTTGAGATTGGGGAATGGGCAGTAGCCAGGCCAGTTGCACATGAGACATGAATTCTTCGTTGGGCTGTGTGGTGGGCAATTAGTTCATTGGGCCATTAGAATTGGAAAAGGTCCAACAGTGTTCTGTTTGGTACAGTTTCCTAATGAAACGCTTCAAGCTGGTTTAAGCTAATTTCTTTTTTTAAGTACAAAATGGATGCAGTGGAAAAAAACGCATCTAGAAGAATCTGGAAAAAACGTCACGTTTGGCTGTTTGTTCCAGTTTATTTTGACCATAAACTAAAAAAACTCTACCAAAGCCATAGTAGTACTAGCAAGTTGTTGGCTGCCGTCGGGCCCAGGACGTGAGTCCCTCGCTCCCTAGTCTTCAAACTTACGGAAAGCAGATCTCAGCCGACGTTTACCATGTATGGTTTGGAGACCATGTGAGATTTGATGGTCCATCTTTTAATTTTGGTTTTTATCTCATGTTTGGTTGAAGGGATATGATTATTTTTGGTTTTTCTGTTTGATTGCACGGATAGAATTTATGAAATGATGCACCTGGTGTGTGGGGTTCACTCGTCAACCTCTTCTCCCTTCTTCTACTCTCATCCTCTTCCATGCCCCATCCCACCCTGCCGTCGATACCCATCCTGGTCATCGCTGCCACCCCATCCCATCCACCGCAAGTCCCTGGCGGCCTGAGCAGGCCGTTGCCACCGCTCCCCATGCGTGCTCGATATAGTTGCCAACGTTGGCCCCGTCCTGCTCACCGTCGCCCCCCCTTTAGCCCGCTGCCACCGCTGCTGGTCCCATGCGTGAGCGTTGGCACTCCTTCGCGCTGGCTCGGCGCCACAAATGCTGCCACTCCTTTGCACGGGTTCGGTGCCGCCATCGACTGCTCAACTTCCATGCCGCTTACCGCCGCCAACGCTCCTACTTTAACGCATGAGTGTCATGTCCCCGAGAGGGACGACCCTATCCGTTCGATTTGGAGGGATGGGGTCATCCCCAATATTGGAGGAATATTCATCATAGAGAATGGCTTTATCGACTCCTATCCAAACACATTCAAAACTAGAATCGTCCCATCGTGTCCTACTTTGTCCTTGGAACCAAACACATGCAAGTGCTCTAATGACGGATAAAAGCAGCAGGGTCTAAGAAAGGCTTCATTGGCTTAGCGATGGTAGATGGGCTAGAGCCCCACCCGCCCGGGAAGAAAGGCCACAGGAGAGCTAATTCAAGAGAGGAGAGCAAGAAAAGAAAAATAGATGTGAGCATAGTATATGTAGTACATAGCAAGCATTTAGGAGTCCTTTCCAAAAAATTCCAAATTACTCCGATGTTCCAACAACCGTAAACTAATTTTGGATTCAAGGTACCTAGATATATGTTTCGATTAGTCCGATTTACTACCTTTTAATAAGATTTTTTTTCTATAATTTCAAGTTTAAAAACTATGGGATGGTAGCGATATCATAATTTATGCTAGTAAAATCCGTTAAACTAATTTCGGGTTCATTTTCTTCGTATATGGGTTTTGATTGATCTGACCTATTCTTTAATAAAATTTGTTTTTCCCTCTTGTAATTTGGAATATCGGAGCAATTTGGACTTAATAAAATTTAGTTTCCCATGCATGCATGTTTCACGAGAGTGACCTGCTAAATATAGGACGGTAAAGGTGCAACAAACACGGTGAGTTTGGAAGGACTAGTGGGCACGTTACATACTCTACGGGCCAGCCCAAGCCCAACACCGACGCGCATGGGAGAGGAGCTCCTCATCGCAGGATTTGCAGCGCTGCTTGTGCCGTGGATTTCGCCGGCCGCTTTCGAATAACGGGCGCAGAACTTTTCCCATCTCCATCCGTACCCGGCCCCCCTCCCCTACTCCCCTTCCCCATTCCCCTTATATAAAGGAGGTCACGTCCGCCGCCATGCATCTACGACCACGATCAGTTCAATCAATCTCCCACCAGTCCACCACAGCCCGGGCCATCCGGAGAGCAGAGAGACAGATCTCAGGAAGAGTTGCGAGCGCGACCGGCGGCGATGCAGATCTTCGTGAAGACGCTGACGGGGAAGACCATCACGCTCGAGGTCGAGAGCAGCGATACCGTCGACAATGTCAAGGCCAAGATCCAGGACAAGGAAGGTGCAGTGATGACCCATCTACTATCCCATCGCCTCCCCCGTCTCCCACCGCCTTCAATTTATCTGCTGTTTAGCTGCATGCATGTAGAAATCTTGCATGAATACATATGCTACTGGAGTCGCATGCAGCAAACTAATCAGTGGACCATGGAATATAATTAATCTGTCAATTTTTCAGGCATCCCGCCGGATCAGCAGCGGCTCATCTTCGCCGGGAAGCAGCTAGAGGACGGCCGCACCCTAGCCGACTACAACATCCAGAAGGAGTCCACGCTGCACCTCGTGCTCCGCCTCCGCGGCGGCGGCCGGGGAGGCTACCCCACCATGCGCGTCCCGTGGGACCTCATCAATCTTGCCCGCAAGCACAATGAGACGAAGATGGTCTGCCGCAGGTGCGTTAATTAACCGCTGCCTGATCCTGATCTAATCTTCTTCTGATCGACGATCTGTTTTCATGATTATATCTGCATGCATGTGGCATGAATGTCCATGGTTTAGTTTAGGTCGATGTAACTCAGTAGATCTGCGCGCGCGCGCTTGTGTTAGTAGTGCTCGTCGTCGATCCGGCTAGTTCATTGCAACCCACAGGCCACAGTAATATGCAATCGATATTAGGGCAATGGTGAAACTGGTAATTAGTGCCGTCGCGCAGTGATGTGAACTGCAACCCACACAATACCATGCAATGGAGATTAGGGCAATGGTGAAACTGATAATTAGCGCCGTCGCGCAGTGATGCGCTAACCTTTTAAGCTTTGGCTCTCATATATTTCTACATAGTTTGAAATATAAAAGTTACTGCATGCATAGATTTGTCTTGATATACGTTTTTGTAGTATCGTAAATCTATTTGATTTTGTAGATGCATCATGGAGTAACTGTCAAAGCTTCCAAATTATCAAGTACCATATTTGCTACTGTACGTACGTATTGTTACAATGAATCATTTAGTCT
This sequence comes from Paspalum vaginatum, assembly GCA_030272315.1. Classification (NCBI taxonomy): domain Eukaryota; kingdom Viridiplantae; phylum Streptophyta; class Magnoliopsida; order Poales; family Poaceae; genus Paspalum; species Paspalum vaginatum. The sequence continues at coordinate 7,025,878 of CM059013.1, read as the reverse complement.
CAGAGTTGTCTTTAGGAACTAGATAAACCCTCCAGATTTAGCTGTTTTTCTCTCCTTGCAGGTATCATGTTAGTCTTAGATCGATATGAGAACAACCCTCGCTTAACCTCCTTTCAGTCAAGGAGGCATTCTTGCAGTCCAGTCTTTATTTATTCAATTTTTGACTGAGGATCGATGCTAAGTTTTTTCCTCACTGCCTTTGATTTTCAGGTGCTATGCACGCCTTCACCCCAAGGCTACAAACTGCCGCAAGAAGAAGTGTGGCCACAGCAATGCGGTGAGCCTTAATTGTTCTTTATTTTTTCTGCCGCGCGTGTGTTTATTTAGGCCATCGTAGTAATAATCTCAAAGATACAGTATTTCATTCGTCATCTCTTAGTATCTCCTATGTTGTTCTTGATCCAAAAATAAAGTCATAAGTTATTTTAATTTCACGATGCTTGTCTTGAGTTTTCATAAGTTTGCATTGTGGCCCTTTCAGATGTGTCTGCTCAGACGTCAATGAAATTTCCTAGCTCAAGTTTTGTTTTTTTTATGTTACGCTTGCGGCGTGCTTGATCTTTTATACAGTATTATGCTCCATATCTGCGGCGTACTAAACCAACATTCCATGTCACAACAGTTTATTTGCGAAAATATATGTACCCAGGCAGCAGATTGCAATAACCAGCTGCTGATACTGACAGAATTATTAAGTTGGAACAATGATAATGTATTTTCGTCTGATCTGATATTTTCCAAACTTTCCTTTTCAGCTGAGGGCAAAGAAGAAGCTCATGTGAGCCATTTAGGAAGCTAGCTAGCAAGCGATCATCTGGAGACCATCCGAAAGCGCCATGTATCAGCTTAATAATTTTGTCTAAATTAAAGCTTCTACCAGTGTCCTATTTTAGATTTCCGAGTCGATGTTGAACCATGTTTTATTAGCACTGTTAAAGAAGCCAATGTCTTATGGTTGCATCCGCGGTAGTGACATGGTTACGATATGCTAGGTGGAAGGTTCTGATGGATATTGATCCTTTGGTTTGTTATTTGTTTTCTCTCATAAATGTCGGCGAATGAAATACACTGTTCATCTCTTGTATTTTGGTACAAGTAATGTAGCAGTGATAACTGATCGAAGGCTGGTTAACATGAAGCCAGTGGTTCTAGAAGGACGTAGACCAGTAATCTGTTCATCCTGGGGGCTCAAGCTGTAATTTTGTGCGTTCATGCGTCGATGAATGAAGAAATATGTTTTCAGTGAAACGTATAAAACAAATTTAAAAAATAGTTCGATCGCTCGAAAATTTTTGAAACCTTGCACACTCACAGTTTTATATATGAATGTGCATTGTCGCAGAAGTGGGATGCTAAGTCATTTTTTAATCATTAAAAAAAATCACAAAAGCTGCATTTGCACTGATTTTTTTTTTGTCAAATGCAGCCGAAATCTATGGTTTTTGTACGAATTTTTCAAAGATGTGTTTTATCCTAAATTTTGCAACAAAGCACACCCATTGATGCACTAGGGATGTGCCAGCAGGTTTCCACCAAAGATGTCGATTCCACCATATATTTTTTATATTGTTCGAAGCATGTTTGTCCATCCTGCAGGGTCTAGAGTAGAATAGTTTGATCCATGGATGATTTATATGGTTCGAAGCATGCATGTTGTTTCATCCAGAGTAGAATAGTCTCCTCCGATATGCAATAATATATGAATGCGTTTCTTTAGCTATGCTCTGAAGTGTTAGTGTTTTATGCATAAAGCTGACCAGGGTGATTCCAATTTGCAAGGAGTATTTTGTTGTGTGCGTGTGTAGGATCCAACCCATGCCCCCAATTTTTCATCCAACATGCTTCTCTTCTAGATGGTGCCAACTTCGTGCACTCGCGAATCAAGATATATAGAGATACTGAACAGATATACGAGCAATGCTAGCGAAAGACGACCATATGCTTGCATGGCCATAAATACCACTTAGGCTATGCTGACTGAATCCATCCTATTTTTTAGGCAAATCCTAAAAGAGAACAATCACAAGAAAAAGGCTCAATTCAAACACAATCGGTTAGTAGGGGAATCGTAAGTGGAAAATTTTAATCACAACCAACGATATTTCATTGAATGAAATGTCAGGCATCTAACTCACTAGACTTCTTAGGGCGGACAAATTGCATAAAACAGAAGCAGGGATTGCACTTACTTTTCTTTAGAGGAACCAAGTTTTTATTTCACATGTACTATTAAAAAAAAGATTGCATTGGATTTGTGAAGTGTACTGACTAGCAGTACTACTCTACTCGGTCAGCACATTCCTTATGGGCCGTTCTCCAGGCCCGGCCCGACAAAAGCCCGAACAGCCTTCGCCTTTGCCGTTGCACTGGGGTTTTCGTGGCGCGCGCGTCAGTGCGTCACCCTGTCACCCACTCCCCCACAGCCCCACTCCACCGCCGCGACCGCGAGGGGAGCCTATGCTGAGCCTCCCCTTCCGTTCCGTTGTGGCCGCGCGACGCCCCGCTACGACCTCCCCTTCCCTACAAAAGGACACCACGTCCCTAGCCATCACCATTTCACCGCTCCACTCCTCCACTGCCGCCGACGCCACCACTCACAAACCCTGCCTCGTACGCACTCTGGAGGGGAGACGGAGCGATCAGGAGGAAGCGAGTGAGCGAGCAAGCCACCGGCGGAGATGCAGATCTTCGTGAAGACGCTGACGGGGAAGACCATCACGCTCGAGGTGGAGAGCAGCGACACCATCGCCAATGTCAAGGCCAAGATCCAGGACAAGGAAGGTACGTACAACACCGTACCACCAGCGCCTCGTGTCCTCTGCTTCAAAGTCGAAAGCTTTGCTCCTTTATCTTTGGCCTCGATGTGTTCTAGTTACATGCCATCTCGTGCCTTGCTGTTTCGTGATCATCGACGTGGTTGGGTTTATTGCGCCCTCCGATCTTTTCCTCCGGTCGGTCCTCCCTGCGCTGTTTCGTTAGGCTGACAACGCGAGCCCCAACCTACCCCATACGTGCTTGAAAGCTTGCGCCTTTTTTGGCTTTTGATGGTTCATAACCGGCCCTTGCATGAACTGGAATAATGCTTGAAAGCTTGCTCTTTTCTTCCTTTTTTTTTTTGGCTTTTGATGGTTTATAACCGGCCCTTGCAAGAACTGGAATAATGCTCCAAAGCTTGCTCCTTTTTGGCTTTTGATGGTTTATAAACACGGCCCTTTGCATGAACTGGAATAATCTATCAGCTGCGATGCTGTTCCATATGTTCCAGCATGTTGTGATGGGTTAACTGATCACTACTGTGGCTGACCGCGGCCTTCATGTCGCTATGTCCGATTTTGATGGTTTGGTTAGAACAAAGAACCTTCATATTTCAATCTGAACATATTTGAACTGAAAAGACAAAAACTTTCTTTTCGGTCAGGTCAAGCACAGGGCTTGGTTGCCTTTATTGTACTAAATCTTTATATGCTTCTCCGGGGTAATAATCGGGGTGAGGTGGTACGATCGCATTCTTGGCAACTCCAGACTTCATCTGAACTGATCAGATCCCTGTTTCCGAACTCGGAGTCGAATCTATGTAGCGAACTAATCGGCCATGGAAATCTTTGCTTACAATCAATTTATTTGCATTGCAGGCATCCCGCCGGACCAGCAGCGGCTCATCTTCGCCGGGAAGCAGCTGGAAGACGGCCGCACCCTGGCCAACTACAGCATCCAGAAGGACTCCACGCTGCACCTCGTGCTCCGCCTCCGTGGCGGTGGCAGGGGTGGCTACCCCACCAGAAGTGTTCCGATGGACCTCATCGACCTTGCCCGCAAGAACAATGAAGCCAAGATCATCTGCCGCAAGTACGTATCGAGGCCTCTCGCCTAATTCTACTGATCTCTTCTGTATACGATGTCATCATTCCATTTGATACTGTATGCATGGTCTGTTGCTTGGTGCGTGGCTTTGTTTAACATCGAGGTACAGGTACTTAAATTCAACCCAGGGGGTCGCTCTGCATGTGGTCCAGTCCTCTGTTTCACTGCTTTCAATTTATATAAGTACATGTAATGATATTGATTTTTTTTATAAAAAGGCAATGACATTGATGCAACGATATTTATGAACTGCAAATTAGTTTCATGTGCTTACGCCATGATACGATAAATTGATAAGTGCAAAATGAAAAGCTTGATACATGCCCTCCAATTCCGGCTTGTTTTTTTTATAATTAGATAACCGATCTCAGATTCTCAGTACACAACCTTGTTAGTATAGTTATTGGTAAATACAATGATGAATCATAAGATATGCACAGTTGCCTTATGTATGAGCTAGCTAATAATCACAGCAAATCTTTTTGGTCATTTTATTATTCCCATTTGTATACGTTTGTTCATTTTAGTACTAAGCTCCATGTTACTCACTCGTTTGCGTTATTATGTCTATTTTCTGACTGGAACTTAAGGATATGTAGTTGTGTGCCTATTCAACCCCTTTCTTTAGCTTAAGACTCTGCTTGCAATGTCTTTGCAGGTGCTATGCTCGCCTTCCCCTCAGGACCAAAAACTGCCGCAAGAAGAAGTGTGGCCACAGCAATGAGGTGATTTAGCCCTGTTCTCCCCTGCCATAAGTGTTCTATATGTAGACCAACATTATTAATGTTCTTGGGTTTACAGCATTGCTCTTGATCATGTTCTTGGTTTCGTAGCATCACCCATGCTAATCACCTCAGTCATCATATGATACTGGTTTAAGAGTTGATATAAAATGCCATTGCTGTGGTCAAGTTATGTTGATAGTGCTGTATCAGTTTATATGTTAATGGAGTTTACTACTCAAGCTCATTTATTTTACGTAATGCTTGCTCTAGTTTCTTTATTAGTCTATATCTGCTATATCTATGTTGAACCATGTGCTGTTTTAGAACAATATGTTGAACAACTAAGCAGCATAGTGTTTTGCTGTTCATTATTTGACTTTCCCCCAACATTACTTTTCAGCTGAGGTCAAAGAAGAAGTTCATCTCCAAGTTTAACATGATTTGAGAAACGAGTGAAATGACATTCTGGAGTGCCACTGAAAGCATCACGCATGAGTTGAATCAACTTGTCTAGACATTTCTACCATCAGTGCTAGTTTTATCCTAGTTTTAAGTTTCCATCTGCATGCTGAACCTTAATTACCCTTTCGAATACTCTGTGCTGCTTTGGTGCATGCAGTGGCATGCCTATGATATGCTAGTGAAATTTCTTTGGGCTGGCTGGAACCTTTGTCAGTCTTTCTGAATGGTGAATTCTTCAGGAGGATGAGAACAACTAGTTTGATAGCATCTACTTATCTACTATCCATATGCTTTGTGTTTTCTCTTGTGTGAAACTGAATAGCAGGGGCATGTGATCTTGAATAATCACTAGTGATAGTAACATTTGCTAGTGATCTGTGACAAAACTGAAATAGCAGCAGCGGCAACAGTAGCTGGTGATGAACCTGATTTGAGGTATTTGAGTCTTGAGTCCTGACCGTTTGGATAGGACGGTAGGTGTGCATTTGGATAGGATTGGCTCTGTTTCATCGATAAGTTTTGTTGAGCACTGAACCCTTGAGCAGTACAACAGTAGCAAATTGCGCTATTAACTTAGTGGCTCGCCAAGTTTTTTTGGCTGGATGCTGAAATTTTTGTCACTTTCTGGATACTTGAGCTGTTCAGTTTGGAAGAAGAGGGATGATGAGAATTACTAATTGGATAGTAGCATCTATATGGTTTCTGTTGTTTCCTATGTGAACTGCAGATGCTCCATCCAGAGCATTCACTCGTTAGTGACGACCTCACCAGCAGAATCAGAAGCATTGCTAGTAACCAATGACGAGCACAACTATTTAGCAGCATCATTAAGTACCTTACCTCTGGCTCTGAGTGATAAACTTGCGTATAGCATTTGAGTCCACCCTATCGAGGTGTTGGTTAGGAAGGTACTGGGTTGCAGGCAGTGATTCTAAAGAGACAGAAAACGAATGTCTGAAGGAGCTTAGGCCTTGGGAAATAATAAACGGTTCTATCTCTGCATATGCATGTTTTAGTTGTGCTCTGGACTGGCTGTGTTCCATACATAGTTTTTTTTTTAAACACTGGATCCTTGGTATATATATATATTTTAACACTGAATCCTTGGGCAGTATAGTAGTGACTTGCTATATTGGGAGTGAGGACTGATCGAGGTGATTGGCAATTGTTTGCGGCCCTAGATGGGATCAGATGTAGATGGAAGTCTTTTTTGGGGAGTAGTTATGCTTGACATGGCCGAAATTTTTGGTTTGAGCAGGGGAGTTTAGGAGCGTGAGCGTGGCATAATGGTTCGGTGTGCTGGAGGCCTGGAAGGCTGGAGCCTGGAACAATGAATGAAAGAACGAGCCTCTGAAGTTTTGGCCAACCATGCGGCTATGTGACCACTGCCATTGCCTGCAACTGCAACGCCCGGGCTGAAGAAGTTCATGTAAATGCGGATGCCGGCGAAGAAGAGGGCACCTACAGGGCTACAGGCCTACAGCAGGGCCCTGAGAAGAAGAACCCTTCACTGTCTGATGCAATGTGCACGGTAATTGCCACAGTAACGACGTCTCTCTCACTCCCTAATCCAATGCTGCGCTGTAATCGCAACAGTAAAAGAAGCCCTCTAAACACACCCTGACCCAATGTACTAGCACGCTAGAAGTCCTCTAAACACTCCGATGTCCTAATTCGATGTTCACTGTAATTACCACAGTCGAATTGTAGAAAAGTGGACCATGTTCTCACAAGGGGAAGAAGGGAAATAGAGGTCATCAGAGTTACCAATGATCACCAGACTAGAGCATGCGGAGTCAAAAAGGGGAAAGCTAGACGAAAGTAATCAATCAGGCGTCCACTTTGTTTCAGAAATCGATACTAGACTAGACTAGATGCTGGCTTGGAAGTTGAAACCAAATTCAAGCCCCAGAAAGCAAGGCAAAATGATCATACTACTTTATGCTGCAAAGCTAGAAGAAATCGAAGAACAAATCGGCTTTTTCTCACTGTTCCCTACAGCGAACTGCATCCAGATCACGATCCACACGGCTAACGTAACCATTCAAGAGCCCACAGAATGCATTTTCAAAATTACTGGGCTCGGTTCATCCGACCCTCGTCTCCGGCGGACCAGCGAGCAGAGCAAGGTGGAACTGGAAGCAGCTGAACGCTGCCTCCATCCATTGGAACCAAACGCCATGGATATGATTTCTGCAATGCCATTGAGCAGAATAGCATGAGGAGGAACTGATGGACCCTTGGGAGGAGGAGGAGGCCCGCGCCAATCAGTGGCTGGAGTTGGGGCCGTAGCAGGCGCCGCGGACAGGATTCCAGAGCCACTGCACGAGGAAGCGCCGCCCGTTGACGCCGTTGACGTTGTAGGTGGTGCCGTCGGGCGCGCGGGACACGTTCCCGACCAGGCCGCCCACGCCGCCTCCGTCGCCGTACACGCCCAGGCACAGGTCCGCGATCTCCGTCGGCGCCGTCGGCGTGTCCCCGGCGTACCACGCGTTCACCAGCGGGTTCGTCGCCATCTCCGCCAGCTCATGCCCCAGAACGATCACCATCCCGTCCACCCCGGGGTCGCCGTTGGGCGGCCGCAGCACCGCCTGGGCTCCCCCTCCTCCCCCGTACTCGGCGGCGGCGAACGGGTACGCGCACTTGCCCGGGCACTGCGTGCCGCTGTTCCCGACCCACGCGTACGGCACCGTGACCCCGACCACGGACGCGAAGGTGAAGTAGTGGAAGCCGCAGACGGCGCGGCAGAACTCGTCCATCTGCACGTCGGGGGACGTCAGCACCAGGTACGCGCCGCTGTAGGGGTCCAGCGGCAGCGGGTCCGGGTACGCGTACACCGCCGACCGGATCACCGACTGCACGTCGATGCGCCGGAGCGAGGCGCCGTGGGAGTAGCCCGCGTCGGAGTGCTCCCCGGCGACGGCGAAGGCGCCCGTCACGTTGGCGCCCGACTGGTCCGTGTACAGCCGCGGCGTGCGCGCCCACCAGTCGGAGACGGCCGGGAACGGGGCCGGCGCCGAGAGCGAGGCCAGGAAGTCCCGGAGCACGGCCTGCGCCGCGGGCTCCCACCGCCCGTACCAGATGAGGTAGAGGTTGGTCGGCGACCCGGACACGACGGGCCCCATATGGTACTGCATGTCCACCAGCTGGTTCCCGTCAACAAGGTAGTCGGGGCGGTACACCGCCGCGCACCGGACAGCGGCGAGGTTGTTGCTGGAGATACAGATCACCGCGGTGGCGGCTGCGGCGAGGAGGAGGGAGGGGTGGCGAGGGAGCAGCCTCCCCATTTTCGGTGGGATGTGTGGGTTACTGGAGTGAAGTGTGGGCTTTTTTAGTGAGCGAGTCTGCGAGTGACGAGCTGGCCAGCTGGGTTTTTGGTGGTTTTTTTGAGTTTGAACCCTCACGCTTTTTATAAAGAAAAAAAACGAAGTATTGGGTGCAGTATTGAACAGATCACTGCATTAATACAATAAGACTTGTATTTATGTTCAGGAGACCAATAAATTTCAAGCACTTTTAAAATTTGTACATTAGGCCACTTTTTACGTGGCAGAACCGCCTAGATTAATCCGGATTTAGGCTTATTCACCAGATCCGGACTAACTTCGGTAGTACTTCAGGATTTAAGGTTACTGACTTGGCCTTTCCATCCTGGATCGAGCTTGGTCCTTGGGGCGACTCTCGCAGGAATCCACAGTTTAAAACATACACAACTACATTTATTACATAGAGTTGAAATATTACAACACAGGGTTCGTTACTTATTACATCAAGGTCGGAAGTTCATCCGCCCTTTTCAAAAGTTACCGTATTTTAAGAAGTTTACTCCAAACTACCCACTGTGCCGCCCAAGATGTAGTGATGCTTCCTTCAGAAGAAAGGAGGAGCGAGATAAGGATCCCATTCGAACAGAGTATACTCAGTTCCTGTAAAAAGAGCAGGCAAGAAGCCAGCAGAGCTATGAGTTGATCCTTAGCTTTTAAAGTGACCATCTCTTTTATTATAGCCCTGTTATACTAGGTAATACCTATTCTGCTAGCAAGCAACAATCACTCTTCAAAACATTCATTAAGAGGTCATTTCATCTGTTACTACTGATGTTGGTCGCGATCAGGCAGCTTACAATCCGGCAAACCACAGACGATTCGAATCGATTTTTCACTTCTCGAGAGGGATACGAAGACACCCGTCATATGCGTGTGCACTGACCCCGCATACGACAACCAACATCCAATGCCACCTAGTCGGAACCATCCTTACCGAACCCGGGTGTTAGTCCTTCGACACCCGCCCAACCTCCTCCTTTCAGTTGGTCTCGTCTAGTTCCGCACTTAGGTACAACAGGACGAGGGGTTTACCGGAGCCTGTTAAGGACAGCAAGTGAATGAGGCGTGTTCGGCCCAACCAGGCCACACATCGGACAGCCTTATACGACACAGGCAGGATCAGGGTCCATGGCAATACTCATAACATGAAATATCTGAAAAGCGAAACTAATCCCGCCGCATGTCTATCAAATTATTAGCATCATTCTCATTCTTAGCCCATTAACTTTAGTAAAAGAATTCCGTTCTAGACCTACGCCACCTAAGCCATCTATTGCGTATAGGAGCTTTATGCAGGACATTGGGTAACCATGCTCTAGGGTTTCAACCAACTCCTAGCTCGAGTGCACAAGCATAACCCATTCTTATTTAAAGGACTCAAGGAAAGGGCGATGCACCGGGGCTTGCCTTGGGTCAAGGGATCGGTGTCGGTGGTCGGCTCGCAGACTGCTCCCTCCGGGGCGGTGGATGGCTCGGATGCACCGGCTTCGGGGGCTTCTGCTGCGGTGGAAGACTCTTCAACTGGAGTTACTGGGAGTAGCATACCTAGGATGATGACATGCAGGAGTTTGAAAGATGAGGATGATCAACCTGTTGAAAAAGTAAAACGTACAATTTTCTAAAGAAAAAAAGGGTGGTCGGGGTTAAACATCTGGGCCTTCAGGGCTTAACTAACTGTCCAAGGGCTCGAATAAATTTTCTATTATTTTTAAATATTTTTAAAAGCTTAAATGAATTTTCTAGGAATTTTTGAATAATTTAAAAGTATTTTAGAATTAATTCCATATTTTTAATCCATTTCTATGAATTTTTTCTGTATTTTCTAAATTTAAAATCTAATTTTAAAATTACATATGCATTAGTTTAATTTCTTTTTAGAAACACATAATATTTATATGAATAAATAAATAAATAAATAATAAATTAATCTAAACAGATTAAATTAAATTAAAGATTAGATAACTAAACAGAATTAAGAAAATATAAATCAAAAATCGAATTTGATTTTGGCCCAGCCCATAAAAAACAAAATAAAAGTTCATTTCTCCCCCCTCTCCCTTTTCAGCTCAGCCAACCTGCCGAGCGGGCTGGCGGCGCACCGGGGCGGACGGCCCAGCTTGATCGGCGTCACCCGGTGGCCTGGTGCGCCGCGCGTGCGCGACGCCGGTGACCACGACGCATGGCCGAGGCCGGAGGGCCTCGCCGGCGGTGGCCTCGAGCGCGGCGCGCGCTTCTCCTCTCTTTTCCCTTCCCTTTCTCCCCCTTTCCCCTCCCTCTTCCCCGTTTGCGCACGCCGGCCGCCGCGGCATGGCGCCCGCCCGCGCAACGCGACGGCGAGGTGGCCTCGCGATGGCGGTGGTTACCACCGGTGCCAACGCTTCCCCGCGCGAGGTACGTGCGGGCGCGGCGCACCCGGTGCGCCCGTCCGCTGAAACCCTAAGGATCCGCGCGCGCGAGGAACGGGGCGGCATCATGCGACGTGGCCGCGGCGCCCAAGCTAGGCGCCGAGCTCTAGCATGCTCGGGCCGGCAATAAACTACGGTGCAGGAGGGGATGAGGAGGCGGGGAGATGATGCGGCTCACCTTCGCGGGCACGGGGACACGGCGGAGGAGGGAATGGCGACGGCGGCAGTGGCATGGCACGGGGCACGGGCGGGGAGCAGCGAACGGGGTGTGCTCCCCCTTGCTCGGCCGGGCGTAGTAGAAGCCCCATCCCCGCGGGTCCCACCTATCAGCGCCGCCTAATAGGGGGCGCGGGTGGCGAGCGGGTTGGCCGCCACGCGGGCCGCCGCCTTCGGCTTGGCCGGGCCCAGCGGGCGCGCGGCCACGGGCTGCCACCTGGCTCGGGGATTTATTCCCCTTTCTCTTTTTTTAACTTTAGCTTTTTGCAAATTAACCCCAAATTTTTACCATTTCAGGCTAGGGTTCAAATACAAAAATTCAAGGGCTAAAATTAAGCTACCCTTTTGCACTTTTCCTCTTGAAGAAACTAAAAAATTTTAAATCTTGAAATTTGAATTTGAACCTAGTGCTTTTAAATTTTAGGGAACATATCGCCTAGAAATTCCTTAGGCGGCTCTTGATACGGTGTATCACAGCCTTCCTCCCTTAAGAAAATCTCATCCCGAGATTTAAAAGTGACTAAGAGATACAGGGAAAGTGTTTAAAAGTCAAGGAGGTGAACTTATTAGCTTGGCCTTTTTGGAATTGCGCCCAAAAGTCTGGATATTCCTTTTGTAGGACATGCTCAGGCTCCCAGGTAGCCTCTTCTGCCGTATGATGATGCCATTGCACTTTGTAAAACTTGATTGCTCGTCGGCGGGAAGCTCTTTCTTTTATGTCCAAAATCTTGCCCGGATATTCTTTGTATGTTAGATCAGACTCTATTTGAAGCTCTATATGGTCTACTTCTTCTGGAGGTACTTGCGACCATTTCTTAAGCTGAGAGACATGGAACACATTGTAGACTGCCGCCAATTGAGGGGGTAACTCGATTCGATAGGCCACTGGACCGCACCTCTTGATAATTGGAAAAGGTCCAATATACTGAGGGACTAACTTGCCGGTGACACCGAATCGATGAACTCCCTTCATACGAGATACTTTAAGGTATACAAAATCCCCTACTTCAAACACCAATGGTCTTCTTCGTTTGTCTGCATAGTTCTGTTGGCGAGCTTGCGCAGCTTTCAACTTAGCCTGGATAAACCGGACTTGCTTCTCGGTAGCCATTACTAACTCAGGACCAAAAGTTACCCTTTCTCCAGGTTCTGACCAATTCAAAGGGGTTCGACATCGCCGTCCATAGCGGGCTTCAAAAGGGGCCATCTCTAAACTCTTCTGATAACTGTTATTATAAGTGAACTCTGCCAAGGGTAAGCAAGACTCCCAATCTGAACCATAAGTCAAAGCACAGGCTCGCAGCATATCTTCCAAGACTTGATTAATTCTCTCCACCTGGCCACTGGTTTGAGGATGGTAAGCCGAGCTGTGGATAAGGGTAGTACCTAAGGCTGCTTGTAATTGCTCCCAAAAGCAGGCAATGAATTGCGGACCGCGATCGAAAACAATAGTCTTAGGCACCCCATGTAACGCTATTATGTGTTGTAGGTATAACTCTGCCAGTTGTTGAGCTGAATACTGGATACTCACAGGAATAAAGTGGGTTGTTTTGGTTAACCGGTCTACGATTACCCAAATAGAATCCTTCTTTCTGCAGGTTTTAGGTAAACCCACAATGAAATCCATATGGATATCTTCCCACTTCTAACTAGGGACTGGCAAGGATTGCAAAGGTCCTGCATGTCGTAGGTGATCCGCCTTTATTCGCTGGCAGACGTCACATTCTGATACATATTTTCCTATTTCCCTTTTCATGCGAGTCCACCAGAAACGCTGTTTTAGATCTTGATACATCTTGGTACTGCCCGGATGAATAGTGTAACGGGAGGTATACGCCTCTTCCATAATCTTCCTTCTAAGATTTGTGTTCTTGGGCACCACCAGACGATTCTTAAACCAGAGTATTCCCCCTTCTTTAACCTCGAAAGGTAATTCTTCGCCTTCAGCGAGCCTTCTTTTTAAATGTTACACCCCTTTGTCCAAGTTTTTGGGCTTGAATCACTTGGTCCTTAAGAGTGGGTTCCAACTGAAGAGCAGTCACTACTCCGGGCTGCATAATTTCTAGATTCATCTTTTCCATTTGCTCACAAAGAGATTCTGTTGAAGGAGATAAAGTGGAGTAATTACAATGAGCCTTACGACTCAGAGCATCTGCAACCACATTGGCCTTTCTAGGATGATAATGAATTTCCAAATCGTAATCTTTGATCAACTCCAACCAGCGGCGTTGCCGCATATTCAACTCGCTTTGGGTAAATATATATTTTAAACTCTTATGATTCGTGTAGATATGGCAAATATTCCCCAGTAGGTAGTGGCGCCAAATTTTTAAGGCATGAACCACTACTGCTAATTCTAGATCATGAGTGCGATAGTTTTCCTTATGCTTCTTTAACTGACGGGATGCATAAGCTATGATTTTTCTTTCTTGCATCAATACACATCCCAGTCCAATGCTCGAAGCGTCGCAATATACTTCAAAAGGTTTAGCGACGTCTGGCTGGACCAACACTGGGGTAGAAGTAAGTAATTTCTTCAAACTTTGAAAAGCCTAATCACACTCGGGTCCCCAGATGAACTTCACATTTTTCTGTTGTAGTTTGGTCATTGGTTTGGCTATTCTAGATAAGTCTTGAATGAATTGACGGTAGTAGCCGGCCAAACCTAAGAAACTTCTGACTTCGGTAACAGTACTTGGGGTTTTCCAGTTTAAAACCTCTTCTATCTTTTTGGGATCTACTTCTATCCCATCGACAGAAAGGATATGGCCCAAGAAGGAGATCTTATTTAACCAGAAAGCGCACTTGCTGAATTTGGCAGTATAGTTTATGTTCCCTTAATCGGGATAAAACCACACGCAAATGTTGTTCATGTTCTCCCTTGGTCTTAGAGTAGATCAGAATGTCATCGATAAAGACCACTACAAATTTATCTAACTCCGGCATAAAGACGGAGTTCATCAGATACATGAAGTATGCCGGGGGATTAGTCAACCCAAAAGACATTACCAGATATTCGTAGAGACCATATCTGGTAGAGAAAGCGGTTTTGGGTATATCTTCCTTTTTGACCTTAATCTGGTGATACCCCGATCTAAGATCTATTTTTGAGAAGACCTTGGCTCCCAACAGCTGATCAAATAACAGATCGATTCGAGGAAGGGGATATTTGTTCTTAATGGTCACCGCGTTGAGGGGGCGGTAATCCACACACATTCTTAGAGACTTGTCCCTCTTTTTCTCTACAAAAAGAGCTGGGCAACCCCAAGGGGAGGTACTGGGACGGATAAAACCCTTTTTAAGAAGGTCTTCTAGCTGTACTTTCATTTCAGCCATCTCCCTCGGAGCTATTTTGTAAGGTTTCTGGTAAATAGGAGCCGTGCCTGGTACTAGCTCTATGGAAAACTCAATTTCCCTATCAGGTGGTAGTCCCAAAAGTTCTTCTGGAAATACATCCAGAAACTCACACACCACTGGGATGGATGCTAACTCAGGGCTGACAACTGAATTTACCACTGGTATCTCTTTTTCTACTCGGGGAAGTGAAACATGCACCAGGGTATTATTAGGGGAAATAACCCGTATGGTGCGAGCAGTGATATCCATAACTGCTCGGTGAGCATTCATCCAGTTCATTCCTAGGATGACTGGTATATCGTGCCCTGGTAGCACGATGGGTTGGATTTTGAAAAGTTTTCCACCCAAGTCCAATTGCAAGTCCCTAACCACTTGGTTAGTTAGCAATTCCTGACCGGGAGCCGTGATGAGGTACCCTTGTCTAACTGGGGATATTGAAAAACCTCGACTATATGCATATGCATGACTGATAAAGGTATGCGATGCTCCCGTATCAAATAAAACTTGAGTAGGCAGATCATTGATTAAGAACGTACCGGTCATGACTGCTTCTCCCTCCGGTAGCTCTTCCATTTGCATATACTGTACCTTGCCCGCTTTCGGGGCAGGGCCCTTCTTCTTGAAGGTATATTGAAGATTTCCACCGGAGGTTGGGGCAGATGGGCGGAACCCCTGACCTTGACGAGGATATGGGCAGTCCTTCGCATAATGGTTGGGCTGTCCACAATTATAACAGTTGCTGCCCGGTGCTAGAGCACGAGGGATAGAGGTACCCGGGTGCCCGTGGACGAGGGGGCTGCGACTGTGGCCTCATAATCCACTGTCGCGGAGGCTGATTGGGCTGTGGGGCTGACCGAACCATCCACGAGGGACGGTAAGTGGGGAAGGCATACCTGGGCGATTGATATACCACCCATGGTCAACTGCTCGATCCCTCGGTGGCCCTCTTGCGTTTCTTCTCTTCTCCATACACCCGGAGCCTTTCTTCCAGCTGGATAGCATCATTTACCATCTGATGAAAACTGGGGGTAAGACATATTCATCCTCGCCCTCATGCGAGGAGACAGACCCCATGAAAAATACATCTTTTTAGACTCATACCCATCAACCAGAGCAGGAGCATACTGAGCTAGGTGGTTGAAGGCTTGGATATACTCTAGGACTGTCTTATTACCTTGTTACAAGCTCAGAAATTCCTGCATTTTTATTTCCACTAGACCTTCGGGGATATGATGGTCCTCGAAAGCCTTGCGGAATTCTTGCCATGTAAGTTGCTGGTTGGGTTGCAAAGAAGCTTGGTATGTTGCCCACCAGGTTCCAGTAGGTCCTTGTAACTTTTGAGCAGCGAACATAACCTTTTGTTGATCCGAAAGATTTGGCAGAAGCTCAAACATGCCCTCTATGGTCCGCACCCAATGTTTGGCATCCATCGGATCTGGTGCACACTGAAAAGCCAGCGGATGGAGAGCTTCGAAGTCCAGGAAGGTCACTCCTGCCTCCCACCCTCGGCACTGGTTATCTTGCATTAATTGCTGTTGAGTGAGTTGGCTTTGAGTCAAGAGCTTAATTAAACGATCATGGCAGTCCAAGACTTCTGCCATGGTGGGATGAGGTGGGGGTGGTGGAGGAATTTCGCCGGAATGGTCACCAGCCATCTGCGGAGCACAGAAGTTGAGACGACCTAAGGTTACCATTACACTTAACAGTTGAGAAGATTCAGGTACACAAGATCTAACACCTTTTATTGAAAGCAAAACAACCACCAGCGTGCTTAACACAAACATTTTTACATAACTTGTTCAAGCCACACTTAGCCAATATCACCATGCAGTCATACAACCACTACTAACTTACTCAAAGCAACAACCCATACTGGCGGCTAATTTTACAACATCAGATGCCCATACATCGAACCCACTGCAATCCACTTTTCAAGTGCCACTATGGCCCACTGAATTCTCATTCACATCTGAGTCGTACCCTATGCCAGGAGCAGGGGCAGATGGTGGTCCAACAGAACCGGAAGCGACCCCTGATGTGGCGGAACCGCCGATTTAATCCGGGCTAAGCACACCTGCCACCTCTGGCTTGCAGTGCAATTAGACCGAACTAAACCCGGTCGTCCGTCGAGAGTCATTCGACTCCCGATGTACCATTTTCCCAGAGGAACCGACATCATACACATCCAGCCCACAATGGAGCCACAACAGATACATCATCTCAGGCAGTTGAATATAGCATATATAAACTTGTTTTTCAAACTGGTTCGAAATAATAACACGAGTTTCAACATATTACCATACGAAAGTCAAGTTTGAAACAGATAGCGGAAGCGAATTTGAAAACGTCTCACAGCGGAATGAAATACTTTACTAGTCTTCATGCAACGTTGATCGAGATGAGCAGCACCGAGCCCACCGGTACGACCCTCCTCCAAGTAGTTGTCCAGATGTCGCCGGTACCTGTTCTCAAAAGGTGGGGGCAAACCCTGAGTACTAATTACTCAGTAGGACTTAATGGATTGGCTTACGGCTGAAGCAAAGCTTGCTTACTAGCATGTGGATCCTTAGCCATTGATTTTAAACAGTGGTATATCAATATAGAGTATCAAGATTCATCTTTTGCATATGACTCCAATATAATAACTTGCAGGAATGTAAGCAATACAATACAAACATGTAGTATTTGAAAACATGAGTAACGGATATAATATATTCAAGTAGTTACTACGCTGCCCGACAGTGATATTGGCATTCCCACACCTGGTTGGCATCAGCGATTCGAATCGATTTTTAATTCCCAGGAATAACTATCATACCAGGGGTATATGCTTACTAGCCATCGCGTTCCAACATATAGTCCCCATCTCCACCTGTCTTGTCCCAAGATTCAAAGCGCCCCCACCTAACCCCCGGGTTATGCCCCCTCAGGAGCGATACCACAGTTCTCTGGGTCAGCCCTCCCTCGAGCACAAGCACCCCCGGGCCCATCGGCCTCCAGCAAGTGGATGGGCGGAGCCTCGAAAACTCCGGACAAACCCAGGTAAGACTTCACCGGTCCCATTTCCCGGTTAAGCACTTTAGCAATGTTATGCCGAACAGCAGGCGAACAGCGGACGGGCCTTAAACGACTCGGGCGGAGCCAAACTCACACTACATAATAAAATTATTCTCCGCCCGGTCTCCATTTAAATCATGAGCATAATATTACTTTCTCAATAGTAAAAGTTTCGTAACCTTTGAAATCACCTACGCGACGAGTGACTCCTTTCACTCGTGTCTACTCGCACCTAGCAGAGCCTAGGCAACTCGTCCTACGAACTCTATATATAGGTGCTAGGGCCAGGGTGGCCAGGAGGTCTAATGCAATTGTTTTCAATCAACTCCTAGTGCGGATGCGTAATGAAATAATCAATCATCATATTAGCGGGGAGAATTCATGGTCCTGCCTACCTTTGCTTATTCTTATCAAAACCAACAAACTAAACTATGTTAGTTTGCCGGGTTGTGGTGCTTTGCCCCAGGCAACCCCTTGAATCACGGACGGATTTAATCAGCGACACACCGTCTTCATCTTGATAGAGAAGCCAAACTCCTGCTCGAGAAGTTGCTGTAGTTAGCAATCCTATATGCATGATCAAGTGCAAGATGGATGCAACGGATGCTCATGATGCTAGGGAATTATGAAAAACAATGCACCACATGTTAATAAGTTGAAACATGCGACATCTATTTTCCAATATATTCATTTTAACATATTTCTCATGTAACTCGAAACAGTAGCAATTAATTTCATAGCAATACTTTCCGGAACCTAAACTTAACCATTAATTACCATGATTTTTCTCGGAATTTATTTCGCACAATAAAGTCACTTTCTCCCATTATTCATTTTAACAAGCAATTATATGTCTTTTTCAAAACAGCAACCAAAACTTACATGCAGAACTTGAAACTTTAAAAATGGACTAAATATGCAACATAGAGCATCTACAAATTTCAGGAGAATATTTGGAGCACTTTTTACGTAGCAAGTATGTCCACTCTTGTAAAATGCACAAAATAAATCCATGAGGGTAAAATGGTAAACTGACAGCATATTCTAGGGTTACCAAAAATCACATAAACCCTAAATAACATTATAAAGCTACTGACCAAGTTTCATGATTTTTGGAGTCCATTTATATCACTTTTGGCATTTGTTTTGTTTTAACATGCATGCAAGATCTAGGGGCAAGACTGTCTTTTCCCACACAACCATCATACTCATTATGTAGATCTAGTAATGAGGAGCACAACGCAATTGAGTTTGTATTTTTATCATTTTTATTCTATTTTGTATGAATTTTCAAAGCTCTCAGATTTTAGGAAAGGCTAAAAATCCGAAAATCATCTGAGTCAGGGACCTAAACGGAAATATCCATAGACAACAGGGGCTAGCTTGCAAGTTATTCAAGACTCAATGTACAGGGCCTCGGAATAGAACATAGATCTATGAAAAGACGAGGGCTAAATTGAAAAATCGCGTCTTCTTCTTCGTGTTCGTCTCCTACCTCGAGCAGGACAGGAGATGGCCGGCGGCGTGCCCTGTACCCGGCCGGAAAAGGCGCGGAGACCTACTGCGGGTGTACGGGGAGAGAGATGAAGGCCAGAGGAGCACTTACCCCTTACCTGCAGTGACCGAAGGTGGCCGGAACGGCGCGGCGACGAAGCACGCGAACATGGAAACTTCGGCGACGAAATTTGGGGCAGTAGAGAGGTTCTTGCGGCCGGGACTAGGGGAATTTGGTGGCGCGGTGGATGGAGAAGTGCGGCATGGTGTTAGGGAGGTGAGGGGATGGCCGCTCGGCGCCGCGCTGGAGCTTGGCTTGAGCTCATCTATGGCGTGCAGCAATGGAGCAGAGGAAGAACGAGAGGAGCAAGCAGAGGGGAGGCCGAGTGAGAGGGAAATGGAGAAGGAGGCCGCGTTCGGCCTCGCCTTTTGGCCGGGGTCGCGGGCAGGCGCGGACAGGGCCAGCGGGCGCGTGGCCGGCAGCGCCAGATGCTGACAGCCGCGTGCGGGCGTGCTCTGCGCGCGGCTGGCTGGTCGGCCGAGTGGGACCCACTCGTCAGTGACACGAAAGGGAAAAAATAAATTCGGAAAATTGAAAAATGCTGTTTGACTGCTGAGACATGTTTTAGAAATTGTTGTTTTTGAACATCCTAGAAGCCGAATTTGACAAAACCCAAAATACAAAAGTTGTTCTACTCTTCCAGATCTACAACTTTGTCAAAAGTCTTGGTACTAGGTTCTATTCAAAATTTGTGGGTTTGAATGAATTCAAATCTGGAGCTCTAGTTTGACCAACTATTCCTTAAATTTTTAAAATTCTGTTAAGCCTATTTATGGGCATTTTCATAAAGAGTGAGCTATACCAATGTTTCTTAGAATCTCATGAACTACAACTTTGGTATTCAAGTTATGGCAAGATTTTTACTTTTGTTTCACAAAATTTTGAATTTACTAATCAGGTCTCAGTTTGGCACATTTCACAGCTTCACATAAAATGATCGAAAACTATGTTCAAACCTTTATGCATGTCATGACACAAAATACCAAAGTTATTCCTCATGAAATTTTCTACAAGTTTGGTATATAAAGTTTAG
The DNA here is from genome assembly GCA_030272315.1 of Paspalum vaginatum. Lineage (NCBI taxonomy): Eukaryota > Viridiplantae > Streptophyta > Magnoliopsida > Poales > Poaceae > Paspalum > Paspalum vaginatum. The sequence continues at coordinate 7,005,881 of CM059013.1, read as the reverse complement.
CTTAAATCACAATAGATTTTGAAATACAACCACATATGTGTTCAGAGGTTTGGTCAAAATGCAGGTTTACTCCATGTAGAGTATTTCTTGTTTCTAACTGTTGAAGCATCAAATAAAGTCCAATCAATTTGAAGTCAGATGCATTTGAAAGGTGATAAGTTTAATTTCATTTCATAGAAAGGAAGATTTTGAAGTTGTATAGTCAAATCGAAAGTAATTTCAGAATAAAGTTTGGGAAAGAGTGTCAGCTCTAGACTTGGCAAAATTTCCTGGGTGTAGGCTAACCTGGTTTGGTTTGAACTTTTGAACCTCTTAACATTTGATTTTGAGATTAGTCGAAATAGCATATTTGAAGGCAACATCCTGAACTACCACTTTTGTACTTAATGTCTTGCACGAAAATGTAGAAGTGTTTAACTACTCAACCAAGCTACACAAAGTTTTGCATATTCAACTTGAAAATTTTGACTTAGTGGTTCCCTGGCCGGGTTATTGTCCCTCTCTAAGCATGATTAAATCCAAATTCTTGATTAGCACTAATCAAATAGTGTGTCAAGGCTTTTGAGATGCCGGGGGCATCACACCTGAGGATCCCTGAGTCGCTCCTGATCCCTCAGGAACTAACTCCATGGGCTCCTCCTCTGAAGAACTCTCTTCTAACTCGGCTTGGAGCTGATCGTTTTGCATTTGCAAAGCAATCACCTGCTCATTAAGATCATCTATAATGGTGTGGTCGAGTTCTATGTGTATAGTTTGATCCTGAATGGTTAGGTTAGTAGTGTGCAGCTGATCTCTTAACTCTCTCATGGTGCGTTGGTCCTTGTATTGACAAAGACCCAAACTGATGATTTCGGAAGAATCTTTATGATGCTGTTCTAGCATCTGCTCGTTCTGCGCTCTCAACTCCAAGAAACCCTCTCTGGTGCTCTCATAAGTTTGGTGGTGCTGATCATATAGATCTGCCAAGTGGGAAGTATAGTGGACCTGCTCACGCATTTGGCGCCTTCGCAGGTCCCGTGCACTACAGTCCAGGTTCTCCAATCTCCATTCCCACCCAAGCTGAGATCGATCATTGGAAGGAAGAAACATAACTTCTGACCCTTCTAACTCATCAAAATGCCTCGTACAGAGCCCGGTTAGGGCCCTGTAAGTAGGGATGCAAATGTATCGGATCGGATCGGAGCGGATAACACTATTTCCATATCCTAATCCTATTTATTTTGTCGGATTCGAAGCGGAGCGGATATTACGCGGTTATGGATATGGATATGTAGTTTTTAGGATGTCGGAAATGGTACGGAATCGGAACGGTGCCGGAGTGGAAGCGGATTTTGAATGTCGGATAACACATGCGTGCGTCTAGTTTTTTTTTAATGATCAATAATCTATAAATTGAAGTTTAATAGCAGCATATCATAATTTGTATATAGCTATAAAATAATTATATAGCTAAATAATAAATAACATAATATGTTACACACTTAGTAGCAAACAATATGTAATACAAGTTCATTCGTAGTTAAGAGTATAAAACTAGTAAGCAAAATATAGATTCTTAACTAACTAAATGAAATGAAGCTTATTCTTTATTCTCCGTCCTTTAATACTCTACATTTCACTAGCAAATACCAACCTGTTTATTGCCCTCTTGTACCTACGAAACTAATCGGATATTATCCTATTATAAGCATCGGATAATCCGCGTTTAAATATCGGATAATCCATATCCATCGGATTTTGATGATACCATATCCTAATCCGCATCCGCCCATAAATCGGATTCGGATTATCCATATCTGCATAGATATAAAAGCTCTTCTCCATATCCTTATAATTTGGATTCGGATTCGGATCGGATCGGATAATTATCCACACCGTTTACACCCCTACCTGTAAGCCGCATCCGAAAATGCCTCTCCAGGGGTTATCCCACTACCCTCGACATCCCACACTTCTTCCTCCGGAAACCTAGGGTGTTGAGGCATACGCACTTGCACCCTTGTCTCACCCATGAGACCCAGATCAGCATGACGAACAATATAGCGGGGGCAACTAAGATAACCTAATCCCTGAAGACGGTGATGGAGAGTCATAGCTAGACAGTTCTCCGGGCACTCCTGGTGCCAACGACTCCTGGCATCCTCGTAAGGGACGAAAGTGTGCGGCATCTGGACCAGAGCAACAAAAACTTTTGTCAACAATAAGTCATTTTGAATTGACCTACTTACTCCTAGGGACAGAAAAATAGCCCTAATGCAATCATGATGCATGACAGGTTTTAAGAATAGAATTCTTAATATTCTCTACACGATCTTTTTAAAGAAGGTAATTTAGTTATTTAATACTTTTAAACGAATCCCTAGGCTGGGCTTACTTAATATATATTGTAAAATAGTTTTAAAAGTAGTAATCTACCCCTCAAATTCGGCTCTGATACCAGCTGTGGTAGAACCGCCCAGATTAACCCGGATTTAGGCTTATTCCACCAGATCCAGACTAACCTCGGTAGTCCTTCAGGATTTAAGGATCCTAACTTAGCCTTCCCATCCGGATCGAGCTTGGTCTTGGGGTGACTCTCGCAGGAGTCCACAGGTTACAATATACACAACCACATTTATTACATAGAGTTGAAATATTACAACACAGGGTTCGTTACTTATTACATCAAGGTCGGAAGTTCATCCGCCCTTTTCAAAAGTTACCGTATTTTAACAAGTTTACTCCAAACTACCCACTGTGCCGCCCAAGACGTAGTGATGCTTGCTTCAGAAGAAGGAAGGAGCGAGATAAGGATCCCATTCGAACAGAGTATACTTCGGTTCCTGTAAAAAGAGCAGGCAAGAAGCCTGAGTACTAATTGCTCAGCAAGACTTAATCGACCACAGGGTCTAACCTGGCTTGCTATCTAGAGGAGAAAGAAGGATGAGTCAACTCACACTGCAGCAGAGCTATGAGCTGATTCTTAGCTTTTACAGTGACCATCTCTTTTATTATAGCCCTATTATACTAGGTTATACCTATTCTGCTAGCGAGCAACAATCACTCTTCAAAACATTCATTAAAAGATCATTTCATCTGTTACTACGATGTTGGTCGCGATCAGACAGCTTACAACCGGCAAGCCACAGACGATTCGAATCGATTTTTCACCTCTCGAGTGGGATACTCAGACACCCGTCATATGCGTGTGCACTAACCCCTCATACGACAACCCAACATCCAATGCCACCTAGTCGGAACCATCCTTACCGAATCCGGGTGTCAGTCCTTCGACACCCGCCCAACCTCCTCCTTCTAGTTGGTCTCGTCTGGTTTCGCACTTAGGTACAACAGGACGAGGGTTTATCCAGAGCCTGTTAAGGACAGCAAGTGAATGAGGCGCGTTTGGCCCAACTAGGCCACACATCGGACGGCCTTATACGACACAAGCAGGATCAGGATCCATGGCAATACTCATAACATGAAATATCCGAAAGCGAAACTGATCCCGCCGCATGTGTATCAAATTATTAACATCCTTCTCATTCTTAGCCCATTAACTTTAATAAAAGAATTCCGTTTTAGACCTATGCCACCTAAGCCATCTATTGCGTATAGGATCTTTACGCAGGACATTGGGTAACCATGCTCTAGGGTTTCAACCAACTCCTGACTCTAGTGCACAAGCATAGCCCATTCTTATTTAAAGGACTCAAGGAAAGGGCGATGCACCGGGGCTTGCCTTGGGTCAAGGGATCAGTGTCGGCGGTCGGCTCGAAGACTGCTCCCTCCGGGGTGGTGGATGGCTTGGATGCACCGGCTTCGGGGGCTTCTGCTACTGTGGAAGACTCTTCAACTGGAGTTACTGGGAGTAGCGTACCTAGGATGATGACATGCAGGACTTTGAAAGACGAGGATGATCAACCTGTTGAAAAAGTAAAACGTACAATTTTCTAAAGAAAAAAAAGGGTGGCCGGGGTTAAACATCTAGGCCTTCAGGGCTTAACTGACTGTCCTAGGGCTCGAATAAAATTTCTATTATTTTTAAAAGCTTAAATGAATTTTCTAGAAATTTTTGAATAATTTAAAAGTATTTTAGAATTAATTCCTTATTTTTAGTACATTTCTATGAATTTTTTCTGTATTTTCTAAATTAAAAATCTAATTTTCAAATTACATATGCTTTAATTTAATTTCTTTTTAGAAACACATAATATTTATATGAATTAATAAATTAATTAATATAAGTAGATTAAATTAAATTAACGATTAGATAACTAAACAGAATTAAGAAAATATAAAACAAAAATCGAATTTGATTTCGGCCCAGCCCATAAAAAAAACAAAATAAAAGTTCATTTCTCCCCCCTCCCTTTTCGGCTCGGCCCATCGGCCGAGCGGGCTGGCGGCCCACCGGGGCGGACGGCCCAGCGGGGCTGGTGGCCCAGCTGACCGGCCTCGCCCGATCAGGCGAGGCTGCGCGACTACGCCGGACGGCGCCAGGTGACCACAACGCGCGGCGGAGGCCGGAGGGCCTCGCCGGCGGTTGCCTCGGGCGCGGCGCGCGCTTCTCCTCTCTTTCCCCTCCCTTGCTCCTCCTTTCCCCTCCCTCTTCCCCGCTTGCGCACGCCGGCCGCCGCGGCAAGTCGCCCATCCCGCGCAACGCGATGGCGAGGTGGCCTCGCGACGGCGGTGGTTACCACCGCTGCCAACGCTTCCCCGCACGTACCTCGCCGTCACCCAGTGCGCGCATCCGCCGGAACCCTAGGGGTCCGCGCGGGCGAGGAACGTGGCGGCGTCACGCGGCGTGGCCGCGGCGCCCAAGCTAGGCGCCGAGCTCTAGCGACCGGAACTACGGTGCGGAGGGGACGAGGAGGCGGGGAGATGTGCGGCTCACCTTCGCGGGCACGGGGACACGGCGGAGGCGGGAATGGCGACGGCGGCGGCGGCGGGGCACGGGGCACGGGCGGGGAGCAGCGAACAGGGTGTGCTCCCCCCTGCTCGGCCGGGCGGAGAAGAAGCCCCGCCCCTGCGGGTCCCACTTGTCAGCGCCGCCTGACAGGGGGCGCGGGTAGCGAGCGGGCGGGCCGCCACGCGGGCCGCCGCCCTCGGCTGGGCCGTGCCCAGCGGGCGCGGGGCCGCGGGGTGCCACCCGGCTCGGGGATTTATTCCCCTTTCTCTTTTTTTTAACTTTACCTTTTTGCAAATTAACCCCAAATTTTTACCATTTCAGGCTAGGGTTCAAATACAAAAATTCAAGGGCTAAAATTAAGCTACCCTTTTGCACTTTTCCCCTTGAAGAAACTAAAAAATTTTAAATCTTGAAATTTGAATTTGAACCTAGTGCTTTTAAATTTTAGGGAACATATCGCCTAGAAATTCCTTAGGCGGCTCTTGATACGGAGTATCACACTTTACTCTTTAATACTCCCTTTAATTTGTTCCAAACTGTAAAGGTGTTATGTTTTAGATAGATCCATATAATACTCAATAGACATGGGTTGTATATGTGTCTAAATTTATTCATCATTAATCCATATAAGCATAAACAGAGAAATCTCTTACAACTTGAAACATAGGATGCAAAATTTATTTACTTAGTCTCCAGAGGCTACATGTTTCCTAGGACGATGTGTGAGTACAAAATTAAAATGAAATCGTCATCCTATTATTGTCTTATGAAATCAAAATCAATGGGAGAATGTTGAGATCGCTCAATATGTCTCACAAATAGTACACGTACATTCTAGCAATAATTCTAAAAAAAGGGAGTACACCAGAGCAATGCGAAATCTTTCCCCACTATTAGCATATCTCCAGAGGCTACACGGTTTCTAGGACGGTGTGTGAGTACAACATTAAAATGAATTTACCATGAAATCAAATCATCACCCTATTATTCTCTTATGAAATCAAAATCGATGGGAGAATGTTGAGATCGCTCAAATGTTTCACAAAGAGTACATTCTAGGAACAATTCTAAAAATGGTGGAGTGCAGTAGAGCAATGTGAAATATTTCCCCACTATTAGCATATTTGTAGCTTTTGGTCCAGGTAGATTTAATTTTATGCATATTTAGTTCACTTTTTTCGGCGTGCAAATTTAATCGATGGACCCTTTCCCCCTGATGGACCTTTTTCCCTTCCTATTTCTCTCAAAACCTATAGGAATAGATAGCTTATGTCATGTCCAGTAGCTCGTCCAAATCACTGTTTGGATACCGTACACACAGTGGACTTATAATCAGAATAAAACGAGATAAGGCTAGGGAGTGGACTTATAATCAGAATTAAACCTAATGACAATCCATCTGAGCAGGCTAGTTGTTGTAGGAGCCTTGATTGATCTTTTCGAGAGCTGGGACCAGGACCGACCTCCTTGATGTTTGCCACGGACTACATGTCGATTGTCAACGGTTGCACGCAGCTCAACGTTGCACCTGCACTTATATTCGTTCTATAACCAGTGCGGATGACGTGTGGGCCATCCTGGCCAGCCAAGCTCAAAAGACCCGAGTGTTAGTTAACTCTTGCGTTGTGTGATGAGCAGGCAGTACACCACAGCAGGGATAACTGAGAGGGACAAGGAGCAGCATGTGACACCTGCAGTAGAAAAAACCTTTTTGCATCATTCCACACACCTCTACTGCCAGAGTCATCTTCGGTCTCCCACTCCCAGTGTACCGTGCATCAGTACCCGTGCACACCACAATTCATTGCTTCCGCAAGTGAAAGCGTGAGGCCGAAGTGATTGCAAGTTTGTATTCTCGAGAAACAAAAATACATTTTGAAGTACTGCAAGTTTTTGTAGTAGTTTTACGCGTACCCAGGAGCGAGCATCGACGGCAATCAGTTCTCTCCTCAATCCCGGTCTATTACGTGACCATTTTCCCCTCATCGAATTGGTCGACAAAGAAGATAGACCGGATTCGTCGTGGTTTTTTTTGGAAGGGCAATGAGGAAGCCAAGGGAGATCACTGCTTGGTCAATTGGCGTCGGGTTTGCAGACCAAAGTGTTTGGGAGGTTTGGGAATCAGAGGCCTCAAAGAATTCAATACAGCCCTTAGGCTGCGATGGTTGTGGCAACATTGGACAGATGAAAGTAAACCTTGGTCAGGCTTTCAGTTCCAATACACTGCTGCCGAGTACGATCTCTTCCGTGCTTGTACAAGAATCACTATAGGCAATGGTCAAAAAACAAATTTCTGGAAAGATCGGTGGTTACACAACCAAGCTCCAAGGGACATTGCCCCTTTGTGCTTCAAGATTGCTTGGCGAAAAAATCTCAGTGTCAAACGGGCTTTAACAAATGGTATGTGGATGCAAGGGCTGCGAAGAATAAACTCCGAACCTGAATTAAGACAGTTCGTGAAGCTGTGGTCGGCTTTGAGGCATATACAATTAATTGATGAACCAGACTCCATTAGTTGGTGCCGCACAACAAATGGGTTGTATACTGCAACTTCAGCATATGAAGCGCAACTGATTGGATCATTCGCAGACTACTCATGGCCGCAGGTCTGGATTGCCAAGGTTGAACCCAAATGCCGGTTCTTCATTTGGTTGCTGTTACAATGCAAAATCCTCACCTCAGACAACATCATTCGGAGAGGAGGTCAGGCTAATCCAGTCTGCACACTGTGCAACAATGCCCCGGAATCACCGCTACATATCATGTCTGAATGCCGATACTCGAGAAGTTTGGAGATTGGTGCAAATGATCTTTAGCCAGCTGAATATGGAACAAGGAGGCCCAAGCTTGAAGTTATGGTGGTCAGCTTTGACACATTACCCCCCTGGCTCTGAACCCGAATTGCGATCTACACGGCCTGGAACATATGGAAAGAACGATGTAGGAGAACATTCCAGCAGCAGAGCCTACCGGTGAACCAGCTTTATGCTCTTATCTAGCAAGATATCAATCTGTACTCTATGGCGTTCAACTCCGCGCCTGTAATATAGCTAGGCTTGTTCTTTATATACCTATGCGGTTGTTAGGCATAGGTTTTTTTTTTCTCTAGTAACATGTAATATGTAACCACTCTTTCTATCTACTTAATGCAAGAGCAGAGCACCTGCCAATTCAAGTTCAAAAAAAATAGTGGAATGGGCTCCACGACGGGAGATGGAGGAGCGCCACAAGCGGCTGAGGTCAACCTTGGCCCTTGGGATGCAGAAGAGCCAGCTGTTATGTTCCTGGACATGGCACAGAGAGCAAAGCGATGGATTATATCCCAGTCAATTCCCTAGACATGTTCTTCAGCAGGCTCAGATCGAGACTTCCTGGGTTCAACTTTCTGCAGTTTATCAGGCTAGAGTGTCCAAGAACAGAGAAGCAAGAAACTTATGGTCACAAATGGATTCACAGAAGAGATTACAACAACAAAATAAAGTTTCCACACAGGGAAACACCAGGTCAAATTATTCGAGATCAATTCAAGTGCATCTGGCCTAAAATGGTTCAGATGAATCTAACGGAAGCTGTGAACATCCAAGGAAGCAAAACAGAAAAGGGAAATGGTTATGTACAGCTCAGCAATTAGACGGATGCGGAGGCACATCATGGATTGGACAAATACCGCTTTACCATGTTAATTTTACTGGTTTACACCAGTTTTGATCTCTTTCCTTTCTCACCTTTGTTCAGGTGGTCACCAGTCCGCAAGCAGGAAACTGGAAGGTCAAACCTGGTCTATTACTGCTTATTTTTCCCAGTGGTAAGGCTGTCAGAACTTAGTCTACTGGAGGGCATCCACAATTGCACTGAACCTCCTCTCACTGGAGCTGAGATCTGCTGCTGCTCTCAGGCCAATGGAAACTTGGAGCATTGTTGTATTGTGACAGATCAAATGAAATGGTCTCCACCTACAAAATTCAATGTTAGTATGTGCCAATTCCACCAATTCCTGAGAGAGCAAAGAGAAGACAAAAATAGAAAGGTTATATCTGAAATTACCCCATAAGGGAAAGTTTCCGGAGCACCAGCCCATCCCTCATGTACAGGATTCTGCTGGACCTAATAAAAAAATAAGGGAAAAACTTTATCCCCCAAACAATAATTTCTAGCCAGATGTACAAATCTAATAACATCACATACATTAGTGCCATCAGTTACGTTGTCAGCTGCAGTGACTGCTGTATTTAGGGTGTTCGCGGTGGCATTCCTCCTCTTGTTATATGCCCTTTTAGTTTTCTTTTTCAAGGTATCAAGAACAGTTGGGGTCGCCAGCTTCTTCTTGCGGGAACGTTTAGATTGGCCTTGGGTGAGATCCCAGCCCTTTGTACCAAGAGAGATGGGCAAAGCGTCATCAGTAAAATCCTCGTTCACAGGATTGTATGCAAAGTTGGCTGCTGAAACATGGCTGTCGACCCTTTGATCTCTTAGTGACTTCTCATATGAGATCACTTTATCCCTGATTTCCCTCATGATTGACAAAGCATATTCTTTTGATTCTGAGTTCATGGAACCAAATTCCACAACATCTGCAAAGTATTGGTGACCAAGTTTATAGAGGTCATCATAGCTTCCCAAATCCTGATTACTTGCTGAGACAGGGTGGGATATGGAAGCACGGGTTTGTTTGCAATCCTTGCACCAGCGATGAATGATGTATTTTGGTGGAATCATCGGCACAAGCTCCTGTCTCAGTACAGTGAGAGCATGCCTGCACAATATTCCTTTGGATTCGAACAACCGGCAGAGGCACCATATGCCATCTTCAACATTATCATAAGCAACTTTGTAATCTACCTTGTTTGTTTCATTGACATGCTCCGAAACTATGTATGTGACTACTGAATTGCTCCGTTCAAGTATACTATAACTGCAATGAAATGAATGCCCTATTTCATTCAAGAACTTCTGAAAGATTCCTGCAGTGTACACCTTTGCTGCTTGATCTTCCACAGGCAACCCTGTCATCATTGGTGGTCTCATCTGAGCTGATCGTAAATCTTCACAAGATTCCTTTTCTAACTTACCTTTAACAGCTTCCTCATATTGCTCTACAAACATTTTCAAAGATGTTCCTGACGTCAACCAGCCATCAAAATAGTCAGTTATACTATCACTTCTGTCTGTGACAGACATTCCTGCCCAAAACGAATCCTTCACATAAACAGGAGCCCACTGCATTCTGACCTCGTACAGTTTGGACAGCCATTCATTTCCCTCTAAATGAAAATGTTGGATGGTATCTTGCCACTCTTTGTCAAAGTCAGGAATAGTAACATAATCATAGGCCAGTGTGGTGAATGCGGAAATAACTTGATCCTTATTCTCCGTTTCTTCCAACTTTTCAGGAAGTTCATTTAAGATGTGTAAAAGACAAAAACGGTGCCGTGCATTAGGGAAAACCTTTTTAATAGCTATCGCTACATCATGACAGTAGTTGGTAATTACTGAATGTGGTGGCTTGCCATTCATACATCTTAACCATGTGCCAAAAAGCCACACATAAGCTCCGAGTGATCTACCAGCAAGCAGGCCACAACCTAGCAACACTGGCTGAGCATGGTGGTTAGTGCCCACGAATGACACAAACTGCATATCATACTGATCACTAAAGTTTGTGACATTAATAGCAACAACATCACCAAAGTAATTGAATGAACTGCGTGATTTGGCATCAGCCCAAATGACATTCCTTAGGTGGCCTTGCTCATTCATATCTAAGCAGTAAAAGAAACAAGGGTTTTGGTCTTGCATTTTGTTGAGAAACCACAATAGGGCTTCTAAGTCTCCTTCTGCTAGCTTCAATTTTCTATTTCTTTCTATCTTGGTTTTGAACTCAATCTGCACAGACGAAGTTACACCACCAGCATCGCCACCTTTGCTTGAAAGTGCAGCTGAGCTGGTCTGTGGCCCCTCAGACTCAGACATACGGGGTGGATTTATAGAGAAAGGAGAGTTCTTCAAATGCCTCTTGAATTTAAGCAAGCTTGGATCCAGTGGATGGTTGTGCTCCAGCTCAAGAACAATAACTTCCCATCGATTTTGAAAATGGGCATCCTTCACAATCATCTTAGCCTTGCAGCCAGTCTTCATGCATCGTTTTCTTGCAGGTCTTGTCACACCAGATCTCAGTCTAGACTGCCCTCCTTTAGAACATATGAACGTAGAGCGATAACGGAAACCATCAAAGGTATTGTTAGATCTTCTTGTAATACCAAACCCTGCGTGGCAACCATATGTCACATAGAACTGAAAGGCATCTTCCTCCGAGTCAAATATCATCCCAACTTTTGGTAAACATGCTGGATCTATATCAACTGGTCTGAAGACATCACCCTCAGCAGCATTTCCTTCTTTCTCGCCATATTCTTGCACATCGTCTTCATTAGATGATTCTGTGCTATATTCTTCTTCTTCCATTGATTCGGAATTTTCAAGTTAACCTGCAAATAGAGCAACTGTGTCATGCAAATTCTACACATATAACAGAAGCATGTGCCATGGATACTGGCTGATAGCAGACACCAACTTTAACGTGCAGCCATCAGGTCTGATTGAACACGGACCCTTTTTGACCCCGTACTTGGAATTGAGTGAAGTATTATCTCCGTTCTCGAATATTTATCGCCTACTAGTTCATTTTTGAACTAAAATGCGAGAAATAAAAAAGAATGGAGGGAGAAACATTCATGTTGATCCAAACAACACTACCTCATGAGTTGTGATTGTGGGTGGTGCGATATTACTAAAATTCGATCCATGGCTCTATCTGTGTTATTGCTTAGTGAAACAGTAGCATCCACACACGACACATACTGCAAACCAGAAAGCTGCTTCCTTCCTGAAGTACACCAAAGCTTGAAGCATTCTGTTGATCTGTTCACCCGAGTAGGCTGATAGCCTGATAGGGTAAGTAAAGACCTCAGTAATAAACGGGCACTAGCCACTAGCCAAATTGATGGAAGCTCCTCCCTCCTCACCTCCACCTTGCCTCTTCTCACACGTTGTCCCGCATCCACCCGCGTCTCTGGTGGAACAACGGGCAGCCACGCCGCCATCTGCCCCACAACGAAAAACCTTTGCCTTTTCATCATAGAAATCGAGCTGCCAAACATGGAATCCCACCCTTTGGAAGAAGAACTTCAAAATTTTTAGCTGGAAACCTCCATCTCGGATTTAAAACTAAAAATGGAATGAAAGCAACCCTGAACCTCAACTGACACTCAAGCAATTTTTGCGAGTAAAATGGCAGTTTGTTTACTTGGTGAAGAAGGGCGTGGGGAGGGAGTTGGAGTGTACCTTCCAACTATGGAGAGGGGAGGTGCGCGTTTTTAGGTGAGCGCAGCGGCCGAAGCCTGGGTGAGGCGCCGGGGAGGTGATCGCGCGGCGGCGCCCCGGCGAGATGCGGGGATGCGGCTGGAGAGCAAATGGGGAGAGACGAGGGCGAGAACAGACCTGGAGACTGGGCCACACACAGCAAGTGGCCTTCCCTTTGCGTGGACACGCTTGATCGCACGGCTGTAGGTCGCTGAGACGCAATCGGACGGCTGCACGTTCGGCTCGGCTCACACCAAAAGAAACTCTCGCTCTCGGCCTCTCCCCCTCCTTCGCCGGCGCCGCCGCCCTCCTGCCAAGGCACCGGAGCAATGAGGAGCTTGTTTCAGGCGTGCCGAAGGTACCGATTCCTCGCGTCCCTTCCTCACGCTACCGGAGCTCCCTCGCCAGTAAGAACGTACTCTTTGGAAACAATTTTGAGGTGTACTTATCCATGGTTTGCTTGCTTTTGTGGCCGATAATATGGATCCTTGTGCTCTTCTTCCAGGACACTGGCTATGGCACATGGAGGAGGTACATCTCGGCAAGCACCAGCACCAGTAAGGTTCTACCATGGGAGGCGCCCTCCCGTGAAACTCTGTTGCGTAAAATAGACTGTGCTATGAAGGATGGCAATGTCGAAGATGCGCTCCAATCATTGAGCAATTACAAGAAGCTCCACGGCCTTCCTGAGCCGCGGGTACTGAATAGCATGATCGTGTCGCTCTCCTACATGCCTAGTAGGAGGTGGCTTCAAAGGGCATTCGACATGGTTCTCTCAGTTCATCGAATGAACAGCAATGTTCTCACCTGTGGCTCGCTGATGAGGCTAGTCTTGGCGCTTGCCAGAGATCAGATGCCTGTCCCGGCCTCGACAGTCCTGAGGATTATATTGGAGAGTGAAAAGCTTCCTGATGTTGATATGCTCAGCATGGCGTTGCTGCATATGTCGAGGTCACAGGTAGGATCCTACCTTGCCACCGATGTTCTTATTGAAACTTGTGAGAGTTTCTTGAGCCAAGTTACTGATAGACGGGAAATGAAAAAACTTGATCCAATAAAGAACAATGCCACGTTGTTCAATATGGTTTTGGAGTCGTGTGTGAAGTTTAAATGCATTATCAAGGCCCAGAGAATAATGGAACTGATGTCATTGGTCAGAGTTTTGGCTGATGTAAATACAGTGGTGATTGCTAGCCGTGTCTTTGAGATGGTTGGGCAGCGAGATGAGTTGATACACATGAAAACAAGTATCGACTCCTTAACATCTTCGTCATTTCTTCAGTACTGCCAGCATTTTTATGACAGTCTATTGAGCCTCCATTTCAAATATAATGCCTTGGATGCTGCAGCAAAACTTCTAATCGATCTGCATCAGCGACGAAAGCCTAGCATTTCATGTCGCAATGATTTTCAGAAACAAGGTGTCATACAAATTGGCTCTGGAAATCTGAAAACTGGATACAGAATAATGTTTGATCCTGGAAATGTTGACAGGGGTTTCGTTTTGGGTACAGAAAGCCAATTCGGTCTTGTTCTTCTTACTCATGGAAGTCTTCTTTATACTGAAAAGGCTCTTGCTAAACTTATTATAGGCTGTGTGAAATCAAGGAATATGCATGCATTGTCTAACTTTTTTATTGCTTTACACGAAGAAGATATAGAAGTAATTTCTCCTCCTGATGTTATTAATGCATGCGTTCAAATGGGATGGTTGCATGCTGCTCATGATATTCTGGATGATTTAGAGTCAGCCGGGATCCCAGTTAGGATTACTAGTTACATTTCTCTTCTAAGAGCATATGAGAAGGAGAATAAGTCAGAAGAATTCAATGGCCTTCTCCAACAGATACAAAAGAGAGCATTTAGCATGGATGATATTCATACTAATTCACCATTTACCATCAAGAATATTACCAAGATAGTGAAAGATGAGATGCCCCTCAGTAGTTTATCTTTGTGTGCTGCTTTGGCTGATGAAATTAAACACTACAACCCTGGAGAACACTTGACATTAGAATTCAATAATTCAGTTCTTTTCTTCTGCAAGGCAAAAATGATGGAAGATGCTCTGGTCACATATAAGCGCATGAGAGAGCAAAATATCAGACCCACTTCTCATACTATTTGCCACATACTGTGTGGTTATTCTTCAATGGACATGCATAGGGAGATCACCATCCTGTGGGGAGAAATAAAACGCAGGTTTGAATATGGAGAGCTAGATCTGGACAGGGACTTGCTTGATTGCTTGGTTTTGAATTTTATTAAAGGTGGATATTTTTCGAGGGTGATGGAGGTCATTAGTTACATGTCAAAACATAAAATTTATTGTGACAAGTGGAAATACAGGCGTGCCTTCCTGAAGCTACACAAGAACCTTTATAGAAATTTGAATTCACTGCATGACAAAACAGAAGCTCAGACCAAAAGAATTGAAGATGTCCGAGCTTTCAGGTCATGGGCAGGCATTAAGTAGATAGGTCTAGCAACCTATTTGATCTTATTTGCATTAGTTGCCACATAGACCGAAGCATAGCACAAAGTGTATTCCTGGGTTAGGCTTGACGTGAGAAGCAGGGACAGTGAGCTGGGCTCTCTTACGCACAGAGGAGGTTCAATTTTCTCGGCAGCTTTTGCATGTCATGGCACGCTGGCCAGTGCAGTTGGTCAGGCGGTGGTGCTAGCTGGGGCCAATTTTATGTGCACCCATAGTGGACTCTACAATGGATTGATCATCCACATCATGTATGTCCTCCGAAAAGCTGGGCATCTGAGCTGAAAGCATTCGATCAAGGCTGCCTATTGTCACGCACGTCGATGCGCAACAATAGGGCATCTGCCTAATTTTTGTCGCCACATTTATAACAGTGTAATCATATGCCATGCATTGCTTTCATCAGGAATATCTAAAGTGAAATCCATAAAAAATAAGAGAAATAGCTTAATGAATCTCATCTTGGCGAGTGATCGGACAATTTTTTTCTCATAGGAGCGCTAGGAAAAAACTTGAGTGGCCGAAACATATGGCGAATTTTGGCTAGCTAGAGTTTTAGGTTGGCTTACAATTCTGTGCATGAAGCATTTATTTCGCATGACTCGTATCAAATTATAGATTAGATACACTGTGGGTCGAATTGGGTTATTTTCGGACGGGTCGGACAAGGTGGGGACTGGGGAGCCCAGACGCACACATCGAGCCACACCCGCTGCCTCCGCAGCCGATCCCTCCAACCCCTCCCTCCTCCAAACCTTGGTGCAAACCCTAATGTCCGCCGCCGGGGAGCCCTCCCGCCTCTCAGGCGAATCCTCACCGTCGTCCCCCACCTCCTCTGGCTCATCTTCGCCTTCCTCCTCTGGCGCCGCAGACGCCTCCGCTGCCACCAACCTCGCCCAGACTGCATCGACCTCCGCCGCCGGCCATGACGCCGACGAGGACGCTCCCACCTCCCCGCGTGTCGGGATGTACTTCGAGACGGAGGATGACGCGTACGAGTTCTACAAGGCCTACGCCGCCCGCCTCGGCTTCGTCGTCCGCAAGTCCAATAAGTCCAAGAACTCGCGGCACACCGTCACCCGCCGCCTCTTCGTCTGCTCCAAGCAGGGATTCCGTCAGGAGCCCAAGAAGCCCCAGGGAGAGACTGCCGGCGCCAGCGCGGCATCCCCGCCTGCTCCGGCGCCTCGGTGCCCGGACTCCCGCACAGGCTGCCTGGCGTCGCTCACCATCAAGCTCGTTCCTTCTGCCAAGGCCTTCCGCGTTACGGACTTCGCCGCCGAGCACAACCATCCGCTCGCCTCTGCTGCACCTGCGGTGTCACTGGCCTTGCTACCGCCGAGCTCGTCACACCACAGTATTGCTGCTGCAGCAAGCTTACCCGACCCAAGGGATGGGCCGCGGACTGATATGCATTTTGAGACCGAGGAGGATGCATATGTCTTCTACAACAGGTATGCTGAGCACGTAGGCTTCAGTGTCCGCCGCTCCTACAAAAAGCGGAAGCGCGGGATGATAGTGTCACGGATCTTTGTTTGTTCCCGTGAGGGCGTCAGTGACCGCGCCAAGCAAGAGGGTGTAGCCACAGTCAGTGCAAATGGTGTTGCAGGGTCGGCAGGCACACCTAGGCCAGGCCCCCCACCAACTCGGACAGGATGCCAAGCGAGAATGGTTATCAAGATCACTCCCTGCCGAACATACCGTGTGGCAAAGTTTTTCCCAGAGCATAACCATCCTCTCGCCAATCCAGATAGTGTGCATAAGCTGCGTTCTCATAAAATGAGGGCTCGGGCACATGAGCTTGGGGCAGGGGAAATGCATCGACGGAAGCAAGGAAAGGGTGTCCAGCTTGGTGATGCTGGTGCAGCATTGCAATACTTGGAGGAGTTGCAGGTAGAGAATCCTTCGGTGTATTATGCAGTTGGAGTGGGGCCCAATGGCAAATCTGCTGTAAATTTCTTCTGGGCTGATGCAAAATCGATAATTGACTTCAGGAGTTTTGGGGATGTTGTCTGCTTTGATACAACATATGGGTTGAATATGTATGGACGGCCATTTGTACTGTTTGTTGGTGTTGATAACCACAAGCAGTTACTTGTGTTTGGTGCAGCACTGCTATATGATGAAAGTATCCAGTCACTAAAATGGGTATTTGAAGTTTTTGCTGATGCCATGCATGCTAGGCACCCACAAACTATTCTGACTGATGAGCGTCCTGAGTGTGCCATTGCAGCAGCAGAGGTGTGGCCTGGAAGCAACCATTGCACAAGTGTGTGGCATATCTACCATAATTCAAAGAGACACTTGAAGCAGGTGTTTGAAAGCTCAAAGAGTTTCAGCAATGCTTTGAGCCATTGTCTCTTTGACTGTGAGGACGAGATGGAGTTCTTGTCAGCGTGGGAAAAGCTAATTGAAAAACACGACATTAGTGAGAGTGAATGGCTCAACAGACTTTTCCTGGAGAAAGAAAAATGGGCTTTGCCGTACCAGAGAACCATGTTTTCTGCTGATATACTGTCAACTCTTCGTAAGGATAACATGGTTAATGAACTGAAACGAGAGCTTAGTGAGCAAGAAGATATTCTGCAGTTCTTTAGGCGTTATGAAGCTATTCTGGAAGAGCATCGATCAAAGAAATTGTATGCTGATGTTGATGGAAACCAGGTTACTTTGCCTATCCCATCGTTGCGAATGCTAAAACAATCATCAAATGCTTATACACCTGAGGCTTTCAAGATGTTCCAGGGTGAGTTTGAGACTTACATGAATTGCATGTCCTTCCCCTGTGGTGTGGTTGGTACAATCTCAGAGTACAAAATTGTGCTTGATGAGAAGCCATCCGAGTGCATTGTCAAATTTGATGCACTAGATGGCTCAACCACGTGCAGCTGCAAGAAGTTTGAGGCTGTTGGAATTCAATGTTGCCATGTACTGAAGGTACTTGATCTCAAGAATATCAAAGAGCTCCCAGAACAATATATTCTGAAGAGATGGAGAAAAGATGCCCGTTCTATTCAAATTGGGGAGGAAACTACTTATGGATCTGTCAGTGTCATGCGATCAGCCACACAATCCCGCTTCAGTAACATATGCCGGTTGGCTAGCTTGATTGCTTCAAGAGCTGCCAAATCTGAGGAGGCAATGTCATACATTGAAAATCAATCAAGTGTTCTTCTGAAACATCTGGATGATATTCTACAGACAGGATATCCTGATGTGGGAAATCATACTGTTGGTTCAAGTAGTCAAGCGATTTCCTTTGTAAGCAGCCAACATCCTGACCATACAACACAATCAGGAGCAATTGCACAGACAACACATGGTATACTCTAGTCTTTTAACATTTGCAGCACAGAACACACCGTCATTCTTTACTTTCTTTTAACAAATGCAACCGCATGGGTGCTTATAGGTCTGATGGGGCTTTGATGGCACATTTGCAGTCTATAGTAGTCCAGATGATACGGACATCGTTGGTAAGTAGTTAGTGTTAATTTACTCAAGAAAGGTGATTTTATTTTCCACTGCTAAACAATAAACATAAAAAAAACTGTGTAGCAGTGTGTCTTCACTCTTAACTACAAAGAATACGCTGTGTAGTGGAACACAAAAGCTGGGGCATCATGGTAGGCTTATAACTGCATATATTTGTAAATAGTTTTATGAGTTTGGGAATTTCTGAATTTTCTTAATACTATATAGAATACACCCAAAATCAGTGGTAGGATAATACAAAAATAATATGAGTTTGTGCTTAGTATCTGTATCCATTTCACTGCTATCAGCTGTTTGGAATCAAAGAAACAACAACAACAAAGTGGTAGGCTAGAGTTGGAACCCAACAAGAGCCACCGCAAAAAGGAGAAAGAGGGAGAAGCGAGATGGAAAGGGCTTTAAAGGATACTAATAAGGGCATAAAGCCTAAATACAGTTTAATGTCGATAGCTTCTCTCCAAACACTTCTATCCAAACACAACTCCCTCGGAAACTCGATCAAGGGCAGAGACAGCCCCTTGATATTGCTATAAGAAGGGGCACACCGAACCTTGGTAAAGACCAGGCGTCATGTGTATTCTCGCTTTTTCAGCGGACACATAGTCCATGTGCTGCAATACTCAAGGAAGTCAGCACAAACAGCAAATGGTGCAGTACAAGGGTTCGATCCCTGGTCAGCAGGCTGCCCACCGCATGCCTTTGCCACTTTGCTACAAGCACATCTGCTACCACAACTCCCTTGGAATATCAATTCTTCTTTCAAAGACTTTGCCAGAGGTGCCAATACTTGGCCAAACAAGACATTACGTGTATGGGAATGTGCCAATTGGCACCTTGTTTGACTTCAGTTCTAACCAGCTTTCCTATGCAGATCGTTATTTCCTTATTAATTGTTGCCTGTCCCATTATTTTCAGTCATAACAAGTGTAAAGTCAGGTTGGATTTGTCCACAAGATTGAAATTTTTGGATGTTTAGGCTTTTCTGCTAACTAATGTTTAATTTCTCGAATATCAAATGAAATAGTACCTTGCTGTTAAGCTTATTAATTTTTATTACAATTATTTGAAAGTTGACTGACAAATGTTTTGTTTCTTTGATAAAACTTCAGGGGACATGACTGTCATGAATTCCTCCTCATCCAAAACTTGTATAGGCCAATGGACAACTGAGTGGGTCAGTCAGCCTTTGTAAATTGAGCTGAGCATTGGTCTAAGTCTCTGTACTGTATTTATCTGTGGCCAAGTTGATGTAATTGTGTTGCTAATTATATTAATTTTTTATGAACCTGTGCCTTCTTTGCATCAAATAGTTTTTTGTATGTTTAGATTTTTTATCTGCCCCTGGCTAATAAGAACTAGCCCTTTCTAAAAGATGTTTCTTGTTCTAAATGAAGTGTTAAGAACTCTCAATTGTTTGGAAATTTTGTACTCTCATGAGAAACATCAATACACAGGGACCAAAACCTTCAAAATTTGCAAAAAGTATGTTGCAAGAGTATACATGATCAGAATGCAAGGGAACATTAATCATCATAGCTAGCTACGGATTCCTGTTTCATATTCCATTATAGCTACTGCAGCTGCACTTGAACCCCAGAATCATGTCCCCTGCCATCCAGTTCTGTTGCATTGTGTTTGTGGGAACTAGCCATTTCTGGTTCCCACCGCATGGAGCTCCACTGCTAAATAGCATCCTTGTGGACAGAGGGCCACTTGGTGGGGATACTGCAGCCCATACGGCACCATGACTTCGGCTTAGAAGCTGGCATGTCAGGTACAATCTGCATTCAGCTACCAACAGGTATTTAGAACTAAGAATTTCACTTGAAGTTCCTACATATGTAAATATTTCTTGATAATTAACATAATTCATACATGTCATGAATAGTTATAACATGCCATGCCTTTTCTCTTCATGACCTGCCTTGTTTAGTGGGCTGCAGTAACGTCCTGGTTTCCTGGTTGGTACCAGACCTCAAGTGATGTCATGCCATGCCTCAGTGCCTCACAAAGCTGGGCTGCAGTAATGTCCTGGTTTCCTGGTTGGTACCAGACCTCAAATTCAAAATTTTAGGGGAAATGGCTGCTTTCAGCAATCTTGAACACTAAATTCTTTCCTGGGTAGACAGAACCATGAAGTGGAGTGAAACCATGAAAATTTCAATGTGTTAGTTGTGTCATTAATTGGTTTCTATGCCATCTGAAGAAATAAATTAGGCATACTGTTCAAGCAAGAGTTCGACCTCCTGTACTCAATTCCAAATAACCAAGGTTCAGCAATGTTGCACCAGCGTCCTTTCTGCCCCATCCCAGCAAAGGCATGCTGACTTCGGATGAAGTCAATATCGTCTCTTGCCTGAGTCTCTGATTATGATTGTCGCATCATTGGGGGAGCAGCAAGGATTTTCGCACCAGACCTGTTGGCAATCTCTAACAGATTTAGTACGAACAGAAGAGTGTGCTCCATAATTCAGACAGTTACTAGTACTACTCGCAGGATGATGACTTGCTGGTGCAGAAACATCGCCATCGTCGATTGCTGCACCAAACGCTCTGTAATCACATGCTCCAACTGATAAAATATTTGTTTTATAAGCACTTTTTTGCTACACTGTATGGTTTGCTTAGATATTTATCAGGAGCCTAATCACATAGCAAACTTCTCTGGTATTACTGCTTGACACTTTTTTACTTGCTCTCAGTCCCTCTATATCAGGGTTGGTGTAATTTCATCTCTGCAGTTGCACGGGAGGGGAGCATGAGGAGATGACAGCGGAGCGTGACTTGAATAAATTGGACGAAGAGTTGTGATCTTTGTTTACTTCTAATTGACAGTCTTCCTTTCTTTGCACTGACCAATCATGTAAATATATTGTACTCACAGATTGATCACATAGAGATGAATCAACAAAGCTTAGTAGGCTGTATTGTACTCACAAGATGAGAGGCGGAGCAATGCATTTATTAAAGACTTCGTCTTAGGTGCAACCCTTCGGTTGCTCGCGAGAAACTTTGGTTTTGAATGGATTGGCATGCCAATGCTGTCGTTAAATATATTCTCCTCTAGCCTTCCAGGTGTACGCGTGCCTCAGTTTCTCGGTCTGGAGGCTCTGTTTTCACTTTTCAGGATCCCGTTTTAGAAATTTTAGGAACATTGAAGTGAAGTTTCAGCAGTGTACATCTGATATTTGAGATGAAAAACGTTCAGCACATTAAGTTGGGAACTGGAGCCCAAAGGTAGACCTTTGTACGATACCATTAAAACTGAGGTCAAGGCTGGAAGATGCACGAAAACAAAACAATAAAGGCTGTTTGCTTGTATATCTAATGCGCCTATACCTCTGGAGTAACTTCCAGAACACAGCCTAAAAAACGCCATACACGTTTATTGAATATATAAAAAATAGCTAATAGAGCTCTATCTAGTCATTCTTGTATATTATTGTAGGATAGACAGGACTCCACATGTTCGTCTTGACATATTCAATAGTTTCTTCCTGCATCACAATTATTTCAAGGTCAACAAAATAAACTATGATATAATTTGCATGGGAAGTGAAGAGAATAATCACCTCACTGAGTCGTGCAAGCTCACGAGCATCCATGTCACGGTATCCCTCAGCTAGATCCTCTGCTACTGCCTCCCTCACAACTGCCGCTGCAACCTCCTTAGTGATGTCACGAATTCTGCATGTAGGACATATTAGAAGGCATTGCATACACCAACACAGGAAGGTCAGATTTAGGAATACAAGACCTGGAGATTGGAGGATAAATTATCCCTTGGAGAACCTCCTCTTCTTTCATGTATGAAGCCAAACTGCAGAAAAGGTTACATAGTAAAGAAAAGAGTTAAAGATGTGAACAACAAGCCCGATTAAGTTACGAAGTCCTATGTTCAGAGAGGTCAAACGAGTAACCGTTCTGCTGCAGCCTGCAGCATTCCATCAGAGATAAACCGAGCACCAGACAGAAGGGTTCCAAGTCCTATTCTGCACAGCAGTCAAACAAAAAAATGGAATCATTATTGTTAGGCTGAGTCCAGCAGATGGCGCAAATGGGTGTGCATGTGCATTTTGAGCAGTCGATTAGACAGCCCAGCAGAGCGAGCATGCCTGCGCATGTCATAGAGGCCGTGCAAAACACGAGGAACGAGAAGTGCAAAAAGCACCAGCTGCTGGAAACAGCCTTACAGGAATAAAACCCGATTGCATAGCCTATAATGATAATGGATCTAACCCAGGAAAGAGGTACATGTTGTTCCCTTGATTGGAGCGGCCAATCTTTCCATCACCTGTAAGAAGCATTAATGGTTGAGTGTAATATAAGGAACGTCGAGATCCTACTACTGAAAGATGAAAAGTTACCAAGATCCACATCATCAAAAGGGCTTCCACTAGCAAAGATAGCCTTTTCGCCCAGAATTGAAAAGGCTTCTCCAGGTGTACACTCAGCTACAAATGCAATGGGTACAGAATTAGATAAGAGAAGAAGTATATAACAAATAATAAACATTGGAGCAAAACATGATACAAACCATTCTTAGTTGGATTGGACATTGCAAAAATTGCTGGTCTCGAAGAGGATGAATCTTTTAATGCTTCTAGAACCTTAAGGTAAAAATACCCCATGATGAGCATTCACTTCAATATTTTGTAGTTCTTCAAGATCAAAAAATGGAGGGTACAATGGTTAAACCACATATAACCAACTTTTCATGATGCAAGGCCTACAGCTTGGAGAAGCGTAGAATTTGCAGGAGGCTTTAGCCCAGCGGCACTCAAGGCCTAGATGACCCTAGGAACACTATATTCTACCTGCCTTTTGACCTAGGACACAACTGGAGGCGCAGCTCTTTTGGAGCCACTGCCCGGTTTTTGCACAAGTGGGAAGGGGAAAACCCCCTGCTGCTCCAGCGCTGCCTCCGCCTCCCTCTCGCGCTGCGCCACCATCGCAGCCTTCCTCCCACACTGCGACTCGCGGTCCTCTACACTGCAGTCTGCCACTCTGCCTTCTCTGCACCGTGGCTACCGGTATGAGACTCCAAGTGGAAGCATAACAAAAATGAGCCAGTCTTCATCTTCTGGCGCTATGTTCTGTTACTTCTCTGCTTGTAGCTCTAGGAGGTGGTAGTAGTAGTGGTAGTGCAGTACTGCAGTTCCAAACTTCCAATTGAACTTTGTGTTAATTTGTTCTACTTTTAATCAACATTTATGTCCTAAACCCTATTTGGATAGCCAATTGATTAGGCATAATACTGCAATAAGTTCCCTAGGCCGATTTGCCGACAAGGTTGAGTAGCCCTAAACTAATCGCGACTACTTGATGCCTAGTCACGGTTACGATTAATCACCTAGTCAGTGCCTGGGCAACTAGGATTTGAAAACACTTAGATGGAAAAGGTGGTTTGGTTTATGTTTGTAATCTTGTACTTTGAAGTTGATTTGTGCCACTGGTTCTTAAATGGGGATTCTCAGGCATCCCCTTAATCCTCTCAGTAAGGCAATAAGGTACAAAATTTTCAGCCCTACTGATCTTATTAAAAAGTTCTTGTCTGTAGTATCATTTCTAAGTGTTTAGTGTGAGTTTGCTTGTTCTTTGGAGTGAGTGTGTTGTGTTTGGGTGTGGACTGCAGGGTTTCTCTTTGTACCCCTTTTCTTCTGTGTGTTCGAGGAAAAAAGAAGCTGCAGCTATTCATGAAAGGAAACCAGTACAAGGGGGGAAAGGTATCTGGATGAATTAATAATAGAACATCAGAGTAAACACTTTGGAACAAACAGAAATCAACATGCAACTATTCTCACCTCCTTCGAGAACAAACCACCAACAGCAGATAATCCAAGTATGACATCAGGCTTCACCTTTTTAACCTGCACAATAAACAAGGTACCATACAGCATATTAAGGATTGGTTCAATGTTATTTGATCATGAATCATGAGCCGTACTCCATTTGTTAAGTCAATTTTAAATATGCATGCATACACGAACACATGCACGCATCCAGACACCTAGACACACCCACACATGCCTGTGCACGCACACACACGCACACAGGCATAAACACAGACACAGACAGACATACACAGAAAAAAAACTGAGAATGGTATTTGCTGTGGAGGGGGATTCTGTTTGTTCTTCAAATTTTTCAAACCTACATACTTCGGGCTCCTTGGAAAATTGGAAGAGGGTTACTCAATAGTGGCTAGTTTGGCGACCTCATTCAAACTAGCCCTAAAAGGAAAGCTTCGCAGTAAATTACAGAAATGTTGCAGGCTTGCAGCAGTGAATCGGGTCCACATTAGAAACTTCTGTTGGGAATACATATCCCTTCGCAAAATGTGGCATTTCATCCTTTAAGAATTAGTAACCTACAAATCTATCATTCCTATAACAGAGCAATGTACAAGATTAGACAGTACGTACCACTTCAACTAAGCTTGCCCCCTCATTTAGGCCCTGATGACCAAGCTCATTCTTTCTCCTAGCAAAAGGCCGAGCATCTGGGTCTATGTCTGCACGGTCTTCTGTTATTAGACCCTGCAGAATGGAAAATGCAAATCATGTCATGAGTTCATTACAGACTATTAGTCTGTCCAAAACTTAACAAAAACAAAGACAACCAGATACGATTGGGTATAACTAATTAATTCTTACATGAGTAAGGAAGCACTCTCACTTGCATGATAGATACAACAGTGTTTATCTAGTTAATTTTCTTAGAGCATATGAGTATCCATGCCTTCATTTCGTTAAAGGTTCTTGGTTATCGACTTACATGGGCATCAACTATCCAGAATTGACTCCTCGCACTCTCAAAAGCAACATCATTGTTTCCCAACATTCTTGCCATGGTTCTGCTTGCAGCATTCACCACTCCAATACCAGCACTGTAAAGAATGAAATACTGTAGAGGTAATACTTCTTTTACAAGAATAGTGCAATGTTAACATTACTCATATCTCCAAGATTCTTTCTGAACTGAATATGATACTACCTCCGTTCACAAATGTACGACACGGTTGATTTTTTTCTATAATTTTAACCATTCATCTTATTAAAAAATCCAAACATGTAAAAACACAACTCAAAGTACCTTTAGTGATACAACATATCACAACAAAATAAATGATAATTGAAGTTCTGAAAAAAAGTCAGCCGCGCCATATATTTATGAACGAAGGGAGTAACTACTAAGTAATCAGAAAAATAACTGCATATGTTGCCGGGAACCACTTAGCATATAGACTAATTTTATACTAAGTGAAAAAAGGATTAAGAGTATCCCAGACCTGCCAGCACCAGCAACAACAATCCTTTGCTTTGGGAAATCTATCATTGGCCTTCCTTGTGCCCGTACAGCTCCTAAAAGGCCAGCTATTGCAACACCAGCAGTTCCCTTTGTACACAAAGAACAGTCAATTAAAGAGCAACACACATAAAAGATGGAATATACTAACTCGAATATTGTAACCAGATGTTCAAAGGTCAAAACCTCAATCTATGTGTTTGACTTTTAAAGGCTTGAACACAAAGACATATTGATGAACGTTGTAACTAGATCATGTATTGCTACAATGCAGAGCACGTGCCTCCTGTGAAGAAAGATGGTATTGCCAATGTTTGAAAGTGATTAATACAGTAGGTTTCAGCCAGCTCAACCCTTTTGTAAATGATATATATTGTGCAATGCTATCCTCAAAAGCTTGGGCCTGTTTGTTGCAAGAAACATATTGAACATGGAGGCAAAGTTGGCGCTTGGCATGTTGCATGTTCTATGGTGAACAAATTGTTTTCCACAACTTTGGAAACATTTGGCTGGAAAATGATATGACAAGTGGACCATGTGCTTAAGGAAGGTTGGTGCAATACAGTTGTAAACATTAAGCAAACACTAGCCAAAGTTGATCGATTTTGCTAGCATTGGTGTGATGTAAACTAGATCTCAAATACTGCTTACATATTCAAATGCAATTCACGAACAGAAAGGACAAGATAAAATGCATGTTTTACAGACACCAACCAAGCAGTTAGCCGGCAAATCACAAAGAGGGTACATAGTAAATATATCACAAGGAAGAAGAAACTATTGATAATTTTAGGAACAAATTTGCACAAACTAGAACTGACCTGAACATCATCATTAAACATGCGATAAGTCTTTCTGTAACGCTGCAACAATCTAAAGGCCCATTTACTTTGGAAATCTTCAAACTACAAAAGCACAGAAGTTTTTGTGATATTGTCCCAGATAAAGCCTCATGTAACGAAAACGTTAGCCAAATCAAGCATAGAACATCAAAATAGCACCTGTACAATAACATTAGGCCAACGAGTAAAAACAGCTTCCATGAATTCATCAATAACTGAGACATATTCGTCTCCCTCAAGACGGTGCTCCTGGAGTCCGAGATCTGCATGATAAGGAATTAAGGAAAAAAATAGAATAGCATGACAAATTTTCTCAATACCTAGCTAAGTATCCAGTTTATCTACAGTTTGAATAGGTACCGTTATATGCATTAACATGGAAAGTATGGCATTTTCTACATGGTCTTGTCCTACACTTTTTGAGAGTGGTCATAATGTTTCACATGACAAATATGTGAAAACAAAATGAACTGTTTGACAGGAAAATAAATACTATAAATATCGTAAATCTAACATTAGATACATTCGATCAAGATCTTACAAAGAGGATCCTTAAGGAGCTTCTCATTGTTCGTTCCGACATCAATCATAACAGGAAGAACCTAGAAAAAAGGCAAGAAAGCAATCCAAGACACAAAAGAAAATAGTTTATTTTTCCACATGAAATAAATAATAAATAAGTAGATAAATAACACTAGATCACTTGAGACTTGAGAATTCCTTTTTAGACAAAGCTAGTGAACTCTACAAGCTATTCTTGTTGCATTAAGAACACGGTTCCCAATATAGAAAAAAACTCCACTAATATCAAAATGGGTCTTTAATTGATATCTAGCATGGACGTGTTTCTTTGATATTTTTTCCCCAAATTAGCAAATATGCTCCAGCTGATAACAACACCAAAGAAACAAAAGAACAATTCCAATCTTGAAGCGTTATATCATGTGAACATTTACTTATGCAATTGCAAAAAAATGTGAACAATTTCCTGTAGAATTGAAAGTTGGGAAAAGGCGAAGTCTGAAACTAGACTCCTAGAACCATTTAACATACCCTTTGAGGATTTATTCCAGCAGCAGCAACATATAGATCCAATTTTCCAATAGCAATGCCAATACCATGCACCCCTAGATCACCAAGGCCCAATATCCTGCTTCCATCAGTCACCACTATCATGTCCACCTGCAATATATTGGCCAATTGAAGATTTTTAAAATTGGAAGTGTAAGAAAACTCTACAACATTTTTTCCCTTTAAGATCTCCAAAAGGTAAAGGAATGAAAGGTAGAATATCTTGGCCAAACCGTACTGTTTATACCTTAGGCAATGGAATAGCTCAACTATGGAAGACCAATTAGTAAGTGGACACTTAACAGGCACTGATGCTTACCTGATCGGCTGGCCAATTGTACACCATGGACATCATCTCCCCACGATCTTCTGCACTAAAATACATTCCCCTAGGCCGTCTAAACAAACCACTGTAGTTTTGGCAAACAAGTCCAACAGTTGGTGTGTAGACGATAGGTGCATACTCCTCAATGTTATCTATTAGGACCTAACACACAAAAAGTGAGACAATAATAACGCAAACCATTTCGAAAAGGTGGGTTTCAACTAGCTCCAATCAGCTATGTTTGATATTGCAGTAGCATACAGAAGGTGCAATGGTGCATAACCACACACTGTCGGTGCAAATCAATTGTACCTTAAGAGTGTGTGTGATCAACAAAAATAAGGTTGTTCATAGATGAGTGTGAGGTCTGTGAAGGCACGCACCTTGTAGTACATTGTTTCATTTCTGTCATGCAATCTGTTGAGGATACGCCATTTTGCCAATGGATATGTATCAGACGGCCCATCTCTCGCATATTTCTGCAGCCTTTTCAGATCAAGCACTGTAACCAAAGTATAAATTAGAACTAAAAAGTAACTTCACTGAACACGGTTACAGTCTATTTCTATAGTAGTGCTTTTCCCAGATGGCTTCAGGAGTTACGGTGAACCCAGCTAGCATACCACCAGCTGACCAGCCTCTGATGCACCTCCTCTAGCTCTATCATAAATAAGAACGTGCAGCTTCTGCACGTAAGATTTCAACAGAGTGACGAAATATGGTATACTTCAACGCAACTTTTAGGAAGATTTTTTGTTTGTCCCAAGCTTCTAGAGACATTTGAGCATATATATAAAAGACCTCTCAGCCTTTCTATATAGGGTTACGATCATAGGAGACACTAGCACTCCTCTCGTCCTAATGGTAGCGACGCCAAGCCACGGCCAAATACCACATTCGTCGAAGTACCATCCGATCCCCGCGGCGATCCATGCGGCAGGTAGCAAACCCAAAAGCCAGAGCAGGCACTCAGACGGGCGGTCAGGACGGGGCAGACGTACTGAATCTGTCGATCTGCTGCTGCGAGGAGACGACGTTGGGCGGGAGCAGGCCGCGGAGGCCGAGGCGGTCCCTCTCCGTCATCGAGAACGCCGTGCCCTGCAGCAGCAGCAGCAGCAGCAGCCATGAGCCATCAGCTCCAGAAGCTCAGAACTCCCCAAAAGCGCGGACGGGCCAGGGGGCACGGAGCACCAGCGCCCGTCGAGAGGGCACCCGGGAGGAACGGAGCCGATCAGCCGAGGCGTACCCGGTTGAACCAGGGGTCGTGGAGGATGTCGGGGCCGCGCTTGTGGAGGACGACGGGGCGGTGGCACTCCGCCGTCACGTACTCCCGCGGGTGCTGGGAGAGGACGAGGAGGCGGCGCAGGCGGCCGGGGGCGAGGGATCGCCGGAGATTCCGAGAGATGGACGCCATCCCGGCGCGCCGTCTGCTGCTTCGCGTACCTGCGGACAGGACCGCAGGGCCAGGGGCGGAGTAGTGGAGGACTGGAGGCGCGGGCGCCGGTGCTTTTGCACGAATTATTCTTCGGCGCGTGGGTGAGCGTGCGACGCGGGGCCCGGGGGTTTGCCCGCCAGGATTGGTTCGTTGACACCCGAGCCCGAGCTGCCACCGACGAGCAAAGGAGCGGAGCGAGATCTTGCCCGCGTCCGCGCCGCGCTTCTTCATTCGTGTACCAGCAGTACCGTAGTCCGTAATACTGTACCAAGGACGTCGGGCCGGCGAGCCGGTCAAATGTTGAAGCACACTTGACACTCCATCCCAATCTGCAGGCGATTAAATAGATTCGTCTAAAATTCTACTTAGAGCCTATTTGATCCTTCGCATTAGGCTGATTTGGAATCACTTTCTAGGCCCAAGCTGTTTGGCTTGTCCATTAAATTGGAAAGTGAGATTCCAGCCCTTTTCACTGGCCCAGTCGATGACGGGCTACAGCATATTCTTTGGTGAAAAACTAAAAAGCGATTCCTTTCCGTTCCGAAAGACCCAAATAAATCTCGGATGATCTCATCCCACGTACTCTCTAGTTCACGTACGAAGGCGGTTATTTGGAAGCGATCCTTCAGAGGCAGTTTCTCAAGAAGACGCTCCTCACACGCTACAATAGTTTGACTACTTTCATTCTCTCTGAGTCCTCGACTCTCTCTCTACTCTAAACATGTTATCAGCACATCGTTGTATCTACTAATATATCGCTTGTTCGACTTCTTCTGGGAAAAACTCTCCCGAGGGAAAAGATTAGATAGCGGTGGAAGAAATATTGAAGGTACCACGATGCCTCGTCGCTCTTCTGTTCCGTCTGTGTTTATTCGGGGGTAGAACCCCCATCTCCAACTCAAGGCGACACCGGAGGTCTGCCCTTCGGCACCATTGCTGCTTGCGTAGAGTCCTTCCCATTGTCTTCACCGAACCAACACTCGCGCCTCCGCCCCCACCACCTGCGACGGCTATCGTCCGTCCCAGTGCCGCCGCCGCGGCCAACCGCCATCCTAGCCTACACAAGACCTAGATCCGCATCCTCCACGTTGAATCCGCTCACCACCTCCCCAAAGGGACTGAGCGGCGGTGGCATGGGTCCTCGTCTTCTTTGTGAAGGGCTCGGGGCGAAGGGTGGGGCTAGCGGCACGATTGTGGCTAAGGTTCAATTAAACAAACATAAACGAAGTGCTAGGCCTAAACATAGATTAAACATATGTGTTTAATAAATATAAAAGAAAAAGAAGAAAATGTGACATACCAAAATTAAGGGGCTAGGGTGTACTATAGAGATTTCAAGATTAAGGGGGTTACTTGGTTTAGCGTCAAAATGTGACATACCAAAATTTTAGCTTGATACATTTTAACAACAAATCAACGAGACCTGACAGGTGACACCATACCAACCAACCATGATGTAACACAAGGAAGGTAAGCATGTGTTTGGTTCATGGGATCGATGGGGATAGGTTGGGATGGTTCCTCTTTTGCTAGTGTTTGGTTCGAGAACCAGGAGAGACGAGGCCATCCCTGAGGGGAATATTCCCCTAAGATGCGAAGCAACCCCATCCCCCCTCCCGATTTGAGCAGACGGGGGTGTCCCTCGCGGATGACGTCCACGTCCGTCTCGCTGGCCAGAGGTGTAGGCCCGTCACGGCCATGCGGTGGGGCAAGGTGGAGCGACGGCGATGAGGCTGACGAGCAGCTGCGGCCCCACAATGTTGATGAGGCAAAGGGCCAGCAGCCTCGTGACGAGGCTGAGGGTCGGTGGGCGCGAGACGAGGCGAGGACCGATTGCGGCCGTGCGATGGTGATGGTGGGAGAGGTCGTGGCAGGAGGAAGAGTGCCAACTGCCACGGCTGGAGGAGGAGGAGCGTCAACAGGCCGTGGCTTGAGGAGCACTGGTGGCCGCACGCGTAGGAAGAGTGGTGGCGGGGCGAGGACTACCGGTGGCGGGCGGGGGAGGACTGCCAGTGGGGAGTGGGGCGAGGACCACCGCTGGCGTGAGGAAGAGTGGAGGCGGGGTGAGGAGAGGGGAGGCGCAAGGAAAAAGGAATAGATATTAGGATGACATGCGGGTCTCAACCCTCAACCAAACACTGATATGGGACCATCCCATCCCACTGTGTCTCTGAACCAAATTCACGCTAAGAGATGCAGCCGGCTGGTAGGGTCCCCGACATGACATCTCAGGCTCTTGCATTTGAGATGGTTGCTCCAAGCTCATCTCTGCTCCTACTTCAACAGCCCATCGAACTTGGCTGTGCTCGCGGCCGCGCTTTAGGCTTTTTGGTTCACGACCAACTTTGCCTAGTTAGGCTATGCCATAATTTTTTAGACTCCTGTTTGGTTCATTGCCATAGTTCTGGTTTGTCACATTTTTTAACCCTATGACCCATATGTCAGACACATTTTTTTTTGCCAAACTTTGTCACAATTGTGACTTCAATTTTGTTGGACAAACCATTTGTGGCAATCACAACTTGCCTAAGATTAATTATGGCATAGCTAGGTACGAACAAACAGACCCTAAGGCTCGACTTCATCGTGTCTTGGTAACTCTTGGGCACACCAAATCTACGGCAGCAACCAACCCCTTGGCCTTCGTGCCGCAACTGAGGCGTGGTGCCGTATAGCAAAGTGCGGTAACAATCCGAACACCGAACACGCCCTTACATCGGCCATCGGGATAGTAGGTCTTCGTATCTGGCGGCACGGCCCTGTGCACAGGTGAGGTGCACACCAAAATTGTGAATTTCTGTTTGATGAAGATAGTGGACCTCCAAATGACCCTGAGATCAAAGTTGTTTAGCCATAGACCCATCACCCATAGTGCGTCCTCCATCGCACCCGTCAGTCCGCGATGGCGGAGGGTCCAGAATGTTTCATTTGCCACTCACAGATTTTTTTTAAAAAAAGGTCAACAGCATGCTGCTTTTACAGCGGTTTTCATCAGCGAAAAGAACAGGAAGAGACCATCAGATCAGGGGACATAAAAAAGGAAACAATCTGTGGAAAATTGCTTGCACCGAGAGGGCAACGTTCTCGCACATTGCTCATTGAGCAGCAGTGGAAGTAACGATGACTGATCTAATGAAGAGTATGAACAAAAAGAAGGTGAACTGCTCTATATGAGAGCTTTTATGCCAGCTTGTTGCATCTCACGCAGACGCCAGACGGGGTAATATGATTCTTCTTCGGGCACCTCGTCGCTGTCCATGAGTTGCATAGCCCATGAATAGAAGACGGTTTGGATGGTATCCTGGCACATTCCAAACCCCCCAAAAATAGAACCGTGTTAGTTAACAAACATCAACTACATGTCTACAATGCCGCATGCTACCATTCCAGAAGACTCTGACTTGAACTATTTAAGAGGTGCATGAAGTCAGATGCATCTTTCACGTGCATGGACATCAATATAGAGACGAAAAATTGTGCTATTCACATAAACCAACCTGAACTTTTAACAACAGTATTAGCTATGATATACTGGTACACATTACAACATAAGATTAAAAATATGCAGTACCACTCAGTTTCAAGGTCAACTGCCCGTTTCAAAACTGACATGGAAAATTTTCAGCTTGACAATTTTAGCAACATTGTTCGCAGAGGGACAAAAACTAATTACCCAGATAATTATCCAGACTCAGGTCGAGTGTTTTGATATTGCTTGATTTTACAAATTCATTCACCAGTTGTAGATTCTATCAAGTATGAGTCAGCATGAGAGAGTTCATGTTACGAGGCAAATTTGAGATAATGATAGGGCGCCTTATAATCAGTTCACCACATGCCAAAATAAACATATAAATAGATGGTTTACATATATATCCCCTCCCAAAAAAAGATAGCTTACCTGTCCTCCTTCGGTGACTTGTCCTTCTCTATCTCGAACACAGTATATCTGTTGAGTTTGGAACTGCAATATATATTGGAAATAATCATATACCAAGCAAGTAGAACAAACCAAAATAAACGACCAAACTTAAATC
Source organism: Paspalum vaginatum (assembly GCA_030272315.1). Lineage (NCBI taxonomy): Eukaryota > Viridiplantae > Streptophyta > Magnoliopsida > Poales > Poaceae > Paspalum > Paspalum vaginatum. The sequence goes on along the minus strand of CM059013.1, from coordinate 6,972,627 downwards.
AGGATACCACTAATTCACTTACACGTAAGATAATCAATGGTGATGACCCAAACATTTTTGTTTCCAGTACATCAGCTTCTGAAATGTGCAGGATCTGTAGAGGCAATGGAACATAATAAATTGTCTCTGGTCTTTCTTTTTTTAAATTCAGGAGGATCTTATGTGTTTCTTCCCAGCGTAAGAGAAATAAGGTACAGTAAGCAATGAAGGAAAAAACTAAAGAAAATAGCAATCTAGTGAGACTGAGTTTGAAAGAAGGCAAATATTTCAATATTAGAATTATATAACCTACGAAGAAGGGGACTGCTCAAGGCATGGTTAGCAATGACCTACTTTGTGATCGAAAAATATGCCTTGTGATGCATAAGCTTGTCTCTCTCCTTTGCAGCGCTCAATCACTTCCTTGGTGCAATATTTTTTTAAAATCTCCACGTCACCCTGAAAGCATCAAACGTATTTGTGAGAATGACAACAATTCTAAATATGTATAAAGGGGTGGGTGTATGACTTATCATGTAAGTTATTTAGAATCTCAATTGATTCCTTTGAACTTATCGATATAATTTCATAATAACTGCACCATTTATTTAATCTTTCACCAACATATATATAAAGAAATAATATACAGTCACTCATTAGGACAATCAGCAATAACACTAGCTCAACGAAAGAGAATTTCTTCTTAGTACGACGAGTGTTACCTTCGAATATGCAGTTAGAACTGGTTTGATCATTTCTTGAACATCGGCAACAAAATCAGATAGAGAAAAGGATCTGTGCACAAAATAGTGAAATATAATTAAACCATGACCTATGTTTCTCAAAGTTAAGTTACATGCGCCTTACGGGTCTCGTTGCCGAATTTCCCTGAATGTCACCGCAGCTGATGTTTCTTCAAGCAAAGATTCATTCAAACTACAAAGGAAAGAACAAAGGAAAATCAAATGTTTTAGACACAAAATACATTGTATAAATGAAATAAAGGGAAAAGGATTAATTGATTTGCATACGCAAGGAATAGATTATTGCATTTATTTTTTATCGCATTTATGTTACTAACAAAGAGGAATCACCAATGAATTGGCAGCCGTGAATGCACCTGGCAGTTGCCAGACTTGGTGCTTTCAAGACACAAAATGCAATGTCCTAAGTGCTAACAGAATCAAATAGAATAGCATAGTTCAGACTCAATCCATCAAAATTTATATATCCAGAAAGAATAAGATCAACGTCATACTCTTGAATTTTCTGAACTACTGGATTGTCGCTTGTCTCCCATCTTTCTCGGACATCCTCAGCTACCTGCATTTGAATATGCAAAACATGGCTATCACTCCAAGAGAAAACTATCTCTGACCAAATACACCTGCACAGCATTGTGATAGTACCTCTTGTCCCTTGGTTACAACAGGCTTGGTGTATTCATCCACTCTTTTGTAGACTGGGTGACCTCGGATCTTAGAGAGAGAGAGAGAGAGAGAGAAGGATTTCAGCTAGGAAATCAGTATGATAAAAACAGGAACAATGTCAAAGAATCTCCTTAAAGATACCTTATTCTTAAATGCTTCCCATTTTTCACCCAATACTGACTTCTTTGTTGGCATAATAACCAAATCAGTTCTTGTACTTTTTTCTACTTTAGCAGAAGCATACCTAGCTTGATGTTTCTTCTTTCTGCCAGAGCTAGAGCTTAGTTCATCCTTGACGATTTCATACCCCTGCTTAGCTAAAGTTGAGACTTTTGTGTCCTTCAACTTTGCAAATGCATCGGATACCATTGGAGAAGCAGATGAGATTGTTGACTTCACTTTAGTAAACAATGTACTGCTTGAGGCATCTTCAGGCATGCCATCAGAATGCGAGGAAGCCTCAGTTTTCTCATGTTTTGAAGCTCCAGGAGAACCATCCCTAAAACTTGTACTCTCTTCTTTTCCGAGTCCAAAACTTTCCTTTACCTGTAAACAGTTTGACCAAGGCAAAAAGCACATGTTTACATAAAATCATTATCCATACTGTATCAAAGTGATATTAATTTATCCTTACCTCTTCTTTAGCAGCAAACATTTTTTCTTTGATATTTGCACTAACCTATACAAGTTTAAAAAAAATATGCCCCCATAAATATATGATGATAAAACAAAGAAAGAAACAAATAGGCTGCGGCAGTCAACAACAAACAATCATCCTCGCCAAACACTGCGGCCAGCTTACCTTTTTAGATGTCTCCTCAGCTTCGCTCCAAACACCATCAACACTCTTGTATAGTGTCTCAGTCGTTTTCTTAGTTCTGCAGAAAAGAAGCATATTGTGATATGTTCAAGTAAGATGCACACGAGTACTTAGATTCATTTGTCCAAAAGAATATCCTAATTCACCACTATATGTAGAAGATGCAGAATGAAAATAGTGTAATAATTCAGTCAATTTACCTTACTTTGAGATCTTCCTTTACCACACCAAGTTTCTCGCCGAACTCCTTCATGGATTTCTGGAATTCAGGATTACTGCAATAAAAAATAAATAAAGCAATAAAGCGCCAATCGCCATAATTGTCCATAAAAGTTGACACGATAGTATGTACCAAACGGGAAATATTAGCTATTACACACCTAGCGCATTGATTTTTTTTGTTTTATTTATTCAAGTTTTCATGATGGTGCAGACATTAGAAAGTAACACATACCTCTTGGCTTCACCTTTTAGTTGCTTCGAGAACTCATTGAAAACACTTAGGTTCCTGTTATTCAAATGTCTATATCCAGTAGCTGCTTGCACATTTGCACTCGTCGCCTACACCGTGAAACAGAGATGGATGACAATTAGTAAAATGCATGCAGCTATGTAATAAGTGAACAAAGCATGAAAAATAAGGTGCACAGCAAAACTGAACTCCAGAATCATCCCATGTTGATCAGGTCACATATTGAGCAAAGAAAAAGACACTGAGAACTTCGTTTTTAAAGTAGATCAAATTAATAAACTATGTCTACCTAACATATGAAATCGTACTGTTTATGTTGCTGTAAACGAGCAATTCATGGCTCAACGAAGGTGAACAGACAAGCTTAAATTTTCACTAGTCCTTTGTTTGTTCAGCCATAAAGAAATTCAACAAAACGAAGCAGTTTCACACACATAATCAAATCTAATAGCAGAAAATAGCTCCTCTTATGTTGAAACTACAAAAAGTGAACAGATTTCCCATGTAAGTTGTTTCTTACTAACAACTTTAACCATATTGATGGGTGCTGGCCACCTCTCAACAGAATGCAAAATGCTCATCAGATAACAAACTATTCGATAGAAGAGAGCAAATGCTATTATGCTATTTCAGAAACACTTAACCACTACCCATTGTTGTTGTCCCCTCCTAAACATGTCCTAGACACAACACCAACATATAGCGTGGTAGCTTACTACTCAAAATCTTAATAGTAGGACTGCCAAATAGCAAAAAAGAGAACAGATGCAACTCACCAATCGCAGAGCGGCTTCGGACGAGGGCCGCCGGAGAGCCCGGAGCAGCGCGGAGGTCGCCATCCCTAGAAGTAGCGGCCAGAGGCGGAGCTATAGTGATTCCTGGGTATTTCCAGGAAGACCCAATAATTTGAGCCAAGAATACTGGTCATATGAGAGCACAGAGATGCGAGGAGGATGTCTGCGTTGCTCACCGTTGCTCACAGATGTCCTTGGCTCCCCGTCGAGTCAGCACCGAGGAACAGGGCACCAGGGGGCCGGCCGCTGGCCGCGGAGACGCGTAGATGCGAGGGGAGCCGGGGAGGTGTGCAGGGAGGCGGGCGGGCGGGGTCGAGGCGCGGGGACGGCCGGGCGGGGAGGGGGAGCAGGGAGGCGGGCGGCCGGGGCCGGGACCGGGGCCGAGGCGCGAGGGCGGCCGGACGGGGAGGTGGTGCAAGGTGGCGGGCGGCCGGGGCCGGAGGGCGGTAGGGCAAAGTTTCACACCCGTGGCCGTGGCCGCCGCCGACGACTCGAGCAATGGCAGGGTCCCGGGTAATTCCCAATCGGACCGAAATCGCTATAGGGGTTTAGGGCTTTCTCTCCAAGGCATCGTATTGCCACCATAAATATATTTTTTTCTTTCTATATCTAACCTTTGGTATAAATTTATTGGACATCATCCGCCCATTCTCGAGTGATGTTTAGAACTAGGTTGTTCATATTTTGATGCTCTCTCTTCATGTCAACTATCCGCATCCAGTCCAAATAGTTTAATTAAGGAAGCTCTTACAACTACTTTGCTAGGTCGATTTTTTTAACGTTGCTTTGCTAGGTTGATGAACAGCACTTCTCGGTGTGCAACTTTAATCACTCTACTCGTTTATCTTTTTTTTTTACGTGGCATGACATGTCTATATAATCTATAAATTCTAATTTCCTTATCCTCACTAAACTATGTCATCCACATTTTACAGCCATCGGATTGTCTCCTATTTCATTCATCCCGCTGTCCATCTAGGCTTCTCTGTGACACCATTGCACAGGAACACCAATAGCTTCAAATGGAACCGCGAATGCTTCAGAACAACCGTTATCTTTTTGTCGGTTTTTTTACGGTTACCCTTCCGTCCCACCACTAAACTTCATTCTATTAATACAACAAGATATAATCATTTTAGAGAAGGCTAAATATTACTTTAAATATGTAAATTTAAAGAACACTGTTGCACACAGCTTATGAGGATGCACTTACAGACGTGTATATGGGTGATTAGGGATATATCAAACAATGGTGAGGTAGCTCGGAGACGGGCAGAAAATCTTACTAAATCTCAAATATTACCCGTTTTTGTTTTGAAAAAGTATACAGTTTGATCAAGATAGTATGCCAAGATATTTTACTTTCTGAAATAAAGTGACCAAATATCCTTGCAAACTTACCTTTTTGTGTTTCATGTTTTAGAATATTCCTTTAACAGTTTTATATGAACAAAAATAGTAAAATATATTTAAAAAACATGGTGCTACATATTTTAAAACATCTAAAATGATACATATTGTCGGTGTAGCTTTTCTAATGTTGTCTTGCTTTTAGCTTTTATAGGAAGGATCACTCGACAAAACACACATCAAATTAATATTAATCTGATTTAATCTACTTACGTGGTTAAGCCTAGCATCTTTGATATTTAAACAGGAGAACCCACTACTCTATTTTTCTTGATATACATGAAGCCACGTCATCTAAAAACCCACCGAGGTGGATACCACATTGACATCCACTAAGTCTCATATTTATATTTTCCAATGATTTTCTGCAACCGTATGCATGTAATTCTTTTTTTGGCATACATGTGTGTTGACGCGACATTCGAACGAATATTTTGTATCATTTTATGTGGTTTTTCACTATTTTTATGCGTCAACTTTATCTTTTACTATCAATTATCACCGATTATTGTAGGATTTTGCAACATTAGTCTTGGAATTTTGCTATACTTCATTTTTATATGTTTTTGACCATATTTTTCACGAAATTCACCTTAATCTACGTCGAGTAAGAAAAGACCTCTGAGATGTCATTTTATGAAGATGATGATTAAGTAAGGCTTGGTTGACTTATGCTCCTCCTCTGAGTTAATCAAGGCTTTCTAACCAGAAACTTTCGGAAGACATCAAGTGCTACAAGTTTATGGAAGAATATGCGGGAAAAGGATTTCAATTATATCCGAAACTAGAAGATTTCATCAATTCTCAAAGAATATCAAAGATTCCAGAACCCCAAGAGTCTGAGAACCCTCGCAATTATATTTCTTAGGCAAAAAGCAACGACCCTGCGAAAGATGAAAAGAAACGGCCGAAGAAAAGGGCTGGGTCGGCCGACCACCCCCCTTTCCGGTGTTGTCTCGTGTCCCCCTTTCTACCACGCCTCTTCCAGGAGATATGGATTACTTAGGTATGAAGGAATTGAAGATAAGGAAGGTTTATCACGAGATCCATCCAAGCCCAAATTAAATCTCGAGATATTCTCGGATTCCAGATAGCAGCACCTTGCGGGCCCAATTTTGACACCTTAACGATGTCAAATGAAGGAAGTTTGAATACCAAAGTTGTAGATCTATTCGAGCTCTACAATTTAGAGTCCGAGTTTGCCTTATTTGATGTCCGGATGACAGAGATATGGTCGAAATACGAAAGGTACAGAAAATAGGAAAGTCCGATTTCGGGGCAAACAAGAGTCCTACTCCAACTCCAACAAGAGTAAGGTGGAGGGCGCCCCAAGGCACCTCCTGGAGTATAAATACAAACCCCCATGATGCCCCCAAGACAATCCAATTCATCTGATTCATTATCAAGGCAACAAGATGTATAGAAGAGGGACATCAACTAGAGGAAAACAGAGGGTCGAGTTCTAAGCTAGGGATTAGATGTTCTTCTAGTTCATATGGTTAATTAGAGGTATTGCATGGCTCTCTAATTACCTAGTTCATAGAGGCTCTTCATATCATCGTAGGAGGTATGATCATAGTTGTAACTTTGTTATGATATCTAATGAAGTACTGATCTTGCTCTAATTATCACGTTCTTGCTGTAATTATGCACGTTTTTGCTCTAATTAGCTTTAGTTTTAGATGCATGTTAATTTGATCATGTTCTTAAAGGTTACGTTTTTCTAGCGATCTTGGTCTTTGATCTTTCTTACTAGCGATATGGTTGCGTAGTTAGTTCTTATGATCATGGTGATTAGAAGTCTACTTATGTTTATTATGTTATTAGACTATGCGTAAGTGTATGCTTTATGAGAGCTTCTCGTCAATTAACTGGTTCCAGTGACAGCAGAGCTGAAGAAAGGTTAAGCTTAATTGATGGGGTTAGGTTAATGACTTTGATTTAATCATGTTATGGAGTGCAGGCTTTGATCATACTTATATTTGCCTTGAATGCTTAGTTATCTCATTGTTCTTATCCAGTTGTGGCATCCATATTATGCATGTCTTGGATCCAATTAGGGCTAGATTAAACTCTGGTTAATACCCTTTTGATCGGTGTTCTAATTATGTTATGATTGTTTATCATCTAACTTTGACGTAGATTAGAGATAGATTAGATGTAGATTAGAGGTAGATTAGATATAGTTTAGACGACCCCTAAACTCTAGTTTTAATCTAAACTCTTGTTAATTAGTTCTCAGTTAGTTCGTTTTCTGGATTGACAAAACCTATAATACTCATCCTGAGAAAAAGCTACACACGATACTGTCGCTCGCAGTATAAGGTTTGCAGTGCTTAAATGCCGTCAATACTGTGTTACTCAAATTCCCACCGCAATACGCGGGGAGTTCATCTAGTCTTAAAAGCACGTAGGCACAATATGACTAGTATGACTCTACCTAAACATTTATATAACTCTAATGTGTTAAGTCAAAATTGTTAGATACAAATATGTTTGTTGAAAATACCCCTGGATCGTTCAGAGAGTGTAATCGCTCGCGGTCTTGATGTGTTGCATGCTTCGCCCTAGAACGTCCCAAGTGTTTACGAACCGTCTAGTGCGTTTAAATTGGGACGCAATCACTCCGTCTCTTCTGCCGATTTCATATTATGATGGAGCACGGGCTGTCCGGTGCATGTAATTTATACCGAGTCTTGAGCCTTCAATTTGGGCCCGTTGTGTCAGTGTTTCATGGCCTTTTATCCTTAATGCATTGAGTCTTCTCTTGTGCTCTTAAATATCTTTTTTTAAGGCGTTTGTTTCCAAGTCCATCTCCTGAACTTCGGAATTTAAAAAAAAATGGTATACACATTAGTTTAAAGTAGTTCATATTATCACTTCAATTACCAAAATCATATTAAAGAACTAAGCATGAGGCGCAGGTGATTATTTTACATCCTCTTCACTCGTCCATCTCATTGCTCTTCCGCCTCATCACTAATGAAGAGACCCAACCCACAAAAATAAGTGTATCAACTTTAGGGATGGCAACGGAAAGATACTCGTCGGCAGTGGTGGAGCCACATGTCGGCCAAAGTGGACGGTGGCCCCTGTGGCGGAACCACTGATTTAATCCGGGCTAAGTACACCTGGCACCTCTGGCTTGCAGTGTATTTAGACCGAATCAAATCCGGTTGTCCGTCGAGCTACCCAAAAGGGCACTCGATGCAACCATCACCCAGGGATAGCCGACATCACACACGTTAAGCCCTCGAAAGAACCACAACAATTACAACAACCCATCATTTCATACAAACATAGATTGATTTGTTTAAAAATATTTACTCAAAATGAGATACAATCATACTGAAATAGAGTTCCAAAATAATCTCGCAGCGGAAACCGTAACGTAATACCGATATACTCTTGCAGCGGAAATAACACATCGAGCCATGACATTGAGCCCATCATTGTCATTCTCGATCATGAAGTTCCTGAAATAAAAATATCAACAACGTAGGGGTGAGTACGTGAGGTACTCGTAGGACTTACCCGTGGGCGGTTTTAATCCGACACATTTGAGAGTATGCAAGGCTTTTTTGGACTGGACTCTAACCCGCGCAAACTTTACTAGAAGTGAGTCCTTACTTTCAAGTATCATTTATTTTTAAAGTATAAGCCTCATTTGGTTCATTATAGTTATTATCATCATCCATAACTCATATATATTATCATCCCAATACATATGTCATCATAAAGGAGCTTGCAGAAATGTAAACATACAACTACAAACATGTAATATAAAAAGCATGATTAAATGAACAAGATATTAAAGTTATTACTACGTTGCCCGTGTGCGATACTGGCATTCTCACACCTGGTGAGCATCAGCGATTCGAATCGATTTTTAATTCCTGGGAATAACTATCATGCCAGGGGTACATGCTTACTAGCCATCGCGTTCCCACATATAGCCCCCATCTCCACTCGTCCCATCCCAAGTTCGATTCAATCCCGCCATTCCCCCGGGTTTTGCCCCTCAAGAGCGATACCACGGCCGTACCGGGTCACCCCTCCCTCGAGTACAAGCTCCCCCAGGCCTAACTCCCTCCAACAAGAATGGTAGGAACCTGTCTCTTTTCTTCGGATGGCACAAGTAAGACTTTCACCGGTCCATTATCCCGGATAAGCACTCTAGCGATGTTATGCCGATCAGCAGGCGAACAGCGAATCAGGCCTTAAACGACTCGGACGGAGTCCACCAAACCATCCTCATCATTTTTCATCGTAATATGGCCATATCTCCGCCCGGTCTCATCTTTTCATCACATCATATCATATTTCTCTCGTATTAAATTTTTGTAAAACATTTTGAGTCATATCATCTCGCGAGTGAATATCTTCACTCGACTTCTACCGTCTAAGCATGGCTAAGCATAGACTTCGACCTATCCATTCTAACTAGGATATCAGGTATTTATGCAGGTGGGGTTTCAAACAACTCCTGAACGTAAATGCACAATCAAATAAAGGGTGGTGAGATTCCCTAGGTAAGTGTATATGCCTAAGGGGCCTAACTTTGTTGTTGATAACTTGAACAAACTACACTAAAGTTAGTTTGCCGGGTTGTGGGGCTTTGCCCCAGGCAACCCCTTGATCACTTGGACAAGCTCCTCCTTCCAAATACCACTTCAGGGGCCTCCAGGTGGTATTTGGGTCTTAGTTGGTCTTTTGGACACCAGTTGCTTGAAGTAGCTCCACGCACTTGCTTCTCGATCACGTATCTGCAGTGAGCGTCACTATATGAAAGGTATGCATGATGCAGCGAATGAGATGCCTGAATGTCAAGCACACGTATGAACAACCATTTCAGGGACAGACAGAAAGGTGATTGATAAACTATTAGAAAGAAGTGCTATTGTGGACATAGAGCAATCATAAATGCAAGGAATCATACACATACAATCTAGCACATTGCTAATCCGAAGGATGACATGTTAATGTTTTGATCCTAGAAAGATAAGCAATAGTCATTTGGTCCCTTAGTTTACTAAAATACATGCATAACTTGTTGCATTTATTCCAGTTCAGCTAGTCAACATATCATGCATGGTATAAGAGAGGAACACCTGATAGGTTGTTAACTTCAATTCATTTTTATCATACCAAAGATAAACAAGCATTGAATCAAGTATACAGTGAACCAGTTACGTATATTTTGACCTATTTGAGTTATTGTTATCCATACTTCGACATTGCAATACTTTTATGGTTAGGGATTTGCAACCCATGCATATAAGGATGAAACATGCATGTGAACTAAACTCAAGGTTTCATTTTGACATAACAAAAATTAAATATACTGAGTGGAGTTTATATCAACATATCATTTGTCATTTTCAAAACATATAGTAAACAGTAAGCAAAACACATGAAACTTCATTTCTAGGCTGCGCTGGACAAATTTAGCACAATATAATTTCTCCGGATTTTTCTGGACTAGTGTTATGTAGCATGTATTTTCATATACATAACTCTACTGATTATTAGTGTTAGGGGTAATTCTGCCATTTGCAGAAAGTGCTAGTAGCAACCAAGAATATATGTGATAACACATGACAGAATGGGTTCACACTCCAAATTTCACCTTTTTAGAAGCTCATTTACATCACTTTAACTATTAATCATTAAAACAAGACATGCACCAAATCAGGGGTAAAATAGTCATGTTACCATACAAGGCCTAGTCCACCAGCATAGATATCATTTTTATCTTTCTAACAAAATTGATTTCCCATTTTATCATTTTTCTGTGAATTGTTATGAAATTTCAAAGCTCTCAGTTTAAAGAAATGCATTAAATCGAAAATCCTAAATGACCAGGGACCTTAACACGATTAATCATGGACTTCAAGGGACCTGCATGCAAGATATTCAAGACTCAGTGCATAGTGATGGATAGCAGGTGCGTAAAAACTGAAAACGACAAGGGGATTTCTGCAAAACCACCCTCTTTCTCCTTCCTCTGGACAGGGCGGAGGCACGCGACGGCCCGTGCGTTCTCGCACATGCGCCCGCGCGTGGGGACGGGGAGATCACCGGAGGCTGGTCCGGGAAGATGTTACCCGACGACGGGGATCCTCTACCCCAAGACGGCGTCGCGTGGGGAGGCATGGACGAGCGGGGAACTGGCCGTGAACTGGCTCGGGCTGGGCGCTGAGCTCGGTGGTGGCGCCGGCTCGATTTGGCGGCTGCGGCAGAGGGGAGGGGCCACAGGCGGAGCGCGCAGGCTGCGCGGGTGCGAGGGAAGCTTGGAGGGGGCGGAGTGGAGGCGCGGAGAGGCACGCGGGGGACCGGGCGCGCCCGTGAACCGGGACGGCGCCGGTGCGAGCGAGAGGGAGAGTAGAGAGGCGCAGTGCGGCAAGGGGCTCGGCTTGCTGGCCTTATGGCCGGTGTCAGCCTTGGTGCAGGAGGCGGCAGGGGACGCACGCCGCGTGCACGCAGGGGAGGGAGAAGAAGGAAGGGCGCGGTGCGTGGGCCAGGCTCATGGACACGGAGTCAATGACAGGTGGGACCACGTGGAGAAATAAATTGAGTGGACACGAACCGAGTGCACGAACGCGCGTTACTGTGGGGTCCACGGCTGACGTCGCTCCGGTCCGGATCCGAGGTCTTGACGGGTGGGACCCACGCGTTAGGGAGACAAAAGAGAAAAGGAAATTCGAAAATGGAAAAAGGGTGGTTTGACTGCTGGAACATCTATTCTATTTCCACGTTTTTGAGAAAACAAATGGCCGAATTAAAGGGAACTCAAAATACAAGAAATGTTCATAATTTGGTACTCTACAACTTTTCTATAAACATGAATACCGAGTTATGTGGAGGATATTAGTTTAAATTTGAATTGAACTAACTGACCCTAGTTTGACCAAGCTGAGCCAGGCAGCTTCAAAATTTGAAAAGTCATATTTGGGTGCATTTTCACGAACACTTTTCTATACCAATGTTGTTTACAATTTCATTTCCTACGATTTTAATATGCAAAGTTTTGCATGATCATGTCTTTTGGTTGCTCAAAATTCGAATTTTTCCACTCAGGTCTAGTTTGACAGATTTCACTAAAAGACAGAAAACGAGCTAAAACTCCATGCAAACCTTTATGCATGTCAACACACAAAATACCAAAGTGGTAAAGCATGAAATTGTATACAAGTTTCCTATAGAAAGTTTGGGCCAGATCACATCACATTTTAAACCTACAAGCACAATGGCATTCAAGGGTTTGATAAAACTGCAACTTCAATTCATGTATGGTCTTTCTTGTTTCAAACTTTTGAGGTATCAAACGAAGTCCAATAACTATGATATCAGGTGCATTTGAAAGATGATAGGTTTAATTTCACCTCCTAGTCAGGTAGATTTTGAAGTTCTACAGTGAAATAAAAAGTAATTTCAAAATGAAGTCTAGAGAAAGAGTGTCAGCTCCAGACTTGGCAAAAATTTCCTGTGTGTAGGCTAACCAGGTTTGGTTTGAACTTTTGAACCTCTTAACATTTGATTTTGAGATTAGTCCAAATAGCATATTTGAAGGCAACATCCTGAACTACCTACTTTTGTACTTGATGTCTTGCACGAAAATGTAGAAGTGTTTAACTACTCAACCATGCTATACAAAGTTTTGCATATTCCACTAGAAATTTTTTTTTGACTTCGTGATTTATTTGTCTAGTTATTGTTCCTTCCTAAACATGATTAAGCCCTAACTCATAATTAGCTTTTGTCTAACTGCGTGTTAAAGCTTTTGAGATGCCGGGGACATCACAGCCCCTCCTTGTCGTAAGCAAAATTTCAATGATGTACTTCATTAGCGTATTAACAAGAGTGATTGTATGTGCTATTGCGTGACTAGACAAAGCTAACGAGCCAATGACTATACTAGGCATCAAAAGACGAGATGCACCACACATTCCGTTGTATAATTTGTTAGCAAGCTAATAATCATATATTCCTTTAGTTCTTTTATTTGACTAGGTGACGATAAATATTCAAGAACGGAGATATTATATTGCCATATGACGCACTAACAAGCTAATAAACAGATTAGAGGCCAGTAGTACAATACCATACCTGCATTCGCGAACAAAAAACATACCCGCTACAATACTCATACCCGTTCGCAGGTATGAAATTGTACCCATGCCCATATCCGTGTAGGTAAAAACACCCGTCGGGTAACCCATACCCGATTAAATATCCACTATGCACATGTTTAAATAGCACAAATATAATTAATAATGGCATAATTTAAATAATAAATCACTAAATATGAGTAAATAATTTGAATATAATAATAAATGATATTGAAACATGCAAGTTGACTATATTTTTGCCCAATATACACTTATGTTTGTTTAATTATATAAAATAAATGTATGGTTGAGGCGAGTATAAATTATCCATAGGCACGCGGATATGGGTAGTATGCACCCGTACCCGCACCTGTGTACCTGACGGGTACAACGTACTAATCATCTGTTTGGTTGAGCAGATATAAATGAGCACGGAACAGAATGATCCTTTTTCCAACAATGCTTGGTTGGAGTTTTAGTGGGAAGGGATGGTCCTCTGGAGGAAATATCCCTTCCAAATGGAGGATGCCCCTAGTCCCCTCAAATCGGGCGGATGGGGACGTCCTTTGTCGTCCATCATCACGAGGCGCTTCTTCCATCGCACAGTGGTGAGGCGAAGCTCAGCGGAGTGGAAATGGAGCGGTGGGTCGAGGTGGATTGGCGGGCGAGCGGCAGCATTCGCAAAGGCGGGTTGGAGCGGTGGTGGGGGACACTAGACTGCACGGTGACGACGATGGCTCAAGGCGGGAGACGACGGTGAAAGCTCGAGGCGGTGTACAGATCGAGGCGACATCTCGAGGGGGCAAGAGATCGATACGGCTTCTCGACGGGGCGAAGGCTCGATGCTGCGGCGAAGCTGGAGCAACATCGGCAACGGATCAAGACGGCGGACCTGACACCTCGAGGGGGAGAGGCTGTGCCCGTGGCGGCGCGAGGTGGAGGCAGCCGGCAGCAATGGAATGGTGACAGTAGACACGTGGGGAAGAAAGGATACGGGGCTGATGGTTGGGCCCCACACCAACAACGCTAATGGGCTTACGACGCCATCCATATCCATGTATTATATTACTATAACCAAACAAAAAACGGGAATAGAACCATCCTTTAACTAAACACTAAACAGGACGATTCTAACAAAAAACCAGAGACGGAATCATCCCATCCTAGATTGTCTCCGATCCAAACACATGCTAATTGATGCGGATCCATGGCCCCCACATGACGCGGATACTAGCACATTCTTCATATCCTAATCATATTCCTTTTATCGAATTCGGACAGGATATTAATATGGATATGGATATAGATTTTTTTTTTAGATTATTGAAAATGGTGTGGAGTCGGATTGGTACAAGAGCGGAAGCTCATTTGAAAAGATCGGATAATACATGGTTACGTGCAGCTTTTTTACAATATCAATAATTTATACACCAAAATATAATGGTTTACAGTATAGTTTACATATAAGTATATCATCACTAAGTAGCTAAACGATAAATATTAGTGACAGGATTTTTTATGAGCAAGTGAACAACAAACTATTTTAAAATAATCGGATGTCCAATTATAATTATCGGATAATATGCGTTCAAATGTTGACGGTCCATATCCATTGATTTTTGGTGATACCATATTATACTCCATATCCGTTCATAAATCAGATTCGGATCATCCATATCCACAGTGGACTTGTCGTTGCTTTGTTTTGGCGGTAGACACGGCACTCGGACAGGTGTCGGGTACTTGCATTGTACACCGTGGATGTAGTCTTTACTGTTGAACCGCGTTAAATCTTCGTATCTCATCGGGAGTTTGCATCGTCTGCTCTTTGTTAGAATATTTAGAATCAATTGATATACTCTCAAATAATTGGCTCGCTTATATATTTAAATAGCGCTACAAGGCCTAATATCTCGTTTGTTGTGAGGAAGCTAAGCCGATTTGTGTTAATTTCAGGAGACGATCATTGATATGCTCTTAGCACAAGTTATGGCATTCACTGTACCAGGTACCCGAGGATGCTATAGGGTTATTGTAATGCAAAGTTGATATCTAATGCTGATGAAATATATGCCACAAGTGGATATGTGTTCTTACTTAGGAGGTGGCGCTGTTTCATAGAAGTCTTGCAAGCAGACTATCTTAAAAAGGTCAACAATGAAAGTAGAACTCACAGCATTGACAACGCCTCAATCGAGGCCGAGTGGATTCAGGAATTCCTTATGGATTTATCGGTGGTTGAAAAATCTATACCGGCTATTTCTACGAATTGTGACAATCAGAGAGTGATAGTCAAAGTGAACAGTGCTAAGGATAATCTGAAGTCTTCAAGGTATGTACGGAGGCATTTGAAATCTATTAGAAAATCGAGAAACTCCGAAGTGATAGCGGTGGACTATGTTCACACATCTAAAAATCTAGCAGATCAATTAACTAACAGAATATCACGTAAAGTGATAGATAGTGCATCGAGTGAGATGGCGTGAGACCCACATCAAGTCTATGTGATGCCCTTGGCATCTCAAGTGCATTATACTGACATCATTAGCTTAATGACATCATTTCAAGGGCATTTTATCTTTAGAGCATGCATAGGATATGTCAATTGAAGCAATTAAACTCGGTTTGCGGAAAACTGTATTTGCATTTGCTGATGTAACTTTATTATTGATGTGAATTTGATAAAACTTTACATACCAAACTTGTAGACAATTTCATAAGGAACAATTTTGGTATTTTGTGTCATGACATGCATAAAGATTTGAACATGGTTTGGGGTCATTTTCTGTGGAACTGTGAAATCTGCCAGACTTGGACCTGATTAGTAAATTCAAAATTTTGTGAAACAAAATTCAAAATCTTGCTATAACTTGAATACCAAAATTGTAGTTCAAGAGATTCTAAGCAACATTGGTATAGTTCACTTTTTATGAAAATGCCCATAAGTAGGCTTAACAGAATTTTAAAGATTTAAGGAATAGTTGGTCAAACTAGAGCTCCAGATTTGAATTCATTCAAACTCACAAAATTTGAATAGAACCTAGTACCAAGACTTTTGACAAACTCGTAGAGCTGGAAGAGTAGAACAACTTTTGTATTTTGGGTTTTGTCAAATTCGGCCTCCAATATGTTCAAAAATAGCAATTTCTAAAACATGTCTCAGCAGTCAAACTGAGTTTTTCATTTTTCACATTTTCTTTTCTTCCCCGGAGTCTATGACATGTGGGGCCCACATGTCGGGTACCCGCCAGCTAGAGGATGACGGCACCGCCTGTGGGTCCCACCACTCCGCCTCCCCATGCACTCGGTCCACTAGACCGTGCACCGTTTCCTCGCCCCGGTCCCACACGTCAGCGGCTGATGGTCCATGGACTCGGTTCGTGCGTTGTCCTCTTTCTCTCCTCCCCAACCGGCGCTCGCCACCGGCGGGGCGCCATGGCCACGCGGCCGTCAGCCTCTGCCCGCGCCTGCCCGGCTAGCCCCGACCCGAAGCAGAGGAGCGCGGACTCCTCCTCCATTTCCTCTCACTCATCGCTCACTCCCTGGCTCTCCCTTCGCTCACTCACCCTCTCTGTGTCGCTCGGCCGCCGCCATTGGTGAGCTTGGAGCTCGAAGCTCCCAGCCTAGCTCCGTCCCTCTCCGTGCTTCGCCGTCACCGCCCCAACTTCGCCACTCCCTCTCGCATCCCGACGCACGCAACGGCGACGCCGTTCCACCCCCTACCCCGACAGATCGGGCTCGCAACGCCACGGTCGTGCCCACCGGTTCGCCCCAGTTCACCGCCGGCAATCCGTCCGCTCGCTCCGCCTCCCGCGACGCGAGCTAGGGGAAGAGGTTCCCCACTACCGAGAACGTCTTCCCAAGGCTTGCCGGCTTCAAGGCCGCGGGCCGGTGCAGTCTCGAGAGCGCCGGGCCGCGTCGCGTCGCAGCCCCTGCCCGAGGTTGAAGAAGAAGCAGGTTTTGCGATTTAGCCCCTGCGGTGTTTCCTTTTCGCGTTTTCGTACTAGTACTGCTGCTAGATGAGTCACAATATTTTTACGTGCTAGCCCCTGAGGTTAATGAATAATTGCGTATCGTTGTCTGATCTGTGGGATTTCTAATTTAATTCATTTCCTAGATCCATGAACTTTAAAAATCCATAGTAAATCACCCAAAAATGCTAAAAATACAAATCTTGTTTCCTTGGACTCCTCTAGAGCAGATCTACAGAATGGATTTGATAGGTATGGGTGAAATGACCATATTGCCCTTGCTTTGTTGCATGCACGTTCAAATTAAATAAATGGCAAAACTAGGTTAAAAGGACTCCAAAAATTATAAAACTTGGTCAGTAGGTTTATAATGTTATTTAGGGTTTATGTGATTTTTGGCAACCCTAGAATATGCTGTCAGTTTACCATTTTACCCTCATGCATGTATTTTGTGCATTTTACAAGAATGAAAATACTTGGTACATAAAAGTGCTCCAGATATTCCACTGAAATTCGTAGATGATCTAAGTTGCTCATTTAGTCCATTTTTTTTAGTTTCAAGTTCTGCATCTAAGGTTTGGTTGATGTTTTGAAATAGACATGCAATTGCATATTTAAAATGAATAATAGGAAAAGTGACTTTATTGTGTGAAATAAATTCTGAGAAAAATCATGGTGGTTAATAGTTAAGTTTAGGTTCCAGAAAGTACTGCTATGAAACTAATTGCTACTATTTTGAGCTACATGAGAATTAGGTTAAAATAACTATATTGGAAAATAGATGTTACATGTTTCAACTTATTAACATGGTGGGCATTGTTTTTCATAATTCCCTAGCATCATGAGCATTCGTTGCATCCATTTTGCACTTGATAATGCATATAGGATTGCTAACTACGGTAACCTCTCGTGCAGGAGTTTGGTTTCTTCATCAAGATGAAAAGACGGTGTGTCGCTGATTAAATCTGTCCGTAATTCAAGGTGTTGCCTGGAGGAAAGCCTCACAACCCGGCAAACTAACATAGTTTAGTTTGTTGATTTGGTTAAAAATAAGCAAAGGTAGGCGGGACCATAAATTTCCCATCTAATAATATCTTGATTGATGATTACGCATCCGCATTAGGAGTTGATTGAAAACAATTGCATTAGACTTCCTGGCCGCCTTAGCCCTAGCACCTAAATAGAGTTCGTAGGACGAGTATGCCTAGTAATACTAGGTGTGGTGGAACCGCCGATTTAATCAGGGCTAAGCATACCTGCCACTTTTGGCTTGCAGTGCGATTAGACCGAACTAAACCCGGTCGTCCGTCGAGAGTCATTCGGCTCCTGATATTACCTTTTCCCATAGGAACCGACATCGTACACATCCAGCCCACAATAATTCATCTTTTGCATAAAACTCCATAATAATAACTTAGCAGAAATCTAAGTAATACAATACAAACATGTAGTATTTGAAAACATGAGTAACAGATATAATATATTCAAGTAGTTACTACGTTGCCCGTGTGCATTATCAGCATTCCCACACCTGGTGGCCATCAGCGATTCGAATCGATTTTTAATTCCCGGGAATAACTATCATGCCAGGTGTATATACTTACTATCCATCGCGTTCCCACATATAGCCCCGATCTCCACCTGTCTTGTCCCAAGATTCAAAGCGCCCCCACCTAACCTCCGGGTTGTGCCCTCTCAGGAGCGATATCACAGTTCTCTGGGTCAGCCCTCCCTCAAGTACAAGCGCCCCCGGGCCCATCGGCCTCCAGCAAGTGGATGGGCAGAGCCTCGAAAACTTCGGACAAACCCAAGTAAGACTTTACCGGTCCCATATCCCGAATAAGCACTCTAGCAATGTTATGCCGAACAGCAGTCGAACAGCGGACGGGCCTTATGCAACTCGGGCGGAGTCCAAAGTGCAACCTTATGAAAAGTATATACTGAAATAAATCTCCGTCCGGTCTCCATTTAAATCATGAGCATAATGTTACTTTCCCAATAGTAAAAGTTTTGTAATCTTTGAAATCATCTACAGTGACGAGTGACTCCTTTCACTCGTATCTACTCGCACCTAGCATAGCCTAGGCAACTCATCCTACGAACTCTATATATAGGTGCTAAGGCCAGGGCGGCCAGGAGATCTAATGCAATGGTTTTCAATCAACTCCTAATGCGGATGCGTAATGAAACAATCAATTATCATATTAGCTGGGAGAAATCATGGTCCTGCCTACCTTTGCTTATTCTTATCAAGCCAACAAACTAAACTAGGTTAGTTTGCCGGGTTGTGAGGCTTTGCCCCAAGCAACCCCTTGATCACTTGGACAACTCCTCCTTCCAAACACGACTGATGGGCTCTCCAGGTCGTGTCTGGGGCTTACTTGACCCTCTGGACCACCGTTGCTCGAGTAGTTCCTCACACTTGCTTCTCAATCACGTATCTGCAACAAGCGTCGCTATATGAATGCTATGCACGACATAGTGAATGAGATGCACGATCATCAAGCATACAACTGATTAAGCAAAATATGAGGCAAACATCTAGTTACGCATGTAATGGATTACTAGCTCAATCAAAACAACCCGACTGGCACTAGCATTAATATTACTTTTATTTACCCGAAGCAATCGTGTATGTGCAATCTCACAAGAACACATATACAAAAATCAAGTTGTCAATCATAAAGCTAACATGGTGATGTGAGCCGATAAAACATGCAATAGTTATTTAGTCATTAAGATTACTAAGGTAAGTGTGGGGGTTTTTATTGGATATACTAGTCTCACATTTTCTATTATTTACGTAAATTTGCATTATTTCTACCATTTTCAAATCAGAGTCAAAATCTTACATGCACCACCTCCTACTCTAGCAGTGAGCCATGTTTATAACCTAGAGCTCATATCAAGCCCCTAAAGTCACATGGAGCATTTTTCTCCATAGCAACCTTTTCCTAAATTAATATATGCTTAAATAAAAGACTAAGGGCAAAATAGTAATTAAACAGTCAATGCTAGGGCTACTAAAATTTATACAGAGCCTACACATGTTAATAAGGCCTCTGCCCAAATTTCATAATTTTTGAAGCTCATTTTACCCACATTTCCTATTTATTAAGGTCTTTCATGCATGCACATTAACAGGGGCAAAAAGGTCTTTTCATACCCAACCATGATATCCATTCTGTAGATCTACTTAATAGGAGTACACTGCAACAATGTTTGTATTTTTCTGATTTTTATTTGATTTATTACGAATTTCCAAAGTTTTCAGCTTAATAGAACACATTAAATCGAAAATCCTAATGACCAGGGACCTTAATACGATTAATCATGGACTTCAGGGACCTGCATGGAAGATATTCAAGACTCAGTGAATAGTACACAAACAGAGAGCGCAAAAATAGGAAAACTCAGGGGGTTTTCGGCAAAACCGGCCTTCTTCTTCTACCTTCAGTCGACAGAGAGAGGCGCGCGGCCGCCGGGGTTCTCGCGCGCGGCGCATCGCGTGGGGGCACCGGCTTGGAGCCGAGCCACTAGCGGAAGGTGTCCCAGGCGTAGGGCGTGCTTTCCCCCAAGGTCGCGTCGTGCGGGGTCGAACGAGTGAGCGAGGAACGGCCGTGAACCGGTGGGCGGGGGAGCAGGGTCCGGCGGCGCACTCCGGCCCGATTCGGCGCTGTTGACGGGGAAGGGAGGCCACGGCCGGGGCTCACAGCTGCGGGAGGCGGTAGCGCACTCGGCGGAGATGATCTGCAGGTGCGGGAGGCGCTGGTGGGGGTGCTCCACGGTGAAGGTTCGGCGGCAATGGTGGCCGCGGAGGTGGCGTTCGTGGGGAGGACGCTCCAATCGATGGCGGGGTCGGCCGAGCTGTAGGAACGGAGGAGGAGCTAGAGGCAGGCGTGGTGCTCGCTTTGGCGGGGTGAGGGAGGGACGGATGAGGCAGTGGCGCGAAGCTCGAACCGGGCCTCCATGGTGGCCATGGCGGGCGTCGCCCGTGAGCTCGAGGGCGGGCAGCAGGAGGACGAGGGAGGCAGGGGTAGTGGGGGACTGAGGGAGCGGGCGGCTTCCATCTCAAGGCGCTGGGGTGCCGGGCACGCGGCAGGGGAAGGGCAGGCCGGGCGGGGCAGGGCGGCCAGGGCGGCCCGTGGCCATGGCGGCCAGGGCCGGTGCCGCGTGGGTGAGCGGGAGGAGAGGAGGAAGAAGGCGACGCTGCGGTGGACGCGGTCCGTGGACCGTGGGACGCTGACAGGTGGGACCGGGCGGGGAAAAAGTATTACGGTGCATTGGACCGAGTTCGGGGAGACGGACGAAGGCGGGACCCACCGGTGCGACGTGTCCCAACCGCGTGAGCAGGAATCCGATGACCTTACAGGTGGGGCCCACTCGTCAGCGACTCATGGAGAAAACAAAATTCGAAAAATAGAAAAACCCCTGTTGACTGCTGGAAGACCTGTTTGAAACTTGAGTTTTTGGGTATTCTAGAGTCCGAATTTGAACTAGTTCCCAATTGAATGAAACGTTGTACCTTTTAGGATCTACAACTTTGTCAAAAGGAGTAATATCATATTCCAAGTTCAAATATGATTAAATTTGAATTTAACCTGATGACTCCAGTTTGACCAAGGTTTAATGCAAACTTAGAAATTCCTAAAGTCTATTTTATGCTTATTTTCAGAGAAAGAGTATTATACCAATGTTGTGTAGTTTTTAATTATCTACAACTTTCATATATGATGTTTTGCATGATAGGAACTTTTGTTCCATTGAAATTTGAATTTGCCTTACCGATCAAGTTTAGGCAGATTTCTGCTTTTTCATTAATCGACTCAAAACTCCACCTAAACCTTTGTGCATGTTACCACACTCAATAACAAAGTTGATCCACATATAATTGTCTACAAGTTTGTTATAGAGAGTTTGGTCCAGAACACATTATATTTTGAACTATAGTCATAAGTGTACTCAGGGGTTTTGGAAAACTGCAATTTCAATTTATGTATGGTCTTTCTTGTTTCCAACTTTTGAAGTATCAAACGGAGTCCAATAACTTTGATATTAGGTTCATTTGAAAGGTGATAAGTTTAATTTCATTTCCTAGTTAGGTAGATTTTGAAGTTCTATAGCGAAAACAAAAGTAATTTCAGAACGAAGTTTGAGGAAAGGCTGAAACGCAAATTTGGGAGTTTAAGTGTGGACTAAGTTTGACCTGATTTGACTTGGCCTTTTGAAGCTTCCAATTCAACATTTTTAACTTGGACCAGAAGGAAATTTGGTCTATATAACAAGAACTAAAACTTTTGTACTTGGGGTTTCTCATGAAAACCTTTGGTTCTTTTGGACTAAACACCTAAACAACGTGAGGTTTTGTACATTTGAGTAGAAAATTTTCGACTTTG
The DNA here is from genome assembly GCA_030272315.1 of Paspalum vaginatum. Lineage (NCBI taxonomy): Eukaryota > Viridiplantae > Streptophyta > Magnoliopsida > Poales > Poaceae > Paspalum > Paspalum vaginatum. Next base: position 6,950,244 of record CM059013.1, on the reverse strand, counting down.
ATTTCTCCGCCTTAGTTCTTTCCATCTTTAAACATGATTTAGTTATAAGAAATCATTATCTTAAGTCAAAATATGAATTAGGGCCTTTGTGATGCCTGAGATGCCGGAGGCATCACAACCCACCCCCCTTAAAGAAATCTCGTCCCGAGATTTGGAGGTAGCGGGGTTCTATAGCTTACGTCGAAGATGCAAACAGTTTTGGCACGCGGTTCGTGTGTTTCCGTATACTTATGGTAACATCCAAATCTCCACTGTTTAGCTTTGTCAACTAGCTTGTGAATGGTTAGTACCTCTTTAACACAAGTAGTCACAAAGCGTCATTTATTATGCTAGGGTGGTTTCTCTAAGATACTCCACGAGTCATGCCATTCAACAGAGCGAATGAACAAACCATGAAGAGAATGTGGTCAGTGAGCAAGTGACTAGTGATTGAAGCAAAGGAATGAAGTCATTTCCTGACTTTGATACTAATATTTGAAACATGGTAAGTACCTGATTTATCCAAATAATGAAAGCAAAGTGTATACAGTCGGAAATTGAATAAGGCAGGGTCTTTTGATTGAAAGGAGTATCATCGGACGCGTTGTTGAGAGACACATTCCTTTTAGGGACTGTGTCCACATATAGAATTTCAAGTCAACATGTCTTCAAAGAGTAAGATGTGGTGAAACGTAGCACATTCTACTCATCAGGGACAAGAAAGGCACAAGAGGGAGAAGATACGCCGTATTCGCCTAAACAAGGTGATGTGTTCTTATTAGCGAAACAAAATGCTAGTAAGCTCCTTTCTAAGAGGAAGAAAACCACTCATAGGGAAATGACGATATGACATGAGCACTAGCCGAGGACAAAAGCTAGTGTGGAGGATGTTCGTAAAGTACACCCTCGGGGAATAAGGTTCAACGAATGGATAGAAAATATCGACGGAGTTAGTGAGAACGAAGTTGACTGTTCCCACCAATTTTCGGAGGCAAGGTCAAACATGGATATGAATTAATACGAACAAGTCATATGATTGAGACGGATCATCCCCACTGGTCAAGGAGGCAAGGTGAAACAAGGCAATGGAAAGATGTCACGAGATGGTGGAAACGAGGCTGATCACTTCCACAGAAACAATGCAAATGTGTGGATAAGCAGTGGGTGGACATTGGCTACTCCCACACTCAGTAAAGGCAAGGTGAAACAAGGCAATGAAATGATATATACAGGATAGTGGAAATGAAATCGATCATCCCCACGAATCAAGAGTAGAGAGATCAATTAAAGATAAAAACCGATTATGAATGTTCCACGATTGAAGCGATGTTATGCCTTCGCATGTCCTAATGCCAGCGCAAACCTAGTAGCACAACCATGTGACGGCCGTACACATAGGACTCCAGGTCCCATCGAGGCATCCAAGACTGCCTAAGGAGACATCACAACAAGAGTGGCTCAATCATTCCACTTACAGAGTCATAATCACTACAAGGTTTTGGTAAATAAAGAGGAAGTCCGATGTGATATAAGAGCTTAGGGCGCTTGAATCCCATTGTAAATGAAGTTCCTTGATTTGCAAAGTTTTGGAGCAAGTAATTAACAAATAGTGGAATACAGTGCAAATAGGCTAGGATTTCTTCGATCACAAGGGTTCGAAGTGCATGAACGACGAGGGTTTTAAAGAAAAAGTTACCAAAGCTCAATGTGATATCACTGTAAGACTAGGAGTACATTTAACCATAGGAATGGGATACAAGTTGACTCTATAGAGCCGGACACCCGAAGTCTTTCTGATCCACGAATGTTAGAACCTTCTGATACATAACTTTGTCTCAAACTTTATCATATTAATTGGTACCCAGCTAGTACTGCCTAAACGTAAGATTGATGCGTCCTAGACGAAGACCGGTTCCTTCTTTTAGCCATGTCGGTGCAGTGTTAGGCTTCACATGGGAGATGCCATGGAACAGTAGTCTGGATCTTCCACCGAGTATAAGAACATCGCCAGATTTGAGGTTGATCTTAGTCGCTCTATCTTTGTCCCGAGTATCGCTGAACAGGAATTCAGCCGTGTCACCTATGGAGATTGAGATGACAGGTAGACCTAGGGAATGACGGGTTGGAATCGAACTTGGAATCGAACAAGTGGAGATGAGGGATATATGTGGGAACGCGAGGGCCAGTAAACATATACCCCTGGCACGATAGTTATTTCTGAGAATTTAAAAATCGATTCAAATCGCTGATGCTCACCAGATGTGGGAATGCCAGATATCGTACACGGGCAACGTAGTAACTATCTAAATATGCTATATTATAATTTATGGTTTCAAATTTCACTTGTTTGTACTTGTATGTTTACATTTCTGCAAGTTCTTATTATAATGATGATGATATATATTCACAATGAAACTGCTTACTTTATGTCATTGTATTACTATTTAAAATCAATGGCTAAGGATCCAGATGCTAGTAAGCAAGCTTTGCGTCAGCCGTAAACCTTTCCATTAAGTCCTACTGAGTAATTAGTACTCTGGGTTTTCCCCCACATTTTGAGTGCAGGTACTGATGACTTCTGTATGGTTGCTTGGAGAAGAGTAGTACCGGTGGGCTCGGTGCTGCTCGTCTCACTCATCATTGTATGAAGACTATTTAAATATTTCGATTCCGCTGCGAGATGATTTGAAAACGCTTCCGCTATCTGATTTGAACTTGTATTTGATTTCAACATAGTTTGTAAGAACTTTATTTTATTATTACTATTAACTGTCTGTGATGACGTAACTGTTGTGGTTCTATTGAGGGTTGGATGTGTACGATGTAGGTTCCTTTAAAAAAAGTAATATCGAGAGCCGAATGACTCTCGACGGACGACCGGGTTTGATTTGGTCTAATTGCACTGCAAGCCAGAGGTGACAGGTGTATTTAGTCCGGATTAAATCAATGATTCCGTCACAGTCTACCACACATTGGTGACCTGTTCTTTGTGATCGCAGATCCCGTGAATAAGACTGGCGAAACAAGATGACGATAGAGTGATAGACTGTGAAGAAAGACCATTTCAGATACACTTCCTTTAACAAGGTTTATTTCAGATACACTTGCTTCTTTCTTCATAAGGCAGGATGGTTTAAGTTTAACGTGTTCTAAGTGGCTTAATGTAGAAAAGATATTGTCTTGTAAAATATCTTTTGAGGAACATATCTATATGATTTGGGTTGTCTCTAGATACTCGTAAAAAGAACTGAAGTTTGATTTATATGGTCCAAACAGAGGAAATACTTTTTAGAAACCATGAATCGGTAAAGAGCTTAGGTGAACTTATTTCGCATAAACTGTCAATTCAATGCATAGTCCATTGTTCAGGCTCTGCTCTAGGTGGATGTTCAACTTAACAGTCTCCATCAAAACACTGATATATCAAACAACAGCGAAACTAAGAGTGTTTTACATGCGGCTTGGAATTTGGTGGGAATTGTTAGAATATTTAAGATAAAAACCATTTATTTAATATTCTATAAATCCTAAGGCTCATGTTTAAGATATGAATTTTGTATGAGTAAGTGGTGAATTATAGCTACTGATTTATGGCTTGGTAAATTACTGGTAACGGTCATTTTGATAACTATGATTGTTACCATTAAGCTGTTTGATAGCACTTTTTCGTCTTCTCTTGTGTTTGTACAAGGGCGCACAACTCTTCAATCATACGGTGTGAGAAAATATACTTTTGCTGGCTTTCGCTCATTTTTCACGGTTGAGTTGTCTCCGAAGTCTTCCCTGTCCCAAATCTCTACACGCACAGAGAGTTGGGAGAGCAAGCCTCTGGAACCGCCGTCCGCTCGAGACATTTCCCAGGTGCGCAGGTGATCAGTTTTTTGGGGAGCATCGCCACAGCTACTCATTTCTTTCTGGTGGTGATCTGTTTTTGTTCCTGGTGGGCGCTGTTCGAGGGATCGATCGTCTTCTTCCCGGTGGCCGTTCACAAGATCGTTTGTGTTCTTCTTCTTAGTGGATGTTCGAGGAGCTGTACTACGATCCTCATCCTACAACGACTTTTGATTGGCTACTTCGAGCAACCCATCATGTCGACCGATGGGAAGTGAAAAGCTACCGATGACTTGAGCATGGGTCCCTCCATGAGGTATAATCCTATACCCTTCTCGTTCGTGGTTTTGTTTATGATCTGTATGTTGTGCATTACTGTTGCGTTTAATACCCTCACACATGTGCACATAATTGTCGTCAGAAATTTAACGTGGTTCGTGGATTAAATTTAACATGAAGAAGCCTAAATTCCTAATACTCTTTACTTATCGCATTTACGTTACCGCGTTTGCTTTTTTTTGTGTCTTTCCCTTGCATTTACGTTACTGCGTTTGTTTTTTTTTTTGCGTGTCTTTCCCTTTCCTAGTTAGTTTGGTTAAGTTTGAATAAGCTAAGAGACGCATAGATAAATCTTAGACTTAACTAACACATGTATTGTCAGCGTACTTGGTGAACCAAGATCCCCGTAATGCTGGCAAAGTGCTCCACGTCTGGCCCCTCAAATGGGGCTGACAACATTCCTGGCATGAGCCATTGCGCAGGGCCCCTACCGGACCTAGGAAGGTCGGGTCTGGGGCGGTGGCGCTGATCCCCTGACCCCTCGGTCGGGTCTGGTGGTGCCACGAGGGACTGACCGGACCTCCTTCTAGACCCTGTGGCGGCACGTAGGTCAACCCAAACCCCTCCCCCGTGTTCGGTGGTCAGGTATGGCAGGACACGGTGCTCGCATGTGAGCCACGATGCTGCCTTGTACGGGCCGCTTGCACTAAAGGAAGCCCATGCAATCCATGTTGTGGTACACTACAATGTGGGGATCTCCTCCTCTGGTAGGCTTATGTCAGGCAGCCGCTACAGACCACTTGCAGTGAGGCACTTGAGTATTCTCAGAAGAAAGAGTCACATCATATTGCAGCACAAGTCAAAACCTACTTATGTACAAGTAGACCATCATTACTACTAAGACTTCTACTCACTACGGTGCCTTAGCATGGCACAAGTCTTGTGTGTCATCCATTGTGCTATAAAAGGGGGGATTCTCACTTTGTGGATCAACTATTATTCAATGCTAAAAATTCCCGTCATCTAGTAGAACATAAGAGCTAATACATCCCGATGACAGGGCCCCAAAGAAAATAGTGCCTCTTAATTTATCTCATGAATAAAAAACTAATTGGACTAATCAGAAATCATTAGGCCAATGGGTCAAAAGGAAAGAATCTCCCTAACTCATCGGGTGCAGCAAAACCCATCTCTTTTCTGCCTCCACCCCTTTTCTTTAGGAGTCCTCCGTCCATCCACCATCTCTCTTCTATATTTTTTTTCTCTTCCATTTCTCTTGCAAATCTGGCCTAGTAAAGCCCAACAACTCCTTCTCTCTCCTCTACTTACCGATTGTCGCCGTTGTGGTTCGAGGCTGGGGGTGCAGAATCTCTTCCGCCTCTGATGATAAAAGGGAGGTCCACGGTCAGCTCAGCAGCACCCTCTCTCTCCACTTAATTGGCCCCTTTGTTTCCTCACCCCAACAGTAGCACGCCTAAATCACACAACACCCCTATCTCCTTCTATTATTCCCCCAAATCATATCACCATTAATCAATTCCTTTGCATATTCCTAAAAGAGAAATTTGTTGGCACAATAAAGAGGTACGCTGAAGAGTGCGAGTGCCCTTTTTGGTAAGATGCAATCAAAATACTATGTTATTATTGGTATTATTAATAAATAAGTCTTGCTTTCTAAGACATTTTTTATACATAGGGGCCCATTTTGAAATTTGTACTGGGTCTATGGAATGTTAGGAATGCCTCGATGTCTATGTATCAGTTGGTTAACTGAAAAATAGTGAAGTCCAGTTTACCCCATGTGCCCCGTGATCTCGGGCCTTGGCATGGATAACATCCTCCTCAGGAACTCCAAATTTGAAATACATACAAGTAACCCCTAGCATGTATCGTTGAAATGGTAGGGATAGGGCCAACATGTCAAAGTCCACATCAACAATAGCTAGGCAGCATGCTTTCTCCCTCTTTACCTCTCTTTCATTTTATTTCTCTTCTCCCTTCTCACAAATGCCACACATTTCTCCTCACGGGCACAAAGCATCACCCTCGTCTTTCCCCTGCTCCTCATAGGTGCTATCACTCCCTCCTCCCTCCTTACAGGATGCTAAGCTCAAGCCTTCTCTTCATTGTTTCTTCCTCATGGGCGCCATCGCCTTTTCTTCACATCACTACCGGAGGAGGTAAGCAATGGTGTGTAGGACAACATGAGCATAGGAGAAGACAGGTGAGAGTGCAGGAAAATGTGGTAGGCTTGCAAGCAAAGAGCGTGTGGCGGTGATGGTGGCGTGTAGGAGCAATGGTATTCGATGGGAAGGAGCTGATAGCAACAACTCCATTGGAGGATGCCATAGCACCATGGGTGGAGTTTGTTGGCTTTTGCAAGGAGGGCAGAAGGCGGGGAGTGCAACCAATGAGGGGGGGGAGACTTGGGGCTACTGGTGCTTGTTAGGGGTCGGGCCAAGATATGGAAGCGAGGGGTAGTAGGGGCGATGCCATGGATGCAGGGGAAGCGGATGAATCAAGGGCTATTGGGTTTGGATGTGAGGAGAAGATAGGGATGAGAAAAAAATGAGAAGCAGAGGAAGAGACAGACTGATGCTACAACATTTAGGCCGACCAGTACGTTAATGGTGAGGCACACTTTGACATGTGTGCTGGTCACGTGAGCAAAACATCTCACGGAATCACGTAGAACTGTTGGGGAGTTTATTTGCATGTTTTGAAAGTTGAGGTGGGTTTGATTTCAGTTTTTTAGTTTGATGGAGTTAAATATATCCGTGGCTAATAGGCTAAATGGATTTCTCACCTTGTAAAAACTGAAAATCGAATCAACTAGCCGGTCACTAAGTACTGTGTACTGGACGTCTGGACCAGTATTGGTATTGCTCAGCCAGTGCTGTACGATGTGTTTTACAGTTACAGTAATACTCCGAGTACGTACCATAAAGAAAAACAAAACAGAAGGCCTTCGTTTCATTTGCCCTCCGATCCGGCCGCCTTCTCCGCGAACGCTAATAAACGGCGGGCACCAATCTCGGAGGCAACGCCCCAGACGCGCGAGGAGAAGGAGGGGGGAGCGCAACACTCGCGAGGGAGAGAGACAAGGGCGGACACACGCCGACCTCGGCCGCGAGCGAGATCCCTCTCTCCCCCTTACCGGATCCGATCTGACCTGACGTCGCCGGCCGCCTGCCGTGGGAGGGAGAAGAGGAGGCGGAGATGGCTCCCGTGTCGGCGCTCGCCAAGTACAAGCTTGTGTTCCTGGGGGACCAGTCCGTCGGCAAGACCAGCATCATCACCCGCTTCATGTACGACAAGTTCGACAACACCTACCAGGTACAGCGCCCTTGCGCGCCTCCTTTCACCTCCCCCGATCCCGGCCGACCTCTCCCTCGCGTGCTGTTCGCGCGATCTCGCCGCGTCGGGGCCGGGCTAGTGGCTTAGATCCCATCGGAACGGGCCAGATCCAGCGCGGGCGGGTCGGTACGTCGATGTGATCCGGTTGAGGGTGATCTAACCTGCGCGGAACTGGATCGGGGTGGTTTGGTAGTAGGCGAAGAAAATCGTAACACCATTTATTAGTATTTTTTTCTGGGTGCACGCTGTGACGACGCTGTTTCATGAAACAACGGAATGCTCATGACCCCTGATCGAGGAGGATGAATTGCCTTATTTGCGCTGCTGCTATCGTTGCACGTACATGTGCACTGTTCTAAAGAAAGGCGGGTATGATTGCCTGATTGGATCACTCACATGGGAGGCGAGCACTGATGATTTAGGCTTGTCTTTGAAGTGAAAAACTGAGCCAATGGAGGTTCTATGATTGCCTGTTTGGATCACATGCACTTGAAATTGTTCTGTGATGGGCTATCGAGTTTCCCTGGGGATGCCTGAGCCCAAATATGTGAGTGTTGAGACTGAGATTGTGATGCGAACAGGAACAGCCTGGCATTGAATCTTGTGTCCTTAATGTAAGGAAGACAGAATGTTTTTCTCTATACTAGAATGATAGTCTGACAAGGGATTTCTGTCCTGGCCATGGGCCTGGCACTTTGCAGTAAGCACTTGCGTCATTGCATGACACTATGATGGCCTTCAAAGAGCCATTATTTGTGACTTGAAAGCTTTCAAAATGTAGAATTGAGTCTCAATCAGCTTTCAAAGTGTAGAATTGAGTCTCAATGCCTGCGTTGTTATGGTGTGCAGTATGGTTGTTGGAGTGGTTACATTGTTTAAGCACTCAGCAGACTGTTACTGCATTGCTGAGTTTATTCCTGTAATGTTGGGCTCGTTACAGTAATGCTAGTTAGTTTATTAAGGTTTGCTCAAAGTTCTTTTCTCTGAAATGCAGGCTACAATCGGTATTGACTTTCTGTCGAAGACAATGTACCTTGAAGATAGAACTGTGAGACTCCAACTCTGGTATGGTGACTACTGCTCATCTGTTAGCCTATGCCCCCTTGAGATCTATTGACTGCTGACCTTATGTGTGCTTTCTTTTCTTTGCAGGGATACAGCTGGTCAGGAAAGATTCAGGAGTTTAATTCCAAGCTACATCAGGGATTCTTCAGTTGCTGTTATTGTATTCGATGTTGCAAGTAACACCCCCCCCCCCTCTGAACTTTATCGTAGCTATTTTTCCGTCATGTAAGAAATGTAAGTTTACTATTTCTGTTCTTAGCTTTATTTGTTTCGTGGTGTAGGCAGGCAGTCTTTCTTAAATACATCAAAGTGGATAGAGGAAGTTCGCACTGAGAGGGGCAGTGATGTTATCATTGTGCTTGTTGGGAACAAAACCGACCTTGTTGACAAGAGGTAGGTGGTGTTTACACTGTTACCTGTTTTCTACAGGTTTTGTTCACTGGTCTATGTGTCTTTTGTTTTGACTTGAAATCTTTTGTTTTTTATGCGATGCTGTTATTGTTCTGAAATTAGCAGTTTGCTTGTGCCATTTATCTGCACCTTGTTGGATACTGAATCAACACATTTCATACCAAGCAAAACTAATTTAACAACATTCTGATTGTATTTCTTAGGAATTTTCAGTTGAATGACACCCTAAAGTCTGATTGAGTCCCATGTGTTCTGAGTATATCAAGTGGTGCCTCACTGGGACATTTAGTGTGCTTTTTCTAAACCAAAAATCTTGTGGTGGTATTTAGCAGTAAGCTGGAAGCATTTTTTTTAATTTTTCTTTTGTATCTGTCCCTTTTTCCCCTTACGATTTCTGTTTTTATATGATATAATCAGAATGGCTTAATAGACACCTTTAATTCTATAACTGGAAGGGTTATAGGTAAGCCCTATGGTGCAATACATTCAGCGAGTAGCTCTAAATGACAGTATGACACAAGACACATTCAGCAAGTAGCTCTAAATCAACATTAGTATTGCCAAAAAAAATAGAGAGCAAAAACTAGAGACTATCTTTACCTCTTCACCGCCTTTTACTTATAAGCTATGAAGTCGAAAAGACAATATATCAGGCAGCCTCTGCTACGCGGTGCTACTATGATGACTGTTGCTGGCATAGTGATAGTTACATGGCACCAATTCTTGTGCCCTGGGTTGCAGTTCCCTATTATTTGTCATGTTTGGTGCAAGTTTTGGAATGAAGCATTGCCGAAACCTTGAATTTCATGGCTCAGTTGATGTACTCTCTATCTCCTCTGCCACGGTAGGTTAACTTGGATGTTGAGATGTTTGAAGCTTTACTTTTCTTAATCCTAGATTCATGTAGCATACACTATATGTCATTAGTCAATGTGCATGTTCGCGCTTTTTTTGTCCCTTGGATCAGAATCTGACACATTGATATACTATTGCTTTTATGCCTTTTAAGGTTTCTGTCTTGAGCCTGGTTATTTTCAGCTTTAGCTAAATTAATTGAGTTACAACGGTTCCATACATCCAGTCATTCTGTTGTTTTTTTTTTAATTCTGGAGTATGGTTCTCTTTTGTTCTTGCTGAAATTCTATTGCATCTTATGGAACAGGCAAGTCTCAATAGAGGAAGGGGAAGCCAAGGCGAAGGACCTTGGTGTGATGTTTATTGAAACCAGTGCTAAAGCTGGGTTTAACATTAAGGTATGCTTCAGAAATAGAAACTGTCAGCAAGTTGGTTTATATTGGATAACATGCTTCTAGAGCTGGCAATTGTTTTTCTCAGGACTTCAAAGTAGTGTTCTTCAGAAATGCCTTGTGTTACCTTGTCTGTATGTGTTTGTATGTCTACCTACCTGCTTGTTTTGCATTGACCACCACAAACTTGTGAGCAGGCGTTGTTCCGTAAAATTGCTGCTGCACTTCCTGGAATGGAGACACTCTCATCAGCAAAGCAGGAAGACATGGTTGATGTGAACTTGAGGTCCGGCAATGCAAACTCGTCCCAGGCCCAGGCACAGGCTGGGGGATGCAGTTGTTAGTTGCAGTCCCTAACATTTGCTGCTCATGATCTTGATACCTTGAGCGTCGGACGCCTTATCTCAGCTGCTTCTCCAATGAAGGAGAGTTGATTATCTCTCGCCAGTGAATCTCACCTTAGTCTTTACCCGGTGAACGGACCATTTGCGTTGGAACGATACTTTTATGAGTTTTCTAGTGTTATTTCCTCAATGGCCTAAGCTAGCAACAGTGTATAGTTGGGTTGGCACTGCGAACTCCACCGTTCGAGTTTGGTATTAGAGCTAGTGAATGTTTCATGTTGAACTTATATATTTTTCATCTTCATCTTCTTGCAGTTAGCTTGAGTCGTGTTTCCTATGTGTACCAAGCATGTATTGGAATTTTTGTACGCTATATAATAAGGCCTGCACGGAAATTAACACGTGATATCAAGACAGTTTATCGTTGAAACGTTCTCTTACAACAGTTGACTGGATGCTGGGGACTGTGAAATCCAGAAAATCTCATGCCTCTTAGTTTTCTGCGCGGCCATCGCGCCGCTTTTACAATGGCCTGTCAAATGCTTAGGCTATCGTATATCAACACATCTACGGACAGTGCTCGATCAATCGAGCAGTAAAAAGGCGACACTCCAGGATTCTGGTTTCTGGGAGTGTGCCCTCAGGCCTCAGGCCTCAGCCGGTCAGCCGATGAAGTCAGCTTTTGGCTACACATGGGAACTGGGAAGTTCGGACTTTGAGTGTATATACATGACACTTCTTTTTTCTTTCGAAAGAGCGCAAAAGTTTTGCCACAATTTTATCAGAAGAAGCGACAACCTAGTTTTTTTAGTGGAAACCAGGCAAAAAAGAAAAAGAAAAGAAACCACTTCACAACTAAAAAGCTACTGTGGCCTATCAAACAACAAAAACATGACGTTGGTGACGTTGGGCCTAATCAACAACGCTATGCCACTAATGCCACTACTCAACAACCACAAGACCAACCAACAACTTAAAAGATCCTTATAAAAAACAACTTAACAGAACATAACACACACTGGAAAAAATGAAGACAACGAAAGGGAAGAAAGGCACAGAGCACCGCCTTCGGAGACCACTCTGCACTCTACATTGAACCATCATGCACAGCTGATCCGAAGAAAAAGTTTGAATGACCAAAGAAGCAGGATCTCAAAGACATTTGCTGTAGGTTCTGCCGTTCTGGTTTTCCAGCCTCGATTTGCACCGAACAAAAATCATTTGATGCCCACGCCTAGAACATGATGGCAACTCCTCATGCTCAAATCATCTGGCTAGAGTTGCTAACCGGGGTTTTCTTGGACTTGGCGGCCTTCACAACCCTTTTCTTCTTTGGTCGTTGCCCTTGCTCTACCAAGGTCTGGAGGGCTTCCATTTTTGCATTTGGGAGTGATCAAAGTGCTGCACGAAATGCTCGAAAAAAGGTTTGAACTTGATGGTTCCAACCGAAGGGACAATACACGCTGCTCGCACCATGAATTAGCCCATCCACACATCTAAACTCAGTAGAGGACTGGTGACGCGTGTTTTGACCACAGAGTTCAGTTCGCCCATATTCAATACAAGTACTATGCATAGTTAGAGCTGTATTTCTCCCCAGATGAGGTTGTATGCACTATTTCCCACATAGATTTGATCTCTGAGCACTTGTGCGAGTCTAGCTTTCACTAGGACCAGTGGCTAAGAGATTATTGATTTGGACATTGTAAGATCAAACCTAATTACCACCTAGGTAGAGCATGATTATCCTTACTTTGCCAAACCGCCAAAAGCATGGTTACTCCACGTTCGTTGGTACTAACCTTACCATTGGGCAACTCATTGACCCTCGCTGACGACCAAAGTCTATGGCAGCCAATACTATTAGTCATGCATGCCTCTCGTGAATTTCACCTTGGTTAGGCACAACGTTGACACGTAGAACCCAAACTCTAAGTAGGGTCTCTACGTAATTTGTCATAGACAATTTGGTTCACGCTCTATCAGATATTCAGATTGCATAACCCTGCACTGCCACATCAATCATGTTCATGCGTGGCCAGGTCAAAGCCTGCCCATGCGAACACCTAGCTGTTGGTGGCCACACAGCAATTGTCAATTTGCCATTGTCATTTTTGCCTTGACAATAAGGCAAGCACCAGGTCTTTCTGGGCCCATACGTAAGGGGGTGTTTGAATTCGGGAGCTAAACTTTAGCCCATGTCACATCGGATGTTTGAATGATAGTTAAAAGTATGAAATATAGTTCAATTAGAAAACTAATTATACAGACGAGGACTAAACGGTGAGACGAATTTATTAAGCCCAATTAATCCATATTTAGTGAATGGTTACTATAGCATTACATTTGCTAGTCATAGATTAATTGGGCTTAATAAATTCGTCTCGCCGTTTAGTCTTTATCTGTGTAATTAGTTTTATAATTAAACCATATTCAATACTTTTAACTAGTGTCCAAACATCCGATGTGACATGGCTAAACTTTAGTCGGCTGGAACCAAACGGGATCTAAAGAGCATGAGTTTCACACCTAACTCAGGCTCTTTTCTTGTCCATCTGCTGCCACTCTTATTCCTCGAGCATTTCCCTCCTCCTAAGAGAGCGGGAGGGAGAGAGACTCCATAAGGAACGCTCCTGAATAGAGCTCGTTGGAGAGCCCTCAAATGTCACCTGACCATGTGTCTAAGCCTGAGCACAAGCTCATGACGTGCTTGCGAAGAAACTAGGTATCACTAGTGAGTAACATCGTTCGAATCCCGAGTTCTTCACAAAGTACATGCGCACGTCCAAGTCACCACTCCCCTCGTCATAGCTCATGGTCACCCCTATGTTCTCCATTGTGGTCATCCTCGGTAGTCCTGAGGTCATGAGTCCAAACTAAGTTGCAAAAAGATAATTTTTATGTAATATCAACATAACGGACTCTAATCTTTAGCCTTAGCAGGCTATAGCATTATAATTTTGAATTACATGTTCGGATACATTCGGGAAAAAGAGAGACATATACGAAGAAAAGTTTCCAAGAGTTTAGGCCTCGCCTTATATTTGCTCTGGAATTTTATACATTGGGAAGATTCCTATAGGATTCATATCACACAAAATTCCACCATGTACTCTATGTTCCAAAGGGAACCAATTTGATTGAAGCGTGCAAGGATATAAGTAAAAAGCTTGGATAAATCAATTACCTGAAGTCATGGGCCTAACAAGTCGGAAGTGGGCCGAATGGCCAATCACGTCAGTGGCCTGAAAAACAAAACAAGGCCGGTCCGGCCTATGCGGGGACCTCACCCCGCAGCAACCCGTAGTCGTCGTATCGTAGACTCGTAGGCATGCCTACCGGTCTCTCTCCCCACTCCTCCCACTCCTCTCGTCAGTCTCGTGCCACCCCGGGATCCCAAATCACCACCACCACCACCACCACCACCCTGACCCTGGACGGTTAAAAGCAAAAATCCAAGCAAATCAAAACCCCCACCCCCTTTCACCATCCTCTCCGCCCCGAGTCGTCCTCTCCCCTTCCCCTTCCCGATTCGCCCCGTCTCCCCCAGCCCTGTGCCCCTGTCTCCGCCAGCGGCAAAACCCTAACCCTAGCCGGCGGGATGGCGACGCAGCCGCCCTCCGCCGCGGCCGACCTCTACGAGACGGCCTCGCAGCCGGACCCCTCCTCTTCCGCCGCCGGCGATGCCTACACCTTCCTCGAGTTCAACACGCAGGGCGACGACTTCGATTACCCCGACTTCCCCGAGCTCTCCCAGCCGCCCCCACGATCCGTGCCGCTGCCGTCTTCCGTCGCTGCCACCGCCGGGTCGTCCTCGTCCTGGCCGGCCCCGCCGCCGCCCCCGCCCGACGCTGCCTCCCCAGAGCCCGATCTCGCGCCCCAGGACGCCCCCACCCCGCCGGCATCCTCCTCCTCGCCGTCGCCTCGGTCTGCCTCCAAGGCGCGCTCGTCGGCCGCGGCTGATGGGCTCGCCTCCGGGGTCGCCGCGCTCAGCTTCGAGGAGCCCGTGGGCGCCGGCGCCGGGGATGACGGGTACGACTACGGCAAGGGCGACTTCGTCGAGCACGCCTGCCGGTACTGCGGGATCCACAACCCCGCGTGCGTGGCAAGGTGCAACGTGCCCTCCTGCCGCAAGTGGTTCTGCAACTCACGGGGAAACACTTCCGGCTCCCACATTGTCAACCACCTGGTTTGGCTCCTTACCTTCTGTCATGACATACCTTATAGTTTACTTATATGTCAACGAGGATGGCTTCGTTAGAATTGAGATTAGAGAGCTTATGTCAACGAGGATGGCTTTGTTAGAATTGAGATTAGAGAGCTTATGTCAACGAGGATGACGTTGGAAATGTTGCTACATGGTGTGACATGTGGTTCCTATTTTGGTAGCTAGGATCTTAAATGAAGGCCCATTTACAAGGTCCCCTGATGCCATCTGTTAAACAATTTGCTAGGAAGTTAATTGTATTCTCAGTGAAGACTATCTGGTATTCTGGTTCCAGTTTTGCTAGCTACTCCGTAGGATCTTAGTTTTTCAGTCCTATTAGCTTGGTCAATGGTCCTTTATTCCATCGCTAGGAAGCTAACTGCATTTTCAGTGAAACCATCTCAAATTGTGAAAGGGTCGGGCATAATGGATTTGATGCCAACAGGACAACGGGGATATATCTTCCATTCCCAAAAAAAAAAAAAGTCCCAGAACCAGTGAAAGGCCATACTGTGACAACTCTGTTCGAACAATTTATTATGTTCCAACCCTGGATCCTCATTGGGAGGCTCTGTACCTATCCAGAAATATCATTGATATCCTCAAGGCCAGCCACAGCATGCAAACGCACTGCTAGTCTGCAGCCTGCTGCCTTGAGGCCCTTGACACACAGTTTTCCAGAAATGAAGGGTGGGGAGAATTGGGTGGGAGAAAATTGATGATATTTTATTCTATTAATCTATGACGTCAATGCTCCAACAGTCAACCTCAGGCCCATTCAGTTATAGCATGTACTACCTCTGTCCAGGGAAAAATTTCTCGGCCCAGAAAAAAACGAGAAATCTGATTTTTCACGTTTCTCGGTCGGGACCGTTTTTTTATATTATCGGTTACATTTTTCGTTTGTTTTAAATTTGATTGCCAAAAATGCCCCTAGTAGACTAAGATTGCAAAATTGGCTGTGAATATCTCACCTTTAGCCATAAAATCGTTTTACTACTTCTATCTTGCTCTTTTATTGAACCACCGCCACACACGGGTACACAGGACGCACATATAGCATTGCCATGATACATTTTTTGTTGTGTTTCTTAACATATTTTTTTATATTAAATTGTTCAAAAGTTATCTATATGACTAATTGAAGAAATTAAGCAATTTTTTCCTAAATTTTGTCCGAATTTTTTTTGAGAGAACTGAAAATTTTCAAGAAATCCAATAATCACGTTTCTCGGTTACCTCTGTTTTTTCCAATACCGGTAAAAGAAACCCTGCCTCTGTCCCAAAAAGAATTGCATTTTTTTAAATGCATACCCAGAATTGCATTCTTTTTGGGAGGGAGGTAGTACTTGGTATCCAAACAGAAAATCTTCAGCTTAAATGCCTCGAGTGTAGGCTAGATCATTCATTCTTAACTTCATGCTTTTTGTGCAAGCATCCAACTGCCTTCACCTATTTATACAAAACTAATGCTATGTAGATGGTCATAATCATATATGTATTGTGTATCACTTGCAGGTTAGGGCAAAGCATAAGGAAGTGTGCCTTCACAAGGATAGTCCTTTGGGAGAAACAATTCTTGAATGCTACAACTGTGGTTGTCGGAATGTATTTCTTCTCGGGTTTATCTCAGCAAAGTCGGAGAATGTTGTTGTTCTTCTGTGCAGAGAGCCATGTTTGAGTGTTAATGCATTGAAGGATATGAATTGGGACCTCAGTCAGTGGTGTCCTCTTATTGATGACAGGTGTTTCTTATCGTGGCTTGTGAAGGCAAGTGTTTCCTCATGATGCTTTCTTCTGTTGGTCTGGCACACATGGGTGTTTCACTTTCTGCTACCAACTTTCTGATGATTGAACAATTATGATTGAAAAAATTATTTTCTTCCAGGTACCCTCAGAACAGGAACAGCTAAGAGCTCGTCAAATTAGTGCCCAACAAATTAACAAAGTGGAAGAACTCTGGAAGACAAATCCGGATGCCTCTCTTGAAGATCTTGAAAAGCCAGGTGTAGATGATGAACCCCAGTCAGTGGTTTTGAAATATGAAGATGCTTACCAGGTTAAACCTTTGTAAAGTTAATTCTCCGCATTTATATTGCTTGAGATTACTTTATGTTGACGCTTTACTACTTTTAATATTTTAAAAGTTCATATTTTGCCTATCGTTTTTAACTAGCCTATCCTTGCTCTTTCTTTTGCCAGTACCAAAATGTTTTTGCTCCACTGATAAAGCTCGAGGCTGATTATGACAAGGTACTGTCTTCTGATAACGGGCTCATGCTTCTTATCTTTTTGTTGACAAAACTGAATTGTGTTATTGTTTTTTATTTTTCCTGTAGATGATGAAAGAGTCTCAGAGCAAGGATAATGTAACTGTTCGGTGGGATATTGGACTGAACAAGAAACGAGTAGCTTACTTTGTCTTTCCAAAGGTCCGTTAAGGAACTACAATTGATGGGATTGGTGAATTTACACCATGATTGTAGTAATTTTTCATAGACTATGTTTGATTCTGCTTCGTGATACACTTTTGCCTAAGATGGTAAACAATTTTGTATTTTAGGAAGATAATGAGTTGAGGCTTGTGCCTGGAGATGAGCTACGCTTGAGATATCCTGGTGATAGCTCACATCCCACATGGCAGTCTGTGGGACATGTGGTAATTAGAAACATTTTTGACAATCTTAATTGGATTAATTTGACCTTTTGCCCATGCTAAGGCCATTGTTCTTTCAGATTAAGCTCACTGCGCAAGAGGAGGTGGCGCTTGAGCTTCGTGCTAGTCAGGTATGACTGTATAAGGAGATACTATTTACTTGTTTCTTTAGGCATCCACTCAGCCTATTGAATGTTTTCTCTGGATTTCAGGGTGTACCCACTGAACTAAATGTTGGATTCAGTGTGGATTTTGTTTGGAAGAGTACCAGTTTTGATAGGATGCAAGGAGCGATGAAAACTTTTGCTGTGGATGAGACAAGTGTCAGTGGGTGAGTTCAATGTGTGGCCTTGTGTGCAGGATTACGTTGTATGGTTGTTACATCAATAGGACTCCTTGAGTGAATGGTCTTATTATAAATCCAAAAGGCACTTAAGAAAAAAGAAAGTTAATCAGCGTACCATTTGATTGTTTCTGATAGTTACATTGGTTAACTATGCATACTGCAGAACATTCTTCGATCTTTCTTTTATAATTCCAATCTTGTGAAGTGTTTGCCATAGTCATATCACTATTTACAGAGGTTTACATGTGTACGTTCTCTCACACAGATATATATACCATCACCTTTTGGGACATGAAGTTGAGCATCAAATAATACGTAATACCCTACCAAGACGCTTTGGTGCACCAGGACTTCCAGAACTAAATGCTTCCCAGGTACATTATATATATATCTCTTATTAGTTCTATGTTTCTTATCTTATTTTTCTTTTCATTTGTTCTTTTAACATTATACTTTGTTGCCTTTGATTAACATGCTTGTGTTCTGCTGTTCTGGGTCATTTTAATGACTTTATTTGTAAATTATGCATTTTTCATTTAGGGTGCAACACAAGCGTTTTGCTGTTATTGTCTGTGTATAGTATCGATCACTTGATCTGATGCTGTCTTCTGGATTTTTTTGGTGTTCAGGTTTTAGCAGTTAAAAGTGTTCTCCAGAAGCCAGTCAGTTTGATTCAAGGTCCACCTGGCACTGGAAAAACTGTCACATCTGCTGCAATTGTGTATCACATGGCAAAACAAGGCCAAGGACAGGTATAGGACTATTAACAGCAATGTTGGTTGCTTGCTATGCTGATATATTTTGTGTAAAATATTTGATGTTGTATTTGTGAAATTTTAGGTTCTTGTATGTGCGCCAAGCAATGTTGCTGTTGATCAGCTGGCAGAAAAGATAAGCTCAACTGGTCTCAAGGTAATAATTGAATTATTTAAATTTCATCTGATCCTAACTGGCCTTAAAAAAGGTATGTGCTGTATCTGTTTGGAGGATTCACTGAGACATGATCTACTTGATTGGATGCAGTACTTGAAAATACGAACCTGTCTTGACTCACAAGTAATATATGTTCTTTAAACATAATGGTGTTTAGCTAATAATTGTGAATGATAATAGCATGATGATCAATAGCTACAGAACTCCACATTGCACCCAACACATCCACCTTTTGAGTCTCCAGCTTTTGTTGGTGGTGTGGTTTTGTGATTTTGGTCATTAATTGTGTTTTCCTGCTGCAGGTCGTTAGGTTGTGTGCAAAATCTAGAGAAGCTGTTTCGTCTCCTGTTGAGCATCTCACACTTCATTATCAGGTACATCATTGATTGCTTCTATGGAAATTAATCTTGCTGTGAATTTCACTGATGCATATGTAAAATCTTGCAGGTTAGGCACCTTGATACATCTGAAAAGAGCGAATTGCACAAGCTACAGCAACTGAAAGATGAACAAGGTAATGTCCATGTTTAACTATTTCGATGCCAGCATGTCAGAATCAAACATTTTTGAGGGATGTGATGCTCTGAGTAATGTCTTGAGTAAATTCTTACAAGCTTCCTACTTTTGCAGGTGAACTGTCCAGCAGCGATGAGAAGAAATACAAGGCACTAAAGCGTGCCACTGAAAGAGAGATACTTCAGAGTGCTGATGTCATTTGTTGCACCTGTGTTGGTGCTGGAGATCCTCGTCTTTCAAATTTTCGTTTCAGACAAGTAATATTCCACATAACTCCTGTTGACTCAAAATTAAAATAGACACCTCTTCATTAATATATCCTGAGGCAATTGTTAAATTTGTTGTCAGGTTCTTATCGACGAGTCTACGCAGGCAACAGAGCCTGAATGTCTTATTCCTTTGGTGCTTGGTGTCAAGCAGGTAAAAGGATAAATTCTCTGTTTTTCTATTTTTATTTTTCATTCTGTATTTATAACCTTACAACTTAGGTGGTTCTCGTCGGAGACCATTGCCAACTGGGTCCAGTCATCATGTGCAAAAAAGCAGCCCGTGCTGGCTTAGCACAATCTCTTTTTGAACGCCTTGTTATCCTTGGAGTGAAGCCATTCAGGCTACAGGTAATACCCTCAGCAGTGCTTCCTTGGTGTATAATTCATTCCCTTCTTTTAGTGCTTGTGTGAAGGCTCTGTTTGACTGAGTTTTTTTGCCTTATTGTTTTAGTTCTAGAAGCCCATTTTTTTTTTTGTAGTTACTGTAATTTGTCCTTTTGGAAACTATTGTTCTTGTACTAAAAATATGGAACCTATCGAAGTTGTTACAGTGCTGTGTTAGGCACACAACCATCAAACTTTATATATTCTTAATAAAATGTATTTGATGCTTAAGAACCACCTGAGTTAATGGCTGTTATGGTGTAAAGGCATGTCAACATAATTGGGCCAAGCTTTGATATTTCACATAATCAAATATAGTGGAAATAAATTTATGATGGAGACATCTATATCTGTTTTTTGCTGTTCTTCTCAATCTATTAATTTATGTTAAACTTTAAACAACAGCATTGCAGTGATAGTTGCATTTAGAAAAGAGCTAATACTTCTGAACCATCCATGAAGATTGTAACCTGATCTTATCTGATTTACAGGTCCAATATAGAATGCATCCTTGCCTCTCAGAATTTCCATCCAACTGCTTCTATGAAGGCACACTACAAAATGGAGTGACTGTTAATGAGAGGCAATCAACTGGAATTGATTTTCCGTGGCCTGTCCCAAATCGGCCTATGTTCTTCTATGTGCAGGTAGCTTCTTCGACAATCATTGAACCATCATCTTTCATACATAGAAGCTCATCCTTCTTATTGGAGGCATGTCCATACCCATTTTCTGCAGATGGGACAAGAAGAGATCAGTGCTAGTGGTACATCGTACCTCAATAGAACTGAAGCTGCAAATGTTGAAAAAATTGTAACAACATTTTTAAGAAGTGGTGTTGTCCCAAGCCAGGTATTACTCATTCTCTGGGATATTCCTTAGGTTATGAAGAGTTGAAGACATCACAGAATCCCTGAAATGGCGTGTACTCATGTATTTTTACAACACACAGATTGGAGTTATCACACCATATGAAGGACAAAGGGCATACATTGTAAATTACATGTCAAGGAATGGCTCTCTTCGCCAGCAACTCTACAAGGAAATCGAGGTTGGCCATAAAAAAAAAGCAGTATTATTTCCTCTTGTAGAAGGTTGCTTTGTTTATGTTTGTGCCTCTTGCAGGTTGCTAGTGTAGACTCGTTTCAGGGACGAGAGAAAGACTACATTATTTTGTCTTGTGTTCGAAGCAATGAGCACCAGGTATGGTTCTTTGCGGTTTTATTTCATTTGAACTTGTACATAGAATGCAGACAATACTTTGGTGGTTTGCACAATTTAACCATTGGATGGATATGCTCAATATGATGACTGATGACGCTGTCTGGGTTTTGTTTGGTATAGTATAATGCATAATATCCTTGTGTAGTATCAAAACGGATGGATGAAACCATCAAGGCTCTTTAAGGTGTAGTATTCCTGGATGGTAGTATCTGCTGTTCATTTGTTTTTGGAAAAAGTCTACATAACCCCCCCGACATTTGGAGAGTGGTCTACTTCACCCCCTCACATTCAAAACCGGTTATTTAACCCCCTCACCTTTGCAAAACCGGACAAATCACCCCCTGGGGTGGTTTTGTTGGTGGTTTTGCTGACGTGGCGCTTCCAGGGCCCACCTGTCAGTGCCACGTGTGCAAACCTCCCCTCTGCTCTCTCTCCCACCGGCGCAGCCCTCCCCCACGCTCCCTGCCACCGCTCTTGCTCGTCCCCTCCCCGTCGGTGCACACCCCCGTCACCTTGCTCCACCACCGCCGCCAGCGCCTCTCCCGCACCATGGCCTTGCGTGGAGGAGGCTGAGCCCTCGCTGCCGTCCACACCCACCACCACCGCATCCCCATACCTGAACCCGCGCCCGCTGAGTGCCGCACCGCAAACCATGGGGCCCGAGCTGCTCTGCGCGGCGCGCGGCGGCGCCGGCTCGTCAAGGCGCTCCTGGCTAACGCGGCTGCCCCCGACCTTGAGGCCAGCTCCACCGTGGGAGGTAACACCCTCCACTGGCAGTCGCGGGCGGGCACGGGGACCTCGTGTCGCTCCTTCTCCGCCGCGCCCTGCACCTCCTCGCCGCGCGCAACGCCGGCTCAACACGCCCCTCCACCTCGCTGCGCCCGCGGGGGTGCACAAGGTCACCACACTCCTCATCGCCTCCCCATCCTCATCCTCCCTGCGCGCCATGACTCGGGCCACCAACTGGCGCGGGGAGACGGCGCTGCCGGCGCAGCTCCTGCTGCTCCATCCCACGGTCGGGCGCACGCAGGAGCTGCTCCGCGGCTGCCATGGCGTGGCGGGCGGCGCAGTGGAGGTGGAGGCCCCGCCCTCTATGGCCGCCAGATCCAGCCTCGCGGCCTCCGCCTCCACCACCAGCGCATCAACGAGCTCGCGGGGGAGGCGTGTCTCGGTGAGCACTCAGGGGAGACGGAGAGGCACCGGCGGGGAGAGCTAGGAGGGAGCGGTGGGAGTTGCGCTAGCAAGAGAGCGAGGAGCTAGGGAGCGGCGCCAGGGAGCAAGAAGGGGAATGGCCCCGCGCGGGGAGGTGACGAGTGGGACCGGCGACAGGGAGTGAGGGGAGGGCTGCGCCGGCCGGAGAGAGCAGAGGGGGAGGTTTGCACACGTGGCACTGACAGGTGGGCCATGGAAGCGCCACGTCAGCAAAACCGCCCACAAAACCACTCCAGGGAGTGATTTGTCCGGTTTTGCAAAGGTGAGGGGGTTAAATAACCGGTTTTGAAGGTGAGGGGGTGAAGTAGACCACCTTTCAAATGTCGGGGGGTTATGTAGACTTTTTCATTTGTTTTTTGTGGCATGTATTGTTTACAATGATTGTATTGTCATGTTTGTAACCTACTTGTCTTTGCTTAGTAATACACCTGTTTGTGCTTAGCGCAGCGTTGTCATGTAAACTGACACCTTCTATGCTCTTTCAGGGAATCGGGTTTCTCAATGATCCACGCAGGTTGAATGTTGCGTTAACTCGTGCACGGTATGGCATTGTTATTCTTGGCAATCCAAAAGTATTAAGCAAGCAGCCACTTTGGAATAGTTTGTTGACACATTACAAGGTAAGCTATTTTGCTCATCTGAACGCTGATTTGATATTATTGGTACTGTTGATATTGTATGTGTCGATATTGTATAAAAAATAGTATGATTTAGTGACCAGTAGGATGAGTAATTTGATAAATATTATTTTTACGCCATTTTGAATTTTTACACACATGACTTTGTTTAGGAGCATGAGTGTTTGGTAGAAGGACCTTTGAACAACTTAAAGCAGAGCATGGTGCAATTTCAGAAGCCAAAAAAGGTGGATCACCCTTCCCCCTCACAGCTGCACGGTACACTGGTGTGTTTGTTTTTCACATTTTCTAGTCTCATCAATGCTATTTTGGTAAGCAGATCTATAACGACCGGAGATTGTTCCTGGGTGGTGGTCAAGGTGTTATGCATGGAGCTAACTTTGGGGCTGGGGCCTCAAGCCAAGCAGCAGATAAAAGAAGTGGCAGGGGGAAAGGTATATATACAGTTTACATGTTCATATTGTATTCATTTTACATAGACAGTTATGCTCAACCTCTGACACCCCCTTGCCTTTCTCCTGCCTGCATAAACACAGGTCAATCATTTGTTCCTTACGGCCCTCCAAATGGGGTTCATAAACCTGGTGTTCATCCAGCAGGCTATGCTGTACCCCGAATGCCTTTTCCTCCTTTTCCAGGGGCTCCCCATTCTCAACCATATGCAATTCCAACCCGTGGAATGCATGGGCCCATTGGAGCTGTTCCACCTGTGCCTCAGCCTGGAAATAGAAACTTTGGGGCACCTCGTTCAAATACAGGTGGCCCTATTGGTGGCCACCTCTCTCATCAGCAGAACTCTCAGCAAGCTATGGGTGGCATAGGGTCAAATTTCAACTATGGTGGCTTGGAGAATCAGAGTAGTCAGCCTTCTGGTGGAGCCCAAATGTCCCAAACTGGATTAATGACACAGGTTTGCTTATTTCTTTCTTAATTATATAATTCAGGTAATACCAATAGTCACATAGTAATATGTTGCTTTTCAAATTAGATGCCAGTCCAAGGACTCAGTCAAACATTCCGTGATGGGTTTTCCATTGGTGGGATGTCTCAGGTAATGGCAATAAATGATGCCTGCCATTATCTTATTATACTCTATTGATGCAATACTCTCTTGCTGGTTTGGTAGGACTTCTTTGGAGATGATTTTAAGAGCCAAGGATCTCACGTGCCATACAATATTGCGGATTTTTCTACTCAGGTTTGCATACTTGTTGCTACGTAAAAATTTTACTCGTCCAGGATCCATATAAATTTCCTTAATAGCTTTGTGAAATTTAGTGCTCCGAGTTTTGTAATTGCTGTTTAGTTCTCTGTTTGGCTTATAGAAAAGGTTTCCGTTGACAGGCTTCTCAAGGTGGTTATGGTGTTGAGTTTACTCAAGCGCCCCAATCTGGATACTCTGGGAATTATATGAACCAGAATGCACATCCAGGATACTCCCATATTGGTACCACAAATGACATTGTATCTCAGGTTTGTTCCTTGACATCAGTTCATAACCATTATACCAGGCAACATAATTTCTTTTTAGCTTGTCTCTTGCACATGTATGCTCCTAACCACGTTGATATGATCCAGGATCACATGGCCCATGGATCTCATGGAATGTTTACCCAAGCAGGATATAATGATCCCTCGCAAGATGAGTCATCGCAGATGCATTATGGAATGGCTGGTGCTGGGCCCCTCCAGTCACAGGTGGTTTGTCTGCCTATATCTTTTATCAATTGTTCCCATCACCGACTTGAGAAGTTTCAGACATAACTAGTATCACTATTTTTTTTACAGAGCATGATGAACCCGCTATACTCACAGTCCTATGCTCACTATAACACCCAACCACAGTCTCTTCAACCTCCTCCACAGTGATAATGGCACCTTGTGATAGGCTGATGCTGCTTTTGAGAAGTTTGGTGGGTTACATCTTTGGCCCACAGGTTGTGCCCTTCTGCACTATTTTGGAATTGATGGTGCCTAGACATCAGATGCAAGCAATGGGAACAAGCGTATCATGACACTATGTATTGGATATTTATCGGGACGGGCTTGTACAAGATGGCTATGGCTATTGATCAACGGCCAGTGCTGAGGAGCACAAGGATTGCAACGTATCTCTTTCTTGATCGTTGTTCACTATGCGCTTTGACACCAACAGTTGTCATTGTGCATTGAGAGAGGTCGATGGCACTACCCTCATTCATCACCTGTATAGAAAGGCAATCGGGGCCTATAGTGGTACGATGTGAATATTCAAGGATCTGCTGCCATCAAAAGTCAAAGTTGCAGCAATTGCATGCCTCCATGGTACCACGAAGATGCCTGCGGTGTGGCTTTGTATAGAGGCGCTATAGGTGTGGGTTGGCCAACCCTTTTGGATATCGCACATGGCAAAGATATTTACCTTTATATTATGTATGCATTCAATATAGTTTTGATATTTATGCCACAGAAATGATGTAGTTGATGTTGCCGAAAGTAGAGTGATGATTGGAAATTGGCAGTGTTGTGTAATTCGTTTGATCATGATACCTTGTACGGCATGGCTGAATCCATGTGGTGGTTTTTTTTTTTAATATTGTTTGGATAGGTTGTTCAGAGAAACATTCACGCGCTGGTGTAGCTCATATTTGTTCTTGAATGATATGATTGATTTGCTGGTGCTGAAAGCTTTTAAATCGAAATCGTCAGACTGGGAAGTGAGCAGCTCAACTGGTGCTCGTGTTTTTAGTGGAGATTTTCTAAGTGCTGCATAACTGAGTTCCAATCCCGCCAGCTGCATCTTAAGCGCTGGCTGTAATGTCGGTTGCTGTCTTGTTTGGCTATCTCCAACAGATGAGGCATATGGGCATGGGAATGCAAAATTGCATCTCCATGTGCACTGTAGAGCTACGCGTATCTCTCCAACTGCCCACAGCATTTAGGAGAGGCAAAATGCATTGGAGGAGAGGGTATGCAAATTCAGACATCTTTTCAAATGCAAAAGCTGCTATGGGTGAGGGATGGACAGAAATAATACTTGTTTATTGGGTGAGTGCTTCAAATGCATTGCCTCTTGGAGATTGGAATATTTGCATGCCCTATGCAAACACTGTGCAAGAGGCATTCCTTCAAATGCTTGTCAAAAATGCTTTTCATTGTTGGAGATAGCCTAATGTGCTTTGTAAATGTTCAAGCTTAATAAAATGTTTTTCTTTTGCATGGAGGTTCGCTTTGAAGCTCAGGAATTGTTTGAAACTTGAACCGAGCATAAAGCTAAAGGGATGTTTGGATGTTGGGAAATGGAATTGTGATAGGGAAATGGACGGCTGTCAAATTTTATTCCATTCTCTATTTCCATCCCAATCCTAATCCAAACACCACCTGAGAGATAAAAGCATCTCATCTAAACAACCTGAGGTGGTCATATCATTATATTTTGCTATTTTACATAGTACTAAAATGCTTTGTTGTTGCTTTATTATCTGCTTGTAGTGCTTGAATTAACCATCGTTTTCTTACTAGAATTTTAGTGTACTAAAAGATTGTTAGGGCTTCAAGATACTATAGATTCGCTGTACAAAAATAATTTGCTGTAGTTTCCGCGAGTAGATCCGTTTGCGCCCCCAGATCCCTAGATTCGCTGCTGCTTTCGGCAAAGTTTCATCGGCATCGATGCAGAGCCAGTGAGGGTAGGTTTATGCCGGATCTGTTGTAGCACTTCGGACCTCATCGAGTGGTCGAGTGTGTATCAGAGTTATCCAGCTTCTGGTGCGCACTGGCGGAGCCTTAGGGTCTATTTGGCAGCTCTTCCCCAAGTAGCCAAGCTGCAATCCATGGCCAGTCTAGAGGTACCTAGGCTCCAGTTAGCCCAGAGCTGCTGTTTGGTAGGCTCTCGCAACTAGCGCGACTCGGTTTAGCATCTGTTTGGTTGCCTGGACTTCGAATGTGGCTGAAGTTAGACTGTGTTTGGTTGGACGCACAGAATTCATAGCCACACAACAACCCACAATGCAAACAAATTCCAAGAAACAATTCCAATACATCTTAAATGAGATCATCCATAGTTACAAGGACTTAGCGCCAGTTCATACAGAGCATAAGTCACATGAAGATGTACCAGATCAACCCGATAATTACAACACATTGGAAACAAATCACATAATCTTTCCAGTTAACTAATGCTCCCTTTGTAATGCTACTACATTTCAACAGTTCACTGTCTGAAGGTGCTGCGTACATAGATTTTGTACGAAATTAGGGGCAAAATCACAAGATACTAAGCACATCATAGCACATATCATAGATCCAGAATAAAAAATCATCGCGAAATGGAGGACATGGTAAGGTCATGCACAGTGGCGGAGGACACCCAGAAATCAATGTGTGGCAGTGGCAACCGGTGAGGGGTCCGCCGGCCCGCTGGCCGCAGAGGGCGCCGACCGCCAAGTGCAGGCACGCAGTAGGCAGGGGCCGCCGCTGGGGTGCAACGCGCTGGGTGACGGCCAATGGGACGGCTGCCCAAGGTGCGGGCCCAGCGGGGGAGACGGGGAGCCTGCAACGAACGACGGGGCGCTCCTCCACGCACACTGGGCTGCTGAGCCGAGCCGAGCCGTGCCGCCTGCCGCCCCACCAAGGTAGTAGGAGAGGAGAGGGGAGGGGAGGAGAGGAGGAAAAGGAGTATTTTGCAAGCCTAGATCTACCTCGAGCCTTGATGGCGGCGACGCCGAGGAGCGGAGATGGGAGGGGAAGGGGAAGGGGAGGGGAGGAGAGGAGAGTGGAGGGAGCGGAGAGGACGAGGACTATGGCGGCATCGGAACTGGGGAGAGACGAAACCCTAGCGCAAGCGATGGTGCAACGTGGCCAGTTCTAGCCACCGGGGAGGGCTCGGCTGCTTGATTGCGGGCTGGCCACAGGAGAACACCCGATTTGGCCGTTTCCACGGGGCCACCCTCGGGCCATCTCCCTGCATGGCGCGGGCCTGGCTAGGTGACCGGCCTAGCAAACCAAACAATGGGCCATGCTCCCTCGTAGCCTGGCTGGGGCCCAGGCGCGGTTACCAAACAGACCCATAGAGGCCAAATTGAGCCATGGTCCTAGAGTTGGATTACATGGACGGGCCCCTCCAACCTTTGCAGCCAAACTCAGCCGAGCTGGTGCGCTGACTTCAACATAAACGGGAACTTCGAATTCTTCTTTCGTTTTGTTCTACGGTGGGGTTTATTTTCTACTGCCCTGTGTGTTGGTGATGAAGGATCGCAAGTAGCAACGTATTGTCGCGGCCTACAGAAGCCTTGTGCGGTTTTCAAGCTCTGGCGGGTGGTTACTGGTGAATAGTTGAAGGGAGAAGATGACGACAATGGACTAAATTATACTTTTAATTTTGAACGGCCCTTTTGTATCCAGTGTCTTTACGTTGAACTGGCTACCTTTTTTAACTAAAAAAAAAATCAAATATGAGAGCGTGTTACTAAAAAAAACTCGCTCCTTCTGATTTAGTAATTCACACCTTGAGTTGGTCAGTTGGATGAGGCACTCCAGCGACGACAACAGGATCGTCTTGATCTTTATGTGATTTATTATGTATGATATCAACAGTGTCCTTTATATTTATTATTAATATATGAAAATGGTAATGACTTTCTTACTAGGATGTACGAGTGTGTTGCCTGCATGTCTGTGTTGGATCGGGGACAGACGTTTCCGGTTTCCGCCTCTACATGTCCGGGCTCGCCGTCAATAGAGAAAGGCCGCTTGGAGAGGTCAAGGAAAACAAAAAGGTCCAGCCCAAATACAAATGTGTTGAGTTCTAGCACAAAGAGCCCAGCCCAACAGCAGCTTTCCCACCCCCTCACTGTCCTCTCCAAATCGCCCGAGCCCCAGCTCCCGACGCACTCTCCCAGTCCCACGGCCGCATCCGTCGAAATCCGCAAGGGCAACGAGGCGAGTCGAGGCGAGGAGAGGAGAGAGAGTGGGAGCGAAGAGAGGGAGAGAAAAAAAAAATGCTGCGCCACGCCGCCCGCCGTCTCGCCTCCCGCGCCGTGGCGGGGCCCACCGCCCGCCGGGCGCTCGCCACGGCGGAGGTGCCCGCGGAGGCCGCCGAGGACTCCACGTTCGTGGAGGCGTGGAGGAAGGTCGCCCCAAACCTCGAGCCGCCCGTGACGCCCTTGTCCCTCATGCAGCCGCGCCCGCCCACACCGGCCTCCATCCCCACCAAGCTCACCGTCAACTTCGTCCTCCCCTACAGGTCCGAGATCGCCAACAAGGAGGTATACCCTTCCCCCGCCGCCCGCCCCTCCGCCATTTCTGGTCCCAGATCTGTGTGCTCGGGCGGTTCTAGGGTTTGTGGTGAGCGCGATCTGGGGCTCGGTCTTGCCCGTGGGTGATGTGAGGCTGCGTCTTGGGCCGTCGTGTTCTGTTTAGGGGCTGTGGATTCGATGTAAGACGGTGCGATGAGTGCTGTTATCCGGCGCTTTTTTTTGTTGTTGAGGCCTATTGTTTGCGACGTGATCAATGTTTATTTCTATTGCTAGAGGTTGTTAGATAACTATCAGGAAGCCCATTGTTTGCGTTGGTCTTCGGCTCTCATGGCAGGTTGAACTGACATTCTTGGATGGGTCTATGCGGCGTAATCCTCTAGATAAATGGCGTTGATTAGCTTCAGTCGCATAACTGATGAGTAGAAGACACCACATTTGAGTTCTCCAATTACAAGTTTTCGCTGCTGATAATGGTTGTAGTTATTTTGGGGTTCATGATGTGCATTTGCAATCTCATGATGTCCTGGCTGAACATCATCTTAAGCTGCCAAAATACATGCCTGCTTTGCTTTCTTTTTTGCATTTTTTTTCCTTTTTGTTTTCTGGGAGTGATATTTGTCATTGGATTGATGTGGGTGGAAAGCAGCTATTCACGGGCCTGAACCATTGATAGGCCCTTGTTGGGTTTTAACTCTAGCAGACTTGCCTACCACAGCTTGCTTGGGACTAAAAGGAGTTATTGTTTTTGGTGAGCGATAATTGTTGGCCTCCATATTTCGGGTTGTTGAGTTATCTTTCGCCAAACTATTACAGTATTACCTCATCTTAGTGTTTTTATAATTTAAGTTTATTTCGAACTAGCATGATACTCCCTCCATTACAAATTGTAAGGGATTTTGGCGCACATTTTTTTCTGTTCACATTCATATGGATGTTGATGAATCTAGGCACATGTACGAACCACATACACGAAATATTGCATGAATCTATTCGAACCCTAGAACAGAAGAACCCCTTACTTAGAACGGAGGGAATACATCGGATATTTTAAATGGCGTCTACAGATTTGTCTGCTGTTGTCACTCACTTGTTGTTAATTGTTCATTTATCCTATCTGTAGTTCTTAGTTGAAATGGTGAGTCGAGGGCAAGTGACCTAGATTTGTGCAAATTCTTATCATGTAACTGTGTGCGTCTTGTGCTGCTGCGTAGCTTTAACAAGGTTATTACTGTGACATTGTTCAGTAGTTGATCCACTATATTTGGTTTGGATTACCCATATTGAGGTAATACCATTTTGAAGTTCCATGCTGTAAGACTCCATTTTAATCTGTTCTGGTAATTGTTTTTCTTTTGGTGGCAAGAATAGTTGCCTTTTTTTATTCAACAATTTTTGTTTTTGCTTGTGGCCTGTGATTCTTGCTCTTCTCGTGAATTGCCCATAGTAGCGGTTTTGTTTTTGCATCTTAGTTTTTTTAAGGTGAAGGTAGCTTTCTGCTGTATGCCCATGTTATGCACCAACTACTTGGTATTTATCACGCTGCATGGTGCATGGCTTCACGATGGAACTGGTGTCTGTGGCACTGTTGAACAGTGGTCTGAAGTATGACCTGAGCGTTTGTTTATGCTGAGTCTGCTGGGCGTGTTTTTACATCAAGCTTGCTTTGCGCCGCTTACTTTCTTAGGCATGCAAATCTCTATATCAAAATGCAGCTCTTTACTTTATGGCATGTGCTGTGCAGTGTTTATAGGTTTTTAGAATATGTTTCCTACCGTCATGTTTTACCATGCTGTCTGACAAAGGAATTTGTTTCTGGCTTATATTGCTTTGTTGTGTAGTTATGGTATGGTTCATGTGCCATTGTTCCCACCAATATAATACATGTGGCAATTTTTTTCCTTCTGTTACCTTTCATTGATGTGGCAATGTTTTCGGTTTTTTTTCCCCAGGTGGACATGGTAATTGTACCAGCTACAACTGGTCAGATGGGTGTTTTGCCTGGCCATGTTGCTACAATAGCTGAGTTGAAGCCTGGTGTCCTCTCGGTACATGAGGGGAATGACGTGACCAAGTACTTCGTGAGCAGTGGATTTGCATTTGTCCATGCGAACTCCATTGCTGATATTGTGGCTGTTGAGGCTGTCCCTGTGGATCAGATCGACCCAGCGTTGGTTCAGAAGGGTCTCGCTGACTTCACTGCCAAGCTTGGGTCGGCCTCAACTGACCTGGAGAAGGCTGAGGCTCAGATTGGAGTCGACGTTCACAGTGCACTTAATGCTGCATTGACTGGTTAATCTATGGCATCATAGTTGTCTGTTGTTTGCATCTGCATTTTTAGAATGTGAGTTGAAGTTTGCAAACTCATGGACATGGGATGGAGGGGATGATCCTAAATAAATTATACTCCATCTGAAACATGGATTTCTCTTTCTTCTTTTTACTTGAATCCTGCATGGATTTATTTTTGTATTGGTGAATATTTGTCATCTGAACTCAGCCCCCGGTGCTACTTTCAGTTTCATTGAGTCTGACCTTGAATCAGATGTTGATGTTCCATTCCATAGCTCCAGTAAAATGACATTTTTTCTCTTGTTTGGTAAGATGTCAAATATTACTCTGCCCAGAGGAATATAAACTACGTTCAGTTACAGGATGTGGATATGATATTTTGATTTTAGAGTCAATATTTTGAGATTTTGATTGTTCAGCAAATATTACTATCTACTTTTGAAAGCATTATAAACCATGGTTGTGCATTGTGGTGTTCTGGTTAGTCAAATATTAACTCCTTCCATTAATGTATCGCCCTTTTTAAATTTTAATATAGAAGTCATGTATTGATGTCATATTCGGGAGGGAGTAATATATTTGTTTCGCGAAATCCACCAGAGTGCCTATTGTGCGGGGAAGCTAAGATTAAAAAGTGTCGAAACAACTAACCTCGACTTACTGGACCAGTGTGATGGCTTAAAATTCAGTGCAAAACAAATACTTTCTACGTCTCAAATTATAAGCTGTTTTGAGTCTTGTATGATTCATTCGTCTTATTTAAAAAAATAATTATTATTTGTTTTTATTGTGATTTTGTTTAACATATAACATACTCGTACTTTTATTTATTTTTTTTCTTTTCTAACGGTTTGGTTTGGATTTTAACCTTAGCTTACCTCAACTTGTTTGAAATTAAAAGACTATGTTGTTGTTGTTGATATAACATACTCATACTGTTACTTGAATTTTTCTATATTTTCATTTTTTTGAATAAGATGTTATTTTATTTTTATTTTTTAATAAGATGAGATGATCAAATTTAATGAAAAAAAAAACAAACGATCAAAAACTGAGTATATGCGATATATCGGTAGCAGCCTTTGTTGTAATATGAGCTTACACTAATATATTATGTTAACATCACCAATCTTTTTTTTCCCACTTTCTATTTTGCTTTCTATTTCAATCTTCACTTTGTGTCGTCTATTTACGTCAGGCCCTGGCCTCACTCGGAAAGTTGTTCTAGCCTCTAGGAGCTCTTGCAACCAGACCCTTGGCACTTTATCCAAAAGACACCCTTCATACCACGGTAGACAAACTTTGACAATGTCGACAAAACTTGGCGCACCTTTTCTTCCCAGAGACCGTAGGATTGCCACACGCAGCTAACCTCAGACTGTCATGTGCGGGCGCACATATGCCAGGCGCAGACGCGCCCGTGACGTGCGCCGCGCGGCTGAGCGCGCCGAACGCACGGGGCAGGAGCTGCATGGGTTAGCCTCTAGTGGCTAAAGATAGAAACTTAGATTAATAAGTTGTTTTGGAAATTCCTAGAATCAAGGAGAGCCTTTCCCATTTCGGTTGGGTCATTGACCATATATACTTGTAATCGCTGGACAATGAATCAAGCAAGAATTATATTCCCAATCTCTCTCTCTCTCTGTTAAGCCTGCGGTTGAGGGGGATAACCTCACCGGAGAAGACGGCCGACGACTACGAGCTACGTAGTCACGGCCCGGCCAGTCAGGGGTTCGACGCCCTTGACAACTTGGTATCACGGTCACGTCGGTCCTCTCCTACCTGCTCCACCCATTCTTCCACAGCCGCCGCCCACCACCCTAGCCCTCCACCATCACCGCAGTCCTCCACCGCTTCCGCGCCGCAGTCAGCAGCCATGAGCGATCCCACCATCGCAGATGTGGTGAAGATGTTGAACTCCATCACCACAGAGTTGGCAACCATGAAGGCCGACATGGCGGCTATGAAGGAGAAGTCGGCCTCGTCGTCGGTCAGCAGCGCGGCGGCCAACCGGAGGGGGCGCACACTCTTGATCGCCCCCCAAAATTCGAAAAATTGGATTTTCCCCGCTACGACGGCAAGACCGATCTGATGCTCTTCATCAACAAGCGCGAATCCTATTTCCGCCAACAGCGCACCATGGCGGAGGAGCGCGTGTGGATGGCCTCGTACAATTTGGAGGACGTCGCGCAACTTTGGTACACCCAACTCCAGGAGGACGAGGGCACGCCACCGTGGGGGCGATTCAAGGAGCTCCTGAACTTGCGGTTTGGGCCTCCCCTCCACTCGGCTCCGCTGTTCGAGCTCGCAGAGTGCCGGCGTACAGGGACCGTGGAGGAGTACGCCAATCGCTTTCGGGCCCTCCTGCCTCGCGCGGGTCGTCTTGCCGAGGCTCAGCGCGTCCAGCTCTTCATCGGTGCACTCCTGCCGCCGCTCAGCCACGCTGTCCGCATCCACAACCCGGAGACGCTCGCGGCCGCCATGAGCCTGGCGCGCCAAGTGGAGTTGATGGAGCTCGACCGCCCGGTGCAGCCTCCCCCTCGAGCGCCCCCGCGCGGCCTCCTTCCCGCTCCCGCGCCACGGCCAGCGCTCCTGGCGCCCCAGCAGCCGCTGGCGCTCCCTGCCCCTCCGGTGGCCAGTCCAGCAGGGTCGCGGCGAGGGTAACCCGCGGCGCCTCACCCCGGACGAAATGGCGGAACGGCGTCAGTCTAGGGCCTCTGTTTTAATTGCAATGAAAAATATACCCGCGGCCATAACAGGTTTTGCCGGCATCTCTTCTTCCTTGAAGGCGTGGAGATCGAGGATGCCACGGACACCGCTGGCGACGCGGAGCCCGACGCCGAGGCGCCCTATTTTTCCCTGCAGGCCGTGGCTGGGGTTCCCATGGCGGGCACCATGCAGATCGCCGTGACACTCGGCGCCGCGACCCTCGTCGCCCTCCTTGACTCTGGCAGCACGCATAACTTCATCTCAGAGGAGGCGGCGCGGCGTTCCGGTCTACCCCTCCGCCACCGCCCCCGACTCACAGCCTTGGTCGCCAATGGCGAGCGGGTCACCTGCGCCGGCGTCATCCGCGACGCACCCCTGCTCATCGCCGGCGATTCAGTTCCCGGCCGACCTCTACGTCATGCCACTGACCGGGTACGACGTCGTCCTCGGCACCCGCTGGCTCGGTGAGTTGGGGCCCATTGTTTGGGACCTCGGCCGCCGGCGCATGTCCTTCCAGCACCAGGGGCGCCCCGTCTCTTGGACCGGCGTGGCCAGCCCCTCCGTGCCGGCCCTAGGTGTGACAACAGAGGCCGATTCCCTCTTGGAGGCGCTGCTGCTCTCATTTGGGGGGCTCTTCGCGGACCCCGTCGGATTGCCCCCCAAGCGTGCGCACGGACCACCGCATCATTCTCAAGCCTGACGCCCAGCCGGTCGCCATCCGCCCTTACCGGTACCCCACGGCGCACAAGGACGAGTTGGAGCGGCAGTGTGCCGCCATGATTGATCAAGGGATCGTCTGCTGCAGCGACTCGCCGTTCTCGTCTCCCGTCCTCCTCGTTAAGAAGCCCGATGGTTCGTGGCGCTTCTGCGTCGATTACCGAGCGCTGAACGCGCTCACCGTCAAGGATGCCTTCCCGATCCCGGTGGTCGACGAGCTCCTAGATGAGCTCCATGGCGCAAAGTTCTTCACCAAGCTGGACCTCCGGTCCGGTTACCACCAGGTGCGCATGCGCCCGGAGGACGTGCACAAGACGGCGTTCCGCACCCACGACGGCTTGTACGAGTTCCTGGTGATGGCGTTCGGACTGTGCAACGCCCCGGCGACATTCGAGGCCTTGATGCACGATGTGCTCCGGCCGTTCCTGCGCCGCTTCGTCCTGGTATTCTTTGACGATATTCTGATTTACAACAGGACATGGGCTGATCATCCTCGCCACCTCCGGTGCGTCCTCGACGAACTATGCCGCCACCAACTCTTCGTCAAGCGCTCCAAGTGCTCATTTGGTGCCTCCTCCGTCACCTACCTCGGCCATGTCATATCCGCGGCGGGTGTGGCCATAGACCCGGCCAAGGTGCAGGCAATCCATGATTGGCGGGTTCCACGTTCGCCCCGGGCTGTGCGCGGTTTCCTCGGCCTCGCCGGGTACTACCGCAAGTTCGTCCACAACTACGGGGCGATTGCTGCACCCCTGTCGGCCCTACTCAAGAAGGAGGGTTTCTTCTGGACCGACGCGGCGGTCGCGGCATTCACCGTACTCAAGGCCGCCGTCACGTCCGCCCCCGTCCTCGCCATGCCCGACTTCACCAAGCTGTTCACTATCGAGTGCGACGCGTCGACGTTCGGCTTCGGTGCGGTCCTGGTCCAGGCGGGCCATCCGGTCGCCTTCTTCAGTAGGCCTGTGGCACCTCGCCACCGCTCGCTAGCCGCCTACGAGCGCGAGCTCATCGGCCTCGTCAAGGCGGTACGGCACTGGCGCCCGTATCTCTGGGGGTGGCGCTTCGTAGTCAAGACCGACCACTACAGCCTTAAGTACCTCCTCGATCAGTGCCTCGCCACGATCCCTCAGCACCACTGGGTCAGCAAGCTCCTCGGCTTCGATTTCTCGGTGGAGTACCGGTCGGGCGCCACGAACGTCATCGCCAACACCCTCTCCCGTCGCGACGATGACGAAGGGGAGGTGCTGGCTATTTCGCCGCCCCGCTTCGACTTCATCGAGCTCCTCCGCCACGCCCAGGCCACTGATCCGGCCCTGGTCGCCATCCACGATGAGGTCCGGGCTGGCACCCGCACCGCTCCATGGGCGCTGGTCGACAGCATGGTCGCCCTCAATGGCCGCCTGTACATTCCCCCAGCGTCGCCGTTGCTGCAGGAGATATTGGCCGCGGTCCACAACGACGGCCATGAGGGCATCCACCGCACCCTCCACAGGCTCCGGCGGGATTTTCATTTTCCCAACATGCGTCGCTTGGTGTAGGATTTCGTGAAGGCCTGCATCACCTGTCAGCAGTACAAGTCCGACCACCTCAGGCCGGCCGGTCTACTGCAGCCCCTGCCGGTTCCGTCTGCGGTGTGGGCTGACATCGGCATCGACTTCATCGAGGCGCTGCCCAAGGTGCAAGGCAAGACAGTCATCCTCTCCGTCGTGGACCGGTTCAGCAAGCACTGCCATTTCATTCCCCTGGCGCACCCCTACACCGCCGAGTTCGTCGCTCACGCTTTCTTCGCCGACATCGTTCGCCTCCATGGCGTTCCGCAGTCCATCGTCTCGGACCGCGATCCAGTGTTCACCTCGGCGTTCTGGCAGGAGCTCATGCGGCTCACTTGGACGAAGCTCTACATGTCGTCCGCCTTTCACCCGCAGACGGACGGACAGACCGAGGCCGCCAACCGGGTCATCGTCATGTACTTGCGCTGCTTCACCGGCGACTGTCCCCGGCAGTGGCTCCGTTGGCTGCCATGGGCAGAGTACACCTACAACACCGCCTATCAGTCGTCGCTCCGCGACACTCCGTTTCGTGTGGTCTATGGCCGGGACCCCCCGACCATCCGCTCCTATGAGCCCGGTGAGACCCGCGTCGCAGCGGTCGCCCAAGAGATGGAGGAGTGCGATGCCTTCCTCGCCGACATCCGCTATCGCCTTGAACAGGCCCAGGCGGTCCAGAAGCGCGTCTACGACCAGCACCACAGGCCGGTGTCCTTCCAGGTCGGCGATTGGGCTCTTCTTCGCCTTCGGCAGCGGGCAGGAGAATCCCTCCCACGCTCAGCCGCAGGGAAGCTCAAGCCGCGCTACGTCGGGCCATACCAGGTGGCGGAACTCATCAATGAGGTGGCTGTGCGGCTCCAGCTTCCTCCCGGCGCTCGCCTTCATGATGTGTTCCATGTAGGCGTCCTCAAGAAGTTTGTCGGTACCCCGCCGGCCGCTCCACCGCTGCTGCCTCCGCTCCTGCACGGTGCTGTGGTGCTTGCACCTGCCCGAGTGACTCGAGCGCGACTGGCCCGGGGAGTACGCCAGGTGCTCGTTGAATGGCAGGGAGAACCACCTGCTTCGGCTACGTGGGAGGACCTGGACGACCTCCGTGCTCGGTTCCCTTCCTTTCAGCTCGAGGACGAGCTAGGACTTCGAGGCGGGAAGAGATGTCATGTGCGGGCTCACATATGCCAGGCGCAGACGTGCCCGTGACGTGCGCCGCGCGGCTGAGCGCGCCGAACGCACGGGGCAGGAGCTGCATGGGTTTAGCCTCTAGTGGCTAAAGATAGAAACTTAGATTAATAAGTTGTTTTGGAAATTCCTAGAATCAATGAGAGTCTTTCCCATTTCGGTTGGGTCATTGACCATATATACTTGTAATCGCTGGACAATGAATCAAGCAAGAATTATATTCCCAATCTCTCTCTCTCTCTGTTAAGCCTGCGGTTGAGGGGGATAACCTCACCAGAGAAGACGGCCGACGACTACGAGCTACGTAGTCACGGCCCAGCCAGTCAGGGGGTTCGACGCCCTTGACACAGGCAGTCATCAAAGTGTCGTAACACATGGCCACAGACCAAATAAAGGGCAATCTTTTTTATGGCTCAGACAAAAGACAGTTACAAAATGGCGCATCCTCCGCGGCTCACAATAGGTAATTTTGTGGAACACCAATTCAAAAGACCATGTAAAGAAGAAGATATAGGGCAGCTAAGCCACAGATAACGGCCATATTCTACATCGTAGGAGGCCCAAGTTTAATAATCAAAGAACTGCAGTTAGGTTACAACAACATTCATATCCTTAGAGCTACATTCAAATGTTGGATATTTGAATAGGCGTAGCAGCCTAGCTACAAGCGCTCCCGGTATGAAAGAATTTTAACAATTTGATAATCCGCCGATGGCGCCCTTATATGTAGTCTTCAAGGTCCTCAATCTTGCAGAACTCCAATCTCCCCGCAGCATGTGGAGTATTGTGAAACTTATGAGCTAGATCCATGAGTATGAGACTCATGGTTTGTGAAGCTTGAAACCGAACACGCGAGGAACATAGCGCTGCGAGGGCTTCTGTGGCTTGAGGTGCTCATATGTCATCAGGAAGAGATGAGGGAACGTTGTCCCAAAGTATGCACCGTCGATGTCTGAACAAGGTTAAGAAAATAGCAGAATATAACAAAACGGCAATATTCTGCAACTATTCAACCACAATTACACAGAAGCGAATAGCAGGCCTCATTTACTAAACTATACTGATCTATGCAGTTGAAAACACATGATCATTGGTGCTGCTGTGGATAGTTTTAATGTTAAATGGTGGTATGTGACGACTAACAGCTGTGGGTGAACAGGTTTATGCATATGTGGGAATATCTGAGGTCAATTCTCTGTCAGATGTAGTACAAAGTACCCTTGTTTGAAATTCTGACGAAGAGGTTGAAGTTTGAAAAATACAAGCATGGAGGCATTTAATAAGAGAATGGTTAGGATACTGCCTTGGTACTTGGACCGTGGGTAGTAGATATCTTCACATTTGGGGCAGTATATCTTCACAGTACTAGATCGATGGATATCTGATTGCCCAACTGGTAAGCATGGTTGACCGCAGCAGTAAACTCGCGGGCACCGCCCAAAGTCATAGTTCTTGTACTTCTCCAGCTGCCCAAAAAAAAGCAACCCAAATAAACAAAACTTCATCAAAGCGTGAATACACCAGTTAGAGCAGAATATGTACCATTGCAGCCAATCCTTTACTGGTCAGAATGTATCGTGCATGAATCAGCCCATACAACATCTCTGCTGCTGATTCTACCAGCTCATTTTGCTCCTCAGTGAACATATCACCTGCACAATTACATAACTGAAGAACTTCAACAAAAAGGATAGGTAACCAAGGGATTCAACAAACAACAAAAGCCTTTCGTCCCAAGCAAGTCAGGATAGACTAGAGCTGGAGCCCAAAAAAGCCATATATAAATTATGTAATTATAAAAAGTAAATAATCCATGTGCCCGGATTCTTAATTTAGGCTCGCTTGTTTCCTTCTACCGGTGACTCTTGTTGGGTTTCAACTCTAGCCTACCCCAACTTGCTTGGGACTGAAAGGCTTGGTTATTGTTGTTGTTGTAAATAATTGTAGTAATAACAGTAAAAGATCTATTCTATGTCACGCAGATTTCTAATTAAACCACTAACTCATCCAAACACGCTTTACAGGGGCAAATGTGTTCAAAGCTGACTTACATATTTAAACCGATTGAACTTCGATAAATGAAGGCGTGTTTCTACACCTGATGGATTAGGCACATCGATTGCTAATTTCCCAACCAACCTATCAAAACATGCTTTGCATACAGAAAAAAACATGCAAAATGACTTGCATGTTTAAGAAAATTGCAACCGACAATCAAATTTAAATATAAATTTTCCACTCATTTTATTGGATATTGACGGTGGACCGGCCAACCATGTTTGAACTCTAGTACGGGCTGCCTCTCCCACGCAGTATCTCATCTTCCTCCTTCCTTCCAACATCCCCTTCCTCCTCCTGACCTTCCCTGCCTCCTCTCTCGGCCAACTGGCTCTAGATCCACCGGCTCCCATCGCCAGCAAGGTAGGCCACCATGTCATCCTTCTCTATCCCTCCCCCTTCTCTCTTCTGTATTTAGGGTTTGGGTTAGGGATTCAAGGCTGCGGATTGGGGTTGGCGGTGGGGATTTTGAGAGTGCACAGTGCACTGGCTGTAGAGGGATGGCCGGCAGGTGGCAGCCAGACTGGTAGTGGCTGCAGATGACGGGCAGCGAGGCCAGGCGGCAGGGGCACCGATGGTCGGCTGGGCGCCGGCATTGCCGGCGGGAGGGTTGGTGGAGGGGGCGAGCAGATGGCTAGGTTAGTGGAGGGTGGGGTGGAGCGGCGGTGGTGGGTGGAGCGGCGCGACAGCAAGCTCACCAGCACCCGTCGGCGGTGGTGGAGGCGGCAGGGAAGGAAGGGGACCAGGTGGTCATGCGGGTGGTGTAGGTGGTCGGCCATGTGGATGGCTTAACGCACGGCCAGCCGTGAGTCAACCAGGCCCTTCTTTATTGATCATGAGACACCTAGTGGCCAGAGTTTCAATGGGAAAAAATCACTCTAACAGAAACTTGGACTCCTAATATTCATGAAGAATTGAAGATAAGGTAGTGATTTGACTATAGTTGCTAACCTTGTTCAAATATACAAATATATTTATCCATGGGGAATGAGTAGAAGTTAATAACATTATTGTACAATATAACTAAAGAATATCCTGCTATCTATTCTAACCAGATACTCTTAAAATGGTTAGCCAGTTGTCACTGATGATTTTCTAAGGTTTATACGCAACTCTAGCAACACTGTGAATCTAAAACTAACCATGTGGGATCAAGCCATACTGCCAGGCTAACAAAGGAGCAATTGAGCTGGGTTAACATGTTTCAGGATATAAAAGCTAGTGCTGTCAAAACGTGTTGGAGGAACAAATTAATTGCTAACTGTAAGCATAGCTTTCTTAAGCATTTGTCTAGATCAAGACATATCAAGACATCTAATTGACTTTAAAAAAATGATTAGGAATCTAGAACTGAATATATGGAATCAATCCACTACTGCCAGTCCAACAATGGACTAAATTGAGCTGGGCGTATCACATTTTATACAGGATGGAAAAGGCTGGCACTCTGAAACATGCGTTGAAAAAATGGATTAATTGCTAGTTGTATTGCTTGTAAGATCTAGCATGATATCTGTTAGGAACAGGAAATGCAGAAGCCCAGCATGGGACTCGGAAGTCCCAGCAACAAAGCTTTAATAAGAATCAGTTATAGCATCAGAGTAGAGATGGATGAAACTATATAGCTACCGTTTCACCTTTTTTGCTTGTAAGACCTAGGCACCTAGCATGATATCTTTTAGGCACAGGAAAAGCAGAAGCCCATTATGGGACTAGAAGTCCTAATAACAAAGGTTTTACGACATCTAGATATAGCATCAGAGTATGATTGGCTTCACATACATACACCATGAGGTTTAATGTACATGAGTAATTATGCAGAACATTTACCATGAGACGACTCGATGTCTAAAATGAGATCGAGAGCATAATCATAATAAGGAACTTGGCTGCTGAGGCCACAAAGGTTGAAGTCGTCTTGTATGTAGTCGTCGTCGACTTCACAGAAGAACTCATTCCCTCTTAAGTTGCAGTACCATGAAATCCACGAGGTGTCTTCTCCATCAGAGCCACTTACATCTGATGCTTCACTATCAGAATCAGACTCCCCTGGAATGTAAGGATGAAAGTGTCAATGCATGAGTGCTTAAGGATTATGATGCAAATACAACACTGGAATCCATCATAAACTCGAGCTGCACAGGTACAGAAAGCAAGAGCAAGCAGAACTTTTATAAGTGAGAAGATCTACATTGTAATAACCAGAATAAATGCTAAGCAGAAATGATCCATATCACACAAAACTAGATGGCAGCTCAAAAGCATATTCCGCACAGTTCATCAGTACCAACTTATATAGCAGTAAATCTCTAAAGAAACATTACATCAAACAAACAGGCCTGCGTTCAATCATCAAGGCCTTGGCGCCTTGCATCTTGAATATGGCCACCAGTACTGAAAAACTGCATACCAAGAGCCACTTGAGAAGCACATGAGCACAACAGAAACCCAAAAAATTGTCAAATCAATAACGTGCCACCAAGCTCCCAGTGCTATTCCCAGACTAAGAGCAGAGTTTCAACCAAAATCTCAGCCACACCCACTCAAATTCGCACACCAGCTACCACGTGCAGGCGCATCAACACTTCGCAAGCCCAATCCCCAAAACAAACCTCCTTCCGCACCAGCATCCAACTTCACCAAAGCAACACAGCCGCTACACCTCATGAGCACACCCAATATACACGGATTCGCTTCGCAGCGCGCCACGAGACCACGACGCGGCACCTGAAACTCGAAAGGGGAAGACCGCGCGACGTCACCTTCGGAACAGCGGCCCTTGGGGATGGGCGGCGCGGAGGACGGCACAACGAGGCGGTGGTGGTCGCGGCCGACGCTACCACCCGCCGACCCCCTCGACGTGGAAGGCGACGCGACCGCCTTCTCGAGGTGCTTGTCGAGCGCGTCGCTGATCCGCTTACGGTCCAGCCCCGTCCCTCCCCCCTGCTTATACATTTCTCCCCCCTCCTCTCTCTCTCTCCTTCCCACGCCGTGGCCTCTCCGTCTCTACCTCTTTCTCACACGGGGCGCGCCATTGGCACGGCGCCGCGGTGCGGTGCGAGGCGAGGAGAGGGTAGGGTTAGGGTTTGCCCGCGGGGGAGGAGGAGGAAAGCGAGGAGAGAGGGACGGGGGAGCACGAGGAGGCGAGAGCAAGAGGGAGGGACACGCTGCGAATTTTGAGGGGAGGGGCGGGTGGGAATGCAAAAAAACCGAGGTCGGAATCAAAGCAGCTACCAGCTAGCTATTGCTGCTGATCATGGGAATGTCGTACAGCTCCAGATATTTTGTTGGGCACAGGTGAGGCGATTTGCCGTTGCAATCCAACCCGGCATTGATTTGCTTTAGTTTTTATCAGATCCTGGCGCGCCTCTCCTTGTTTCTGGCGAATTAAAAAGAAGACTATTAATTAATTAATTAATTAATTAGTGAATTAATCAGCTCCAGATAGCTTTGGCTGATTGCGTTTAGTTCAGGTTCAGCGGACTAGCTGAGTGGTGGGATGATGATTAGCCGAGCATCAATCTAAATGATTGGAAGAAAATAGTTTGTTTTTTTAGGACTTCATGGGCTTGATTCTCTTTTTGTTTAGGCAACTACATATATTTGTATTGCACATGTAATGTTTTAATTATGCTCTAAATCTCAAAAACAGGAAAAAGAAAAAGAAAAAACACGTGCACTAATCATCACTGGGAAATGATTTGGAGGGACAAAAGACCCAACATACGATTATGTCAGTCCCGGAGAAAAGTCCAGCGAAGAATCTTTTATGAAGATCTGTTCTAATCCTATGGCTCAAAATTTCCGGAGACTGAAGAATGATAGATGTCTCGATACGAAAAAGCATGCATCTCCTTTTGCAATTTCACGTGTCTGGATTGGCAGGAAAAACGTGTCGCTTTCCTTTGATAAGGTTACCATTAATTGAAGCTAGAGGCAAATTAAAGATTATAAGCATGATGCTTATTCACAAGCAACAATTCATAGATATCCTGCCAGGACTCGGATTTAATCTTATCCGCTTCAAAATAGGAACTGCCCATCGTATTTGAGAGTTCAGATGCAACACAGCTACCATAAAGCCATATTTATCTTTTATTTTCTCTTTCCACTGCAAATACCTTAAGCATGTTATTCCTTTTTGAAGAAAAATACTTAGATTTCCTCATGAATTTGTTTGCCTTTTCCCATATTCCACTGCACCCGTAAACTAAAAGACACTCATGTTGATTAGGGGCATGCTTGTTTTTTAGGACCACACAATAATTCATGGGGAAATGTCACAAGTGCCACAACATATCCAACTTGTGAAGTGCTGTCCAGAATATGGCAAAGGAAGTTTCACAATTCAAAATATATCACCAGCCATCAATGACTGTCAGCCATGAACATCACAACTGCATATTTGAATTCCCATGTTATTTGGTTTGAAGATTTATCAGCAGTACAATCAGATCCCTTTTCTCTTTCCTGTGATCATATCCCTGATAAATTCTTTATAGCTGGAACAGCTCCCCATTTTGTTACTGCTTTATTGGTATCTGGCGGAATGGTTTCTTGATCATATCAATGGATTTCTATTGACGTCTTTGTACAGCAAGTATCTCGTCCTGGTTTTACCAAGGGCGGCATACCTGGAACATTGGTCACAGCAGTGAGCTAGCTAGAAAAAAGCCTAGTCCATGAATGGCAAACACAAAGGCGGCACACACTGACATACCATTGGGGTACAAACGGTGACATCCAAATGGTATCGCCTGCTTGCACAGGATACCTGTGTTATCAATAAAAACAGTCTTCAGAATTTATTGGGATTAATTATAAAATGTAAACAAAAGTTAGAGGAACATGTGCAGTTTGTGCATATAATATTATGACCACATAAGTCTTTGCAAAGCATACAGTAAAAAAAACGTAAAGCGCGGTCGAAGGATGAAGGCAGGCAACAACAAAATTATACCCATCTACAGGTAAATTTGCATATGAAAACATTTTATTAAGATATCATATGTTTAATGAGGTAAATGGGTAATATCAGTAGCACATTTCTCCTAGAAGTTGCATCACAGCAAAGTATGTCGTCTTTCATGAAAAAAATATATAAAAAACAAAGGCTGTCATTCCA
Organism: Paspalum vaginatum; assembly: GCA_030272315.1. Classification (NCBI taxonomy): domain Eukaryota; kingdom Viridiplantae; phylum Streptophyta; class Magnoliopsida; order Poales; family Poaceae; genus Paspalum; species Paspalum vaginatum. Next base: position 6,905,489 of record CM059013.1, on the reverse strand, counting down.
AGGTTGCACTAGGCTAAGAACTAAGAAGCTTATCATGAGGAAAATAACATAAAACAGGACTTCGAGATTACTTCCTTACCAGCTGTCCCCCAAACGGTATATCCCTTGCCCCTCTAAAAGCAGAAGTCCATGTTGATTATAATGAACCTCCTGGTAGAAATAAACAAGGAGGTTTCAGGATGGTGCCAGTGCCACGATATCAAATGATTCATGCAGCAAGGCCATTTGGCAATTATTATTCCAATACCTCCTAAACTAAGAAAAAAACTGTACACACCTTCACATTGAGATATTCTCCTGGTTGAAAGTCCATTATCTGCACAGGAGGGAAGGATATTAGACAATGGCACAACGCTCTTCATCTGAGATAAAAGAAATAGTGAAAAAACATATGGGCCCTTGCAGATAATATCTCCAGCTCTATCAAGGGCATTACAGAGGACATATTTAACATCAGACCCTCTAATCCTCTATATGGAGATGCCATATCTTCTTTACAGATTAAACTAAGCAAGTAACTTATAGGCAGCTAAGAAAGAGCTTAAATGGTGCTGGTTTGCTCCGTGTTATGTGCCTTGGGTGGAATGATGTGGGATACAGAGACTCAGAGAGTGAAATAATGAGCCTAAGGCCTAGTTTGGCAACTCTTGGATTGAGTGGGATTAGGGTGTGTTTAAATCCACAATAGATCAAAACCTCCCTCAACCTCACCCAATCCACTCCAATCCCACTAAATCCAAGAGTTGCCAAACTAGGCCTAAAGTGACCAAACTTACATGGATATTAAAGTCATAGGGCATAGAAGTCGGTAGCAGCTTCCTCAGTTGAAATATCTAATTAAGAAACGAGATACGACAAATTATGTCAGTATTGAGGACCTGGTATTATGACAGATAAAATAACTACAACATACATGAATTTTCAAGGCTATAAAGAGGATCATAAACAAGATAAAGCTGTAAACTGTCAGTGAAAGCAGCCACGGGACATCCTGATTAAAACAAAGAAACATTTTTCTAGCTTGAGACATGCTTATTAATATGCATGGTATGCAAAATGGACGTCCTAGGTGGTAGGAATTTCAAGTGCTTTTAGGTGTGCGGACATTGTAGATAGATGATGGCAGAGATAAGATCAAATATACCTCTCCTGGGGTTTCAAGAAGAGGTTGCTTATCTGTTGAACCGACAATTAAATCAGGGTGGGAATCCTCAATGGCACTGTACCTAAGGGAATAGAATTGAGAAAGGTCATGATTGTTGTTATTTTGATTATATGAAAAGAGAAATTGAAGTACTAACTGGAAAATTGTTGTATCTTAGTTAAGCCGATCATATTCCCAACCAAAAGAAAAATGCAACATATGCTACAGATTTTTATTAGTTCACCTAAAGTTCATCCATTTCTACCATAAAAGCAAACTTAATCCAATCTTAGTGATTAGAGGGCACCTTACTTACAGATGAACTTCACCAGGATTGCAACATTTATGAAAATAGAAGTGATAACAAGCAAATGCAATCAAATTGCTATAGTACTATAGCAGCAACTGTAGTATCTAGTATCTCAATGAAAGTATTGTACCTCCTCTCAAATATTACAAGAGTGGTTAACTCATCTGAAATCATAGAATGTTTTGTGTTTGCAGGAAGATATGCATAGGAATCCACCTGCACTTAACATCAAAAGATTCACATTAGTACAGAAGTAGCATAACTTACAAAGTAGGTATACAGCGAACAACTCCCTAAAATAATCAATATTATGAAATTATTTAAAATGCATAAGGGTACAGATGTACCAGAGCTACTGAATTTGAGCATTTCACAATCTCTTGTAGCTGTCTCTTAAAGAACTGATAGACTGTTAACATTGGATTGCAGCATCTGAACATTTGTAAGATGCATTAAACGATTTTATAAGTTACAGCATGCTATGAAAAATAATAATAATAACAAACAAACTAGGTGTAGAAGGATCCAGTTCCTTTTTTCAGAGTAATGTTGTATCACACTGTGGCCTTGTTTGGTAGAGCGGTGGTGAGAAGCGCTTTTCTAAGAAGCTACGCAAATATTGAAAAAGTGCAGTCTGTAGAAGGCTAGAAGCTAGTTTGGCTCAGCTTCTGCGTTTTAGTACAAATGAGAGCTGTGGGGAGAAGCGTGGCCAGCAGAAGCTGAAAAAAGCGTGCCGTTTGGCCATTAGTTTCAGGTTATTTTGGCCACAAGCAGCAAATAAGTTGTACCAAACAAGGCCACTATCATGTTTGTATATAATTGTATATCAGCTGATTTCATGATTGAATAATCTTCATTAGTAACAGATTCAATGGCCACAAAAACTCGAGTAACATTTTCCACACACACACACACACAAAAAGGCCTTATGGATCCATCGTATTCTTTCAACCCCAGCGCTTAAGATTCTTGTGCTAAATTACAGTGTATAAATATACAGAATTAAACTGTTAAATATCTAGAAACCTAATATTAAAGCAGGTAAGGATTCTTGGTCCAACTTGATCCTTGGTCCGTCCTGACAGGTGAACCCTCCCTGTCAACCACCCGGCCAGGCTAATCTCCGAAATCTGTAACTGTGTCCCTCCCGGCATGTACGTGTTGGTGCTTCTGTGTTTTCAAATCGAATAGGAATTGATAACAACACGGATACAAACCGCATACAAATCTGCTAGCAAGGAGTTCAAATCAACAAGGCACAGCGATGGTGGCCAGAGGCAACAAAAAAATAAGAACGGATCCATGGATTCGCAAGATGTGAAAACACAGACAGAGAGCACTCGTGCAAAAAGAGCTCCCCGGGACCGCTCAATGTTTCTGGACGAAGCCTCCTTGATCCGACCCCCCACCAGATCACATGCAAGGAAGCAAACAGATTAGCTAATCAGAGAGCACTAATCTGACCGAATCTGGCTACTGTCCGGATCTTGCATCACCACCACCGAAGAGGGGAGAATAGCAGGAACGCCTTGCAGCAGGTTGGGTGTAGACTTCCTCCAATGGTTGGCCGACCAGATCAAATGCGACTCTGGGTCACTGGTTCCGGGCGCGCGTAGCCGCCGGAGCCCCGGCCATTGGCATGCAGCGTCTAACGCCGGAGCCGGCTCGACGCAGGCGGCCGCGGTTCACAAGGTGCCGCCGTCGGCGCAGGCGCGCGGAGCAGCCGAAGCGCCCGGGCTCTGGCCGCCCGCTGAGAGAGGGAGAAGAAGGCCGGGGCGGCGTGCAGCCCGCGGCGAACGAGATTGGAGCTGCAGCTGCCCGGATCCGCCCGCTGAGGTTCACGTGTGCGGCTTGCAAGGCGCCGACGGAGCGCCCTGGGCCAGGGACGTGCTCTGGCCGCCTGTCGTGGCGCCGCCTGCCGCAGGCATCCGTCGAGAGGAGAAAGGAGGCCGACGTCGTCAACGGACGAGGTGGAGAGGACGAAGGAGCAGCGGGTGGAGGCGACAGGCGGGTGGCGGCGGCATGGCGGATGAGGGAGTGGATGAAGGACTGCGAGAGAAGAACTCGTGGATGTCAAATTTCATAGTTCCGTTTAAGAAAATGACAAATCCGCTGCTCTTTCTCCCTCGCTACTTCTCAGGTGGATGCATGAAAAGGTATGTGTTCAGAATCTAATACTAAAAAACATTTGCCAAAACTCTATTTCGTAGACTATATTATTGTTTAAAACATTAAGGGGGTGTTTGGATCCACGGGCTGAAATTCCGACGTGACGTGAGCTAAATTTTAGCCCGTGGATCCAAACACCCCCTAAGTATTTAAGACCTAGATAGAGTAATTAGATTGCGGAGGGATGACATATTAAAAAAGAGGACAGGAAGTCGGGAAACAACTAATATGCATGATAATTTTTCCAGATAGGTCGAACTATTGGAAGTAAATGGAAAAGGAAAAGTCATGCATACCGTAATAATCACGTTGTATGTACCCGTTGCAACGCACGGGCATTCTTGCTAGTACCTAGAAAGAAGAAAGGCAAATACTAAATCCAGCAAAGGCTTACCAAAAGAGAATGGGTAGATTCCAGTCCCCACAGACAATGAAATGCTCCCTTGTAGTACAAAAACGAGCCTACAAAGTTGTTTACAATAAGGGCAGTGGAAACCTCGTTAATAAAGGGAATGGTGGCAATTCCAAGCCAAATAAAGAACTGAATGCTAACAAAACGAAACAGTTAACTTGGTATGTATTGCATATGGCACTTGTTGCTCCAAATGATCCATTTCTCTAACTAGTGTTTTATAAGGGACCAACCTTTCAACATCTTTCGGTGGTAGAGCTGATTTTGAGCCATCTGCACACCACAAACACTATTTCAGAATGTGTCACTGTACCACCTTACTCATTTTGGTAGTAACTACAATAGCATGTACTGATATCCAAAAAAAAATAGAACCATCTCACATATAGCTTTTAATTGATAGTTATGCATGACTCACTATGGAAAATGAGAGCACAATATCTAGATGCACAAAAGATGTCCACGCCCTAAAGCAAGCTTTTACTTGCTGCTACTGCTAGCTGCTTCAATGATTTGGTAGGAAACAAATATATAGATCTATAGAAGTAGTAGATCATACTGAGCTCAATGGGAACTCGTTGAATAATTATGAAATCAAATAATATCGAACTATGTGCTACATGACCAAGATGGGCTAGAAAATGTTTGTTATTGGGTCTTGTCATATTAGTTTTAAAAGGCATATATAAAAAGGAAACATATAGATGCAGATGCAAACTGTTCACGTTTCTATCTATGGTTTTGCAAATGGGACAAATAGCATACCTTGCATGTTTGCCAGGTACATAGTGAAGTGTGCACCGATAGCTGGACTGATCAAATATGCTCCTAATGTATTGATCCTAAATAGAGGGTAAATTATAAAATGCATGACAATAGCATAGCTTCAGAGAGTGAATAGAAAGTATAAAATAAAATTATAGATTGAAGGAAGACATACCAATCAGGCAAAGGGCTGAATACATGACTTTCTGGTGTTATTAAAGCATGGTCCCTTTTGAAAACACTACGTGTGAAGCCGGGTAAATCTAGAGATCCAGAAAAGGAACATCGTTACATGAATAGATTAATAGGGGCGTCAGTATCTATGGAAACCACATGGATTAGCTCATAACAGATAAACAATGCAGCACAAAATTAGCCAAACAAACATGCTTTCATTCTAGGTATACAGATCAGTGCATAAATCAGGAAGAGCACGAGCAAGATAAGGTTAAATATGCTCACGTCACTAATTGGACGTCAGTGGCACTTGTGTTACTATATAAACTGGGTTGTGATAGCGTGCATAAAAAACCAGGGTTTATTGCAAGGCTGCACTATGGTTGTGATAGCCTTGGATTGATTTATGAAGCTCGCTCTAAGTCCACTGACAGCGCGGCTCCACGCAAGCAAGGGCATATCCCACTGGCCACAAACGAGCGACTCTGGGCTCGTCCTCGATTACGCACCCACCTTGGAGGTGCGCAGGACCGAGGGTGGGGTGGGTGACCTTCCAGTAGAGCGGCTGCCCCCCGGAGCACTCGCTCGACGGCTCCGCCGAGCAGAATCCCTCGGGGCCACCTCCGTATCCAGCCGCCGCCGCACCTGCAACCGGATCAAGCGACAGACCGCGAAGCGAGTGATGCAAGAGCAGCGAGCACTAATCCAGTGGAGAGTGGAGACTGCGGGCGCCAGAGTGGCGGCGGAGAGGGGAAGTGGGGCGCGGTTAGGGTTTCAGCGCATTACCGCATCGCAGCGACGCCAAGAGGACGAAGAAGGAGAAGGGGCGGAGGTGGCGGATTGGGGTGCTCGTCATTTTTGGAGGCAGCGGAGGCGCGGAGTCGGACTCGTGGAGTTCGGAGATGGAAGTTCGAGGGTAGTAGTAGTAGTAGAACCGTGGAGGGGACTAGAGGAGGCCGGGGCCCGGGGTCACGGTGAACGTATGGATGACAGGTCACGGGATGAGCTTGAGCGCACTGCGACGCACTGCGCACTGCGCAATCGTGGACTGTGGTTTGGCAGGGCCCCACCGGGTGACTTGGATGCCATCTGATGTACTCTTCTGGATTTCTTTTTCTTGTAGGGTGTTTGATCCGAAAGTTGAAATTCAGCTCTCGTCTCATCAGATGTTTAGACGCTAATTAAAAGTATTAAATATAGTTTAATTATAAAACTAATTATACAGATGAGAACTAAACGACGAGACGAATTTATTAAACCTAATTAATTTGTGATTAACAAATGTGATGCTACAACGGTAGCCATTCATTAATTATGGATTAATTATGCTTAATAAATTCGTCTCGCCGTTTGTTCCCCATCTATATAATTAGTTTTCTAATTAAACATTATTTAATACTTCTAATTAGTATCCAAATATCTGATGTAAGCACTCCTAAATCCCTTTAAAATGTGGGAAACTTTTTCTATTTTTACATTTTTTTCTATGTTTTACCGGTTTCATGTGAATTTTCTGTGCAAATTCTATACAATTTTCCAAATGGGCTCTAAAGCGGCCACCAGAGATATTATGCATCGTTAAAGTACAAAATTAAATAAACAGTTGTCAGATTATGACACTCGTTTTGAAAAGGTTAGATTAATGCTGAACTCATCGGTCCACATATTTACTGTCTATATTTCAAACTTTACATACGTGCAGAGAGTTTTGCACCTCCCAGTGCAATGTCAAGTGAGCATAGCCTAACATACTGGCACAGCATGGCTAAACTAGGTAGGATTGAAGCCTAATTTTTAGCAACTCTCATTTAAGAGTGGGCAAAATGTAACCGAAACCGGTTAACCAAAGTGAAGACTATATTTATTGTTTTTTAGATTTATAAGCTTGTTTTAGTGGCTAGTAGTGTGTAGTTAATAGCATAATGTCGTTCTAATTTACTGCTTGATGATGTCTCATATGTACTCCATCCAGAAATCTAAGGCGCCTAGACCAAGCAAACATTAATTCCCTCCAAAATCTCTTCGTTTTCCATGAATCCCAAGACTACTTGCATGCAGCTGCCTATCGCACGAGACCTATGCATGCATGGATTGGTTCATGCCAGCCGATGGAGCATTGCATGCCTGCATGCTCTCAACGGTTCAGCTGAAGGAACGCATGGCTGACAGCCGATACATTGAATGTGCATGGTGCATACGAGGAGTCCATCCCTTATATGCCTATGATTTTTGGATACTTTTCCAGAGCTTAGGCGCCTAAGATTCCTGGATGGAGGGAGTATTGCGGTTAACTGCAAAACCAAACTGATTTAACCGTGACTGAATTTACGAACTTGTCGCTGAATTAATCGAACCATAAGCGAATGCCTAGCCCTACTCTCATTAATGAAAGGGGTTAAAGTGGATTGAAATTTTTTTGGAGGATTTAATATATTGTAATTTAGATTATCCATACTCATACTACTGTATCTTCACACTTTAAAAAGAATATTCTATTCTAATCATCGAGATTTTAAAATACAATACATAGCTCTCTCCACCCATGTTACTCTATATACTATATCCAATACCAACTACCACCTGTTTTATTATTTTTTTCCTTTTCCCCATCCCTTTCCCTGCCGACTCACCCCCACACTGCATCCCTCGAATCGCCTCCTCCCCGAGGCTATTTGGTGGTGGGTGGGCACCGCCATGCACGCGTGCTGAGTCCCTCGGGGGACGTAACGCTTACTACATCACCAAGCGAAAGTGTTTCTTGTGCCTTGGAGCAGAATTGCGTGTTGTGGTGCGCCCATCATCTAATAATTGGGCTCCTCCCCACGCGAATCCACCCATTACCGCGCGCATCTCCTCCGCCTCCTCACCCACGCAGATCCGCCCACCGTCTTCTCCTTAACGCTCGATGGTGTGTGGCACAGATCTTGCCTTCTCCCCGCCCGAAGGCGCGCGATCTAGTGAGGTAAGCCTCCCGTCCTCCCCGTTGTGACCTCTATGTCCTCCGCCTCTTCCTCCTCCAAGGTCGCGCCGTCCTCCACCTCCTCCTATCCACTGCATCGTCGAGCTTGGGGCCACGCTGTCATCGCCCTCCGGTCTTCCTCCTCCCCCGCCTTGGATGCTGCCAAGGACCATGAGGCCTTGATCCACGGTGCCACGGCCCATGGATGTTGCCTTCTCACCGGCGCCTCTGCTTCTTCCGTGAGAGGGCGCCAACAAGCCATCATTAGTGCCGCCTGCCACCAACTCCTCTCCCTCGTGCAACATTTGCTCTTGTTGGCCTCCTCTCCCTCGTGCAGGTTCCGCCAGCCTTCTCTCCCTCGTGCATCGACTGCTTCTAGGAACGATGACGTTGCCCATGTGGGAGAGAGAGAGAAGCTAGGAGAGACAGCAACCACCTCATATTTGATGCGTGAGAGTGCTTGATCAATGGTAGGGTGTGAGATCCAATAGACCCCAGTTGCTGCTTTTACTATAAACATCTCTTGCAGTAGGCTTTAAGTCGCTCAGTGTAGATAGTCTTAGACACATCTGAATCCCTTGAACACATGACCTGGTAGATTAGGCCTAAGTGGTAAAGTAGGTAGAATTGTTGATAAACCATCGCCCTGATGCAACTTGGATCAAGGTTGTTGGGATGACCCTTGTTGCAAACCAAGCTAAATATTGTACCTCGATTGGCTCTGATTCTGAGATTTAAGATCCTTTTTTGGCACAATAGACAGCTACAGAGCAACAAATACACAACCTCGGTTGGCTCTAAGATACAAGATCCTTTGTTGGCACAACAGACGATCACAAAGCAACAACAACACAATTAGAGCATGTTTGGGAGTGTAGTGTTTTTTAGTTTCCAGGTCAAATTGTGTTTGGTAGTTTATAAAAAAAAAACTCTGTATGGTTTTGACAATAATATAGTATTTTTTGAATATTGGACCAAAGTTTCGGGCTCAACACACAAATTCCAACGACGCCAAACAGGACGTCGTACCTTGGCTTTTACTAAAATCATATTATTATCATGGTCATTGCATATTATGGTATTTTTAAACTACACTTTTGAAATGCTATATCTACAAACAGGATCTTAACGTACCTCGCAAGCTGCAACCCAAAAGTCATTCAAACACATGGTGTGCAGCGAATCCATTTGGTGAAGTCATCGGCGAGGGAGGATTGAGAGAGCCTAGGTGGCAGCCTGGTAGGTGGTAGTTGCTGACTTGCTAGGTACTACTCCTTCCATTTCAATTTATACGTTGTTTGATTTTTCTGACACGAAGTTAGACCAACGCATCCTATTTAAATTTGTTTGAAAACATAAAAAAATTAAAGCTATAATTAAAGTATATACTATATGGTAAACTAAATTACTTTATATGATAATTACATTTAATATAAAAAAAATCAAACATACCAGCTAAGAAGAGGTATTGCAGGCAGGAGTACTAGATATGATATGACGTGGTAGAAGGCCGACAAAATACAGCTTTTTTTTAGCACGTGACAAAATACAGCTGAGGTGTTATCAGCCCCCATCAAAAAAGAAAAAGTCCGTCACGGGTCCTTCGACTCGTGGTGAAGTTCAGGTTTCATCCTTAGACTCGAAAACCAAGAATAGCGAGTCCTTCAACTTATCAAACTGGACATAGGAGGTCCTTGGGCGAAACCGACCGTGGTTTTGTCCAACGTGGCACCTGCGTGGTGGGACCCACCTGTCAGCCTCATAACCTCTTCTTCTGCCCCAATCTCTCACGCGAGCGGAGGCCGGTGATGTGCGGGAAGAGGAGGGCGACGGCGAGCGCAACCGCACGTCGCACCAGCCACCGAGAGCAGCCGCGCTGCCGACCGGCTATGCCCCTACTCCGTCGCGCTTCTCCGGCTCAAGGCGCGCAGGGCGGGCAAGTGGCTCCGGAGATTCCTCCTGGACAGGAGGTACGGCGGCAGGGACAAGGGCCCCCGAGTAGGACCTGCAGGCGCTGGCACTAATGGGGATGGGGACGACCGCCACTCCGACGTCCATGCCCGGCGCCAAAGAGAAGAATAGGTGGATCTTCCGGCGCCCCGCGGCGTCGCCGCTGGCCAAGGATGCCACAGCGACCTCGGGGCCGCTCGTGCCGTACACTGACTCGGACCAGCACGTCGTCCCTGTGGCTCTCAGCATCCAAGTGCACCGCCGCCGTCGACATCGAGGAGCCCCATCTGGCACGCTGCGCCGCCCATCCTCGTCGACACGCACCTCCTCTGGGAGCTCGACGGCGACTACCGCGATGCGATCCCCGCACACCTCGACTGCACTAGCTTTGCCTTCGTTGCTGCCGCGGTCACCCGCATCCTCACCACCGCTGCCGCCCGCCATCCCCCACGGGCCTCGCCTCCCGCCCGCACACCACCTCACCCACGCTGCTATTCTTCTCCTCCACCGCCCCTCCTCCATGAGGTCCATTAGGGCGGGCGTGCGGCCGGAGACCACATTGTTGGCCGCCGTGCAGGAGCAGTTGGACACCACATTGGCCTCCTCCGCGCGCCAAACGTGACCTCGCTAGCCTCCTCGGTGCGCCCATCCGTGGCCTCACCGGCCTCCTCTGCACGCCCATCGATGGCCTCACCGTCCTCCTCTGAGCGCCAATCTGTGTCCTCGTTGGCCTCCTCCGCGCGCCAATCTGCACCCTCGTGGGCCGCGACGCGACGCTGCGAGGTGGCACCGCTGCCGCACGGCCTCCCGCATCAGCCGCCGCCGCTCCCGATAGCGCTTTGTGTGCTTACGATGAGGCAGCCCCCATTCTCTTGCGCGTGGCATGGGTCGCGTCACTTTCCTACGTCGAGGCGGCCCCATTCTCTTGCGCGGGGCAGCGGCAGCACCAGGGGCGGGGTGGGAGGCGAGGGCCGTCGGGGGATGGCGGGCAGCGGCAACGGACTTAATGATCCAGTGGCTGACATGTGGGCCCTGGTATACGCGGACTGCTGACATAGCGGGGTATGTGTCCACGTCAGAAAAACCAGGGTTGGTTTGGCTTGAGCACAACGCGTGTCCGGTTTAACAAGTTGGAGGACCTGCTATGCCCGGTTTTCGAATCTAAGGACGAAACCTAAACTTCACTAAAGGACCCGTGACGGATTTTTTCTGTCAAAAAAAGAAAATCTGGAACACCTCTCCACCGGCCCATCTGAGGCGTTTTTTTATTTTTATATTTTTTTTTTCATTTTCACATAAATATACCCTGGAGTGCTGGAATTGCGAAAATGTACTTCCGGCGCCAGGGGGCTTGGCGCCCAGAGGCCAGGCGCCAAGAGTACACGTCACGGCCGAGGCAGTGGGGAAGCGCGGTGCAGGGTCCTGGCGCCCAGCGCCCGGGCGCCAGGGTGCAGTCACGGGCACGCTGCGGAGGCCTGACGCCGGCATGGGTGCGCTGTAGGGGGCGGCGGGGGTGGCGCGTAGCGGCAGCAGTAAGGCGCGGGCCATGGCGCCCGGTGGCCAGGCGCCATGTCTGGTTTTTTTATGTTTTTATTTTACAAATTTGTTAACGTGATCCGTTAGAAAATTTTAACTTTTTTTAGTTTTTAATTAACAAATTTGTGAATATTTAATTTGAATTATTGTGTTTTAAAGTTATTAAATTATAATTTGATTAATATAGTGAGAGGACATGATGGAGATGGCGCTCTACATCCAGCATCATAAAAGCAGCATGGTAAGATGCAGTGTAAGGCACGGACGAAGGAAAATCGATGCCCTAGTCAAGAGAATCCAACGCAATAAAGTGTAACAATGACAGTTCACGAGACAAAAGAAAAAGAGTCACATGAATGCGTACTGGTCTATCGCGTACAGTTACATTAAAAGCATACATGTCGACACAATTACCCTCCCCTACGAGTCCGACCTCATTTTGCCCTCTGCTGCGCGTGTACATATCCCACAGAGTACGTTAAAGGATCAGGAGACCTATACTCTCGATGTGACCGTGTTTGCTCCACAGGAGTCTGTGTGGCATCCCGTGTCGCAAACAGTGGAGCATACCCAAACTGTGACGCGCCAAGAACATGTTGCTGCTCATCTTCTATGTCTGAGAAGTTAAGCACTTGGTCTTGTATGCCTTGAAATAAGTTGAATCCTGCAAGAAAATATTATGTGTTTGTCAATAAAATTAATAATGTACGCGCACAAATAGAGAACCATACAAAGGATTCTATAATAGAACCTGTCGTAATACGATGTGACGATATTTAAAATACGTCTGATCGGGTAGAAACTGACCGCCGGCCACGAGCACGGCTTGCGGAGGGCAACTCAAAAGTTGGAGGCGCACCATCCGTAGCATTTTCTGATGGCCCGCTTTGGCGTCTGTAGGAACTGAATTTTGTGGACATTTCTTGTAGTTGTGACCCACAATACCACATTGTGTGCACTGTTTAGGACGCTTTCCGGCCTCCGCCTCATCCATACCATTCCAAATACGACGTGTCTGCCGGCGGCCTGTAAGTCTCTTCAGTGATGGATTTAGAGTGTATCATTTCTGCTGATTTGTTGCAGTATATGCTCGCACCATACAATTGCCCCTTCGTATAAAAGGTTGAAACAAAGTTTGTAGTATCCACACTAAACTCTCTACATGCAGCAACAACATGTGAGCATGGTAAGTGTAGAAGTGTTGGCTTTATATAGGAGCAGTGAATGGTGCCATCGTTCTCAATAAGGTTTTCATGCACCATCATCTCTCTGCGCACACCACGTCGGGATGTGTCCCTGCATTAAACTTTCAAACATGTTCTCTCTTATCCCCATAAGTTTAGCAATATGGTTTCGTGCCTTATCCGTCTTAGTTTCCATATAATTTGTTATTCTCTTCCCAAACAATATTGATGGACTACTCAAGTCTGCACTTATAGCCAGTTAACGCTCCCTGAAGTACTTCGCACAGCCATACAAAATGAATTCAACTATGCCCACTAACGGAAAGCCCCTTGAACTACACATCAGCATATTGTAACACTCGGCATGATTTGTTGTCATGATTCCATAACGTATACCATTTGTATCATACAACAAACCCCATTTAATTTTAGATTTATCTTGAATCCACCGTGAGAATGGTTTGGTTGTCCTTCAACTTGAATTGTCTGCTTGATGTTTCGCGGTCAACTCATCAAGCAACTGCCAAATAGCATTGAACTTCTGTTGCTGATTCTGCGAACACAACCTCTCGAACAAGTCCATTAGATCTTTGTTCTTAAAATGATCATGGAAGTTTGCAGCGAGGTGCTTCATGCACCATCGACTGTGCACATCAGGCCATATGGGAGGAGTTGCACCACTTCCATGATGGAGCTGTTCTATTGCGTCTAATATTCCCGCATGCCTATCACTAATAAGGCAAACATTAGACCGCGAAGAAACAGCTTGAGCCTTGACACGTTCAAAGAACCAATACCAACTTTCGGCATTCTCATTCTCAACAAATGCAAATGCAACTAGTAACACTTGGTTGTTTCCGTCAACCACGATGGCTGTCAGTATAGTGGCCTTGTACTTCCCTGTCAAGGAAGTGCCGTCAATACAGAGTAGGGGCAAACAATACCGAAATGCCCTCACACATGGTCCAAGGCAAAAGAAAACTCATTCGAGGATTCTTGGACCTCCTTCAGGGTTTGGAAAATGCATCACGTCGTAATAGGTTGCAGGATTTCTCTGAGCAATTGTAGCGAGCATACAAGGAAGATTATCGTATTAATGCTCGTAGGTGCCAAACCTTATCCCAAACAACTTCTGCTTCGCCATATAGGCCTTTGCATAACTTATGGTGTACTTGTGTTCCAGCTCAATCTCTCTGATTATCTGTTTTGGCTCCAAGTGTGGCGAGTCCAGGATGCGGCCATACATTTCATTTGCCACGAATGCAGCGGTCAAGTTACGATTGTATTTTGCCATCTCCCTGTTGTAACAAGTATGCTCTGTAACAATTGAAACTTTCCAATGGGTTTTCAGAATTCCTTCGTAGGCGGAAACTCGCCATGGGCACCCATCCCTGACACAACAAACATTATACACACTGGGACTAGATTTTACAACTTTGAATTCCTTCTTGAGAGATAATGACCACAGCTTAACTGCTTACTTAAGAAGATCACTAGAAGCATATCTTGCACCTTGAATTACCTCATTTTGTCTGTACTCCCACCCCTGTTGCTTAGCATCATGTACAACAGGGTTATCAAATCCACGTTCTCTCCACTCTGCGGGTATTGGGTAGTACTCATCTTCATCAGACCCTTCTCCAGATTTCTACGCTGAGCAAACTCCTCGTTTTCATTTTGCATTTGTTGCACAATGCTTTGTATCCTCTCCCCCTCATTTGTCCTGTCCTTGCTGCTCTGACTGACTACCGTGGCCCTCACATGCTTGTTCTTGCACCTCACGTTGACTACCATTGCTTTCATCATCAATTTCAGTACCACTGGCCCCATGTCCCACAAATGGAGCTCCCGAATCAGTGTGCCCATCCACAATTGCTTCACCATGTTCCAACCCTATATCTTTCTATATCGCACCACTTGTGTTGCCGTAATTCTCAACGGCTTCGGAACCAACTGTGGCCTTTTCAATGATCTGCACAAGCATAGCAAGTGGCTACCCACGATGAAGAGCCATTCTAATATACATCTTCCTGTCAGAGGTGTTGCGGATCAACATCAATTCCCAGAAAAAATCTTCATTTGCCCATATCACAAGAGTTTGGACTGTGAGCACATGTGTTTCTGTGTTAATTTTGAATCCACGCTCTAGCTAACTATGCACAGAACCAAATGATTTATCCCAAGGTTTATCTATTCCCTTCAACGTACGACTAAACCCATTCAATTGTATTCCATATGGACCTTCAACAATACTGCCTTCACCATAATATATTTCAAACTGCAACTTGGTTGACATCTTTGCCAATATATTGAACCATTCAAATTCCATAAATGATAACACCATATATACCTAAATACTAAATACCAAACATTTCTAAAATTATACTGCTAAAACTTAATTAATTGAACTAAATACTAAAAACTACACATAAATACTTATACACATTATACATTGTACTATAAATTAAAATTATTATAACAGATCTAAGGGTTACTACTAAACACTGTAACACTAATATGCAGGTCTACTCAAACACATTATATATTGCACTATAATTTCTACTTTCAAACACATTATCCACTCAAACACATTATATATTGCACTATAATTTCCACTTTCAAAAAACTACGATATTCTATTTTCTAAAAATATTCTAAAATTCTATTCTAAAGATATTCTAAATTTCTATATCGCAGAAAAACTAAATAAATTACTAGATCTACCGCATTTAACTTGCTAACATAGCAAACAAATACTTCGTATGAATATAAAGCTGAGTACAAAAATTACCTGATTCACGGTCCAATCTCAGGAGGGCTTCGCAGCATCGCACTTCCCCTCCCCTCTCCTCTCCTCTCCTGCGCTCTGCTCAAACCCCTCTCCTCTCCTTCGCTCGGCTGCTCAAATGGACACAGCAAGTGGTAGGAAGAAGCGCGGCGCGGTTTATATGGGGCACCCTGGCGCCTGGCCACCGGGCGCCAGGGCCCGCGCCCTGCTGCTCCCGCTACGCGCCACCCCGTGATCGCACCCGGGCGCCAGGACCCTGCACAGCGCTTCCCTCCCTCCTCGGCCGTGACGTGTACTCTTGGCGCCTAGCCTCCGGGCGCCGGCAGTACATTTTCGCAATGGCAGCACTTCAGGTATATTTCTGTAAAAACGAAAAAAAATATAAAAATAAAAAAAACTCCCCACCTGAGGGTGCTCACGGTGAGCAGCAGGCCCAGGTAAGAGGCGCGGCGCTGCGGCCCAAGAGAAAGAAGACGACTCCACCCGGTGCCTTCGGCAACAGCGAGGTCCCCTTCTTCGGTTGTTCGCTTGCTCGCGAGATCTCGCCGGAGCCGTCCTGCGCCGCCCGCCTCCCTCTACCACGCTGCTCTCTGCCGCCGCCACCTCTCCTGTGCCGGTGTTCCTCTGTGACGCAGTTCGGCTGATCCCATCGCCCCCGGTCCAGGTTGGTCACCGTCGCCTCCTTAGGTCAACACCCACGAAGGACATGGAGGCACTATTGGTTGCCTTTCTTCCTCCTCTCTCCCTATTTGATTATTGGGGTTCTGTGGTTGTGGTATTGGTGGAGAAGAGGGGCGAATGGGTTTGCGTTTTGTTTCCTCATTTTGGAGCTCCAGTGGTCTCAGATCAAATTTGAGCTCTGATCTGAATTATCTTCTTCTATTGATCTCCAGTTTAACGCTATAATCACTTACGTCTTCTGTATTGACAACCTGGACGATTTGGGATGGCACGGGGCACAATAGAAGCTTTAATGCTGGGTGCTCTGTTGTTGTTCTGCTAGTCTGATTATACGTTTTATGTCTGGGCACAAGAGAAACGGGCACTAGATGATTTGAGCATTATTGAGGGGATTCAAAGTTTCTGCTGCAACGACTATGAACGATTCAATGTCCATTTAAGGTTATACTTGTAACTTGCACTCTACAAACTTTCTAGATAACCCCAGTCTGGCAGTGGCATGTGGCACTAAACAGAAATCTTGCTGTTGTGTTGGACATAAATTTTAGGCTGCTTATGTTTAATACCATAGAATTGGCAAGTTCCTTCCTTCGTTGGCATGTGACACTGTTTACAAGAGTCTTCATGTTATCCAATTAATTGACCAAAATGAAGCTTCACTGCTAGAACCTGAGAATGTGTAACTTTAAGGATGTGTTGTAGAGGGCAAATACTTTTTAATTCTTTCCATTTATCTGCGTATCTTCACACATGCTTCCCAAAGCTCTACTAATAGACTGAACTTCCTGACTTGTGTCTATGTAATGGTCTTGCAGATGTCACATGTTTTCTAGTCTCTCAGAGTAACCACCATCAATTAGTTAATCATGGAAGAACAGCAAGTCAAGCCATCTGATCTTCCACCCACTACTTCGGACAAGCAGGATTCAGCTAAAATTCCTCCTGTTACGACTGCTGACCCTGTTCATCCGGTTGCTTCAGCTGACTCTTCCAGTCAGGTTGCTGGTGCAGATCCTGCTGCTGCTTCTGCGAAAGATGCCACAGGACGCGAGGCGCCAGCATCCATGTTTTCTACATCTGGTTTATCCTCCTGGGCCAAGAACCTAAAAATTCCTCAGCCTTCATCAGGTCAAGAATCACCAACAGGAAAGAATACCTTTGCCCGTTTTACGAGTGGCCTTGGATCGCGTTTGTCTCCAAAAGCTGCACAGCAAGAGCAGAGTGCTGAAGGAAGCACCTCGCCAACAACAGGCCAGCCTGGTGTTTTTGGTTCTCTGACAAAAGGCATTGTGGATTCCTCTAAGAATGCTGTAAAGGCTGTGCAAGTGAAGGCTCGCCACATGGTCTCACAGAATAAAAGACGATACCAGGTAATTCTACATGGGCATCTCAATCCTGCGAAAATTTGACATCTTCAAATACTCTGTTCACTTCTCATAGTTTAACATGATAAGAAAACAAGCATACACTCATCACCTTCTGTGATAAAGTTAATGGATCCATAATTTTATTTAGCTATCGTCGTTTGTCAAAATCTGATTAGAACATTGTCATGGTAATTCGTAAACTTGCTGCATAATGTGTATTTGTGCCAGCGTGCAACCATGGTAATGACTGTCAGCTTAGGTATACAACTATACACAATGATCTACTTGCTCATATCTAACTTGCTAGAGTCATATTTATCTATTTCTTGCATTTTGTGCTTTTAGCATTCATAGGTGCTAGGCAGGTATTAGGCTGATGCTTAGCACCTAGGCAGGCAGGCTAGCTGGCCACCTTTCTGAACAGTAGTTTCTCTATCTGTTGTGATCTTGCTTTGTGCCTGATTATGATAATAAACCATCAGTTTAATGTACTTTGATGAGGACAGTGGGAGATTCTTTATTGGGAGTAGGGAAAATTTGCTTCCAGGAACAAGAACCATCAATGTGATGCCATCTATTGCTCTTTTTTGTAAACCATGTGAGGTTGATTGTTGCTAGAAACAGCTTATTTAGGAATTCTATGTTGGATCATATTAGCATGATCTTTTAATTGATTCAGTTTTGTTGATTTAATACAAGGGAAAGCTCTATTGATCTGATTCTGCTACCTATGCAGGAAGGAGGATTTGATTTAGACATGACATATATTACCGAGAACATAATTGCTATGGGTTTTCCTGCTGGTGATTTGAGTTCAGGGCTTTTTGGATATTTTGAGGTCAGTGTGCAAACTTTACATAAAGCTTGTTCCTTTTGTTTGCCTCATGATGAAAAAGGGACAGTAATATTCCATTACAGGGTTTCTACCGCAACCACATGGAGGAAGTCATCAGGTTCTTTGAAATGCACCATAAGGTAACCTGTTCTCATTATCAAGTTTCTTAACTATTAACAACAATGCTTTCCAGGTGACACATTTCATATTGTTGGTAATAATCTGTTTGTTGGATTTTCATGTCCATTTTCCTCATAATGCATCAGTGAACACTACCATACCTTGAGCTTGCTGCATTGACTTCTTCTTTTCTTGGCAATTTTTTACTAGGTTCAATAGAGCATATAACTTCATAGGTCAGCCTTTAAAAACAAGGCACACATGAATAACTTGAAGGGTATTATCAGTGTTAGAGCAGTACGGATGAAACATATAGATGAATAATCTGTTTTGACAAAATTGTACCAGAACTAATATGATTTGAATTTTTGCCCTCTGTTACTAGTTTATTTGTCGTTAAATATTGATATTTATTTTGAAATACAAATACAAATGTGGTTGACCTTTATCTGGTTCATATCCGACCGATTCGGCTCCAACAGAGCATTTAACATCTTAGGACCTTCTTGGTTCATATTCGTTCTATTTTACCCCAACAGAGCTTTTAAAAGCTTAGAGCCTTTATTTGGTTCATATATCAAGAACAAACACTGAGGATCTTGGAGAGGACACCTGGGCTTCTTTGCCATGATTATTATACATTTTAACGTTTTTCATAGAGTATGGCAATATGCATGTGTTTTTCATGAGATGAGCACTATATGATCATTTGGGAAGCTGCTCAATGCCTCAATGTTATTTCTTCCCAACATTGAGCTAAATTATATGGTTATATGTTTCAATGTGTGTAACTGACATGCTTTATTTTTTCAATGCATTTAAAGTTCATGTGCTCAAGACAATTGTTTGTCTAGTTACTAGTTAGTCTAGAGTCTATACTTGAATTATAAAAAAGAACCTGTGTTTGAGG
Organism: Paspalum vaginatum; assembly: GCA_030272315.1. Classification (NCBI taxonomy): domain Eukaryota; kingdom Viridiplantae; phylum Streptophyta; class Magnoliopsida; order Poales; family Poaceae; genus Paspalum; species Paspalum vaginatum. The sequence continues at coordinate 6,886,182 of CM059013.1, read as the reverse complement.
GATTATAATTTTTGTAGAGTACTTAGAAATGTGATGAATATTGAGCTGATCATGCATTTTAGCCTTCTAATTGATCATTATATATTACAGGGGAAGTATAAGGTGTACAACCTTTGTTCTGAAAGGCTATATGATGCATCTCTGTTTGAAGGAAAGGTATGGATTGCTTACTTTGTGCCCTGTTGTTTCTATTTCTGCATTTATCAATTGTCATACACATAGGCATGACACTCCCAGGCACCAACAAAGAAAGATACTAAAAATCATTGGTACCTCCACTGATGCATAAAATGTCACAATCTTTGTCCCTATTTCCTTATTATAGTTTGGTAATTCGACAACCAGTTGATGTTTTTGAAATTTCTTTTAGTGGTTTAAAGTAAGTTTGTCATCCAACACTTCTTTTATGCTTTTCCATGTCCCATATTAAGCCTTGCAGCATGATGAATTTGTTGGCGTATAATACTATAATATCAGAAATATCCATTGTTTGTGCATATTTCAGGTGGCCTGCTTCCCATTTGATGATCATAACTGTCCTCCAATACAACTTGTAATATCATTTTGTCATAGTGCCTACTCATGGCTGAAGGAGGATATAGAGAATGTGGTGGTTGTCCATTGCAAAGCTGGGAAGGCAAGAACAGGATTGATGATTTCAAGTCTTCTACTATTCCTAAAGGTAAAATTGCCATGCACTATGTACCAATCACAATAAACCTGCTAGAAGACCTTTACCAAATTTCTTACATATGGAATTTCTGTTTTATTTTTACATGAATAATGGACAGTTCTTCCCTACTGCGGAGGAGTCCATTGAATATTATAACCAGAAAAGATGTGTAGACGGGAAAGGGCTTATTCTCCCAAGTCAGATTGTGAGCGACCCTTATTGTCATACAAGTTGATTCTTATAACTTTTTGTCTTCATATTATTCTGAATATGTTGGAAAAATTACAGAGATATGTGAAGTATTTCGAGCGCATCTTAACTTACTTCAATGGTGAAAATCAGCCACCCCGCAGGTATTCATACTTTTTCAACCATGGTGTCGATGTATATTGTGCTTTTGCAATTAATCATGTGATTACACTTTCCAGGTGTATGCTTAGAGGATTTCGTCTTCATAGATGTCCATATTGGATTAGGCCATCAATTACAGTCTCTAATCATAACGGTGTGTTTATTTTGTTGGAACTGAAATTGGCATGCCATGATACAGTAATTTAATATTGTATTCTTGCTGTGTTTTGATGTTGTCTATTGTATATCAAAGTAATGAATATATTATGCAGGCGTTCTATTTTCTACAAAGAAGCATCCAAGAACAAAAGAATTAATGGTAAGCATCTTCACTCTATGAATTATTCTTATTTTGCGTTCAGTAAAACTCGTAGGTTGATAGTTTCTTCCTCGTTCAGTTTGCTATGTAATATTTGAGTAGCTCATAGCCTCATATCATGGTTGCTTCATAGTTTAGTGTATGTTTGTCTAATGGGCAAGGGCGCCCACGTATTGGCAAGTATGTTATGATTTAGCGATGGAATGAGGAACATGCCATTGCTTTGGAAGGATATCATGCAACTTGAAGAAATGTAACTAAAACAACTAGTACCAGTGACATGGTTGTCTATGGGCACAGCATATTGTTCGCTTAGAGAAACTACACTTGAGAATAAAATTCAAGATGCTGCATTATTTCCTGTGTTCCTCTGGACATGAATAACAAAGAAGACATTCCCCTAATGAAGCTTTTCCTTGCTGTCTCTTAAATACCAAAAATATATATGAAAGCTATTTTATTCTTTTATATGTCCTATCAAAACTAATTTGTACTCCCTTGAGTCATAAATATCTGACACTGTTGGCTTTTTGTGGTCTTCGAGTTTTTTTTACTTTGATTACAGCCTTTTCGTACTAAAATATAGTTATAGTATGTACTCCCTCCGTCTCAAAATAACTGTAGATCTAGGATTCAAAGAGCAACTGAAGTTCTAGGATCCGCATGCATGCATGGATGCAGATTTTATTCCACCACAAACGGAGAAGGCTCATGCATGCATATTTAGTTCCACCCAAAAAGACAGAAAGATGGACCGATTTAACAATGGGTTTCTACCTTGGCTAAAATCTCACAGATTTTCTAGATTGTAGTTATTTTGAGATGGGAGGGAGTATTATCTACCAAGTGATTATGAAACTACTGCTCATAAGTCATGACTAATCTACACATATGCGATATGGTAAGGGCTAGGGATAGCAGGAAGAACCGGCTAGTCGTGCTCCCTCTGGAGGCCCTCACTGCCTATACGGTTCTGATAAAGAGGCAGACCTAACAAAACATTCTAAACAACCTTCTAACTTAATGACCAAGCTAAATAGAAGCCAACTGAGTGACAAAGAATAGCTAACAAACTAGTAGACTAATCCTATCTCTTCAACATGACTTGCTCCTAGTCCAGGCTAAGGCCCACACCAATAACATATTAACATATGAATTCCATGTTTCCAAAATAAATATTTTGAAAACTATTAAGGTCAAAGTTTTAAAAGTTTGAACACATTTTGGTCAAAGCGTCAAGTATGTATGACTGGAGGGAGTACCATTCTAGATATTTATCATCTATTTTTTAGTTATTCATACTTATATTCTGAACATGCAGAATTTATTCCTCTGTAATCTTCATTGTAAATTAAATTTGTTATCAATAATTTCAGCCAGAAGATTTCTGGTTTAGTGCCCCAAAGAAGGGGATTATGGTTTTTGCATTGCCGGGAGAGCCTGGCTTAGCTGAGGTAGCTGGTGATTTCAAGATCCAGTTTCATGATCGACAGGGAGATTTTTACTGGTGAGCTCCATGTAGCAATAACACTGTATTATTTTGTAGATAGATTTGTGCTTGTATTACTTAATAGATTCATTTTTTATCCCCATTTGTTTGAGTTGCATGTACATGTATATATATTTCTATTGGATGGCACCATTGCACCAACATTTTCATGGGAAGCTGGAAAGAGCTATTTTATTGGTATTCAATTTCATTTCCTCCCGTGTCCTTTTCAGCTGGCTAAATACAACAATGATGGAGAACAGAGTGACTTTGAATCCTACAGATCTTGATGATTTTGACAAGGTGAAGGCTGCTTCATTATTGATAGTATTCGTATTTGTTTTTGAAGAGCGAATATCAAACTAATTAACAAGATGTGCCACTATCCTTTATTCTATGTGTTCATACTTTGTTCCTATGTTGTTGGGACCAGATGCTAGATACCTGTTTGTTCACACATCTTAGGTTGATAGTTTCAAAACTGTTCTCCATATCTTCTAGTGGATGCCTGTATTTTTACCTGTCCCATTTTACTTTGTATCTTCAAGTCAGCCTTTTGCTCCATGCGTTGCCTTACTGATACTACTGTGTTACCTCTCCTTGTTTGCTTTGCTGCTGCCTGGTCATTGACACATTTATTATCATTAGATGAAGAAAACAGCCATTTTATTAGTGATTAGTTATTTTTAAGGATTTCTTATTTGCATTGTCTGTTATTTTTTTCTCGAACGACGCATGAGAGCTGTGTGTCATTTTATTAAGAAGGGGAACAATTACAACCCTGAGAGTAAGATGAGAGACACCTCTCTCTCTCTCTCAGGCACAACCCAAAACACTGGAGAACTCTACACCACGACCTGGGAGGGTGGGGTGAGCTCTTGGAGCCCCACAGCCCCAGCCCTAAACCACAGATGACCCTCAGAAGCTATAGCAAACAACACAGCCTGCATATCTGGGTGAACGCCCTAAAAAACACACGCATTCCTATGCTTCCAAAGCTCCCAAGTAACAAGAACGACCAAATTATTGAAGCCCTTACGCGAAACCTTAGGAAGAGCTCGAGAGGACTGGCCCCACCAAGAGTTGAGCCTGCTGGAAACGTCTGGGGGAGTAACAGCAGCTAGATCAGTCTTTTGGAGCACACGAATCCAAACCTCCCTGGTCAGCACGCACTGCATAAGGATATGTTTTATTGAATTGTCTGTTATTTTTACCTTGTTATTGCAATGTTGTGGCTCTTGTTTACCAGTTTTCGTTTGTTGAGGTTTGAGACTAAGCACTACATTATTTTATGCAGCGAAAATTGCCATCACCTGGGTTCCAGGTTGAGGTCGTCCTCGTAGATTATGATGGCTCGCAACCACCAAAACCAAAACCAGCTGCTGGACCTGCTGATAATAAATCTGATGCTGATTCCTCATCTAGGACTAGGACGGTTGCAAAAGAAAATATTGCTGCAACTACAGAATCCAACAAGGTAAGCGGAAGCAATGAGAAAGATGAAGTTTTCTCCGACAGTGAAGGAGAAGATGGATCATCCAAGGGAAGAAAGGAGAAGGCTGCCATCGGTGGTCAAAGCAGTTCAAATGTTACTAAACCATCTGAAACAAGCACCGTGCAGAAGGCAGCATCGGCTGCTGCCACTAGTCTGGAGAAAGTAGCTATAAGCAACGAAAAAGGAGCTGCAGATGCACCTGATTCTACATCTGTCAAAACCGCAGTCAGCAGCAATACCAACTCCACCACAGCACAACCTCCAGCTGTTGACTCTTCCAGCATGAGCGAATTCAAGGCGATTGCAGCAGATGCCTCAGTGTTCTCGTTCGGAGATGAAGATGATTATGAAAGTGAATAGTCACTCTTATGGGTGTTCTCTTGTGTTGTACAGATTGGTGCCTCCGGGGACCATCACATAATGGCAGTTCTCAGCAGCTGGGAAGACAAGTCGGGAAAAAGTTAATTCATTCTTGCATTTTGTTTTCACTGTACAAGTCTCGTCAATCTGTGATGTTATACCCGGATGAACTTGTTGTAACTCAACCAGGACTGAAGTTTGTTGATACCTGTTCTATTTACCCGGAGAAATACTCTGTACACGACTTAAACAGTGCAATTACTTATTTGAGAGTTAAGCGCACTTTTACTCTTAGATCTTGTACATGAACTTCTACTTTTTACCCAGATCAGCACCCTTCCGTAAAACATTGTTTTAGGCTTATCCAGAAGCAATTAAGGTTTGAATGTACTTATATTTATTTTTGCAAGGGGCGGATGCGTTCTATAAGATTTTAAGCCTCGTAATCTTTAGCCATCAATTATCCTCTATTTTTAAATAATGCATTGTTAAACTCTTGCACGTGGTGTTTGCTTATTCAGTCTCGTACATGCAAACTGACATTTCGTTGACATAAAAAATACTAAGACACTTTCTTTCTTAAAGAAACAGTGAAGCATGTAGTTTATGCAAGTGCAATTAGCTCATTGCCCCCTTGTGGGCTTTGGTGGTGAGTTGATGACACATCACATAAGATCCTAATGTGATTTACTAAAGGCTCATTTGGTAGGCCTTCTTAGAAATTTCAATCTAGAAGCTAAAGAAGCCATGTTTTAATGGCTTTTCTTTTCTAGTGTAAAAAGGAATTTTCTCTCTATGGTTTTTTTTAAGCCGTTTTAAAAAAAATGTTTGGTAGAGTTTTACTTGTAACCATGTGAAGCCGAAGCGGAAACTACAAAAGAAGCTATGCCAAAGGGGCTCTTTAAGTGTGCGGGTGATTTATCTGACAAATCACAATGTTACACACAAGCTCCTTTGAAGTTTCTTATCAATGCATAAATTGTTTAAACCCAAATTTGTGCTAGCCTAGTGGAGCTCTTAGATAAGTTAGGCTGTGTCTTAGAAATGATGAAAGTGTGCTACATAAGTGATAAGTCCATGACACAACCAAAGAAGATGCCAAGAAGATAGAAGATCAAAATAAAATAAAACACAAAGAATTATCGTGAGCAACATATGATAACGATACCTTGACAAACACGTCGATTCGCGTTGCAAAGGACTTAAGATGAGAACTGGCCACAATCTCTAGATAATCTGATGGGGATAAAGTTTGCAGCACCAGATTGATCAGGCTAGAGAAGTTCGGATGAGACAATGAGAAACGTTGGTGTAACCATAGGAACAAATTGACTTAGTCATGGAGAAAAGAAACTCGAGACACCATATAGTTTGATGAGTAGATGAAATGGTGTCATACGAACTGATGTGTAAGCTGAGCAATCGATTTGGTTATGCACCGAGATCAGATTATCCAATGGGCAACCTAAGCACCAGAATTTTTGCCTTAGTTGCTGAGTTAGAGAAAAGTCAGCAGCTTATTCCATGTAAATTTTGAATTAACAATGTTGTAAATCAAAATCCAGGTGAAATTTATGGCAATACATCGAGTTTTCTACTATCATATTGATTCTATTAGCGAGATTTTTTTTAAAAAAAATATAGCATAACCAAAGACCTAGGGTTTGTCATAAAACAACGCGAGAACACGTATCCCATGCATGCTATACCATTTTTTTTTCCGCATCAGCGAAGAAACTAGTGGAGCCACTTGCTTGGAAAATGAGGGTTTTAAAGCACCCAAGCGAGATGCATAATTTTTGCCAATTCAAATGCTTCTAACAACTTTTGTAAGAACATTAAATTGGAATTAAGGTGATGCGGCCATGTCAATTTGGCCGCAGATGTATATCTGTGTTTTTGATAAAGGAGAGAGAGAGAGAGAACATGGTCGCCAAAGAAAAGGTACATGTGGATGTTTTATTTGGATAATGTGATCACATGGTGGTGTGAATGAAATTACACGAGAACATCCAATAATCCAAGAGAACGGCGACCGGGTAGCTCGTACTAGTTACGAAGAGACTAATCAAAGCTTATCCTAGACGGACGACTGCTTTCATTTTAAAAGCCACATCCATGACCATCCATATTTTTGTTTGGAGATCGGATAGGATATATATATATACGTACCGTTTGCTTTTGCGTCGTATACTCGCACATGTTTTTGTCAATCAGCAAGTTCCCTGCTACTAGCAGTAGCAGGACACAATCACACAAGGGGCGTCACCTACTTACCTTTGCTGCGGTACGCCCACGGTCCCGTGCCGTGCCGTGCCAGCGTACAGTCCGTAGCACGCACGGCCCCGCCACCCTCTATTCTAGGCAGGGCATCATGCAAGCCAAGCCATCGTCTCTAGTGTGAACTGTGAAGTCCCTATCGCGCCGCAAGGCCGAGGGGCGAGCGGCATCAGAAGCGAAGGGACCCGCCAGGCGCCAGAGCCCAGGCCCTCGAGGCCGGTCGCCGACTCGCCGGCGATGCCGTTCCTCTCGACGCCGTCGTTCGATCTCTCCGCCGGCGCGGAGCCCACCCTGGGCCCGCGCCCCGAGGTGGTCCCGCCGCCTCCACCCACCGGGGCGGCGCATCAGCATCCGCAGCCGGTGTCGGAGGCGGCGGCGCGGCGGCTGCGGGAGGCGGAGGAGCGGCTGCGGGAGGCCATCGAGGAGCTCCACCGGCACCAGGGCGGCGGGGGCAAGGGGGACGGGGAGGAGCAGCGGGAGGGGGAGTGGGGGTGCGGCCACGAGGGCGAGTCGTGCGCGGCGCACGCGGCGGGGAACCTGTGCCAGAGCTTCCTGCTCTCGTACGGCGTCCGTGTCGGCATCGGCATCCTCCTCCGCGCCTTCAAGCTCGTGCGCCGCAGGTCCTATGGCTCGCTCCTCGACCTCAAGGTACGCTCCTACTCGCTCCTATGCCGCGCAATCAGATTAGGTAGGACGAAATTGCGGGAGTTCACTCGGGATAGCTTAGGGTTGGAGTATGCAAGGTTACTGTTTCTTGGTTTGATTGGTTCGTTGGGATGGAATTGGCGATTTTTTGCCTATCTGATGGAGAGATGTAGATGTGATGGATGAATTGAGCAAAAGGCCAGGCCAGATTCGTATTTACACATGCTACTGCTTCTGCTTCTCGTGTTACACCTTTCGCTTTCTCGATGCTTGTTAGATTGAATTGTCGGTAATAATGGACTGGCAAAAAGTAAAATATTTGAGCTAGCTGTGGTGGCATTTGTAGTGCATATTCTACTACTAGCAAATATATGCAGGGCTCAGATGATTGCTTTGACTGATATATGTGCCAACAGATTGTACCCTGCTATGCATCGACTTTGTCTGTTCTTGCCTTCAGGCTGCACATGCCCTGTTCCGAGCAACTACTGTTCTACAATTAATGTTCATTACCTGCAAATACTGTCCCATCACCTGCCTGCCTTTCTCACTACTTCATTATTTTAATTAAAATTCCCACCTAACTACATTTTATAATATGCAGCAACTGGTTTCCGAGAAAGATCTTATAGTAAGAGAGGAAGCTTGCCGGGTGGGGTTACTTTTTGGAGGATTCACTGGATCATATCATGCACTTCGATGTGTCCTTAGGAGATTTAGGAAAAAGGAGACACCGTACAATGCGTAAGTGCCATTCTATGACTTCTTTGCCTACATTTGAACACATATCTCTAGTTTGTTAGATGCATTTCCATTATAAGTATACATCTAACCGGTGATTAACCTTTGGTAGTCGCAAACAGGTTCATATTAGGCTATTTTCTTTTATTATTTTTTTACCTCAAATCATATTCATGACAACTGAAGGGCGTGATGGAGCAGAATATTAGCAGGTTCGGTGGCAGGATTGGCCATACTAGCACTAGATGATTCAAGTAGGAGGCGCACTCTATCTCTATATCTTCTAGCAAGGCTTGCTCAGGTCAGGAAAAACTAAACTGTTTCCTTGCTCATGTGGCAAAATTGGATAGAGAGCCCATTACACAGGAAATTTTGATTCATTCCAGTTTAATAATTGCAGTGTGCATATAATTCTGCGAAATCTAAGAATAAATTTCACTTTTGGGGAAGCCATTGGAGACATGGAGATGCATTACTTTTTTCATTGGCATCTGCCCAGGTAAGAAAGCAAAACTACCTAAAACTATAGTTTGCTTTATTTTGTTATGGTTCTGTTATGATTGGAAAGGCTTATGTAATGACCAGGGTTATGTTTCCAGGTTATGTATGCTTTTGTTATGAGGCCTGAAAGCTTACCTAAGTCATACCAAGAATTCATCCTTAAGACAGGGACCGGTAGCAGAACCTGTCTATAAGGCTGTCAGAGAATGCTGCAGAGGTGGTCCTGTGGATCTAACTGCCCTCTCAGCCTATTTATCAAACAAGAGGAGTCCGGGTTCAATAAATTTGACAACCAATCCATCCATTGTTCCATGTTCGGTGATTCATCCTGATAGAGCATCATGCTTGGCTCAAAATGTTAATGTTGTTTCATCAACATTCAAGAAAACATTCCCCCTATATTTCTCATTGACATTTGTGCCCTTTGTTGTTCTACGTCTTCAAAAGGTAATTCACTAGACACTTTATTTCTTTTGGCGCTTCATCTATAAATCACTGTTCCTGGCTTCTTGCATAATATGCTTGAATTTGCAACATGCAATATGCTTGCATCATTTTATTCTGCTATAATGAAAACATTTCCCGAGCACTAACAATTCAACAAAAAATACTACTCCCTCCGTCTCAATTTATTGGTCGTTTGACTTTTTTGGCACCAAGTTTGACAGGCTTGTCTTATTTAAAATACTTGCGAAAATGTAGGAAAATTCAATTCATAGTTAAAGTATTAATATATGCTAAACTAAATCACAATGAAAATAAATGATAATTGTGATTTTTTTTATAAGACTAGTCGGTTAAACTTGATGTTAAAAAAGTCAAACGACTTAGAAATTAGGACGAAAGGAGTAAGACGTAACCATTTGTCCTATGTAGTCTTTCTTATTTCTGATGTGTAACTGTATTCACCCTATGTCAGTGATCTAACTCGTGATTTGTTTCTTTAATAAAAACATTAGTTCCTGGAATCGCCAACTGCAACTTGTTGGCGTGCTCTTGTGGGTGCAGTTCGCTCCACCACCTTTTTGTCTGCTTTTGTCACTATATTCCAGGTAATTATCCATAACAGCAGTATGCTACTTACACAATTATTTCGTTATTCTGATTACATTCTTGGCCCTGTTGGCAGTCTGCTATATGTTTGCACCGCAAAGTTGCAAACAACGACCACAAACTTGTGTACTGGTTTGCTGGTTTGATGTCAGGTCTTTCAATTCTTTTGGAAAAGAAAGCTAGAAGGGCTGAGCTAGCCCTCTATGTGCTTCCTCGCGCTGGAGATTCTCTATGGTATATATTGATCAACCGCCACCTGCTCCCAAAAATTAAAAACGCAGAGGTAATTTTTCATGTTTTTCCTCACTTCCACTCTGTTTTGTAGTTATTTAATTTTTTCCAGAGTAATTAAGAGGTAAAGTGAACATCATTTCCCTTCTCGAAATAATTTGAAACTTTTGTTACATAAGCATGTAACACATTATGGTGTTTCCCATTATGATTACTAAGGACCTAACAATGCATAATCTTGTTTGAAGCTGTTATAGCATTATGCTCCCTGACAATGATCAGTGAGCCAAGTTGTGTATCACTGTTTCATTGCAGGTGTGCAATTCTTAAGGCACCTCAAGGTAAAATTAGTTGCAACTTGTATTGATTATGGTTTAAAATCTGGGAATTCAAAATGGTAGAGCAAAGGCACCTTTTTTTTTAAAGGGTAGTAGCTTTAGATAGTGACCAAAGTAAATAGTTCCTTAGTGGTACCAGTAAGGCAAGATCCAGTTCAAGTGTTACTCCCTCTGTTGCAAATTGTAAGGGGCTTTGGCCCTCATTTTATCCTTCCATATTCATATGAATGTTGATGATTCTAGAATCTAGACACATATACAGTAGCAGGTCGTTGCTTCACAGTGACCACCTTGGTGATTTTTTGTTTTTTCTCAGTTTGGTGTCAGCTTTTCTTTCTCTTACAAAAAACTTAAAGGAAGTATATTCTTCAATGATGCAAATCATGCATAAAGTGGAGTGCAAATTCTGCCATTCCTGTTGCTTTGTTTTTAGAAACCAGCTTGATATTCATGCCTGATTAAAAAATGAAAGTGGACCATGGAAATTATTTCTGGCCATGCTGTTCGCAGTATAAAGTTAGGGACAGGAGCTTTTGATGCTGGTACTTCGGAATATATCCTGTAGATGCTAGATTTTTCACCCCTTTCATGAATGCTTTAGTTGGTAGCAGCTGTTTGGCCTTTCTAGCACTGGTAATACACCTGTTAAGTTCTTCTGGCTAGGTTGGTACTTTTGCTTATTGTTTCCTTGTGGGGATGTTTGCTGTTTGGCCTTGAGACCTCGGTGCTTATAGGTCGATTCTGGCCATTTTTGCACTGTGATATTTGGAGGATAAGTGTGGAAGGCGGGAAAATGAATAAACTGGTGATCTGATTTTGTGATTTTCTTGTTTCTAAGTAATGATATTCGGGTTTGCCTGTTGTGGGATAAAATCCTTTCCATTTTCCTGTGCTGTCTCCCTTAGCATCCTGGATCAGAATAGTAACTTGTCAACCTTCTCAGGTGGCTCTCTTCTGCATGTGCATGGGAGGAATCATGTACTTTCTAGAGTACGAGCCGGACACCATGGCTCCATTCCTCAGAGGCCTCATCCGGCGCTTCCTGGCAAGCAAGATCAGCAACCCAAGCCCCCCACCTCCCAATCGCAACACCTCCTACTCGTACCTTCAGACGCTGAACGTGCTGGAGCAATCAAGAACCCAGCCAGGGGTGGATAGCGGGCTGACGACATCAGAGAAATACAACCTTGAATCAATTCCTGGACTATAGAGAGCTCGTTTGTGGTACACTAGTAATATGTATAGCTTGGGACAAATCCTGACATCATGTAGCATTGTGGTACGGATGGGTGTTTATATTCTACTGATTGCGTTATAATGTTTTGAGATCAGTTGCAAAATATATGAGTGAGCAGAGCTCGTTGTTTGTGCGGGAACGGAGTGATATGAAGCCATTGTTCTTGGATAGGTTACCGATGAGAGTTAGTCCTGTTTTGTTTTGCAACGAGAACATTGAAGGGTTCTTGCAAGCAGCATAGACATGTTTCTGTAACATTATAACTTGAGTGGAGTGGCCTGTTCTGTTTGGTCTTGCAAGTATTCGTGTTTACTTCTGTGGGACACGGGGAGGTAGATTGGGTCGTCGTGGGAGGAGCTCCAGAGAGGGCGCCGCTGGGAGGATCTCCAACCAGATGGAAGGGGAGCGATGCTCCGACGTGAGCGGAGGGAAAAAAGGGAAAACTCTGGAAAAAGCTCACTTAATCTCCATGCATTATATTGTGAAGTGCTAAATTTTAATTTTGACTAGCGTAGAGCTGCGTGCAACATGCACGTGGTGAATCCAAAACATGGAAGAAAAGGAAAAATTAGTCGGCCGACAAATAAGGAAGGTGAAAAGGAAAAAGAAATAAAAAATTAAAAAAGAGACATGTTTAATTTCAAAACATGTAAACTATCTGGTGGGTATGGATAAAAATGAGGTGACAAAATAATGGACTAAAGAGTAGAAAACTTTCTTTATATCAGCTTTAGGCTCTTTCCAACTTGTATGATGGGACAATGTGAGGAGTACATATGTTTTCCTTAGGTGAAAAATGGTATTGCGAAAACTTCACTCTTTTATAGTATAGATAAGCTGCGCATTTAGTAGGTCCATACGCTTCTTTTCCTCACAAGCTGTCCATAAGCTACGCCAAACATGGCCATTCGTTGTTTACTCATAGGGTTTGGAAGCAAATTTGAGATTCAATAAATAAGCAATGGGCCGGACAAATCGATACAAAGCTGTGATGCCCAATCACCTGAGCTTAAAAACATGCCGAGCATTTTTTGTTTAAGAAGAGAAGAGTTTTACAGCGATCACAGCCACAGCAACTCTATAGTAACCACTACTACAACTAGAAAACTAGACCCTAACGCCTAAGCAAGGAGGACTATGCCACAATGCAGACGCTACCAGCACTAGCCAACGCTGGGCAAAACAAACACAAGAGGCCATAGCCTGAGCTTAAACCACCACCTAACAAGACGATCAAAGGCAAACAAAGACAAAGCACTCAGGTGAAGAAGACAAGTCCTCTCACGACCAGATGCTGACAACGAGAAAAACAACCACCCTAGACCCAGCAACTCTCTGAAGCAGCACAACCAAGACAACAGAAACAAGCACCACTCGAACTAGCAAAACAACGATCAAGGCAATAAGACAAACAAAGCAACTACCACTCGAGCTAGCGACAAAGGCAGCGGAAGGGAAAGAAACACCTCTAAAAGAGCGGACCAAAGACCACAACAAGCAAATTAACCTACGGCGACGACCCAACTACGAAACGAGCCAAACTACTCATCCAAGCTGTGTCACTGTTCCTAGACCTTGGATGGACATGCATGCAAGTGCGGGGCTAGTTTGGTGGTGTGAACTCTCATGCCATGGTGCTGACCGATGAGTTCCTTTTGGACGGCAATGCGAGATTAGGCCTTGTCTATTCATTTTAGACCGTATCCAGTGAAGTGCCCAAATGGATTGATCATAGTTCAGACCGATACTGCAGCGACACTATAGCGCTACCGTAGATAGAGAGAGGTAGTTGGAATAGTGATAGACAATTCTTTTAGTTAATCCGTTGGAGACGGTCTCACTAAAATAAAAAAACAAATTAGTCAATATTTCCTTCATTTCAAATTATAGAACGACGTTGACTTTTAGATACGATGTTTAACAATTTATTTTATTAAAAGCATAGTGTAAATACTATTATCATAAATATTTTAGGCATGAAATATTGATTAGTTAGTTACATGATTTTCTTAATGAAGATAAGATGGATGACCAAATATTAGTGTCCAAAAGTCAACAACGATAGTGTGTTATTATTTTGAAACAATGATTAAATATTTTAGAAATATACAGAAATGTACTACATCCATTCACAAATGTAAGACATTGTTGATTTTTTTCCAAAACTTTAAATCTTCATTTTATTCAAGAATTTGTTCAAATTTGTGAAAATACGAATCATACTCAAACTATATTAGGAATAAATCAAATGGCAACAAAATAAATAATAATATATGAAATCATTTGAATAAGACAAAAGATTAAAGTTTAAAAAAAATCAACCATGTCATATATATTTATGAACAGATAAGAGTACATCATAAAATAGGGAAAAAATCTATATAACCCATTGTGCTATATTAGGTAGTATACCTAATCCTCTCAACTTAAAAATCGAATGTTTAACACATTAAAAAACACCCCATAAGTGGTTTTGGAGTGTGGTTTTGCCACATCGGAGCACACATCAGCGCCACCTCACTAGGCACGTGCGCGGGTCCACTTGGCAGCCCCTGTTTCTTCTTCTCTCCTCCCCTCTTCCAGGTACGCCATGCGCTGTCAGCAAGGTCTGCATCCTCTCCATCGACAGGCTGGAGGCATCGCTGCGGCGGCAGATGGGGGACCAGGGCGCTATTCGCGCACTGCTTCGACGTCGTCTCAGGGTCGAGGGCCGGGCGGCGGGCGGGCGAGCAGCGAGCGCGCCACCACTGCTGGGGTGCCGAGCTCTCGGGCTGGGGCTGGGGCTGCGCTTGTGCGCTCGCCATCGTAGAGTTGGGCCCACCGGCGGCGGGCTGCCGGTGGCGTATTGCTGCCCCAGTGCTTGACTGTCGTCAACGTAGAGTTGGGGCCCGCATTCACGCATTCCTTCAAACAGAGCAACCAAGAAGAGATCGCGATGAAGTCAAATGCCAAAATAAATGGCGTTGGTTCTGTTGATGCCTACCCTGTCCTTTGTTAGTATCCAATGCAATCCAATGCTAACAGCAAGTAAGAATTAACGGAGAACCCACGAGAAATCAGAGATGCTGGTGGTGGCGAACATGTCGCCAGGGCCGCTGGAGCCGACGGTGTAACAGCCTTGGTCGCCGGTGAACGGATCACCGCCGGCGTGAGCACACGGAGCGTATAGATCGGGGAAGAGCCGAGGAAGGTTCCTGCGGTCTCTGTTTTTCTTACTGATAATAGTCTTAGTGTTTACAGAGCACGTCTCTCCAATATAAACTCTCTCCCACTCTCGATACATGGCCTCAAGCCCACCTGGAAGAGAAACGAAAATACGATACTATTACTTCTTGTCTACGGAGACGCACACAGAAGATGACGCCTTCAAGTAGAGGTTGCGATAGACGGTGAAGCCGCTGGTGGCGGCGTGCTACGACATGAACTCGCAGGCCATATGTTCCTAAGCAACCAACGGCCGCGCTTCACCCTCCCTCTCCTCCTCGTCCTAGTGTCTACCATCCTCGTCATCACCTCTAGTCGTGCTTCGTCGCCTACGCGCTCGTCGATATCTTCCTGTGTTCCTCCATGCTCGGCCGCAGCTCCGTCTTCCGTGGGACACTCTTCTCCAGCGCGACATCTACATCCTAGAGGCTCTGGATGTCGTTGTGGAAGGATGCCCGGTGCCATGGCGAGGAGCGCTTGGATGGCGGTGTGCTCGTGGCTCTTGGCGCGCCTTGAAGAGTGGAGGGGAGAAGAAGAAACTGGGGCTGACACGTGGCCCAGTGAGTTGGCGCTGATACGTGCTCCAAGCTGAAAAAACCACATTCCAAAACCATCTTAAAAACTAAGGTCACCAGAGAATAGATATGAGTATGGAAAACAATGTTTGCGCACTGTGCAGAGAATAGAAAAACACTATTTACACACTGTAGACAGTATAAATGCACGCACTGTTGACCTTAGCCTAAGCTTTCGATGAGTGTTTTGTCCAGTTTTACAAAATTTAATTTGATAAATATCTGGTTTTTGTGTTGAGGGGTCAAACACAGGACCATTTTTTTTCTTGTAAAATAGCATATCCTATTTCAAAAGGGCGAAAACGCCGTGTGCCCGCCCATCGGCCACTCCAGCAAACCCTCGCCGCCGGCGGTCGGCGACCATGTCGCGCTGGAAGGAGACTGCTTCCCCTCTACCAGTCTACCCGCGCAACGCCTCCAACCCCTCTCCTATCCTCCCCTGCAAGCGGCCGCTGCAATCCCCGTCCCCATGCCCACCACCTCGACGGCCGCTAGCCGACGTCACGAGCAATGCGCTGGAGCAGCGGGGCGGGGAGGAGCCGTGCGGGTACGGGTACAGTACTCCCCTCCCGAAGCTTCCCCGACCGTGCAGGTTCCTTCTGTGCGACGACGAAGACGACATGGACGAGGCATTTTTTCGGGAGGTGGATGCCATCTGCGAGGAGCACGCCCGCTCCAGGTCCACGGCCAGAAAGGAGGAGGAGGAGGAGGAGGAGGAGGAGCCGGCAGAGGGGCATAAGAGGACGGGCAAAGGGCCGCTCGCGGCAGCAGCGGATATGACTGCCGACTCCGGACCAGGGGTAGCAACGGTATGACTGTGTGTGGGTGGGGTGGGGCGTTCATTTGCAAATGTCGAGATATTGAGATTCCAAGGGCCGAGGCATTTTCGGCTTGTTTGCATACAAACAGAACCCCTCCAATCTGTACATATTGAAGGGGGTTGAGGGGTAATTTGAACTAATTCCAACTCAAACCCCTCCAATGGGAATGCGTATGATTGGATTTATCCAAACAAATGCTTAAGAAGTTATTGTTTGTTGGGATTTGGTTTGGAATGGGAATGTCTGTTAGTGTCAATTTTTTGAGAAAAACTCACATTGTTCTCTCTTTTGTGCTGAATTTAGCTTGAGGATGCTTTCTGGGAGGAGGTGAATGCTGTTTGTGAGGAGTGTGATGCCCAGTCTGCTTCCAAGGTCCAGGAGGGGATGAAGGATGCCGAGGCCGAGGCTGAGGCTGATGATCAGGAGAGTTTGATGCTGTCCTTCTGCGATTCTTCCCTCCCCCCTGTTATTTCCCTCACAGCCGAGGGCGGGGAGGTATGTGAGTATTTTGTGTTCACTATCCTTGTTTCTTTTTTTGCCTCACGATCCTTGTTTCTGGTTCCATGGACCGAAAGAGAACAAAAAGAAACTGTGAAGCATATCACAATTCATGTTTATTGCATGTGGTTGGGATGATAGGAAAATAAACATGGACAATTTGGGTTTTTTGTTTCTTGAAATGCTACTGTGATTTAGCCGAGGTGCCTGATTTGTAAGAGAAATTTATTGTGTTTAATCTCTTTTGTTATTTCTCTGGAGATGAATTTAGTTCGAAGATGTGTTCTGGAAGATCAATGCCATTAATGAGGAGCACCATACAGAATCTCATGCCAAGTGTCAGGAGGGGATGAAGGAGATGGAGGAAAAAGATGGAATGGTAGCATTGAGTTGTCGTGCTTCAGATGCCCCACCAATTTCCGCTGCAAAGGGGGCCGGAGAGGTATATATTCTTTCTTAACTTAGGACGGTGGCCATCAGCCAGTTTTTATTTTCACGTGTCTGAGAATGAGGACCAATACAAACTATAAATTGTTCCAAAAAGAGTACAAACTAGTTATTGTTCCCAAAGAAGTACAAATTAGACATTGAATTGAGTATCTGTGGTTTGGAATCAAGTTTCTAACTGAGTCCATTTGGTTCCTTTTCTCTTTGGATATATTTAGCTTGTTGATGCACTCTTTAGGGAGGTTGATGACACCATCCAGGAGGGGCATGTTGATATGTCTGCTTCTAAGGGCGAGGAGGAGCTGCAAGATATGGAACTAGAAATGGAGGAAGATGAAGGGTGTGCTTCAAAGAAGTACTATGAATATTTGCACTCCTTGAACGATAGGCAGAGGGAGGCTGCATGTAGTGATGTGGCTGTTCCACTGATGATTGTTGCTGGTCCAGGAAGTGGAAAGGTATACATACCTGTCCTACATTGTATTCATATTGGATTGATTATACCTTCTTAGTGTCCAACATTTTAGATATACAAAATATAATTAACTCTTGCTATCACTTGATTGCCCTAATTTCAAAATTTTCTTTTATTATAAGGCTCAACTATGGCCAACTAGTTCTGTTGCTGCACTGTGTTGAGGGCAACTTTATGCATGGTTTGACATGTTTATGGAATTTTTTTTTACAGATCAAAAGACAAGAGTAATAAAATAATTTCTAAAAGATCCATACTTTCTGTTCTTGTAGCTGCTGTAAGTAAATACCGATTCCAAATATTATCATAACCCAAACGATTTGATGCACTGTGAGAAATCATATCGAATAAGTAAACTATATCTCCATGTCTTTATTCTTCCCAACAATAAAACAGTTGCAGAAGAATTGAAACCAAATTTTTCTGTATGTCTCTCTTGTGTTTAAGTAACTTTTGATATCAGTGTTATGATAATGTGAAAACTAAACTTTCTTTTGATGTCTCCAAGATGATTGCATTTGTTGTATATCTGTGGATGATTGACATTGCTATGATTATATTTTACAAAAGAGTTTAAATGCACTGGTGGTCCATTAACTTGTGCGGGGGATTCAGTTAGGTCCATCAACTTAGAAAGTGAATTTTTAGGTCCATAAGTTTTTTAAGTTGTGTCATCTAGGTCCATGCCCCTCATGTGTACAGTTGTACAGACACGGCGTGCTAACTTGGCTGTTTCTCCCTCCATTTCCTCTCATGCGTTGCCAGCCAGTACGCCAACCTAGATGACATGTCTTAAAAGGGTTTATGTACCCAAAAATCCACTTCGCTTATGGACCTAACTGAACCTCTGCATAAGTTAATGGACCAGCGATGCATTTAACTCTTTACAAAATGTGCCATTTAATTGAGCTTAACTGAAATTTATTGAACCTTTTGGAAGTTCTATTACCTTGTGACTAGTTCCATGCTTTTGTATATATACTGACATTCCCCCTGCAACTGGCATGACTCAAAGACGTCCACAATGGTTGGTAGGGTACTCACACTGCTCAAAGAGGTATGGTTTAATGAATGGTATAATCACTACATAGGAGGCATGTAATGGCATTCGAAGTTCAGTCACAACACCTGCTAATGGCTAGGGAATTCCACCATCAAACATACTCGCTATGACATTCACCACGGCTGCTGCCTCAGAAATGAGGGATCGGATAGGGACAGTGGTGGGGAAGGCAGTTGCCAAGGAGATTGCAATAAGCACATTTCACTCATTCTGCTTGCAGCTTTGCAGAACACATGCTGAAAAGTATGTCTTTTCTGTTGGTTGATTATACTTTAGTGCAATGGATTTCTGTATGCTTCTGATCAACAAAGTGAATCGTTTTTTGTTGATAAATGTACAACATCTGCTATAAAAAAAAAATGAAAGTTACTAGATGAAATGGCGCCTGTCCAAAGGGACCGTGTTCAATGTAAATTCTTGATATTAAGATTAACTTAGATGGTTTCTGACGACCCTTAAATAATAGTCTGAGATGCACAAATGATCATGATTGTTGAAACTTCATCAAATTTCTCATAATATATACTCCCTTCGGTCATTAATATATGAAGTTTTTTGTGTAATTTACACTAAAGAAAGTCATATATTATTGACCGGAGGGAGTAACTGCATTCCACTGTCTGGCACAGTCATAATGAACATATATATACAATGATATATTGGTCTTATCACACTACCTAATGTTATGATCTTGTTTCATATTTATACTCTGTTTTTAATACCTCTCTCTTTCTTACAGTTTATCAAGTGTACTCATTGTTGGAGATACTTGAACGTTTTGATATGTAGACATTTATTTAATGAATTTCGTTTTTTTGCCTTTATAATCATTTGAAGGCTAGGCCGCACATCTGAATTCATAATTTATGGACATGGACAACAACGAAGGGCTGTCATTGAGGCAGAGCGCTTATTGGAAAATGACAAGAGGAATAGTGATGGAGATACAACTAAACAGTATGATGGAGACATTAAAAATTCTTTCAAAGACAAAGCTAAAAAGTGGCAGAAGTTTGTTACACAGGTTCCTTCTACTTTTGATGAATTCATCAGAAATATTTGTTTTCAGCACCCTCTTAGCACTGATTCGTACAGTTTTATAAGGGGACTAGGCAGTTACGCCCAGTCGCGCACATTTCGTTACTGTTATTTTTTTCTTTATTTGCACAACAAGGTTGTATCTGCCTGAAGTAGTCTTTATAGATTGTATATCTGCCAATTCCCACCTTACTGCCACAAATGCACATCGCAAAATATTAAAGGAACAGCTTTACTGTGCATACCGCATAGAAAGCCAAATGCAAAATGGATCAATCCATGTTTCTCAGGAACACAAGATCTAATCCAACATTCCAAGATAAAAGTATTAGGTTCTGATTAGGTTATAAAATGAAGTCTCAAAAGTTATTTGCAATATAACTGGTGGACATATTCAAACTTGAAATATCTCCAAACCATGTTTGAAACTCTGAGCAAGCACCTCAGGAGTAGGATAGTTAAAGCATTAATATATGTCACAGTTGCATTAATATAGTTCCCTAGCTCAAGAAAATTCTAGCTAGGATGATGTCAAGGTAGCGTTTGGTTGGTGGACATGGTGGGATGGAATGGCTCCATTCTTGAATTGCAGGATATAATGGTTTCATTCCGTGTTTGGTTGGAAGGATGGAGTGGCTCCATTTTTGTGTTTGGTTCGAGGGATGGGAATGGAGTATGTCTAACTCTGTTTAACACCGTCAAATGTGGGGCCTACCTGCCATAGAAAGAAGCACCCCTTCCCTTCCCCATGGCTGTCACGCTCCCATGGCCGTCTTCCCCACACACCGCAGCCGGCGCCACCAGCTCCGTCCCTACTGTCGCTACACCTGTCCCCACGCGGCCGCCACCGTCCCCGCGTTCTACCTTCGTCCCCGCGCAGCCTCCCTCGCCCGCCGCCATGTCCCGCCACCACCTCGCCGCTGGCACCTCCCCTCCCTCGCCGGCTGTGGCTCCCCGCCACACCGCTGCCTCCCTTGCCCACCGGTGGCACCTCCCCACCACGCTGCAGCCTCGCCAGCCGGCCGGCTTCTCCCCGCCACGTCGTGGCCTCGCCCGCCGGCCGCTCTTCCCCTTGCTCGCCGGCGGCGCGGCGCCATGGGGAAGGCAGGAGCGAGCAGGTGGGTGCGGGTAGGAAGGAGACGGGAGCCGACGACGTCGTTGTGGGATAACCGCATCCGAGAAATTTTGAGGGACGGCCAGACTCCGAATCTTGACCGAATATTCGGTTCCGGGGACCGCTCCGTTCTGGTGTCCGAGAACCAAACAGCTGCAAAACTAGGATGTAACGGTTCCATCCCACTGTATCCCGGGAACCAAACACCACCCAACACTCCCTCTCATGTGCGGGCTCCCCTAGGCCTCAGCATGGAATATAAGAGTTGATTGCAATTCTTTTATTTAATAGTGCCCTCCAGGGCCCTGATACCATGCACCAACTAGTTCAACCTAAAAGTTTAAGCTGATGGGGAAATGTGGACAATTCACTTGTACTTTGTACTTCAACACTCCCCTCGCTTGTAGGCTCCCTCAGGCCTCAAACGTGCAACATAGGAGTCGGCTGCACTTATTTCATTTAATTGCGCTGCTATATATTTAATTGCGCCCACCAGGATTCGAACTCGAGGCCTCTGGCTTTGATACCATATTGAGTTGCACGCACCAACCAATTCAACCCAAAAGCTTAAACTGATAGGGAAATGTGGGTAATTCACTTATAATTCAAAACGGCATACTGGTTTGTGCTGCTGGGCTTATTATTAGAGTGCCTATCACACTGAACCTTGTAAAAAACCCTATCAACGTGAGCTGTGCGGAAGGAGTGGTCTGTAAAGTTTTTCCCAGTAAAAATAGATTGGTATCCACAACATGGGCTGATTTTGAAAGACTATTACAATCTAATCTTACTAGACAAATCGATCATCTGCTAGTATATATATCTAGCATGTTACAAGAGTCCAGGTCATACTATGCTAGTCCTAGTCTGTTACAAGAGTTCAGGTCTGGACTATACTAGCGCAATGTCTGTTTAGCAATCACTCGTCGAGAGCCAGCCCAGCGACCTGATCCGGCTGCCCATGCATCTCGCACGTAACAGTGGACCAGAGCCACGGTCCATAGAGTATGTGTGCTTTGTGCGGAAGCAGGGCCCACCATTTTCCTTTCGTTTGCTTTTGTGTGCGAGAACAACAGAGGACACGACTTCGAGGTTCGAGCCCGCACCATATCATGTGTTCGACAATCGAATTAGATCCCAACGTGATCTTACGAGTGCATTTTTCCCTCTTTTTCATTTTTGTTATTATTATAGATTTAAGTTCTATGTATAATTTTTCTTCTATCGGCAAATAAATTATGCCTTCATACATATATTATAACTTATCCATATAACTTATATTATGTCTCTTCAATGCATAACTTATGCATAAAAAGTTATATGCATAAGTTATTTTGCATGTGTTATAAAGAATAAGTTATGATCTTTTTTCTTTACCTATAGTTTTTACCTATAAATTTTAGTTTATATAAAATTATGTCTACATATGTACTACAAATTATGATCAAAATTTTCATTCTAAAGTTATTACGTTATGATTATTTTATAACTTTTGTTATTACAATGTTATGATCAAAACTTACGTCCTAAAGTTATTATACTATGATCATTTCATTATGTTCAAAAAGTAATATATAAGATTTTTTTATCAGCATAATTTCTACTAATAATTTTATGTCAGAAATAAATGATTGAATGAGCTATGTTATTTTCTGCTATATAAAATTATGTGCCTACAGATATACTACAAAGTTATGTTCAAAACTTATATCCTAAAGCTATTATACTATAACAGTTTTTGTTCACACATTTTTTCTAATAAATTATGTCATAACCTTCTGCTATATAAAATTATGTGTCTGCTAATATACTATTAAGTTATGATGGAAACTTACATCCTAAAGTTATTGCATTATGATTATTTTACCATCTTCAAAAAGTAAAATAATAAAGAAAGAAAAAAGAAAACAAGTGCAATATGTCACCTTTTTGCCTTTCCACTGATGGTGTTAGGCCTTTGTGATGGCAGGAAACTGCCTTGCGTGGGGCACTTGACCACCTGAGACCGTGGGAGACTTGTCAGATCGGTCGCTCGTTTCGATTCTAAACGAGCGATCGCTAAATAGCAGGCCGCCTATACTAGTCCTAGTCCTAGTTGACCACAGGAGGTTCCAGGAGAGACTCCAGGAGTCCTTAATGAGTACCTTATAGGAGTCAAGTCAATATATGTCTAACAGATTTGTTACCAATTGACTTTGTGGTAGTTGGATTTTATTTTGCTCAAACCTTTCCATCTTTCTTTAAAGGCTAAAGCTTCAGGAAGAACTCCAGAGGAATATGAAAAGAAGGGTGATTTGACAGGGGTAAGCTGTCCTAGTTTCTGCAATTCATTGTTCCAATGCTTCATTCTAATGACCAATTGACTGCCTGCATATTTCTTTTTTGTGTAGGCTTCTGTTCTTCGGCATTACAATGGAATATTAAGATCTTGTAATGCTCTTGATTACCATGATTTTATTAACTCATCCATAACCCTTCTCACGAAATTTCCTGAAGGTAGTTTCAATTCTAATCTCAGAAGATTGTTTACTTTGATGACTTGTTGATTAAAAAGGTGTGTTCCTTGATTGTGCAGTATATAAAGAGTGCCAGGGATATGTGGCAAGCAATTGTAGTTGATGAGTTTCAGGATACCAGTACTATGCAGTATTGTCTTCTGAAAATTCTAGCTTCCCACAATCATATAACTATTGTTGGTGATGAAGACCAGGTACACAAATTCGATATACATATATCATCCTCAAATTTAGTTTCTGTTTTTTTAATTTAAAGCTTTATCTTGTTTTATATTAGTCCATCTTCAGTTTCAATGGTGCTGATGTATCTGGTTTCGATTCATTTCGTAGAGATTTTCCAAATCACAAAGAGGTAAGTGGGTTGTGCTGTTGTCTGCATGTGCATGGAATTTTCCAGGTGCCTTAGTCCTGTGTTGATCTGTTAAGTAACTTGTTTTGCCACTGACTGCAGATCAGGTTGAGCAAGAACTACCGCTCCACACGTGCAATTGTTGAAGCAGCAACCACTCTAATTCACAACAACACTAAACGCCATCATCATAAACTTGTTGAGACTGACAACCCTTCCGGCTGTAAGGTATCCTTGTAGATGGTGCAAATATTTTCTTGTGTTTGTTCTTGTATCCTTTCAGTTACTTATCTAAACCTTAACTTTGTATAGATCACTGTCAAGGAGTGCCATAGTGAAGATTCACAATGTGCATTTGTTATTGACAAAATCATTGAAACTACGTCTAATTCAGCTGAGGGCTGCAACTTTGGCAACATTGCCGTCCTTTACCGAAGACAGGTTGAATATTTTTGCACTTTATTTAACTTTGAACTATATTTTGTTATGCTTGTGACCTAATTTTCTCCTGCACAGATAACTGGTAAAGCATTCCAAGTCTCCTTCCGCAACAGGAAAATTCCCTTTAATGTTCATGGTGTGGCTTTCTATAGGAAAAAGGTAGTTGGCTTTAGTTTACTTCTGTCATTCGTTGCAGATTAGAAATTTCTCATGGTTTTCTGGCTTTCCTTCATAGCTATCGATTTTGTTGTCCTTGGTGCAAGCAGCACTTTCAAGCTTGGGAATTTCCTATGCCTTCCAATTTAACAATTGTTCTTTATTTTTGAAGCAATGCAAGTAACCTACTAGCATATATTGCATGCTCATATATCATTCTAGTTCTTGTTGCTAAATACCTATTCATTGTATGTATATACTTGTATTGATGGGGTTGGCATATGTTTACCTATTGTTCCAGCATTCAACTGCACAGATGATTTGGTTTTCCTTATGGAAATACGCTGTGGCCTGGGCTTGGCATTTTTTTAATCTTTAGCAAATCCTAACTTTATTTTATCTTATTCGTTTTAATAGAAATTTGGGTAAGGAAGCAACAGCACTAGCGAGTGCACTCATTATTAGCAATTACTTAATAAACCTGTGCATGCAAACATGGTAATAACCCTCTGCATGCTATCAATTTTGTCAAAGTGTTTTACCATGCAATTATTCTAGGTGATCAAAGCTATCATCGCAATACTTCGGACCACATTACCTGGCTGTGATGATGGACCATGGTGTCAAGCCTTCAAGGCCCTTTTCCCTAGTGACAAAGAAGAAAAGAAGAAGGTTCACATTTACCTGATTAAGTTCTTTTCTTTTTCCTCCCTTTTATGTTAAATCTTCATAAATTCGATAATATTTGTGCTTTCCAACCATCAGATTATAGATCACATTGAAAAGATTTCACTGGCTAGAAAGTGTAGTTTCATGTCTGCTGCTACTGACATATTCAGCGCTAAGGTTTCTGGTACCTTCAAAAGGTTGTTCTCTTTTCCTTGTTTATTACCTACTATTCTCAAATATCATACATTCACTACAATCTTTGTTCTGCTTGAGTAATGGCAAATGATTGCTGGTTACTTGACAGAAAGCATGAGATGCATGCATTACAAGGATTGAAATTGCACATCTTGCATATAGTTTTGGGAGGAAGCCATGGCATTCATTTTTCTTGAAGAAATTAATCTTTCTCTGAAATAAAATCTGGTAACGAAATTGTTGGGAATCATCCCACAATGGGAGTTGAGTATGGGCAAGCATGATTTATATGGTTGAGGGTGCAACTCCCTAATGAGCTAGCTTTTTTGGGAGTGTTGGCCCTAGGGACCTAAAAATTCGTTGCTATGCTTTCGGGCGCACACGTGGCAGCCCAACAGCTTGGGATGTGTGTGTCCGCCTGTCAAGTGTCAAGCACGCTGGTGAGAGTGGGCTTGTCTCTGATAATTCTCAGCCCAATGTGTGAGGGGTAGATTGTTGGGAATTGTCCCACATTAGGAGCTATGGATGGGTAAGCATGGTTTATATGGTGGGTCCAACACCCTAATGTGCTAGATTTTTTTTTGGGGAGGGGGGGGGGTGACCCAAGGGACCTAAAAACCCGGTGCTATACATTTGGGCGCACATGTGGTGGCCCAACAGCCTGGGATGTGTGGCAGCCTGTGAGGCATGTTGGTCAGATTGGGTCTGATTCTGATAGAAAATACGAATCTTGTATGCATTTTTTCCTGATGACTACTTAGGGATGATTATTGTGTATTATATGCATGTTGTGTCTTGCCCTGAACTGTACAACTAACTCCTATTCAATAGCAATCATTATGCCCATTTTTTAAATCTTAATCTTGACTCCTTTTCCTTTGAGTTATTGTTATTGATGTTATTTCCACACTCAAGGATCAAGTGCAGTATGAATTTATTGTGATTTGTCTCATTTGTTAACTGTAGGGCCCAGATTACTCAAGGACGCAAGGTTTTATCGACCTTGGATAGCCTATCAAAACTTGTTGAAAGGGTACAGAGCATTTGTTTAACCGGCAATTTTGTACTGTGTATTCTGCAATGGACATCCATATTTTATTGCATTCTATATCATCATTGTTAATATATCTGTGGTTATTAAGCAAACAGAATACTTTATTTTTGAAAAATGGTTACAGTAATATCGTTAAAGTTTACATTATCTTGTGGCTAGTTCTTGAGGAGATATAACGTTTTACATTTTTTTTCTATTTCTGCGTCTCAGGAACAATCAGTTTCAGTCATCATTTCCTCTGCGGGAGACATGCTGCCTCAGGTAGTTAACTTGTTGCTATTGTTTTCAATCAACTGCACCTTTAGTTTAGTGCTTTCTCACTTCAAAGCAACAGCTGTTCTTTGTTTTACAGTAATAATTGATCCCTGTTAATCTAAATGTGCAATTTTGGCACCTCCTGTTGGCCCCACTTGGGTTGAGTGGGATAACACCTAGACATAACAAGATATGTTTCGTGTAATGGTGGAGGAAAGCAAGCCGGCGAGTGAAGGATAGAAGGAAGGGTTTTAATTCTCTCATGATTTTAGGCGCTTGGACCCTTTGGAACCAAAGGAACAATTGTGTTTTTGAGGGTACCTCTCCTTCCCTTTCGGCGGCCCAAACTTCAGCAGAGAAGAAGTTAGATTGTGGTGTTTGGCAGGAGCTTCCAAGCTCTAGGCTCTAGTGAGTGGGGTTGTTGGTTTTGGTCGTGGAGGAGGGATGTTATAACCCTCTCTCTTCTAGAGGTCGGTCTTGTTTGTTCTAGGCGTGGAGTCGTTATGTATTCACAGCCCCTTCCTCCCAATTGGGAGATTGAAGTGGGTTTCTTGTACTGGGGCTCTTTACCCCCTTTTTTCCTCTTATATATAAAGATCCGCAGCTCTCCTGCGTGTTCAAGAAAATAAAAATCTGCATGTGCAGTTGGTTCATGACTTCATGTTGTCATAATTTATTTCATGTAATGAAGTCATGATCAGTTTGTGGTAGACAACAACAGAAGAAGGCGTAGTTGAGCTGCCATGAACGAGGTTTTTGTCGGGTTTGTCAAGCCCGAGAATGTATGGGGGACGAAGGCAGTGCGCCAGTGTTGCTAGTACCGGACGTTAGATCAGCAGATCAGCAGAGAAGGCCTCCACGACGGTTGCAACACGCAGAACAATGAGGGAAGAAGGTGCTGACACAACAAGTGGCTGTTGAAGTAGATGAAGTAGGTGAGGAAGAGATAGTGACATTAGAGACGAGGTTGTGCTGGACGAAGACGAAGGCGACAAAGACAAAGGGGTATGTTCAACGACGCATCGAGACCCTTGGAGTTGCGGCAACGCGAGAGCCATGGTGCAAAGGTAGCGGACCACGATGGCGCTAGTGTGTCGCGACATCGGTGCTTGATGAAGTCAGCGAAGAAGGCCTCAATGACGGTTGTGGCACAGAAGGAGAACTTGAACAACGTGACACACATCGATGTGGAGGCAACGACGAAGACAAGCAGTTACTGCTTTTGCCCGAGGAGACGTTGCAGCGACAACCCTTATGCTTGAAGGAAAGGCGCGCAATGACAAACACTTATGAGGAGGCTGATGATACCGATGGTGGAGCCTCCCGATCTGTGGTGGTGACAAGGAACCAATGTAGACCAACGTACAGACGAAGAGACAGCAGATGCGGGCATCCCTTGGCATGTTGTAGGCCATGCCATGCCGCACAGCTGGAGAAGATGGAGAACTCGGAGTAGTCGATACCGGTATTGATGAAAAGGCGCACAAATTCCAGGGGCGGCAGGTGATGAGTGGCCCAGGTTGTAGTGAGGCAACCGACGACGCACGCAACCTGGCAGAGGCCTAGCCGTTGGTGGATGCTCAGCCGCCACCGGTTCGAGTGGGGCGAAGGCTGGCTGGCGGTGGAGGGGCGGAGCACGGCCCGGTGGCTGTAGCGCCATCACGCAACTAGAGGCAATAGCAGCGTGGTGAAGGGATGACTCCCTCGGGCAGGCATCCTTGCTTGATCCCGATGCGAGTTGACGAACCAACATCAACGGTGAATCCTGATATGCTACAGATTTGGCGACGTGACGATGAAGCCTATGAGGGTGCTTGTCCCCCGGCTAGATTAATCTCCCCAGGGGGCTGGCGCTAGGGCAATGGAAGGAAGCTTAGGTCTAAGCCCTAAACTCATGATACCATGTAGGTGAATAGAATTGCATAATAGATTGATTGGTTGTATTGTATTGAGCCCTCGGCCTTATATATAGGCGTGCATGACTTGGAAGGGAAGAGACCTCCCTAGATACAACATGACAGTCCTAGACATATACATACTACCAAATATACTCCTATCAATCATGTGGAGAGAATGCATGTAGAGAAAGGGTGCGCCGTGCCGATAGGACAGCAGTGGCTGGGGTACGCTGCACAAGGGGTGAACGCTGCAGCAGCTAGGGCAGCAGAAGGATGGTTGCATGAGTGAACCAATCTGATATCATTATAGCAGATGTAATCTGTGTCACAAAAGGATATATGCTAGGGGGTTACATTTATACAGGCCCATATAGCCATGGGTTTAAGAGGAATAGATTCCCAAATCTTTGTTAAAGTTTTTATTCCATTTCTTTGGCAGAAATATCTCCTTGAAAAGCGTGCAGTTGTTGATGTCGATAATGGCAAATTGTTAAATGAAGATAGCGACATCAGATCAGTAAGTTCAAATCCGATTGACGCACTTATTTTTATAAATCTATCCTCCCGAAAACTTAGGTTGGATGTTTGTGCTCAGAGTCAGAGGAAGATTATTTAAAATCATTCTGGATGTAGCATATAGAAGAGGTGACATAAGTTTTTGTTGGATCAGTGCAGGTCCTTCAGTTTTTAATGGATGATGTGTCTGACTTCTTGTCAACACATTTTTCTAGTTCAACGGAGAGAAGCATGACTGATGAGAAAGGCTGTGCTTCTACGCTTCAAGCTTTTATTGATTATATATCTTTGAGGGAAACTGAAAATTTTCGGTCCCGAAAGGAGGAAAATAAGAACTCCATCACATTAACAACTATTCATCAGGTCCATTATCTGTTGACAGCAATTTACACTGTTGGCTCTGCCATACGGTAATCCTATGGCACTTTAGAAACATGATATTTCCTTTTCACTCTGCAGTCAAAAGGTTTGGAGTGGGATGTTGTATTCATTGTGAAGGTATATTCTTCACTCTTCAGGAGGAACTTACATACAAATACAACTTTATCATATGTAGTGTTAGGCAAGCAGTGTGGTGGCGCCTTGCACTTAATCACTGATTAGACAGGTGGTGCCGCCAGCTGGATGGTCTAGCAGTGATTAGGCTCTAAGAGTCTATCTAGGGCTTGACAGAGCATTTTTTTTCAAGCAATGTGCATAACAAATGTCAATACCAACAGAACTGCTAAATGGTTAACAATTTTTTTTGCATAATTTGGTGATACATGGAAAAAATATTGAAGGTCAACTACACTTTCAAACAATGCACTAGTTTGCTGCTTTACAGTACTCCCTTCATCCTAATCTATAGGTCGTTTGACTTTTTTGACATATATTAAACTAAATCACAATGAAAATAAATGATAGAATAAGACGGGTAAGTCAAACTTGGTGTTAAAAAAAGTCAAACGACCTATAAATTAGGACATATGGAGTAAATGTTTGTTTCATGTATACTGATGTAATGTACGTTAATTTACTTTTATGTCAACCATTGCTTCTTCATACAGGCAAACGATTCGGAAATTCCTTTGTTGCATGAATACAACGGTTCTGTGAAAGAAACTGGAAGCACACTGGAGGTTTGTTTCAAAAATTATTTTTACCCATATATGTTCTTAATGTATATTAGTGTATACTTGATGACTTGTTTAAAATTACAGGAGGAGCGGAGGTTACTATATGTCGCAATGACACGAGCTCGGAAAAAGTTGTATATCTTGCATGTTACAGTCGAACTCTAATCGTCAGGCATGCTGTTTTGTGTATCATGCTTATCTTTAAGCAATATAATTTTTTTCTGACTTATCCTATTTGTTTACAGCTACTGCAACCTTCACGTTTCCTCAGGGAAATTCCTGTTCACCTTCTAGAGGTGCAGGTGAGCAATATCACCAGATCTAGTTTGACTACATCTAAACTACATCTAATCCTTTCCCTTTGAGATATTTATTTATTTGCTAGACTAGTAGAGCTTCCAGAACTCAATAAACTATTTATTGACGGTATAAGGTAAGATTGTAAAGGTCGATCTAAAACTGATTCCACTTCTGTCCCTAGCTGGACTATCCTGAGTTCAAATTGTCCCCTTATTCCCTACTGTTAAGGTTCTCAATATGAGCCTATTTGTTTTCCTCTCATCAGCAGTTATACTATTATGTAATATCTTATATGTACATAATTCTTCAAATTGTTTGGTCTTCCGTTAACGTGTAGGGTCAGGAGTCTCACAGGAAAATCCCTGAATCAGCCTTCAGAGGATATTCCTTTTGATGACCCTGAAGGGGATACAGCAAGTGGAAAGCCTATTATGGGACAGAACAAAACTTCTCCTCACCCAGTACTGTCTCAAGCATGCCTTGCTAATGATTTCTTGAGAAGGTAAATCATCTTTACTTGGTCTGAGCTTGACATTTCATTTTAAATTTGCTTGTGGAAATTTGTAGTTTTCTAGTGGTGAAAAAAACAAGTTATTCTTTTCGCAATCATTTCAGTTTCTGAAGAGCAGATTTATCAATTTCATGCACAGTTTTGCGTTGCCATGTTATTGTGTTTACATATGTTCCCTACTTGATTCATTAATCTGTTTATAGGTTTGATATTGACGATAGATCGGTAGTCTCGCATATATTTCATAATTGGGGCAAGAAGCAGGCATTTCAAAATCCAAAGAGGTTGCTTGATAAGGTACTGAATTCTTTACTGTATGTGAATAGAGGACCGAAGGATGTTAGCTATCAGCATGCTAGGATTCTGGATTGCCTTCTATTTTTACAGTCTTACAATTGCGAGTTTTTAACATTGAACTCTAAAGCTTTGCGATGGCCAGTGCCCCTATATGGCTATTTTCATGTTGGATGTATGATTGAATTTTCAGATCAGTTTTGTGATTGATGAGCGCCTACGGGGTAAAGGATACAAGTGCAAGGTGACCTATTGTTCTCTTTCCCATATCAAAACATCACCAGGCTCATTGACTCTCCTACCAGTTATATCTGTTATTTGTGATTGTTGTATTCTTGCTAGCACCGTCCTTTGTCATCATCTGTATTTTGGAAAGGGTCATGGAACAACATCTACATTTTATTTACACAAAAGTTCGCTCTTATATTGGAGAGCTTAACCTGGAAAAATCTGATGGTGAGTTCTTGTCCAGGATGTCTTGCGAAAGCTTAAGTCCTTCCTAAATGGTGAAGAAGCACTTGGTTACGCACAATATGTGAGTTTAATTGTTATTTTATAGCATTACACATTGGCAATCTTAGTTTTTCTTGGTAAATGAACGAACTGATGCAATAATGTGTGAACTTCAGGTTATCAAGTGGGAACAGATCCCTATTGAGAAGCGGAGTCATTTGATTGAGAGAAAGACAGGCAAGATCCTGAGCCATTACAAATATCTTGCATCTGAATGCTGATTTCTGAGGAATTTTAATACGAAAGTGGAGCTATTTATCAATGTCCTTTCAGACCCTTTTGTGACATTTGTGGCTTTGTTTCAGGAACATTTCCAAAAGCAGAGGATTGAGAACTCCATGGGTTCGTCAGAACCCACAGCCAAGCAGGTCAGCCATCTTAGAACTCATTGTTCATCTTGTTGCCAGTACTCCCATTTATCTATGTAATCATCTTGATAGTTTGTCGATATTGCATTGCTGTATTGCCTGTTCTTTTTCAAGCCCATGTCGCCCTCTATTGGAAAACCAGGCTAAACTCTGGTTCCTGTATGTTAACTCCAGATATCTTATCTCCGGAACCTGGGGTGCACGATCACTCCGACTTCTCGCTTACACGCGTCACATCTCATCGAAAAGTACAAATCGCTCTGACTTGAAGCTTCAGACCGCAGAGCAGAGGTGCGCAGCCCCTCAGATTGCACGCATCCTTGGGGTCATGGAACGTGGTTGATGGAACTCATGCACCTTATATACATGCTGTGCATATATTTATGAATGTACTAGTAGCGTATGATCTCCGTTGCGCACTGGGTACGCCAGGGTTGTACGACAGCTCCTTGAGTTTTTCTTTTCTGTTCTTAGCCACGCACCTGACTTGCATACTGTGACACGGGCACCTCGAGTTTTTGCTTGTTTGTTGTCGATACTAGTTCTTTCGTCGTTCGGCACGCCGAAATACACGAGAAAACAATGACACGAGTTTGATCATATAGAATACCGCCCCATTATCCATTATAGTATTAATTTGGAGCAGTGCACAGAAGAATTACAGTAAAATATTAAACTGAAATACCAAGTAAATCTTATATGACCCTAGTACACTCTCACACGGACATTGTTTGGAGCCTTTGCTTTGGCTTCTCCATTGAAAAGCAAAATAGGTTAGTGCTTCGATGACTGGAATTCCTATTTTCCACTCCAGCCATTTAGAATGATTTTGTGCACAGGTTCGACGGCTGTGCACATGATTACGTCCACAACTGCATGGATTTGAAGCTAGCCTCTTGAACACGAGTCATAAATATTGAAATATCAAATTATACTACTTATCTTTGCGATTTATTATTATTTTCTTTGCAATTACAAGGATGGCACACTCAAACGAGCGTGCTACCAATGAAGTTTATTAGTACCGAACTATTAACACACCATCACAATTCACAACAAATAAAATAAGCATATGGAAGTAATGTAAACCACAAATCAACGTATAGAACAGTATTATGGACTTATTATTACTGCAAGAATTCAACAAGCATACTAATACAATCCTTGGGGAGGTTTATTGCAGGGCTGGTTTAAGACTTAAGAAAATGATTTTTACCACGTGCGGTATACTCCATAAAAGTTATAGTTCTTTTTATGTTTAAATTGCTAATTTCCCTCCAGGCTAGCGGGTGTGTGCAGCACCATTGTCTCGATTGTGATTCCAGGTCCGAATGCCATCATCACTCCCCACTCCGGTGATTCCCCACCCTGCTTGACCGCCCGACGGCGACGCAGCTCATCGAGCTCGAAGATGACTGTCGTGCCGCTCATGTTGCCGAACTCGCTCAGCACTTGACGACTCGCCGCCAGCTTGTCGTCGTCCAGGCCGAGAACTCCCTCGATTTGGTCCAGAATCGCACGGCCGCCGGGGTGGATGGCCCAGAAAAGGTCATTCCATTCGACCTTGACGCCAAGTGCGTCGAAGGCGTCGATCAGGCAGCGCTCAACGTTGCACCCCACCAGCCGGGGTACCTGGCTGGAGATGTGGTATTCCATGCCGCCTTTGTTGATCTCCATGGATATGGCGTCCTCGGTTTCCGGTATTGTTGTCTGCGAGGCAAAGGCCATCTCAAACAGGGGGCACTCGACAGGGCTGACGGGGTCGGCGCCGATTATGACGGCGCCGGCGCCATCGCCGAAGATAGCCTGGCCAAGGATATTGTCCAGGCAGCCGTCTTCCGGGCCGTAGAAGGCGATGAGCGTGATCTCGGAGCACGCCACGAGGACGCGCGCGCCGCGGTTGTTCTCGGCGAGCTCCTTGGCGAGCTGGAGCGACCTGCCCCCGCCGTAGCAGCCGTGGAGGTTGAGCATGGTGCGGGAGACCGTGGGGCTGAGGCCCAGGAGAGACGCGAGGCGGCGGTCGGCGCTCGGTGCGCGCGCGCCGGAGTAGGTGCTGAAGATGAGGTGGGTGATTTCAGTGGCCGGGCGGCCCCATTCTGCGATGGCCTTAGCCGCCGCGCGTGCGGCCAGCTCCGGGACGGCGGCGGAGGCGATGTCTACGCGGGCGTCGAGGGACGGCCGCGTGCGGTCCTTGAAGTCCGGGTTGGCGGCGAGGAAGCTCCTCGTCGAGGTGGATGAAGCGCTGCTTGATGCCAGACTTCTTACAGATCCTGGTGAGCTTGCCCTTGAGGTCGGTGAGGTGCTCGCTGTTGGTGAGACGGAAGTAGTAGTCGGGGTACTCGTCCTGCAGCCAAGCACATCGGCGGGTTCGCCGTGCCAATGCCTAGCACGGCTGCCGGGCCATCCGCGCGCTGGGCACGCCTGATATCGCGGATGGTGGCTGGTGCGCTGCCCATGGACGTCGACGATCACACCGGCTAGTAGCTCGCTTGCTCCTGGGCTCTAGGTAGCTGAGACTGTGATCAAGTAAGTTGTACTATTTGCTAGAGATAGATGTTTGCGTCTTCGTGGTTTGGACGAGCTCGAGGTGTGTTCTATTTATATAGCAAGTAAATATGGTTTCTCGGAGCGTTCCGCTGACAGCGACATGCGTTCGAGAGGGTGCCGGCCTGCCTGCCGGGGCATGGATTCCTATACCACGGATCTACTGGTATGTAACAGGCTGCCTATCGTTCGCGGGTGTGGAATGATTCGAACCAGCAGGTCAAACTGTCAAAGTCAACTGAGCATCCAAGGACTTTGACATGTCACACATAATATAAAGAGTCTGTCTACTCATCACCCGAGTGATGTGTTGCGTCTCATCACCCGAGAATCCAACAGCTCACGTGCGGCCGCCCTTAACCCTACCCCCTCACCTGCCTATCGCCTCCACCCTTGCCCCGCATTCGTCTTCTCCCTCGCGCTTCGATCCCACGCGCCTCCACCTCGTGGCAGTGACGCCCCACCCCCCTTCGACCGCATCTCCGCTGCTCCCCCACCAGGATCTGCCGACACTGCCCCACCCCGCTAACTCGGGGTGGCGAATCGACGCCCTAGCCTCCCCCGCCGCCTCCACCACCGCCTATCGCCCACCGCCAGCTAACCAAGGTAGGCGGGGGAGCGAGGCTGAAGATGGTGCCCCCGCCGCCGGAAACCGGCCCGAGCAGCTATCCTCCGCCACCCGCGGCCAGTGGCTACCGCCGCCTCGCCACCACAGCTGGCCTCCTCGACCACCCCTCTAAGGGCGGAGATCGCATGTAACCCCCTACCCCAAACCCTAACCCCCACCCCTAACCTCGCCGGTCTCGTCGGTGCTTTTGATGGTGATGTGGCATCCATGGATTGGTGGAGAAATTCAGGTGTTGGAAAGCTTTAAATCACTCGGTTGACGTTTAGCTTTTCCCAATATAAACAAGGCCTCATAAGCATCAAAGGACTGTGGCTAGTTGTTTAGCTAGCATATATAATGTGTATATATTAGAGATTTTTTCGTCCCATAGGATGCTGCTTTTTTTTTAAACTAGTGATAGTGATAGATAGGGCATGAAAAAAAATTAGTGGCACAAAGGATATTTGGTTTTCTTTCAATGGAAGATAAAGAATTTTCTTCTTTTAATAATATTGTCTGTGGAAACTTTTTTTTGTTGTAGCGCATACGGATTAGTGTCATGTAGACCATTTTTTTCCGAGTTTGCTGTAGACGAATGCATGTTATAAGTGGCCATTTCCCTAGTATGTGTTAACTCTTAATACAACATTCAGACAAGATCAAAGAATATGGGCCAAGCTGAAGTGACCCTTCAATGGAACTAGAGAGGACATTGGAATGGAACACTCCGTGGAACCATATTTCCCTACCCCATCAATTTGTAACACTTAGAGCGGTTTAATTTGACTTAGACTAGCTATTTTGTTAGCTAAACTTTGTTCTCAATTATATTTCTTGGTCATTAGCATAATCAGTATTTGAAGAATGTTTGCTTCCACATATATACGTAGAATGATTTGTTTGAAGATTTTTTTTTTGGTTTAGGCAGAGTTGATCACATATGATTTTATAGATTATATGTAGATGAGCAGAAGATGATTGATACTTGATAAAGGCATTTAGTTCAAAATTTTCTATATCGGAGGCAAATGTTGGCAAATCAATACCTTATCTGGTGTAATAATGTCCACATTTGAGAATTAGATGACAAATCTAGGGGTGGGGCAGGGACTTGATCCCTCATACTGCCTCACATATTATATACTGAGGCCTCCCTTGTCTATTTTTTAGGAAGAAGGTAGAGGAGAAGGAAGAAGATGAAGATGGGAGCCCCTCCTATCTCAATGCGTTTGCATTTGGCATACGAAATGGATTAGGATAGTTGAGAAATCAATATACATAATTTTCACATTGTCTGGAACCAGGAGAGGTCATAATAGAATCAACTTAATTGATTTGTCTCACTAAGCAAAGCATGGAGATGTTTTATAGGACAATAATATTAATGGCAAGTGTCTCCTCATTATATTCTTTTGAATAGGGCATTTTGACAAAGGGGCTTCTCTCATGGTATAATGGAATAAGATGGTTAAGTCTGTTCTTGTGTATTTTTTCAAATGCTCCATTTTATTTCCTAGCACGTAGCTATGTGGACACTAATTTAGACTTCGATAACTAGCTGTGATAGGTGCTTAAAGATTGAAGCACCAAACAACAACTTCACTAGGAGACAATTGTTGAACTATCTTTCGCTTTTGCTAACCTCCACCCCTTCAACCCAAAAAAACGTTTTTTACATTTTATTTTTTACACTCGTTTTGATTCACCTTTTTACGAAACATAGTGCAACGCAGGCACTCACACACGCATACACTTACTCCTATGAATGCACACGCCCTACCAAGCACCTCCGTGGAACTGAGCTGGAACGCGCCTCGCTGTCGAGGGAAACTTCACTACCACTAAAAGAACAAAATCGTTAAATCATACGAACACACGGGCTAAGTCGAAGACTTAGAACCTAGGTGGGCAAGTTCCATCACAAGAAACCTAAGCAACTGAGCTATGCTCAGCGTTTTGATTCATGGCATTGCAGGCAAAGTAAGGTAGAACTACAAAAATTCTAAGGTCTCTATTCTCGGTCATTGGAGAGTAGTGTGTTACTTTTTATTAAGAAACAAAGGATTCTTGATGAGTACATAGGATTGCATATTCTAGGTTGCACCTATTGTATTGATCTCGAGCTTGGAAAGGAGACGTCTTGACCGAGCCCAGATCTAGAACTAGGCCTTGATCGAAGACCCAAAACTCCCTAGGGTTGTGGTCCATTTACGCACCGCGCCAATATATAAACAGTGATCCGAGAGGGCACGAGAACCAATGTTCCTCATCCCTCCTCGTGCACACATAGAAACAGAAAGGACCAATCTCCTCAGTGCCGGGAGTGAAGGGAAGACCACCACCACCGGCGTCATTGTACCGCCGTACCCACCGTCATGGGCGACAACCACAAAGACCATGGAACCCCCATTACCCCCACGGCACCAGTCAAGCTCTCCATGAATCGAACGTGACTACTCTCCCCCTCTTCCTCTCCATCCTCTGCAGATCAAGAGATTCATCAATGAACTACCATGAGCATCAAGAACCCCATCTAAGGCTTTTGGATAGGAGACGTCCTAACCGAGCCTTAATCTAGAACTAGGCATTGATCAGAGGCTCAAAACTCCCTAGTGTTTTGGCCTCTTTCACACACGCCAATATATAAACAGTCAATCAAGGGGGCACTGAGAACCAATGTTCATCGCCCCCACCTCATGCACACATAGAAACAAAGAGGGCTAATCTCCTCGGTGAGGGAGTGAAGGGAAGACCAACGCCACCGACACCACGGCGCCGTTGTACCCACCGCCATGGGCGACGACCACCAAGACCATGGAACCCCCATTGCCCCTCACGGCACCTGTCACGCTCTCCATGAACCGAAGGTGAATACTCTCCCCTCTTTCTCTCTCCCCCACTGCGGATCAAGAGATCCATCAATGAACTACCATGAACATCAAGAACCTAGTGGTTGCGGGTTTGGGCACTAGATCCATGAACTAAGAGTTCTAGAAGCACTTATATTAGATTGACCCCTGTCACCACAAGATCGTTTTTAGTTGGTGTAAACACATCTTCACATGTGTTTGGACACCACTTGTACCTCAACGTACATGAGGAAATGATCTATTTCTACAGGAAGGGTTTCATAAGAAAAGCACACATTCAGATTCAATTTTGAAAATATAGCATTAAGAAATTCAGTAAGAGAATACTTTTGTTCAGTAGGATGTTCATTTGGTCAAGCATATGCAGGTGTGCTCTAAGCTTGGAAGGTTAACTATGGTGTCTTCACGCCTAGAGATTGAGAGACATATAAGGAAAGGGTTGACTACGCTTCGGTCAGTGGGGGCTTATATATTCGACCCTAACAGTATCCACCAGAGTGCATGGGGTTTGGATCACAATCAACTCCATGCTACCCGATCAAATCTGTCGCCATAGCCACTGCGAGGTGTAGTCCCGGGCATGCCCGATCGCCGCCTCGGTGGGCCTGCAGCATTTTCCACTCTTAGGCCATCTCTAGCAGCATACCTATATTAATACCTATATTTCAAATTCCACTATGCCTAAAACAATGTTTTGCATATCTATCTGCACATTTCGCTGGAGAGATGGCCTTATGTTGTCGGTATAGAGATTCTTCACTGCACGAAGGGTTCACCTTTCGTCACGACAATAGATTCGACTCCATGAGCGGTCTCGGGTCTCTTACTTTGCTACCACATTGAATTTTATGCATAGATCATCAATTCAACCCAATAACTAACAGAAAAGAGGTGTAAGTCACTTATATTTCAACAAGTTTTTTCCATTAAATAAATATGACAAATATAATGAAATCGTAAATTACTTTGACCGAGGCAAAAAAAAAAGTGTGTAAACTCACAAATATAATCTTCAGAACGGTAGACTGGTGGAAATTTATGCATCGGTCAACATAGAAACATGAAAAAATATGTAATATTACAGATTGCATGCATTGATCTGTTCAATCCAATAACTAATGGAAAAGAGGCGTAAGTCATTTATACTCAACAAGTTTTTGTTTCATATAATCTTCGGAACGCTAGATCGAACACAAGAGTCATCATTACATCAAACAAATTCAATCAACACACACAGCGATACGTCTCCACTCACCACTACTACACCTTATGGTCCACGACATATGATTTTATTGCTGGTTACTTGACTTTAGCTAGCTAATACCTTTTGTGTCGCCGGGTTGTTTGCTTTTGAACTACTAATTTCCCTCCAGGCTACAGGGTGTGTGCAGCACCATGGTCTCGATTGTGATTCCAGGCCCGAATGCCATCATCACTCCCCACTCCGGTGCTTCTCCACCCTGCTTCGCCTCCCGACGGCGGCGTAGCTCATCTAGCACAAAGATGACTGTCGTGCCGCTCATGTTGCCGAACTCGCTCAGCACTTGACGACTCGCCGCCAGCTTGTCGTCGTCCAGGCCGAGAACTCCCTCGATTTGGTCCAGAATCGCACGGCCGCCCGGGTGGATGGCCCAGAAAAGGTCGTTCCATTGGGCCCTGACGCCAAGTGCGTCGAAGGCGTCGATAAGGCAGCGTTCAACATTGCCCCCCACCAGCCGGGGTACCTGGCTGGAGATGTGGTATTCCATGCCTCCTTTGTTGATCTCCATGGATATGGCGTCCTCGGTGTCCGGTATCGTGGTCTGAGAGGCGAAGGCCATCTCAAACAGGGGGCGCTCAACGGGGCTGACGGGGTCGGCGCCGATGATGACGGCGCCGGCTCCATCGCCGAAGATAGCCTGGCCAAGGATGTTGTCCAGGCAGCCGTCTTCCGGGCCGTAGAAGGCGATGAGCGTGATCTCGGAGCACGCCACGAGGACGCGCGCGCCGCGGTTGTTCTCGGCGAGCTCCTTGGCTAGCTGGAGCGACCTGCCCCCGCCGTAGCACCCGTGGAGGTTGAGCATGGTGCGGGAGACCGTGGGGCTGAGGCCCAGGAGAGACGCGAGGCGGCGGTCGGCGCTCGGTGCGCGCGCGCCGGAGTAGGTGCTGAAGATGAGGTGGGTGATTTCAGTGGCCGGGCGGCCCCATTCCGCGATGGCCTTAGCCGCCGCGCGCGCCTGCCAGCTCCGGGACGGCGGCGGAGGCGATGTCTACGCGGGCGTCGAGGGACGGCCGCGTGCGGTCCTTGAAGTCCGGGTTGGCGGCGAGAAGCTCCTCGTCGAGGTGGACGAAGCGCTGCTTGATGCCCGACTTCTTGCAGATCCTGGTGAGCTTGCCCTTGAGGTCGGTGAGGTGCTCGCTGTTGGTGACGCGGAAGTAGTAGTCGGGGTACTCGTCCTGCGCCAAGCACATCGGCGGGTTCGCCGTGCCGATGCCTAGCACGGCTGCCGGACCATCCGCGCGCTGGGCACGCCTGATGTCGCGGACGGTGGCTGGAGCGCTGCCCATGGACGTCGACGACGACGAGACCGGCTAGCTGCTAGTAGCTTTCGCCTGCTCCTGGCTGGGCTCTTGATAGCTAAGGCCTGAGAGCAAGTGTATTTGCTATAGCTGGGTTTGTTTGCGTCTTCGTGGTTTGGACGAGCTGGAGATGCGATCTATTTATACCGTAATCGTATGCTATTTCTATGTGTACGGCTTCGTGCCTGCCGGGGCATGGATTCCTATAATCCTATGGCTGTCAAGTGTAACAGGCCGTTGTGCTGCTGGGGAACGACTTCGACTGGTCAACCATCCAAGGAGTTTGACATGTCACGTAAACTGGGACGTGCACCTTATGCTACCCTCACAACCTCGTACCCTAATTTTCCTATTTTTTTTCTTTTCTCAAAATTAATGTATACACATAAATACTTATATATAGAGTTATACTCTCCCTTATAAAGGCATGCGCTGACACCCTACGCATATAGGCATCTAATTATATATCTAGACTATAAAATGTTGTTTTTTTGCAAAATGTATTTTACCGAGATCAATTTAGCCACCTCCACCCGTAGATGCTATTAAGATCTACATGAGTTTACTAGGCATTAACTAGTGCTTAATTAGTCTCACAAAATATATAAATCACCTACATGAATTACTCTATTATTAGTTGTCTACAAAATGTCAAAATGTCATCAAAGATAATTATCATGTCATGAATTTTTAAAGTCCCATTTGGCATCATAAATTCACATTGTAATGTGATAATACATGCTACCTTTGTCCTAGAAAATTAGTCGTGTTTGAGTTTAAAGATTGAAGTTTGATTATTCAGCTTATTTAAAAAATATTTATCAAAATATGATTTATTTTGTTATGGTTTGATTTATGATCACACGTGTTTTAAGTTTGACTAACATCTTTTAGTATTTGTATAATTTTTTTCAATAAGACGTGACGATTGATCAAACTTTAGTTTGAAAAGCATAGATTCCAAACAGCCCCTTGCACATGTTGCTTTTCTCTTCTTCGATCTCGCAGGATTCAGGACTTGCTAAGTACTCGCCTCTCTCTCTCCCTCTTGCTGGACCCATTCTGGCCCAAATGTCCTTGGGCTGGGCTGCCGACACGTTACGTGGCTGCAATTTCCCGGTCTCGATGCATGGCCGCTGACGTGTAATCCACCCCATTCCTACTTTTTTTTTATGTGAGGTCAATGGTCCAACTTTGCTGCAGCTCAGCTAGTATTATAATTCATGAAAACTGTGTATAAACATGCTGCCGGCATTCGGGTTTTGATGGGAGTGGTGGTACGGTGGTGGAGTACTAGGCTTAGGCACGATGGCCTCGTGCGATC
The DNA here is from genome assembly GCA_030272315.1 of Paspalum vaginatum. Taxonomy (NCBI): domain Eukaryota; kingdom Viridiplantae; phylum Streptophyta; class Magnoliopsida; order Poales; family Poaceae; genus Paspalum; species Paspalum vaginatum. The sequence continues at coordinate 6,844,177 of CM059013.1, read as the reverse complement.
GGCTAGTAAATAATTGAATTGATTACTCATGTTCTTTGCAGTGCGTAGCTAGATGTAGCACATCTGGTAAACATTCACTAGTGATATGCCCTATCAAGATATGTATAAGAGTACATGTTTCTTAGGAAAATAAGGCGCGCTGTTGACGATCATTTAACAAAATATACCTTGCATAATAGTAGCTCTAGTACTATGTGAGTTTCTGGTTGTGTGACATGTTTGGATTTGAGTCAGCATAATAACTAGCAATAGGAATCATCACATTGTTTTATCCAAACCGCACAATATATAATTATTCTAGTAAATATATATAGAACCAGCAAATCATGCCATTTCCGGTTTCTTACTGCCATGCATGCCGTACGTAAAATAGAGTCACACTCCTCGACGGCCAAGGAGAGTAATGGAGATGTCTTTAAAAGGTAAATCTAATTTACAAAGCATAACCTATATATCTGGACCACTTATATATATCAAATTAAAGCAAAATAGGCAAATGCCACACATGATGACATTTCAATGGGCCATAAAAGAAGCAAGGAAAAAAATGCAAATATACATGGTTGCTTGGTCACTTCGTCAATAAATGGTGTAATATAATTAACCTCTTATCGCATTCGGAGTTTGGACATGGTCTAGCTAGCTTTGGCCCCTGTCGTTGAATGAAAACGTACACGCCAGTACATGGTGTTTGAATTGTATCTCATTGTTTGATCTAAATACTAATATAGTGCGAGTAAACACCGAACCTGAGGTTTCCAATCCAAACAACGCTCGCCCTTGGATTTTGGAGGCCAGCTTTTGTGAAATTGTACAATGATCGTGAGTGAGTCAAAGCTCGGAAGTCCAGAGTTCCGATGTTCAAACCAAATATTTACATTGACTTTGGATTATTTCAACAGATTTTGTTAGTTTTTCGCTGAAACCAGCAAACAAATGACCACGGTTCACGTTGCTTTACAGTTTATTTTCAGTCCACCTTTTCTGCATTGAAACCGAGGGCCAAAACGCCTGCTACAATTTGTTTGGCTAACTCGCTTAAAATTAGGCAACATATAGGATTGTGACAGCAGCGCTCCCGCTCGACTCGAGTGTGCATGGGGCCCAACACTTAAAAGGCCATGTTTGGAATGGAAGAAAAATTTCCATTCTTTCGGTTTTTTTGAAATTGCATTGTTTTTTGTGAATTTTTGCTAGATTCCTCTAAAATTCCTATGTTGCAAATAAGGTTTCGTTTGCAAACCCCAAACCAGTAAACCACAGGCTGAACCCAGTATTTCTCCTAGGATGCTCCCCAATGTGGAAATCAGAGGCATTCTCCTAGACATTGTTTTAGATAATGGAAGACTCCTATGTAGTGTTTGGTTTATGGTTTTGTAACATAATTAGATGGCATTGCTAACTGATTACGATGCTTTTTGTTTGGTTCATGGTTTCTGTAATCGGACACCATGCAAATAAATACCGCTGTTGTACAAGTCCATTAAGGCTATTTTCAGTGAAGAATTTCATTCCACAGTTATACGTGTATCCTGAGTTTCATCTGAATGAAACTCTCTCGCCTCCCATAAAACTCTCTTTTATCTCTCATCACACTGACATGTCACTGATCTATAGTGATGTTTCATGGCATTGAATGAAAATGAAATCCAAACGAAATGGCCGATCAACTCTCTTTTATCTCTCATCACACTGACATGTCATGATCCATAGTGATGTGTCATGGCATTGAATGAAAATGAAATCCAAACGAAATGGCCGATCAAATCCTGTGGCTTCCGACCAGACCACGACTCGTTGGCTTTCTCTGCTGCTCGTTGCCCCCACAAGCAAGAAGTCAACACTGCTTTTTATTTATGCTACAGTGAGTGAACCAATCAAAGTCAGTATTCTATTACTTTGTCACCATAAGCAACGTTATCTATTTACATTCACGTTTGCATTACAGTTTTTGAACCAAACAGCACCCTAGTATTAATGGAAGAATCGTGGATGGCAGTGCTGCAAATCTCAAACACTAGACACAAGATATTCAATAATAATGGGCTGGTAGACTGATAACAGAAAGGAGAGCTAGAAGGTCCAGCGGCCCGACTACTTATCAGGCCTTGCAACATTCATCTATTGGGCCATGTTTCAAAATATATTTTGGAAGATTTTTCTCCATATTTTCATTCACTTTTCTATGGCTACCATTGTATCAAGATTCATGCTGTTTTTTCATTGGAATGGTGAAGAGGCAAGGAGATCTGAGTGCCTTTCTTTTTTTTTTTCACATTCAGCTTTTATTTTGTGTTGTAACTTGCTACTTTGTTTTATCAAATATGAGCAATTCTATAAAATTCTACAATTCAGTAAAAAAAAAACCCTGCTTTTGCTTCCGTGGAAGGCAGCTCTAGGCTGGACTGGAGATCGAGATCACACGAGCCGCCGTGATGTTGGGAAAGTTGAAATAAAGACCAGGACTGTTGTTTGATGGAAAGCCACGTCACTTGAGTATTTGGAACCGTCTCTATGGAAATCACGTTACTTGTATATTTTGTAATCAAATCAAGCCTAGCTGTTGCTGTATCTACTTGAATTTAGACGTATGTATCCAGCATAAAGTCAGCAACAAACATCTGATCTGCAATCATTTATCCAACTCCGAATTTATACACAAGAAGTCAAACAAGCAAAGTCTTGCGCATAAAAATACACCAATACGTTCTCTGAATTTATTTGCATGGGGGGCGTGAACGAAATTGTTGACCAACCAAGCAAGCAACATGCACGTAACGTAAGCTTGGTCCAGCAAGCAGAAATTGGTCGCCGCCACCCGCCAACTTCTCAAGCCGTCAAGCCACAGACATCAGTTTCTTCTAGATCAGCTGGTGGTCGGTGCAGCACCATCGTCTCAACGGTGAGGCCGGGCGCCGGCTGATCGAGCCTCCGGCAGCATGCTCACATGATCACTATCGGCGTACAAAAGGCCGCTGACGAGACTGATAGAAATTCGAAATATGGATGGACGGGTGAAGATAGCTTTAGCCATAACAATCGATTGACTGACTGATACCCAAAGCAAAGCTCTGATCTGTCGTCTCTCTGCCGGCCGTGCATAGTCTGTCCCAAGTACAACAGGACAGTCGCACCACCCCTGGGAAGCGATCGAGTCGTAGGCCTGATGGCTTCAGCCTTCAGCTCCAGCAGCGCTCGCCCACCTGAAAAGCACACGCCAAACCCCTACCCGACATAGTCTCAAATTGCAATGGGTGGTGGGTCTCTATTAGATTCATTCATTACTACATATATGTACGTTCAAAATTCATCAATATACGTATGCATATGAAGGGATAAAAAGAGGATTAGAAGCCTCATAGTTTGGGACGGAGGAAAAGTAGATGTGATTAAGGACTCGTGTCCTAGGACTCGAATCTCAGTAGAATTTGTTTTTGTTTTATTAAAAAAAAACTTGTCAAGTACAAGATGTAGACCACAGAGATAGACTGCAAGATGCACACAGGATTACTAACGCACTAGCGACCAAGGTCCGTAACCCCGCCCTGCACAAACCCTCGTCCCTAAAACAATGCCCTTTTCTCACTTTCCGCAACTGACAGGCCACAAGCTGTAAATGGGCACCACCTTCAAGCCAGGCTCCAGACTCCCACGATTGGAAGGCTAAACATTTTATGATAAACAGCCGGGCATGCGCAAGTCAGGCGGTCATGCGACGAGCGCAGCTTCCATGGCTTGTCTAAAGAAGGACGACGAGAAAGATCTCGGCGATCATCTCCCTGTGGCTGGCGGAAAGGTCGCCGGAGTAGATGTTGTCACAGTCCTTGGCTGCCGCGGTCAGCGTATGCACGTCCGGATTCTCGTAACCCAGGTGCCGCTTCAAAGAGAATCTCTCCACGCTTGGCCACCGGCACACCGGCAAGCTTGTGGGCAGCAAGCCTCCTGCTCCTGAGGGGTGGCTCCCCAGTCCTGCAGTTCTGGACTGCCCCAGCGTCACAGGAGGTGGCGGGCATGCCCGACAACTTGGAGATGGGAACCTGCACCTTGGAAAAGAACTATTGAACGTGTTGACAGCATGATTAAAGATGTGTTTGTGTCCCCGCATGGTGTGTCCCTTGAACGGACCCATATATATGCCTCCTCTGGAACGTGAGAGTTATTTTGAATTGTACGTTTTTCTTATGATTTGATTTTTTTAATTTATGTAACATTTTTATATTGAGTTATAGATGTAGATAAAAGAGGTTTTTTCTAAAATAGTATCTACTAGCATGTTTCTTAGCTAGCAACGTGTAATCTTGATAGATTTGATTCAACATTAAATATGTATCTATGAAGGGCCAACCATGGCGCCTAAGAGAAGGACGAATTAGAAAAACTAAGGTTTTAAAAACAGTTACAAAACAATATATCTAAATGCATGAAGGCTCTTTCAGGGCTTTCTCTACGCACAGGGTTTTGCACTCTAGGTCCCAATCCTATCAACTAGCCATGAAGTTAATCTAGAAAAGTAATGGCACACAAACAAGCATGCTACATTGAAAAAGTAATGCAAAACATAACTGAGTAAAGAAGTATCAAGAATGCAAAGCAAGACTTCCCCTCGTCATCTTGCCCTCACAAGGATGCCCACACTAGAGCCAAGCTCTCGGTTTAGCCACCAGTCTTTTTCCATGTGTAATTTTTTTTAAACCTTGTTATAGTAAGTCTGGACCGATGTCCTAAAAAAATCACCGGGAGTGTTTGTGGCCTCATACTATCACGTACTACTACTCACCAAACTGGAGACGAATGGTTCTCATAAAATACTCTGTTTCAAGACCACGTAAATTTGTCTGTTTATTTATATATTAGATATTCAAGAACATCCTACACTATATATAATTCCTAAATTCAATTTATATAATTTGGACAGAATGTATGTATTTTTGTTCCTCCACGAGCAGAGTCATGGCAAGCTATGTTGGCTGCCACAGGTAGTAGTCAGCGGAGACCCCTATCCCTAATTATTCTTCCCTCATCAATCTCCTAACAAGTTGTCTTGTTGAATGCTATCTTGCTGGTAACGAAAGAACAAGGACGAAGGCTCGCTGTATCCGTGTGCAAATTGAAATGTGGGAACGGATGGATCGTTGAGGAAGACCTAGCTTACTGCCTAGTTGTCCTCGCCGCCCATCGCTGATTCCTAACCCTGTATATGGATTATGGAAGCGGATCATCGGTGACGGTGAGTGAATCTAATCTAATGGTTACGTTGCTTGTGCTGCTATCAAGATAATCTATTGAGTACGACAAGAGTCCTTAGCACTCTATTTACTAGCTCTTTTGAAGTGTCTTTTGAGAAGCAACCGTTAAATGTAAAATTGAGCAAATTTTTCTTTACTCTTGCTGCCAGCATTCTTGGCAAAAGGTTCTCTAAGGCATTTTTTATTAGAGATTTACTATTCGTCACTCAACTGACGACTTGCTTAGCCGTTAGTCGATGACGCCTGCACGCCAGGGAAGAAGGGGGAGGGAAGGGAGGTCACCAGGAAGAAGGGAGGGTCACCGTCGGGGGAGAAGGTTACCTATCCTCTGCCACTGCCATCTCGCCATCGCACAATCGTCTCACCGGGGAAGAATGGGAAGGAGAGCTCGCTGTCGTGTCTTGCTGGTGTCACTGTCTTCATTTTGGGGTTAGGGGTTGGGGGCCGCTGGGGGGATTTCCTCCACCTCCAGCCTTAGAGGGGAGGAACGAGGGTGGCGGCTAGCCCAACGGAGGTTGACGAGCGAGACGGACGGCAGAAAGACCGGTGGCGAGGGCGACGCCGGTCAGGCAGTAGTGGATGATGGTTGGGGAGGCAGGAGGCTAGTGGCGGTGGCAGTCACGGCGCCATCGGCGAAGCCGGATTAGCTAGCACGGGTGCCGGGGCCGAAGACAGGGAAGGAGGAGCTCGACGTCGCGAAGGCTAGCAGTGGCGTTGGTGGAGGGTGACGACGGAGGCAGCAACACACTGCTGGAGCCTGGCACGGGGATGGGCCGGAGGTGTGGAAGCTCGGCCGGAGGCGACGCAGGGCAAGGTAGGGGAGTAGGGAGTGGATAAGACAGAGGAGGGAGTGAAAAGATGGACCAAGATAAGACAGAGGAGGGAGTGAAAAGATGGACCATTGTATCTAGATCCAATAGACAATATTGGTGACCAATAGGAACATAAAAAATCAAGTTAATTGATGAGACACACTCATCCGTCCATGGTCTACGTTACTCCATTTGTCCCAAATTGTAAGGGGTTTTAGTCCTTTTTTTTATAGGTCCATTTTTATAGGGATATTGATGAATCTAGATACGTATTATACACACATACATGAAGGGAATGAATGAATCCAGTTAAGATCTAGAACCCTTACGATTTGGGACGGATGGAGTATTAAACAGTGGACAGTTAAGGATCTTGAAGAATCATGGAGTCCATGTCCAAGCTAGCTAGAGTACGTGCACAGCAAGATATAAGGTCACTCGGTCCATCCCTTCTACGTCCTCTGTTCTTAAATGTGTGATGTTATCATAGATTCATATAGCATTGACGATAAAGATCGCATGTAGCGACGTTTCTTGAAGATTATATTATTCCCCGTACGTAAGGCATACGCTCATATTGTCAATAAACATTGGTATAGAGCTACCTATATATAACAGCAAAGCCGGCTGTAGCTAGTACAAGTAGCGACAAGCCCATTGCTGAAGAACTAATAAGCTAGCTAGCTTGAGCATTAGGACACGTATATATAGTTAATCACTTTAATCGCCCGAGTACACATTAAAACAGCAGCAGCTCATGGCCAAGCATGCGAACAATTCGGGCACTCCTGCTCCTAAGAAGGCGAACGCTGAGATCGCCGACGACATGCATCCGTTCCTGCGCACGTACAGGGACGGCCACGTCGAGCGGCTGGTGCCCGCCACCTTCGTGCCGGCGTCAGAGGCGCCAGGGGCAAGCGGCGTAGCAACCAGGGACGTCGTCATCGACCCCGCCACCTGGCGTGTCCGTGCGCCTCTTTCTTAGCATCAGCGCGGTCTCGACGGGCAGGAGGCTCCCGCTCATCGTCTACTTCCACGGCGGCGCTTTCTGCACCGGGAGCGCCTTCTCCGAGGTGTTCCACCGCTACGCCGCCTCCATGACCGCGCGTGCCGGGGCGGTCGTGGTGTCCGTGGAGTACCGCCTGGCGCCGGAGCACCCCGTCCCCGTGGCCTACGAAGACGCGTGGGTGGCGCTCCGCTGGGCGGCCTCCCGCTCCGACCCTTGGCTCGCCTACCACGCCCACCCCACGAGCATGTTTCTGGCCGGCGACAGCGCCGGCGCCAACATCGCGCACGCCGTGGCCGCGCGTGTCGCCGCCAGCGGCGGCGTCGGCGACGGCATCGACATCGAGGGCATGGTCCTCGTGCACCCCTTCTTCTGGGGCCCTGAGCGGCTGCCGTCCGAGACGGACCGCCACGACGGGCCCCTATTCTCGCCGGAGTTCGTGGACACGCTCTGGCCGTTCCTGACGGCGGGTGCAGCGGGCAACTACGACCCTCGCATCAACCCGCCGGCCGAGCACGTCGCGTCGCTGCCGTGCAGGAGGGCGCTGGTCGCCGTGGCCAGCAAGGACGTGGTCCGGGACCGCGGGCGCCGGTACGCGGCGATGCTGCGACGCGGCGAGTTGCACCGCGAGGTGACGCTCGTGGAGTCCCAGGGCACGGACCACGGGTTCCACCTCTACCGGCCGGAGTGCGCCAGCGCCGTGGCGCTCATGGACCGCGTCTCCGAGTTCATCAACGGCATGGCAGCGCACAAGGCTTGCTAGGGCCTCATTGCTCAATGGGCCAGAATTGATGGCATGGAGTCCTCTGGAGATGGGCCGGACCAGCTGTACTCAGCCGGGCCAAATGGGCCGCTTTCGTCCTAGTACGAATCTAGAAAGAACAGTGGCGAAGAGCCGTCTGTAGACACAGCCGGAATCTGCGGCGATGCCATCTGGCACATCAAGGATCCCAACCGCTAGTGAACCACGTGGGTAGATTCTCACGTGGAGGCAGGCACGTGGCGTCGTCAGTCGTCACTAGCATGGAAGTGGCTTACGTCATTGATGACCTTCGGCATCCCTGCCGCTCTACCACGTACGCCGCCCCGGTCGTCGTCCGCATGTGCGTCGTTTCTCTTGTAAATAAATATGAATTATTCTGGTCCAGTTTTAAGAGACTATTTTCCAGTTTCACTTTGTACTCGGTCGCCAATGGTTAGATTATATGCTTTATCAACTACCATGCTATGGATGTACGTATGATGTTTTGGATAATCCATGGAAGCGCTAACACTAGATTATGTGGTGATGGTGGTGGACGCTGCTTACGTACTATATGCACAATCGAATCTTATCTTCAGCCGCCAGTACACGTCAGTTTCACTTTCAGCAGCGACTCCATTTTGGTTTGTGCAGTCAACCAGGGATGGAATGGCGCGAAGTGCAACTCGCGCCTCGTCCAGAACTCCAGATGCTGCTGCGCCTGCGACCCTGCGTGCTGCCATAAAAAGATCCATCTGGCAGAGGAAATGGATGGACCAGGTAAAACGAGGGAGGGAAGAGAGAGACGACGACGGCGGTGAGACCTGCAGTTTGCCGCATGCGCAGCCGAGCCGGCCGCTCCCCGGCATTGCCGTCCAGCCTCTGCATACAGGGAGGCCCCCAATAGCTCCAATCAACCGATCGATAGAGCTAGCCTGGCCGTGTCGTCTCGTCCGGGTTTCACGTACGTGCCTCACCATATCCCATTGTTGCCGGTCGAGCGCGCGCGGGGCTCGTCGTCGTCGTCGTGCTCCTCCTCCCCTTCCCTTCTGGCTTTTGCTTGGTGCTGCAGCTGCGTCGCCGTGCTACGTGGGCGGAGACGGAAGGGAAAGAGGAAAGGGGATCGAGCTGGTAAGGCCATGGAGTGCCTGCTGGGGCTGCTCAAGGTGCGGGTGGTGCGAGGGGTGCACCTCGCCATCTGCGACCCCCTCACCCACAGCAGCGACCCCTACGTCGTCCTCCGCCACGGCCAGCAGGTACGGTAAACATCATCAAACCAAACCATATCATCTGATGAAACATCTTCAATCACCAGCGGCTGAAACATACTAACAATTAACCTGCTGCATTTCAACTTGCATCTTAGTTTTTCTCATGTGGGTACCTGTTTGTTTTCATATATACCTACTATATATACTGCGCAGAAAGTGAAGTCAAGTATAAAATACAAGACGATCAACCCAGAATGGAACGAGGAACTCACCCTGTCCATCACAAACATGATGAACCCGGTGAAGATTGTAAGTTGAGCTCATCGATCACCAATAAATTAATGATCTCCATGCAGAAACCTTCATTCTTGCATTGAGCTTTTCACCAGGATCGTTTCACTACTATTACCCCTGAAATTAACGCGGGACTCTTCTTCTATGGCGCTTCGATTATTGACAGGAACTCTTCGACCACGACACCTTCACCAAGGACGACGGCATGGGCGACGCCGAGTTCTGCATCCTGGACTTCGTGGAGATCGCCAAGCGGGACCTGAGCGACGTCCCCGACGGTACTGTGATGAAGACGATCCACCCGGAGAAGGCCAACTGCTTCGCCACCGAGAGCCACATCACCTGGAAGGACGGCAAGGTCACACAGGACATCGTGCTCAGGCTCAGGAACACCGAGACCGGCGAGCTCGTCCTCCACCTGCAGTGGGTCAACATCCCCGGCGTCACGCGGTGAATCACCACGGCGGGGCGGGGCGGCGACGAGCACGCCTGCCCCCCAGCTCATCTTATACCAACTCAAGTGTGTAAATGTTGCTCCGTCTACGAGGTATGGGAAAATAAGGAAACATCCTGAGGACAGCCCCTTGGGTGTGTGCAGCTTGAAAAGGCTAGTGCTACTGGAAGCGATGCTTTGTTTTCAGTTTTGGTTCTGCAGTCTTTTGATCCACAAGGACATTTATTCTCAACACCTGTGAAGTTATTTCATACATATATGCCTTGTTGATCACTTTGCCATAAACCCATTTACCAGTAGATCACTGGTTCAGTCCACCGCAATGCTCCTGCTCCTGACAAAATGCAGCTTTGCAGAACTTCAGAGCACCAAGGCACTCCACGAGTACAAAACTGAAAATAAGCATGCTTGAACAGTGAAGGAAAAGTCAACGAAAGTAGTCAGGATAGGCAAATAGGCAACTGGGTAATTCCTGTGCATCTGATGCCTCTCCTGGGCTGAGATCTGGGGCGCAAAAAACACAGAGTATATACACCATCCCGTGACCTAGCTAGTATGTACAATTTCGTCTTTCAAGCCTGCCAAGTAGCTTACAAGGAAGAGCAGAAGAATGGACGGAAGCCATGTTGCAGTTGTTGTCTGTCACCTAGCTACGAGAGCAAATGTGGCGAGCTTTCATTGTTGCTGCTCCGAGCACTTTCATGTGCACGCTGATGCTTGGCCATTTGCACATCCCGAGTGAACTGGGTCCTTGATTTTGCATAAGGAGCTTCCCTTGCTGCAATGAAGGTCAAATACAATCAGTCCATTACAACCAAACCTTTGTACATCATGCTTTTTGGATTGCACAAGTGTTTTTCATTTCTTACCTGCAGCTAGTTTTTGAGCACGGAGAATATTTTGCCGTCTCTTCCACCAGCATGCAGCGAATACAACTAGGAACAGAATAGCTAAAAGAACACCGAAAGCCATGCCAATTTTCGCAGCCACGGATAGATGAGGACCACACTCACGTAACCCAGGGATTCCACATAATCCAGCATTGTCTGTGAAGCTGCAGTTTCATCACCGCAATCATTAAGTTTATTTACCATTCAGGTAACTTGCGAGAGGAAGTGCAATCCAGTTGTGGATGATGTTATGCATGACGAAAATTGGAACCTTGTGCACAATTATATACTGCGATAACATGGAAGGAAGAAAAGAATTTACAGATTAACTTCTTACTTAAATCTAGCTCTGTGCAGAGGCCTTCCTCCCAAACTGGCTGGAACACGTCCAGACAGATGATTTCCATTCAGATTCCTGCATAGGAGCAACTCTTAGGTTCAGAGGAACGAAAGGGCAAATGTGAAATGTGAATCCAAAAAGAGAAACTAGTGAACTCACAATATCTGTAACGATGTCAGCTCGCCAAGGCTCTCTGGAATAGATCCATTAAGCTCATTATATGACAGATCCCTACAAAGGTAGTTAAAAAGTTAATTTATTTGATCCGAGCTGATGAAAAATATTTCCTTGGAGTCAATTGGAAAGAAAAAAATCGAAAATAGCCTTGACATGCTAATGGCATCGGCTGAATCTCCAATTGAAACAGCAACTAATTTCCTACTTATAATGTTTCACAAGACACATGCAAAAATATTAGTTCTAGATACACTGAGATACGAAATAAGCAGATTGAAAAGTCCCTATAATATGATGTGCCAAGGACATTGGCAACTTTAACATGATGATGGAAGATCTAATCACTGCAATCCCCTTTTCTGATGTTCTGTATTCATTACTTAAAGACGTCAAAGTGCAAACCTTCAGCCAAAATCTGAGATCAATTGGTAATGCGCATCAACCAGCTGGGAACTAAATGAATATGGAGTAACATGTACAATCACTTTCAACTAATTTCATCAGAAAATCCATATTACGGATTAGGATGTCCTTGGAAGAACAGAAATATCACATATGCACAGAACTTCACACTTACAGTATTTGCAGTGCAGAGATGGTACCGACAGATATTGGAATGTTCCCCTTTATGCTGTTACCGCTCAAGTTTCTGTTTGACACGATGGACAGTTACTTCTGTCAGAATAAACAGAACTGCTAGCACTTCCTTATGATAGTAAGAACCATGGAACTTTGTATCACTGATAAAGCTTCCTTTATCAAAAGAAGTATGAAGCACGATAACTCCATTTATATTTGGCCAAAATGCTAAGCATCACATGATCTGATTAATTGGATATTAAGGTATAAATGACTTCAATCTGCAACCAGAGTTACGCTCCGTTCTTTTGGGTGGAAAAGCTGCGGAGGTAAAAATCAATACAGTAGACAGAGTTCCAGATGCCAGCCTGATGGCACTGAGCAGCTCGGTTTTCAATGGAGACAATGAACGGTGCCTTAACTCATGCTGGATTGCTCTGCATTCTACTCAGCCATGTCACCATGGACCATAACCAAAACAGTTCTTTCCAGCAACAGGCATTTCATATTTTCAAGAGCTTAAACTGTGTATGATGGGGTTCGCAGTTTCTTTGATTTTTGTTATTACCAGCCTATGCCATAAAAACTGTTCTACAGTTAAAATCGTTGAAAGTGTGTTAAATATCTGAAGACCTGCCTCTGAAATCAACGTTCAGATGCCACCGGAGCAATTACAAAGCAGCCACCACCACTGCACCCTCCCCGTCCACACCACCAAATAAAACACAAACGTCTTGGTTTGCCTAGAGGCCCACAACATGGACACTGTGTGTAAGAAAAACTGTTTTTTTTTTCCTTAAACCTAAACTCAGGACCTTTGGCTCTGATACAGTAGTGTTTTAATTCACTAACCAGTTCACCAAGGTAGTCTGTTGAGAGTAAGCAGGAAATACACACTGACAATGAAAATTACAGATATACAGAACAGCTTGTCGGTATTGAATACAAAATCTTACATGTTTTGTAGATGTTGCAGCTTAGATATGTCACTAGGTATAACCCCTCTTAAACCTTGGTTGTCAAGACCTCTGCACATTCAAGGAATAGATTTAAAAATTGTAGCAAAAAATTATGTATTATCATTGACTGATAATTTGAAATCTTAATGTATATAGGAGGAAGCAAAATTATTGTGGTTAAGAAAGCCTCTGAAGTCTGAACTCTGAACTACTGACAGGATGGCATCACAAAATAATACATGCAGGATTTTGAGTGCATACTATACAACAAGACTAGGTGCCAATTGTTGTAAAGACCCAAGTCACTAGAATAATTGCTTCAACTTCCATTCAGCAATACTTTAGAAAAGAAAATGATAGGCTGGTATCAGCTCATGGAAAATTGTGAATTCAGTTAGAGATTAGTATGTTCAATTTCCCCTCTGTACTGTTTGAAGTTACTGGATGCATCTACATATTTCATTTCTTATACTTTAGATAAAAATAAGATAGTATTTATATAGTATTTTACCTAAACTAATAGCAAACTTGTGCACAGTTTTTTTTAGTTTCAAATGATCAACAAACGAAATTCATTACATGACTTCTAGCATGCTAATAAAAAATTGCAACATGAATTGATAGGACAAGATGATTTAGATAACTTACAATCCATCAATGACCCAGTTCCCTTTGGTGTTGTCAAACTGGCAATCAACTCCACTCCATGGATGCTGCTGAGGAACACAGGGGTCACCATTCCAGCCAAATCGAAGAGGCAGACCAAGTGAACCCTTCAATGTTCGCAACACACTCACTGTAGGTAATGAAAACAAGATGATTAAAACATAAAACTGAGAGGTGATTCTTGCCTTCCTGGTAGAACTCATCTGAATTACTGTTCTCTGAAAGAGAGAGGGTTAAAAGAACACTATAGATTGTGCTACAGATTCAGATTCAGCTTAAGCATTTTCCTTCAGTACATATCAAATATCTCCATGCACCATTAAATCCAAATCAGCTTTTAACCATTTAGTAACACAATTTTTGGTACAGATAGAGACAAAAGGGAAGTGGTATGGGGGATGTTGAGTAACAACCTTCCTGAGGCAAAGTCTTCTTTTCAGCTGGGATTACCTCAAACACCTCAAGGGCATTAATAATAGCACGGGTTCCTTTCACAGGCTGCAAGATGATTTTTAATGTTGTCCCACTGACAGCAACAGTTTTATTCAGAACAAGTGCAGTAAAACGCTCTCCTGTCATGCGAACTATATCAACATCCTTAAAAGCAGTGTCTCCATTGATGAGTATATCAAATACTCTTTGTTCTTCTGCAGTTACCCCATTGTCAATCTCGGCAAAGTGAAGCCATACTGAATAGTTCTTGTTCGGAGTAACATCCATTTCAAAAGACAAGCTTGGTTGCCTATCAGTGCCCACAATAGCTGATTGGTATATGCTTTGAGGGTAAAAATTCGGTGCAAGCAATGTCTCTGCTATAACATTCTCAGTTGATATAGACTGATCATCAGAGCTGGATGACAAAGTATGCAATCCTAACCAGAATCTGTCCCCACCCCAGCTAATGCCATTCAGATCTTCATCAAAAGCAGGCTTCCCGGAGCCGCATGTCAACCTTTTGGCTGTTCTAAGCACTGTGCCCTTTCCCCATGGCAGACCAAAGTTATAGGCATTGTCATCTATTTGGAGAACTTCAATAGAAAGAATCGATGGATCACCATGACCTGTGCTATGGAAGCAAACTGATAAGCTTGAGTCCTGGACAAAAACCAAAGCTTCCGCAAATGTCTTCTCATCATCACTGCTCCAGCCCAAAAGCAAAGAACTGAACAGAGTGCCCTCAACAGAAACATCAAAAATTGGCTCACTGTCCAGATTAGGATTGTCCAGTAAGGCAAAGAAAAGCCTAACTTGATAGTGCCCATTGGGAACATTGTTGATGATGTAGCAATTTTCAGGGCCATCAGATAGCGGGAAATATCGAAGCGTTTTCAGCGGCGGGATGATAAAGCTTGGGCGAGTGGCATTTGCAAACCTGCCTCCGCTATAACCAAAGTCTCTGTACCACAATGTGTTCGTAGGCGCCGTGCGGACATCATCAAAGCTTCCACAGCTTATACGGAGGGTAAACGGTTCTGAAAATAAACATGCATTTAGAACTACGAAGAAGTTTAACCAAGTAAATCGATGTACCACGTGAGTTAAATAGACAGAGTGAGAATTCCTCTGAAAGCGTACTGTAAGGAAGGTACTAGCTTCCAATTTAGTCCTATCTCAGTTTCACATGCCACCTTCCTGTTTAGTCCTAGCTTGAGCAAGCTTTGTCTTAAAGATGGCAAAATTAGCCAATATATGCACATGGCAGCAAGAAAGAAAAAAAAAAGCACTACTGCTTACAAGTAGTAGAAAAGAAGCCAATATCAGCTGAATGAACACAAAAGTTTCTGTCCCCTCTTCTGTCAGTGGGACAACACAAAATGGGTAAGACTCAGTTCTTCCATCTCACCAATGGCCCCAAATGCAAGAGGCATGGGTGGTACTCGCCACAGGAAGCTAAACACAGATGGATATTCCAGGAAAGCTTCAGGCCTGGTCCAGCCTGGGGACCAGACAACAACGGATTTGGCCAAGGATGCAAACACCAAGGAGCAAAAAATCCAATAATCAGGGTGAGATTTTCCTCTCTTTCTTGCAAGGAATTGGAGGAACCTAGACCTACTGGATTTCGAGATAAGAAGGAAAAATGAAAAAACAAGATAAACACAAATTTTTTAATTTAAAAAAAAGCAAGAACTTGTCAGCCAATATACCGCGTTTAGCAAGATTTCAGCAGGGTGAGTGGCCAAATCTCAACCTAGACGGAAGCAAGAAAGCTCACCTTTGCTAAGATCAGCGGCAACGACAGCAAGGGCAGCCGGCGACGCGGAGACGACGAGGAGCCACAGCCGCAGCCGCAGCACGGCAGGAGATCTCTGCCGCATTGCGCGCACCTCCATCGCCCTCTTTCTTTCACTAGCTCTCGAAGTAAGAACCTCCTTTTTTCCTTTGGCTTTGGACAAGATAGGATTTCTTTTCGCCTTATTAGAGCGCGCTGAAAAATTGCACGTATTTACGGAAGAAGCTCAATGCCGGCACAAATCTGAACGGCGCCTTGCTCCTTTTCTCTGCAGCCTGTGACTGAGAGAAAGGATCAATCGAAATGAGCTGTCTGGATTTGGGAGCAGGAATGACTGATGAGAGGAGCAATGGCGATTAGACGGAGCTAAACATGGTTGGTTGTAGTAGTAATGGAGACAGGAGACGATGTGGTCACAGGATCTCTTCTTTTTTTTCCCTTCTGCTGCTGCTACTTATTTTGTTTAGGGCGCAGGGGTTCTAGTGGAGCTGCAGAAGAGTTGCGTTGGAGCTGCTCACGTTGTTCTCGGACCTTGATTAACGATGACGACTCACGAGCCACCACCCGACACAAGGATTTGAAAAAGAAGTGCACGGATTGTCCAGGCTGTGAGAATGAATGTCCAGCCCTGATTTAAAATAGAAGACACGGGATGGCGGAAGTGCCAGGACGTGGCTCGGGATTCAAGCTAAACAACCCAGAAAAAAATTATCCAAGTTGGATTGGATTGGCAGGCTAATTCTTGAGCAAACTTTGTGCTCCAAATAGGGGGGAAAAACTTCTGCGTTGTTCAGCGGTAATGGTACTCCCACTCCAAAAGAGATGCCCGAATCTAGCCGGACGCGAAGCTGCCAAAGCTGGTTTCGATGGGTCACGTGCGAACAGGACAGCGGGAGCGGGACAGACAGGCAAGGAGCTGACGGATCCGCGGACCCGCATGCGGCTTTCGACCGGCGCCGCTCGCGGCTGCGGCCGGGTGGAGGGGTTGGCTTGGCTGTGCCTGCCGGGCCGCTGATGGCGCCCGTCTTCGCCGCGGCCCCAGCAGCCGGTCGTTGCGGCGAGTTATGCGCGGTCGAATCAGGCGCCGGGCCGTGCGGTGTCGTGCGCCCCATGACTTCACGGAGGACCCAGAGATAATAGAGATGGTGGGGACTGGCTGGGGGGTGGAGTGGCGCCAGTTGGACGCGGGGCGGTAAATCTCGTTTGCATCTCCTCAGCATTCCGCCCCCACTTTGTTTGTCTTCAATATAAATGAGGATGGATAAAAGAGAGGTAGAACCTTTTATCATTTAGGATGTAGTAGCCTACAAACGATAAGAACTAAAGCGTACTCCTATTTTCTGTATCAGTTAACTAAATCGGCAGCACAAATGGCCTGGATCGCACATTAAACACTTGGATTGTCACAACCTCCCATCCAACTCCACTGCCAGATACATGCGGAAATGCCTTGCTGCCCTACCCATGTGCACATCTCGAGCCTCAAACAACACCTGCAGGGCGCAGACAATATTTGCCTGCAGCTGGGACAGCAGCGTGTTCATGAAGAGGTGTGTACGTGCCACACCAGCAAGGCATCACCAACTGCGGGTATTCAGTGAGAAAACGTATCAACTCGCACCAGCAAGGAATCAACTGCAGGCATTTAGTGAAGAAAAAAAACGCGTCGACTCTCACTGTTAAGACACCCTTTGTACACCGCTCAGGCCAAAGGAGCAGGACTGAAATACTGGTAGCAGGCAAAGGCGTGCGAGTATGCGACAGTGAAGCATGGGCAGCCAAGGACCATTTCTCCGTGGGATGCTTGATACAACAGTTCGTACAACACAAGACTCTTGGAATCAATAACATAAAACTTTTCTACAGTCATGTTGATAGCTTTCGCACGGTTGCAGCCTCACCTTATTGCATCTCAATTCCCACCTATAAGCATGCAAGGAACGCAGAACCGATAAATTGATCGCACAAAAACTAGATTTTCTATACAAAAGATAGAGGTTGTTGTGATACCTTGTATACACGGAGCTACCTACTTGTTACCTATATGGTACAAAGCCCTCAACTAAGCTGGCGGTAGGGAGCGCCTGCAAGTTGGGCACTCCATCTTGATGTCCATCCATCGTTGTAAACAACCTGAGTGAAATATATGCTCACAAGGTGCAACCTACAGGAGAGAGGACAGTGAGTGCCCAGTAATAACTGTCAGAAAAGTCAATGCCAGAAATATTTCCACAATTACCATGTATTCACTTGTCCTTTGGGTAAGATCGATTGTAGTCATGCAAATGACACAATCTATAGGCTGATTCGTGCTATCCTCTACCTTCCTGTGGTAGCAGTATTTCTCAGGGAGGATCTGAAAAACAGTAGGGAGTGCACGCAGCAGATTAATTATTAAATAGTAGAAAATGATACATGGCAACACATCTAGAGTGGTTACTAAAACAGATTTTGGAGGAAAGGAGTCACTGCATGTCTGCATCAATGGTAACTAGTATGCATCTATGATATAGTGGAGCAGAATTACCTGGCGAGGAATAAAGCAGCGAGAACCAAGATAGTGCTGAAGCATAAGCACTGCTGCTTGGGCACCCATGAATACTGTAACAGCTATGCACCATTTCTTGTCGGGCTCAATGCGCATGAAGTTATTAGGGCAACCAAATATGTACAACGGAATAGCAAGGCGGGTAACTGTCATGCCTAATATATACTGAGGGTGCAGAGGTTTCCTTGTATCCTTGATGACATTTGTGACAATTTGAGGTACCCAAAAGGAGTACATTAGGAGAAGAAGTGGGCGTAAGAAATTGTGCAGCTCATACACAAGAAGGATTCCTCCCAAAAGAATACCATCTGCAGAACACAAAGCAAATTAACCTTCAAGTTGATAGGAAGCAAAAGGTGAGCACTTATGCATATACAGATATACTGAATAATGACATATATACTAATACAGAAATATACATGAAGTTTCGATTTAACAGAGGAAATTATTCTCTAAGGGCTCCAACAGATCAGGCATCTATTGATTGCAAGTATCTGGTAGTATAGTACTTGCCAACCATCTTACACTTGAGTAGCATCTCACTTTCCATTTACATGCAGCAAGGTAACTGGGACAAAAACGTCATGTTGCCCACAAGAACCAGCTAACAGGAGAAGGTTTTACCAAGTAACCGCAGATTGATTGCACATGTAAGTTCTAAAGCAACAGATATATGGCAAGAAGCATGCTGCTGCACTGTATGCAAGCTATGTAGATTGGAATTGATTGACCTTAGTATAGTTAGTACTTACAAAAGCGGCTGTAAAGGACAGACAGCTCTCGTCTCATTATCTCCCATCCTTCTCCACTGTTTAAAGGCCTACTTGCTTTCCATATGGCGAGAAGGTACCTCATTTCAAAAATCGAAAAAACCACAAATTTGAAGAATGCAGCCGTTGCAAAGGCGTTAAAGAGCGACTCTGTAGAAAGTTAATCATGTAAGATTGTAAGAAGAATGTAAGCTGAAATAAATTTAAAAAATTCACAGGGCTGACATTGGCAGAAATTAGAAAATAAAATGGTGCGATTCAATTATAGTCACAGTACAGAAGCGTCAATTAAGAAAAGGCAGACGGATAGTTAATATTATGGTGGAAGAAGTACTTTGGACACCTCCACCCCCACCCCACCCACCCGACTCTTCGGAAGTCCAAGTTTCCCTGAATTGAAATAACGGATTTTTTTTTTTTGCTCCCACATCTTTTGAAGGCGGTTTTGGCTGACGCGGCACCACGTATGATGGGTAATGTGGTGCCACGTCAGCCATGAGGAGGGGGGTTAAATATTAAATTAGTTCTATCTCCTTTCTAAAACCATGCTCTATCTTCTAATGCCTAGCCTGGAGGTATTAAGGTATTCTAAAGATCTTAAGTTCTGGTAAATAATAGAGATCTCTAAATAATAGGCAGGAACTGAAGAATGAGAAGAATAAAGTCTCTACTCCTTAAAGCAGGAGTGGTCGTGCGTCTTCGTGCGTCGCGCGGAGCGCTCGGCGCGCAGCGCGCAAAGAGGTGGGCTGCCAGCGCGATTTTGGGCCTCCATCCCGATCCAATGCGACGAGTTGTTCGTGCGTCGTCCTCCTGCGCCGCGCTGACGCTACGCAGCTTCCCACCATCCCGCTCGCAAAAATCTCAACTCCTTCCCCACGTCGCTGCGCCCCCACCTCGTTCCCCCACTTCGCAGCGCCCCACGCCCCCACCTCCTTCCCCCAACACCGCGGCCGTGGCTGTGAGAGGCTGCCGGCGGGGCGGAGGCTAGCGCGGCGCCACGAAGCCGGTCGTCGGAAGAGGTGGCACGGCCGCGCAAGGCCAGCGGCAAGGCGCCGGTTCCTGTTGCGGCGCCGCAGGATGCTAGGGCCGGATCCTCCGCCGGGCCCTCGATCCGTCGCCGCTGGGGCCGGATCCGCTGCTGCTCCTCGATCCGGCCTTGTGGGATTGCGCGGCGGCGATGGAAGACCCGGGGGCGCGGGCCGGCGGAAGCAGAGGAGGCCGGCATCGGAGGAGTCCGACAAGAGGAAGAAGCGAGCGGAGGCGACCGCGGCCGCGCGAGGCAGCCGGCGGGGTGGAGGCGAGCGCGGCACCGCGAAGTTGGCCTCACATGGCCTCCACGGCCACCAGGAAGTCCTCGACCTGGGAGCGCAGAACGTCGTCGAGCCACCTCCCGCTGTTGGCACCGCAGCCGGACGCTGCGAGCACCTCGAAGGCACCGGACGAGCAGGTCCGCGGCGAATGCCGGGCAGCGCTGCAGCACCTCCGCACAAATCGCTGATGCAAGGAAGGCGGAGAGAGTGCGGCCGCCGGCGTAGGGAAGGTGGAGCCGGGGCACAAATCGGCTTCGCGGCTGCAGGCAGAGCCTGACTGCGAGCCGCTGGTGGTATGCGTGCTCCGAGGTGGAGCCACCAGGCTGCGACTTTAATCTTTGTCTCACATCTCATTTTGTTGGACTGCAACCTTGATCATCTGCTCCCATCTCCTTTTTTGGATTCATCCTCCCTGCGGGGCTGGTTCCAATCTGTATTTTCCCTTTTTGATTTGTTTTCCCCCAACTACAAACGTTGCTTGGACTGTATTGTTGGATCGAAGGAGGAGACCGGGGTGGTGACCACTAGCCCTGCTGCATCATCTCCGCCATACAGTCTGACCTTTGCCACAACCCACTTCCCTCCAAAGGATGTTGATGTTGTGGCAGAGCACCTTGGTCAGCCGAGATTAGCTAGAGCGGCAAGCGGTTCTACCTCTACATCTACTCTAACGAGAGGTACTTTGGGTGGTATAGGGCTCTCGCTACTGCTGGGAGCCTGGGACAACCATAACACGATGATGCAGAGGGAGACCTTCTGTCTCCATTAGGATGACACACCCCTGCGTTCTTGATGGATGCTACCAGTACTTCGTTTCTTGTATTGTTGGCTACAACATTTGATCAATTCTAGGCCCCAAATCCTTGCATTCTCACATTATGATTAATTAAGCTTGCAATCCTTCCCAATTTCTTTGCGTTGACTAGAGGCTTTTATGAATAGATTGATTGTTAAGATCAATATGAGGTGTGCCTTGAAATGGTGAATACATGTGTCAAATCAATACGTAGGAAAGGCGAATTCAGCAAACTTGGTCAAATTGTATTTATTTTAACCAGTATAAAAACAGGATCATTTTGTTTGCCATGCTCAACTGCACACTCCCTGTATGTTCTGAAAATGTCTTTCCAGTCCCAAATGGTGAGTTACTTATTGATTTTAAATAATGTATTTAACGATATGATCAATCTGCCATTCAATTTAGGCGTCACTAGACGCTGCTGCTAATGCTCCCCTGTGACTTCAGCCATCGTCATCGGCGGCACTGGAGAACTGCCGCTACTGCTGCTGCAAGCAGGCAAGCAGCGGGAGACAGCACCAGTGGCAGCGCACCAGCAGCAGCTGCACCGATGACTAATCCTGTAATCCATCCATACCTTCTTACTTATAGTTGCACTACTTGTGTTTCACTGGCAAATGGATGGCCTCTTACTATTTAGTTCCATTGCAATGTTTCTAGCATTGAATGGCCCATGTTTGTATGAATATCTTGGATGAAATTGCATTGTACTATACCTTGCCGTTTTAGTTTCTAAATTCCAATTTAAAATATGTAAATTGTCTGAAAATACAGGTTTATGTTTGGTATATATAGAGATATTTTTCAATGGTTAAGTTCTTGATGGTGTTACAGCTTCAAGGATCAAATTTTGCAAGGGATGGAGAAGTGATTCATAGCTGGCCTGGGTGGGTGCACTAGAGTTTGTAGCTGACCTAAAATTATTTTATGTCTAGAACTATTAAGTTTTTAGGATGTGGGAGTTTATAGTTTACTGAAACTTTTACAGAGAATTAGAGATGGAACATTTTGAACAAGGAGCGGGGCTGGATGGAGCACATAAAGGATGAAATGACATTGCGGCTGTCGTCACTCCTTTATGCTAGGGATTAGTTTAGGTGTAAGTGCTAAGTAAGTAAGTAGTCTACTTCTCCTTGCCGTCACTTAATTTGGACCTAGCTTGGCCAGAATTTTATTTGAACATTATGTGTTTTGTGGTTCTTTTAGATTTAGAGTTTAGTGATTTAACTTCCTCCTACCGATGTTAGATTACTGTATGTAGTTGGACATATGGTTCCAGTTATACATGGATTATGCTCCATTTTTCCATGGTTTTTTAACATATCATTCTATGTCCTGTTCCTCGATGCAATTGTTCTGGGGACTTGGCTTCTTATTGGTCGACAAAGCATTGCCAAGAAAAAAGACGTTATTACCAAGGTAGTTACATGTTCCGTAGCAAGGCACGGGTATTCTGCTAGTAACTCTCTGAATAGCTACTTTTCTTGCTTATGTTTCCTGATCAATAGAAAAGAATTGCACTCCTCAAGTTCAAGGCCTTAGAGTCTTAACGCTTTTATTTGACTGCATGATTTTTTTTTCAGTGGACGTTAAAAAAATGCTAGTCATACCTGTGGGCCCCATGCCATGTGTATGCTGAGGTGGCGCTGAGATGTGCGCCACGGTGGCAAAACCACCATCCAACCGCCCAGGGGGTGATTTGTCCGGTTTTGCAAAGTTCAGGGTGCAAGAAATCCAGATTTTCAGTTGAGGGTCGTATGTGTCCTACCCTTTAGAGTCCTAGGGGGTTATATAGACTTTTTCCTATCTAAATAGAATCAATCAATCTAGGACATCGATGTCCTCCAGATCATTTCAAGGCCTATCGGACTAAATAGAAATAAAACTATAAAAATCATATACAGAAAAAAACATCCCCTGCCTTGGGTGATATGGATTCAATCAAAACCTTCATTTAGGAAGGAGAACATAACCAGTTTCGTGAGCCAAATAAATGGTTTTTTAGATGAGGGGAAACTTGGACTGCACGAAGAGTTGGGGGGGGTCAATATTATAGAAAATATAACCATGTACAGCCCACAAATCCTTAGACAAATAAATGAGATCCTACTAGGTCATGTTTTAGTTTAGAACGAAAAGACATAGAAGCATTAGCAGATGTCAGATCGGAGAACAGAGATAAAAGAGCACAAACAAATTATGCAACTCATAGGACTCACCAACCAATATCCCAGCGGTAAGGTGAAGTAGACAGAGATATGCATCCATGATAGCTTGTTGGCCAATCATTAAAATAGAAACCTTAGCAGCTCCCTGCAGAAAATACATAAGCGCCTCAACCAAATGAGCTTGGAAGACATCCAATTAGGTGCTTGTCTTTATTAAATGCTTCTCAAAGGGAAAAAGAATGCTTACGGATTGAGTGTTGCTATGCTCCATTTGTCTAATTAGCAGCAAAACTTGAAGGAAAGAGATCTATCATACCCCAGTTAAAGAATTCACAGACCAGGCAAACCAATAAAGATAAAATCAACAAAAAGAAGAAAGAAAGAACCACATAGGATACAAAAGTGACCATCAGTGTGTAGTTGACTGCTTTGTTGTAATAAACTTCAACATTCAAAGAAGTTGCATTTAATAAGATCGGGGAGAAGCACTCTCCATCATCATCAACGGCTGGACCCTCCATCAAACCCTCCAGCCGGTACTTCTCATGCTCTCCATCTGGTTGAACAAAATGTTTGGCCAAAGCAGTTACTAATTTATCTCAAACTGAAAGCCAAGAAATTACCAACCTGAAAGCCTCACCATATGCAAATTAAGATGAAGCACAATAAATTGACAATAGAAGATGAATTTAGCAATAAAGTAATGAAATTATGTACCATTTGGATTAGATGACACACGAACCACCTTAGCAGCTATTTCTGTGTTACAGTGTTTCTCCATGTCATATGTGAGAGCTGATAAGGAAGAAATAACACACATCAAAACCTGTAGCAGGCAGTGTATACGAGAGAGAGAATTCAGTATTGGACACTGGAATTATAACTGCTTCGCTCTATGACCCTGAAATTTTTATCTAGCCTTCCTTATTTCAAACTGAGTCAATCTTTCATGCCCTATACGACACTGCCGTCCCTTTGGCCATTAAGTGCAACTTGAAAAGACACTTTTAACCCTTCGGTAGCAAGCAGCATGTTTGGCCCTCAGGTCGCCCGCCACAAACTCACAGGCCCCACACCATCCACCTCCACGATGCTGCACCTAGGGCACCTTAGTCACCTCCTCATCTATGGCTAATGGTCCTTCAGACCTTAGCAACTCCTCACTTGATCTACCTGGCATACATTCTGGACAGCTGTATATGCAGAGCACTGTGGTCCAGCCCCCTGCTCCACCAATCACTCTGTCACTTGCTTCCCAACCTCATTCCATGTTGCCATCTGCCGGTGTGGGTTCAGCAGTGCGCCCAGCACATACAAGTCAGCAGCCCAGCATGGCCGAGGAACCTGTAGGGCTCCACACTGGACTCCATGCGCTGAGCCACAGCCCACAGGCCATGGCCGTGATGCAGAATATCTCCTTGGCACAGTCAAAGAGGCCCGTGTGGCTGTGGGCAGTGAGCACACAAATGGTCAGTTGGTCACCTTGTTGGGGCACACTCCTTCCACCTGCATCTCGCTCAACAGGTCGATGACCTCCCTGCAGTGGCTGTGGTCCGAGAGCCCCCAAGATCATGGCTGTGTAGGCGAACATGCCCAGCTGCTGTGTGGTGACAAAATACATGCCTCGCCATGTCCAGGCTCCCGCACAAGGCATACATGTCCACGAGTGCTGATGCCACTATGCCATCCATCGTCCCATGAACTTTTCTGAACAGGCAGCAACGAAGGAGAGCCCACCTGCCCTTTTCCCGCGCCCTGCAGGAGGTCAACATTGCGTTCACTCCAGGAGACGATGTCCCTGTGGAGCGTTCTGTCGAACAAACATGTGCTTCACCCACCTAGCCAGCCTTGGCACAGACCATAACGAGCGCCATCCTTGTGGAAGCATTCTATCAAACAAAGCATGCGCTTCACCCACCTGGACGGCCTTGGCGCACAGCACGCCGACTGTGCAAGATGAAAGGGTGTCGCCAAAAAGGCGGCAGACATAAACGTAGGAGGCTGTGGGGGGCATATAGGCAAGGTTAAGGTCATTTGTGACATGCACATGGGCATTTGAGATGACGATGGCAAGGGTGTGGAGAGAGGAGACAAGGCGCACCACGGAGCCTAGAGATGCTGATCCTAATGAATCGGCAACAGCTGTGAGGATGAGGCAGAGGAGCCAGCGGGTGAGGAAGCAGTCGACGAGGAGCAAGAATAAGGTGAGAATGTGCAAGTGCACCTGCCTGCATAGCAGTTGTGGCACCACCAGCGTCAGCAAGGTTTGTGGCAGTCAGGCAAGGGCATTTTGGTCCACGTATCAAAAACCAAACATAACTCAAGGAAAAAATGACAATATGCTGTAACAGAATGGACAGCAGTGTCATATAGGGCATAAAAGATAGATTTGGTGTGTAGGCTGTAACGGTATGGGGCATAAGAGGTAAATTTGGTGTGAAATAAGGCAGCTAAAATTTATATAATATTAGGGTCATGGAGGGAAGCACTTATTATTCCAATGCCAAAATAGGGAATTATCTCTATATAATGTCGAGTGTACAATTTGAATCTTACAATTCTTCCTTCTGTTCTTCTCCTCAGATGATTCTTGGAACACTTGGGATGAGAAAATCCGCAGCTGTTACAAATCAACCGGATAAGAGAATATTTCATAAGCATGTGCATTGATTGTAAGAGATCTTGGTACATGTACACATACATGCACATCTGAAGACAACTAATGCAAAAATATGATGGATAGCAGGAAGCTTGTGAAAGCTCAGGAAGCAATATAGAATTCTGTATGATACATGATGAAATAATAGCCATGCTCTGATCAACAACAAAATAAGCCAAAATTCATGAGCTTACCAAATGGTATGGATTTGACAAAAAGTAATCCTCTTCTTGAAGGGGCTCACCATCTGCACCACTAAAAAAGGACAAAAACCATTGAGCTATATCATCTGACAAAAGGAGGACGTCCAAATATATAAATTTAACCAAAAAAACTTTTTCCCAAAAACAAAATGCAAAAGAACTTCAGTTACAAAGAGAAATAAGACAGCTACCTGTTTGCTACCATGCGAAGTTGTCTAAAAGGCCATATGTACACTCCTTCTAACCTTATTTGAGCCACTCCACGATCGTGGGCATTGTCAATGACATCATGGAATGTAACCGATCCCTGTCAATCCGTAGTATGGAACATAACCACTAATCAGTAGATCATGCACAGGAAAAAGATCGAACTCGCAACATCCAGGATCATAATTAATTAAAAAAGTGCCATTTATTTACTCTAACCCTAAACTGGAGCAAACTGCATACAAAAAAGGCCATGCTTGCAATAGCATTCATGAATTATAGCTACACTTACACAAATTGGTCATGAAACAGACACCTGATTTCTTTCATATGGACTTGGCTAGAATGACAAAGTAAAGGGAGGTATGGCCCAAGGCATGGTGTGGTAGCGGTTTTCTTTTTCAAAGGTAGTATAGTAAGGAAGGAGATAGATCTACCTGAACATAATGCACCCCACTTATCTTTGTTGGAGTGCTCAACAATTCCAGAACAGAAT
The DNA here is from genome assembly GCA_030272315.1 of Paspalum vaginatum. Taxonomy (NCBI): domain Eukaryota; kingdom Viridiplantae; phylum Streptophyta; class Magnoliopsida; order Poales; family Poaceae; genus Paspalum; species Paspalum vaginatum. The sequence goes on along the minus strand of CM059013.1, from coordinate 6,817,408 downwards.
CACCTTTAGATTTCACAAACTCAAGAAACCTAGATGAACCGTTTGTGGCACCAGCGAAGGTCCAGCTCCCTAACCATGAAATGTGATGCTATTAAATAAATTGCACCAATAGTCCAATTCTGACACGAATCAATATATATAACAAAAAACAAGAACAGGGCAAGTTTGGGGTGGGGAGGAGGAAGTTATATGCACTTTATTAAGGAAATAAGGCTATTTGAAAATTATGGTAAATGGGAACAGTACACAAACATTGTGTCACGAGATCACATAATACATGCATCTGATCCAAACATTGCATCACATGATCACATAATGCGTGCATCTGATTCATAAAGGTTGGTAAGGTTACTTTTGCTCAGAGTGATAAGCATGTGGCTATGGCTTTGATCTTTTTCTGAAGTCATTACAGCATAATATTGAAGAAAATGTTAATGATTTCAATGAGTAAGTAGATTCCAAGATATAGTACAGCAGAACACATTACATTGGTCACACAGAAGTCTACTAAACAAGGAGGGGGGGAAGGAAAGGATACGATTTCGAAATACATGGCAATGGTACTAAGAATAAGATTTTAACATCCTTAAGTGTATGGAATAGCCAAAATAAAATAAATATACTTTGGTTCCTTAAGAACAAAATCAGTAAACCAAAAGAAATAGATCCTAGATCCTAAAACTGGAGGACTTTGATACTATGAACTCTTAAGTAGTAAAGGACACACTCTTATGCTTTAAGTGGTATATCTGACTATCCGTCCACCAGCCAATTCTTTTGGTGGCCCTTTGTTGGGTTTGATGGCCTACACAATTTACTTGGCACAGAAAAGCATTGTTGTTGTATTTGTCTACCAGCCAACATGGCATATCTAATTTCTGGGAACCTGAAGGTAGGCAACCATCCTCATTTATGCAGTTAAAATACAAGGTCATTCACATTGAGTACTGAACAGGAAACACAAGCTAGCTAAATACTGACATAATTTTAAGCGAAAGGGAACTCAAACACAAGTACAGCATAGCCATCAAAAAAATATGGAAATAGCAGAGGTTACCTTTATATGTTCCCGTAATATTCCATGAATATGGGCCTATGTCATTCTCATCCCTTTTGAAGAAGGCATGCTGCACAAACACACAAATCAAAAGCAACTAGCTAGGTCACAAACATACTAATAGAGTTGGTAGTTCCGGAGCAATAGATGATGCTAGTTCTCTCAGGACTACAATCAGCTAACATCCCTACCACAAGAAATGGAAGACAACCAACCAACGCTGGCATTCAACTAACTCCTACTCATCATTCAAAAGAAGAAATGTCACGAGCATTTGGGTACACCCAACTCCCTAGACTCTCTAGGAGCGCTTGGGTCCATTCATACAGTCAATTGAACCCATAGGTTAGATAGTAGAAAGGGCTAAGTCGATTCCCAACCTAGACTTTTGGCTTTGCAGCATCAGACTCAACAGTCGGTTCCTAATTGTAGCCATATAACCGCAGGCCAAAGGGAATGGTCTCAAGCGCGAGTCCCCAAAATGACACCCGCCATAGCATAATAATTAAGCCAAAACTCAAAACCAATCATCTTCCTCATCTCGTCTACTCCGATTGCTCAACCCTAAGCTGTCAATTCACATAAAACCCCTTGACGGCTGTTAAAGCAAAAATGGTGGGGGAAAGGACTTCCAACCCTATCAATCCCAAGTCCGGCAGCACCGTACTCACCTCATCGCCCCACGAGCCGGCCGACGCGGCGGCTCCGGCGGACGCGACGTGCTCCCGGAGCGGCCGCAGCGCCGCGGCCAGCGGCGGGGCCAGGGCGATGCCGACCAGCACGAGCCCCACCAAAGCGGCCCTCGTCAAGGTGCCGCTACTGGCGGCAGCGGCAGGACCCATCTGTCTCCACCCGATATACAACACCACGAGAGCGCTCGCAGCCCTCACGCCGACGCGGGGGCTACCATGCGGACCCGCGGCGAGCGGGCAGGCAACTGGTATGCGGTCGGCGCGGGGGTGTTGACTGGGTTCTGTGAAGCGCTAAGCCTAGGATGGGGGGACGAAGAAGCAGGCGGAGGAGGGGGAACCGGCGAACGGGGCCGCGGCCCGCGGGGGAGGTAGGTCAAACGGGCGGGCGGAGAGGTTGGGGGAGGTGACGGCGGAGGGGAGAGGGGAGGACGGTGACTTCTGTTTCTCGGCGGACGGACGCCAAGCAACGAGCCAACGCTTGCGCGTGGGGGATTTCCGCCTTCCGTGTGGTGGGGGGTGGTTGGTGCTGAGGGCGGCGGGGCTGGAGACGGGCTGGAGTGGGAGCAGCTCCGGGCCCGCATGTCCGCGACGGGAGAGGTTGGGCCGCCTGTCATTGAGCGCGTTTATTCATAGCATCATGGAGACATTCAAAAGTTCCCGCAAACAGCGCCGAGAATCAGAAGAAGAAGGCGTCTTTGTTGGACTCTGCTAGTGCTAGATCACTAGAGCAGATGATGTCACAAAAACAGGGATCACTAGAGCAGAGCAGACGTGCCCAACAAACAAATGAAACTATGGGTAACAAATCAGAATTCAGAAATGCATAGTGGGCATTCTTGGATTTCGGCCAACCCAAGCCATGCTAAATATTGGTCGTTGACCACTGGCAGGAGCTGTGATTGGTTCGCCGCCGTTTTTTGGCCGGCCGAAGCTACCTACCTCAGATGTAAGTTCATTTTCCTCTATCAAATCGTGGCCAATCTTGGGCGGCCGATTTCACCGCCCCGATTTGGCCGGCCGACGTGTTGGCAACGGCAGCTGGGTGCTACATCCAAACACACCCAGTGTGTCCATATGCTGCTGGGTAGTCCAATAGGAGACCCAAAGCAGTACACAATTGGCCAATTCAATATACTACTTCCTACCATTAATTTTGAACTTAAAATATCATATACTAACGATTCAGAGGGAGTAGAAAACAAATGTCTATGACATTCAACAAATGCTCTTGTATGGACCACAAATCTGTTTTCACAGTGTTGTTTAAAATACATAATTTTACAATATCATTTAACCCTCGTTTACTTGTTATGGAATTTGAAAAATCCCCCTAAATTAAAAATGGACAAACCACCTTTTTGCAACTAGTAAAAAAGTTGTTTAAGCTATTTTAGTTCAAAAATTCAAGTAAACACAACATAAAGGTTTTTAAATCATAAACCGTTGTTTATATCAAAGCCCTAAACTGGTGTTTTTTTCATGATTATGTTTATATTTCTCGTTACTCGATATATCTCAATTTTCTTTAGATTTTTGGAGATGTTTTTCGTGTTTTAAAAATCTTATGTGATGTTTACCTGAAACCACCCTCAAAGCCGTTTTTAGCTACTGCAGGGGTAGTTTGTCAATTTTAAAAGTTGATGGATGCAGGATATCTTGTGTCTTGTGCTCCTGAGGGTTTTTTCAAAATTCAAACTACATGATTCTGGGGGGCGGGGGGGGGGGGGGCAGACCTTACTCTTTCACAACTTGTCTCAGCAATATCATGTTTGTATGTAACTCTATTGAAAATGTCTCAAACCATGGTATTTTTAGTGAAAATATGCAAGAAACAAGCCAAAGCCATAATAACTTTGGGAGTGGAGTTTGGCATACTCCAAAAATGCCATTGCATAAATTTTAAAGCACATTTTTTTTGTAAAACTCTACCAACCACCTAATGATATAAAATACTATAGTATTCCTATAAACCATGTATTGCTTAGAAATCTTAAAAAATGCTATGCTTTTTTTACATGCTCTACTTCTAAGGCATTTGCTTCGCTAACCAGTCTGCATTGAGGATGATTTTTTGGTCTGCAAAATGCCACACGTGACCCCCAATTTGGATTTGCCTCTCTCCAGTCTCCATGCATTACCCTTTTGTGGGCATTTAGGCCCCTACGGTACGTTTCGCTGGTTAATCAATGGCAATTGTCTAGTTTAACTATGAGTTTGTAGATGAAAGGTTATGGATATACTACATAATGCACATTGGTTATGGCGCCAACAATAAGCCGTACACTTATAGGAGTCATTCAAGCTTCAACTTGTTCATCAACACTCTAAGATTGAGAGCTAGGATCATTGAGCTTGTGTGCGCCCACTTAAGTGTGTGAGGATTAGTACGTAGTACGGAGTATGGTAGAGCAAGATCATGAGTCGTGCTTCCCATTCTTGCCGGTTGTCTTTTGGTTGTAGTACCTCCAACTTCTGCAATCAGTGGTTTGCCACACTTTTAAATGAAAATTGTGGGCATCTTGCTTGCCGCATTTCATTCAAAAAAAAAAAAAAAGCTAGATCATGTGCTGTTGATAATGCACAAGTCCCAGGTCCTCATTCGGTCGTAACTACCAGCAGTCGGCTCGATCTATGCTGTGTGCAGTACTACGAGATCGAGTGTTTGACCGTGCATATGCTACGCGACGTAGTTGGCCTTCTCCTCCTGCATGGCGTCGACGAGCTTGGACCACTTGGTGCGGACGGTGATGACGAGCAGCGCGCAGGCCTGGCAGGTGAGGCCGCAGATGAGCCCCGCCCAGAGGCCTCTGGTGCGCATGTCGAGCTTGAAGGCGAACAGGACGGCCAGCGGCATGCCGACGAAGTAGAACGCCACGAGGTTGGTGACCGCCGCCACGTGCTGCCACCCGCATCCCCTCGCGACGCCTGACAGGACGCCCTGCGCGGAGTCGAGCACGATGGAGACCATCATGAGCGGCGTGATGGCCGCGAACTCCGACGCGATCGTCGCGCTCCCGCTGAAGAGGCCCGCCCACAGGCCGTGGCCGGACGCCAGCAGCACCACGAAGGTGACGGCCAGGAACACCGACAGCTTCATCGTCACCGACACCGCGTTCTTCGCCCGCTCCACGTTGCCCGCGCCGATCTCGTTCGACACCCGCGTGCTGCGTTACATTTGCATGAGGGTTCAGAACTTCAGATTTCAAAAGCTGCATGGAGTGCCCCGTCAACTGAAGAAGCTGATGATCAAGAACACTACGCGTGTGTTCAAAAGTGATCTAGCGGCAGGCCCAGCACCAAGCAATATGTAATTAACGAATGAACGCACCTCACGGCGGCGCTGAACCCGTACGTGATCATGTACGCGATCGCCTCCGTGCTAACGCTGCAGAGTACATTTTAAGGGCCGATCAAGGTGTCAGTTTCAGTTCGATTCAAGACGAAAGAAGCTCCAGCGGTGTAGAGATTGACAGTGCAGACACATCATAGTATCATACCACATGGCGATCAGCGACGTGCTCACTGTGGAATTGGGGAGCAGGCCGGCGATCAAGACCAGGAGCTCGAACGCCCAGTACTCCAAGCTGCAATGCAGTCAAAACAAAATGGAGAGCGCGTTATATATACTACACACGACCATGCACATCATCGCCCGAACAACGAAAGCTAGCCTCTCTTGGCAACACTGGTACAGGTACACAGCAGACACTCACCAGACCATGACGGCGGACGGCGTGGCCAACTTCACGGTGGGCAGCACGTACTTGAAGGCGTCAGCGGAGAGCCCCTTCCACGTCTCGCCGCAGGCCTCGGAGCGCAGCACGTAGGCTAGCAGCATGAGGCAGGAGACCAAGAAGGTGGCGGAGACGGCGGCGGAGGCGCCCGCGATGCCCAGGCCGAGCACGTTCACCAGGAGGTGCGCCAGCGCGACGTGGAGCGCGAAGGGGGCCACGGAGCAGACGACGAGCGGGAGCACCACGGACTGCGTCTGCAGGTACCGGAGCAGGCACTGCACGAAGGAGAAGGCGAAGAGGCCCGGGATCTGGCACCGCACGAACGCCGCGGCGGCGCGGGACACCTCGGGGTCCTGACGCAGGAACACCAGCACCGGCTCCGTGAAGCACCACAGCGCGGAGATGAGCACGGAGACGACGAGCGACATGATGAGCGACGACTGCAGGTACAGGCCAAGCATGCGGTACAGACGCGCGCCGTACGCCTGGCCGCACAGCGTCTCCAGGGCGCCGCTCAGGCCGGTCTGGGAAAAATAAACAGCAATGCAAGCATGCATCGGTCATTGGAATTTCCATGGAATGATGGAACACGCAACTACGTCGAACTCTTAACCTACGTATCCCAGTAGCGGCATTCTCCATGTGGCGGTATGTGTATAGAACCACTTCTGGACCGCTTAAACTTATAAAGAAGTTGAGTTGGCGGCCAAACACAAAACTTAATGCAGCTTCTTTTTTCCCCCTTCTAGAAAATGAACTACACAGCCGTTTTTTTCACAGCGGGTGGAGATCAGTTTCTCATAGCTTTTTTCCCAACCGACGCCCCTCCTCTCCCACCGGTGAGCTCGGCCTCCCACCCTACGCCGCTCTGTCTCCCCGCCCGGCATGCCACTGCTGCCGCTGCTCCTCCGAGTCTGGGTGCGCGGCCCGCCGCCGCTCCCCGTCCCGACGCGAGGCGCGCCGCCGCTTCCCTCCCCGTCCCGGCGCGAGGCCGGCCGCTGCTCTCCTCCCTGTCCCGACGCGAGGCGCGCCGCCGCTCTCCTTCCCCTCCGGTGCACTGGTCGACGCCGCTCTCCCCTATTCCGGTGCACCACCCACTGCTCCGGCGGCGGCGATGCCCTCCCCTTTGCTCGCCGCTCCGGCCACAACGCCCTCCTCCCCTTAGCTCGCAGATCAGGCCGTGTTTCCCCTCCAGCTCCCAGCTTGACGAGATGAGAAAAATAAGCTTGTGTGCTAAACACCAACGCTTTTTTTTTCATAGCTTTTTTTATAAGTGGCAAAAGTTTCAGCTGTCTAAAAGACTAGCTTCTGTAAAAGCTTAAGCTCTGCCAAACAGGGCCATGCTTCCTAAATGGACTATTTTTAATTCAGTCCCATGCATTATCATAATAACTCCAATCAAGAAATGGCATTGATTACGTTCACCAAATGAAGCACAAGTATTATTAATCTTCGACAGATTTGGAGGAAATTAAAGAGAATTTACAACCTGCAACTACCGCTTACGCATGAGCCGCAACTTGGGAGATTTGTGATAACCGAGTCAACGTTCATGCATGTCAAAATACCAAGAACGTAGCCGCCTCATTTACCTACTACCAAGAAGATAATCCAATAATTCTTAGGGCTAATTTTGATAACTTGTTCGCATATATGTAGATTAGAGGGGAATGGAAAAGGATTGAGAGAAAATTAGTGCATTTTATTTTCACTCATCTCCAATCCACTTAAAGCTTAGTCCGGAAAACATTTGAATTGGAGTTGATTGAAAGCATTGTGGTGGATTTAAATTCACAATGGATAAAAAAATCCCCTCAGTTTTTCTCAATCCACTTCAATCCTTCCAGATCCATCCAAGATTACAGGTACTATCATACTAACACCGTTTTCGAATCTTTATCGCTCGCTAATCTCTTATTTTTAATAAAAAATGCTATAAAAAGGAGGGAGTATATATATATATAAACGATAAAATGGTTCAACGTTTCATGCTTGTGGACCTTTATGAACTGAAGGGCCGTTTTGGACCGTGATGAATTGAAGGGCCTAAACTAATCAAACGCATGCAGTTGGTGCCGCGACGACGCAGGCGCTCTCTCATCAAAGTCTCAACGCAGGACTGAAATCTGAATCGATCCGCCGGGTTGCATTTTGGCAGCGCCCCAGCTGTTTCGTTCTTTATGTTCAGTCCTCCACCATTTCGTTTTCAGATATAAAGTAGCCCATCAACTTGGTATGATGCATGCATATATAGAGCCGACGACGATGAAGTAAAAATGAAAAGCGAGCAGTTTTTTTTTAATTTTCTACCCGTAGTAGGACGAATGACCACCTGCCGTCCAAATGTGCCGATGAGTGCTGGGTGCTCGAGTCGCGTCGCCTCGCCTCGTCGGCGCCACGGCCGGCCTACAGTTCGCCACGGACTGATGAGTGGTGACGCTATCGTGGTGGTGTTGACTGTTGAGGAGTGCAGTGAGCGTACGCACGTACACGTTTCCCGGGAATCACTGCAGTAGCAGTAATGGTGACCTGTGGAGCACACACAGCACAGCACTCCGGCATCTCGGGAGTCCTGCCACCAAAAGGTTCTTTTTCCACCCCAGAAAGAAACAAAAGTGTGCCCGATCGAGCTGCCGGGCTCTATCTTCTGATCTTGACCCCTGATGACCGTGCTCTCCAGCCATCGCTTCTTCGTTCGTTCGTTATCCGCTGATGACCAGACACCGCGTGCGCGCGACACGTCCAGGCAGGCCCGTGCGGTGGTCACGTAGTACTCCAACGATGCATAGCCGCACGAGATTTGTTGAATTGCTCCGTGGCGCGTCACCGATCGCGTGCACGGTCACGCATACGGACAAGATAAGCCTCCGGAAACGGGTGGCCGGGACGGGAGGGGAAGCCAGGCCAGGCTAGGGGGCGGCACATCAAGCAAGGAAAAGGAATGGATGGATGGAACGGAACGAGAAGGCGGCGTGCGGAGAGAGACCTCGCGCGCCGATCGAAGCGGCGGCGGGATCGCGGTTGTCGTTCCGTGGTTGCTGCGACACGACGCCACGGCGGGAGGCGGAGGCAGCGCGGGCCAGCGGCTTGGCGCAAGGCCGACCACGAATCGGCAGAACGCCCAAAATTCAATTGGTTGGATATAACACCATCACCAAAAATCCGAATTTCCTAAGCCTTTAAATTTTTAAAACCGGACAAATCACTCATGAGTGGTTTTTAGAGTGATTTCGCTAGCGTGCCGTGTCACGTGGCTATAGGCTTCCACATGTCATCTAGGTTTTTTTTTTATCCTCTCCCCTTTCTCCGCCAAAGCCTTGGACTAGGTCACTAGGTGTGCAGGAGGCATGATGTCGTCTCTCTTGCGTTTGCGTCGCAGCCGCGGCCGCGAGGGACAACATTGAGGCTGCCTTCACTCCCCTCTCCTCTTCCTCAGTCACCTTCGGCCGCAGCCTCGTACTTCTGCCGGCAGTTGTACGAGGGTGTCGCGCCCTTGCTGCAATGGGCAAACGCCGCGCTCCCACACCAGAACGATGGTTCGGGGGCATGGCCTTCATTGTGCACGCCGTTGTCGTGTCCATGGCCACCGATTGATCGACATCCCCCTCCGACCATCCACGCAGCCACACCTCGACCGACTTGTCGTATCTTAGAGTTGAGCTGGGCTCTTACACTGTAATAATTTATGCGATGTCCTTGTCTTTGTTCTCAAATATTTAGCCTCTAGTTCATTTTTAAATAAAAAATAAATGAAAAAATAAATAATGGAGAGAGTAGCTGTGGAGAGAGTAGTTGTCGCGGCAGATCGTGTCGTCCGAGTCGCACAGCTCCTGCGTGGCGTGTATGTATTTTTGTACACAGCAGATCCAGAACAATGGAGCATTGATTGTCAGCTCAGCCTCTGAACGGCGCCCGCTGCGACGACAAGAAAACCGGCGTCGCATGCCCGCATTGTACGAATGCATTAGGTATCTCCGTTGCTCCATTGTTTCAACTATTTTTTTTATCTATATATAGTATTGTTTTTACGGTGTCAAACAGTATATATAGATAAGCCATTTTAGGTAACCTTATTAAAGAGAGCCTTAGCTCACCTGCCCCTCGGCCATCAACTTAATTTACGCCCACCAGCCAAGGACGTTTGCAGGCCGCCCGGCGCCCGCAGACAGCAGACACACACTTGAGAGAGAGAAGCCATCACTCACCACTCACTCACCAGCCAGGAGGATCACCGCGCTCCTCGCCGTGGCCGCGCTCTCTGCTGCTACGGTGTCTCCCGTGACACGGTGTCCGACTCATGCGACGCGATCCGCGACCTCGTGGACGTGGGCTTCTGCACGTCGCGGCTTGCGGTCCGTGCTGGGCACCGCGGCGGGGATGGGGAGGCCGACCCGGCCGCGCGCGACACGCCGGAGGCGTGCGGGATGATGCTGTACGAGCGGCGTCTGTGCCCGCAACGCTGCTCCTGCGCGGCTGGGCGCGGCCACAGCGGACCAGCGCGGTCACCTGCTCATGGTGGCGCTGCTGCCGCTCACGGGGCAGGCCGGGATCGGGTGCGAGGCCGCGCTCGCAGGCTCCAAGGCCGCCGCCATGGCCACTGCGCTGCTCACCTAGGCTAGGCAGCCCTGCCGCTCGGCAGAGAGAGAAGAGGAGAAAGAATAAAAAATTAAAAATGGCATACAGGGCCCGCAGCCACGTGGCACGTCAGCAAACCCAACAAACCACCTAGGTAATTTATCCGATTTTGAAAATTTTGAGCGTAAAAAAATCCGGTTTTCTAGTTTGATGTGTTATGTTTTTTTCTCGCGCGCACTCGGCAAGCAGCCAAAGCATCTCATATAACCTCGCTTGCCCCGGCATGCCCGATCTATTTCTCGGCTAGTAGGAAAAAAAATGTGCACTCAGGCCTTTTGATGTGCCATAATAAAAAAATGATGATATGGTGGTGGATTTACGAGAAGAGGGATGGAATGGTTTCCATAAGGATAAATTTGGGTGCACACTGTTTCTAAGACTATGAAACTCATTTAAATTTTTATTGAGAGTGCAATAGTTTCAGTTCATCCAACTATGCCTAATTACATGCACTGAGAGTATGGTATAAAACCGTAAAATGAAACTACACGTTGAAAGATCCAATTTCATTTCTAAATGACGTAGCACTTTATAAAATACGAATTAAAGAATGCATCGTCACACGCGTTGAATACCCCCAAGACCCAGCTCGTACAGGACATGCTGCTACCGTCACTCGCCGTGTACTACTAGTTGTGATCGATCCACTAGCCCACGCACAAGCATCACACACATCAGGGTGATTAATGCATGATTAATTAAAGGAAGGGCAAAAAGAACTCGGGAACGGCAGCTAACACGCTAGCGACCGCGTTATCAACAGTTCATCACCACTGGTTTTGATTATGCCGCAGACGCGGAAAAGAAGCCCGCATGTTGCGCGGGCGTGCACGTGATGATCGGCCTTTCCGCCGGCCGCGGAGGGGTGGGAAGAATGGATCGGATCGGATCGTCGGAGTGGCATATGCATGCTGCCTGGGAGTGGGATGGATGAGGGAGGAGGGGAGGGAGATGCGTGGTCGCGCCGTACGTACGTACCACGAAGGCGTAGCCGGTGACGGTGGCCCAGGAGTTGCCGAGCGTGGCGCCGGCGAGGTGCACGTCGCCGAGGTGGCCCGAGAACATCACCGACACCAGCGGGATGCCGTAGTACGCCATGCTGGTCAGCACCATCGGCACCGCGAACCCCAGCTGCGCGCGCGCCTCCGCCGTGTCCACCACGCGCCCCAGCCACGACGGCGGCGGCGGACGAGGGGCGGCTCCTCCCTCGCCCTGCTTGGCGCCGTCGCCGCTGAGCAGCGGGGCCGAAGGCATGCTGATGCTGGCGTCGTCGTCCGGCGGCACGGCACAGGAGGAACCTGCTGGTGGTGGCCGGCGACGGCGGGCGATCAAGGAGCTTGGCGCCGCGGTGGTGCTTATTATATCGTGCACGCGGCCTCCGCCTCGCCCTCTTTGACTAATAAGGCGCCCGCGGGGAGTAACGGTGACCGTGTGGAAATGGGACCGAGTTGTGAGCATGGCGTGGGCGTCGGCGTGGCTAAGCACCAATATATTAGAGAGTGCTGCCTAGGCATGGCTCCGCTCTTTCTGGTTGTTCTCTGCTGCCCAACTTCTGCCGTAGTCTGACATTCCTGATATGCATATGCCCAAAGAATGTACGACGCGGCTGTTTTTAAAATTTTAATCTCGGATCTTATTTAAAAATCAACAAATTATTATTTATTGTATTATTATTTGATTTATCACTAAATATAATTTGAGTATACTTTAAATACCATGTGTTTAAATAAATTTTTTAAGTAAAACGGATGATCAAAATTTAAGAGCCCGGTATAACCTTCTTAAATTCAATTATTATTATTTTTGGAATAAAAGGGACGGTTGAAGTTTTAGAAAAATTTCAACCACGTCATATATTTGTAAACAGAGGGTAACTTTGAAACCTTTAGAAAATGGTCCTTTGTAACCTACGATACAGATTTTGGTTTTTCCACAAAAAAATATTGCCTTTTTATTATTACTATTTGATATAGAATTTGGATTAGTATGGACATGTTGATGATTATGACCACCAATTGTGTAAATATTTTTTGGTTAGTTGTATTTGATGCGAAAAATCTTTCAGTTAATATAGACCAGGACCATTAAATGTTCATAAGACCCAACATTCTAAGCTGTTTTGTTTTTTCGATTAACATTGAATTTGTGTCCTCTCAATTAATTTTATAACTTTTCAATAGTGTAGAACTTTATCTTTTCAGTTGTATTTAATATAGACTATTGCGTGTTCATAAAGTACAATGGACCAGTTTCTTTTCTTTTCTTTTCTTGTTAAAGTGGTAATTTCTAGCAACATCACGGTGGCTTTTATTTTATAATTAGTACCTATTAAGATAATAGATAGATTACACATCTGATTATACATGTAACCCATCAACAGATATTGATATTTTGGCTGAAAACACACGGTAATTATCCCAACATCTTACGAGCAGCACTCTTTTGAAAATCACTACTCTTTTCTTCGACATCTTTACTATTAAAGCGCCTTGTTCAATTAAATTTAGATTGAAGGGGATTAAATCCTCCTACTCCCCCTCTAAGGTTGTTGGTTCACAACCACACAGGCTAGCCGAATCCTTTCCACTCATTTTGGACTTGTCTTGCTTACTTGAGCTCTTGGGAGACGCACAAACTGTGCAAACAGAAAAGCACAAGGATGCTACATACCGTTGGAACTTGGAAAGCAATAGACAACGCTGCACGGCTGCGACAGCCGAGCAGACATCAGGGTTCACTGCAGCTATGGCTGTGCAGCGAGGCACAGTAGCTACAGCACCTGCAGCCAGACACATACGCGACTAATATCCTCCGGTGTCAAAAATAGACATTTTAGATAGCGATATGGGTACCGAAACAATATTTTAACCATCAATTAATTATGGTACATATATTTTCAAAATTTTGCTGTGGACGGCGGCTGTAGCTGTGGCTGCACGGCAGCAGCAGCCGTTCGGCAGCTCGCGAAGCCTCTGCATCGGTCTTCTACTTTTTCCTGTCCGTTCCATTTCAGAGAATGGGTACCCAAAGCACAGCTGCTTACGGCTGCTGCACGCTGTCTGCGCTGTTGCCGCTGCAGCCACAGCCGGCCCTTGACAGCGAAACGAACAGGCGAGTATACATTAATTGAAATATTTGAAAATATATTGATGGTCAAAATTAAAATACATTATACATTAATTGTATACAAACAAAAAATGTCCATTATTTGGAACTAGGAGCACCCGCGTAGGGGATACGGCAACATCACAATTCAGACAACGCACCTGGAGCATCCGGGTAGGACACCATCACGATTCAGACAACGCTGTATGACAACAAACTGCAGCCATATGCCGATGCCGTGCGTCCTCGAGTCTCGACGCCCACGAGCTACGAGCCGTGCAAGCAGACCTATTTGGGATATAGCGGCTACTCATATGGCCGTGCGGACGTCGAACAAACGAGTCCGCTGGCTGCGCCGCTTATGCGGTTGCTGCACTCGCGCCCTTGCGAATCGCATCACGCAGCCTCTCCAGCGCCACATGCGACGAGCCGCCCTCCTCCACGGCCTTCCGGCACGCGGCCTTCATCTCTGCGGCCTTCTCCCGCGCCTTCCGCCCCTCCTCATCACCTCCATCGTCCATGAGAGCCCTCACGGCTCGCTCCAGCTCGGACGCCTCGACGAAGTTGCCACGCCTCCTGTCCACCTTCATGGCCACGGCCACGCCCATCACGGACACGAGCTCGAACGCGTTGAGGTGCTGCTCCGCGTACAGCGGCCACGGCGCCAGCGGCACTCCGTGCCACAGGCTCTCCAGCGTCGAGTTCCACCCGCAGTGGGTCACGAAGCCGCCCACGGCCGGGTGGGAGAGCACCGCCTTCTGCGGCGTCCACCGAGGCCACACGAGGCCCCTGTCCTTGGTCCGCTCCAGGAACCCCGCCGGGAGGAGCTCATCTAGGTCAGCGTCCGACGGGTGCGGGAGCCACGAGCCGGCGGCCGCGGCGGGAGGGCCGCGCAGCGCCCACAGGAACCGGTGGCCGCTCCGCTCCAGCCCCGTGGCGACCTCGTGCGCCTTCGCGGCGTCGAACCAGCCCATGCTCCCGAAGCAGAGAAACACCACCGACGCCCGCGGCTGCGCGTCGAGCCACCGGACGCATGGCTCTGGCTCCTCGCCGGACGCATCTTTATTCACGCCGAGGTCGAGCACAGGGCCGATCGGGTACAGCGGCGGCGCCGGGCGCCCGGGCACGCACCGGCCTTCGGCAATGGCGGCGAGGAGCCCCGGCTCGAGCTCCGCCACCGTGTTGACGATGATGCCGTCCGCGTCCATGAAGCGTCGGCCGTGGTACACGAACCACGTGAAGTTGGGGCTGCTCTTGCGGGCCAGGAACACGGGGATGTTCTCCGCGGGCACGGGCAGGCATGCCCGGCACGTCCACCGTGCCCTCGAACGCCTCGAAGTCGACGGCGACCGCCTCGTCGAGGGCCGGCAGCCTCAGCATGAGCGCGAGCAGCGCGGCCGTCGAGGTGAAGTAGACGTACGCCGGCACGGCCAGGGCACGCGCCACGTCGAGCACGGTGGTGGCGAAGAAGTCGACCACGAGCGCCGCGGCGCCGAGCTCCCGCAGCCGCGGCCTCGACGTGCGGCTTGTAGAGCTCCAGGTAGCGGGACTTGAACTCCTGCGTGTTGCCGGCGCAGCCCGCGGGGGGCTCCACTGCCGGGAGGTGGTGGAACCGGACGCCAACTCCGGACGCCGCGACTCGCCGGACGTGCGCGTCCACCTCGGACGCCGACTGCGGCGTCGGCGGCCTCACGACGAGGACGGTCACCGTGAACTCTGGGGCGTGGTCCTCTCCGCCGGCGACGGGGTGGTCCAGCAGGCGCTTCCCGGCTTCGATGAGCGACATGAGGTGGCCGGAGCCAGGCTCAGGGAGGAGCAGGACGTTGAGGCTCGCCCTCGCCATTTCGATCGCCCTCCTTATCGAGGAATGCTTGTGCTGCTCCGCGCTAGCTAGGAGTATGTACGAGGGGTCGTCCCACTCCAATGCAAGCGTGCGTAGTGGTCTGTGCTCTTCAGGTTGTGCTAATTTATAAAGATCGTAGCGAGCGATCACTAGTTCACTATACTGAGCAAGTGAGCAACCGAAGAGATCTTGTCCAGGTCCAAAAGGAGCCAAATTACGCAAGTGGCAAAGTGGAAGCATCAAAATTGAGATCTGCAAGAGAACCACAACTTCTTCTGGCAACTTCTTTTATGCCATCTCCAGAGTGGATCTGAACGGTGATGTCTCCAAGATAACACAAGGAATAAAGACTCTCATCTCGTGGTAGGGGCCGGATAAGATGGGCCGGGCTTAAATGGTATATAGTGTCTACTCATAATTACACGAGTGTCTCAATAGTTCATAATTACACGAGTGAGATTTTAGGTTGTGTACAGAAGATTTGACGTCACTACTAACAACAGCTAGCTCTGAAAGCGCTACACTATCTTATAAAAAAAAGGGCTACACTATAGGAACACCAACATGGTTCCAGGTTGGTGGGGGTCATACATGCTACTTGATACATAATTACATATACAGCCTTTGTTGCTCTAGCTTCTGTTTTAAAGTGTTTGCTCGATAACTTTCAATGTTGCAAGTCCGCTGAAAGTTTTTTTTTTACAAGAAGTCCACCGTAAGTTGATAAAGGTATCGGCTGCTGACGAACAACTCGTTTTTTTTGGATGAGGGACGAACAACTCGACTGACGAGATGGGTGAGCGCTCCAAGGGCCGGCCGCCTCAAGTGATTAAGTTGCGATTTGAGCTGGCAATAGTTTCACAGAGGAACAGCTCGACCCGTGATTAGGGTCTGTTCGGAACAAATGTTTTTCCCTATGAAACTGAACTATTTTCAATAATTTTTTTCACGATTCTTATCAAAATCCTGCATTTCAAACGGAAAGCTGCAAGCATCCCATGCTAATCGGGCCTTCATCCTCAGTGATTATGTAGAAATCCGATATTCTGAATCCGAAGTGCTGCCCCCAGGACAAGTGAAAACAAAAAATTTTCCATCGGCATGTTAACATTTTTGTTGACCACCATTAGGCCGTAGAATAAGTCTATTTTGCCTTTTAACTTTTAATGTTTGACTACTTAAATTACAAAATCGTTTAAATTATAATCTCCTAGAATGGTTTAAGTGCCCGTTTTACCTACGTGCATTACATGTGGACGATAACGTGGCAAATACATGTTTTAAACTCTGTTTCACCTCTAAACTATTGGATTTCACCTACATAAACCTGTCACCTATATAATGGTTATTTAGCCCATCTCGGTATTCACCACTAACTAAAACATCGAAGGCTTCTGATGTTTTTATATTATTTCGCTGACGTAGAGCTTGTTCCTAATTTATTACATCTCTTTTGTACAAAACTAAGAAGTTATTTTTTTACTACATTCTAGGCTAAATATTTAGCCTCATCCATTTGCTATTTAAATTGGCCCGTGAGATTGAGCTTAAGCCCTGTCACTTTATTTCCCTAGTCACCTCTGCACCTTTTAGCTTTGTGAAAATCTAGTATAAGATTTTTCTCCATTGGATTTTTGTCACACTCAACCAATGAGCTAGAAGCCTAGAATGGTGTAGAGATGATTAGTGAAAGTGCATGCGCATGAGTGAGATTGTGTGTGGAGTTAGTGCCATGTTATTTTCAAGTGTTTTACACTACAAAATATCATAAAAAACATTACAGGGCCATGGATGATTTAGAGTATACTGAGTACCAGTGGGGGCTAGGTGTCCATATTTGTATGGTTCAAAGGTGATTATATAGATAAACATCAAAAGTTTAGGGGGGTAAAGTAGACTTTGAAACATGTTCTTCCAATACCAAGGTCCACATGCAATGCTACTGTAAGCAAAACCGCCTCGTCGGACGCGTTCGAGCTGGTGGCGTGTCGCTCAAGGTGAACAGGAACCAGGACAACTTTATATGGGAAGGCCGCGGTGCGGTCGCTGATGGAGGTGATCACGAGGAGAGGAGGGCGAGGGACGAGGGAGGGAGAAGGCCACGGAGATGAAGGCGGTGTGCCGGTAGGCCGTGCCGCTGTGGAGGTGGGCTCGTCGTAGTATGCAGCGCCGCAGGTTCAGCTGGGTGCCTGTGGGTCCTGGGTGAGATGCCATCGCAGAATTGCTGGTTGCTGCTGCATTCAAAGGTCATCGGCCGGTCTGCAATAATCGATGATCTTTTGTTGTTGCGTCGGCAACTCAGCATTAGTGTGTTATCTGGAGTTTTTCGTCAGCTAATCAAGGACCGACAGAGGTCGCAATATGGGTCCATCTCGTCCTTTACACTTCTACATGCAACTATCGTGGTGTCGAATGTGGTACTGCGGCCAGACAATTGCAGCCAGACAACATAGTGCGATGGCAAATGTCAGGCAGACATTGCAAGGATGGGTGCGCCCGCGGCCCCGACTAGTTTTTTTTTTTTACATATAACATGGCCTCGACTAGGTTGGCCTTGTGTTTGGTTCTCAGGTCCACGAGACCACGATCCACCGACTGGACCGCGAATTCTTTTTCGGTGAGCGGTGAGGCTGAACCAGCTCCCTCGGATGCCCTTAAACTGTTTCTACCCTGCGTGTGGTATTATTTTTGCACCGTAAATAAAAAGAAGAGTAATTGGAACAGTGATGGAGAATGGAGGATGGAGGAGTTGCTAGATTCAGCCTGAAGCGTTTTGCTCCGAGCAAGCGGTTGCGTGATTGCGTCCCGCCTGTCTGTGCCTGTGTCTGTGTTCAAACGCTTTGTTCACAATAATGGACCTGCTCGCTTAGACAGGCTCAAATGCCGGTTCTGGTCGGGCCGAGGTCGGATCGCGGGTTGTTTAGGGCAGCCCGCGCCGAACCCGTGACCAGTGTCGGGTTGGCCTTGCGCACTCCCTTCGGACGCATCGGGTTGGGATTTTCGGGTTGGGTCGAAAATCATGATCCGCGCCCAACCTGTCGATTGTTGCCGGTCAAAAAATACAACACAGTGCTTGTCCGTTGTGTTGTTCGGGTCGGGTGGTCCATGATTAGGTTTATGCTCGCTTGAGATTCTTTTGGCTTGTGCAACCACAATAAGGGTAAAACCTTTTTTTTATAAATATATCTGCATAGATAAATTTGTTTCTTTTTTATTTTTATTTTGCACATAAACTTATATCTCAAAATTATTGATCAAAACTATAATATAAGTTATATCTCAAAATTATAAAATAACTTATGTGTATATGTGTTGAAGAAGTTGAGTACCCAAAATTATGATAGTAAGTTATTATGATAAGTTATGTATATAAGTTTTTATAGTTATTGAAGAGTGAAACTTTTATATTAAACTGTGCTCACCGGTGATACCTATTTCAGCGTCAAAATACTGTTTTATACTATACACGCAGTATAGGCAGGAAAATTTGAAAATGGGTGGTAAAATGGACGTACTGGTGTGCATCTCTATCTCTATCTACCCTTTAGAAGTCTGTGTTCCAATTCCGACGCGTCGCCTCCCTCCGCGCAGTCCCCGCACCCGCACCCCCACCCCACGCGGGGTGCCAGTCCCTCGTCCCATCCGGCATCCGCGCTGGCGCGCTGCTCACCCGGACCCACCGCCCTCGCCCACGATCCCTGTCCCCGCGCGTCTCCGGACCCCCCGCCGTCAGCCCGCCCACCATCGCCGCCTCGATCCTCAATTCCCCACACGCGTCCTCAGATCTCACCCGCCTCACCGACGTCGCCTCCTCATCCCCCGCGTGCAACACCCTCCACGGACGACCTCTTCCTTCGTCCCCATCGGGGGATCCCCCAGAACCAGTGTTGGATCCCTGGAGCAGGCAAGGAGGTAGGTCGGCGGAGCAAGCGAGGAGGAGGAGGAGAGGACGGCGGCGCCCCCGCCCGGTAGAGGCGAGCAGGAGCCAGATCTCCATGGGGGTGGCGTCCTACGCCAATCGAGCTAGGTGCGGTGGCGGCACAGGACGACTCTAGCGGTGCCGCAAGCAGCGGCGGACCATGAGGGTGCGCGTGACGCCATACTGGGAAGGAGAGCAAGGGTAGAAGGGGGTGCACGGTGTTCCATGCGGGCAGAAGCGGGCGGCGCCCCGGAGACCAACGGGAGGCGGCAACACAAGAAACCAAATGACAGGGGCGATGTGGGCAGGCTCGGTGGAAGATGACCTCGGCTAGCGGCAAGCTACAGAGACAACCTTTGCCTCCGCTGCTATAGATGGTGAGGTGACGCCGGCCTAGATGCGCAGGAGCGGCAGACCAAGCGAGCGGACCGGCCCGCGCTGCCGCACCGATCCTGCTCTGCACCGCCGTCATCAGTGCTCCGCACCACTGCTGCTCGAGATCTTTCATAGAGACCTTGCTGCTCGACAGCTTGCTGCTACAAATCGATGGCTTGCCGGTTGCCATGCGAGAAGAACATGGGGGAGGGAAGATGCGATCCCTGTTGTCTTATCCGTTGGCGTCGTATAGGGTCTTCTTATGTTTCTTTCTTTTTTTTTTCCATTTTCAAAACTACACGTATGATCAACATGATGCGAATGATTAAGTAATTTGATTAATAAGGAAACCAAAAAAATACTGAACTGGTGTAGGATGGTGTGTGGGAGTGGAGTTGGTGGAATAAAAGGAAATTATTGACGTTGTTATGATAAAATAATAATACATAAGGGAATAAATTTTACAAATGGCGTAAAACATTTTCTTCACATTATTTTGGAATATCTTGAATTCAACTGTCGTTCATAATATTTTTCGGTGCAAGACTATGATCTAAAAGTATTTCGAATAATGGTTTGGTGTACAGGAAAAAGAGGACGGTAATCGGTAATTACAGGTGATTGTATAAAACATTGGGTCGTTGTATACAGTAAACCCCTATAGAGTAACATGTGGGGGAGGATTCTAATATAGAGTAGAAAATTCGTGCCGAGGAAGCTAAGAATATTATTTTAAGTACGAAAATACTACAAATAGTTCTGTATGTACGAAGGTTACAGTGAACCCTGTTACATGAGGCAATGCCAAAGAGTTGACAAATCCCCATAGTTACACTGCCCCATCAAATCTAGCGACGTAGGCAAGTTATATGTTATTGCCTCAATCAACTACAACGGCCAAATGCCGCTCCATTTGTGACACGAGGAGCAAGGACCTTGCTTTCTTGCTGCACTGGCGTCAAGCGGACCTCAGGGGCCTACACTTGGACGAGGAGACAGTCAGGCAAGCTGGGCGAGCGAGTGGACCTCGAGGCCTATGCTTGGACTCCACCTAAGTAGCCGGCTTCCATGTTTGTGCCCTCCATCCACTTCTGTTGCTAGCCTACATGCTCTAGCTCTAGCTCTAGCCGTCTTGCCTCACATGACGAGGGTTTACAATTGAAAAATTATAGCTACACATGCTATTTATAGGTTAAAATCACATAAAGAGTGGCAAAGATGTGTCGTCATCCTACCGATACGGCACGATGTGTCACAAAATAGTCCAACATAGAAGCTTAGTATGGGCTCCATGTCTTACTCTATGCTTGAGTTCAATCCAATGACAACTCCATGGCATTAGGCTCTATTTGGTTCCATTAGCGCTAATAATTAGCTGGCTAATAGCTCTTAGCTAAAATTAGCTAACTAATTGTTAGTAGACAACGTATTAGCTAGATGATGTTTGGTTCTAGCGGCTAATGCATTCACTAATAGGTGTAAGAGTCTTTTTATGTGTTATTAGTTGTCATTAACTGAATTAGCTACGTTGAGTGAGCTAATAAGATAATTGTTAGCTGAAGTTCAGCTAATCGTTATTTGATTTATTAGCTGACTCTGTTTTTTTTTATAGGTAACTATTAGCTACAAAGAACTAAACATACCCTATGTATATTTGTTTTGTCCGTAGCAACGCACTGGGCACATAGCTAGTAGCCTTAAAAGGCCGTATACCAAAAATTATGATCACGCCAGAGCCGGGGGCGATGGAGGCGTGACAGTGCTGCTCTGACGAAGTCAGGATTAGCTGGTGGTAGGGTTGAAAACGGATGGGAACGGGCGGGAAACACCCTCTACCGTTTCTGTTCCTGTTTTTTTCACCGGAAACGGTAACGGAAACGGGATGACCGAAAACGGGAACAGTTGTGGTATATACGGTTATACGGAAACGAACAAAAACGAACGGACATACAACGGAAATGGGAAAAACATGCAATATCTAGCAACATAATAATGTAATCATACATAATATCAATAACATCAATTGGTAGCTACCATCAAAATCATAAGTCATGAGATAATATTAGTAGCACAAATATGTCTCGAGCATGTAGACGTTACGATCCACACTAAGTACTTTAACAAGTCACACAAATATGTCTCAAGCATAGACACACCACTCCACAACAATTAGTAAGACAAATAATAAAACAAGTCATAGAAATATGTCTCAAGCACACCGACACAGAGACAACAATATACATCAAATAGGTCTCATCCCGTTTTTGCCTAAAAACGGGATGAAAACGGGATTATCCCGCCTAAAAACGGGATTCCGTAAATACGGATGGAAAACCCCTCTACCGTTTCCACTCCCGTTTCCGTATTTCTGCATCCTGTTTCCGGTCCCGTTCCCGTTTATCCCGGAAATACGAAAACGGGTAGGATAAATGTGGTATACGGTACGGGATTTTTCATGTCCGTTTTCAACCCTAGCTAGCGGTGGAGGGCGGCAGCGGAGGCAGGGGACGCCGAAGCCAGGGTGGCGGTGGCGGCAGGGGAGCTCAGGTGAGGAAGGGAACATAAAATATGGTTGATTAATGGGAACATAAAATATTAGTCAACTAATAGACACATCCAAATCAAAATTGATTCCATTTATTCATATTCAATCAAAATTCAATTGCTCCCTGCACGAAACGACTTGACCGAAGGGCCGACCGGACAGGTAATGACCATTGGGCACAATTTTGACCGTCCATTTTGAAAAAAAATTCGACGTATGTCATAAATTAGTGCGTTTGAGTTTTGGAATCATGCTTATCAGGCGACGAGTGTATGAGCTTTTTTTTTTCTCCCGTTGTAAAGTATGGACATAGGAGTATTTGCTAATCCCATACAATTACACTGGGAGACCTTTTTCTCTAAAAAACGATTAATGCACTTTTTATTTAAAATTGTAAACACAGCAGTGCAGCACCCAGAAAGCGCCACAGCACAAAGCATCAAAGAACACATGTCGTGGACTCGTGGGTAGAGCTTGCCCCCTCGTGGTCACTTTTTGGTGCAGAGCTCCTCTGCTAGCCTCTGCAGCGCAGCGTAGGACGATCCACCCTCCTCCACGGCGTTCCGGCACGCGGCCTTCATTCTCCGTGGCCTTCTCCCTCGCCTTGGTCCCCTCCTCGCCGCCGCCCATGAGCTCCTTCACCGCTCGCTCCAGCTCGGCCGCCTCCACGAAGTTGTTCCTCTTCCTGTCCACCTTCATCGCCACGGCGACGCCCATGTACGCCACCAGCGTGAACGCGTTCAGGTGCTGCTCGGCGTACAGCGGCCACGGCGCCATCGGGACGCCGGACCACAGGCTCTCGAGGATCGAGTTCCAGCCGGCGTGCGTCACGAAACCCCCCACGGCGGCGTGGGCCAGGATCTCCTTCTGCGGCGCCTTCGTGGGCCACACCAGGCCTCTGCCCTTGGTCCTCTCGAGGAAGCCATCGGGGAGCAGCTCGGCGAGGTTCGCGTCCGACGGGTACCGCGACCCGGGCGACGGCGGGCCGCGCAGCACCCAGAGGAAGCGGTGGCCGCTGCGCTCCAGGCCGCGGGCGACCTCGTGCGCCTGCGGCGCGTCGAAGAAGCCAACGCTGCCGAAGCAGAGGAGCACCACGGAGGCCGGGGGCTGCGCGTCGAGCCACCGCGCGCACTCGTGCGGCGGCTGCTCATCAGGGCGCGGCGGGTCGAACGAGATCACCGGGCCGATCGGATAGACCGCCGGCGCGCGGAGCCCGCGTGTGCACCGCCCGTCGGCGATGGCAGCGAGCACGCTCCGCTCGAGCTCGGCGGCCGTGTTGACGATGACGCCGTCGGTCTCGGCGAAGCGCCTTCCGTGGTAGACGAACCACGTGTAGTTGGGGTTCTTCTTGTCCATGACCTGGGTT
This sequence comes from Paspalum vaginatum, assembly GCA_030272315.1. Classification (NCBI taxonomy): domain Eukaryota; kingdom Viridiplantae; phylum Streptophyta; class Magnoliopsida; order Poales; family Poaceae; genus Paspalum; species Paspalum vaginatum. The sequence continues at coordinate 6,794,137 of CM059013.1, read as the reverse complement.
CGGGAGGCAGGTCGGCGGCAGCGGCGGCAGCCCCGGCACGTGGACCGCCGCGCCGTCCATCTCCTCGAACTCGACCGTCACCTCCTCGTGGAGCGACGGCAGGCGCAGGAATAGCGCGAGCATGCTGGCGTTGGACGTGAAGTAGACGTACGCGGGCACGGCGAGGTCGCGGGCCACGTCGAGCAGCGTGGTGCAGAAGAAGTCGATGACGAGCGCGGCCGCGGGCGCGGGGGACGCCTGCAGGGCGGAGACGGCCGCCCTGACGTGCGGCGCGTGCAGCTGCACGAACCGGGAGACGAACTCCTCGATGCCGACGGCGTCCCTGGGGGGCTCGACGGCGGGGAGGCGGACGAAGCGGACGCCGTCGGCGGCCTCCTCCCGGCGTATGTGGCCATCGACGTCGCGCGCCTCGTGCTCCGTGGGCGGTCGCATGACGAGAACGGTGAGCGAGAGCGCGCGGCCGCCGCGGGCCAGCAGCCGCTTGCCGGCCTCGAGCATGGACATGAGGTGGCCGGCGCCCCACACGGGCAGCAAGGCCACCGTCGGGGTTGCCATGGATGGATCAGGATCAGGATGGTGGATGGGACGGGGAGCAGAGTGCTCGCCGGATTTAGGAGAAGGCAAGAAATCAGAGTGCGCGGGGGCCGAGCCTGAGCTGCCTGTATCTGAATTCTGAAAGAAATTTTCGTGGAGGCAAAACGAGGGTGTCCCTTTCCCGTGGAACACGAGACCTACCACCCAACACGACCGAGCTGCATCAAAAAATGGAGTACTATTGTACAGTAGTACTGGAACTACTCTGGAAGTCGCAGTTGCGCCAGAGGCAATCTCATCTCATTTCTCATCGTCAGAAGAGGACTGCACACCAGTCTACCACCCACTTTTCCCCACCTGAATGGCGCAAGCGCAACGTCATTGCAGGACTATTAGGCGGTGTTTGGATCGGCCCAGATAATGCGAACCTGGCCCAAATTATCTCAGCAGCCTTCAAACATAACGAGATAATACCTTAGGAATTGTACAACTCGCTAGAATCCCAATATCTCGTCGAAAGCTGATAACGAGGGATAATGGAGGGAACCAGACGCTGAAATGGCATATTTGCCCCCAAAAGTAACACACAAAAATTGCCCGAAAAGAAAATGATAAAATCGATATATTTCTGATAAATCCGATAAACACATGTCTATCAGTTACCTCCAGTTTATTTATGTGTACTGCTAAAGTGAACATCAATCTAAATCGGGAAAAAAACATAGCAAAATCAATGTTACATGAATGGAGGTGCAGAGCGAAAAAAACGAAAGAAGAAAAGATAACAGCTGGGGCTGCTAACCTTCAACCCCATATGTCATGGTTAGGATGATTGGGGTGAGTCTCAAACACATGGCTTAGTGCAGCCCTTGCCTCCTCCGCTTCCATCTCGCTGGCGCCTCCCGATCGGAAGTAAACCACTGCACCCTGGAGATACAGCAGGTTCTTCAATCCCAAGTCAAATCTACCGTCGCTGCTCACGATCTCTCTCATCTCCCGTGCATGGAATGTGAAGGCAAGGCTTGTGAGCCTCGTCATAGCTCCTTGCTGGAACACCACGGCTCCTAAAAACCCCAACAATCTGCATCCTACAAGGCATGGGAACGAACAAGTAGTAATAATGAATCTCCTACGGATTTTGAGATTCTCATGGTCCACCTTGAGGTACAGATAGCGGAGAGCAGGCAACCTCCCAAGAATCTCAAGATCTTCCTGATGCAGCTCCCTCACGCTGATCCATAGGGAGGAGAGGTCCCGAAGCGATGGGGTCATCCAATCTGGAAGCCTTGAGAACCAGCAACACTGCAGTTGCAATCTACGGAGATGTCGAGAGGCGACCCATGCATCGAAGTTGCAATCACCACCAGTTGCCCAGATAGTTAGACTCTGCATTTTTTGCAACTTGGATAGGCACATCACCAGAGATTTCCCCAAGGTGTCGTTTCCTGCAGGGAACAAGAAAATTTCTAGCGTCCTCAGTTCTGTTAGATGGCATAGCTCTTCTGTACTATTCATGGTGTCTTCGGAGACGTATAATGTTGAGAGGTCTTCAAGGGACGTTAGGTTCCCAATCCCATCTGGCACTCTTGTATTCTGGTCAATACAAAGACACATCAAATGTCTCAGCTGAGCAATGGTTGGTGGCAAACTACAAAAATTACTTCCTACTACGTCCAATGTTTGTAGATATCGGAGGTTTCCTACATCATCAGGGAGCTGAGCCCTATATGTCCTTCCTATTCCCAAGTATCTTAAGTGAAATAAATTCCCAAGATGGTTCAGATCACAACCTTGTGGAAGATCACAACTTTTTAAATCCAATACACGCAAAACTTTGAAGGTCGCAAGGGCCGGCATCAGATTGAAAGCTAGGGAAAAGGCAACAACTGACCTCACTTGTAGCATGTTCATACTAGCATAAGGAATAGCATGATCTGCCATGTTGCTATGAAGCAATAACCTCCTAACCTTCTTCGACGGAGGTGTGCTGTGCTCAATGTTCAACAGGGTAACAAAATTTTCTTCACTTGAGATGGACCGGACAAGATCAAGAATCATATCATGTACTCGGCAAGATTCTATCATGGCATCATGCATGTCATACACGGGTTGGATCATACTTCTGTTTATGAGTTCATTGAAGTAACATTCTCCAAGTTCATATAGGCCCTTCTCTTGCTCTCTATGTTGTACAAAACCTTCAGCTATCCACATCCATATCAGTCGAAATTTTTTAATTTCATAATCTTCTGGAAACACACTTAAATAGAGTAAGCAAGTCCGTAGGTGGGAAGGGAGATCATAATAGCTGTATGCCAAAATCTTTCTCATATTCTCTACATCTAGACCATACTCCAGTCCAGTACCAATAGAGCTGTACACCTCATTCCACTCCATTTTATTTCTTCCTCTATTAGCCAACAAACTAGCTATCGTAATGATAGCTAATGGTACACCTGCACATTTCTTTAATATTCTATCTGATACTTCTGTTAGGTGCTCACTAGGGTATTTGTAATTTTCTTCATTGCCAAATACTCTTCTATACAACAATTTTCTGGAGTTATCAAGACAAAGGGGTCTCATCTCATAAGCACCACCAACTTGTTCGGCTACCTTGAAAATACGGGTAGTTGTGATAATTACGTATCCACCAATATCATCAGGCAAAGCACATCTAATCATTTCCCAATCTGAGGCCTTCCATATGTCATCAATAACAATGCAGTACCTGCACATGTAATACAAAAGGCATGATCTAGTTAGGATACATGCGTTTATTTTTTTAGCCAATGCCAACTTAATCTTTGTGAATTATTGTATGGTATACAACATTGCGAAGTATTGGCCAACATAAATTGATTCCTTAGTACCTCTTTGTCTGAAGGAACTTTCTGATTTGATCTATGAGCTGCTTCACATCCAATGTTTCTTCATTGACATTCCTTCCAAGCTCATAGAGAAATCCCTTGAAAAACATCCTCATGTCAGAAGTTTGAGACACTGAAACAAAAGCCCAGCAATCGAATTTTTCCTTCAGCTTTTCATACACTACATTAGCAAGAGTTGTCTTTCCCAGCCCCCCAAATCCAACTATGGAAACTAACTTGCCACGCTGGCTGGGCACTTCATCCCCGTCCACCAGGATGCTGATTAGCTCATCCCTTGCCTCATCAATGCCAACAAGCTCCTTTGCCTTCTTGTAATGAGCCAGCAAACGAGGATCAACTGTAGCAGGCTTCGCTACAACACTGTCGATCTTGTACCTCTCACGCCGCTCGCCGGCCTCTATGACACGCCTCTTGATGTCTCTGATGTCAGTAGCAATCCTGTGGCGAGCTGAGAGCCTTGTCAACAAATCAAGGCTCCTGTTGATGAACGCCCTCATCCCATCCGGCCCTGCCGGCTCACCGCCCACGCAGCGCACCACGAATGTGTCGATGCTGTCCTCTATGTCGTAGCACAGCTCTCGCACATCGCTGGCCCAGATCTTGTCCTGGCTGTCGAGCTGGTCTAATGGAGCCTTGGTAATCTCCTTCAGGGCAGCCTGCATGCTCTCCAGCTCAGGTTGGAGGAACATGACCTCCCCCTTCACCCCCCGCTGCAGCTTATACTCGCCGACGAGCAGATCCCCAAGCTTGAAGATGAGCCTCGACAGTACCCCCATCACAACCTCCATGAATCCCTCCCTGCGAGAGCACGAGTAAGGTTTGGAAACTCGGACAGTCGGACTGGCACAAAGAATGGGAAAAGGAGCAAACCTGGAGCTGGAACTCACCGGTCGCCGCCGGTGCGTATCAATGTATCGCGCAGCTAGCTCCCATGAATCGCCACCGCCGTTGACTTCTTGCTGGGCCGCGTCCGGTGACTTGGTATGAGTGGCGAGGTGGTGTGAAACAGTGAATGAACAGTCAGAAACTCGAACAGACGAGAGAGAGCCCCGATGGTATGTACGAACGGCTGAAAACAGTAAAGAAAGATGCAGCTGAAAAGATGCATCTGGATGGAGTCGTGGGATCATTTAAATTTTGCAATAAACGTTATAAAAACAGTATGTGGTGGTGTGTCTTGTTTCGGTTTCCTTTCTGCTCTGGGACGAAACTCTTTTCGAACCTGTTAATCTCTTCTCTGTACGCGTTAAAGAAAAAATAAATTTTAGAAATTTTACAAAAATCAGAAACATCTGTCCGTCCATCATGTATGTCTAATAATAATAGCCATTAGATCTATTATATTCTATAAAAAAAATTACCCACCATACCGTTATGAAAGATAAAAATAAAACAACCATCTAAATTAATATAAATATCACGGACCATGCCATTACGAAAGATGACATAAAATAACTCCTAATTCTATCTATATAAAAATTATCCACCATGTGTGGCAGAACCGTACAAATTAACCAGGTCTTAGTACTTTAGTTACACTAAAGCACCAGTCCAAAGTTAATTCCGTTAGTCTGTCATGTTCTTTGAAGGTTCATGACAACGCCATTACTTTCAGGACTCGAATATGCACCGGTTAACTCACAATAAGTCATTGAATTACTTCAACACAGACAATTGTACAAAATAAACTTTAGTTATTACAAACCAATTTTGATGGAGTAAAGATACAAATGAGAGTAATTCCCATAAATTTCATAAAACAGAGTTTAAAACTTACAGTGGAATTGAGTACCATCAAATGGAACTCTTCTAGTCATGATAAAATCCTATGTGAACCTAACATCGAGTCCACCGATATTGCTTCACATCAAACAGCTTCAGGAATGTGAAATGGAACTTCATATCACGAACTTTATTTCTTCAACTCTGAAGGTGGATAAAACCACCACGAGAAATCGTCTTTCTTCAAGCAAGAGAGGGATAAGCTCGAGAGTTTATATCTGAAAGAAAAACGTAAACAACAAACCCTGATTACTGGGTACTTCGTAAGACTTATCCCGACCACTAGGGTCTAACTCGACTCTAATCTATAGTCGAGGTAGGTTGGTCAACACATACTGCTGCAGTCTATCCATAGATCCTTAGCCTTAAATGTAACATTTTCTTTTTATTTCACTTGCCCTAGGAAACTAAGTTTCCCCTATGCTATTAGCAATCAAGTCAAACACTCTGCGAAAACATTTATTTACTAGATCATTCCATTTCTTAACTACGATGTTGGTCGCGATCAGTTAGGTTATAACTGACAAGCCACAGACGATTCGAATCGATTTTCAACCTCTCGAGAGGGATACTCAGACACCCGTCATATGCGTGTACACTGACCCCACATACGACAACCTAACATCCAATGCCACCTAGCCGGAACCATCCTCACCGAACCCGAGTGTCAGTCTTGCGACACCCGTCCAACCTCCTCCTTACAGTTGGTCTCGTCTAGTTCCGCGCTTAGGTAAAACAGGACGAGAGGTTTACCGGAGCCCGTTAAGGACGGCAAGTGAATGAGCCGCGTTCGGCCCAACCAGGCCACACATCGGACGGCCTTATGCGACACAGGCAGGATCAGGGTCCATAGCAATAATCATAATATGCAATATACGAAAGCGAAACTGATCCCGCCGCATGCCTGCCAAATTATTAACATCCTTCTAATTCTTAACCAATAAATTTTAGTAAAAGAATTCCGTTCTAGGCCTATGCCACCTAAGCCATCTACTGCGTATAGGATTTTTATGCTGGATACTAATTAATTATGCTCTAAGATTTCAATCAATTCCTAACTCTAATGCACAGGCATAACCCATTTTTTTTATTTAAAGGACTTAAAGAAAATAGGTAATGCACTGGGGTTTGCCTGGATACTCAGAGAACATCGGTAGTTAGAAATAATTAGCACTTCAGGCTTCGGGTAATCACTCCTCCAAAGAATATCAAGACTTCATGATAGTGTATTCCACAGCTTCTTGCACGTCATCTCGTTTTATAACTAGCGTACCTAGGTATGCATGGAAAGAGTAATGCATTATAATGCAAAAGAAATACAAGTAAACATGAAAGGGTGCATGAATAAGTATAGAGGTATAAGACCGATATTTACTAGAGATGGAATGACATGCACAGTGCATACAAATACGAGGATGGTCAATCTGTTGAGATAAAGGAAACAAGGAGTAAAAGAAAAGTAAACGTGCACTTTGTTTATAAAGAAAGATTGCAGGCTCACATGGATGAAGGTTTAAGAGAAGGCATCAGAACAAGGCACAAGATTACACACTCTTAACAAATATTACCAAGTCCAAATCTAAAACAATGCAACCTTAGGTACAACAATTTTATGATCAACTATTTAGCCCAAAACAAGCCCAACTGCTAGCCAAAAATACACTCCTATATCATCAAGAGCACACATACATAGCAGAAGTAACCACTGTCTCGTCTTTTAAAAGAAAACATTAATCAAGCCAGCGGGGCAAATATCAACAAAAGTACTGAAACACATGTAGGCCTATATCTATGAAATCTAATTGATTCTAAGAGCTATAACCGTTAACCTATATTAGCAATAAGACCTGCATACAAGTATATAATCATTTCTCCCCCGCAACATAAACCGTGAATAGACAAGCAATAAGGTTCCAAATTAGTCTCACTAAAGAATGAACACAGGTAGGTACAAGCATAAACATGAATGAAGCTACCAAACAAGGTAAGAGAAAGGGACATTTTCAAGTTTTAAAATCTGCTAGCACCCAAAAAATCATTACCTTTAACCATGTGAAAAAAAATCGATGGAGGCTAGCAGATTTGACCACCTACCTATAAACTACCAATGGGAGTTTAACGCACAACATAGCTAGTGGAGGGCAGCCAAATTTTTACCGTTCAGCTCCTTGTCATCAAGCAAGCAAGTGAATTTAAAAGAACCAAATTAGACTAAGCCGTACTCGTGATTCTTGCCTACAACAACATGCTGAAATAGTTAAACAAAGAGAGAAACTACTTCTAAAAGCTAGATTATGCATAACTAGGGAATTCAATTACTTAATTCCTAATGATGAAAGCTGTCAGTGAGGGAAACAACATCTAACGGTAGCTGAATACAGTACATACATATATGAGTAAAGATTAAATAACCTTACACCTGAAGCATATAATCAAACTGAACCACCAATCCCCAAATTCTCAAACCGTGGAATTGCAGATCCATCAAAATAAACACGAGGGAGGGAGATTTGGACCTTGGGATGCTGCTGTTTTTCAGAAACAGAGGGAGAGGCAGGGTGACCGGCGACCTGGTGCTGCTGCACGCAGGAGATGCGGAGGGGCAGGACCGGCGTCGGGGAAGGCAGACCGACCAGCAGCTTAGCTACTGCCGCCCATGGAGGGGCGCAGGTGGAGAAGAGAAGCAGGGAGGGGTGTCATGGGGAGGAGCAGGGGAGGCGCAGGGAGGGGCAGGGAGGAGGCGCAAGGAGGGGGTGCCATGGGGAAGTAGGGAGGGGGTGCCATGGGGGAAGCAGGGAGGGGCAGCGGGGCGCCATGGGAAGAGAGGGGCCGTGAGGGAGACGGTGACCGAGGCTGAGGGCGGTGCCTCGGCCCTTCGGGAAGAAGACGCAGGGCAGGGGCGGTGGGAGAGGGTTCTGGGCTGTGCCCCACTCGCCAGGGAGAGAAGAGGGTGGGGCTGATGGGGCCCAGGTGTCATAGAGTAGGGAGAAAATGATTTCCTTTCGAATTTTCGAGCAGAAAATCCCTTCTGTTTAACTGGAAGATTAGAAAATGAAAACGATGGAATTTGAAGAAATTTTATATACCAAAGTTGCTTAGAATTTTATGCTCTACAACTTGGGTACACAAAGTTTTTCTTGAAACGGCTCAGAAATTAACAAAATTTAGAGACAAAACTACAAACTCATTTCTTTCTTTATGTACTTGCAATCATGGCTCAAGGAACAACTCAACCAGACATTAATACTTATGAAATGCTTAAAATGCACTTAGTGATACTGGGTATCACACCATGCCATTATGAATACGAATTAAGATAACCACCTAAATTTGTATAAAAATTACCCATCATGCCATTATAAAATATGAATTAAATTATTCACTAATTTGCGTATAAATTACTCACCAATGCATTATAAAAGATGAATTAAAATAAATTATAAATCTGCATATAAATTAGGCTGTCTTCAGCAGACTGCCCATATGAGCTGGCTATAATACAAAACCACACTGTAACGCTACTATAGTCAGAAAAAAAAATGGTTAGAATAGTAATAGGCAAACCCATTTAGACAACTAGTTGGAGATGGTCTTTTCCAATATGTCATCATGAAAGATAAATCAAAATAATTACTAAATTTATATGTAAATTACAAACAACGCTATTACAAAAGATAAATTAAAATAATCACCTCTAATATTACTAAGGATTAAATCTATATGTTAAATTCTAATCCGTACGTGAGCATGAGTTGATGGACTAGTTTACGCTAAACAGTGAACGCCAAATACTACGCTTTGTTTCTATGAAATAAAGCGGGAAAACCTTCTCTCTACAAAATAAAAACATTATAAATCTACCCGAGTTTATTTTTCAGTTTAGGGGTTTGGACGCTGAGTGCATGTACAAAACTGCAGCTTTGCTTGCAAGGACTGTAATCAAGGCATTGCAACGCTTTGAGGAACTTAACAACTTTGCGTTAAAGATTATGGAACTCTTTGCGTCTTATGGATGGTTTTCATTTATTCATGTTGGTCAATAATTAAGTATTCTTGTTGGTTCTAAACTTGTGTTGGATTATAATAAATTACTAGCAAAATGCTCGTGCGTTGCAACGGAATAAAAAAATTCCTTAAGCATCTATATAAAGATAAATCTCACGAATAAATTCCATGTCATATTATTTCGAACTTTCCGTTGTGTGTGAGCGAAGTTTAGGATGATGTCAATTTGTTTAGAAATAATATTTTTTTACTTCCTGGCAATATAGAAAACGAAGAAACCGAAGTCCGTATGCGACCTGGACGTCCGTTTTCGCGTGAGCTATTCTTACCGTTCGAATCAGGCTCACGGATAAATTTTAGGTCATAATATTTTGGTGATTCTCGGTGACTTCAAGCGAATTTAAAGATGTGTCATTAGGGTTGAAAAGTTTGTCATTATCTATCAATCGATATATAGAATGTCGAAAACGGAGTCCGTGTGCGATTTGGGTGTCCGTTTTGGCGTGGCGTGCTTCTGCTGTCCAAATCAGGCTCGCGATTAATTCTACATCATGTTATTTCGACGATTCCCGTTGACAGAAAGTGAATTTTAAAGTGGTTTCAATTCGGATGAAAATGTTGTTATTTTAGCGTATGCAATTTGGGTGTCCGTTTTAGCGTGGTTTCCTCCTGCCGTCCGAATTAGACTCGCGAATAACTTTCAAGTTATATTGTTTTGATAATTTCCATTGATTGCAAGTGAATTTTTGAGTTATTTCAATTGAGTTGGAAAGTTTATCACATTAGCTTTCCATCGATATACAGAACGTCGAAAACAGAGTCCGTATCTGACCTGAGCGTCCATTTTCGCATGGATTATTCCTGCAGTCCGAATCTAGTTATTATTTCGATTATTCTCATTGACTGCAAGTGAATTTTTGAGTTATTTCAATTGAGTTGGAAAGTTTATTACATTAGCTTTTTCCATCGATATACAGAACATCGAAAACGGATTCCGTATGCGATCTTAGCGTCCGTTTTTGCGTGGATTCCTCTTGCAGTCCGAATCTGGTCTGTGAATAAATTAAATTTCAGACAAACGGGATCCGCATATAAGATATGTGAGGTCGAACCGCAGAATCATTTCGTCTTTTATTATTAGGTATAAATTTGACGCCTTTTCTTTGAAGAGGTTTGAAACATGATTCACCTATTATTAAAAAACGGTTTATGTACGTTATTGCCAATTATACCTAGGTATGGGTCACCTAACCTAGACCCTAGGCATGGATCACCCGATCCAATCCGTCCGAAAAAAATGACCCGAGCAATGCGACACGTGGGTGCGAGCCGTTTTTTTATTCAAAAAAAATCATCGGGTCATGATTTTTGATCCAAAATCCAACTCAACCCAAAAAAACGATCCGACGCATCCGTAGAGGGTGCGCGGACCAACCCAACCCGATGTTAGACACGGGCATCTTGTACAACTCACGACGCGACCTTGACCAGACCTGGTCTGACCTTTGCTCAGATCTAGCCCAACCCGACCAATAAAAAAACACAACCCGACCCGAACAACACGTTGGACAGATGCGAGCCATATCTTTTTTAGCCGCATTGCCGGACGCGGATCATGATTTTTTTTTTTCTAAAACCCAACCTGACAGAAAAACCTGACCGCTGCCTCCACAGAGAATGCATGGGCAACTCAATCCGGCGTTAGTTACGAATCATGTGCAGAACGCCCTATACAAATTACGACCCACGACCCGATCTCGACCTACACGACGCTTGCATAGATCATATATGGGTTGCAGCACCGAAGGGCGAGGGAGGAGAAATCGAGGTGTTTGGAACACCCGAGGCCACGCTGCGACACCTAGCTCGAGCTTTGATCCAAGTCGCCGATGACACGCCGACACTGCTCTCTGTTGCGTGCGCCTACTAGTGTACTACTAGTCTCGTTCAAATCAGCTGCCTAGGACTTTGGGCTACAGGACAATGCGGATAACAACAACACTAGGAATTGGGATGGACCCAATGGTGAAAGAGGGAGCAGCGTCTAGGGAAAAACTAGAGGTTGTTGTCAGTAGAAAATGGTATACGCCACGGGAGTGCAAGGATGGTTAGCGAACCGCTAGTGAGTGGACAAAATCTCACAGCAAGATCCATGCTGTCCTTGTCCAAGCCTCAATTGTTCCAAAATTATTTCCGCTAAAAAAAGGACTTCTAAATCAATTTGCTCCAAACTAGGATTACGCAGAGAAGGTTTTTTATTATCTCGGCATGGACCTTGTGTTAGAAGTACAAATATCTGCGGTTGGAGATAGTTGGTCAGTTGGAGATGTCTCCAATTTTAGAGATAAGAGATAGAATATGTTTAAGTTAAGACTTATCTTATGAGTATACTAAGTTTAAATGCATGCATATATACGATCTAAGATTCGGTGTAAATGTGTAGCCAACGGATAGAAACAACAAAAATAGTAGATCAATATTTTCTACACCCTGTACTTCAGTTTCATAAGTGTGTTTGATTGCCGCAAAGTCCTTGTGTCCATTTGATGTTGAATTGTTGATTAAGAGGGTCTAATGGGTAATTTGGATTTAAATCTAGATGATTCCTTTAAATGATCTCTATAATGGGATCATATTATTTTGTTATTACTGATTGAAGGCTCTAAAGAAAGCATGACTTTCAAGAGGTACTAGAAAAAATCTTAGAAATTCTAAAAAAGTAAAAAGACATTATAAGATATATTTCTAATTTTGTTTACATTTCTAAATTTTACCTTTTTTACTTGTCTGGTAAGTGGTGTGTTTTTTGGAGTTTTCGATTAATAGCAAGATTGGAAGGGAATTTAACCGTAGTAATTTAGAATCGTAAAATTGAGTGTCAAATGGATCTAACCATATAATGCTAGGGTAGAATAAACATTCAGACAAGGATGGACAGAGTATCTCAGCTGAAATGGTACTGTATCATGCACCTTTCGCAAGCCACAGTTGATCTCTCTCTTGGGTGGCCTGCTTTGGCGGTTTGGCCACTCTGCATTTCTGCAAGCCGAGGACCACCCCTGCATGCTAGTACGGAAGCGGGATACATCCGTCCCTCTGCGTTTGGGTCACTTTTCCATTGGATCGTCCGACGCTGTCGTACCATCTCCAGTCTATCACTATTTTTTTACTATTTTTATTATTTTTTCTATAATAATATTATAATGTCAAACAGTAATATGATCAATCCACATAAGCACTCCGCTGGAGATAACCTCATAGTTCACAGACCACATAGAACGAGATCCCTTGACATGGACTCTGATGCAGTTGAGTCACTGCTCCTGGTCCCGTGTGCGGTGGGCCCCGCGCGGCCGTGACTCGACATCGCCAGCCGTTATATGTCAGGGGATCTGCTTCCAAACCACACAATAGCCTCCCTTTTTGAGTTTCGACATTGTTGGAGACACACAGAGAGGTGAGTTTTCATATCACGAGAGGAAGTGGAAGCTGACTGAGACTGTTCTAGGGATTTAGAAAGTGCCAAATCTCTAATTATACACCATGAGAGGAAGGGTTCAATCTATACTATAACTCTATAACTACGACGTGATTTGGATCAAATCTCTTTATGTCGAAACGCACCATTAAAACTAAGTTCAACAGATCGTCTATATGATTATCTATAATATGAAAATGGTATCATAGCTACAACGTAAATAGAGTGAAGTTTAAATATAGACAACGAGATAGATAATCTACTGAACTTTGTCTAATTAAATTGGACTCGGCGGCGTGTGAATGTAGAGTATCCACAGCAGATGGTAAGTATTCGCAATAGTACAATCTGATGCCCTTGTGCTTGATGCCAGTCTGGTATCATCAACTAGAACAACAGAGCGTCCAGTAATATCTTGTACGCAGGATGGAATTATGTCTTCTGCATGCTCGCATAGAACAAAGCCGGGCCAATCCGCGCAATCACTTCGGTTTCGTGCAGCTACAGTCCTACAGGTCACGCTGTCGGCCGAACAGATCCTAGCCCATGATCAATGGCTGCCGCCGCAACCATCGTCTTTCGTTCCGTGCTGGGCCTCCGGCCACTTCGGTGGCGTTTGGTTCAGGGGACGGGGTGAGATGGAACGGTCCCGTCCCTCGTCCTATCAATTTGGAGCGATCACCCTGTTCCCTATGAAATATTGTTTTATGGGATGATCTTGTCCCACTTCGTCCCTCCAACCAAACACTTCAAAATTGGAATCGTCCCATCCCGTCTCCTTCCATCCCTTGAACCAAACACATCTTCGTGTCCATTGACGTCCACTTCATGTTCATACTCCGCCGCAACCATCGGAGTATGAACAGAACTATTACATTCTATTTTAATCATTGGTATATCGATGTCAGTCACACACATATACTATCACATAATAATTTATTATTAATGAGCCACCATTAGCGTTATCGTGCTTAGTTGGCCCCCTCTAGGTAGAGTTCCCGGCTCCGCCACTGCTGGAGGGTGGCTGGTTTTGGAGCCACCAAGTTGAGTCATTCCTTCCCCTTCTTCTTTGAGGCTGCTTAGTTGGCTACTAAAATTTCGGCAAACCAATTCTTTGACAAAAAAGATAACATAGTGTAAACAAAATCAGGAGTTTATGGCATATTTTAATCCATAGAAATAAGTAAATTATCACGACATATGTGATCAAAATATTAGCAAGAACAAAGGTCGCAACCCGACCATATTGGTTTATCATTTCAGAACAACAACTTGAAATAACGAATGCACCGGATGCGCCGTTATCATCAGTTGTTGTGATACTCCGTATCTTAACTATGCTTTGAGAGCATTTAGTCATGTCATCATGTGCATATTTTTAAAAAAATTTGGGAGTTCAACATTTAATATTCTCAAATCAAATTTTAGTTCAAATTCTTTCAAAATTTGGTTTTGTCCAAGGGCAAAAGTGCAAAGGGGTAGTTAAAAATATGCCCTTTCACTTTTGAATTTGGACCCCTGTCAAAAAAGGTTAAAATCCAGGGTTAAAAATGAAAAAAAAAAGGGAAAGGGGAAAACTCCCCGCGGGCCGGCTGGCCAACCCGCGGCCACGCGCCCGCTGGGCGAAGCCCAGCCAGGGGCGGCGGCCCGCGTGGCGGCCAGCCCCCCGCCACCCGCGCCCCCTGTCAGCCGGCGCTGACAGGTGGTACCCGCGGGGGAGGAGGGGGGAGGTCTTCTTCTCCGCCCCACCGAGCAGGGGGGAGCACTTCGCTCCACGTGTCCGCGCCTGCGCCCCGACCGCCCCGCCGCTGTCGCGCCACCCCGCCGCTCAGCTCCGTGCCCCCTCGTCACTTCTCCGCCACGCTACCTCGCCGCTCCGCTCCGCGCCGCTCACCGCTATCCCGCGCCGCGCTTCCCCGTGCTTCGCCGGCGTCACCGGGGTGAGCGCCGCGCCTTTCTTCCCGTCCCCACCCCTCCGGTTCACCCTAGCCCCGGCTAGCAGGCGCATTGGAGGCGCCACACCCGCGCGCACGTCGCGCGGGGGAGGGTTGGCCCCGATGGCCCCTGTTGCCGCCGGGGGGTAGCCTCGCCGCCGTGGCGCGCGCGAGCGCCTTGGCCGCTCCGTTCGCGGCGGCCGGCGTGGGGCAGTGAGAGTGAGGGAAGAAGGGAAAAGGGGGGAAAGGAAGAGGGACGCATGCCGCGCTCGAGGCCACCGCCGGCGAGGCCTTTCGGCCTCCGCCGTGCCGGGCGGCCGACAGCCCAGCTGGGGCCGCCCGCCCGGCAAGCCGGCCTGCCGGCCCAATCGGCCGCTGGGCCGAGCTGGAAAGAGGAGGAGTTGGGCCGCGCCTGGGGAAAAAGGTCGCCGGCCCACTCGTGGGCTGGGCCAGGCCGAAAGGGAGCCCATGCGATTTTTGGAGAGGGAAATCAGAACTTTTTATTTTGTTTTTTTAGTGGGCTGGGCCGAATTTCAATTTCTAATTCTGTTTTTTTTTCTTATTAATTTAAATTGATTATTTGTTTTACTTTAATATTAATCTGTTTTTATTTAATTATTAAAATTATTTATTAATTCATATAAATATTTTGGTAATTCTAAAAAGAAATTAAGTTAAAGTTTATATAATTTTAAAAAGTTAGCCTTTATTTAAAAATGCAGAAAAATTCATAAAAATGTATTAAAAGTATAGAATTAATTCTAAAATCCATTTAAATTATTCAAAAATTTCTAGAAAAGTCATTTAAGATTTTAAAAATATTTAAAAATAATATAAAATTCATTTGAGCCCTAGGACAGTCAATTACGCCCCGCAAACCCAGATGTTTAACCCCAACCACCCTTTTTCTTTAGAAAATTGTACATTTTACTTTTTCAACAGGTTGATCATCCTCATACTTTCAAACTCCTGCATTTCATTCATACTAGGCACGTTGGTTCTGTTCTTATCTTTCTAGTTGAAGAGTCTTCCGAAGGCATTCTGATGTGACACCCCGAAGCTGAGCCTCCTGGACCGTCAGGTGTCCACTACCGTAATCCCCGAAGCGATTTCAAGTCTCTGAGATCTTTTCTAAGGCAAGCCCCGATGCATTACCTATTTTCTTTAAGTCCTTTAAATAAGAATGGGTTATGCTTGTGCATTAGAGTCAGGAGTTGGTTGAAACTCTAGAGCATAATTACCCCAATCTCCTGCATGAAGATCCTATACGCAATAAATGGCTTAGGCGGCATAGGCCTAGAACGGAAATTCTTTTACAGAAAGTTAATTGGTTAAGAATGAGAAGGATGTTAATAATTTGACAGACATGCGGCGGGATCAGTTTCGCTTTCGTATATTGCATATTGTGATTATTGCCATGGACCCTGATCCTGCCTGTGTCGCATAAGGCCGTCTGATGTGTGGCCTGGTTGGGCCGAACGCGCCTCATTCACTTGCCGTCCTTAACGGGCTCCGGTAAGCCTCTCATCCTATTGTACCTAAGCGCGGAACTAGACGAGATCAACTGGAAGGAGGAGGTTGGGCGGGTGTCGAAGGACTGACACCCGGGTTCGGTGAGGATGGTTCTGGCTAGGTGGCACTGGATGTTGGGTTGTCCTATGTGGGGTCGGTGTACACACATATGACGGGTGTCTGAGTATCCCTCTCGAGAGGTGGAAAAATCGATTCGAATCGTCTGTGGCTTGCCGGTTGTAAGCTGCCTGATCGC
The DNA here is from genome assembly GCA_030272315.1 of Paspalum vaginatum. Classification (NCBI taxonomy): domain Eukaryota; kingdom Viridiplantae; phylum Streptophyta; class Magnoliopsida; order Poales; family Poaceae; genus Paspalum; species Paspalum vaginatum. Next base: position 6,777,745 of record CM059013.1, on the reverse strand, counting down.
GACCAACATCGTAGTAAGAAAGTTGATCTTGCTGATAAAGAATGATTTCGCAAAGCGTTTGCTCTTGTTTGCTAATAGAATAGGTATAACTTAGTCTGGACATGTTATAATTAAAAAGTAACTAAATTCTAAAAGCTAAGGATTTACTATTAGGCCTGCCGCAGTGTGAGTTGATCCAACCACCTCGCTATAGGCTAGAGAGTCGGGTTTAGACCCAGTGGTCGGGTAAGTATTGCTGAGTAACTAGTACTCAGGTTTCTTTGCTTATGTTTTCTCAGGTGCTGAACACTCGCTGTAAGTGAGAGCTTTCTTCTATCGCTCCCCAGGTCTTCCTTTTGGGGTGAGCTGCATCCTTAGGTAGGATGCAAGTTTCTCTCCCTGCAGTCATTTTGAATAAAAGATTGTACAAATCAACCGTTTGGTTGTAATGATTTATTTCTTTTAAGCTATGTATGAAATGTAAGATATTGTAATCTGTGGACTCTGTCGAGAGTCAACACATGAGCTCGATCCAGATGAGAAGGCCAAGTCAGGATACCTACATACTGAAGGACTACCGAGATTAGTCCGGATCTGGTGATTAAACACTAAATCCGGGTTAATCTGGGCGGTTCTGGCACAGTTGTCATGATGACCTGTTCGATGTAGTCGATCAAATTCGATGCAGGTAGGTGTTCGCAGTGCTGTCCCACAAACAGGAAGAAGATGATCAGGTTGCAACGAAAACAGTCGCGCTGTGCGCTCTCTAAAAGCCTGATTAGCCGTCTATCCCGAGCAGATGGCTTCAGAGGCCTGCTTTCTCCATTTAGAACATTTCTTTGCTCTCTGTAGATAGAACATTTATTTGTTCACACAGAGCATTTATTTGTTCTTTAAGAACTTTCCTCTATTCTTTCATTGTGGTATACGATATGTCCAATTGTTTTCACGAAACTCCTAGCAATAAATAAATAGACCTCGAATTTAATTAATCGAGGAAAGGTCAAGTAATCTAACACATAGATCTTGAAGAGACACTTGTTTGAGCTAGGTCAGGTCCGTTGACCGCAGTTTCTTCAACGATCCTCGTGGCCATTGGTCACCAACTCACCATAATAGGGCATGCCGCGGCGAGACCGTGAGTGTCCAGTCAGCATGTGCCAGAAACAGCTCTGAAAGCGCCATCTAACTGATCCAAGAAACAAGCCAACCAACCATCAGCACGCAAGAGCAAGAACAAACACAATCAATTTCTACAACCAAGCCTTAAATCAAGTTGAGCTCGAGTAAGAAATCCACCCAAGCTTGTGTTCCAATTCAGTTATTTGGACGATGTGTACAAAACTGCAGCTGAATAACCTTTGGTTGCTAGTAAGGATGACTCGTTTGTACGTTGTTGCCGATACACGGCGCCGAATAAAGGCAGAAATCGAGGTGTTTGGAGCACCCGAGGCCACGCACGCTGCGACAACTAGGTAGGCAGCACACCTAGCTCGAGCTTTGATCGTCCAAGTCGCCGTCGGCGCGCCGTCGACACCGCTCTCTGTTGCGCGCCTAGCGTCTCCTTCAAATCAGCTGTCTCAGACTCTGGGGCTACAGGACAAAGCGGATAACAACAGTAAGAATTGGGATGGACCCAACCCAATGGCGAAAGAGGGAGCAGCGTCTAGGCCTCTAGGGAAAAACTAAAGGTTGTGTGGCCCATAGAAAATATGGTATACGCCACGCGAAAGATCGAGCCAGCCGCTAGTGAGTGGACAAAATTTCACAGCAAGATCCATGCTGCCCTTGTCGAAGCCTCTAATGTTCCAAAACTATTTCCGCTAAAAAAAGACTTCGAAAACCATTTTTGCTCCGAACTAGGATTGCGCAGAGAAGGTTCTTTATTATTTCGGCATGGACCCTCTGTGTTAGAAGTACAAATATCTACAGTTAGAAAATATAAATAGTTGGTGTTGTATCTAATTTTAGATAGAGATAGAGTTCTAGAAAGATAAGAGAAAGAATATGTTTAAATTAAATAATGTTACTTTTAGTTTACGTATATCTATGAGAGTCGGTGTAATCAATAGATACAAACAACGAAAACAGTAGATCAGATTTTCAACACCATACACTTCAGTTTAATAAGTCTGTCTAATTGCCGTAAAATCATTGTTCCGTTTGATGTTGGTTAAGAGTGACTAGTGGGTAATTTAGATTTAAATTAAAATTCCTTTAAACAATCTTCTGTAATGGGATCATATTATTATACTATTACTAATTTAAGGCTCTAAAGAAAGCATTACTTTCAAAATGTACTAAAAGATAAATCTTGAAAGTTCTATAAAATAAAAAAATACCAAATTATAAGATATTTCTAATTTTGTTTCAATCTTAAAATTTAGTTTTTTAAACATGTATCATAAGTGGCGTATTTTTTTTGGAGCCTTCAATTAATATCAAGATTGGCAGGGAATTTGACGGCAGTAATTTAAAATCGTAAATTGAGTGTGAAATCGATCAAACCATATAATGCTAGGGTAGAACAAACATCCTGACAATGATACAGAGTATCTCAGCTGAGTGGTACTGTATCATGTACCTTTCGGAAAACCACAGTTGATATCTCTCTTCCTTGGATGGCCTTGCCTTGCTTTGGCCACTCTGCATTCCAGCAAGCCAGCGCTCACATGAGGACCACCCCTGCATGATAGTAGTACATGACTCTTACAATCTGGTGCCGTTGTGCTTGATGCCAATCTGGCATCATCGACTAGAACAACAGCGTCCAATGACCAATATACTGTATCTTGTACGTGCTCAGATCTCAATGGAATTCTACGTCTCCAGTCTCCTGCATGCTCCCATAAAACAAAGCCCGCTACTATTCTCATCTCTTTTGTGCCGCGCAATCACTTTGGTTCCGTGCATCTAAGGATCACGCCGTCGGCCGGCGAACAGATCCTAGCCCATGATCAATGGCTGCCGCCGCAACCATCGTCTTCGTTCCGTGCTGGGCCTCCGGCCACTTCATGTCCATGATCGCAGCCGGCAAGCGGATGGTCGACGCCAGCGGCGGCGCCCTCTCCCTGACGGTGCTGGTCATGCAGGCCCCGACGCCAGCCAAGGCGTCCGAGGTGGAGGGCCACGTGCGCCGCGAGTCGGCGGCGTCCGCCGGCCTTATTGACGTCCGCTTCCAGAGTCTCCCCGCCGTCGAGCCGCCCACCGGGTGCGTGGCCCCCGAGGAGTTCAACTTCAGGTACGTCCAGTTCCATGCGCCACATGTGGAGGAGGCCATAGCCGGGCTAGCGCTGCCCGTGGCCGCGGTCGTCGTGGACCTCTTCTGCATGCAATTGCTCGACGTGGCCGGGCAGCTCGCCGTGCCGCGGCACGTTTACTTCGCGTCCACGGGCGCGTTCCTCGCGCTCATGCTGCGCCTGCCTGCGATCCGCGACGACCTCGCCGTCCGGCTCAGGGACGCGGACGCGGAGGGCACGTTCCACGTGCCGGGGCTGCCGCCGGTGCCGCTGGCCTACATGCCGGCGTGCCTGTCGAACGGCGGCAAGATGCGCAACTACGAGTGGTTCGAGTACTACGGGCGCCGCCTCATGGACGCGAGTGGCATCATCCTCAACTCCTCGGTCCAGCTCGAGCGCGGCGTCCTCGCCGCGATCGCGGACGACCGCTGCGTGCCGGGCCGCTCGGCTCCGGCGGTCCACGCCATCGGCCCCGTGGTCTGGTTCTCCCCGGCGCATCGGGAGCTGGAGCCGCCGCACGTGTGCGTGCGGTGGCTCGACACGCAGCCGTCGGGCTCGGTCGTGTTCCTCTGCTTCGGAAGCAACGGGTTCCTCGACGAGGCGCAGGTCGGGGAGGCCGCCGCTGGACTGGAGCGCAGCGGCCACCGCTTCCTCTGGGTGCTGCGTGGCCCGCCGGCCGCCGGGTCGCGCGACCCGAGCCCGACGGACGCCGACCTGGACGCGGCGCTCCCCGCGGGGTTCCAGGCGAGGACCCAGGCGCGCGGGCTCGTGTGGCCGGCCTGGGCGCCGCAGAAGGAGATCCTGGCCCACCCGGCCGTCGGCGGCTTCGTGACCCACTGCGGGTGGAACTCGACGCTGGAGAGCTTGTGGTTCGGCGTGCCGATGGTGCCGTGGCCGCTGTACGGCGAGCAGCACCTGAACGCGTTCGAGCTCGTCCGCGAGATGGGCGTCGCCGTCCAGCTGAAGGGTGTGGTGGGCGCCAGCAAGGTGGACCTGTGGTTCGTGGAGGCGGCCGAGCTGGAGGCGGCGGTGCGCGGCGTGATGGGCGCCACGGAAGAGGGGAGGAAGGCGAGGGAGAAGGCCGCGGACTTGAAGGCCGCGTGCAGGAAGGCCGTGGCGGAGGGCGGGTCATCCTACGTCGCGCTTCGGAAGCTCGTGCGCGGTATCTCCCCCGGCGGAGGGGCGCCGTCGCCGTGATGTCCTCGGGAGGCTCGCGGCGTCGCCGCGTTCATGGCCGGAAATGGCACGTCGTCGTGCGTCATGATTCATGATCAATTCGATCATGCGATGTTGGGATGTTGCCGTGACCTGAATTCTCTCTCTGAGATGCCCGGCTGGTTCACAAGTGACAAGGTCATTCTGCCATGTACTACTGTCATGCGCACGGGCGCTTACGGCCTGCCCTTCCAGCCAGCGCCGCTATTATTAGGATATCACATAATATACTATTGAAAAATTATACATGTATGTATATATCATACATGTATGCCTCTATTTATTACATAAATAGTCTCGTAAACATATCTATACTAGGTGATACCCCGCGTTGCTGCAGGAATTTTAAAGTGATATGATTTTTAAATTAGTGGACTCAAAGATGACGTAGACTTTGAAGACAGAAATACACTACTGTATATTGTATGACAACATTTTTTTAGCGCATTATACTTGATATTAATCTTACTTTAGAGATATTAACTTTTAAATGTTTGATCATTTGGTATGACAACATTTTTTAAACACATTATTTTTTAATGTACTATTTTTAAACTATTATACTTGATAACTTATTCATCTTAGTTGAAAGAGATTGATTTTTAAATGATTGATCATCTGCCTGTTTATATTGCGGGAATTTTATGGCGAAGTGATCACAAGCACAAATAGTTGCATGCATGGATGTTATTAGCCACAGAAGATCGACGAAAGATATTAATTGAGTGTCCTAGTGGATGATGACATAACTTCTAACTTCATGGATTCAAAGATGACGTGGATAGCTTACATGTTGAGAGATGACCTTAGTGGCCTCCGTCTATACAGATATATAGGATAACCTATATAAGTGAAGCCCACTAACAATAATTAATTTTAGTTCTCTCAACGTGTAAACTATTCACATCATTTATGAATCCACTAAATTAGAAACTGCGTCACAGTTCACTAAGATTCTTTATTAATACCCTTTATTGATTTTTTATGGCTAATAGTATCTATGAATGCACCTATTAGGGCCCTTTATCTATTCTTTGACTATGCACGCACCTATTAGTTTATACGAGTATGATGTTGCAACCAAAGTAGTATTTTTCTATCTTTTAGATTTTACTTTAAAAATTAGTTTAAGGATTCTTATAACAAAAAATTAACTTTAAAATTAATTTAAAGATTCCCGCAACAACATGCGGGGCATTATCTAGTTATTAAAAAATTTATATCAGCACTCTAGACGTAAGCGGATGGCTACACAAAGTTGGAGAAGTATATCAAAGAAAAATTTCCAAAAATGGACAACATCATCGTGCTGGTGCCTGGGGGCACAGGCACATGCGCTCTTAGGCTAACGTCATCAAAACTTATATCCCACTTTATATTTAAACTCTGTTTATCTGCATTTTGCATTTTCTTTTACCCACGATAGGACAATAGCCTTAGCCCACACACCAAGGTAGGCAGCTAGCCGCGATCAAGATCACAAAGGATGGGACCAGAGCTGTTGATGCCCTCGTGAGAATAAGGGAACAGGTGAGCATTAAGGATGGTGTCACCGGTCTGTGTATATAGATATGTAAAATATTGTTTATGCATTATAGACGTAATAGAGTTTAAAATATAGTCGGTGGAATAGGTGAACAAAACCCGTAGATCTGAATCAGTGCTTCGTTGGGTTTCTCACCACCTAGAAGGAGCCCAACACAGAACAACTCAACAAAACCAAAGTCAAGCGACCACAAAGAGCTCCATCCACCAACCTCCTTTGATTCTTTTCTCGGATTATTATTACACAATTCATGTGTATCATTCACATGAACTTAATTTGGCTCATATATACATAAGGCATATTCAATCTTCTTGTGTTTGCCTCCTCTCACCACCTGAGTTTTTCTTTTTCATTTGACATTTCCACCTGTATTTCCCCCTTACCCTGTAAGGGTACATCTTTTCTTTTATTTTCTTATGTTTATTCATTTTTATTTATTATTAAATCATATGAACAATATTATTTTGAACAAGGCCATTTACTTATATAGCTAGAATATTTCATTCGTTCAGCTAGAATATTTTTCTTTGAATGTATAATATTTGCATTGAATCTAGCTTGTCATGGACTCATTCATCTGCCCGTTCAGTTTCATCTGCCTAACATAGTTGTGTTGAGCGAGCGTGGTCAGAGGACAAGCAGCACGCATGCCAAGCTCGATCATATTCGCGTCCATGTGGCAAGGCAACTGCACCAGCAGCGCTACTGTTTTGGGTGTGGAGTGTGCGGCAGATGTTGTGACACGCGCGGCACTGGCCATGCGCCCATGCTGATGCTGGTGGGGACTGGGGAGTGAGGCCACGACGACAGGCGCAATAATGCATGCCGACGGCGACTGTACTGTGTCCTACTCGTCCGCCGGCCCTGCAGCTGGTGTCCTCTTCGCTCGATCGGATCGGAGCTGGCCACAAGTTTCCCAGGTGAATGCGAAAGGATCAGAAAGAGCGTGGCAGAATTTGGCCCAACGGACTAGCCGTTCCGGGGGCAAAAACAACTTCGTCGATCGCGCTCATATAAATTTTTTCGTTTCTAGATAGTGGGAAAAAAAAATCCGGCTTTCATCCTCAAAAGAACGTTTTACAACCTCGGTGTCCGTTTCACAGGCGCTCGCTGCGCTCGTGACGAGCGAACGATCGGCTCCCACCCGGGGGGGGGGGGGGGGGAGTGGGCCCAAGCGATGAGCGTGGGCGGTGGGCGGTGGCCACTGCTGCCCCGCTCGGAGCGACCGCCCCAAGAGAAGGAAACTGGGCTTAGGTGAGTTTTTTTTTCTTTTTTAGCATTTGTTGTTTACTTTTTTTTCTGTTATCTTTTATTTTTTCACAATAACTTTATGAAAACATAGCTTATCAGGATAACTTTACGAAAACATAATTTATCACGATAACTTTATGCAATCGTAACTTATTACGATAACTTTACGTAAGCATAACTAATCACGATATTTTATAGAAACATCACTTATCAGGATAATTTTATGGAAACATAGCTTATCAGGATAATTTTGTGAAAATATAATTTTTTTTATTTTTTACGATATTTTATGAAAACATAATTTATCAGGATAACTTTGATAAGATATTTTATGGAAATATAACTTATCAGGATAGCTTTATAAAAACATAACTTATCACGATAAATTTTATGAAATCATAACTTATCGGATAATTTTAAAAAAACATAATTTATTATGATAACTTTATAAAAACATAATTTATCGTGATAACTTTATAGAAGCATAACTTATCGTAATAACTTGTGAAAACATAATTTAAAACATGATCATGAATTTTGTTTTACGTATATCTAAAAATTTATATGCCAAGAATGGTCTAGTTTTGTTCGGAAAAAACGTTAGAAACAATAATATGAAATCATTCTAGCGATTAGTTTTTTTATTAAAAGTTATAATTAAGAAACTGAGCTAAAAAGTTGCTTCCTTTTCGGTGCCGCTGAGTCACGTGCAGGAAGAACGGTCCGCGGAGTCAGCTGCGCACAGGGAACAGTGGAATATTATGGCCAGCAGGTGGAGTCGTGGAGGCAGGAACACACGTGGGTGGCTCGCTGATGGGGACACCGGCGCTCACTATTTAGTCGCCACTCGCCCCCGCCTATTACAACTCATGAGATGGAAAGCGAAGCTTATTCTCTGATCCTAAACCTAAATGGCCACCCATATGACTATACGAGGCAACAAGCTTCAGCGCCGACGACTCTAGCCATCTGGAAATTCGCACTATATATAAATTTGTCCACGGAATTTTTATATACACAAATGCTAGTCCCACCTTTAATTTGTCTATCGATTTTTGAATATATTTAACTTTGATTAAGTATGCATGCATGCGTGTGTAGATTGTTACATTATGTACACATGTAGTGTATTATGCGTTTTCATTGTCATATATATATACACACAACACGATGAAATGGTTTCAAACCTTTATATTTTACATGGTGCCTAAAACAATCTTCCGGCCAAACAGCACTGAAATTCGGCCAAAATGTTTGGTCTTCATTTATATATATATATATATTTTTACAAATTTGAAATCCTGAACCGAATTCTAGCGAATTTCTATTAGAAAAAATCTCTAAAACATGGCGGCCCACACTATAGTACAAGACCCGCCCTACACATTTTTTTATGTTTGAGTACAAGGATACTCATCCCACCACTTTATACACACTTTATATGAACTTTATACCAACCGTGTGTCTGGCATTTTGCACGTCAGGCTCGGTTGACCTCGGCCTAAAACGTAGGAGTATGTATATAAATGGACAGTGTCAGAACGTGTGCAAGGCTTGTCATTTTGTCAGGTCAGCGTCAACCCGAAAAAATTATTGGGAATTCTTTCTCCGGAGGAAATTTGCTAGGGGTCCAACCTTGGAGCTGTACTATATGACACGGACAATTGGAGGGGTTTGTTTCTTTGCTCCAGTGCTCGGAGCGGTGGCAGACGACGAACCACTCAAGGTCACAATGGCGAGCGGAAAGCCTACTGTCGTGCTCATCCCGCTCTGCGTCCCCGGTCACCTCCCGTCGATGTTTGAAGCCGGCAAGCGGCTGCTCAGTAGCGGCGGCCACGTCATGTCGCTCACGGTGCTCTTCACTCAGATGACCATGGCCGCCAACCTGATGTCCGACGTCACTGACCTCATCCGCCGGGAATCGGGGTCGGGCTTGGACATCCACTTCCACCACCTCCCCGCCGTGGAGCTCCCCGCCGACGAGCATGGCCGCGAAGACTTCATCATGCGCTTCGTACAGCTCCACGCGCCGCACGTGAAGGCCGCGCTCTCCGGCCTCGCCTCTCCGGTCGCCGCCGTCGTGGTGGACTACTTCTGCACCACCCTGTTGGATGTGACGCACAAGCTCGCGCTGCCCGCGTACGTGTACGTGCCGACCTCCGCGTGCATGCTCTCGCTGATTCTGCGGCTGCCGGCTCTGGACGAGGAGGTGCCGGGGGATCTCGAGGGCATCAAGGGAGGAGCGGTCGCTGTGCCCGGGATGCCACTGGTGCCTGTCGGTCTCTTGCCGACGCCGCTGCTGAAGAAGGATTCCAACTATGCGTGGTTCGTGTACCACGGCAAACGCTTCTTGGAGGCTGCCGGCATCATCGTCGAGACGGTGGCGGAGCTGGAGCCGGCCACCCTCGCAGCCATCACCGAGAACCTCCGCGCTACCGCCGGCGCCGGACGCCTCGCTCCAACCGTCTACCCCATTGGACCCCCGCCGTCGGTCAAGGTCAAGGTGACCGGCGACCGCGGCGAGCAGACGCACGAGTGCCTGGCGTGGCTCGACGCGCAGCCTTCCGCGTCGGTCGTGCTGCTCTGCTTCGGCAGCATGGGCGGCAGCTTCCCCGCGCCGCAGTTACACGAGATGGCCGACGGGCTCGAACGCAGCGGGCACCGCTTCCTGTGGGTGCTCCGTGGTCCTCCACCGTCCGGTTCGCCGTTCCCGACGGACGCCAACCTGGACGAGGTCCTCCCGGAGGGGTTCTTGGAGAGGACAGGGGGCAGGGGCCTGGTGTGGCCCAAGTGGGCGCCGCAGAAGGACATCATCGCCCACTCCGCCGTCGGCGGCTTCGTGACCCACTGCGGTTGGAACTCGGTGCTGGAGGGCCTGTCGCACGGCGTCCCGCTGGTGCCGTGGCCGCTGTTCGCGGAGCAGCACCTGAACGCGTTCGAGCTCGTCTCCGTGATGGGCGTCGCCGTGGCCATGGAGGTGGACAGGAAGCGGGGCAACTTCGTCGAGGCCGATGAGCTCGAGCGCGCGTTGCGGAGCCTCATGGGCTACTCCGAGGAGGGGCTCAGGGCGAGGGAGAAGGCTGCGGAGGCGAAGGCTCTGTGCCGGAACGCCGTGGAGGAGGGCGGCTCGTCGTACGCGTCGCTGCAGAAACTGGCCAGGGACATGTCAAAGCATTGCGGATGCGAAGCTGCAGCTTAGCAAGGTGCTGCGTCGTGGTAAGCGAGAGGCTGCCCGCCATTGCAGCTCTGCAAACCAAGCGGTGGTTCGCTAAATGGTTTGTATCGTGGTTTGGGTCCAGTTTTCATTATGAACCGGGACAATTCTATTTTTATTAAGTGAATTGCAGAAACTTTTGCAGTTCAAAAATAGTGTTACGATGGATCTCATGCCGCGTATGATGTCAGACTTTCCGCAAACAGTAGTAGTATAATTGTTCAACATTGATGTTTGCTCGTTCTGATTTGGAAATGGAATATGGTCTGTGTTACTGTTAGGCTTGTCGCTCAACGGTATTCTTCAAATCTCATTTTCTATCACTGTTCTGACTATTACTTCTTTCGTTAAACAGTGACAAACCAATGTTTCAGGAGAATCCTCGGAACCCCAACCGTCGGGGACAGCCTTAGGGAAACAGAACATGGTCTCAGCAAAGCGGAAACTTTGGGCCACCTATGGGCTGTGCTAAGGTCGCCCCGTATGGCCCGGCCCAAACACCCAGCAGCCCAGCACTAACTAGTTGCCAACTTCAATTTGGAATTCCAACAATGGCGCTCAACCTTCACATTAGACAAGATCTGGAACTAAAAATAGATGAAAATCTTAACGCTCATGTTATTTTATCCTTCTCGATTTTCTTCTCTACTCTCTCCAGCTTGGTTAGAACTGAGGGTTGGGCGCCTCTGGTGACCTGAAAACGTGGGGGCAGCTAGGCAAGGCAGTAGGGACATCGCTAGTTGAGAGGTGGGCATAACGATGCCGTTGGGTAAGGAACAGGTGACCCACACCCATCCCCACATATCACCTATCCCCAATTTACCCACACCCAAACAATACAGATAATACCCAACTGATATGGATAAATCCATGGATAAGCTCAACGACCAGAGAGCAATCCTTTCAAAAGCTTCTTCTTCCGTGGGATTTAAGACTCCATATACACCCGAGTACCAGCAAACCATATCCAGCATCAATGGGCATTGCAGCATGCTAGCTAGCTAGCTAGCTTCAAGTCCGGCCTAGAAGACGGCACCGGTGCAGTGGTCCTCGCCGTCTGACTCCATGCGGGTAATCCTTAACGTCCGCGCAACTCATCTCTCATGCGTCGCCTCCGGCAGCTATGGCTCTCGCTCGTCGCTGTTGTATATGAGCTGTCGTTAGATGTCGAACGATTCAACGCCGGAGCCGCTTGGCGCCATCGACAATCAGGAACGTGGCTACGCCAGCATGCGGTCCTCGATGCTCATCCATCGCGATGTGAGCACGGTGCCGCTATGCTTGAGGAGCTCCCGCAGGCTTGAGGTCTGCGGATAAACGGGCAAACAAGTATTGCCTGTGTTTACCCTACCCATGTCCAATTTCGAGTGGATAATCCATAACTTATCCAAACAAAGCGGGCATGGGTTTGGATATGGGTGCCGGGTACCCAGCGGCAACACTAGGTTGGCAGTTGGTGGTGGGCGGCGTCAATCTAGGGGCTTCGCAGTAGCAACCTAGTGAACCTGAGTCAGCGTGACGACGGAGGATCTTTTGCACTTTGCTGTCATACTTCACCATCAATCATTTAGTAACCATCATTCGTATTTATCTATTGTACATATGTTTCATATCCCAACCCCATAATTTTTATAGTGGTAGACATACCAGAAAACACAAACCAGCAATTGTACTCCAACTATGATAAATTTACTGTGCAGTAATGAATCTAGCCCATTTTACAATTGTAGAAATAGTTATTTTAATGTCTTGTCATAAGTTTCTGCATGGGGAGCACGGTGGAGTTTTGTTCTAAGTTTTTATGGTTGCGGGTGTAGTATTTACACTTACGAGACGTTGGGCGAAGCCCAGCAAATTTCGGGTAACGAAGGCTTCACAGAGCCGAAGCCTTCGTTAGAAGAGAACTAAATGACGAAGGTTAAAATGAGACGAAGGTTAGAAACCGTACAGCTTGCCCCCAAAAAGGGGCGGAGGGCCTAGTGTGGCGAGGTATGGCGACCGAATACACTTCATTTTTTTGTCCACGAAGACCATGTCTCCAACCCTATCAGCTAGAACCAAGGCGCCTCGTGCCGACGCCGCATCCCTCACATCCTCGCAGCCCGCTCACAGCGAGTCGCCCTCCGTCCCACAGCCTCGCTCTGCTCTCGGCCTCACACCCCCACCCCGAGGCACCGCCGGTAAGCTGCTTCATCTCCATCGCCTCCCTCTCCCAGTCGCTGGCTCCTTCCTCGTCCCTCCCTCAGTCCCTCTGGCTCCTTGCCTCCCTTTCTCTCCCTTCTTTGTATCTCCCTGGCGGCGCCCGGTAGCGGTAGCCGGCAGCCACGGTCGGTAGGCTGGCTCGGCCACACCCCATCACTTGCTCACTGTCTCTCCCAATCCATGCAGGAGCCAACCTCTGCTTTGCCCGCCGGCAGCCCGTGCCAATGAGGTCCTGAGGCCTCTGGTCGTCTGGCCCTGATCGGCTGGCCGCCCAATCTGGCAAGCTCCATGGAGCCACAACAAGCTCAACTAGAAAGGGAAAATAAAGGTGTGATTGTGAATGTGTCTAATTTAGTTTAATGTGAATATGATTATTTATTTCAGATCTAAAGAGCTATTTTAGTCCATTCACTGGCACAAACCCAAGCACTCATGGAAGTGGAGTTGGTAATGCCACAATGGAAGAGGTGGTGGAACTCATTTGGGGACACCAATACCATAGGCCAAGAGGTTGTTTTACCGATGCCGGTTGAAGAGGCTCAAGGTCATAATGTAAGTACAAATGAAAATGATCAAAGTATAATAACTGAGTTCAATTCGGATCATACCATTTCTGATCCGGGTCTTTGGATTCCAATTGATCAGTTTGCTCCTAATATTAGAGATGAAATTAGGAGGGCTCTCATGGAACGAGGTCAAACTCAACCTAGTAGTCATGCTTTTCCTAAATGAGAGGATAAATTTATGTCCAATTGACAGCCAATTTATGTTCTTTTTGTTTGACAGCTTATTTTCGTCCAATTGTTGACTTGATGTATCCTCTACGTGTTTTTCTTCATTTGATATACTTCTGGATGATGTTCTTCTTGTTGTTTACTTTTGTTTCCGTACAATATATAAATATGGTCTAATAATTCACCGCCACACCTAAATTTTTGGGCGTCCTCCGCCACCGCCCCCAAACCCTAACCCTAGGTCTGTCATATTTATTGGGGATGGTCATTTACATATTTTCCCTTGAGGAACTCTAAAACTACAAGTAGGTCTCTGTCTAACATGGGCCGGTCGTATCTTGTGCTGGGCCTTTGAGGGGCTAGGCCTGTTTCCCCTAACACGAGATTGTATTTAACAGTTGCTGAGTGAATCTAGCTGACTTTTATGTTTGCGGACTTATGGCAATGGTTTTTTTACCGTTTCGGCAATAAGTTTCTGCATGTGGAGCTTTGTTCTAAGGGTTTATGGCTGTGGGAGTGATATTTACAATTGCGAGATTACATTTAATGTTTGCGGGAGTTTGGCTAAAATTTCGCTTGGGTTGAGCCTATGACGCATTGAATTTGTGTATAAGAAATTTTCATTCTACGTGCGCAGCATATAAGTACTCTCCTATATATATACCCCCTCCGTCCATGAATGATCTTCATATTTGCAGATGACACTAAGACCAAGATGAAATGAGCACTTGTTTAAATTTTCATTAAACATGCATCGTAAAAAGGATTATTAAATGCATAGAGTTGCATGCAACCAATAGCACTTACATGCATAGAGACATGTACACAATGGCTAAATACGAAGATGTGCATTAATAAGCTATTGTGCAAATATGAAGATCATTTTTAGACACATTTTCTCCACTAAATATGTATATTATTTGTGGACGGAGGGAGTACCGGAGAAGAAGAATGCGTACTTTGATATCTGCACCTCTACATCCAAGTTAGCCTAACTTTCATTAAGAAAGGTGGCAGCCGAAGCGGATTATTTTTTATGAATTGATGTACACATAGACCTGGTATATACCTAATCGGGCGTCAGCCGTCAGGAGATTGTTGCTACGGAGTACTTTTCATGTCACGGCAGATTGCTTTTGGTTCATATGGAACCTCTACCTGATACGGTATGAGGAGGTCACTGCTTTTTTTTTTTGTCACAACTCTGGTAAAAAAATGCTGGCTCTGCCCCAGTTGTCGTGTGTGTTTATATATATTCTCATTCAGTTGATAGTTACTGCATCAAAGTAAAAGCAATAGACATCGCATACGAAAGCTCCCCCTTAATTACATTATCACTGGCCGGAGTGGGGAATAAAGCGACGTACCATGCCGTGCCTTCTAGTCCATATCGTAATTCAAACACGTGCCTGACGAGTTCACACACATACTGACATACACATGGCAGAGAGCCCTGCATAATTACCCAGCGCCTTCAAGTAGTAGGTGCTGGACTGGCAAGAGAAACGCCACCAGCCGAGTCGACCAGCGTCGAGGATCTTTCGGAATAGACGACGACATGCCGAGCCCAACCGTCGTGCTCCTCCCGATGTGGGCTCCCGGCCACTTGTCGTCGATGCTCGAAGCCTGGAAGAGGCTGCTGCTCTGCAGCCGCAGCGCCGGCGGCGGCACCGAAGCGTTCAGCCTCACTGTGCTCGTCATGCCCCCGCCGATGGACTCAACGCCGGCGCTGACGTCGTCCGAGGCCAGCAGCCAAGTGGCCTCCGGCGACGGTATCGTCGCGCACCATCTCCCCGCCGTCGTGCACCCCACCGACCGATCCGTGTACCCATCCGACTACATCCGACTCTTCGCGCCGCATGTCAAGGAGGCCATCGCGGGCTCGGCGGCTCCTGTAGCGGCGGTGGTCTTCGACTTCTTCGCGACCACGCTCCTCGACGTCGCCCACGACCTTGCCGTGCCAGCCTACGTCTACTTCACGTCCGCCGCCGCCACGCTTGCGTTCATGCTGCGCTCTCCGGCGCTCTTCGACGAGGAGTCCGCCGCCTGCTGGCTGCGGGAGAAGCAAGGGGCCGTGGACGTGCCGGGGATGCCTCCGGTGCCGGTGACCTCGATGCCGTCGCCGGAGCAGAACGACTATGCCTGGTTCGTGTACTACGGGCGCCGCTTCACGGAAGCCAGAGGCATCGTCGTTAACACGGCAGCCGAGCTCGAGCCAGGCGTTCTTGCGTCCATCGCCGACGGCCGGTGCACCCCCGGCGCTCCGCCGGTGTACCCGATCGGCCCGGTGCTTTCGCAGAAGCCGCCGCGCACTGCTACCGATCGATCTCCGGCTCCGCCGCACGAGTGCGTGCGGTGGCTCGACGGGCAGCCGCCGGCGTCCGTCGTGTTCCTCTGCTTCGGGAGCATGGGGTGGATGGACGCGCGGCAGGCGCGCGAGGTGGCCACCGGCCTCGAGCGCAGCTGGCAGAGCTTCCTGTGGGTGCTGCGCGGCCCTCCTCCGGCGGCCGGCACCTCGCTGTACCCGACGCCGACGGATGCAGACCTCGGCGACCTGCTTCCCAACGGGTTCCTTGAGAGGACGAAGGGGACGGGGCTCGTGTGGCCGACGTGGGCCCCGCAGTCCGAGATCCTCGCCCACGCCTCCGTGGGGGGCTTCGTTACCCACATGTGGCTGGAACTCCGTCCTGGAGAGCCTGTGGCACGGCGTGCCTGATGGCGCCATGGCCGCTGTACGCCGAGCAGCCGCTTAACGCGTTCGAGCTCGTGGCGTGCATGGGTGTCGCCGTTGAGCTTAGGGTCCGCGACAGCTTCGTGGAGGCAGCGGAGCTGGAGCGGGCGGTGCGGAGCTTGATGGGCGGATCAGAGGAGGGGAGGAAGACGAGGGAGAAGGCCATGGAGACGAAGGCGGCGTGCCGGAGGGCCGTGGAGAAGGGCGGGTCGTCGTACGCCGCCGCGCAGGAAGTGGTGCAGGATATTGTGCAAAGCTACGGATCCAGGCAGAGATAATTCGACAGAATGAGCAGTGCAGAGCGGATCCGAATGTCAGCAAATGATCGGAAATGCCCGGAGTCTACAAGATGCTCAGATGATCTTGAGGTTGTGTTGCTGTCGACTCTTATCGTTGTTAGAACTAAGCTAGACATGGCGTGTGCGTGTGGTGTGTTCGTGTGTTCAGTGGCGTGTGTCGCCATGGGCGTGCAGTGTCGCCCACGACCGGCGCGGGCAGCTGTCTAGCTGCTGCCACGGGGCGTCGGTGGACCGAGTCGGGTGCTCGTGCAGGTGAGCTGCAGCGGACGCGGGCGCTGTTAGTTGGGGTGGTGGTGGATATGTCGCTGGCCGTTAGGAGCGTGGACACGTTGGGGTCGAGCGGGTCGCATGCGCGGGCACGATGTCACGCACGGACGCGACCATGGCGAGGATGCCGGGAGGCGCGCAGGAGAGCTCTGCCTCGGCTACAAATAGGACCACACCCCTCTGTAATCAGAGCCGATTCCGAATGTGTATGTGAGGCCAAGATACAGGCCGTCCGTCGGCCGCGGCGTTCGTCGCCGAAATCACACTGTTCATCTTCTTCCTTGAGCCGTCGCGGCATGTGAGAGCGAGAGCGAGCTAGGAGAGGGTGAGTGAGGTCCTGGGGCTCCAACAATCGTCGCACTGTGCTTTTGTTGCTGTGCCTTTCGTCATTGCTGCTGTCCGCTTTCAACCACTGCACGGTCACGTCAACGTAATCACCTGACTACCTGAGCACCTCCTCACCTCTGGCAGCGACGGCGAGCCGCCCGTTTGTGGTGTGTCATCAGAACGTCGAGGCACACCGGGGCACCACATGCAGCCGGCGCCGCGCAGTTCGACGCCCTCCTAGCCATAGTCACAGAGAACGGGGTCAAGGGTAGAGACCCTCGATCCGAACTAGGTATATGGATCATTTTTTCAACCATACCGTGTAAAAACCTGAGTAGTATACCACGTTCTTCGACCCTGTACCTCAACCCTATTGACCCTGGTACTCTGTGACTACGCTCCTAGCTCCCCACGCCGTTCGTGGACGGCAGTATGGTGCATGCTCGATCGAGGGCCACAGGGGGTTCTCGCCTTCTCGGGGGCTTGGCGCAGCGGCCGTGCTCCCACTCCCATGGATGCTCCGTGCCCACCGTGTCGTCCCCGCCGCCGATGATTTTCTTTGCTGGTTCCTCGCCGTAACGAAGACACCGCCGTAGGCTGCTCGCCGGCGCCGGCCGTGAGGCACCGGAACCAGAAGACGACCATTCCATCAACAGTGTCACAGTGACGAATCGATTATGCCCACTTGAATGATATGTGATGATCTCACTTGGAACACACATACTACTATTTCGGCTTTGTTTCTAGCCCATCGCGCAACGGGCCGCCGAGCCGCCGACGGAACAGCAGGCGCGCCGGCGCGCCGGCGCGAACGCGAGCCCATGGCTTCCCCCGTCCACCGGCCCACGAGTCGCGATGCACACCAATCGTATAACAGGGCTACGATGGTGCGAGGCCCACCATTAATTTTGCAGGCCCAAAAGGCCAACATGCGGCCGATTTATGCAGTTTTTCAATTTACACTTTTCAACATTAAATTATATTTTCCTTATTACTTATGCCGCTAGTTTAAAAGGAGGAATTTCAAAAACGCGTTAATATAGCTGGCGGACGAAGTTAAGAAACACGTTTTCGGCACGAAGTTAATATAGCTGGCGGAAGAGTTTTTTTATATAAAAAACACGTTTTCGGCGCTTGATTTCAAACGGGATCTAATAATGTTTCGCGTGTTTCAATTGGCTTTGATTTCAAACCTGTGCAGAAGAGAGAATTAATGGCGGTATTTTCAAATTCCGCTTGCCGTTGGTGTGGCGGGCGTATGGAGCTGTGGCCAATTCAAAAATATCTGTCAATTCCTTAACAAGCCTGTCTCGTCGTGTCATCCGGCCCCTATACTTTTAATTTTTTTTACATCTGTATATAAATTCTAAATCTTTTGACTTTGGAGTTACCTCTCCCTCTGCAGCTCTCTCAACATCGACAGCCCAGTCATTCAATTCGAAACCAACTTCTCTCAAAGGCACTGAAGGCTTTCTCAAGTTCCCCTTGTCCCACTTGTGTGCTTTACTTGAGACTTTTCTAGAGGGTTTGGTAGTAAGATTAAGGGTGCTAACAAACTCCTCTGCCAATCTCTTAGCACATGATGAATTCTCATCGTGTACGTTGGTGACCTTCAAACTTGGCACTCTTGGTGTCTTGGCCCCTTAGACGACAATAGGAAAAAAAAAATCTAATTTCGACTATCGAACTATCGCAGAAGTCCGGATTTAGCCATCGAATTGCAAAACTGGGTATATCTGACCATCGAACTATTGAAAACCTAGACAAATTTGGTCCCCAGGTAGTTTCAAGGGCGGTTTTCATTTTTAAAAATAATAATAAAGATCTATTTAAACTTTAAAAAAGTCATAACTAATTCATTTTAAATTAGAAAAATACAAAACCAGTACCAAATTTTTTTTAAAAATGTAATCTATCTAGTAATGCTATACTTAAAGTTATATAGATCTCATTTATTATCCCTTCAAGTGTTTTATTGATATGACAAACAAAACATCAGGAGGGGTAATAAATGAGATCCACATAACTCTAAATAGAGCACTAGTGGATAGATTACATTTTCAGAAAAATTTTAGTACTAGTTTTATATTTTTGTGTTTTAAAATGAATTAGTTATGATTTTTTAAAGATTAAATATATTTTTATGTACTAAAAACATATTTAATCTTTAAAATTCATAAGTAATTCATTTTAAATCAAAAAAAATATGAAACTAGTACCAAATGTTTTCTAAAGTTAATATATGCACTAGTGCTCTATCTAGAGTTATATGGATCTCAATTATTACCCTCCTGGTGTTTTATTATCAATTTATCATATCAATAAAACTGACAATAAAACACCAGGAGAGATAATAAATAAGATCCATATAACTTTAAGTATAGCATTACTGGATATATTACATTCTTGGAAAATTTTGCGTACTACTTTCGTATTTTTCTGTTTTAAAATGAATTAGTTATGTTTTTTTAAAGTTTAAATATATTTTTTATTTTAAAAATGAAAAACGCCTTTGAAACCACTCGAGGACCATATTTGCCCAGTTTTCAATAGTTGGATGGTCGGATATATCCAGATTTTGCAGTTCAATGGCCAAATCCGGACTTTTGCGTTAGTTCGATGGTAAAAAAATGGACTTTTCCACGACAATACAATGCATTATTGCCCGTGAAGCCCTCATCACTTCATGTGGCTGATATCCAGGAAGTTAGTATCACCATCATATTCTAGTAACGCTGCATGGATCTTTGTGGTCACTTGAAAGACCTAACTCTTCGTGAGCCTCAGTCGCTATATAATAACAATGACATCTTTCTTCCATATTTAAGACCCTGCAACTTTACTTGAGTTGTCTCTGCTGCCATTTCTTCTCCGCATCGGAATCAAAATGTTAAGTGTGATGATGACACTATGACAGCAGCAATTCAGAGAGGGAAAAAAAGGAGCAACTTCGATAAACAAAAGCATGCATGAATCACATGTGTTAGACTTGGACACAACACAACCAATATGTTAGTACCTGAACACACAGCACATATATTGCCACAATTATCAGATCACAACATCACTACTACACAGCCTGCACAAATTACTGTTTGGCGCAGGCCACCGGATTACACATCCGATAATCATGAGTCCATGCTCTTAACATACCCTGCTTGATTGCCTGCAGGTTAATTAGGTTACAATCAGCATAATCAAATAGGCTTTTCTGGCAGATCGACATAGCACATACACCTCCGGCCGGTGCAGATACAGGAACACGACAGGAGGTCATGTGCACTGCCAAGTTAGCACGTACACGTACTACTAACACCCAACACTGGGTTACGTAGGGCGGTAGGGGTAGACGACACACACATATATATTGGCAATAATGCTAGCTGCATGACAGAAGAGAGAGAGCTTGCTTAGATAGGTTCATCTGATCTGGAAGTGGTTCTGGTTCGCCGGGTGGCCCCGGCCGTTCTGGTCGGCGGCGTGGCGGCCGCCGCCGCTGCCGGGCGCATCGTTGGAGCTCTTCCGGCGGCGCTCGTTGTGCCCCGCCAGGCGCTGGCGGCAGCTGCGCTTATCGTCGTCGAACTCCGACAGCTCGTGGAACCTGCGAACGTACACAGACACGGGAGAGCGTGAGAGCTCCTTTATCAGCTAGTCTTCAGTTCAGAGATTACATCCAAAGGTTAACAAAAAAGACACTGATCATTATTGGCGCCATGTTTGCAACAAAACGACATGAAAACCACAGCATCTGGAGCAGTAATTTTCACTGGCTGCACGTACAGCACGTCGGTCCAAAATGCACGCACGCACGTACCGCAGTCAAATCAATCGACAACCGAAAGGACACGGCGATGCGATCGCCGGAGGGACTGCATGCGGCAGCGTTAGTACGGCGAGGTACGAAGTGCACCGGCGTGCATTCAAAACGAATCGCCGAAAGTTATCTGCCTGCCATGGCATGCATGGCATCAGAGGACTGATCGATGAATCTGGTGCTCGCTCTGCGTGTGTGTGTATGGGCACATGCGTGTGCGCGCAAAAGCGGCGACAGCAAATGCGAGCATGCATGGAGGGAGGCCGTATTAGTCCTACCGAATGATCCCAACCGAGGCCCTGTCCACATCTATCACAGCATAAAAGATCGAAAAGCAGGAGCGCTGAAATTTCCAGGTTTTGACAGTAAATGTTTAGCATTCAGCATGTTGATTAATTAGGGCAGGGAGGAGCACCTGAAAAGAAGATCACAACGACAGCAAGTGTGCTGTCTTGTCTGTTTCTCAGTTACCGATCGTCTTTGCCAAAACGAGAAGTTATAAAACTGCACGAAATGGTCTACAAATGGGAATGCAACCTAAACATGTAATGTATAGATGAGATGCTCGGGATGGAAGAACTGTGCACAAAGATATTATTCTAAGCAAGAACTGAAGTACTGTCAGTTCCTCGGTAGCAACCGACCAATTAGGTTAAGAATTTGGGGCATCATGAAGACCGAGGAGCTAGCACCGAACCTGTCTAAGTACTAGGATGTAGTGACGACGCGACGTACACTGGCTGTAAATCCAAAGGACCACAAAGAATCAGTTGGTTCCAGTTAATTAAGCTGGCTAGTCCTAGCATGAAACAACAAGTAGTAAGTCTGTAGCGTTATGCCTTTATCAGAGTCTGAGTCTCAACCAGCACTAGGACATCATGAACAGTGCTGCAACCATGGACCAACAAGGGACTAGGTAGTAATCAGGCGCACATTACATCAGGCTGCAAGGGCTAGAGAGCTGCTCATGTGAATGTGATGAGGCATGGATACTTGAAAAGTCCTAGAGTGCTGATGAGAGGCAAAGGATAAGAGAAGGGAGAACAAGATGGACAGTGAAATGACTCCAAAATATGTCCGCAAGCTGCAACTGCAAGTGCTTGCCACTTGACGTTTATGCTCCTGCCGGGGCAACAGAGCAAGATGGCCCAGGAAGAAAGCGAGCGTATCCAAAAATTAAAGCGTCAGGGTCAGACAGAGAGAGACCGGGGAGCTAGTTTCTGTCGACAATGCAACTTGATTCACTCATCTAACACAACATGTCTACATTATTCCACACACCATTAGCAGATATGCCACTATCTAGCGGCAACTGAAGCTCACACAGCACAGCAGAAAGATCAAAGATGTGCAGGGCTGTACGTTGTAGCAAAAGGCTCTGCTGGCCCAGCCGGTCAAGCTCAGCTCTTTATATCGCCCGGCCACGCTCACTCTGCCGACAAAAGGCGGAGAGCATGGCCCAACGGAGGGGGGAGGACAATGATGCCCACCATCTACGCACCGTGTATGTATGTATGCTCGCTCGCTCGCTCGCCCTCATGTGAAGGGACGCGGATATATACGAATGGTGCTGTGGTGCAGCCGCAAATCGGGAATAATAATCCGCTGAGGTGAAAGGATGGATCTGTGCTGGGTTTGGATGGTATGAGACACACGTGCATGGTTTGGTTTATCCATTCTTGCCTGCTACTGTTCCAACTGTTTTTATCTCTGTATACAATGGCGCTACACTATCTTTTTGTACAATAGGATAGGCAGTCCTTTTAGTAGGCACGCCTAGAGACAATCTTATAATGAAAGAACTTACTAGGACAGAAACATCCACTGGTTCAGTTCTTAGTGCATCAGGGTGCGTGCTTCACCTGCACGGACCGTCTTGGCTGGGTGACACAGGATTAATTAGGAGACCACTAGCTAGGGTTGCTGCAGTCACCAAAAAGAGGGACTGATATATCCAAATCCAAGTTAATCCAGATGCAATGTGACGCTTCAGTCTGTGAGCTAGGAGCTACCTATACACACGCACGTACCAATATGCATGCCTACTACTGTTCTCCTCAATTTTGTTTTTGCAGCGCCCAAAGATCAGAGAGAGAGAGAGGCTGCAAGATTTCTGAGCGGAAAGCCTGAAACCAGGCTTAAACTAATACCTATCATAGTACCATCAAGCATCAAAGAAAACAACTGTTGTTTAATTTTCTGTGTGCGTTGTTTTCTTTGATCCGGCTGGGTACTGCTGGCTGGGTGCAACAGGGAAAATCTCAATAAACGTCGTCGTACGACCCAACCCATATTTAAGGCAAGGGAGGCCCCGTCTACGCTCCGGATGCCGAGTTTACAACTACTGTACTATACTAGCTAGCTGGAGACGGGAGTACGAACTCAAAGTGGACGGTGCTTTTTATTTAAGAATGCCATGCCGGAGCCGGATTGCACCGCCCATGCCCATGTCCAAGTGCTGCGATGTACGTATAGCAATATCGTCAAGAGGTTTCCGGCGGGAGGGAGCGGGCCTTACCGGCTGCATTGCTGGCAGAAGCGCTGGCGGAGGCCGGCGACGAGCACGACGGCGGCCTTGGAGTGCGCCTCGCACACCTTGTGCCTCCGGTTGTACTTCTTCTCCTCTTTGCTCATGTCGGCGCCGCACCGGTCCGCCTGGCAGCTATTCCCGGCCGCGATGGCGCCCGCGCCCCTCCTCGCGGCGGCGGCCGCCGCTGCCAGGGAGGAGCTGGAGGCGCCGCCGCTCGCCGCGACCCTCCTCGCCGCCACCGCCACCGGGGAGGAGCTGGAGGCGCCGCCCACGGCCGCCAGCTTCGCGGGCTTCTCGTCCTCCTCCCCGTGGTGCGGCGGCGCCGCGCCGGAGTCGTCCTCGCCCGCCGCCGCAGCGGCAGCCAGCGCGGCCATGGACGCCTCCGCCGCCGAGCTCGAGGGGCCCTTGCCCTTGCGGTCCATGGAGGCACCGGCCAGGGAGGTGGAGGCGAGCATAGGCGATCGAGGAGGGGGCGGCCCGACCCGAGAGCTGTGCTCGCTAGCTTGCTGGAGCACTGCTCGTGGACGGGCGGAAGACGAAGAAATATAGGGGGTTGTGGTGGGAAAAAAAAAAGGTTGAAAGGGAAGTCGTCCTATGAAAAGGTGGGTGCCGTGTGTGTGGAGGTAGGGGCACATGTGGGCCCCGTACCACAGTGACTAAGTAATATACGTACGTACGTGTATGGGTACACTTGTCCATGCATGTACACGGCCAAGTCTCGGTCAAAGAAACAAAAAATATGGCGGTCAAGGCAGTTGATCGTCCGGGGGGTGCCCAAAGCTACAACCCACGAACACAGTTGGAGCTCTCGACTCCAATCCAAGTAAATAGAACTCCCTATATAATATGATGATTTCAGGGTCGTCTTCCAAAAGCTGTTAAGATAAATACGGAGTATATAATATTAATACCTCCTCCCCAAACTGCTACGCTCCTTGTGTGCTTGCTTCTGCTGTAGGAGTACTACGCAGCGGCCACGGTAGTTTGGGGGGAGCGTGAACGGTAGCACCGGAGTACAGCAATATCTGTTGTGCAGCAGCTTTACCTTAACCAATCGCAACAAACAATTCTTGAGATCCTGATCAAATTAAAAAGAAGTCTACTGGAAACACGTGTAAGCATGCAGGGAGTTTCGGTGAGCCAAAAAAAAGGGGTTGTTCATTTTAGAAGTTGTTTAATTGTTGGCCACATTCAAAATCGGGTTTTCGGAACGTGTTTTGGGCATTACTGGAGATACTCGTAGGCACCTGTTACAAATAATTGCATGAGATTCATCACATAAACGCTCTTGTCTTTTCATCTAGTATGCCTTTAAACGTTGTATCACTGAAAGAATTGCGGACAAGTACAAAAATAAATCTAGAAAAATACAAGCACATGTGCAAAGTGTGATGGGTAGGTTCCACCACAAAGAACTTGATCAATTGGGCTACATTTGGTTCACTTGTATGAGTTTTAGACTAATAACTAGTATATGAACTCCATGCTTCTGAATTCTCTAGTAATGTTAGTAGACATAAATATTAGAAATTTATATAAAACTTAGGACCCACAACTAAGAAGAATTACTAATTTTCACCCTTCCATTTAGGAATATACTCTAATAAAATACTCATATAAACACTTGCGTACCTTTATCCATATAGTCCATATATGATGGCCTCCAGTTAACAATTAGTACCTCACAATTGTTTTTTCTTATATGTTGTTACTAGAAGAAGTTTGATAATTAGAAGCATATATGTGTACTTTGTATTTATAAGTTTTTTAAATAGCTGCTAGTAATTTAGATATAGATTTGAAGTGACTTTTTTCCTGTATTCAATAGTGATAGAGAGGTGTAATTTATATCCAAACTTAAGAGTTACATATATTATTTACTATAATGATAAATGTGAATTTTGATTTAATTTTAACGGTACATGAATTATTGGTGTAAAAGCATAGTGGATAATTTTAGTACAATGTTAGGGGATTACTTTAAATAGCACTTGTAATGTCATGGGTAATTGTTTAGGGAACAAAAAAAAATATCTAATGGCTATTATTGTAAAATGGTGTCCATCGTTAGATGACCAAATGTTTCTATCTGTATGAAAATTTATAGAGATCGATTTGCTAATAGACAGAGAATTGAATTCACAATGTTTGTGCTTGTATGAAAATTTATAGAACTCAATATACTAATAGCTAGAATACAAAATTTAATGTTTCTATTTGCTGCCCCCTTAGAGTCAGAATCCAATTCATTGTAAACGCGTCCTAAAATCAGCGTAAGACTATTTCGAATAACACTGTAGGGACGTGCCATAACACTGTAGACGGACTTATGAAGTTCGAATATGGAGTAGGCCGGTGAGAGGTCTTGGCCTGAGTTGGGTTGTTTTAGCTTGAAGCCTTACTTGACTTGAAATCTCTGCTTGAGTCAATGTGCGGAAGTCCCGGACCGAATGTCTGAGAGTTCCAGTGCTCTGTCGGATATTTAGACTGTGAATAACAGTGTAAACAAAAGCATACTACGAAGCAAGGTGGTACGCAATCCAATCGTCCTGGCGCGAACGGAGGCAGCGGAGACGACCCCGCCGGCCCGGCCGCTCAATCATCTGACGGACGGGGAACGACGGTGCCAACGCCATCTGCCATGCATGATGCTGCATGGTGACCGGGCCCGATCGGAACGTACACGGTAGCACGGAGCGCGCGAGCGAGGGGCTGGCCGGGGCCGGGGCCGATGCAGCATGCGCTGCAAGCAGATGGAAGCGTGTACTAGACTGGCATGCGTGAGAGGCGAGGCGCATTCCACGCCGAGTGGTACGGGACGGGACGGGGACGACGCGTCCCTACTCGTACGCCGGTGACCGGCTCGGCGCGCGCAGCGCCCAGGCCACTAGCTCCGTCGTCGTCGTACCGCGCGGGGCCTGCCGGGGGCGCCACCGAAAGCTGACGCGCGGCCCGGCCCCGCCATGTTGCCGCCCGGCGATTGGGCGGCCGGGCGCCGTAGGCCGTACCGAGGGGGGTGGCCCTGGTCGACGGGGCCGGAGACGGAGACGGAGACGGAGACGGACGGAGGGACCCGGCGGGACGGACGGCCGGACGGGCCACGTCTCGTCTCCCATGCATGGCCTCTCCCGCGCGCCGTGCGCCGGGTAATTCTATTCCGCGGCTGGGGTGGTTGTTTGACCGCGGTAATTTCCAGAAAGAAGTGCTCATTTTGAAACGCGGAGAGGAAAATATACTACCTGGACGTGGATATCTATTTATTACAAATCAAATCAGTAGTAATAGTACATGCTTCCACCTACATACATCGTACTTGACCGTCAAGGCCACCAGTTGACTCCACCAGTAGACCCAACTCAAAAAATTGATACAGCAGTTGCATGTAATTTTGTTTTGCTCTTTCCTGCCCGGCCCTCGTCAGGCAGTGTTGATATATGATGTGCCTCATGTATGTCGTGTGAAAAAATGAACTCAATCAAATGTTGATGCGCCCCTATATATGCTTAGAAGTGTTTGGTCTGAGATTCAATTTCTAGTGCGCGTCTCGGCGCGGCGTCGCTTCATCCGTGTGACCTATTTGCCCGCGCCGAGACGCAGACGCACGTGCAATCGAGCACAGCCTGAGTTTGGGTTTTACTACCCCATAGATAATTTCTAGGCTTATGCTCTGGAAGAATTCTCTCTCTCTCTCTCTCTCTCTTGTTGAGACATTTTTCAAAACCGTGTGACGTGGCTTTCGGATCATTCTCGATCATATACAGACTTTTTGTTTTCCCTGCTGGTTCTTTCAGAGAGAGAGAGAGAGAGAGAGAGAGAGAGATTTGGTTCATCGCATTAAGTTCAGAGTGTTTGAAATCTTGATAGCGACTAGCCAATTCCGAATGAGGGGGCTGGGGAGGGGTCGGCTTTGGATCGGAGAGTACTGTTGGCGCCTCTGAATCCTGATTGATATGGACCAAAAAAGCAAGCACAAACGTGTGATGAGACCCGACCAATATACCACTTGCTTGGACAAACAACAGACATTCCCACAATTATCACAGCACAACATCAATACGCACACAGCTAGCCTGCGCAAATTATTGTTTGGCACAGGCCACCGGATTAGTAGGCCGGGTTACAATCAGCATAATGCCACACCTCCTCCGTGGACCGGTGCAAATACAGGCACCTGATACAGGAGGTAGCATATTTCTCCGAACACAACACAGGGGAAGACATGGACGCACTCACGCACATATATAGGTTTATCACGGTAATGCTAGCTGCA
Organism: Paspalum vaginatum; assembly: GCA_030272315.1. Taxonomy (NCBI): domain Eukaryota; kingdom Viridiplantae; phylum Streptophyta; class Magnoliopsida; order Poales; family Poaceae; genus Paspalum; species Paspalum vaginatum. The sequence goes on along the minus strand of CM059013.1, from coordinate 6,750,127 downwards.
TGACAGAAGAGAGAGAGCATATGCTTAGATATATAGGTTCATCTGATCTGGAAGTGGTTCTGGTTCCCCGGGGGTCCCCGGCCGTCCTGGTCGGCGTGGCGGCATCCGTTCCCGCCGCCGTGCGCCGCCGCCCCTCCTGAGCCCCTCCGGCGCCGCTCGTTGTGCCCTGCCAGGCGCCGGCGGCAGCTCTTCTTCGCGTCGTCGAACTCCAACAGCTCATGGAACCTGCAAATGATCAATGAAACGAGACGTCGGAGATCAAAGTCAGCAAACATATGAATGGAAATGCATCAACAGCACGCAGTGGCTTTAACTATACTAGGAAAACACACGACTCATACTGGCGTCAAGATCAGAGGAACACACGGCAAGATCACGGGGGTACCTAGTACGACTGCGGTGCGAGGAACACAATCAAGAAGAATCGGAGAGAGTTGTAACGTCGTTAGATCTGTTTAGCGGCAGCGTGCTAATTGGATAAGAGCGCCTGAAGAAGATCAGGACGAGACAGGTGTAGTCGTGTCTGGTTCTCAGCTATCGATTGTCGTAGCCAAAACGAGGACTCACAAAACTGTAATCACATATGCATTGTAATGCTATAGTCATCATATATGCATGAGAATGCTAGTATCTATCAGTGGGTACGTTTGCTTTTTTGATGAGATGATCCTCGAGACAAAACACTACTATATGAACAAAAATAGATTAAAGCTTTCTTAATTAGCAAGCACTCAAGAACCGTCGTCACTGGAAACTGAATAATTAGGTTAATTAATTGGTAACATGGATATCGATCATACTCACCTAGCTCTAGATCCAAGACCGCAAACAACCCCTTCGATTATTCACCTGTGATGTGTAACTGGTAGTATGAAAACAAATTGCGTAGTCATATATGCATGTCCTTATCGTAGCCTCAACGGCACTAACTAGGACATCATGAACAGTACTACCAGGAACCAACAAAAACCCAGTGCTGTGCAATAACATCAGGCTACATAGCTAGTACTGTACATTCCAAGTTGCCCAGCTCATGTGATACTCATGCAGTCATGCATCTTGAACGTGGAAAAGTCTCAGAACGTTGGAAGCCACAAGAGGGGAGCGAGATGAACAGCGAAACGGCTCGAGTCTGATCCGGGAAGCCGGCACCCAGCATGGCATCCATATCATGGCTAGCTGCTGCAAGTGCTTGCCGTTTACAGTTTATTTATGCTCCAGAGTCCAGAACATAGACCAAAGACCAAAGAGTGCCAAAAGATGGGCCAGGAAGCATGCGCAAAGCAACGGGGACAGAGCCCAGAACTAGTTTCATGTCCTCTCGCACACCTTGACTCATCTAACACAATATGTCTGCATTTTCCCACAGCATTAGCATGATGCCACTCATTACCGAAGCTCACGGTCACACAGTCACACGTATGGGAAAGATTTGCAGGCTTGCAGCTGAATCCGGAAGGCCGGTCAAGCTCTGCAGCTCAGCTCTATCCACACACACACAAAAAAAAAAGCTAAGGACAGGGCCCAAGTGACAGCACAACCCGCTGCACTACTACTATCCTTTCGAAGCAAGCAGGGGAAAGGACAACGATGTCCACCACCACCCCCACTGCACGCATGCTATGCTCGATCCCTCTCATCTCATTTCTGAAGCGACGAAACGCGGGTGGTGCTTTAATTTGGCGCACCAGTAAAGTAAGAATAATCCTGCCTCTATTTTATTCTTCTTGTTTTATTTACTACTCCATATACACTGCTATGCTGGTGTAAATGAGATGCACCCATGATTTGGTTACAGCTAGTTACTTTTGCTAGAATTTTTTTTTTAGTTCGTCAGGGTGTGCCATACGGACCAATACCATCTAGCTAATCGGTTAGGCTCTCAAACCTCAAAGTATTAGACCAGTATTTAGTGCTAGACCTGTGGCTGCTGCATGCAGTCATCAAAAGAGGAAGTAACTGATATAGGAGGATCCAATTATTAATCCAGGTGCAAACATGGTGCACGAGTCTGGCGAGCTAGCTACACCACATACGCCTGAAACTTTTGTTTATCCTGTCTAATCTAATTTTTCCCTTAATTTTTCCGAGCCAAGAACCAACGAAAGCACGGTTCAGCTTCCAAAACAGCTTGCATGAGAGAGGCTGCAAGGTATTGAGCTGAAACCAAGCTTGGAATCCATAAGCTCATCATGCTGCCCATGATCCGAGAAAAAGCAGTAAGCTTTTGAAGACCCATGCACTAACTTCTTTTTTTTTTTCAAGAATTGAGCTTGTTTAATTTAGCTGTACGAACTCAAAGTGGCCGTGATGCCCGGACTGCATCCATGTGCTCCGATCGAGAGGTTTATGGCGGGCGATGGAGGGGCTCACCGGCTGCATTGCTGGCAGAAGCGCTGGCGAAGGCCGGAGACGAGCACGACGGGGGCCTTGGAGTGCGCCTCGCACACCTTGTGCCTCCGGTTGTAGCTCTTCCCCTGACTCAGGTCGGCGTTGCACCGCTCCGCCTGGCAGCTCGGCCGCCCGCCGCCTCCCGCGACGGCCGCCGCCGCGCCCCTCCTTGAACTTGCTGCTGCCACCGGGGAGGAGTTGGAGTTGGAGTTGAAGGCGCCGCCCGCGGCTGCGGCGGACGAGCTGGAGGTGCCGCCCACGGCAGCCGGCTTCTTGTCCTCCTGCTTCCCGTGCAGCGGCAGCGCGCCGTCGGCGCCGTGGGAGTCCGAACTGTCGCCGGCCGCCGCCGCCGCCGCGAGCGGCGGCCATGGACGCCGCGGCCGAGCTCGAGGAGGCCTTGCCCTTGCGGTCCATGGCGGCGCCGGAGAGCGAGGGGAGAGGAGGGCCTAGCGATCGAGGAGGAGCGGCCGAGAGCTGATGAGGTGGGATCGGAGCTGTGCGCTAGATTGTTAATTAAGCTCTGAATGATGACTGGTGAGTGGAAGACGAAGGTGTCGAAAAGGGCTGAAAGGGATATAAAAGAAGCGGGTGCCGTGTGTGTGGAGGCAGGGCGCGCATGTGGGACCCGCGCCACGGTACATACATTTGTGCACGTATTTGCCTTGCCGCGGCCAGCGTGCGAGTTGTTCAATAGTTGAACAGCTAGGGGGCGATTGGTTGCCTGCATGAACTCCGGCCAGCCGTCGGTCTCTCCGCCGTCATCCCGCCTTCCAACCTACAGTCGGGCCAGGCCACCACCCTCGACCCTCCCATCTAAGGCTGGAGATAGAGGAGACCTCCCTGGCACCCCAACCCTGAACCCCAAGAACCCTCAGAGGTGTTGAAGCCGGAGGCGCAGCGGCGAGATCTTTCTCGGTGAGATCCCCTCTTCCTCGACAAGTCCATTTTTCTCCAGCAAGTCCTCGGTGAGCTCCTCCCCTTCTTCTCCGACGGATGGCGAGGGAGGGAGGGTCAATCGACGATTTGCAAACGCCTCCCCCTCTAATGCCGGAGATTGAGGAGACCTCCCTGAACCCCAATTCTGAACTCTGAGAGGCGTCGAAGCCGGAGACGCGGCGGCAAGATCTTTCCTGGTGAGATCCCTTCTTCCTCGACGAGTCCATTTTTCACCGGCAAGTGCTCGGCAAGCTCCTCCCCTTCTTTTCTGATGAGATGGTGGGGGAGGAGGAGGTCGACGATTTGCAAAATATCAATCAATTGATGTTGAGTGATCAAGTCTCTATTTTTTTAGTGATGGATGATGTATTTGTTGGAAGTGAGGTCTATGTACTTCGTGAATAGATATATTTGTGTGTAAGTGGTTGTTGTTGTGTTATTTATCTCTTTTGCAAAAGAAAAGGAATTGTCATGTATACAACCTAGTTATTAGAACCGGAAACGAACCGGTGGTCCAACCGGAAAAGCCAGAACCGGAGCCTCGGCCGGTCCGGTTCACATAAAAGATCATTCGACTTTATTTCGGAAAGGTTGAAAATCGCTAAAAAGAAGCATGGTGAGGGTTTGAACTTCAAACCCCTGACATGATGGTTGGAAAGGTGTAGGCATACCACTGGACTATGAGTTTCATTATTTCATAAGACAAATCCTTTACCGATAACCGCTTCAGACCGGCAGTCTGATTGGTTGAACCAATTGGACCATAAACCAAGGGCTTCCCCAGTTCGATGTCCGGTCTAGTCCTAATAACTATGGTATACAAAGGAATGTTGCGACCATTGCCAAAAACTAGATGAATTCCCCGCATGTTGCTGCGGAAATTTTAGCGACACTCTATGTGTATGCTACGGAAAAACACGGCATGCATGGAGTCATAGAAGATCGATGGAAGATGTAAATTAAGGGCTTAGTGGATAGTGATATGGCATTCAACTTAGTGAGGGTCTTGAGATGACATGGCTTTAAGCATGTCTAGGGAAATAGTGTAGTAGGGTGTACGTAGCGATACTCTATGTGTATGCCACGGAAAAACATGGCATGCATAAAGTCACAGAAGATCGATGGAAGATGTAAATTAATGATTGAGTGGATGGTGATGTGGCATTCAACTTAGTGGAGTCCAAAGATGATATGACTTCATGCATCTCTAGAGAAATAGTGTAGTGGGATGTACCTATTTAGTTATAGAAGATACCGCATGACAATATGCAATTAGGTGCATGATACAAAGAATAGCACAGTACTTGAATGAGCCTAATATGTGGACATTGGCCCAAGTAAGTCTTATCGTATACTCTTTCTATATTTAAATATTAGTCATGTTTGATTTTTTTTAAAAACATCAATCGTTTGTCTTATTTTAAACATTCGAGTAAACATATAAGGAAACAAGTCATATTCAAAATTTAAACAATTATAAAACAAATCACAATAAAATAAATTATAATTTTTCTGAATAAGATGAGCGATTGAAGTTTTGAAAAAAAATCAACCGTAACTTATATTTTAAATATAAAGGGATTATTTTTTAATATCTGACATATGGATATGATATTTGACTCTCTGCCTCGAGTATGTGCTCTACTAGTGGTAGAAGAGAAATAGTTGTGTATATTATTACTTTCAGGGGGGGAGTGGATGGTCATTTTTTGCATTGATCTTTTTTACCAAAACAAGTACTTTCTTAGTCTACATATGATGTTGTAGCGAAAATGCCTCATCAACCATAATAATTTCATAGTGTGGTTTTAGTGATTGAGTGGCAATATAGTCATCTTACTGTTACTAATTGGGAACTCTTTTCGGAGCCTCTATGTTAATCCTCACCGTACGTGGTAGGAAAAAATGATAAATTCTAAAAATTCTCACAAAAAACGGAAATATGTAAGCGTCCACCATGCAGCTCTAATAACATTAGCCATTAGATCTATTATATTTTATAAAAAAAATAACATTATAAAAAATAAAATAAAATAATTCCCTAAATTTATATAAAAATTACCCACCATGCCGTTATGAAATATGAATTAAAATAACTCCCTAAATTTGCATATAGATTACTCACTATGAAAGATAAATTAAATTACCCAATATGTCATATGAATTTAAATAAGCTCTAAATCTATATATAAATTACCCAATATGCCATCATGAAAGATAAATTAAAATAGTTCATAAATTCAGATATGAATTACACACAATGCCGTTACGAAAGGCATTAAAATAATCACGTCTAATATTATTAAGAATTAAATCTATATCTTCTAAAACTCTTGCACGGCTTGACAGACTAGCTATGACTAATCACTGTGTGAAGCATGTGAATTTAAAAGGTACTCCCTCCATCCCTTAATATAAGGCATATAAATTTTTAGCATGGTCCTTAAAGCGAAGCTTTATTTGGCCATTAATATCATGTAAAATATGTCATCAATAAATGTTAAATTACTATTGTTTTAGAGTAATTTTGAGTACAAGTATAAAATATAACATGTATATACTAAATATATATACTTTTGACCTGAATTATTAGTCCAAAATTTAAAAAGTTGACTTTTTTGAAAATATGCATGCCTTATTTTATGGGATGAATGTATTATTTAAATAGGTCGATGCAAACCACGAGGATTCCATGCAAAATAATTTGAAAAAAACAAATCGAAAGAGACAAAACAGAAAAAAGCTCAATTGACCAAAGCATTGGGATACACCGAAAGGTGTATTGAGAATGGTTCGGTCAGTACAAGTCAAGTCAACCGAGGAACGGGGGATGTAAATTGGTCGGAAGATCCACACGAGGGAAAAGAATAGGTGACCATAGTTTTGGTCAGGCAATGCAGACAAGATGCTGAAGAAAATGGCAAAAACCTGAGCAAAACCTTTCGCCGTTGTCAAGAGACACCTGGCTGGAGTATACACTTGACTGAAGAGATCCGCCAGGGGAAGTGGAGCAAAAACCAGGCAAGAGGGACGCACCGAGGGACAGAAGAAACTTTTTTTTTTGAAAAATTAGCAGGAGCACTGATATATATATATATATATATATATATATATATATATATATATATATATATATATATATATAGTATATCATAAATATAAGAAGAGAAGAATGCGGGTTTACAATTGGATGCTACATAATAAAAAAAATCAAAAGAACACAAAGTACGAGACAATGCTCCAAACTCTCACAAATAAAGTTGTGGTTTTATGAAATGAAATCTATCATGATAAGGAGGTGTGCTTTTCTAACTTTTTTTTTTTGAAGATAGACAGTTTGTTTTGGGAATTTTCCTCCTTCCGAGCTTGTTTCGGTTCGTAAGGTTAAATTAAATTAGATGTTTCTGATGAAATGTACTATTCTGCGTCATTCATTCAGTCACCATCATTCATGATTCATGTACGAAACAAGCCGATAATCGTATACGTACGGTCAACCTGTAGTGTTTGGCCCACCTTCTAACCTGCCGGCGAGTTCTTGCAACCGAAGCTGGTGTAGAACCAAACCAGAGCGTACGGCTTCTAAATTCTACTACTAATTTGTAGGCAGGTCTCACGACTTGCGAGCGGCTGCAGCATGCATGCAATGCAAAGCCTACTGCAGTGCTAGCTTGTATTGCAGTCTGTCTCTCTTGGTTTTGACGTGGAAATTAAAACCCGCGGGACCGGGAACGACCGGGACGAACTTGAGAGCTCCTCGATCGCTTGCTAGCAAGTAGCAACTACAGTAGTATTCGGATCGTGTGCCACTAGTGGTAGTATACAGTTGCGTCACATTGTCCGTGTCTATTTCCTTCACCAAACCGATCTTCGTACGTATGGTTGTAGAAAAACGGTACTCGTAGTGGTACACGAATAGGAAGCTAGGGCTAGGCAGCAAGCCAGCCTCCAGTCCAGAGAGTCAGGTGGGGGGCTGGGCCTGGGCCGGGGCCCGGGGCGCATTCATCGCCGAGTGGCGAGTGGCACGGGAACGACGACGCGTCGTACGATCGCCACCCCAAGCGCAATAAGCGCAGCCGGGCCGGGGGCCGGACCCCGCCACGTTGCTGCCCGGAGACTGGGCGGCGGGCGCCGCGCCGTACCCAGGGCCCAGGGGGTGGGGCGGCCCTTGGCCCGGCCGGCCTCATCGGTGGACGAGGAGGCGACGCCGACGCTGACGCCGGACGTATCGATCGAGTGGCCGTAGGCGTAGGGGCTTCTCGTCACGTACTGTACACACATGATTGCGTTGGCGATAATGACTCTGGACATGGACTGTCAAAGCGTACGTACACGGACACCGCACAAGGCGGCACGGTCGACGAACTCCTATATAGGTCGTCAAGTCCAACGCTATGGTCTTTTTCACGTTTATTACAAATAACCTCGCCCGACTGCATGCGTTCTGGGGGAAAAAAATACAGGCACGTGTTACTTATTCACCAAATTAATTAAGTCGCCTGTTGGACTGTAGACTGATTCTAGTCAATCTAGCAAATTTGACAGCTGTGGAATCAGCGGGGCGGACGTGCTCACATCAGGACCGAAATTTTACTCTTGTGGTCGCTAATGTTGTGTGTTACCCGTTTTTGGTAATTACTACTAGATTAGATGGTCGGATCATGTCTCCCCGGCCGTCGGGGGAACAAACATGCTCGCTTATGTGCGCGCGGTAGATGCTCGCTTACCCGTGCCTTTTCCGACGAGATTCCTGCCTGCCTGTGCGTTGCTTTCACGGTACTATGTCTCGCTTTCTCACCGCGCCATGCATCGGGCATTTAGACGAGATATTACTCCTTTCTAAATAAGATGAGATAGTATATACAGTGTCAAGTCATGGCTCATGCTGAACCTATAGTAACATCTGCACTATGCATGCCATCCATCTTTATTTCCTTTTTTTAGCTGCTGATAATCAAAACCGAAATGATTTGACTTATATTATCGTGGATCGAAGGGAGCAGAGAGAAACCTGTCATAGCTAGTGCGTTCGACTAGACGACCAACGGCTGATTAATAGCCAAGCGATCAGTAATCATCGTTTAGAACAGAGACAGGCCGGCTAATAAGTAAAAGGCTAAAACACGCATGGACAGCTGCACTATCGTTTCGAAGCGTGATGCGTAAAAACCATGCATGTCGTGTCCTTTGATAGTTCGATTTAACTAGCTTGAACCGCTACGACGTACGGAGTACTCTTTCTGTCCCCCGAAAAATTGTCACATGTCTTGATTTCAGTGCACGGTAAATTGTTACAAATTTTATTTACCTTTTTACAATTATGTTTGCAATCATATTACAAACGTAATTATAAAAAAATAAAAAATATTTATAAATATTTTTTAAATAAAATGAAGGATTTATCGTGAGATCGATATAGGCGACAAATATTTTAGGACGGAGGGAGTACTGTACTACTACTCGCAAGTTGCAACACCCGATGGAATTGAAGGCGTGGCCGATTAACCGCCACGAGCCGCGCGCGTGCTCTGCTGCTTTGCTGGCCTGCTGGTGCTGGAGGACCTGCGCTGCACCTAGCTTGTCCGCCGCTGAGCTGTGCCATGGCGCCCGCCGCGCCCAATGGGGGCGGAGCGGAGATTGGCCGTCGTGTCGTGTGTCTGTCAGTCGGCTAGGAGGGCCGGCGGTGGCAGCAGTGTCATCGTCAGCAGCAGCGGGCGGTTCCAAAAGGCTTTTGGGTCATTGGGATGGGTACCCTAGCCGGCCTGGGCGAAGAGGCGAAGGCGGGCTACGCGTACGCTACGCTTCTTCGTGTCGTATCGTATGGTATGCGTACGTACGAGGGAGGGACGGGACGCGGGCCCGAGCGGCGAGCGGCGAGCGCGAAGCGGAGGGGGCCGGCTGGCGACCCTGCGCGTGCACGTGATCCGAGGCGGCTTTATCGGCCACCGCTGCTGACTGACTGATGACTCGCGAGGGCGGACGGCGCCAGGAAATAAAGCTGACATGCCGACAGGGAAAAAGGCCGCCTCCGATCCGGACCATCACATACACACTCTCAATCAGTCCTCTGCTCATGCACTGTTGGATCATCGGTCGCTGCTCTCCTCGCTCTTGGGTTGGGTTGGGATAGCCTTTTGACGGGGTCCCGCTCGTCCGTCCCGGCCGGGGCGAGCGAGAGCAATCATGCATGGACTGGACGGTGAGCGGCGACTGCGCTGGTCGGTCGCGCAGGCCGCCCAGCGTCGAGACAAGGCTTCCAGTCAGCTGCCGTCCTCGTCGCTCGTCGGGCCGATACGTACGCCGTACGATCTGCCTCGTCACTGCCTGCTCCCATCGCCTCTCCCTCTCGCTCACTCAGAGAGAAAAAGGAACAGTAGCCTTTGCTCCCGCGTGTCATCGATCGCCATATTTCCTACACAGATCCGCTGTTCCCCCATTCCTTCCCCCCCCCCCCCCCCCCCCCAGAAAGCCGAAAACGCATGCACGATACGTACGCTGCTCCCTTTCCTCCGTCCTACTTGTACCCCAGCAAACTAGTTTCCTCAAAAAAAAACAAAAACAAAGAGAATTCCAGCCTCCCTCGAGTTTTTTTTACCGCCACCGCGAGTGAGAGGACCGCAGTGAACAAGGAGCACAAGTACAGCGCACAAGCCAGGACGGAACGGACTAGAGGCGAGGAGGGGAGAAGACGGTGCTGCCCCAGCCCCGCAGATGAGTTCCCAAGCAGGACGGACCCTGCTGCCATGATGCATCGCCGGTACCGGCCGGTGGCGCTGGCAAAGTCACGAGACGGAAGGCAGGCGCGGGCGCGAGTCGGGCCGTGCGCCGTACTAGGAATCTACAGACTACAGGAGTTGCGCATGGCCCCACCCACGCACCATCACCCAGCACAGGCAGCAGTGCGCTGGTAGGTTCGTGCCCACCCCCGGCAGGAGCTGTTCCCGGCCGGCCCACCCTTTTCCTCACTTTCACGTACTGTACTAGTACTGCTACTGTAGACTGTGCCGTGCCGCGCCCGCACGACGCTGGCCCCGGCCCTATTTGCCCGTAGCCCTGTAGCTCTCTCTCTCCTCTGCTTTCTTGCCTTCGCTGACACGACGGGGCGAATCGCAGCCAATCGCCCCGCGCCAGTCCGCTCGCAGTCGCACCACCACTACCGACACCCACCACCAGCAGGGCCAGCCAGCAGCGAACAGGGCGGTAGGCTATGATGAGCTTGCCCACCACCATGAAAACCATACAGCAAGTTTCATACTTCACTGTGTGAGATCACCAGATCAGATCAGAAATTGTTGGTTACCAGAGGCCGCAAGTAAGCTAGCTACAAGCACATAGTACCCAAATAATGTTTCATGAAAAAAATACCGGTGTTCCACTAAAAATAGGGAGAGCATGCGATCATGCCAAAACAAAAAATCCTCTTCCAACAGTTGTCGGCAACCGCATCGAAATCACCCGAGTGTTGCCTCTCTAGGACAGTACTGTGGCTTTATTGATAAAAGGATTGGCCACAGGCCACAGAGGGCACGTACGAGAGATGAACAGTCCTGGCTTTACGGCCTCAGCGACAGCGTTCAGAAAGACAAGACCAGCACAATTATTCAGTGCAAGGGTGGTTCAATTTTACAGCATGGTAAACTAGCTAGCTAGACCAAATGATACACTGCTTGTGGGACTCGCGGGGCTCCTGTCTGTCCATGCGTGAGGAAATATACTGGTGCTCCGGTCCAACACAACAGAGAACGGGAGTCGTTTTGGGGGGACCTTTGCCTCATTCGTTCTTCTTCTCAAACTTGGCCCTGTCGGCGCCGCTGTAGGGGGCGACGTGGTACGCGTATTGCTGGACGACGGAGAACACGACCATCTCGAGGATAATCAGCACGTTCTGGATCGCCTCCTGGATGTGCTCTACGTCCAGCCAGAAATGGTGGGACTGTATCACGCCTACTTCAGTCAATATGTCCAGAGCAAAACCCTGCAACGAAAATAGGGTGGAAAATTGGAGAGTGAAATGGTAATTCAATCAAAATAGCTCTTGAAGTTCTAATGTCGCCTAAGGTATCACGAGAGAGTACACTGGCAGACTAATTGAAAATGGAATGTGTCCACCAACAGGATGAAACTGCAAATTAAGATTGCCTCCAAAATGGATGAAACGCCTACAATTGACTAGTCTGTTTTATTTTTTCGTTTTGGCCTCTAGCTTTAATTTAACACTATGCCTCTTTTTAGAACTCTTGCATCTTTGTCGCTTATAAAGTAACACGTACTTGTGACACTGATTTATCAGAAAATTATTGAGTCTGAATGTTTACACTGAAACTGAAAACAGAGTTCCTAAACTGGCAATTATGGCAGTAAAGTGGATTACAAAGTGGTCCTACAAACAGAATAATTAAATCAAATAACCAACAACAACGAGATAGCTTCATATGAAGAGACGCCAAGTCACTCACAAGGAACAATAATTGATCCTAAACTATCCAACTCACAACAAACATCCAGTGAGTTGTCTAGAAGCAATCAAGAGAATCAACCATGCAAAGTTGTATAAAAAGCTTTCAGAAACACTGAAGAATTAACCAAAAGGCCATTCAAGCCAAGATGATATATACCTGCCAGAAAGAGAAGAAGACAATCCCTTTGACGCACAAGAACTTTGCAAGAGGCTTGTGAGGTGCCAGCTCTTTAGCAAACACGTGGTAGAAAATAACCAAGGCATATAACGCCATGGAGACTGAAATGTTCAGTATAATTGTAAACGTCCAGCTGACCCAGCTGGGGTACATCCCAAGAAGCTGAAGTGCGATAATCAGAACAGAGCACACTGGCCTAATAACAACAAATTGCCAGGTCCAGTACTTCAGAAGTTTCAGTGTCTTGTGCTCCAATCGGACAGTGCGAGGCTACCACAGTAGAATGCATCAGATTATTACAAAGATGGAAGAATCAAAACAAAGAAATCTGTAAACTTAAGTACAATCCTAGCTGCCAATAGCCATTGAAATTCTGATGTAGATTACGGGAGGAAGAAATAAGTATTTAAGGATGAGGCAAAGCAAGGTTCTAGACATAGCATAATTTAAATATATTGGCTGATTTGGAAAACTATCATTGAAGAAACTGGAGTTCAAACACACACACACAAAAATAACATTTAAGTGCACTAGAAGATTCGGAAAGCTACAACGCAAGAAACTGGGCTTCAAATAGAAGATAAATCTGTTGTAAGATCACTCACCATTAAGTACATAGTTCAATCTATCAACAAAAACTTACATGAATGGTTACTTACTTTACTAATGGACAAGTGCAAATGTTCTGGTAAATACTGGAACATAATTAATTATAGTTCCACTGAAAAAGGTCAAATTCAAATATGCAAAAGGTTTCTTATGGATACCCCCAGGTATGAACCTAACATACCTCACCATAACACACATTGCAAAATTTAAGCACAGAATATAAAAACTAAGTAACAAAAAAGTTTTCTGTACCAAGAAATAAGAAAGGTACCAGGAAAAGAGAAACAGGGAAGGAATGATGAAGCACCCTCCCTTTGATTTCATCAGGGACTATGTTTTTGCTGATGGATATATTCAAGTAGCTGTACATCAATGCCAAGAACTTAGCAATCACCTGCATAATTGAAAGGGAATTAAAAATGTAAGTGAAATGCCAAGCCTCATATAGGCCTAAGAGTGTTATTGACCCAAATAAGACTCACCAGTGCCTCATAGCATTCTTTAATAGCTTCCAGGAATGTGAAAAATGTCTCGCTTCCTTGGATATCAAGAAGACCCACAAAGGAAGTGATAGCATATAGTGGAGCCATAAGCACGATAATAAGTATAGCTTTCTGTTCCTTGGGGTTTTTCCAGTAGAAAAGATGCTGTGACACCAATTGCACAGTGAAATGCATAGTCAGCATCACACAACAAGCTGCCGCAAGGAGGGTCAGAGTTGGTCGATCCATTTTGCTTAGATCCATGCCTGGGAATGGAGACATGAATGACATGGTGCCTGAAAAAAAATATATAGAATTAGGTTTTTCATCGAAGGATAAATTTATGAAAATACAAGTCAAACTAGCCCTTCTGTTACAGGGGAACCAAGGACAATAATACAATATGATACTGCACAAATATTTGACTGAGCCCAGGCATAAGTACACCCTCATTTTAAAAATGGGCTTGGCGCACTGCCAAAATTTTAAAAAAAATAAATATACGTAGATCATGGACAACTATGTAAACACAAATGTTTTTTTGGGAAAAAGCTGATCATGCGTGAGGTACACAAAAACAAATAATTCTCACAAATACGAGACAGGGTAGGCAGCGTAGCACACACGACATTTTTTACAAACTCTTGCGTATTTTTTCCTCACAAATGTCAGAGGTGCATTACTGCCTTTTTTTTAAGAGGGTATATGTGGCACTTTGTGCCTTTTTTAAGAGGGTATAGGTGTCATGACCCAAGCCCATGATCACCACCGGGATGATGACCGGGTGGAGTTGGCTTGTTAGGGATGGGGGATTAGATCATAGACGAAATCACGAGAGAGACGAACACATAACAGGATTAGGTCGATTATTTCTGGCTTATCATTTGATGGATACAACCCCCTCTTTATATAGAGGGCAGCAACTCCAGTGCAAGTAGCTCTATGGTGCAAGCATGCAAGCGGGGACAGCCGCATGTTATGCCTCCTGTGTTCGCAGAACATTTTGCACATAAGCCCACTCCACTCACCTCCAGCAATCCACGAACTAATTACCAAAAATCCCCTGTGCGATGTTCTTCAAGACAAACAGCTCACCGCCAATTCATCCCCTGCCATTCTGCATCTTGCAGACTCACGGTGTCGGACGGGGCTCGCTGCGAGCTAAACAGTGAACCACCGGAGCCGCCACCCCTGGAGGGGAACTCGTGTCCCACCTGCTGGAGCGCCGCTGGAGGGTGCCCAGCCATTGTGCCACCAGCTGGAGCGCTGCTGGAGGGTCCCCCACCACTGCCGCCCCTGCAGGCGACCTCCTTGCGACAGCGGCCCTTGGTGTGGAGTGCCGCCTAGGACCCCCACCACTGCTGACCCTGTTGGAAGCCCACCGCTGCCTGCCAGCTCACCACGGTGGCTCCAAGGCTTGAATCCTTTGGCATGCTCCACATGCTTGAGCATTTTTGTTTTCTTTTCAATGACGGATGCAAGGTCTGAGCGTCTGACAGTTGTAATGAACATGAAGTGCGTCAAATAAGGTTCTGCTGTTCATTTGGTTTGAAATAAAATTCTAGTGATATGTTTTTGAATCGCTGCATCTACTGCTGATGTAATGTGTTTGGTGGTGCTCTCAATTGTGAGACAATGACATGGCTTCTGCATCAAGCTCAACAAAGAATCATAATGCTTCCCTTGACCATCCGTTTCTTTAAATGTATGAAGGTTGTGCAAGCCATCATACATGGAACATTCTGGGCAAGCAGTTTTGTAGGCTTGTCCTACTGATTACACACATCAAACTTAGGCCCTGCTCGTTTCAGAGGTCTCAGTTTGCGGCTGCGTCTAGGGATGTGTACGGAAAAGTGTGGACCACCCGATGAAACCATCAAAGAGCTCACGGAAACCTGTGGCTGCGGGAAGCTATCCGCAACCCGGAAATGAGCAGGATCTTAAATTCTGCAGGTGAGAAGGCAGAGAAGATCTGCAGTTGACAAGTGACAATGTCTTCAATTTGAAGTTTTCATATACTTGACAGCAGTTAGTGATAGGTTTAATCTTTCATAAGGTCAATTGAAAAACCGAATGTGTGAAACAATTCGGTATGTTAAACCTGACAAGGAACAGAACCTATTTATAGCTTCCTCGGTGATGTTTCACCTGCCCAGGAAGAGGACATCGAGGACTAGGAGGCATAAATGATCAGGACACGGCCGGTATAATCGTCTGAACGGTGGCAGATGTGGCTCCTCAGGCGTTGGTGGTGTTTGGAAAACGGCAGCAAAGCAGGCAGCGTTCCAGAAGGCGGCATAGTGGCAACAGTGGCGCGGTTGATCTGCATCGAGCCCTGCGGACGACCAAAAGCTCCCCGGTCCCAGGCAGGACACATGGTGAGAATCAGTTCGTCACAAGGTTTTTTTGCCCAAATGTCGCTAACCGGAGAGGATGCATGTGGGGGTCTATGTGCATAAAACGCAAGCACCATTGGATGCAGATCGCCCGGCTCAAAGCCTGCTTGCACCATTGCACCGCAGCCTTGATTGCACCACAGTCATTGCCTATATAGAGAGGTCTACTTGACTCCCAAGTAATATATCTAATCTACTACTAACAAATCATCTAATGTTATCTCTAAACACCTCTAAGGGAGGCGGCCAAAGGACCCAACTGACCGCCCACAACAATAGGTGACCTCGAGCTCAGCCTGGAGCCCTGGATGAACTCTACCGATCAAGTGGTCAGCAGTCCGTAGCAATTGGACATGTATGTGCATTTTGAGTAGCCACACAATTAATGCAGTAGGCCATGAAAGTGAATACGTTAAGAGAGGTGTGCATGGATATGACTATATGAGTTGCGGTCCAAAATGAGGATGAGGAGCTGCTGGAGATAGTCCACATGTTTTGCAGACATAATTTGAGTTTGATTAGATCTGGGTTTTTGCAAGAGAAAGAGGCAACTGCCATCTGTGGGAAAAACTGTGCCAGGAATGACTCTGAATAAAGAGTGTCCTGTGTGCTAGTGTTTTACAAACTTTTCAAGCAATTCAGTGGTATCAATCTGAAATTAGTTTCTCGCCTTTGTTTACTTAACTGGAGTGCAGCAAAAAGACTACTCCCTCCCTCCCAAATTATAAGAGGTTGTTGGTTTTTGGGTACAATGGTCAAGCATCGTATCCAAAAGTCAATAACCTCTTATAATTTGGGATGGAAGGTGTATTTCCTGAACAGCTGAATACTTACAAGGAAACTAAAGAATCAAGAACTATCTTATGCTACTTATCTTAGGTTACGCGTTCAGTTAAATTAACATAACTCATTTTTAAGCAAACAAACAGCACCATGACTCTATCAATCACCAACTAATGACTTACACAACCCACTTAACTAAAATGGGGGTAATTAAGGTACACTATTTCATCAGTCAAAAATACAGAAGCTGTCGATTATGTTCTTCACATACAGAAGGGGCCATGGGTATTAAACTCAACATAACGAAAGCTTTTGACTTGGTATCATGGTCCAGAGATATTGAGGACTTGGGCTTTTGTCTAGTATGGTGTAACATCCTCCCCAAGCTATTGAGATCTTCCTCCACACATGTCGGTTAATGCGGTGCCTGGGGAAATGGATTCGTCGCCAGTGGGTGCCTAAGACAAGATGACCCACTATCACCTATGCTCTTCATCTTGGGTATAGACATACATAACTCTTTGATTACTAAACACAAATGACTGTTGCCTAACTACAATCCCTTCTAGCAAGTGGCAGATCTAGGAATGAGCTAATCCCTGGGCTGAGAAGTTTATGTAGGAGCAAAATCCCATGTGCCTTTAATACTTCTAATTTTTCTTAAGTGAGCTTCCATTGTTTTCTAATTCAAGAATCAGGGCTGGAGAACAGGCAGCACTGGCCCTGTATCTGCCACTGCTTCTAGCATGTGGTTCGCGTCAGCAAATTTTCCTTTGTGCTGACAATGCAGTTCTTTTCCTACGACCATGTGTGGAGGATCTGGGATTCATCAAGGAAATCCTCCGAATATATTCAAACAGTATAAGCACCAGTCCATTGCAGAATACGGGAACTTCCGTGCTTGGTTTTGTCTCTATCAATTAAGAAGCTTTTGAAGACTGATTTTTATGCATCAGTTGATGAGACTGATAAATAAGTTGCTTGGATAGAAAGTGGCCCCCCAGCTGGGAGGGATACACTAGTCAGAGTAGTTTTTATCAGCAACCTATTTATCAACTCATTGCTTTAGAATTTCCCAAGTGGGTGATCAAGGCAATTGACAAAATATGGCAGGATTTTGTGGACATACCATAAAGAGGTAAATGGTGGTCACTGTTTGATTGCTAGGGAATGTGCGAAGAAACCTTGGGACACTTGATCTTGAAATTCTTGGCTGGGAATTGAGGATGAGATGATTCCCAACCAAGACGTCCATGGGCTGATCTTGACATACAAATGCATCCAAACCATGTGGCAATGTTCTCTATATTGGTTATCTCTATGATTGGCAATAAAAATAGAACCCACTTTTGAGCTGACAGATGGTTACATGGACAATCCTTAATGGACCTTGCCCCATCCTTATGTAGCTTGGTGCCCAGGAGAATTACTAATCATATTTGCAACTCTGGGATGTCCTAGCTGATGTTGAGGTCTTACATGACTCTGAAGACCAACATGTTGGGACACCATGTCAATCTGGTACATTTTCTACCAAATCAGCTTGGAAAGACATGACTGGGGTCTATAGAATTTGGACCTTGGAAAGAAATTTGGAAGACATGACTTTCTTGCTGCAAATTCTTCTTGTGGCTAGCTACTTTAAATCAATGTTGGACTGCAGAATGACTTCCCATCGAGGGTTGAAACACCCTGATCACTGCCCTCTTTGTGACCAAGCAGCTGAGAATGTGCAACACCTGTTAACCTCATGCGTGTTTGCTACAGAGGTTTGGTTCTCTCTCTGTACTCTCAGTCGTGGGTCTCAAGTAGCTTTCTAAGCTCCGAGGATCAAGTCTTCACTAATTGGTGGTGGCAGGCCATGCAACATGTCGCTCGACAGCAGTACAAGGATTTTAACTCCTTGGTCTCTCTAGTGGCATGGTGAAAGCATCGAACCAGGCAATTTGCTGTGTGTTTGAGGGAGGATCTCCAAACACAGCAGTCTGAGTTCTTTTTTCTTTCTTGAACATGGACGAGAGCTGTGTATCATCATATTAAGAAAAAAAAGGGAAGAGCCCTTACAAACACCACCCATACTCACCCTGCAGAAAGAAAAACCCACACGTAAGTTCTTCGAAAACATTGTCCATCTCAAGGTTTGTTGTGCTCTATTGTCAGTGACCGTGATCCAGTCTTCACAAGCACATTTTGGACACAGTTTATTGCACTGACTGGTGTCAAGCTGTGCCTCAGCACCATCTTCCACCCACAATCAGATGGCCAATCCAATGCCACAAATTGTATCGTCAGCATGTATCTTCAGTGCCTCGCAGGCAATGGCCCTAAGAGCTGGCTGCACTGGTTACCATGGACCGAGTATTGCTACAACACTTCCTGACAGACTGCCCTGAAGACCATGCCATTCAAACCCACATTGACGTCTTATCATCCAGGTCTCTCAAAAGTGCCAGCAGTGAATCGCCAGTTATTGGACAGACACACACACACCAGTACACCACACACCTTTCTGATTGAGATCAGGAAACGTTTGCTGCAGGCACAAGATTTGACCAAGGTGGACTATGATGAGGGAGCATTGAGATGTTCAGTATGAGGTAGGCGACTGGGTTTGGCTGCTATTGCATCAACATCAGGCAGCTTCCGTTTCTGAAAAATCTGCAGGCAAGATAGCACCTCGTTTCGTGTATTCCATATTGTGGATTGCATTGGTCCCGTGGCATATCGCCTATCTCTGCCTCCACGCTCCAAGATTCATAATGTCTTCCATGTGGCCTTCTTGAAGAAGTTTGTGTGTTTTCCACACAGTAGCACCAGCACAACTTCCTCCTGTTAAGCATAGTCAGGGTCTTCCAGTTCCAGCTAAGGTAGGGTGTGCTAGGCTTAATAGAGGACAGCGGCAGCTCTCCGTTCAAGTATTCAGTGGGTCATTCATGCTCCAGCTGACTGGACACAAGAATCTATAGAGGATTTCTCTAAGGAGTTTCCTGATTTCCAGCTTGAGGACTAGCTGTTTCTCAAGGAGGGTGGAAGTGTTGTGGACACATTTGCTGGTAAAAACATACCAAAGGCGAACACACGGGAAGATGGCTTCGGATTCTTAGATATAAGTTGCTTAGAGATAGAATCATATTTAGTTGAGATTGGTTAGAGTCCTCGGTCCTGTAGCTATAATATAGGAGATTGATTGGGCTGTGGCCTACGGATGTATGTACAACAGTAGTTATGTGCTACCATTAGGTAAGCAGAATTATACATAAGAGTTCAGAGCCTCTAATGGAGGGAGAACTAGGTATACCTGGCAGATCTGCACCCTGTGCTAGGAGTGATGCATCTTGGTTCCAGAAAAGATGCAGTTTAGATCAAATCTCCATTCTTTGGCATTTGTTTGCCTGGAAGTTTTATATTGTTCATTGTATGCACTTTACTTCTACTCCCTCCGTTCTACAATGTTTGCACATGGCTTCGGAAAAAAAAAATAGGTTCAACAATGTGTCCATTGAGGATATCACGAATGTAGTTATTGGTATGTTTCCATTATCTACCCCTAATTAAATGCTTTGAAAGAAGAGAAGTTGTTGTATCGTGTTATTTGGTAGGGAGCATATTGTTTATTATTTCATGTCTATGATATTATTTTAGTCTGCCACTACGTATCAACCCCCCACCCCAACCCCACCCCCGCACCATTTGTAGATCAACCCCTAGCAATGGAAGTATTCCATCTTGAGTGCCCCAAATCTCAGCCTCTTCTCGGGATATCAGATGTGGAATGAGGCCTCCACCGCCACCAACCACAAACGCCCCCCACCCCCCACCAACCACAAAGCCCCCCACCCCACACCAACCCAAACGTAGAAGGACAAAAAAACAGACCGCTTTGAACACCTACGACTGCCCCCCCCCCCTATGGGCCCTAATGACATGTGCCGCAATTTGACAAAATGAATTTCCCGAAATTAGTCGGACAAGTAGGCCGTACAGCCATGGCACAGTAGGAAGGTACACTAAGACAGTGGCTTGAGCACGAACCATAGATGATGAGATGAGATGACTAAAGGAATTCCGAAAACCTGAGTTAAGTTCTCTCGGTAATTCTGTGCCATGGACCCAGTGTCACATGAGACACGAACGCTACCTGCAATCCTACATCAGGCAACGCGTAAATTTGCGGGGATTGCCGGATTGCCTGACGAAACAGACATTAAGATCCAAAGGGGGTCAGGCAGAGTAGTGGCTCGCAGGTGATGATGTCTTAACAGTCGGTCGAGCTGGTACAGTGATCCCTGGAACTAGTAGTTAGTCCAATGCAAGCTCGATGCCGATAGATAGCACAAGGTAAGTAGATCAGCAGTTTAGCACTTGGCAACTCAAAGCTCACGATTCCTCTCCTCTGCCTCTACCATCAATTAATCAAACCCCATCTCAGCACCGTGAGAGCACGGCGACGGAGGGGCCGCGCCCGCGCCGGACGCGCCCCCCCCCCCACCCCACCCCCCACCCCCGCGATAAACCCCGAGCAAGCCATCCAGATTCCAGACCACGCCGTCACCATCGCGGACGTGGGAGGGGAGACCCACGCGGTGCACCCATCGCGAGAGGGAAGCGGGGCGCTGGAGGGAAGCCGGAGAGTTCACCTGGCTGGCTGGAGCAGTGCCGCCTCCGCAGGTGGTTGTTGGAGTCGTCGCTGCCGCCGCCCGGAAGAGCTCGCCTCGCGACGCCGGGGCCACTCGGTTCCTTCCGCCCCGCTCGCGCCCGGCCCGGTAGTATAAAACACGAGACGGGTCTGACTTCGCGGCACAATCACGTGGCGACTTGGCAGGTCACACCGTCACAGGCAGCCGGGACCTCCCATCAGTTGTTAATCATCATCATCACGAGAGGCCACAGGGGTGCCATCTGGTTTCTGGCAGTGGTACTATGGTACGCGGACGACGGTCCCGCCCAGGCGCCAGCGCCGACGACGCCCGTCGGTCGCGAGGAGCGAGACAGGTGCGCAGCGCAGGGTCGGGGTGAATGCCCACCGGCCGAGATCTCCATCGCCACATGGGTGCTGATGGGGTCCGATCCATACCCCGACGAACCGCCCACGAGAAAACGACCGACCGCTAAGGAGAAAATGCTTGCCTGGCCAGGTCATGTTCTAGAGGTTTCTTTTCTCCCTTCCAAGTTCCAACCCCAACGCACGGTTGCCTTGGTCTCGGCAGACCGGTCACTCTTGGCCTCTTGGCATTCTCGGTCGTGCTGCGCCGTTGACGCCGCCGCCGTGGCGTCGACTCTGATTCCGGCTCTCCAACCGCCGGCGGCGGCGGCAAACCAGGTCGGAGTCGGACGGCCTAGGCCACGCCCACGCGTGTGTCGGCCGCTACTGATCGACCCTAGTGGGCTTACACGGGTCTCACCCTGGCTCGTTTGGCAGACGCCGTGTGGGCTCAGCCCATTTGTTCGCGGGAATTCGCAAGACGAAGTGGGCCACATCATGGGCCAAGCCCACGTCCATCTCCAAACTCGCTACCATCCCCGCGCCTGTTAGGAATAAACCCAGCTGTGCGGGCAGCTGGCGTCGAGCTCGGCGGCACGTGTGCGGGCGAGCTTGGCGGCGCGTGCGTGCCTGCGGCCGGTGGCGTGAGTGCGTTGCGTTGTGTGCACTGATTGTGTTTGATTCGGTCTGCAGCTTGCCGCGTACGTAGCGTGGAGGAGCTGCATGCAGTAGGGGCCGTTGCGTTCTGTTGGAGGCAGTCGCGTCGTGCGCGTTCGTGCGCGTCAATTGCAGCGGCATGTGGATCCAGCGGCAGAGTCGTGGGAGTGTGGAGTTCGTGCTCCTGGTGTTAGCCTAACTATAAAGTCTGATGTACTGCTCGTTCGGGCGCACTGCTCTTCTCGTGCTACCCTTCATCCTCTCGCCGTCCTCCGTTCTGAGCGTGTGAGTGCCTAGAGTTCCAACAGCGCCCGCGTCGCGCCTCCAGCCCTCCGCTTCCGGTTGGCAATGGCAACTTGGAATGCGCGCTCCGCGCTCGGCCGCGCCGGTCTCGCTAAAACTGGGTGCAGCAATGGTACGCCCGCGCCGTCGCCACTCCCGGGGGGGGGGGGGGGGCGGCGTGCGGCTGTGGGAGCCGTGCCTTGTGCAGTTGTGGCCGCCACGCTCGTGTTCGCCGTCGCCGTGGCCGCCGGCGGTTGTACCGGTCGGCACCGTCGCACTGGCGGCCCTGCATCGCCCGCTCTTGTTCGGTTTGTTAAGCCGTCTCCTCTCCCTTCTGTATCGTTCGCTGTAACATCGCTACCCCGTGATGCTAATCTTTATACATTGTGCTGTGCACATCAAGTGTTTGGGCTATGTCCCACACTCCTACCCGTGAACCTTGTGCTATATAGTCCATCTGAGCCCTGCCCCCCCCCCCCCCCCCCAAGAGATTGCCATTGCGAACCTGCTAGCCAGCGTTTGTGAAAACAGAATCGCGACAAACCTGTTGCATCAATTATGGCAATTTTAGCTATTCTGATTGTTACATTTAGCCATAAAGTCCTTGTCAATTCAGACAAGGGCCAAAAAATACATGAGTTATAAATTGGCATCAGGTAATTTTTTATCTTTTTGCTGCAATGCACTGTACCAACATTTATCACATTCTTATTTCTCAGCGCACTCTTTCCTGTGAAGAGTTTTTTTTTTCGGAAGCAGATTCAACTACAGAAACTGGCTTGTGTCTCTACAGCTATTGCACTTGTCAACTCAGTTGTAAGTTGCAACTCCAATGTTAGTTCGAAGTGCTTTGCTTCTTTCTATTTCATCCCCAGTAAATTATTTTCTGTCCATCACAGTGATAAGTTTATAGTGGTTTAACCTAATGTCTTCTTAAGGACGAGCTCATAGAAGGTACCGTGACGTTTGACTTCACTTCAACCCACTGTTAAAGCATCAGTAAGGCCCTCCAGTCCAGATCGGTGGCGAAGTAGGAGAAGAAAATAGTTCGATTTAGATATTGGATGTGATGACGATAATTCAAACATAAAAGGCCGAAGAGCTATTGTTATTATACAATTCCAAATGAAGCATTCCAGTGCGCTAGAAGATACTACTAGTATATTGGTGGTTTTTCATTGCAGCAGTGACCCAGTTAAGGATACGTATGCCATAGCCCACAGTGGACCCTCAGTCGACATTGTTTAGATCATTGTGATGGTAGGACGGTTCGGGTGAGCTTGAGCCATGTTTCTGCAGAAACACTCTGCTGCTGTTATTTCAGATTCTGTCCATTGGCCATGCCATATGGATAAACATATCTCTTTGAGGCCTATAAGGTGCTCCATTCCAACAGACGTGCAACCATCACATTTAAGCAATTCCACACTGGTTTCTATCTCAAGCCGTCGAAGGTTGGGCATGGCTCCTGCTTCAAACATCAAGAGCTGCAGGGACATTCTCTGTTGGCACTTGAACTGAAAATTGACGAGGGCTGGGAACAAAAATCCCATGCTGCCACATATCACCATCTTTTCTTTAGGGGCTTGTCGGATCTGAAATTGGAGGTGTGTGAGTGAGGGCAACTTCCCGAGGATATCAATATCCTCTTCCATGACCTCCCTAACACAAAGCTCCAAGGAACACAGGTCACGGAGTTCCACAAGCCACCTAGGAACCCTGGAGAAATACCACCCTAACAGATCAAGTGTCTCCAGACGGAGTGGAGGAGGTGCCAGTGAACTCAGCATGTCAGCACAGATTTCAGGATATCTCACCACGGATAAGCATCTTAGGTTATTGCCACCAAGTTTTGCAATGGATGAGCGCAGTGCCTCCATTGATGACCTCTCAATTGCAGCAGTTGCAGTGTTCAGCAAGAATATTGGAAAGCAAGATATCTTCAGATTCCTCAGGTTCGTAAGCTCTCCCAGGCTGCGAATGTTCTCCAGTGAGTTTCCCGTCAAGCTAAAGTATTTCAGAGTGCGCAGGGACTTTGCGTTACCAATTCCGTATGGAAATCCATCCCCTGATATAATGTTGAGATGCAATAGACCTGGTAGATGAAAAACATCTGATGGAATACCACCAACAAAGCCACAACGCATTTCTAGTGTCTCCAGATGGTGTAACCCTTGTATCTCCATGGGTAGTTTCACACGACTGCTCCTTGCCACTACCTTCAAGTATCTGAGTAGAACCAGCTGACCTATGCCTGTCAGGTTGATGGCTTCCTTTCCATGCCCATGCGTTCCATCGAACTCCTGGAGTTCAAGGACAAGAACTCGGAGAAATTTTGACTGTGTCCACAGACGTGCAAATGCAGAAATACAAGTAGTGTCACCAAACAAGGCAAGGGATCGAATATGTGATTGGCTTCCAATGGCCTGAATAACTAAAATTGAGTCACCCTCCACACCATTCAGGCTGAGGGAGAGTCGACGGACCTTGCTGCTATGTAGCTCCCTCATGCCCTGGGAGTTGTATACCACAGTCATAAAATTTTCTTCTGTGCACTTGCTAAGGATCAAATCGAGCATCATATCATGCACTCGACAAGACAATACCTCTCCATTATAATCAGTCTTTTCAGGCTGAATCATGCTTCTGTTTACAAGCTCATTGAAGTAGCTCTTTGCCAAATCCTCTGCATCTTGCCTGACAGAATTACTCACAAGTACTTCTGCCACCCATTGTCGAACCAAATCAGCCCTTCGAATTATGTGATCCTCTGGATATATAGCTAGATACAGGAAACACGTCTTCAGGTGATGAGGAAGATTCCTGTAGCTTAGGTTTAAAATTTGTCTCATCCCTGCCAACGAGGGGTATGTCCCAAACACTGAGCCTAATGAATTTTGTATTTTCTCCCAATCCTCCTTTCTACTTATTGGTCGACTGGCCAATAGGCTTGAAACTGTAATTATTGCAAGTGGCAGACCGCCACATTTCTTCAAAATTTCGGCTGAAACATCCTTGATTTGTGGAGGACAATCATGGCTGGGACTGAACATTCTGCTAAACAGTAATCTTCTTGAGTCCTGGTCGTTGAGGGGTTTCAATCTGTACAAGCATTCCTGGTTAGTGCTGCAGGCTCTGCCAACACTCTGTATCCGTGTGGTTACAACAAATCTGCTTCTGAGATTATTTTCTGGAAAAGCACTTTTGATAGTATTCCATGATATTGTATCCCACAAATCATCAATTACTACTAAGTACCTGTGAAATTATGTTGAACAGGTCATGCGTGGATTAGTATAGTTGCAGTTATGTAGACGAAAGCATACTTTGTTCTTTGGTGGATTCAGAAGATAAGATTCAAGGGAACACTATTGAGTTTGAACCAACTTCATGAATATTAGGAAAATGTCTAGGACCACTCAATAAAAGAAAATGAATGTCTTCTTAGGGGACAGTTGGTAGCGAGGAAAAACTTCTTATGCTTGCTTGTCAAGAAATAGCTACAAATGTATCTTTCTTGTGTGCCTATGAAGAGTTAAAGACGAATTAGTTCATTTGTCCCAAACATTTTTTGGAACCTAACTTTTTAAATCTGAACTGGTAGCACACGATCAATATATCATCAGTGCTGTTAAAGACAAAAAATAAGTACCTCTTGTGCTGTAGATATTCTCTAACATCATCGATGAGGTCTTTCGCCTCACAAGAGTAAGAAGACTCCTGCTGACCAAGTTTCACCTCGCAAGAGTAAGGAGACTCCTGCTGGCCAAGTTTCAGTCTTATGCTGTTGAGAAGCCTTATCATATCAGGTCTTTGGGAAACTGAAACAAACGCATGGCAGTCAAATTGTCCCTTAACCCTACGATAAACCTCATTTGCAAGCGTTGTCTTCCCTAAACCTCCAAATCCCACTATAGCCACTCCTTTCAGGTGTTTCTGTTCATCTAGTACCAATCTGACGAGCTCATCAGTTGGACCACTAACACCCACTAGATCGGTTGCCTCCTTGTAGAGCGCCGGCAATCGAGGATCAATAGCCGTATAATTAGGTATATAGATGCAACTTTCAATTTTGTACCTCTTACGCCTTTCATTGATCTCTTGCAGGCGAGTCTTGAGCTCTTTCTTCTGCTTGGCGGCCTCAAGACGGGCTCTTAAAGCACCGATGAAGTGAGAAATCCTCTCTACAAACCCGGCCTTGGCGTCGGCAACGGCAACCCGGAGAGCA
This sequence comes from Paspalum vaginatum, assembly GCA_030272315.1. Lineage (NCBI taxonomy): Eukaryota > Viridiplantae > Streptophyta > Magnoliopsida > Poales > Poaceae > Paspalum > Paspalum vaginatum. Next base: position 6,723,746 of record CM059013.1, on the reverse strand, counting down.
AACTCATCAATACAATCCTCGATTTCATAGCCCAGCTCCCTGACTTGGTTGCTCCAGCCCTTCACCTGTGGGTCAAGCTCGTTTTCATCATCATCCAGCTTCTTGAGGAGCGCGTTTATGATGCAGAGCTCGTCTCGGAGAAAGGCGGTATCGCTTGACAAGTCTATGAGGTTACCCAACTTGTCCTCCATCAGCTGTGCAAGCTTTGCGAGAACGGCCTCCATCGCTCAGCCCCTTTGATGCACTCAGCTTCTGTGACGCAAATTGGAAGGGTCCTGCGTGAGAGTCGAATAGTGTGTGCAGTGGGTGGATGAAAAGTTCAGGAAACAGTGCTTCTCTGCTTCTGAAGCTAACCCTATCTCATTGGTTTTCTGATACTTGGCCCTGGATCTCACACGTATTAGTATTCCCGTCGTCCTTTTCTGCTTTCCTTTTTCCATTCCGTTTTGTTTGAACTCAGAGTTAGCTGAGTAACTCAAATAGTCAAAGTCCTGCCGTGCCTCCATTCGCACGACATTTTTGACTGCCAAGCACAGTTTTTATGCCGCAATTCGCACGCTATCATTAATAGCTAGACTGCCCAGTTGACGCTATCATCATCCAAGCGAAATGCAGAGGTGTGCAAGTGTCGCAACCAATTTACGTCAGACGCTGTACCAGCACTCTAGCAGTCTAGCACAGGTACTCACGTTTCAAACCTGGACGACCAGAGCACGTCCTCGTAGCCATGGAGAAACTATCTTAACCTAAGGCCACCAGAATGTACATATAAATATGGGATAATAAATATTCTAATGACGTCAACTTTAAGGGACCACTGCCGCCAGCAGCACAGCAGGATACATATCGGAGGGATTTGAACTGACTCCCCCCTCCCTAATTACTTCCTCCAATCATCATATATTAATGATCGAAGAGATTACTGTGTATTAAGGTTTTTTACGTTGTTATATCCAAACAGACCTTAATGACAAAAATTGGTGATTCTCCTATGGAAATGTATTGGGCCTCCCGGTACGGCCTAGGCCAGCCCACCGAAGTGTTTTATCCTTGCATCTCTGTGAAGCATCCCCATGTCCCTAGGCGCCTGGCGTCTGGATACCACACACCGAGTCCGCGTCAATCTTCTGGACTCTAACCGTTTTCTACCCCACGCAGCCCATGTAAGGCCTAGGCTCATTTTGGCCTGTTCTTTTCTTTTCTTTTTCTTTTCCTTTCTTGCTTTTGATTTTTTTATTATTTATCATTATTTTTTACATATTCTCACCTTATTTTTGCAATTCACTTTTCGCTTCTTTTTAACATTCATTTTTCTTTTCTCTTCATACTTTTTTTACATTTTTTCTACCTGGGTCGAGAAATATTCTGCTTACAAAACTATAATATTTTATTTGAAGTTTGCACAGGTGGATAATTTTTTAAAGGTAGAATATAGCATTCCGAGTCAAAAATGTTCTATTGTTGAAACTAGAACATTTTATTAGTGAAGGTAGAACAATTTTCTAGCACAACTCAGGATATTTTTTTAATAATTGTTTAATATTATTCTTTTACTACGCGGAACAATTATGATGGAACAATATGTTACCAAGTGGCCTAAATAGCAAAGGGGCATGTGTCGTCACGAGTGGTCGTTCGGCGTTGGGTGTCTAACATGTCCCGACTCCCACTGGTGGAGCTTGGATCTAATTCTAGAGGCCGGCCAACCTAAGATTCACAACTAAAACACATCCAAATTTAGCCAAGAAAAGCAAGTATTATTGGTGGCTAAAGAAAATGCCTAGCATCAGAGGGTCTGTTGCCATCTTTGGCCATAATGAAGCTCGATTCGCCCCTGCCGACTCCCACGCCTTTAGAATGCAATCAACTTGAATACAATCAGCTTCGTCAGCTGCTGATTTTTTTTTTAAAAAAAAACTTCGCCAGCCGTTACTTCGCGGTTGAGGCGAGAAGAGATCATTGTTTGTCGTTCACCTGCCTGCAGTGGATCGACCCAGACACCCAGTACGTATCAGTCAAGGATTGCTGCTTCATCACACTCCTCGTCAGTGGCGCCAGACACAACACAAGATGCACGCGCGCAATGCGCCGGAGGATTCGCTTGTCCGTCCCGAGGCTAGCTGACGCGGCCTCCGCCCCGCCCTTGTGCTAGGTGGAGAAAGGGAGAGAAGATGCAGGCGGCGATCGGCCAGCGCAGCGAGAGACGACGGCGATGGCAGGCCGGCCGCCGGCCAAGTCACCGGGTTTGTAGCGTGCCTGCATTCACACGTGCTAGTAGTAGTAGCTTCCGGCTGGGCCACTTGAGAGAGTGGAGCACGTGCTGCCGTCAGTGGGTTGGGTCGGCTTTTCCGGTTTGGGCCGAAACCACGCCCTGCGGTCACCACCGTAGGGGACACGAGGACTGGTCAAACTCCTAGCCTTTATATGTTTTTGTTGTAAACAAAACTTTATTTAATTTCAAGCTAATATATCGAGGTGATACAAGAGTCATGAAAAACACTTCCAACCTTTGTATAGTAGTCGGATGCACATAGGCTAATATAAAAGAATGTAAAAATGACCCGGCATATTAATGACAATCAAATTCATACAAGTTTTACGGTGATTGAAAAAATAGAAACCGCTCATCAGAGTAGATCTAACGGTTTAAAAATAGATAGCACCACGGTGGTACCAGACGGTACCCAAAAAAGTGGACCGATACACATTTTTTTTATTTTTTGAATTCCACAAAGGGCATAAAGGCATTTAAAAATTCAAAATAGTGGTACTGTCTGGAACCGGTAGGTACCTTTCCGACCACTATAAAATTTCTCATCCTCGTCACAAATTCTACGGGAAGATTTTATTCTCCGAGTGGCTTTCAACTCGACACGGTGACTTAAGTTATCTAATTTTTTACAAAGTTAAATAATGAGATTTCACAAAGAGCCGACTATTTGGTGAAGGTTCCACAAAGAGCTAGCAATGCCTCGAACCAACTAATTCCAATTTGTTAGCAAGTCATTTTGAACCTTTATTTGGCTTGCCGAGAAACACGAAACTACACATTCTTCTATAGCATCTGAGATAGGGGTTTAGAGTCAAAATATTTATTTCGCAGGATTTGTAAGAAGTTTGAAGAGCCACCTGCTAAGCAAGACCGTTTGGCAAGGAGTATACTGCGTTCCCACCATTACTGAATTTCTGAACACTTGCCACTTTAACTTGGACCACATATACCGTACCTTCACTTCACATATTTACAGTACTCGGCACAGCTAAAAAACAAGCGGTAGCAAGTATAAACTATACGTACTCCTTGTTTAAATCAGCATTATCTCCTACAGATCATGTATGAGATGACGAAAGTGTTGTTCGCCTTCAACAGTTGCTGAGTTGTATTCAATACCACATATACGTCACTTTTTTAAATCTGTATATCTATAATAAACAACTGTTCTGAGGCGGACGTGTTGCGAAATGCATGCCAGCTCTGCAAGTACTGTTGGGCACACATCGGCGTCGTCTCGAGCTGTTGTGTGGCTCAAACTGTAGTTGGATTCGTGTATAAATCTGCAGATTGTACGTAATACATTTATGGGTGAAGTTTGGCAAAAATAAAATGTAATATTCATATAACCCATCTCCATCACACGGAAAAGCACAATCATTGGAAGTTGGCTAGAGATAATTAGAAGTCAGCTCGAGAATCCAAGGTGACAAGGGATGGATGACAAAAGCCCCAATTTTCAGCAGGTCTTGTCTGATTGTCGGAGAACGATGGAAGAATCTGCATAGTGGAGTTCGTATGTGTATGTATGTAAGTATGATAGGTGCGGCATTTTTCGATGAAACAAACATGCTGATTGAGAGCTTGGAGTTTTGTGAAATACTTTACCTATTGATGCTGCAATGTGGCGAATTAACCCAAATGCAGAAACCACCACAATACCTCAACGAGTAAGGTGAAGGACGTGGCAACTCGAACAGTTCAGGTTCGCTCTTCGGGCAGTGCAAATCCCTGGTGGGTATACGTGGCACCGCTTTCAGTGACGATCTAATAATTAACAGTGGTGCTCTGTGGATGGATTAGACGGCAGCATGACAAGATATTTAACAGTGAACATATACACAGCTAGTGGTAGTATTGTTCAGAATCTTCAGAGAATATCAAAACGTTGATTTGATCTGTCGAAATGATAGGTCGCATTAATAATACTGTTATCCAATTCTGAACGTGAAACCATACATCCAAGCACGTATGTGACGACTACTACTACTATGCAATTCGAATCTGACTAGCGTTATATAATTGATACGTAGGTAGGTAATCTATACCATTACCAATGTTCACAGAGAATAATGTGATGTGTTAGTTGGTTCCATTGGCTGATTGGTTCGATTATCCTCAGAAACAAAGAAAAGCAAGTGACTCCGTGCCCACATTATTGACACATAGGTTATCCATTTTACGCAACAACGACTTTTGGCACGAGGGAGCTACTACATGTCAGCAGATTTATTTGGCAATTTAGGGAAGCGTGTCGATCATGCTCTCATCCTGTATAAAGCATACGACAAGATGTCATATCTATCTAGGGTGAAAGTTTATTCAATTGCCCATGATGTATAATCCAGGGATGCCTCAAAAAAAAATACTACAGGATACATGCAGTGGAAGTTTATTTATTACTCTCTCCGTCTCAAATTGTAAGGGGTTATAGACATTAACCAGATTCATTCATTTCTCCAAATATGTATGTTCAATATGTGTCTAGATTCATCAACAGCTATATGAATATGAACAAACAAAAAGAGAGCTAGAACCACTTACAAGTTAAGACGGATCGTAGTACTAAATACTATGACACATTAGCATATTCAGTGACATGTCAAGATAATTAAAAAAAGAGATAGAGAGAGTTAATAAGCGTGTGAAACTTGGGATACACGGTTATCTAGATAAAATCTGACATGACACTCTTAATAACTGTGAAATGAAACTTCTACTAAAAATGGCTTAACATGCGGTCCACATTGAACACAATTATTTTTAAAACCATGAACGTTTACAGTGTTAGCTCAGAGTTTAAAGATGGCATTTGATAAAGGAGAAATGCAAGGACAAAAGTTAAAAAGAAAAGCTTCCCATGAGTTGGCCAGTCCGAACTTGACAGTAGAGTTTCACCGTTTATATCGACCTTTAAGGTGCACTTGCCCATCTCTTTTCGCTTATGCCCCATTTGGTTTCTAAGAATTTTGGAAAATTAAAATATGACTAAATAATTAAACTATTGATGCATATGGATTGGAATCCATGATTCCACGAATGTATTAATCCCAAAGAAAGTAATTCTTCTCTTCCACAAGTGAATTGTTTGGAATTGTATCATGAAGTTTCTTGCTCTTCTTTCCCCACCCAAGGCTCTGAAATTCTTTTTTTAGTGGGGAACAAGTAGTTATTGTAATAAAATTCCAATTCAAAAGATCCAAACAGTGCCACAATTCAATCACCTACCATCGGAAGGCCGGATAACCAAATTTGAGATCCATTTGTTCTACCTTTCTTTCCTACCACTGATTTAAATTTTATTTTGCTTTTTAGTAAATAACAAAATGTCTGAAAAAGGTAGCTAATAAAGAGTCAGCATCATGGCCAAAATTACATGTAATAAGGTAGCTAACCTGTAATAAGGTAGCTAATAAAGACATGGAGGAATAGTTCCATTGTGTTGGGCCACACGATAGAATTCATTAAAACTAGTACAGTACATGGAACGTGCTATTGTGGTGTATTCATGAGGATTAATTACTTACACCTTTATATTATTGCTCTATTCCAAAAGTGCTCGATCAAATGACCCAAACAGTATTCTACTGTAAAATGGCATGAAACTTTGAACGATCCTAGGGTTATCCAAAAACCTCAAAATCGCTGACGATGCCAACCGATTATCGATGGTTGGCGGCCGATACATGTCAAGACCTCGTCATGGATTAGCTAGGATGATTAGAAGGAAGATCAGAAATAAAGTAAGTGTCGATTAACCAGTACATGTCTGATTGTCTCCTTACTTATTACAAAAGAAAAGATCACGTAAGGGAAGGGGTTTGATTGATTGCGACCTTACACTTTTTGACACACAATTTCTTCCTCCCAAAATAGATTTCTCCTCCTGGATGCATGCAAAGGCGCTTTCAGAATTCAGAGGCAGAACCCCACAACCACAAGAGATGCCAACCTGACGGCTCCGACGTCAGCATTCATCAGTTTTATTTCTCTATATATGTCATATATTGCCATATATACTGACCATCATGCTAATTTCCCAAAGCATCTTTTCAAATTTTGGAGGTGTCTTGAGATATAAAAATACAAATGCAATTTTGTGTCTCTGCTTGGTATTATGACAACGACTACACGTCGACACCAATCATCTTGCTTGTACGTAGAAGACAACGGGAGAAATGCTGCTCATGTCTCATCTGGTGGCTTTGCATATTTCTGCCTTCCGTACTGCAGAGGAGTATTAGAGAGGGCGTGTCGCCCTCTCTCTCTCTCTAGCAGCCTACACTTGCCCATCGTTAGCGTAGCCATCCTTCTCCTTCATGACTCACCTGTTTGCAGTGATGGTAGCGTCCAAAGTTGTTGACCACCAGCTGAAGATTATTCATGAGGCATTGCCTGTAGCTAGTAACAGCATGTTTATTTTCGGTTTTACGGTACAAGTGGGGACGTCACCAAATCTTAGAAATGCTACTAATGCCAAAACATGTGACTACACATACCTATCAGATGCTAAAGGGACGCTACTAGTGTTAGGTACAAATTTAGATGTTTATTTCATATTATTTTCATGTGGTAATTTAGACATAAATATTTTCAGAACAAAAAAAATGAATACATACTTATTCAGAAATAATTGCTATTAATATTTTTAGCCTACTTAATTGAGGGCTGAATACTTGTGTTTCTAAGATTTTTTTTCTGTAGCACATCTCATGCGGACAAATATCGAAGCTTCAAAAGGAGTCTCCTATAACAATTTCGTGGAGTTACCAAAAAGCATGAGGATTTATTTAATAGGGATTCTTAATATTACTAACTCTCCACGTTAATCATCACTAAACGAGCTAGGGAAAAAAACAAATCCTAGAAATTCTCACAAAAATCAGAAACATCAGGCCGTACATCACGTAGCTCTAATAATAGTAGCCATTAGACCTATTATATTTTGTAGAAAATTATCCACCATGCCATTATGAAAGATGAAATAAAATAATCCTCTAAATTATATAAAAATTACCCATCATGCCTTATGAATATGGATTTAATTACCCCTAAATTTGCATGTGTAGTTTTGTAGTCCTCACAAAAACAATTAAATGCTAGATGTGTATGAAAGTATGAATTGTGAGCCACTTAGATGGTTCAGGTTCCAATGCCTATGATTTCGTACCCAAAATAATATCTTTCTGAAAATACCATTTTATTCTCTTCTCTCTTAACGCACATGCCACATCAGATTTCTATCCTACCTGGTATGCATTAACTGCGTATAACACCATACACTGGGAATAGTGTAAATAGCCGAGAAGAAAACATACACAACTTGAATTGAATCTTGGTTTTCTCCCACGGGCTTAATGATATTAAAGAAACTAATAACTCGCCATAGGACTAAAATATGTGCCCATCCCTGTCGATGTAAGTACATAGATACATAATGAATCAAACAAAGCGCTTTTGAATATCGTTTCCTTCTCTAAAATATCCCAGGCGATCTTTATGCATGTTCAGTACGTTTGATCTGCGCACCGTATGGAACATCTCTTTTTCTTTTTTTTTCCCCTCCCGTAACATTATAATAAGAAAACGAACCGTATGGTTACCGCGCAAAACTCATGGTTACAGCACACACGCACGTATTCGCCACGCCAGCACATAGGACGACCTGCGTCGTGTACGTCCGTCGGCGTCGCATACAGCGAGCACGAAAGCCTCCATTCCTGTCGCGTCCAGTCCAGGCCAGGGCTAGGGCTTCCTCTCTCCCCGTCTGCCCGGCCCCGGCCCGGCGTGTCCGAGGCCGAGCTGACGGGCGGTTTTAAAGGGCCCCGTGCGGTGTGTGATAAAGAATCCCGGACCCGGAAGCAGCAGCCGCAGCCCCCTTGCGGCATAGCACAGCACAGGGGTCGCGCGCCGCGGAGCCGGCCAAAGGCGAAACAAACAGCACAAGGCGGCCGCCCGGTTCCACGGGCCTTGCTTGTTGGGGCATCATCGCCTCCGCGTGGGCGTGGTTCTTGGCCTGCCTTGCCTTCGTCCTCCTCTCGCGGGTGGTAGGCTGAGGTGATCGATCTTCCTTCTTTCCAGGCCGTTCCATGGACGAGCTCTGCTCGCCGCTCTCTTCGGCTTCGGTTTCTTGGATTGGGAGGGGACTGGGCTCGCCTCAGATTCTGCTATGTTCCTTGTTTCCTCTGCGGCTGTGTGCACTGTGCAGTGCAGTGCAGTGGTCGCTGAACCGTGTGGTTTTGGTTTCTTGGCGATTTTGGCTTTGTTTCTTGGGGAGCCAACTGACGTAGTTGGTAGTTCTGGTCATTATGCGGATGCGATTTCGGTTCCGATCGATGGCCACGGGGCGCATACGATTTGACGGCAGTTATTGAATTGGGGCGGTTTAGGTTGGAGGATGAATTGATAGGATCTTTTCCCTCTCTCTCTCGAGCAAAATCGATAGAAGCATAACAATCTGATCGCCGTGGATATACTGATTGTTGAACATGTGGACTGAACTTTTGTGCCTTTTGGCTCGCAGTGCGATCGTCAGCTCTTCCGGAGGTGACTGGATAGGGAGGAGAGTAGGCACTAGGCAGGGCACGGAAGGATCGGCATTGGGTCGCGTAGGCGCCTCCGGACGGGGATGGATCGCCGGAGCTGGCTGTGGCGGCGCAAGTCGACGGACAAGAGCCCCGCCGAGACCGAGACCTCGGCGTCCTCAGCATCCGAGAGGCTCACCGATGAACAGGTGCGCAAGTTTCCCCGAGCCTTTCTCCTGTCCTGCCCCTATCGATTCGAGCCTCACACAACTGATGTGTAGAAGATTTGATAACCATGCTCTGAATTCTGCATTTCTACAATGCCACAATCCACTTTAGGAGGAAACACAATGAAATCCATTTATCCGTGCTTCCGGCGCGTCTTGCCAAATGCTGACGAGATTGTTCAAGGAGAAGGGAGGTGCAAATCAGACAGCAGTGGCAGTCTTCACATTGAAGAATAATACGTAATAATTCCCAGTCTAGCCAGGAGTGAGCCACAAGCAAGCAAGCACTGCTGTGCTGGGCGTTCATTTGACTTTCCGAGTCCTGCAATCCTTCAGTTAACAGGTCACGTAGCATGTGCAGTGCATGTGAGGTTTCATCCGCTGGCTGCCACACCTGTTGGGCCTCTCAAGCCTGGTAATCTATCACCAAGTTGCCATACAAACCCTCCAAAACACCAAACCCGCGATAGGCGTTAGACCGGAGATTTCCGATGATGGGTCAGCTGTCACAGACAAATTCCATACTGTTTCAGCTGCTCCTGCCCCTAAATTCTGATTCTGCGAGCTATAGGGACCTGGTACCTTCAGATGTTTCGGCAATTCTGTGTAGGCCTTACTTCTTGCCTGCCAAAAAACAGGATAATCGCGCAAAATACGGCGTTTGCCGTAGACCTCCAAACAGCAAATCAATCATTTTTGTCAAAGGTGCACACACCACACTCATCATCTATGTGATGTGCCAACATTGGCGTCAAGGGCCACTGGGCCAGCAAGATTCAGTTTTTCCCTCAATCTTTCCTTCCGCACTGATGTGCTGGGCAGCACAGCAACAATGCTGACCACATATCCCTGTTCATGATCATGTGAGAATTAGGCCACTGATTGGATTGTGGAGGTAGACACCAGAGACCAGGGACGAGGCCGTCCCGCTGGTTTCCATACCAGTACTACCAGCACCAGGGAGGCTCGCCCTACCTGACTGAGTACCTGACTACTGCTACTGGCGGCCCTGCCCATGGACAATGAGGATGTGGGTGTTGGTTGGGACTAGCTTTTATCTGACAACATCATGGCTGCGCTTAGCAGGATGCATCTGTTGGTTGGTTGGCCGTTCGGCCGTTCCATGTGCTGCACTGCATGACTGTGGCACAGCCCTTGGCCCAGCCCGAATGGCTCATGCTGTTGCTGCTGGGTGCTGGCCAAGTTCAATCAAGATGCCTCTCCCTATCTCTCTCTCTCTCTCTCTCTCTCTCTCTCTCTCTCTCTCTCTCTCTCTCTCTCTCTTCCAACTCTGGTCCTGCCCTGGGATGTGCATGAGTACCAGGCGCCATTGCTCCTGATCTTTGACCGGAGGCGCCGGCCTTCCCCCATGGTAATGTCAGTCCGGATTTTCAGCACTCAGACCAAGTACTGCGTGTCCTGCGGTTTCGATGTTACTCGTGAGTAATTGGGACTTATGGAGTAGTGCTGTGCTGCAAGCTGTGAGCCTGTGACTGATAAGCCTTTAGGCGGTAGCCTGTAGCTAACATGGTCTCACCAAAGTACTATGCCGTGCATTTCGATGTGAGAGTGGTGCCTTGATAGCAATAGACTTTCCTGATGCTTCTGGTGGAGGATCCTCATTGCATTACTGACACTTCAAATCTTCAGCAACCTCACTGTTGTCTACATTCTAATACTGCTCCAAGCGTCATCGCATTTCAAGTCTTAAAAACAAATTGATTTAAGTCTAAGATCGTTTGTATTCGTTTTCCTAGTTGCTGCAAAATGCAAGTTATTCTGAAGGATGTTTGACTGTTTTGGGGCCTTGATCAGGATACTGCCAAGAGCTCTCCGAAATCGACTCAGTCTCCGGAGCTCACATCAAAGGAGTTGGAGGACGACAACAATGTCAAGGTGAAGGTGCTGAGTGAGAGGCTGTCATCTGTAGTTCTGGATATCCGTGCGAAGGATGATCTCGTGAAGCAGCATTCCAAGGTTGCAGAGGAGGCGGTTCTAGGTACAGCAGTGAATCAGATATTTGCAGTTTCTGAACATAAAGTTCAGACAAGTCTCTAACTATATTCCTTTGTGGCAGGATGGGAAAAGGCCGAGAAGGAGATTGCAACAGTGAAGACACAGCTGAAAGCTGCAACGGCCAAGAACTCTGCGCTGGAGGACCGGATCGTCCACCTCGACGGCGCCCTCAAGGAGTGTGTCCGGCAGCTCCGGCGAGCCAAGGAAGAGCAAGATCAGACGGTGCAGGACGCGCTGGGGCAGCAAGCGCGTCAATGGGAGTCCCATAAGACAGACCTCGAGCTGCGCACCGTCGAGCTCACGGCGAGGCTGGAGGCCAAGTCCGAGCGCTCGGTGGCCACCGACGGCGACAAGGGTTCCAGGTTAGCCGCCCTGGAGAAGGAGAACTCGGCACTGAAGGTGCAGCTGCTCGCCAAGACGGAGGAGCTTGAGCTCCGGACCATCGAGAAGGAGCTGAACCGGCGGGCCGCGGAGACGGCGAGCAAGCAGCAGCTGGAGGGCATCAAGAAGGTGGTCAAGCTCCAAGCCGAGTGCAGGAGGCTGCAGGCCGCGGCGCGGAGGCCCTCGGTGAACGTTGAGCTCTGGCGTTCTCCGAGCTCGGCCTGCGCCGAGTCCGTGACTGACTGCCAGTCGGACTGCTCTGACTCATGGGCCTCGGCCCTCATCACCGAACTCGACCAGTTCAAGAGCGACAAGAGCGGCGCGAGCACCAGGACCGCGAGCCTCGCGGCCGCGGACATCGGCGCCATGGACGACTTCCTCGAGATGGAGAGGCTCGCCTCCGCGGACGACTCGTCGAAAGGCGATGCCGTCGAGGACCCTAGCGGGCAGCTGGCGAAGCTAGAGGAGAAGGTCAAGAGGCTGGCGGCTGAGAAGGCCGAGAGGGAGAAGGCGCTGCACGAGGCTCAGCGCGAGATGAGGACCTCCCGCCATCGCGTAATGGTGGCTGAGGAGAAATCAGCTGAGCTACAGAGGCAGCTGAACCTTGCCAGTGGCGAGAAACACGCCATGAAGGCCGAGATGGAAGCCGTGGAGGCGAAGAGAAGGGAGCTTGAGGGTAAGCTTGAGCTCGCCCGCGCCGAGATCGCGGGCTTGCTGGACAAGGGGCGCATCCTGGAGGAACGGCTCGAGTCCGAGAAGGCGCTGACGCTGGAGCTCGCAGCCAAGTACCAGGACATGGAGGCTCTGGGAGCAGAGAAGAGAGAGTTGAGCGCTCAGCTGGAGGCATCACGGTCCGAAGCCAAGAAGTTGAGTGACAAGATCACTATGCTGGAAAGGAAGCTGGAGGTGGAGAAGGCCCTGTCCATTCGGCTCGCGACGAAATGCCATGGCATTGATGCCCTGGAAGCTAAGAAGAAGGGCGTCGAGCTCGAGCTGGAGTCGGCACGCGAGGAAATTGCCTCACTGCAAAAGAAGGTGAGTAGCTTGGAACTGCAAGTGGAGGAAGAGAAGGCGTCGTCTGCTGAACTCGCAATGCGGTGCGACGAAATGGTGGCTCTGGGTAAGCACAGAGACGAGCTTCGATCCCAGCTGGAGTCTGCCAATTCACAGATAGTTGAGCTGAACGAGAAGGTTAAGATGCTCGAGGATGTAATCGAGAAACAGAGGCCATTGGCAGTGGAATTGGAGTCTCAGCTTCAGTCGAGACATGCTGAAATCAGTAGCTTGAAGGACGACATATGCCTGTTGGAAAAGAAGCTGGAGAGTCAGAAGAACCTGTCGTCGGCTTACATATCTGCACTGGGTGCTTCTGAAACTGAGAAGAAGGAATTGGCTGGTCGATTCGAACTCAAAGAGAGAGAAGCTGAGGAATTACTCTGTAAGATGAGTATACTGGAGGAACAGAAACAAAAGGAGAGAGAACAATTTTCGGAATTCGCGGCAAAATATCAGAAGATGGAGGAACAATTGCCGAGTAGAGCTCTTGGTCACCAACCAGTGAAGCCTGTGGCAATCAAGGATCTTCAGAACAGAAAGGTAAGTAAGTTCTGAAGATAAAATGTTCACTTGATTGCCATTCATTTATATCATCTGTTGCTATAAATTCTGGTAGTAAATACAGTAGTTTCAGGATTTACAGTGCTGTTGTTACTAATGATCAACCCTTTTGGCAGGAGAAAGAGCTAGCCAAAGCTGCAGGGAAACTGACAGACTGCCAGAAGACGATAGCTTCACTGAGCAGCCAGTTGAAATCCTTGTCCGATTTCGATGAATGCCTCCCTGGAACCGAGACCGGTGGCACTGCCTCAGACGACGCCTGGGACAGTGATCTGAAGCTGCTCCATCCAGCAAGTTATCCCACGCAAATTGGTTGTTTGGCAGTCACATGATCAAGATGCACATGGCAAGTAGATAGCGAAACTGTTTTTGCTAGGCTTTCGCCGCATGATTGCTGTGATGAGATTGCCATGATCTTCCCCAAATACCATAATAGAGTTTAAGTTAATAGTCTATAGGTGAGGAAATGTTCATATGGAATTCTGTTTATAGAGCTGGTGATGAAGGCCTCAAAAGGAACTTATATTGAAGATTATCGTTGATCTCCCTGTCCCTTGGAGATGCCTTTTTACTCAACAGGTGTCCCATCTTGATTGTTCTGCTGACTGCTGCTATCGGCTGAGTGGATCGTATAGCGAATGGAATTTGTATACATCCGAAACATCCTCGCTGTCAGGATTCCAGACACGCACGCATTGGCGCCGTTCATACATAGAAGTATATTTTATGGAGTACTATAAATCACGGACTGTCGTTGCCCAAACCAAACTTCCTCGCCTAGATAAGGAGCTTGCTGGTATGAAGAGAACAGGTGGGGGACAATGGGATTCCGATGAAATGCCCCTGTCGCCACGGCCACGCGCTAGCCGCTAGGTATCAAGCTAGTAAAGAAGCGAATCGGATGTGATCATGTAAAAGGGTTAAAGGAGCGGCGTCCAATTCATATCTAGTTTAGTAACTCTTGGACTATAGTGGATTGGGTTAGATTTAAAATCCACTGTAGATCAAAATCCCCATCAATCTCCCCAATCCACTTCAACACCCTCAATAAGAGTTGTCAAACTAGGCCTCATGCAGAGACTTGCTTCAATTTCTGCTGGGATTATGCCTAGTAGCAAAACGTCAGCACACACGGAGAATATCAGATGGCAATCTGGCGAGTGACGGGTATGCCACAATTCCTTCTTTTTTCCACTTCATATTACTCGTTAAAATCTAAAAATGGAAGGTGAAATTCCCTCGCAGAGGCTCAACTGAGATACAGCTACGTCTCAATCAAACAAAACAAAAAATGTGCAATCCTACAAAATCGAGTAGAGGGCAGGTAATGAGGCTAACGTTACTTGCCCTAGGCGATTTGCTGTTTCTTGCTCTTCTTCAGGCATTTACTGCTTTCTCCAGATTTTCTTCTCTTGGGAGTGCATATCTCACCATCGCTATCTCGCTCCTCGTCCTCTTCAATTGTTCTGCTCTTCTTTTTCTTCCTTTCTTTTCTGGCATACATTTCACCATCGCTGTCATTATGGTCGACCACCCCAACTTCCTCTTGATCCTCATTAATTGTTTTACTCTTCTTTTTCTTCTTTCCATTTTGGACTTCAGCCGCAGCCGCAGCCGCATCCCCATCCTCTGCAATTGCCTTGCTCTTCTTTTTCTTCTTTTCTTCTCCTGCAGACCCATCCTCATCCTCTGCAATTATCTTACTCTTCTTTTTCTTCTTTTCTTTTCGGACTTCAGCCTCAGCCTCAGCCTCTTCAATTATCTTGCTCTTTTTCTTCTTTTCTTTTCGGACTTCAGCCTCAGCCTCCCTTGAAGACTCCAGTTCCTTGGATCCCATCTCGCCAGGCTCTAGAGCAATATCAGTGTTAGCAAATTAGCATTGGACTGCCCAGATGCCCAGATGCCCTCGAAGGAAATGTAGTTTGGTGAGTAATGCCGCTTCAGGCTTATAGGTGAAAGGTTCTAAAGATAAAAAGGTGTTTCTCTCTTAACCACTATGTTATTCAAGATATGTGGTTGTTAACATTGTGTACTGTTAATGTTCAAAACATTGCTTATTGTTAAATTTCCTCAAAACAAAGAAGTCACATTTGAAACAACAAATATGAAACAATTAGCAAGCAGAGACAACTGTTGACAACTGATAATTACCTTCAATAGAAAAATATGCATCAAGAACCACAGCTGTAAGATGCTGCTTTAGAAAGACCTGCACAAGGAAAAAAAGTCAGATATTAATCATGACGTTACCAACTCAGGGACCTAGTTACTTCATTTTTTTTGTCAAACAAAAAGACAGCCAAAATCAGTTCGCAGCGCAGTAAAGCAAAATTAACTCCCAGATGAGCTTGAGTGTTATGTCAGTACTCAGAAGTTCTTAAGCTTACCGCAGAAAGCAATTGCCTCGTGTTTGTGTCCCAGATGCGCAAGTAGCTATCCAGACCTACAAATAATGAACAGTCTCCTGAGTTATCGAGAATTCTGAAACTTGACGTTTCAATTGTATCCGAAACTTAAGTGCCAAGTGAAAAAACAAGGATCTCAATGGAAATAAACCAGCCTCTCTAGGGGTAGCCTCACCGCAAGATGCTATCAAAGGCAGCTCTGGGTGCCTAACGATCGATCTAATACTTCCACTGCATTTGCCAATATAGCATCCCAACAATTTTCCTGAAAAAAGGGGGTAAATGTTGATTTTGCAAATTTAGAAAAATCAGAAACAAATTAAAAAAATATATTAAAGCTATCAAATAGCAGCTCATCTTAGCTTGCCAAATAATACTGCTCACTTATGCTACTGCACAGTGCCGTGGCTGTGGCTGCAGTAGCTAGAAGCTAGAGGTACAACAGATGAAGCTGCTGGCTGGCTGCACAGTGCTGCCAAGTAGCACTTGCGAACACACCCAATCAAGAGGATATCTGTTAAAAGTACCTATGCATGTACCCTCCACAATTGGGCAGTAGAAGCTGAGATGGCATGCATGCAAAATCCTTAAATGGCAAGAAATGATTACCATCCATCCATAAATTAAGGAGAAGTTAAGACTTAAGAGGTAAGTGCAAGTTTGTTACTTGACCATCTCTTAGCTCCAAAGTGTTATATTATGGGACAAAATTTGAATGCTACATTTCCTTATATTCTAGAATGGAGGGAGTAGCAGCTTTAACATACCTGTTCTCATGTCAAAGGAAGCAAGGTCCCCTGTTCCTGTACCAATATACACATCATGTCCATTCGGATCGGCAGCAACAGCCTTGATCGGTGACTCCCTAAAATCAACAGAGATAGCAGGTCTTCTTTGCAGTGCAGTATCATATAAGCGGACCTGAAAAAGATAAACGCAATGCGTGTCAAATTGTGCAGCAGCAGCATTGGATTAAGCAAATATGAAAAGATGACAATGTCTTTTATGAGAAAAAAAAACTTGCTATTCTACTGCCTAGAAGACTCTGACGACATAGGTGCAATAAGTCATCTTTTAATTCATAAGCTACAAGAGGACTCAGTATAACACCCCAGTCAGTTAATAGGTGCCCGAATTGCCAAGTGAGTTGGGATGGTGGGATAGTCCCAACTTTCACAACATTTGAATCTTGATGTAAGAATTGGGTTAACCATGTTGTGCAAAGCAATGATGAAAGTGTAAGAAGGATACTAGCTGTTTGTAGACCTGTCCCATTTGCAGTATGGCTTTGAGCAAGTTCTAGAACTGGCATATTATTAGATACACAATTTGAAAAATACTATAGACACAGAAACTAGCACCCTTGCAATTCAAGCAAATGATCATCTATTCAAACAAAATATGTTCAATTCTAAGGAGAATTTTCTCGACATATCAAGAGATACAGGAATCAAGCTTACATTACCTGGTGATTATTTGTACAAGCTACAATTTTACGATGATCATCCTCACACAAGAAAGTTCCAGCAGTGAACCAAGGTCGAGTGAATATACCAAGACTGTTAGCTCGGGGCTTCAGGTGAAACAGAGAAACAAAAAACCATTTAATAAAATGAAGGTTTGTGGTATTAGCATGAGAGAAATTAGCAAGTAAATGGGTGCTTACAGATTTAGCAGACCATATCTTACTATAAGATGTGATATCCCACAAGTTCACTTCTATACCTTTCCTACAAAAAAACAATTCTGGAACTTAAAATGTATGCCAAGTTTCGTGTCACAAATACTAAAAACACTGAACAGAAACAATAAAGCTCAAACACAGATTCTTGAAATAAAGCAGATAGCCCCATTTCAACTATTTATACTCACCCTCCAAACATCGCATAGCTTTCACCATGATCCACTGAGCAAAATTGCACATTGCCCCCACTGCACACATCCCATGTGGTTGATGGTCTCACATCCGAGCTCGAACTTGCATTTTCTTTTGTGATGGACCTTATAGAAGCTTTCCCCTTGTCCGTGCAGGCAATAAATGTGCCTAATCTGTTACACAAAAATTGGTCAAAATGTAACAAATGAACCATGACATGGAGCATAGAAAAACTAAAAACAAAAATTGGTCAAAATGTAACAAATGAACCATGACATGGAGCATAGAAAAACTAAAAACTTATAATTACAACAAATGGAACAATTTCAGAATGAAAAATTACATCGAGTCTGAAGCCTGTCTTGTGAAAAGATGCAGGGTGACGAGGGGATCAACTTCAGCATCACTATCGTTTGGTGCGTATTGGACGGTCTTGACAGCAGCTAGAGCATCCCCATTCAGGGGATTCAGCAACTCAACCTACACGATATCATCGAAATCGTCATCATACACTAATTTGGACATTGCACGCGGCGAACGCCTGGCGAGCAGCAGCTGCTTACCACGCCGTTCTTCCTCGCCACAGCCAAGACCTGCAGAAGAGAACGCAAATTAAAGGCACGCCCTGTTGGTCAACAAAATCAGAGGAAGGCTCAGGAAGCGGTGCTCACGGGGTCGGCCGCGCGGCCGGCAAGGGAGGCGGCGACGATGGCGCGGGAAGCGTCGGGCGCGCCCCACGTCTCGACGACCTTGGCGGCACCCGCCGGCCTCGCGCGGGCCTCGACGACTTCAACCAGAGGGAGAAGGGTGGAGTCATTCCTCTGTAGTAGTAATAGGGCGCAAAGGACGGGGGCACGCGGCGGAGGGAAGAGAAGGGGGGAAGGACCGCGGGGTACCTTTGACGAGGCCGAGGATGTCGGTGGTGAGGGCGCGGAGCGGCGGGCAGCCGGGGCTCTCCACCACGGTAGTCCGCGGCATCCTTGGCTCTGCGTCGTCCGACGTTTCGGCTCGCCGGCGCGGTGGAAGGAAGGGAAACGGAGACGAGGACTAGTGTTTTATTAGGGTTTTGGACAACGTGCCGTGCCCGTGGCCCGTGAGCCACGGGGCGCTGGCTCTTTGGGCCTGCGCCCTGCGGTCCGTTTGGGCGAGCTCCGTGCTCCGACGACGACGGTAGGGGTGAGGGCCGGGCCGGGCGCTCAAACACAAGGATATCGACGGGCTGGGTGGTGGGCGGGCTGCTAGAGGCCTAGAGAGGGGAAAGTCCTTTCAATCACCCTTGGCGAATTTTTTTTATTTTTATATTTATTTAAATCGTTTTTTCAAAAATAAATGGGCGCTCCAAAAATTTGCAAATATAGACCTATACCGCCGGACCACTCGGCGGTATATAAAAACCGCCAGCCCAATCGGCGGTATTTAAAAATCGCCGGACCAACCGGCGTTTCTTAGAAACCGCCAGACCAGGAGGCTATAGGTTGTCTGTACGGCAGACGCTGCCACCGGTGGGCCCCGCGGACAAAAAACGCCGGATTGGCCGACGGTATTCAAAAACTTTTAAAAAGCGCCGGCGGGGACGGCGGTTTTTTAAAAACCGCCGGCGGGGACAGCGGATTTTTAATTTAAGGCCCATATACCCGTTGCTCTTCTCTTTCTTTTTTCTTTCTTCCTTCTTCTTCCCCGCCGCTATCCGCCGCCCGCGCCATTGGTGCTGCCGCCGCGCGCCTGAGCATAGGGGAGAGGGGCGCGGCGCGCCGGAGAGGAGGAGAGGGAGAGGGCGCGGAGGGGAGAGGAGGAGAGGGGCGCGGGCCGCCCAGGAGGGAGAGAGGGAGAGAGAGGGAGAGAGAGAGAGGGAGAGTAGAGGAGGCCAAGGTTGCAGGTAAATCTTCTTTGAAACATGTATTTTTTTAGCATTTTAAATATCATTAGTAGTATTCTATGATATTAGTAGTAGTTTAGATACTATTATTAATAGATTAGGTAACAGTAGTGGTATTTTATATAATATTAACACTAGTTTGAATTATCATTAACGCATTTAGTCTCGTTTTATGTAATACTCATACTATTTTAGTTGACATTAGCACATTTACCAGTTTTAGATTTAGATAGAATATTCAATCATTACGATATATGAAAAATTTAGTGTTATATAGAAATGTGGTCACATATGTGCTATGTACTGTCTTGGTTGTCGCATTTGTGGTCAGGCATGTCACAGAAAACATATTTTCAGATATATTTTGGTGAAGGAGAGATACGTTACGGTCAGTTCAGGGTAGATTTGAGTGGGTTTCGGTCAGTGACAAAAGGGCTGAACAAAGCAATTGAGAGGCCATTCCGTTCAGTGTAACTGGTTCATTGAAGTGTTTTAAGTTGGATTATGATGAATGTCAATTGAGCATCTCAGTAGTAACAACTAGGAGTTCATCTCCTATTTATTATGAATTAGTGCAAATAGAAAGCACTGCCGTATGGAGGAGGTTTGTTGATGTTAGCTTGCGTCATGGGTTACCTCTGGTTCTTTTTGTGCAAGCATACGAGAAGATGAATGCTGAACCAGAAAGCTCACGGGGCTGTGATGAGGCCACAACAGTTGAACAAGTGGTGGAAAATAATGTGAATCAGGTTAACGAGGTGGGCGTTGATATAGATGAGCAATGTGAAGCAAGTGAAACCGTACGGGAACCAAGGGGTGAGGTAAATGAGGGTGAAGAAATTGTAGGTTTGGTTGAACAGATGCAGCGGGAGGATGCCGAGGCCTAATGTCCCTGTTGATGAAGATTCAGATAATGAAGATGAAACATTGAACCAGGTTCCAAGTCAATGGGCCAACTTTGATCACTCAGAACTGTTAGTAAATGAAGGTGAAATGGTGCCATGGGAATATAGTGAGAATGAAGTATCTGTGGGAGCTATTTACCATAGCAAGATAGAGCTGAAAGAGGCCGTGCAAAGATGGTCGGCTAAGTGCCTGAAGAAAGAGTTCAGAGTTCAAAAGAGCAGTCCACAAGTCTATGATGTGAAGTGCATACGAGATGATTATCCTTTTAGGGTCCATGCTTTCTTCGGAACGTATGATATTTTCTGGACCGTTTCAAGAATTGAACATCATACATGCGTCCTTGAAGAGCTTGAGAGTCATCACCGTAACTTGACAGCTGATTTTGTGGCTCAACATATGTACTCGAAGATAGTAAATAATCCTGAATATGAGCCGAAGGCAATAATCAATAGCATAGAGGAATGACTTTCAGTACAAAATAAGTTACAGCAAAGCTTATAGGGCAAAACAGAAGGCGTTGGAAATGAGATGTGGTACGTATGAAGCATCGTACCACAACCTGCCACATGTGCTGAACACACTATGTGACCGGAATCCCGGTAGTTACTTTGAGATTAAGCCACTATAATTTGCCTCAGGACCGACAAAGCGTGTTCTTCAGCGTGCTTTCTTTACTTTAGGGGGCATGTATCAATGCATTCCAGTATTGTCGCCCAATGATATGCATCGACGGGACCTTCCTAACAGGGAGGTACAATGGCACAATTTTAACTGCAATTGCGGCAGATGGAAACAATCAAGTGCTCCTACTGGCTTTTGCGTTTGTTGAGAGTGAGAATGGGGACAGTTGGTACTGTTTATTAGAGCGGATCAAGTCATGTATTGTTCAGGATCGGCGAGATGTGTGTGTGATTCATGATCGCCATGGAGGCATTATGCAAGCGGTGCAGTATTTACAGGAAGGATCTGTACAACGTCAAAGAACAGCAAAGTGGGTCGATATGAAGAGTCGGTGGTGCATGAGACACATGGGAGCTAACTTTCAGAAGCAGTTCAAGAACAATAAACTAACAAAACTTTTTAAGAGGTTGTGTAGTCAGAATCAAGAAAAAAAATTCAATGTTTTATGGAAAAAGCTTGATGAAGTCACAAAAAAGAAGGCTGCTGTGGCAGAACTGCCTAGGTTAACCCGGATTTAGTGCCTAATCACTAGATCCGGACTAACCTTGGTAGTCCTTCAGGATGTGGGTATCCTGACTTGGCCTTCCCATCCGGATCGAGCTTGATTTTTGGGGCGACTCTCGAAGGAGTCCACAGGTTACAACATGCACATCACATTTATTACATAAGTTAAAATATTACACATAAGTTTTGGTACTTATTACATTTCCGGCTGATAAGTTTCTCAGCCATTAAACAAAAGTAGCATAGTTCTCATGTTCCTTCAACTCACGCACACATCTAACTTCTTCAGTCGTAGCCAAGCTTAGATTAGAAAAAAGAAGGATTCAGATAAGGGTCCCATTCAAACCAAGTATATTCCGCACTTGAAAAAGCATAGGCAAGAAGCCTGAGTACTAGTTACTCAGCAAGACTTACCCGACCACTGGGTCGAAACCCGACTTCCTAACTCAAGGCCGGGGTGATTAGGTCAACTCACACTGCGGCAGGCCTAATAGTAAATCCTTAGCTTTAGAATTTAGTTCACCCTTTTAGTTATTACCTGATCATACTAAGTTATTCCTATTCTACTAACCCACCAGGATAAGCATGTTATCAAGCATTCATCATTTACAAGATCAATTCTCTTACTACGATGCTGGTCGCGATCAGGCAGCTTACAACCGGCAAGCCACAGACGATTCGAATCGGTTTTTCCACCTCTCGAGAGGGATACTCAGACACCCGTCATATGTGTGTACACCGACCCCACATACGACAACCCAACATCCAGTGCCACCTAGCCGGAACCATACTCACCGAAACCCGGACGTCAGTCCTTCGACACCCGCCCAACCTCCTCCTTCCAGTTGGTCTCGTCTAGTTCCGCGCTTAGGTACAACAGGACGAAAGGCTTACCGGAGCCCGTTAAGGACGGTAAGTGAATGAGGCGCGTTCGGCCCAACCAGGCCACACATCGGACGGCCTTATGCGACACAGGCAGGATCAGGGTCCATAGCAATTAATCATAACATGAAAAAGTATGAAAGCGAAACTGATCCCGCCGCATGCCTGTCAATTTATTATCGATCTTCTTATTCTCAACCAAAAACTTGCTATAAAAGATTTCCTTCCTAGGTTCTTGCCAGCTAAGCCTTCTGCTGAGCATAGGATTATATGCTGGATAATGAGTCATCATGCTCTAGGGTTTCAATCAACACCTAACTCTAATGCACAAGCATAACTCTGATTTAAATTAAGAATTTAAGAAAACTGGGTAATGCACCGGGGCTTGCCTTGAGTCACAGGATCGGCCTCTGTCGGTGACTCGGAGTCTCCACCTGCAGGTATTAAGGATGCCTCGG
This sequence comes from Paspalum vaginatum, assembly GCA_030272315.1. Taxonomy (NCBI): domain Eukaryota; kingdom Viridiplantae; phylum Streptophyta; class Magnoliopsida; order Poales; family Poaceae; genus Paspalum; species Paspalum vaginatum. The sequence goes on along the minus strand of CM059013.1, from coordinate 6,701,121 downwards.
TCGCACCGGCTTCCGGATTTATCGTTGCAGTGGAAGACTCTTCAATTGGAAGCGGTGGGACCAACGTGCCTAAGTTGATGTCATGCAGGAGTTTTTAAATATGAGGATGATCAATCTGTTGGAAAAGTAAAATGTACCATTTTCTAAAGAAAAAGGGTGGTTGGGGTTAAACATGGATATTTTTCGAATAAAGATAATTGTCCTAAGCTTTAAATGAATTACCAGGTATTTTTAAATTATTTTAAATAATTTTTAAAGCTTAAATGAATTTTCTAGGAATTTTTGAATAATTAAAATGGATTTTTGAAGTAATTTTCTATTTTTAATACATTTTATGAATTTTTCTGCATTTTTAAATAAAGGCTAAAATTTTTAAAATATATAAACTCTAATTTACTTTCTTTTTGGAATTACCACATTATTTATATGAATTAATAAATAATTTTTCTAATTAAATTAAACATATTCATTAAAGCAAAATAGATAAACAAATTAAATTTAAAGGAAAAATAAAAACAGAAATACTGTTTAAATTCGGCCCAGCCCACAAAAAGAAGAAAGCAAAAGGTTCTAATTTCCCCCTCCAAAAATCGCCTCGGTTTCTCTTTCGGCCTGGCCCGGCCCGAAGTGGGCCGGCGGCCTGCCTCCCCTTCGGCGCGGCCCGGCCGAAGCCTTTCGGCTCGGCCCGGCCGCTGCGCGGCCCGGCAGGCCGGCCTACCAGGCGAGCGGCCCAGCGGACCGGCCTCGCCCGGCTCGCCCGGCGCGCGGCGCGCCTGCGCGAGCGCAACGCGCTCTGCGCGAGAGTGCGTCGCCGCGCCGGCAGCGCCGGCGACCATCTGGCGCGGCGGAGGCCGAGAGGCCTCGCCGGCGGTGGCCTCGGGCGCGGCGCGAGCTCCTCTCTCTTTCTCTCTCCTTTTCCCCTTCTTTCCCCCTTTCTCTTCGCTGTGCGGTCGCCGCCCGCCGGCGCGACGCGCCGGCGAGGTAGCCTCGCAGCGGCGGTGGTGCCCGCGGCGGCCTATTTTCTACGGCGCGGGGTTGGTGGACGGAGCGGCGCGGAGCGGGGGTGTGCCGCTCCCCGCGTGCCGCGGGTAAGAAGACCCCGCCCCCGCGGTCCCACCTGTCAGCAGCCGACTGACGAGGGAGGCGCGGGTGGCGGGGGGGCTGGCCGCCACGCGGGCCGCCGTCCCCGGCTGGGCCTCGTCCAGCGGGCGCGTGGCCGCGGGCGGGCCAGCTGGCCCGCGGGGCTTTCCCGTTTTCTTTTTTTTTTACTTTTACCCTTTTCATTTTTAACCCTAGATTTTGACATTTTTCAACAGGGGTCCAAATACAAAAGTGAAAGGGCTTCATTTAAACTACCCTTTCACATTTTTGCCCCTGGAAAACTCCAAATTTTTAAAAAGGCCTCCAATTTAAATTTGAATCGAATTTTTGAAAGAAAATTAGGGTAAATTGCAAATGAACTTAAGTATTTAAAATACGGAGTATTACAGCTACGGAACTAAGTATTAGAGGTGTGAATTTAGAAGATGATGAGCCAATTGTAATAGAAAATGTGGGCATTGATGGTCCTAATGTGTGACTGGAGGCCTGGTCGTTCGATCAAGTCATTTTCTGAGTGGATTGAGCATGAGCCAAAGGAGAAGTGGTCTTTGTTGCATGATGAATGAGGTGCACGTTATGATATTATGACTACGAACCTTGCCGATGTGTACAATTGGGTGTTACGTGGAAGCAGAAGCATGCCAATTGTCGGGATTGTGGAATTTTACATATACCGTACAACATAATACTTTCGGGAACGTCATCCTGCAGCAAAGAATGTGTTTTCTAGACCACCGCCTCGTATATGGGCAGAAATTCTTTGAGTATATGGCCAAAGCAAACAAAAAAGCCGCAGGACATCGTGTCAGGAACATGGGTGTCGTTGAGCATCGATTTGAGGTCATTTGTCGGGACAAAGGCCGAAGAGGAGGCAATCATGAGAGGCACGTGCAAGAATGTGTCATTGTACAATAACCATTGTGTTTGTACCTGGCACAAGCCGAGGTTATACCACAGACCGTGTACACATGTCATAGCTGCATGTCAGGAAGTTGGAGGTTTGAACGCTCGTATGTTTGTGTCCCCCTATTACATGAAGGATGCAATCTATCACACCTGGACTTCTGAGATATATGGTTTCGCCATTGCGAGGGACTTTCACTAGTACTGCAGAGGGTGCTCCTGATTTCATATCCCAATCCTCACCCTGACCTGAAACAACAGATAGGGCGACGCAAGACTCGTCGCATTCGTAACAACATGGATGACGCCGAAGCTGGGCCAAAAATTGTCATATGCTTGAAATGCAATGAGTTCGGGCACAGGTACAAAAAATGCACTAATACACCTCAAGGAACCGTGTCGAACATACCTGAGCCAGGATCATCGAGTCACGTTCGACGCGATCGTGGAGGAACCAATGAAGTCATTTAATGATTTTTAGTTACTGTCATGGATTGTAATAACATAATGTTTGGAACATTTCTCTGCTATGTAACTCTTGTATTAGTTGTAATTCAGTGTATGTGGAATTGCTATCGTGGATTGTAATAATATTATGTTACTATGTCATTTAGTTTGTTATTATTTTGAATTCGATGCAATGTTATGTTACTATTATGTGCTGTTATTTTGAATTCCATTCAGTCTTATGTTATTGTATTACTTAGTTTATACTTGGTTTATAATGTGGACTAACGATATCAATCTTTTTTTAGGGATAGGATGCCCCACAAGGTTACGTGACCCCCGACCTGCTCGATGCAGCGACGGACAAGAAGCACCGGTCGTACTTCAGTGCGGTATTGGGGAGCTCCCTTAGACGGCCTTACAATGAGCTCTCTGTGGTGCGACCGACGAGTACGTGGCTTGTTCTTCCTTAACTTATTTGGGTGTGACTTTACTTTTCTGTACTAACGGTGTAATTGAATGATTTCGCAGTTCGCGTACGCTAGGAAGTCTTACCCTGACTTCGTAGGCCTAGTTCGACGTCCTCCGTGACGACGACGTTCGTTGGACGCCCTACTCTGACGAGGCAGTGGAGAGTCGTACACCTGACGGGCTATCGTCGTTGTGCGTACGCGACTGCCGAGTACTGGAGAACGCGCTGTAATACTCCATATTTAAAATACCTAGGTACATTGCAATTTACCCTAATTTTCTTTTAAAAAGTTGATTCAAATTTAAATTTGAGGCCTTTCCAAAAATTTGGAATTTTCCAGGGACAAAAATTGTGAAAGGGTAGTTTAAATTAAGCCCTTTCACTTTTATATTTGGACCATTGCCGAAAAAGGTAAAAATCTATGATTAAAAATGAAAATGGTAAAAGTAAAAAAAAAGGGGGGGAAGCGCCGCGGCCCGCTGGCCAGCCCGCGGCCCCGTGCCCGCTGGGCGAAGCCCAGCCGGGGGCGGTGGCCCGCGTGGCGGCCAGCCCCCCGCCGCCCGCACCCCCTGTCAGGCGGCGCTGACAGGTGGGACCCACGGGGGCGGGGTCTTCTTCCCCGCCTCGCCGAGCGGGGGAGGCTGTCTGCTCCCCGCCCGCACCTTTGCCGCTCCGCATCCCGCGCCCCGCACCGTTGCTAACCGCCTCCGCGCGCCGTCGCCGTGACCCCCGCGTCGGAGAGTTCAACCCCGCTCCCTCCTCCCTCTCTTGGGCCACGCTGAGGGCCGGCCCGAGCTCGCCTGAGCTCGGAGCCCCGCATGGCGTCGCGGCCACCGCGGTGTCACCGCCGCGCCCCCCGCGCGGGGGAACCCTTGGGGTTCCCGCGGACGCGCTAATCAGGTGCGCCGCGCCTGCGCGCCCCCCGCTCTGGGCCGAGCCGGGAAGGTGAGAGTTGGGCCGCGCCTAAGGGAAAAAGGCCGCCGGCCCACTCTGGCTGGCCAGGCCGAAAGGGGAGCCAATGCGATTTTTGGAGAGGGAAATTAGAACTTTTTAATTTGTTTTTTTTTTGGCTGGGCCGAATTTCAATTTCTAATTCTGTTTTCTTTTTCTTATTAATTTAAATAATTTATTTGTTTTACTTTAATATTAATATATTTATATTAATTATTAAAATTATTTATTAATTCATATAAATATTTTGGTAATTCTAAAAAGAAATTAAATTAAAGTTTATAAAACTTTAAAAAGTTAGCCTTAATTTAAAAATGCAGAAAAATTCATAAAAATGTATTAAAAATATGAAAATAAATTCTAAAATCCATTTAAATTATTCAAAAATTCCCAGAAAATTCATTTAATCTTTTAAAAATATTGAAAAATACCTAGGTAATTCATTTGAATCCTAGGGCAATCATCTATACCCGAAAATACAGATGTTTAACCCCAACCATCCATTTTCCTTTAGAAAATTTTGCATTTTACTTTTTCAACAGGTTGATTATCCTCGTACTTTTAAAACTCCTGCATGTCATCAACCTAGGCACATTGGTCCCACCACTTCCAGTTGAAGAGTCTTCCACCGCAGCGGAAATTCCGGAAGCCGGTGTGGCCGAGACGTCCTTCACACCAGCAGGAGGAGACTCCAAGTCACCGACAAAGACAGATCCCGTGACTCAAGGCAAGCCCCGGTGCATTACCCAGTTTTCCTTAAGTCCTTATTTTAAATTCAGAGTTACTGCTCGTGCATTAGAGTTAGGAATTGATTGAAACCCTAGAGCATGATTACTCATTTTTCCAGCATAAAATCCTATACTCAGTAGATGGCTTAGGGGCATGGGCCTAGAACGGAATTCTTTGACAGCAATTTGTTGGTTAAGAATAAGAAGAATGTTAATAATTTGACAGGCATGCGGCGGGATCACTTTCGCTTTCGTACTTTGCATGTTATGATTATTTGCTATGGACCCTGATCCTGCCTGTGTCGCATAAGGCCGTCCGATGTGTGGCCTGATTGGGCCGAACGCGCCTCATTCACTTGCCGTCCTTAACGGGCTCAGGTAAGCCTTTCGTCCTGTTGTACCTAAGCGCGGAACTAGACGAGACCAACTGGAAGGAGGAGGTTGGACGGGTATCGAAGGACTGACACCCGGGTTCGGTGAGGATGGTTCCTGGCTAGGTGGCACTGGATGTTGGGTTGTCGTATGTGGGGTCGGTGTACACACATATGACGGGTGTCTGAGTATCCCTCTCGAGAGGTGGAAAAATCGATTCGAATCGTCTGTGGCTTGCCGGTTGTAAGGTGCCTGATCGCGACCACCATCGTAGTAAGAGAACTGATCCTGTTAATAAAGAATGCTTGACAAAATGTCTGTTCTTGTTGGTTAGTAGATTAAGAATAACTTAGCGTGGTCAGGTAATAACTAAAAAGTGAACCAAATTCTAAGAGCTAAGGATTCACTATTAGGCCTGCCGCAGTGTGAGTTGACCTAACCACCCCGGCTATAAGCTAGGGAGTCGAGTTTCAACCCAGTGGTCGGGTAAGTCTTGCTGAGTAATTAGTAGCTCAGGCTTCTTGCCTATTCTTTTACAAGGAGCAGAATATACTTGGTTCGAATGGGATCCTTACCTTACTCCTCCCTTCTTCTGAAACAAGCTTTGCTACGCCTGGAGCAGAGTAAGATGTGTGTGTTGGAGAAAAACTTGTGATCCATGGTAACTTTTGTTAAAATGGCTGAAGAACTTAACAGACGGGATGTAATAATTACCAAACTCTATATGTAATATTTCAACTCTATGTAATAAATAAGGCTGTGTATGTTGTAACCTGTGGACTCCTTCGAGGGTCGCCCCAAAAATCAAGCTCGATCCGGATGGAAAAGCCAAGTCAGGATACCTACATCCTGAAGAACTAACAAGGTTAGTTCGGATCTGGTGATTACACACTAAATCCGGATTAATCTGGGCAGTTCTGCCACACGCGCAGCCCACTTGTGTTCGACATCTACGTCGAGGAGCACGCAGTGCACCGCGTGCTCGCGTGCTCCGTCAGCTAGGCTTGTGGCAGGAGGCGGTCGTCCCTCAGAGCCTACTGCCGCCACACGTGCACCGGTTCGTGCCGACCTTGTGTATTACCGCAAAGTTATTTCTTTCACATAATTCACATACTCAGTACACCGACAAAACTATTTTTATTTTCAGGTTTACGAGATAGGGTCAGAACGTTGACCAGGTCTGGGCACCACGTCTTGACGAGTTCGTGGCGAAGTGCTACACGGCCTTCGATGACCTCGTCATGGAGGGTAGGCCACATGACGAAGCAGGCCTGGGGTCACTACCTCCGTTGGTACCTCCCATGGACACGACTTCGTGTCTTGTCGACGCCACAGCAGAGCAGATGGCGCAGTCCTTGTTCGCGTCGCCGTCGCGACATGATGAGAGTGGTTACTCACAGCTACAGGATGCGCCACCCCACGAAACTCAGCAGTCACAGGAGCCGCCAGCGCACGATGCAGTCCCTGGCCGACGTACTCGACAGGCACCAGACCCCTTTAGTCACGGGTCACGGCACACTTGGGCTGCCCAAGAGATCCTGCACGCAGGAGTAAGAGGGGTCGTAGCTAGATCATAGTTCAAGAGTTGACTTGTATTAGTTCAGTGTACTTTCGTCAGCATGTATTTTATAACTTTCAGCTTTGCAACACGTATGCAATCGTTTCAGATACAGATGCCTCCGTAGCCTTTTCTGTTCGACGTGACAGCGCATCACGTTGCCTTTTCAGTTACAGGTACATGCGTAGCCTTTTCAGGTCAATGTGACAATACCTATGTAGCTTTTTCAGTTTTACGTGACTACGCAAGACGTAGCCTTTTCAGTTACAGGTACATTCGTAGCCTTTTCAGTTCGACGTGACAACACCTATGTAGCTCAAACTCAAACTCGCTCTCTACACTTTGTTCTGACGTAACTCAAATTGTTTCTAAAAAGAGATATATATGCTTGCATGATTCCACTGACACGGCATGCCGCTTCACCAAGTGGGTAGATCCTCCACACCATGCCTACGTCGAAGACTATATCAACCACCTGAAAAGACCAAGATCCACGACCTTGAGTGTCGCGTCAACTCTCCGGAAGACGAGGCTGACGCTAACGCGATAGTGGTTGGACTCGAAGATGATCCCCTGTGCCCTGACCCCTTCTGCAAATGCCTGTACCACCCGCGGCCGCGTATGCCCTCCAAGTCTCCACCATACGGAGGTTACGGCTACTATGATCTCGGAGGCCCATCGCAGCACTATCCGAACCAATTCGGTTAGACGAACTTGCTACTATTATTACGTTTCTAGCATTTCAAATTACCTAAGGCAAGTCAATTGTGTAGCGCGAGTTACACGCTACGACGACAAGGCATCGCAAGTGTGTCCAACTTTATTTATGTCATTAATCCTACGCTGTCAACATTGAGAATTATGTATCTGAGTTCAATCTATGTTGCGTTTTAAATTCTGCATCAATTGTTCATGTCATACTCAATGTAACGCTGGGATTTCAATTTAATGTAACGTGTACTCTCATAATTTGTTTCTGTCTGACGTCCATAGTAAAAAAAAAGAAAACAAATATTTTATGTCATAAAATAAATAAATACAAATTTATCAGTATAAATTACAATAGTTTCCATGCCCACTATTAAAATAGTTTTGTAATTGCCATTTTGCTTGTACGTATACTCATATTGGTTATTTAACAAATTACCATACTCTTGTTTTTTTAAAATGCACATGGAGCAAAATAACGCCGGATGTGCCGGCATTATTTAAAAATCGCCGAATAGGGCCGGCATTATTTAAAAAACGCCAAAAGGATTAAATACCGCAAGTCATTATTTAAAAAACGCCAACATGACTTAAATACCGCCATGGGGAATTAAAAAACGCCGGCCCATTCGGCGTTTTTTAAATATCGCCGGATGGCTTGGCGTTTTTTATTTTTCGCCGCTCCAGCCAGCGGTTTGATAACAGGGGTTCAAATCCGATGACAGACAGGATGCCACGTCACTAAACCGCCGGATAGGGCGGCGTTTTTTAAATACCGCCGGATGGTCCGGCGATATTGGTATATATTTGCAATTTTTTGAATCGTCTATTTATTTCTGGAAAAAATAAATTAAATAAATATAAAAATAAAAAAAATTCCACCCTTGGCTACGCTGGGTGTTTAAATTGAGGAATCAACTCGTGTAAATCGAGGAATGAATGAACTTATGGAGGACGGGTGGTAATGAATCAATTCATTCTATAAAATTTGGTATATATTTCTCATGTCTATACTAATTATTATTAGCTTGTGAATAATGAGACAATGGATCAGCCCATTCCATTCCGAAATAAAAAGTGAGAAGATGATATAGGGTTTATGGTTTCAATGTCAGGGATGTGGCTATAATCAGAAGGAAATTTTTCTGAATATTACCTAAAATACGAACTGATCTGAACCTCATAATGTAATAAAAAGTGAAATTTCTGTAGAGAAATTTAGAAATTCTGTTTAACAAACAACAATACTTCACAGCTTACAAGTTACAAGCCTTGATCCTTTTGTGGGTTTGTCCCCAAAACAGAAGAAGAATAAACACAACAGCCGACAGCAGCATGTATAAGACCGTTTACAATGGGGAGGACATTTAACCACACATTCTACTAGCACAGGAATTTTACGACAACGACTGAAATGTCATCCTTGCTCTTCCGGTTCACAGCCTGCTCTGCCAGGTGCTTCGCAGCTGCCTGCGCGTCTTTGAAGTCCTTTATCTCGTCTGCAGCCTCCTGATTCGACATCACCTAGAAATGCGCCATTCTCACATTATAACCAATCAGCCATCATTAAAAATGGTAAACACAAACTTCACGGCTCAGTCCAGAGTCACAGTGTTGGCAATTAAAGACCCTTTTAGATTGCATGCAAAGTCAGCATTGAATGGAGACAAAAGCTTAGATATAGGCTAGACCATGCTGTGAAGCGGACAAACCCATAAATCCTTCAGGAATGGTTTGCAATAGTTTCATGAATTACCTTCCATAAGCCATCACTTGCTAGAATTATAAAATCCGTATTTTCATCAATAGTTTCCTCGACCACATATGGATCAGAGCTCAGGTGCTTCTTCAAGCTCCGGTCACCGAATGCTCTCGCAACTGCAAGCTGCCCATCAACACGTGGAACATCGCCTGCATGTGAAACAAGTGTCACATTAAACTTCAATAGATCAAGATCTATATGCATATGACTGTAATTGGCTGGCAGTGACACCTAAAGACAGGTAACAAACAAAATTTGAGATTATCATAAAACTTCTGATCCAGATCCTCAAGTCATGATGAAAATGTTGTTTTACAATTTACATACAGTTAAAAGGCAATGGCAAGAGATGATCATTTACCTGGTAGGTTTGACACGAAGCCACCCTTTTTCTCGATCGTTTGTCGCTCTATGTTTGGTTCATGATCCACTGAAAGTTGCTCTGCCACACCATTCTTGCTAATAACTGCCCGCGAATCCCCAACATTGGCAACTACTAGTTTCACAGACTTGTCACTGCCTATTAAGATGGCAGTAACAGCTGTGGAGCCTCCTCTTCCCAACTCTGATGCATTTTCCAATATTTTCTTATCGGTAAGTTGGTAGGCATTTCGGATAGCAGTTTCTGGGTCACTCAAGAATTCTGGCTGAGCAGGCAGGAGTCAATAAAATAATCAGCACAGCTGTGGCTTAAACTATACACTACAGCTGTGGCTTAAACTATACACTACCACAATGTAGACTTAAACATGATATTAGGTCCAGTCATTCTCTTTCTTGCTCTTATTATGGCTGTTGCACTTAAATTGTATGTTACAGAGCTACCATTGATCCAAGTACATACACATTTTAACATAAATAAATAAAACAATCAGCATTCAGCACGTCACTTACAGAAATGTTTTTTTTTATCAAAGGCATCTGCCTGGCATTATTAAAAGCTTAACAAGTACACCAACTACAGCAAATATTTATGGTACATCAAGTTCATTCCCTCTCCATACATTATAAGTATGAAGCTACCATATGCAAAGACTTAAAATCTAATGCACAAAATACATTTGAGTTTATAGAAGTAACTGAAGTGGAGCATTACCTCATTCAAAATGTTATTGAAAAGATGGGAACGCAGAAAGTCTGGAACAGTGTGGCCCAGGTGACCATCAAATATCGCAAACAAACCCAAATCATGTTCACCGACTCGCCGGTACTCTGCCACTAGATAGTCCTCCATTGGATGATTGGATTTCCCCTTCACCAAATGGTAACCATGCTTGACACGCATGCCTGATAACTTTGTCTTGCCTTTCCCTGTTTCTGGACCTGATGAACTAAACGCATCTTTCACCTATTGGAAAAACATATACTCCCATGTCAATCATATTGTTTTACACAAGCACATTTAGATCACAGTTAAGCAAGCAAAAAAACATCCATTTGTGCATCACAGATATCAACAGTTATAATATACCAAAATTAGTACTTCTATCAAATATGCATTCTGTCATGACCACATCCTTTTTGTCCATGACATTTCACACAACTTCAAGGTTGAACCTTACTTAGATCACATTGTAAAGTTTTTTTTTTTTGAGGGCAGATAGCATATCTTTCCCCTTTCTAGCGGTTTGGTCTGGGTTTCAACTCTAGCCTACCCCAACTTGCTTGGGATTAAAAAGCTATGTTGTTGTTGTTGTTGTAGGGCAGATAGCATTGTAAAGATCCTAGCATGCATGACCAACACTCATGAAATGTTGATTCCCAAATTCCAGGTATAGTCGCCAACTGCCAATGTTCTCATGCGAACAAAATTTTGCTTCGTTGGTCATGATTCTAGTAATTTGGTTCAGTAGGCAAGGAATGATTTATGGGCCAAACAATTACAGGATCAGTAAGGACTATGCAGCAAAATATAGAGTTGAACTGCAGCATGCCAAGTTGCCAACTATTGACGTGATTGCACTTTAAGTAATTTTTACCCCTGGTTCCACTTTTGATATGCCATTCAGGATGCACGTCCTTCAATGTTTTGGTGGAAATTGTACATACTCAGTTCTTATATCTTGGCACACTTCTGGTAAACTATAGAATTGACTTTATTTTGAGCATACCGCAAACAATATAAATATATAATACAGCATCTAGATTTCAGAGAATAAATTTAAACACTAAGGTTAATATTTGCTTAAGCACACTCACAAGCATGTCAACTTAACAATCCCCATCAGCCAGTTTTAGCAATTCTTAAAGTGGTTTAGAAAATAACAGGATCACAGTCCAAATTAAAACAGTGGTAACAAGTTCCAAAAGCTGAAAGCAAAGTAAGAATTTCATACAAACAACTAAACAAGAAAAATCCATATTTATTTTTTTCCTGTAATTAAACGATAAACCTACTCCAATTGTTAACTGATTGTTCATTAGCTTGTGCTCTCCTATCAAGTTCTTGTGGCAACAAATTCAAAAGCTGCCTTTGTCCTACAAAAGAGTTAGTATCTTAATATGCTTTGATTTTTTTCTATTGCTATAACCTATAAGCAGGACAAGTAAACTTTCCCCTTACCCACTAACGAAAGGATTAAGCCAGAACTCACACATTCACACAATTTATAACGTTCTAGCTTTGCCACAAGAAAATTATACCTTCCCACTTCTAATATTCTGTTATTGCAATTAATTTTATTCAGAGCACCAGCTCTAAGGTCCGTTTTAAATAATCTTCTTTTTGACACGGAAATTAACTAGCTTCAAGCAGACTGCCAATTTCGCTCAGTGTTGCACTGCTGCTGAACAGGGGGGAAAAGGCTCTTTTTACTTCCAAATATTACCAATAGATGGTTTTTATCATCAATCCAGCTATCCAGGTAGCAAAACTGCGAGACCGATGTAAGATGTGTATACAATCCCCGATTCCCCACGCCAAAAGATCCGTCGCTTCAAGGCCCGCCCGGTTAACTTACCAAGATTTTCATGTGTCAGAATCCAGTGAGTCCCCAACTGGATCATCACCGCTCTAAATTTTCTCAAGACAATCTACCATCGGCATGGTGACCCCTCAAATCTCTGAACCCCACGTGAGGGTGCAAGCGCCAGAAAAGGGAACCTATGAAACAATGATAAACCTAACTAGGGTATATACAGCTAAAACAAGAGGCAATCAATTAGAAAGGGGACGGGAGACGATAAGCAAAAACAAGCAACAATCTTCCTCCTCCACCATCTCCGGTTACCTTGTCCTTCACCTTGTGGTAGATTTCCTTCCCAGCCATTGCTGTCGCTGAGCCCGCCGGGTTCAAATCTCCTGGAATCCAACCGGCCCGGGTAGCAGAAGAAGCAACGTGTTCCTTGGAATTTCAGCCCCCCTTAAATCACTCTTCCTTCAATCTCTCCGACCAAGAAATAATGCAGCTGGTCGTTTCTTGGATCAGCTTGGGGTCAATGATAATATTTTATAGGTTATAATTGAGGCTGGTGGGGGTGGGGGGCTGGGGCTGGGGCTGGTCTTTGTAGAGAGGGGGGTCGCTGAATCTTGGATAAGCGTCGGTTGACCTGAGGTTGGGGTTCGGGGGGGAGACCGGAACATCGACTGATCGACATGTCAAGTGCGGACAGGAGAGAAAGGGCGCTGGTTTTTCCAGCCTTCCTTTCCATGCTTCACACTCAAGCGGATCGCCTGCGAAAAGCAAGATTAAGCTAGGGTTAAGGTGGAGCTGAGAGGCGTCTACAATGAACATTTTACATGTACGTCCCTGCGTAGACACAATACACATGATCACAGATCAGCTCCGAAAGACTGACGGGTCTTGGAAACAACAAAATCATCATGAGCACCATTAAAATTCGAATAGGTTGCACGGCAAGGAAACTAGCCAACTACGACTAAGGTCTTTTTTGGTAGGGTTTCTAGAAAATTTATATATTTTTACTCACTTTGTTAGGTTAGTTTTGAATAACTTTCAGTCATGGTGAATTCAAATACTTGAAATAATTTGCAGCTCCTTTGTATCTTTGCCTTAATTCTTATTCTTTCCAAGCTATGTTTGGTTCTCACTTGCGGGCTCTTCTATTCCACGGAGGAAAAGGCAGATGACCAGACCAGATGGCAGAATGCTTTTTGGAAAAAAAAAGAAACATCTTTGTGAAACAAGTCAAATGTGTTAACACGTGCTGCTAACCAACTCGATAATAGCTGCTCCCTCCGTCTCAAAATGAAAGTCATTCTCGATTTCAGTATACTACATTTAATCATTTGTCTTAGTAAAAAAAACTTTTATAAATATTTTTTTTTGTAATTACGTTTGTAATCTTAAGTATTTTTATATTACTTATTTTTTTGAATTTTTTGAATTAAATTTTTGAATAAGACGAGTGATTAGTGCGCACGAATTTTTAAAACAATGATTTTCTTTCTGGTGAGGAAGAAGTAGATTCGTAAAGCCATTCACTATGAAAAATTCACGGTATAGTTAACAAAAAGTGCCACGACAATTTTTGTTTAGACAACAATGTATTTTGAGTTTATTGTCTATCTAGATTTCTTTGTAATCACCTTGTCATATCACCAAACAAGTTTATGTGTCATAGTATTTAATAAGAGTGAAAAATACATTTAAGAAATCAATTCATGACGAAGAGGAAAGATGGACCATCTAAAAACAAGTTAATGATGTTGGAGCCTGTATATGTTCTTATACTCAGAGGACAAAAAAGCGGTGTTTAACAATGTTCTATATATGGTATATATTGCCTAAGAAAGTTGGATGTAGATGGCGACGACGGTCGGCTAAAACACCGGCAATGAGAGAAGTATAATAATGGCTTAGAGCCTATTTACATAGCACTTTTGCCTACGTGGAAGTGAGAGCTGTGTAAAAAAGAAGCGCGATTTCATACAAGAACCATTTTTACACAGGGTGTAAGATAGAAGGACAAGAGAGAAAGATAGGAGATCTTAATTTAAGAGCCCAGCCCCATTATATGAGATGGCTTTACGTGACATAGTTGGTATTAGCATTTCTACGAGGGGCGAGCAAGTGAGAGTGCAAGAGGAAAAGGAAAGGGAGGGTCGTGCCTACCCATTTTGACTAGGTCAAGTGTTCACACGACTTATGATACTTACATGTATATTTGTAAGTTTTGAGATTTTCTAAGGGGAAAATGACTTTTCCGACAGGTGTGCGAGGGGAATGCTTACCTATTTAGAGAGAGATAGGTGTGGTTTCGTATGAAAATATATTGGTCATGTTTGGAATTACATCCTAAGCAAGCTTATAGCCTAGTGCCCACACTAGCTCCTCGGAGAGGCTAGTTGCATTTGTTTTGTGATCTAGTTTTTTCTACCATCTTTTTCTGAGACATTGATGCGTAGGCCCTCTGTGTCATAAGCTTGGGCAATAACACTGACATGTGATGTGAATGAGGTGGCTGACGCTAGGTCGGAGGAAGCCCGCTAGTGATGCGAAGGAAGAAAAGAGTGGTGTGGAGGGGATCTTATCTTTTTTTAAGATAGTTCACGGGCGAAGAATCTGAAAGGAACGTGTCGGGTATCCGACCTAAGAAGAGGAGGGGGTGAATTGGGTCGCTAATCGCTCTTCTAAAATCTAGAGCTATCTAGTGCACAGGATAAACATATTTCGCCCTATGCATGCTAGTTAAACCTAAGGTTTATTTATGCCCTCTCTAGCTTACCCAGAAGACTTGCAACCTAGAGCCAAACCTAATCAAACTAACTAGAAAAGCTAAAGGCACACAAGAGAGTAAATGCGGAAACATAAATGCGGGGGGGTGCAAACTCCCGAGAAAACACGAGGATTTAATATGGTTCACCACTAAGGGCTACGTCAACGGGCTCGCCACCGAAGGCAAAATCCGAAGCCGGGCACCAAGACTCTCTTGATCACCGTCTTGCGCTCGCCACAAAGGCTCCTAGCAAGTGAAGGCTAAGTGCCACCAAACCACCAAGGCTTAGCCACCGCCACCGCCTCTCTCGGTCACAATGCGTCGAATGATTCACTACAGAGTTTGTAAGATCTCCTCGTCACTGCACAAAGTGTCGCTGCTGCTCCACACTAAGAAGGAGGGTCTAACAACAAATACAATGTGGCTTGACCGCAACCAAGGCTTCTCTCTAGCTCACGCAGGAGCTACACTCAAGAGAAGCTCGCAAACTCAAGCTCTAACCTAGCTTAGATCATGCACTAAGCTCACTTTTGGTGGTTGCAGTGGATGATATACTTGGAATACACCTCTACACTAGCAGTAGTTTTTTGTAGCTCCAACTCCCTTGAAATGGCCGGGTGGTGTGGCTTATATAGCCCCCAAACACGAACAAGCAGTTGCTCCAACCGGCTGCTGACGCAGAGTAGACCGTACTATACGGTCTATACAGTTTCCATAGACCAAACCATATGGTCCGTTCACTTTTCCAACGATCACTGAATTCTTGCGTCATTGTACTTTGGTCCGATGTTTAGGACGGTCACCGTACCATACGGTCTGTTGATATCTAGAATTTCCCCAAAGTACTTATCCTTCGGTTAAATAGGACGATCAATGGACGGTCTTCACAACCTTACTATACGATCTGTTGTAATCTTCCACGGCTTCAATTTTCACACCCTCGACCAACTTGGTACGGTTTATAGTCCGGTCTCCTAGACCATATTATAGGGTCCGTATGACTTGGTCTCCTCAGCTCTGTTTCCTTGGTTAAATGGTCTGGTCCATTCAATCCCTTGAGACCGTACCATCCGGTCCTCATAAATCCACAGGCTTCAACTTCTCAGCCCCTTCGGGAAACTTGGTCCGTCCGATAGGACGGTCTCACAGAGTGGAACCCCCATTGGGGCGGCCCTTCGGACCTTGCCTGCGGCTTTTTTTCTTCTTCATTTCTTGGATTTAAACACCTGAGAATATACATCTATACACGTTCATTAGTCCAAGTATTGGCTTGTCAATCAATCACCAAAACACAACTATGGAAATATGGCGCATGAGATCATTTTCCTTACAGAGTCCCCACCTGAATATATATTCCACAGATACCGGCAAGGACCGGGAATGGAAGAAGGATTACAACAATGGGTCATGACCCTAGAATTACAAGCAAGAGGCGAGAGGCGAGAGAAACACAACATAAAAGGAAAAGGAAACAAGGCACAACGCCACCATTTTCTGCAAGCACTGCAACAAAGCGACATATTTGCCCGTTCGACAAAGATCATTGTCCTACCTCGCCACTCCTCATAGCTACACCTCACCGCTGCCGTCCTCTAACATCCAACGAGAGAAAGAAGAGATAGACCCAAAGGATTGAGGGACCGCCACAGGGACCGCCACAGTAGAGAGGGGACTAAGAGTAGGAGGAGCACACTGATCGAAGTGTCACAAGAAAACACCAATCTTCCTTGGGGGGTGGTGGCACCATGGTAGCACATCTGAGCCCCCACATACTAGCCCCTGATGCCCTCCCAAGTAAGGAAGCATTGAGGAGGAGGGTAGGACACCCCTCAAGGGGGCGCACCCGGCATTTGATTTGGCACCACCAACAGGAAGACCAGCGACGAAGAAGAAGAGTCAGAGACAAGCCCACATTGAACCATGGATGAAGCACCTATCGACTGAGGTAGAAGCTCATCGCAGAGGAGAAGAGTTGCCCAACTCGAATCCTGTAGCCTTGTAGACCTCTCATGCAATGCTTGCGAGCAAGGGAACGACGCCAAGGGCAGCGGCGTCGCACATCCGGTGGAGCCGAACTGGTTTTCACCCCGAGGTGTATTGTGGCATGGGGTGAGGTAGGGTAGTCACGACAATGCCTCCAAGGAGTAAATGGCGGCCATGGCCGTCGTCGTCAGCCACAAGAGGTTGTGCACAGCTTTCGCCAAGACCACCCCACGCCCACATCACCACGAGCCACCACCATCAACCATCAACTTCGAGCGCGCGCCAAGAAGCGGATCCGGGCTACCCGACGGCCGACCTGGAGATGATGAACGGAGTGGTGCACCGCCGACAACCGGAGCAGGAGGCGGCGGCCGGTCTGATGCCGGCGAGAGGGAGCGGTGGAGGTGCGGCTCGAGGGGGGAGGGTTCGAGGGGATCTCATCTTCAGCTAGGCCCCCTTTTGCTATCACAAAGGAAGAAGAACCAGCTCAGAAAAGAGCCACGAACGGTGCGAATGGATCTGATCGCCGATGTGAAGGGATCTCGTCACCGACGGAGCGCACCGTGGCATGGCCTAGAGGAGGACATGGAGAGAGGAGTGGCATGGAGGGGAAAAACCTACACAAGCTTCTCGGCTTCTGGCGTTTCATGTGTAATGAGAAAAGGCGCTTGGTTGAGAAGCCCGAGAAGCAATCAGTTTAGTTCAGGTTGGACTCTTTTTTTTTTAATGAGAAGCTGGTCATAAGCGGAACAAAAGAGGCAAATGTACTACTTCAATTCCAAATTGTATAGCATCACCTTTTTCCTTCAAATCAAACTTTTGTAATTTTTCAAGCTAGAATATTAAATAAATTCACTATGAGAATGTATTTTAGTTTTGGTCAAAGGTAGGGAAATTTTGCTTTAGGGCAAAGTTAGTAAATTATAATTTTAAACGAAGAAGTAATTTATTTCAGCGGTAGGAGCTGGAAAGAGAGACATGAAACTTTATATTTTATTCCTTGTGCAGGAAACATGTGATATACACGACGTGTTTGACCAAGTTTTAAAGAAGCATTCAACACGTGCTACTGCATTCAAACGAGATTGCCTCTTTCATTTGATTCGGTTCACACAAAAATAAGAAATCAGATATATCATGTGCCACCTAAAAATCCTCTAATTCTTTATTTGTCATCGGCTATATCATTGGTGGGTGAGTCTTAGAGTCTTTTTTAGGTGTCGTATAAAGAAATTGTCCCATATGAACCTTATAGAAGCTACATAATATTTGGTATTAAAGATGTCAGTAGTATTTTTTAATAATCTTGATCAAACAAAATTTTCTGAACACTAACTTGAACAAAATTATGTACAAGTTCAGGTTAAGATAGTGCTAAAGTGAACTTTACTTTGAAAAATACCGACGGATTGAGAAAGCATCGCGTATTTTATGATTTTTATAAGCATAACTTATATTCGCGAAAAAATGAATACTATCATGTCCAACAGCGACATAAGTTGAGAAGGTTACCCAATAGATATTACTATTAGTTTGCCTCCACGCCAGCGAAGCTCACAAAAACACAAGTGACAAAGTCACAATAACAAATGTGACCGAATATCAACAAATGATGTCATAAAATTAGAAAGTTATCACCGAGATCGTAATACAAACAACACACGCAACAACCACCTACACAGTAGCGGCAATCGCCAGTCCTATCTGACCCTCCTCAAAACAGGAGCAGCATACACGGTGTCAGCTGTGTTGACAAGATTGCGGTTATTAGGCCCGGCCTGCTCTACACATGGTCAGCAGAGAAAGAATCACAGTAGCCTGACAACAGATCAACGGCAACCAGATCTTGACCACCCAGGGAATGGAAAGCGAACACAACCAGTGTAGCACAGATACAACGAAGAGATATGGAGGGGGGTAGATGCTATCATCTGATGAAAGCGTGCCTCCTTGCCCCTCGCTCGTCCACCTGAAGCTGCGGCGATTTTGGCCTGGTCACCTGCTTCGTCGATCTGTGAGAGCCGCAATCTCCAGCCTGTGAGACAAATTCAGGGGGCTACACACATGGGGTGTGACAAAGTCTGGTTGTACTCACTTCTGTGGTCGGAATGGTCTATCAAACTTCGGGAGCGGGCGCGCGTGTGGCACCATGGTCCTCCTTAGCTGTTTCAGCTCCTTCTCTTCCTCGATCTTCAGACAACAAAGATTGCATCAGTTCTCAAAGAAAAAAAAACAAAGATTGCATGCAATTACTGGAGCAGGCAAGATATGTGTACCTTTTGCGCGAATTCGTTCTCCTCTCTCAGCCTTTTGTAAGTCTTTTCTTTCTCTTTTATCTGCACCACACACAAAAGTGAGCAAACACTATGTATCTTCCATACCAAACATATAGCATAACAAAAAAAAAAAAAAAACAGGCATAGGGGAAGTTTAGTGACCATGTTATCAAATTCTGATCTCTGCACTGCCCTCTCATCAACATGCAACACAAATTGTTGAACTTCAGTGAGAGGTTTCCGATCTTTCTGTGGAAGTGGAATAGGATCCCTGTGACAAGATTACAAACGCTGTTTATGTATCTTGCTCACAAAAAAGAATCCTTAGGATAAATGGGTGCCTGTGTTACTCACTCTTTTAGTATTGGCTGAGCCTTGACGATTCTCCTCTGAGCCTCTTCCCTCTCCATTCTCTCCCTTTCTTCCATCAGCCTTTGCTGCTCCAGCTCATGTCTCACCAAACTCTCTAGTTGAAAGCCTTCTGGTCTTGTACAGGGCTTCGGTTCAGGCTTTGGTGGCACCTGAACAAGGATTTTGTTAATGGGCAGGATGAATCAAGGCAAGGGATGACAGTAACTGAAAATTTTGAAGTAAAATTTTCACATACCACAGGATAGTCTGTGGTATATGGGTACGGGTTAGCTTTGTGAAGCCTGGCCTTTTCCTCCTCCATCTTCTTATGTAAGAGATGTGCTTCTAGCTGCCGCTCTTTTAAGTGACCTCTTTCCTACAATGAGGAATGCATAATTAATTAATTATTTCTGTTGCGGTATATGGTGAGAATGCCATGACTGCTCCAAATTCACATTTCACAAACCTCTGTGTGTAGATTGAAAGGGTTCGGTATGGTGAGTCTTGGCACATCTTGCTTGTTGCTGTGTGAAGAACATTCAGAATGAAGAGAGAGCTGCAAACAAGAAATAACACAATATGTGAAAACCGTCTTGACCAAAAAGCAGTTCAATGGTTATACCACACTACGATTTTGGATTAAAAAAAATAAAAACCTTATCAAATAAGTCAGCAACAGAAGGAGGGCCCAAGCGAACATCAGTAGAAAAATGGAACTCCTTGGGAGCTGTGACCTGAGACTTCGGCTGGGCAAACACACCGATGTCTCCCTTGCTCTCAAGAATCTGCATGAAATTAAAGCCAGAACTGAAGCTCCAACTCAAAATTCAATAAAATTTATATTCTTCTAAGACGGGTAACAGTACCTTTTTGTTCAGTGGCTTGGCCTTGAACTTGGGGGCCTTCTCCAGCTCCTCCAGTTCAAGTTCCTGAGAACTTTTTACACTGTTCAAAGATGATTTTAGAACCAAGCATTAAAGAAAAGATTGATGTCTGATTGAAGCGGCTTAGTTCATCATTGTTATGTGGCAAAATCAAACCTTGGTGGCCGAGCTCTCATTGCTGTATGAAGTTGTGGTGGCTTCGGGTGACTCAATTTGAGCGGCTTATTTTGACTCTGCCAGATTGAAGCATCGAACTTTGAGTAAAAGAATGGGAATAATAAATGGCATCCTAACTCCTAAGATGGCAGCTAGGTAAATAACAACTTTACCCGGATAGTATCCACAGAAGAAACTTCCGAGCAAGTGTCTGCATTTCGATTTGCTCTCTCCATTGTTTTAAGATGGAACTCCTATATTATATGCAAAATGCACAAATGAATTAATCAATGAAACTAGTGTCTTTCACTCAGAAATTTGACAGGATGGTAAAATACGCACATTGAATGCCGGGACCTGTGGAGTTTTCCTAGGAAGTGGAGGGAACGAAGGAGCTTCAGCAATCTGAAAGCAGAAACAACAACTAGTCAGTATGCCATCAAGGTAAAACAACCTTCTTCCAGATGCAAGTGAATTATTACCTTTTTATTGAAAGGCCGTGCCCTGAACTTGGGGATCTGGGCCAGCATTTCCTCCTCTAGTTCTGCAGAGCTCTTCACTCTGACTGCTCGGACTCTGTGGGAAGTCTGAAACTCGGGTTCCTTTGGTCTGGTTAACATAAGCTTAGGCCTTCCCTGTGATGCTGCGTCCTGCTGCATGCATACGCAATCTGGATGTCAAGCCACTTAACTGTTTTCATGATTCAGTATTCAAGTTGTAATAAATACATCTGTGTTAGTAATCTACAAACACGTTGGCAATAATGGAGTTGCAAGTTGCAATCATGTCAATGTAACAATGACGCAACACAAATGAAAAAGGAATACTTACATGAGAAAGAGATTTGCTGCAAGTGATGCTCAGCTTTCTGGTCCCTGATTCAAACTTCTTAACCAGTTCAGCCGCTGATACATATGGAGTCACTTCCTGCAAAACGCCACAGATCCAAAAACATGCCATACTTCGATTATATCTCTATGCAATCCCCATACTTAGATTATATCTCTATCCAAAAATCTATTCTCTCATCAGTGGCATGAGATGAAGTGTTACCTTAACAGATTGCGCCTCCTGATGGCTCCTCCTCATTTCAGTGCTTCCTGTTAAATCGGTTCTCCCCTTATGAGGCAGTACCCTGGTCTTGACATTGAGTATCTGCGCACACAGGAACAAAATGTTATCGCAACACCACGCGGGCATGATTCTCACAAGTTCAATCTTCATTCTCATCCCCCTTACCTGTCTAACCCTTCCGTCGTCAAGCTTTTGCCTTTTCACTGCTTGGTTTTCTTGTGCAATTTCAGTAGCAGCAGTGGCTGCCGTTCCATCCCCCAAATCACGACCACCCCTGACAAGGCAACAACTCAGACAACGGAAACAATCTCAGGATTGTTCAATACACACAGATGAGCTTGACTCTTACTTGATCGCACTCCTCTTCACGCTCATCGGGGCAGCCATGGAATCTGCTTTGCACATGTTTGCCGCCTGCGTCTTGGGTGCGCGCGCCTCGATCTTCACTGTAGATCTGGCACAGGTTGAAATCGCAGGGGCAACTTTGATTGGAGGAGCAGGAGGGCGCCTCTGCATCTCAGGCGTGCTGGCGGAACCACCGTCTGCTGCTAAAGCCACGGCAGTGTCGAAGTCAGAATTAAGGCACCAGAATTTCCCACCGCACTGTGATCAAACAAGTTAGGAAGTAGGAGCCCACATTTTGCAGCCGGGTCTCTGGTCGGGAGGAACTCAAAAGACTGGGGCGATTCGTGTTTCTCTTCCTCGTCTGGCGCTGGCGGTGATGCCGAAATCTCTTCGGTTGGCGGTGATGCCGAAGTCTCATTGGCTGGCGGCGATTCTGACATTGCCTCAGGACACGCGGCACTGGCCAAAACAAGGAGGGCACAACTCGCTCAATATCCCAGCCACGGAGCACGGCACATAAATTCGCAATCAGAAGAGAGGTTACCTCTCCTCCTCCGCCTCCTGCTGGCTCCCAGCATCGGCACATGTCCCATCAGTGCTATCTTCAGAGACCTGAAGAAAACCAGGTATCCCGTTTAGTTACATTCAGAGTCGGCGGACGTGAAGAGCCAGAAACCAAAATCGAACTCAGGGCGGAATCAGAGCACCCTCCCCCACTCCCTTCCCGTTTGTTTAGTTACCTTGGGAGCGGGCTCCTCGGCGTCCGCGAAATCGCAGAGCACCGCGACCTTGGACTCCGCCCTCGACCCCTTGATCCTGTGGTTGAACGCTGCAATCCGGGACAGGGGAGAAATCAGTGGGGAATTTCGGCGAGCGAAATCGGGGCCGACGCCCGAAGCCCGAAGCGGAGGCGGAACGAACTGGGAGGCGGCGATCGACGAGGGCATAGGGTACGTACGCGATGGGGCGTAGCTGAGGGCGGCCTCGAACCAGCTCTCTGCGGCGCGGATGGCCTCCTCCGTCTCGTCGTTGGTGAAGTCGAAGAACTTGGGCGCGGAGAACTC
Source organism: Paspalum vaginatum (assembly GCA_030272315.1). Taxonomy (NCBI): domain Eukaryota; kingdom Viridiplantae; phylum Streptophyta; class Magnoliopsida; order Poales; family Poaceae; genus Paspalum; species Paspalum vaginatum. The sequence goes on along the minus strand of CM059013.1, from coordinate 6,678,307 downwards.
GTACGCCTCGTCGATCGCGGCCGCAGCCGCCACTGCTCCGGCCCCCGTGTCCGGCGCCATGGGTGGGTGTGGGATCCTACGCCTAGGGCTTGGGTGGGGGATCAGACGATCGAGGGCTTCGCGACTCTCTCTCTCTCTCTCTCTCTCTCTCTCTCCACTGCGCGTTGGCCTCCTGAAGAAGAAGAAGGAAGCGTCGGCGCAGGCGGGTTCGGGAAGCCTGGGGGCGGGGAGAAGAACGTTGGGGTGTGGGGATAGGGGCTCTAAGCCGGGGTAGGCGTCTCCAACGGTCGGGAGATTTGAACACTGTGCGGCTGTGCCAAAGCCCAAACGGGCAACAGCCTGTGTATGTAGCTGTTGTGGTAAGACTACGGAGAGAGGAATTGCCATGGTGGTGGGTGGGTGGCCAGGTGGGGTGGGCGGCGCACGCGCCCCGCGCGCAACGGCTATTTTCCCGGTGAGGCTGCGGGTGGGCCCCGAGGGATTAACGGTTGTGGGGACAGAGATTTGCCGGCGGATCACGGAAGGGGGGGCGCGGGCGGCCGAAGAAACGAAGGGGATGTCGTTCTGTGCAGGTGGACCATGGCCCGAGAACAGGTCTTCTCGGTGGTGTACGAGTGATGAACTGATGATCCACCGTCCTCCGCGCATTGATGAACTCCTGAAAGATGCATATGTGAATTCGAGTTTTCACTTCGCGACGCACGGAATCGGGATGCGTCGCCAGCGGAGACGTGGTGTTTCAATCGGCGTGTGATTGTTGGTGCTCCCACATTCATGCAATTTATTTCTCCATCGATCAATTTGCTTTGTCCGAAATCAACGTTTCCTAACTTTAATAAATACACCAACATTTATAGCATAAGTCATACAAATAGTTTCACTTTGCTTTGTCCAAAAACAAACGTTTCTACCTAAATTTAACCACATGTATATAAACATTACACTAACATTTATAACATCAATTTAGTTTCATTACATACGTTATGTAATATATATATGTTGATGTTTATTTATTTATTGATCCATTGACAAAACATCCATTGTTGTTATTAAAAAAATCTACAAGTATATTTTGTTGTGAATTGAATTATCATTTAGTGATATCTGAAACATAACTTATGTTTTATATATTTGCATAGAATTTTTAAACAAGATGAACATGAATAGCCACACGCTGTGCCCAAAAATCACTGTGCTATATATAAGTAGTAGATGTCAATATAGTTTTTCCGTGAAAACTATAACAAAGTTAAAATGGTTTTAATTAGGATAAAACAAGTGACCTATAATTCAGAAAAGAGTAAGTTAAAAGAAAAACATAGAAGATAATGCTAGCCAAATGATAATCAGAGAGCTGTGAAATGTTGGATGTTGACATTTTTCATGAGATGCTATACAAGTATAGGGGTGGTAGTTACGTCAGAAAACGGGGAGGAAGCAGATTATTATTTTTAGAACATAACTAATATTCTAAGAACGAAATCTAGGCAGGATAACGGATAGGGCAGAATATCCGCGTCACCCATCACCCATTAACCCATTACCGTTAGGGAAAGAGAGACCGCAACGTTCATGGTTACCAACGTGAGCAAAATAATCGAGCGCACGCACTGTATCGAATCAGCTCAAAAAACACTGCTTACACAAACGTGCCGTTCAGCTTCGACGTACGCAGATTCAACGGTCAAGCATGACCATGCTTGCAACAAACAGGGGTACTTAAGCTTACATCATCAGAAACCAAATTTGTACAGCTGCAGATAAACTAGGAGGTACATCATCTAGACTCTAGACGGTAGACTTAGCTTGTAGCGTCTGCCTTTCACGATACAAGATGAGATATAAACATGGCAAATCCTCGCAAATTGCTCAGACATTACACTACCAGGAACACCCAGAACCCTACACAGCTTAGCTAACTGTCAGCAGCGCAGCAAACTGTCCATGTATCCTCGCTACTTTGTACAACACAAAGACCAAGAGACGTCAGCTCCGTTAGAGGAAAATCGGATTACCCGCCTCAGCACCCACCCCATCCCTGTGCTTGAACATTTTCAGCTGCACACAGAGCCTTCCACTCCTTCGGAGGCCATCGGTGTCCCTTGGTATTTGAATTTCATCTGCACCTTCCCGACTTCGCTTCATTGATTCTGGTGAACTTGAGTCTAAAGAAGAAGAAGAAGTGGCCATCTTCAAATGGGAGATTTGCCAGGGATCCATGGCCTCTTGTTCCTTGAGTTCCTCAACCCCATTTAGTAGAGGAACGGTGCCATCAAACACCATGTCACACTTGCTAGCCTGATGAGGTACCAGTGCACCTGGATACCGATGAGGACTTGAAGGATCTTGGAAGAGTGAAGCTTTCCCCCTTTTTCTTGGGTTCTTTGACCTCACTGGGCCAGTTTGGCCATGAACTGCTCGATCTTTCCTTCGGCTGCCCTGTGGTGGGGAGTAGCTCTTGATCATCGTACCCACCCTCTCTAGGAAGCTTGCAACCTCTGCAGGAAGTAAGTGTCCCTCAAGATATCGATCAATTACTGGGAGATCATTCTTCAAATCTTCAACCTATAAGCCACAAGCAATAAGACATCAAGGGCCAACCTATAGGCAAAATGTATGGAGAATTAGCTTTATATTATGGGCTTACCATAGTCGAAAAGCTATGAGAGGTATTCCGACTATATCCTGCATCATCTTGTCCAGCTATAGGCTCGTCTAGTAGGAGGGAGTTGGTACTGGTTTCCACAGGAGGGGTGAAATGGCAGCCAACCAATTGATGGAACTCCTCAATCTCACGAGCATACTCAACCCTCCAATCTTTCCACTTACTCCAAGTTCTTCTTGCCCACATGGGCACGTCATAGAGACGTCCTTGTTCCCTTCCAAACTGCCTAGCAAACCTATCAGGTACATAGACCTCCTTTATGTTAAAGCTGATTAGCCAAGTCCGGGAGTAGCAGATGTTATCTGCTGCAACGCAATATTCTGGAACAATTGCTTGATTCATGTCCCTGTAAGGGTTCCAATTGACCTGAAAACATAATTAGGATAGTATGACATAACAGATGCAAAATTGGTACACAAATTTTATAAGTAATTTTGGACTTGCCGCAGAAAACTGAAGCTGCTCAAAAACTTTTCTCCACTCCATGACTTTTTTTCTCTGTCCCCGTGTTGCTCCTCCAAAGTTCCACCGGCATGCCCGGGGCAGCAAGGTGCTCTGATTCTTCTGTTGTGGTTGAGTTATAGGAAGGTACTCGTAAATCCAGGCCTTTTGGAACAAGGGAAAGCCCTGATTAGTGAAGCAGATATACAATACCACAGATAACAACCATAGCTTATTGAGATAAAGAGCACACCATGAGCAAAGTTGCACTGCCAAGAAACTGCGTTGTGGCATTAGGTGTCACGGCAACAGACAATCCCCTGTACAAATGAGCAAGGGCTGCAGCCCCCCATGCATACTCGCGGATCTTCCTAAAATCCGCCAACAGTGGTAGATATCTCGGAGATACAAATCCTCTCATGGTGTCAGGAAACAAGGTGGAACCAACCAGATATAAAAGGTATGCTCGGGTGCTATATGCAATCTCATTAATAGTTGGATTTTCTGGCAGTTGATGGAACTTCCTATACAACCAAGTCAACCTAATTAAGCCGCACAATTGCTCTCCATTTCCAGGGCTCTCTCCTAAATAATGCAAGCACATCCGCTTCACAGCTTCATCACCAATTGGCTCTGCAGTCACCACATGACCAGTCACTGGAATGCCGAGGATGTACGAAACATCACGAAGTGATGGTGCCATTTCAAATCCCATGAAATGTGCAGTATTTGTTTCATTGTTCCATCTTTCACAAAATGATGTAAGCAAAGAACGATCGATGGTAAACCCAGTGGTAAGTGCAAGATGTCCAAGACCACTAGCATTAACAAGCTGCTGCTGTGCATCCGTCAGAACCCATTCTTTTAGTTTTCGAGTCTGCTGGCTTGGAAGCAGAACACCATACCGCTACAAAATTTTCAGTATCTTAGTGTGTAACTTGTTTAAGATGCCAATGTAATAAAGGAATAAGGAATGAGAAAGCTACGTACTGTCCAAATCTGTGAGCTACCAACTGGTCTTCGGCCATTTGCCTTTTGTTGCTGTGTTATCAAACCATGAGGTGCAGTGTCCATTTTGTCCTGAGAAACAAGATTGTGGGTGTAAGATGGCAGCACTAACAGCCACATGGGAAAAAAATCGAATAACAGATAAATGATACATGCTATTCATTCATATCTAATAATCTAAGAGTTGTGGGCCGGAAAGGAATAACTACACCAGATAGTTTTGCCCTTAGGAGATCAATAATTTAGTACAAATTACGAATTGTATATAGTACCTCCCTACAACAATAGTAAAGGTTTAAATGTAATGACCCCTCACAAAATTAGTATTACTCTATCTGTATAGCAAAACAAGAAAAAGAAAGAGGACAGCTATTTATTGTATTCAGGAAATGTTAACCATTTTCTTAAAAAAGTTAACAGATGGAAGGTTAAAAGTTAACAAGGAAGACTAAAATTAAAGCATGGTCGGGAGAACAGTTCAAGCATTTTTTTTATTCATAATTCTGCATTCAGGAGGCATCTGGCATCGGATTATTAACAGCATCCTTCTCAATGAGAGCTTCTACACTCCTGAAGACCTGAACTATCTTTTCCTAGTGCTGACAAACCATTATTCATCTGTATGTAAATATTATTGTAGAATCCTATTGGGAATCAAGCACAATTTTTTTTTTGAGATAGGAAGAAACACAATAACTGCATATGCAAGCAAACAATCACATAAGAAGATACACAATGATAGTTATTGAACATATTTCTTCTTATTCTTTGAAAAGTAACCCATTCCAAATAGCTGTTGACCGGTAACCAAAACTAAAAAACGAATGCATATATATGCCTCTTCCAAGAAACCCCACATTTTTAGTTCCCAGAAATGAAGCTGTCCATGTGCATACGTACACATATCAGCTCCACAACACATCCAATGATCCGAATCTACAGCACACAAAACCACAGGTACAGCAAATAAGGCAGATATTGCTACCCAGTAAATGTAACCAGAGCTTCAAACAGTACGCGCGTCTGATTTTGCACAGCGTTTAGCAGCATTTTCCACACAGGACGCCTCCTAGTTATACACCACTACCAAGGCCAGACCTCGCACACGAAATACCAGCATCTCGAAAACCAGGTTCTCAGACTAGATCAATAGAAGTGAAATCCGTGCACCAATCCATCGATCAACCAAGAATCACCAACGGAGGAGCGAGAGGTTAGCCCGGATCTGGACTTGAGGTCCACATGGACTCCAACAGTAATATGGGGAAAGGACAGCGAAGAGTCCGAGGACTCCGACAATAATATGGCGGTGGCATAGACTGCTTACTGACTGGGGAGGAGTCCGAGGGCGCGCCGCGCGCCTCCGCCTCCGGTGGCTGGGTGCCTCCGATCCCCTTCCACCTTCCCAGCTGGAGATGGAAGCAACCGTGGGAGAGAAAGGAGAGGCTGGCGAGAGTGGGGCAGGGATCTTCTTCTGCGAGACTGGGCCCAGTCGTCAGGACGCGTGTGGGACCCACTCTTCAGTGGGAGTGGGACGACGCCATTCGAGCCCGGCCGATCAGTGTCCTGTCGTCACGTCGGTCCGGTTCGGACCCGTTCGGTTCTGTTCCCACGAGCCCGAGTTAAAACCCTAGCATCCGCGACCGCGCGTTCCCCTTTCCATTTTTACCTCCTCGCCGCCGCTTGCTCGCCGTTGAAGAGCAGGGCCGACCTTCGGCAGCTGCTGCGCCGGCGGCGGCGGTGTTTGGAGGGCGTGCCCTCCCCCCCCGACTTACCTTGGCTGGCGCAGGATTTAAAGTCTGAAGAGGTCGGGGGAAGCGAAGACGGGAGGGAGCCTCTCGACCCCACGGGCCGGAGATTAGGGCGGGACTTGTCCGGGTCCGCCAGCCCGCGCTCTCTGCAACGGCAGAACGCACACCAGGTTTGTTCTTCTCCTCTTGCCCCTATTCGTGAGGGGATCGATTCGGCGCTATCCTTGAGTCGTTACCCCTGCCCTAGGGTTTGCTCGATCTTGCTAACGGGCGTCCGTCCGTGTGCTGCCATCGATTAGGTTGGACAATTGGATGATTGGCAGGTAGTCGTAATGGGTGCATGTGGGATTTGGGAAAGGATTTGCGGTTCTTGTGGAAGAGGGTTGGTATGTGCCACAGCCCACAGGTTGAAATTGGGCCTCTGGTTACCTTCAATTCAAATGGCTATTTGATGTGTTTTCGTTCTGCATGGTGTTCCTGTATGGGAGGTTGCACTTGTGATGTCTAGTTCAAATGGGATATTGGCTGTGGTAATTTTAAAACTCACCCCACACGAAACAAAATTTTTTTTTTTTGAAGCCACTGCTATTAATTGTGATACCATACAGAACTTAGATTAAGCACATAGCGCCGAAACAAGACTTACCACAAAATGAAAGGAGATTCATGTAATTCTACTTGAGTGTGACTACTGTATCTGGAAAGGGCATAGCATAGGAGTCATGCTTGATGAAAAACAGCCATGAGCGCACGAAGCATGACATCTTTGCTGGTTATCTTGGTCTTTAGTTCACTTGATCATTGTTCATGGTGTTAAGAACTCGTTTCAAGCTAGCAAAGCCTAAAACATATCAGGTGCTTTTTCAAAATAGAAGTGCTGTGATCTTTCCCCCTTTTGGGGACATAAGATCTTGTTGTGTGCTGGGGGTGAGGTGGGGGGAGGGGGTTATGGGCATTCTTTTTGAAAAAAAAAAATAACATTGTGGATGGATCACTATTAGATTGCTCTTTCCTGCACCCAGATTTAATCTATACTGTACTTAGCAACATAATGGATAACAATTAAATAGGGTGGTATATGGACTTTCATTCTTTGGAACCATATATGAAGTATGATTAGCTACACGTTAGACAGAGTGGAGTTTGATATTGTTGCTGGGAATTGGGATAGGTGGTCTGCTGGACTTAGCCTTATATATTGTTGTTCTGTCGTGATGAGTTATTGTATGGGCAGTTTTGCTGTCGCATGCGATATAAGCAATTTCTCTTTGGACTAGTTACTGTTCTGCTGTTGTTTAACTTTTGGGCCTACCATTTTATCTGTGCATTTTCTTCTATATGAATCTTCTACTTTCATCCCTGACAGAATATGTGCTATATGGCTATCTGAGAGGTACTGACAAGTCTGGAGTTATTGGTCCTCTCTCGAAACCAGAAAGCAAGTATTCTTGCCAAGCGCACTGAAATCTCAGGAGTATAAGCAGTGAATCATAACATCCTAGTACAGGTTCAGAGGTTGAGGAAGGGAACTCACAGAAAACCTGAGGTGACATCAAATTCTGTATTTGACCACCAATCACTTTCTTAAGAGGATGGGTGAAAGCATGAACGTCAGCAAGACAAGGCTGTGTGGGAAAATTCTGAAGAAGCTCATGGATCACAAAGGTGGTTGGCTTTTTCATAAACCGGTTGACCCTGTTCTTTATGGGATTCCTGATTACTTTGATGTTATCCGCAATCCAATGGACTTGGGTACTGTTAAGAAGAAACTCACAAACAAGCAATATGTTACTGCCAGTGAGTTTGCAGCAGATGTGAAGCTTACGTTCTCAAATGCAATGAAGTATAATCCTCCAGGGAATGATGTCCATGCAGTTGCCGAGCAGTTGAATAGAATATTTGACTCAGAATGGAGATTGGTGGTAAGAAAATGGAGCAGCGGAAACCCAGTACAAGAGAAGCGACCAATGAAGGCAGTAAAGGCTCAAGCTGCCATGAACACAAAGTCTGTGATCCCTAGAGGGTTGGTCGCACACTCAAATTCATTGACAAAGGAGCCATCAATGAATACAATGTCCTCCAAAGTAGGATAATCACATACCTATCCACTCAATGATTCTTCTTTTTCTGTGACAATATCATTATAATGTGTTGCTGTCTGTGGTTTGCACAGGTAAAAATTAGATTTTTTGTGCGTGGCTCTGAGAATATCTCTCTCAAAGGTTTGAACCAAAGATCTTCTCTCAGTTGTTGATTGTTACCATAGCCTGTCCACTTGAGGATGTTTAATGCTTTTGCTATTATTTGAGCCCTTTCATGCAGTTGGTAACCAAGATTGCCCGTTAGATAATCCACTCACATGCACCAAGGTTTTGTCTTGAGTTCCCTTTTTTCCATTTTGACTTATTGTATTATTCTTATGTTGATCTCCTAGTGTCATCAGTAGCTGAATGATTGTCCATCCTCTAATGCAATATGTTCTATGGTCCTATCTTCAGGACAATGGTAGGGTATCAAGAATACAATCAAATGAGAACAACATTTTGTTGAATGGTATGCTGGTGATTTCTACCTAATTTTATGACGCCATATCATGTCATTGACCTATCAGACTTGCTTGTGATATCAGGAAATGAGTCACCGTCTTGCCATTCTACTTCTCCTCCTGCTTCCTCTGAGCAAGGTAGTAGTTATTATATGTTTGAGCACCCGCTTATATTTTAGTTTCACATTCTTATAGTTATAAGATAAGAGCTAGGAGCTTAAAGCCACTAGTGTCCTTGTATAATTATTTGCTAATGTGGTGCATCTTGTGTTGCCTAGGTGAGGAAGACCTTGAGCCTTTGTCACCAAGTAAAGCCCTCCGTATAGCTATGCTCAAGAAGCGCTTTGCTGGAACAATTGTTAAGGCTCAACAAAATGCGCTTCTGGATCATGTAATATTTCTGAATACATACCGGACATTACATGCTACAGTTACGCTGATCTTTTTTGAGAAGAAATGTCTTACTGGACATTACATGCTACAATAATGCTAATCTTTTTGAGAAGAAATTTTTGCATGTCTTTTGATTGTTGATTTGACTTTTCTAGGGGAAGGAAATAGACCTTGCAAAGTTGCAGTTGGAAAAGGAGAGACTGGAAAAAAGGCAGCAAGAAGGTAGGAACTTGCTCCAATGGATGTATGTATGTCCTTGGTCTGTTTGAATGCCTATGTGAAGTCTGGTCAGTTCAACTATGCCTTAGTACACATGAAGTTCTCTCATTAGTACTGTTCCTTTCTAAAACAACGGGATAGTTGCTTGAATGTTTGTTGGTGTGAAAGCACTGACCCTCACAGAGGTAAGTCCAGGTCACACTCACCAAGAACACACATGAACACAAGACACAATAGTATGGCGGTGCTGCTGGAATGACTGGCAGCTTTTCCTGTGTAAGTTGTTAGATCTACAAAAGCCTGAAAATATCTCCTAGTTAATGCACAAAATAACTACTGTGATATGCCTACTATTGCTATTTCTCTGCTGATAATTAGCTAGCACTGTAATGGTTAAGTCTTCATGGTGCTCCAAGCGTGAGTTTAATAGTGTAGACAGTAGAAGAGGAAGGAGCTTTGTGGTGTGCAGACTGGGCTTGGTACCTTCAGAACCTCTACTGGGTTCTCCTACTCTAGCTCCTTGCTCCGGTTCTAGTTTTGTGTGGCGCGTATGTACTATTTGTTTTAGAAAGGTGTGGTGGGTGTGGTGCTGTATTCTTGGTTACGCTTTCTTCTTAAGTAGAATGAGACATAACTCTCCTGCTTGTCTGAGGAAAAAGAATTAGCTAGCTCTGAAGTCCATCAATGCTAAGACCATTTCGTTTTCCCCAATTTTCTGTGAGGATATTTGAGGCCACAGGCTAGTTTATTGTTCATGGAAGCTATCTTAATATTTGTAGAGTCATTACAAGGAGGTAGCTACTTAAATAAATGATCCTGTGTCATTGGATTTTGAAAAAAAAATTTGTAGAATAGTCATTGGATTTTGAACAAATTGTAGACAATTGTGGTTAAATGCAATAAAGTTGTAGAATGATGCATATATAGGCTAAGAGATGATGTTCCTAAATTCTTAGGGATCTCCAATCTTGACCACTTTCTTGCTAAAATAACAGTTATCTTCTTTAAAGTTACATCTTACCTCTTATTTCGAGTCAGCTGCCATGGTGAAATTGGTAGACACGCTGCTTGTAGAAAGCAGTGCTCATGCGTCTCGGTTCGAGTCCGAGTGGCGGCATTCTCGAAAAAGGATAAAATAGACTATAATGAATTTATTTTGACCCAACTTTCTCTAGCTACTGACTGCTTTCGTCTTAATCAATGTAAGTTTGCATTTGAAGTTTCATAGGTTATTCTAGCATTTCTTTCAATTATTATTGGTTAGCAGCAGGAATTGATTAGGGAGCATGTTGAAATGGTGAGTTAGTGTGGGGAGTTTTTCATTGACTTTTACCAATTATTTATGGGAATTTAACTGCAACTATGCTAGGAGTAATTTGTTTGGCTTTAATTAACAGTGATTTCATGTAGTTGGGAGTTTACCAGTTTGTGAAGGTATTCTAGAACTTCCAAATCTTGAAGTTTTCATTATTCAATTGTGAATGCTAGGAAGTTATATCATGGGTGACATAAATCCCTCGTCAAAATTGTGAGAACCACATCTTGCTGGTTAAGGTTTTTTTGAGTAAATGAGTAGTATTCGCTAAGAATATGTTTGATCCATGTATGGTGTATTAGAAAGTTTGCCCAATCTAGGAGAACCTACATGCATGGTAAATAAGAACCCAAATTGAAGGTAAAGAGAATTGAACCTGGGTGGTGAGGGCAGACACCCACACCTCCACCAATTTATACCTAGATTTCCTTCAGTACTCATATGTAAATTTGAGGAAAGACATGAAGTATTAAGTCTTGGTTTAGGCTTTTGTGTAGTACTCCCTCCGTCCCAAATTGTAAGGGGTTCTAGACTTCTAGGCCTCTACTAGATTCATTCATTCCTCCATGTATATGTATAGGATATGTGTCTAGGTTCATAAACATCTATATGAATATGGACAAATAAAAAAGGAGCTAGAACCCCTTACAATTTGGGACGGAGGTAGCATTTGCTAAGTACACCAGATCAATGTATGTCGTGTGTCCTGGGGGATTCAAGCTTTTCCTTGCCCTGGTATATGTAAAAAATCAAACAAACGAGGAACTACATGCATATAAATTGGGTAATTGGATTGGAACCTGAACCCATATTTTCTCTCCATCCCTACGGCTGTTGACACCCTACGATTTTGTCTCCCAGCGTTCCTCCTACCTTATTGGAATTGCCTCAATCTAGTTGGTAGTTGCTCCCCCCCCCCCTATTGAGCAGCACCTTGCTTGATTGGTGCTGCTGCTACACCCTAGATGCAGTCAGTGGTCTTATACAGCCATTTTTACTGTTCCAAGTAACCACAATTGCTTTATTTTCTATGCAACAAATAGTGCTCCTTGACTTTGGTGAGCCGATAGCTGCCTCTAGTGTTAGATACCTGAATGCTTTCGTGGCCATCAATAGTTACTGCGGTGCCTCTTGGAGGTGGAGCTCCCCGCAAATGACAAACCTTTGCCTATGATGTTGTGCTCCACTATCGCTATCTTTTTACCACTTTAGTGAATAGCATGAACTAAGGACAAGTACAGGGCTGTCTTGGCATGTTATCTTTGGGATGACTTAGCAAACAACCTCTACAATTATTGTCCTTTTAAGTTGTCTTGTAGTAACTCAATAATCCCTCATTTTTTTTGTAGAAAAAGGGATTTGGGGAGTTGCATGGTAATGCTCCTTATGGCTCCAAATTGCTAGATCAACTAAATTTTAGCTTATGAGATTGTTGCTTCATGAAACAACCTCGTTGTATCAACCTCCTCCCTCCAAATCATAAAACATCCTTTGTGGCATTGAGTGCGACAACCTATGAAAAAAACACGTGGTGCACTCCGCAATCCGCACTTTACTTCTTTGGACAATTTACCAGTTCTGCTACAAGCACCACATTGCATGAAGTGCCCTTCTGTTGCATCAGTCGCGTCCCCTCTTAGTAGTGCCTATTGTTGAGGAGTTATGTATGGGCACTTCATTGGCAGTCATGTGGCATAACTTTTCCTGCCTATATTAGTCATGGCACCTTCCCAACTTGTATGTGTTGCCTTCAAGGGGCTTGCCACCTCTACAACTTCAGTGTAGTATGTTTTTCACATTTCATTTTCCTTATTCTTATTCTTGCTACACAGCTCATATATTCTACTCACACCACTGGTCTTCATGATTGTGTTGCCATTTTTTTTACTCTTCATGAACCTATCTCTATGACTCTATCTAGTCTTTACCTATTATTTCTTAAATCTTAACTTCTTTTTTGTCTCTTGTGATGTCTCTGTTCCTAGTAGCCTACTACTACTAAACTCCACATAAGCCTCTTTCAAAAAAAAATGTCCCTTTGTTCCTTTCAGTTCTGTCACACCAGATCGAAGGTTAGCTTCATTGGCATCTCCCAACCTTGCCCTACTGCTATAATTTGAGGTGAAAATGGTCCCATTGCCTTCTACGCCTCAGATGTGAGGGGGTCTGCCTTCATCCACCCGGTAGTATCAATGTACAAAATAGCGCACTATAGAATTTAGCGTCAGGCTTCCAAAAACGCTATTAGCGCGCAATAGCGCGCTATTTTGTGATGCAAAAGTGTTAGCGTGAAGTCTGTAGAAACGCTATAGAGGCGCTATTAGCGCGCTATTTCGTACTATGGGTAGTATAGATTATGTCCTGTTAGGGTTAAGTCTCCCGGCCACACTTGTTGGTGGAGGCGGCGCGGCAACCATAGAATAAGGTCCTCCTGGCCTCCTTCCACCTCGCCATCGCTTGCTCTGGTGCTAGCGGTGTGTCTGGGGTTGGAGCCGACCGGATCTGGAGGTCATGTCGGCTCCCGTACAGGAGTTTCGGCCCCGCTTGACTGGGTCGGCTGTGCTACACGTCGATGCTAGTGGGGAAGCTGCGGGATCTGTGGCGATGACTTTCATGGTCTTGGTGCTTTGTCTTCTGGCGGCGAGTGTGTACCTAGGACTAGGGGAGAGTGGGGCGTGTCCCCAACCGGTGGATCTCTTTGGTTTCTGTTCTGCTTGTGGTGATGGGTTTCTGTTGCGGCTCTTCTGAAAGCCTTAGTGTGTTCCCTCAAAAAAAGCCTTATTGTGATGGCGTTCTCCTATTCTGGCTGATGGTTCCTGCTCGATCTGATATCTTCTGGTGAGTTCTTCAACGATAGAGCTCTGTGAACGTCGGCAGCAACGGTGGTTACAAAGTCCCTAGAGGTCTTTTTTTCTTTTTCTCTAGTTTACAAGGTGGCTGGGGCAGCTGCTCCCCCTATCCTATGCATACGTGCTTGTACTTGTACCAGTATCCGGTTGTTTTCCTTGCATCTTAATATGCACTCGTATTAGGGAAAAAACTTCGAGACTCATAGTTACTTTTTCCTTGCTGAGATCACGTCTATTGATGGTACGACATAGCTCCTTGAATGAAAGCTTGCTACTTCTGATGTTATTGCTGTCTGGGAACCTTGTACTCATTCCCCGTCCCACACATGTTCCTCCCATCACGTGCAAGTAGGTGGGCATGTTTCAATGACACTGTTTCGCCTTGCAAGCTTTTGAGATGAGTTTTTAGTGAGAGTATTTTCATGAATGTGATGAAACTTGTGCCCATTTTGCTCATATGACATTGTATTGATGCCATTGCTCAAGGGTGGTCAGTTTTGCTATTGCAACATGAAGAATGGCAAACCATTTGTAGGTAGGTTAGAGGTGAAAGCAAAAAAAGGAAGTTTAATTAGCCCCCACCAAATATTTAGGTTCGTCTACTGAACCTTTTTTAGGATAAAACGAGGTATTAGTTGATTTGAGATGGTTTCGCTGATGTGGCTTCTGTTTAGGAATGGCAATGGGGCGGGTGAAAGCATCTGCCTGCCCGCCCCTCCCTGAAACCCAAAGATAAGACATGCTTCACCCACCCTTGAAACTCGAAGATAAGACATGCCCCGGCCCCGAAACCCATTGCTAGGTGGAAAGCCACCCTCGCCCCTGAACCCGACATGCCCCCGAAACCCGGTTGGGAACCTGACCCCCGATGACAACTAGGGAGGAGGTGACCTGGCAACAAGGTCTTGGGAATCAGGAGGCCGGGCGGCGGTGGTCGTCGGAGCCGGGAGGAGGCTTGGCGGCCGTGATCGAGGGAGCAGGAGGCTAGTGGCCGCGGTTGCGGGACGGCGGAAGCCGGGAGGAGGCCTCGCGGCTAGCAAGCGGCACGGCAAGGTGGCAGGTGCGGCGGCGAAGCAACATGAGGCGGTGGGGATCGGGGAGCAGGGAGCCAGCCCTGGTGCGTGCGTGTGCGCGCGCGTGCCAGATGTTTCATGGGCTAAAACAGAGGCTGCTTGGTCTTGAATTTCGGATCTCCGTGGGCACCTGCGGGGTTAAAATGAAACCCGCTCCCACCCCACGGGTGGAGAACTGGACCCGTCCCCACCCCCATCGGGTCTAAACCCCGTGGGTCTCAGGTCTAAACCCGTCCCCACTGCCATCCCATCGGGTCTAAAACCCGCGGGTCTCGGATCCAAACCTGCCCCACTGCATTCCTACTTCCCTTGGAGTATAAAACTGGGTATCGGTCGCCTACGAAGTACTCCCTCTATCCCGAACTGTTAAGGGGTTCAATATGTGTCTAGAACTCTATTCATCAACATCCATAAGAATAATAGCGGATATGTCTAGAATATTAGGCAGCTAGAACCCTTACAATTTGGGATGGAGGGAGTATTCAATACCATCTAAATAAACCCCAAAGGCTAGTTTTGGAGGCAGTTTCCCTGACATTGCCGCATTATGTGGCTAACACTTGTGCAATGATGACTTACCATTCATATATTCTCTCTCCTGCCCTTGCTAGGGCCCAAATGTCACCTCTTTCTCTCCAAGGTGAGGCTGAGGCCAATGCTATGCATGTCATCCACAAGTGAGATTTTGTATCTTCCTCGTGATTAGGAAGGTCTTCGATCCGCTTGCAAATCTGCTTGTGTGGGGCTGGCATGCCTACTTTTTCCTTCCCCTTGTAGCGCTTTAGCATCAACTCCATGGCAGAAGATGGTGAGTTCCAAATGCGAGCCGAGCCCTCACCTCCACCTGTGATTAGGAAGGTCTTCAATCCAAGCTTGTGAATCCCCTTGTATAAGGTTCAAGTTGAATATGGTTATCAATACCTTCCCCCGCCACACCAAAAAAAAAAAAGCGCGCGCATACACCTCTTCTGCCTTGAAGTTTTCCCTCGAACAATACGAGCCACCGCCAAACTGATTCAATTAAAATCAAGATCACCATGTGAAACAAATTTGAGGAGTTCGTACCAGATTCTTGTCATTTCTTGCCTACAGTATTTCCATTTTGGATGAGATTTTCCACGCCAGGATTAATTGCATAATCGAACTAAGGCCAAACAAATTGGCGTTTCTTACCTAAATTTCAATTGATAGTCGATGGGATGCGTGAGGCCAGGGAATCTCATGTGTACCCCTTAACCATTTTGGGTGAGGTGTACAACACCATGATTGTGTGCAACCGAACTGAGGCCTGACAAATTGGAGTTTCTTGCTCAACCTGGGCCTTTCCTTGCATTATTGGAGTGCAGAGTGCTTCTGGTTTCTTTCTTTCTTTCCTCTTCCTCTCTTGCACTACAGGCCCGCATATCAATTCCCTGTCCTCTCTTCATTCTTCCTCTTGCCTGTACTGTTGCATCGTACTACTTGTCAGCGAGGCCTTGTGTGCGCATGGCTCCTGAGCACCTCTTCCACAGCCATGCATGCTGCTGATCATGCTCATGCAGCAACTATTGGCAGCACAATGCCACTCTTCCTCAGCAGAATGCATTGGCCGGTGAAACAACTACATCATCTTGACAAATCCATTTGCAGCAGGATGTAGAATCATGTTCGTGAATTTTCTTCTGACCAAACAAGCTCGCCATTCAATGTAGCAAGGAAATTTTAGCACATGATTGTTGTCCAAATCTGGAAGTGTTGCCCATTATACCACTTGTACATATGTTATGCTTGCAGTTGCTGGCATACGGCTCCTTGTCTCGTGCGACAGCTTGCAGACTTGTTGCTGCCTAAAGTGCCTCCCTTGGTCTCTACCTATCATGTCAGTCGTTCACACTCTTCCTCGCAAAAAGCTGCCTGCTGGCTGTTTGCCACGCTGCCAGATTTAGAACTTCACCTACACACTGACCCGCTCAATATCGAAAGGTATCCTTGAGCACTATTTGTCTTTCCAGCTCAATATTCTACCTCCACATCAGCAAATGAGCCAACGTCAAGGGATAAATAAAGTCTGAAAGCTTACGACTCAATGCTGGCAAGCAAACTTCGCCAGAGGCCAGAGCGGAAAAAGGCTCCAGTGAACTCCTGACTTTT
The DNA here is from genome assembly GCA_030272315.1 of Paspalum vaginatum. Taxonomy (NCBI): domain Eukaryota; kingdom Viridiplantae; phylum Streptophyta; class Magnoliopsida; order Poales; family Poaceae; genus Paspalum; species Paspalum vaginatum. The sequence goes on along the minus strand of CM059013.1, from coordinate 6,661,918 downwards.
AAAATGAATTCGAACGATTTTCCATGTGGATTATTGTTCATGCGCTGACTCAGCTCTTGCCAAATGTTACCATTGAATTTAACATGAATTGTGATCCTTAAACGTATTAGCTCACATCATATTTGGCGTTGATGGTTCTTACTACATGAATTTGCATCTAGATCAGCATGTTTTTACCTTCAGTATGCCTTCAGAGCTCCAGCTAGTCGATTTCTTCACGAAGTCCTAGGCTAGAGCAAACATTGCTTGTATCTTTCTAAACTCATTGTTGCAGTTCCACATTTCCACTGCGTTCTGAGGCGTGTATTTGTGTATTTTAGATGCATGCATAGAAGCATTTCCGTCTTTTCTCACCCCTGTATGTTTTATTTATTTCAGGATTTGCCTACCGGCCTTATGTTATGCTAGCTAGTAGCTACTTACCTAACAATTTTGGCAGGGTGAATGCTGACCTTACGTGGCTTTGTTTTCAAATTTCTTCCATGATACAGAGAAGGCAAGAATTGAGGCTCAGGTAAAGGCTGCTGAAGCTGCTGCACAATTAAAGCTAGAGGAAGAGATGAGGATGAAGCGTGAGCAGGAAAGAAAAGCTGCACGACTGGCACTGCATATGGTACTTCCTGCTCACCATTTCCTTACTAGAAAATTTCTAGCACTCTGTTTATTCAAGTTGTACACCTCATGTAGATGAAGAAGACCGTTGATATTGACAATAGCGACTTTCTGAAGGACCTGGAGAACTTGTGCCAAAAGTGGCAATTGAACCCTCCAAGCAAACTAATTGTAGATTTTGTCCATGGGATTGAGTTGCCACAGGGCCTAGGGAGCCCGCTGGAGGCACTTGGCCTATTCATGAAGAAAGATCTTGAGGAAGAGGTCGAATATGAAATGGACAGTGTGTCAACCTCCCTGAATGCCGATGTTGAGGAGGGAGAGATCAGCTGCTGTCAATAGTGTACCTCTATCCAGACCGCGACCTGAGATTATAAGATTGTGTGCGCGCGCGCGCCGCTGTGTAATGTAATCTATTCTGCAACTATGGAACCTCGTAAGCGCAATATAAAAAGTGCGTTCATGTGGTCTACTCTGCCATCTAACCTAGTTGCCTCAGAAAATCTCTGACGTGTGCTGGAGTAGAATAATTTGGGCATTACTGCCAGTTTTGTGGTTGTCATGTACCAAATCAATATTCAGACTGAGCTCCTGACTAGACCGTCTCTAAAAAGATGAAAAAAAAAAAGAATAATGAAATATCAGTGTATATTGTAGTTAGAATGTGTGGAATGTTAGTGTATTGTAGTTATGTGGTGTGAGATGTTGGACTAATATTTGTCATTTGCATCGCTTCTTTCAAGTGCTGCACCTTTCTGAAGTTGCCCCAGCGAAATATTGTTTATGATGAAAGGCAATAGGCAATTGACGAAGATTTTCTGTTGTTTTATACATTTTTATGCCAATATGCCCTAAATCCGCAGCGCGAATTCTCTGGAATTTCACCGTAAACATCTATTTGTTCGAATTTGCAGGTGTTGGGAATGCAAGTGCTGGCACGTATACATTATTTATTAACCGGCACCAAAGGATCATATCAGTGGCTGTAGTTTAGTGGTGAGAATTCCACGTTGTGGCCGTGGAGACCTGGGCTCGAATCCCAGCAGCCACATGTTTCTCCTTTTTTATATAACTTTTCACTCCATTTTGACGAATTTTAAAGCATCCTGTATTTAGCGCGCACAGATCAAATAAGCTTTTTTTAATAGCTTTTTTACTCCACCGGAGGTTACTACTTCATTTGGGGCTTTGACGATCTTTAAAGCACCCTATATTTAGGCGCACAGATCAAATAGGCGGGTAAACATACACTAGGAGCTGTCTGCTAAAACCAATTGATGCAAAATCTAAGTGCGGTACTCTTTTTTCTCCTTTCTCCTCGATGCCGTATACATCTGTATTTTACATGCTGCATGGTTAAGGGTACGTTTCCATGAATCAGCAGGTCTATTTTACAAGCTCTCTCAACCTAGCAACAAAATCATCACAGTACATGTTAAAGTTCCATCTACAAACCCATCTTCCTGGGCCTCAGATACGTCGCGCCCTTCTTCAGGCCCGGCATAGCAACCTGCTGCTGCTGCTTAGCTCTCTTCTGCCGCTCCTTCTCCTTCTCGAGACGCGCCTCCTCAGCTTGCTCCTGCCTCAGCTTCTCCATCTCCTCCTCCATCGCTGTCTTCTCTTCCTTCTGCCTTTTCTTGTGGTCCAGAAGGGAGGTGTCCGTCTCCTTCACTGAGAAGAACATGGGCCCCATCTCTGCTAGCCACTGTGGATCGACCGCAGTGACACATTGCATGTACTCCTTGGTGGTCAGGACAAGCTCGTGGTAGACAACATAGTCAGGAGTGTAGCCAAGGCCATATAGTGCACTGCTGGGGTGCAGGTGGCAAGGCATCCCATTCCGGCAGTTGACGTACTCCCCGACACCCTTCAACCGGGCAGAGTTGTGGAAGTACGCAGAGCAGATGGCTTTCCTCACCACGTCCCACTCCATATGGCAGGATGTCAGGGGAATCTTCAGGGTTTTCAGTATGTCCAGAAGCTGAGATCTCACTTCCCGAGCTTTGCGGAGGCCCTTGACATGGAGGAAGTGGTCATTACACCAGTCACCTCGATACTGATTAGACTTCCACTGAAGATACACATTGAGGAGTGTTAGGTGGTCAGACTCCGGGACAAAAAACTTCTCCCTTGCCGCATCACTCTCCTCTGCTCGATCTTTTGGCCGGAAGAAGACTGAAGGCACCGATAGCATGGATACAATGGTCAGCACCTCGTCAAGGCAGCCTAGCTGCTCCCCCATGAGAAGCATCTTTGCCAGAGTTGGGTCCAACGGGAACTCTACCATCTTCCAGCCAATTTCTGTAAGGCCACCAACATTGTTCAGTGCACCTAACACCCAGAGTTGGTACATCGAGTTGAGGATATTCTCCTGGGGTGGCGGGTCCATGAAGTCAAAGTCAAGCAAGTTTTCAACTCTGAGTGATTTCAGTAAGAGCACCACATTCCCCAGGTTGGTCCTTTGGATCTCTGGCACAGGGTTAGGGAGCATCTCGTTCTGGTAGGCTGATTCTGTGAACAGCCTGTAGCATGTGCCAGGGCCAGTTCTTCCTGCTCGACCTGCACGCTGGTCCGCAGCTGCCCGACTGACGGGGAAAACCTGAAGGGCATCCATACCCATCCGTGGGTTGTACACTTTCATCTTCCCATACCCAGTATCAATGACATAGAAGATACCATCAACTGTCAATGAGGTCTCAGCAATATTGGTAGCAACAATACATTTGCGAGCGCCCTCTTCAGCCTTCTGAAAAATCTTGGCTTGCAAGTCAGCAGGCAACTGCGAGTAGATGGGCAGAATCTCCAGCTTGGGCACAGTCTTGGTGGATGACGATATCAACTGTTCCATGCGTTCAGCAAGGGCATAGCAGGTAGCCTCGATTTCTTCCTGCCCAGTCATGAAGATTAGGATATCACCAGGGCCACTGGTGATATGAATAGTCATCGCTTGCTTCACTGCTGCTTCCACATAGTCCTCACATGGTGTTTTGCTGAACATAATGTTAACTGGGAATGTCCGGCCTGGAATATGGAATACAGGCACACTGCAAACAAAGAAAACAATTAAATGCTTACAGAGCTATGTGCATAGATTTTGCATGGAATCAAGGTACCTATCAGGTTATCTTACCCCCCAAAGAATTTGGAGAACTTGTCTGCATTTAGGGTTGCAGATGTGACGATTAGTTTAAAATCCCGTCTACGTGCAACAACCTTCTTCAGTATACCAAACAACACATCAGTGTTGAGTGATCTCTCATGTGCTTCATCCATGACGATAACACTGCAAAAGAATGGAGAGAGAAATTTATTATGGAAAGCCATAGACCATCTGAGGTGTAACATCCCAAACTCATCAGTACTGAGAAAGGAACAGGCAAAGTAATCAGCATACCGATATTTATCAAGGTCAGCGTCTTTCAAGGTTTCACGGAGAAGCACTCCATCTGTCATATACTGCAAATGGACCCAGAAATAACATTATTATTGTCAGGAAGACAAGAATCCCATACTGAGCAACTAAGACTTAACGGAAGTTAATTAAATTTCACAATGTAAATCTAGCTCAAATTTCAGGAAACTGGTCAGATGTTCACAAACAATAGTGTTCTACAAGATCTGTGTTAGTTGGGTTATAGACAATAACCCATCCTATAAGGCTATAATTGAGAGGAAATGCATGCAATCTACACCTATGTGACTAAATAAAGAATAGTAAACTTGATACTAGAAGGATGAAGGTCTAAAGGTGCTTGAACTTTAGCCTGTAAACACAGAACTCACAGGTACTTTACCTTTATTATAGTGTTTGGGCCAGTGACATCCTCAAACCGTATGGCATATCCGACTTTGTCTCCCAGGTCAGTCTCCATTTCCTCACTGACGCGCTTAGCAACACTCATGGCAGCCACACGCCTTGGCTGTGTACAACCAACAACTCCCGTCGTAGTATATCCATCCTCATGCAGATACTGAGTCAGTTGAGTAGTCTTCCCAGAACCAGTTTCACCAACGACCACAACTACTTGATTTTCACGCACAACCTGTAAAAGCAGATAAGACAAGGTTATTACCAAATTGGCTGCCGCGATCATTTGGAACTAGAATGTTTAGCTTAGCACGATGTATACACCAGGAATTCCAAAGGACATTCAATTAATTATCAGAGTGGTCTAAATGAAAGGACAGCGATATGTATCATGTGCTTTCTCCTCATGTCCTTGCATAGGTGCTTCTTCATTCATCAAAGCCATAGCCCAAAGTCCCAGTCCTTTTTTGGATGTTTGAAAATTAAAATATAGATATAGATATAGAGATGCTAAATTACATGGAGATGGAGAAAAGTAAGATAAAACAGCGACATAACTAAAAAACTTGTACTCCCTCCATTCTTTTTTATTTGATGTGGTTGACTTTTTAAAAAAAAAACTTTAATGATTCATCTTATTCAAGAAATTTGATTCTTTATCATTTATTTTGTTGTTACTTGGTTTATCATTAGGTGTACTTTGAGTATGACTTGAGTTTTCTTATGTTTGCATAAATTTTTTGAATAAGACGGAAGATTATAGTTTTGAAAAAAAAGTCAACCGCGTCAAATAAAAAAGGATGAAGGGAGTAATAAATTTACAAGCCCAAGTACCAACCTGTAGCAGATCATCCCGGACAGTAAATATGGGAAGATATTGTCTTTGTTGAGCAAGAGATTTTGATTTTGCAAAATCACTGACAGCTTCTGCTTTCTCCTTCAAATGCTGCGAAAACTTTGCTTCTTCTTTAAAATCAATCTCACCTTGGTCACCAACAACAGCAGTATCTGCATCAACCTGATTTTTTGAAGGTAAGCACAAAGTAAGGACAAGGAACTGTCCTTCTCGAAACACAGATACATGTGGAAATAAGCTACCTGTTCAGCCGTTTTTTCAACACCCAAGATATTTCCAAGCTTAGATCCAGCAAGCTCCCAAAATCGCTGCCTTGATTTATTCATGCTCTGTTTTTCACGAATTTCCCTAACCAGAGCAGAACCTTTGCGTGCAATGATAGCCATATCAGATGTTGGATCCTTCAGTGGCATTACAGGTTCTGCTTGTTTTGTGAATACAACTCGTCCATCCAGGAAGGGAGGCTTTGTGTCTGCCAAAAATTAAGCCATTGACTCGTCAAATTCAACTGCATCAAATAACTGTACATGGCAGAAAGCCTTGTAAACAAACAAACAAATAATATGGCCACACACATTATATTATCATAAAAAACTAATGTAGTAATGTTCTGTGTTATTATAAATAATGATAAAAGAAATATAGAGGGTCCCTCCAGATTAAGACGAAGTATAAGCTTCAGGTTGACATAGGAATAACTGAAACATGCGTAGTGAAAACGCGTGGCCTATCTGTCTCATACATGTTAACACAGCAGCATCACATTGCTCTTGAGTTATCCAACATTTACTATGGCATACTGAGTGTCCGGTAGAAAAATAAAACTGCAAGCGCAAATAGGAGGTCATGACAGGCAAAAGGAACATACCATGCACAAGAAGTATTACTTTCCGCTCATCTTCATCATCAAACTCAGTTTGCACTTCTGTTCCTTTAACGGCTCCAGATCTCAACAATTGCCTATCCTCCCACTGAGCATTATCAGCAGTCATCTGTGACAACTTCTTGCTCTGAGCAAGAGTCATCAGACTACCATCTCTACGAGTCTGCATCCAAGAGAAATATATGTCAGAACCAGAGTACAGGTGCACTACAATATTTGCTGGAAGATAATTTAAATATCGGAAAAGTCTTGAATTAGCAGCTTGATATATTGACAAGAAGTTACATGAAATTATAAATCATACAAAAAGAATAATTCAGTTTCCATTGTGATGGACTGATGGTGCACTTTACATGCTATACAAAATGTGAAGCCAAAGTTCATGGCAATATGAGCAGACCCAGCTCTAGCTGGAAGCACATCATTATTTTTTAACGATTTATCATCGGTGCTCACAGATTCATAGTTCTATGTGCTCACGATGTTACAATAATAAGTTTGACTTGCAAAGATTAAAGAATAAGGACTATGAAAACTATGACGAAGTTTTGGGCTTGGTTTATGCAAAGGTAAACAAATAAGGAACTTACCAGTTTCTTCGGCATCTCTGCTTCCTTCTTTTTGTAGGAACTATCATCTCCAAGATACATAGAATTATCACCGTCGAACATGGTTGTGTGTTCTTCAGCAGTCATACCTGAAGAGTTTGTAAACTTTAGGAGTGGTTAACTGTATTCGCCTATTTGGTGTTCGGTGACTAAAGAGTGTCAAGTCAATATATTCATTTTCCGTTACTAGAACACTGCAGAAAACACGCTAAGGTACAAGAACGTGCGATTCAATACTAAATAATGGTAAAACATGTTCACAGTAGTAGTGAATATAAAAAAATAACTTTGTCAATTTAGCAGTTGGCATTGCTATCTTTTAGCTCTTTAGTTGATACAAACAAAGGAAGCAAATATTGCAATATGCAGGAACAGAAAGGTTTTGTTTATGTGTTTGTGATGCCAACAAAGACCAGAAAAACACCATCAATATTGCTATTCTGTAAATTAAAAAAAATACTAAAGGAAGTTTATAAGGAAAATTACCATGCACGGTCAGCATTGTAATCCATCTCTTGCATCATTTCCTCAGTTATTTCATAGTTCCTATCAGGATTTGAGGGGCTTCTATCAGCATCCATGACCTGGGATAACAAGATAGCAGTTATAGACGTGTCGCTTATGATAAAAATGTTGAGGAAATAAAAAGATAAACTTTTTATGAGTCTAAAATCCATAAGGCAAACTAAAGAATCATGGCATTCAAATATCATCATTCACCAGGTTGCTATCACTAAGTTAAATTTGGACTTGGGCACGATACAAATTCAGTGTTGATTGACTATAGCTAGAAACAAAGATTGATTCCTAAGATGAGGACAGGTAAACCTAATTACCTAAAAGACATACAATTGAATATGCCTAATGAATGACATAGGAGTCATGAATGCACAGTTATATTGAAGCATAAATCAACCGTGAGACATTTCAAAGTAACCATCGGCCATTGTTTAAACACGATAAAAAGGTCAATGAAAAAAGTGCAGATCTGAACAAAAGCTAGTTGTTGATTAAATTGTACTCCCTTATCCAAAAATGTATTTTTCCCTAAGTCAAATTTCTCCAAATTTGACCAATGATGCCACAAAATGCGCTATGAAGGCGTATCTCGTGTCAGATTTAATGAGACTAATTTGATGTTGTAAATGTTGGTGTATTTTCCTATAGACTTAGTTAAAGTGCATAAGCGATAAAGTCAGATTTAAGAAAAGGTTGAAAGGACCAATATTTTGGAACAGAAGGGGTAGAGACTAGAGATACAATTCAAACTCACATTTGATAGCATAAATATAAGTATGATGCAGAAAAATGAATTCTAACTTACATTAGAACTAGGTGTCGACGAAAAGGTAAGCTGGTGCGATCTTCCGCTGGAATGTGAATAAGAAGACCCTTTTGAGGAGCCAGAAGCGCGTATGGGGGCGGGTGAAGGGGATACATTATCCCACGGGGATGCTGGATGGTTAGAACATAGAGGGAATGATTAGATTAGAGATTTAGTTGGGTAGATAGTGAGACATCAAGAGAATATAATTACTTTACAGAAACAAAGCATACTGAAAGTTCAGGCCTAACATATTTTACCTGTGGAACGTGGTGTACTTCCACCTAACCAAGGAGACACCAAGCGAGCGTCCGGGGATGCAGCAGCGAGCATAGGAGACCGTGTTGGATGGTGCCTTCGGGAGCCAGGTCGATTATCACGATAATCTCGACGAGGTGTATCTTCCCATTCCCAGCGCCCATCGTCCCAATCAGATCTTGCTAATATTTGCAATACTCTTGTCAGTAAAGCGTCAAGCCAATGGTTTGAGTTAAAAAGAATGCCAACCAAAAAAGTACCAGGTGTTCGTGAGCTTCTCGAGCTATGCTCATGTCGACTTCTCTTGTTGGTAGAGTCAATGTGTGTAGACCTCTCACGTTCATCACGCCTAGTATGGGATTCTCGATCATCATGGTATCTTCGCCTTCCACTGCTACTATAACCAACGCATGCAGATCTCTCACGATCACGATGTTTATCATGGGATCCTCTATCATCATAGTAATCATAACTACGAGGAGTGCCATGCGAACGGGAACCTTGAGAGCTTCTAGAGGTGTGGGTCTGTAAATCAACAGGCATAGATGTCAACTTGTTAGTAAGGTCAAGATAAAATTAATACAGTTATTGATGTAATTTCCAAAACATGTTGAGACTGTATATTGACAGTGTCAATATAATACTGACCTCTTGCCCGGTGGAGCTCATCCCGATGGCTGGGTGTTGGGACCCTTTCGACCTCATCAGCGACTGTTGGTTCCAAAACAAAGAGAGATTTAGTTACAACATTAGAGTGCAAATGGATAATCGTAAAAACCATAGCACTATAAGAGGGTGTGAATATATTAGCTAATTTATGTATTTTGTTCAAAGAAAATGCCACACCGTTCAAAGATGATCTATCATCAGAACCGCTCCCCCGATAGCGTCGTGAAGAATTACTGCGACCTGCTGTGGACAAGGTCGCATCATTCTCGGTAGGTCCTGGCTTCTCATCTTCGTCAATGGAACTAGCTGCAACGGCTACTTTGGGAGGGGGTTGCTTAAACACATTGACACCTCCTGATGCCCGCTTCTTATCAGCAAGGGTGTCAAGACCTGCCAAAGAACAGACCAAGAGTCAGTTAACAGAAACTCTATGTGAGAGATGAACAGTAATCATTAATCAGTTCACAAGCCTGGTGTGTATTCATCAGGGTAAAGCAAATAAGCACCAAATTAATACCTAGGACGGACTTCCCAGTGGGGGGCCGATACATGACCCGCTGCTTATTTGGCAGAATCAGCCCGTGTGACGTGTCGTCCTCTGGCCCCAGCGTGGTCATCGTGGCGTCGAGATCGACCTCCCCATTCCCCTCCATGGTGACGCCGGGAGCGTAGAGTAGCTTCGGGATCGGCACAGGGGCGGTGGGTGGGCAGAACCACAGGTCCAGATCAACGACGCTTGCTGTCGGACGGAAGAAGACAAGGGGATTAGGATTAGGGTTTCGGGGTTGGGCGTTGGCGTGCCGGGGGAAGGAGGAGGTGCCGACCCTAAGGGGATGGCCAGGGGCGGTTGCGGGCGGCGGGCTGGAGGCGAGAGTGGCGGTGGAGCGCCGGTGGGATGGTCGAGGGTGGGGCGGCGGGGCCGCGGGCGGGAGGTGAGGTGGGATGGGAAGGCGGCACGGTGGAGGTTCAAACGCCGGGCAGAGGCGCAGCAGAGCATACCGCGTGAGCGGCTATGGCGACGAGACTCACGAGAGAGGCCGCGCGAGTCGTCTGGGGCTGCCGACATGGTTCTAAATCGTGTATCAGTAAATCGGTAATCTTAGGACAAATTTTGCTAAAAAAACATAAAGAAATATGTGACGAAACTTTTTAAAGGTGGTGTCAACTGAAAGATTTTCATGATGCTCCACAAGCCCAAATACAATACAATCACTTCGATGTTACTCACTCCGTCTTTGACATTAAAAATTACAATTATCATTTATTTTTATTGTAGATTTAGTTTAACATATAATATATTTTAACTATGAATTGATTTTTTTTTACATTTTGGCAAATATTTTGAATAAAACGAGCGGTCAAACTTAGTGAAAAAAATCAAATGATCTCTAAATTGAGATTTACGGCAAAGGAGTGAGTGAGATCGTTGTTCGATAAGCCCACACGAAATTAGCATCCAACATGAAACAAAAAATATTACTTTCAGGGTTGATAGACAAAAGAAGGCTATGAAATATGTTGAAGAACCAAGGTCAAGTGAAAATTGAACAAGGATTGGTGAGAAGGGATTGGACTCTAACTCCATAAGATGATTCGCCCAAGGTAGGATGACAAAACAAGTTGTGATGGCTATGGGCATCTCTTCTAAGATTGCTGCCATCCTAACATGAGGAAACGAGCTCCAAGAAGGGCACGATGAAGGATGAGAGTAACGATGAGAATAAAAGACCCAAAAAAAAAGCACGCCAACAATAAGACAAAATGGCATTAAAAAAGTTCTTCTCCAAGAAGAAAAAAGGTGCAATTTATAAGGTCTTGCTGACAAATGAACCTTTAACGAGTCAAAAGTCGAAGTAGTGATGAGAACATCGTTGGCTTGCTATCTCTGCTGGGGAGCCTTCACATTCTCCAATACCCATGTGGTTCATGGCTAAAGGTAGCAATGATGTGAGCAATGAGGAAGGCGATGAAAGTCCCTAAATAGGGGTTGGGCATCATGTCTACCTTCCCCTACAAGCCTCTGATAGCCATCGTATTGTGTGGATTGAGGATGCTAGATTGAGTGGTGATGGTCGACCATTGACGTTAATAGTCATTGAGTGAGTGGACCCTTAGAACCTAGACACGAGGTGCTTGGTTCATTTCATTTTCACTCTAGGGATCCAATGTCTCGCAATTGTTCTTTGAGCGTGTTCGGTTGTGCATTTCCGGTGGCAGAGTCCAACGCAAATAGAAACTAGAACCTTCGGGGCGCTCAATGCGGAGAATCGGACGGAGCAAAACTACAGAAGACACTGCGAGGAAGCATTTGCGTTGAACTCCGGCATCGAAAATGCGCAACTGAACACTGCCTTTTTGTGTTTCATTGCATGTATGTGTATTGGTGCGATGACATGCTGGAAAAGTAAGGTAGGGCGACCTAGGACGCTGAAGATGCAAAATTGCTTTACTATTCCTTTTTTCTAACTTAAAAAGAAGAGAAAAATTGCGATGAATTTCAAACAAGAACTTGTTCTTAGATAATTTCATTGGAAGATGCTTCTCTAGGGTGACTTGGCCTTGAGGATGCTTCTTTTCATTTTTGCTCTACTTTACTCATCATGTCTAAATATTCATGTGGAACTCATGAAACTTATTACCGAATACAAACCTGATTAAAAGTTGGCCCATTTTCCTTGTGCGTGCACACAAAGAAATGATGACGGTTGAAATGAGTTCTAGCGACTACCGACACCTACCTCTTGTTGCTAGCACTGCCCCACCGCCTCACCATCTCACCCCCCCACGTCACCAAAATTTCTTTTGCATTTACTAGTTTGTTCTCCATGGAAAATGTGTCTTTAGGAAAATAAAATAATCAATGCAATGCGGCGGTGACAGATAGTATCCAAGTCTAAGGGCTACATTTTGCGGGAGCAAATATAGGATTGGGGGTGTTGTTGGGTCCAGCCCATAAAATACCTTATGTTCATGGTAACACAAAAAATGTATGATGGCTATAGACTAGCCAAGATAACTTAATCAAAATCGTTTTAATACGTTCCACCAGCCTCGGCGCATTTATTTTAGGGCATGTTTGAAAGCGTCGTTTTAGAAATACCATTTGTTTCGTGGATGTGTTGACACAAATACCATGTTGTTGTCTAACTCCATTTAAACCATGGTATTCCTTGAAATGCTGACTACTTGAATGCACGTCGCAAGCTATGATATTCGAGTGGGAATAAATAAGATGCTAGTTAAAAACCACAATCACCGTTGAGTTTAGATGAGTTTTTAAATACTCCAAAAATACAATCGTATATAGCAAAACACAGTTTCTTAAACAAAGTTTCCTAAAGAGCATAAATTACATGGTATTCTTGTATAACATGGTATTAACGGTGGGTATAAACTAAAAAAAAGAAGTCGAACGCAAAATATCTGAAGCCAATTACAATTTAGGCTAGCAAATTGGAAAAACAAGAACAATTCAAAAAAAAATTAGGGAACTAGCCATGGTAAATGGTAATTGAACAATACAAATAACCAAAATTCATAAAAAAAAAGCCACACTTAGACCCCTCCCCACGTCTTTGTGTTATCAGACCATGTTGTTATTGATTTGTGGTGTAAATGTGTTTGATTTATGTTTCATGTGGTGATTTTTTTAGTATGCAACTATTCAATTTGCTATTTTGTATTTTATTTGTGGTTGTTGAGATATAAGCTGTTAGAGTGAGACACGAAGTTTGTTAACTAGGCATTGAATGAAAAACTAATACCTAAACCTAGATTTTCGGAACCACTGGTTTGCATTTGTTCTATAGCACTGGAGTATCCATTTTGCAAAACTTGAATTACAAAAAGATACAAAATACTCGATTTGACTATTTTAAGTAACCTAAATGCCCTTAATTGTATTTCATAGGAACTAAGCAGGCCTACCTCCATCTCTAGACATGTGGCTTGATTCATGAATCGATAGGGTGCTTCTTGCATATGTTTATCAACCCTTTGTGCCTTTCGATCGACCTACCTCCTAGTTTTAGGACCCGTTTGAAATACATAAATTTTATAGAAATCATACAGTAATTTTGCAGAAAATATTTTAAAACACAAAAATCAGAGAAAAAAAAATCCCACGCTGCAAAAAGAAAATCTCCAAAAAAAAAAGCGGCGAATCGGTACCATTTCATCCTTCTTCTTTTTTGAACCGTAATTTCATCCTTCCTTCTGTGAACTCTTGAACTTCTGAAGCACGTTTCGGATCCAGCCTCAAGCCCTCAACACGCCATCGCCATCGGTAGGGTTCCGGCGATTCACCATGGCCGGCCGCCACCGCAACCTTGTGCCTCCCTCCTACCCCCACGCGGGCGGCGGCGGCAACTACCCGCCTCCTTCGCTCCATCACCCGCACCATCCCCACCTCCCTCCCCACCACCACCTCGACGACTACCGCGAGCCGCCGCGCCTCCCCCCACGGCACCACCTCGACGACTTCCGCGACCCGCCCCGCCTGCCGCCCGGCCACCCCGACAGCTTCCGCGAGCATCAGCATCTCCGCCATTTCGCTGGCCACGGCCACGGCCACGTCGGCGGCGGCGGGCCCTTGCCGCCTCAGCCGCACGTCGTGGCGGCGCTGGAGGAGCGTCTCGGCGTGGAGATCGATGAGGCTCACGCGCTGCTCGCGCAGAACCAGCGGCTGGCCGCGACGCACGTGGCGCTCGTGCAGGAGGTCGCCGCCGCGCGGCACGAGCTCGGCCGCACCGCGCACGCGCTCGCCTCCGCTCAGGAGGAGGGCGACCTACGTCTTCGCGAGGTGCGGATGCTCTCCCCCACGAACTTCAGCGTGCTCGATGTATCTTCTGTTCTATGCAATTGCAAATTGGGTGCAAACACGGAATACTTATCTGGGAACCCATGAATTGAAGCTATGCAGACTGCAGAGCCCTGGAGGCTCGCTCTATTTTGTTTTGTTTGGTGTCCACAGACCTAAATTTCTCCCAGACTTGCAACTTAAATCTAAACTTGCCCACGAAATGTATATTTTGTGTTGCAGGGGTTCTAAGGGACTGCCATGACTTTAAACTTGTAATGCCATTAATCAGTTTTATGTTCTGTTTGGGTTTCTGAAACTCCTGCTGCACTATATCTAGAAGCCACAACCTTTTAATGACAGATTTGTGCATGACATCCATGGTTCTTGAGGCGTTGCCTAGGCGTCCGGGCGGGAAAAAAAGCTGGGCGTCTGCCGTCGCCTTACTAAAATCAGTGAGAAATAGCCAAACAGATGAGGGAGGAAGGGAGAAAGAGAGGAAGGAGAACAAGAGGTGAACAGAAGACCAAGAAGCAGTGGTGTCCCCGTCTCTGGCAGCTCCGATGGCCGCAGACTTCCCTCTGGTCAGCTCCGGTGACCGTGATCTGGAAGAGAAGAGGGAGGCCAAGAGGATTAGAGGAAGCTCCGGTGGGCAGGCAATGGCTCATCTGGAGAGAGGGGGGAGGGAGAGGGAGAGAGAGAGGGGGAGGGAGGGAGAGGGAGAGGGAGAGGGAGAGGGAGGAACCGGGGAGGCCTCAGGGCTCGGGAGGGATGGCATGCGACACGCGAGGGCGGAGGGGAGCGGTGTCGGCGGCGCCTGCCGAAGGCCGAAGGGGAGCAGGAGATGTAGGTTATGGGAGGGGCGGGTGGGCTTTGTAGGTGGGCTGGGACAGGCCTTCTTGCTTCCCCTTTGTCCTCTGTTTTTCCTTTTCTCCTTTCCCCTTCTTTTTTTCCTTTTCTTCATCCATCATTCTACCATTTTCTTGATTCACATGTTGATAAGGCGTTGCCTTACCTTGCCTTGCCGTCGCCTAGGTGTCCAGAAGGTGGTGGAACGCTGCACCTCGCCTTACCACTTTAATAACCGTGATGACATCCTCGGTCACCAAAATCACACAAGGATCAAAACTCGCAATCTTGCATGCGTGCCCATTTTTTTTTTCTGGCCTGTATAGGAACAACGGGTAGAAAATATGGAAGGGGGTGTACAAGTTTCACCCGGACACGTGTCATAGTTTTCTTGCTGGCAAACACCATGCACCTATGTCTGATTCCAACATCTGTGCTGATTTCAAGTGGTGTTCGGTGTGCCCCCAAACAAATCTGCAGAATTGGACACCTGCACCTGAATTAGACATTGACAACCTTACCTGATTACCTGTTTCCATGTAAAACTAGATATATAATTGAAAAAAAAAAAACGGAAGTTTGCCTTATAGTCCAATAGGTTTTGGTTGCCTAAGTGGGTTTGGTAACTGCCAAGGGAAAGGAGGGAGCTAGGCTGTGCTTATGCACTAGACAGGAGGGCTGCCTAGTGCCTTGGCAGGCCATACGTCGGCCTTCTGGAACAGTGTAACAGAAAACCCACAAAATTAGAACCCCAGATTGCATTTATATACATATTCATGCCCATGCCATTGTTGCGGGTGTGGTAGAATGTTTTTTAGCTTGCACTTTGGAACCTGACAGCCTTTGACCTCATCTTCCCCTTTTAGCTTCCTTCATCTTGTATGTAAATAATTAATGGAGAGAAAGCATATAGAGATAATAATGAGTAAAAATGGTTAGAAGAAGAATGCAAGGCAGAGCCTTTTGTCCTGAACCACCAAAATTTCCCCTTTAGCCGCTAAATTTGTGCAACATTCATGTACTCATTTATGTAGATGCATCAAATGAGCAAGATAGCGTAGAAGGCATGCTTATGTGCATCTAAGCCATTTCCCTTTATGCTTGCTGTTAGTGCCATGCTTAAATTTGTCACAAGCGTGGTCCACTTTCTTGCTGTGTGAGAGTCAGCTAAGAATATCCTAAGCTGTTTGTTAGATTTCGATAATACACTGCCTCGGCCTCTCTAGAGATTTGGAAGTTCTCCTATGTGGATTCTTTGTTCATAGGAGCGGCTTTTCAAGCTCTAATGCTCTATATTTATGGCTTCAATGTAAACTCTACTAGTTCTGGTAGGAATTTTTTTGTTTCTCCTCTTATGATTCTTTTCTCACACCTCTCACTGCCTTGTGGGGCCACCTTGTCATCTTCTTTTGTCCCTCTCACCCCCATGTTGGCGCTTCTCCCTCAGTCCCTCCCCATCTCTTCCCCACCTTGCCACCACTGCCCCTCCTTTTCTCCACCTCGTCGGCGCCCCATGCCTATTCTTCTACTGATCTCTCCTCTCCCGTGCTAACTCGGAGGAACACCGATGTGGCTGGGTGTTCTAGCCTGTGCTGTTGCTAGGATAAAATTATATGGGTGTACAACCCCACATCTTCTTGGACACTGACTGGGCTTCTCCGTGCCTCACAACCCCGGCCATCTTTCGGTCACCCGCTGAAATCAAGGTTACCCTAGTTAGCTTCGCCTTGTTGTCCTGAATCTCATGGTGATGGTCTTGCTGCCGGCCTTGGCGTTGGCAAGTTCGGTGTAAGATAGAGGAGAGAGGAAAATAAATGGAGCTGATGTGTGGGCCTCGCATGTCAGTCCAGGTCAATGTGAAGGGCACAGTTAGTATTCCACGTCAACGTGTTAAAACCCGTTTGGACCTAGGTGAGACCCGAACAGAGTTTAGGGACCGGAAAATGCACTTTGGGAATTTAGGGACTGGGGTGACCGCCATAGTGTATTTTATCCTTTTCTTTTCTTTTTACCCACTTACTTTCTAACATCATTTGAATTTTGAACCCACTCGGTTTGAAACCACAAAATCGGTTGCGTATACTTTGCTTGCAAAACCAACCTATGTTCATTGATGCACTCTTTTTAATAAGTTGCGCGTTTCTGTGCATCTTCCATGTAATTGCATAATTTGCATTAGTTGTAGCCTTGCAGGTTTGAAACTGCACAGCTTGAATAAGTGGGACTTTTATGCTTTAGCCATTTTCAGGTGGTGTTTTCAAATACTTGCATGCTATATTACTATGTACTCCCTCCGTCCCAAATTGTAAGGGGTTATATATCTCAACTAGATTCATTCATTCCTCCATATACATGTGTGCAATATGTGTCTAGATTTATCAACATCCATATGAATATGGACAAATAAAAAGAGGGCTAGAGCCCCTTACAATTTGGGGAGGAGGGAGTAATTTCATTTGTCTTTAAGTCTATGACCCGCCTGACTTAGTTGAATTAGTTAGCTTTGCTTGTGTCAAGTAAAATTAATTGTGGTTCTTCTGTTTGCCATATCCAAAATAATTTAAATAGGTATATGAGAGATCAATGAAGATGGAAGGAGATCTCCGAGCAGTACATGATATGAGAGCAGAGCTTGCACAAGTTCGCCTGGACATTCAAAACCTAGGTGCAGCGAGGCAGGAACTCATGGGTCAGGTCCAGGGGTTGACACAGGATTTGGCTCGTTCGGCAGAAGATTTGCAGAAGGTGTCTGCACTAAAAGCTGAGATCCAGGAGATCAAACATGAAACACAGCATTTGAGGTAGATGTGTGTTGAATCTTTGGCCTGGTCCTTTTTCAAAATATAAGGTCTATGTTTTTTCCATGCTGTGCAAATATGAACATGCATACAAAGGTCCTGTAACTTTTCTTGACTTGTCTGCCTAGTCAAACACACCTCATTCCAAATTGGAATGATATGTCATATGTTCAACAAAAAGATTTGATGGGATTTCGATTATCTATTAGGGAGGGAGGGTGGGTGGGTGGGTTTTGATTAGCCTTTGCTTTTTGTGAACTTGTATGGTACTTATTTATGAGTCAACTTGCAGATCTGGTATTGAGCTTGAGAAGAAAGGATATGCAGAGAGTTACGAGCAGGGGCAAGAGATGCAGAAGAATTTGATTTCAGTGGCTTCTGAAGTGGAGAAACTTCGAGCTGAGGTCGCTAACGCGGAGAAGAGGTCACGGGCTGTTTTGTCTGCAGGCAATCAAGGTATAGTCTGAGTAGGAGGCTTTATTTTTTATATTTCTATATCTTCTTTTGTTCCTGATGGCATTTCTAGAACTTATTTGATCAAATAGGTGGGACGACCTGGCCAGAGATTGTGAAATTTGATATGCAAACATTTGTATGCTAAAACCTATATGTTGATCATATTCGTAAGAAACTACTAAAGTACCATCCTGTTGCGAAATTTTAATTTTGTGTTGGCTGATCAGTAATCTGGCATGATAAGTGAAGCTGGTTAGTAATATGGTATAACAGGTGAAGCTGATTTGTATCTGGCATAAGCATAATAGTTAATAGGTTAAGCTGGTTACCAATTACAATCTGTGTGTATCTGCATGTGTGCTATACTTAATGCCCGCGACTATCCTGCAGGCTATGTTGGAAGCTACGGGAATCCCAAGGCCAATTATGCTGCAAATCCTTATAGCTCTGGATATGGCATGAATCAAGTATATCTTCTGGCTTCTACTTTATCTTCTGCAGAACTAATTCTCCCATCCATTAATGCTCATTTGAAGCTGCTTCTCTATTGCAGGCAAACGTTGCTGATTCTGGTTCCCAGTACGGACCTGGTGCAACGCATACTCCATGGGGTGCTTATGACTTGCAAAGGGCCTCCGGTCGGAGATAAATACCGTCAATTTGCCAGTCCTTCCACAGTCCTACTTAAGCGGTGACTCCATATGAATGCTGTGCTGGACCTGATGGTGAGTAGACAGGGCACAGCTAGACGAATGGCCCACAGATTGCCTCTAGCTTAGTTTCCTATCGTCTTGTCGAAGGCGACAGTTTCTGCTGCCATGCGTATGTAACGCAGTGAAGATGAATGCTGATCGATTGGGCATGAGTTGATACATTGAATCAAGCTATTGAATACCTAACCATTTGAGTGAAGTAATGCACAATTATGCATGTAACGATCAACTAATGTCCGTTGAGCCGGCACATGCATTGAAGTGTGCATTTTCACATGGAGGCTTGTTTGGGTATTGAGATAGGAGACATGGGATAGGGCCCCTTCCCCTTACGTCTCACCTCTTAGCTCTTATCCCTATCTTTATTCCAAGATGTCTCAACTCTCACCTCTTATCCCTAATCTTTATTCCATCATCTTATCTCAATATCCAAACACCACCGAATTGTACATAACTCAACTTGGCTGCGTGTATATTTATATGGCCGTGCAAACCTGGCTGCGTGTATATTTATATGGCCAGGCAAACCTTGCAAAAGACCGTACGCACAATATAGACCGTGGAGTTTAATCTAGAAATAGGTAGGCTAGTGAAATCAGATGGAATTGAATCTATGTGATAACAGCGATATCACCGGTAATCTCTGTATCCCATCTGTTAGCCATAACACAGGGTTTTTTTTTCTAATTCATGCGTTTTTTAAAATAAACGGGATTTTTTTTCTAAATCCTGCGTTTTTTTTTGAAATTAAACGGTTTACCATGAAATTTCTACACTGCAAAGAGATCCTAAGAGGAAGATTTACTCTACATTTGGAAGGCCTAGGACAGAAAGGGTCAGGGATAAGATCAATCTACATCCTATGCTGCCGCAAGCACCTGGTAGATGCATCAAGAATAGTTATGCATATGCAGAACGCAAAAACAACATATTATATGTGCGCGCAAGCACAACAAGCTTACATATCTTGTTCAAAGTCTACATGACGACATGATCATTTGATGTACACGATACATAAGCATCAAAACGGTGACAAGCTATATACAGGGCGTGGTCAGGTCGCTCCAAGCTGCACATCAGCTGCATGGAATGTTATGTGCAACCAGAAAGCACTGCATATAGGAAACAGATGACCTGCTTATGATCTTATGCTTGAGGGAAAACTTTATTTGGGGGGATATTTTCACGCCTCTCAACATAGGCGGCCGGAAACCACCCAGCCTTCCCTCGGCATTCTCCTTCAGCCCAACCATTGGGAGCAATCTGGGGAGGGCATGGAAAGAGTAAGAGTGCAATCATGTAGTAAAGTAATAATGGGTTAAATAGTTTCAGTGTTTTTTGGTTGGGTTAAAGAATATGGCTGGTATTCTCTTTGTAGTTCCACCATAGTATGGTTTCTTCCTTCAGCAACTGACAGACTGATTCATCTGCACAAGCCTGTAGGCAGTGCACTTGCTGCAGGAGGGCAACTGTCCTTATCTTTCACCATTTCTTATTATTATGTTAACAGTAAGACAGCGGGTACTACATTATTTCGAGAGCTGAAATTGTTAAGAGCGCACTGACCTGACGAACAACAACATAGTCCCCAACAATTAAGCACAATTCCTTCTCTGTGGTTCCATTAAAATTATGCACTGCCTGCAGCACAAAAAGGATTGGTAAATATAAACGAATATGATGTGCTTGCTCCTTCTGCTAGTTACTCATTTTCACCTCAGCAAGGAAGTACTGGGCTTTCTCCGCGCGTTTATGCGAAGATATAATAGGTGGTGCAGATTCTCTCTTCTGTTTCTCGGAGGACATCTACAAGAAGAATTCATAAAAAAATAGAAATGCAAGAGCATTTCAGAAATTATCATAATAATCAAAATGAACAGTGAGAACTCTACCTCAGCTTCAACGTCATCAAGTATAGCAGCTAACCTCAGATGGAATGACTTTTCTGCTTCTACCTTCAACGAGATGGATCACAAAGGATAAGAAACAAATCAATGTAACAAATAATGCAAATATAATAGCATAAATTACAGGCAATCTCACCATGCCAACCAGCCTCTGAAGGGTTACCCGTTGCTGCTGAGATTCAACAGCCACAAGCGCAGCAGCTGCTTCCTTTCCTAACACAGCCATGCTTGCTTTGTGCTCTATCATTTTAGTTTCGGACTGTTGAAGCTTTGTAGTGTGCTCAGCAACTGGAGCTTCTCTTACCCGTGCCTTTCTTCTAGCAATTTCAGCAGACTGTCGAACAAGTAAGAAAGATCAGGGTAAATGGAAGTGGCGATTGGAATTTGCTCACTTGCAGCAGGGACCAAGCCACTAGTACATACGAGGATCTCAGCTTCATGTCTCATCCGGCTATAGCGCTGTGCAAGACCACGAGCATCTTCCAGTGGTGCACCTGTAGCCATCGCCCTCAATGGGTCTATGGTCTGAAACACCAATAAAAGTAAAAATGAATCTAAATGAGATCCAAATACCTCACAGGCTGACACAATAGTGAATGACATATATTTCAGAAGCCATGAGCTCAAATTTGCACTTGATGAAAGTCACCTCTAAGGAGACATTCAATGTTTTGGTTCTAATGAAACTACATCAGAATTTTACTCAAATACTTCCGACATATTGGATATTCTAGGGTGTCACTACACTCTCTGGTTACTAATGGCACCTTCCAGTACAAATTTACATCCATCAATGGAACCCTCTAGAATTTCAGGACGTAGAGCCATGCTAAAAATAAGTCAATTTAAATGGCTGAGATGTATTCATCTGCTGTCAGAAATCTATTCAACAATAGAGAACTCTCTCCACGGGTTTGCACCCTCAAATATCCATTCTCCATACCACCTAAATTTCCTACCCACCAACTAGATAACACAACAAGAGACCTCAAAATTCCCTAAACCTAAATTCCCACAAACTAACTCCAAACAAACAGTCACAGGAAAGTAATCCAAAGAATAGCCAGCAGTTACCTGAGAAGATAATATTCTGTTAAAATCCTCATATTCTTTCTCAATATTTCTCAAAGCACCTCCATATAGTGATGCTGCTTTTGCAAGGGCTTGATCACTTGCATTATTTTCACCTCCATATCTATAGCAGTCCTCTGAAAATTTTGTTCCTGTGGCCAAAACAAAGAATATATGCATACAAGTGTGACTTAACCTGATTAAACCCTGTTTGGAACTAGTGGTTTTTTGAGCTAAGCTAAAAATACCCTTTAAACTATACTGGTCATAACTATTAAAAACAGCAATGATCTCTTCTCAAGTTACAAGGCATATGGATATATCATCCTAGATAGCAGCAGCCACAAGTGGCCATTCTAGCTCATAGCATCACACTACACTAAATTCTGAAGGGCAAGCATCCTATTTCTAACCCTAACCAATGGCTCTACCATGTGGCCTGTGGGAGATGTAAATGTGCCAACAAAAAATAACAATGTTGATTTTCCTAGTCTGCGAGGAAGTTTCAAAATGACAGAATAAACCAATGATAACCGACATGAACGTGAACCACATAGGTACATACCCACTTCAATATGTTTGCTTCCAATAGACACCAAACCTTCAGCTGCTCTAACTATGTCCTTCTGGAAGTCCTGTTAGGGTGGATAAATCGCATGAATTTAACATCTGCCACTATAAAGCTCAGTGAAGCTAAAATATTTTCTGCAGTCATGAAACCTTCACCTCTTATTCAGAGACTTAGAAAAAAAACTTACTAATGCATTTAGTATACACAAATTATGTGTGGCGTACTACAGATGGTTAAAGTTCATACTTCGAAAGAATACATTTAGCAAAGGTAGTTCAATTTAGCTAAAGGGATCTATAGTGAACAATGTAAATGCAACGTCAATTTCTGGCCAGGTGTTCACATCATATTGGTAGGTCTTATGGCTATCTACAACTCTCCTATTCTTACCCTTCCAGAACGAGTAGAAGTATACAATTTCTCGAGTTGTTGATGTCTCTGTAGTTCAACCTCATCAATTACAACAGAATCTGAATGCTCATAGCCAGTAGTACTGAACTGCTTTATAACAGCCTGCAAATTTAAGATAACAAGTGTAGGCAAGGTAAGAATTGGCCTTAAAGCACCAGTGGACATTGCAGCCACAAATTTGTAATTTAAAAATAGTAGCTGCCTACAAGTCTAGAAGTCATGACTCATGTCATCTTTAAAGTTTTCTGTGTTTCAATTTGTTCAATGACAGTTGTTCCTCAATTGGGTGATGTGTGCAGGAGAACTGAAAAACAAACACATTAGGCTGTAGAGTACATTCTTTGGCCTTTAGGCAACAATAATATAGCAGCATAAATCTTCGTTTCTTGGCTTCTTGTAATTCACAAACAAACAAAAAAAGGGTTGAAAAGGAAACTGCAACAACGCAAAAAATAAAATAAAATCTATAACTAGTCAATTCCATATGTAGTTGCATATAATTTTGGAAGTGCAAATAGGCAAAAAAAAAAAAAAAAAACACTACCGTTGTTAGAACACATGATTGTAGGACCCAGATTTTGAAGTTATCGAAGTACAAGAGAAAACTACAGAGACAATTTCGAGAAACAGATTTATTCATTGTCCATGGCATTCCTGGATATTTCTGTGAAAGTGTGAATATGGCGTCAACTCAGACAGTCACATAGGTTGGAGCCAAAGTGGTCTTCCCCACATATTTACAATTTACAAAACGGACACACACACTTCCATTTCTACTGTAAACATGTCTCCCAAGTTCCAAACACAGTGGGCTACCAAACCATGACTTCCACATTTCACGTACCAAACCTTAGGAACCAAATCAGTGAGGTATACACTTCTAAATCAGTGAGTTATACACTTTAACCAACATAAATGCGTAATCACCCAATGTGTCCTTACTGCGTTTCCATCAGGCAAGGAGTTTTCGAACCCACAGTGCACCACTATTTCAAAAACTATGCCTCGCCAGACGCTAGAACATAAGTACTGGCTTCAATGCCGCTGCTCCAAACACAAAACCATTTTTTTTCCTCCGAATCAATGAAGTGCGGTGTAGCTTTACACCAGAGCTACAATAGACAACTCAAGTCCAAGTTCGCAAGATTCTAAGTTTCTAACACAACACAAAAAAGCCTCGTGCATCCTAAAAAACAGCCCTTGCGCCAGGTTCCGACCCCACACGCCGCAGATCCACGCGGTCCGAGAACCGCAGATTTGCATCACCCAAGATCTAGCGACAGGACAACCGCAAGACTCACAAAACTGGCAGTAACCTCGCCGCCCGCGTGGCGCAACAAAACACCGCGAAAATCACGCCCATTTTCTTCGCGCACCGGCAGGAATACGGGACCGCGAGGCGAAAGAAGAATCGAGTGTTCGGGAGCGGGATCCGGACCTGCTGCTGCTTGGCGACCTGCTCCTTGAACTTGCTTGCCTGCTTCCTCAGCGCCTCCATCTCTCCCCGAGTTCGTCTCCTGTGCCCCTCTCTGCCCCCACGCGCAACTGCACAGGTCGCAGTTGCCGCTACCCAGACGGACGGCGGCACCGGCTAACACGCTGCCGTTCCAACCGATCACGCCGTCCGTCGCTTCTAGACGTTGCCATTCCCGGTCAATGGAAAGCCCGGCCCATCTTCACGAGGGGAGAAAGCCCACTACTCTGTCCTCTCTCCCCCCAAAAAAAGCCCACTAGGCCACTACTCTTCTCTCCCAAGAAAACATAAGCCCGCCGTGTTGGTCCGCGCCCGCAGCAACGGCCGAGGCGATTCAAAATCTTTCCCCGTCTTGCTTGTTGCCAGGCTGCCTCTGCCGCTTCCGTTCTCGGCTTCACACGCTCGCGAGGGCTGCTCACTCGTCGCCGTCTCGCGCCCGGCAATCGCCGCAGGGTTCGATCCAGAGGTTCTCCGTTACCGGGATGGTGATCCTGGACCGCACGCCGGCCGCCGCGGCGGGGGTCTCCCCGCTCCGGAGGTCCTCGCCTAGGGTTTCTCAACAGGTGGCGTCGCCGCCCTCGGACCCCATCCTCCCGTACCTCAGGTACTCCCGAATCGACCTCGAGATCTGCCTCGGTTACTTCGATTCTTCTTAGTGTTGTGCGAATCTGTGTTGGAGTTCGCTTCGTCCGTCTGTTTGAGTGAGAGATTCTACCTCCGGTTGTGCACGGGTGCGTGTGCAGCTTGTGTTTCTCAAGGTTCCGCTGCTGCTTTACTAAGCGTGTGCAGTTTGGGAGTTTAGTTTAGCTTGCGCTGCTCTAGCTCAGGGATTAGATGTCCGGTTACTGATTCGTAACGTGTGGGATCGAACTGGTATCCGCCACTATGTTGATTCCGGATTCAAATGCTTCTGAGGCTGAAATGAGTGCCAACTTGGTTTTTCAGCCCCGGTTAGGATATACTACGTATAAATGATTACATGTACACATTGCTGTGACTACAGTGTTTTTATCTGGAGTACATTGGTGCGAACTTATCACCTATCAGTGTTATGCGCCCTATCTGTTGCCTGTTGGTGTGGTCTTCAGTCTTCTGTTCATGTGCTTAGATTGGTTTATGGGTTTGTATTCAGATCTATCAGCAGGGCCTTGGAGGAACTCGGGACAGGTCCTCAGTATGACGAAGCAACCTTGGATCGGCTCAAGTGTTACTTGACCGAATGCACTGCAAAATATGGGGATGACTACCAGTACTCTACTGACCCGCGCCTTCTCAAGATCTGGATCCTCCATGTAACCTGATTGATTATACTCAATTCTGATCTCATCACTCCTGGGTTGCTGTTTATTAATTTGCTTACTTTTTTGGACCGTTTGTGATTCTTATAGGCCGATGCAACTGAGGACTTCCCCAATGTTTACAAGCAGCTGGAGGAGAAAAGGATGTTCTTGGAGAATGCATTATTATACGACTCATATGCCCAATATCTCTTTGCTGCTGGGAAAGTCGTCGAGGCTAATAGGGTGTATGCGATCGGCATTTCCAGGTTAGTGTGAGTGGAAAATATTTTCCACTTGAAGTTCACCTCTTTTTGAGCAGTTACGACCTGATGTTCTCATGTCAATGTGATGGAAAATTATAGTTTGGGTCTTAACTAGGAAAGCGGAGCCCCTCGACCATTTGAAGAAGATGCACTTGACATTTTTGAAACATTTGGAGAGAATTGTAGAAGAAGCAGACGTGGAGGCACAGGTATGGTAACCACAATCTTTGATTCGGTTGTTTCTAGCCTGCATGTAGAGCACTGTATTTATCAACCTCTCAATATTTCATTATTGTTTGTATCGATGAGTATGTTAACCATTGAAATAGCTCATGGGTATTGTCGAGCATCACACTTCTGTCTTTGTCAAATAGCTCATGGACTTCTTATTCAGTTGCAACCTTCATACATATCTCATGGCTGGGCTGTGCCATTCGATCTATGGACAATAGACTGTTAGTTATGTATTGTCGCTGGAGTTCTCATCACTGTCCAGCTTTCCGCAAACATGTTCTGAACTGCTGCCCAACCAGAAAATCCACATAGCACATTTTAAAACATGTCCGTATTTTACTTCCCAAATCTGTCTATGCATTTGTACGAACAGAAGATGGACTAGCCTTCTACTGTGGAAAACATGCATTAGTTTCTCTGTGGGGTTCATGTGAACCTAAGAGGTAATTTGGTCTGTTAACTACTTCTCATTCGATGTGAGCTACGCTTTGCTTTTTTGAATTTTTTGTATGTAGAACTGTACAAGTCTTCTGCTAGTGTTCAGGGTAGCAATGCAGAATAGAGCCTTATACTTCTAATGTTAAGCCCCTATACCACAATGAGGATGATCCTTATTTCTTGTGTGGTGAAATGCTTGTATGTCTCCTACTCTCGTTTTATTTATCTGTTTGTGGATTGCTTGTCACTTGAGATTTTAACATGGTGCTGAGGTTAATGCTCATTTGTGCATTGATGTCTGCCTCATACTTGTTACACTGTATTGACTTA
This sequence comes from Paspalum vaginatum, assembly GCA_030272315.1. Classification (NCBI taxonomy): domain Eukaryota; kingdom Viridiplantae; phylum Streptophyta; class Magnoliopsida; order Poales; family Poaceae; genus Paspalum; species Paspalum vaginatum. The sequence continues at coordinate 6,635,307 of CM059013.1, read as the reverse complement.
AGAACATCGATTTTCACTTGGAACCATGTTAATTAGTTGGAAGTTTGTTGTTTCAACTCCCATGGCCTGCAGTATACACACCTCTTGTTGCCATGTTTTGACTTTTGAGTGAGAAATATATTTGATTCCAGATTAGTCATAATTGGTAATGAATTTCAGGCCCAGTTTTCTTTGATTCATTTTGTTCATATGTTATATTATGAATTTACTAATGTCTGCTGGAGAATACTTTGGTATATGTTAGGACAGAATTTGTAAACAAAACCAAGAACTGTTATGGTGTATAGAAAAAGAAAAATGGGACATGCGAATGTTACCTTTTGGACTTAGCAGTAAAGGTTTATAGCGCTTCATGAGCCTGTTAAGTAATTTATTCAAATATTATTCCATTCTTTTCCTTTAAACATTCCATGTTAAAAGTTTTCATCATCGGCTATTGTTTCATATAGTATTTTTTTCATGCATACAGTTGCATGATGCTTGCCATCCTTGTGGATGATAAGTTAATATACATTTTTTGCTTTGCCTTTTGTTTGTTTTTGTCTCAGCCCAAACCACCAAAGAAACAGAAAAGTGAGCCCAGTGTGGTACATCCGTGGTCTTCTCCTACTTGTAACGCATTACTGGAGACAATTGATGGTGGCTTCAGAAATTTTTCTGTAAGTTCACTTACTAGTATGCAGTGTTCTCCGATGTGTCACTTGGCTCTCATTATTGGTTGCACAAATCCTTAACAGGGCTATCATAAGAGCAACAAGGTCTATTATGGAAAGGTGGCCTTAACTTCTTCGCTGAATGTTCTAAAAGGCAAAGTCATTGAGTTAGGTAAACTTCAATTGTTTTGTGTTCTCAGTCTTGCACAATGCTGCCATAATTCTCAGTCATGTTCCTAATTTGACTGTTTAATGATATATGCTACCTAGCTGCTAGCCTGCTACGAGTACATTAATTCACATATATACCCTCTTCTTTTTGTTTCAATAAGTTTATTTCTAATATTCTTACAAAACGCAACCACAAACCCCTTCTGTGTCAAGGTGGTAGAAAGTATCAGATCAAAGGATCTACTGGTGCTGGCGCTTTTGCTAAAGTATATAAAGCCAATGTTGATGGTAATGCAGAAGAAATGGTGGCCTTGAAGGTGAGCCAAGATTCCATTGTCTTCACGAAGCTTGCTTTTCATAGTTTGTTCCACTTTAAAACACTATTCATTATTTGCAGATTCAGAATCCCCCATTTCCTTGGGAGTTTTATATGTATCGCCAACTTGATATGCGTATATCTGATGCTGAGGTACAAAATTTCTGTTAAGAGCAGCCCTGGCTTTCTTTCATGAACTCATACTGATATTTGTACTGAATTATTTCACTTCCAGAGACCAAGCTTTGGCTACGCGCATGAAATTCATATATTCTCTGACGTCAGCGTGTTAGTTTGTGATTACCTGCCATATGGAACTCTTTTGGTAATTACATCATACACATAAAAAAATCCTTTACAAACCAGCTCTAGAAAAATACTTCTGTGTGTTGATTATCTATCTTAATGGATACACAGGATGTCATAAATTCGTACTTATTAGTCGGTCGGCACATGGATGAAGTTCTGTGCATGTATTATACGATAGAGATGCTGAACATGTTGGAAACACTGCATAGCGTCGGCATAATCCATGGTGATTTCAAGCCTGATAATATGCTCGTTTGCTACCCAAGGTAATTGTACCATTGCTATTGCCACTTTATGCATCCCTTTTACAGTGGTATCTGTTTCCTTGATAAGAACCATGCGATCTTTTCTGTTAGTGTTAAGGGTTCAATTGCAAATTCTAACATAAATCCTGTAAGGTTGGACTGTTGCTGCCGTTCATGTTTGCAAAGACTCTTGTTTTGGACCTACCCTGGTGTCTTGTTTCTTAGGGTGTCATTTAGTTATGACTTCCATGTACATATGAAATGCCTAAAACTACAAGTAGACCAGATGCTAGACTTCATTCTAGCTAAGAAAGAAGCATGAAGTCGTTAATTGCTTCATTTAATACATGTAAGTTTTGTGGTGGGTGCAGTGCAGTTAAAGTAGGTGTTCTATTTGGAAACTTGACTTTGATCCCTTTTACCCCAAGGTAAATCATAAGAAACATTTTTGTAATGTATCTAAGCTTGAAATAGTAAACACACCAGTATATATCCCATCCATAGAAGCTTGAAATAGTAAACACAGCAGTATATATCCCATTCTTTGACTTTCCACCCCATATTTTTGTTCAACATGTTCCCTTAGTCAATTCATTTGAGAGATCAACTTGCCCACTAATGAGTGTCTTCTACTCTTGGCATGTAAAGTGGAGATATTACAGAGGACACATTCAGAAATGAAAAAAGAACAGAGAAGAATCAGGTCAGTATACCCATGCATCTTAACAAGTTGGTTAATCTTGCTTTGAGGCATTGGAGCCCCCTTTTCTGATGCTTAGAAAATCTGCATTCCAGGGGCTCAGCCTTGTTGACTGGGGCCGTGGCATTGATCTGAACCTTTTTCCCGCTGGTACGGAGTTTCATGGGGACTGCGGAACCTCAGGATTCAGATGCATCGAGATGCAAGAGCATAGAAACTGGACGTATCAGGTCAGGAGCCCGAGCTTTCCTCAGCTTCTCCAGAGTTACCAAACACCGCTCTCTGATATAGCCCCCCTGGTCTCTTTTGCCCGTAGGTCGACACATACGGCCTCTGTGTCATTGTGCACTATGATGCTGCACGGGGCAGCCATGAGCGTCGAGAAGGTGCCCAAGGCAGGCGGAGGCGAGGAATACCAGCCGAAGCTGCCTTTAAAAAGGTGCGCACGACGTCCTGGTTTTCGTTCGCTGTCTCTCTCCTCGCGCGGCTGCGTGGACGATGTCAGCGGCGGGCGAGCGGTAGATGACCAGAAAGACGCATGCATAACCACCCTCGTGTTATTCGGTCGCACGCAGGTACTGGAACGTGGAGCTGTGGAGGAAGCTCTTCTCGACGCTGCTGAACGCGCCCTCGAACGGCAGCGACGTGGCGGCGCTCAGGAGCCTGCGTGCGTGCTTCCGGGAGCGCATGCGCAGCAACCGGCAGCTCGTGGGCAAGCTGAACCAGCAGCTGGCGAAGCAGAAGGCCTCCCTGTGCTCGTCCTGAGCTGCACCGACCCGATCATCGCGTTCTGCCACTGGCTGCGACAGGCGAAACGCTCATCTGCTTCCCGAGCACCGCTGGTGCCCCCATGTATTTCCCGCTAGCGCGAACGGAAGATCCGCCGATTCGCAGACGTAAGTTGTGTATCCTGCTGAAAGCGAAACAGTGGCGCACCAGAGTCAAATGAGTCTGCAAATCAGCTGATGCAAAAGCAGCAGCGACAGCACCCTTGGCCGCTGCGGTCGCGGACGGGCTTGCTTGGCTCTCGTGCCGTCGCTCTCCTGTAGAGTCCCGGCCGGCGGGCCGGCCCGTCCTCAGAGTGTGGCGACGAATGAGGTAGCGTGGCCGGTGCGGGCAAGCAAGCGACGGCCGCGGACAGGCTCCGTGACCTCCGTCCCGCGGGCGCGGCGTGGTCGCTTGGCTCGTCCGCGCGCACGTCGCCATCGCGCGCGGCCACCCATCTCCCGGGCCGTTCGGCTTGCGGCGCGTCGCCTGTCGCTGGGTGGAGTCGTGGGCTCGTCGGACCTCTGGGGAGGCCTGCCGCGCGTTGGTTGGGCTTTCGGCCAGGATCCCTCGCGCACAGGGGTGGAGTCGGAGTGTCGGACTGTCGGAGAGAGGCCGCTGAGTTTGCGAAAGAATAGATTCCCAGAATACGTGTATCCATTCTAGACTCTAGAATGGCTCTCGGTTCGAAGAAAGGTTTTTGAATTACGTGCGGGCTTCTGCTGCCTGTAGAGATTCTTCGTGGACGACGTTGGAGGCCGAAAATTCGCCCATGGCCAGGGCTTTCGGAGAAACATCTTTCTTAGAAGACAAGGTGCAGTCGTGACCGAGGCCTGGCAACCTTAGCTAGAACAGAAGGATGAGACCGTGCATGGAAATGGAGAAATTTTACAGCGGACCGGCCTAGCACGCAGGTTAGGTTAGCCACAGGACTAGTAGGGCGCCGCGCCTACCAGCAATGATCGACTACATAATGTTTTTTTTTACAGCGCCTACATATGCAGAATTGCAGATGCAAAGCCACGCCACGCCAAAAGGGTGGGTGATGAGCCAACACTGTTTGGCCCCTGTCGGTAAACTTTGGCTCGCGCTGCGGTCGCGCAGCCCACCGCGCGCCCACGCTAGGCTTAGGTTTCTTTTTTACTCGACTATAAAATCAACGGTGGAAACAGGGCCAGCCAGTACCAGTAGGTTCCCTCGCCAAAAGTTGGTGGGCCAATTTTTGGGCCTGCGGGGGGGCTTTAGCAAGGGAGAAATATAACTCAACCGTGGAAGCGGAATATTCGCCACCGCGTCTCGCCGGCAACGTTTACTGACGACGACGAGCGGTGGAAAGTGAAATGTGCAGCGGTGAGATTCGCCACCGCGCCCGCGCGCGTAGTGGTCGCGCTGATTGCTGCCGACCTGACCTGACCTGTGCGCTCGAAACGATCCAAATTTTGCTCTGCAGAGCGACAGGAGTTCCCTACAGTTGCGTCCCTGTCCCTCCCCCTCCCCCTGCTCGATCGAGGGACCCTGCTGCGCTGCGCAGCTAGCTTGACTGTTACCCGACTGATTATCGCTCGCTCGAGTTGACTCGGGTCGATCGAAACCCGTCCAAACTCGGCTGCTGTAGAGCGACCGGCCAGGGCTGCAGAAAGAGAGCGAGAGAGGGGCACGTACCCTGATCAGACTCAGACCGCCAACCTACCGATCGACCTGACCTGCATGTCTTGGGTGCCGTCCAAACACCCTGCTGTAGATCGTAGCGGCGCCGCGACACAGGCGTGAACAGAAACCATAACGTACCCCAGCTGCTGCGACGCCGCAGGCCGCAGTTGATGGCGGGGCGCGGTAAAACCCGGCGCGTGGTACGGCCGGCCAACGGGGGACCATATATGCGTGCAGGCGGCGGGCCTTGCCGCGCGCGCGACCACACCGGCGGGGCTCAGCTAGCCTAGCTGGGCCTGACGATCGAGTCAAGCTACATACAGCTCCTCTCCTCCTCTCCTTCTTCTTCGTCGCTGCACCTCTCTGCTCCCATCCCATTAAATTTCGAGCACCGGCCGTACCAGCCAGCCAGCCACGGCCGGGGCAGGCAGGCAGGCAGCAGGCATGCCTGGGCCTCCCCCTCCGCTAGCTCAGCTCGTCGACCGACCGATCGCCCGGAGACGAAGAGGACGGAGGCCCCTCAGCTCGCCTCCCCGCCAGAACGGTCGGGTGGGTGGCTCGCAGTACGTCACGTGGATGGACCCCCGCCCGCCGGCCGCCCGGCCCCGACGGACGTCCGCCAGCCCGCCGTGTGCCTGCCCTGGTGGCGCTGACGCTGCTCGTACCTGCGATCCTACCTACCTGCATGGCTGCATGCATGCAGCATGGACCGATCTGTCGTTGACATAGCGGCCGGACGAGGGGCCGGCCGCCCGGGACGACGGACGTCCGTCTGCGCGGCCGGCCGGCGGGCAGTATTGGACTGTCGTATTCAATGCAGCTGCTTCCATGTGGATGTCGGATGGGCGCCAACTGAACTGGGAGGTACAATTACGGCTACCTGGTCATGTACCTGCTGCCGTGACCAGCTAGCGGTTGCTGATCATCGCGGATGCACGCATAACGTATGCAAGTGGTGAAGTTCTGAGTGAATGTACGCAAGGACGAGTGTTAGTACTATCAACTTATTGCCTCTGTCAATGTCGCTGCTTTTGATTGAACTGTAAACGGAACTAATAACTTAAATCTTTGTAGACATGTTGTTGACCTACAATGTCTATTAGCCTTAATTAGTGTTATGTGCCTGTTCCTTTGGCTAGATTCACTCAAATTTGAGTGAGGAGGCCGGATTGTTTTCCTTTATCTGAAAAACTAATTAAGGCAATGCGATGAACAAACATGTTGGACAAGGCACTAAGTCGGGGTTAACATGAGGATTTAGCGTTCATACATCAACTTACATCGTGGGTACAATTATTGTTGGGTCATCTTTCATACCATATTATACATAAATAGATCATTACATGAATAATGTGCATTCGTAGGAATGTTTACTTTTCCAATAAGACCAAGTGTGGCAGATCAGGCACATGGTTGTGCATGATGTGCATTATATACAACCGATTAGAGCGGAGCGCCCCTTTCTTGTTCTTGGTGGCGGACAGTCCAGCGTATACGTGCATATTGTAAGAAAGCGATGAAAACAAGGTGGTATGATGTGCAAAATGGATGAGTGGATGCACAAACTGTTGCATTCAACACTAAGGGATTTTTATTTTGGAGGCTACACATGATAAATTGTTGAAAAATCCTTCAAAGTTTCAGAAATAAACCCCAAAGCACCCATCCCTTTTCAAGAAGCTCAAAATCTTCTAGCTAGCTACAAATTGAAGAGGTTCACTGATTGACAAAAGTCAAGGAGAACAAAGTTCAATGGGCCAAGGGTCGCATCAGTTCGATGAGGGTTTGGGATGGACATTGTTTACATGGAGTAAGAGACGACGGCCGACATGTTGGAGCTTCCTCGGCTCCTACTCGCTCTCTTCACACCCCCCCCCACCCCCAGCAGATATTCCGCGTTAGTTCCGTTGATTTTGTCAAATTATTGTTCTCTTTATATTCAGGCAAGGCCGGGATTTAATTTGGGTAAAATGTGTACCGTAACAATCAAGGTCCGCGCGCCCGCCCCGATGGCTAACGGAGTTGTGGGGTTAAAATTGTTGGCCTTCTTCTTCCTTTGTCTGTCAGATCGGTTGGCCCGTCGTCCCCCACTCCCACACCAATGCAAGCGTGCATGATTGCACCACCCAAAACTAACGTCGTGAGCCCATCAGTCTTGCTTCATCCATCGTCCCAGATAGGCAGTCGAGGATAGCACTATGGTGCCCGACCACTGCGCGCGTACGCCCGGTTTGAAGGGTCGTCGCCTGCGATCGACGTGTAATGTCTAGTCATACTCGGCGGCGGCGTCATCGTACGTGCTCGACCGTGGCCGGAGGACGGAGCTAGCTATACCATTTCTCGGCCGCAGTGGCTCGATCAGCTAATTAAGTCGTCGATGTACATGTACACTATTGGATGATCACTTCAGCTTCAGCATGCGAGATCGACACACACAAGGTAGGAACGTGCATATAGTGCGTGATGACTCAAGGGAAGCCAATAGGCTGACTCTTCATACCCTATATACTACTATATTCCAAGTGATTGTGCCAAATAATGAGCCATACAAGTACTAGCGATCATTCTCTTAATTAGTTCATTATTAGCTAGTGACGTCTTTGTGCTGCAACTATCTGTGATAGGCTAGGCAGTTAACGTTTAGTACGTGGCCGCTGTCGTCGCGGACACAAGTCTCAGCTGACCACGGCCCTACACGCAGGCCGAAGGAGGAGGACGACAGTGACTCGGTCTCCCGTGGAGCCAACCAACAGCCCCCCCGACAGACTACCGGCTCGCGACGTCGACCGGCCGGTGCCGCTGCCGCTCGATCGACGTCGACGATCGCAACGGCTAACCGATCGATCCGTGGGTCTCGATCTTGCAGTGCAGTGCAGTGCATGTAGTAGCGCCCGATCTCCCCGGCCGGCCGCCGGGCGCGCGGCGCGGGGGACGGCGGCGATCCCGCGCGCGATGGGTCTCTGATCGATGTGCAGATCGATCGCGGCCGGCGCGGTTGGGGGGGAGGTCGCCCGTCAGGTTTGGCGTGTTCGTGTCTGCTGCCGGAGGTCAGGCATCTCGAGATCGAGATAGATATGATATACCACCGGTTGTTAAAGCATCAACGTTGCGTCGATCGCTGTGTGTCATGTCAATTACCGCCGGCGCCCTTCAATAATTCGCGCGCGCGCGCGCCTTGTTGACATTGCATTCAGTTGAGGCCGCGATGTCATTCATGGTTATCATCAACGTCAAGGCGATTCGATTCTCAGTATCATGTGCCACAAGTGATCGTATTCTCAGTACCATGGTCGTGGCCGTCGTTTTCGAAGTTTAATTTCAGGTGGATATAACGCTGTTATGCTTAATTAATTGCCGTATATATGTAGCAAGTCCGACCGTCAAATATGGTGCTAAGAATGACTGTATTCATTCGAGGATCTCGCTGCCCATAGGCCCCTTGAATGGGACAGGCATTGAGTAGCAGTAGAAGAGATCAGTTACACGACGGCATGCTCTTCTCCTCAAGATCCTACCTGCTATGCACATATGGAGGGCTGAACACCAAGCTTCTACACCTATCTGGTCCTGATGATGATGCATCTTTTTTTAAAGAAGTCCAAAGTCGGAATGCTGTTGTTCTATTAGTAGTATTTTTTTAAAAAAAAAAGCAGCACAGATATTTGGTTCCGAGTGACTAGTAGCTAGTACTCCTATATATCCATCAGTGAAGAACATGCAGTTGCACACATCCAGATCGCGACGATGGGGCGCGGGAGATTCCTTGTGATTGCATGGGGTCGCCGGCCGGCCGGGGGATGGACGGAGAGCTGAAGGGGAAGGCTCCCTCAAAAAGCTCACATATATACTGTAGACAATAAATTCGTATAATAAAATAGTTGAAATAGTAATAGAGAATGAGAAATGAGAGAACCGCTGGTTGCAGCTCGAAGCTGCCATTCATGGCACGCATATGCATAGCATATGGTCTAGACACCGGTCGAACGATGCGGGTCCGGTTTTGACAGATAGGTGGATGGCACTGGCAGCAGGATGCATGCGTGGTGCCGACCGGCGGCTGGCCGACATTCCTTTCTCGAGTCCCCAACCAACGGATCGGATCGGATCGATGGAATCGGATGCCTTCTCGTCTTTTCATCCCCAACCCCTGGCCCTCGCTCCTCTCACCTCACCTCACCTAGCTGGCAGCTTAGCTTCGATTCTCTCCCCCTCCACACGCCACGAATAAGATTAGCAGGCTGCCTGCTCTCACACTGCCACACTCTGATGTCTGATCGATCATCGACTGACCGCTGCTACTATACTACAGTAGCACTTGCAAAGCTGCATATGCATGCTGTGCTGCCGGACTTAACGTTGTTAGTTTTCTTCTTTTAAGGCCATGCTGCTGGTGCTGGAAGCTAATTAACTCTCCACTGACCTCACATCTCGAAACTCCTGGAATAATAGATTGTACTGCTCCTGCTGCTGCTGACCTCTAATCTCGAAGCAAAGTAGAGAACAGATTGGTGCACTATACACATACAGTCTTGTGCAGCATGCATGCATAAATTAAAGAGGGCGCGCGTCCCTCCTTCCGGATGACCAAATCTCACTTGGTTGGCCGGTATGATCGCTACGGTTTGGTCGGCGAACTCATCAATTTATATAATCCTGCTGACAGGTCGATCGACCAATATATCTCTCTCTGAAGTAAAGAACTACTGGTGATAGATGGGCTAGCTTGATTTGCGCACCCCTGAATAACTACTAGTATTATTGTGTGTCTGAGATGAAATGGATCAGGATGGCACCGCATAACCACCGCGCGACCAACTTGTGTGGTCATATCGAGTCAAATAAGAGTAACTTGTCTATATATGATGGACTCGGGAACGACAGCTAAAGGACAAGACCAATCTTTCTTAATCCCAGAGGCCACTCACCTAATCACTAAAGGCACTTCCCTAGCTCTTTCCTAGTCTTGGTTGCGTTCCGTCGGATTTAGCTAGCCATGACCATGAGAGGGGATGAAATAATAATGGTTGAGACATATATATACTAGCACCGCACAATCCAATCTGATGGTGACCATCCATCGCTTGCATATATATATGCATGATATATGTACATGTTCTGGCTAGTGGTGTAGAAATGCATGCAAGAGAATTGATAGTACACATCTTTTGTACTGATTCTAAGGAATTTTTTTGAGCTTGTTGCATTGGCATATATATAGTGATTCCTTGCATTGAGACATACTAGCAGTATATACTTTGTCAAACTAAGCTTACATGCATGCTGAATTCCTTCTTCATGAATAAAGGCCACCTATATATACATGGCACAACAATGATAGAAAGTGCAAAGAGACAAGAACGGAAATGCTTAACCAAGCACACACACACACAGCTCGATGACGCAAGTGCAGCCCTACTGCCCATAATTGGCAGACAAGGCATCCTTCTCCAGGACTGCATATAGATCTGGTGCCCACACACTTGGTAGTGGCCCAATTATATATTATTGTTTATATACTAGTATACTATTTGGTTTTAATCTGTCCTGTCATTTCTAGGGCATCTTTTGTTCCATCATTAGGCCATGGAGTTGGCATTCCATGTGAGGCATGCGAGCATCAAATTATATAATTGTGTGGCTTGTATGCGGGGCAGCGTAGGGATGCGTGTGAGATTCTTGGCAGCAAGAACCAATCCCTTTGTTTGGGGGGCCACCGGTTCTTAACCTTTAATTTTTTCCCCCTTCGCAAGATGATCGAGGATGACGCATCAAGTAGTATCGATTCGGATGTCCTCTAACAACTGTACTGTTGCAACTAAAAAACTCATTATGAATGTTTTGTGTGACCCATTTTCGACACTATTCTAAAGACACGGTCTATGTTGAAAGTGCAAACACTATTAGATTATTGGTAACATGCATGACATATGTGCATATATTTGTACAGTTAGACCCAATCTATTCATATAGAGTTCCTCAAACTGTTAAAGGGGAAAAATCAGTTTCATGTGTTCCGTCCGTTCATCAGCATTATTATGCTCGAAACTAAACCCACTACTAAATAAATTCTGAACAACGACGACGACATTGGTGGTGGTTTAGAATATATGATAATAATGCGCCGCAGTAGTATTGGTCCAAATCATGCAATATTTTAGAGCTATCAAAATCATCCCATCTCGATCAGGTGATGCATGGCCCCAAGACTGATTGCGATCGGTTTTCCAACAAACACATCCCACCGAAAGACAACAAGAGGGCCGGGAAGAAGCAGACATTCGCCTCACCCCGCGGGCGAACGAATTGAAGCAGCAACAAAACAAAGCACAAGTGACCGACATTCCCATCGTAACCCGAGCCGGCCGGTTCTCTATTAAAATTTCCTTGTTTGAATTTGCAGATGGAGAGAGAGAGAGAGAGAGAGAGTAATTAATAAATAAAACAAAGAAACAGCGCGCGGTGAGCCGTGCATGCAGCTAGAGATAGGCAATTTGCACGCAAAAGCGGGCTAAACAATGTGATCCGCACAACGCATCCTGGCGTAAACAAATGGCACGCGTAGGCGGCGACTGCCCTGGTAATGGTCCTCCCATCACCACCATGGCATGCATGTGTCCGCGTACCTAATCTTGCTGAAGCATTTTGGCTGTCGACTAGTACCGCCCCCGGCTTTTGTATATTGCTTCTCACAGCTAGCGCATGCACACTGCCCAATCTCTGATCTAATCTAGCAAATCTCTCTCTAGCTAGCTCTCTGCGCGGCAAGGAGAGAGAGAGAGATCAGAGAGAATTGTTTTCATATATCGATCGATTGAGTTGGAATGGAATTGAACGTTAGGAGATATCAGAGAGAGATTAATAAATATATAAAGGACGGTATGTATATATGATATAACCTGATGGGAGAATGTTTCGTAGGATTTGTGTGCAGAGTGGGTGCGAGGAAGATCCACCTGTTCTTCACCCACACGCCGTTGTTAATTTAGTCTCTGCATGCAGAGGCTATGCTTACCCACCCCTCCCATGGCCATGGCCGCCGTGGAGAGAGAAGAGTGATGAAGGGCCGGGTGGTGGTGCACTGGTCCTATTTTCTAATCCTACCCTGTGTGTTAGGCAGGCTGCACTGACATTCCTTGGGTCCCACAGTGACAGCTCCTCCCTCTCTACACGCGTGGCTAAAGGTCGGCCGTGCATGCGTCGGTGGAAGAGAGCTGCCTGTCCTTCAACTGCATAATGCATGGAGTAATTTGTGTGATTCAGTTTTCAGTAAGGAAGTGGTGCAGTGGCTTTACCACTATGCATACAGCGATTTTTTTTACTTCCTTCCTTGTTTCCCACAGTGAGTGCTAACTTTAAGAACGAGAAATGTCCTGTTGCGAAAAACCAACAATGTTTTTTAGTTAAAAATAACTAGTTATCAACAAACATTCGAGAACAAACAGAAGTAGTATATGTTATCAATAGTACGTAGTTATGCAATCTTCTGTGAATCATTAGTAGCTAACACTAATCCATCAATCCGTGCTCTCGCACGGGTTAGAGTTTTATTAGTAGTTATAGATTTAATCCTTAGTAATATTAGAGGTGATTATATTAATTTATCATCCATAATGACGTTGTGGGTGATTTACGTGCAAATTTAGAAATTATTTTAATTTATTTTTCATGATAGCATATTGGGTATTTTATATGCAGATTTTGGCTGATTTTAGTTTATTTTTTGTAACGGCATGGTGAGTAATTTATATGAAAATTTAGAATTATTTATCCATATTTTATAATGGCATGATGGGTATTTTTTATGCAAATTTAGGAATTATTTTAGCTCATATTTTATAATGACACGGTGGGTAATTTTTATATAAATTTAGATGGTTATTTCATTTCATCTTTCATAATGGCTTGATGGATAATTTTTATATAAATTTAGGGTATTATTTTATTTGATTTTTCGTAATGGCATGGCGGGTAATTTTTTAGAAAATATAATAGATCTAATGGCTGCTATTAATAGAGCCACATGATGGACGGCCGGATGTTTCTGATTCTTGTGAGAATTTCTAGGATTTATCTTTTTTTCCTAACGCATCTAGTAAGAACTAACGTGGAGGCTCTTTGAAGCCTCTAATTAGTAATACCAGTCCATCAACTCGTGTTCTCGCACGGGTTAGAGTTTTGGGGATATAGATTTAAACCGTAATAATATTAGAGCTGATTGTTTTAATTCATCTTTTGTAATGTCATTGTGGGTGATGTATATGAAAATTTAGAAATTTTTAGTTTATATTTTAAGATGGCATATTGGGTAATTTATATGCAGATTTAGGGATTATTTTAATTCATCTTTTATAATAGCATGTTGAGTAATTTATATGCAAATTTAGGGGTTAGTTTAATTCGTATTTCATAATGGCATGGTGGGTAATTTTATACAAATTTAAGGGGTTATTTAATTCATATTTCAAAATGGCATGATGGGCAATTTTTATTCAAATTTAGGGGATTATTTTATTTCATCTTTCATAATGTCACGTTGGGTTTTTTTTTAAACTATAATTGATCTAATGATTACTATTATTGGAGCTACATGATGAATGACAGGATGTTTCTGAGTTTCGTGAGAATTGTTAGGATTTATCTTTTACCCAGATAACATATTTATTATTAGAGCTACATGATAGATGACGGGACGTTAATTACATAGAAAGCAGATCTAATGACTATTAAGATTCCAATATGCAATCGATGATATAATTGTGAGAATTTCTATGATTTTATCTTTTATTTAGAGCATATTGTGAGGATTAATAAGGAGGCTCCAAAAGAAATCTCCAATTAGTAATAATAAGATAAGGCACAAAATATCTGTTTCATAGAAAGGTTTCTAGCATCTTTATCAAAAAAAAGCTACGAGATCATTTAGTAGTATAAATTTGTAAATGTGAAAAAATTGACAAAAAACTAGGAGTAAATTTGAAAATAGAAAAAAATCTGCAAACAAAAGAAGAAATTTACTTTCGATGAGAGTTGAACTCAAAACCTTTCATAATGACAGAGGCGGGTAAGTATTTTGAAAATGAATTGAAAATGAGAAAATCTGCGAAAAAAAGAAGAAATTTGCTTTTGTTGAGAGTTGAACTCAAAACTTTTCATAATGGCAGAGGTAGGTAATTATTAGAAAATAGATCTACTGGCTATTAATATTCCAATCTGCCAATTGATGGTTGGATGTTTCTGATTTTTTTGAGAATTTTTAGGATTTATCTTTTCTGGTGCGTTTCGTGAGGATTAACGCGAAGACTCCAAAAGGAGCCTCTAATTAGTAACATTAAGATTAAGATGGTTGATGTGTACGATTTCAGTCACTATGCCTTCAAATAAGACGGTTATATGGAAAATAAGGACTTAAGATTTGTTGATTGTATTGTACTCCGTATGACATATGTCTAACTACACCTAAGTTTTCCCTCTTTACTATTACTAAGTGAAGGTGGAACACACCGGGAAAAAAAGATAAATCCTAAATTTTTCACAAATATATATCTACAACATACGACTTTCAATCCGGTAGATTGTAATCGTAATAGGCAATGGATATATTCTACTTTATAAAAAATACCCACATGTGTCCCTATGAAAGATAATTTGAAATAACTAATGCAAACTAAGCATACATGTTGTCTCATGCATTTCTGTGCGGAACTTCATAGTATTGAAGGGAGCATGGTTCACCAAGTAAGAAGTCGTAAATAAGGTATTAAAACATGAGAGGATGTGTTTCATGCCATCTCCTAATTAAACGCAAGCATATATAAGTTGTTAGCCACAAAAGGTTAATGCAACCATTCATAAACTTCTTACGATGACGTGGCTTCATGAGAAACTAGAAAAAGCCTATCGTGAGTGGCTCCTGTCTATGAGAGATTTTACGGTTGTTCAAAAAGTATCTATCGGTATCGCACAGTACCACTATTTTTATTTTTAAAAACCTTTATGCCCTTTGTAGAATTAAAAAATAAAAAAATGTGAGTACCGGTTTCAATATTTTTTTACCGGACCCTCCTATTTGATACCATCTGGTACCGGTACCGCGGTATCACCTGTTTCTAAATCATTAGATCTTCTTGATGGGCGGCTCCTATTTTTTCCAATCACTGTAAAATTTATACATATTTCGAGAAGATTTCTTGGTCTAGCAATCTTGAAAAATATCATTAAATACTCATGTAACCAAGATCAGAAAATATTCCATGAGGATAAATTATGTAGGCTGTTACTTTAGATAAATTATTTGACTGAAACATTCTAACATATTTACAATTATTTCTCTTGTTATTTTTGTAAAATAAAATCCTACCACACACATAATTTTCCTGCTATAAAATATCAATATCTTGAGTGCCATGTTGTAGGGTTGATTGGGCCTGGTTGGAGGCTTGTCAAGGCAGCATGGCACTACAGAATGTGCCATGGTGTGCTGACTAAGCACAACGTGATTTGTTGTAAAAATGAACATTGTGTTTGAAAATAGACAGTGAGAGGTAGTGCATAAATATAAAGAATCTTAATTAGTTGTAAGTACAAAAATATTATCTATAAATATTTAACGGTCTCGTAAAATTCTAGCCCATACGAGCCCAATTGATAGAGGCTAGTATAAATAGGGGTTTTGGCGTTTATACCCTCGCTTTGAAGTCTAATGGTGATTTTGCCCTCATTTTTTAAATTTCATGAATTTACCCCTATGTTTTCAAACTGAAGATAGAGTTTACCCCTGTTTTCTGAACAATATCAATTCCGATGAAAAAAAAACATCATACCTAGACAATTTTGCCCCTATTTTTTTAATAGATTGTAATAATATCCCTATTCGCACTGGCAGCGGCGGCTCGCACCCAGTCAACTGTGTCGCCGTTGCCGGATCTCCCCATGCAGCGCCGCACCCAGGCCACAATGTGCCTAGTTTTTACTGGTGGAACTCCAGTAGGCGTGGGTGAAAGGATAAGTGGCATTCAAGTCTATTCCCCCTATTTCAAAAGTTTTTTCTGTTTGTTTTAAATGATTTAGTCCAGTTGCATCTAACAGGGTAGAATTGAAATAAGGATAAACGAAGTCTTCGTTTTAAAATCGTAAGGGTAAAATCACAAAGTTTTAAAAATGAGGGTAAAACCACAATTAGAATTGCTAGTACGGGTATAAACACCAATCTCCCTAACTAATAGTGTGTCACCGTGGATTCCGACTGGATCTCTTGATTGAGGAAGACCCTTAATGCGTACGATGTTGTTATGGCCTTGATTTACTTTGTTTGTCTATCAATCGATTTAACAAATGGTCAAATTCATTAACAAAGCTTGACGGTTACAGTAGGTTGATGAGTGAGGACATATCTGATTTATGAATCTCAAGAAGTTCACTACAAGAAGGTCACTAGTGTTACAAAACCTATGCGCCACCCATTTCAGATAGGCATGCACCACACGTGCACGTGAGACGTGACAAACCGTAGAAACCACCTAAAATAAGCTTAATTTCGTTGTATATTTTTTGGTGGTGGAAAACGGCCAAAAATAAATTTGTTGCTGCCAAAACAGAAAACTATCAAAAATAGTTATTTTCACAGGCAAAAGTCTTATTTTTTGCTGTTTTTGGCCGCTGAAAATTGTCCGGATTCCTACGGGGTGGTTCCTGCGTCACGTAGGACATGTTTATGGGAGGGTGAAGTTTCCAGGGATGCATATATTATATAGTTCAAGAAGCGACATTTCACTTCGCCATTGCTTTTCACGAGACATGACATTGTCTTGACACTTGGAGCAGCCGTTAATCTTTCGTTTTATTCACCTAAACCTTCAGATTTGACTGCTAAATGAGTTTCACGTACGTGACATGAAGTTGCTTTGGCATTAAGTTGATTGCATTGGTTGCAGTTAATATATCGTTTTACCCACCTAACACCTTCAGAATTTACCACGTCACCATGCGATTCAAAGGACACCAAACAGATATGAGGGCTAGTTACGGTTGTATTGTGTTGCTTCACTTGAGGGATAACCGGATAAGAATATAAATGGTGAATTCTCCCTGTCATTTTGTTACTACAAGCAGCATTCAAATGCACTCAAGCACGCCTACAAATAAACTCTCCACCTAGGGACATTCTTTTTCACACAAATTAAAAGTGATTAGAGTGGGTAAAAGGCGTGCACAAGGATTGAACCTTGCCAGGTGATACTAGACCACAAAAAGACGAGGATCCTAGACCTCGCAAGATTTAAATGATTGGAACAAATATATTTTATTTTGATTCTCAAAAAGTTTGTGAGAATTTTGAAATTTAACCTTTTTTCTAGCATGTCGAGTACGAAGTTCTTGTTTTTGAAACCCTCAGTAGTAAGAGTAAGATATACTATTTGAACTATAAAAATATAAAAAATATATTATGTTCCAAAAAAATGTGGACGTCCAAAATAAAATGTATTATCTTACCATTACCAATTGGCGATTTTTTTGAGCCTTCATGTTAATCCTCAACAGATGCGCTAAAAAAAAGAGATAAAACCTAAAATTCTCGCAAGAATCAAAACATCCGGCCATCCATCATCTCACTCTAATAACAGTAGCCATTAGATCTATTATGTTTTCTAAAAAAATACCCACCATGCTATTATGAAATATGAAATAAAATAACAACCCTAAATTTATATAAAATCATTCACCATACCATTATGAAATACGAACTAAAATAGCTACTTAAATTCGCATAAAAATTACCCACTATGACATTATAAAAATTACCCAATATGTTATCATAAAAGATAAATTAAAATAATCCCTAAATTTGCATATAAATTACTCACGATGCCATTACAAAAGATGAATTAAAATAATAACCTCTAATATTACTAAGGATTAAATTTCGATCTCCTAAAACTGTAACTCGTGGGAGAGCACGAGTTGATGGACCAGTGATGCAAATATGTACACGTTCAATTATTGCTAGAAAATGCTATGTAGTATCACTTAATCCCTGTGCTGTTCGAGTTGCCGACATGATTTTTTTACTGCTTGGTAAAGATTGAAAGTTAGTTGGATCATATCAGCCCCAACTATTGGATACAATTGTAACTGTTGAAAAGTAATTTTGAGTTGAACAAGGTATGGTCTTATGGTGTAAATTTAAGGAAATCCAACATCGATATTCCAGTTTAGGGTTAATAATAATCGCCTTAATCATTAGTACTTATCAGCTGAGAACATAAACATGCCTTTAAATCTGGAGATAGATTAATCTCGCCATGAGCAGAGTAATTATTTAGTGGTGCATGTGCATGAAAACGCATCTCATAGTACGCACGACGCACGAACATGAAACATCCGCAGTAGTTAATCAATAATTTGCAGTGCATCCTCGTACAGCACGCAGGGTATATGTGCGTGTGCGACTGCATATACGACATATACAAATAATTAAGAGTGGACCACGGTCGCGACGATGTTTGTGAGAAGAGACATTTGCAGCAGGAAACATACAATTACCGGAGCCGAGAACTCCACGAAGCATCACAATCCAATGTCTTATACACTGGTACTTTAGGCCGCTTCATTCCATATATGCGTGCGCGAGAACAACATAGCTAGCTAGGCTTTGTATTATTATTAATTATGCTACACACACCTCTCCATCCACAAGCAATATATGCAATTCTCTGGTCTCTTGGCCCTTGCTGCTAGGTAGAGGTACGTACACGTGCTATTGGACCAATCAGCATGATGAGAGATGATAGAGAGAGAGAGAGATGAGAGAGATAGAGAGATTCCAATAAGGAAGCAAGCATGGCAGGGGGTGGGGCAGTGCAAAGGTTCCTCTGTGATGTGAGAGAGAGAATGGAAGAGAGAAGCATCTATCTGTTGTGCATAGGGCGTTGGGCATGCGATGGCGATGAATGTGTGGTCCGTGCAGTGCAGCTAGCTAGGTTGCGTCCCATGCCACTGCATGCATGCACGCACTGGTCCATTCAGCTGGCAGCAGGGCACTTTGGGAGGTGGGGGTGATCTCCGGTGCTTGCTGGGGCAGCGGCCGTGCAGTGCATGTTGAAAATCACAAGCTAGACACATCCCCCCCACCACTCGGTACTGTACTGCCACTGACTGTCAGTTGGGTGCTGGCCATGGTCCATGCATGCCCATGCATGCCGGCCGGCCTCCATCCATCTCCACGGATGTGGATGTGGATGGAGGGCCATGCATGCGTGCTGTGCGGTGGTCCTCTGCACGGCACTGGACTGGACTGTCAAAAAACCCACTCTCTACACGCACTGGTTCACGTTGTCGTTAGAGAGGAGAGAGAGAGAGGGGGCATGCATCATCATCATGGCTAATGAGAATTATTAGGGCCCTTGACCATGATGGCTTTATTTGTAGAGGGGAACTAATCCACATGCATCCCCTTATGCGGGGCATCATGGCATGGCAGCGCAGCGCAGCTGGGGCGATTAGTCCATGGATTGGACTACTGGGGGCATGATTAGCAACAATGACATATGCAAACTTTGACACCCCAACCAGCTCATCAATTATCAGTATATAATTAATCAATGAGCTGGCAGGCTCTGGCTTGCTGCTAGAATACTAATGTAATAGTGTGTGTGTATGTGCGCGCCCGGCGGACTCCCTCCAGGTTTGAATATAATTAGTTGTTGTTTTAGACAAAGCCATGGTCTCCAAAACATAATTTTGACCAATATCTTTATTAAAATATATAAATAACTTAAAAATTATATTTTATGAAATTACATATTATGATAAATCTATACATAGGACTTCGAAGACTAAATAATATAAAAGTTATATGTAGTTGCGTTTTAAAAGTTTGATTTGTAGCTTTTCTAAAACAACTAATTCGGGTCTGGAGATAGTATATATACACGTAACCCGGCCGCCAATAATAGAAACTTTTCCATGTTGGGATGATCCCATTCTTAGCAGCACAGAAATTCGCATGTTTGGATCGAGGTATCGACTAGTCAACAATTAGTAGCAACATGCATTATTCACGCGTCGATCATGCATGGTCGATCAGGTCCAAATAAAACATGCATGGATGATGGAACGAACCCTGTGTTCGTTGGGGAGCTGAAAAGGAACAAGTTTTTGCTGCCCTTTTGCTGTTGGCGTATTGTGTTCTGCGCCCTGGAATCTAGCTACTAGTTAGCTACTACTACATCGTCGCGCGATCAGTGAATAATAATTGTTGCTTCCATTCCCCTTTCTTTTTCCCTATCATGCACGTTTATTCACTGATGGGGTATCTAATTTTTACATGCATGCATCGCGTACTACTACGTTTATCTGTTGCCAACCTTTTGCGGAGTAATATAATTTAGAAAAAAGTCACCAGACGACAAGTGTATATAGAATAATAAAGTACTAGGGGCATACGAGTCACGCAGGTACACTACTAGTACGTGGTACACAGCAGTGAGCACAGTCGCCCGTCATGCCACGCCACGCCACACGTACATGTACACCTCTGGCCTCTGGGTAGTGCTAGTACCAATGCAATAAGCCGTAGCTACTACTTAGCTATAGGGTATGGCCTGGTGTGTGTGCACGCTAGCTGCAGGCCCATCGGTGTGTCACTGTATGCTGAGACTGTTGTGTTTGCGGACGACGGCCAGACAGATGTACATGGCGTAGGCAGATGCACTGCTGTATACGTACTCACGTACTCTCTCAAAGGCCAGAGCCAGAGGTGGTGCTATAGGCTAGGCGGCTAGCTAGATCTGCAACAGTCATCGGGGTCGGGGCCTGGCCTGGCCAGGAGATCTATATATCTAACCTGCAGGAACACGGCGTATGCGCGCGCGGCCGGCCTGGCCATGCATGTCGCGTGGCGACACGTACGTACGTACGTACGTACGCCGGGCGTCGCGGCGGACGTACGTACGGGAATGCGTCCGCAGGACGTATGTGGCGCCATGCACGCACCCGGCCGGGCCGGTCAGTGATTAGCAGTCATCACTGCTAATCAGGCCGTCAGTCGATCGATCAGCTGGCCGCCCCCGCCCAGGAATTAATAATATAATGGAGTAACATATACAGGGCTATTGCTGATGCATGCATGCTCTCTGTGTCATTGTCATGTGATTGCACGTGTACTACTCATCAATGTAAAAAAAACAGAGACAATGCAAGGTTGCGCTGATACATAGATTATACTATATACTCCCAGTAGATGAGTGGAGAATGAAGAAACCGGATGGATTGGAGGATAGTGAGGTGTGCCTGGGGTCTAGTTTGTCTTGGCCTGTGTGTCCGGATGCGCCGGTGCGGAGGTCCTCTACTATACTATGGTGGGAATATGCATGGAATGGAAAGGGATGGAAGGAAGGATGAGTTGGATGGGGATGGGTGGTGTAGTTGTAGTAGACGGGCATGGGAACCATATACTGCTACTAGAATACTACTAGTAGTGCGGCGGCGTACGCGTGGAGAGTTGGAGGGAGACTGGGATCGTTGTCGTCGCACTGTCCGCCTTGGAACATTGCGTGTTGTTTTCCGTGTGGCCCGGACAGCCGGTCGTCCAATATAGTCCTCCTCCTCCTGCCTCGGTCTGCCTGCCTCTGATTCTCTGTCTCTTCTTGATTAGTGGGGTTGATCCATTATATTGTTTATTACTTGGCAAGAGGGAGAAACTCAAGTACTCCAGTGTACTCGCACCTATCTCCTGATCCTTTCCTTCACGAGCACCCAATTCAAGAGAATCTCTCTCTCTCTCTCTCTCTCTCTCTCTCTCGATCGATTCAATTCAATAGAAGAGACCTTGCTACGTACTAGCTATAATCTCCATCTACCTAATTCTTTCGCTCTCTGGCTGCTAACCCTACCCGGCTCCATCGTATGTCTATCGGCGCGTTCGTGAGTGGAGGTGGGTGGCGCCGTACGTGGAGGCCACTGATAAGCTAAGCTACACATAACATGCCCCAGCAAGACAAGCAGCTAGCGACGCATCGGACCTGGAGCAAGCAATTAAGCAACCCATGCATATATCCCCATCCTCGCTCCCTCCGATCCTTCCACACGGTTTTGACCGGACCGACCGATCGAGCCCCCATGCAATGCATGCATGCGAATTCATTCGCATCATCCACGGCGGTCCTTGTAATTGAGTCGCCGCCGCCTGCTGGATGCTGCCCGCCCGGTCGGCCACTCGCTCGCGGGCCTGTCGCGGTCTCGCCCTCTCATCATGCATGCGCGCACTCTGCTCGTCTCGCCCCCCGCCCACACGCCTCCCTGCCCGTGTGTGCGTGCACACTGCACACTGCATATGCGCGCTCCATCGATTCTTTCCTTGCGACGAAATTAAACAAAGACACACGCGCGCAGATGCTTGCAGCTGGCCTGGCCCTGGCCACCCCCGGTCCAGGCGGGGCTACCTTCGGCGTCGCGACGCTCCGGGACGCGCCCGTGCCGTGCCGTGCGTGACAAGCACTGACTAGCTTAGCTAGTACGTACACGACGACGTGAGCGCCCGCCCGCAAGTCAAGGCAAGGGTCATCAGGTGATGTGCCTCCTGGTCTGGCGGTGTACCTACCTGTGCCACGAAACGGACCGGACGATGGGGACTGGCTGGTGGCCTGCTGGTGCTAGTGCGCTCGATCCCGTCGTCGTCGCCACCAGAAAACTGTAGTACGACGTTTGGATGGAGCGAAGAACCCGTCGACGAGCCTGAGCCGGTGGGTGCCGATCCAGTGGTGCGTGCCTCTACCGCTAGCTGCTGCTGCTAGTGTGCAAGTGATCCATCCCTCGCGCACACGGACAGCCAGCACCCAGCAGCTGCAGTGCAGTGCAGTGCAGCGCAGGCCGCACCAATCAGTCATGCATGCCGCGCGCTTTAATCTGCTGCTGCGTGCGTGCGTGCGTGCCTCCGGATCGGACGGACGTCGCGCTACCTAGCTACCCTACCTGCAGACCTGGCCGGTAGCTCGCTGTAGGCTAAAGCGTCGTCCTCCTCATCGCCTTCATCTCCACGGATCCAACGACTCTCGATCGGGCGCAGATCGTCGATGAGCAACACGGCCGACGGCCGGTCTCGCAATTCAGCGCACGAGGTAGTCGAGCGAGGCAGCCGGACAGGGAGGGGGGCCTGCCCTAGATCGACTAGAGATCCCCTGGCCGGCCGGCCGACACGTCCCAGGTTGGCCGGAAGGGCCGGGCATAGCCTATAGGCCGGCCGGGATGCACGGCCGCTGCCTCTGCGCCTCTGGCCGGCCATCAATCCATCATCAGTACGTCGCATCATTCCGAGCGAGACCGCCGGGCGCCCTCAGCTCATCGTATACGTGCGGCCGCCTAGCTGGCCTTCAATTCGTAGCTACCTAGCTAGCTGTGGCAAGCGTGCGTGCCGAGCGAGCGAGCGAGCGTCCGGCAGGCCGGCCCCGGCAGACAACGGCGGCGTACGGTACGGTGCGTTTGCAGCGCGCGTCTCGCGTTCGTTTCCGGCTTGTCCGCGAGCCCCCGTGGCTTTATTCCGGCCGGCCGCGCCGGCCTTCCACAGCCACCGTACCTATAGCTCGCTCGCCGTCGACTGCCGTGACGAGGACGGACGAGGATCGGGGCGCCCTCGATTGCCTTGTCGGCTGCCGCTCTGGGCACTGCCATCCTCTCTCTCTCCTCGCAGTGGAACAAATGATTGCCGGTTGGTGGTAATCGATCGTCGTCTCGGGATGCTACAACAACATGCGCGCCATCCATGCGCGCATCTCTTTTCCCGGCCGGCTTCTCAATTCTCTCCCTACGGTTGCTAATTAAGCAATTGTTCGTCGCATGTTATAAACTAAACTACTAGACAGAGGCGGCAGCGGTCAAAAACACCAAGGGCGAGCAGGAAACTGAATTTAAGTGGCCAAACGGCCTGCCGTACGTCGAAGCAGGTACATATATACTACGTCAGTGTCGGTCACAAACTAAGCATACACATGTACGAGTAACTGCGTGCTTTCGAACTGGCAACTGGGATAAAGGATTGGACTAGGATATATATATAGACACACACACGCTCGGATTTGGACACATTAATTCCAAGCGGCCGATTACTTCAAACAATGGATCACAAAAACAAAGACAAAATCTGAGGCATCCAATGGAACTCCATTAATCTTCATGATGGGCATCTTACTGTTACTAATTGGAGCCTCCACGTTAATTCTCATTAGACACGCTAGGAAAAAAAAGATAAATATTAAAAATTCTCACAAAAATAAAAACATTTGGTTGTCCATCGTGTAGCTCTAATAAAAATAATAATAATAGCAGCCATTAGATCTATTATATATTTTAAAAAATTATCCACAGTGCCATTGTGAAATATACTAAAATAACCCCCCTCCTAAATTTATATAAAAACTACCCAACATGTCATTATAAAATACACATTAAAATATCCCCCTAGATTTGCATAAAAATTACCCACCATGAAATTTATGAAATATGAATTAAATAACATCCCAAATTTGCATATAAATATTCATATTACTAATTGGAGACTCATTTTGGAGTCTCCACGTTAATATTCACCATGCGCGCTAGGGAAAAAGATAAATCATAGATATTGTCACAAAAATCAGAAACATCTGGCCGTCCATCAAGTGGCTCTAATAATAGTAGCCATTAGATCTATTATATTCTCTAAGAATTACCCACAAATTTCATTATCAAATATGAAATAAAATAACCCCCTAAATTAAATAAAAATTAACACCATAGTCATTATAAAATACGAATTAATTTAAACCCCTAAATTTGCATAAAGTTACCCCATGACATTATAAAATATGAATTAAATGACCCCCTAAATTTGTTTGTATATATATTACTGCACCATGCCATTATAAAATATGAATTAAAATAAACCCTAAATATGCATATAAATCACCCAATATTCCATTATGAAAGATAAATCAAAATATTTGTAGGAAAGATGAATTAAAATGCTCACCTCTAATATTACTAAGGATTAAATTTATATCACCTAAAATTCTAATGAGTGCAAGAACACAGGTTGATGTACTAGTTAGAAAAAAGTATAAATTCGATGCATTATCATAGAATATGAAAATTCTCACCATCAATCCGGGTACCTTGATCTTAGAATTCTACCTACCCGATCTATTTCATTTCTACACAAACTACCCACTCTGATATATGATGAAAGATATTTGAATTAAGCAACTAAATTCACACTTAACCTACCCACTTATGTCACTATAAATATAATTTAAGGTAACCTTAAATTTGCGCTTAGATTACAACCAAACATTATGAAAGTTGAAGTAATCTCATTAATTTGCATTATATTACGCACCTATATATGTTGTTGCATAAATAAAATGTAAAACAACTCATAATTTACATTTCAATCACCAGTTTACGATATTACAAAAGACGAATTAAAATAACCCTACAACTTTGCATTAAACTAAACCCACATATGCCATTATGAAAATTGATTTAGAGTAGCCTTCTAATATGCATATGAACTACGAGCTCACAGATGTCATAGTAATGGTAATTTAATGTCCTCCTAAATTTTAAATCAAAATTACACATTTGCACCATTAAAATAGCTCATCTACATCACCCTTTAAGTTTGCATGTAAATTACCCACCACCTATGCAATTATTAAAGATAAATATACTTCTACTATTAGGCAAATGATGATAATGTTATTTTGACAGATCATATACCAATGACATGACTAATTCATTTATAATTACATTGATACTTGTGAAAAATCATTTTTTACTTCGAACTTTAGGTAAAATTATACATTTTGATTGAAACATTATAACATATTTTGTTTAATATTTTAAATGTAAGCATTTACCTTTTAGAAAAATGTTGATACACACATATTTTTTTTAAAAAAAATCAGCAATCTAAGTAAGCATTATGTTACTTAAATGAAGCAAGGAAACTTATATTTTGGTCCATAATTTAGTTTACAAAGTTTCATTTCATTTTTTTCCATCCTAATCGTCCATGGTAAAAGTTAAAACACTACCCCCCCCCCCCCAAATTTTTTTTTTTTACCTTTTACTGCTTTACCAGGCTACAGTGAGATATGGTGTTATAAAAAAAAAACCAAAAGAGTGAGATACGGTGGCAGCTGGGCAAGGGCAGGGGCTCTGAAACGAAGGATTGTCATGCGGTCAGATCATGAGAACGAATGAGACGACGGGTGCTAAGCTAGCTAGCAGGAGGGCAGGTAGGTTGTAGGGTAGGCTAGGTAGGCCGGCTGGGGGCCGGGCCTCCCTCGTCGATCTCGGTCGACGGGGAGGCAGGCGCTCGATAGACGGATGGATCGACCGCGGTAGAATCTTACTATTGTGTCAGCAGCGGCGACGATGGAGTGGGAAGGAAGCCAGCCAGGTGGATGGTGCATGGAGCGAGGTGAGGGCACCAACCACCGCGCACTGCAGGTGCACAGTGCACCGGTGCTACAGTGACGACGGCCGCATTGCATTGCATTGCATGCCGTCCCTCCGCTCCGACGACGACCCTCTCTCTCTGTCCGTCGTCTGTGCCTGTGTAATGCATGCATGCATCCATGTACGCAGCAAGACTTCCACGCACCAGGTGCGCTAACAGTACGCTACACAGGAAGAGGACGGCAGGGGAGAGAGAGGGAAGGAGGGCTGGTCCCGTGCCCGTCGTCCCTCCTCTGCTCGTTGCGTGCAGTCTCTCGCAGCGCAGCGTGTCAGCAGCGACAAAACTGGTAGATACCAAACTCACTGTGTGCCTCCAGTAGGTAGCCCTGCCTCCTCCAGCTCCTTATCACAGTCGCACAGTGCAATAATAATCCCCCCTCTCCCTCTCTCTCGGTCGCCGCTCGTCGATCATGTGATGGATCGTTGCGAGCTGTAGCTGCAGCTCTCGCAGTGCGTGCAAGCTAGCCGGCCGGCCATATGACGGTCGATCGGCTGGGACGACTGCTGACACATGCAGCAGCAGCAGCAGCACTGCAGCAGCGCAGCGATACATCGAGGTAGCTGGAGCTGCTGCAGATCGAGGCGCCCCGTTCGACGGCGACGACGGGGCGATCGAGGCCGAGGCAATGCGCGCTCGCGCATGCAAGCGTAGTACGTGATGTGAAGACCTTGAGCGAGCGTCGATGGAGTGAGTGATCGAGTGATGAGCTGTCCTGTCCACATGCGCTGTCTGCGCGCCAGGGCCAGGGACAGGCCGACGCCGACCGTACCCACGCACGCCTGCCGTGTGCACCGCCACCGCCACCGCGCGCCCGCGTAGGCCTAACGGCCGGCCGGTGCTGCCCCGGCCCCTCTCTCGCCCGCGCGCGCGCTGGAACCAACCAACGACGTACCAGCCCCCACCATGCACACCGCCCGGCGTGAGGCCGGGCCGATCCATCGAGGACCTGTTCCTAGCTTCCTTCCTGTTGCTTCACGTCGGTCGGTCTCCGACTCCATTCACGTCTCGCGTGCGTACGTATACGTACGTGTGTATTTACGTATATATACGACTGTAACGACAACTCGATCGAGCGATCTAGAACACGCCGCCCGGTCCGCACCACGCACACGCCGCACCAGGCAGGCAGGCTGGCCCCGCCGTGTCGATCCGCCGCCGCCGACGCCTTGTCGCTTTTCCCGGCGCGGCCGCTCCACTCCAGGCCGGGCGTGCCGGAACTCTCGTCGTCGCCACTCGCCACGCCAACGCGCGCCGCTTGCCGGCCGTCCCTTGGTAAAGGCTGGGTACCGGCGGCGGGCCCTAGCTCGCTGGAAACAAAACCAACGTGATAGCACTAGCAATTATCAGGACGACATGTAAAAATAATTAATCCACAGTACGACTCATCATCATAGAATAGTAATAACAGATTAATAATGATACTAACAGAGCTAGCTAGGTGGGCTAGCTAGCGATGCAAGGACGACGATGATCGACATGATGCACAGGAGAAAGAAGGGACAGCGTGTGTGTGAGAGACAAGTGACTGCGACGCACCGAGGAATTGTTCTTCTCGGGAGACGCGATAAACTTCCTTCGGCCGGGGGCCTCGGGATTCCCACCATGCTAGACGCACTGCGTGCCCACTACCCAATTTTTCTTTTACGTTATATATAGTACTACTAGTAGTATGTTAATTATCTACTAGTAGCTAGCTAGCTAGCTAGATCTAACTTCTGACACTGGATTAGTGCTGCTGCTGCTGCTGTACGATCGGGCTGTACAGACTCGTGGCGTATGTACTAGTAGCTACTAGTCTGTATGTTTTTTTTTACTGTCACGAGTCTGTATGATCATCGTCAGACTACGTACGTGCGTATATATTACCGGGACTGTCCTGGACCGATCGTGCAGGCACTGCACACACACGGCACAGGACAGCAATAATGTGTACGTGTGCGTGTCACATAACATCCGATGAGATTGGGTTGGCAGCTAGCTTTCGAATCGGTCGAGAGCCATGTACACATGTTCATGTTGGTTATGCTTCGGCGACGACGTACGAAAAGTGTGTACGCGCATAGGACAGCCAATGGTGGATCGAGAGTCGAGTCATGCGTGCATTATATTCAGCAGAGCTAGCCTGAGACGCGGTGCGGTGGTAATGACATACACTGCGTACATGTGTATACAAGTGTACTGTGTCGGCGGTGAGAGGGCTGGTTCCCGTGATGTCAACTAATCGGCGACAGGGCATCGATTCCTTTCGCTTTGCTTTTGACCGCTCGATATCAGGATTATTCCACGACCTTCGCTGGACGATGTTGATTTTTTTTAAAACTTTGATCATTCGTCGTATTCAAAACTTTTTAAAATTTGTCATTTATTTTGTTGTGATTTGTTTTATCATTGTAGAAAGTTTGAGCATGATGACTAGTTTTCTTATACGTTGATATAATTTTTTTTAAATAAGACGAATGATCGAAGTTTTGAAAAAAAAATCAATCGCGACTTATATTTAAATACGGAGGGAGTACTGCCATAAATATTGAGCTGATTCGGCAAAGACTGTTTGTTCCAGCTATCGATCCCACCTGCGAAGCTATATCTGATATGATTCCCGGTTATACAGTACTCCTCATCCCTCTCGGCCTGTTTAATTCAGTTGCTTTACCCATCAAAATAAACTACATACATGTCAAACATGGGGGAAATTAACCCAAAAAATCCAATATTTTAATAGAAACACATATGCCAAACTAAATTTTCAAGTAACTCCTGTTGCCACGCTGAATTCTTTCATGTAAAAAAAAGTCACGCTAATGCATGTGCACCGCATGTATTTTCTATGCGTGACCGCCCTCCGCTCCTCCTTCCTCTCCTCTACTCTAGAGTCTAGACTCAACCCTAGCTCCTTCATGGCGGCTTTCCTCCTCTCTCTTTATCCAACAATTCAGCGACAAAAAATGAAGGGAGATTAAAGGGGGGTTGTCCTAGGATGGCATTTCCTCCATTCCTTCAACAAATTTTTGGATTTAATGTCGTTTTAGGGTCATTTGATGTAGATAGAGTAGAATGGGTGTAGTGGATTGCATCAAGATAGATTGGAGGTTATATATCATGTGTTACATTATGCTTTAGCTTGGCCCTTCGATTTCTATGTTTTCGTTTTTCCATGCATGGTCCTATCAAGTTCTTGATGACCTTATTCATGAACTCCTGCAAGACACTAAAGGCCTTCTAATCACTCATCCTTCCCGTATGCAAAAGTGAGCATCCAACTTAGAAAACACATTAATCAATGAAACACAATATAGAATCATAAAATGTTAATGAGCCAACTTCTCACCCAAAAGGACAAAAGTAACACAAAAAAAAAAGCTGCCATGATCTGAATCGTAATTGAGCTCGGATGGAGCCACACCTCTAGCTGCTATGTGTTACAATCCTAAACTTACATCTATACAGGAGAAGACACTCACATTGTGAATTACCTTTTGTAGTATTGTACCGATGACCAATATGATTTTGGTCCAAATTTGTACTCTTGAAAGTCACACAAAGGCCATCCATCCTACAACGAGTTAAAATTAATGTTAGTATCCACAGCTAATCTTGTAGACAAAATAAGAAATTATATTTACATATTCACTTATGGAATTTCTAAAGAGCATTGAAAGAATGGAGTAATAACCTCACCCTCATGTTAGACAATTCTAGCTTGCATTGATGCATGCATTATATTGCAGTGGAATAAGGGAGGTTCTATACATGCCTTGTAAAAGGCTTCAACCTTCACATCCTCCATGATGGATGTCGGGTTTGGTGGCAAGGGCATTGCTAGTTTGCTACTGCTTGAACTCATCGTGTGGCTTAGTTCCACACCGCCGATAAGGGAAGAGACAAATCCAAGGGTCACACTTGTTTGGTCTATCAATTCACTAGTCCATCATGCCAAATGTTTTGGTGTGTCCAAGCTTGGTCTGCAACAGCACAAAGGCAAGCGGTGTGTGCCAATGTGTCCTCTTGGTCACGCCAATGCAATTTGGCATGACTATAGATTTTATCTCATGACAAATTTTTTTGGCTTCATGAAAAATTGCTAGTTCATAAAAATAATTAGTTTGGCATGGGCGTAAAAACTAGTTTTGCACTAAAGTTTATTTTTAGCAAAAAACAACTAATAAAGGAGTGGGGTATAGGGTCCGAAGTTCATTAAAGGCATGTTTGGAATGTAGGAATTTCACAAGAATCACGTAAAAAATTCACAAGAATCACGGCTCAATTTCATATAAAAAAATATAGGAACTAGAATAAAAAATCATGCGTTCCAAATAGGCCCTAAATATGTTGTCCAAAATGTGATATATATGTTATATGCATACCGCAGTATTTAATAAAAAAATTGCCATTATTCAAATTAATGTAAAATGACATAGGGCTTGTGTTACAGGAATCGTTATAAATATAAACTATCCCATGCTGGATGAAAAAGGAGAATAATCCATCGTGTTTTCCCTGCCAGAGCGTAGAGAAAACAATAGCTAGTACTTATAGTGAAAACAAAATAAAAAATAACTTTTAACATGTTTTAAAAGGTACACAATAGAAATACCATCTATTAGTTGTGCATTATATTAGAGATTTGTGGCGAATTCAATGTAGACCAGAGTCAGTTATAGGCTAAATTATTTTCCTTTCATGCGTAGATAATTTGGTTATACTAAGTGACCAAGTCAGCGTCTATGTAAAAAAAATAGGGGGGGGGGGGGGGAGGCGCCGTACGGAGAATTCGGTCACATTTCTCAAATGTACCACACAGTGGCGCGGCTGGTCTGACACTTCACAAACCTGTTCGATCTCTGAAAAGAAAATTTTAGCCTCTCGCCCCGGCGCACTATTTCCATGCATTCCCAACGCCCACGATTAACAAATGACAAGAAAAGAAAACTCATTCCTTACTCCAAAATCCAACTACTAGAGCGATAGTGCTCCGGTCAAATACGCCCGCAGCACGTGTATTAAAAGTTGTAAAACAAGAAAGACACACCACCAGACACCACACCCGTCACACATACACTAACCACCCCAACATTCCTCATACGTGTATACATGCATAGTATATATATAGTATACCCAGCATATACATACACGTACCGCCGCGTTGTATATAACAAGGTAATAAGGCCTCCTTCAAAAGTGCGGAAACGTTTCCAAATCCTGTATTTTTCCTATGTTTTTTAATTGTTTCTTGTGACATTGCTATACATTCCGTGTTAAAATCTTGCGTTCCAAAAGTCCTTAAACAGATAGATAAACCTTATCACTTGTCTGAGCAAATTAAATACATAGTGGGAGTACTTATTATATATACATGTATATCATATAAATTACTTACTGGACGATGGATGGAGCACAAGCGCGTGCAGGCTGCTTTGTTACGTCGTCGTCACCGTCGGCTATAAAACTAGGTTAGACGGCGTGCGGCCCCTTCTCTCCCCGCTCACGCACACTTTGGACGGGCGACCGTGGCCCTTCGAGCAGCCCAAATTAAGCTTCCCCTCCATTCCCCTTCCTTCCTTGCGCCGAGCTGCTGAGCTGAGCTGAGCAGCAGAGGCCGGTATTTCTAGTGCGTAGTATCGCCATCAGCGCTCAATAATACCGCACGCCCCCGCTTTGTTTTGTAGCTCTTGTCAGCGAACCTTCCCCCTGAAAAACCACACCCACCCTTCTTCCTCAGCGATCGATCGATCCTCCTCTCTTGCCCTCTCTTTCTCTCCTCGCCCCGGCCTAGCTCCTTCCCCAAAGGATCACCGTACCGCAAGACGGAGGGCCGGATCGGAGGACAGCTAGCTAGCCTAGCTGGTAGAGCTCGACCGACGACGACGGACCGTTGTTCTAGCTCCGCTCGCGGCCGCCTTCAGCTCATCAGCTGTGCTGTCGTCAGCCTGTGAGGCTAGCTAGCTAGCAGAGAGATAATTGCGTTGATGGCTGGCGCGGGGGGTGCGACGGCGGTGCAGCAGCAGGCGGCGGGGGCGAGGGCGAGCGGCGGCGGCGCTGCCGGCGCGCCGGTCGCGGACCCGCGCGCCGAGGCGCTGCGCTGCCCGCGCTGCGACTCCGCCAACACCAAGTTCTGCTACTACAACAACTACTCGCTGTCGCAGCCGCGGCACTTCTGCAAGGCGTGCAAGCGCTACTGGACGCGCGGGGGCACGCTGCGCAACGTCCCCGTCGGCGGCGGCTGCCGCAAGAACAAGCGCTCCAGGAGCAGCAGCGGCAGCAGCGCGGCGGGCGGGAGGAGCGGCGGGCTCTCCTCGGCCGCCGCCGCCGCGGCCGTCACGTCCTCCTCCGCGGCGGCGTCGCTCACCCTGCCGCCGGCGCCGGGGTCCCTCCCGTCGCTCACGTCGGCGCTGGGCCTGACCGGGGGCACCTCCTCCCTGGCCTCGCTGCTGCTCGGCAGCGGCTCCGGCGCTGACCACCTCGGCCTCTTCCAGGCGGCCATGCAGTCGGTGGTCTCCTCCGAGGCCACCGCCTACGAGATGCAGCAGCAGCAGCAGCAGCAGCAGTCGCAGGTGGACCATCACCTGCTAGGCCTCGGCTACGGAGGCGCCGGCTCCGGCGCGCAGATCCAGCTCAAGCCCTGGATGCAGGACGCCGGGGTTGGCGCGGGCGGGATCATGGACAGCTTCTACGCGCCGCTGCTGTCCGGCTCCCTCGTGCCAGGCCTCGAGGAGCTGCACGTCAAGGCCGAGGCCGCCGGAGCC
Organism: Paspalum vaginatum; assembly: GCA_030272315.1. Classification (NCBI taxonomy): domain Eukaryota; kingdom Viridiplantae; phylum Streptophyta; class Magnoliopsida; order Poales; family Poaceae; genus Paspalum; species Paspalum vaginatum. The sequence continues at coordinate 6,602,262 of CM059013.1, read as the reverse complement.
GGGGATCACCAGCAGAAGGCGGACCAGCAGAGCGGCGGCTGCGGCTGGGAGCTGCCTACGCCCTCGTCCTCCAACGTCGACGCCAGCAGCGTCATGGCGTCCGACGCGCTGATGGCCGCCGCGGCCGCGTCCATGAACCCCGCGGTTAGCTCGGCCACCACGGCGACCACCTACCGTCCCCTCCTCCTTCATGTACTGGGGCAACGGGGGCTTTGGCGGCGCCGCCGCGGCCTGGCCTGACCTCGCCAACTGCGGATCCTCCATTGCCACGCTCTTCTAGCCGCCAGCAGGCTGTCTTGCTGGCTCGATAACTTTGTTTTTTTTTTCACCTTAATTTTCTGGTTAATTTTTTCTTGACTACAATAACATGTAATTTGTGGGGGAAAAGCTTAAATGAGAGAGAGAGAGAACACTGCTAGCGAGCTGTGGAAGAGTTGAAGAGATATCATATAGGCCGGGCAGAGAAGATTTCTTCGCAAGGCCGGCGCGGCTGATGAACGTCGTCGTCGTTGGATCCATCCATGATCTTGGCCGCCGATCCATGAACGCTGATCAAGGCGATCGACAGCTAGCATGCATGGATTTAGGAGGAGGAATGGAGAGAGGCGACCGGCCATGGCGGCGCGACCAAATGAAAGAAGCCAAGAAGTGTAAGTGCAGCGCTGCCATGACACACACTACTTGATTTGCTGCTGCTGCTGCTGCTGCTTCTTGGCTAGCTTCTCCTTGGGTGTTTTGTACATATGGCACATGGTGTGTGGGGGATACAATAGCTAAGGTAGCCCACGAGAGAGATCATGGTGCAAGTCATGAGCCTCTCTCTCTCATCTCGGCATTTTAAATCAGTGTGTTTAATTGGCCAGTTACTCTACCTCTCTCTCTCTCTCGCTACCATGGGTCGGTTTGGGAAGAACTACTCGATCTCTAGATGTACAAGTTAATACTAGTACTTTCTGCCCCCTTTGCAGCTGAATTAGAGAACTGTTTTTGAGTTCTCATGCATTAGAGTTGTTAAGGGTTCTTGCTGCATCAAGTTTCTTCTTTTCTTCCTTCCTTCTAGAGTGGAATTAATTTCGAGGGTTTTTTTTTGTTCAAAATTGGCTTGTACGAAAATTATGATGACTTTGTGAGATGAGAAATTTAAACATCTGCAGTTCTCATGATGGTACATAGATATGCTCCTCTTCTGAGAGTAGTGCGTGCGGTGCCACACTGTGCTGCTGCTGCTACTACTGCATGCTGTGTGCTAGTTACTACTCCATCACTTTTAGTGCCTGGATGGGTGTCCCCCTTTTGGTGATGCGCGGCAGCTTTACCTTTGCCCTCTTTTTCATGCGCGAGTGTGAGTGCATGATCTGATCTTTGAATTCTGTGCTGCTACTTGCCTTGTTGCTAGAAGAGGCTCTACCTCCGTAAGTAACGTTCTTTTTTGTTACAAGATCATAGGATTCCAGCGGCAGTGCACTCGAGTTTGAGGCTAGAGCAGCTATCATGTTTGTGCGATGCAGAATCTTTTGTGCCCTCTCTCTCGTTTGTTGTTGCAGACATAAAAATATGGATGCTGCGCTTGTTCTTACCTGCCTGTCTTGTAGCAACTTCGAGCCGAGCTGCAGCATTTTGATGCTAGCCACCATTTTTTCCACACTCAAACTTGTATAGATAGAGTATACACCTATACCGAGCATCACAGATCGAGGAAAAAAGGTTTGAGGTAGAAGACAAGTAAATTAAGTCATCATATATATAGTTGATAGTGCAAATCAAATTATTATATATGCATGACTTGCATGCAGGTTGGGATAAAAGAGGGAAAAACATAGAGTTGCATGTAGTGTTTTCACTAGCTAGATAGTAAGGATTCTCGTTTTCCTTTATAGTAACACATCCTTGCTGTTTTCCCTGTCCTTTTTCTTTGGCTGTTTGCCAATTTAGCTAGTATTCTTCGACAATGAATTTGCTGGTTTGGAACATGGTCCAAAAGGAAATTTGATGTTGACCTATCCCCCCCCCCCCGCGCCTTTGGAAATTGGACTACATGAAAAGTAACACAGAACTTGTGAAGAACTACCCCTCTCTCTTTTTTTTTTTTGCTAAATGGTTCTAGATATATAGCACGTTTTCCATTCATTGCTTCACATTCAATTAACCTCCCTTCATGAACAGAGCTTATGCTGTTTTAGAACCATTAATTGTAAAGGGGACACACACTGCTATAATATCTCTATATATCTTCTCTGTCAGAATGCCTTACTAGCTTAGTCATCAAAGTTATCAGTACTCTCTTTTCTTTAAGAGCAGTCGGTTCCCAACTTCCCATGCATGCAGATGTAGTACGTTTTAATTTCTCATAATGTTCCCAATCTGGTTTGTTTTCCTAGTGCAGTCCTAGCGCACATATATAATCAACAAAAAAAGATATGTTTTTTTAACGTTATATGTGAATCGGGAAAATATCTTACACTATTTAACACTATATGCTATACTAGTATAGATGTATATTGCAAATCTGCAGTGGCATAAAACTCAGTAGCCAGGGCAATGAAATTACTGTTGATTAGAATGTGGTGCGTATTCATGCTATACCGATCTACTCCGACCCCTTTCTCTTTGCTAAAAGGAATCAAACTAAAAGAAGATTTAATTTGTTACATTATTAGGACTATTAAGTATCCAGCAAGTGATAACAACAATATTGATGATACAATGTAGTCATATGTATTCATATACGACATCCCTACATCAGGTCTAGCTATGGACGATATATATATTTGATGCATATATATACGCAACAATTCTGCTGATTCTAACTTGATACATGCATGATGCACGCATTTTTACGAGTGCTGAAACATAGTTGGCAAATAATACTTACTAGTGATTATCTGCACTCATTGATCGATTAATAACACGTTGGGTAATCAACGAAAAATAATAATTTGATGCACAATAATCCTCAAATACGTAGGTAGGTTCTTCCAAGGCTACAGCGTTGCATCAAGCACGCTCGATCGGCCCTTTGGCAGCATAACTATCTAGCAGTGTGGTTACTATATATCTGGGTGATTTTTACAATTGTGCTGATAAGACATAAGTTATTAACAGTAAATCCGTTTAACTTTCTGCTACGGCAGTCAAGGATCTAATAATAAATATATCTAAATCTCAAGCAACGATTTAATTGATGACGTGCAAAAACGGTTCTGTGCACTGTGCTCCCAAATTCAGTAACATATGACTAGTCAATCATGTGTGTATTCAATAACTAGGGCCAAATTGAACACATTGTTTCCAATTTAGAAAAACCGTTGAAAAGATCTCAACAGCTCTTTTCTGGCATTGTTACTTTGTTGTAGCTTACAAGTGATTCCTAAGAATCAGATAATTATCCCTATGCATGTCATTTTACACTAAACCATCCATGTGAGCGTATTATCCATATTTCTCCTTTTCACAATATATTTATTGGTACTACTAGACGTGCCCTGTCTATGATTAATTTCCGTCTAGCAACGTCATGTTGACAAAACAGGATCGATGGCAGGGTATATGTAGCTCCAATACAAGTGAGCATGTGCTGCCAGTGAATTAATGAGTAGTGTGATTATTATGAATATCATGACTGCACAAGTTAATTACTTAATGTGATTTCAACGCAAAAAAGTTAAATATTGCAGTACTTCTTAGTTGGTTCTATAACAAAAAATATTTTTTCTAGTTGACACAATACTACAACTGAGTGCAATAGTCACTAAAACTTGGACGTTATGCATGATCCTCTTTTATTAAGAAATATTCTCTAGTTTCTATACGACGTCGAAATTCTTATTATTAACATGTACATAGAACGGTGCACTGCCTGCCCAAGAAAATGTGTGATATCCTTCCCTGTATGCCAGTGTGCATGTTTTTCTTTCTTGTCACACTTAAACCACTATCCTCTTCTCTCTTTAAAAGTGGCATTCTATGTGAACTATCTCGTCAAATTATGATGGTTGTCGGAATCAACGCCGTATGGAAGTTTTTACTCGATGAAGCATTCTCCTCTCATTTCAAGTACTATAGTGTCTTACCCAGAATCCAATTCAAGCTACTACTCTAGTTGCCTCACGAGTTAGAGTTTTAGAAGTGTGTGTGTGCGCGTGTGTGTGCGTGCGCGCGCGCGCGCGTGTGTGTTAAAAGTTGGTACATAAATTTAATAGTGGCAGGAGCTAGTAGTTTAGAAATGCATAGTCCTATTGTTGGTTATTTATTTTTTATAATAAGATATATAATTTAGAATTGTTCATATTTTAACTATATAAGTGGGTAATTTAGATATAAATGTTAGGGGTTAATTTAGATTTTTTATTATATATAATAGCAAAAATGGATAATTTATATATAGATTTATGGTAGTTATTTTAGATTATCTACCATAACAGAAAGTTGAGTAATTTAGATATGAATTTAGGGGGCCGGTCATTCTTATTATATTTCATAAATGCATGGCAGTGAGTAAGACATAGATTTAGGGCTTTGATTTATGTTGTTTTCATACGGCGAAAGTGATAATTAGTTAGAAAAATAGATATAATGATTATCATTATTTAGTCTATGAAATTGATCGCCGGGATAATTCTAATTATACCTAGAATTTCTAACTATTTTTCCCAAAGCACCTCATGAGAATTAACATGTGGGTTCATACTATCTCCGTTCTCGAATATTTGTTAGTCTATGGCTAGTTCATTTTCGAACTAAGAAAGGTCAATACAAAAGAATGGAGGAGTATTTCTTTTCGTCTAATCTTTTTTTCGCCTGGAAAGAAGTGCCATCCATCTCAATTCTCAAACCATGATTATAGCCACTGGTTGATTGTTAATGGCACCAACTGATAGCAGAATAATTAAGGTGTGTGACGAATGGAAGCAGTGATTGCACTATACACGTAGTACGTTCGCACTGGATAAGGAAAAGATATGATTCAGAACTAAGGCACATAAAGCTAGCACACGCTGCATGCGACACAGGGAAAGCTACAAAGGAGGCAGCCGCAGAAAGAGGACCGTGGCGAAGCGTGGTACACGGCTGGCTCCCCCGCCGCGGAGGGTAAATAAAATTGATCGATACTGGTAAATTTGGGTGGCAGAACGTGCAGCGGTGCGTGATGCAATCCTTGCGGCGTACGGCGGAATAATTGGAGCTCTGAAACTGATGTGTGACTAGACATGGTCGCAGCTCGTGTCAGACTAAAGTCATATAAATGTAAAAAATACTATTTATGTACTGTATATAGAGTGAAAAAATACTGTTTGTACATTGTAGTCAGTACAAATACACGCTGGTTACCTTGGTCTCAGGCGGTCAGGCCAGGCGCCCAGGCCGGCCACCACGGTCCACGGCAAGGCAATACTGTTGCAACTCCACCGGCCGGGCTCTGCCCTCTGCATACATACGGTACCTGATGATCATGCCTGCGTATATATACGCCCCGGAAGAAAGAAGCTTGGATTGGATCAGTACTACTACCACGTCGAAATGCATGCTTGTTTGTATAGCTGTATATGTAAACGATTTTTTTTTGGCAGAGCTAGTACAGTATTGGATTCCCTGCATCTGCATGCATCCACGAGCTCAATCTATCCCACCCTACACCGGACCGCTACACGTACGACGACCTAAGCTACTCTCCTGGCTCCGACACTGTACACCCTTCCACTCATTTTGTTCTGGGTTGGCGCGCCATTGATCGATCGATTCGAGCTCCACTGCAGCAGGCTCTGCCTATACCGAGCTGCGAGCGAGCTCATCAGCCCATGCACAGTGCCCCTCTGCCCTGTAGGTGTAGCTGCCTGCCGGCCGGCCGGTGCAGTGCAACTACCACGCTGCCGCTGCCGCATCGATGTTGCCAAGACGCCGCCGGTAAGGGTAAGATGCCTCCCCCTCCGCTCCGCCGCGCGCGCCTGCCCGCCCGCGTTTTACTGCTGCGGTAGTGCGGTGCTGCCAGTGGAGAGAGCGCATGGCACGGCCTGCGCTACGCGCGTGGCCATTTTTTCCTGCCGAGAATGATGTGGGGTGGAGACGGGCAGCGGGGGGCCGGCCGGCCGGCCACCAGCTCACAGAAGATGGTCGCAGCAGCTTCCCGCTGGGGCCACGCCGCGGCCCTGCCCCCCGGCACCGGCATGCATGCGCACCTGTACCACGGCGACGCCTCTGTACGGCGGCGACCCCCTGCTTGCCTGCTCCGGCTCAGGCAGCCACAGCAGCCGCTGTCTACTCTCTCTCCTTGACCCCGCGCGCCGCGCAGGCGCAATCCGATCCAAACAACGCTTATTCCGAACTCCATCGACTCCGCCCAAATTCCTACTTATTGAGGAAGCATGTCTTTTGTGAGTTCTAATCTTCATCTTCGTGTGTGTGAGAGGGAGAGAGAAGAGGGAGGGGCAGAGATGAAGGGGCTAGAGGATGAAACAAATAATCCCACATAAATGGGGTCTCTACTTGTATTATATTGGGACGAGGGTATTGAAAGAACTGCAAAAGTATTTCCCCCAATAATACTTGGAGCGTATTAGGTTCTGACAATGATATTGATTCCTTTAGTCACCCTAGATGGCTCTCCCCCACTCCTGTGTCCACTCACCACCCATGGGCCATATGCCTATGGCCACACCTCACTGTGTCACACCCATTGGCTCAGAATGAGTGTGTTGCGCCACTCTGATTGCTCAATCACCCTCCACTCAGTCTCACACAACCAAAAGAGTGATTAATCACCCTAATCGCCGCTCCATCACTCTCGATTGCCCATCTAAGACGACCACGGCAACTAAACAACGACCATCATTATCGATCCATACATGCATCGTCCAAACGACTAGAAAACGACGATAAACATACTCCTCTTTCTTGAAATATAAAGAACTGAATTATTCAAAAATTATCCTTAACTACAAGATCTTCTAGAAAAATTATGACAACCCATTCAATTCCTCATCAAGCTTTCCCCTTTTGTTACTGATATCCACGCTTGCAATTGCTTGTAGCCTTGTAGGAGTAAATAGTGCCAATTAAGTCTTCAGTTGCATTGAAAACGATTTGTGACTCCAAAAGCCACCCGGTAATCTAGAAAATGTTAACTTTTAAGAACATAATAAGGCCTTGTTAGCCCTTTGCAAATTCTCTTAGTCCCCTTTGGAATACAGAAATGCATGGATTTCATATGAAAAAAACATAGAAAACGGAAAAAGAAATCTCCTGTGTCTCACGATGGAGAGAGCAGTATAAAAGTAGGCACCTTCATGCATGCGCGCCTAGTTTGTCCTTACCAACACCACGGGAAAAAAAAACTAGGCCCATCCTATTATCAAGTGTCGACGAGCATGTCACCTATTGCATGCATTAGCAGAATAGGTAGTCAATACTGAGCACCCATAGCGAGTGGAAGACTAGAATCCAAGTTAATAACAGGTCACCAAAGCCTGACCAAACTAATTCCGGAGCACCTGTCCTTTCTTAACAGACACTACTAGATGCGCAGGCATGTCGTCCCCGTCATCCGACATGTCAATCCCGGCGCCTTGACGCAGGTCACACTCATCACTCGCCGGCCCACCCACTAGAACCGGTCGCGCTGTCTTCAGTTCAGGTCTCGTATTTCCCGGAGATTCTCATCAGGACACCACCGCCTGAGCCTGACCCGACCCAGCCATCGCCATCCATCCACTTCCGTCTCACCGGTTGCGATATGATACGGGGCTTCTGCTCCGTCGCAGCAGCTACCGCGCGCATCGACACGCACGATGGACAACAGATTAGGTACGAGAGCGAGACGGAGAACATGCCCACTCTCCAGAGTGTCCACCCACTACGCTCTTCGCATACCGGCTAGGCTCCACCAACTACGCTCTTCGCTCACCGGCTGCCAGAGCACATAGTTTAAGTGCCTGATCACACCCAGCACGCGTACCTGATCGTTGTATTGAATAGCACGGATCTTGCCCCCAGTCTGCAGCAGATGTGCACCGTGCAGAACAGCGATCTCGAATCCTGATTGGAGCAGCTGGACAATCAATATCAGCGCCTGTTCTTGCTCCTCAGCACAAACAGACAAGCAAAAACTACCATACAGACCAGAGCAGGATCAGGCTGCGTGTGTAAATTACACGGGAATGGCTGAACAGGGTTGTCCAGACAGCGACAGTATATATATATCCTGCTTCGCAGAGAACAAGGATTTTCCTTGTCATGTATGATCATATTTCCTCGGAAAAGCTCCAGCTTTAACCACCTTTCGTTATGAAGCATATCAGAGTTAGTGCTGACTCTATCAAATGAAAAGGCAGCTCAAAACACCTCTCACTTGCACCGCTTGCGCTTCATTATCTACTGCCGCATGTTAGCATCATGTATGAGAGAAAATGGGTGTAGAAAACCCTAAACCATGTACTGCATCGCCACTTGCATCAGCCTCGTGTGGGGTATGCTCAGCGTAGCGATGCCCCTCCTGCAGTTCTTCCTCAGGAACGCATAGAAGTAGTTGATCACCAGCTTCTTGAGGAAGAACGACTCCTTTCGAGCCCTGATGTCGCCATGCCCAAGAAGGTACACCACGCCTGACTCCTTGGCCTTGTGGATGAAGGAGAGCTCGTTGTCCAGGCTGCACCCCCCATCCATCGCATCGTCCAGAGATCCGTCGAATGACATGCTTGACCCCAGGGCAGAGTTGTTGGCACCGGCAGATTCCACAAGGGGGAATGCCAAGTGAGTAGATGCTACCGTTGGGACCAACAAGGACTCTTGATGATGAAGATGCAATCTCCTCTGCAGAATCTGTCTCATCATTATGATCGCTCTCCAGGGAGCGTTCCTGGGCCTCTCGACGTATGAACTTTACGAGGCTTTCTATCAGAAGTTGTTCAAATGCCTGGGGGTTCTCCTTGCGTACATCCTTGTACCCATACCTGCAATCACGGATCATTAACATCCAAGCCAACTATCAAGTGCACATTAATGACCGTACAACTGTATACAAATTTTGTTTCAGAAGGAACATGAATACATGATAGATTGCATCTTAACTCTTGAAGGGCACAGGTAACACTGAGGAAAACACAAGGCCCAAGGAATGAATGAGGCATTAAGTGTTGCTCTACCCATACCATTGAAGACAGCAACCAGTAGGAGTAAAAATGGCTGAAGAATGAATGTGAACACCATTTCACAAAAAAAAAATACAAATTTCGTACAGAAATCACGATGGTGCCCAAAATATAAAAAGAAAACAAGAAATGGAACATAGGAAAGCTCTTGATGAACAGAAACACCAGGATAGCAGCGTAAACAGTGCTAGCAAAGATCAGAAGGTGAAACTCAGAGTGAAAGGTTCCAAACAACAGCCATGAATCACCTAATGTCAGTGCCTAATAGAAAGGCACCTGGATTCACTATGATATGAAACCTAACTCGACACTTCAAACCTTCAGTGGCCACCTGCCCTGTGGCCATATCTACACTGCAAGTCTGCAATAATGCTGGCAGAATAGTCCCTAAGTTTTGACACACTCAGTTGCATTCTAGCAGATCCTAAACCAATCAGGAGCATCATGCATTGCATGAAATGCAAATAGGGTATGCCATAGTATCAAACATGTGTAGATGCAAAGTCTTCTAGAAGTCCCAATGGGGCATACAAGAAACTCCAAGACCAACATAAATATCAATTTGGGGGGTAAGCATTGCCCAGAGTTAGTTGTAGTGACTCAGAAAAATGAAGTCCGTACCTAGCAATGCAGCGGAACATATGGTAGTTCTTTGGGCAGACGCGACGAAAGAGAAACCTCTCATTCTGAGGCACAACCGGAACTGGGACCCATTTGATGCAGACAAAAATGATCATTGAATGCATGGCTGGCAGTGTAGCGAGGAAGTGACCAAAGATTGCAGGAACCCCCCTGACCAGTTCATTATAAAGCAATCCAATTCCAGGTGCCCTCACTGTACCAAGATTGCACCCTAGCTGCAGCAACAAATCCATCGAAAGTTTTTGCTTGACCTCAGTTTCGTACTTCAATTTGGTTCCATAGTTCCATATGTACATTACCAAATACAGTACAGCTGCAAATACCAAAAGCACCCAACTTCCGTCTGCTACGCTTCCCAACACAGAGGAAAAGAAAAAAAACTCCAGCCCCAAGAAGAGCGTGAGAAAGCATAGAACTACAATGATGTTGACCTGCCATATCAGAAGCATTATAATGGTTACCAGGACAGTAGTCATCATCATGACCCCAAGTTCTGCTATGCCTGCAATCAAGAGCAGGCATTAGAAAAGTTCTGTGGTGGTGATGATTGAATTGGAGAAATAAGGTCAGCGGCAAGCTCATCATGGTAACAACCATCGGTCAACAAATACTGAGATTAGAGTGAAAGAAAATAACCACATACTCTCTCCACCCAATAATATAAGGCATATAAATTTTGGCACAATCTTTAAAGCGGAACTTTGACCATTAATTTCTTTTAGAATATTTCATCAATAAATATAAAATTATCATTGTCTTTAGAACAAATCTAAACATATATAACATGCATACACCAAATATATATTATTTGACTGAATTATTAGTCAAAGATTTAAAAGGTTGACTTTTCCTAATACATGCACACGCTATTTTATGGCATGGAGCACATAACAAGAACCGAAGTAAAAACTATGCCCAGGTTAACGCATGTCCTTAACATCTTGGCCGCCCAAACGATTCGAAGCAGACAGAGCAAAATGGAACGGTCGTCATCCCCAGCATGATCCATCCCAATTCTCACCCGCGCCTTCTCCACATAAATCCCACCTATGTGCCTCCTCATCCACCTCACCACCGTCGCCCCCAGCATGGCGTCAGTGCAGCTCAGGGGAGGTGACTTCACCACCCGCCTGCCCTCCACCTCCCTCTCCCTCCCCTGCCTCCTCCACTGCCCTTCACCAGAGCGGCCAGTGGATGTCGCCGCTGAAGTTGCTGGTGAAGCTCGGCGTCGAAGTCACCCTGTGGCCACAAGGGAGGTGGCAGTCATAGGGGAGGCTGTGTTCACAGGGCGACGGTGTTCATGGGGCACAGAACCACAATCATGGGGGCACGGCACAGCCACCGCTGTGTCAAGAGGGAGGTGAAGAAGGCAGAGGAAGTGACTAGGCGACAGAAGGAAAGACACCATTAGGCTGTTGTCACCAGGCCATCTATCACTCTATCCCACCTTCTATCCCACTTATAATTTCAAACTCTACTCTGTCTACAGTGTATTCTACGGTGTTTTACACCTCCATATGCACGCTCTGGTGACGTTAGCCTTAACAGGCTGACGGCACCACATCTTACAGAACTGAATCAAGGAGCCACATGTGGAGGTCCAGGGAAATCATTGATTATAGGATTATAGGAGGTTTATTTTTCTTAAGAATCATCAAAATTCTACATTTTCCTTCCAAGCACTTGAGTAAATATATTAATCAAGATAAGAATTACAGACTGGAGCAAAGGAGAGTAGGAGACAAACACCAGCTAAGTATCAAGGGGTGGAAATTATAACCAGATACTGATGAATGTTCACTTACTCAACAGATCACTGTTTCCAACTAAAAGCTACTGCATCCTACCATTAATATATGACGTTTTTTAGTTCAATGGGAGTATCCTTTCTACATGATATGCTTATGTTCAGCAGATCCAGTGCAGGAAATCTCAAGAATATATGCATTCCAAATAATAATAAGAGTATTTGGAGTACAAATATAAACATAACTGAGACCAATGGGCATATTCAACGAGGGATTTAAATTTCCCTGATCATAACGCATTTGAATTGATATTAGCCTGTTTAATTCTTGTATACTCTAATTAACTAATCAGATCCATATTTGATTTCTTTCATTCTTGTATACTATAATTAACTAATTAGATCCACATTTGATCATAAACAATCGTAGTGAGTTACGCGTTTAGATCATCAGTACATACTATCGAAAAATACGTTTATACAGGCAGAGAAAGTTATATATTGAAGAAAAAAGGAAAAGGAAATCGGGGAGGGTAGTTAAAGATGTATCCAGAAAAATAGAGTTAAAGATAGATGAAATTATTGCACTGCAAATGCACTGCCAATCTTGCTTAAGGCTCATGTCACGTACCATATGCATTGCCAATCTCATTTATGCTCCCAAATACTGTGACAAATGCCAGACAAGAAACCAGCAAGAACCAATTTATCACCGGGATATATATTTGGCCCATGAACTTTCTAGAAGTGTGAATAATCTTGAGGCGTGGAAAACAGCCAAGAGCTGTTGCCTGCTTTATGGTTGAGAATATAGCAGTTGTCATTGCACGACTAGCAATTAGTGCTGCCAGAGTAGCTATGAATACCACCGGCCAAAATGCCTGACCTGCAACATTGATTGAAAATATCAATCAGAAAGGGTCTAGAAACTAGTAAAATGAAGCTTGATTGCTTTTCAATATGAGAATTTTGTTTCCGCATAGTGTAACAATACGTAGCAACTAGACAAACAAGCTCGCCTTACTTGGAATGGACAAAAAGAAGACCTGCTGACTTTCAGTTAGGTTCTCCATAAGAAATGCAGCTTGCCCTAGATATCCCAGTAGAAGGCACGGAAGAACAAGAAACACAAAGGTAAGCTGCAACATATGAGCAGTAGTAAGTTACTGTCAACTATTTCGAAGGTGGAACATTGAGCCCAAAACAATAGGGGTGAACTACCTGAACAGATTTAACAGAGAAGTAGCATAAATCAGCAAACATTGCCTCAGATCCTGTAAAAAATATTAATCATGTAAATGTCTTATAATGTAAAATATTTCAGTTTTACTATGCTCATCTTTACATTAATTTTTAGGAATTTCTCAAGACTGTTCTTAAAAGTCAGTGCTAATTGAATCAATATGTTTAGCTGCTAAATTTAACCTTCTGGACTTAAGCATTTCTTAAGGCAATGTTCATAGAAGTTAATACCAATTGAATCACTTTGGAACTTTTTGAAATTGAATCGATATGTCATGGGTCAGTCAATTGACTCTCTGGTTCCAGCAAGAGCAGCATCAGAAACTGTTGTTGGACTACCAAATTTAATTATTACTTTCAGAGTCAAGGGGTTAACTTTTGGAATATATATAATCCCTTCAAGATTAACATAATAAAGTAGAGTAACTAAACTTATGTTCTCCTTTTGCACCCAAGAGTGTTTAAGAAAGAGTATCAAATAGTGTGGTCAAAACACCTACCTGTTGCACATAAAAGACAGCCTCCAAGGGACATCCAAGCTTGAGTGGGATTTCTTTCAAAATAATAGTAGACACACAGAGGATTGAATGCACGTAATACTTCTGAACCATATATTCTGATGTTATAAATTCCTATCCCAGCAAGGCAGCAAAACCATAAGAACAAAGCCGGCCCAACAGCAAGGCCCACTTTGCTCGTTCCAAACCGTTGTAGACTGAAGAGAACAATAAGAAATGCAACAGTTATCATGACCACTTCACCTGCCCAAAGAACAATAAATAGTAAGCATTGAGCATGACTAAACATCAGTACAAAGTAGTTCTTTTGCTTCATCATACATTCTCAATAATGAACGAATTAACAGTTTGGAATAAAACCTTCATTAACACTAGATATTCCAACCTTCAAGCCATTGACAGCAGACATCACTGCAGATTTCAACACGTGAAACAAAATGGAGTTATTTCCAAGTGAGGAAAGCTGGTGTCAAATCAAGATACTAGGAAAGCAAATGTGCAGATCACCCAACAAAGTGAAGAGCATGATACAATGAAACAATGCATCAGAAAGACATTAACCTGACATTGCTGGTGTGACTACACCGTCTGCTATCACCATCGACGTACCAAATAGAACAAGCATCAAAAGCAGCTTCTTTAGCATAGATGAAGTCTCAAGACGCTCCTTAATTTTTAAAGACCTCTCGAGCTCAACTGAAGGCACCTTTAGGTTGAAACTTGATATACGGGTATCAGAAGGTAATTGGTTAGGAAGCAGGCTTGCCTTTGCATTTCTACATATTAGCGAGTATAAAGCAAATGTCCCTCCTGCCAAATTATCAGAAAAAATATTTTAATATAAATCTTAAAGATGAATATTCTTTGCCTAATTTAGTGTAGTACCCTAGTACATATAAAAGGCATACCTTCTCCATCATCATTTCCCCACAAAACAATAAGGGTATACTTCAGAAATGGTATCAGAATGAGAGTGTATATTACAAGTGAAAGTGCTCCAAGCACATCCTCCTTTGAACTAATAGGGTATTTGTTGAACATTACATCAAAGGTATACAGTGGGCTGGTACCAACATCCCCAAAGACAACGCCTAGTGTCTGAAGAGTCAGCACAATACTCCCGCCTAAGGTAAATTCCTGAAAAGTAGACAGCACCTAGGTCGGATTTCTGACATTTGTGCATGTAAATCAGAAACAAGGAAATGCAGTAAGTAACTTCAAGAACCAGACTAACAAACCAATGAGAAGTGTTATCAAATCCTTCCAGGCATCAACCCTGTCGAGGTCAGCCCGGTGGTCGAAGTAGTGGATCAAGTCTCATGATGCAGGTTCACATAAGCCAAATGTGGTTGGTGCTAGTTTGTTGCTCTGGGTTGTTTACATGGGGAGCATTAAGCTGCAGTGCAGATTGAAATCCATTGTGTCATTGTTTCTGCAATTTAGCCATGCAGGGTGCAAGTCATTTGTCCAACTCATCGGTTCAGTGAAATATGAGCTGGTTCAACTAGGTCTCTCCAGGAGTCCAGGTCAATGATGGGAGCATACATGAGTATGATGCGTCTCAGTCCAGCAGAAGCAGGGGGTGCTGAGTCCAGCCTTTCTCCAGTAAGACCATTGGGCTGAACCAGGACAGATAAACCTGCCTATGAGGCTGACGGCTGACACATGAGCATTATGCAAACAAAAGGATCCCTTTGGTTCATTTCCACAGCATGCATTTCCTCGACCTCTCTGTTTGAGTGTTTTCAAGTTAAGAGAGTACGAGACCAAACACTGGACATGGCTCTCATCACTGGGGGTTTATCACCATGCTGAATAGCCTGATGCATTTAGATTAGTATATTAGGTGCCTCATCAGAGGAGGATCCCTCAGATTGCTCTCGAGCCATGAGATTCAAATGGTCCTCACTGGCTATAGTAATTTCACTTACACAGACACCATCTCTTTCCACCATTGATTAGTCCCCAAACTGGACATGAACCTTGCACACCAAAATGGAACCACAAACAAAACCAAAATCTCCATATATACACCTCCTCAAATGCACCATTGAGGTCCTAGCCTGTCATCAAAGGCTAATATCATTCTAATACTCTCCTATGCTCTGGCCACAGGGAAGAGTTGACCTTGTGCGCACTGTTGTTATTATGGTAAGGCAACCCGAGGTGATCTAGGACCTTTTTACCTTCTAAGCACCTAAGGCACGAGGCAAGGTGACTTCGCAAACACATAAGTAGGGTGACTAAAAGCATCTAAATTGCAATATAATAGATATATGACAACACCAAGCACTAATGCATATTTCACAAAATCACAAGTCAACAAATTAACACATGAAAACATTAAATTCTCTTCGTCTAGACATAACTGACCATGTCATCGTCACTCGTCAGTACTGGTAATGCCACCTTATCCTCCTCCATCTTCAAGGTATATTGAATCTTCATCATGACTATCGACATCCCCATCATTGCTAACTATCTCATTCTCATCCCCTTCTTCCATGCTAGGGTTATTCTTTGGGCTGGGCACTACGCGCTAGCCAATTGGACCTCTCCATGGTTGCCAATTGCCCACTTTCACCACCTCAGTGTCCACGGACACATAATGGACGCCACAAGGGTGCCATAAACACAAATGATAAGGCATCCGCTGAAGCGTCGGTTCAAAAGCTTTTAACCGCCTAATGGACGCCTTAACAACCATGGTTGTGTGCCATACAACTATATTACCTCACACACAGCATTAAAACGTTGGCTTCTAAAATGAGGCATGTTTGTAAGGGAAATCTCGAGGTAGAATGACCTCATTGAACTTATAACAGAAAAAACTATCTGAGGAAACCATTCAACAATGTTTTCAAACTATAAGAAACCTGACTCAAATAAGAGAAAACAAGTATTTTACAACATAACTACATATCCACATAACTCGAACAGTTCAGCAACCTCTGAAGAAGACCTAGATATGGGCAGTTTGATGAGGAGTAGACAGCATCCGGCAGAAAAAAAAAATCATCGTCATGTTCATACGTTCATTCCAGTACCAGCTATTTTGCAGTAGCACAAAGACGAGAAAGTCCTGAATTGCTATCCATAATATCAACAAAAAGTTTGCTCTTCGCTGGTCGTGTGGGTATTTATATTCATAACAGCACTAGTAATCAAGTGCCACCACTGTTTTCTATATAACACTGTATATATGTTATTATCTCCGGTGTCTATGGGCAACCAGCCCAAACATTCATAACTGAAAGTTCACCAGTGAACCAACTTCTTGCAGACTAAATCATTTGAAATTCATCTAAAGAAATATGTGACACAAGTATCATTGGGCCAATCATGCATACAATCAGGTGGCCATGAAATCAAAGATAAAAAAAATAGAATGATGCTAATTTGACGCACCATTTCTGCCCTAGTTCAAAAAACCACATCAAAATGCACATCACGAGTGTCAGAAGTACATCCTGCAAACAATATGGTCCATAATGCATCAAACAAAATGCCCAAAACATCGGACATTTCATGAAGAACATGTCAGGTCTGTTTCTGCAAATGTTGAAAAATGGAGACTATAGGACAGCTATTGCATTTTATAATGAAATCCTTGATTAAACACTTGTATCTAAGAAACAACACATGCACCTCACCCCCACATGTAAACCACCCACCTAAGCAACAATACAAGCATCAAGATAATCAACACAGCCTATGAGCCTAAACAACTAGGATGTCACATCACTTTACACGCATCCAACAACCACACAAAAAAAAAAAAACACGCCAACAAAGTCATACTACGATATAGTGAGCGATCCAAAGTAAACAGAGGAAGTGTGCATGACACAGGGTCCCAAAGTAAACAGAGGAAGTGTGCATGACACAGGGTCGTTCACTAATGCTGCAAACACCTTACATACATGCACGTAGGAAAAACAACCCATCGTCAGTGTGCAGATGAAACCACCCTAGAGGCCACAGCAAGCCCCCTCGCACATTCATGGTCTTACTACTCCGAACCTACAAGTCCCCAGCATCACGGCACAAGCTCGTGCAACGGTGCAAGCAAGCGGAAGGGTGAAAGCAGGCTCACCTAGCACGAGACATTGTTCAATCGCGCTCGATCAGAAAATACCGCAAGCATGAAGCACCGCACACGCAGGAGACAACGGGAAGCCGAGCGGGCTCAGCCTCGCGCACGCGCAGGCAATACCACAAGCACCACGCGGGCACCGAAAATCCGAAAAGAAATTCAGCTGTGAAGCTGGCGTGAGTGAAGCGCAGACCTGGTGGCGGTACACGCCGGGGACATCGAGCGCCTCGACGTCGAAGGAGTCGGCGCGCGGTCCCGTGCGCACGAGCCGCTGGCGCAGCATCTCGTCCTCCTCGTAGCCGTCGTCTTCGTCCGAGCCCCCGCCTTCGCGGGAGCCCGAGGCGGCCGCGGGGGTGTTGGCGCCGCCGTCGTCGGAGCTCTCGATCTCGTCCTCCTCGTAGGCGCCCCCCGGGACCACCCACCTCATCTCCGCCGACTCCGTCTTCTGCAGCCTCTGGCGGCCGACGCCGCCGCTCCCGCTCTCCATCCGGATCGAGACCCGAGAGAGGCGGCGCGCCTGCCGGGGTCCTGGTGCTACGAGCCGGTGCTGCGGAGAGGCGTGGCGGGGTGAAAAGGGAAAAAGGGGGAGACGAGGGAGACCGAACGAGACGAGACTGCAGTGGAGAAACGGAACTGCACAAGTCTGCAAGTGCGGGAATTGGGATACAGACTGGCGTACAGCTCCACTCCAACTATGTTTTGCCCCTTTCTTTGTAGAAGTCGATTTCTCGTAGAGATTATATTTATCGTCCGTTGATTCAATTTTAATTAAAATACGACAAATAAAAAATAAAAGGAGTAACAGAGAGAATTGAGAAAAATATAGTAGTTCATTTTCTCTCTCGGTCTTTTAATTTTCTTCGGTGCGCACAAAGAATGCAGTGCATCCAAATTAGTCCTAAATATAAATTGCCTTTACTTTTGCAGGTACTAGTAGTAACATCTGAATAATCAAAGAATGATTATGTTTTCGCTTTGTCTAATGCAGTTGACAATGGCACTTGGATCGTCTGAGTTAATGAGTGTTGAACAAGACTAATAACGCTTTTCCAGCTATTAATTTTTATAGCCAAAGTTGTAAAGAGGCATTGCATCTCCATCGAAGTGACTTTCGTTGTTACTACTTTTCTACAAACTCCCATAATTTGTGATCCATAAATGTAGAATCCGTTAAAGTATGAAGCTAAAAGGGTTTTGGGCTCAAAATATTTTACTTTCTTCCCCACTTAAACTTTGGACCATTGTATCTAATACCAAACTGTCTTCTGATACCTCATCTTATTTCGTCTTCCAACCTTATTTGTTGCGTGAGGAGCTTAAGCGCCCCTATCCTGATCACTTTCTTCCATCTCTAGCCACAAGAGCCATCGGATCCATCGCCACACTAATCTGACTTTATTGGATCACTACCGTGACGCACCCGCCCTTACCGCACCCATCCGACCTCCTCCACTGCCGGTTGCCGCCTCTTGCCACCGGATCGATCTACCACCGCGGTATTCTATCTAGTCCCAAAACCACCAAATCCATACCCCTAAGCTCGTCCTAGCCTAACTAAAAAAACTCGAATGTAGGGGAAGAAGCATTAGCTCATAGCAGTAGCAAACCTGTCTGAAAATTAGGATAGATCGGTGATCATTGAAAACAGGTGCGTGCCATTCTTCAAATTTGATCACACGCGTTTTCGGCTGGCGGCTTGGGAGTTTCCTCCAATATTGGACCATCCTGTAGCCTGTGTATAATGCCACTAGAGGAAAATTTCTAGCAACAAATTGCCACCCTCCCATAAGGCTGTCAGAAGCGCCCGTAAGACGTCTGCTCCTGTTAATATAGCGGACAATAGCTAAAAAAAAAATGGCTGCAGCGGTCTCCCATAACGCATCTGGTAGATTGCGGGGCCTCCTCCACCCCCAAATCTCCGGGACGACCAAACCCCCCGTATCTTCTCTCTCCTCGGCCTTTTTCACCCACTGCTCTTCCATCTGTCGCGCTAGAGAAAACTATTGAGAAGCCATTACTGAAACGAAGCCAGTTTGCCATCGTCACTGAGTGCTTTCATCCAATTGCCATTATAAAACGGGACAACACGCTAGAATGCCATTGAATTGATGAAATGACGAAGGTATCCTTGCGGTGGACTCTTGGCCGCCCAGATGCCCCGCTCGTTCTCTCTAGCCGCCGCCCTTCTCTTCCTTCTCCCCGATCAGTTGCCGTCGTCGCCCCCCACACCTTCCCTCTCTCTGGGCTGGCGTCGCCGCACCCACACCTTTTCTCTCCCCGAGCCGCCACCATCTCCACACCTTCCCTCTCCCCGAGTTGCCGCCTCCCCTTCCCTTTCCCTCGTGGATGGCCACCATGGACGCGCGCGGTCAAGGTCGCGCCCCCTCCCTCGCGCGCCTCCCCGCCTCGCCTCCCCCTACCAGCTCCCGCGGCTACGGTGGCATCCCGAACAGGCACGCACGCGCGGCGGCGCGACCGTGCGGCCAGGCAGGACACGCGCGGGCGACCTAGTGCGCAGCCCTGGCGGCGGCGGACTCCCGGCCCCATCGCCGCGTCGCTTCCGCCTCGATGCCGCCCTGCGCTCGGCCCCGGCCTGGCATGCTCGCGCAGGCGGCGGCCTGCAAAGGTAGGGCTACGTTCGTCATTTCAGTTGAGCTAGCTACTGTCCGATGTCATTTTAGCGTGGTGCCTCGCTTCAGTAATGGCAATTGGGAGAAGCCCATTGTGACGATGGCAAACTGGAGAAGCCATCGTTTCATAATGGCTTGTGGGCGAATGGCTCCTCGCGCTAGGGACGCAGGGAAGCGGTGGGCTCCGACGAGGAGACGCGATGATGGAAGAGCCATGCCGGTGGAGGCAAAGGTGGTGCGGTGGAGTCCGAGGCGGAGGTGGATTACGGTGCGGCGGAGTGGAGGTGGCGCATCGGAGGCCAACGCAAACAGTGGAGGTGGCGCGTAGAAGGTGGAGATGGACGACGGACGCGGCACGATGAAGGCAGAGGGGCTACTGCAGGTGGATGACGGCGGCGATGATGGCGTCAAGGCGTGTGAGCTAGCGGCGGGCACGGCCACGCGGAGGTCTTGTGGGGAGCGCGCCACTGCACCGGCGCCGGGCCTTGGAGGCGAGGGCCGACAGCAGTGGTCCGTGGCGGCAGCGAGGGCCCGCAAGGGCCGGTGGGGGCGAGCGCTTCGCGTGAGGTCTAATGGCGGCAATGGGCGCCCCGTGAGGACCAACGGTGGCGGGAGCTCCGCGCGAGGCCTAACGGCAGCGGCAGCACGTGCCCCGCGATGCCTGGCGACGGTGGGAGCTCCGGAGACGCGGTAGCTCCGGTGGGTCAACGCCGCTAGTTGGAGAGGATCTTGGGCAGCGGTGCTTGGAGTCCGGCAGTGTGGAGCCAGACGACATAGGGGAGGAGCTGTGGTGGAGGGGCAGATGTGCTCGCCGTCGAGAGAGGAACAAGGGCACGCCCCTCCTCGTGTGGACATCGATGGGCATCGGGTTACGGGCGGAGGCAAGCGTAACCGGCAGTGGGGCGGAGGCGGCATGACGGCGCGAGCCGGTGGTGGGCGGGGTCACGTGCAAGCCGACGGCGAGGTCGGCGCGGCGGGCACATGAGCCTGCAACTGAGGCGGCAGCGTGCGGCTGGCAGGTGGCGCCGAGGCAGGCGTAGGCACGCGAGCCGGAGACGGAACGGCCATGTGCAGGCAGCCGTGGTGTGGAGGCGGGCTGCCAGTGGAGGCGTGTGGGCGGGCCGGCGGCTCCGCGGGATCTAGGCAACGAGCAGCGCGCGTGGCCGGTTGACGGGCGGTGCGCTGCTGGTGGCGGCGTCTCCGGGGTAGGGCGGCGCAAGGGCTGGCGGCGGCACAGCGAAGGGGCGGGGCGCGGTTGGCGACGGACGACAGCACAGGGAGCAGGGAGCGAGCGGGGTGTATACAGGATGGAAATAGGGAATACCGTATAATTTAGAGGGCCAAATCTTTTAGAATGGCCTGTAAATATCAATTTAGAGGATGAAATTTAGATAATATCGTTGCGGTCAGCCTAAACACATATGTGGTCTCTCTTTGAAGCAGGAATCCTGCTGGTAGCGTGAGCTAGTGAGCATACAGCGAAGATGACCTGGTTATTGTTGGGCTATAACAACAACAGACCTGCCGAAAAGTCGGCCTTATTTATAACCCGTTTTACTAATTTTCAAGCAGAGACAATTCTTTTTCTCATGTAATCCGCATTAAAATTCCTGGCCAACCGTGCACTAAACATAGCTGTTTATAACAGGATTAGACATCACCACTATTATCACGTGTGATGCGTCTGGCATCCAATATCCATTTGGAATATCCAAATTGGCTAAAGAACAAGGATGTGATCTCTGGTCTCTGTCGACAGATGCTATTCTCCATATCTCGATTCCTTTCATTTTCATCATTTGCGATATGTTCGTAGCTTCATATCCTACAGCTACAGGCCTGGGTATACTGAATAGTAGTTTTAATCGTAAGTCAGGGGGCCTCCAAATTTCAAACACCCAGCACCAGCATGTGGCCTGCCGCTAAAGCTGCGCAGCCCAAATGGCCTAGCGGCCCACCCGCACCGCACCGGGCCGAATTTATCAACACTCACCTTAAAGCAGCAGCCCTGGCGAAAGGGTTGAGTTGAGCATCTTGAGCATCATATCGGGCTTGACATGAGCCGCGTCGTCTCCGCTCGCCGCGCCGCCCGCCACGGCTGCCGCCTCTACTCCTCCTCTTCGGCGTCGGAGGCGTGGGACAGCCCGTTCCTCTGGTTGCAGAAGCGGCGGGGGCAGCACCTGCTCACCAACCCGCGCGTCCTCGACGACATCGTGCGCCGCGCCGCGATCCGTCCCGGGCGACGCCGTCCTCGAGGCTGGCCCCGGCACGGGCAACCTCACCGTGCGCCTGCTCGCCTCCCCGGGCGCCGCCGTCGCCGCAGTCGAGGTCGACCCGCGCATAGCCACCGCCGTCGCCGCCCGCGTCGCTGACCTCCGCCCTCCGCCCACCCAATCGATCGGGAATGCCTAGAAAAACGGAGATGTACGTACGCTGGTCAAATGGCGGGTCTTTAGTCAGTTTATATCGTCTTTCCGTTGCCAGGTGACGAGTGACGACAGGCGACGCCATGGAGGTCGAGTTCCCCAAGTTCGACGTGTGCGTGTCCAACACCCCCTACGCGATCTCCTCGTCGCTAACCGCCAGGCTGCTGTTCGGCTCCTACCGGTTCCGGACGGCGACGCTGCTGGTGCAGAAGGAGTTCGCGCGGCGGCTCATGGGCTCGCCGGGACACGGGGAGCACAACCACCTGGCCACCAACTTGGGCCTGGTCGCCGACGTGAGGCTGCTCATGGATGTGAGCAAGACGAACTTCGTGCCCGTGCCCGTGCCCGGAGTAGACTCCTCACTCGTCGAGATCCGGATGAAGGAGGCCCAGCCGACGGAGGTGGAGCCCGGGATCAGCCTCGACGAGTGGCTGGAGTTCACGCGCGTGTGCTTCGGACAGCACCAGCTGCAGAAGAAGAAGGAGGAGAAAAAGAATGGGAAGGGGAAGACTCTAGGCGCCATCTTCAAGCAGGAAGAGATGGCCATTGAGCTCTTCAGGGCTGTCGGCTCGAAGAGTTGAAGAAGAAAGTGACGATCACGGATGCGGAAGAGACGAAGATCCTAGTGATGGAGCTGGTGGGTTCAGCAAGGAAGAGTTCGTGGCGTTCAAGGAGAGGATTGCTGGAACACTACAGTCCGCCAGGCTCTACAACGAGAGGCCGTCGATCCTGCCCAATAACGACCTTCTGAAGTTGCTCCGACTGTTCATCAAACGGGAGGTGCGGTTCCATTAGAGTGCAGCTCCCTCGCTCGCGTACTGAATGGCATGATCTCGCACTGGTTTGTACTCCATCTGTCCCACGCAACACTGTCGTTCCACGGATCTGGAACCAAAACAATAGAAAGTGGAAATGATCATAGTGCCTTTAATTATTGCTCCGGTTGGATGTGAAGGACCGCACAGACCATACACGTCACAACTCCCGTCATTGCTGCGCTACAGGTCACAAGCATGGCTCGCTGACTGTAGTGGCCGGTGTAGGTGGGCCCTCTAGCTGTCCCCTCGTTCGGTGCAGAGTGCAGACGACTTGTTTCGTGGGACAAATTTCAAAAGCTAGACCGGCTAGCTTCATGGGACGGAGGGGAGTACCGCGGAGAGCGGAGCTCATGAGTCATGACTTTCCCTACCATTCAGTCCTTCACTTAAACAATTAATCTAGCAATATATAAACTCAAACAATACGTGTAAGAATTTCACGACGATTGTGTATAAAAGTCCATCGTAAAATATGTACCTCCTTATCCATCGAGGAATTCACGGCCTCCCAGCAGCATCCGTACACTCCGGCTCCCCCGTCCACGAATCCCTGCGCACCACGTGTGTTTTGGCCCAACCAAACCTGTGGACTGTAGCCCGTGTCTCACCGTGGCAGATGCCCCAGAGGCAGGCCGCCGTCGGGCAAGCAGGCGCGGAGCTAGCGAGCGGTGGCCACAGGGAGCCAGCGTGAGGGCTGGCGGCTCGACGGACGGGGCTCACCGGCCTACCATGGCGCCCGGCTCCTCCTCTTCCACTTCCTCCACCCCCCGTACCGTCCATGGCTGCCGCTGGCAGCTGGGCCGGATCTGGGTGGCGGCTTGACGTGCTCTGCCTGCTATGACCTAATGCTAACTCCCCATTGCCATAGCTTGCCGCCGCCGCAACTTCTTCTCTCTGTCACCATGTCCGCACGCCCTGCCTTGCCCTCCGCCTTCCCACGCATTCCTGCCGTCCGAGGTGAACAAGTCGCTCCGGCCATCCCGACCCGCGCTAGCCTGGTAATGCCATGGCAGGAGCGGTAGTGCTGAGCTGCGACTGAGTCGGCTCCTTTGCCTCCTTCCTTTCACTGACGTTTTCCTGCGCTTATCCTTTGCCGCCGGTGCTGTGCCGTTTTCCACTTTGGCTAGCTGCCGCTGCTGGCCTGCCGCTGACCCGCTGTTGCGGCTCCGTTTTCAGCTGCTCCCAATCTTACGCCTGCTTGCGTGGAGGCATTGTTGATCTACATGGGTTCTGCTGTTGTGCTTTTCTACCTTTACCTTTCATTTTTCATGTGTCTTATGTTGTTCCCTTCGGTTGTTTCCTGCTGTTTATGTATGTTGCTTGTGCAGGGTTGGAGCTATCGTTGTGCCGTGTACCTTTTTCAGGACCAACATTTCTGATGACCGTCACAGTCTGCCATGTCAAGGTACAAGTAGCTGGATGAAGAAGTTGCAAGATTAATTTCAATACATTAATACCTAAAGTTGAGGCCTCGCTTCCGTTCTTTTTCTTCTCTTCCAAGTGCTTTTGGCAGTTCCTTGACTAATGCCCATTGTCACCACATTAGAAGCACTTGTCCAAAGGATAGGGACCAGCCGTAGGCTTACCATCTGGTTTCGGGTTTCGGATCCTATCCTCAGCCTTACCTTTGCTCTAGCCCATGCGCTTCCTCTTCTTGCTATCCCTTTGGACCATCATCACATGAGTTAAGGGTTTTCTTGATGCTTTAAGCATCCCATGCAACTCGTTAGGGTCTTATTCAATATATTTATATGATAATTCACAAATGAACGGCTCGAAACTGGAAGGCAAAGATTAGAGAATCACATCCTGTCGCAAGATCTAGCTCAAGCCCAAAACCAAGTCTGTCGAGTGCCACGATGTGACCAATAATCTTGATCACATGGGGGCTGATTGGACTGACTTCTGTTAGCTTACAACCGAACAAGATCTTTGATGTGTTAAATCTCTCGACCCTTGCCTAGTTCTCAAACATGCCACGGAGACCCTCAATCATATTGTAGCCTTTCGAGTCCTCGTAGTGCTTGGGAAGCTCAAGGGACATAGTGGCAAGCATGAGAATGCTAACATCGAGTGAGTCATTACAGTGCTTCTCATAAGCCATGCGTTCATCTGTAGTAGCACCAATGACTATTCTCAAGATCCTCGAGATAGGGCTGCTCGAGAACATATTCCTTCTTCTATTGTTTGAGAACAATTCTCAAGTTTCGATACCAATTAGTAAAATTTGTTCCAGACAACTTCTCTTTATTAAGAATAGATTGCAAATTAAAGATAGAACTCGGAGCGGGATTAGCGGCCATGATCACTGCAATAGGAAGTAGATATGCAAAGTTTCAACACAATGTTTTATGTATATCTTTCATTGAAACAATTTTAACAAAAGATACTCCCACTACATATTTTGCAGTCCTTTTCCCTTTAACGACATATAGTGGGCAAGATCCACGTTCACCTAAGCCTCCAGTGAACTTTAGCATCACTGCTAGAAACTTGGCAAAAGAGGTGGACAACCATTGTAAATCACATCCTATTTGACTCTTGTTTGTTGGGCAGGCATCCTAATGTCA
The DNA here is from genome assembly GCA_030272315.1 of Paspalum vaginatum. Classification (NCBI taxonomy): domain Eukaryota; kingdom Viridiplantae; phylum Streptophyta; class Magnoliopsida; order Poales; family Poaceae; genus Paspalum; species Paspalum vaginatum. The sequence continues at coordinate 6,576,433 of CM059013.1, read as the reverse complement.
AGGCATCTAACATCATGCCAAAGGTCCAAATCCGATTTGATAGCCTCGTCAAGTAAACCAATCCCATACTCGCGGATGTCTGACATCCACCCTATTTGATTAACATAATTCAAGGCACCCTGCTTTGGTAGGTAGACCCACCTAACACCGATTGAAATCCTTATAAGTGTAGCGATTGGAAGGGCATCAAGAACTCTTGATTTTTCTAGGGGAATTTATTCTAACACATCCAATGCAGAAAAAGAATAGGTAGTGATAACAAACAATTATGGATTAGAGATCGAATCTATGAGAACTTATCGAGTTGATGCAATCAAGCTGAGTCCGAATCCATGCAAACCTGCATCGGCTCATCCAATGAACCAATGCATGGAGCATGTAACATATCAACTCTGTTACCATCGATCCATCCAATGAATCGATGCATAGAGCCTATAACAGATCCAATCTATTACGATAATAGATCCAATCTATTATATCGATCTAGATCATATGCTACATACGATCGGCTCTGATACCACTGTAGGAATACGGGTAGGCTACCATGGCATAAAAATGTTTTTCATCTACCACACAGACATAGAAACTCGTATCAGCAAGATATCATAGATCATTACCACTAGAAGCGCAGTGCATACCGAAGATGAGTTGAGGCGGCCGAGTGCTGAGTCGTGCACTGAGTGGTTGCAGTGATAAGAGACGATGCCGAGTCCTTCAATCGACCTTGATCAAGAATCACTCGGCCACCATTCGAAACCAGACGGCTAATGAGCGTAGCAGTCGTAGTAACGCCTCTAAGGTATCCACATGTGCGGGAAAGCGATGCTGAGTTCTGGCATGCCAGCACCATAAACTTGGGGACTAGGGAACGGTTAGGATTTCATAGAAACCTTTTCTGTGATGGTTCTAACACGCATGTTCGTTCAATCTGTGATGGTTCTAACACACATGTTCTTTCAACCAAAGCGGTGCTCTCTCATGCATATATATAGTATCCACTAATGGGCCTTAGCCTTGTAAAGGCCCATCAAGATTCTTATTACTTGTGGATCAAGTATCCGAGTCCTGATTGAGGTCTAACTTGCGCAGACCATCTGCGAGCTTCTAAGTTAGACCCGAATGGTCGAGTCTCGATCGGACTCCACATCGGCTCATGCCAGAGCGGATCGGACTCAGAGTCGATCGATCAGACTCGGAGTCAGACCAGGTAATTGCCACATGGGCACATTTCCATCAGCCACACGAGCGTCGGCGCAGGCACCGCGGGGGAGGGCAGCACTAAGCACGGTGGGCGGCGAGCAGTGCCGTGGCGGAGGCAGAGGACGGAGGTAGCAAGCGAGCGCCAACGCTAGGAGGAAGAAGATGATGTTGGGGAGAGAGACAGAGATGGTAGAGGTAGATACAAAGGGAATTTTGGTCTATACAAAAATGGGATCATGTATATACCTCTACACATGGGCCCAAATGGCTCAAATATATAGACAATGGCGTACTTCAAAGCCAAAGAAAGTTGTAGTTGACTGTGTCCTATATTTGAAATAGTAATGGCAGATCTCCAATCCGTGACATTTGTAATGGTTTGTATCCAATTAACCCAAATCCCTAACCCTGTAGATTCCTAAGGCAGAATATGAAACTCAACACACAGACGGACACAGCCCCGCCGCCGCCTCTCTCTTGTTCCCTCTCTCTGTGGCGGAACCGCCGATTTAATCCGGACTAAGCACATTAGCCTCATCTGGCTTGTAATGTGATTAGGCCAAACTAAACCCGGTCGTCCGTCGAGAGTCATTTGACTCCCGATATTACCTTTTCCCAGAGGAACCGACATCATACACATCTGACCCACGATGGAGCCACAACAGAAACATCATCACAGGCAGTTAAATAGCATAAAATTAGACTTAGTTACAAACCAGTTTTTACATAAAATACAAGTCCAACATAATGTTATAAGGTAGCAAGTTTGAAAGTTTCTCGCAGCGGAAATATAAGTTTAGGGGCCACCATGTTATCACCAAAAGATTTGCAGTAGAGGTACAACATCGAGCCCACCGATGTTGCCCTCGTGCCACTCATGTCATCTCATCCTAAATGAGGGCATGCTCCGCTTCCAACGCAAGTGCAGACCATGAGTTCCATACCTGCGCTCAAAATATGGGGGCAAACCCTGAGTACTAATTACTCAGTAGGTCTTAATGGATTTGGCTTACGGCTGACGCGAAGCGGCTTACTAGCAAGTGGATCCTTAGCCTTTAGTTTTAAACAGCAACATGTGTAACATAAATAGCAAGCTTTCACCATTTGTATAACCTTCAACACCACTATAACTAGCAGTAAGGTAAACAGTTCAATTCAATCATGTGGTATTCCAAAAACCATGAGTATTAAACACCGAGAGTTTAAGTAGTTACTACGTTGCCCGTGTGCATTATCAGCATTCCCACACCTGGTGGACATCAGCGATTAGAATCGATTTTTTTTTAATTCCCGGGAATAACTATCATGCCAGGGGTATATGCTTACTAGCCATCGCGTTCCCACATATAGCCCCGATCTCCACCTGTCTTGTCCCAAGATTCAAAGCGCCCCCACCTAACCCCCGGGTTGTGCCCCCCTCAGGAGCGATACCACAGTTCTCTGGGTCAGCCCTCCCTCGAGTACAAGCGCCCCCGGGCCCATCGGCCTCCAGCAAGTGGATGGGCGGAGCCTCGAAAACTCCGGACAAACCCAGGTAAGACTTCACCGGTCCCATTTCCCGGTTAAGCACTCTAGCAATGTTATGCCGATCAGCAGACGAACAGCGAACGGGCCTTAAACGACTCGGGCGGAGCCAAAGTGCAACCTTATGAAAAGCATATACTGAAATAAATCTCCGCCCGGTCTCCATTTAATTCATGAGCAGCAATAATAAGTGATATAACTGTAAGCTTTTGTAATTTTGAAAACACCTACGTGACGAGTCCACACACTCGTGTCTACTCGTACCTATCAATTTCTAGGCATACTCGTCCTACGAACTCTAGGTATAGGTGCTAGGGCCAGGGCGGCCAGGGAGTCTAATGCAATTGGTTCCAAGCAACTCCTAATGCAAATGCGTAATCATCAATGTCGGAGCGGAGTGCTCCTGGTCGGGTGGCGGAATGCACCCGGCCGAGATCCTAAGTACTAAGAGTAGTTAGGGGGAGCGATCGTTGTTAGCTGGTCAATAATGGCACGATGGTGACGAGAGGATTTAGAGTGGTTCAGGCCGCCGGAGCGTAATACCCTACGTCCACTGTGGGTGTGTTCTTGTATTCCTGTCTGTAGGAGAAGACAGTGAGGATTGAGTGCTTGTGCTTTGTGGGTTGAGTCGGTTTTTTTGAGGAGCCTTGTGGAGGGTGTCCCCTTGTGTTGCGTATGCCTCCCCTTTTATAGCCCAAGGGGGGCACGTACATGGTGGCCGGGCCCCGACAGGTGGTCCCAGCCCATTTCCTCTATGCTACAGCTCTATCTTGTGCCTGATGTCCAACGCTCCCATGCTTTGCGCCTGTACCACCGACGTGACCTGGTATGGCCTAGAGATCCGCCATGTTGTCCTGTCGTCTGGATACGGCGCCGCGCCGTCCTGCCTTACGCCGTCCTGTCCCATCGGCTGCTAAACCCGCTGAGAGGCTTCAGAGGCCGAGGGGCAGGCGACATGCACGCGTGATGGGACGGGGCGCTCGTAGTAGCGTTGTAGCGCCGCTACCTAGTATTAGGCTGAGCGCGGCCGCCGGGCGTGGCGCGGCTCATGATGAGTACAGCGTACTTGTTTACTCAATATAGACCCCAGTGTAGCCGGGGAAATCAACTGTAGTGCCCTGCTATCACCGTCGTGCCTCGGTAAGGCGCGCCCTTTTGCCTCGCCGCCGCCGCCTGCCAGCGGCGGTGCCAGCGGCGATGGGGGCACGCCCGTCTGACAGCGGCGGTGTCAGCGTGCTACAGGCGCACGCCCGCCTGACAGCGGCGGCGTCGGCGGGCAACGGGGGCACGCCCGTCTAACAGCGGCGGTGTCAGCGGCATCGGGGCGTGCCCGCCTGACAGCGGCGGTGTCAGCGGCATCAGGCACGCCCACCTGCCCGCAATAAATGCAGTAGGTGGGCGAGGCGTCTGCCTGAAGGCCCCGCCACGCGCCCTGTGAGCACGTGGCAGCGCGAGACCTTCTTGTGCCCCGTGGGCACGTGGCGGCCCCGGACCACCGAGGGCGCTGGCTCCGGACCTCCCCGTGCCCTGTGGGCACGTGGCGGTCCCGGACCACCGAAGGTACGGGCTCCGGACCTTCGAGAGGTCCGGACCTCACCTTCCCCTGAGGGACTCCTCGCGTGTTCGGGGGAGGCTCGGACCTCGCTGAAGGAGGTCCGGGGCCTCCCCTGTGGGCCGGGTGCGCGGCCCATCTTTTCTAAGGAGTAGGCCGGGCCCATCTGTACGAGGTCTTAGGCCCTCCTTGTGCTGCAGTACTTATCCTCCTTAGTGATCTTTGTCTAGTATAAGCGGGTACCCGGTTAGCTGGGTACCGACAATCAAGTATAATTTGTTTGCTGGGTTGAGTATGGTCCTGCCTACCTTCCTCGTTAGAGTCAGTAGCTGCCTCCTGAGCGGAGTCGGGCCCTTGTTGTTGGTCCTCTAGCTCTTGGTGCAGCTCCTCCTCGGGTTCCTCCGCGACGGGTTGGTTCGGCGGTGGTTCTTCGTTCGCGGAATCTATATGCATGACAGGGTGCAATTGGAGCATGTATTAGTGCAATGATTGCTTTAGGATGCGAGTGCAATGCAAGAAATCAGGGTTTATGGAATAACATTATGTATTTTTCGTGAAGAAACTTGTTTAATGCTAAGAAATCGTACAAGCCATCACCTACGATAGCTTAGCTTGTCACATAAAACAACGTGGGGGTGTGCGTGGCGAGGTAGCATTTATTAATATACTAGTCTCATATTTCCTATTAGTTACGTAAATATGTATTATTTCTACCAATTTTAAATCAGAGCCAAAATCTTACATGCACCACTTCCTACTCTAGCAGTGAGTCATGTTCATAAACTAGAGCTCATATCAAACCCCTAAAGTCACTTTGAATATTTTTCCTCAAATCAATCTTTTCTTAAGTTTTAATATATGCTTAAATGCAAGACAAGGGCAAAATAGTAATTAAACAGTCAATGCTAGGGCTACCAAAATTTCTACAGAGCCTACACAGGATAAAAAGGCCTCTGCCCAAATTTCATAATTTTTGAAGTTCATCCTACCCATATTTCCTATTTATCAAGGTTTTTCATGCATGCACAATAACAGGGGCAAAAAGGTCTTTTTCTATTCAACCATCATATCCATTCTGCAGATCTACCTAATAGGAGTACAATGCAACAAAGTTTGTATTTTTCTGATTTTTATTTGATTTATTACGAATTTCCAAAGTTTTCAACTTAAAAAAACATATTAAATCGAAAAACCTAATGACCAGGGACCTTAATACGATTAACTATGGACTTCAGGGACCTGCTCGGAAGACATTCAAGACTCAGTGAATAGTACACAAACAGAAAGCGCAAAAATAGGAAAACTCAGGGGGTTTTCAGCAAACCGGCCTTCTTCTTCTACCTCCGGTCGACAGAGAGAGGCGCGCGGCCGGCGGGGTTCTCGCGCGCGGCGCGTCGCGTGGGGGCGCCGACTTGGAGCCGACGAGGTCCGGGGACGTGTTCCTAGCGTGGGGCTTCCTTTCCCCCAAGACGGTGTCGTGAGAGGAGGCCGGAGTGCGCGAGGAACGCCGGTGAACTGGCCGTGGAGCCGGGCGACGCGGAGGACGGGCGGTGGCTCGATCTGGTGGGGGAATGGGGGACCGGCGCCTCGGGGCAGCGCGCGAGCTGCGCTGTGATAAGGGGAGCTCGGAGGGGGCAGATTGCAAGCTTGGGGGCAGCTCCGGGATGGTCCTCCACGGTGAGGCACGGTGAACCGGGTCACCGCGTGGAAGCGCCCGTGGATGAGGCCGTTAGAGGCGGTGGAGTTGGCCCGGACCTTGGGGAATCGGCAGAGGATGGTGGTGTGGGTGTGGTGCTTGTGGCCGTTGAACGAGGGGAGCACCGGAGGAGGCGGGGCGCGAGCTCAGTGCTCGGCCATGGCGGCGTCGGCTCGGGGCAGTTCCGGCGACGCGAGCTACGGGGAGAGCGCGGTTGAGAGCGGAGGGGGTCCGTGAGCGAGGGAAGGGACCGAACTCTCCACTCTTGTCCGCGGCGCGAGGTGGCGCGGGCAGGGCCAGGGCAGGTCGGGGGCGGGCGCGTGGCCATGGCGTGGCGAGCTGACGCTCGCGACGCGGCGTGCGCTGCCGCGTGCACGCGAGGGAGGGAGAAAGAAGAGAGAGCGGCCAGCGTGGACTAGGTCCGGTGAACCGGAGTCACTGACTAGTGGGGCCAAGGCGAAATAAAATGGAGATGGTCTATGGACCGGGTGCGGGAGAGCGTGGAGCTATGGGACCCACCCGAGTACTGGCGCGGGCGACCTGACAGACGGGACCCGCTTGTCATAGAGACAGAGAAAGAGGAATTTCGGAAAAAAGGAAAAACCCCTTTGACCAGCTGGAGACATGTTTTAAGTTCGCCATTTTTAATGATCTAGCAGCCGAATCTGGGAAAACTCCAAATACAAGAAATGTTCTAAATTTAATTCTCTACAACTTTTTTATAGACATCTATACCAAGTTCTGTGGAAAAATATAGGTTAAAATTGAATAGAATCAACTAACTCTAGTTTGACCATTTGAAACCCTCAGCTTAGAAATTATAGAAGTCTATTTTAGGTGCATTTTCATGAAGAGTGATTTATACCAAAGTTGCATAGAATCTTATGAACTACAACTTTGGTATTTAAGTTATGGTAAGATTTTGAATTTTGTTTCACAAAATTTTAAATTTACTAAACAGGTCTGAGTTTGGCAAAAATCACAGTTTCACATAAAATGACCCAGAACTATGTTCAAACATTCATGCATGTCATGACACAAAATACCAAAGTCATTCCTCATGAAATTGTCTACAAGTTTGGTATAAAAAGTTTCACCTAAATCTCCATAGGTTTTAAGTTATGCTCACATTTATAGCGTCATTTTTGCAAAACTGAGTGCATCACTTAGCTATTTTCACCATGTTTGTTCATATAACTCAAATGCACAGTAGCATGAGATGAGATGATGCTTATGAGAAGTAATTAAACAAAGTATGCACATGATAACGCTCGGGAGATGCCTAGGGCATCACACTCTCCCCACGGCATCTGCGACTCACAGCACCGACGCCGCCTCTCTCCCGCAACCTCGATAGCTTCTGTGGTGTTTGTTGCGCAGGTAAGCCGCCATCCTCCCCTGCCCCCTTCGAACCCCACCGCAATATAGTAGATCAAAGGGGAAAGGATTACTTTTTCACGGATGCTTGGCCTTGCTACCTCGTTCCTTTTTTGTTTCTCCACTCTCTCCCAAATTTTGTCTTGCGATTGGGACACCCATAATTTTTATCGACATGGGTGGGATTTTCCTCCAACCACACCACCCCAAACCATTGCCATCCCTCCTAGGAGTCGGACTAGGTATTGAGTGCATTTATAGATATTAAAATGTGGTTTTACCAAACATGCCTCTTGATTAGGGCTGGAAAATTAGTTCACGGCTGTTAGCTGGTTCGGACCCGGAGCAGCTCAGCTAAGATCCAACCATCATTCTAAAATTTGCTAAAATCAACCCGTTATTGGAATTACTTGTCATTTGGTGAAGAATATTTATGTGTGTCATTACATATAGGTCTAAACATGAAATCAGAGTATGATTTCCATATGCAATTTAAAAAGCGCTTTCCCAGAGCGAAGAAAAAAGAATATAGGCTAGAAGTAACTTCCATGTGTGGGAATTCTAAGCCCGTACATGGGTTCGATGCCATAGTTGCATTATCTACAGACAAAAAATTATGATTGATTGCATTTTTCTGAGATAAAGAAGTGGAAAATACCAGTACGTCTTCATATTTCACATGCCCTCTCTTTAAAATTTTGAACACTTCCATGGCTACATATTAATTTTGGTCTGGTGTTCCTTTTCATATACAGCATCAGCAAAACACACGAACTCAAGCTATGCAATGCAATTCACATGGCCGCTTGGCTGTATGTACTGGCAGTGGTGAAGGATATCACAAATTTTCATTATGAGTATTAAAAGGACTCTTTTTGAAAGATACAAAATTTTGAGGTGACTTGTAATATGAGTTGGAATGGCATAGTAGTGACTAGTGAGTTGTGTAAAGTGCGTTATTGTTTGCTATTGTGTAGGTGACTGGTAATGTGAATACCATGAGTTGGGAGCTGTCAGGAAACTTTTTTATGGTGCCCCCTCATGTATCAAAAATGTTTATATTGGGTCGGTTGTCAAATGTTAGATACACTATGAAGAGGGATGTGGATTGCACTTACGATAAAAGTTTTATTGCAGAATTTCACCCGACCAATTTGACCATACTGATTGCTGCAAGACTATCAGATTAGGTCTTAGTATGGTCTTGTGACAAGGAAACTGATCACAGGAATGTCTCATTTAAACTATAAATATTTACCATATTTTTGCTCTTATGTGCTTAGGGTTGATGTATTAATGGCAGAATCCCTTCATGGTTGCTCATGGTGGAGTTGATGGTTTTGCAATGCTATGGGAACTAATCCAAGCAACTGTCAAAAGGAATGTCATCAGGAGCTATGCCATGAAAGAAAACTACGTCAGGCCTGAGTGGCGAGCGGGTGTGAAAGAAGGGGGAATCGGGGATGTTTCACCAATCAGCTCCATCAACGAGTTAGATGTGCTCTCTTACATACACAATGATTCCGACCAGGTTAGTGCACATGAACACATGGATCTACACAAGTGGTTGCTATGTTGGAAGAGGTTGTAGTTTGACTAAAAGGATCGATGGGAAAGCAGGAAGAGTTCATGGGTCTGTTTCAGCTATTAATCGATAAACTGGGGGGCAAGTGTTGTTGCCGAAATATGAGAAGGTACTTCGGACAACGTGGAGAAAACACCCCGAGAGAAGGTATTTTGGTAAAATAGGGAGAAGACCCCCTCGGGAGAAGAAGTGATCAAAGCGTCCCCTGCCCTTAGGCTGCTTATATAGTGAGAGAAGTGGTAATTTTTATTCGTTCCATTAGCCTTTCAAGTTATTACATACAGGTCCTTGGTTCTTACAAAATAGCCCTCGCCATGCCTATTTCCCCCAACAGGAAGCAAACTTGGTGGATTGAATTTCCGTGGCATTGCAAAAACTAGAAAAGGTGGAGGGCGTGCCGCATGCAAGTTGAAGTCTGCAACAAAACATAAGAGATATTAAGTGCCATCACGTTTCTTCAGGCGCAAGTACTTGCTATTGAAGTTGTACTCGAAAAGGAAGTGAAAGACCTTGATAAGAGTCTGGGATACAGCAGTAACAATACTGCATGGCAGAAGGTGCATGGTTCTTTGGTAGAATCTACAAGGGTGATGTTGCAACAGTTAGCAGAAACGATGACATTGAAACTGGAAGAGCAACATAGTGCAGTTCTGCAGAGGCAGCAAACTTCAGAATCTTTAATCCTTTTGATGATACATGGGCTTGAAGAAAAGATCTTGTCGATGCAGAGTTCAATCAATGCACAAATCCACAGAAGCATAATCAGTTTTGTGGAATTATGAACCAGAAGCATGAAGAGCTTTGCGGGAGGTTGAATGAGAAGTTGGATGAAATACTGAAATTTGTGTCTAAGTAAACTCAATTTTAGTATGTGCAAACTCGTATCTCGGTAGTTTAAGTATATGGAAACTCGAATCTCGGTGAACTCATTTTGATATGTGTAAACTTGGATATTCTCTGAATGAAGTGCACTGTGATGAAATCTTGTCGTCTCTCTGAGTGAAGTGAAATGTCGTGAACTCTATGTAGCTCACCAATAATACATTACTAATTTGAAGATGGAAATCATGTGAATATGCAAGGCTAGCAGGCTATGCTGGACAGGCCTTACTTTTTACACCATGACATTGGGAGAAAAAAAAAATTCTGCAAAAGATTCCTCAATATTTTGGTGAGAATGTGGTTGTTACTTGTTTGTTGTCACAAAAATTTGAGTAGTGCCATGTTAATTTCGTGACAAGTTCATACACCAAGAGACTGCTTGACGAGTTCTAACTCCAACACATAGTATCTCAACCTTACGGGTGTTGGTGCAGGCACTGTTCCTCCTTGTCCTCCAACGACAAATTGTTACCTTCTAATCTTGCACCGCATTCCCTTCTGGCCTTCTAAACGAGCCAGGAGTATGGGAAGTAAAGGATAACCCTTCTAAACCAGCAGAGGATATGGGAAGTAAAGGATTATGGATATTTGTGCCAATTGCTTATTACTAGTAGAGATTACCGATGTACACCAACAAAGCAACTATGTGTTATGTTCGAATTCCTGAGTTCTGCTAGCTGCTGATTCTAAAAACATATGGAAACTTGATTCAAAGAGAAGGAAGTATTGTGATGCCTCCGGCATCTCAGATGCCCTAGCTCATATTTTGACTTAAGATAATGATGACTTATAACTAAATCATGTTTAAAGATGGAAAGAACTAAGGTGGAGAAATCACAAGTCGAAAATTTTCTACTCAAAAGTACAAAACCTCACGTTGTTCGGGTGTTTAGTCCAAAAACCAAAGGTTTTCATGAAAAACCCCAAGTACAAAAGTTTTAGTTCTTGTTATATAGATCAAAATTCCTTCTGGTACAAGTTAAAAATGCTGAATTGGAAGCTTCAAAAGGCCAAGTCAAATCAGGTCAAACTTAGTCCACACTTAAACTCCCAAATCTGCCTTTCAGCTCTTTCTCAAACTTCATTCTGAAATTACTTTCGATTTGACTATACAACTTCAAAATCTTCCTTTCTATGAAATGAAATTGAACTCATAACCTTTCAGATTCACTAGATCTTGATATGATTGGACTCCATTTGATACTCCAAAGGTTGAAAATAAGAAAGACCATACAAAAGGGAAAAGTGCTGTTATACCAAAACTCTGAGTATGTTTGAAATGGTATTTCAAAATCTGTGGTGAATTAGACAGAACTTTATATACCAAACTTGTAGGAAACTCCATGATTAATAACTTTGGTATTTTGTGTGTTGACATGCATAAAGGTTTGCAAGGTGTTTTAGCTCATTATCTGTCTTCTCGTGAATTCTGTCCAAATAGACCTAAATGGAAAATTCAAATTTTGAGCAAACAAAATACATGATCATGCAAAACCTTGAATATGAAAGTTGTAGGGAATGAAATTATGACCAACATTGGTATATAAATATTTATGTGAAAGTGCACCTAAAATGGACTTATGGAATTTTCAAATTGGAAGGTGTTGTTGGTCAAACTGGAGTCAGCAGGTTAAATTCAAATTTATTCATAGTTAAACTTGGAATCAGGTATTAGTCCTTTTAACAAAGTTATAGACCTCAAAAGGTACCACATTTCGTTCAATTGGGTCCTTTTCAAATTCAGCTCGTATGTTGGTCAAATTGGCAAAATTCAGAAACTTAGTTAGCTGGTCAAACTCTTTTTTTTTCTATTTTCGAGATTATTCCATTTTTCTGTGTCAATGACGAGCGGGCCCCACCTGTAAGGCCATTGGATTCCTGCTCACGCGGTTGGGACACGTCGCACCGGTGGGTCCCGCCTTCGTCCGTCTCCCCGAACTCGGTCCAATGCACCGTAATATTTTTTCCCCGCCCGGTCCCACCTGTCGGCGTCCCACGGTCCACGGACCACGTCCACCCGCGCGTCGCCTTCTTCCTCCTCCCCTCCCCAGCGCCCACGTGACGGGCGAAGGCTGCCCGCGCCGCGCCATGGGCGCCAACACGCCCCCGCCCTGCGTGTGCTCCGGCCTGCCTTCTGGGAGAAGCAAGGCCCTGCTCCCCCGCTCACTCGCCGTCTCTCCCTGCCTCTCCGCGTTTCTCCTCCCTCTCCATGCCTATGCCCCGCCCTAACTCGCGTGGAGCAAAGGCGCCGCCGCCATTGAAGCTCGCTCCGAGCTCGCGCGCCAGCCTCCTCCGGCTGCCTCCGCTCCCAACAGCGAGCGCCCCGCATCGCCCGGCTCCGCTCCACCATCCCCAACGCGCCTTAACCACCGCCATCTCCCCTGCCCGCGCCACCGCGCGCCTACCGTGGCCGCTCCGAGCTCAAGCCCGACCTCACCGTCGACGGCCACCATCCGGCCCTCCCCACGCCCCCACTTCACCTCCTCTGAGCGCGCCTCGACACCGCGCAGCCCGCGCGTCTCACCGGAGCCCCCTACCCCGCTGACGGCGCCGGGTTCACCGCGGGTCCGTCGCGCGTTCCTCGGCCACTGTCGCGACCTCGCGCGACACCGTCTTGGGGGAAAGAAGCCCCGTCGCCGGGAACGCCTTCCCAGAGCACGTCGGCTCCAAGTCGGCGCCTCCACGCACCGGCGCCGCCACGAGAACGCCGGGCCGCCGCGCGTTTCGTCCCCCTGAGAGAGGAAGAAGAAAGTGAAATAGCGAATAGCCCCCTGCGTTTTTGTTTATTTCCGTTCGAGTCCAACACGCTGTTCACTCAGTTTAGGATTACTTGCATGCAGGCCCCTGGAGACTACGATTAATTCTGATTTAGTCCTCGCCAGCTGATTTTCTATTTAAATGCATTCTTTTAAGCAGCAAACTTTAAAAATTCACTATAAATCGAATAAAAATCAGAAAAATGCAAACTTTGTTGCAATATGTTTCATTTTATCAGATCTACAGAATGCATAAGATGTGGATGTGTGAAATGACCATCTTACCCCTGATTTTGTGCGTGCATGTTAAAAATGAATAAATGATAAAAGATGAGTAAACAACCCCCAAAAATTATGAAATTTGGACTGAGTACTACTTATATCAAGTATTGCCACATATATTTTTGGTAGCTCTAGTTAGTACCAGAAAATGATAGATCTACCCCTAGGAGTTACATTTAGGTAATTATTGAATAATAAAATACATGCTTTATGATATGTGCTCAAATAACTTTCTAGATTTTATATGTGCTCCCTGTAATGTATATAGTTCACTGATTAAATTAGGGGCTGTGCATGTCAAGTTTTGATGGAGATTTGAAAATGACAAATAAAAACATGTTTAACTAAATAATAGGAAAAGTGATTCTTGCATGTTTAAATAAATTCTAAGTAAAGTGCCATTTAATATGCTCTTAAAAATCCCACCAAACCCATATAGCTAGGTTATTGTATAAGCAAGCATGTGTGAGTCTTTCATGGGTTTTGGATGATGCTATATAGGGCATCCCCAAGTAGTTCCTATTTAAGTAGTTTATCAATCACCTTTCTGCCTATCCATAAAAGGGTTGTCCAAATGTGTGTTTGATATTCATGCATCCCACTCGCTGCATCACGCATAGTATTCCTGTAGTGACGCTTAATGGAGATACGTACTCAGGAAGCAAGTGCGTGGGACTACTTCGAGAAACGGTGTCCAAAAGACCAACTAAGGCCCAAATACCACCTGGAGGCCCCTGAAGTGGTATTTGGAAGGAGGAGCTGTCCAAGTGATCAATGGGTTGCCTGGGGCAAAGCCTCACAACCCGGCAAACTAACTTTAGTTTAGTTTGTTCAAGTTATCAACAACAAAGGTAGGCCCCTTAGGCATATATACCTACCTAGGGAATCTCACCACCCTTTATTTGATTGTGCATTTACGTTCAGGAGTTGTTTGAAACCCCACCTGCATAAATACCTGATATCCTAGTTAGAATGGATATGTCGAAGTCTATGGTTAGCCATGCTTAGACGGTAGAAGTCGAGTGAAGATATTCACTCGCGAGATGATATGACTCAAAATGTTTTACAAAAATTTAATACGAGAGAAATATGATATGATGTGATGAAAAGATGAGACCGGGCGGAGATATGGGTATATTACGATGAAAAATGATGTGGATGATTTGGTGGACTCCGCCCGAGTCGTTTAAGGCCTGATTCGCTGTTCGCATGCTGATCGACATAACATTGCTAGAGTGCTTATCCGAGATAATGGACCGGTGAAAGTATTACTTGTGCCATCCGAAGAAAAGAGATAGGTTCCTACCATTCTTGTTGGAGGGAGCTAGGCTTGGGGGAGCTTGTACTCGAGGGAGGGCTGACCCGGTACGGCCGTGGTATCGCTCATGAGGGGGCAAAATCCAGGGGAACGGCGGGATTGAATCGAACTTGGGATGGGACGAGTGGAGATGGGGGCTATATGTGGGAACGTGATGGCTAGCAAGCATATACCCCTGCCATGATAGTTATTCTCGGGAATTAAAATCGATTCGAATCGCTGATGCTCACCAGGTGTGAGAATGCCAGTATCGCACACGGGCAACGTAGTAATAACTTTAATATCTTATTCATTTAATTATGCTTTTTATATTACATGTTTATACTTGTATGTTTACATTTCTGCAAACTCCTTTATGATGACATATGTGTTGGGATGATGATATATATGAGTTATGGATGATGATATATATGAGTTATGGATGATGATAATAACTATAATGAATCAAATTGGGCTTATACTTTAAAAATAAATGATACTTGAAAGTAAGGACTCACTTCTAGTAAGCTTGCACGGGTTAGAGTTAAGTCCACAAAAAGCCTTGCATACTCTCAAATGTGTCGGGTTGAAACCGCCCACGGGTAAGTCCTACGAGTACCTCACGTACTCACCCCTACGTTGTTGATATTTTTATTTCAGGAACTTCATGATTGAGAATGACAATGGTGGGCTTAATGTCATGGCTCGATGTTTTATTTCCGCTGCAAGAGTATATCGGTATTACGTTACGGTTTTCGCTGCGAGATTATTTTGGAACTCTATTTCAGAATGATTGTACTTCATTTTGAGCAAATATTTTTGTAACAAACCAAACTATGTTTGTATGAAATGATGTGTTGTTATAATTGTTGTGGCTCTTTCGAGGTCTTAACGTGTGTGATGTCGGCGTCCCTGGGTGATGGTTGCATCGAGTGCCCTTTTGGGTAGCTCGACGGACGACCGGATTTGATTTGGTCTAAATACACTGCAAGCCAGAGGTGGCAGGTGTACTTAGCCCAGATTAAATCGGCGGTTCCGCCACAAGTATATTGTCACCTAAGGTGCTGGTTTTATTATTAACATTGTATTAAGTAGTTCAACATCTGTAGATAATAAAATGTGAATGCATAATGCTTTTAGTTAAAGCCGTTACAGACCACAACATATCCAAAAGCAATTTTTTCTAAATAACTTCTATGATGTGTGTCTTAGAAAATTCCAACCCAGTGAAACATCTTAGACCCAATTTTGGTCTTACTTAAATCTTAAATAACCAGCCTTTCTAAACACAATATATGTTAAATCATAATATACGCACCAGATATTTCCATTTTCATCAGAAAAACTATCTGTTTTTCTCTTAATATGAGTAAACTTTTAAATTTTAAACTTTTTCAAATTGTTCTTACTTGGTTTCCAGGAGTGACTTCAAGTTTGGCACAACCATGTCTTAATTTTGTACTCCCTCAGTCCTAATTTATAGGTCGTTTGATTTTTTTTCCACCAAGTTTGACTGCCTCGTCTTATTCGAAATATTTGTGAAAATGTGAAAAAATTCAATTCATAGTTAAAATATATTTTATGCCAAACTAAATTACAACATAAATAAATGATGATTGTGACATTTTTTTAGGGTGTGTTTATTTATCAGGTGACTGATATTTTGTTGTTTCATCAGTCACCTGTATGGAACATTAGATCTAGATCCAACAGTCAGGATCTTTTTATCAATCCCACCCCTACCCCCACCCCGCTCATCTTCCTTGCCCCCGCAGACGCCCGAGCGCATCGCCCTCGCCGCCCGCCCCAGCGCCTCGCCGTCGCAGCCCGTCGCCGGTGAGCTCCCCCGCCGCCGCCGCCGCCACACTTCTTCCCCATCTCCGGTGCGGCATCGAGCTCCCCCTGCCCGCCCTCCTTCCCCGTCTTCGGCGGCTGCCGCCGCCAGATCCGGCCTCTCCGCCCCGCCAGCTAATCCGGCTTCGCCGGAGCAGCACCGTGGCTCCCCCGCCGCCAACCCTTCCCAACCGCCGTCCTCCCCCGCCAGGGCGCCGCCAGTCTCAGCCACCGGCCACCCCGCCACCACCGCCAGGCCGGCCAGCCTCCCACGTTCCTCTCTCTAAGGCCGGAGGTGGAGGAGACCTCTCCGGCGGCCGGCCACCCACAACCTCCATCCCTAGCCATACCCTAATCCCGAAGCTGATGGCGGCAGCGCTTCCCCGACGAGCTCACACGGCGATGACGGCGCGACGGCGAGGCGTGGCACGGCGGAGGTGAGTCATCGTCTTCTTCCCCGCGGCCGGCGAGCTCCTCCTCTGCTTCCCCTTCTTCCCAGCAACGAGAAGGGCGTCGACTGACGGTAACAAAGAGCAAATCTCTTTTTTTTTATTAAGACGAGCCGGTCATACTTGATGTTAAAAAAATCAAACGACGTATGAATTGGGACGGATTGAGTATATTCGTAGCAACGCACGGGTCATAACCTCGTATAAATCACATTTGATTTTTTTTCAAAACTTCTTGAAATAATGCGTGCATAATCTTCCTTTCCACCGTTCGGGTTCAAGAACGCGCGGCCGCACAAGCGAAGCAGGCCACGCGCGGCAGACGATTCCCGCCCAGTTAGCTTTGACCTCGGACATGAAGAGAACCGTCTCATGTCTCTGGGCGCGGCGCGGCGTCATCCGAGCCTACTCGTCCACCATCACTTCTCCCGAGGCAGGGGCGGCCGAGGCGGAGGCGTGGGACGGGCGTTTCCGGCTCCACAAGCCGCGCGGGCAGCACCTGCTCACGAACCCGCGCGTCCTCGACGCCATCGCGCGCCGCGCGTCGATCTGCCCGGGCGACACCGTCCTCGAGGTCGGTCCCGGCACGGGCAACCTCACCGCGCGCCTCCTGGCGTCCCACGCGGCGCGCGTCGCCGCCGTCGAGATCGACCCGCGCATGGTCGAGGCCGTCACCGCCCGCGCCGCCGCGCTCGGCCTCGCCGACAAGCTCACGGTCCGCACGCCACCTGCTCGGCCAAATGCCTCGCAGAAGAAACCCAACCAAGATGGATGACGATTCCTTGCTCTCCCCGTCGGCAGGTGATCGCGGGCGACGCCGTGGAGGTGGAGTTCCCAGAGTTCGACGCGTGCGTGGCCAACATCCCCTACGGCATCTCCTCGCCGCTGATCGCCAAGCTGCTGTTCGGGCGCTACCGCTTCCGCACGGCGACGCTGCTGCTGCAGAAGGAGTTCGCGCGGCGGCTCGTGGCCGCGCCGGGCGACGGGGAGTACAACCGCCTGGCGGCCAACGTGCGCCTGGTCGCCGACGTGAGGCGGCTCATGGACGTCAGCAAGAGGGACTTCGTGCCCATGCCCCGGGTGGACTCCTCCCTTGTGGAGATCCGGCCGAGGGATGCCGCGCCGGGGGTCGACGTCGGCGAGTGGCTGGCGTTCACGCGCGTGTGCTTCGGCCAGAAGAACAAGACCCTCGGCGCCATCTTCAAGCAGAAGAGGATGCTCGTAGAGCTGTTCAGCCGGTCGCAGAGAGGCCAAAGATGTGCCGGTGGTGGCGTCGGCGGCCTCGTTGCGCTTGACGACGCCAGTGTAGGCGAGGATGACTGTGGAAAAGACGACGATGGCAGCAACGACAGAGCGGTTGGTTTCAGCGAGGATGAGGTCGCGGCGTTCAAGGAGCGGGTTGCCGGAGCGTTGGAGTGCGCCGGCCTCGCCAGCACGAGGCCATCGAAGTTATCCAACGACGAGCTGATGCGGTTGCTCCGGCTGTTCAACGAGCGAGGGGTGCGGTTCCAATAGAGCGCAACCGGCGTTGCGGCGAATGGTTGGACAAATGGACGGCATTGGTAGACGCAGTGTTACTACCGTATACCGTGTCAATTGTCATAATCTTGAGGTATCGGTGTCATGTGTCAACCTTATCCAGACGCTATTCAATGTACGACTATTCCGTTGATGAGATCAGCCTTGGCAGCTTGATCGATAGCATACATTATTTGGTGATATCTGAAAAATTCCCCAATCAACTATTCTAATTCACCACTCTCCCAGCGTGCTTTTGCTGGAAAACAAGTGAGTATCAAGGTATGGGATAGGCAATTCCAAAGACTCCCGCAGAAGTTTGTCTCAATTTTGATCAGAGTCAGGAAAAACTAATCTGGGACGCAGCCATTGTATGCAAGATAATGCTTTATGTCCCCATAAATCAAAATTGAAGCACGGCAATAATGCCTCCGTCGCATCAATGACGCAACTATAAATCATTGCCATCACTGGATCACCAAACTCACCTAAACATCAAACCGATGCAAAGCCAAGTGCTTTCAACCCTCGAAGTCCAAGAGAAAACAGTGGAAACCAAACAAAAAACACCTTTACAAAGAAGGGCGCTTCCAGATGCCCTGATGCAAAGTCATAACACCATAAATTTCTTCGGTACACCTTCATTGGAACATATCATAACTCCACTGTAGTATGATAGGGGTACATGACTTACCAAAATCAGACTTGTGCATCTTTTCTGTTAATACTTTTTGCAGAAGTTGAAAATATGACAAGGACTGAAAGTAAAATTTCCAAAGCCTTGCAATGTTCAAAGATTGGCTACATGATCAGGATTTATTTTAAATAACACCATTCCCAAACCCTTCTATAAAAAGTGAAACATGTGGCGTGCAAAACATCTTTACAAAGACGGATGCTTTCAGCTGCCCTCGTAGTTGTAGAACTGATGCAAAGTCATACACAATAAATTTCGTGGGTGCAGCTTCATTGGAGCATATTATAACTTCACTCACTATATAGGATAACAGGAGTACAAAGCTTCTCATCTTTTCTATTATACTTTTGCAGAAGTTGAAAACATGATCAGGATTGAAAGCAAAATCTCTAAATCTAGAAGCAATGTTCTAAGATTGGGTACATGGTCCAATGGCGTCATGGTTGTAGTACCTTTTCAGTTTTTATAGTGAAACCTGATAGAAGATAACGGGATACCATTCCCAAATCCTTCTACAGAAAGTGAAACATATGGCATATTACTTTAAGGCAGAAAATTATGCTACCAGTACCATGACATATAGTATTTAACAAGCTAACATGATATATAAGTCGATCTTCCTAGCCTAGGCAATGGAATTCCATAGAACGTTCCAATTCCAATCGCAAATATAGAATCAACAGCTGACAGATGAGTAATAGCCTCGATTCAGCTCCAATGTAGCACGGTACCAGAAGCATGACTCATAAGAGTCTCTCTCAGAGAGCAAAATTCTTATCCTCATCAAGGACCAATATCACAGCTCCACATTGTGTTGAGTTGACCCACGCCAAATTATACAATTTTACAGGCTAAAATACTAACCACATGCAAGTAGTAAAACCTAGCCATAGAAAATAGAAAAGAAAAAAGGGCGAAAAAGAGCGATAAGAAAGTTTAATCCTATAATACCCTCCCCACCACAAACTCCTTATCGTCAATTCGTCACCCATCCCTGGCTGGCTGATGAGTGACGGCCTCACCTCACCTCACGTCCTCACCCCGACGACGGCGAGGATGGGAATGCGTCCTTGACGGCGGAGGCGGCGGTGAGGTAGTTGAGCGTGTTGCGCAGCGTGTCCCGCTCCCTGCGCAGCCTGGCGGCGGTGTCCTCGAGCTCGAGCAGCGCCTGCTGCTCCCGTGGCGCGCCCTCGAAGGTGTTGCCGACGTAGAAGGAGAAGGGCGTGGGGAAGAGGCCCCTGCGCAGGTCCCCGACGTCCTTCTCGGTCTTGCCGTTGAGTCGGTTGGCGATGCGTATGACGTCGCGCATGAGGGCCTCGACGTCGGCGGCGAGCGCCTCGGCGTCCTCCCCGGGGGCCGGGGGCTCGGCGGGCGGGCGGTCCTCGAGCCACTGCACGGCGGCGACGAGGTAGGGCTTGGTGCGCACGACGCGGGCGACGCGGAAGCGCTGCTGGCCCTTGCAGATGAGGAAGAAGCGGTCGTCGGCGAGGCGCTCGTGCTTGACGACCTCCCCGACGCAGCCCACCTCGGCGGCGGACCCCGAGTTACCGGCGAAGACGACCCCGAAGCGGAGGTCCGTCTGCAGCACCGTGTGCATCATGATGCGGTAGCGGAACTCGAAGATGTGCAGGGCGTGCGTGGCGTCCGGGAAGAGCACGAGCGGGAGCGGGAACAGCGGGAGCTCCACCAGCCCGTCGTCGGACTCTGGGGGGTACGGCTCCGGCGACGACGGCCCGGGCCCGGACGCGCCCGCGCCCGCCGCCGTGGCGAGGCGGCCGTGGCCGCGGCCCCGGACCTGGCGGGAGGTGGCGGAGGCATGGAGGCGGGGTGCTGGACGGAATGCGCGGGACGGGGAGGCGGCGGCGGCGAGGCGGGGGTGAGGAGAGGGGAGGATTTGGGGGAGGAGAGCCATTGGGATGGGATTTTCCCCCCCTTTCCCCGGGCGGCCGAGGCAGGGGAAATGCTTGTGGATTTGAGGGCAACGCTTTTGCCTTCTCGGGGAGGTTTTGGGCGAGGAGGGGGAGGGCCAGGGGATACTCTGTGATTTTTATTTTTAGCTTTCTGTTTTTTTTTTTCAGGTTGGGTGACCGAATTTTTGCTGTGGGGGATTCGATATTTGGGGTTGGGGAAGAAGAAGATGTGGGGCCCGCAGGGATTAATATGATGGCGTGGAGGAGACCACGTGGCGGCTTATCCACCTGTTGCATTGCACGCATGCTGTGATGGGGCGTGGCAGGGCTTCCGCGGCGGAATGGTGGAAGCGGCGGCGATTGCGCTCGCCATTTTGATTGGGCGGGCTTGGAGCACGGTCTTTGGGCCAGGAACGAGCTCTGGTTCCGTAATTCCTTTTTCTTTTTTCATATATTTTGCAAATATAAGTGCTTGTTGCAAATCTATACATTACAGACGGCCGACGGTTTCTGAAAAAATATTAAGCTATTCCAAACACCTTAAAATCTGTATTTAAATATAAGTTGAAGTTCACTTTTTTTCAAAACTTCAATATCTTGTTTTATTCAAAAAAATTGTATAAAAATATAAAGAAACAAGCCATGCTCAAACTGTATATAATTATAAAATAAATCACAACAAAATAAATAAGAAATTATTTTTTTTAAATGAGGGATTAAGTTTGGAGAAAAAAATCAACCGCCACTTATATTTAAACATGGAGAGAATATAACACAATATGAAACACCGTAGTGCAAAACTACCAAATTATAGGGTGGCATCAAGGGCATATTTAAAGGGGTGCAGGGTGGGCTCAAGTGGGGGTGGGCACAAAACCTGAATAACCAGAAATTCATCGAAACCAAAGAAATATCGGCTATCAATCGTAAGAACCCAGATTTATTACGGATAATTCAGGTTTGGAATACCGTACTAAAAAACGAAGCATCAACTGTAGCAAAGCGAGCACAAAGCATGGATTTAAATAGCGCGCTGTAGCGTTTTCAGTGGTATATTGCTTCGGTCATTTTCACCGCTATGGACGCTATGGCAAACTTAGCACGCTTTAGCGCCGCTAAATGACTTAGCGTAGCGTTCGAAATATCGGCGATATTCGCATTTTCGGTTGTGGGCTAAATTCCGAGGCTTTTGTGCTGCAATAGTAGTGTAGTACAGTGACGTATATTTCTTTTATGCACTTAGTATTATCTGTTATGCACTTACGCTCTATATTTTGTATTTGTGGTATTATATATTTGTTATGGAAATTAAATTGTCATCTTTTCACTTAAATTGTGCTTATGTTTATTTCTATTTTCCTTTTTTTTAAACGCTATTAGGCATAGCAACGCTATAGCGGCGTAGCGGCTGAAAAAATGCTGCCGCTATTTGCCATAACGCGCTATTTTAAACCTTGGCACAGAGCGATACAATATTTCAGCCCAAACCCACCTTGTACAGCCAAATCCTGCTCTACGACGACAAGCAGTTGGTTCCGATTCTTGGATAGACTGCTATACAAAGCAACTCCCAGCCTTAATCCTACATAAATTTATAACATAGAAAAAATCATAAATATATGTTTTGGATTGTTCAGCGGTGAAAACACAGGAACGCAAAACACAAATGAAAAAAACATTAGGTTGAACTTCGTAATTATTTTATTCCAAAATTGCTATGGAGGACGCAATTCCATAGGAATTTTGAAGGAATTGACAAGATTCAATCCTTTATTATCCCAAAGGCCTCCATAGAAATTGTATGCTCCAAAATTCTTTTGTTTTTCCATTCCAAGGGCATGTTTGGAATAATCTAAAACAGAGAAATAGAGAAAAACAGTAAGGAGATGGTGCGAAAAATAAAAACTATAGGATCCTGTAACACAGGAAAAGTGAAAAACTATAAGATCCTGGAACACAGGGAAACAAATGAGGGTCTGTTTGAAACTATTTCTTTTCCTTAATTTTGATGCAATACGTATTTAGGAATATTGTAGTAGATCTAGAGGGGTTTGGTTGGCTTTGTAAAATATTGTTTAGAATACTGCGGTGTAGCAAAAAAAAGTAAAGGTTGTTTGATACCAAAGTATTTTTTACAGTTTTACTACAAAACCATAGTATTGCTAATTCTCCTATTATAGTATTTTTTTGTCTAAAGATGTTTGTTAGCTCACCCAAAACACTGTATTGAATATTGTAGTATAGCCAAAACCGTAGTATTTTCAGAGTTTTGGTGAATACTACAGTCTGGACCAAAGTTTTATAAATTATGTCATTTATGTTATGGAAAACTAACATACCATGGTATTCCAAAACCATAATATCAAAACTTTGGAGCACCAAAATGTTTGGATTGCAGAAAAATGAGGAGCAGATCGTGAGGGAAAGAAGGGCTAAAGATCTTTCCCTTAAGTTGGAGTGGATGTTTTGTTCTTCTATGTTTTGCACATCAATGACTTGCTTTTTCATAGGGATGAAACTCAGCCTTCCATTGTTCCAAACAACTCCACATGTTCCTTTCCTCTGAAATCTATTCCTCCAAAATTCCTATACCAATCATTTGAACCAGGCCCAAAAGGAGGCTTTAAGAGCTAGTTTGAGGACCTCATTTTTCCAAGAGATTCTTATTTTTCCAAAAGAAAATAGTTCATTTGTCCAAGAGAAAATAAAAATCCTTTGAAAAAATGTGGTTGCCACACTAGCCCTAGAGGGGTGTGTTGGAGCTCTTACTGCAGAGGATCCTCCATCTTTTAAATTTTGGGTAAAGAATAATATAGAGCACCCATTGAAGCCAGCATTATCTTGAGCGCCCAAAACTTGAATTCTTATTTGCTCACAATACTCTGCCACCACTCACCACTAACTATAAGTACACACAAATAACATTTCCCTCACCTGCTAACACGCAGGACCTCAATACTTGAGGTTTCCCAGCTGCCTTCTATCATGCATCCAATTCCCTCAGACCTCCTCCCTCTCTCTAAAGTACAGACTGACAGAGAAAAAATGTGGCTGCCTCGATCTCTCAGCGGAGGCTGTTGACGAAAGCGAGGAGCGAGTCGACGTCCCTCTTCTCCGACGGGTACTTGATGGGCCTAGCGGTGCGGCTCGGGAACAGGAGCACGGTGGGGAAGCTCTGCAGCTGCAGCTCGGCCTGCGCGAACGGCTTCTGCTCGCCGTCGGCGCGGAACTTGGCCACCTTCACGCCGGACCCCGCCAGCTTCTCGGCCAGCTCCACGTAGGAGGCCTCCATGGCCTGGCAGAAGGGGCACCAAGGCGCGTACAGCACCACGAGCCACGGCTCCGCGCGGTTCTCCAGGCGCAGCAGGTTCTCGATCCCGGTGCGGGTGAGCGACACGACGGCGGGGCTCTCGAAGATGTCCGGGGCGCCGGCCGAGCCGTTGCCGTTGGCGGACCTGGGCGCCGCCGCCTGGCCGTCCTTCTCGATGTTGCCCTTGTGGAGGCCGCACTCCTTGGCCTTGGCGTCCTCCCACCACCACCGGCCTTCCCGCTCGTGCTGCCCCGGCAGGACCGGCCTGGTGCACGGCTCGCAGCCGATGGACACGTAACCCTGCAGAATCGATGGATCGATAGAGACGGTCAGTCACTTGGCTGATAATAGCACAAAATGCAATGCAAGCTGCGTGCTGGGAGGTGCAAGTGCAGGGGCAACTTACTTGAGCATGCAGGGGGTTGACAGGGACGTCCATGGTCCTCAGGAACGTCCAGATGTCCTTGCCGTCGACGTTGGCCACGGGGTTCCACTTGATGAGGCTGCCGGCTCCGCCGTCCAGGCCCTCGAAGGACGGGTCGACCTGAACGGCGGGGATGCTGGCCCTGGTGCCGGGCGACTGGTCCTTCCTCTGGCCGGTGATCCAGGCCCTGAGCCCCTTGAGCGCCCTGCGCAGGGGCCGCACCTTGCGCACCCGGCAGCACTCCTGGTGGCCGTCCTCGTAGAAGGAGAAGAGGCCCTTGGTGCGCACCAGCTCCTGCACCTCGCTGGCGTCCGGGAACATGTACTCGATGCGGATGCCGTAGTGCTTCTCCACCTTGTCGAAGAACTGGTACGTCTCCGGGTTCAGACGCCCCGTGTCCAGGCTGAACACCCGGAAGGGGCGCCCCGTCAGCTTCGCGTACTCGATCAGCGCCACGTCCTCCGCGCCGCTGCACGTACGACACCACAAAACACGACGACGAGAGCCATTAGCGCCAGCGCCAGCGATCAAGTTGAGATCAGAATCCTTCCTACGAAAGGCTTGCTGTTGCCTACACGACGAGTTGAGCGTGCGTATTGTGCTTTGGCGCCTGCTCTTGGAATTGATCCGCACTAGAACATAGAGCAGCTGACACGGTGCGTGCTGTCCCTACTCTAGCTTTATCAAAAAGGAACCAAACCCCTAGAAGGAATATATTATGCGTGCCACTATCGCAAATTTGGAATTTGGACGCTATTGCTTTTCTGGTTCCGTTTCATGGTCAAACAACTAGTGGGTCTGTCCGGGCGCGCGTGGGCGGTGGGCCACGATTCTAGCTCTCGTCGACAGGACGGACACCCTTCCTTCCACACCAGATTCAATGAACCTGGACGCTTCACAGGCGGCTTGGCTCACTCGTCCATGTACAGTGGCATGTTCAGCAAAAACGGGCTTCACTACCATTACCGCTAAAAGACTACTGCAACTTTGATTAATGATTTCAGCATCTGTGGACCATAAAAAACACTCGACTACGAATCTATCGTCATCATCTAAAGCTAGTACGAATAATCGCCGTCATATATACAGTTCCAGAGGCCGACAAGGCGGGACCCATAGTCCGGTGATGATCGAAACGGTGTTGGACCGTAGGAATCTCCACGGCCACACGTTGGGAAGATACCACAGGATGCCGCGAGCGTAGCGGGTGCAGCTTGCCGCGCATGAACCCAGTCCACCATGAACCAACGGAAGCGGGCACGCGGGAGACCAAGCGAAGTCACGACACGAGGATCCGAACCCGTGAAGGAGCACGATAGAGAGAGAGAGGCAGAGAGGACGTTTCTGCTCACCTGAAGGCGATGGCGATCTCGGATCCGAACATGGCAAGCGCCCGATCCATAATCTCCAGCGGGGACGCGCCCTCCAGCTCACGCGCCAGGGGGACGTAGTCCACGGGCGCGAGGCAGGCGGCCGCCGGCGCCTCTTCCGCGGCCACGGGCGCGGCGGGCGCTGCCGCTGCCGCGGACGCCGACACCGGCTGTCTCGCCGACTCCGCCGCGCGCAGCGGGCGCACCGCCCGGGCGCGCTGGGCCACGCCCACCTGCTTCCTCACGGCGCCAATTACCCTCGCAGCTGCGCGGAGAAAAACAAAAGGAGCGAGGAGAGAACTTTAGACCCACCGATCACAAGCTCTCGCTTCAAATGCGGGTGAATTCCCCTGGTGGGAATCGGGATTACACCGGTCGAAATGGAGGCAAAAATTCTTCACAAAACCCGCGGAATTGGAGCCAGGCTCAACAGGAATCAGGAAGGCGGCCTCACCTTTGACGTCGCGGAGGGCGGCGGGGCTCGACGAGATGGAGGCAGTAGCGGAAGCCATCGAAGCTCTTGTGTGTGGCTTCCGAATTCGATCGCAGCGGTGGATTCTCTCGAGCAAACGTGTTTTGCGTTTTGACTCCTGCGTGCTATTTTTCTGTGGCGTGGGGGTGGGAAACGAGCGGGTGGTTTACATATAGCTCGAGCGGGAGGCTGGGTTCATCGAACCTGGACGGGTCTCGGGAGCGGCAGCTTCCCCAACCACGGGACACGTGGCGGGCGCTGGTTGGCCGCGGCTCACGGGGCCCTTTCCTGGCCGATCGAAGCAGTGGCGTCACGGAAGAGGCCAGGCGTATGCCGCGTGGGCGCCACATGGCAGTGGGACGCGATGAGCTGCAGCTGCCGGAGGGGTTGTGTGGCTGCCTCGCGCGAGCCCGTGACCGTTTGTGGCCAGTGGCACCCTGGCAGGTTTATGGCCAGCCATACGACCGACTCCTTTGCCTGTAGGCTGTGGCGGCCGCCGGCCTCCCGTTAATTACTCGAAGTAGTAGCATCTCAAACTTTTGATCCTCATGCATGGTGATGAGTTTGATAAGTACCTCCTCGACGCCACACCGATGGCGCCGGTGCATCCGTGGCGCAGAGAATCCCCCACGCATCATCAGCTAGTACTAGTACTGCTCGATCTCGGCCCCAGTTTACATACGGTCTGACGACAGCGAGGCCAGTGCCGTCACGGCGTCACGCATGCACTCGACCACGCGCGCCCGACGCGACGGGAAGATTCGTCGCGCTGGGGGATCGGAGGGGCTGCCCGCCAATGGCTCTGGCCGCCGCCGCGAGGCTTTCCGGAGTGGACGTGGACGGGCACCGGTGCCGTCGATATTCGGCGGCCGGGAAGAAGGATCCAAGACAGATCGCGCGCGGCGCCGGGTCACTCGCCTTCGCCTCGCCACTGTGGGTGTACGTTGACGGCAGTGGATCGATTCCCATTGGCAGCGGCGAGGCCAGAAAGCGTGATGCGCACCGGCGATTGGGTTGGGTGGGGAATAAAATTATTATTATTAGTATTATCTATGGGACCTGGCCGTTTTTTCTTTCTTTTTTTCAGGTGGCTCCTGATTGGGTTCTGGGGGCAGATCCTCGGGGGTCAAAAGCGTGCACACACACAAGGGTCGCTCTAATATACGGTGCGGCGTGAAATTAAGTGGTCCATGACGCGGGCGGGTCCTGTTCGTATCTTTCTGTCAGCTCTAATAATTTCATTCATGACGAAAAAAAGGACGGGAGATGAGATCGGTCCATAAAGTTTATAGTAATAAACAAATTAAATGGTGAAGTAAGTAGCAGCGGAATTTGTGTATATTTCTGATTCCATGATCCATATAAGAATACAATTATAACATTCAAATTTTTTTCTCACAGCAAATACAGTAGCCAATGGTAGCTTGTGAGCTAACCGCTTTTTTTCTGAGGAGCATGTGTATTTGATTGTTTTTTTCTTTTCACTCATTTATAATGACCATATCTTATTTTCTTTCTAAGATGTGTGCGTATGATTAAATATGGGCATACAAGTCATTTCTCATGACCACCGATATTTGGGACGGTATTTATTAAAGGATCCAAAAGAAGCATTACTTGTGAGGCTCACTTGAAAACATATCAATCCTAGATATTCTTACAAACATCTGGTCATCCATTTGGTATCCTCTAACAATAGTAACTAGATAATACCTCGCGCGTTGCTACGGGGAATTTTTTATTGAATTTTGTCCATTACATTTGAAGATCATCGATATATAGTTCAATAATTATTGATGGAGGGACCAATGTATCGTCCATTACATTCGAGGCTGATCGGTATATTGATATCTAATTATTAAGGGAAGGAACAATATAAGTATCGTAGAGGGCAGCATAGTTAATTTGTAAAAGAAGACTGCACGTTTGGTTGATGAGGTTCCGTCTGTGTATACATTATTATTATAAGGAAATTGAATAGTCAATGTATCCATAAGACCATAACAAATAATGTTAATGAGAAATGATAGTACCATCCTTATATTCCGTGGATGTCTTGCTGTTCGTCTTGGATGATTGATGTAACATCCTTGTCTGCAACGCTGTTGAAGTATAGAAATTGAGAATTCACAATGGAAGATGTCATGTTTGGTATGTGTTTTGAGAAGTAATACTAACTTTTGCTTAAGACGTTTGGAAACCTGCTGGTTCTTCAGCTAGAATCATCCGGCTCTTTGTCACTGTATGATGCAAAAAGTTAGATTTTTGGGGGTTTGATAGAAAGTTGGGAAATAATTTGTTTACCTTTTGTTGTTTTCCACTTTGTTGTCTGTAAATTGAATCCTGCTTTTCACATGAGAGTCACTGTAGAGGAAATGTTAATTTGAATTTAGTATTCAATGTGTGAGTCCATATGTAGATACTCATATGCTCATCCAATGTAATTATATTAATAAAAATATGACAGGTTGCATACCATTGTGAACTGCAACTGACCGTTGCCCACAAAAAGTTGAGTACCTTTGGAGCAGCCCTTGCTAGCAAAATGTCGATTGCCTTAGTAGCAGCCCTTGCCAGCAAAAGGTCAACCAGCATTTGACCCCTTCCCCCCCACAACCTGACAAACCGAAAACTCAATAAGATCAAATATGGGAGAAAGTAGGAGGCTGGAAATATAGGAGCAGGAACGTACCAGGGCGGAGGCGATACAATGCGAGCAGGCAACGGCGTTGGGGCGACCTCCACAATCTGACAAATTGAAAACAATAAGATGAAAGATGGGAGAATGTAAGGGGCTGAAAATTTAGGAGCGAGCAGGAAACATACCACGGTGGAGGCCAATACGGCAGGAGCAGGCATGGGAGTCGGATGGTAATCGCAGCACCTTAAACACGAACATGGTGGTAGCTTTGAATTGGAGGCTTGAATTGCACAGTTCAGTTTCTTCCTCAGTTGCATGGTAACGGACATGGAATAGAGAGAGACCATGAACGAATGGACTTCCAATATGGCGTGGAATTAATGAAGAAGAGCCGAGAAGAACCGAAGGCAGGGATCAATCTGGTGGCAAAGGACGGCAGGAGGCTTGTTGGGGATGCAAGCACTATGGGGAAGCGATACGGGGATCGGTGTGGCGTCTGCCGTGAGGAAGGGGAAGCGATATGGGTGCTGCACTGCTGTTGTAGAATATGAGGGTGCTGGTGGCCTTTGGGCCAAAATGGCTGGGCTTGGGCTGTCGATGGCTTAACAGGGAGGCAGTGGCTGGCTAGGTTGTCGACGCTGTGTCGCTGCCTGATATTACCTGCTAATGAATCATTAATGGATAATTGGTGGGGCTGATGACGTGGCTTCACCAGAAGCAAGAGAAATCCTGTAGTGGGGATCCCTAATTTAGATATAAAAGATTATTAGGTCTATTTTATTTTTTGAACATATTAGCTACGGTGCAATTATAAAAAGCTGAATTGAAGTAAGCAACTAAATTTATATACAAATTATCCACCATGCACAGTAACCCCTAAATTTGCATACAAACTATGCACCATATCGTTACAAAACATGAATTAAAGTAGACCCCGGATATGTCATTACGAAATACTAATTAAAGTATTCCCTAAATCCGCATATATAGAAATATCCGTTGTGCCATTGCGAAAAATTAAAGTAGTATATACATTTGCACACAATTACCTATTGTGTCGTTATCATAAATCGTTTAAAGTAATAAACTACCTATTGTGCCATTGTTAAAGATAACTTAACTAATCTATTTATAAGGTATTGTGGAAGATAAATGTTAACTAGTGCGCATTGTGTAGATAGATAAAGATAAAAAAAGTAAGTATGTTAGTTTTTCTTAGTATGAGAGATATTGAAAAAAATATTTGATTAATTGTGGGGTCTCAAACTCATATATATAAATTTCTAATGTTTGCATCTGTTAGCAATATTAAGTATTAACTCATCCAGAAACACAAGGTTAATATACTAGAGCAATTAATTGGTGTCTTTTGCCCTACCGGTCAAAATCACGGCATCTCCTACTGTATTTGTCCTCTCTCCCCTATGGATATTCCTTGCTGCAACTTGCATACACAGATAATTTCTCAATCACGCTCATGTGATGATGATGATGTCAACCTCCACGATCAACTTGTATCTTGTCTTGCAGTACAATTTCTCAATTCGTCTCCGTGTGTGGTGTTCGCTCGCTCTTATGCTAAGTGGTTGCAATTTTTTTGCTGGAATTTTCAGTGGTTACACGCCGCATATACAATGTGTTGTCGCAGCCTACTGGTGTCCATGCATTTAATTTTTGCCATATGCGTGCGTGAAGATGCGCGGACCGAGCTATCGGCCGGGGGAGGCGTGGCAAATAGAAGCCGCCGCTTCCGAGTGATTCGATCGCTCGTATAGCTTGGACACGCATGAACTGGGACGCCGAGACTGGCCAGGTGCTTAGGCTCTCTAGCCAGTCACAAGACATATCTTGTTGGGTTTTAGAGAGATGAAGGGGATTGATGATGACGAGATGGAATGAATTCTTTGCAAGTTAAAACATCCCTAAGCGGATGTTTGATCCAGTGATTAAATTTTAGCACGTGTCACATCGAATCGAATGTTCGGACGATAGTTAGAAGTATTAAATATGATTTAATTAAAAAACTAATTACATAGCCAATGACTAAATGGCGAGACGAATCTATTAAGGCCAACTAATCCATAATTAACGAATAGTTACTGTAGCATCACATTAGCTAATCATGGATTAATTGGGCTTAATAAATTCGTCTCGCCATTTAGTTCTCATCTGTGTAATTAGTTTTATAATTAGACTATATTTAATACTTCTAACCAGTGTCCAAACATCCGATGTGACGGTGACTAAATTTTTAGTTAGGGATCCAAAAACCCCCTAAATCCAGCGTATCACTCCCCAGTCTTCTTGGTAAGAAAGATGAAAAATATAATAATACTGTATTCCATATGCCCTAACTTAGTTGAACACACTCCCTCCGTCCCACAAAGAAAGATACTTTGGATTTCCATGCACAGTTAATCGCTTGTTTTATTAAAAATATATTTATTAATACCATTTATTTTTTATTAATTGTGTCTGTAACCGAACGTAATTATAAAAACAAATAATATTATCAAATGTTAAATAATATTATCAAATGTTTTTGAGGAATTAACCATGCACGGAATACCAAGTGAGCGACTTTTTAACGGGACGGAAGGAGTACATCAGTATAGGTCCTGGGGAGTGTGGACAGCAGACAGCCCAGACAGCACACACACCACGTGACCAGATTCTTGGATCATTTTCTGCGCTGTCGTGTGTGGGCCTTGGCAGCAGCTCGGCGTTGTCGCCAGGTGGGGCGACTGTTCTTTTTGTTCGCTGTAATTGAATGCCATTGTACTGCTATCACGGAGAAATCGTATCGCCAAATATAGCAAGAAGGCTATGGATGAACATGTCAAGGTTGAGAGAGCAGGTTGGCCGGTAGCATTCTCATGAGCTGGTCAAGATCAGAAGAATGAAATCTGAGTTACAATAATAAAACCATGCCATTTCATGACCGCACACATTATACAAGGTGGAGACGAGATTTTAGAGGGATTAAAGGTTGAAATTTCACAAACTTAACCGACTATGGGTCAGTTTCAGAGAGGGTGGAGCGTCCACAGACCCACTCCTAAAACCCAAAACACAGACTTGCCCTGCCCTGAAACGACAATAGAGTAAAAATTCGCCTCCGCTTCCAAACCCGACGGAGCCTGAGACCCGACAACAACCATGAGACCCGAGCATCAAGAGGTTGTTGCCTCTAATGCAGTAATCCTCTATGAACTGCCGGTAGCCGGTTGCTCTACTTAGTTACCTTCTCTATGATTGGCAGAACCATAGGAGGAGTAGGTGCTCTCACCTCTTGGATGGGAAGTGGATGCTTCCTGCGTGGCGCCGTCGGCCTACTGGGGTCGTCGTTGCTCTGCTTTGCCTCCCAGCTTTCCTACTGCTGAGGAACAGTGCTTTCCACTTGATTGCCGCCGCTGCTATGCACGAACACTCGTCGTCTCATTCTGTGGTCTAGCCTGTGCAAATCGCATATGGGAAAGGAGGATTGCGTGAGGGTGTGCGGCGTGCGGAGAGAGACCGAGCCTCCGCCCTCCGAGAGATTAGATGCATACGAGAATAGGGCCTTTCGTTTGTTGCGATGAGGTGCTTTTGTGGGCTACAGATGGAATTCCATTGAACTTTAGGCCAAATTTACTAAGGGTCAAGGACCCGTAGGCACCCGTGGTCCTAAAGCCTCCCCGAACCCGAAACCCACCCACGGGCCTCAGATCCAAACCCTCCACTGCCATGCTACCTTATCCCCTTCGCCTAAACCTCGACGCCTCTCTGTGTTGTGTCTCTCCTCTCCCCGGTTGCCGCTCCTCCTCACACACTTGGCTGTATCCCTCTATGGCCGGGCTGGGAGCTGGCCTGGGAGCGCGCCCCTCCGCCGCCTTCGAGGTCGACAGGCTTCGGCCTCTCGCCGCCCCTCTCCGCCCCGTCCGCTCCGGTACGGACACGCACTCCTCCCCCCTCCCTCACTTCTCCGCTGCCTATCTGAACGTTCTATCCATGTGCTCTGGCTGGCTCCTCGTGTCAGTGGGTGTACTCGATTACTCGTTGCTGCATCTCCTGTCAGTGTTCTTCCCTCCGATGGCCATTCATACGAGATCATGTGTTAGGTTTCACTTCAGAGTAGGTTAGAAAAACCGTGGCACATTTCGCGCGACATCTCGGTGCCCAAGCTTACTACGTATGGAGTTTAAAGTGTTTCCCACTCACTATATTCTAGGCTTTGTTGTTGGCCTAGGAACGAAATGTCGGAGGGTTATCCGTTTCCATGTGACAATTTGAGGCCAGTTGCTACGAGACTCCAGGCCTCCAGCAATTTATCGGACAGCCACATACTTGCCTTTTGTGTCAGTAATAGGCTCATAGTTCGATTTTGTGTCCATCTAAATTTGGCCAATGCAAAGGAGAGATTTGCTTTGCTTGGTGATACGCCTCCTTTATATGCCATAATGAAAATTCGCCTTACACCATGTTGCATAGGAAGCAGACTGATGTGTCTTCATGTCATTTTACACACATCTCCGAATCTATTTCTGCACATGCAACTATCTAGCTTGCTTTCTCCTTGCACTGGGTTTAGATGGGCAATTATGGAACCATTTGGTGGTTTCCTATGAAGCATACTGTCCTAGATGTTTTTTTTTCCTAAGGAAAATTAAATGGTCGTGAAGTTGTAGTTCCTAATGTGATTACCAATGAAGATATTTTTGTGCAGGTTACAACTGGGTCGTTTTGCTACAACCATGACTAACTGATTCACCCTGTTTGCATTGCTGCAGGCAAATTGATATTGCCAAAGCGACGCTTCACTGTGTCAAGTAGGCTTGCATGGGTGGAAGATGAGCTCATGGAGATAAGAGAGTATGGTTTTCTGCTACTGCTATGCTTGCTTTGAGCACTTTTTTAATGGCTGCCAGGCTGAGAGCATCCCCACATGAATTTTAATTGATTGATTGTGGCCAACCACGGATTGCAACAGCAAAACAATCACACAAACATAACACATACCAGCATCATCACGAGCACGGCAAACATAGGAGGACATCAGAGAGCACCTTTAACCTCCTGGCGGTGTCTTTTCATCGATTTGTTTAGTATGACAGTATCCAGAGTCCATGGTCAACGTACTGGATCATGGATTTATGGCAATATTCAACGTCTACTCGTTGATATGCATGTTCTTATGATAATCTCACAGTTTTGTTGGTCACCTACAATTCTACATTGAACTGATGCACCAGCTAATAACTTTCCCTATGTACCATATTTAATGATTCTGCTAATAGGCTAATACACTTTTAACATTTTAAGGTCAGAAGAGAAAAGTTCAGTAAAATCAAAGAAAAGACCACCTTTGAGGCGTGGAAAGGTCTCCCCACAACTTCCTGTACCAGAGCACATTACAAGACCATCTTATGTTGGTTCAAAAGGATTGCCAGAACTATGCAAGGGCCAACTACTCGATGCTCAGGGGATTACTGGTGTGAGAGCTGCTTGCAAACTTGCTGCTCGTGTTCTTGACTTTGCTGGGACTTTAGTTAAGGTAAGATTATCTATACGCAGATGACTAGATTCTTTCTGTTCTCTAACCCAACTGTTTGCTTTCTATACTTAAATAATAGAGTGTTTGTTTCAATCTCGTTTCAGCCATCGGTTACTACAAATGAAATCGACAAAGCAGTTCATAATATGATCATTGAGGCTGGTGCTTATCCATCTCAACTTGGCTATCACGGATTTCCTAAAAGTATATGTACATCAGTAAATGAGTGTGTCTGTCATGGAATACCTGATTCCACTCAGCTTCAGGTTACAATAATGAAAACTTGACTCTCCCTATATCTATGCAGTGTAGTACCTAAGTACCATGGGCTAACAAATATTGTTTCTGCTGCAGAATGGGGATATTATAAATATTGATGTAAATGTCTTCCTGAATGTAAGCAACCTGTCCTAAAATTTGGCATGATCGAATTTTGATGGTGTTTCCTGTTTGTATCAAGTTTCATATCTTCCTCAACAGGGATACCATGGTGGTACCTCCAAAACATTTGTATGTGGACAAATAGATGATTCTATCAAGCACTTTCTGAAGGTAAGCCATTGTTGCTGGGTGGTACATTCAGTAATCAAATAACTGTTTTGATTTTCATAATGTTCATTTTGTCATGTTTACGTGCTGTGGTATCTCTGATTTCCACAAATCTTTGTAACGTCAGTTATAGTTTAAAAGTCTCTTGAAGCCAAATTGTCCACAAGGGTTTTCCATCTGTGTCACATCATTTCTCTTTACTTTTGCGTTTGTTAACCAGATGATTCTTTCCTGCATCAGAACATGCACAAATGTTATTTAATTCTTGTACTGTATCAGGCAGCTGAAGAATGTTTGGAGAAGGGCATTTCTGTCTGTAGGGATGGTGTGAACTACAGAAAGATTGGAAAGAAAATAAGGTTCTCTATTGTCTTGTTATAAAGCTTAGATAACGGAAGTACTTTCACTAAACTTACTTGCTGTTAAAATCAAGCCGTGTTACTTATTAGCTCAGCTTAAATTTTATAAAGTGCTAGGGAGAAAAAAATCAACATAAGACTATAGTGAGTCGCTTATATAGACCTAAAGTACAAGGGATTACCAGCAGCTTCTTGGCTTGTACTTGACGCTTAATACATGCACATAAGGAATGATTAACTCCATAACTTGTCTTCATGATTGGCTACAAACTGTCAGGCCAAACTTTCTGAGCATCTGGACTTCTTTTTCCTTGCTTAGAGATTTTATCATTTCCACTGCTAAGAAAATTATTCAGAGTTGGTTAGTTTTCAATCAAAAGGGCCATTGGACAAAGAATATTTGATTGTAAGTGGTTCACAGTGATTATACCATAGAGGAAAACTGTTAACTGTACTTCTTGTGACATCAAGTTTTATGTTAGAAGATATTATGGCAGATGTGAGGACATCTCTTGTCCTCACCAGTCTTCATCTCCCTTGGCAAAGATGTTGGATCTATTCATGATATTTAGTTTCTCTTTGTAGTCAACTTTCACTGCAATCAGCACCTTTTGTCTTTGGTTGCCTAGATAATTCTGAAATGAGAAAATTCACAGAACATTTGAAGATTTAGCAGATAATGGAGTTCATTGTTTTACTTTTGCTTAACCTGTGGCTGATTTTAGTTCTATGATAAAAGGCATGCATCTAATTCGCATCTATGATAACAAATGCATTTTTTGCTTTTTTTTCAGCAAGCTTGCTTATTTTTATGGCTATCATGTGGTTCGACGCTTTGTTGGGCATGGAATTGGAACTGTGTACCATTCTGAGCCACTTATCTTGCACCATGGTGGGTACCCAGTTTTGGCATGTTTCCAACCTATTTTACAATTAACATTTTGTTTTATTGGGTAATAATTTATGGGGTTTGGCTTCTCATATTGCTATATTTACTGGTTTCCTGCTCAGGTATCCTAAAATTTCAGTTACATTGCTGCTTCTTAGGCATATTTGCTTGTTTAGACTGGCAATATGTAGTAAGCAGTTTAGTTAAATACTTAAATGTAAGATTGCTTTATCACCAGCAAGATGTGAACATGATTTTGTTTTTTCTTGCAAAACTGGTGATTCTGTCACTAGATGCACTTTGTATTGTTTCCAAGGATTGTTATTGATTTGAAATTTTTTATCCATCTTAAGATGAATAGTCAATATTAGCTCCAATGCCCTGCTGAAATATGCATGAATTTAAGTATACATGGCACTAATGAATTCTTGGTTTTGTAGCTAACGAAAACTCGGGGCGGATGGTTGAGGGTCAAATATTTACAATTGGTATGTGCTGTCCATCCTTTGTCATTCTCAAATGTCAACTGTATGTTTGGATCTCCATGTTTAGTCGACTGATTAATTTCCTTCAGAATATTGTGCATTGGAGATTTCCTAGTGGTTGACCCTTGCTCGAACATGTTTTGTGGCGGAACCGCCGATTTAATTCGGGCTAAGTACACCTGCCACCTCTGGCTCGCAGTGCACTTAGGCTAAATTAAACCCGGTCGTCCGTCGAGAGTCATTCGGCTCCCGATATTACCTTTTTCCCAGATGAACCGACATCATACACAACCGACCCACGAGGGAGCCATAACAGAGACGTCATCACAGGCAGTTGAAATAGCATAGAGATGGACTTGATTACAAACCATAGTTAAATAAGATACATGTCCAACATAAATGTATAGATAGCAAGTTTAAAA
Source organism: Paspalum vaginatum (assembly GCA_030272315.1). NCBI lineage: Eukaryota > Viridiplantae > Streptophyta > Magnoliopsida > Poales > Poaceae > Paspalum > Paspalum vaginatum. The sequence goes on along the minus strand of CM059013.1, from coordinate 6,539,421 downwards.
AATCTCTCGCAGCGGAAAATAGGTTCAGAAGTCATCCAGTTCACATCAAAAGTTTATGCATTAGAAGTAACAACATCGAGCCCACCGATGTTGTCCTCATGCCACTCATGCGGGTTCATCCCATGTGGGGGCATGCACTGCCTCCAACACAGGTGCAGACGAGGAACTCCATACCTGCTCAAAAGTGGGGGCAAACCCTGAGTACTAATTACTCAGTAGGACTTAATGGAAACAACTGGCTTACGGCTGACGCGAAGCTGCTTACTAGCATGTGGATCCTTAGCCATATATTTTAAACAGTAACGTGTTTAATCATAACTAAATAGACTTTCTTTATTGCATAACCATGAAAATAACATTGGACTGCAGTAAAGTAAACAGATCGATATCAAACAGATGATATTCAAAAACCATGAGTCTTAAATAAGGAGTATTTAAGTTTCTTACTACATTGGACGTCAATGGTATTGGCATTCCCACACCTGGTGGGCATCAGCGATTCGAATCGATTCTTAATTCCCGGGAACAACTATCATGCCAGGGGTATATGCTTACTAGCCATCGCGTTCCCACATATAGTCCCGATCTCCACCTGTCCTGTCCCAAGATTCAAAGCGCCCCCACCTAACCCCCGGGTTGTGCCCTCTCAGGAGCGTTACCACAGCGCACTGGGTCAGCCCTCCTTCGAGTACAAGCGCCCCCGGGCCCATCGGCCTCCAGCAAGTGGATGGGCAGCACCTCGAAAACTCCGGACAAGCCCAGGTAAGACTTTACCGGTCCCATTTCCCGGTTAAGCACTCTAGCAATGTTATGCCGACCAATAGGCGAACAACGGACGGCCTTATACGACTCGGGCGGAGTCCAGAGTGCGACATCAAGAAAAGTAAATACTGAAATAAAATCTCCGCCCGGTCTCCATTTGAGCCATGAGCATAATATCCTTTTCTCAAAAACGAGATTTCTGATATTTTGAAAACACCTACGCGACGAGTGACTCCTTTCACTCGTGTCTACCCGAGCCTAGCAGCTCTAAGCAACACGGCCTACGAACTCTAGTATAGGTGCTAGGGCCAGGGTGGCCAAGGAGTCTAATGCAATAGTTTTCAACCAACTCCTAATGCATATGCGTAATCACCACATATATAATTTGTTTACTGGGAATAGTATGATCCTGCCTACCTTCCTCACAGGGGTCAGTATCTTCTTCCTGAACGAAGCCGGGGCTCTGCTGCTGATCCTCTAGCTCCTGCTGCAGCTCTTCCTCGGGCTCCTCTGCTATCGGCTGGTCCGGCGGGTGTCCTTCGTTCGCGGGGTCTATATGCATGCCATAGGGCAAAAGAAGTATGCATTATTGAAATGCTCGCTACATGAGGTGGATGCGATGCAAGAAAGCACAAGTAAAGCTTTATATTTTTGAAAATGAACCTGCAATGCATTTCAAATCATAATCTAAGATTGACTTACCCTTATGTCCCAAAATATGACCCTAAGTGGCATTTATTAAATACTCTAGCCACATTTCCTATTTATTTTTATACTAAAAACACATGCAGGGGCAAAACAGTCATTACACAGTGATCATATGAGCTACCAAAAATTTCAGAGGACCTATTCACCATAAAAACAGTACTGACCAATTTTGAAAATTTTTGGAGATTATTTAAATCACCTTTTCCTTTTATTTATATAAACATGGAAAATTTTACTATTTTCAAAACAGTGACTAAATTAACAATGCTTGGCCTAATTTTCCATCAAAGAACCAACAACATTATTTATGACTTAGGAAAAATATTGTAAAATTATTTTGAGCAGATTTTATTTGGAAGACCAAAATAAAGGACTAAAAATGCATAAATGACATCAAAAAGGTGAAACTCTTTTTGAACAGCAAGTGCTAGGGGTACCAAAATTATCTCAGTGTTACCATGTCAAAACAAAGCCTCTCACAAGTTTTCCCCATTTTTGGAAAATCATTTAACCTATTCTAGGTATTTTCATAGATTTATCCATGCATGCAAGATCTAGGGGTAAATCTGACTTTTCCTACTCAGACATCATACCCAACAGTTAGATCTACACAAGAGGAGTGCAATGCAACTGGATTCATATTTTTCTGATTTTTTGTTGATTTATTATGAATTTCCAAAGTTTCAGCCGAATATTTAAAGAAATAAAGGAAAATCACAGATCCAGGGGTTCAAACAGAATTATCCGTAGACCCCGAGGGCTAGCTCGTAAGATTTCACAGACTCAGTGAGCAGTGCGCGGGGTGGAATCGCGGAATCCGGAAAAACCTAGGGGCTAGATCGAAAAGTCACCGTCTCCCTCCTCCCGTCATCTTCTTCCTCGCGACGGGAGGAGGAGCTCCGGCGGCGCGCGCCGGAGTCCGCTCTGCGGGGCGCGGCGGCTCGCCGCAGAACGTCGGGGAGAGAGAGTAGGGCGCGGGGAACTCACCCCTCACCTTAATTGCGGCGGGGAGCGGCGGGGAGAGGCCGGCGACGAGGCTCGGGGCGGTGAGGCTTCGGCGTCGAAATGCGCGGCGGACGAGGTGTAATCGGCGGCTAGGGTTTGGGGCTCCGGTCGAGGGGAGGGAGAGGATGAGCGGCGCGGTGGCGGGGAGACGCGGGGAGTGGCGGAAGCGCGGGCGCAGCTCGAGCCCGAGCTCCCTCTAATGGCGGCGGCGGCGGGACGCTCTTGCGCGCACGGGAAACGAAGGCACGGGCAGGCGGGAGTGGCGCGAGTGAGGAAACGAGAGCGGGCGCGCTCCTCTTCCAGGCGACGGGGTCGGGGAGCGCGGCCGGGGCCTCGCCCTGCTCCCGGTACGCCGGCGAGCCGCGTGGCGCTCGCCGGTTCGCGCCGTGGGCGCGGCGCGGATCGGCGGGCCCACCGGTCAGTGTTCCCCCCCCTTTTTTTGAAATGTGTTTTCTCCCTCACCGTAAATCGCATTTTTGACCCATTTAACGGCCGAATTTGGAAAAACTCAAAATATATGAAATGTTCAACTTTTTGAGATCTATAACTTTGTCAAAAGGAGCATCTCCAGATTTTGAATGGAAATATGAAATAAAGTCAAATTTGTGTGGTAGGATTTGGTGGGGACAGGAAACTATATTGATTAGAAACACAAAAAGTCACATTTCCAAGCCCTTTCTCCCAAAGCTCCTTTTTGATAACTTTTTCAAAATTTCATAATCTAAAACTTATTCAATGGGAGCATCCCATGAAAAAGGCTCTAGGTTGGAGAAAATTTGAAAACACTAAAAAGGACAGATTTGGGTTGGTTTTGTGTGTTGATCAAAACTGACCCAAATCACCATCAAAACACCATTTTCTGATCAGGGTCCAAAAGACAAAGTTGTTTGTAACATATTTATCTACACTTCTTCTAATATGAGCTTCTCCTATTTCTCAAAGGAAAAAGGGGTTTAGGATAGCAACCTTAAAAACAAAAAGGAGAAAACAGAACTTCATAAAAAGATACTTCACCCAAATTTGGTCTATGCTCCACATTCATGACTATGAAATGATGCTTATGATAGATGATTAATGCAAAACCATTTAATTAAACCCTTGAGATGCCAGGGGCATCACAACCCACCCCCCTTAAAGAAATCTCGTCCCGAGATTTATCTGTGATGTGGGCGGATGGAGTTAAGAGAGGAAAGGGTGTTGTGTATGATTTAAACGTGATACTAAGAGTCAGGGGGCAGCATCGTACTCATTTGAGGTAGACGGTAGGAAACCCGGGTATTTGGTACGCAAATACTCTTCAGTCTCCCAGGTAGCTTCTTCTTCGGAGTGTTCGCTCCACTGCACTTTATAGAAATTGACAGTGTTGTGCCGAGTTGATCTCTGCTTCTGGTCTAGGATTTTTATAGGTCGAGCTTCATAGGTGAGATCTGGCTCAATTTGAATTTGTGATGTGTCAACCTCTTCTTCTGGCACCCGCAGGCACTTCTTAAGTTGCGATACGTGAAAGACATCGTGTACCGCAGAGAGGTGTGGTGGCAACTCTAGCCGGTAAGCGACTGGTCCACATCTCTCTAAGATCTTAAACGGCCCAATATACCTTGGTGCTAATTTTCCTTTCACACCAAACCTATGCACTCCTTTCATAGGCGACACCCGAAGGTACACATGATTTCCAACCTCGAAGAGTAGTGTCCTTCTTCTCTTGTCGGAGTAGCTTTTCTGTCGAGATTGAGCTCTTTTGAGATGGTGGTGTATGAGTCTTACTTGTTCTTCAGCCTTTGTCACTAGATCTGGACCGAATATGACACGCTCTCCAGGTTCGGACCAGTTTAATGGGGTCCTGCATCTTCTACCATAGAGTGCTTCGAAAGGAGCCATCTCTAAGCTCTTCTGATAGCTATTATTATAAGCGAATTCCGCTAAGGGGAGACAGTCATCCCACTTGGTGGAATAGGTCAGCGCACAAGCTCTTAACATATCTTCTAGGATCTGATTTACTCTTTCTACTTGACCACTGGTTTGAGGGTGGTATGCCGAACTGTGAATTAATGTGGTCCCCAAGGCTGTATGCAGCTGCTCCCAGAAACGAGAGACAAACTGTGGGCCCCGATCGGAAGTGATGGTCTTCGGGACTCCGTGCAAGGGAAGAATACGAGCCAAATAAATTTCAGCATAGGTCTTGGCAGGGTATACTGTTTTCACTGGGAGGAAATGAGCGGACTTTGTAAATCTATCAATTATCACCCATACTGAGTCATACCCCTTCTGAGTCCTGGGCAACCCTACAATGAAATCCATGTGTATATGCTCCCATTTCCATGATGGTATTTCAAGAGGCTGAAGCATTCCAGCTGGCTTTAAGTGATCAGCTTTTACCCTCTTACACACATCGCACTCAGATACATACTTGGCGATCTCTCGCTTCATTCGAGTCCACCAAAACTTCTGTTTTAGGTCTTGATACATCTTATTACTGCCTGGGTGTATCGTGAACAGAGAAGTATGCGCTTCATCGAGTATTTTCTTTTTTAACTCCACGTCCTTGGGTACTACTAGACGATTCTTGAACCATAGAATGCCTTGGTCATCTAGTGTGAAACATGCCTTCTTCTCTTCACTAATACCCTCACGGATATGTGCCATACCCTTATCCTTCTTCTGTGCTTCAATGATTTGTGCCTTGATAGAGGGTTCAAGGATGAGATTACAAAGTTCCATTCGTTGCCCACGAGGTGTTTCTATCTCATTTATCTCACAACAGATCACTCTTGCAGTAGGCCGAGCTTCAACCACATTGCAGTGAGCTTTGCGGCTTAATGCATCCGCTACCACATTGGCCTTGCCTGGGTGATAGTGAACCTCCAGATCATAATCTTTTATCAACTCTAACCATCGCCTCTGCCTCATATTGATTTCAGGTTGTGTGAAGATGTATTTGAGACTCTTATGATCAGTGTAGATATGACACGTGTTGCCCAGCAGATAGTGTCTCCATATTTTGAGTGCATGGACGACTGCTGCTAGTTCAAGGTCATGTGTTGGATAATTCGCCTCATGTTTTCTCAACTGACGGGAGGCGTAAGCAATTGCTCTCCCTTCTTGCATTAAGACACAGCCAAGCCCATTGCCGGAGGCATCACAGTAAACCTCAAATGGCTTAGTGATGTCCGGTTGAGCTAACACGGGTGCTGAAGTTAACATCTTCTTCAGAGTTTGGAAGGCTTCTTCACATTTAGGAGTCCAAATGAACTTTGCATTCTTCTTGGTCAATGATGTCATGGGTTTTGCAATTTTTGAGAAATCCCGGATAAAGCGGCGATAGTAGCCAGCTAGACCAAGAAAACTCCGGATCTCAGTCACGGTCTCAGGTTGCTTCCAGTTTAGTACATCTTCCACCTTGCTAGGGTCAACTGCGACTCCTTTCTCAGACAGTACATGACCCAAGAAACTCACTTCTTTCAACCAGAAAGCACACTTGCTAAACTTAGCATAGAGCTTGTGCTCTCTAAGCCGAGTGAGTACGATCCTTAAGTGCTCTCCATGTTCTTTCTCATCTTTGGAGTAGATTAATATGTCATCAATGAATACCACCACGAACTTATCAAGTTCATTCATGAACACCGAATTCATCATATACATGAAGAAAGCCGGTGCATTGGTTAGCCCGAAAGACATAACCAAGTACTCATATAACCCGTATCGGGTGGAGAAAGCTGTCTTGGGTATATCTTCTTCTCTAATTTTTAACTGGTAGTAGCCAGACCTTAGGTCTATCTTGGAAAAGACTTTGGCTCCGGCTAACTGATCAAATAGAATATCAATGTGCGGCAATGGGTATTTGTTTTTAACGGTCACCGCATTCAATGGCCGATAATCAACGCACAGCCTCTTCCCACCATGGTCTTTTTTCTCAACAAAGAGAGCTGGACAACCCCAAGGTGACGAACTAGGTCTAATAAACCCTTTGTCCAACTGTTCTTGTAGTTGAATTTTCAACTCCTTCAGGTCATTAGGTGGCATCCTATACGGCCTTTTTGACACAGGTGCCGTGCCTGGGACAAGTTCAATGGCGAACTCTACATCTCGATCTGGGGGTAGTCCGGGAAGTTCCTCCGGAAAGACATCGGGGAATTCACACACTATGGGTATCTTTTTGATTTCTTGCAATTCTGTTGCATTCACTGTGGGGGTCATGTGTTTTTGATCTGGCAAGTGTATTTGCAATACCTTGCCGCTGACACAAGACCTAAGCTGCACTGTCCTGCTGCTAATATCCAGGATCGCATTATTTTCCGTCATCCAATTCATCCCTAAGATAATATCAATCCCCTGGTGTGGCAGCACCACAGGGTTGATGATAAAATCTTCCCCCCCTATACTCAGCCTTAGCTTTTTCACTATCAAATTGGTGTTAACCGGGTTCCCAGGTGCGGAGATGTGATACTTCTCTTTTATGCATGAAGTCTTCACCCCATGCTTAGATGTATATGACTGACTAATGAAAGTATGAGTAGCCCCTGAATCAAATAACACAACGGTCGACTGACCATTGACCATGAACGTACCAGCGAGAACGGGCTCTCCTGCAGGGATCTGCTCCATGTGCACATAGTGCACGTGACCTGTCTTGGGTGCGGGCCCCTTCGGCTTGCCCCGCTGGTTGCCACTCGCGGGGTTGGGACCTTGGGTTCTGCGAGGTGCCCTGCAGTCTCTGCTGAAGTGGCCGATCTTGCCGCAGTTGAAGCAGGGAGCACCGGACCCCGGGGTGATGGGAGCACGGGGAGCCGGCAACAGAGCGGGTGCTCGATATGCGGGGTATTGCTGCGGCGGTGGCACCCTGTGGATCCACCCTGGTTGGTTGGGTCGGACCACATAGCGAGGCAGCTGGAAGCGTTGCTGTTGGGGCCTGAATGTAGTCTTCTGCCTCTGTGAAGAGCCAGACGTTGATGTGATGGCCAGCCTCTTGCGCTTCTGGTCCTCGTTAGCGGCACGAAGACGATTCTCCATGTTGAGAGCAGTATCTACCAGCTCAGTGAAGCTCTGGTAGCGCCGTGCCAGATGAGTCTGGAGAGTAGGGTCAAGGCCCTCTAGGAGCCTCTCGGCCCGTTCCGGTTCGGTGGCGACATCCCTTGGGGCGTACTGTGACAGGTGGATGAAAGCCTGTACATACTGCATGACAGTCTTGTTGCCCTGCCTGAGGTCTCGGAATTCACGTCGCTTTTGCTCCATCAAACTCGCCGGGATATAGTGGGCCCGGAAAGCCTGACGGAACTCCTCCCAGGTGGGCTCGTGGCCCTCCTCCTGCGTGGCGAGGAAGGTGGCATACCATGCTCCCGCAGGTCCATGAAGAAGCTGGGCAGCAAACCGAGCCTTCTCCTGCTCAGTGATCCCTGGCAGAAGGGTGAACTTAGACTGGATGGTACGCAACCAGTCGTCTGCCGCCAGTGGTTCAGGACAGTTTGTGAAGACTGGAGGTCGCAGCCCTTCGAAGTCCTGATAGGTAATGCCCCGTGGCCGGTGTTCTCGCGGCTGTTGCTGGCCACGGGCTTGGCGATCTTCTGCCAATAGGCGAATCAGTTCCGCCTGCTGCACGACCAAGGTGGCTAGCTCTGGCGGGGGCGGAGCGCCGTTGACCTGCTGGTCCGGCGTTGGGACTCCGTTGCGTGTGTTCACCATCTGCAAGAATAAGGCCAACTCGGTCTTAGTCCAACACTTTAGTGTCACTAGATGCGCCAATTAAAACTACAACATTCCGGTAGCGTAGTAAATACATGCATGCATGTGTTACTAATTTTGATAATTGCAGTAATAGGTTAACCAAACTCCCACTATGGCCGTGAGGATGCAACCCTTCCGGTTCTGCTGCATTTTCAGATTTTCTGGTACTGCAAAACTAGTCCGTAACTCCGAAACCGAGCACAATTAGGGAATGCTCTAATTGGCAAACTTGTGCACCAGGGAGTTTGCTATCACTTTGGTATTCGACTTTAGTTCAAATTCCCCACGGATTTGGAGATAAAATGGATGTTCGCTGCAGCTGTACGAAAATTCCAGAATTTCACGCGGCAGCTCAAAGGTGATACGATTTCGCAATCGTCCCTCCATCCAACCTCACACTTCTCGGACCATATAAGAAGGTTCAAATGCAAACAAGAATGTTCGAAGTACCATACATGGTCTATCCATTACATGGAGGGATGGTTTGCATGTGGCCCAACCATCGAAAGATGCAACATACTAGGTCCATTTAATACATCAACGGCGTGCACAAATGAGCTCTCACCTCACCAAAGTTTAGTACAGCCGTGGACAAGCACGGAGCGTGGCAAAACAAATACCGCTATCAACGTGCTTCATACATACTCCCACTAGACCTCTCATAAGGTTACAACATTCCGCTAAGTAGCGGACCGGCCCGAGGCCACAGAACTCTCACCCTCCTCCATCTCCCTTTCTTCGGGTTCGGAGGATTCCTGGTGCTCCTCATACTCCTCGAGGCGTCGTTGCAGCTCGGTCACCTGCGCCTCCAGCTCCTCTATGCGGGTACGTGCCTCCCGGTTCCTGTGGAAGTAGGAACGGCTCCTATTCTCTGCACGCTCGTACAGCTTGTGGACCTCACTAGCAAATCCCATGCATGCCGCATAGGGTCGAGTGTCGCTTCGCGCCAGGAGCATGTTATGGCGACGGAACCACTCGTCATCCATCTCGTGAGTAGGGGTGGGGAGGAATCGCAAGCACGAAAGGCCCGCCTCCTCCTCGGAGCTCAGGAAGGTGATGGCCTTCACGACTGCCTTCTTGTAGGCCTCCTCATTGTTATTCCCGTAGACCATGATGGAGTGCGGGTTTGCGGAGTTCGGATGTGGAATAACCACCCGAGCCCAGCAACTCCCTTCTTCGGGCATGGTCTGCGTCGTGTAGAAAGGGCATGGGCGACGTCCCATCTCTCGGAGGGCTCTACACAGGATCCGAGAGAGTGTGCAGTCCTCCCGGCAACGAGTGTGGAACAGGCTGTCCTCTATCACGGGAGGGGTGTGGGTCATCGGTGGGAGCGGGCGCCCCCTACCCCCAGCGGCCTTACGCGCAGTCTGCTTGGTTCGGGCCATCTGTTTGACAACGAGGGGGTTTTTGTCAGTGGAGGAGAGTGATTTCATGTTACAACTTTACTTTAGCGAGGGCAAGGAAGTAAAAGAGTTTCCGTTTAACAACAACCCATGACAAAGGAAACAAATATGATGTATGATTTCGCGTTTACCGTCTCACATCGCACACACACTATGTATATATATAAATACTATCGATTATTCGGTGACATACATGCACGTCTCTCCCTAATGCAACTAGCCGTCCTCTATTCGTTCTTAATTTCGCACGTGGTTAGGGTACCTGCAGAAAAATGCATGCTCACATCATTACCACTCTAGACCTAGAAGTGGCATCCACGCTATTCGCGCCGCGTGGACAACGCATCTGTACGGTCCTCTGCTAGACCAGGCTGGTACCCACGCAAGCAAATTGAATCTTGCCGCGTCATAACAGAAGAATGGTCACAAACACCCATATGGTGACCACCCCCCTTAAATTTCTATCCTACCAGCATGAATGCAGGGTTCACAACAATCCGCAAATCCCAATAGCGCTCCACCAGTACTGGGGATGGCTACGGCCGAATGTTGCTTCCCAAAGCGCCAAATATGCATAAGAGTTCTATCTAGGTCAGAATGTTAGCGGTGTCACCTGGTAATACACTAACATCCTTAATATGGGCATATCGGTACTCTCATTTTGCAAATACTTCGAAAAGGGTTTTCGAAATTAAGTTTGAAAATCAAAGCTGTATGACATGTCTGTTATCTGTGTATAACCTGGCTCTGATACCAGCTGTGGCGGAACCGCCGATTTAATTCGGGCTAAGTACACCTGCCACCTCTGGCTCGCAGTGCACTTAGGCTAAATTAAACCCGGTCGTCCGTCGAGAGTCATTCGGCTCCCGATATTACCTTTTTCCCAGATGAACCGACATCATACACAACCGACCCACGAGGGAGCCATAACAGAGACGTCATCACAGGCAGTTGAAATAGCATAGAGATGGACTTGATTACAAACCATAGTTAAATAAGATACATGTCCAACATAAATGTATAGATAGCAAGTTTAAAAAATCTCTCGCAGCGGAAAATAGGTTCAGAAGTCATCCAGTTCACATCAAAAGTTTATGCATTAGAAGTAACAACATCGAGCCCACCGATGTTGTCCTCATGCCACTCATGCGGGTTCATCCCATGTGGGGGCATGCACTGCCTCCAACACAGGTGCAGACGAGGAACTCCATACCTGCTCAAAAGTGGGGGCAAACCCTGAGTACTAATTACTCAGTAGGACTTAATGGAAACAACTGGCTTACGGCTGACGCGAAGCTGCTTACTAGCATGTGGATCCTTAGCCATATATTTTAAACAGTAACGTGTTTAATCATAACTAAATAGACTTTCTTTATTGCATAACCATGAAAATAACATTGGACTGCAGTAAAGTAAACAGATCGATATCAAACAGATGATATTCAAAAACCATGAGTCTTAAATAAGGAGTATTTAAGTTTCTTACTACATTGGACGTCAATGGTATTGGCATTCCCACACCTGGTGGGCATCAGCGATTCGAATCGATTCTTAATTCCCGGGAACAACTATCATGCCAGGGGTATATGCTTACTAGCCATCGCGTTCCCACATATAGTCCCGATCTCCACCTGTCCTGTCCCAAGATTCAAAGCGCCCCCACCTAACCCCCGGGTTGTGCCCTCTCAGGAGCGTTACCACAGCGCACTGGGTCAGCCCTCCTTCGAGTACAAGCGCCCCCGGGCCCATCGGCCTCCAGCAAGTGGATGGGCAGCACCTCGAAAACTCCGGACAAGCCCAGGTAAGACTTTACCGGTCCCATTTCCCGGTTAAGCACTCTAGCAATGTTATGCCGACCAATAGGCGAACAACGGACGGCCTTATACGACTCGGGCGGAGTCCAGAGTGCGACATCAAGAAAAGTAAATACTGAAATAAAATCTCCGCCCGGTCTCCATTTGAGCCATGAGCATAATATCCTTTTCTCAAAAACGAGATTTCTGATATTTTGAAAACACCTACGCGACGAGTGACTCCTTTCACTCGTGTCTACCCGAGCCTAGCAGCTCTAAGCAACACGGCCTACGAACTCTAGTATAGGTGCTAGGGCCAGGGTGGCCAAGGAGTCTAATGCAATAGTTTTCAACCAACTCCTAATGCATATGCGTAATCACCACATATATAATTTGTTTACTGGGAATAGTATGATCCTGCCTACCTTCCTCACAGGGGTCAGTATCTTCTTCCTGAACGAAGCCGGGGCTCTGCTGCTGATCCTCTAGCTCCTGCTGCAGCTCTTCCTCGGGCTCCTCTGCTATCGGCTGGTCCGGCGGGTGTCCTTCGTTCGCGGGGTCTATATGCATGCCATAGGGCAAAAGAAGTATGCATTATTGAAATGCTCGCTACATGAGGTGGATGCGATGCAAGAAAGCACAAGTAAAGCTTTATATTTTTGAAAATGAACCTGCAATGCATTTCAAATCATAATCTAAGATTGACTTACCCTTATGTCCCAAAATATGACCCTAAGTGGCATTTATTAAATACTCTAGCCACATTTCCTATTTATTTTTATACTAAAAACACATGCAGGGGCAAAACAGTCATTACACAGTGATCATATGAGCTACCAAAAATTTCAGAGGACCTATTCACCATAAAAACAGTACTGACCAATTTTGAAAATTTTTGGAGATTATTTAAATCACCTTTTCCTTTTATTTATATAAACATGGAAAATTTTACTATTTTCAAAACAGTGACTAAATTAACAATGCTTGGCCTAATTTTCCATCAAAGAACCAACAACATTATTTATGACTTAGGAAAAATATTGTAAAATTATTTTGAGCAGATTTTATTTGGAAGACCAAAATAAAGGACTAAAAATGCATAAATGACATCAAAAAGGTGAAACTCTTTTTGAACAGCAAGTGCTAGGGGTACCAAAATTATCTCAGTGTTACCATGTCAAAACAAAGCCTCTCACAAGTTTTCCCCATTTTTGGAAAATCATTTAACCTATTCTAGGTATTTTCATAGATTTATCCATGCATGCAAGATCTAGGGGTAAATCTGACTTTTCCTACTCAGACATCATACCCAACAGTTAGATCTACACAAGAGGAGTGCAATGCAACTGGATTCATATTTTTCTGATTTTTTGTTGATTTATTATGAATTTCCAAAGTTTCAGCCGAATATTTAAAGAAATAAAGGAAAATCACAGATCCAGGGGTTCAAACAGAATTATCCGTAGACCCCGAGGGCTAGCTCGTAAGATTTCACAGACTCAGTGAGCAGTGCGCGGGGTGGAATCGCGGAATCCGGAAAAACCTAGGGGCTAGATCGAAAAGTCACCGTCTCCCTCCTCCCGTCATCTTCTTCCTCGCGACGGGAGGAGGAGCTCCGGCGGCGCGCGCCGGAGTCCGCTCTGCGGGGCGCGGCGGCTCGCCGCAGAACGTCGGGGAGAGAGAGTAGGGCGCGGGGAACTCACCCCTCACCTTAATTGCGGCGGGGAGCGGCGGGGAGAGGCCGGCGACGAGGCTCGGGGCGGTGAGGCTTCGGCGTCGAAATGCGCGGCGGACGAGGTGTAATCGGCGGCTAGGGTTTGGGGCTCCGGTCGAGGGGAGGGAGAGGATGAGCGGCGCGGTGGCGGGGAGACGCGGGGAGTGGCGGAAGCGCGGGCGCAGCTCGAGCCCGAGCTCCCTCTAATGGCGGCGGCGGCGGGACGCTCTTGCGCGCACGGGAAACGAAGGCACGGGCAGGCGGGAGTGGCGCGAGTGAGGAAACGAGAGCGGGCGCGCTCCTCTTCCAGGCGACGGGGTCGGGGAGCGCGGCCGGGGCCTCGCCCTGCTCCCGGTACGCCGGCGAGCCGCGTGGCGCTCGCCGGTTCGCGCCGTGGGCGCGGCGCGGATCGGCGGGCCCACCGGTCAGTGTTCCCCCCCCTTTTTTTGAAATGTGTTTTCTCCCTCACCGTAAATCGCATTTTTGACCCATTTAACGGCCGAATTTGGAAAAACTCAAAATATATGAAATGTTCAACTTTTTGAGATCTATAACTTTGTCAAAAGGAGCATCTCCAGATTTTGAATGGAAATATGAAATAAAGTCAAATTTGTGTGGTAGGATTTGGTGGGGACAGGAAACTATATTGATTAGAAACACAAAAAGTCACATTTCCAAGCCCTTTCTCCCAAAGCTCCTTTTTGATAACTTTTTCAAAATTTCATAATCTAAAACTTATTCAATGGGAGCATCCCATGAAAAAGGCTCTAGGTTGGAGAAAATTTGAAAACACTAAAAAGGACAGATTTGGGTTGGTTTTGTGTGTTGATCAAAACTGACCCAAATCACCATCAAAACACCATTTTCTGATCAGGGTCCAAAAGACAAAGTTGTTTGTAACATATTTATCTACACTTCTTCTAATATGAGCTTCTCCTATTTCTCAAAGGAAAAAGGGGTTTAGGATAGCAACCTTAAAAACAAAAAGGAGAAAACAGAACTTCATAAAAAGATACTTCACCCAAATTTGGTCTATGCTCCACATTCATGACTATGAAATGATGCTTATGATAGATGATTAATGCAAAACCATTTAATTAAACCCTTGAGATGCCAGGGGCATCACATGTTTACTGGCAAAAAACTTGGTGCAGAGATAATATCACGAGCCTGTATAATTTGATAATGGTCATTGGAAGTTATTGTTCAAGCTCTTGCCCATCATATAGAAATGAAGAATTCCTACACTTACAATAATATCCCATGTCATGTTGAAATGTCTTGATGGAATTATGCAGAACCTATACTTACGATGGAGAAAACAGAGTGTGTTACATGGGAAGATGGATGGACAACTGTCACCGCTGATGGTAGCTGGGCCGCTCAGTTTGAACATACCATACTGGTCACTAGGAATGGTGCAGAAATATTGACAACAGTTTGAGTTAATCTCGTGCCCGATTCTAATCAGTAGCGAGCCATCTATTTTTAAAGTTAGATGGTTGTGCAGCAGTACTGGCCTCTCCAGCCTATCGTGCGAAGTCTCTAGTAAAATGTTCCAGGTATATTTTTCCTTGCTGCGGTTCTCAAGTATGGTTTCTGTTCCATAAGCATCCTTATCCTGCGCGGTGCCGCTATACTCATCTCAAAGGTTTGATGTCTGTTGCAGGCCCACATATGGCAAGGCTTTCCCCTATGCATCAACCAGGCAGGGAATAAGCGAGGGCACACAAAGTGACAACTGCATCTGTTTGTCATTGCTGCTCGCCTACTTGCTGCTGCAGTGATGTTGCTGGGGCGGAAGTCTTGTCTCTGGTTCTAGATCTGCTGTATATGAAATATTACTGCTAGTTCAGTTTGTTAGAAGTAGATACATTTTGAATTGTGATACGAAAAAAAATCATGCACGCTATCTTTTTAGAAGAAGAAGCAGAGTTGTAGCTGTCGGTCACAGTGATTTTCGTTTGCATAGATCTGTAGTTGTAGGGTCTGTTATGTTACAGTCTTGTAATACAAGGTTGTACTGCACACCACAGAAATTGGCTACAGGGCATTGGAGCATGGTATGATCAGAGGTCACCGTTGCATTCGTATGAACGTAGTCAAATATAGCGTTTGGTATACCCAAAAGAGAACGGAGAAAGTATTACTGTTCTTTAAAAGCAATCTAGTATTATTTTTGGTATGATACGTTTTCTTTTTGCTTTTCTCTTTGACTTACAGTCCCTGTGCATTTTAGAATCCTCGCTATGTTTCTTAATAAATAAAAAAAGAATTATACCACCTATATGCTCTGCGGCTGCCGACGTTGTGAGTTCCGTTCACACAGATTGGATCGGGGTAGTTTGAGCTGAGGAAGAACATCCTCGCTCACGTATCTGGAATACTTTTCGTCATCCCATTCCAGCATTTACGCAGCACATTTCGACCCACTGTCGAATAGCAAATCGCCTCGTGGAAGGTGATAAATATACGTGGAAGGCGCGACCAGGCTTTACCCCCTCGTCTTCGTCATCTGGACAGGTTCATCAGACTGTCATCTCATGGCTGTATCCCAGTGTAAACTGTAAACCATCCTTGACATGACTTGAGGCTTCATGGCCCACCATCCAGGTGGCTCACTGGTCCGTCGTCCTCTTTGCCCCCTCAGTCACTGGAAACCAGTGAGTAGTCGACACTAATCACCGAATGAATCCCAGAAGAAAACACCAACAACCAAGCAGGAGCAGCCCGTTCTAGATTCAGCAGCAATCCACCCACTCCCACCTTGCCTCTCGAAATCCCCAAATCCCAACCCACCCTTTTTGCCTTGCCCCGACACCTCACCAACCTCGCCTCCACCTCCACTCCAGAACCGGCTCGGCAAGCTCCATCGATTCCAGCGCCGCCAAGCACGCACGGCGCGGCACGCTCCCACGCAGGCACGCAGCGCAGCAGAAATCGAGGGAGCCGGGCGTAGGAGATTCCTGGAGAAAGCGAGCAAGTGCGCATCGAAAGCAGCAGTCAAAAGAGGCAAATCCCCGCTGATACCCGGCCGGAGGAGCAGCAGGGCACACTAGCTCCCAATGGGGAGCAGGAGCAGAGGAGGGAGTGGCAGCGGCTTGTTCCTCCCCTTCCTCTTGCTCCACCTCCTCTCTCTGCGCTGTAAGCGCTCTCTCTCTCTCTCTCTCAGTCTCTCTCTTTACTGCAGTTGCAAATGCCGGAAATGCCGTTTCCTTTCTCTCACCGTCGGTGGTGTGCAGGCTCGTCGGCGGCCGGTGGCAACGAGCCGTACGTGGGCGTGACGATCGGCACAGCGGTGACGAACCTGCTGTCGCCGTCGGACCTGGCGTCGTTCCTCCGCGCGCAGCGCATCACCCGCGTGCGTCTCTACGACGCGGACCCTCGTCTCCTGAACGCGGTGGCCTCCGCGGGGGCGCGCGCCATCGTGGGCGTCCCCAACGACGAGCTCCTGGCGCTGGGCTCCTCCCCCGCCACGGCGTCGGCGTGGGTGTCCCGTCGCGTGCTCCCGTTCGCGGGCGTGAACGCCTCCACCCCCGCCGTGATCTCCGCCGTCGCGGTCGGCGACGAGGTCCCGACGGCGCTGCCCTCGGCGCTCCCCGTGTTGCTCCCCGCCATCCGGTCCCTGGCCGCGGCGCTGGCCGCGGCGAACCTGTCGTCCATCCCGGTGTCCACGCCGCTGCCCTTCTCCCGTGGTGCTGGACCCGTTCCCGCCCTCGCAGGCCTTCTTCAACCAGTCCCTCGCCCGGTCCCTGGTGGCGCCGCTGCTGGCGCACCTCGCCAACACCTCCGCGCCGCTGATGCTGAACCTGTACCCCTACTACGCGCTGATGCAGAGCAACGGCGTCATCCCCGTGGACAACGCGCTGTTCCGGCCCCTGCCGCCGTCGCTGGAGATGGTGGACCCCAATACGCTGCTCCACTACACCAACGTGTTCGACGCGATGCTGGACGCGGTGCGCGTGGCCTGTCAGGAACCTCAACGCCACCCCCTGGCGGCGGCGCCCCCCCGCCGATCCTGGTGACGGAGACCGGGTGGCCGTCGTTCGGCGACCGCCGCGCGGAGCCGTACGCGACGCGTGACAACGCGGACACGTACAACTCGAACCTGATCAAGCACGTGCTGGAGGACCGGCCCGGCACGCCCATGGCGCCCGGCGCGCAGGCCCAGAGCAGCGCCTACATCTACGAGCTGTTCAACGAGGACCTCCGCCCGGGCCCCGTCTCGGAGGCCAACTGGGGCCTGTTCTACGGCAACGGCACCCCCGTGTACCTGCTGCACGTGTCGGGCGCCGGCGGGTTCCTGGGCAACGACACCACGGACCGCAGCTTCTGCGTGGCGGCCGACGACGCGGACGAGAAGGCGGTGCAGGCGGCCATGGACTGGGCGTGCGGGCCCGGCCGCAGCCGACTGCACCGCCATCCAGCCCGGGCAGGGATGCTACCTCCCCGACGACGTGCGCAGCCACGCGTCGTACGCCTTCGACGCCTACTACCAGTCGCAGGGCCGCGCCGCCGGGTCGTGCTACTTCCAGGGCGCCGGCATGGTCACCACCACGGATCCCAGTGAGTGCCCCTCATCGCTCGCTTTCTGCTCCACGCCATCAGCGATAGAATAAAGTAATCGCGATTCTTTAACGTACACTAGTGCTGCGGCTGGTCGGTGAGGCGTCGAGGCCATCCCATCGCGCAGTGTCACTTCCTTCCGGTTTCGGACGCATTTTGCAGCAATGGCGCTGCAGCGTGCATCGGACTAGTCATTCACATGGAACCGGCCTGGAAAGGCGCTGGATTTGAGAGCGCGAGCTCCTTGATCGTCCACGGGTAGGAGAAAGGTTGCTTTTCGTTGTAGGTAGAGGGAGGGGGCGCAGCTCACGACAGGACAGGAGGAGAGGAACCAACCAATTGGGAATTGGCCGTTGTCGCCTCTCGCGGCACATCCATCCGCTGTTGCTTTCGGTTCGCTGAAAAGATACAGCCATACAGTAGATGGGATCGCAACAAACCGGATCATTTTTCCCCCTACTACGGTACATTTTTTCAGTCTGACTCAGAGATGGAGGAGAAATATGATTCATCGGGCAATCCCAATCCCAATCTATCCAGGCCGAATTTCTCGGTCACTCACTCGTAACCAATCCCAATCTATCCAGGCTGAATTTCTCGGTCACTCGTAACTTGCCTGTCTCCTTAGCCTATCCTCACCGGAGACGAGAGACAGAGAGTCCATCAAACCGCTCATAATTCAAACTTCCTCTAGTGTCTTTAATTTTTTTTCCTTTCGGTGAACATTGGTCTAAGACGAGCATGCATGTAGCAACAACACTTTTGATTGATTCTGGCGCGAGCCCACGGCCACATAGGACGAGAGGGACGAGAAGAAAAAGGCACTCGCACAGGCACAGCGCACCATTGGAGCCGAGGGCCGACAGGGGCCGAGCTGGACCTTGGCTGTAGATTTGTCTGGCGCTCTGCGGGTGCTTGCTCAGCTCAGCTCGACGGTGTGCCCTGCACTGTGGTGCCTGCTGGTTGGGACGGATGTCATCACCCCAATGCGGACTCTTTTTCCGTCGTCTGGTACTGGCAGTCGAGTGACCCAGAAAGCGCGCTACTAGTGTGCAAAAAAGAATCAGCCAACAGCCATCCCGCCTTTCTCGCATGTGATGTGAGTAGGTGTGCAATGCTATATGCTCCAGGGCCTCTCCCCGGCCAGAAACCACATGCAGGCCATGCCAAGGGTGCGTTGCCGATTTGCACGCCTCCGTCGCCAGGCGTCAAGTCACTCTCGCCATGTGTCTTCCGTGCTCCCTCGCATCCCTCTCCTACTCGGATTCATTTCATGGGATGGGAGGAGCTGGAATTAAAAGATGGCAGTGCCTCGTGTTTTTATTTCTTCGTCTTCTCCTCCTACTGGATTATGGTGTTTGGCTAACAGTCAAAACACTAGTATAATTTGACTGCATTCGTTCATGTTTTCTCATCAAGCGAGGGGGAGGCTTGAGTTGAGAAAAGATTCTTCTCTAAGCTTTCGGCAAAGTTTAATCATGGCTAATGCCCCATGTGCCCTGTGTGGCATGCTCCGAAAGCTAAAGCTATGGCCGGGAGATCTTTCTGGCTGCCCATGATTTCCTTTCAGATGTTCTGCTTTGCTATACTCCAGCATCCTCAACTTTCATCATCTGCAGTGCAGCGCCTGCTACTGACTACTGTACTTGCCCTTGGGATGGGTGTGGGTGAGTGAGGGGTCTCTGTAAACCTAGGATGTGTGTTTGGATGGTGGCCACATTTTACAACACTCATGCATACAAATGTGTTCATATACAAGGCTAACAGTCACTGATTGAGGGCCTTGGTCCTGTGTTTGTTTCCAAGAGTGGTGTTATCTGCAAGGCATTGGTTCTGTGGTCTGCATGAAGCGAGATAACGTGGTTAGGAGATGAGGTGTTCTTGCCATATGGATCACGGCATTATCATGTCACAAGAATTGCATGGACCTAATGCCACTGAACTGAACATTAGCTTGTTGGAGCCAAGTAACAGCAACTTCCTGAGACAGTTACCCTAGCCATGTGCAAAAGGGCTAATACTATTACGTCCTCTTGGATCTGGATGCGATGCGGGATCAAGACAAAGCGTGATCCATGCTAGTGGCCAACTGGAGCAGAGTGCTCCCAGCATGTAGCCTTGTCTGGTATGGGACCTGTATTATTATTTCCTGGACACATGGGTATGGACGTATGGTGCCCGATCTGCAGTTTCCTCCCAGGTTTTACTTTTGACCGCTGTAGCATGTAACCACGAACCATGTTCCAAAGGCATTTGATGGTTATATTTTAAGAGAAAATACCCAATTGATGCTCTGCTTATAACGTCAGAATGCTCATTTGGGTTTGGTGTCCTTTTATTGGTGCCATATAGATTGTGCCACTGTGTGTTCTCCTTTTCAAGGGAGTTATGTTTGTGTTTCAAATACCAAAGGTTGTCCATCCATACGGGACTGAACCTAGATTTAGGCCTTAAACATGGGAGTTTTTTTGGTGGGTGGGGGTGCAGGCCTAGGAGGGCTCTTTTCTTTCGGTGTGCCGTCCCAGATCGGCAGAACTGTGGGCAACACAAGGTATTTCTGTGGTGGGAGGGTAAAAAGCTTTCCCAATCCCCATGCCCCATGGCATGTACGTGGGCTCCTATGTTATAGTCACGTACTATCTGCTAATGTGGCCCATTCCTACCTTTAGTGTTCCTGAGGATCTTGTGAATGGACAATTTTGTATTCATTTGTGTGTTTATAGGTTTAGGTTAATTTGAATGTTGGCGGTGTTTTCTTAGTATCCTCAGAAATCACATTTCTGTAGGATTTTATCAAACATAGCATCTCGTGTTTAAAGCCTGTAAGCATGCTAAATGTTTGTTGTATTCATATATTCGACCATGAATTAAATTCATTCAATCTTCTGCAAATGTCTAAAAAGTTATATCTTGAACGACCAGTTCTGCTTTCTAACAAATGGATGCCTGTTGCTGTACGTGCAGGTCATGACAAATGCTTATTTCCTGGAAGGTAAATTGCTGAAACTTTTTCTCTGTAATGTCCACGATATTGTCCAACCGTTTATATGATAAGCTGATAACTATTATACTAAAAAATGAACAAGCTAGTAGTGGTGGTAAAATCCTTCTACTGTACTGATTATGATCGGTTTAGGGTCCTTTTAATTTTCTGTACAAGCAAGCAGATGGTTTTCATTTTGCTCTGATTTCAGCCAGCAGAACATTTACACAGAATTGATGCCCGAGCTTAAGGAAGCATGCATTCCCGCTTAGGGCTTGACAAACACCAATTAAGAAAAATGAACTGGACGTTCCTGTTAGATCGAAGTATTTCTGAATATCGAACTGTTAGACAGATATTGCATATCATAATTCGCTCCATGCTTGAGTCTTATCTTTACCTTTGCTAATGTTGGTTACCACCATTCAGTAAGCTGCTGGGCAATGACACTGGATCTGGTGGTGCAAACACGAGTACGGCACCGACAAGTGATGCCGTGGGATGTGCAATTTGGAGACTAAGAAACGGAAGGGAGAACGGGTTCTTCCTCTTCCTTCGGCTACTGCTGAGCATTGCAGTGGTTGTCGTGATGGATTCCAACTTTTGGACATGACAGGAGCATGCTAGGTGTAGCAAAACCAGAAATTTTGGGAGGGGCCAGTTAGAGGTGGGGGATTAGTTTCTTGTTTAGTTATTCTTTATTGTTAGATAGGCATGAATGAATAATCAACTAATATTTTTTTCTTCAGCTAATGGAATGTGGATATGATGATCTGAAATCTCTACTACTAACTCTGTTTCTAAACATTTGACACAATGTTTGCCTATTTTCTATTTACAAAAAACTATGTAAGTACCGTTAATTTATCTCACTGGGGTTTATTAAATGTGATTTTAAGATATTTTTACCGTGCCACACGCTTGTCCATTTAGATGTAGATATTGGAGCGGTTGAAATCGAATTGTATGCTATTACTAGATCATACTGCTACTTTTGGAAATTGGTTGTGATACTAAAAATTGTAGTATTTGCATAGAAATTAGAATCCAATTTCACCATATACAGAAGGGCAGGCTCTGTATTAAGGGTAGGCCACTTCTAGTTACTGGTACAATATCAAAGAATTGTGCTCCGATTCCAATTCTAAAAATGCAAATCTTATCTTAATATTACTAATTAGAGCCTTCACGTTAATCCTCATTCAGACGCGTTAAGAAAAAAGATAAATTCTAAAAATTCTCACAAAAATCAGGAACTATACAGTCGTTCATCATGTAGCTCTAATAATAATAACCATTAGATCTATTATATTTTCTAAAAAAATTATCCCCACCATGTCATTATGAAAGATGAGATAAAATAACCCTCTAAATTTATATAAAAATTACACACCGTGCCATTATGATTACAATTTAAAATAACTCACTAAATTTGCATAAAAATTACCCGCCATGCCATTATAAATATGAATTAATTTACCCTCTAATTTTTCATATAAATTACTCGCCATACCATTATAAAATATGAAAGTAAAATAAGCCATAATAGTTATATGAATTACCCAATATGTCATCATGAAAGATACATTTAAATAATTCCTAAATTTGCATATAAATTACCTATAATGCCAATACAAAAGATGAATTAAAATAATAAATTCTAATATTATTAAAAATTAAATCTATATCTTCTAAAATTCTAAACCGTACGAGAGCACGGGATTGATGGACTAGTACAACCAAACAACAGAATTAACGACACATACTCCAATTTCTAATTCTAAGCTCTTGTATCTATATCCAAACATGGTTAAAGTTACACCAACCCTATGCCAAGGCCACTAACAAACTATACGAGGAAATATCCAATAGTGCTGGTCAAATCACTCCTTTCGGACAGGCCAAGATCACACTCTCTTTGTCCCACAATGTGTACCTAAAGAATAATAGTACGACTCAATTCTTCTACGATGGAGTCGATTAAATTAAGATTCAAAGCTGGCATTAACATAACTCATGCAAGTACATAGTTTTCCTCCATCGTATATCTTCGTCCAATCGAGGAAACAAATTAAGATCTGGGGTCTGGAATGGATGCAGTATGCAACAAAGAGAATGCTGTTCTTTCTCTTTCTTCGGCTACTGCTGAGCATTGGGGTGGTTCTTGTGATGGATTCCAACTTTTGGACATGACAGGAGCATGCTAGGTGTAGCAGAACAAGAAATTTTGGGAGGGGCAAGTTAGAGGTGGGGGATTGGTTTTATGCTTAGTTAATCTTTATTGTTAGATAGGCATGAACGAATAATCAACTAATATTTTTTCTTCAGCTAATGGAATGTGGATATGATCATCTGAAATCGATACTACTAACTCCGTTTCTAAACATTTGACACACCGTTTGACTATTTTCTATTTACAAAAACTATGTAAGTACCGTCAATTTATCTCAGTGGGGCATGTTTATCATTAAATGGCCACTTCAAGTTATGGTACAATACCAAAAAATTGGGCTTTGATTCCAATTCTAAATTCCAAATACAACCAAACATCGGAATTAAGGAAACAGACTCCAGTTTTCTGATTCCTAAGCTCTATATCTATATCCAAATATGGTAAAGGAAACACCAAGCCTATGTGAACTGAAGGTTGGATATTTCCTTTTTTGTTAGTGCTGGTCAAGTCACTCCCTTCGGAGAGGCCAACAGCTTTGTCCCACAATGTGGACATATAGAATAATACTGGATGCATGACTGATTCTTCTACGATGTATTCGAATAAATTAAGGTCCAAAGCTCTGACGTTAACATAACTCATGCAAGTACATAATTTTCCTCCATCGTGTATATCTTCGTCCAATCGAGGAAACAAATTAAGATCTGGGGTCTGGAATGGATGCAAGTATGCAACAAAACGCGGATGCACAGTGCCAGTGGCTCCACCGTTCTCCGGCCTACTGCTTGTGGCTCCGTCCGTTTCCACGGCGTGCTACGGTTCGTCAAAGGAATCTCTGGCCGCCGAAGATCTCGTCTCTCCACCAGAAAGATTGGAACCTGTGTACCGGCACCGCATCCACGTGCTTGAGCCGGCAGCGGTACTTTTGGGCGTGCGCCGTGCAGGTTCATTGGGGACGATCGTCAGAAGCAATCCGCGGTGGCAGCTCGGTCCTAGAGGAATGTCGTTGAACGACTTTGAGCCCAGATCGTGCAAATAATAATTCTTCCTCAATTTCGTGTACCGAATCACCTCGGAGTTAGGATTATCCCCAATTAGCTCCATGCGGCTGAGCGAGTAATCTTTGAGCTTGCAGACGGAACCTGTCCGAGCGCATCTTTATCGATTCGTAACTGCTGATATAAGCGTAGCCGTTTAACACCGGGACCTCTTCTTCCCAGACAGCATCGTAGGTCCACTTCCCAGCGAAGCTACTGCGGCGGCCCCCCATTAGAGCCATCCAGGCGTCGACCCAGCCCGCCGGGAGAGGGAACGGCCGGTCGGTGCCGTCGCGCCAGCACATGTCGCCGCCGAAGACGACGTTGTCCGCGCTGCTCAGCGCCGCGACGGCGTGCTCCGCCTGCGCGTAGCGCTCAGCAGTACGTCCGCCCCCGGAACCCTGACCCTATTCCATCAAACGTCTCCTACATTCTGGATCTGATCTCTGTCCTCCGTGGCGCGGAAAAAGACCAAGAAGGAGAAGGAAACCCTGCCCTCAACATCGCGGCGGGTGGACGAGAATACTCTAGGGCCGGATGAGTTCGAGGGGAAGGCGGTCGCGGAGGAGGTAAGCGAGGTGGTGGGGGAGGATGAGGCGCCGGTGGAATTCGAGGGGGAGGCTGTCGCGGAGGAGGTAATCGAGATGGTGGGGGAGGATGAGGGGAAGGGGAAGGAGGCCCCTGAGTCGGAGACGCCCGGGGAGGCTGATGCGGAGACTGCAGCGCTGGCACTGGAAGTGGAGACGGTGGTGGGGGAGGAGAAGGATGCAAACGGGAAGGGGAAGGAGATCGAGAAGGAGACGATCCCTAAGTCGGAGACGCCCACGGAGGCGGATGCTGGTACTGCTGCGCAGGGGATGGCAGTGGAGAATGTGATGGAGACGAACTCGGAGACAGACTCGGATACAGACTCGGTGACGAACGTCGCCCCTGGTCTAGGGGTGTGAGCTGAGTTTCTCTCAGTCTGACACCCACCCACGCCGGAAGGAAAGAAAATTCGGGGTCCTCATGCAGTGATGAGAATAAGAAATTGAAACCGTGGACAACCTTGTAGTTGTAGCACATGCCCAGGAATCCAGTTTGGATCTAATACCCCCCATGGTGGTGGTAGAATCGAAGACTTGGCATGCTTACACAGTATATCTGATTGTTTTTATTTCGCTTGGATTTTGTTTTTGCAGGCGTTGAGTTGGGCAATTGTGGATTGATCTTGGTGCTTTTTGAGACCCCGTCTGGCTTTGCAATTATCTGCTATGATGGTGTCAATCTCCGCCTACCACGAGCAATTGAGGTGCCTTTATTTTACTCTTGTCCTTGTTTATTCTTGCCACTTGGTGGAGCCTCTGTTCAAGAACTAGCCAAACAAACTATGCATCCTATAGTATTATTGAATAGGCCCTTCTCCTACATGTAGTTGTCGATAGGAGAACGATTAAGATGTCTTTGTGCGTTGTTTGACTCACAGACCCACTATGGCCATAACATGGTTCTGCCACTGCATTTGTCTTTAGTCTGATTTTTTCCTTCTGTCATTATGTCTTGCAGAATATCTGGGCAGACTTCACTCACCATCGCATAGCAGATACGGTTAGTGTCCCTGCCTTTCTGATTGATTTGTTTCTTGTATTGCAACCAATTTAAACTGAGCAGTGGTCGCACCATTCATGTTTGTCATTGCAATATATTCTTTGCATTGCGTGGAAAATGAACTCATTTTGTTGCTAGTTGTTTATATTATTATCACTTATTCAGCTCAGTTGTAACGCTTGGGACTAAAAGGCTTGGTCGTTGTTGTATTTAACTCAATCGTAACACAACTTTTTCCACGATAGAGCTGTTTGGAAAGCATGCAGTATGCTGTTTATATTTTACTAGTCAATTGCCCATGTGTTGCTACGGCCGACAAAAGTCAATTCTATCATTACACGAAATATGTATTCCTAGTAAAATCCATAAACAGCAGGTTCAATAGCTCACCAGCAGAGAGCAGCACAAGCAGAGAGCAGCACCGCAGCAGCACGGCCTCCTCCAGCCGGCGATGCGCCCTCCTCTAGGCGACAGTGCGCGGGCTCCTCCAGGCGGTGGCGCGGCTGGAGTGTGCTCCAGGCAACGGCACGGGCACCTCCAGGTGGGGGCGCAGGCTCCTCGAGCCTGCGGCGCGAGAACAAGGAGAATATGAGAGGCGCGTGAGACAAACAACTGGGCGCAGCCCTTCTGCAAAAACTTAATTGGCCAAAATACCAGCCCAATCCCTCAAGACCTGCCTCGAAATCAAAACTGCATCATGGGCGGATCAATTTCTACCCATATGGCCTGGTCAGACCGATTAATCATGATCAGCTATGATTAATCGACCGATCAGCTATTTGATCGCCCTAATCGAATCGAGGTCTAGTGACCGATAAGGTTGATTAATCGCCCGGTCTGATAACACTGACCGTGTTAGCTTAGTATACTACCTTGTTCTGAGTTGGGGCTTTGAACAAAGATATTTTTACAATTGAGGCTTATATACCTATTTAATTACTCCCCATCAGTCATGATTTGAAGACATGTTATTTGACCAACTGTCTCTTTTCTCCTTAACATGCGTGTCCTTTTTTTTATTTTCCATATCAGGTTGCTTGGTATAGAGACTTTCAACCTTTTGAGGATAAGACCAGCGCCATTGACAGTGTCACTGGTGTTAATGAACAACTTACTAGGATGATCATGAAGAATATTGTTCCTGGGCAGAAATTAGCTGTTGGGAAGCGTGAATATGGAGAGATTATTCAACACAGATTGGTTAGTGTTAACTCTCTTGTTTATTTATTCTGAACAATAGAGTACCAATTTTTCTGTGGCTTTCATCAGGGAATAACTTGCCTGTTTGATGAAAATGTCCTGGAGTTGATGTGGGGCCTGAAGAATTGCATGCATCATTTAGTGCCTGCAGAAACGAAAGAGCTGACTAAAGAGGATCGCCTACATATGAGTGAAGGGATGAAAACTGTTTTCCGTCGTTATGGACTTGAAGTCGAACCAGAGATGGTGAGTTTACCTCCATTGCCATGTGCCCATTGCTTCTGCTTTATTATTACTCGATGCCATGCATTGTTATGTTTTTGTGCGCCCAGAACCTTAAATTCAGTCACCAGAGTATTTTAATGCAAAATGTCTTTTGAATTTTTTCCCTATTGGTGATGTAGAAAAGCTTATCATATTTCCAGGTTAATAAGGACATTATTAAGATGACACTTATGGTGTATTGTTGTGATCGTCTTGTGAACAATCATTCTGAGTCCTTGCGGGCTGCTGCTAAGCACCTTAAGGACATATCAGCCATTGATGCAGAGCATTGGGGTTTATTTAAAATTGCGACTGCTCTCAAGATATTATCTTTGCCTGAAGAAATTCTTCCTGGTGATCCTCGGAAGGTAAATTATTGTTCTCAGTATTTTACAGATGTATACCTGGCTTCTTTCTGTGCATCGTATACCTGGCTTCTTTCTGGGAATCCTTTTTTTAACGGATTCTTGTTATTCAAGTGGTTTAATGCGTATTTCTTTCAGCTTTTCTCACGAGATGAGTATTCCAAGTTGTTGAATGATGGACATTTGTATGACGATAAACTATTGAAGGGGGCTTGCAAGATGGTATTCGAAGAAGTGTTTAAGGTCCGCATCGATAGACATAGGGTGATAAGAGTCTTGATCCATGACGTGCGTGAGGCAAGAAAAAAATATGAAGCTGCCCAAGGTTTGGTGAGCAGCAGTTGATCTGGAAAGGGGCAGCCGGATGTCTACACAAGGATGTTACTTAGGATGCTCAAGGATCGTTTGTCTCATGCTCCAGTATATGGACTGACAGATGGTAACCCTTGGGGTATAAACATCTTTGCTACATTTTGTTTTGGTTCGGAGATAAGAGCATATGATGACCTGCTGTTGACTGTCCCTGGTATGAAATATCTGGGCTTGTTTGCCAAAGATATCCACGAGGACTGTAGGAAACCACTTGATGACAAAGAATATACAATGATAAACAACTTGCTGCAGAAAAAAATATATCGATCTGGTACCTAACATGAGGAGAAACTTGGAGGTAATGCTTGCTGGAAAACATAAAGGAGATATTGATATACTGATGAAGGAGGGGCGTCTTGAAGAGTACATTAAAGCTAATATAAGGATAGAGAGACAAGGGACACTTTCATCCTCACCGACTTGAAGCCTTTGCCTATAAACTTTCTGGTGAGCCATCTGTTGAAGCGAAATATGTCATGTTGTCCTCTAGTCATCCATCTAAGCTAAAATCAAAATCAATCATGCTATTTCCAGTTACAAATCTTTCAAAAGTTTCTGTTTATGCTAGGGTTGGTCATCATTCTCTTGTTTGGTTGTATTTATTGGTGGTGTCACAATTGCTGAAAATGTTTGCCCTTCCGTGATTCCTTAGTGCACAAGTACAAATTGTCCAGATGTTTATAGCAAATTAATTTAAGGCATTTTCTTAGATACTAGGATTCTCATCAGTTATCATTGCACATATTTATTTACCTAATTTCATTTTTTTATGTGTGGTCATTACAAAATCAACAAGAATTTTTCTTCTGAACTATATTTTTTACTGCGTAAGATCTGAATTTGAACAGGGCAATATTTTTCAGACCTTTATTTCGACCACAATATAGTTATAATTTTTGCTCGTATCAATGCTTGTATATTGCAGGAAGCCTGTCAGTGAGCTGCCGAATGAGCTGGTTTAACTCCACCCGTCCAAGTAAAGCTTGACAATGTTTTTACTAAGGAATCCTCAATGGAAACTCAAGCCTGACAATGTTTTTACTAAGGAATCTTCAATAAAAACTCGACACTGACACTCGGTCCAATTATGGCCACAGCAGCGAAGAGGGGTGGTCTAAATGTTTTTACTTTGGATGTGTCTTTGTATTTTTTTGAACTGGGCGTTTGTCAATGCAGTTGCGGACAAACCCAGTCCCGTCCTTGTGCTGGACATGTGAAATCAATTAGAATCCAGAATGGGAACACGTCCTTGAAGATTTCACTTGAGTCAAAGTATAGATGAAGACATTGTTTGTGTTGTGGCAGTGGATTTTGTGCACATCTCCAAGCTCCCGATTCCGATCCGTCGTCATCCATTCCCAGCGTGCCTCACCTGATTAATTTCACCGTGAAACATGTATCGACGCATTCATGCATCACATATTCACATTCATGCGTGGGGTCAAGATGTTTATACTGCGACGATTGAGTTGACACCCCGCCGGCCCACTCCTTAGTCCTTCCCCCCACGGTTATTATGGCTGAGGCACGCGAGCGTTTACGATACCTCAAGGCTCAAGCGTCGTTGCTGCTGAAATTCCGTAGAATTCAATGGGATAACATACGGTTGACCTTTAGCTCTTCTCCTGAAAGAACCTATGCTGTATGATGTGCACCAAATATCATTTGAGCAAAACACCATTAGGCTAACTAGTTTTATGATGTTTGACAAGGCAGGCCGGTCTAGCAACGAAAATGAGGTGTTTGTCAAATGACAAATTAAATGAAAAACGTCTCAATTATTAGTATAAACTTTCGTACATAGTTTTGGTACACTATTTCAAGATACTACTACTAATCAAGCTCTAGTACTGTAAACACGCAGATTGCCAAAAAATAGATAGCACAACACTACAACCCCATACTTAAAGAAAATATTAGGAATTCAGCATTCTTCTGAATAAGTACCACTGTCCTCGCCCTCAATAAGGTTCTTCAAGGAAGATGGAACCGGTGGAATTTCAGTGCTTAAAACACCTTCCAGCATACGAACTACTTGGGCCATTGACGGCCTATCGCTTTCCTCGTCCTGGATGCACCAACAGGCAACTCTACAGGTGACTTCAAGCTCCTTGACATTGGCATTTCCATCCAGCCTACGATCCAGCAAGCACATCACATTTCCTTCATTTAACTGGGCAGCTGCATAAAGAGGGAAGTATCGATGGCTTCCAAATTTCAGTCTCTGGGTACTCCTCCTCCCTGAGATCATTTCGAGAAGCACGATGCCAAAACTGTAAACATCTGCCTTTTTAGTGATAGGCTGTCCAGAAAGCCACTCAGGCGCAAGATATCCCATGGTTCCTCGGATTGTGGTCAGTGCAGAGTTGAATTCTCGTCCAAGAAGCTTCGCCATGCCAAAGTCTGCGATTTTGACGCAGAAATCTTCATCGAGCAGTATGTTTTCAGGCTTAACATCGCAATGTATGATACAGTCCTCACATTCTTCATGGAGATAGGCTAGGCCCTTGGCAATGCCGAGCGCGATGCGGTAGCGAAGATCCCAGCTCAGTGAACCTGAATTTTCTGAAAAGATGTGCGAATCCAAAGAACCATTCGCCATGTATTCGTAGACGAGCAACCTCGTATTCCCCTTAACGCAAAATCCCAAGAGGCGGACGAGGTTAGAGTGCTGAACCACTCCAAGTGTCTGCACTTCAGCTCTGAACTGCTTGTCTTCGTGGCCAAGGCCTTTGAGACGCTTCACAGCGACGACGACAGTTGATCCTGGCATTGTTCCCCTGAAAACACAACCGAAACCTCCCTCGCCGAGTTTATCAGAGAAATTCCTTGTGGCCCTCTTGAGCAGTAGATAAGAGTAGACAGCAAGAGATCCTTCTACTTGGAGCTTTCTGCAAGTGAACAAACCTCCCCTATATAATCTCCATAGAAGCGCAAGCATCAACATCACACAAACCGTTGCTGTCAGGCCGACAACCATGAATACAACACCTATTGTTTTCATGCCCTTTTTAGCCCTGAACTCATCAGAACCCAAACGAACATAAACCTTGCTATATGGAGGTCTAGAAGCAAAACTCACATTGTACAGGTTGTTGTACCATAGTCTGCACCCAGAGCCATACGCATATGCGACGCAGTAGCATTTGCTGAGGCATGCTTCTCTGCAATCTGCATCGCTCTCTGCAGTATCGTTCTGAGAATTGTAAGGGAGCCCTCGCAGCATGTCTAAGAGCACAAACGAGTCACCATGTCCCATCAGGCCACTACTAGTCCCGACACAGCTCAGTGGAAGAGATCTCGAGCAGCCGCTCACAAAGTACCCAAGCTGCCACTCAGATGGCTTTGAAGGCTCGAATCCGTCGACGCAGCCACATCTGCCATCGCTCGTGCAGGCGCCGAAACTGCCGCAGAGGAAGGCGCCTGATCTGCAGTCGGAAGGGAAGGTCCAACGGGAAACCCAGAGGCCAGTGGAATTCGACCAGCTCCTCAGGCTTACTTGGCCAAGATGCAGCCGCAGGCACTCGACCGTACCTGGGCTCTGGTGATAGTTCATCACCAGTGAGCTGCCGTTGTCACGAGACGACGCCATCCAATCCGGGAACGCCCCCTGGAGGAGCTCCAGCCCGTCGGTGGCGAGCACGAACCCGTTCCTCCTGCTCCGATCGACGCGGAGGGTGGCTTTGTTCCACGAACTTGTGTACGTCAGCGAGACGTTCGCCCCGGTGTCCCTGTCGAGCCCGAGCCTCGTGCCGGGGAGCAGCGTGTCGCCGGGGCAGTCGAAGCTTTGCCACAGGATCCGCGACGAGTTGGCCTGGTCCCTCACCACGAGGTTGCCGTTGCCAAGAAGAACCGCTGCGGCGGCCGCCGGCGCGGGCTCGTCGTCGCCCGCCACGCTCGACGACCAGAGGCAGCTGGTCCCGGCCTCCGTGATGCAGAGGCGGTCGCTGAAGAGCACCAGCGCCGCGCTGGGTAGGTCGCTGATGTAGACCCTGTCCCCGAACCAGAACGTGGTGGTGCCGGCGCTCGCCGGCATGTTCCTGATCCGGACGCCCAGGAAGTGGTATATGTCCGCTCCCGGGGAGAAGAACCCCAGCTTGAACGCGCCGTTCTTGGAGACCAGCGTCTGGTTCCCGGAGATGCCCTCGCCGGGGAGGATGGTGTCTCTGGCGAAGACAGACACGGCGAGGAAGGTGCCGCCCAGCAGCAGCAGGAAGAAGGTGGACAACGGTCGCATGGGTGGCAGAGACGGCGGCGAGCAAACGCACTTCACTGCCTCCATTAGCGCGAGCTAGCAATACTAGCAGGGAAACCTACGAGTGCGTGTGCGTGTTATTCTGAATTCTGAACCTTACTTGAAGGCTTGAAGGTGACCCCTGAGATGAATGCCATATTTGCTGCTATTTTGATGCAGTAGCAGAGGCGCAGTTGATAGGAAACCTGCCTTGCAGTTGGGCTGCGCACCACTATGTCATTCTTGAGTTTTGACATTTGGCGTGGACGGTCCAAATCCAAAAGCAAACGGCTGGCTGCTGGGTAGTACTGGTATTCAAAACGCACGTTGTCAGCATTCTGCTTCTTTGTTATGCAAATAGGCATTGACAAAGCTACTGTGAAAGCTATGCAAGTCTCACATGCCGAGAAATGTCAGATCAAGGTAATAAAGTACAGCTTCATCATCAACAAGTGAGTGTACTTAGCCAAACAAGTCGAGAAATACGGAGCATAAAGCACCGGGAAGACAGTCAAAACCATGCAAGTGCCACCAAAGATATCAAGGCTCCCACTGACCTTAGCTTTGGACTTTATCTCGGTTGGATTTGAGATGGATTCCACTTGCAAATTAAATCTATTTCAAGTATGATCTTTCTGCTTACTGTCCAGCACAGTTAAAATATACTCCCTCTGTCCAAAAAATAAGTCATATAGTTTTTTGACACGGTCCCTAAAACGGAACTTTGACCATCATTTTTTTTAAAATGTTATAAACAAATACAAAATTATCACCATATTAAAGAGCTTTTAAATATGAATCTAAGTATATGACAATATAACATGCATATACTAAAAATTTATGGATTTGACTCAATTGTTAGTCAAAGATTTAAAAGACTGATTTTTGAAAAATCTATATGCCTTGTTATTTTGGGATGGAGGGAGTATGTAAGTCCTCATGAATATGGTTGGTGAAACTCTCCACTCCCTCCCTCCAACTTTCATCTAGAAGAGTAAGAAAAGTCATATTAGTTCCCAATTTCACATGCCAAGAAATAACCTGTGCGTAGCACCTGCATACACGCAGCGATGCAAGCAAATTTTACTAACCTAAAAAAACTTAGAGGTGTCTCGCATACTGTGCGAGCCAGAGAGGCCCATCCCTAAAATCATGTTAGGTGCTGTTGAGTCACTGTACATGGACCACACCGCATGTGGGATCCACGCAGTAGTGACTCAATTGCATCCACGCCAATGTCACGCGAGGTCCATCCACGAGCCAGGCCCAATGGATGTTGCGAACAACCAACCAATCCAGCCTATATCCGATTGGCCTAATTGGTCTTCATGCAGTCAACCAATCACCCCCTACGTCCCATGTACCATCTAGGTGTAGCAAAAATGAAAGGTATTTTCAGCCACTCATATGTTCAATGAAGCTTGAGAACTTAAATGTAGCTATATATATTTTAAGAAAAAAAATTAAATGTTAATCGGAGCTTTATTCTAGATTAGAGGGGGTAGTAATAAGATTTTTTAGAATATTTTTTAGGGTATGGCTAAATTACGGCCGGCCGTAATTTGAGCCTTCCGCACGGCCGGTCTTATTTCGGAAAGCAAATCCTCACCGGCTAGCATGTTTCCTATTTTAGTAATTTTTTGCTTTTCAGTGGCTTCTTCATCCAAGTGCGCTTTTCATTCCGATTCTGACAACCAGCCACGACTCTCTCCCTAGCCCACGCATTTTTTGCCACATGTCGAACTTATTTGATTCTTTCCATCCAAAGAAATTGGATGAAATAAAAACCTTTCGTCATGGTGTCTTGTGTTTGGGAGGAAAAACACAGAATCATCAGGCATTTGACTTGAGTTTGCAGTCCATAACTATATCAGTCGGAACAGCGAGAAAGCACACACAAAGTGCTGCATACAAGGCACACCTAGTACAAGGCACCTTTGTTTAGGCACAAACTACATATATTATACTAGAAAAAACACAAACCAATTAACATGTTTGGCATTTTCTCTAGAATAGCCTACCTATGTGACAATAAATCACTCACGTATTCATCAAACTCAACAACAATCACTCACACCTTTACATATATGGTTCACCATAATTAACACCCCACGTGCATCAATTCCATCAACTCTAGTCCCTCAAACAGTGGGCTGTTTCTCCAATTGAATTCAACAAAGAAAAAGTCATGAAGCAATTTGTTAGGAACTCATAAGCAAAGTTTTGTATATTTTAAAGCAAATTAGGCCATAGTCAAAAGTTTTGTCTACCAGTGGAAAATGCAACAATATAGTGACCCTTTACCACATTGGATGGTTATTGTACACTGCCTTGTTGATGTGTCTATCCCTAAACTGCACCCAAATAAGAAAGTAAAAGAAGCATGTCATGGTAACAAATCCATAGAGCTTGTACATAACTAATAAGTACTGCATATGTAAATTAAAATGATCACTCTAAATTACTTTTATTTGAAGACTAAAAACATTATCTAATAAAAAAGAGCAAGGGTCAAACAAATAATTCAGGTATAATCAAGCTAGAAATTAATCCTATTATTTTACTGCACATAGTCGCACATGCCTATTTGACACCACATGCACACATTTATTATAGATAAAGCTAATTTACTTAGATAACCATACAATGGTGCTGGAGGATTACTTGGATGACTATTACATTTCTGTTCTTCATGTGATAAAATACATCGCTGCAGTGGTTTATTGAGAAGGATCAGTTGGCTCTAGTCTAAAACTCTGAAACTGCTATGAAGGGAATAGCCATCTTATTTGCGGTTGCTATACAAATGTGCATTTTCATTTTCACAAAAAAGGGTTACTTGACATGATGTAATTTATCCCTTACTAGTTTTTGTAGGTTGCACATGGTGAATAGCTGTGTTATCTCTTGAATTATTTAAAAAAAAAATCTAGACCATCTGTTTCCTATATTTTGCCTAACTTGTTACATTACTTTGCCTAATTAGGAACAATACTTTGCTTAATTAAGAATAGTAATTTGCTTAATTAATAAGTAATAACAAATATTTACCTTTCAAATAATACTACTTCGTCTAACTGGAACAGTAGTTTGGTTAACCAAGAATAATTATATGCCTAGCTAACTACAATGCTTTTCCTATCAAAAATACTACTTTATCTAAAATTATTTACATAATTTCATATATTAATGCTATAGCACAACAGACTGACAGGGATGGATTACACATAGTTGGGGTAAAAAACAGATCCTGTACTAACGGCCAGAACAAGCATATAACCAATTTATTTTAGTTTTCCTTGAATGCCAATAGCAGTACTACGCAAATAGACTTAACTCTTTATTGCCTAATGATGTCCATGCATAATACATAAACAAATAGAGTTTTTTCTAAATGTAAAATACTAATAAATGGTGAATGTAGACCAATCAGTATTATTGCCTAAAATGGACAAACATGCAATGTCATTTGGCTACAATTTTTTTAGATCTACTCAAAATTACTTTGCCTAATTAACAACAATACTTTGCCTAACTAAGAATATTACTTTGCCTTATTAAAACAATTACGTTGCCTAAATGATAATAGTACTTTGGCTTAAATATTACTTTGCCTAAGTAATAACAAAACTTTGCCTAAATACAAACAGTGATATGCCTACCTAAGAATAATACTTTCCCTAACCCAATAATTAATAGTGCTTTTCTATATGTCCATTTAGAATCTCATGATTAGTTTCACGTCCATGAGCAAGATGAACCCACCTGGAGGGGGAAGTATCATAATTCACCTTTTGTGGGCATTTCACAAACCTGGACCTCATAACAGCCTTTTCTTGAAGGAATCTTGTTGTCCAACAACCCTTCGATCAAGCATATCAGCATCATTGTGTTGAAAGCCTAACCTGTGGAATGCAGCTGGAACCTGTCCCTTGAATTTTCCAATTCTTTCCTCACTAGAGAAATCAAGAGATAAACATGATATCATGCCGAATATGTTGTTGGACTAGCGCTACAGAAAAATACTAATGTAAGGCTACTGATCTACCATGCCACATCTAGGATCAATCATGAAATCAAGTAAACCAAACAATAATAGTGCACAAGATTAATTAACTAACAGTATCAAACAGCCCGCAGGAAACAAATTGTATGACAAAATCATTACTTCCTATGACATGTAACAGATAACAAAGTTGAAATGTTGAGTGGTGGTGCTACTACCAGATAAAACACCAAGAAATCAATATATTTTAGAGAGCAATGACTGTATTTAGGATTTGAAACTAAAACTCATAGAAAAGCACATCACAGATGAGAGAAAAAACAGCATCTGACCTGAAGTGAAGCTCTGAAGAAAAAGCATGCTGCGCTCCTAGCCATGAAAGAAAAAAATCGTTTCCAAACAAAAAAAAGAAAGACAACGGGTGCACCAAAACTAGAATGTAACTCTGAAAACAATGCAACAAAGCTGCCACGGTTCCCTGAAGGAAAGAACACATGCAAATTAAATGCATGAGACAGCTTAAAAGAAGAAAAACATGGAGCACCAGAGCTTTTGTGGGCTTGTGGCACAAAGGTACAACAAGCAATTAGAGGGGCAAGATAAGACATCAAACAACATCTTGCCGTGCTAGTAGGATTAAGGAATTTTAGTCACTTTACGAAGTGATATCCTAATCATGTTGGGACACAAAGAAATCCAAGGGCAAAAGGACATATGTCATGACCATGAGTAAACCATATGAAAAATAGTATATTCTCATGGAACAACAGAAAGTACCCAAACCGAAAAAAAATTATTTTCCATAATGAATAAAAATAATAATTAATAAAGATGGAACAAAAAAGAATATGCTAAACAACAAAAATGCGAGTGAAAATGAAGACATCTAACCATTAAAGCAAGTATAAAAATGATGACTTAATATGTCAGACCTAAACTTATGGTCATGTTATTTTCCTAGTACATTTAAATTATTAATTCATCATAAGAAAATCCAAGAGGGGAAAAACGATGGTCATGACCATGAAATCATGAAGAATAGTAATTCTATATGTAGACTCTACATTATTTTACTAGCATGCCTCCCATTTTGCTGGCATCACATTGGTGTATTAACCCCAAATACCGCCACACTGGAGATAAGCTGTGAACCCCTACTGTATACAGACCCACAGGAAAAATACATGCATGCACAAATATATACTCTGCCTACTCTTTTAACAGCCATCATTGTCTAATACTCTTTATATTGCAGCCATACAAAACTATTCTCTACATTACCTATCATCATCCTAGTATTACAGATAACTATAGAATAAGGAACAAGCCTAATAAGCAAAACAATAGCCACAATATATTCATGCATTGGAATGGATTCATAGACACGAAAGCAGAAGACCTAACACAACAATGAAACATGAACCCTAATTGAAAACTAAAATAAGAAAGCACACGAGTCAATGGTGCAAAACATAAAAATCACATCAGTCTCCCCGTCAGGTGCAGCACCTCCTCCCCTTCTTCCTGATTTGGACCTCCCTCTCCACTGAAATCCAAAAACTAAACACAAATCAACGTATTCTCTTATGTGCGTGAAGCTCCTCACCTCCAGATTGGGTGGTACCCCTAAACAAAATCCAAAAATGGACCCAAAAAAAGTGATTTGTTTGCACGAACCTGATGTGCAGAGGAAAAATCCCCAATGACCCATCGAAAGGATTCCTCACCTTTGATGAATTATCAGGGATCTAAACTTCCCACTCAAGAAAATCGTCGGCATCCATGGAAAAATGGGGGAAGATATGAGAATAGAAACGATTTGGCAGAGGATTCCGAGGACAATAGGATATAGATCACCTCAGATGACGAATCCCACTCTCCCTTGCCCCATGGATCTGCAATTTCGTTCCGAGAAAAGCCACCAGAATTGGGGAGAGACAGTTCCAAACAGGGGGAGATGAGAAGCAGCGAGAGGAACTGGAAGAGAGAGAGAGCGAAGGAAGACGAAATGATTGGTGCTCGTGTGAAAAAAAGGGGAAAACCACTGTGTACTGATGTATGCGCCGTTGGATTAGATGAACGGCAGGAGAGGACGGCCGTGCGGTGCAACCAAATCACGGCCGGCCGTAAACAAGTCAATACCTATTTTTTATGTACCATAAGATTTCCTTGTTTGTCATTTTTTTTAGAATCCTTGTTTGTCATTGTCAGGTCGACGCGCTTGGTGCCGCTCTTTAGCAGAGCGCTTGTGCCGGCCCACATGGCCCAGACCATTCTCCCAGCACTACCACGAGCGGGCAATTGAAGCATTAATCAAGTGCGGTTGCATCATTCTCGCAAAAAAAAAAAAAAACGGTTGCATCAAAAATTGCATTTGATTAGTGCGGCGGAGAGCCCTGGCAATCACTACTTGTACTTGCTAATTATGCTTGGGGGAGATGGTAAGCAGCAGGCCGAAGTGATGGCTCGGGAGCACCGGCACAGCGTTGCCATCGTGGTCGAAGCGCGTCACGCCGGGAATGGGCTCCACGCCGAGCATCTGGATGCTGTCCAGCTCGAAGTCCTTGAG
Source organism: Paspalum vaginatum (assembly GCA_030272315.1). NCBI lineage: Eukaryota > Viridiplantae > Streptophyta > Magnoliopsida > Poales > Poaceae > Paspalum > Paspalum vaginatum. The sequence continues at coordinate 6,500,962 of CM059013.1, read as the reverse complement.
CTCGCAGACGAACCTGTCCGACCTCCTCCGCTCCTTGGCCATGTCTTTGAGCCCCCTCACCATCGGGTTCGCCACGGCGTCATAGGTCCACCCACCGCCGCCGCCGCGCAGCACCAGCCAGGCGTCCACCCACCCGTCGCCGTGGCCGCCCAGCCGGAGCAGCCAGTCCAGGTCGCCGCCGAGCACGACGTTTTCGTCGAGACCGGCGCCACCACTAGTACCATGCGGATGCGGGTGGACAGCGACGTCAAACTGGTGGACGGCGTCGAAGTACTTCAGGAAAGCGCTGGCCCTGGCACGCCGGCGCACGGAGCCGGTGTCCGACGGCATCGGGCCCGCGAGGCTGCACGTCGCGGCGCGTAGGCGGTGGTGCCACCGGTGCTTGGTCTCCCATGCTGACAGCAGATCAGATGGTGCGTGAGGTTCACGAGGACGCGGTGGCGATGGCGGCCACTTTTGCGAGGAGGGACAGTAGTGGGGGGATACGGCGAAAACCACCTTGGGGTAATGCAATTTGCTCAGCTGCAACCAGATTCCGAATGGTGAGACATGGACATGAAGCTCGCCGAGATAAATAACTATGCATGATACCTCGATTATCCTCCATAAAAAGTATATACTGCTTCAGATAAAATCATCTTTTATGTACAGTTTATATGCAGTCATAATGACGTATTTTCCAAAAATATCAGGCATGCAGTTTAGTTGCTTATTATTACCAGAAGGCAGAACGGTTTGGAGTTGGATGTAGATGACAATGTATAGCTCTGGTATTCCTCCTCCTTGGATGAGAACTCGGCGTAGTTTCCCCACCATGGAGCCTCTTGGAAGAGGCAGTAAATGTAGTCAGTGACCTCCTGCAGCAAGAGAAAGATTAAGAATTACAGTACCGAGTACGCAGGGGGAGCGGCGAAGAGAAAGATTAAGATTCACAGTACGTGGTCGAGCGATCACCTGCAAGAAGATGACGTCCGGGTCATGGCGCTCGATGATCTCGCAGATCGCCCGTATCCTTCGGTAGACGGCGACGTGCTCGCAGGACCAGACGTTGTACGTCACGAACTTGATACTGCGGCCGGTGGTGACCGAAGAGGACATGGTAATCTTGCGCTGTTTGGGCGGCCTTTAACATTGAGGCGGTGAGTATACAGCGACCGCAAGAAATCAGACGATAGTGCACACGCAGTTCAGTTGGTTGCAAATGAAAATGGAGAGCTGAACAAGAACGACAAAGGACAGCAATATGAATGAGAAGAAAATGAAAGAACACACGAACATGATGGTGATCCATCGGGATACACTATTCTTATACAGTGGGCAGTCTCACTGAACAGCTGCTAACGAGGTCTCAAATACATAGACTTCATCTATCTCATCCCATGTATATATATGCTGCTCGATCCAAGCCTTCCATGAATGTTCACGAGTAACGTACAGCAACAGGCGGATGGCAGCGAATTTATTGGCTGCGATTTCCAAGATCAGTGGCTCGTTTCACCAGAGGAAGATGTATCGTCCCAAGGCCGCAGCCGCATGCAGGTGTTCAATTGGAGCGCCGCACACACAATTTACAACGAGTTCACCGATCGATCATGCATATGGTCACCATATGGGTCATACACCAATCCGTTTTTTTTTTTTTTTTTGAGGATCACCAATCCAGCTGAACAGTCATGCATATGGCCGTACGAGCCCATAGGCAGATTCTTGTTCAATAAACCAAATAGATCGAAGGGTCCTGCATGGCTCAGCCAGGCCAGCGCAGCCGCGTAGGCTGACATTAGCAGGGACACGTCCAAGCGGGGCAAGGACGGAGCAGACACCACTTGCTCGGCTCGGCTCGGCTCGGCTCGCAGTCTCGCAGAGTCGCAGTGCAAGCGCCCTTTGGCCTCCAGGCTCCAGCCCTCCACTGATCTGTCAAGTTTCGCGGTCCAGGAATCCCAGGATGCAGGATGGGATCATCCACTCCACCGGGCAGAGAGCCCAGAATCAGCAGGCAGCTAGCGCGCAGTGGCGCCATAGCCGTCCGTTTCCTCAACGCGGCCAGCCTTCCGTGCTGTGGGACGGACGGTGGCGTCGTGGAACGAAGAATATGGGCATGGCGCTGGCTGTTTGTGGCAGCACCGACCGACAGTGCGAAGTCACCCCGGGCGGTGTTCTGAATTTAACCGAGCATACTGATCGAGCTAGCCAGCAGCGGAACGAGGCCACTACTGTTTGGTAGCCGCACCCTGCTTCTAGCTGGGCCGCCGTAGTACGGGGCCAGTGTTTGCTGGAGCGGGTTGTCTTTCTATACAGACTCCCGCTGACCAAAAGTGAGATTGGCAGGTTGGTTCCTAGAAAAATGTACAAATCGGTCGGATTTTTTTTCTAGCCAGCCCTCGTTGAGCCCCGCTGTTCCCCCACAGGGCTCACGCACTGAGCCCCCGCTCCTTGCCCGCGCGCTGCTGCCCTACTCTGGGCTGTCGTCCGTCTGGTCGCCGCGAAAGACGACGACGACGCGGAGCCCCCTCCCCCGACGCCTGCGAATGACGAAGGAGCTGGAGCCGCGCTGGCGGCCACGAGGAGAGGGAACGGGAGCCGCTCCAGTAGCCATGACGAGATGGGGGAGCTGCGCGGTGACAGCAGCAACAGCGAGGAGAGGGAGGGGGAGCGCAGAAGGAGGCACTGTTCCTACTTAGCTCCATCGCGTTATACCTCCTCGCCGCGGCGCCGCACCTCCTCCCGGCGTACGCGCGCCTTGGCCGTTTCGACGAGATCCTCGATGCGGAGGCGGCACCTCGGGGTTGAGAGGCCAGCGGCGTGGGCACGGAGAAGCGACGGCGAGGAGGTGGTGAGGTCGGGGCGGCGCGGGCTCGGAGGAGCGACTGCGAGGTCGGGGAGCAGGCTCGGGTGGCGAGGATAACGAAGATGTCCACCCCATTTGCGAGGGACAACCAAATATAGGCTAACCATGTCCATGACTACTACCAGCTAGACCAAATTTAGTCTGGCGAGAAATTCTAACCAGACTCGAGCCAGTTAGACTACCAAACATCCCACCATCCCTCGGTTTATCATTGCCCCGTGACACCTATAGCTCTTAGAATATCTTTCTCCCTCCTCTGTTTGTACTTTAGCCTATGTAGGATCTTGATGTTCACCGAGCGTGATGCGTGTATATAGATGTGCATAACATTATTTGTACAATGTACACAAGTGGGGTTCGAATTACAGATAATGAGATGCTGAGATGGATAATTTGGCTGATGTTGGCTTGAGGAAGAAACAACACCAGAATGTATGGTGAAAAGGGAAGACTAAGCATGTCATCTCATATACACGAAGCTTGACCACTGCATATTACAATGCCTACTGACATAAGGAACCGTAACTTATGGTGATGGTCAACCGCCCGGAAGGTAGTAGAGTCCCACCTTATGTTATGGCGCACAACCTTTTGCATCACCCTATATAAAGTTAGGACTACCGCCCCTAAATTGAGAAACCGGAGAGTAGAGCTCCATACTGCCCACTCTCTCAACTCTCTTTTCTACTTGTATAATATAGGCACTTGCTACTTTACAGCACGGAGGTCTAATGTTGCCTCGACTAGTATATAGGAGTTTTTTTTTTGTACATAAGAAGCGAACACCATGGGATGGACCCTACATCCTCACAAACGTCGTTTTGCCTCTGCAAATGTGGTGTGGTGATGCCACACTTCCGATGACTAGACAAATCAGAAAACTGTACGATTGGTGGTTTGAGGCCTAAACCACCAAATCATTAAGTGTAGATAGAACCTACATGATCTCTAGAATGCCAATGCACGTCTATCCTCATGCATCATTGGCCCATTCCCATTTGATATAGAAACTATGGTTGTGGCCAACTAAAAAAGGTATATGTCCAAGAAAAATTGGTTTACAACTAGAAATTCAAATATAGGAATAGCTGAATGTGGCACTATTTTTCAGTTGCATATATAGTGCCCATTAGATGCTTCCTTTTATGTTCCATGATAATGAAAATAACTTTGTATAGATATCGCCTCATATTGTGAAGACATGAATTATGACTTCCACTTATCCCATCACCTAGGATAGCAGGAAATAAATTTTAGCTTATAAACGGTTGAATCACATAGCAGCTTCCGTAGTATAATCGTCCTTCATGTGCTCAGTACCCCATTTATATCAAAACTAGCAAAAATGTGCGTGCGTTGCAACGGAAATCACATGTTCTGTGTTTATCTTAGTATAGACTAAGTCCACCAGATGGTCGTCTGTAGCACAAAAATGACACTGCAGTTACTATAGACAAAATGAAGTTTGAATATAGACGACGGGATAGGCATTCTGCTGGAGCCTAAGTATGAATAGCCTCAACCCCACGAGACATGTAATTGTCAGTCCCTCCCTTTCTTCTTCGCCGCTAACTACTTAAACCGAACTTAAAACTTATTCTTACAATTAAACAGTATTAGCCTAAACGCTAAATGGTAAACAGTCAAAGGGCGTTCAAACGAGTTCAAACGGTGTAAATGGCCAATTAAATAGAAATGGTAAGCCACCATTTAGCATTTAAACGGTGTTTAAACGAACGTTTAGGCAAACAACGCAACTAAATAAACTCAAACAACCTCCGTTCACAAATATACAGCGCAGTTTACTTTTTTCAAACCTTTAATCCTTGCTATTCAAAAATTTTGTTCAAATTTAGTAATAAATCAAATGAAAACAAAGTAAACGATGACTTAAAATTTTGAACAAAACGAAATCAACCGTGTTATACATTTGTGAACGGGCAGAGGGCAGAGTAGCTCGTAAATGATAATAAATCTTTGCACAAATATTCCCAAAATTTTAGTTATTTCAATCTTAATTATGTGATCCTAGAAATAATTAATTAATCTTAATTATGTTTGCGGCAATTCGGCCCAACACGTGTGCGCGGCCTGATTTGGAGTGCTCTGAGCCGTTGATTAAAAAACACCAGCTGTGGTGCCGGGAGAGAGCTGTGGTGCCCACCTCTCTCGTATCTGCGCGGCGGCCGCAGAGAGAGCTCTCGTCCACGCTCTCTGCTCTTGGCAAGTGCGTGAGCAAGCCGCCTCCGCACGCCGTCTCCGTCTCCTGTCGGGGATCCACGCGCAGCCTCGCGCGGCTAATCCGGTAAGGCCGGCCACTCGCTGGACTGCAAGGTTCGAGCACAGTTTCTTTCATTCTTCTTTGCGTGGACTGTTGGATCTTGATTTCTCTCCCTCTCACAAATTCAGATCAACTATTCAGATCAGGGCCGCCTGCATCCATCCTCGACGTTATTCCTCGCCATTAGGCCCCGGCAGCATTTACCTTCTCTGCTGTTTTTTTATTTCTTCAATTGTCTTGGTAGAATCTTCTAATTCTTTGCTTCCCATTCTTTCGGTTCTTGGATTGCTACGGAAAAGCTTGGTAAACAATAGTTATATATAGGATTGTCCAAAGTTGAGATGACGATTTGGGATTTACAATGTGTATGTGATGTGTTCTATTTTGATCAATGGATTGCATCGGATATTTCGTGATTTATGTGTTGGGCCGTGATGTGTATATTCGGCCTTTATAAATTTGATCTAGAAGTTAGATTCCGATTGAGCTCCGATTAAGCTCGTGGACGTGGTGAAGAAAATTCCTCTGTGGCTTTTGTTCGGTTGGTCTGGTTTTGGAGGGATCTAATATCTTTCTATTCAAATTTGAGTAGGAAGGGATTAAATTCCTTTGTATTTTTCTCTAACCGAATAATCCCTGTGGGAGGGTTAATCCAGGCGATGGCGGACCAGAGGCGTAGGCAAGAGGCTGGACGGATCAAACATTTTTAGGACAAAAAATCCTTACTTGTTCTAGCCGCTTGTATCCTATGATTGTGAGCAGCTAAAACAGGTGTATCCAAGAAAAAATGGCTTACAACTGAAGCTTCAAATATAGGAATGGCTCAATGTGGCGCTATTTTTCAGTTTTCTAGTGCCTGGATGCTTCCTTATCTTCCATGATGAAGGGGAAAACCCCTGTATACGTATCGCCTCATATTGTGAAGACATGCATTATGGCTTCCACTTCTCCCATCAGCTAAGATAGTAGGCAGTAGAACCTTACTACTAAAGTACTAGCTTATAAATGGTTCAGTCACAGCAGTCTCCCCCACCACCGATGATAGGCAATCGTCCTTGGTGCGCATACCAATTCGGTGATCCCCCTTGCCTCCAGAACCCGCTTGGCTTGCTGCTTGCACCCGACACCCCACGGGCGCAGCGCAGCCGCTGCCAAAGCCAAAAACCCGCACCACCTCCCCTGTCCCTGCCGCGCACTCCATTCCCATCGCACCACCCCACCCCTCCCCCCTCCCCTTCCACCACCACCTCCTCCTCCACGAAATCCACTGCCCTTTTCCCGAGCAAATGCGGTCACGCTGACGACCCCGCGGTTGCTCTCTACCCAGAAGATCGAGCCCATCACCCACCTCTCCTCCCACCATTTGCCTCGTCCAGCGAGCGCAATGGCTGCAGGCGGCAATGCCGGTGTCCTCCTCCTCGGCCTGCTGCTGCTGCTGGTGGTGCTGCCGCTGCTCGTGGCCGGCGGCGACCCGTACCGGTTCTTCACGTGGACCGTCACCTACGGCGACATCTACCCGCTGGGCGCCAAGCAGCAGGTGCGCAACATCTCTCTCTCTCTATACCAGGCTTTGCATGCGGTTCTCTTTCTCTGTCTGTCTGTCGTCCGTGGAAATTGAAAACAGGGAGCTTGAGTGCCTGAACTGAAACAATGGATGGCTGATTTCGTTTTGCAGGGGATCCTGATCAACAACCAGTTCCCGGGGCCGCAGATGGAGGCCGTCACCAACGACAACATCATCGTCAACGTCTTCAACAAGCTCAACGAGCCCTTCCTCCTCTCCTGGTACGGTGCTATGCTATGCCCACCTCTTCGTCTCCTCTTCCGCTCGGTACCAGCAAAACTGCCGCTTGTGTTTCGTGTAAGTTGATTGATAGATTGATGTTAATTCGTCGATCTCCAACCAACCGAAAAAACCGAAAGTATCTGAACGTGCTACCGCCGTACGAACGATCTGAATTCTGAAATCTGTTGTCTATCTAACCAAACGAATCCAAACACCCAACTGTTACTCGGCAGCCTGGCCGCAGCAACGTACCCTCTCGATCTCTCTCCTTTTTTTTTTCAACCGTCTCAGTCTGGTTCTAACTCCCAACTAATACGCACTTAACAACCTCTGCTTCCAATCTAGTAGCGTATACTAGGATGAACATCAACCAGTCCGGCATCTAACCATGCTGTGCTCTGATTTGAGCAATTGATCGGAACTCTTGGAAAATCGTTTTGTTGTTGTTTGGTGTTACTCACTGAATGCACAATGCAGATCCAGCATTCCAGCCACAGCTCCTACCGGTTCAGTGCTACTCCATCAGTCCATCTCCATGGAGTGAGGCTGGCCAGTGTACCTACCGCTCCATCAATTAAAAACCGAGTCTAGTTATTTAGCCTTAATAATCGGAGCAAACCACGTCGCCTACCGGCCGGGAATACTCGTACAATACGTGCCATGTCGGCGGTTCAGGACGACGCGTCGTGACAACTCATATATACCGATAGCAGCATCATTGGCCGCGGATTACGAGAGTAATACTGTAAGTACTGTAGTAATGTATATTGTAAAAAATACGTACCAGCAGTCATCCAGTCGGTCGGTCTCTTGGGGCCGCGTGAGTGATCTCGATCCTGTCCTGGTGCTGGACCCAAAGGGACCAGGCAGCTGAGAAGCCGCATGACCGGCTCGTGCCCCGTGCGTGGAGCATGTTACAGTAGTTGGCTCCACGGAGAATATATGCCTGGCACTGTAGTAGTCTGTAGCAGAGTCAAAGGCCAACGAAAACCACGCAACAAACATTCAGTCAGTGCGTACTGTGCTGTTCTTTTTCTTTTTTTTTTTGGTTAGCCAGAAGTCAGAAACAGAGCAGCGCCGCATCACACAAGACAAAGGGATCATATGCGCGCATCGCAGCGATGCAGGCAATGGAGGCGGTGCGTGATCGCCCAGATCAGGTCTAGCCATCTAGGGAGGGTGGCCGGGGTAGAATAAGAATAAACACTGGGCAGGTAGAAATGCAGAATACGCCGGCCGGCCGCATCTCGTGATCTCCGGCCGTGCGTGGGCGTCGCGGCACGCGTGACGCGCCATGTGCGCTTCCTCTCATTCTCATGCGCGCGCGTGAAGCGCAGCGCAGCGCAGTGCAGTGGAGATTCGGCGCGGCCGCGTCCGTGTCCGCCGAAAGCTGTGACGGCCTCGCTCACGGGCCCCCTACTGTTGCTCCACGCCAGCCACGCACCAGCACCGCCCCTCGTCGGCCGGTGTCGGTGGACCGGCCGGTTCAGGATGCGGCGGATGCAACACGGACCACACCCAGCTGGGGGGCTGCCCGGCCGCCATTATGTCGTGTGGCAGCGGAGCCGAGCGTTGGGGTGAGGGTGAAGCGCGACGCGTGCAGGGCAGATCGTGGGGGGTCACGTACGCGGTGCGCGCCGCATGTGAGCACGCTCTCCATGACTCCATCCATCATCAATTCATCATCGCGGTCGCAGCTTGCATGGGCGTACTACGGTACCCTACGTGTGCGCGCTGTGTGAGAGTGTGACGGCGACGCCAGGTCATCTCGACTGGCTGGCTGCACCTGCATGCATTGCATGCATACGCCGGGCTGCCCCCCGGCGGCTCCATCCGCGTACGCCTTGGCGTGCAGGCGAATAGGCGATGGCGAGATGTCAACCGACCGGCCGCTGGTGCCCGCCTGGCTGCCTGGGTACATAAATACTGTACGCAGTTCTCCAGATTGCACGAAGACGTACTCCTACTACACTCTACTGCAGCGTCCTTGTGTTTTTTTTTCTTTCTGCTGAGCCCGCCGAGCTAGTGATACACACAGCCAAGAATCTAAGAGATGGGCGGGCACATCACAAGATCATCTCTAGCCTAAAAATGATGTTTATTAATTGGCGATCTCTGATACGATTTACCTTTTTTACCGGGAAATTAAACCGTAAAGGAAAGCTGGAGCAGTTAACCCTTAGCTGCGGTTCCACCACTTCCATCTCGTGATCGCGTCTGATGCATGTGATGTCGTCGTCCCCAGCGGCTCTGGCTACTAGCAGACAGCAGACGACAATGGAGCACGTGACGGCATCATCATATCATATGTTGTTTGGATATTATTATTGTTCGCTACCCAGTTAACTAGCTAGTGCCGGAATATAATTCTCAAAACCTTCTCGTCGCGCCGCCGTGAACGACGACCGTGGTCGTCGGCGAGGCAGCCGGCATGCGTGGCGCGGCGATATGAATGAATATATACGATCACGATGATGGACTGATCTGACGCCGACGTCACGCCGGCGGCTGCGCCACCGCGCGTGCAGGAACGGGCTCCAGCAGCGGCGCAACTCGTTCGAGGACGGCGTGGCCGGGACGACGTGCCCGATCCCGCCGGGCGCCAACTTCACCTACATCCTGCAGGCCAAGGACCAGATCGGCACCTACTACTACTTCCCCTCGCTCGCCTTCCACAAGGCCGCCGGCGGCTTCGGCGGCATCCGCGTGCTCAGCCGCCCCCAGATCCCCGTCCCGTTCCCGCCGCCCGCCGCCGACTACACCGTCCTCATCGGAGACTGGTACAAGACCAACCACACCGTACGTGTGTCCTGCTGAGATTCCTGACTGATGAACTTGCACAATATATACTACTGTACTATTATTATTACTGTTGGTTTGGTTAGACAAACGTGTCCTCAATTGGATCGATGACGTACAGGACTTGAGGTACATGCTTGACAGCGGCAAGGCGCTCGGATTCCCCGACGGGCTGCTCATCAACGGCCGGAGTTGGAATGGCTACACCTTCACCGTCCAGCCCGGTAAGCACGGTCGACCACCAGTAGTGACCTTTGCATCAGAACTACATTCAGGTCCTTTGCTTTTTGCTCATCAGTGGCCGGAGGAGTTGGAATGACGATCATGCACTGACGAATATATAGATGATGATCTCTGAATAATAAATAATCTTTCTTGGTGAATATAATATACAATTGCAGGCAAGACGTACCGTTTCCGGATCTCCAACGTGGGCCTGGCCACCTCCCTCAACATCCGGTTCCAGGGCCACGCCATGAAGCTGGTGGAGGTGGAGGGGTCGCACACCATGCAGACCACCTACGCGTCCCTGGACGTGCACCTCGGCCAGTCCTACTCCGTGCTGCTCACCGCCGACCAGCCCGCCTTCGACTACGCCGTCGTCGTCTCCACGCGCTTCACGTCCAGGATCATCTCCACCACCGCCGTCCTGCGCTACGCCAACTCCGCCGGCAAGGCGCCCGGCGCGCCGCCCGGGGGGCCCACCATCCAGATCGACTGGTCGCTCAACCAGGCCCGCTCCATCAGGTGGAACCTCACGGCCAGCGGGCCCAGGCCCAACCCGCAGGGCTCCTACCACTACGGCCTGGTGCCGGTGGCCCGGACCATCCGGCTCGCCAACTCCGCCGCCGCCATCAACGGCAAGCAGCGCTACGCCGTGAACAGCGTGTCGTACGTCAGCCCGGACACGCCGCTCAAGGTCGCCGACTACTACAAGATCGGGGGCGTCTTCTCCGTGGGCACCATCGCCGACAGCCCCACCTACGGCGCCGCCTACCTGCAGACCTCCGTCATGGGGGCCAGCTACAGGGACTACGTCGAGATCGTGTTCGAGAACGCCGAGGACGAGGTGCAGTCCTGGCACATTGACGGATACGCCTTCTGGGTCGTCGGGTATGTATGTAGCAGTAGTACTATGCATGCTTGGAATGCTTTTTTTTTTTCCTGCATGTCAGAGATTAATCTTGGTTAACGGACCCCTGACCGGGTGTGAAAATTTGTGTGTACTGTAGAATGGATGGAGGGAAATGGTCATCGGCAAGCAGGCAGGGCTACAACTTGAGGGACGCCGTTTCACGGTACACTGTTCAGGTAAGATGCAGAGCTATCTTCTGAATCTGAACTGCTACTACTGTAGTGCATACTGATACTGTATCTCACTATCTCAAGATAGGCAGCGCTAAGTATCTCAATTGGTTAGAATGATGGTGATACTTGGAGCAGACCACGACCACGATAGGTTTTTCTTAAGCGGCTTATGATTCAGTCAAGGGCTTTCCATTTACAATGCAGTGGCGCACTATAGGGACGCATTGCTTGGTTCACCGATAGCATGTCACACATCTCGTACATCCAGCATGCTCATTCAGCCGCCATGCTAGATCAGAGAAGATAAGATCCTTTGGGAACCATGTGGTGATCGATCTACATCAGGAAAGGCGTAGTGTCATGCTCGGAAGCGCTGTGGACTCTCTGCTTTCCCCTGCCTGCCTAGATAGAGCTTTGAAGTGGCTGTCACACCACACGCATAATGCGTTTCCCTGTCTTGGTGACTTTTTCACCATGGATTTCATTCGGTACTGTGTTGAACCACTAACCGCGTGGCTTTGTGTTTCCAAGTGCTTCGAAAAAGACACCTGGAACATGTAGATTCCGGAAAAAGTCCTCATCATCTCCCGTCTAAAAATGCTGTGCCATGGTTGTGTTTCCGTCAGGTTTACCCCAGGTCATGGACGGCCATCTACATGCCCCTGGACAACGTGGGCATGTGGAACGTCCGGTCGGAGAACTGGGCGAGGCAGTACCTGGGGCAGCAGTTCTACCTCCGCGTCTGGACGCCGTCGACGTCGTGGCGCGACGAGTACCCGATCCCCAAGAACGCGCTCCTCTGCGGCCGGGCGGCCGGTCGCCGGACCAGGCCGCTGTGACGACTCGCCGGCGGACCGGCCTGAGCTTGTCATGAGAGGATGACACGCATACCACACAAGAGTAGGCAACAGCAGAGATTTTAACCCTCGGGGTCGAGGCAGGCTCGAAGAAGAGTGTGACATGGAAAGTCTGAAAGCATATGAGATTTATACAGCACCACCTCAGATTATTAGACAGTGTGATATACTGCTGGTTGTAGCGTTTAGTTTGTGTCTGCATTTTGCTGTCTCGATTCCTTTGTGCAACGCAATTGTTGTCAGTGGGTAATGGGTATAAACAAATCGTGGAGCATGCTGCTGTATAATTCAGTTGTCAGTTTCTTAATAAAGTAGTATCATACGTCAATACCGGGATCAAGTCTGACTTCAGTGGCATGTGTGCTTACTAAAGTGCCTCGCAGGAAGAAATTTAAATCTCCAAATTCTTAGATGAATTTTTGAAAATTGCAAGCCAGATCTGGGTGCTTTCGAAATATATACCCACATCCGGCAGACAGGCACCGCACGGTCGTTTGTGGTGAAATCTTCCTGATTTTTGCTTAAAATTTAGTCGTTGGTTGAATCTGTCTAGCGCCTTAAGGTTGCGCCATTTTTGCCGTGCCTGTGCGTGAGAAAAAAAGTGCTGCAGACGATCAGCTGAGAAGAGGTCCCGGATCGGAGTCCTGGGGAGTGAAGAAAGCTTCTACGTGCTCACGTGGTTCCGTGACGCCAAAACGATGAAATTCGCAGGAGTGAAGAAATGTTCAAATGAGACATATCCTGATTGCACCGATGACCAAACGATGACGTGTCCGGTTGTTCGGACAGAGTAGTGTGTGCAGACCTGCTAGGGCGCATGCAAATCAACACCTTAATAAGCTTGCTTGTTCGTAGTGCTAGTAGTAAAAGTTATGCATATGACAAACACACGGGACAAGGCAGCTAGATGCTAATACGGCACACCAAAGCTATGTCATTTTCCCAAACAAACAGATTTAGCCAAGCTGGTGACGACAATTAGCATGTCCTTTTCATGCACCATTGTATATCCATTCGTTATTAAAGACAAACCATGAAACCATACCAACCCTTGTTTTTTCACAATGCTCTTTTTTTCTGAGAAAACGATGATCACAATGCTCCTTTGACGCCTTCACGCTCCAGGGGAGCTTCCCTAACGTAACGTCCAGACACATCGCCATCAACATCTGGTGACCCTTTCAAGTATTGCTACCTTGGAGGAAACTATCAACCCAAAACCCATCCCTATAAATACACCCAGCCTCACTCAAACCGAGATCAAGCAGCACAGGCACACAGCAAAGCAACACAGTGAAAAGAAAAGGAGAAAACAAATACAGTAGCAGCTAAAAAAACAAAAAAGCATCCATGCCCACGATGCCACCGCCCCATCACGGCCCAGCCACGACGGGATCGGACGGCCCCCTGAATTTCGCCCAGAAATCCCACCCCGGCCGCTACCAAATCCCGTTTTTTAAAATCAAAATCCAAGGCTCCCTTCCCCATGCTTCTTCGGCTCCCCCCTGCGCTGCCCCGGGCCGCTGCCAGGTAGGCCCCGCCATGCAGCAGCCGCCTCCACCGGCGCCCGCCGCCGCGTCCTCCTCCTCGGCGCCGCAGTCGCTGGTGTCCCGCGCGCGCACCGCGATCCACTCCGCCGCCGCGCGCGTGCTCACCGACATCAAGGCCGACCTCCGAGGTACGTGTGCGCGCTGTGCCGCCGCCGCGGTCCTCCTTTCCCTCTCTCTCTGTCGCTGCTCGCTTCCGCGGTCCGAATCTGATGAGCTCCGGGCTGGGGGGATCGGTTGTGGTGGGGCGCAGATGCCGACGGATCCGGCGGCCGCAGCAGGGCGCCGTCCCCGAGGGCGTCCCTGGATCGGGAGGCCGACGCGGGTGCCGCGGCGCGGGAGCCGGACGTGAAGCCGCCGTCGCCGCGTGACGAGGTACGGCCTCCTGCCCTTCTACTCGTCGTCCAATTGGCCGCCGCTGCTTTCGGTCCGGTGCGCGCAGCGCGCTGCGATGGTGAAATTGGTGGTACGTGGTGACCGGCGAGGTGGTGAATCGGTCCACTTGTGGTGGTGTAAGCGTTGCTGTTCCAGGCAAGCAATCAGACGGTTATTAGCTTGCTGTGTTCTGGACTTCTGGTGAGCAGCAGAGTTGTGAAGTTCTGAATTCTGAATTGGGCCACCCTGGGCGGCTAGAAAAATTCAGACCTTTCGGTCAGCAGCGCAGTCCAACGGAGCATTCGGTTCTGGTGAATTTGACTGGATATTGAGTTTGTGGGAGCAGTCAGGGATGAATACTGCATGGTTCTATAGTTAATGCTGAAATCCTGAACCCTTTTTTAGGTCCACAAAAGATTTTCCATTGAATGCTTAAATTTTTTCTACTTTATGCCATTTCTTGACATAAATGCAAATTTTGGATAGTTGCATATTCATGTACGCTACTAATATCTCCATGCTACCAGGTCCTAGAGATAAGCTCCTCGAGGTCAGGGAATGAGGATTGCTCAACCAGACCAACTGAGTCAACTTGTTCAACAAAGCTGACGTTTCCACCAGCTTCAGCGGTTAAACAACTGGCGGCTGCCATCGAGTATGTTCATGTTCCTTAGCCACCATTGCTATTTGCCCCATCCATAAAAGAATATTTAAAATTCGAAAGAGATGGAACTCTTCTGAAACAAGTTTCATTTCCATTATTAGAATAGCATTTGTCCATTCATTTCTACAGTGTATTCAGTGCTGCGAGCAGCAGTGCATCATTTTACGTTTTGCACGTCTGACCTTCCGAATGGATTCATTAGTTATTGGAATATTGTGTATGGGAATGTATAAACCATGCTGTACTGTTGCAGAAATGGGAGAAATTTCATGTCAATGAATGATATGAGGTCTACGGGAGACCAGTTGCTGAAAGAGAAGGGAGGCTTGAGCTTATCTGTTGTTAAATCACTTGTTCGACGTGACAAGGAAGAAAGATCAAGTTCGGAATTTTTCGGTGATGAAGAAACTCAGTCTTTGATGTACTCCTTGTTCAAATTAGGTATGCTTTACTTGATGTGCTTAGGAATTGCATTGCCACTTTAGATTATGATGCATGATTATCTTTTCAGAGGAACAATTCCCACTCGACGGGAGTCAATGTAACACTGAATTGCTTCATTCAAGATCTCTGTCCAAGGATCTACATGGCGCACCACCTGGAAGTTTTGTTCATCATTTAGCCATGGTTGTTGGCAGCATTAGTTCTGTGCACAAGGTGGCATTTTTTTGGCAATCAGTTGTTCTTGAGGTGAGTACTTGTAAACAGTGTATCTTGGCAGTACCGTTCAGAACTCCCAAGAGAATAAGATGAGCAATGTACTGATATATGGAGCATTAGACAAGAATAATCAATTAAATGCAAGCATAATTGGTGTTTGTTCTACATGCAGTTGAGGAAATTATGGTCTGATTGGCAACCTGTGCCTCGAATGCCACTGGATGCTGCTCCAGACTTGAATTATTGTTTACTACATCAGGAGATACAAGTTGTAAATTGCTGCATTGCCAGGAAAAGGCGAAGAAAAGCAGCTAAAGAATCGCTGGATTTCTTGCTAAAGGAAGCAAGTATTGATAACTTGAAACCCAGGATTTCAAACGGGGACGTTCCTGACAGCAAGATGTATGCAAGAGATGGTACTGGTGGTTATGTTCTTCGTCTTGGTGCTGATCGGTCATCTGAGAACTTAACATTGCTGGAGACTGGTGAGCCTATCTATTCCCCAACACTGCAGGTAAGATACTCTTTTGCTTTTCCAGACTTGAAGTTCATATTTTATGATGCTTCCTTTCATTATTTCTGAACTTGTCATAATCTCTCTTCAGGAAGGCCCCATTATGACAGCAGAGCTTATAAAAGAAACAGAGGAGCTTGTACTGCGGACAGGAAGGTATGTCAAGCATTCTTATGTAAATCTAAGACAATAGTTCAATAATGATCCACATAATTAATTTCAGTTTTCATTGTGTGCTATTAGTAACTGCTTCCTTTTGCAAACCATACCTAGTGCAATGCCGTTCTTTGTCTTCATTTCTGTCAATCGCTCAATCATAATATTATTACTTGATAAGTAATAAAACAGTGTTTGTGATGCTTTTTTTACTGTTCCTCAGTCTTGGTGCTGGATGTTCTCAACTTCTATCAGACATGCAGGCTTTCAAGGCAAGTTTAAAGATGTTCTGTTTAGAGATACATGGCTGTTAAACTAGACATCATAAATAAGCTTTTCTTTTTTTCATAACAGGCAGCAAATCCTGGCTGTGTCCTGGAAGATTTTGTTAGATGGCACTCTCCACCTGATTGGTCTGAAGACTGTGCTACAAACAGTACCACAGTAGGGGAAGGCTCATCTAGACGTGGGCGTTTAAGTGACAGAATGCAAACAAAAGGTAGCAAGTGTAGCTATCTCTGCCTGTCTCTTCTGCATGTGCACTTAGTAAGCCCATGCATCATAAGTATTTTCATCTGATGTGCCGTGGTTACCTAGAAGGGAACTTGTGGAAGGAATTGTGGGAGGCTTCAAAACCTATACCTGCCTGTTGAACAGACTCCTATATATGATGAAGATTTAGCTGTGTGAGTAGAAAATATATTGACGGTTTATTGTCTTGAATCTTGGCATCACTCATAAATTACAATAGAACGATGTAACCTGCAGTGAGAGCATCTTTGATGCGTTGGAAGTTATTGAGCCATCAAAACTGTTTGAGCAGCTGCTTGCCGTCATTGTAAGTACAATGTCTGTCACCATTTTTTAAGTCTGTCTAATTATCTAGCTTTTGAGTTCTGAGTTCTGATCTTATGTATCTTACGACACATGCTAATGCCTTGCTGATTTCTATTTGTGAATACCAGCTTTCTGTATCCTTTGTGGCATCAGAATCGATTCTAGCAGCTGATAGCAACCTGTCAAAATTATTCCATGATTGTAAGGACTACATAATTGGCATTTACCAAGATGACATGTCAAAAGATAAGCTAGACGAAATATGCAAGGTATTCTGCCTTTAATTATCTATGCAGAAATTGTGATACTGGAGTTGTAGTATGAACACAATAATGACATGCCAGGTGTACTGAGACGATGGAAGCCATAGTAACCCACCCTGAAGAAGCTCTCCAGATCATGGAGCAACCTGATGAAAAGTCTGTTGACAATAAAAACCGCTTCAAGCTGAAGCTTAACTTTATGGTGAAAGATCGCCCACCACTCTGGAAGCGAACACCAAAGGATGAGAAGAAGATGTCTCCAAAGGATGACAAGAATATATCGGAGGAAAAGAACTCGAAGATATTCTCGAACCTTTTTGACAAGAAGGTCAACATATTTTCGAAGAAGAATGTGAAATCATCAGAGGTGCCACCGGCACCCCCTTCATCTTCGCCAGGGCCATTTGACGAGAGTGAGTGGACAATTTTGTAGCTGAAATTTCTGTATTGTTCTATTGTACAACATGTAGAGAGAGAGGTGTCCGAAGATAACGAGAATAATCTTAAGATGTAAATACTCACCCGATTCATTGAATATTTTGAAATAAACTGAAAAGATGAAGTTTCGATGTGATATAAAGGATCTGGATTCCTCGTTCGGCTAGGTCCTTGTAGTTTTGAAGTATTAACATGTAACAAAGACACTACATTTTGGTGTAAAGGTTAGATAAACAGAAGTTGGGTTGTGCTTATGCCTTCTGTTTAAACCACTCAAATACCTACGCCGGGTGGCAACTACTCATGACAATTACAGAATTACGTGACAAGGTATGGAAATTCTTCAAATGGTCTGCTCTTCAAATTCCTTTTTGGCATACATGTACAGTGGAATTTCGTTTGGAAGGTTAAGCCTGCACGCTTTGCTCAGTAGTCAGGTTATTGATACAGCGTCCACGTACAATGAATTTAGGGAGCATTTGGCGGCACATGGAGAGTTTGGCAACCATTTCACTCAGGGAGCAAACTGAAATTTTGTATAATGAATAATCAAATGAGCACGTAGTAAAGGTATCTCAACTCAGAGCAGCTGCCAGTTAACCGGCAGCCCGATATTATACAGATCAAACCAACACAATGGCAAGCAAGCTGCCAAACTTATGGGACGCTCTCACAAAACACACACGGAACTGAAGCGCTGATATACCGTGCATGTGTACATGACAGTGTAATTAATTAACTGGAAAACAAGGGCGTGACTCGATGACAAACCAAACCAATAGGGACAGAAACAAACCGTATTTGGCGCTGATATCATCAGCATCATCAAGTCTCTTGATCGATACATCAAGGACCCCTGATGATTGGCACACCAAGGCCATTTACCGCCGCATGTTGTACCTCACCCTGGTTCCAAACTGCGCCGTCGACGACGGGCTTGCCGTTGCCAGCGCAGGCCAGATTCCCGCCGCCGTTTAAAAGGCCCTTCTCATCCTGCTCTCCTCCGAGGCCTCCCTTTGGACGACACGGCAGCTGACCAGCGTCGGCCTCGGCCAGCAGCGCCCTGCCAGCAGCCGCCGTGGGTGGCACGACGGAGCACATCTGCACGACGATGCCCACCAGAACAAGGAGCAGCACAGTGTTCCTGGCCATGGCTGCCATTGCAAACAAGGCAAGCAAGGTAGCCCGATCACTTCGCTTACCTGCTGCCTAGCTGCTAAATGTAGTGCAGAGCTATGCTGCTCTCGATGTATGTGGCGAGTGGCGACGATGGTGTCGATGGCAGCTATATATAAAAGGCCCCAAGTGAGTTAACAGTAGGGGTTTACACTGTACTAGTAATGTTAAATAAGGATCACACGAATCTCATGGATGCATTGTTAAATTAAATTGTATAGAATGTCTTCGCCTCATTGGATTAACTAATTGGCACCGGCCAGAAATATATGGTTCTTTGTTGTTTTCTGCCAACTATACAGGCTAACGGCACTTATTAGTGGCATGCACGTACGATTACAAATTTACAATGCAGCTATATGTATCCTTGAGTTCAGGAATGTGATTACAAGGATCTGCTTTGCTTGATTAGTGATGTGCATGATCCCTTACTCAGCCCGATATATAATGTTATCCTTTTTTATGGTTAACACCCTGAGCGTTGACTTGACACCGGCGCCACAACTTGACAAAATTCAGTGCGTTGCTGGGAGAAAGTTAGGGAATGGACGACGGTCACGTTATCACCATGGCATCATAGCCAGTATCTTAATCTTAATATTACAGATTGGAGGTTTTTTTTAGAATCTTCACTGTTAATTCTCATCAGACGTGCTAGAAAAAAATAAATTCTAAAAATTCTTACAAAAATCATAAACATCCATCCATCCATCGTGTAGTTTTAATAACAATAACGATTAGATCTATTATATTTTATAAAAAATTACCCACTATGCCATTATGAAAGATGTAACAAAATAACCCCCTAAATTTATATAAAAATTACCCACCATGACTTTACGAATACAAATTAAAATAGCCCCTTAAATTTGCATAAAAATTACCCATCACGCCTTTAAAATAGGAATTAAATAACCCCCTAAATTTGTAATAAATTACTCATTATGGCACTATAAAGATGAATTAAAATAAGCCCTAAATCTCTATATAAATTACACAATATGACATCGTCAAGATAAATTAAAATAATTCATAAACTTGTATATAAATTATCCACAATATCATTACAAAAGATGAATTAAAATAATCACATCTAATATTACTAAATGTTAAATCTATATCTCCTAATCCTGTACGAGAGCACGGGTTGATGGATTAGTATTGGAGAATGCCTAGCATCAAGACGAAGCTTTTACTTCGATGTACCAAAATCTTGAAGGCACTGATCCTTTTTTATGGAAGACACAAAAAATTGAAAGTATTACTCTGTGGAAAAATATATCTGGTACACAGTTTGGACAATAATGTCCAAGTCGCCGATAAATAAAGGAGCTAGCTGGTTCTAGGCAATCTCTTGGATAGGCTCTAGAGAGGGCTTCATCATGTCGGACGGAAAGAGAATTGAGATATGTGGATTAGCCCGAGTAGTAGGGTTTAAATTAAATGGGATAGCTTTCTAGTGTTTGAGTTGTTCAGGAGTCGTTATAATGTCAGATTTCCTCATTGTAACGCAGGTGTCTCCAGCTTTCCTTATTTCCTTTTTTCTTGTATGAACTTTGACTTTCTTATTAATAAAGCTCCAACCCATCCTATTTTCAACTTTTGTCTCACCCGTTATCATATTTAGAACAATAAATATGGAAGGATATGAAATAGGAGTTTGTATTTTTCCTTCCGTTTTTGTGAGGTCCCCGTGACCGGAACCGTCCGATTTAATCCTGGCCTAATCACACCTGCCACCTCTGCCTTGCAGTGTGATTAGACCAAACTAAACCCAGTCAGTCCATCGAGAGTCATTCGGCTCCCGATATTACCCTTTCCCAGAGGGAACCGACAGTCATATGCATCCAGCCCACGATGGAGCCACAACAGCTTACATCATCACATGCAGTTGAATATAGCATAACTAAACTTATTTTTTTTACAAACAAATTCGAAATAAAGATATAAGCTTCAATCTAATGCCATACGAAAGTCAAATTCGAATAAGATAGCGGAAGCGATTCAAAAAAAACATCTCGCAGCGGAAACGAAATACTTTAGTAGTCTTCGTGCAATGATGATCGAGACGAGCAGCACCGAGCCCACCGGTACTACCATTCTCCAAGCACTTGTCCAGATGTCATCGGTACCGGTACTCAGAAGGTGGGGGCAAACCCTGAGTACTAATTACTCAGTAGGATTTAATGGATTAGCTTACTGCTGACGCAAAACTTGCTTACTATCACGTGTATCCTTAGCCATAGATTTTAAACAGAGGCATAATATCATAAAGTAACGAGTCTCATCATTTGCATATAACTCCATAATAATAACTTGCAGAAATGTAAGCAATACAATACAAACATGTAGTATTTGAAAACATGAGTAACAGATATAATATATTCAAGTAGTTACTATGTTGTCCGTGTGCATTATCAGCATTCCCACACCTGGTGGGCATCAGCGATTCGAATCGATTTTAATTCCCGGGAATAACTATCATGACAGGGTATATGCTTACTAGCCATCGCATTCCCACATATAGTCCCCATCTCCACATGTCTTGTCCTAAGATTCAAAGCGCCCCCACCTAACCCCCGGGTTGTGTCCTCTCAGGAGCGTTACCACAGCGCACTGGGTCAGCCCTCCTTCGAGTACAAACGCCCCCGGGCCCATCGGCCTCCAGCAAGTGGATGGACGGCACCTCGAAAACTCCGGACAAACCCAGATAAGACTTCACCGGTCCCATTTCCCGGTTAAACACTCTAACAATGTTATGCTGAACAGCAGGCGAACAGCGGACGGGCCTTAATCGACTCGGGCGGAGCCAAATGATACAACAACGCACACCACCAAATAAAATTATTCTTCGCTCGGTCTCCATTTAAATCATGAGCATAATAATAACTTTCATAATAGTAAGATTTCTGAAATTTTTTGAAATCACCTACGTGAACGAAGTGACTCCTTTCACTCGTATCTACTCGCACCTAGCAATTCTAGTCAACTCGTCCTACGAACTCTAGATATAGGTGCTAGGGTCAGGGCGGCCAGGAGATCTAATGCAATTGTTTTCAATCAACTCCTAACATGTGGATGCGTAATCATCAACTAAGATAATATTAGCTGGGAATTTCATGGTCCTGCCTACCTTTGCTTAGGTCTCACCAAATCAACAAACTAAATTACGTTAGTTTGTCGGGTTGTGAAAGCCACAGGCAACCCCTTGATCACTTGGACAACTTCTCCTTCCAAACACGACTGATGGGCCCTCCAGGTCGTGCTTGGGTCTTAGTTGGTCTTTTAGACCACCGTTGGTTGAAGTAGCTCCATCCACTTGCTTTTTGATCACGTACCTGCAACGAGCGTCACTATATGAATGATATGCAAGGTGCAGTGAATGAGATGCACAGGTACTAAGCACACACATGAACAACCATTTCTTGGATGGACAGAAAGGCGATCGAAAAACTACGTAATATGGAGTACTCATATGAGCAGGGAGCAAACACACAACCATGAAATCACCCATGTACAAGCTATCGATCATATTGACAACATATTAACGATGTGAGACGATGAACAAGTCATAGCTATCCAGTCACTTGGATTACTAACATAGACATGACGATTCAGTAACATGTTGAAATCATACACCTCATGCATTCATAGAAAACATTCATTGGGTATACAACGAAATAACATATTCAATGAATTAAAACCCTATTTGCCTTCGTGTGGTTAGACAGTGCCAGAGTAGTGCAAGGAATGCATGCAATGGTTAAGTTGATTGAAAATGTCATGCTTAAGCCAGGGGATGATATTAAGTACAGGAAAATACATAATATGTGAAGAATATACAATGGTGATGCAACCAAGGAAACAATATAATTTGTTTATTTTGAATCGGTGGTTTAATATTAAAATGACCACTTCATCGCTGGCAGATACACAAACTCAAATGACCTCAAACTTCTCAGACACGAAGTTCTACATTACACTAGACTACCAGTAAAGTTTCACCCCATAATAAACTACCCATTAATTATTAGAATTCCCAGCAAGTTTATTAATATTAAAATCCCTAGAATTATCAAAATTCACAGGAATGGTTTCTGGGTATGAAGCTTTCTGAACAAGCATAACATGGCATGAGTATCAAATATAAAATCCAGTAAGTAAAATAACCATGGGTTGATGGGGCATCTATTTTCCATACATTTAATTTAACCCATTTCATATGCATTTTAGAACAGTGGAAATAAAATACACAAAAATCCTTTCTAGAACCTAAACATGACTAATACACACCATGATTTTTCTTAGAATTTATTAAATAAGCTAGGACCACTTTTTCCTATTATTTAGTTAAACATGCATTACATTGTCATTTTCAAATCACCGTCAAAACTTGACATGCACAACTTCAAATTTCATCAGGGAGCTACATACATTACAGAGAACAAGTACTAAAATCTAGAAAGTTATTTAGCGCAAACTCTATATAGCAATCATTTTCCATGCTAATAAAAGGCCTAAAATACATGCACAAGGGTAAATCAGTAATCATACGATCAATTCTAGGGCTACCAAAAATCACATATGGTATAGATACTCTAGTATAGCTTCTGTCCAAATTTCATAGCATTTGGAGCTCATCTAGACCACTTTTACCATTTAAGTTGATTTAGCATGCATGCAACAAACTGAGGGTAAAACAGTCTTTTCACACAACCACATCTTATCCATCCTGTAGATCTATTCACAAGGATTACAATGCAACTGAGTTTGTCATTTTTATATTTTTATTTAATTTCCTACGAATTTTCAAAGTTCACTGTCGAAATATTAAAAATAAAACGAAAATCACTGGACCCAGGGACCTATGCGCAATTAACCATAGACTCCAGGGGCTAGCTTATAAGATCTGAGAGACTCATTGCGCAGTACATCGGATCTAAACTGAAAATTTACCGGACTCCAAGAGCTAGATCACAAAATAGACGTCTTCCTCCCTGGGCTCCTTCAACCTCGCGCCAGGGAAGGGGACAGGCGGCTTGCGCCTGGCTCGTGCGGGCGCGCACTTGGGGCCGAGCGGGTCCGGGACGGTGTCCCCGGCCGCGGGCTTCCATTTCCCCATGATCTCATCAGTGCGGGGTAGGTCGGGATCGACGGGGAACGCGCGTGAACCGGCGGTGAACTGGAATGTCGCGTGCTTCGGAACGGCGACAGTGGCACACGTGTTGGGTGAGGGAGCTTGCTGCGAGGCCGGCGGTGGCAGTTTCGGGCGTGGGGAGGCAGTGGAGTGGCGGCGCAAGCTCGAGCTCCGAGCTCGCCGGCAATGGCGGGCGTGAGCTGTGGAGGCGCATGGAGTGGCCGAAACGGAGGGAGGAGAAAGGGAACTGAGGGAGGGAGGCGTCCTCCACTTATTGCCGTGCTCGGGGCATTGATCCATGGCCGAAGGGCATTGCCCGTACGTCGGCGGCCACCAGCTCGCCATGGGCGCGGCGCTGACGACCAGGCCCCACCTGTCAGTGGCACAGGAAAAGCACAAAAGGATATGTGTTTTCTCCCTCAATGTAATTCACACTTTTGACCTACTTAAAAGCCGAATTTGGAAAAGTACCTATTGAATGAAATGTTCAACTATTCGAGCCCTACAACTTTGTCAAAATGTCCATTACCAAAATCTGATTGTACATATGATTTAAATTTGAATTTACCTAGCAGCCCTAAGTTTGGACAGAGAACTGTTTTTCTTAGAAAATTCAAAAGTCCTATTTCTAGCCATTTTCACCCAAGATACTTCTTGACAATGTTGTTTAGGAATTTCAAGACCTACTAACTTTCTCAATTAGAGATTTGCATGAAAATGACTGTAGGTTAGAGAAAAAGAAAGATTTCTAAACAGTTCAGGTTTTGGTTGTGTTTCCTGTCTGACAGTAAAAGACCATTTACTCTATTGCTAAGTCCATTTTCTATCCAAGATCCAATTAACAAAGTTGTTCATCACATCATATCCTACAGGTTTGGTATAAAAAGTTTTGGCTATATCATGCTATATTTTAAAATACAAGTCACATTTGTATTCAAAAGTTCAGTAAAACTGCAGTTTCAAATCATGCGGAGTATTTCTTGTTTTCAACTTTTGAACCTCCAAATGAAGTCCAATTGATTCAAGGCCAGATGCATTTGAAAGGTAGTAAGTTAATTTCATTTCATACAAAGGAAGATTTTGAAGTTGTATGGTCAAATCGAAAGTAACTTCGGAATGAAATTTGGGAAAGAGTGTCAATCCTAGACTTAGCAAAAATTTCATGTGTAGGCTATCTGGGTTTGGTTGAACTTTTGGGCCCCTTGATACCTGATTTTGGAAATGGTCAAAATAGCATATTTGAAGGTAACATCTTGAACTAAAACTTTTGTATTTGATGTCTAGCATGAAAATGTATGAATGTCTAACTACTCAACCAAGCAACGGAGAGTTTTGCATATCCCACTTGAAAATTTTTGTCTTAGTGATTTTCTGGCCTAGTTATTGTTATCCTCTAAGCATGATTAAGTCCAAATCCTTAATTAACATTAATGTAATTGCGTGTCAAGGGCTTTTGAGATGCCGGGGGCATCACAACCCACCCCCCTTAAAGAAATCACATCCTGAGATTTGGATGAGGTACGGCGGTATAACCTAGCGTGTATTACAAAGGGTATGGGCATTGTGGATTCATATCTTTTCGAATTCACATGGCAACATCCAAATCTTCACCTGTTAGCTTTGTCAACTAGCTTGTGAATGGTTAGTACCTCTTTAACACAAGTAGTCACAAAGCGCCATCTAATAAGGATCGGACGGTCTCCCTAAGGTACTCGACAAGTCGTGCCATATATGAGAGCGAATGAACAAACTATGAAGAGAATGTGGTCAGTGAGCCAGTGACAATGGTAGACGCAAATGAGAGGAGTTACTTCCTGACTTCGATACCAACATTTGAAACATAGTAAGTACTTGATTTAACCAAACAATGAAAGCAAAGTGTATACAGTCAGAAATTGAACAAAGCAGAATCTTGTGATTCAAAGGAATGTCATTGGATGTGTTTTTGAGAGACGCATTCATTCAGTTTGATAGGGATTGTGTCCACATATAAAATACCAAGTCAACATGTTTTCAAAGAGTAAGATGTGGTGAAACATAGCACATCCTGCTCATCGTGACGAGAAAGGCACAAGAGGGAGAAGATAAGCCATATTCGCCTAGACAAGGTGATGGTTTATACGATTTCTTACCGTTGGTCAGGACTGACTTAGAAAATGGAAATAGCTGATGTGTTCTTACTAGCGAAACAAAACGTTAGTAAGCTCCCTTCTAAGAGGAAGAAAACCACTCATAGGAAAATGACGATATGGCAAGAGCACTAGCCGAGGACAAAAAGTTAGTGTGGAGGATGTTCGTAAGGTACACCCTTGGGGAATAAAGTTCAACAATATGGATAGAAAATATCGACGGAGACAGTGAGAACGAAGTTGACTGTTCCCACCAATCTTCAGAGGCAAGGTCAAACATGGATATGAATTTAATATGAACAAGTCGTGGGGTTGAGGCGGATCATCCCCACCGGTCAAGGAAGCAAGGTGAAACAAGGCAATGGAAAGATGTCATGAGATGGTGGAAATGAGACTGATCACTTCCACAGAAGCAATGAAAAGGTGTGGATAAGCAGTGGGTGGAGGTTGGCTACTCCCACATCTCAGGAAAAGCAGGGTGAAACAAGGCAACGAAATGATATACAGGATAGTGGAAATGAAATCGATCATCCCCACGAATCAAGAGTAGCGAGATCAATTAAAGGATAAAAACCGATTATGAATGTTCCACGATTGAAACGATGTCATACTTTCGCATGCCCTAATATCAGCGCAAACCTAGTAGCACAACCATGTGACGGCCGTACACATAGGACTCTAGGTCCCGTCGAGGCATCCAAGACTGCCTAAGGAGACACCACAATAAGAGTGGCTCAATCATTCCACTTACAGAGTCATAATCAATACAAGGTTATGGTAAATGAAGAGGAAGTCCGATGTGATATAAGAGCTTAGGGCACTTTAATCCCAATGTAAACGAGGTTCCTTGATTTGCAAAGTTTTGGAGCAAGTAAATAACGAATAGTGGAATACAGTGCAAATAGACTAGGATTTCTCCGATCACAAGAGTTCGAAGTGCATGAACGACAAGGGTTTTAAACATGAAGTTACCAAAGCTCAATGTGCTATCACAATAAGTCTAGGAGTACATTTAACCATAGGAACGAGATATAAGTTGACTCTAGAGAGCCAGACACCCAAGGTCTTCCTAATCCATGAAAGTTAGAACCTTTTATTACAAAAGTTTGTTCCAAACTTTATCATACTAATTGGTACTCAGCTAGTACTGCCTAGACGTGAGATTGATGCATCCTGGACGAAGACCAGTTTTGTGATGCCCCCGGCATCTCGAAAGTCTTAACACGCGATTAGATTAGCGGTAGTCATGGATTTGGCTTAATGATGTTTAGAGAAGAGCAACAACTAGGCTAGTAAATCACGAAGTCAAAATTTTCTAATGAAATATGCAAAACCCCTGAGTTTACTTGTGACTATAGTTCAAAATATAATGTGTTTTGGGACCAAACTCTCTATAACAAACTTGTAGACAATTTTATGTAGATCAACTTTGTTATTGAGTGTGGTAACATGCACAAAGGTTTAGGTGGAGTTTTGAGTCGATTAATGAAAAAGCAGAAATCTGCCTAAACTTGATCGGTAAGGAAAATTCAAATTTCAAAGGAACAAAAGTCCTTATCATGCAAGACATCATAAAAGAAAGTAGTAGATAATTAAAAACCACACAACATTGGTATAATACTTTTTCTCTGAAAATGAGCATAAAATAGACTTTAAGAATTTCTAAGTTTGCATTAAACCTTGGTCAAACTGGGGTCAGCAGGTTAAATTCAAATTTAATCATATTTAAACTTGGAATATGATGTTACTCATTTTGACAAAGTTGTAGATCCTAAAAGATACAACATTTCATTCAATTGGGTCCTTTTCAAATTCGGACTCTAGAATACCCAAAAACTCAAGTTTCAAACAGGTCTTCCTGCAGTCAACAGGGGTTTTCCTTTTTTTCGAATTTTATTTTCTCCGTGAGTCGCTGACGAGTGGGTCCCACTTGTAAGGTCATCGGTTTCCTGCTCACACGGTTGGGACACGTCGCACCAGTGGGCCCCACCATCCCACGCCTCCGCAGACTCGGTCCAATGCACCGTAAGTTTTTTTTCCCCATCCGGTCCCACCTGCCAGTGACCTCCGGTTCATAGACCCGGTCCACCCACGCCCTCTCTCTTCCTCCTCTCCTCCCGCTCGCCCACGCGGCCATGGCCGGCCGCCACGCCATGGCCACGCGCCGCCTGCCCGTGCCCGGCCTGCGCTCTCCCCTGCCGCGTGCCCCGCGCCCCCGCCAGGCTCCTTCGGGCCGAAGGAAGCAGAGAAGCGCTCCCCTCACCTCACTCGCTCCCTCCCTGTCTCTCTCCCTCTCGCGAGCGCGGCAGAGCACATCCGCCATGGGAGCTCCGGCGGCGAGCTCACGGAACTGCCGCCCCGAGCCTTCCCCGGTCGCGATAGCTCGAGCACCCGCCGCGCTGCTCCCTTCCCTTTAGTTTCCCCAAGGGGCCAAGACCCGTAGCCGCTCTGAGCGCCACCCCACACGCAGCGCTGCTCGCCACCCCCATGGCTGCCGACGGCCACCGCGGAGAACTCCCTCCGGGCCATCCCCTTACCCCCATGGCTCCACCATCAGAACCGCCACCACCCCGCGCAGCTCAGGCGCTCTTCACTTCCTCGAATCCGCCTCCCCTCCGGCCGGAATCGCCCCGCGCCGCCCCGAGCGCCGTGCGCCACCGCCGTCCAGTTCACCGGCGTTCCTCGGCCACCGTCGCGACCTCGCGCGACACCGTCTTGGGGGAAAGAAGCCCCGTCGCCAGGAACACCTTCCCGGACCAGCTCGGCTCCAAGTCGGTGCCCCCACGCGACGCGCCGCGCGCGAGAACCTCGGCGGCCACGAACGCCCCTGCCCCTGTCGAGAGGTTGAAGAAAGAGGCAGTTTTTGCTATTTAGCCCCTGAGATTTCGCCATTTTATGCTTCCGTTAAGCGCGCTATTCACTGAGTCTCGGTTTTCTTCCCTGCAGGCCCCTGAAATCTAGATTTAATCGCATTTGAGTCCCTGGAACTAAAGGATTTTCATTTAAGTGCATTTTTATGAGCTGTGAACTTCAAAAAATCATAACAAATCAAATAAAAATCCTAAAAATGTAAACTCAGTTGCATTTGCCTTTTATTGAGTAGATCTACAGAATGGATATGATGGTTGAGTAGGAAAAGACATTTTTGCCCCTGATTTTGTATATGCATATTAAACCAATATAAACGGAAAATATGGGTAAAGAGAGCTTCAAAAATTATGAAATTTGGGCAGAGGCCTTATGAACATGTGTAAGCTCTGTATAAATTTTGGTAGCCCTAGCATTGACTATTTAATTACTATTTTGCTCTTGTCTTATATTTAAGCATATATTTAATTTAAGAAAAGTTTGCTATGGTGGAAAAATGCTCCAAGTGACTTTAAGGGCTTGATATGAGCTCTAGGTTATGACCATAACTCATTGCTAGAGTAGGAGGTGGTGCATGTAAGGCTTTGGCTCTGATTTGAAAATGGTAGAAGTTTCTGGAATGCAATATAGGTCTTCACTACTGTTGAGATATGCACGCTAGGAATTCTAAGTTAGCTATGTGAAATATGGTTACTCATACGGATGCTTGACATTCAGGCATCTCATTTGCTGCATCATGCATATCATTCATATAGTGACGCTCACTGCAGATACGTGATCGAGAAGCAAGTGCGAGGAGGTACTTCGAGCAACGGTGTCCAGAAGACCAACTAAGACCCAAATACCACCTGGAGGCCCCTGAAGTGGTATTTGGAAGGAGGAGCTGTCCAAGTGATCAAGGGGTTGCCTGGGGCAGAGCCTCACAACCCGGCAAACTAACTCTAGTTTAGTTTGTTCAAGTTATCAACAACAAAGGTAGGCCCCTTAGGCATATACACCTACCTAGGGAATCTCACCACCCTTTATTTGATTGTGCATTTACGTTCAGGAGTTGTTTGAAACCCCACCTGCATAAATACCTGATATCCTAATTAGAATGGATAGGCCGAAGTCTATGCTTAGCCATGCTTAGACGGTAGAAGTCGAGTGAAGATATTCACTCGCGAGATGATAGGACTCAAAATGTTTGACAAAAAGTGAATACGAGAGAAATATGATATGATATGATGTGATGAAAAGATGAGACCGGGCGGAGATATGGGCATATTACGATGAAAAATGATGAGAATGGTTTGGTGGACTCCGCCCGAGTCGTTTAAGGCCCGATTCGCTGTTCGCCTGCTGATCGGCATAATATTGCTAGAGTGCTTAACCGGGATAATGGACCGGTGAAAGTCTTACTCGTGCCATCCGAAGAACAGAGACAGGTTCCTACCATTCTTGTTGGAGGGAGTTAGGCCTGGGGGAGCTTGTACTCGAGGGAGGGCTGACCCGGAGCGGCCGTGGTATCGCTCCTAAGGGAGGGCTGACCCGGTGCGGCCGTGGTATCGCTCCTGAGAGGGCAAAACCCAGGGGAATGGCGGGATTGAATCGAACTTGGGATGGGACGAGTGGAGATGGGGGCTATATGTGGGAACGCGATGGCTAGTAAGCATATACCCCTGGCATGATAGTTATTCCCGGGAATTAAAAATCGATTCGAATCGTTGATGCTCACCAGGTGTGAGAATGCCAGTATCGCACACGGGCAACGTAGTAATAACTTTAATATCTTGTTCATTTAATCATGCTTTTTATATTACATGTTTGTACTTGTATGTTACGTTTCCGCAAGCTCCTTTATGATGACATATGTGTTGGGATGATGATATATATGAGCTATGGATGATGATAATAACTATAATGAATCAAATGAGGCTTATACTTTAGAAATAAATGATACTTGTAAGTAAGGACTCACTTCTAGTAAGCTTGCGCGGGTTAGAGTCCAGTCCACAAAAAGCCTTGCATACTCTCAAATGTGTCGGGTTGAAACCGCCCACGGGTAAGTCCTACGAGTACCTCACGTACTCACCCCTACGTTGTTGATATTTTTATTTCAGGAACTTCATGAACGAGAATGACAATGGTGGGCTCAATGTCATGGCTCGATGTTTTATTTTTCCGCTGCAAGAGTATATCAGTATTACGTTACGGTTTCCGCTGCGAGGTTAATTTGGAATTCTATTTCAGTATGATTGTACCCCATTTTGAGTAAATATTCTTAAACAAATCAATCTATGTTTGTATGAAATGATGGGTTGTTGTAATTGTTGTGGCTCTTTCGAGGGCTTAACGTGTGTGATGTCGGTATCCCTGGGTGATGGTTGCATCGAGTGCCCTTTTGGGTAGCTCGACGGACGACCGGGTTTAGTTCGGCCTAACCACACTGCAAGCCAGAGGTGGCAGGTGTGCTTAGTTCGAATTAAATCGGCGGTTCCGCCACAGGTTTCTTCTCTCGGCCATGTCGGTGCAGTGTTAGGCTTCACATGGGAGATGCCATGGAACAGTAGTCTTGATCTTCCACCGAGTATAAGAACGTCGTCGGATTCGAGGTTGATCTTAGTCGCGCTATCCTTGTCTCGAGTATCGCCGAACAGGAATTCTACGGGGCGGTGGTGAGGTCTCGGTGTCCCGTACGGAGGCGAGGCGGGGGAGTGGAGGTCGGGGATGAGCAACGCGGTGACAGGGAGGCTCGGGGATGAATGGAGGTGGCGGACCGAGCTCCGCTCGAGCCTGGCAATGGCGGCCGGCTATGGAGAAGAGGAAAACGGGAGAGAGTGAGGCGTTCGGGTGGGAGGGAATGAGAGCCGACGGACAGAGCAGGAGTGGGCTCTCCGCTTTAAGGCCGAGGCGGCCCGTCGGGATAGCCGCCGCCCACCTCGCTCGTACACCGCCGGCTGCGTGGTGGCCATGGTTTGGGCGTTGAGCGTGTCCGGTCGGTGGGGCCCGCCTGTCAGCGAGACAAAAGGAAAAAGAAATTTGGAAATTGAAAATTGTTGTTTCACTGCTTAGACCCTTTGTTAGAATTTCGCTTATTTGAGCATTTAGTTGGCTGAATTAGCGTAAACTCAAAATACAAGAAATGTTGTAAACTTCGTGATCTACAACTTTGTTAAAAGTCACGGTTCCAGGTTGTATTCAAATTTTTTTTGAGTTTGAATGAATTCAAATCAGAAGCTCTAGTTTGACCAACAAATCCCTAGACATTTAAAATTCCGTTAAATCTATTTGGAGGCATTTCCATGAAAAGTGAACTATACCAATATTGTTTAGAATTTTATGAACTACAACTTTCATATATAAAGTTTTGTATGATAAGCACTTTTGGTTCACAGAAATTTGAATTTACTATTCGGCTCAAGTTTGGGCAGATTTCGCAATTTTACAGAAAATGATCCAAAACCATATTCAAACCTTTGTGCATGTCATGACACAAAATAACAAAATTGTTATTCATCAAATTGTCTACAGGTTTGGTATAAAAAATTTAGCTTAAATCACAATAGATTTTGAAATACAAACACAGATGTGTTCAGAGGTTTGGTCAAAATGCAGATTTACTCCATGTAGAGTATTTCTTGTTTATAACTTTTGAAGCATCAAATAAAGTCCAATCATTTTAAAGTCAGATGCATTTGAAAGGTGATAAGTTTAATTGCATTTCATAGAAAGGAAGATTTTGAAGTTGTATAGTGAAATTGAATGTAATTTCAGAATGAAATTTGAAAAAAGTGTCAACCCTAAACTCAGCAGAAATCGTAAGTGTAGGCTGACTTGGTTTGGTTTGAACTTTTGAACCTCTTAACATCGGATTTTGAAAATGGTCAAATTAGCATATTTGAAGGCGATTTCTTCAACTAAAACTTTTGTAGTTGATGTCTTGCTTGAAAATGTATAAATGTTTAACTATTTAACCAAGCAACGCAAAGTTTCGCATATTCAACTTGAAAATTTTTGACTTAGTGGTTTATTGGCCTAGTTGTTGTTCTTCTCAAAGCTTGATTAAGTCCAAATCCATGATTATCATCAACCTAATTATGTGTCAAGGTTTTTGATATGCCGAAAGCATTACAGTCCCATTCTAAGCTGAGATTGCCCATACTACTATCACATTTTGGTGTATTTAGGAGAAAGAAAAAGAACACAATTATACATATATAATAACTTAATTAATGAAGATAAGGGGAATTATGTCCCGTAATTTCAGTTGTCATATTTAGCAACCATTGTGCACTTAATATTATAATTAGTCCAATAAATCATAGTATTGAGTTGAGTATTTCACTACTTGAGATTTTACATCATATAATCCCGCTTAAGTTTCCGGCTCGCAATACGAATTTATCGAGGAGGGAAGGATAGCAAGAAATTGTTTAAACATGATAATGGGCCAATTTTGGGCTCACAGGGCCAAAAAATAATCGGCACAATGCAAGAAAAATTATACTGCAAGTCATCAAGGAGATGTGTGTTGACGGCACTTAAGCACGCCAAACCTTATACTGCAAGAGACAATATCGTGGTAGCTTTCTCCCAGGATGAGTATCATGGGTTTTGTCAATCCGTGAAAACAACTAATAGAGAATGAACTAACAAGAGCTTAAGGTAAATTAAGATGACTACGTGATATCTAATCTACTCATAATCTATGTCTAAACTACGTCAGAGTTAGAAGATAAACAATTAGAATATAATTAGAACACCGAGTACGAGGAACTAAACAGCGTCTAATTAGACCCTAATTGGATCCAAAACAAGTATAATATGGACACCACAAATAGATTAGAGCACTTCAAGATAACTAAACATTCAAGGCAAATATAAGTATGATCAAGCCTGCACTTCATAGCATGATTAAACCAAAGTCATTAACCTAACCCCCTCAATCAAGCTTAACCTTTCTCCAGCCCTACTGTCAGAACCAGTTAATCGACGAGAAGCTCTCATAAGGCATACACTTACGCATAGTCTAATAACATAATAAACATAACTAGACTTCTAATCACCATGATCACAAGAACTAGCTACGTAACCATATCACTAGTAAGCAAGATCAAAGACCAGGATCGCTAAAAGAATATAACCCTTAATAACATGATCAAATTAACATGCATCTAGACCTAAAGCTAATTAGAGCAAGAACATTCATAATTAGAGCAAGAACATGATAATTAGAGCAAGATCAATACTTCATTAGATATCATATCAAAGTTACAACCATGATCATACCTCCCACGATGATATGAAGAGCCTCTATGAACTAGATAATTAGAGAGCCATGCAAGGCCTCTAATTACCCATAGGAACTAGGAAGAACCTCTAATCCCTAGCCTAGAACTCGACCCTCAGCTCTCCTCTCGTTGATGTCCCTCTTCTCTACATCTTGTCGCCTTGATAATGAATTGGATACCCGACCTCGGGGCTAGACTAGCTTTATATAGTCCGGAGATGACGTGGGAAAAAGGAAACCTCGAACCGACCTCCAGAGTCCTTGGGTCGGCCAACTTGGAGGGGTCTGGTCGGCCGACCCGGACTTCTCCCTCGCCCAATTGTTTCCATCTTTTGCGGGGACGTTGCTTGGTGCTTAAGAAATATAATTGCGGAGGATCTCGGACTCTTGGGGTACTAGAATCTTCTATATTCTCCGAGATTTGTCGAATCCTTCTAGTTTTGGATAGATATGAAGTGTCTTGACACCTTCCATGTAGATTTCTTCTAGTAGCTTCCCTTCCCAGCGTAGCATATGATGTCTTCGAGAAGTTTCCGATTAGAAAGCCCTGATTAACTCAAAGGATGGGCATAAGTTAACCAAGCCTTCCTTGATCATCATCTTCGTAGAATGCCATCTCAGAGGCATTTTCTCACTCGAGGCAGATTGTGGTGAATTTCGCGAAAAATTGGTCAAAAACCTGCAAAAATGAAGTATAGCAAAATTCCAAGACAATGTTGCAAAATCCACAATAATCTGTGATAATTGATAGTAAAAGATATAGTTGACGCATAAAATCAGTGAAAAACCATATAAAATGATATAAAAGATTCGTTCAAATGTCGCGTCAACAATGTGTAGCAAGATGCTTTATTGACCGGGGAGTGGCTATTCAACATCCGGATGGTTTTGTAAATGGAATTCATTCATTTTTTGGGGAATAGGGACACACTCGGCACCCGCCCACCCCTCTGCGCTCTGCCACCCTCTTCCTCGATGCGCCGGCTAACCAAGCATGCGTCCAGCCACGGCCACCCATCCTCCGGCTCTCCTCCACGCCGCACCTCCACCACCACCTCCACACCCGATGGGGAGAGGTAGGGCCAACGCTCTAGGGGGAAGGGAGAGCGGTGCTCGCCAAAGTGGAAAGGGAGAGTGGCGCGGTGGCCAGGCGACTTGCGCTAGAGGGCGAGGGGAGAGCGGCTCGGCAGCTACGCGCTGGACGGGGAAGGGCGCGCCGGCCCGGGGGTGGAGGGCGCCGCCACCGCTGCTGGTAGGCCGAGGGGCCAGCGAGCGGAGGTCCCCCTCGCTTGAGATGACGCGGTCAAGGATTCGCCGAATGAAAAAGAAAAAGAAAAAAAAAGGAAAAAACTGAAGGAAGATGGGCTAAATAGAAAAACCCAATCACATGCACAAATCTCAAAACAATCACAGCCATACAAAAGTAAACGAAAAAACAATTAAAAATCATCCGTTGGATAAATAGAAATTCCGTTAGTCCAACAGATACATCCCCAGTTCTCCGCGCTTTCGGTGGCGCTGCATCGTTCTCATCCCCTCCGCTCGCTCGTCCATTAGGATGATCAGAAAAAGGGACACCGGCATGCGATACCCGCCAGCAAAAAACACAACCCGTACCTGTCACCTGTGCGTGGCTTCATGGGTCGTCCGCCTCCTGCTGCGTAGTTCATTGGTTATAGCTGTGACCAGTAAAATCTTTTCACTGGGTGGCGCGTTTGGAATCATAGTTTTCTAAAATCATAGTATTTGAATACCATGGTTTATATCTATCATGATAATACTATTGTTTTATTAAGCTGCACTTAAAACCATAGTATTTCTTATAGCTTGTTTGGACCACATACAAAACCATAGTATTTTAGTGGAAACAAAGCAATCTATGAAAACTTTAGGTTCAGAGGAGAGTTTCAAATACTCCATAAGATACCTTGAAAACCACAAAAATACAACGTTTCTAAACATGGCCTCAGTTTGAGTCTCGTAATAGGTCTCGTGTTCACTTTCCAGCCCATGTACATTCATTTATATCTAACCTAGTAAAAATGCGCGTGCGTCCTGCACGTAGCGCGCGGTGCATTTTTAAGAACCAGAGTTAGTTATTACATTTTTAAAATTTTAAATGTATTTTTCACATAGAAACCTTGTATAATAATATAATATACCAAGCACTTTGTATTCAGGGCTACACAACAAACTAATGTGGACTAACTTTAAAATAAATCAATGCTAAAATTTGACAAAACACCGGGATCTGAAAACCAATGCTTAAACTTGACATTTAGTCTTACAATTTAACAAACTTACATAACTTTTTCAATGATATGAGTAGAGAGTTGTCGAAAAAAGTCAACTGCATCATATATAAAAAAAATTACACTTAAAAATTCTCATAGAACTAAAGATAAAAATAAACTTAGTCTAAAAATAAATTTAAAATCACATCAAATTCATATGCAAATTTCTCCCACTCCATCCGCCGCTACCCCCTTTTCCTCGTCCTCCTCCCTCGCCCAAACCACCGCCGCCACACCCCCCCCCCCCCCCCCCCCATCCGCCCGCCCGGATCCGCAGCCAGTCGCGTTCGTCCCCCCACCCCAGCGCCGCCTCCCGGTCCGCGGCGGTCGGGTTGCCTCCTCACGCCTCGGTGCCGTGGGGTCCGCGGCCAGTCGCGTCGTCCCCGCCCCGGCGCAGCCTCCCGCGGCCCACGGCGGCAGCCGCCTCCTCCTGCTTCGTCTGCGGCTTCCTTCCCCACCTCGGTGCCACGGTGGGGCTGGATCCAGCCGCGTCGTCCCCCGCCCTGGCGTAGTTTCCTGCCTCGTCCGCGGCGGCCGGGACGCCTGGATCCTCATCGCACCGGCCGCCGCCTCCGATCGGCGCGTCCTCCCGACCCGCCTCCTCACACTCCGACGGAGCGCCCCTGAGCGCTCTCTCTGCCTCTCTCTGTTTCTCTCCCGCCGTTCTGCTGCCTTGATGCCCGCTGGATCGATGCTGGAGGTGCCCCTCTTCCTCTCCTTCGGTGTGGATGGACTTGTGGACGTATTTTGGGTTGATATATCTGAACTCTTGCCGACGATTTGGTGTTATATTATAATCATATGCCCTGATGAGCTACAAATTTTCAATTTATTTTTTGGGCCTCTGCTTGATGTATTTGTCATGAATATACTTATTGTTGGGCCATCACGGATCTATCATCTCAGCTTCGGGTGGATTGCATCGATTCCGTTTGGCAGAGATGTTTTCGGATGTTGGGTGCTGGGTGGGGGTACGGATTAGCTTGGTGAGAAAAAAACACCGAGGATTTCTACGCCGGCCACGGCATAAACGCCGTTTCTGCTGGGCGAGCGTAAGGGTGGCCATAACTAAGGCAAGAGGGCCGTTGGATTAATTATACTGTGGGACCATTGTTTAGATCTAATCGTGGGACAATAGAGTGGATATAAAAAAGGTCGGTGGATATTATTATTATTTTTTAATTCGTTCTTTTATATTATAGGGATAGATTAGTTTTTTTAGTGGCAGGGGCGATATGTACGTCGATAGAGAGATACATAGAGCTGATGATTTTCGTGCGGCATTAATTTTTCATCAGATCAAGCCATTCTGAACTTCTATTATGGCGAATTGAGCTGTTAAGAACGCGACACAGACACACACTCTCTCTCTGACTTTGACTTGTGTTATGACCATAGCACGTAGTAATAATAGAAAGAACAACAAAAAAAGCATTCAGGTCACTGTTTCCTTCTGAAGACAATTACTCACGGAACCTTACAGCTCCCCTCTCCCGCCATCGCCACAACTGCTCGCCTTATGCAGCCATGATCAATGCGCTCACTCCATATCCATGCACGCCGCCGCTCAACCTGAAACGTCCTCCTCTCTCCTGCACTCTCACAGGGGGCACACGTCCCTTGCCTCCAGTCCACTATATATATAGATAGCCCACTCATGGAAGTGTCAGTACTAAACGTCTGAGAGTTCCGGTTACTATCTAGCCTTGGTTATCTAGTGTGGCTACTAGCTAGCTAGCCAACACTCTGCGCTTAGCCATGTCTAGCGCTAGACACACTGCCGTTCTGCTTGTCCTCCTCCTTGGCATTGTTTCCGAGCTAAGCACCGTTGCACATGCCAATTTTGGCTTTCACAAGTTTGCCCACGGCTCCTTTGGTTTCGGTCGTCGCTGCCGGTTTGGTGGCTGTCTAGGAGGTGGCGCTGGCTTTGGAGGAGGTGGTGGTTTCGGAAGCGGTGGATGGCTCGGTGGTGGGTTTGGCAGCGGTGTTGGTAGTGGACTGGGTGGAGGTGGAGGTGGAGGGTTTGGGGGAGGCGGGGGTGCCGGGCTTGGTGGAGGCCTTGGCAGTGGGTTTGGTGGTGGTTTCGGGCATTGGGAGTGGCTTAGGAGGTGGAGGGCTTGGAGGAGGATTTGGTGGTGGAGCTGGAAGCAGCGGGGGGACTTGGCGGTGGCCATGGTGCTGGCTTTGGCGGCGGAGCTGGAGTCGGCAGTGGTGTTGGTGGAGGGCTTGGAGGCGGTGGTGGTGTAGGCCTTGGTGGTGGGCATGGTGGAGGCTTTGGTGTAGGAAGTGGTGTAGGTGGAGGTCTCGGCGGTGGAGGCGGCCTTAGCTGTGGCCATGGTGCTGGCTTTGGTGGCGGAGCTGGAGTCGGCAGTGGTGTTGGTGGAGGGCTTGGTGGTAGGCATGGTGGAGGCTTTGGTGTAGGTGGAGGTCTCGGCGGTGGAGGCGGCCTTGGCGGAGGCGGCGGTGCTGGTGGAGGTTCTCGGCGCAGGGGCTGGTTTTGGGGGTGGTGCTGGAGGAGGTCTTGGTGGTGGAGGAGGCTTTGGAGGTGCCGGAGGTCTAGGCGGTGGGCATGGCAGCGGCTTCGATGCAGGTTTCGGTGGAGCCGTGGAGGCGGCGACCTGTTGAGGGGCATGCATGAGGTGGATCGGTGTATGCGTCTTGCTTGCATATGTAATCATGAGGATCCATATGATGTTTGTTTAATTTAGTCCCATGTTTCACTTGAGGTTTTATTTGGTCGTTTCTAGAATTGTACTCATGAATTCAGTGCGAACTAATAAGTATATCTAGTTTATATACTATAAGCATATAAGTAACTTAGGGTTGCCAAGCGTGTAATCTTTAATTTGTACTGTAGTATGCACTTCCAATATCTAATGAGGAAATAACAGTGGCTCATTCACCAAAACAGTTCCTAATTGCTTGTGAATTGGGGATTATTTCTTTGTATTTCATACTACACCTATGCATCTATGGGCTTTGGGCTTGGATAATTATAGATTAATTAGATGCACTAATCAGAAGTCAAATCAAACTACAAATTAGACCCAGAACCTATACAATATAGAGGCCACTAGAAGGAGGTCTAGATCAAACACCCCAACCACAAGCACACGATTGTGTGACCTGAGCAAGATTTCCAAGTAGAGCCCTGCGAGAAAGGGTCATAGGTGAGATCATCCGAACCAGTGCCTCAACTAGGTAGGCATGCCTAGTGCATCTGCATTCTATGGGTGCTGCGAGGTGAGGGCACACAATGCTTAGCATGCCTCGTGGTAGGCATGAAAGTGGTCAGACATATTTAATGTGAAGGGATGGCTAAGCATGACTACATACATATGCACAAATTGTTGCCTTATCTTTGTCGACTGTGCAAAATGCACATGATCAAACATTTGCACTTGTTGTTGCACTCGGCTTGACCATTCATGACCGAAGAGGTGAAGCATGACAAGTAAGGAGGGTGTTGGGTTGCATCACACCCACCTAGCAATAGAGAATTGGAGATCCGACCAAAAAATAGATTGTTAATTTGCTACACTGTAGTATGTTATTTTTACCACTATTGTTGTTCGATAGCCGTTGAGACTCGAGAGGAATGAGTACCGCTGGTGCATGTAAAATGGGTGGTGTTTTGAATGGCAGCCTTCGGCCTTTCCCCTTTATAATTAATAGTGAAGTCCATATTACCCTCTAATCTCGTCAAGGAGTCCGGATAACACCCTCCAACTCAAAAAACAGACATCGATGGACCTCAAACTCTTGAAACCATTTAACTTGCCCCGCTAGGGACGTTTTACGATGGTTTTGACCAGGCCACCCGTCCATGTCACCCTACCAGTGACATGTGGGATGGGCAGCCCATTACTCCCCCTCTCGCTCAGTCACTCTCACTCATCCTCCTCTCGCCCGCCGCCACCTCCATCCCACTCGCTCGTCGTCGCCGCCACCCCTCTAGCACGTCGCCTGCTGCTCGCAGACGCCAGAAGCCCACCGTTGTGAAGGAGGAGGAAGGTGGCATCGCGGCATTCGAGGACGAGGAGTCGTTCGACGGCGAGTTCGGGTTCCCCTCCTGAGCCGAGACTCATCGGTGGACGAGCTCTTCGCCGGGGGCCGCATCGGCGCATCTGGATGAGGAGGCACCGAGGGCCGCGCCGCTGGGTGGCTGTTCCAGCTGGATCAGGCGCAGACCTCGTCCGTCGCCTCCATATCCTCACCGCCATCGTCCTCCTCGACATCGCCGAGGGACGCGAGGCTCAACAGCGCGTCCCCGGATTCGTACTGCCTCTGGGCGCCGGGGTCATCGCCGGCGTCCACGGGCTCCGTCCCCCGGTGGCGCCGCATCAGGGATGCGGCCGCAGCCACAACGATGGCAACGACAGGTTCCTCTTCCTCTCCGCGCCGCAACGCGACGCCGCCCTCTCTTTGCCCCACCCCTCGAGCGGAGGTGAAGCAGCGGCGCGCACGTAGAGCAGTACCAGGGGCAAGGGCAGAGCAGAGGAGCAGCGCACGCGCAGCAGAGTAGCTGGGCAGACGTGACGGCGGAGCATAGCAGCAGCGCGCGGCGGCCGGGTGCGAAGTAGCATGCGCGGCAGCGGAACTGGAACGAGCGGCCGGGTGCGAAGCAACAACGCGCGGCAGTCGGGTGTGAAGCAGCAGGTGGGAGATGCTTCCACGTGGGCCCCACATGCCACATCAGCCAAAACCGCCATGAAAACCACTATGAACGGTTGCAGGAGGTAATCCGAGCGATATTGAGAGTTGGAGGATGTCTGTTGTCTGGTTTTTTAGTTCGGATGTGTTTTTCAGACTTCGAAACAATATGAGGAATCGACAACCTTGGTCACCATGACACATGTTCCATTGGCTTCCATCTCCGGCCAAGAAACTAAGAACCGTCAAAACTCCAACTCAAGAGATATGCTTTTAATTAGCCCCTAGGGGCCCAAACTCATTTAAGGCTTTAAGCTGATTTTAACACTGGATCCCACTTCCTATAATTCAAATTTCATTATATTTATAGTAAGCAAATAGTGTTTGCACACATGTATATGCATGTTCTGGTAACCTCAACCTTAGAGACCGATCTTTTCGAGTCCCCTAAATCAAGCTACAAAACATTACTGCCATCGTTTGACACACCGATAATTTTATTTAATAACAACATGGATAGATAATAGAGAAATAGGTATATGAGTATTATTTTAGGATAAACTTCTATGTACAGAGATGGAGGATCTATTATGGCAAGCTTTGTCGCCCACAATATCTATGTCTATCCATCTCTTTGTATGTTGCCAGCCATGTTCGTCCATATGTGATGGGAAAGGTTTATCCATGGGGCACCATCGCCCTATCCACATGTCAGTGAGGGAATCTCCAGGTTAAATTTTGTGTAATGATAGCAATGTGTAATTTATAATTGTGTTGAGAGCTAGGTATTTATGTTTTTAACTATTTTACCTGACTATTATATTTATATCCCTTGGAATTTACGTAGATGCTTAATTTGACATATAAGTCTTGTGGACTATCTTTATACTCCGAGTTTCTTTGTCGCAACCCTATTACTTAGACGATATCAGTAAGTCCGAATCATACTAAATATAACTATGTTAATACGTTATTTCCGCTGCATGTATTAATGAAACTGGTTTGTAAGTTAAAACTCAATTTTACAGCATTATTTGTGAACTACGATGTTGTAATCTTCAGGCCACTTTTATGTACATTATTTGCGGGTCCCGCTGGGATACCTGAAGCACTAGTGGGATTAATCTACTTGACATGCGAGTCCCGTCACAGAATATGGTGATGTGCGATCTAATTGAAGAATTAATCATGGTAGACATCGTGTAAATTTGAATAGAATGACTAATCGTGTGTCTATATATAGAATGAGATGGTGATTGATCGATTAATTCTTTCTAGAAACCAAGCATGCGCATGGGACAGTGACGTGGTGATAGATCAGCCCCGTTAATTTAACAATGCATGTTACGTTGGTGGTTGATCCATATCACATTCCATCGCAGGTACTGTAGCAAATAAGCCCGAGGGCAGCGACCATCCTCACTTCTATTTTAGACAACCTACATTTTATTTCCCGTACGCTTTCATCGTCGTCTAACAAAATGGATATATAGCACAGATATTTGCACGGACGACGGCTGCATTCAGTCCAACAAAGTCGGCCTAAAGGGGATCAGAACAAATTAAATTGACTGCATTCATACACGATCATCTGATCCATCGCGACGTTTCTTGGCCTCTGCATGTACTTTGAACGAACTCGGCCCATGCATTGCGCGTTGGCGCTGCTGCTCTTGGCAGCTCGGCGAGCCAGCGTCGACGACTGCATCGCAAAGGTCAACCGCGCGCGCGCCGCTCGGTCGTATCTGAGGGCGAGCGGAGGGACCATCGGCGCTGTCGTCTGTGGCTTGGCTGGCGGATGATAAGCCTTCAATGCGGATCAATGGCGAAGGGGATCAAGTCGCCGGTCGCCGCAGCAACAATGGCGTCGACGACGGGACAGGCCGCGGCGGATGGGAGCATCCTATTCAATGCGGCAGTAACTGCTCGCATCCGATAGCTACCGGCATGCCATTGCGCGCGCGGCCAACAACCCAGGGGCCGCGCCCGCCCGGGGGAGAGAGCCCCGCTGCCCCCGTTTCCTAGCAAGCAAGAGCGAACCAACCAATAATAATTTGCACGGCTTCAGCTACTGTTCACGCGGACTCGTGTGCGTATATATGGTTGTCGACTTGGTCAACTCCGGATCGGATCGACATTGGTGCCGATGGAAATGCATGCATTTCCACACATCATATGGATGGTTAATGACAGTGCTGCAGTAGCATTCTTGGTGTTCTGGTTCATCAGATTTTGTGTTTGTTGCACACAACACAACTAACGGTTGCCATCATCTAGAACCCGAGAATGCACTGCCGCAGAAGCTACACGGATAAACCAGATCGCGAACTCTGATCTGCTGCAAAAATATAATGTTTGGTGTGCAGTAGTACCAAGAACTCCCAATAATGGCTCCCGAATTCTGAACGGATAGACCTGCGATAGAAGGACATGCATCACCATTCGTTTTGCCGTAGTGCGTGACCTGCACTAAAACTTTTCTGCGTGACACTGCACTGGTGTGCCATGGATTACATCGGTGTGTTTTCTTCTCTTGTCAGAAACTGGATTGGACACATCGGTGCTGATTTGATGACAGTAAAATAACAAGGTTTGACTAGTAGGACCGCCATGGAGATTTACCTGTGGTGTACATGGTTGGTGGCTTTCTTTCCCTCTAGTCTGTTGATCGCTAGTATTCACTGCTGTCCCTGCGCTATAGCACCGATGAATCTATTAGGCTATGCCCAACGGAAGCAGTAAAACAAATGTCTATACCACAAATCGACACGATAGCGTTATTTTAGATAGAAAAAAAGTAGTTAAAATAGTAATAAATTTTGCTAAAATTTGACACTGTAGCGCTACTGCAACAGAAAAAAATAATTAAAATAGTGATAAACAAGTCTTCTAGTCAGTCTGCTGGATGGTCTTAGAACACCACTGCACCGTGCAGGCAAGACGCAGCAATTAATGCCGACCTCCATGCCGCTCGCCTGTCCAAAACGCGGCAACTCACTGGCAAGTTGATCGTCAAAAAGTCCAGCAGCCACTATACTTCAATTCCACTCCCTCTCTATATAAAGCATACGAGCACTCCACTTCAAACCACGCAAGAATTTAGCACTACACCTTGCCTTCCCGGGATGGCGATGGTAGCCGTCCATCTCCAGAATGCCTATCAGCGCTCTCCTCCTAGTCGCCTTCCTCTGCTTGGCATCCTCTGTTTGTGCTCATCACTTCGACGACGACTACGGCCCCGGTGGGTTCGGCCGCGGCCCCAGAGGGCCGCACGGTCCACGCTTCGGACGCGGACCGTTTGGTCGTGACTGCCGCTTCGGCCGCTGCCGCGGAGGCGGTGGAGGTTTTGGAGGCGGAGGTGGAGGAGGTGGAGGCCTCGGTGGTGGAGGTGGCGCAGGTGCCGGAGGAGGCTTTGGTGGAGGTGTAGGAGGTGGAGGCGGCCTTGGTGGTGGAGGCGGTGGTGGCTTTGGAGGAGGAGGCGGCGGTGGACTTGGAGGTGGTGGTGGCAAAGGCGGTGGCTTTGGCGCCGGTGGTGGTGTCGGTGGTGGGGCTGGTGGAGGCGGCGGCCTTGGCGGCGGAATGGGTGGCGGTGGAGGCGGTGGGCTCGGAGGAGGTTCGGGTGGAGGCTTCGGAGCGGGCGGTGGTGTCGGAGGTGGAGCCGGCGGTGGAGGCGGCCTTGGTGGCGGTGGAGGTGGTGGCATGGGCGGCGGTGGAGGTGGAGGGCTTGGAGGAGGCAAAGGTGGAGGGTTTGGAGCCGGTGGTGGCATGGGAGGTGGAGCAGGAGGAGGCGGTGGGCTTGGTGGTGGTATGGGCGGCGGCGGTGGTGGTGGGATGGGCGGTGGTGCTGGAGGAGGATTCGGTGGTGGAGCGGGTGGTGGCGTTGGAGGAGGAGCAGGCGGAGGAGGCGGCCTTGGTGGTGGTGGCGGCGGCGGCATGGGCGGTGGTGGCGGCGGTGGGATGGGCGGAGGCGCCGGCGGTGGGTTCGGTGGCGGAGCAGGCGGAGGACTCGGTCATGGCGGTGGCCTTGGTGGCGGCGGCGGTCTTGGTGGCGGAGGAGGTGGTGGCCTTGGGAGGA
Source organism: Paspalum vaginatum (assembly GCA_030272315.1). Lineage (NCBI taxonomy): Eukaryota > Viridiplantae > Streptophyta > Magnoliopsida > Poales > Poaceae > Paspalum > Paspalum vaginatum. The sequence goes on along the minus strand of CM059013.1, from coordinate 6,456,025 downwards.
GGAGGCGCCGGTGGCGGGCTAGGTGGCGGAGCAGGCGGAGGCCTTGGGCATGGCGGCGGCCTTGGACACGGCGTTGGGCTTGGTGGAGGTGGCGGGGGTGGCCTCGGCATTGGCATTGGCGTCGGTGTCGGTGTTGGGATGGGTGGGGTGCAGGCGGCGGCGCCGGTGCAGGAGCTGGCGGTGGCGGGCGTTGATTTGCAGCTTGAAGAAGGTGTGCGTGCACGCATGCTGCATACTTCCCCGCTTAATCATGTGGTTAAACGAAAACTACCAACGTTGGTTTCAGTCATATTTGTGTTTGCTGTGTAGCTAGTCCTTTGTCAAAGAGCTTATTGTCGGTGTCAAATCAAGTCCTTGTAATAGTTGTCAAAATTAAAAGAAAGAGTCGAATGATTAATAATAATACTACTGATTTTTTACCTTGTATAATAATACTTACTCAAAGAGCTTATTGTCGATGATCTTTCGTTTCTATGTTCCATGCATTTTCTGGTGCCTATGTTCCATGCATTTTCTTTCTGAATTTCTGATTTTATTCAATTCGGGGATAGCATGTTTGATTGGACGGCCGAAAGATATAATGGTGCACGTCAATTGGTCAGACTGAACGTTGGTTTCTATGAATGCATGCACATGCACACGCACAGTGGTACTCAATGCGGCCGACCGAAGATCCAGGGATCAGGATCATGCTGCATGGCTAGGATGGCAACGGGGAATCCTCCTCGTCTCCGCGACGGAAAAACTTTCCCGCGAGAATCCCACGAACCTTGCGGGGGACGTTTCTCCTCCATCCCCGTTCCCTGCGGAGATAAATCTCCGATGGGGTCTCTGTCTCCGATTAAATTATAATTAGTTTGTAAGTCTTTTATTGTTAGTATAAAATATTATCATTTATACACATTGTCAGAGGTAAGAAATCATTATATGTACATCAAAATGAATACATTTGTACAATGAGTGATCTCAATAATTATTTATTTTTATTATTAACTATTACACGAAAACATCATCACTCGTATGTTTAACGGTCCCCGCGGAGAATAAAGATGGGGATCCTTCGTCGTCTCTGGCCCCGTTTACCCGTCGGGAAAGAATTTTTCCCATTTAACTTCCCCATTTAGTCCCCCAATGAAGAAATTTCCCGCGGAAAATCGGGATGGGTCTCCATCGCCATCTCTATGCATGGGGCAGCAGGTCGACCGGTTGGTTTGCTGTTGCTGGTCGTAAATGCTTGGGAATGGGATCGTATCATCGGTCATCAACCGGATCCATCCGTTTAACGTGCAGTTTTCTTGCTTGTTTTGTTCAGGACAGCTTCATGGTGTGAGCGGGCTAGTTAGAAAGTCTGACGATAAGTCACTTTTTTGACATTAACCGCCGTACTTGTTTTGATATTACCGGCCTTTGTAAGAAAATAACTTGCGTTAGGCCTTCTAACTGGTATGTTTACATCCCTAGCTTCACGGTGAAAAAAGAGAGAGCATTTCAAACGTGCAACTTCTTCCTGGCTTATCCCTACCGGCGATTTCTGTACAACTAACAAAGCCCGTAAATAAGAAACATGTCTCGCCAACCCCTCAGGGCTGTTTGGAATGCGTGGATTTTCTTTCGTTTCTGTGTTTTTCTTGTAAAATTAAATTATTTTATGTGAATTTTTTAAATAATTTCCTGTGAAATTTCTTTGTTTCAAACAATCCCTCGACCTGAACCATGTCGTACTTGCCGCCACAGGCGGTAGCCATTTCGTCCGCTACTAGCGCTAGTCATCCTCTTCCCTTTGCCTCTCCACCTCCCTCCTCCATCGCCCTCTATAAATAGATCTGTGTTGGTGTCACTTATACCTCTGCCATCGCACCTCTCACGACGTTGCTCCTCACTCCTACTCTGACTTTGCTCCGCCCTGATCTCTACACGATTACACCCTCTCCTGACGAATAGGATATGCATGACGATATATGTATACAAGGGTCCCTAGGCAAGAAGCCCTTGAAGCTATACATGCAGAAATCTTAAACTATATGGATTGGTTTTGTTCTAACTTTTTTTTTGTTTTCTACAATTTAACTGCTTTTGTTCAATATCAATGCATTATCTTAAATATAAAAAAAATCTATTTTCTATTGTTTTATTATATTCTTGCGTTTCAAACCCAATTGCTTGTATATTTCCCATACTTTTTATTTCTCTGATTTCCAAGTTCAGTCGTACTTGTTTTCTATGTTTCCTACCCTCTATATTTTTTTATTCTTTCAGTCCAGGCTCTTAGTATATTTTAAATATCTGTACTGCTATTGATTAATAGGCAAAGTAATGCCACTGTCTACAAATCCAATATTTAGAGACTAGAAACATATATTGCATCTTCATGTATGAGCGAGAGAAGGGTTAAAGAACTGCATTTGCATTCACGCAATGAAAATCAAATGTGATATCATATAAAATCAACAAGAGCCCCTCTATGGAAATTCATATGTAAACGTAATAGCTGGAACAACACCTTTCCTAAATCTGTTACCGCAAAAGGCACCTAAATAAGCTCCACCGCCAAGACGGCATTGCCCTTCGCAAATTGCACAAACCTGCGAAGTGGCCGAGGCCAACTTCAACAAATCTTCTATCACATTGTCTATTTTAAGCTCAAATATGCCTAAAGTGTATTTATAGTATGTATACAGTGTTTTGCACTACAAATACAAGCGTGACCCCTAAGCACCGCTGCCGAACATTTTGGTCTAAAGATCGCTTTGCACTTGCAATGTATCTAAAGCACCAACACCCGAGATGGTATTGCCCTTTTCGGCTTGTCTGGTAATGTCTGATGTGGGACCCTACCTAGAAAAGGGTTGAGTGCTCCATTTTGTGACACCAGCCTAAATATGCTCTGCCGCTGCACACGGATACGGTGCAGTGGCCATTTCCATTTGCACTTAGCACTGCAGTAGTCTGCCGGAACCGTCCAATTTAATCTAGTTTAAACACAAAACGTGAGTTTACGCTAAAACCGGATTAAGTCCGTTAGTCCGTCAGATACTAAAAAGTCCTTGACTACACCAAAACAGGATCGATATATACCAAGTGACCCTAAGAGTCTTGGATTATTCCAAAACAAGAAGTTTTAAGAATATACTTTAATAAAACAAAACAAATAAAACAAGAGTTTTTATAGATTATAAGACAAAAGTGTAAAACCTTACAGGCGAAAACAAGATCCAAATGATGAAACATCGCTATATTACATGAAATCAACATCGAGCCCACCGGTGTTGTTTCATTTTAGACGAATCTAAAAATAGTAAAGGGAGCCTGAGCATCTGACTCCTTTATTTCTTCAACTTTAGGGGGTATAAGTAAGTCATCAGGAAGAACATTTTGCTTCAACGCTTTCTCGCAGAAAAGAGATGAGCTAGAGACCTCATACCCGAAAAAGAGTTAAAGCCACAACCCTGAGTACTAGTTACTCAGCAAGACTTATCCGACCACTGGGTGTAAACCCGACTTTCTAATCAATGGCCGAAGCTGGTTAGGTCAACTCACACTGCAGCAGCCTACAAGTGTATCCTTAGCTTTTAAGTTTTATCTCTATTTTATTTTAGTTATATTCTACTTATGCTATGTTATGCCTATTCTATTATCAATCAAAGCAAATACTTTGTAAGATCATTCTTTACAGAAACATTATTCTTCTTAACTACGATTTCGGTGATGATTCAACTCTTACACCTGGTAAGCCTAGCGATTCGAATCGATTTTATACTCCCGAGAATAGATACTCAGACACCAGTCATATGTGTGTACGACGACCCCACATATGACAACCCAACATCCTTGTTGCCACCTAGTCTGAACTGCCCTCACCGAACCCGAGTGTACTCCGACACTCGCCTGTCTCCCACCATCCAGTTGGTCTCGACACAGTTTCAACCTTAGGTACAAAGGATGAGAGGCTGATCGAAGGCCGTGACGAGGATGACAAGTGAAAGAGGACACGTTCGAAAGCCGAAAACATGGCCAAACATCGGACGACATTATACGACATAGACAGGATCAGAATCTCAATCACGTTCATTCATTAATCTCTTCATATTCATCATGTCTCAAAAGTATAACTGATCCCGTCCAACGTCTCCGATTCATATCTTAGAAACTTTCTTGGATTCCTCTCAAAGCACTATTAAACGTGACCTATTATTAAACTTGGCTAAGCTCCTAATCTAATACGTATATGGTTCATTATGCTTGAATCAGGAATTTAGTATGCATTAGGGTTTCAATCAATTCTTAAATCTAATGCACATTCATGACTCATTAATTAAGACTCAAAATAAAAAGAGGTGAATGCACCGGGGCTTGCCTGAATTACTGCAAGGGTTGGGGCACGGAAAGTTAATATCTTGATCAGCAATGCTCCTCCTGGGTTGTCGTGTTGCGGAGCTTGGTTTTTGGACTTTTCCTTGAATTCTTTCATCAGCGATTTACTCGACTTATCGTATCTAAATGTATGATATCGTATCTAATTCTTTTAAATTATAGAATTGAAATAAGAAAAATATAAATTAGAAAATCAGGATTTAAAAGAAGCCCAAGGCCTACAAAAGTTTAATTTGCAAAAGTTCCATTTCACTCCTTCAATTATGCGCAGGGTTACCCTTCTTTGACCCAGCCGAATTAGAACCGGCTTGGCCCAATCAAGTCGGCCCAACGAGGTGGGACGGCGCGGCTGACGTCGCTGCGTGGGGTCTGCCTATCAGTGACAGTAGGGAGAGATGACGGCGTTAGGAGGGGAACGACGGTCGGGCCGGTTGGTTCAGGCTGAACCGGGGTGGACCGGGACGGGGAGCTCACCGGCGGTTCTCACCACCGGTGGCGGTTTTGGTAACGCCATCAGGGCGAGCACTACGACGAAACGGCGAATCGGGTGACGGGGTTAGCGGCATGGGTAGGCGCCCGAAAGTAGGGTTACCGCGGGGTGGCGTCGCGGTGCGTGTCGGTGGCAAGATATTCTCGTGCGGTGGTGGGCTGGTGGAGGGTAGAATGGTAGCAGGGAGATGCCCGCGAGGTAGACGGTGGCGGGGTTGAGGTTGTGGTGGTTGGAATCAAGAAATGGCTTAGTGCGGAGGCGGGATTCAGCTGCGGTAGGGGCTGAGTGCAAGCGGGGTCGAGCTGCGGGCGAGCGAGCAGCTTTATCTCCGCCTCTCCTGCGTTTGGAAGAAGAAGAAAGGTTGGGGCGGTGAGGTTGATTGAACGGCAACGACGAGGAGGGGGTATTTATACTAGCTCGTCGGCGGCGGGATAAGGATGTAATGGCGAGGCGGATGGCGACGGGGATCGGCGAGGCAAGTGGCGGAGGGGAATTTCTCCCCTTCGTCCTTCTCTGGCCGGATAAGGAAGAAGACGAGGTGGGATGGCCCACCTGTCAGCCTAAGTGGTCGGGGGCCAGGGAAATCAGGGGCGGGCCGCCTGCGGTCTTGGGCCGTCGGCTCCCCCTGGTTCCCTTTCTTCTCTCATTTTTTTTATTTTTAACAAAGTACCCTTTTACAATATTAACCCTTGTGCAAGAAAATAATACCAAGGCCCAAATATAAAAGTGAAAGGGCAAAAATTAAATTACTACTTTGCACTTTTACCCTTGGACAAAATATATTTTTTAAGTTTGAATTTAAATTTGATTCAAATAAACCTAAATCTTAATTCCAAAATTCTTAAAGAATTTGACTTCAAATAAAATTTGAAGAAGTTCAAATATTAATATTATACGATGACGTGCTTAAATGCACTTAAAAAAGGGGTACCACAGCATGCTATCTTGGCCGTCGGTTTATTCAACAAACGGCCAGGATTTGATGGTACACTGGTCCACAGTAATGAACAATATCAAGGTGAACAGTGCTGCACAGTCCCACTACACTTCTGCGTAGTGTTCTTCCTCACAACCGCCCACTGCTTAGGCCCACTTCAACAGTGGTACCTATTTGAAGTTCCCATTTGGCCTTTTGCCAACCCATGCCATGCAACCTACTCCAACAGCAAACCTAAATAGGTAGCTAAATCAATAAAGAAGTAATAATGTAATATATTTACTTTCCAACTAGTTATAAAGAAGTAATATATTTACTTTCCAACTAGTTATCTCTCCTCCCACCACACTGCACACACTGCGCTAACAAGAATACATATGAAGAGAGAGAGAAAACTCATTTCGGATCATCTCTCTCCACAAACCCAAAATGCCTTCACCCTTTGCCAACCCTTTTAGAGCATGTATGCCTCGCGCTACAGTGCATGTGAAGATGCATTTTAGATTTGCCATTGCCAACGTTGTGTGACTACCCATTATATTGCACCGAATCCGTGTCCCCACCATGGATAACAGTTGGCTAAAGAAGTGACCATTCTTATTGAAACGTGCTAAGAACACATGATATGACGATTGCTTAAAGAAGGCCTAGCTTGCTTCTTGGCATAGCAGAGGAGGTAGGGCTAAACGAACGTTTTGAACCCCGAACAATTGTAATGCCATGTTCTTGATGACATCAATACAGCCACGGTGAGTGAGTGGATCGTAGCCTTGCAGTGTTTGGGGAGGGCAAAGGGATTGCTATATCTACCTTTACATGAGAGACAAAAATGTGCAAAGGGAGAAAGACCAAGGGGAAAGCGTGAGGTAAAGTCGAGAATACGGCCACATTTGGATCCACCTAGCTTTTAGAAGTCACTGAGTAAGGTTGTAAAAGCTGAACTCGTTGGATTATGAAAATAGCATGTCTGTTAGTTTTTAAAGGATAATTTTTAGACTAAGGCTATCTCAGACCGTTTTTCTATCTATTATTCTTCATTTCAAATTTTATTCTGTCTGCAAAGTCAGAATAATGCCAAATTAGATGTAAACAAGCCGTCGCTAGTTCTTCTAGCCGGCATGCTTACCTCCCTAGTGTCAAATAATACTATATTTCTCGAAATAGAAAGATTGTTGGAGTTAGCATGACATCATCGGTAAATGCACCGCGCACTTTGATCATTCAATACAAAAGCGTAGGATGAGGCGTTTGTTTATCAAAGAATGGGTTTCCAAAACCAGATTTGTTCCGTAGCGAACCAACGTTGATTTCCTTGGATACACCGTCAGTGCCCGTCCGTCACCCTTGTGAAAGCCGAGAATTGAGGGACACGAGCACTCCGCGGTCTGGATCCACAACGGCGCCTCCGCCTCCTTCCGGAGCACACGCTTCCCCGCTGACCCGGTCAGCCGCTGGCCGCCGGGCTCCAGCCTCCACGCTCCTTGTCCTGCAAGTTCCCGCCAATTCGCCTCCCCACGAAACCTAACCTGCCATCCCTAAACAAAATCATCACCATTTGATAGGGACTACTCCCAAACAAACCACCCTCCCATTCCCCACCCCGAGTCCTTAACCACCCACCGCGGCACCCCGCCGCACCCGCTCCTTTCCTCTCGCGCCGCCGACTTCGCGCCACCATGCCGCGCCCCGGTGAGTCGCTGCCCAACCCTAAACCCCCTCCTCCCTACCCTATCCTAACCTAACCTTATCCGCCGGAACCCTAACCCTCGTCATCCTCCTTCGCAGGATCCAGGAGCGGCCGCCGCCGCCGCCGCAACGAGGAGGAGGACTCCGACGACACCTCCGACAGCGACTTCGTCGTCGACCACGAGGACGAGGCGAACGACGACGAGGACGACAACGAGGAGTTCGCGCCCGATGAGGACGCCCCGCCCGCGCCCGTGGTGCCCGCGCCCGCGCTCCCGCCGCCGCCGCCGGTGCCGAATCGGCTGGAGAGGGGGTACCGGGGGCGGAGGAGGAGGGGTAAGAAGGCGAGGCAGGGGCCGCCCCTGCCGTGGGAGGAGTGGGAGACGGCCAACGACAGGTGGCTCGACGAGCGGGCCGAGGCCGAGGCCGACGGCGGCGGTGGCGGCGAGGCCCCGGACGCCGAGGACCCGGCCGGGGCGGTCGTCCCGACCGCGGACCCGGCCCCCGAGGTCGTGCTCCCGCTGCTGCGCTTCCAGAAGGAGTGGCTCGCGTGGGCGCTCGCGCAGGAGGCCTCCGTCTCGCGCGGCGGCGTCCTCGCCGACGAGATGGGGATGGGGAAGACCATCCAGGCCATCTCGCTCGTCCTCACCGCGCGCCGCCTCCGCCCCCCGGGCCACCACTCCGCCTCCGCGGCCTCCTCCTCGGCGCCGGCCCGCTGCCCGATGCGCCAGGTCGGGTGCACCCTGGTCGTCTGCCCGGTGGTCGCCGTCATCCAGTGGACCGAGGAGATCGAGCGCCACACCGCCAGCGGCAGCGTGCGCGTGCTGATCTACCACGGAGCCAAGCGCGTCGCTCAGAAGTTCGATTTCGACAGCTACGACTTCGTTATCACCACCTACTCCACCATCGAGGCGGACTACCGGAAGCACATCATGCCACCCAAGATTCGGTGCGAGTTCTGCGAGAAACTGTTTTACCCTAACAAGATGAAGGTGCACTTGAAGTATTACTGTGGGCCTGATGCCCAGCGCACGGAGGCGCAGGCTAAGCAGCAGAGCAAGAAGTGGGGCAGCAGCAAGGGAAAGGCGAGGGGGAAGAAAAAGGTTCATAAGGATGATGATGAGGAGAATCCTTTTGATTATCAACAATTGGCCAATGAACCGGGCAGCCAATCAAGGGGTCAATCTCCTCTGCACTCTGTTCGGTGGGAGCGGATCATCCTGGATGAGGTGATTTACGTGCCTGTCATAGTGCATTTTAATGTTTATCATTTCAATTATTATAAAATTGCCCAAGAAGGGATAAACTAACCAAACAGAATTCTGGAACAATTGTTACCAACTCTTTCTTTGATCTGTTCCCTGGAATCAGGGTACTTGATTAGTTGATTCAGCACCAGTTATCTATCAAGCTGTAGAATGCCAAACTTGCTTTATACTATATTATTACTATTTGATATAAGGAAAAGTCAATTGGTCACCTATGTAAATTTGATATTGTGGATCAGGGCAGAAAATGTCATCTACTAGTACACAGTATTCACAAGCTATCTTGAGCTTATTGCTTGCATGATTAAGAGTTTCTGCTGCTTAGGTGATACACCAAGGAGTTACTGTAAGTTTTTAGCCAACATGTGAGAAAATGTTAAATGATATTTGTCGGACCATACAACCTAAATCAGTTCAATCATGCTTCCTAACTGGCAATTGTGGACCCATATTTAGGATGCTGTTTTTAACAATTATTATTATAATAACAAGTGTTCTTTGCCTGCTATAATGACCAGTGATTGTCTTGTATGTTTGATTGCCCTGTATTGTTTGTTTGGGGTTGACATATCAAATAATCTGAACATTTTTGTTTGATTGCTAATCAGATTCGAAAAAGAGAGATTCTGAAATGTTGTATGGCCTTTTGCATTGTAGTGTACCAACTGGTTTGTGGTTTCTGTTGTTCTACATTTGTATTTCAATGATTGCTACTCCATGTAAATACTGTAGATCGAGAAAAAAAATAAGCAGGCAGTTATGTAAAAATGTTGCGTCGCAAACCTGTGTTGATCTTCCATGTTGTATTCTGGCATCTTTGCCTTATGGTGTTATTGAATATACTTGTTTCTCAACTTTTTCCAATACTGAGACACGAACCAATAGCCTGCTGCCTACCATCCAATGGATGTTCTCCATAGCCTGGTGTCAGGTTCAATGATACGTATTTTTTCCAGCATTATGTTTTCCCTTGGTATGGCTTAGTAGTTGGCATGTATAATAGGTTATATATAGTTCGAGTGGATACATTACAAGTTGGTCATGTACTCAATGCCTTTTGGTTAGCATGGATATTATTTCAGGAAGTGAGAAACACCATTGTGGTAACTCCATCAGAGCGTAATATAGTGATGTTTTTTTCTTTTTGTATTTCTATTTTTTGTACTTAACAACTGAAAATCTCATGATCCTAATCCTTTTTGTTAATGAATTATTCTTATTTTTGTTTGTTTCTCTGCAGGCTCACTTCATAAAAGATAGACGATGTAATACTGCAAAGGCCGTTTTTGCATTAGAGTCGGAATACAAGTGGGCTCTGAGTGGGACACCTTTGCAGAACCGTGTTGGAGAACTTTACTCGCTTGTCTGTAACTAATACTTAAACAAATATAATACCTTCTAGTTTATGAATTCTTACATGCTGTTTTCTCAGATTCGCTTCTTGCAAATCTTCCCCTACTCAAACTATTTCTGCAAGGACTGTAACTGTGAGATACTAGATACAAGGTAAGGTTTGCAATACCTTACTACTATTTATGAAGCCCTTTCCAGTGAACTGTGAAGCCAGCCCCTATTCAATTGTTTGCCCTTGAAAAGATAGGTACTAGAATTTTCACCTTAAGAAAACATGGTTTGGCAATAATATGAAAATTACAACAATCAAATAATTTATGAATAAAGTACAAAACAAATGTTATTCCCTTGTAGTTACATTGCACTGTTCCCATGATTTCTTTATTTGATCCTTTGAATTGAGGATCTTACCAGTGTACCTCCATTCTCCTGCAGTATGAAGAAACAATGCGACTGTGGTCACTCATCTGTTAGGCACTTCTGCTGGTGGAATAAGGTGGGATACAGGGTCTGGTTATGTCACCGTAATTTTGCATGTTCTTTGTTTGCTATGACAGTATGCTGACAGAAAGCCTATTTATTTGATAGTACATATCAAGCCCAATACAGTGGGGTTCAACGAGTCATGAAGGCAGAAGAGCCATGACTCTTCTGAAGGAGAAAGTTCTGAAAGGCATAGTGTTAAGGCGCACAAAAAAAGGCCGAGCTGCAGATCTTGCTATTCCACCAAAGATTGTGAGTGTGCAATTGCTCGCATCTTCATGTGTATGTCTGTATGACATTAGAGATGCATACTGTCATACATTTTTTTTCCTCATTTGCATACCATTTTCAAGCAGCTCGATTTTTACATGACAGGTGACTTTGAGGCGAGACACTTTTGATAAAAATGAAATGGAATTCTATGAAGCTTTGTATACTCAAAGTGTTACACAGTTTGATTCGTAAGTTCCCTTTTCCTAACTGTGCATTTATTTAAGTTTCTTATTCAGATGCTGCGTTCTTTAGCTCCACTTGCTTTTCCATGCAAAATTCATATATATCTTTTACCTTTGCATATGTTTTAAAGATATGTGGCTGCTGGAACATTGATGAACAACTATGCTCATATCTTCGATCTTCTTACAAGGTTGAGGCAGGTGAGGTGTATAATTTTTTATGGACACACATTTCCTTGGGCTCAGAATGCCCCGTGTCAATATGCAGCGTTCTTGTAGATGGAGCAGCAGAGGCATTCATTTCTGCATATTCATATAGAATTGCACCTGTAAGAACTAATTTTCTTTAGAAAAGTAACATGTTGCTTGTCCTGACAAAACTGTAGGCTGTTGATCATCCCTATCTTGTAGCATATTCTAAGACAGCAGACCATCAAGGGTTGAAAAGTGAAGGAAACAAGCCCATAGAAAGCCAATGTGGTATATGTCATAATGCGGCTGAAGATGTTGTGGTTAGTAGATTGTCCCTCCAAAAAATGAAAATAGTAAAGCCCATTTGTTGTTTATTGACTTTATTCATGTTTTCCACTGATCACATGCTTGCCTTCAGTCCCTAACACATTGACTTCTTTTTTTTTTTGGTCAAGGTTACCTCTTGTGATCATGCGTTCTGCAAGACTTGTTTGATAGACTACTCGGCAACTTTGGGGACTGTTTCATGCCCATCCTGTTCCACGCCTCTTACGGTGGACTTGACACAAAGTTCAGTTCAAAAAGCAACTCCAATTGTCAAGGGTCACAAACGCTCAGGAATATTGAGCAGATTAGCAAACCTTGCGGATTTTAAAAGGAGTACAAAAATTGATGCCTTGGTAAGTCAGACAACTTGCTGTTCTATTGTTGTTTGTTCTGCTTATTTGTGCTGTGGTGCCATGTTTTTATATGCAGAGTCAATGAAGAAACAAAAAAAAATCTTTAATCATAGCAAGAGCTGGAGCTATTTGTCTATATATGTTCTGCCATAAAGGAACACTGCAAACCTAAAATTTCACTAAGTTTGGATGGATTAGCCACATCGAGATAGCACAAGTATACATTATTCCACACATTTTACAGTATATCAGTGGAGGGACTGGTCCGACAACATGTGATGGTTGTATATTTATGCATCTTAGAGTTTAGAGGTAACGGAAGTCTAACTATTTGCCATGCAACTTAACTTTAAGATTGGCTCCTTGGACATACTAGCAGCAAATCACTAGTAAACTGGCTGTTTTTTACCTCATGACCATGGCTCTCCACACCAGTACAGCACAGTGATGCTTACAAGCGGTAGTGTATGAACTTATTTGCATGCCCATATAATTATTTATCCCTGATCCTTTCTCCCTGTTATACAGAGAGAGGAAGTAAGAAACATGATTGAGCGTGATGGTTCTGCCAAAGGGATTGTGTTTAGCCAGTTCACCTCATTCTTGGATTTGATTCAGTTCTCCCTGGAGAGGGTATGCATCGATAGTTTTCTTGGCCTTAAACTTTGCGACCTTATCTGTCATTTGTTGACTCTATTTATGATGATTTTGCAGTCTGGCATCAATTGTGTCCAACTAAATGGAGCCATGAACATTACCGAAAAGGGAAGAGCCATAGACACCTTCACCAATGATCCAGACTGCAGAATCTTCCTCATGAGCCTGAAAGCTGGAGGAGTAGCTCTGAATCTCACTGTAGCATCTCATGTGAGCTTATTAGCCTACTTTGTTCTTTTTTTTTCTTGGCAGCTTACTTTTACACAGCAAGCATTTCTAGAACTTGCAGTCCATTGGAAAAGGGAAACACGGTTTCTGTCCATTTTTCTGATAGTGGATTTATACACACATGCTGGATGATAGGTTTTCCTGATGGACCCTTGGTGGAATCCAGCGGTTGAGAGCCAAGCCCAGGATCGCATCCACCGTATCGGACAATTCAAACCAATCAAGTGAGTAGGACTTGCACTATCATGGAATGCTGATTAGTCGAAACGTTGTGCATGCCCTGAGGCAATACACCCCTCATTGCTAAGTACCCTCCGGTTGTGGTACGGCAGGAGCACGAGGTTTGTGATCAAGGACACAGTTGAAGAGCGTATACTGCAACTGCAAGAGAAGAAGAAGCTGGTGTTTGAAGGGTAACAACTAAACCTCCTTCCATCCAGTAACGCATAGTAGCGGCACCGTTCTGTGGAGGCGGGATGCCTGCGTGTGCTGTTGTCCTGTCTCATCTCTCTGCCTGTCTCATCTCTCTGCTGCAGCACTGTCGGTGACTCGCCGGATGCCATGTCAAAGCTCACAGAGGCAGACCTCAAGTTCCTGTTCCAGGTCTAACTGCGGACACCGCCATCAACACCAGGACAAGGTCGATGGTGCCCTAGATCGGCCTTGGTTGTGGGTCTGAAACTGACAGAGTAACAGTGGTAGGCACTAGAGAAGCGTGGAGCAGCTAGTCAGAAACCCTAGGTGGCGGTAGAATAGATACCCCTCTGATCGTTTTGCGTGCTGCACAAGTGGAACGCTTGGAGCAGCTGGTTTAACCCTTTTTTTGGGAAAGAAAGGTGTGTTGCTGGCATGTATGCAGTGTGGGCGTTTTGCCCGCATGCCACCTGACCTGAGAGGCCCGGCGCGTTCAATTGTTTCATGCCGCGGCAGGACAGGGGGCTGATCCCCTGCCGCGTGCAGGCGGGCACGTATCTCAGGTGGATTGTACTGTAGCGGGGTAGCCAGGCAATGGTGGCTGCTTGGCTCTGGATGCGCGACCTGCTGCTGTCTGCTGCCCATATTTTTACAGGGGTGGGCAACAATCCCCCCGAATGGTTTGAGGTGAGAGCCTAGTGGTCTGGCGGTTGCGTCTGGTCGGACGACCTGACGGCGGTGGGCAACACCGCCGACGGGCCAAAGCAGGCGCGACAGCGCTCGTCCGATCCGGACGCTGCACCGTATCTGAATCTGATGACTGCTGACTGACCGGTTGCGTATGGAGCGGTGGAGGCTGGCGGGAGCTGCCACCGAAAGCTGGGTCGCAGGTGGTGGTGACGCAGACGAACGGAATCAGCAGTCAGCAGGCCCCTTGACTTTGGTGTCCCTCAACCTGGGAATGGGCAGCCTGGCGAAGCACAGCGGCTGCTGTGTTGCTGGTGCAGCCGAACCGGTACCTACCGTGGAATTGAAACCAGTCCTCAGTCAGACACCGCGTCTCCGGTCCGATCGTACAGCAGCGCGCAGGCAACAACGACAAGCCTTGTACTTACTACTACATGGATCATCAGTACGTCAGACAGGATCTTGTTGACGGCACGCAGTTGAGAGCCTCATCACTGTGACGATTGACCACCACACGCAGAAAGCTAGCCCAACGAGAGTCCACGTTTTATTTATATTGTTAGATAATGGTTTGTCTATTACTGTTCTAAACATCTCCATCTTCGTTTACAGAAGCACTGTACCATCAACGGTCTATGTTGTCACTCGACTAAAGACAGACTATCTCACGTCGGAACGGGACAGGACATAAACACCGGCAGCGAGCCAAAGCAGCAGCATCATTTAGGTACTCTACCACTACCAGGGAGCGGGAGGGGACGGGCCCAAAATGGTTTTGTTTCCCGAGGCCCCCCGCACTGCAGACCGCACATGCCCATCGCGATCGCGCTGCGCCCAGCCTTCCCTGCCGCGGGTCGGGTCGGGGTGGGTGTCAGCCAGCGTCGCTGTGTATACGGGGACTCCAAACCTTCAATCCCGAAGAGCGGTTTCGTCAGGATCTGCCGTCGAATCGCTCTCTAAACGCCTCGCCATCCGATTCCACGCGCAAGAATCCTCCCTTCCCTTTCTCGTGGGGAGTCCTGGGGCCCTGGTCTACGGCGGCTTAGCCCTGCCTAGTGCCTACCCTTTCTCAAGGATCGATCAGTGGATCATGCATACTGGTAGGTACACGGTGGTTTTCGACGGAGCCACGGCCATGTCATGCCATGCCATATTGCCCAGAAAAATTCCCTCTGTCGACTCAGCTATAGACTGTCATGACGACTGACGATGCACCGGCGGCCGTCCTTTTCTGGCAGCAGGCAGCGTGGTTGTTCTCGATCGTCCGCCCAACGCAGCCGCTCCTGCTCTGCGTCTCGTCAGTCGCCCACCCTTTCCCGAAAAGGGGCTGGTGCACCTGACACGTCTCTTGGCCCTTCCTCTCTCTCTCTCCCTCTGATATCCCCCGTTTCCGGATTCGGAAACAAGAGAACGGCAGCCGAAAACAGCCTAGCAGCCTAGTCAACCACACACCTCCGTGCTGGCGCTACAAGTAGCAGTGCACCACAACTTGTGGTAGTAGTACAGGACAGCCACACGTCCAAACGGAGACGGTATGAATGCTCAGCTCAGCTCAGCTGCTCGTGGTGCTGCAGTTTTCCAGGCTTGGTACTATTCCCAGGGTTCGATTTTTCGTTCGGGCATTACCGGAATTCCGGGACTTCTTTTCGTTTTTGGTGCTCACCGAAACATAAATTTCGGTCCGGAATTCGATGTTTTTTCGGCTCAGCATTCAAAATTATAAAACTCAAATTTTAGTCAACAAAACGAAATCCGAAACAGTAAAAACGAAATTGCAATCCCTCACTGCTCCCAGGGGACTCGACTGGCACGAAATCTGTAGCGTTTTATTTGATATATAATCGATCGATTCGTATGCCTTGACAATCCTTCCGCAATTAATAACGGCAGGAGCATCATGGTGGTGCCACACTGTATGACGATGCAACAACTCTGTCCACTAGAACGTAACCTACAACTAGGTAGAGCCTGAAGGGCCGCACCAGATGGACGCGCCACGCCGGCAAAGGTCCACGTTGACGCTCACGATTTCGATCATCATCAGGTGGGGAAGAGAGAGAGAGAGAAGAGCGCCTTGGTCCAACAACCTACCACCGGGACAAACACGTACGTACACAGTGTGCGCCCGTGGCCATGGCGTGTTGCGACAGTAGTAGCAGACTAGCAGGCGAGCGAGGCAAACCCCAGGCCCAGCACCGCACCACCCAATGGCCATTCTCCCCACCGGACGACACGACGCTGTCTGTTCCTCCTGGAGGCTGGACCGCTCCCTTCGCCATCCACACCTCTCCTCTGCACAGAAATGGACGACGGAGTAAAACGTCTGCTGTGCCCAGCAGTACTACCAGCTGTAGCAGTGCTGCTGCTGCGAGATCTACGCGCGCAGTGACCGGGAGCCAATGATTAGCCTCCGCCGGCGGCAGCGACGTCTTCGGCGTCAGGCGAGGCCGGTGAATCTGAACGCCCCCTGCCATGACCTGATTGCACCATTCACCGCGTCACCGTGCAGCTTCAGTTTGTTGGCCGGGAGAGGAAGTGGAGGCCAGGCGTTGCAGCCGAGCTCTGATGGAAGCTGCATGCGGCCAGTGAGTCACTGCGTTCCCACGGGGATAATTGCCGCCCGGGTCAAACTGCACAGCGACGCCTTGTTTCTTTTATCTTCATCACAGAGGCGGACAAGAATGGCAGCGTGGGTTTCGTTTTGGCGACTTGTTTTTTAACAACGGCTCTCGGTTTCGTCCCGTGTCGGAGTTCACTAGTAGTATTTTTTTCCCTGCGATATTGTCGATAGATCATCGATGTTCCCTGTACCTTTTCTTGCGCTTCTTGGACCATCGAAACCAAATCTCATCAGGTCAAATTACCAATTAGGGTGCGGAACCACACTCACACGTCGAATTTTAGGTTATGGTTATCCATAGTACGAAGATAACGTTGTAGATAGAGTGAAGTTTAAATATACACAACCGAATACTGAACTCAGCTTGAGGGGTGGTGTCGCCCACTTGCCATTCCCTGTGCACAAAACCAAAGCCTGTGATGTCATGAGACAAGGAAAAGAGATGCGCAGCTCACTGCCCGCTCACCTGCTGCTAGAGCGGTAGAGCCAAATACGAGATGAACAAGGATGCATGCACGACTTTAAAATAGTGCTGCTGCTGAACTCTATCTCACAACCACCAATCATACATACCCGGGACCCCCTTTCCTTCCTTCCACAAACCACAGTTGCGTCACTGCAGCAGGCTTCCTCTGTGCACACACTCTGTACATGGGAGCTGAATGAAAGATACGTTCTTTTTTTTTTTTTGCAATTTCTGTGGAGGCGACGATTTAGCATCACCTCAGCTCAGGGTTTGTTACTGCCCAGTGTGCAATTATTTATAACTACTACTTGCTGATTTGCGCCTTGCTTCTTCATATTCTGCTGCAAGTGGAGGTGCACATGTTCCTACCAAAGCATATGCCGGGCCCACCACCGATCAGGCGACCATGCAAATGCTTCGGTCACATACCATCGCTTGTCCCTTCCCTTTTTTTGTCGATTCGCAACCATCTGCCCTCGCTGCTCAAACAAGTGATTAACTGTGCTGTGAATGTATGTAGTTGCCGGGATTGCCACCACTTGCATCTGGGCGTTACGCTCGCTCAAATAATCCAGCATGACTCAACCACCACCGGCCTTGTTTCTCGGAGAGCACTGCCTCTGACTGTCGGTACGAATAGGATTGCTTGACATGCTGCTGGAGGCATGGCCAATGTGTGCATGTGCTCCAACGAAAACTACTGCTGATTAAATGATTGAAACAATATCTCTCAGTATGAGCAACAAACATAGACATCCATTAAGGTCTACAGGTAATCTGATTATTTGCCTCATTCAATATATATGTAAGTATATAAAATATGAGACATGTTCAAACTACCATTAATAATCAAATAAATCATAACAAAACATATAATAATTGACATACTTTTGAATAATGTGAATAAAATGAATGATCAAAGTTGTAGAGAAAACTTCAATAGAGTGTTTAACAACGGATGAATTAGCTAATGGAAGAAGCTCAGCACCAAGCACCAGGAGTGTGATCCCACAAATTTGCTTGACGAGTGGCGAGCACATGGTGACTGGTGAGTTGGATCGTCGTCCAACCTAGTACTAGGCAATTTGGTTTTTGTTTCCGATCTGCAACATATCTTAGCATACAATCAGGTTCAATCGAAACACAATGGCATTATTAGCATATAAATAGCCACGCCTTTGAGATTGGAATTATTGAATACCGACATCATGTGCTCGCTAGTCAACAAAAGATTAGAAAAAGGCAACATAAAAAAATCCAGGCAGACCATATGAAATTCCCTGGTGTAAAGTAAAGCGTGTGCCCCTAGCAGGCCATGTGGGAAAGGAAAAACTGGACCCCGGCAAAGACGGGAATGGATTTATATCGAATATAAAACGGGCCAGAAATTGCTGTGCTGTCAGAAAAGAACGAATGCGGAGGGAAAAAAATAACAGGAGAGAGAAACGTGAAAGCGACGCCGTCCGGTTCCGTAGACCTGCCCCATGAACCAAAACCTGAGAAGTACCCTCAGATCTCCGGTCCCGGGTCTCTTTGGCGGCAAACGGCCACACTCAAATAGGTATTGTTCCGCTTGTTTATTATATATTTACACACAATTTACACACAATCACAGGTTAAAGGCCTATTTGGAAAATGTTAGTTTGACGATTTATAGTAATATTTTATTATTTTATACCATAAAGTATTTTGTGGTATTATGATAATTATGTTTTAAAAATACACGGCTCGAGGTTTGAGTGTGTTATATAGGTGAGTCAGTGAGTGCGTGTGAGTGTCTGCGTTTGTACTGCGCAATTCAAAAAAACGTTTTTT
Source organism: Paspalum vaginatum (assembly GCA_030272315.1). Lineage (NCBI taxonomy): Eukaryota > Viridiplantae > Streptophyta > Magnoliopsida > Poales > Poaceae > Paspalum > Paspalum vaginatum. The sequence goes on along the minus strand of CM059013.1, from coordinate 6,437,223 downwards.
AGATAGAATGATTTTTTTTTGCAACATTGAACACTACATTTCAATTTAAACGCAACACATGTTAAGGGTGATAGGACTAGTGTCCCATTTGGTTGCTAGTTTTAAATTTCTACATAGCACTAATGGGATCATTTTGGGTTCCTATGATGCACTCTCAGGAGTTTGCAGGTTTGGATGTTGTAGGACCATGCCAGCACCCACAAACCCAATGAGCAATGATTTTTTTGCCCATTGTATAAACCCATGGATAGAAATTATGGTAGAAACTCATTAGGTTTATGGCTTTGGGTATCTATTGTCATCCCTAGCTCCTTGCATGTGTTTGACTAAGAAAAATACTTTCGTCTTCGGTAAAAAAAAGCTTGAGTGTAAATAGAAAAATGTCTTCGGTCAATTTCTATCATTCAAGAGAATATATTTAAACTGCCATTACCAAGTATCAAAACAATAAAAGAAGAACCATAATTTTGACACTCAAACGACAATGTTCTTTGATTTTAAGCTTAAGAGAATACATCGAGACGGGCTACAGGTTTTTACAGGCTAAAATAGCCGGGGAAGCAAGCTAAAAACGTTTGGTGGTTGGATTGTGTTCAGATAGTTAAAAATCTGTTGCTCTTTGAAATGATTAGTGCGCCGCAACAAACAAAACTCTGCCAGAAGTTATACGCGAGTTGCTGTACTGGCAGGCGGCAATAATTCCACGCTTCCATGGACCAAGCTCATGGAGGAGAGAGAAAGAGAGCAGCTGCGAAAGTGGACCAGTAGCCGTAGTGGTTGGTGCAAGTCGCTAGGAGAGAGAAGCGATAGGGATAGGGAGAGAGAGGAGAGAGATGGACGCGCAGAGACGCAAGCAAGCGATAGAATTATTAAACAAACAAAAGCGGGCGTAGGAAAAAAAAAGGTAAAGGTGGGCAAGAGAGAGAGAGAGAGAGAGGAGCCGAGCAAAGCAAACCCCAAGGAGGAGGCCAAGACGCGGACGGCAGCAGGCAGGCTAGCCATGCCGCGGTCGCCGTCGCCGTCGCCGTCGCCATCGCCGTCGCCGGAGAGGCACCAGCACCAGCCCGCGCGCCAGAGAGGCGCCGCCGCCTCGTCCCAGATGCTGCTCCACCACCACCACCACCACCGCGGGGGCCGCTCGCCGTCGCCGCCACCCCGCCGCTCTCTCCGCCCGCGCCGCGCCGCCGCCGCCTCCTCCCGCCCGCTCGTCGACGACTTCTTCCCCTTCCCGTCCTCGCCGTCGTCCTCGCCCTCCCGGCCCCGCCAGCGGAGGCCGTCGCCGGAGCCGTCCAGCTCCGACTCCGGCGCCGCCGGCGGATCCTCGGCCTCCGACCGCCGCCGTCGCAAGCTCAAGCTCGTCGTCAAGCTCTCCCAGCTGCCTCCTGACCAGCACCACCGCCGGGCCCCACCGCCCCCCTCCTACTCGGACGACTCCGACGGGGCGGGGGACGTCGGCGGGGACGGCAGCGGCGACGACGAGCAGGTCAAGCCGCCCAAGAAGCGCCGGATCGAGCCGCGCGCCGACAGATCTCGCCATCGCGAGGTGGGCCACGCCGCTGGATAAGCCCCGCCAGCCATGCCTTTGCTTCACCGCGCACCTGCCTGCTAACGCTAGATCTGCTCATCTCGCAGGTTGGCGGCGGCGGGAGGAGCGACCCCCCGAGCGCGCCGCGGACGAAGCGGCTCCCGGTGCCAGGTCCGATCTGCTTGCCTTTTAGCTCGCCGTCAGCTTGTTCGGTGATGCGATTTTGGTCTTTGAACGCGCGGCGCCTTTTTTGTGTGAAAATTTGATTTGATTTGTTTCGCTCCGCGTGGTGGATTTAGGGACTGCGCGGACGACGCCACTGCCGGACCGAAAGGCGCTGGAGATGATTCTCGAGAAGCTGCAAAAGTGCGTGTTCCACATCTTTGACTCCAACGCAAAAATGGGATTTGTTGCATTATTTTAGCTTCTAATGAGCTCGATATTTTTCCTTTTTGGCACTGTTGGATTCCGCAGGAAGGATACGTACGGGGTGTTTGCAGAGCCAGTGGATCCAGAGGAGGTGAGTGCCTCTGTTCATTTGCCATGCATGCATGCTGGAGTTGCTAATCTGTTTGAGTGATTATTGAGTGTTTGCTGATGTGGTCTTTGATGCATGCAGTTGCCCGATTACCATGATGTGATTGAGCATCCAATGGACTTCGGAACCGTCAGGAGGAAGCTTGCCAAGAACGCATATCGCTCATTCGAGCAATTTGAGGTCAGATTACTAGTTTTTTGTCGTATGTTTAGCTAGCCAATCAGAAAAGGGTCATGGACGCCGTATTGCTATTTGCTGGTTTTTTCGCTTTGGCAGTTCTTGTCGTTGAGGAGTCTTGCTTTCCAGTTCATTCTATTTTTTGTCGTGACGCATGAGCGAATTCTATCCGTTGCAATCTTCCAACGTGGCAAGCAATCTGTAACATGTTAAGACTTGCCCTAGAAAGTTAGGTTTGTCGTGCAGTGACGTAGCTAGACCTATCATTTCATCATGTATATGCATGTGCTCATGTAAATGTTGATTAACCATTATCATTCTACATGGCGAAGGCTTCCCTTTTTAAAATAGGTTAACATTAATTCCCAAGTTTTTTCATAGAACTCCAATTATGGGATATGCTGGTTCCATTTAACTTGGGGCGCTAAGCACCTGTCGTTCGGTACTGTTGCATAGAGACAGGATGCTATACTTTTTTGAGTCCTAGTAAAGGCCATTCCTAATAATGAAGTTGAAACGCCTTGATAATAGCTCAGTGTGCTGGCATTGAGTAATATTCAGATAACATAGCCTCGTGAGTTGCGACGAATTTAGGACGAGGCATGTTGAACTGATATATGAAATTCTAGAATGTACTCCCTCCTGTCGTCAGAACTTCATTCGGACAACAACTTTTGGCTTGGCGCTAATTGTTTTTTCTGGTTGGAAAAGACAGATTTCGCTGACCAGAGGAACTACCTTGTTACTCGCTCAAGTCACAAAAGGGGTTTATTTTGGGTTGTGTGCAGTTAGCTTCTTCAAACTGTGACATCAATGCATTTTCTAATATTGCGATAAAACCTTTGATAGTGGAATAGGTAGATTTTTGTCTTGAAGATCTGTTTCAAATATTACAACTTTGCATCCAAGTTTCATTCTAGATTTCCAGTGATCCGTCCTTATTTCACCAAGGTCAAGTCTGGATATGGTCTACGTCTGTAAACCATCACAGAATGGTTTCTAATTATCGAACTATGACCATAGCTTAATTTTGAAACAAAATCATTGAAAAGGATGCAAATCACTATGAGCAAAGCACTAAAAACATAACTGAATGAACGAGACCTGACCTTGTGTTACGCATTTGTCTTGAAAAGGCAAAACTTTTATGCTAATTTCTTCTGGTTTCCCCCATTTTGGGAACAAGAAGCTCTTGATATGTCTAGCAAATGATGAGCATCGGTTCAGCCAAATAATTGATTGGTTTATGTGATATGATTGTTTAATTGCAGGATGATGTCTTCTTAATTTGCAGCAACGCAATGCAGTACAACGCACCTGATACAATTTACTTCAGACAGGTATACAGTCCCAGAAATTCTATGCACTTGTAACACCATGATTTAACTGTTGGCATTGGACATTTCATGTTATGCCTGTTCATGTAGGCCCATTCCATACAAGAGCTTGCAAGAAAGAAATTTCAGGAACTGAGGGATGAGGGCATGCCTTCAGAGAACCATATAAAGAGTGAACAGAAAGTTAGACCAAATTTCTGCAATAAAGAACCCGTTAAGAAGCCTGTTTTGAGGTATATGGATGATGATCTAGACTTCTTGTCCCGCAAAGAGCAAGTTAGGAGACCCAATTCAAATAACATGGAAGTTGATATAAGCTTCAAGGATAAAGTTAAGAAACCCATGTCCAAGAATATGCAGAATGCGACCTTATTCAACAAAGAGCGAGTTAAGAAACCCATCTCCAGAGATTCAGAAGACAATTTAAGTTCCTCATTCCACAAAGAGCGTCCTAAGAAACTGATCTCCAGACATTCGGAGGATGGCCTCAACTCCTCATCTGGCAAAGAGCAAGTTAGGAAAGTCATTTCAAGAAATACAGAAAATGACGAGAACTCCCCTTTCCGCAAACAGCAAGTCAAGAAATCCACTCTGCAGAGTTCAAAGGATGACACCTCATCCCAGAAAAAACACATTAAAAAGCTAATTAGAAGAAACCGAGAAGATTCGGATTTTTCGTCCTGTAAAAAGCCCGCTGAGGATCCCATTTGCACAACTGTTGAAGACACATCTACAAAAGGGCTGTCTGAGAAGCCCATTAGTCGAGACAGAGAGGACCTCGACCGTTGCTGCAAGGAGTCACCGAAACCTAGTCAAGATGATCAAGGTTACTCGTGCAATGAAGAGGCTGTTAAACCAGTTCGTATGAATAACCAAGATGCCCTGGGTTCAGATATCTCTGCGGCAACCATTGCTTCTGTGGGAGATGGCTCTAATGGCTTAAGCATGTCACAGGCTAATGCTACTGAACCTGCTGATTGTACTCTTGCCAATGGGCCTGTAGACAAAGATATCAGCTCTCCGCTGGATGAAATAAGATCTGAGAAGACCGACGATATTTTGGGTACTGTATTTTTTCTCTGGTCGTCTCATCTGAATCACCTTGTTTACTGCTGACGTGTTAGTTTTAAGACCATGCTGTGCATTTGTGATTATGTATTGCAATTTTTTACTAGAATTTGGTATATACCTATCTCGTCACATTAGATCAATTAGAAAAAATGGCGATATGGGTACATGTGACGTGGTCACCAAAATAGAAGAAACTAGATTTCCAGAAGGGTCATGGTCATGTATAACAAATACAGACTCACTTGTGGTTATGGGGGTTCCTTTGAACTATTCAGGTGCTTGTTAGGTTGGTCCTTAAGGAATGTTATTATTATCAAGACAACCGAATTTTTAAAGTGTTATGATAGCCGCATATGGTGGACTTTGCAAGTTTTACCAAAAATTCAGTCCAATTACATGCATGTTTTATTGCACAAAATTGTACTGATAGACAATAGATTGCTTTTCCATTTACTTATATAATATTTATTTTGTAGCAACTGGCTATTATATTGCAAGAGAAATTAAAGATAAAAAGTTTAGAACTTTTTTATTCTACACGCCATAAATGGACAGGAGTAAAGGGAATCCAGTCATTTGATGTGATTACTGCTGTACAAAACTACAAATAGATGCTGTAATGGAAATTCATCTTCACCTTATTGAATTCTAATGACATTCTTTTTGTCTTTTTTTCCAGGCAAGCCTAGCTACAAGCCAATTGTGGTTGATGAGACTAGACGGAAAACTTATGATACATATGAAGAACAGCCTCCAATGGAATCTGACCCAGTTTTTGATGTTTTCTCTGCGGAAGCAAAAGAGCTTGTAAATGTGGGTAAATGTGACTTATCTGTAGCTGTTGGTCTAATTTTCTTTATTTAGGTAGCTCACTGGCTAAACGTACCTTGCAGGTTGGGCTTGATGCTGATCACTCATATGCATATGCAAGGAGTCTGGCTCGTTTTGCTGGTTCACTTGGTGCTCAAGGATGGAGAATTGCTTCTGACCGCATTCGACAAGCATTACCTGTTGATGTAAAGTATGGCCGTGGATGGGTTGGAGAATATGAGCCTCCGTTGCCGTCTATTCTGGTTGTGAATAATCAACCTGTATATCTGAAAAGCTCTGAGGCAAATATGCGGAGGAATGCTTCTCTGCCTAGGGATAATGAAAGGCTCAGACCAACAGAAAGTAATAATTCGAAGGATATGAGTATGAGTCTACTTAATCGGATAACCACTAGCAATAATGTAGTTGGAGTGCCTGGGCCACTTGAGAGTCCAGAATTTAAGCCAAGATTATTTGGTGTTACTGCTGAGCCCCAACACAGGAGCATTGATGCATTATCGCCACATGAGAATCATAAAGTGTCTGGTAATGTTACGAAGACCAAAAGAACAACCAGTGAGCAAACAAGAAAAGGCAACTCATCTTCTAGTGCCCGCCCTCTTGAAATGCAACCACATAAAGGAGCTTCTTCTGTTGCACTTGATATGCCTGCGTTGAACAAAATGGCCGGCCATCCGAGAGCATTTTTTCAACCACCAGAATCAGCTAAGGCTCAGCAAATGAGAAAAATTGACTCGTCAAAAAGCAAAATTCCAGTTGAAATAGCACCACAGCGACTTGAGTCTGCAAAATGTGCTTCTTCTGGTGTACATGATACACCTTCCTCAAACGGGCAGCACAAACACTTCTTCCAGGCACAAGCAGCAGCTTCCTCAGGTGTGCATGATATGCCTTCCTCTAATGGGCAGCCTAAGCACTACTTCCAGCCACAAGCATCAGCTTCTTCTGGTGTGCATGATATACCTTCCTCCAATGGGCAACCCAAACACTTCTTCCAGTCACAAGCAGTAGCTTCTTCTGGCATGCATGATACACCTTCCTCGAATGGGCAGCCTAAACCCTTCTTCCAGTCTCAAGATGCAACTGTACCACAGCCCAAAAACGAAGCAACATGGGTGTACCATGGACGACCTGGTGATGGAAAGGTTGGAGCATCAAGCAAAAACAGACCATCAACCAGTGCTGGGTTCATCAATAAAACTCAATCAGTAAATGCTGCAACATTTGCCATGAATTTGAATGGACAAAAGAATGTCGGCGACCATGCAAAACTACCTAGCTCAACTGCAATGCCTAGCCAGGTCAATTTACCAAACAGAGGTCTTGATGCTCCCCGGAACATGTTCTCAGCATTTCCAGCTGCTGTTAGGGAGAACCAGAGCATTCCATCAGCTCCAGTGGCTCAATCTTGGATCTCATTTGGTGCTTCTGCAGAGACCAAACCAACCGTTATCAGCCCGAATTTCCTTGACAATAATTGTGGTTGGAAGATGCCATTTGCTAACGTCTGCCCTTCGGATGATACCAAAATAAGTGCTGTTCCTCAGTTCTTTAGGCATCCTGTTCAGGTAGTTAGAGAGAGCCCGGTTCAAAGCCAGGGTTTGGTAATATTTCCCCAGTTGGTCCAGCCAGATTTCACAAGATCACAGAGCCAACAACAATGGCAGGGGCTGGTTCCCCACATGCAACAGAAGCCAAGCAAGGATGTACTACGCCCGGACTTGAACATTGGGTTCCCATCTCCAGGTTCACCACCAGCTCGACAATCGTCTGGTATCAATTTGGAAGCACAACAGCCAGACCTAGCGTTGCAGTTATGAGGCAACGGACAATGAATACATGCTACTGCAGGATGTAGGTTACAAACTAAGCATGTAAGGACATGCGAAGCTCAGGCGTGAAACAAGGTGAAAACAGCATTGGGACATCCGTTACATGGATCAGCAACAGTTGATAGGGATGGGGACTTAACATCATCACATGACATGCCATTGTGGTGACTCGCCGACCCATCCTGCCGCTGTACAAAGATATCAGAAAATGGATGGATGAACACTGCTTGGAATCAGATGATGTCTACTGGGGGCATTCTGACAGGAGTTCAGAATCCAGCATTTGGAGAAATGCTTTGGTGGCATATATGTAGGTAGCATACTAGCATGCTCATGATCAGAATACTTGGGCGCTCCTCTGACCACAATACAGCTTTCGGTGGAAATTTTGGCACCAGAATCTAGGAGATAATCGTTCATTCAGTAGTGTAGATCTCGTGGCGACCCTATGTAATGCCCATATCAAAATGTATGTTGGTTGTAAATGGTTCTGCATTGGGTAGATTGTTAGAGTAGGGCAGCGGCCAGTGGCCTTTTTCCTCATCTGAATGAAATTGCTTCTTTGTTCATGATATATGTAGCAGGAAGCCAGGAACTGAGGTCTATGATCAATTCAGTTCAAATGGCATGCTCAATGCGAAAGGTTGCCAATTCTCAGTGAATCAACTGGTTCAATTTGTCCTTGTAATATTCTTGCTTTAAGTAATGTCATACTAATGAGCAATGCCATTAGGAGATTGCCAACCCTATGGTTTTAGCTTCGATTATTTTTGTCTCTCTGAAAGCCTAAAGTATAAGCACGACGAATAAAGAGAAAATAATATGTTTTTTTTTGGGTCTATTCGGTCTTGATAGCACACACTGGGCCGGCCCAATCTAATACGCCTAGGCCTACCCTAAGCTCCTAGTCCTAGCCTGTCCACTGATGCTAGAATTCCTGCTGGAGCCCTCTAATTATGTCCGGACGTTGATTTTTCTCCCTAGTAAGAAAAGCAGATGTTTATGCTCCATCAACTATTGAGATCTGTTTTAACAGTTGTTTCATCCAATACATGGCCTCAACACCTCTACATGCTGACAGGAGGTCCCACGTGTCTCCCTTCTTCCTGTCTTCCCACGGCAACCGGAGCACTGTCGGCTTGGGCTAGATGTTGGCAAACTTTAGGCCTGCTTGAAATTCCACTAGAACACTAGTTTCACCGAGCCCTCTCCGTCTTACCAGTATTCTTCCAGGCAGTAGACGAGCTCCATGTTACGAGCAACATGTCTTCCCCTCTCACTGTTAAGAGCTTCCACCAGATAGCTACGAATAATAATCCCGCAGCGGTTCTGCGGTCGGTAATCATTGCAAATCATGGAGAACGTGACATTGTTCCAGTCTTACAGATAGCATTCACTACTTGATGTAGCACCCACCAAAGGAACATGTGCTACGTTTTCATATCAATATACTTTGTAGATATAGAACCGAGACAAACAAAACCAAACCATATTACCATATACTCTTACTCGCAAACCAGCAATGGACAAACATGGGTCAGTTGTGTATGCAGACAATACAAAACAAAAATTCCAAACCCTGTGCAAAAGGATTTTACACTTGTAACACGCAAGTGAAGGGAATTGGGGTTCAGCTGCGGTTTGCCTACAGGCTGCAGACAACAAGGAGGTATCAGAAACCAGCAGCATGCAGAACTCGTTCCCTGCAGGATCAGGAGGATATATTATTAGGGGTGCCTTCCCCAAGGGATATGGAGGACAGCTTCTGAGTCAACAGCTCAACTAATGAACTCGCATCGACATTAGCCTGGATATTCTGGTGCAAAGCTGGAATGTTCTCCTTTGAAGAGTCTGCAGTAACCACCAGCTCAGTCTTGTGCACACACGTTTCAGGTTCAGCGTCATTAAGAGGTTCTACTTCCATCAGTGCAGATTTGGAGGGTACCATCTTTATGGTCGATGACGCTTCAGGGTTCAGTGTGGCAGGGTGTGAACACTGGAGCACCTGGGAACCAATGTTTTGGTCAACGGATTTGTCCTGAAAATTACACATCAAGATACTTAGAAGCACATCGATATAGGACGGTTGCACTTTGGCGACAGGAAACAAGATACTCCTAAAAAATCAAATGCACATACAGGTTCTGGTTTGACCAATACTGGACATGCCTGGTGTGTGCTCGCCTCAGGTTCAGCCACCTTAAAAGGTTCCACTTCTATTTGTGCAGCTTCAAGAGGCACTGCCTCCACTGCCTTATTTTTGCAAGCACTGACCTCCTCATGAGGTGCTTCTATATGTTTCGATTCTTGTTGAGCAAAGGTAGATGGTGGCTGAGACGTCGGTGTGGCAGGTTGCAAGCACTGGATCTTCATTTGTGTCTGTGCACCAACGTTTTGGTCAACTGATTCGACCTGCAGACATGCACAGCAAGATAGTTAGAAGCACATTGATATAAGGACATCCTCACTATTGCAACCGAAATAATACACTTTTTTTTTTGGCACATACAGCTTCAGGTTTCGGTTTGGCCACAACAGGATTGGCCTGATGTGTGCAAAAAGGTTCGGCCACCTTAAAAGGCTTTACTTCCATTTGTGCAACTTCAGAAGGCAATGGCTTCACCGCCTTACTTTTGGAAGCACAGGTTTCCTCATGAGGTGCAGTGTTGCTGTTCTGAGTAGGTGGCTGAGATTTTGGTGTGCCAGGAAGCAAATGCTGCATCTTTGTAGGTTGCAGTTGCACCTGTGCACCACTGTTCTGGTCAATGGATTTCTCCTGAGACATACACAACGAGATTGTTAGAACCACACTAATAAAGGATATTACTGTTATTGCAAGGGGAGGGATAAAAGTGCACATACAGAATCAAAATATCCGATCTTGGGTGTAGGCCTTCGAAGGCCCGATGGCTTAATGCTTTTCCCCAGGCTAGTTATGTCTGCAGGAGCTTTCGAATAATCTCCAGATGCCGCTATTCCGGAAGAATGGCCCTCTATGACAACAGGATGCCCAAGCTTTGGGGATGGAGGGCAGTCATTGCTCTTCCTCAGGGAGGGAGACAGTGTATTCAAGCTGTCAGATGTGTGGCTCATCTTCCCTATCGTGGAAGCAGTTGAAGCCCCGGATATCACAGAGCTCATGCTCTCCACAGAGCTGCAAGGTGAAATGCTTGGTGATGCACGGTCAGCATGACCCCTCACTGGCATCTTGTTCCTTGATCTTGATGGGATAGCTTTGCTGATGTCAGATTTTGACGATGAACGAACAGGGACCCTCTGGGCAGTCATGTTCTTGTTGCTTAGGGTTGCTAATTTGGTCTTTGATCCTGGCTTAGTATCCATTGAAACACCACGGAAAGAAGTAGTTGCTGCCGAGGGACCTGATTTCAAGATAGAACTGGACTTTGTACCCCCACCAGATCGCACAGTAGCTGAAGTATTGGCGATTCTGCCCGCTGCCTGCCTGTTGGCAAGACCCCCTGAAAGAGGAAATGCATATTAATTATATATATAAATATTATGGGAGATTGTTAGAACAAACAATGCGTGCCAATTCACACCAGTGCTGCTTCTTTTGTCTGAAATCCCAGAAGCAATAGCTGTGTTAGTTGAAGACCTCATCATTGCAACTCTTGGCAGAGCCCTAGGAGGTTTTGATGTCTTAGATTCTGCAGCTCCTGGCAAATTCTACTCAAGGAAAAAGACACAATTATGCAACTAAGATCAGATTAATACACAAGATGAATTGTAGCTGGCTCTATTTACACAAATTTCAGTCAACTGAAAAATCAGGGGTAAATTACTCATGAGCATTGTTAGTAATACAATAAATCTCAAAACAAACATCCAATTAGGTGAACCGCTTTCAAGGTCATGGTTATTGAGGAATTAAAGAGATGGGCCTTACCACTTTCAAGGTGTCTTGCGGCCTTTGTTTGCCACCAACTACTTGGCTTGTTGAAACATGAACCCTTATCTGAAGATAAGCAATTGTTATCAAGAGATCATCAACAGATACAGAAATTTGGGATTGAACAAGCGATCAATTGGGTTAACATACCTTAGGCTGAGGCATCCGATCAACCCCTTTTCTAGCTGGAAGGAGCAATAAAATAATTTCATCAGTTAACAACAGCAGGAAGAGCTCAGTAGAAGTACAGTTTCAGGTGCTAAGTATAAGCAGCAAGTTGACTCAATAATAAGGGTTGTTACCTGCAATACGAGGCACATTTCCTGTGGGCTTTGGAGGGTTTGAGGCAGCAGCAGGCCGACTTGGAGCTTTATCAGCTTTGCCAAGAGACCTCTGGATCGAAGCTCGGACATTGTCAAACAATTCAGTCTCAAGGTTTTCCATCAACCCTGTTTCGCTTTCCATGTTTGAGGTTGTTGACTCCCCCGATCTCCTCATTTCCTCCATAATTCCAGGCAGCCTGGAACCCTGGGTCTTGCGGAAAGTGCTGTTTACAATGGCCAATTCCTCAGAGTCCAGAACACCTGCAAAGTTCACGAAAGATTAGGAGCTGCAATCAATCTGCATCATCAGGATTTACCAGAGTAAGCAACTGCAGCAATTTCATAACAAAAGGGGAAAGGTAAAGATTCAGGACCGGCTACTATAACAAAAGGCAACAACAACAACAGAACAGAAAATGTCCAATTCATGAGCACCGAGCAGTGATCTGTCTAATTCCAACCTTTTGCCGGTGAATATGCGCAAGTATACTACAGCAAGAGACAACAGCAAAATAAAAAGGTAATGGTAAGATTCATGAACTTGTACACCTACATCTCTACATGCCATACGCACAAGCCTGTGACGCGACAATTCCAGAAAAATAAATACCATTTGGGCCATGGATGGAGATCAGAACACAAACAGAACCGAAGCGAACCTTCACTGGTGAAAAAGGCGCTGTCCCAAGCCAAGCTCTTGCGGAGGTTAACCCCCGTCTTGGCCTTCCGCTGCTTGGGCGACTCCGCCCGCTCGGGGGCTGCCCGCTCCTCCATCACACTGTCCGGATCCGCATCCCGGCCCGCCGCCACCGCAGAACCACCGCCGGATGTGTACAGACAGGAGGTCGCCTCGGTGGCCACCAGAGGCCCTAAAAAACATCATGGGAAACCGTCGCCGGTCAGATCCGCAAACCACAACCTCAACAACGGACACCGGTCCCGCGATTCCTCCGTGGGAAACCCCCCCGAAATGGCTCGGAACCCTCACCTGCGTGGGTCGGATCGGGGCGCGGCGGGGCCGGGGAGGCGAGGTCGAAGAGGAGATCGTCCTCGGCGGAGACGTCGATGAGGGAGAGCCCCTCCATGGACCCGCGGACGGCCGGGGACCAGCGCGAAACCCTAGATCGCCGGCGGCGTGGGGATCGACGAGGCGAGAAGGAGGCGATGCGAATGCGAGGCGAGCTGGAGCCTGGAGGAGAGACGTTGGAGATGGGGGGCGAGGGTTTGGGCCGCTAGGTATAAAAAATGCCGGGGGCAGAGGGTTGCGGCCGCTGCGACGACGCGTCCCGCTGTTGCGGGAGACACTGATTGGTGGGGCCGGGAGCTGGACTAAGCTGTGGGGGTTTTGCTTCGCCTAGGTGATTATTGCCTTCCTTTTGCGGATGGAGGGCTGGGTGATTATTACACGGGCGGGATGGTTTGAATTTTGGGAGGTTTGGATCTGCGTTCACATTGGGCCGTTGTTCGGGTTGGATTTGTGGCCCAGGTTCAGGTGGGCTTACTGGTGTTTAACTCTGAATGAAGAGCACATTTTCTGTTTTGAAAGCCATACATGTGCGGCGTAAAGAAAACTCATTAAAATAGTAACTGCAATTATGGTCTATAATAGGTTGGCTTGAATTACGAGCCATCGTATATGGAATTGGAATAAAATTCCCCTTTTCTACTGTACTATATGGAATCATATCAGAGAGGTTGCCATCGATTAATTAAAGATCCTATCCTACGATAGCAGCATGAATTTCTACCATAACAACATAGGCGTTGTGATTCTGCTTCACGAAACATGCCACCACTGTGGCAGACACCCACGCACGGCAAAGGGCCGAATGATTTTGCCTGTGTCGTCGATCGCTCTTCAGCAGGCGCAGCGGTGGCACTCCCATGAACATGATGCACGCACATAGGCCTGCACAAGGAAAAGATCCACCGATCGCACGCGCGCCCAGCTCCGTTTATCTTGCTTTCCATCGTGCCATCGATGATCGATCGCACGTGTTTGCTGCTTTCGGCCAGTGCCCCGTGCACATGGAGATCGATTTCAAGCAACAATGTTTCTTTTGCATATGTTCTGTTTGAAATTGAATCAGATCGTGTTTGTATATCTCAAAACGTCTGAATCATATACGCGGTAAAGACAACTATATTTACAGGAACGGTAATTTGTAAAAAAAGATTACCAGAATTCCTTTTGTAGTATGCAATATATTTCTGACACAAGTCACCAGGCTCGATTACCTGTAACAGATACTGTATATTTCTTGGCACTGAACAATAGTGCCAGTGTTTTCCATTGCATTACAACTGAGGTGCCATCAGAATCGGGGAACCTTCCTGTTGACCCCAAGCGCAGAGGCAACCTTACTGATAGATTGATGCACTTCAGATAGTTTTGCTCTATGGGTAGTAGCCGAGGATACGAAAGAAACTTGCTATTTCCTGCACACAGGGATCATCTTTAGGTTAATCACTCACGAAATTTAAAAAAAATCAAACAATGGTATGCTAATTGCTAGCCATTTCAGTTGAAAATGTTGGCATAGGAGTAGCTTCGTTCATCTAGAAAAGTAAGTGATTGTCTCCTTTTGATGCTTGATACCGCCCGTTCTTTTAGAAGATCGTTGCGAATCATATCATCACAAGATTATACAGTAGCTTGCGAACGATATAAATTACTGACCTCTACTGATTAGGTCCTTAAAGGCATTTTGTGCACGGATCTCCGGCACCGATGCTTCGAAATCGACGTAGAAAATGTAATTGGACTACCTGCGACGAAGTGACTCAAGTTTCATGAAACTGGGGCATGGCATCCATGTGTCAAATGCAGGTGCATCTATCTATAGGAGATAAGTTGCAATCACTCAACAGCATTTCGAAAAGGAAGAAAGAACTCAAGGCATGTTCCTTACATAAACAAGAGCGAGACAAGAATGATGTCTTAGGTTATCAACTGACCTAGAAAAATTACTACTGCTGTTGTTGATAGTAGTATAATACTATAATTGGTTAGTGCAAAAACACAATCACCTCAGTCATGCAAGTGATTCTAAATTACTTCATACCATGTCAGATAAATATTAGTGTTTGTCAATGTCAGATCAGAGCATGACTTAGTAGGCAGAACCTTAGAAATGATTCAACCAAGAGAAAAGATGGTACACGTATAGCACATTTACAGAGGTCTAGTGCCCAAAATAGCATATTCACAGAATTATTTAAAATAGAAACCGGAGAGTTGAACATATCGTGGCGTACTTTGCAGTTCCTAGAGTCCTCATTGGCTTGCCCTTGCCCCTATTTGGCCTCCTTGCTCTCTATCTAGGGTTTGTTTGTATTCATGCCTAAGCCAATATATTTAGTAGGTAGTTGTTTGGTTCTTTGCTTAACATAAGACATGTTTGACATCATTTATGATAGTGTAGTTCATTTTTATTGCCTCAAGTTAGATGCTGAATTTTGACCCTAAAGTTAGGCATTGCCGAAGATAAGACGATCCACCTTAGGCACAAATCCAAACAGCCCCTAGCGCTGATTTGAGGCAAAAAAAAAAAAAAGCTACTCTACAATAGATGAGATGAAACATGCCTTACCTTAGGCAAAAAAAAAAACTACCTAAATTCATTGCGACACACGTTAACCTTGAAGTGAGGCAGCTTAGCCATAAATCCAAACAGGCTAGTCACGGTGGACAAGTTAACGCGTCCATCTCATTCGTGCATGCACCTTAGTATAATTGATCAGTTCCACAGCTCCTAATTATTTTGGAATCTTATGAATTTCTCAAGTTCTCAACTGACGGAATCATTCACGTATTCGAAGCCTGTGCACTAGGAGGAGGTTTGTTGACACGGTATCAAATAAACTGGTTTACTGTAGATATAGCGGGGTCAGGGTGGCAACCGTAGCTCCTCCATGCAGACAGTGTGTAGTATGCTAAGCTTTGGAGGAGGAGGAAGAGAAGAAGATGCCTGTAGATACACCTCTACTGTATCTGTATGTAATAGCTTGGATTTGGTCGGTCATGGTCAGTCAGGCAATACGCCCAGGGAGGCATGCAATGAGTTGCGTGCAATTTGACGAGGCCTCGCTCCGAAGGTCACTCACCTTGTAGCATTTGTGGAATCAGCACGGGAATATATATCTCTCCGTTTCATGCAGGCTTGTATTCCACACCATAGAAATTCCTGAAACCATGCAGTTCAACAAGCGGTCAAATGGTCAGGTGGAGATGGAGTGCAGGGAACCTGTCCTGGTCTCCTGGAGCAGTCATCAGTCTTGGTTCGTACCAGCCAGCCGCCCGGCCCGGGCATCACCTTTTTTTTTTTTTTTTTGTTTGCCTCGGAACACAGAGAAAAGGGCTCCGCTACCGCTACGGAACACGCCACGGCCGGCACTATCACGTCGGTCGAGTACATGAAGACGCAGGATCGCATCCATCAGCCTGCCTGCGAATCCCTTTTTTCCCGTCTCCTTCTTCATTTGGCAACCCGGAGGTCCGAAAGAGGAACCGATTCTGCCTGGGTTCTTGACCTTCTTGTGCTTTCGTACATGTACATAGGACTAGATGCC
The DNA here is from genome assembly GCA_030272315.1 of Paspalum vaginatum. Classification (NCBI taxonomy): domain Eukaryota; kingdom Viridiplantae; phylum Streptophyta; class Magnoliopsida; order Poales; family Poaceae; genus Paspalum; species Paspalum vaginatum. The sequence continues at coordinate 6,421,107 of CM059013.1, read as the reverse complement.
ATCGCTTTGGGAGTGAAGAGAGACTGACGAGGATGTTTCAATCTGAAACACTTGAATTAATCAGTCCGGTTCTCTCCTATTGCCCACTTACTGTTCCGTCTCATACAAGAAACTTGGAATCTCCGCTGAATTGCCATCCCGCAGCTATGCCATAGTATGACAGTGAGCAGAGGCTTCAGCTGCAATATGCATTTGCAGCAGTGCCTCTACATTTTCGACAGGGAGGAATGTTTGTGGCAGCCGTGCCCGGGGTATAAAAGCCTACGGTATGTAGGCCGATGATTCTGCCCTGCAAAGTGCGGACACGAAACACAGGGATTGCATTTGCATGCAAACATCTTTAGCAGGCGCAGCACTGGCGCTGCCATCATGCCTAGGCCTGCACAAGAAAGAAAAGGAACAATCCAATTCATCGATCCCAGCAATCCATTCCACCCGCATCCTTGCTTTCTCATGGTCAAACATCTCATAGTACTGCATGCCTTGTACTTGCAGATGCGCAAGGGAATCAATCTCCTCAAGCGCCGCAGAATGCAGATACGAGATACTGCAGATAGTTCACGCTGTGTCTTCAGAACTGTTCCAGTGCCCATTTATGTAATATGCCTAGCTCTAAAAATCTTCCATCAACAGACCTTCCCGTTTAGCAGAAAACAGGGATACAACTGACAATGAATGTGCCAGGACAATCAGAGGAATTCTTGCATTTTGGTGCCGCCAGATTCTACAAACATTGCTGAACAATCAAGTGAAATTAAGAACTGTTGAATAGAGGAACGAAAATGGCAGGCCTAGTTCAACACTATCTAACCCCTGTCTCCGGCAGCTAAACTGCCGCACTTATAGTTGCTGAGCATGCCCTAATGGCGAGGCACGTCCCAGACGCTTGGTAATTACAGATTCTGGGCCGATGATGGCTTATGCATAAGCTTTCACTGAGTCGCAGTACACCACTAGACTCGCTAGACCAATGCTCATGTCTCTTTGGTCTTTCCCTTCTTGGACTTGGACGACTTCTTGTCATGGTTCTTGGACCCAAGGTTGTTCACCCAGGTGAAGTCGATAGGCACCGTGAAAGGGTCGGTGTTGTCCGCGACCTGCGACAGGTTCACGGGCTTTGATCTTGAGTTCTTCGAGCTCCACTTAAGGTAGGAGCTCTTGTGGGTGTCGGGCTTCACCATGATACTTCCTGGCCCTGGGCTCGCCAAGAGGCTGGGGCTTGACATCGGCGTGAAGAACTCCTCTGGCTCGACAAGGGGGACAAACTTGGTGAAGGTGATGACAACCCTCACCGTGGGCACAACAGGGATGGCAACCTGCATGGATGGCGAAAATGATCAATGAGCTGAATGCAAAGCTGCATTGCATCCGAGGGCACCGAAATAAGCTATGTGCAGCAAGATAATTCCATGAACAGCCTGATGATACAATTTGCTAATGCCGAGAAGCAGTAAAAGGTGCAGACAGGCTGCTACATTTCATCAAGTGATGATGTCTGCACTTCGATGAACACCACTTCTGTGAAACATGGAGCGAACTTCGAGTAGTGCTCCAAGCTGCATCTGTATGTCAAACAAATTTCAACTACTTGAGATACCTATGAGCTTTAATTTATCCAAATTCCCTAGCATTCATCAAGCAGGACAGTTGCAGCTTTGAATGTCTATGTATGCACTATTCAGGCGAGTACAGGCGCTGAGTAAAATTTCCTTAAATTTGTGCCCTAAATGCTTGTCTCACATTTACTCAGGTTGAATTTGTGCTGCTCTATAATGAACCGTTGAAACTATCAGTCTCCACAGTTCTTTTCTTTGCCCGGGGAGCACTCTACACAAGTTGCAGGCCAGTACACCATAATTTGGACTCGGCTTCCTATGCTGTTGCTACTATGGCAGCAAAACTGTGGCTGTGGGTTTATTGCTGCAAATGAAGAAGCACTTGCCATAAAACACCCGATCAAGAGACAAGAATCTGCAAGCAGATGTGGAGTTAACTACCTTGCACTGCCCAGAGGTGGTCTATTGAGTTATTAGAACATCATTTGTGCTGGTAGTTCACCATTACAAGAATGGGCTGAGATAATTCGTTAAGCAATCTTTAGTGAGCAGGAGAGCTGAATTAGAGGGGTTACCTTCACTGGGAAGGTCCCTGGTGGGAACTTGGTGGTGAGGAGCTCGCGGAGCCGGCGCACGGCGCGCACGCGGCTGGCGAGGATGTCCAGCAGCGGCAGGAACTCTTCGACGCTCAGTGGGAAGTCCTCCGTGAGCCACACCGATGGCCGCAGCGTCTTCACCGTCTCCTCCTCCTTCCACTTTGCTCCCCCCGTCGTCGCCGCCCCGTGCCGACCGAAGATGCCGTCCTCGCCGCGCCCCACCGACGCGCATGCCGGCAGCCGCCGCGGCACGTCCACGCTGTTCCTCCGCCTCTGCGGGGTTCCCAAGTGCGAGGGCGGCCCCGCCACGCTGCGCCGGCCGGGCACATAGCAGCTGCGCCGCGCTGGGGGCGGCGGGATGTCGGCGACAAGGAAGTCGCCGTCCTCGTCGTCGTCCCGGATCTCCAGCGGCAGGAACTCGTCGTCGTCGTCGTCGCCGCCGCCGTCCTCGTCCCCGGCGAGCTCGAAAGTGAAATCCTTGCGCCCGGCACTCGCGGCCTTGAGAGTGCGGAAGGAGAAGACGACGTTGTGGACGTCGAACACCCGCGCCTTCCACTCGCCGACGTTCTCTGTCTTCTCCTTCCGTAGCCAGGTGGTCCTCGGCACGAGCCTCGCAGAGGAGATGTTGAGCCCCGGCCGGTAGGCGGCGGCGTCGGAGGTGGCAGCGTCCTCGTCGCCCGCGGCCGCGGCCGCCGCGAACGCGTCGTGCACCTCGCGCCGGCCGCGGTGGAGCACGAGCAGAGAACCCGGGGGCAGGCGGCGGCCGCCGGCACTGGCCTCCTCGCCGAAGAAGAGGAATGAGTGGTCGGCGCGGCGGATGCGGAGGCCGTCGAAGCCGGCGAGCGTGGTGTCCGCGCGCAGGTCAGCGCCGCGCTTCCAAATGCGGTAGGTGTCGGATGGCGCGGCGCGCGAGAGCAGCGGCACGACGGAGCTCTCGAAGTGGAAGTCCACCTCGAGGTAGAAGTCCTGGACCCGGCGCAGCGCCGCGGAGAGGGCGGGCGCCCGGCGCCGGAGCTTAGCCCAGGCGGCGAGGCGGTGCGCGCGGAGGAGGCAGGCGGCAATGTCCCTCCACCCGAGGCAGAGCGCCTCCTGGAGCGGGGTCCACCCCGCGTGGTTCTGCAGCGTGGGGTCCGCCCCCGCGGCGGCGAGCGCGGAGGTCAGGGAGGGCAGCCGGAGCCGGACCGCGAGGTGGAGCGCGGTGTCCCCGCCGGGGACGTCGCGGCGGTCGAGCGCTGCGGCGACGGAGGACGCCAGGCGGGCCTCCCGGGCGGCGTCGGCGGCGGTGAGGACGCGGGACGGGTGCGCGAGCGTTGGGAGGCCCGCGAGGATGGCCTGCAGCCCCGCGGCGTCCCGCAGCGCGACGCAGTGGTGCGCGGGGCTGTGCGCGTAGTCGGCCGGCCGGATCGGCGCCGACGACGTTCGCTTGGGCCGCGCGCCGCCGGCGCCTGCGGCGGAGGGCGAGGAGGAGGGGTCCTGGACAGGCATTGCCTGCACGGGGGCGGAGGTTGCTGGCCGGGCACTTGGGATTCTCACGGTTTTCTCGGGTTCTGAGACCTGCAGCTGCAGAGGAGCTTGGCGTCTGGGGCGGTGGTGTTGAGGAGGTGGACCGGAAGATACGCGGGGGAAGCGTGCTACCGTTGGGAGGTGGGGGGAAGAAAGGGAAGAGAGGTGGCGGCGGCTGGAGGTGGACGGGCCGGGCCGGGCCGGGATGTGTGTGAGAGCCGGGTCAGGTAGAAGGAGAAGGGACCTTTGGAACACCTGAATTTTTCTTAATACCTACGCTTACGAGGCTTTAATTATTGTGTCAATTATGATTTATATGGGTTACCTAGCCTAACCAGTCCAATCTAAGTTGTCCTAAAACATTCCTAACCTGGATTTAGTGTAGACTGTAGTGGATAGACGCGGAGTGTAATTTTTAACTCACAGATAATATTCAAGCCAGGCGTGAGCCATTAATTTTTTTACCCTAGAGCCCAGTCCAATGTAGAAAAAAATATGATGAAGTTTTGGTCCAATGTTCCGCTCAGTTAAGATGCAAGCCGTTAAAACAAACTATCAGATTGCTTTTTATTTGACCTGAGCACGTTAGTATGCCATAGCGTTCCTTTGCCGTATATGGTTAATAGAAGTCGTGACGTGGAATGAGAATATCCCTATGTGGAGGTGAGTTTACTCCAAAACTGACGGCAATGACGGGGAAGAGAATATATATATATATATATATATATATATATATATAGACACACACACACATACATACATACACACACTACTGATGGCACTAAGGGAAGACATATTTTTTTTATGGCATAGGAGAGAACTTTATAAATTTCGATGGCATTGAATGAATTTAATCAAAAGGCAATGGAGAAGTGGCACATTTGGCAAATGCAACACTTTGTCAGTGAGTTTTTTTCTTCTTCTATGTCTTCTATGTGTGCTAATAATGCAGTCGTAAGCAAAACTATATACTGTGAACTTGAGCAATTTCTGGGTAGATCCCAACTTCACATTTCAACTAGGAGAAGTGCTTGTAGTCTTAGGATTAAATTCCAAGGAAGTGTGTAAGTTGGATATTATACTCTTAAAAAAATAAATGCAGGTATATTATTTCTTTCGGTAATACAATGTGGTCACCGTTCTAAGGTTTTCCTATCCACCATTGGCTTTTGCACGTGTATACAAAAACCGTCTCTGTACACTGGAATCTAGTTTGCACCGGATTGGCGTGATAAACGCAGTCCATGCATGGTCACTTTGACATTATGTAAGAGTCCAAGAGTGTTGATGTGGAGGACAGACAAATAAGTGAACAAGAACAACAAAGTATATGCTGGATTCATGTTGCAACTGCATCGTCCGCTACGGCCATGGAGCACGTGCAGTAGTATATGATACAGATTGCCAGATGAGGATAAACATCGTAAAAAAGCGGTAACTCAACGTGGGTGGTGAGTGCTGACTGCCCGGGACCGGGAGAGGTAGTACGACAAATGTAGCTTTTATGGGGGTGGGTCCGGGCCGGGCTGGGCCGGATCATCTGCCCCCACATCCGTTCCACTTTTCTTTTCTCGATTCTGGTCAGCAGCCGACTGCTGCCTCCCCTCTTTCGCTTTTCTTGTTACTTCCCCTTTTTTCTTACCTTTACCATTAAGGCCCTCTCATCAGATTTGCAGTTTTTTTTTAAGATTGATTCGCAGTTTATCTCCTAAAAAAAATGCCTTCACCAAGATCTACGTCGTCGGCGTACGTCCCTTTTTGCGGTTGAAGAGATTAGCTATTTCATTCTATCACAAAGATCAAGTCCATATAGATTTATCATGGTTTAAAAAAATTAACCTCAATTAGCAATATTTTTATAAAACAATTTTATCTTGAGTTTGAAAGGTTATGCAGTATGAAAACATTTTCTGTACTAAATCTAGTAATTGCAATCTCTCGGGGTCAGTGATTTTTCCTATAATTATCAAAATTAAAAATAAAGGCAAACCTAGATGAGCATATACTCCTAACAGAGGAAATAGCAAGTGCAGTGCTATTGCCATATATATGGTCTAGGAAGGAAGCCAGCCTAAGGCGACATGACACCGAAGTAGTTCTCGATCCCGGCGGTGCTGAAATTATGACGTACATCATTTATTTGTACGTTTTGGGACTACCTGGTGTGCGTCAGTAAATCCTTACGACGTACCTTCTCAGTCCCAAAAATAAGCTATTTATCTAGAGTTTCTAAAGTTTGACTAAGCTTATAGAAAAATATATCGACATCCATGACATCAAATGAGTATCTTTAGATTGGGTGTGTCATAAATTTTTATAATATAGTTATTTGGTATGATAGATATCGACGCATTTCTTTATAGTTAAACTTTAAAAAATTGACTTAGGACAAATGTAGGATGACTTACTTTTTTTTACACCGGGGAGTATTTGGTAAGAGGAATGGAACAATCTGTCACTTTCTTATTCCCAAACATTTAAAAATACGATATAGTTTAACTAACGTATCACCACCTAGTGCCTCACAAGTGCTTGGTTAACTGCATCCTAGCAATGAGCCATTGCATTGACGCGGCTTTCTCGAACGCACGTAAAATCCATTACAAGTTGATAGATACAAGTTGGATAAGCCTATCTCCAGCATCTTTCTCCTCAAATTGCTCAAATTCAAGCTTCAACGTGTCCGCAGTATCATAACAGTGCCAGATAGGCAACTACCGGATTCAGCCTAAGAAAAAAAAAAGAGAGTGGACGGGGTTAATCTTTTTTGGAGAGTATAGAGTATACATGTCCATAACGACCAGCCCAGCTCTCCCTCCACGCCGGGAATGGCAGCAGCAGTAGCTCTCCCTCTCCGCCGGTGCGGTCGTTTTCTCCGGCTCTTCCTCCCCTTTCTCTCCTTATTTGGCGGCGCATGGAGCCGAGCACGGGCACGGCACGGCACCGCCGGACTCGTCGCACCTCTAGCCCGGCACGGCCCGTGTAAGGGCAGCCGTGCCTGGACGGTGCCGGTGGCCCGAGTGCTAGTGCCGGCACAGTACGCCGACTTCATCATGCCGTGCTCAGCCGCGCCCGGATCGGCCCGGCCCGTCCATTTGAACATGTATAGTACATAATCAACTCCTACACACGAGGCGGGTCACGCAAAGACCGTGAAGAGAGAGAAGCTGTCGCGCTCCCTAGCTCTCCCTCGCGATTTGCTGCTTTTGGCTTTTCCTTTTTGGGACGTACGAGAATCTCGCTCCATCTGCTTTGATACTTACGGCGAGTTCGCCGATCTACTAATTTTACCTCTCTCTCTCCAGGACTCCACCACCACATCTGCATGGGATCTTTCTTCAATGGGGATGAGTGAGAGACGTCGCTTGCTTCTCTTTGTTCGGAGATCAGATTCACCTCGCTTTGCCTTTTTCTTTTCTTTTTTTTATAATTATTTCGATGCATTGGAATCCTCCACTGAATACGATCTGCTACAGATTTGGGCCCTGGCCTGCAGGGCCCACTCGCCGGCCGGCCGTTCAGGGAACTCAAAAAAGGTGAGGCGGGCGGTTCACCTCACCGGGACGCTTTGGGTGGGGGTGTGGCCTCCTCACCAGTCAGGCAGTCGCCCCGCCATGTAGAGGACCACAAGCTGCCCCCGTACCCCGATGGCCCGATCCGTACTACGTGGGTACGCGTCGATGCATGGCGTCGTTGTTGTTGCGTGGTGGCGATGATGGTGCTGCGCTGCTGCTGCTGCTGCTGCGTCGTCGACCCCATCATCGCCCCGATCGCGGTCGGCTGAGCTGCCGGATTTAAGGGCGTCACGAACTCGCCGTCACCGACACGCCGGCTCTCAGATCATCCCCACCCATCTCCATCGACTCAGCCCGTGAGCGTGGGTTCGGACCATTTGATGACTCTTACGTATCCGCCGCAGCCGGAGGACGATGGCGATGCAAATGCTGCTAGTTCCCTGTGACGACCACAATTTTTTTTGTTACTACAGTGGACTGTTGCCCTAGTAAAATCAGTAGTAGTAGTACTGCAGCTGGCGTCCACAGTCAGGCAAGCAGGCAGTCAGGCTACAGTCATATCATACATATACAGTACACGCAAGTGGGTACACGGGATGGTCTCACGGTGACAGCTAGGGATGCAGCTCGGAGCATCGGGTAAAAAGACATACGCGTAGGCCACGGAACGGCCGGGCAGAGAGAATACAGAAACAAGGGTGGTGCACGTTGCCTTCCCTTCCGCATCGGGCTTGGCGACGGAGCACAGACGTTTGCAGCGTTGCACGAGGGCAGGGCCCAGGCCCCGGGGTGTCCGCACACAGCTACTAGCGCGACCCAGGACAGGATCTTCGCTGCCGTCTCGACTCTGTGCGCACTCATGCGGTGGTCTCGCCGACGACGAGCGCCGGCCGTCGGCGCCGGTCCGCGCAGGAGATCCTGGCCCGGGTGGCACAGTGGCTTCGAACAGATGAGATCAAGAGCTGGCATTGCCTGCCGTGCCCATGCGCCCCATTGTTTAATGTCAAGGGTGTGTGGGAGACGGAGGGTGAGGTCCCCGGCCTGCTGTCCTGCCATTATCCGTGGCAGTGCATAAACTGTTTTCTTGGTCGATAGCATTAGCAGTGTACTGTTTACTCTAACCGATTCACAGCAAAATGTCACGTGACGCTAAGTGAGATAGTCACATAGAGGTGGGAGATTGTTTAGCGTCATATATTATAGTAAAAACAATATTGATACTTCTCCTGACTTAAAATTTTCATTTACCGACACATCCGTCGATACTCTGTGCCCTTGATCCACTGAAACCAATCACTCGCTCTGTCTGATCGTGCTTCTCTCAGTTTCTTTGCAGCCATAGAATAATATTTTTTTTATTTTTTTCTCACAATCATTCAGTTGGAGCAGGGTTTTCAGTTGAAATCAGCTGCAGCGCAGCCGAACCGAGGCCATTGACGCTTGGCTACCCAGTAATCATACCTGGACACCCTCCAAGACGGGCCCAACAACACTCGACGTCTCGCCTGCCGGCACATCATTACAGTTCGCGGCATCATCGCGTACAGCGCCATTAGAGCCTGCCGCGTGCTCACCGAAAGCGCAATTATGCCATAACAAAGCAACCACAGCTTCGCCAATCATGCAAATGAGTATGATTATTGTCCTGAAACAATTTCCAGTTTCGTTCCTCTAAATGATCAGGAACTTATTGTCCTGAAACAATTTCCAGTTTCGTTCTTCTGAATGATCAGAAAGATTACGAGTACTGTCATTTGAATATAATCAGGCCTTGCGTTCACAACCACAAGCAGAACGACAGTCAAGCAACGGAAATCTAGCTACGGCAGCGCAATTGTTTCATCTTATAACCGTCTATTATGAAAAGAAGTAATGGGAATCTATCGGTTCAACCTATTGCTTACACCTGCCAGCAGCAGTTGCAGATCTAAAACGAACACGGATAAAAACGCTTCAATCCAAAGGCCAGTGAAGTGGAATAAGCAAATGTTTCAATCCAGAAAGAATCGGGTGTCCAGGACCTTAACACCAACACTTCAAAACTAAGGACGCATTAAACCATTGAAGCAATCTGGTAGCAGCACAGTAGATGCGACCTATGTACATAGGTTTATGATGGCAGTAGCCTCATCATGCTCGTTTATTTACAGTGGCGGGGGCGGCTGCTCTGCTCTAGGCAGAGCCAAAGGTGCTCTCGCCACTGTATGTCATGTAAAGGAAGCCATCCTCGTCCTTGTTCTCTTCGTAGATCTCAAACATCAAAGAGGCTGCCACAATAGTATTTTCAAATGAGGAAAACATGATAAAGAAATATGTGCAATGGCGAATCAATAGCTATGGCTGTTCAATTTCTGCCTGTGGGTGGCAATGTGTTCTTCACAAAGATGAAGATGGCCTTCTCTGGGCTTAGCTTGATCCTCTTCCTCACCACATAGATAAACTGGCCAACTGTGAGGTCAGCAGGGACAAGGTACCTGCAAATATGGATCGATGTGAATGAAAATAGCTAAGATCTAGAAATTAAGTAATAGATAGATCAGACAATTTTTAGGGACCCAATCAAGAAATCTGAGAAAGAACGTAGGCTCAGCAAACTAGGAGAATCTCGATGAGAACTTGCTTCTTCTTATCAATCTCAGGGACATCGCTCTTGCCAGACTTCTCAACAATAATCTAAACATCGACCACAAAATCAGCAATCAAGTACACAGGCAGAAAAAGATGCATAGACAAATTGCTGAACATATCTTACAGGAATTCTGTCAGGGTACTTGTCCCTGATCCTTTCAGATTCGGCCTGCCTCTTTCCTGTAAGATTAAATAAGGTTCAGAACTCAAGTAAAGAAAAAGGGATAAGAAGATATTGCACAAAAAACAAATTGAGGCTGACATAGACAGCTTGATTAGATTTACACAACTTAGGTGCACAAACAGGACCACAAGTATCCTATAATTTCTTCCAGATATGGAAAGGTGCAGAATATATAGATCAAAAGCCAATGTCAGCCATATGTTAAAATCCAGCACACATTCAATCCGAGAACTGAAGCAACACACCCCAAACATCCTTATTTGATTGTTACTGTATCACACAAATACCAATATATTGTGTACAAACTAGTCAAAAATAGAAAGATCATACCTACCATAATCCCATGGCAGTACAAACATACTAATATACCATTAACCAAGGCTTTGCTACAATTAAGGACATTGTTAATTCTACTCCAAAAAAAATAATGCTCTCATGACAAAAAGGATGCAAAGACATAAATCAAACAACAGTTTTTTTAAAAACAAAACTATAGCTACCAGTGTGATCCAAAACATATATACTGTTTCATCAAACAATATTAAAATAGAAGTAAGAACTTACTGTCAGAAAAAAAAACAGAGAGGCTTAGCAAATCACCACATTACAAATGATAAGACAAATTGGAATACTAGTGGAGATAGAAATACTGTGATACATTGTGCATAGTCAGACCATAGCAGGTCAGGTTTATGAAAGATCAAAAGAACAAAACTCTAACAGGACAAACACACCCAGAAGTAGACAAACCTAAAACAGAGAAGCCAAGTTGAATAGGTTCCTTAGAGTCTGACCTATTGAAATTTAAACAAAATCGCAAGTACAAAAATTAGTATAACCTATAATACTTCCAGGTAATAAAGCAAGCTCAAGTGACATCATACACCTACCCATTAGAACTTAGAAGATCCCCTTTGCATTGTGGGATAATTTCACCGCAATCCCATTCTAGAAAATTAAAATTGATCGTTGCAAATTTTTCTAAACTATGCATCAACAAAGAGCCTCACTTCAAACCTATCTAGCATCACAAACCACCAGCTCCAGGAACGTAATACTAATACATATCCAGGAATAAGCTATTGATGAGAAAAACATATACTAGGTATATATATACCACAAAGGTGTAGCTCTAATCACATCGCACAACCTCACCAACAATTTCAGGGAAAGCACCTCATGAAAATTATCCACATGCCTCCTGACAGAAACCCCAATTCACGTTCCAACCATCAACGAGTTCAATCCAATCAACCACCAATGCACCAGTTCAATCCAATCTATTGAACCATCCACAAGTCGAACCCAATTACTACCACCAGCACGTTTAAACCAATCTACCACCGCTAAGGGCCCCAATTATAGACCATCAAATTAACAGCGCACGAAACAAGAGAGTAGAAGCAAACCAACCGAGATCGTGCTCCGTCTTGAAAGAGGGCTTGGCCATCAGCAACCTGAACAAATCAAAACACAACGATCAAATCGTTCCAAAGAATAACACAACAATAAACTCAACTGACGAACAGGTAGTAAAACCCGCCGAATTCTTCCCAACCATGGCGGCTCCTTTGGGGGCGAAAAGATCGAGGAGCTCACCGATGGACTGGTTGTGATCGGAGGAGGCGATCGGCTCGATGGGCTCGCTGAATCGAGGGGGCAGGGCGATCGGCGGAAGCAACCGGGAGAAGGGGAGCGAACTCGCGGTAGGGTTTGGTGCGGAAGGCGTGTGCCACTATTTATAGGGGCCTCTCTTCCTAGGCTTTTACGGCAATGCCCCCCCCCTCAGGGTCCGGTTGTAATGCGGAAACAAACTCCATGAATTTGATTGGATCAAAACTGCAGCTAGAGATAGACTTCGTTATTATCCCGATTAATTTGGCACAAAAGAATATGATTGGACAGATTTGTTTTGCAATAAAGTACGGAATCGAGTAGGTTTTGGAAACAAACTCAGTTTAGAAAAAAAATATTTTAGGGCTTGTTTAGTTTGGAAGAAATTGTCAGGATCGGAGAGATTGAGGCCTTTTGAGGGGACCGTAATCGTGGGCCTGACAGCACGATCATGCAAGTATAGCTGTGCAGCCCATTGGGCCTGACCCAATTCGTCATTGAAGAACGGTTGCACAGCCCTTTTTTTTTCCTTCACCTTTTCCGGCGCATATATTAACAGGTGCCCTGCAGTCTAAAAAACCGCTGAGAGGAAGAGGATAGGATAGATTCAAACAGATAGGAAAATCAGAATACAAAAATATGTGTATGCCCCTTATTCAACCCCAGAACTCTTCAGTAACAGCAATAAATACCCCTTCCATTTATTTTTAGTTCTAAATGTATTAGGATATTTTAAAAGTCCTTAAAACATAATTAATTTCCTCGTATTTATCATCTTGCCATTGGCATCTCCAACCTGCCTAGTCTTTCGGGCCACTTCTCCGAGGCTCCAACTTCAGATGGCCAGAAGGTCCGGTTTCAGTTGGCAAACGGAAAGCCTGCGATTTTGGCTGGCGTCATCCACTGTGCCCAAGATGGCATGGCATGTCTTGATAGCCATTGACATGCTTAGATTAGGCTTGTGTGAGCAACATGGGTACGGCCTAGTTAAATAGTTGTCCTATCAATGGCCTTAATTTAAGGTTTGTAGCAGTAAAAATCTACCTCAATAGTCTCGTGTCTTAATTTACTCCCATTTTTGGCATCCTAAGTCATACCTCTTCCTCTCAAATACATAGTGATGGGTTGTCCCCTATATGTTTTTCAAGATATAGGGGAAAAAATAGATTCAAGGAGGACATATACTTATGATGGCTTATGTGAGAAAACAAGATTTTAAATTTAAAAGATATGCTTGTACTTTGTCAGGTATAGGCAAGAATATGTTTCATTATTATCTAAATTAGTCCATCAGCTCGTGTTGTCACAAGGGTTAGAATCTTAAGAGACATATGTGTTGAATGTTATTAGGTAAATTTACAGTGGTAGAAGTTAGTAATTTAGAAACATATATGAGCCTATTTTTATATTTATAATAATAGCATACTTTGCTAATATGGATGCATCTTTGGTTACTTTAATTTATCTTTAATACCCATATAGGTTGGCGCTTTGGATGTAAATTTAAGGGACCACTCTAGATTATATATTATAATAGCACAAATAGCAACTAATATATAAATTTAAGGTGTTGTTTTTAGATTATATATCATAATAGGTGGGTAAAGTTTACATGTAAATTTAGGATGTATTTCATTCGTATTATGTTCCATAATGGTAGCGGTGGGTAATTTATACTACTTCCACCCTACGAATAATGCAAATAATCCACCTCTTTTAGAGTAGAATATCAGTGCTAAAGTTAATAATTGTCGCGTGTGCGCCACATTTTCTACTAGTTGTGGTGTATTACATAGCGTCATGCAGAAAACAACTTCACTTGCATAATTCGTGGGAAAATTTTGAAATGCTAGATTAGCACTCTATATGGATGGTGGTCGTACGCATATTTAGAGGGTTGTTTTATGTTGTTCTATACGATAGTGGTGTGCAGTTATTAAAAAAATGAAGCATAACTTATAGCTATTACTTTATAATTGTTTTTATAATGACAGTGGCGTGTAGTTATTCAAAAAAAAAAGGAGCATAACTTATAGCTATTAGTAAGATTAATGTACTGAACTGATGCCGGGATCTTTCTAATTGTTGAGGGAATCTTTTGGATTTATCATGTCTCGTGAAAATTAATATGAAAGCTCTAAAAATATTCTAGCAAATTATGATAGGTATTACAAAAGGCCAAGCAAAAGGAATAAGCTTGAGCATAAGCCAGCAGTGCCAGGACCAGATGAGATCAGATCAAAGAGTGCGGACAAGGCGTGTGGCTCGGTGGGGGAGTGACTGCAATGCATGGCATGCAGCCTATGCTACAAAAGTACAAAGTACTAGCGCACGTCGTCATACATGTTCATCATAGGACCAAATTAGAGGAACAGCCCAAGCTAATTTAGCTACCTAGTTAGCTAGCAGGCACATCACAAAATAAAATGCATGTTACATCAAATCCAACGCATGATCGATAGATCCTTACAACAACAATCTACCTAGACTGCTAGACATACTTATGCATTGCATAATACAGATAGAGACCGATGCCGTTTAATTTTCACTCCTACTAGATACTTCATCTAGCACCCATCACGATCATACATAGAACCCCAAAAAGAAGCCACCTCTTATTAGAACTACCTAATGACCGATCAAACTAGCATTCATATAAATATATATATTGCCAACTTCAGCGCATACGAAGTCGATCGTGCAGGCATTATTGTAGTTGTAGCCAGAGCTAGCTAGAGCTTGAGCATGCATGGAGCATATGTGTGCAGTGCAGCATGCCTTGTTAAAAAGTTGCTTGCAGCGTAGTAGATGAAGATGTGCATGAATGCATATGCATCTCCCTGGCTTAATTCATTACGACGAACGCGAAGCTACTGCTCGGAGAAGGCGGTCTTGGGGAGCACGGCGTCCCTGACCTTCCTGAGCTCCCGCCCCTTGCTCCTCCCCCCGCACGCAAGATCCGGCGTCGACGACGCCACGCCCATCCGCTCCATCTTCCTCTCCAGCCACTCATGCGGAGGCAGCATCTCCCCTCCGTCCTCGTCCTCCTCGTCCTCGCTGCCGCCTCGCCTCGCCGAGCTGACAGCCGGAATGGCCACTGGCGCCGACGACCTTCCCTGCTTGCTCCTCGCGCGCGCGGCACCACCAGCCGGCGCCTCGACCATGGACGACGACGCAGCCTTCTTGCCCTTGTTATTACCCCTCCTAATACTATTCCTTGGTGGAGTTGACATGAGCGCCGCCGCCGTGCTGCTGGCCTGATCATCCCGCAGGACGTCCCAGACATCTCCCTCGTCGAACTCTTCCTCCCGCAATCCGGCCATAGCAGTAGACTACGCTGGCAACAGAGATAGAGCAGAGGACAGAGCAGGGCTTCCTGGCGAGCTGGTGTGCGCGCGTGCGTGCGTGTCTGCGTTGGAGGTGGCAAGCACTCGCCGCTGGCTGCCCCGGCACGTATATGTGTAGGATCGGAGACGACAGGGCCCACGCACAGCGCACGCGCTGCACAGAGACAAAATTGCAGCGGCAGCGCACCGACCAGCAGGCCCACGGGTGGTTTCATTCGCCTTCGACGATTGCCATCGCTTTGAATGCTTTGCTTTGCTGCGTTTCGGCATAGCAGCTCAACAGCACCGTAGTACTCGTACAACCGATAGTTTGATATATGCCCACATCGTTGGAGGATTTCACACACAAAGAAAGAGTACGGGGTTTGGGTATTCCTAATTAATTTACACATGCATGCAACTGCATGCTGAACTTGAGTTTACTTGTATATCCTGGATTCAGAGATACTACTGATCCAAGTACTTTCTGTTCTACTGATCCAATCAACATGTTTTGTGGAGGAAGATTATATTGTAGACATGATACTGGTGATCCAAGTACTTTCTGTTGTACTGATCTGTGCCCTTCATTTTTTTTTTGGGGAAAGGATTGCAGAGAGTTGGATGGCAAATCTTGCTTGTTTTGCTCTGAGTAATCTGACACCTACTTATTTTCCAACTGTCGCGTGGCCTCTAATAATGTTTGGTTTCCTGTTTCAGGAATTTTTGACAAAATTGAATGTGGCCACGTGGTGGATTACCTACAAGAAACGCTCAGTTCTGAATATACGTGTGCAGCTCAGTGCAACTAGCTTCTGTAAGGAAGACTGGAAGAGGGATCGATCATTCGATCAGAGCTGCTGGAACGCGTTGTATAAGACTATAAGAGCCCTGGACGCGCGAGGGTGAGGCAACTACCAATGTTGGGTTGGATTCAAGAATCTTCGTCAGGGATGGTGGATGGAAGAATGCTACAAGGATGAACACAGAACACTTCAAGGGTTGCAGGAGAAGCGTGTGACCGTACCCAGGTGGGCGCGAGAACTGGCTGCTCGGGCAATTTCCACGACTGAAAGTGTTGTTAGTCGTCTGTTAAGGGCCTGTTTGGCCTCGACTAACTAATAGTTAGTAGCCAATTTTAATTAGATAATGGTTACATTGATGGAAAATAGATGATAGTGTTTGGCTCAACAACTTAATACATTAGACAATAGGTGGAGTAAAGAAGGGAGAGTCCAATTATCTGCCATTAGCTCATATTATCTACCATTGAGTAGATAATGAGAATATGATGTCTAGCTAATCATTATCTCCCCATTATCTGGACCCGTTTGAATCCAAAGTGCTAAAGTTTAGCAGATTCTCGTTATCTATATGGATTCAAATATGCCCTTAGTCTTAGATCTGAAGGTAATATGATTTTGAACTTGCATGGTCGTGACTGTGATGTTTGATTGCGAAAAGGAAAACATAATTAATATAATGAAATGAAACAACAAGGCGCACAAACTAAGTAAACTATTAGGATGGCACCTCTTACTCTAACTAGAGAAGTCAGCAAGTGAAAGTGTCATTTACGAACAACTTGTGGAACAAACTTTTTATATGATTCATTTAGAAGAGCGTTGTAACGGAAATCTTACTATTACTAATTAAATATCAGATATGCTATAAAAAATTCTCACCAAAAACACAAAAATCTAGACATCCATCTGGCAGCCTCAAACAACAATAATCATATGATCCATTATGCTTTCTATAAAATTATCCACGCTGCCAAAGTTATCCATTAAAGAATCAATCTGTTCTATAAAAGATAATTTATATTGATCCCCTAAATTTGCTTTTAAATCATCCATCCATGACATTGTGAATGATGTTTAAATTGATACTGTGAAGCTATTTTGTTTTTAATTTTTTTACCTAGATTACCATTTTGAAACATATTTAAGCAAACAAAACTTACCAGCTATGCCAATACGGAATAACTCAAAAACGCAAATATTCTCTAGAGTTAATCACATATGTACAAGGGTAAGACAATATGTTTATGAATATATTATATTAGAGTATGAGCAAATGACATAGCGTGAAGATTGGCAATTTGATTACATGCAGATCTTAAATTCACCTATAGTTTGATTACATTGGTTAACTCTACTAGCATGTAGCGGTATAGCATGTCAATAGAATAGTAAACAAAGCATTTTAGCCCACGACCTTATACCTCACACGACATATTCCCCACTGCTAGACATCACTTGAGACCACACGCATACCTTTTGTATTTATGTTGAGTCGATTTTTAAAAATAGTTGGTAAGATGAACCGCATTTAAAAATCTATTTATAGAAAAGGTGGGTAAGATGAATTGCATTAAAAATGCACCATATTTTGAAACAACTAGTAAGGTGAAGTGCCTCTCGAAATCAATTTCTAGAGATGGTCGGTAAGATGATCCGCCTCTAGGAATTCACTATTTTTTAAAGACGGATTGCCTTATAGCAACCGCTTGTAGAATAGAGATGTGTGTGTTTTCTAGGCCCATCTATGTCTTTTAGACTGCCTCTCAAATTTCCAACCGCTATTTGAAAATAAAAAGGTACGCTTTTTAAAGTTCAATTTTGTAGTAGTGTGTGCAAGAGCACAAGTCTAGTGTATATAAGAAATAGACGCCCACGGATTGGATTGCTCTTGGAGTTAGTAGTCACCACAAGCATCCTATTGCCACTGGACATAACATGTATCTATTGGAGTTAGTAGTCACCATATATAAGTCACGGATTTGAAGCCAGTTCTCTTTCATCGGTCTCTCGATTCCTTTCATTTCTACACCATGTGTTCCAAGAGCAACACACTTTGTGGTGCTTGCATTGTGCGTAAACGACATGTCTCGTCAGAATAGTGGCCAGCTATTCCACACTAGAAGTAGCACACAGCTGGATTGTATATTTTGCTCCATCGCGTACCACAATACCACATCATCATCATCACACACACACACACACACACACACGTATATACCCACATGCATTTTCCATTTGCACGAAGGGTTCCCTAGCTCTTTCCAGTGAGAGTACGCTGCTACGTGGAGACTATTGTAGTAGCAGCAACAGCAAGAAAGCGAGCAAGCGAAGCGATGTACTACGCAAGTGGTGGATGGATAAGGGTCAAGGAGAGAAGGTGACATTGTGACAAGGCGGGAGACGTACGCGGGGGCCGGCGTGATTGGGTGGCAGTCGCAGCAGGCAGAGGCAGGAGAGGTTCAGATTCGCCTGCCATGCTATGCTGATGCCGCCGCGTCTCAGATGCCTGCCTGCCTGCCTGCAGGAAGCCAACATGCCGGCCGAAATGTGCATCGAGAGCATCTGTATTCTTTTCGTGAGCGATCGAGGCGGTCAGTGATGAAAGGCGCTCGCTAGGCGCCACCGGTGGACGCGATCGATGTGAGAGCCGATTTGAGATCCAGCAATGGTTCTACCCATCTGGTGTTCAGGGACCAGGGTTTCAGGGTACACGTGTAGTGCGAGTACCACCTTTCAGTGCCGACTTCGCTCGAGCTCTCGAGTGCCCTTGTTTCCCCTGCATGTAGTAGGATAGTAGAGCTCTGAAGCTGCGTCAGGTCGCATCGCGTCGTTTCAGAGTTTGGCATATTTTAGCAGAGGAGAAAAATCTGACTGAAATGCCATCAAAAGACAACCACTTATCAGTCTTTTTTTACCATAAAAGCAATATTGGTTCGTTCAAACAAGGCGCAATGCAATTGCAAGCACATTCTTTACTTCTACAGTTCTACTATACTGGTTTTCTCAAGAGCACCACGCCATGAGCTCCTACTAGCATGTATCATCGCAGCCTGCCGGCGCTGGCGTCGCCCTGGACCTGGAGGAGAGGGAGTGCTCACCGTCGTTGTACTAGCAGCTAGCCACCGGCGGAGCCCAAGTTGATGGCTCGGCGGCGGCTCCGAAATCGACTCCCGGAGGCGGGAGCTTGTCAAACAGGCACTCCTTGATGTTTCCCAGAGCTCCCTTGTCGTAAGGATTGGCCGAGCTGCGATACCGCCCTTTCTCCCACTCATGGCTAGTCTGCACAAAATTGGGAGCACGCAAGCACCTCTTTAATCGGTTATAACACAAATTTGCTACACTAGTTGCCAAAAAAAAAGGACAAGGATTTGAAATATAGCCTTTAAGAGTATCAAAAAATATTACTTAAAAGTGTGTGTGTTGTATATATATAGCAAATTCATGCAATAAATAAATAATATCATCCTAAAGCATTAGCAGAATATGGATCAACATTATTGTCACTAAACATCACTGTAGCTTCACTAACTATTAGTAGTAATTTTTTGAGGGAGTATATGACAAGTCAAGTCTAGAGGAACAAATCATGGCACACCAAGACTTTGGAAAAAACCATGGCGGATTGTGGTGGACAACCAACAGGTGCTCTGATTCATTTGTTAGATAACTTGTCAGAAGAAACATTTCTTTGCTAAGTTTAGAGATTGATGTGCTAAGAAACGTGATTAATTAACACTTAGAGGAAAAGCAAGTCAGAGTGCTGACTATAGGCACTTCAGAAAAATGTTAGTGCAGAGTACTACTGCTCATAGGGCTAATTGATCAGAACTCGGAAGTGTGGAGTATTACTGCCCTATGGATTTTTGGTTCTTAACTGAATGCAGTTCCCCAGACACAATTCAGTCGGAAGTGTGGACTTATGTGGCTTATTTGAGAAATGTGTCAAATAATTGCCTCAGTGACAGGTCGCATGCAGGCTAGCTGTACAAGCATGTAAATAAGTACTCCATACCTTGTTCTTGGCTACAAGGAATGCATGGAAGGCTAGAAGGCACGCTAGAGCACAGACTGCCATGAAGCTGAACACTGCAAGAATCAATGTTTCAGGCAAAGTTGTGACCAAACTGAAGAATCGAGCACCGGGAGTCTCCAACTTGGCTCTAATTCTTCTCGCTGAGAACGTGAGTGCGAAGCCGTAGAACGCCAAAGCCGAGCACAGCAGCAGCAAGTAGAACCTGTGGTTTCTCTGCATGCAGATGCAGACCATAATCGAGGATCAATTAAAACACCAATAATGCAAGCGCGCAGCTCCTCGGACCTGTCACCAGAGAAGTGTCATTCGTACCAGCCCTACGCACTGGCTTGTCCAGGGACAGTGCTGATCGAACTTATCGACGCAGTTGTCGCAGACGGCGCAGTGGGCGCTTCTCGGAGGGCGGTGGATCTTGCATGTCCGGCAGAACTTGAGCTGCATCTCGACGCCGTTGACAACGACGAACCGCCTCGGAGCCCTTGTGGCAGAAATCGCTCCATCTTCCACTGACGGTGAGACTGAATCCGGGATCCTCCTTAGTATGATTCCGGGGTCTCTTGTCGCAGTCAGCAGCAGACTAGAAGTGACCTACGCAAGTGAACAGGACATGGCATTTGGTATTCTCTTCAGTTTGTGACGACTGTAACCCTCCGTGTCATGGTAGATAAGAAAGCATATATATGTACTGACAGTTGCCAACAGGACGAGGGAAGCCACAGAGACGAGGATCGGATGCGGCGACAACAACGGATCGACGACGACGTAGGTCAGGAGAATCCACTCTGAAAGGAGGAGCGCCATGGCTGTTAGGATGAGGCCTCGCGGGTCAGGTCCGCAGATCACGCGCCCGTCCAAGAAAAACACCTGCGATGCATCACACGATCGTACAGTATACACCAGGGCGCTGAGATAAGCTGCATGCTGTCCTAGCTGCGCATCAACTTTTGGAAACGGCGTCAAGATCGAGCATTGTGTCGAACGACAACCGAATGAATGCACGGTTCCAAAATGTGCCAGTGAATTCGAAAAATGCTTACGTTTTTCCCGGTCCAGACATGGTGCACCCTTGGCCGCGGCAGCGGCACTGGCGCGCTGCTCCGGAAGCAGGATGGCATCAGGGATCGAAGTAGCCTGACGATCGGATTGCGTGTTGCAGACGAGGAAGAACCGTTAGAAGAGCCCTGGGCGTGGCGCTGGTGAACCTGGTGTTCTTGGTCCGTGGAGGACTCCATGGCCGGGCGGGCAGTTCTTGATCCTGTGATAATCAGAAGGGCGAAGGAGAGACAGAAGTGTACGATGGTGTGTGGCGATGACGATGGAAGTTGCGGGAGAGGGGAGACCACCGCGCGAGAGACGCAACGCAAAGGTGCCTCGGTGCAGTTACGACTTCGGCTTGCTCCAGGCGCGTACTACTTCGCAGGGGCTAATGCGGCCCATGAAGCGGGAGCCTGTGCCTGGGCCGGAAATGGGTTTGAAAGGGGACCAAGAAGACGTGGCGGTGGGCCTTCAGCGAATGGATCATTCCTACTCGCCTTCGGTTTTGAGCCTGGCCGAATCCGAGCTCGCGGTCTCGCGCGACCCCTATAACACTCAAGGCGACCACGACCGCTTCTCGCACTTCACAAGCAGCAACGAGTCGCCCTGCTTCGATCTCGTTCGCGCGCTTCCACCGACGTAGTACGTGCCTCTCCTTGAGCCCTAGCTGCTAGTGCAAGATCGTCTGCTCCTCGGCTCTTCCTGATCTCCGGACGTACGGCCGCCATGCCCACCATGATGGTGATCCCCGCCGCCATACGCAAGCTGCGCCGCGAGGCGCTCGAGATCAGCCGGAGGAGAGCAGTCCTAGCGTCGACAGGAGGAGTCGCCGCCAAGAAAAAGCTCTACTCGCCGCCAGCCCCGCCAGCGCCACGCCTCGCCGACAACAGTGACCGCGCCCGGCTGGAACGGCGCTTGCGGCCGACGCCCTCCGCCTGCGCTCCGGCGGAGATCGTGAGCAGGTGCATCGGGACGGGAGCGCAGGTGCGCGTTCGCACACGGGTCGGGACGGCGTGCACGGGGCATACGCTCGTGTTCTGGCTCCGCGCCGTCGTCGTGTCCGCCGCGGACGAGGACGGATACCTCCGCGTCGCCTATACCTACGTCGACGGCAAGCTCCCCCGCGTGGCGCGAGTTCCCCCGAGCGACATCAAGCTGCATGTGCTGCCTTCTGACGACGCCCGCTCCGCTGCGTCCGACGAATCTTCCACCGTCGTCACTGGCGACCATTCTGCGCCGCCGCCGCCGTCACAGCTGGGTAAGGCCGCAGCACCAAGGCCGACCGTCGCCGGCAAGAAGCTGCCGCTGCTGATGAAACTAGAGAAGGAGATGCGAAGCAGGTCCAAGGCTTAGCTAGCACGGCGTGTAAGAACTCCCTTGGGATTTTAGGGCATCAAGATCGCTCTTCCTGATCCAGCGTTTTGTTTGTGATCGTTGGCAGTAGTACGAGGAGCACGTAGCCAGAACAACTCTTTTTGCCTATATGTGTTTGTATCCTGATTGATCGATGGATGGATTAGTAATTGTGTCCTCCTCCACGAATTCCACGATGTATCCAAACTACTTCCTCTGCTCATGAAAGCATGATGTTCTTTTATTTGTCTTTTCAGAGTGACAATTGATTGTAATTAGGAGACTTTGCGATCAATTTATACGTATCTCTCATATAACAAGCGTGGCAATCTTTCTCTTGCTCTCTATGTATACTGCCCCATATCAATGCAGCGTGACTTTGTATCTCGTGTGCAAATCTATATTTGCTTCGATAACAAACTGGCGATTTGGCGCCCATCTGCAACTGGGACCCCGTGGAAACTTCAAGTGATTATTATAATCGTGTGTACTACCAATTATTTAGAGGCAGGACAACCACATAGAGGCTACTGATTGAACATAGCTTGTTATTCTCTGTGCATCGCTAACCACGCTCGAGCTCAGGACACACACGGTCGTAGGCAGTCCGTGATGCCACCGGTATCACTAAATATGCGTGCGTGGTGCCGGTGCCACTCTTTAAGGCTTTGCTTGGATCAACCATTTTCGATCGGAATTGGAAGGGAACGGAGGAGATTTATAAAAAATTAGTTCATTTATCTCTCAATTCCTTCCAATTCCGATCGGAATTGAGTTTTAGATCAATCATTTTCGATCGGAACTGGGGGGGAATGAAGGGGATTTAAAAAAATAATAATTCATTTCTCCCTCAATTCCCTTCAATTCCGATCGGAATTGAGTTTTGACAAAAGGAGCCCTAATAGTTAGCGCCGGTGATTTGAACAGCATAAACACCAAGCACAATGATCCAGAGGTTACGAATCTTTACAGGACAACATAAATATTTAACACATGAATCTGCTGGTTAGTGCCCTGGGACATGCCGGAATGGAAGTATGGAACAGAGTAGGGCATGATAGAATGGAACAGAGTTCATAATGTAGGAGTGCGGAAGCAGACACTGACAATAGTAGCGGTATGTATTTAGGCTTATTGATTCATAGTTACATATATACATGGTTTCCCGTAATAGAGATTCAAGCTCCTATTGGAGAGTTCGCCGCTCATAGGCAAGCATTAAGTGCTAAAACAACTATTGATAACGGTGATATGGCCATGAGCGCTGCAATATTTTGCCCTCTAATTCTTGGGTCGCTAGCTCAACAGCATTAGCACTCTTGTCCGCATCATTAGTGCCAATGGTAACCTGCACCTGCATAAGGGAAGGCATACCAGAAATTGTGGAACTGGACATAGTGTGCCCCAATATGATCGGCATACCCTGACCACAGCCTTGTTATTCTATTTCCAGGATGTTTCATTCATAGAGCATTTGAACTTCCTAACTATCAGAAGTTAATGAATTTATGTACATTTAGCCATGCTAGGTAAATAAACGAAGACAAGCGAAGGAGAGGCATGTATGCTTAGTGCAGAAGTAGGCCATAGTCCAGCGTTAGCTAAAAAGATGAATCGTGGATTCGTACTTAATCCATGTTTTCAGTTCAATATGAATTACATATGTGCAAAGTTGTATAGCGTGCCCACCACCTCCAATTCCTTGGTAAAAATTGTTGTTATCTGCCATCGATTTCGATGACAAGCAGGTATTATGATTTATGAACTCTGCCCTTCATTTCCTAGCGTCATTCTTCATCACATCAGTTATATAAGGACCACAATTGTCTATACTGGCTAATGTCATGTATGGGCGTATGGCCTAAATTTAGCACAGCAGCTATCATACTCTGCCAGCCTACCACTACTTATTAAGAATCTGCACTGAAAAGAATGCAATTGAAAAATAGAGTGGCAGCCATATGTTTTCCTGCCCATAGAAGTGAAACATCAATCCTTCTGCTACAAGAGAAACCAGTAGACATGTTATATACTAAACCCGAATTATGGTTACTAAATGATGGTCTATTCACTGCCTTTGCGGATCATGCATCTGAAAAGTAGGTCTAATGCAAACTATATAATTCATATTGTGGTTCACCAAGTAGTCACAGCTATCGACTCATTCCAAGTCGAAGAAACGAAACTTAATGTTCAATCTGGCTACTTCTTATGGTACATGTAGTTGTTTCAATGGAAGAATAAATGAAAATGTTCAGCAGAAAACGCCTAGGAAATTTGGAACTGGGAAGAGTATAATATCATTAGTTTGGAAATTGGAACTGGCGGACAGTATAATACCATTAATTTTGCATTCAAAACAGTTAGTACAAGAAAACAAAAATACAGAAATAAATGGTCTGAATATCCAATGGTAAATCAAGCACCAAAAAAACTGATGGTATTGCTTTTCAGCTACAGAATAACAAACACTCATACAGATATATACTGAAAACAGACCCCCAAGGGTTCTTCAGTTTGTTGTAAATGAACATGAGTTTTGTATCAACACATGCAGAAATATGGCTAGAATTTACATAGCTTTAAGCAGCAACAAGGTCACCTAATTGAACATATACTAATTTACGTTACAGGATAAAATCTATACTTAGATCAGTATTTTTCATCTCTAGTCCAAGGATGCGCAATTATCAATACCTCACTCCTAGAATGGATGAAAAAAAGCAGCTAATGTTCTGAGAAAGCATCACCAGCAACCCACGTCGACATGGCACAAGTTATGCGCCCCTTCCACCCTTCCAAGAGCCACTGGTGATCCACATCAATGATAAAGTCCTTATCGTAGCTGTCCTTGACCTTCTTCCTCACGGCCTTAACAATATCTGGGTCCAGTGGTAGCCGTCTCAGCCCTGCCCGGTAGTTCCGCACTTGCCATTGCCTATATGTCTCATGGCGCTCCACCCTATCTGAGCCCTCACAGGCAATGATATTGAGGGCAAATTGTCCAATGATGTCCCGCTCAACCAGCAAGCGCTGGTCGTTGTCCCTTGGAACTGTAGCATCAAGCATGTCAAACAGTGTCGAGACATAGAACAATGCCTCCCGGAACCGTGGTACAAAGAATGGTGCCCCAAGGGAGGCATTGACATTACAAAAAATGAACACATCTGGTCGCATCTTACAGATGTTACTGAGGACCATATCCCTAGGGCTTGGGCTATGTACGTCGACACCCTCATCCCTCAATTTCCCAAAATCAAATAGACCATTGATGATGAGTACCTCATCAGGGTCAATCTTCAGGTCATCTACACAAACCATCTCCCAATTTGACGTGGTAATGCTCTGGAACTTGAATGGTACACCAAACTGGTGGGCACATTTGCTGAGCCGGCGCCCGGTCTCTACACTCTGAGCAGCTGGGCGAAATCCAGGCAGGGGAAAGTCAATGCCGGTGATCCTTACCTCTGGTGGTCCACCCTTGCAAGTAGACAAAAGACCTAGCAAGCTTGGCCACTGGAGCCCATGATGCATGCCATAGTCTACAATGTGCAGCTTTTTCCTCCTGGAACAAACATTCACGATGGTCATGTTGGAGAACTTGTATGCCATCGTCTTGAAGCAGCAAACTGTTAGGTACAGCTGATAGGCTCTGAGCATCTCCACAAGCGAGGTGCGCCTTGACATGAGCGCCTTGTAAATCTGGCTCCCTGTGCCTGCCATTCGTGCCTCTAGTCCCTCTGCAAAACAATGTGCCAACCTTTGATTGGCATCTCCCCTTGGTGAGGAGTGCTGCTTGATCCGCCTAAGTAGATTGATCGCACTCAAATGGTCGTCCATTGATACCGCCTCTGCACAGTGGATAAGCAATGTGCGCAAGTCCACCGCCTCACTCAAGCTCTTCCTGCCCAGCGCCGGCTTCCCATTCCCCTTCCTGATGTCCTTCCCATCCTCGCTGTCCATAGTGAGGCGCAGGTCCAGCATTCCATTGAGGCACAATCGGTACTCATTGATAATGATTTCATCAACCATCTCAGCTGTTTCCTCCGGCTCAAGCACCGTCAACTTGCTGTTCCTGCACGCCTCTGTCTCCAAGTCTTTCCAATCACGCCGGTTCTTGCAGCCCCGGCCATTACCGATTCCTTGGAGTATTACCACCCCATCCAACTTGTCCTCATTCCTCACATCGCCAGTGGCAAAGCCTTGCAACAAATTGCTCTCGGTGGGTAAGAATTTATTCGCCTCCTCCATGCCCCTGAGGAAAGCCTGGTTGAACATGTCCACGTGTACCCTGTTCTGGCCGCTGAAGAAGGTCGAGGGCAGTGCGCCGTGCTCCCCGCCTCCGGTAGGCAATGAGTCGGTGCCTCTAATCAAAGTTGTCCCTTCCGCGCCATTCAACAGCCCCGAACTCTCGATGCCGGGGCCACCGCCGCCACTCAGGAACCTCGCGCCGGCGGCGTCTTGATGGGTCAAGAAGCGTTGGTCGGTATGGTGTGCGGCGACCTCGTCGATCCCCGCTCCCATGCCGGGGCACGGCGAGGACAGGAGCAGCTGGGAGCGGTCGACCGGGTCGTAGGGCCGGGTGGCGTCGGCAAACGACGGGCCATCCGAGGACGGCGAGTGGGTGCGGGCGCCGCTTCCATTGTTGTTGGCGGTGACGGAACCGGCGGCGGCATCGGAGAGGATCTGGGCGTACGGCTGCTGCACCTGAAGCAACGCGGGGTGGTCGAGGTAGTGGTAGACGAACTTGTCGTCGATGTCCTCCTCCATGAGCATGCGCGCGATGAAAGGGAGCACGAGGTCGTCCGAGGAGGCGGCCGGGTCGTCGCCGGAGCGTGGCGTCGGGGGAAGGTCGAGGAAGGCGGAGGGGGAGAAGGGCTCGGGGTCCCCGTTCGGCAGGGACTCCTCCGGCGTGGCACGGAAGGAGGACCCCTCCGGCGCGGCAGCCATTCCTGAGCGGCGGCCGGCAAAGATCGAAGCTTTAGTTTGGTGGTTGTCGATGAGTGCGGCAGTGCCCAGTGAGCCTGGGAGACACGGAGAGGCAGTGGATGGCGTGAGCTGTGAGCAGTCGCGACAGGGAGACATCGTCGCCGCCTAGGAAGAGAATGCAGAGGTGGACGAGGAAGTCAAGGAGCGAAGGTTCCCGGAAGGCGACGAGAATGGACCGCGGTCCAGTGCACCATGGGGGGGGGGGGGGGGGGGGGTGGCGGTGAGCAGGCAGACGCTCCAAGAAGAGACCGTCCGTCTCGTCTTCTGTTGCTCTACAGTCGAGAGTAAATTGAAGTGACCGATCAAATTCGAACTATGATGGATAGATTAAGGGGGTGGAAAGGACTTTTACAATTCTGAAACATGCTTAGTTGGATGGTCAACTCCGGCCTGCCGGTCGCCTGGGTCGAAGCTTGATGGGCCTCTGTTCGCAAAGTCGCAATCATCTGAAGAGAAAAGAGTGTGCTAAAAAAAAAAAAATCTGAAGAGAAAAGAGTCGGCCGAGTCCGAGGCGGGCTCAGCCCCCTCGCCTCGATAGGAGGGTTCATAGGTAGCCAAGACGCTGCCAACGCCCCAGCCTCGATCATTCGCCGCTGCCCACATCCCCGCCCGCCCGCTCCACGCCGCGCCGACGACGGTGACAGCGCCAGCTGGTTGCATTGGAACGCGCCCGCCCGACGACGCCCTTCGCCGCCACCTCCCACTCGCTCGATCGGCGGCGCGAACCGGCGGCAGAGGCCATGGCCATGCGCAAGTGCTTCGCGACGTGCGCGTTCGCACGCGGGTGGGGACGGCGTGCACCGGGCAGGCGCTCGTGTTCTGGCTCCGCGCGGTCGTCGAGTCCGCCGCGGACGACGACGGCTGCCTCCGCGTCGCTTACACCTACAGCGACGGCAAGCTCCCGCGCGTGGCGCGCGTCGCCCCGACCGACGTCAAGCTGTACGTACCCCCTGCCGACGATCGCTTCGCTGCTGCGCCCACCGGATCCTCCTCCACCGTCAACGGCGACCACCCTTCGCGCTCGTCGTCGCAGCAGGGCAAGGCCGCTTCACGGGCGACTGTCGCCGGGAAGAGGTTGCCCAAGAAGCTGGAGAAGGAGATGCGCAAGGCTATTGCGGAATGCCAGTCGTTCTAGTCTGTCTTGTAGCCTCCTAGCTAGGGATCCATTATTAGAGCATCGAGATTTCAGTTACCGTACAGCGGTCTTCTTCTCATCCAGAGTTTTGTTTTGGTTGTGATCGTTGCGATGTACCTGTACGATCGACTAGTCAGGACAATTCTTTTGTGCGGTATGTGTACGTGTTTTGATTGGGAATATTCGATGGATTAATTTGTCGGCTTATTTTGTCCTGCTCTACTATTTCTGGTGATGGAGACATGACCCCCCCCCCCCCCCCGGCGCCTTCCATCAGGTCTATTGCCGAAATGCAAAAAACACCACCAAACTATTATATTTGCTATTGATCCCTGGTGGAGCTTCATTGTCCTATCATGACGTCCTCCGCGTCGCCGTTTAGAGGATGCGAAGGTTAGGCTGAGTTCAGCAGATCATTTATCCTCATCATCTATTTTAAACTTCACTCTGTCTACAGTGTCACTACTATAAATGTCAATTTAGTTATGTCGCAGAGCCCGCGGACACGTAAATTGACATCCCCAGTCACTGCAATATCGCTTTTTACTATAGACGACCATTTACACATTCTGCTGGACACAGTCTTAACAGCGACGGATTACTACCCTAGAGCCGACGTCAAAAGAGATATCAATGTTGATGGGCTGTGGTGGGTCGCATAGGCGACGGAAAACACAAGCCGTCATACTGGCTCCGTCGACACTTCCTCCCACTCCCATTCCTACCCCGTCGGATGCCCATGTGGCTAGGGTCCAGATCGTTGTGAAGACGATTTTGCATGCATTCGACACCATGTCACCATGAATATGAAACCCTTGGCAAGCAGGCACATACTGACAACTAACATTACCTCCAAGGCACTTTAGTGTTGAGGAGGATATATATACGTCATACATGTGACTCCGATGTGTAAAGCCCAACATCAACCCCTAAGCCACCATCACCATTGATGAAGTTACCGCCAGGGTCTAGGTTAGGGGATGTGGGTTGATGGGAAAGGATCCACTGCTGCCAAACCTGGAAGAGATGGTTCGAGACAGGTGGTCAAACTACAAGCTAGTGGAGGCGGCGGGCGAGACGGTGGTGAGGTAGGCTGTGAGGATACCACCACACCGGTTGGTGGTTAGGCCCGTGTTCAAGGTGAGGGAGCCCAGGGCCACGGAGTTTGAAAGGCGAGATGGGCCAGATCAGCTTTTCATGGGCCTTTGGCGAGGTGCTACTAGCCACCAGTCAGCAAGTGTTTAGATCACCATATACCACAATTTTTAGCACCAGTTTGAATAAGTGGCATTTTTTAGAATCGGGCTATCTTCAGAGAAGCGTACATCTGCGCATACAAAATACTGTTTCAGAAGTGTAATCAGAGTAGAGTTAAAATATGTGCAGCGAAATGACCGCTAAGGATAGTCTCAGCCCACTCGTCTTGTCGTCCAGGAGCATGATACATTGCACAACATAAACTAGTAATTACATACTCTGGTAGTCTGTAGCCAGCTGGTACACCACGTCGATCAGAGGAGAAATCATACCCAAACAAACAGACGTCAGCGTCGCACCCGTGCAGCGCTGAGTTCCCCGGCCAGCTCCGGCACGGCAGCAGGCTCCTCCGCTCCCTGCTGATTTGCCTTCGTTGGCTATCATACTCAGCAAGTCAAGCTCAACCCATGCCGGAATCTGCCTTCGAGGAAAAGATACTCAAGCACGAAGCAGATCTGTTCAGGAGATGCGCCAACGCATGCCAGGAGCCCAGGTGGTGACGGGGCATCATCTGCCCGACTTGTGCTTGAGCTTCGACAGCCTCACACAGGCAAATCAATCCCTACATCAGTATATATAGTATGCAGCTAGATTCTGGTCTAGAATCTGGTCCTGTGCAACGACCACTACTCTCACTACCTCATAATTTACAATTTGTAAACCTAAAATTGCCTGCCTGAGTAATATTAATAGCAAGCAACTGTTCCATGCTGAAAATATTGACATCCAGAATAGCCAGATTCCCTAAACTTCAAACATGGACCACCAGAAATGCATCGGTCAAACTCAATACGGTGTTGATAGCAGCAATCCCTGAATAAGGTTTTCCATTGGCATCCAGGGAAACCTGGAAAGCAGCAATCCCTGAATAAGGTTTTCCATTGGCATCCATGCAAACCTGGAAAGTAAGTGACAAGACTTCGGCGAATAATCCCTGAGTTGACTGTGCCATGGGTCAGTATCATGCATATAGCAGGCACATAATAACATTGTGTAACTGCAAATGGTTGTTCCCTGTCAAACACTCATACCAGCCCAGGACAGGACTCTACCCACTCCAAAGAGGCGGCCCAGTGCATGAGCTCCCGCTTGCGCGGGATCCGAGGAGGGGTCGGACCCACTTGGGGTCTATTGTACGCAGTCTTTCATGCATTTCTACGAGAGACTGTTTCCACGACTTGAACCCGTGACCTCCTGATCACAAGGCAGCAGCTTTACCACTATGTTTAACATTTGGGAATAAAAAAAACATCAGAAATGCACTGTCCTAATTCTGCAGAAACATGCATCATTTTGCCACAAGCCCACAAGTTGCCGTAACACAAATAAGACAAGTACATAGCTCCACATGGTTGCACAGCACATGAAAAGATTCATGGACATTTTGTACCTTAATATCCTTCAGATATTCTTGGCACCACTGAAATTTGAATTGGGACGTATGGCAGAATATGAAGATAGATGATCCTGCTGGACATAGAATACAAAAAATGAGGACTAATAAGTTCAGGAGCAGAACATTTTAGTAATTTAGTTGCACCTACATCCATAATGCCTATAGCTAAACTCCATGCCCATATGTGTGCTACAGTTTGTGCTGTCTGCGTCTTTGTGTGTTTCTGTTATATCTCAAGGTCTTGGAAACAGATCTGTTATTTGGGGCTAGAGATCCTTTCTAGCAACATTATGTAAGACTTTTCTTTTGCGGAGGACAGAATGGCATATTACAATATAAGTAAAATGCACCGTTGGTCCATTAACTTTTTCGGTAGTATTTGTTAGGCCCATCAACTTTCAAAGTGCATTTTGAGGTTCATTAACGTTTTAAGTGATGCACCGTAGGTCCATACCCCATTGTTTTATATTTTCTTTTTCATTTAGCCCCCCCTAAAAATTTTCTTCTCCCACATGGCTCTTTCCCTCTTCCTCACCTACCTCACAGAGCAGCACCGTCACCGCCGCCATGCCCGGCAACGTCACTTGCGGCCGGTTGGCGGCAGTGGCACCCACTCACCCCACGTCCATCCCACCCACCTATCCCAGGGCCATGCCAGCCGGCCGGCCAACCGAACCACGCCGAGGCGAGGCCCCTTCTCTCTCTCCGACTTTAGTCCAGCTAGCCTCCGTCCATCCCCAGCAGCACAGCTCCCTCGCCAGCTCTGTGTCTGGGTCAAACCCGCCCCACCCCCACCGACGGGCCGATCCAACGGTGGCCGCTCGCCCACACGGCACCCCCATGCATCCGCTCCGCTCCTCCACGTGCTGCGTCGCGGTCGTCACGGCCTACGGGCCGGCGCTCATCCCCTCCCCTCGCCGCCAACTCGGCTGCCCCTCCCTTTCTATTATTCCCCACCCCGTCCTCTCCTCCTCTCCCTCCCCCACCACCCAGCATCAATCCACCTGCTTCCACACACAAACGATAAAGAGGGCTAGGCCGTCATCGTCGTGAGGCAAAGAGAGTTGAGAGGAGTGATGGACAGGAAGCTACCACCGCCAAACCCAAACCTACCATACCGGGAGGACTGGTAGAGCGAGGGCGAGACGGCGGCGCTCATCGACTCCTAGGGCTCGTGCTACCTCGACCTCAATCGTGGGAGCCTCCGCCAGCCGCAGTGGCGGGAGGTCACCGACGCCGTCAAGTCCCCCCGAGGGCCTCCGCTCGCCGCCACCCCCCACACACCGACATCTAGTGCAAGAACCCCGTCGCCGCAATCGTCGCCGCCTCTTCCCATGGCATGAACCTTCAACATGATCCCGCTGCTCTGAGGAAGGTGAGGGAAGACAAGGGAGCTAGGCAGGAGAAGAAAGAAAATTTCAAGGGGGCTTGATGAAAAAGAGAACATAAAACAAAAGGGATCTTAAAAAGTTAATGGATCTTAAAATGCACTTTGAAAGTTGATGGACCTAACCGACACAACCGGAATATTTTATGGAAAAATAGTGCATTTTACTCTTACAATATTAACAAGGCACCAACTTGCTTCAGTAGAACTACATGAACTCCTCAGTTGGCTTCGTGTTGCCCTTCGGCCTAGTGCTGCCCCGCTCCCCTTCTCTTCTCTTCTGCACCTACTCGCCTCCGGCCCCCTCTTCTCTCTCCGGTGACCTCACTGGCGGTAACGAGGAGGTGGGCCAGCCCCGCGCCCTTGTACTATAAGTTCCCCATATGTGTGTCTATTGTTGTTGCCCTCCTTGGAAGTGTCATCGTCGTCGTCGTCCTTCTCATTGGCGTTTCAGCTGTTGCCGGTCATGGATCCAAGGTGAGTCTGAATAAATCCCCACCTTCACCTTTCGGTTTCCTTCCATTTCACCCCCTCCGCCGTCCCTTGGGATTTGACCTATTCCCCTCTCAATCGGTGATTGGGAACGTAGATCCAGCGGTCCTCCGCCCGGATTTGCTAGTTCTTGCCCCATTGGATCAAGATTTGGCGGTGTCCCCATTGATCCATCATTTTCCGAGGCAAATCTGGAAGCTTCCATTGTCGATCTGGAGTTCCTTGCTTTGGATTTGGTCATCAACGCCGTTTTCCACCTCTGTGGTCACCTTCGCACTGGAGCAGCTGCACATCCTCGTCAAGTTCGTCTCCAACGCCACAGAAATAGGTTTCGTCGCTTCGTCTTCATTTGCTACGAGTTCGGCCACCTCCACTGGGTCTCCATCGTCCTTTGTTATGCATCGTCGACCATCTTCCTTAATATCTTTCGGCAACGGTGAAGTTCCTCCATGGAGTTGGAAGCCCTCTTCTACCTCTGCTTGTTAGCGAGGACTGTCCAACCGGCGTCTCGCAGCCACTTAGCTGGCTGGGATGTCACCCGAGCTCCTTGCAGGAGTTGATGATTTGTTTATTGTGCTGTTATAGTTGTAAATTGTTCTTCAAGTGAATCTGTACCGCTGTCTTAATATATATTATATGTGTGTTGTTATCAAAAAAAAAAAAAGCTTCAGTAGTGCAGAGCTCTCATGGCTCAACCTGGGGCGGCACTGTAACAGGTCTGCTACTGTAGTGGCTGCCCATAACAGCTCAGTGGCTGCAATGACTAGGGAGTGCTAAGTTGTTACATATTCCATGGTAAGAAGGTTGCAGCTCCTGCTTGTTGTTGGTTGCCCTTTGTGGCCATGTATATGGTGACTTCCTCAACATCGAGCCACACCAAGGGATCCTTCAGATATCATTTGACCAATTTCCTAATTGTTTATCAAACGTGTGACACAGTACACTTGGGGCTGTCATCCATACATCAAGCTTGAAAAGAGTTGTTACAGAGGAGCTAGAAGGTGGCACAAGGACTGCTCTCGCGCAGTTACTGTAGCATGGCCGGTGCCCGGTGCCCACAAGGTTAACACTCGTCAACATTTTATTTACACTTGTCATGAAAGCGGAGGGAGCCTTCTATAAAACAGGCATATTGCAGTTAATATTCTGAAGCAAGAAGAAAGATTAAGGGCATGTTTGGTTGGTGACTAGTTTTGCCACATTATTGATTACAGTGGCTAATTTTTAGTCTTGCCATATCTTTGTGGAAAGAAAAAAGACCACCTAATCTTAGGCAAAGATAGCCAAGAAATTCTATGACAAATGGGCCAAGTGGGCAAAAGTTCAAGACAAACTACCTACTAAAATGTGAAACAAATATGTTCAGGTCAGTCAGTCAATTAGAATACCTGTGGCGTGCAAAGGGGCATTGTGTGCATATTTGGATGCATGTACAGTTGGTTTGGTTGGATAGGGCCAGTTGGAAAAGCCTGGTGAATATGAATTATGTAAGCACACGATCTGTTAAATGCCAAAAAGAAAATGAAAAGGTACTTATTTCAGCGTACCTGGTAGTAATATGGTCTGCCAATTGTTGCATTGCCCTGAGCGTCTTGTGAAGATTGATATTGGTGTTCATTAGTTTGGACAATTTGCTCCAGACCAGCTGAGGAAGGTCCTGGGTCCTGTTTTGCTTTTTCTGCATAATATAGTACACTTTGAATAAAATGATACCCTGTGAAGAGGGAATTTTAAAATACCACTTACTTGAGTTTGGTCCTTTTGATGTTTTTTTCTTCTTTTTCTCAATCCGGCTAGCATCCTTTGCAGCTTGAGCACGCATGTTTCTCATTTCAAAGTATACTTCCAGTGCCTTCTCTCCAGTTTCAAGAGAGTCCCAGAATATTTTTCTT
This sequence comes from Paspalum vaginatum, assembly GCA_030272315.1. Taxonomy (NCBI): domain Eukaryota; kingdom Viridiplantae; phylum Streptophyta; class Magnoliopsida; order Poales; family Poaceae; genus Paspalum; species Paspalum vaginatum. The sequence goes on along the minus strand of CM059013.1, from coordinate 6,386,410 downwards.
GATTCTTCCAGTTCCTGGCTCTTCATAATTAGGTTATATGCGTATTGCATTGCCCGATTCCGATATGCAAGTTCAGCCTCTGTGCATTCCTGTTGGGTTGAATCATCTTGAGTAAGGTTATACATGCTTCTCCTTGCATCTTTTGTCCAGCGTTTCAAAACATACTTTTCTGGAATTGTGTCCACATTCTGCAGGGTAAAGACTTTGAGGGCATGCGAACAAAGAAGACCCATCCTTTCAAACTTTCTGCAACCACAAGTGATTTCCATGGTAGAAGTGTCAAGAGCAACAGCACATACTTTTGAACCCCTTCCCTGCATTGTAATCTCAAACCTCAATAAATTTCCACCACTCGAAGTTTCATGGCATGAAGTTGCTCCACATCCATCCAGAAATTCTGCCTCAAATAATTTGTAGATCCTATGTGTATATGATTCTGCAGCCTGCTTCAGAACTGTACTGTGCTTAACAGCACGAACTGGAGCAGTTTGGCTACATCGAAAATCTTCTTCAGATTCATTTCTACGTAGATCCTTGACAACCTTTTCTAGCAAAAGGGCAAAGCGTGTAAGACAGGTATTCTCGTCAGAAACACCATTGAGAATATTATTCGAAACCTCCCCCCATTGAGAAGAATTGATCCCACCATCAAATGTATCTTTGTTAAATGCTGAGCACCATTTATGACGGAATCTATAAAGGTCAACCAACCAGTTATTACCCTGTAGTTTGTATTCCTGGAGCATTGCAGTCCATGATTCCTCAAATTCCTCTTCCGAGTCAGATCCTTGCATACACTTGGTAAACATGTTTTGAAATGCTTGAGACGTATTTAGTGAGCCTAAATGAGATTGCGCATTTTTCAGAATATGCCAGTAGGAAAAGCAATGTTGTGTGTTAGGGAAAACCAGCTCAACTGCCTGCATAATAGCTTCATCCTGGTCAGTAAATATTGATTTTGGAGATTGGCCTCCCATCGACTCCAAAAATGATTTAAATACCCAGACGTAGGAAGCTACAGACTCATCTAACAAGAATGAACAGCCAAAAACGACATTTTGCCAATGGTGGTCAACACCAACAAATGGAGCGCATATCAAGTTATATTTATTTGTGCGGTAAGTTGTGTCAAATATGATGGCATCTCCAAAGCAGTCATAATCATTTCTACTTTTACCATCCCTGTAGAAGAAGTTAGTCATGCGCCCTTCTTGATCAACTTGTACATCCCAATAAAACATGCCTTCCTCATTGGTTCTACGCTTGAAATAGCTGACAAGACTTTGGCCGTCTCCTGCCTCAATTACTGTTATACTCTGCATGCCTACTTGATTGTAACACTCCCTTATTGTATACCCTGAATTCTCAGCTGTATCGCCTTCTATCATATCAGAGAAACCATTTGTTGCATGTGACTCTGTAGATGCTGATGGATCTATAACACCTGATTTCCCAACGGCAAGCGACTTTGCTGATCTGAGCATGTGTCTTTCTCCAGGCTTCGCCAACTGGTGATTATGCACAGGAACAAAGCGTATAACTGTCCATCGCCCCTTCTCGTCGACTCTGAAGCGGATCATTGCTTTGCAATTAGTTCGTGTATCTGGCCGATTAAAATTTGCTTCTGTAACAGGCTCATCATATTTAAGCCCTTCCTTTGAGCAGTAGTAATCCTTTGTTCGAATATTCTTGGTACCAATAAAATAAGACTGCTTGCCCTTCCGCACACTAAAACCAATCCGATGCCCATAGTCACAATACAGCCTATATGCCTCTTCCTCACTATGGACTACGCAACCAAGAAGCTCTTCTGTTGCTTCTTTGCGACTCAAAGCATTTCCATAGTCAGCCGCCTTTTCTGCTTCTTCACCATTATCCCTTCGTTGATGCCTTTCTTCTTGGGAATCTCGACTGCTGCCCATGCCTAGTTGGCTAGCTCCATCAATATTTACAAAGACAGCATCAGAAGTCTTCGATTCAACTGCTGCAAACCAAAATTCATATACCTTGTAAGATGCATAAATTAAAACATTTGGTCTAATAAAATGGGGAATCTTAACACGAAAGCTGCAAAAGATTATCAGTTCTATATTCACGGGCGGAGCTATAGTGATTCCTGGGTATTCCCAGGAATACCCAATAATTTGAGCCTTCCTTAGAAGCCGGTCAGACGAGAGAAAAGAGATGCGAGGAGGAGGTGTGCATTGCTCACCGATGTCCTTGGCTCCCCGTCGAGTCAGCACTAGGGGACAGCACACCAGGGGGACGGCCGCTGGCCACGGATTCCCGTAGATGCAAGGGGAGCCGGGCGCAGGGACGCGGGCGGCCGGGGCCGGTGGGGCGGCGGCGGCCGGCGGGGGCAGGGTCGGGAGCGGAGCTGGGAGCTGGGCCGGCTCGCCCGCGAGGTGAGGCCGTGAGGGAGGGAGGGAGGAGGTGGGCCGGGACAACGGGCCGACGCGGAAAGAGGGAGGGAAGGAGAAAGGAAAAAGTCCATCCAGGGTCCCTCAACTTATAGCCGAATCCGAGATTCGTCCCTAAACCACAAAACCGGTTATACTTGCGATCCCCGAACTAGTCAAAATCGGACACATGACATCCTTCCAGCAAACCAACCATAGGTTTTGTCCTACGCGGAAATCCAATGTGGCAAATGTGAGGTGGGGTCCATATGTCAGTCTCACACGTTCTTCTTCAACCTCTCAGTCCTCTCTTCCGCTCTGAAGGGAACCGCGGAGACTGCGACGATGCGGTCTCAGTCTCAGGTTTGGCGCCCAACCAGACCTCGCCCCTACCTACTCCAATGCCTCCGCTGCGCTCCGTCGTCGCCTCGCCGCTCGCCTTCGCGGAGGTCTTCTATTGTCTGCCGTCTCTCGTGCCGCGCTGAGACCAGCTCCACTACGTCTACGCCGGCCCTGCCAACGCGCTCTCCGGCATCACCGTCGGTGAGGACCAGGTCGTCGCCGCTACCCCGTGGAGGCTCCTATGGTGGCGTGGCGGGGGGCGGTTCCCGACCTCCGTTGAAAGGAACTTCACCTCGCTCGTCTCCGACGGCGGCTTCTCATGCGCGCTGCTGTAGGCCACCAACGCCTCCGCGGCCGTGCGGTGCTGGGGGCCCAGCAGTTGCGCCATGCAGGCGGGCTTCGCGAGCGCGTCGGGCTTCGCCTACCTCACCGCGGGCGGTGTGTGGGCGTGCGCGGTGGAGTCCTCCTCTAGCGTCGTGCTCTGCTCACGGTCCGGATCCGTCTCCGGTGCGGCAAACACGTCGCGGCCGCGGGACCTGTTCGGGCAGGCAGTGGGGGACGCGCACGCCTGCGGGCTACGCCAGGCCAACCACACCGCCGTGTGCTGGAGCCTCGGGGGCCACACCACCACGTTGTACGAGCTGGCGCTGGGGTTCCAGTTCGAGCTACTCGCCACGGGTGGCAACATCACGTGCGGCGTCATCTCCATCGACTTCAGCGTGCTGTGCCAGGCCCTGGGCTCCGACGCTACGGCCGTGGCGTTGCCCCTGCGGCGAGGCTGTCAAGCCACAGTCCCAGCCGTTCTGTGGGGGTTTGGCGGCGGTGTGATCTGCAACAGCCTCGCCTGCGACGCTGCGTCGTCGGTGCTGCCTCCTAGTGGGTCGGCTCCCCCGCCCACGGCGTCGCCCCCATCGTCATCGTCGAGCAGGCACGTCTCCAAGGGCTGGATCGAGCTGCGCGACGGATAGAGGAGGTGAGCTCGCGGCCGTGAGGTAGAGGAGTTGGGGAAGAAGCTGCGAGGGCGAGGGCCGTGAGCGGCGGTGGCGAGCCGAGCGGAAGAGAGGAGGAGAGGTTGAAGAAAAACGTGTGAGACTGACATGTGAGCCCCACTTCACGTTTGCCACGTTGGGTTGCCACATATGACAAAAACGTGGTTGGTTTGCTAGAAGGATGTCATGTGTCCGGTTTTGACAGTTCGAGGACCCAGTATAACCGGTTTTGTGGTTTGGGGGCGAATCTCGGATTTGGCTACAAGTTGAGGGACCCCAGATGGACTTTTTCTAAGGAGAAACTGTGGGCCGGTTGGGCTGGAAATGGGGAAAGAAAAGGGGTCTAATAGGATTTTTAAGCTAGGATGTTGATGTGAATCTTTTAGAAAGTGTCATGTATTTTGAAATGAGTTTTGAAAATAGTTTTCTAAATTAAATTTTAAATTTGGATTATTTTTAGAGATGAAATTTGGGCTATTACACACAATGCATATACCAACAATTATCACAAGCATAAATACTAGTTAGATACACACAATAACCATTGCATTGTATTGAGATGGTTGAACTTAATATATGAAATCTAATTTGGAAATTACTCTATCTTCTAACACTTCACGAGATAAAAAAAGTTCTATATGTTGTCTTCAAACTTTAAACTATAAGCTCGCTCTACCATCTTCCATCTTTATTGTTGTTTCATCATTTTATCCCATCACATCCAAATACATTGTGATAACCACTCCATTTCAATAATTATATCCTTCATATACGGATTCTTTTCAACATCATTTTACCATTTACGCCATGACAATAAAATATATCAGCGGTTATTCATATGCATGGTTAAGAAACTTGCGGGGAAGTGGGACAAACATGAAATATAGGCATAGTATCTTTATCGCTTAATACAACAAAAGGCCTTTTTATTTTACAAAGATCCGTAGTTAAGTAATAAAATACTCCTCTGTGTAAACTCGGCGATAAAAAAAGCATAATGGATGGCTTTACAACATTGATAGCATGAAAATATTTTGAACTCTAAAAACATCAATAGCAGTGACCTAGTTAGCTTTTTAGTTCTTTCTTTTTTTTTCTAATAACTCACATTATATCTACATAAATAGGATCTACATAATTTCATCTTTACCGGCTTTGTTCAATAATCATTATTAGTTGCTTTTACCATATAGTGATATACCAAGCAACTAAAGATAAACATGCCCGCATTAGAGTAACAACTATATGCCAAAAAATTAGGTAGTTGTCATGGCAATAATCTTATATATAGTGCCTCCACATCCACTACATAGGTCGGGGAAAACAAAGAGTGGAGGGGTGTCCACCTAGGTGTAAAAGATTTCTGTTTGATAAGCATTTTTGGCATGTGCCTATTACTAGTAGCATTATTCTGTATCTCGCTAGGTGCGTCCTTTATGTAGAAGTCCGCTGTGTGAAGTTGTGCTGTCATCAGGAATCTCAAATGGGATCCTTTTTTTTTTCTTATTTGGAAAAAAGAGTGAAACTGTTTCTGTGACGTAGAAGTAATTTTCTTGCTCAGGAACAATATCTGCTACCTTGCTCCGTTTGGTAATCTCTCACATACGTCCCTCCTGTACCACAATTGCTTGTCGATGCACCTTATACACAACCTATAGACAAAGTTGGTGCTGGCAAGCTGCCTGAAACAGTATAAAACTCACCGGGCAAACATGTGGATCGCTGTCATTGCCACCAACCAGCATTTGGTAGATACTACAGGCCCTGATAGGCCAGCCGCCAGCACAATCCAATGAACGAATTGATGCATATTGGGCCTGTTTGGCTGGGCTCTCAAATTAACCTGGGCTCTTGCTCGTGGCTCAGGATGAAGCTCGGCCAAACGGTGTTTTGCGAAACGGCTCCATAGGTGAAGCTCTTGAGAGCATGAGTCGTTTTTACATGGAGGAGGAGCCAAAAATAATAGCTTCTCCAGCTTTTTTGGGAATCTATTGTTCAAGCCCTGCAAACGAGCCCTAGATATAATCCAACGAGATGAGCACGACAGGTGCGTGCTCGATGGAGCAATTCTAGGCGGCACAGAGGCAGACAAGTGTGTCCATCTTGGGCAACATTGTTCAAAGGCATTCTGTGATACAGGTGTAAACTGCATTTGGGACGGGCAAGATTGAAAGATTATACTCGGATTATACATTTTGGCATCTCTGAATTGAAATTCTTGTGTATCTCGTGAGGGGCGGCATCACGTCGAGCAATAAACACAGAACTCCGTTGTGTTTGTGCTATCAGCAATTACAGACTGAATGAGCAAGAAGAAAACGAGAGAAAAAAAAATAAGTACGTATATAGCAGCAGGAGCACCGCACCAAGGGCCACCACCACCAGTTGAGCTCGGCCGGCTCACACATGACACGGCTCAGCTCAGCCGGCGAGAGCGTCAGCACCGGCGACGATCTCGAGGATCTCCCCGGTGATCTTGGCCTGGCGCTGGCGGTTGTAGGCGATGGAGAGGTTCTTGCGGAGCTCGATGGCGTTGTCGGTGGCGCTGCTCATGGCGCTCATCCGGGCGGCGAGCTCGCTGGCGAGCGACTCCTGCAGGGCGCGGAGGATCTGGCTGTTGAGGTAGAGCGGGAGCAGGGCGTCCAGGATCTGCACGGGGTCCTGCTCGAACTGCACGACGGGGGAGAAGGGCTGCGTCTCGATCTTCACCTTCTCGCGCTCCACGGTGAGCTTGCCCTCCTTGGTGGTGAGGCGGAAGAGCTCGTCCTCGGTGGCGTCCACGCAGACGCCGTTGACGTCGCAGATCTCGCCCTTGGGGGACATGGGCAGCAGCGTCTGGATGATGGGGTCGGAGCGCACGAGGGAGACGAACTTGGAGTAGAGCAGCTCCACCTTGTCCACCTCCTCCGAGACGAAGAGCGAGTACACGAGGTCGCAGATGCCCTGCGAGTCCTTCACGGTGGGCACGCCGCTGACCTCCAGCTCCCGCTCCAGCGGGATGTAGGGGCGGCGCTGAAAGTAGGCGTTGCCCTTCTTCCCCACGCTGACGACGGTGTACTGGAGGCCCAGCTGCTTGAACTCCTCGATGCGGGTGTCCGCCTTCTTGAGCACGTTGTTGTTGAAGCTCCCGCAGAGGCCGCGCTCGCCCGTGAGGACCACGAGCGCCACCTTCTTGACGGGGCGGGTGCGGGTGAGCGGCAGGTCGATGTCCTCCGTCTGGATCTCCTGGTTCATGTTGTAGAGCACCTCCACCAGGGCCTCAGAGAAAGGGCGGGAGGAGACGACCGCCTCCTGCGCGCGCCGGACCTTGGCGGCGGCCACAAGCTTCATGGCCTCCGTGATCTTCTGCGTGTTCCTGACGGAGTCGATGCGGGTGCGGAGCTCGCGGAGGGAGCAACGCACAACCAGGCCGGAGCGCGGGGCCGAGCGCCGCCGGGTGCTGGAGGCGCTGCTGGCCAGCGCCGAGGAGGACCAGGCCGTGGAGAGGTGGGAACACGACATGGCTGGTTGGTGGTCCGCGGCGACTGGGATCACTGGCGGCGGAGGAGGAGGAAGGGGTGGCGCGGCGCGCGGAATGGGGAGAGAGGGAGGGAAATGGATTTGGATGGATGGGGTTTGGGTGGAGAGGCGAGCAGGGTGGGGTATTCAAGCCGGGGTGAGTGGTGGAGGGGCAGCGACGGCGAGATGGCAAGGATCATGTGGCTCCGCCGACGCCGAGCTGGCTGTCCGCCTGCACCCCTGTTGCTGCCGGACCGATGCCGCTCCACAGCCCACACACACTTGATTTTTGCCTTGTCTGTCAGGGTTAAAAAACTGAAAACCAAAATAAAAGGATCCTGCTCAGGATATCGCCCAGGATATCCTACGGTATAAAAACTCGTCCCTACGACCATATTTGGACGAACTCTTTCCTATTTCTACAGGAACCAAACTGTTTCAGGAGACCAAAAAAAAAAAACGCATGATACCACCATAATCTATTGAGTTCCGAACGTACTTGATAGAAACAAGCCAAGTTTTAAGGCTTGCCCGGAGCACAACAATTGCAGCTCAATTCCCAGTTACAAACGGCACTCGATGATTCAATGTTATGGGGCTTCCATTGATGCTACTCTAATTCTTCCCGTATCAAAAACGGCTCACCAAAACACATGCAGAGTCCATGGCAAAGAAATACAGTGTATAACAGAGCAGATGAATCTGATATTTTTTCAAGATAAAGCAAGGTACTAGCACAAGTACAACAACACAGGTTGAGAGATACAACTACAACGTTCATGTTTGATGGAATGCCAAAAAAAAGCTCTGGAAAGTAAATTGAACCTCGGGGTGTACAACAACAGCTAAGGTACGGATGACATCTGTGGCCTAGTCGCTTGAAGATTGAGGAGATTTATTTGGTGGCTTGTAGACACTGAAGTCACCGAAATCCCGTCGACCACTACACCACACAAGAGCACATGCAGATAACTGTAAATATTTAGTGATCAAAAGGACATGTGGACAAAAAGCATCATGGCACGCATAAATATCTTCCAATGTAACCGGCACATGGTTAACACTTACTAGTTGATAGCTTGGCCTATTCTAAGCACCAGAAAATTCGATCAATTATGTAACCAATACCAATATGTGTGAATAGGAAACATGGTTTTCCAAAACGACATCCTCGCAAAAGAAAATGGCAATGTATGAAAGGCAACTAACCTGTGGTTAATATTCCAGCCAGAAGGTAAATAGCGGGGGTGTACAGCTTCAACAAAGACATGCCTCCATCTTTGGCAAAAATGGTTAACAGCTTCCTCCCCACCATTGGAAAGCAAAAGCTCCACAACTTGTTTACCATGATGCCCATGGCCCAACAGGGAGATCTTCTTCTCAGCATTCTTTGAAATGGCCTGATTAGAATTATCACAGGTGGATGGATCCATGTCAAGATGGCCGTTTGCGAGAGTGCTGGCACCACTTGCTTGCTGCTGATTATTTGTCTTGAGTGTTGCCGTGTCATGATCAAAAGTGGTCTCCTCCATACTGACTGCCAAACTTGAGCTTTCCTGGCTCAGGGTTAGATCCTCTGGCTGATTTCGCGCCTCTGTTTCATCGAACTCTTGTTGACTATTACTCTCTGTTCCACCCTCAGGAAATTGCTCAGATAAGGCATGGCTGCTTTCTGATTCATGTCCACTGTTTTCTGATATGGTATTACTGCTGCCCTTTCTAATAATATTTTGAGCCTGAGCTCTAAATGAATAACCCTTTTTCTTTTCAAGACGCCTTCGCTCATGGGGACTCATACCAACAAGTAATGCCATCTCGAGATCTTCAGGAGTCACATCTCTACCGCCATAATATGACTTTACAATCTGCAAGGAGAATTGGCTGGTAACAAAGAACTACAGCTAAGAACAAGTACGCATGTATCCAGGAAAGAATATGGATGATTAGTACAAAACAGGTACATTCAAGTCAGACCTCAGGAAACTATAACTAGTCCATATTGAGCCACAAATATTTAAATGATATCTATTACCTGCATTAGCTCTTCACATCTCTTCAGCGGCATAGTGGATCCATGCCTTAGAAGAGCCATGGCAGCAGTTCTTAGCTGCAATGGGGAGACACCTGCTCCATTCAATTTATCTTCAGATACTGATGTCTCAGTAATCAAACTTATGTCACCCGAGCTCACTATCTTTTGAACAAAAAGGGGTATTCCAAACTCCTCTGCTACTCGCCTCTTGTATTTCTCAGCAGCTGAATGAGCAATTTCGTGACAGTCAACACAAAGAAGTACAATATCATGTGAACGGTGGCTCTTCAGGTGCTCTGGAAAATGCATCCTATAGCATGATGGTATTATTCTGTATCTAATATAGTGGCTCTTTTCTCCACACCCAACACAAATATTTTTCTTGCTCTGAATATAAAACTCATTATCTTCATCCTCTGGACGACCTTTAGGTTCAAAGAGAAGCATGATTGCTGGAGGACTATCTTCGATTAATTTTGCCAAATTACGTTGAACATACCTGGGACAGAAGGGAAGGGAACGTCACAAAAATAACTCCACATTGATGCTACATGCATGTAAATATTTAAGAAACAAACCATTCCAATTTTTTGCGGTCACAGTAGCAAAGTAGTCTTCCATCACCAGCATAGATCCTGCAATTGTGATATACTGGGGACTTGCAGGAGAACTTTTTAATGAATAAATCCCGCGAAGCCTTTTTATTAGGTGGTGCTGTCAGCAACTTTTCTCCACTTGGAGCAAAGGAAAACATGTCCGTTTGCTTCAAACTTAGGTGTGTTATAAGGTTATAATTATAAACTGATAGTCGACATAATCCACTTGGATCTTTATACTTCTCTAGGAAACTTCTAAAGATGTCGTCCATACTGGTAGTGGTGTCCCCCATCAGGTAGCAAAGTTCTTCAACATGAGCAACAACAATAGGTGACGGCGATGGCAAGGAATGGTACATACTTGAAATGCTTAAGTCTGTTTCTGCTATAACAGCAATCACCTCTGTTGGACCTTTTGGAAGACTAACAGCAAGGGCAGCTATAGCTTGGTCTGACAGAACATACCGTAAGCTTTCATCATGCATTCGAGCCTGGAATAACCCAAAACCCAAAGTGTTAGGAGATATTAGAAAGGAAGAACAGATCTGCACGCAGATATGCAAGATTATCCTGGGTAACCACACCGATGATATGTCACTCGAGCAAGTTGTATAGCAAGGGTCCCATTGAAGCAAATGTATTTCCAGGAAAGAAGTGTAGAAGTTTCTAATAAAAAAAGTTAAGATTGTCAGGTTTAAACCTAAAACATGATCATGTTCGCACTTTGCAGTGTTTTCAAGTTGTCTGACATCACGATTAGTCAATGATTGATCAATCAATGGAACATCAATCAAGTGCATCGACTCAACTGGATAGACTAAGACTGGTCAGCCGACTAACCGATGGTTAGTCACTGACTTCCCAAGTTTGAGGCTTTGAGCAATGTACTTGCAGCCAGCAACTTGGGGGTCATTTCAGCCCAGTAGTATTCAGCCCAGTAGTGTTTGAACCCAGTAGAAATTGCTCTATGTATTAATGCATACACAGATTTCAATTCTGTTTTGACATATTCATTTGTGTTCTCTATAGTATCCATTCCATGCTTTCAACATGTTAATTCCCTAAATATATGGATTACTTGTTAGCCGTAAGCTAGACATGGTGGTGTTGTGTGTGTGCGTGAACTGGTCACCATGCAGGGAAGCTGCTGGGGCTGAGGCGTAGGCGGTTAGGACTGGAATACGTGGTGTGCATGGTGCCGCTCATGCAGGTGAGCTGCAGCGGATGCGGGCGGAGGTCGTTGGGGGAGTGGTGCGAGGGTCGCTGGGGCCGAACGTGGCCGCGTCGTACGGGGCAAGTGACGACGTGGTGCGTGGCCACGGGCAAGGCGAGGAAGCCGGGACGTGGAGGTACGCTCCTAGGCGCACGGCAGGCTATATGTAGCGTCGTTCTACTATGTAACGTTGAGCTCGATCATGTGAATAAACAGGCCAACATACAGGCGAGTAGTCGCCGGGGCGTTCGTCGCCAATGCTTGTGCACTGTACATCTTCTACCTCCAGTCGCTCGCGTGTGCGAGTGAGCGAGAGCGAGGCGAGGGGTGTTTGAGGTAGCTGGGAGCTCCAACAATTGGTATCAAGAGCAGGTTCGTCATGGGTTTCGTTCCCATCGCCGGAGACGCGCTGGTGGTAGTCGGCGGCGTGATTGCGTCGAGTGATGGCGGTGCGGCGAGTTCGCTCGGCCGTGTGTCGGCCCGTGCGTGATCACCAATGGAGGCGCTACGGCAGTGGATTGTTTGTCGGTCTTGCCGGGCGCGCGTGGCGGCGTGTGTCGCCGGTGGAGAAGCAGGAAGGTCGCCGGCCATTGGGCGCGTGTGCGGGTCGTGCGGACGAGCACGCCGCTCGGGCACGACGTAGCGCGTGGGCGCGGCCAAGGCGAGGAAGTCCCTGGCGGAGAAGCTCAGCGTGTGTCGCTGAGTGAGTCACCGGTGGAGAAGACGAAGCCCGGCGTGTGTCGCCGAGGAAGACGATGGTGGTGCGCGGCTGCGACGTGCAGCGCGGCAGCCACGGCGAAGAAGGAGGCGCTCCTCGTCGGCGTCGAGGAGGAGCCGACGCTGCTCTGAGCAGCGGATGTCATCGGCCACATCGCGTTTAGGGGGGTGATTGTTGAAATAGATGCGCCATGGACGCGGTGTGCGTGCGTGTGCGCCATGAGCGCGAGGGTGTGTGTGCGCGCCGTGGGCGCGGTAGATATTGGTGCACGGGCGTGCGTGTATGCCGGCACCAGAGCTCGCGTGTGTGTGCAGCGAGGCAGGCGTGGCAGTGCTCACGGAGTGCTTATCGGGCACGGGAGCAGGTCAGTGCGGAGCGCGCACGAGCTGCGCGAGGTGGGCGCGACGTCGCACCGGTCCAAGTTGTGCGTGATCACGCCGGTGATCGCGTGGGTGTTGATCGTATGACGACGGCGGAGGCAGGCAGACCGGAGCTGTTCGGCGCACAAGGAGAGGCCGGGTCGTCCGGGAACGCGTGGACGTCGTGCGGACGTGGTGGCCGGACTGTGCGGATCATGGCGAACTGCGGCGATGCGAGGCACGGCGGCTATGGTGGTGCACACGGCATGGGAGATTGCACTGCTCGCGGACGCCGGCGAGGATCCAGTGCTGCTGTGAAGACGGAGGTGCACCATGTCCAGCTTAGGGGGGTGAATGTTAGCCGTAAGCTAGACATGGTGGTGTTGTGTGTGTGCGTGAACTGGTCACCATGCAGGGAAGCTGCTGGGGCTGAGGCGTAGGCGGTTAGGACTGGAATACGTGGTGTGCATGGTGCCGCTCATGCAGGTGAGCTGCAGCGGATGCGGGCGGAGGTCGTTGGGGGAGTGGTGCGAGGGTCGCTGGGGCCGAACGTGGCCGCGTCGTACGGGGCAAGTGACGACGTGGTGCGTGGCCACGGGCAAGGCGAGGAAGCCGGGACGTGGAGGTACGCTCCTAGGCGCACGGCAGGCTATATGTAGCGTCGTTCTACTATGTAACGTTGAGCTCGATCATGTGAATAAACAGGCCAACATACAGGCGAGTAGTCGCCGGGGCGTTCGTCGCCAATGCTTGTGCACTGTACATCTTCTACCTCCAGTCGCTCGCGTGTGCGAGTGAGCGAGAGCGAGGCGAGGGGTGTTTGAGGTAGCTGGGAGCTCCAACATTACTTAAATTTACAGTCAGGAATTGGGCAGTAGCCAGTCGGCAACTAGCCGACTAGTTAACGGATTAGTTGTGCCTAGTTGTTAACTACTCATGACTAGTTGGCTAGTTAGTGCCAGGCAACTCAACTAGACCCTTCAGCTTGAAAGCATTGCATGCTACATGAAATTCAAAACTAGATAAATATGTTGCTACCTCAAGTCAAGAAAAGTTGATGTTTCAGACAGGGCAAACATCATGTCACTGCTTTCACATGTCTGAACATCAAGCTTTGCTGATCAGAGGTAGTAATAAATAGGCAATTAAAAATATTTAATTTGCAGAGGGGGAGGTGCCTATTATAAGGGAAACAGTTGGGTTTTGACTAACCATTAAGTCCCTCCATGCACAAAATTTCCAAACAAGGTCCTGCAGATGCAGAAGATTAGGAAATCAGGAAGGGAAAAATGTTAAAATTGCTGGCTGGCAAGCTAACGAGAAGAAGTTTCTACAATCAAACAGAAAATACAGAAAACAAGCACCTTGGCTTCACTAGACCTTTTGGAGTCAAGCCCATGATTTTGCAAATTTCGTGAGAGAATAGATGCTGCACTGGAAGCTCCAGGAGGACATTCAATTTCTTTTGCATACAGTTGCATGCAGACCATATTTGAGCGATGATTAGCCTCGAAGAAAAAATTGATTTTGTCACTGGAAGTATCTGATTAGATATTACAGCTGATCAAAGACTTGAGACATGTGATGAAGGCCAAAGGGTGCCACCGTACCAACATGTGCTTTGACGGTGACAAGAAAAGAGAAATTGTTTAGGACTATTCAAATCTTATGAGGGTTAAAGTATCAATTTCTGCAGTTCAGCAATAGGATGCCATCAGTGCCTCATCACTGCCGTCTGTGTTTCTTGGTCCCCTTAATATTGGTTCCATTTCTTAACTACACATCAGGAATATATAGAGATGACACATTGTGCTTACCATTCAAGATTATCAAAGAAATTTTGAACACTCAGTAGTAATAGTAGTGATAAAATGACAATAAAAGTAATAATCTAATCTTCTGCAGGTAGATAGATTGAACATATTTGTCAATGAAACATTTCCTGCTTACATATCTCTATAGTGTACCATTCAAAAGTTATTTTTTTTCCATTCATAACACAATAGACACTTCCTAATTTTACTTGATCATGTACAATTTATCAACATTTCTCCAGGCATGGATCAGATAATGTAATATTTGCAGACAACCCAACGTTTCCAGAAATAGTGCATTTCAAATTTCTTGACAACAGTAATAGTAACAAGTGTATTTGAGCTGCTGGTGTCTTCCATATGCAGAAAAGGAATAACAAACAGAAACATCATCCAGCTCAAGAGCCAGCTACAACTCAAAGAAATGTTGGACAGCAGATTGGCTTGCTCGAAGAGGTCTGCCTCATCCTGGCCAGTGGCCCCACTGTGTTCAAGCAATGAGACAACTGATCATCTCCTCATCACTTGTGCCGTTGCGAGGCAGTTCTGGTTCAGTCTCTTCAGGTGGCTTGGACTGCAAGTGCTGCCCCCCTTAGCTGATGAAAGACACTTCGATGATTGGTGGGCAGGGTGAGCGGAAGAGTGGATGGTGATATTCATCGGAGCCTGGATTCTTTGGTGGTATCTTAACCGCTAACCGGTGTATTTTTTATGGTTAGGCACCTAGTTTGGCTTGGGCCTTACTCTCATCTACTGAAGAAATGCATTTGTGGGCGTTGGCAGGGGCTTGAGGGCTTTCCCTCTTGACTGCACTATCCCCCACTGAGCAGTGGTTTTAGTTTCTTTTGGTCAACGGTAGTTCCTTCTAGTCACAGGCGAGCATGTCCATGTTAGTTAGTTGGTGGTGGTGTGTGGGTGTTGTTCTCAGGGATCTTTACCCCCTCTTTCTACTTTAATATAATCGTACACAACTCTCTTATGTGTTCGAGAAAAAAAATCCAACTACTAAAAGAAATTTATGCACTTCAACCATATGAAATCAGTTTCAACATTCTGGAGAACTATGACTTCTAAACTCTGGGACAGCAAATTCAAATATATCAATAAGAGTGAGGGTACTGAACCAATGAACAAAAAGCAGGCACAAACTTTAGGAAGAAAAAAGTTGGCATAGCAATAAGAACATACCACAGGCTTTTGCATGGAGCTCTGATGCCAAACAATTTGCAATGAACAACAGATAGTGAGCATCAGTGCGAGCATACTCGATCATTTCTGGCGTAAGAGGGCGCAATCTCCAATCTTCACGCTGGGATTTCAAGTTCAAGGCAGAATGGAACAAAACGAGAGTGGACATCAGGAATGCGATATTGGGATTTGGAGCTTCATACAAACTGAATTTTTCAATGCCAAAAGAAATATTACTGTCAAGTGTCGACATGTATGCACTTGTTTATCATTTTCACAGCATGACATGTATCCAATAGCAAACATAATGCTCGAAAGCAAGTAAACTGGTGAAAAAAATCTGTTATGAAAATATGGCTGAGTTTGCTCAAAAGTGAGGGAGTAAATAGGAAGCTAGAGCTGTGACGACAGACCCTAGAGTCAAAAAGCTTTTGAATTAGTAGGACTAAGACTGAATATATGAGATGTGACTTTGGTACTACTAGAGAGGAGGAAGGAGAAGTGAGTTTGGAAGGCCATGTAGTACCTAAGAAGGATTCCTTTCGATACTTGGGATCGATGTTACAGAGAGATGGAGATATTGACGAAGATGTTAACCATAGGATTAAAGCAGGATGGATGAAGTGGCGTCAAGCAGCTGGAGTTCTTTGTGACAAGAGGGTCCGACAAAAGCTCAAAGGCAAGTTCTACAGGACGGCAATTAGACCTGCAATGTTATATGGAGCGGAGTGTTGGTCTACCAAAAGGTGACATGTTCAACAGTTAAGTGTAGCGGAGATGCATATGTTACGTCTTAAGATGTACTACCAGGCTGTGAAAGATGTAAAGGTCAGTTCTTAGGAAAACGCTCAAAGCTAACTGGGTAAGTTGAAGCCAATGGAGGGTGGACTATCGGGTTTATAAGTTACAAATTGGGACTGAACAGATGGTGCCTTTAGGCTTTGCACAAAGAGTTGTCATGGATCATATAGTAAGCTACCTCACCTTGCTCATTAAGACATAAATCGAGCGAGCCAGAGCAGAGCATATGTAACCCAAACAGGCGTGAAGAGTATGTTTTAGCACTGTGATGTTTTGATAATCATTTATATTTTTTATTTGCCAATTCAAAAAAAATGGAAAAGCATTCCCTGTAGTAAACTCTGATTGCATAGGACAGCATGCCAAACAGACCCTCAATCTGCTTCTTTCATCTTATCATATAATTTACTATATGAAACAAAAATAATGTACTCCTCATTAACTGAATGCACTTTTTCTAAGGCATGTTGCCTCATATTTTTCCCATCCTCTCATCAGCCTTTCTGGATTTAGATAAAATGCCACTAACTATCCCTTGAGTGGCTGAAATACTAAAAAATAAGGCTGACTTCAGCAGATCACATATCCCATTGCCTATATTTAAACTTCACTCTGTCCAGTGTAGCTACGATGTCATTTTCGTGCTATGGATAACCACATAGACGATCTGCTGAACTTGATCTATACCTAGAAAGTGGAAGGCACATGAGTGCTAATTAGGTACTGGATAAATCAGTTGGTGTAAGGTCAATTAATTACCTGCATTGTCTTGTCTGTGGTCACTTCACAATATACTTCAAGCAAATATGCTAATGATTTCTGTGGTTTTGACAGAATTTCGCATGCCTAACATAAAATCAGTTGCAAGACACAATTAAGAAAAATTGCATGCAATCATAGCATGAAAAAACAAGCTAAGGGTGCAAAATCGTAAATGAGAAAAAGACATTCAATACAGAGTTTGTAAAAAAGACGGAGTGACGTGCCAAGAAACAAAATTTATTCAAAACCCAAAATATATGCAAGCACAACTGCAGCATGCAATTATAAGGTGAGCAAAGATGGTTTAATAACGAAGTTTTAATTCTTAACTGCAACAACATTCCACCACATGAAAGGTTCAGTCACAGAGCTTTCATATTGCGGTATTGCCACTATGAGGTTGAAATTTTTCATTCTTCAGGAATAGAAAGCAATGCATTATTTGTCTGGAATCTATTACATCGCTTTTAAACATGAGTCAAAAGGAGGTACAAGAGCACCAATCGTCGAATCACTTTTAGCCCTTGGATTCCAATACAATGAGATTCTAGGAAGAGACACTAAATTGATCATATACTCTAGAAACTAGTATAGAAGGAACTCGATAACTCATAATACAATCCAAAATCAACCTGTTCTTAAGAAACCATAAAAGTTATAAAGAGGGAGGTAGTATCTTCCTATATTGATATACCTAGCTATATAGGTACATTGATCCACAAACATTCCCTTCATTTCCTGGTGGCACAATTTTCAAGTCATCAAGTCATACACTTTTTTCTTTTGCGCTAGCTGTGGGTTTACATGCAAATATGTGATGTGATCTCGAACAAGTTTGAGATGACAAAAATACTAACAACCAAACTATCTGCACATAATTATCCCTTGTGAAAATTGGGTGTCAATCTAAACAATTTGTGACACACAAACCTGCTATGCCAAAAGAAGTTCTGGCAAGCCAACAATATTAAAGTCATTTGTCGGTACCCAGCTAGCCGGATACCCGCTTACACTAGGCAAAGATCACCAGTATCGGCAAGAGCTGCGGTAAAAGGAGGGCCTAAGACCGCGTACAGGCGGGCCCGGCCTACTCCTTATAAAAGCTGGGCCGCACACCCGGCCCACAGGGGAGGCCCCGGACCTCCTTCAGCGAGGTCCGAGCCCCCCCCAACCACGCGAGGAGTCCCTCAAGGGAAGGTTAGGTCCGGACCTCTCGGAGGTCCGGAGCCAGCGCATTCGGTGGTCTGGGGCCGCCACGTGCCCACAGGGCACGGGGAGGTCTAGCGCTGCCACGTGCCCACAGGGCGCGTGGCGGAGCCTTTAGACAGGGGCCTCGCCCACCTACTGCATTTATTGCGGGCAGGTGAGCGTGCCCCATTGCCGCTGACACCGCCGCTGTCAGACGGGCATGCCCCGTTGCCCGCTGACACCGCCGCTGTCAGACGGGCGTGCCCCCGTTGCCCGCTGACACCGCCGCTGTCAGACGGGCGTGCCCCCGTTGCCGGCTGCCGCCGCCGCGGTCAGACGGGCGTGCCCCCATTGCCGGCTGCCGCCGCCGCTGTCAGACGACGGCGACTATTCTGAAGGGGCGCGCCTTACCGAGGCACGACGGCAATAACAGGGCACTACAGTCGACTTCCCCTGCATACGTTGGGGTCTATATTGATTAAACAAGTACGCTGTACTCATCATGAGCCGCGCCACGCGCGGCGACCGCGCTCAACCTAATACTAGGTAGCGGCGCTACAGCGCTACTACGAGCGCCCCGTCCTGTCACGCCAGCACGTCGCCTACCCCCTCAGCCTCTGAAGCCTCTCACCGGGTTTAGCGGCCGATGGAACAGGATGGCGTAAAACAGGACGGCGTGGCGCCATATCCGGGTGGCAGGACGGCATGGTGCATCTTCTGGACCATACCGAGTCGCGTCAGTGGTACAGGCGCGACACATGAGAGCGTTGGACATAAAGCACAGGATAGAACTGTAGCATAAAAGAAATGGGCCGGGACCACCTGTCGGGGCTCGGCCACCATGTACGTGCCCCCCTTGGGCTATAAAAGGGGAGGCATACGCAATACAGAGGACAGACTCCGCGAGGGAAGCCCACAAACCACACAAGCCCAAGAGGCTCACAATCTCCACCGTCTTCTCCAATAGACAGGAATACAAAAACACACCCACAGTGGACGTAGGGTATTACGCTCCGGCGGCCCGAACCACTCTAAATTCTCTCGTCACCATCGTGCCACCACCGACCTAGCTAACAACGATCGCTCCCCCTAACTACTCTTAGTACTTAGGATCTTGGTCGGGTGCATTCCGCCACCCGGCCGGAGCACGCCCGCTCCGACAGCATTGAATACCATAATTTGCAGAATCACATTAAATGTGTGAACCAAGATATATTATATTGGTACTTACCTTGGCAGTATCAAACATATTCACAACATAAATATGAAAATCCCTTTGAAGCCAGAGAACATCATTGTCAGCTCCATGGAAGATCTACAGCAAAAGCAAAAGAGAAATATGCATATTTAGGATGCCCTGCAGCTTATATTTTCTTCTAGGAAGTAATAGAGTGCGCATAAATGCAGTAAAGGACAGGATATCCTATAGCTTATAGTACCTCTAATGGATATTCCAAAAGTAAAACCAGTACATTTCAATGTCATGTAAATAGAGTTCATAGGGCGTCATCTTTCCTTGTGCTGTTATCAGCATAAAGTTTGCAGTCAACATGCATATCCATTACAAAAAGTTAAAGGCTATCGTCGACTCAAGCATAACAACAAATGCAATATTGAAAATGAAAAAAATGGTTTACCATTGACAGCAATTACAAAGATGTGTTACCTTACGGATTGAAGGATTGGCAAACACTGGTCGTAGAATGCCCATCACATCATGCAAAGCAATTGTGTCTATCAAATAATCTTCCTTCTGGGTGGAGATCTAAAATAGAACAATCGTGTGTTGGAAAAATAATAAAGATATAAAGAAAAGAATGTTAAGGGTGCATCTACCAGTAGTTACCTGCATTAGTGCAGTATATCCTAGGAAAGATCGAACGCTATGTTGTTCAGTATCAACAGCAAAAGCTTTTTCCTCACACAACAGCCTCGCCAAATCCTCCAGTTGAGCTTCTGTATCAACCCAATTATATGAAGTATGCATTTCTGGGCATTGATCACCCAGCATAAAGCTACGAAAACCAGGGGGGTTGTTCAGCAAAGTTGTGATTTCCTCCTCAAAGGGGTGAACTTTTTGTGACTGACTCTGTATCAATCAAAATGAACTGTTCAGAATCATTAGAATAATGGGACCATTTGAAATATGTTCCTATGAAACTGTTAGAGCTTCTGCTCCGGAGATCGTAGCTGTGAGAGATCGGTGGACGGGGACGGTATCCCCAGCGACTTCTCGTCGCCGTGGCTACCGGGGATGAGGGGGAGAGATGGCGGCTAGGGTTGGGGGAAGCACGAGCAAGATAATTGCCTGCTCAATCCCATTAATCACGCCTTGAGTCTTTATATAGCTGATACATGATGGGCTTTAGCCCATTTAAAACCTGATTAACTCAAACAGCCCAAGAGAACTACTAAAAAGGCCTAGCCACTATGCTGATTGCGCCTCCTATACTGAATGCCGGTCATAACAGAAACAGTCAATATTCGGTATGCTAAATATGCAAATTCCATATCTTACAGCAAAACTTATGCAATCAACCATCCAGCCTGGCACCTTGGCTATCTCTGCATCCCCTTTACTACTAATACCTAAAAACAGCTAGAGCTTTGAGAGCAAAATAGGCAGAAATTGCACTACAAATATTCAAGTTACTTGAGTCAAGATTTCCAGAGTCCAGACAATGAGAAGCAATTGCAGTTTCAAATGAATAAATGATAGCAGCGGTATAAATTAGGGGAACGGACTGGAGCTCTCCTGCAAACCGTATCACTATGCCATTATTCCACTACAATCATCACTTAATAGAAGCATGCAATAGAATACTCCCTCTGTCCCAAATTGTAGGGGTTCTAGCCCCTCTTTTTATTTGTCTTTGTCCATATTCATATGGATGTTGACGATACTAAATTGAGAAATGAATGAATCTAGTTGAGGCCTAGAACCCTTACAATTTGGGACGAAGGGAGTAGCATTTTACATAAATGCACAAAGCTGCGGTTGGAGGATATCCAACAAGGAGATCGACCACCCCAAGCAAAACATCGAACTTAAAATTCTACAAGCACGCTACCAGAATACGTGATCAGCTCGACAGCTGTTCCCTATGATTTCCTAGTCAAACAAAGCAAAACCTTGCTTGCCCTCATGCGTTCGATAAAATTCCCCAAACACGGAAAATTCACACCAGAATGCATTCCTGTAAATTGTAATCCTCTTATAGCCTCCTGGTGCATCGCCTCAGCTCAATACTACTACGTACCAGGGGTCCCGTGGAAATCCTAGAACAACCATAGTACCATACGGGTTACGGGTACAACGCCAACGCCGAGATCCCCCACAACCACAAGTAGTAGCAGGACGCCGGGAGGTCGGACCTTGAGGCGGTGGCGGGGTAACATCGCCTTCTGCGCCTCCCGGCTGAGCACTCTGACGGCGCAGGTGCTTGAATGGGGAGTAGGAGTTGTCGGCGAGCACGCGCTTGAACCGGGCCTGCGGCTTCTCCTCCTCCTCGCAGGCGCGGCGGGGGCGCCCCCGCCGCCCTGCGGCCCCGAGGCGGCGAGGGGAAGCAGACGTCCGGTTCCTGCGGCGCCTGCGGTGCAGTAGCGCCGCCGCAGCGAGGACTGCGAGGCACGCGGCGGCCGCGACGGCCGCGCGCGATCGGAGGGTGGCGGCACCGGGCATGTCGCGCGACTGGGGAGGGGAGACGGGAGAGAGAGTGAAGGGTGGCTCGAGCCCACTGCGTCTTGAACTGTCGGGACCGAACCTGCACTTCGGAGTTTGGACTCTGGAGTCTGGACTCTGGCGTGGTATCTCGCGCTCTCTCGGCGAGGCAGGCCTGGGGCCGGGCCTGGCATTTTGATCGAGGGATATTAAATTATTTGCCATTTTCATGGTGGCAACTCTCTGTTTATCATCTTTTCAGACTACTTTACATAATTATCACAGGAGAGAGGAGATTTTCTAATGAATTGTCCTTTTTGCTGACGTGGCGTGCCAAATCGGCCTGCCAGCGTGGCCGGGGCGTGTGGCCGCCATGCGAAAAGACAGGTCCTGCCCTCTCCTCCTTCGTTATCCCCTCGCAGGCAATCACGGGCGCTCCATTCTGGGCAGCTCTGTTCTTGTTCCCTCTCCGCCTCTTCTCCCCCTATTCGCAACGACATCCATGGCGCAAAGGGGTGGCTCAGTCTCCTCAAGAAGTGGTGCGGGTCGAGTGGCGAGGACAAGGTCGAAGGGATCTGCGGCATGGACCTACGTTGTTGGAGAGGAGACAGTTTGCCTTTGATTGTTTGCCCTTTGTGCCATTTGAATGAGGTCGTAGAGCTTAGGACCGTCTCAGATGAGAATGGAAACCAAGGGCGTTTCTTCTTCAAATGCTCTAGGAATGTACCAAGGGTGAGTTTGATTCGTATTTTTTGATGTTTTGCCCATCTTTGGTTTGGTTAGGGTTTGTGTTGCTGATTGATGTTGTTATGCTCATTTAGATGGCAGGGAGATGCAAGTTTTATGAATGGCCAAAGCGATATTTGAATGTTTTGGTTGATTTGGGGATCATCAACATCAACTTGCACGGAATCTGTGGGAGACTGCAATGCAGGCAGTGAAGAACAAGTTGCAGATTTGGACGCGAGGAGTCGTGACCGAATGGAAGAGAAGATGGATGCTTTGATTAGAGCAATTAAGCTCCTAGCTGTGATGTTGTTTATTAGCATTGTTGTTGGCATGATGCCCAAGTTGAATTGACATGTAATGCGGTTATGGAACATGTATGCTAAGTATTTTGTATTGTCAGACTTCTTATCTGTCATTGAAATGAAGAATGTTAGAGTGAAATGCAGACAATCCATGAGCAACATCACGAGCCTCAACCACAGATCTACCACAGTAGCTTTACCCTATCCAAATACGGTACCAATCAGCCCTCGATTCAAACCTAATTGAAAAACCCTAGACCACTTCCGTTTGTGAGAGTGGGGGCGCATACCTTGGGCACAGGAGTAGGAGGACGGAAAGGAAAGCATCGCACAGAAGGGTCCCCACGTCTTGGTCGCTGGCTTGTTCGCCGTCGCCGCCTTGTTCTTGACGGGAGCAGAGCGGATAAGAAAAACGGGGAATGGGGGGAGAATGGAGCGCCCGTAACTGCCTGCGAGGGGATAACGAAGGAGGAGAGGGCAGGACCGTCTTTTCGCATGGCGGCCACACACCCCGGCCACGCTGGCAGGCCGATTTGGCACGCCACGTCAGACCATGTCAAAAAAAGGGCAATTCATTAGGAAATCTCATCTCTCCGGTGGCAAATATGTAAAGTCGTCCGGAGGATGATAAACGGAGAGTTGCTATCCATAATAGTGGCAAATAATTAAATATCCCTTTGATTGAAGGAAGGATTATAGGTGCTCTAACGCGGTCTCAAGGGCTCCCATCCCTTTTCTCAAAACACAGTTTCAGCACTGTTTTACACTATACACTATTCTGTATTGTAGATGATGTGACGTACAAAGTGAAATGGGATTTGAGGGTGAAGGATGGGGAATGCCATTGGAGACACCCTATTGCAATAGTATTCCTCGTCCCCATTACTCAAATCACACCTCATCTCATACGTCATGTTTGCTGCAGTGCAAAACAGTGCCAAAGCAGTACTATAACAGTGTCCGGTTCCTCAAAATAGGGCATACCATTGGAAATAGTTTAAGGGATTAGTTTGGCAATCTCACTTTTTTCTATAAAATATAGAAAATTGAAGATAAAATGAACTAATTTTTCCTACATTCTCCTCCATTCCTTAGGGGAAATGAGGTTGTCTAGCCCTAAGGCTTGTTAGTTGGAATACAAACAAAACCGGTGGGCATCCGCCCATGTCTCACCCCTCCCCCGCGTCTGTGTCACCCCTCGTGCGAGTGACTTGAGCAGCGGGCCAACGGCCAGGCCCTAGCCGCCGCCCCCTCCCACCCTCCCCCGCCTTGCCACCGCCGAAGAAAGCCGTCGAGAGGCCCGACCAGCTTTATGTGACGGCGGTGGCGAGGCGAGGACATAGGATCCGTGGTGTGCTCCCAACCCTGCGCGAGGGGACAGCGCATCTGCGACGGTGGTTGGGGCGAATGAGGCGCTCCCCAGGGGCTACGGTGGCTGTCGGCGGGTGCGAACTCATGCCCGCTGTCCCTCCCCCAGTCTCCACATATTGATCTACCTCCTCCCTCCACATGGTGTCCGCGCAGGGATCCTTGCCACGCGGCGGCCATTGGGGTCGGTCGGCGGCGGGATCAGGTGGGTGCACCACCAGATTTGGCCAGCATCGGCCATGAGGGCATGCCACGGTGGCACTAGGGGCAACCAACGAGCGGCGGGCATGCTCCTCCCGGCACGGCCTCTTCCTCGATGCACATCGACAATTTTGGTCTCCCCCGGCTTAGATCTACGCATCCCTATGCATGAGGCGTTGGGGCCCTCTTGTCGCCGAGCACCGTGGGTTGCCTCACCAACGCTGGTTGCCATTGTCGGCATCAGGCACCCACCGTGCCCCTGCATGAGCAAGACCTTCCTCCTCGTCGCTGGGACTAAGGGCTATGCCACCATCTTCGGCTTCCATGGCCAACCCGGCGCCCCAAAAACAAGGTCTCTCCAAGGCCGAGCCAACCCCTGTCAGCTCTGCGTGGTAACATGGGGCAGCAGGTGACGTGCCAGCAGGTTCTCTCTAGGTGAAAACCCAATCTAGGTTCTACCGAATGGGCGGCAGTGGCGTCTCGGTGTAACATTCCTTCATGAAGGAGCCGCTCTTGAGGTCCCTTGTTGGCCCAACCCTGTGATGCCATGGCCTTTCTCCTTCTTCGTGGTGCTTGAAGGCCCTAGGTGAAAACCTCGTTCTGGCCTTGTCGGACGGCTATGGCGGCGTCCTTGACATCACATCCTAGGTGTAGGCGTCACTTTTTCAGGGGCAATTGTCACGGTGAAGTTTGGAGTTTTAGTGCCATTGTGTTGTTATCTGTGGTCCAGCTACAAATCTCGCCCTTGTGTTGGGGAATGGTGTTGTTCCAATCCGTGGTTACGCCACATTTCACCCTCGTGCTTGGGTGTATGCCTAGTCTAGCTAGGTAGTGTGTTGTGGTTTTAGTCCGGTTTTCTCCAATTAACTGAGCGATGTAAAGTTTTGCCTCGTTTCCCTCTAAAAACGAGGTTATTGATGCGTGCCTTTGTCATGCGAAAATCAATACAATTCAAGTGGAGATGCTTTCCTCCGATGATCCATAAAAAAACATATGGATTGTGGGGATTTGATAGAAAATTTAAACTAATTTTTACCCAAATCACTTTGATCCACGTGGATTGCATTTATCCAAACAAGTTCTAACTAAAACTTGAGCATACAATGTAGGAGCAGGGTTAGTTTTGAAGCCACAATCCTAAAAGTCATAACTATTTTTAGGTAAGGCTGATGTCACCAGAGCGTGTCATGAAGCAGCAAAACACTGTACACGTATTATAGTCAAACAAAAGTTTAAAATATAGACAGTGAAATGGATTGTCTCATAAAGAGAGTCTTAGAAGAGTCTGCCTGCACAGCAAAATATAGATTCACGTATGGGCGGATCCAATGGAGGCGGGGCAAGGCGGCACAAAGGAAGTAGAGCAAGAGCAACAAGGAGATGAGTCGTGAGTTAGTAGGTTCAAGTTTGGATGAGGTGGAGAAAATAATATAATATGTAGCAGTTAGTATAAGATAGAGATACAAAGTGAACATAGTGAAGAAGCTACACCATGCCGAGGCGTCACGAGGCCCGCCTCAGCCCGCAAATGCCCTACATATAAAATAGCAAAATCAGGTGGAAGCCTCCCAAGCGCCTCCACACACCCGCCTAGCCAAGTTGGATGAGGTTTAAGCTATGTTCAATATACAATAGTTTGGTCTAATATATACAAATAGGTATCAGTAAAATAAAAAATAAAACGGAGCGTGTACTAGACCAGTCCCGACGTGCCGTTGGAGCGGCCCAATCACGGCACGTCATCGGGCGAGCCAGCACGGGCACGGAGCAGGACCGGGCCATGCCGAGCCACAGGCCGTCTGTGCCCGTTTGGACATGTATAATCGTCAGTCGACGTGGCGCATAGGTGAAGTATAACCCTTAGAAATTTAAAATAGCACTGGTGTGGATGGTCCTGACTACAGCTCTAGAACTACAAGTGCCTCCATTTGGGAAAAAAGTACATGTGCCTAGCCAGCTGAGTCACCCCAGATCACGATCCCGACTTTGAACAAGACGAGAGGCAATGACGCCGGGCCCCGGCCCCGCCCCGCCGTGCCACTGCCTGGGGGACACGCGCTCACGAAGCGTCCAGAGGCACCCTCCAGAACTCCCCCCACCTGTCCGCTGCCGACGGGCCTGCCTCGCGCTAGCGCACCTTCCCATCTCGGCGCGCTGTTGCGGTTGCCGGTTGGAGTTGGAGACTCGGAGTGGAGGTGGAACTCGAGCTTCCCTCCAAAGCAGCCTTCCATTCGGCAGGCAGCTCCCCCTCTTCTTTATCACTCCCTGATCGCCGCAGCGCAGCGCGGCGAGACCATGTACAGGGCGGTCGCTTCGCCGCTCTGCCACAGCCTCCGCGGCCTCTCCTCCTCCAGCTCGACGGTTACCCTGCTCACGCAGGCCGCCCGCTTCCTCGCTACCGCCTCCGCGCATCGACTCCCCGTGCCCCCGTCATCTTGCCTCCTTCGATCAGCGACGATCACCGACCGGCCTGCGTCTGCCTGGCGCGGCCACGCCACCATGGGTACGCGGCGGCTACGCGTGTTTGCAGTGGCACGAAGCCAGTGCTGCACTTCAGTAAATTTTCCATTTTTGAAAGGAAACCATCTCTGTTTTTTTACTGACAGTAATAAAAGGACGCTCTGATCTTGAATTCTTAATTGTCGTTGCTTGTTTTCATTACCGCTCTTCAGTCTTGATCTCCATGTGTGTTCTGTGTTCTCACCGCAGCCGGCGGTAATAATAATAGCCGCTTTGGACATCTCCTGACAAGCCTTCCGAAGCCCGGCGGTGGCGAGTACGGCAAGTACTACAGCTTGCCAGCCCTGAATGATCCTAGGATAGGTAAGCTGTGGTGCTTCTACGCAGTAATACGAATATTGCCATGCCATGCCGTACAAGCAGTGATTCATTTATTCATGCATTCCATTTTCAGAAAGATTGCCATACACTATACTGTATCTGCTCGAGTCGGCCATCCGCAACTGTGACGGTTTTCAGATCACAGAGAAGGACGTTGAAAATATCGTTGATTGGGAGAACACCGCTCCCAAGCTAGTGGAGATACCGTTCAAGCCCGCCCGCGTGCTTCTGCAGGTGTGGAATTAGTGCAAGTGTGCATGGGGCGGCCTATCTGATTTCATCCCCGCTTCTTCATGTATGCAGCAAGCAGGGTAAACTAACAATGAGTTTCCTTCTTTTGGAAGGATTTCACCGGCGTCCCAGCTATTGTTGACCTTGCGAGCATGCGTGATGCTATGGCCCAACTGGGCGACGATCCTGGCAAGATTGATCCCCTGGTAGGCAGAAGAAAATACACTGGAGATATTAGAATCACGCGACTGGTCATCTTCTATTATTTCTCAATTTTTTCTGTTATTTTGCAGATTCCAGTGGACCTAGTAATTGATCATTCAGTGCAAGCAGAGGTGGTAAGATCAGAGAATGCTCTTCAAGCTAATATGCAGCGTGAATTCGACAGGAACAAGGAGCGTTTTGCGTTCCTTCGGTGGGGCTCTATGGCATTCAATAATATGCTTATTGTTCCACCGGGTTCAGGAATTGTTCATCAGGTGCAATTTGTTTTTCTCTTGGGCGAACACTTCTCCATTTCCATTTTATGCTTATTTTTTCCTTGTGTTTTCAGGTCAATCTTGAATATCTTGGACGAGTTGTTTTCAATACCGATGGCAATTTATATCCTGACAGCGTGCTGGGAACAGATTCTCACACAACCATGATTGATGGAATGGGAGTTGCTGGCTGGGGCGTCGGGGGGATTGAAGCCGAGGCGACAATGCTTGGTCAGGTAATAACACAGAGATGTTTGTTCTTTGTGCACATTAAGATATTCATATTCGTATATTGATGTTTCTTTTGATTCTGTCTGATGCAATATTTTCTGAACGGGCAGCCAATGAGCATGGTCTTGCCCAGTGTAGTTGGATTTAAACTGTCAGGGAAATTGCGTGATGGTGTTACTGCAACTGACCTAGTGTTGACAGTGACGCAAATTCTCAGGAAGCACGGTGTTGTTGGCAAGTTTGTTGAGTTTTATGGTATGTTTTTATTTGTGTACAACTTCAGTTCTGTTAGTTTTAAATAATCATCACTAATGGGTGGGTTTTGCTTGTAGGTGAGGGGATGAGTGAGCTAGCGGTTGCTAACAGAGCAACAATTGCTAACATGTCACCAGAATACGGCGCAACAATGGGCTTCTTCCCAGTTGATCATGTGACCCTTGGATACCTGAAGCTGACAGGGAGAAGTGATGAAAAGGTTGCTTCCATTTTTCACCTTAAAGATGCTTATGTCTTATCGAAAAACATTTCAATGGTTTCAATCTATTGTGATCTGGACTTGGTCCAAATTCCAATAGTTCTATTATCTAATGTCCTTACAAATAGGTTGAGATGGTGGAGGCATATCTTCGAGCCAACAACATTTTTGTTGATTACAATGAGGTTAGCATCACTCATACTATCTCAGATATCACAAGAAGCATATCTCTAATGTACAACTGTAATTTCAGACTCAAACAGAAAGAGTTTACTCATCTTATCTGGAGTTAGACCTAGCAGATGTTGAACCATGCGTTTCAGGCCCAAAAAGGTAACTTACTTTTCTATATTGTGTTGATCTTATTATGCTACACAGTTTTTCTTGAATATGATCGAACCTTATCATTGTCATGCACAGACCTCACGACCGTGTTGCCCTGAAAGATATGAAAGCAGATTGGCATGCCTGTCTGAGTAATAAAGCTGGTTTTAAGGTAACAGACTAATAGTACTAAAACTAACTTTAATGTTGCCAGCATCCATGATAGGTTGGAATTAACAGAAGATCAGCTTCACTAAGGGTCTCTAACAATTTTAGTTTGGGTTACTACAGGGCTTTGGTTTACCTAAGGAGCAAAAGGATAAAGTTGTCAAGTTCACCTTCCATGGACAACCTGCAGAGATTAAGCATGGTAGTGTTGTGATTGCTGCCATAACAAGTTGCACGAACACATCAAATCCGAGCGTGATGCTCGGTGCTGGCCTTGTTGCAAAGAAGGCGTGTGAGCTTGGCCTTGAGGTGAGTCTTCATTGCTTTCAAAATTACTTATCATAGCATGCCTTTGGTAACTTTGGTCTATTGACAGGTTAATCCATGGATTAAAACTAGTCTTGCTCCAGGATCTGGGGCAGTGACCAAATATCTGCAGAAAAGGTAGTGTTGCCCCACTTGGCCTAGTAGTTTGACCTGAAATTTTGTTTATCTTCAAATCAGAAAACAACTAACTTATGCTGCAAAATCAGTGGCTTGCAAATGTATTTAGATAATCTAGGTTTCAACTTAGTTGGATATGGCTGCACTACATGCATCGGTAACTCCGGAGAGCTTGATGAAGATGTTGCTAGGGCAGTTACTGACAATGGTAATTTCATACTTGCTAACAGGTCACATTTGTCTGATTTTTTTTCATGCTCACTTGTATCATTGATTAATTAAATTCCATATTCGTGTCATGCCTTTTTCAGACATCATAGCTGCTGCAGTACTCTCTGGTAACAGGAACTTCGAAGGGCGAATTCATGCATTTGTTCGGGCCAATTATCTTGCCTCCCCTCCTCTGGTTGTGGCCTATGCCCTTGCCGGCACTGTAAGCAGTGGTTTACCAGATTGATTCTTTTTCGTCCTCTTGTCTCCGCCACAGGATAAACTCCTGCATTTTATCCCCTCCATATGTATACATTTGCATCAGGTTGATATTGATTTTGAGACGGAACCAGTTGGGAAAGGAAAAGATGGAAACGATGTGTACTTTAAGGACATATGGCCATCAAATGAAGAAATCGCAGAGGTAATTTCAAAATTGTTGCACTCATCTAAATTTGCTCAGAATGTATTTACCTGATATAGACTGCACTTATCAAACATTACGGTTGGATTTTGACATTTACCAGTTTGAGCAATCCAGTGTGCTGCCTGACATGTTCAGGAGCACCTATGAAGCGATCACACAGGGCAACCCAATGTGGAACCAGCTGTCAGTTCCAAACGCAAAGCGCTTCCCATGGGACCCCAGCTCCACCTACATTCATGATCCTCCGTTCTTCAAGGATATAACACCGACTCCACCAGGTCCACGCAGCGTGGAGAACGCCTATTGCCTGCTCAAGTTCGGTGACAGCATTACGACAGACCACATCTCACCAGCTGGGAGCATCCCCAGGGACAGCCCTGCTGGCAAATACCTGCTTGAGCGTGGTGTGCAGCCGAAGGATTTCAATTCTTACGGAAGCCGCAGGGGCAATGACGAAGTGATGGCGCGAGGAACCTTTGCAAATATCAGAATTGTGAATAGGCTGTTAAATGGAGAAGTTGGCCCGAAGACCATCCATGTCCCTACTAATGAGAAGCTTTTCGTTTTTGATGCTGCAATGGTTAGTTTTTCTTCACTAAGCTATGTCTATTGTCAAGATACTATTTGGCAATTGACATTATATTATGAATAAAACATGCATTCGAGTTCCCCTTGTTGGAGTGGTCAATGGGATCGTGACTCTTGTCGATGAATATCTCGCATATGCTCCTAACTTGTTATGTTTACCACAGAGATATAAAGCTGATGGGCATCACACCATAGTACTGGCTGGAGAGGAATATGGTAGTGGAAGTTCTCGCGATTGGGCTGCCAAGGGGCCAATGTTACTGGTATGTACAAATCATATATCCTACAATTTGTTCGCTGGCTTAGCAGGAATTTACAACATTTATTTGACAAAGCTATGTCTATGTGTGTTCAGGGGGTGAAAGCAGTGATCGCCAAGAGTTTTGAGAGGATCCACCGCAGCAACCTCGTTGGAATGGGGGTGTTGCCGCTGTGCTTCAAGCCTGGGGAGGATGCTGATTCTCTGGGGCTTACCGGTCATGAGCGCTACACTATAATGCTCCCTAGCAATGTGAGTGAGATACACCCGAGCCAGGATGTCCAAGTGGTCACTGACACTGGGAAGTCATTCACCTGCAAGCTCCGGATTGATACGCTGGTAAGCTCTCCAGTAAAAGGATGTGAAACTGGTAATGCTAGGAAACACAGCATGCCAGTTGACCGGGATGTTCACCGCATTATGGTTACTACAGCTAAATACAGAAACGAAACACTAATTTCGTGGTTGCAAGAACATACGTCACCTAGACTTCTGTTCACCTTATGTGCTGAAGCTTACTTAATTAACACCGATCACATTTATTGGCTTTATTGTAGGTGGAGCTAGCTTACTTTGATCATGGTGGGATCCTACACTACGTGCTGAGGACCCTGGTGAAGCAGCAGCAGCAGCAGTAATAAAACCACAGAAACGCATGCAAATATGTAAATATCTTGTCTGTTTCGTAAAAAATAAAGGCTACGACCTACGATGGGAATAAGAATAGACTCTTACTTTGTATAAAGACGAGACACTGTAAATGTTCAACGTGTCGTTTTGTACAAGGTCCAGAAATCACTAATCGATCGGAGAGACAGGGATTAAAGATCAATCGATTACTAGCAAGTAACCGGTCAAGTAATAGAGCAAAAATACAGCACACGCAGAGATGAATTAAAGCAAGTAATAATCACCGTACCAATCATGATTTTAGCCAATGTATGTATATGTTGTGCTTGAGGATGGCGGCGGTCAGCGAAGTCAAAATTTGGCCAGTTTATGGTCAACGGCCAATTACTCAGTTAAAAGATTGATTACTTAGGTTGATTGATTATTTAATCGGGTTGATCGATTAGTGAACTGGTTAGACTACCAAAAACAATCAATCAAAGATTAGTCAGAAATTGAAAATATTTTTTAGAAATTTATTCTTTCTTTGCTTTTTTCTACTTTTTTCCTCAGCATATGCTAATGAAGGTGTTATGGCGTTAGTGGTACGTTGGCATCTACTCTCCTCTCTTCCGATTTATAGGTTGTTTGATTTTTCTAATACAAAGTTTTAGTACTTGTTTTATTAAATTTTTTGCATAATTACCATTATCTATTATGAGTTAGTTTAGCATATAATATACTTTAACTGTGATTTGAATTTTTTTTATATTTTCACTAAAAAAATTGAATAAAATGAGATGAACAAACTTAGTATAAAAATAAAAAGGTAACACCGCACCGAACTGTATCAGCTATCAGATACTGAATTTATTTCTACACCGCCCCGAACTTTGAAGTTTGAATCGGTGTTCCGAAACGAGGCCGTGTTAACACTTCCTTTGAGTTGTACCATGAGCCGCGTGATCCCGATCCAACGGTGCAGCAGCTTTCTTGTAATTCTCGGATTTTCTCTTTTGCTCACATGTCGATGGAGCAGAGTGCCCTCCGCCTTGCACCCGCCCAGCGCCCATCTCCCGCCGCCGCCGCCACCAGGGCTGGCACCCTCCCGGCCCCGCCGCCACCGGATGCTCCTTCGCCGTGCCGCCGCGGCAGCAGCGAAGCGCTCCTTCTATTTAACCGTCGCACTAGCCCTCCGGCACGTGGACGCCGCCGGCCGCGGCCGCAGCCACGCCACCACCTCCACACCCACCTCCCTCTCGACCCCACGCCGCCGCGGTCACCGCCGAGCGCCGACGGCTGAGTCCGAGCCCTTCACAGCCACCGCCGCGCCCCGCCCATTCCCGGATTACCACCCGCCCCGGCCTGACTCGCCGGAGGACGACGCCCTCGCGCGCCGCCTCGCCGCCGCGTTGCTCGCCTCGCCTCATCCCGACACCCTCCCGCCGCTCCCTTTCCTTCCCCTCCTCCGCCCGATCCACCTCCTTCTCGCGTTCCCACTCCTCGCCTCCCACCCGCACCTCGCCGGTCTTCTCCTCCCGCTCCTCCTCCTGTTCCCCTCCCGTCCCCACCAGCACCCGCAGCCGCACCTGCTTCGCTGCTTCGCCGTCGCTGCTCACCTCGCCGCAGTCCGCGGCAACGGCGCCGCGCGCGCCATCCTCGAGCGCGCAGTCCGCTTCCCCTCCCCTCATCGGCATTTCGTCGAGCACTTCATTTCCACCTACAAGGCATTCTCTTCGAACCCCGCTTCCTTCGATCTCCTCCTTTTGTGCCTCCCCTCCGCACCCCTACTGCGCCGCCTCCGCCAGTACGGCATCTCCCCGTCCCCGGAGGCATGCAATGCCGTTCTCTCCCGCCTCCCTCTTGACGAAGCCATCGAGTTGTTTCAAGAACTCCCAGACAAGAACGTTTGCTCCTACAATATATTGCTCAAGGTGCTCTGTGGCGCTGGTCGGGTGCAGGATGCACGCCAACTGTTTGACGAAATGGCGTTGTCGCCCGACGTTGTCACATATGGGACTCTTGTCCATGGTTACTGTGCTATTGGCGAGCTGGAGAACGCTGTGAAACTGTTGGATGAAATGGTGGCAAGCGGGTTGGAGCCAAATGCAACTGTTTATACAAGTGTTGTTGCATTGTTGTGCGAAAAAGGGCGGGTCTCAGATGCTTTGAGGGTGGTGGAGGATATGGTCCAGCATAAGGTAATATTGGATGAGGCTGTGTATACAAGTGTCTTGAGTGGTTTTTGTAGTAAAGGTGATTTGGCATCTGCAAGAAAGTGGTTTGATGAGATGCAGAAAGCAGGTTTGGCAACCGATGAGGTGACATATACCACACTGATGAATGGGCTTTGCCAGGCTGGTGAGCTGGAAGAAGCAGAGAAAGTGCTTCAGGAAATGTTGGTCAGGCGGTTGGATATTGATGAAGTCACATACACAGTGCTCATTGATGGATACTGCAAGAGAGGGAAGATGGCAGAGGCCTTTCAGGTGCATAACACAATGGTTCAGAAAGGAGTCACACCAAATGTGGTGACATACACAGCTTTGTCAGACGGACTATGCAAGCAAGGAGATGTTCAGGCAGCTAATGAGCTATTGCATGAGATGTGTAACAAGGGGCTTGAGCTGAATGCTTGTACATACAACTCCCTGATCAATGGCCTATGCAAGGCTGGCAATCTGGAGCAGGCCATGAGGACTATGGCAGACATGGATACATCAGGTCTTAAACCAGATGTTTACACATTTACGACTCTTATTGATGTGCTCTGCAAATCAGGGGAGCTCGACAGGGCTCAGAACCTCTTGCAGGAGATGTTAGATAAAGGAATTAAGCCTACTATTGTCACTTACAATGTTTTGATGAACGGTTTTTGCATGTCAGGTAGGGTAGAAGGAGGAAAGAAGCTGCTTGAGTGGATTCTAGAGAAGAACATCCGTCCAAATGCTGCAACCTACAATTCTATTATGAAGCAGTACTGCATTGGCAATAACATGAAATCTGCTACTGAGATCTATAAGGGGATGTGTTCTCAGGAGGTGGTGCCAAATGAGAACACGTACAATATACTGATCAAGGGGCACTGCAAGGCAAGGAATATGAAAGAGGCACTATATTTCCACAATGAAATGATAGAGAAGGGTTTCAGACTTACTGCAACCTCATACAGTGCTCTTATAAGACTGCTTAATAAAAAGAAGAAATTTGTGGAGGCAAGAAAACTATTTGATGAGATGAGGAAGGAGGGTTTGACAGCTGAACCAGATGTATACAATTTTTATATTGATTTCAATTTTAATGAGGATAATTTAGAGTCAACCCTTGCTCTTTGTGATGAGCTGGTGGAGACCAGTATTCTGAAATCAAAACTTGAAATAGATCAGGATGTTGTAATGTAACATATACATTAGGAACATGATTTTGGCTGGTGATGTCATGCTAGCTTCTTCAGGATTGCGTGCAATGTGAGGACAAACTGTCCCTGTTCACCATGCTAAAACTGGCAATTCAGGTAAAAATGGCTTCTTCTAAGCATTCAAATTGGTTACACAATAGTTTTTTGTTCCCTGGCATTTTCTGATGGATGATGTTACTACCCTTTAAATATAGCCATCATGGAGTTCTTCCAGAAGATGTTCAGAAGTGTATGGAGTTCTTCCAGAAGATGTTCAGAAGTGCAGATGGAATGCACATCGTGGTGTTAGTGCACTTTGCAAGGTGAAAGACATAAAATGCATTGTGAACTCTTGTTTTTCTTTCCAAGTATTATTTCCGGTCCTTGTTTCAGTGTTTTCTATATCTTCACTAGTAAAAGAGCGAGTTTTCTGAAAAATTTTTTTACCTAAGAAGGCCAATGTATGCCCTTCACGCTGGTCCCACTGCGCAATTTGGAAAAAGGTTGGAAAGGGGTGGAAAGACCCAAAACCCATAGATGCAAAATGTTTCATCTATTTTCTCTCTATCTTTTTAACTTCATTTTGTATCCATACCAATACCCACCAGATACTTTCTTTGTCTTGGAATTAATGAGAAATGAAGGATGTCAATCAAGCATGTCTCCTTCCTTTTAATTCATTTTTTCTTTTCTTCCTTCCTATAGCCTGACCGATCATCTCATAACATGTGCGTGCTGCACGTACATATATGCTAGTCAAGATTAATGATTCATCCTTTTTGTCAGTTTAGTAATTACAGACGAAATACGAGCCACCTAGTGCATTACTAGATGTGCATATTGATTGTTTCGCTGGTATCTTTCATCTGACCACCACTCATGCTTGTTGTGTTGTGACACAATGTTGAAGTTAGAGGGTTTTCGCTCTTGCATTTGTTAGAACCAGTTCTTCAGAGCTACTCGTGTTCTGGTGTTATTTTGTGCAAAAACTAGATCTACCTTGCTTGGTTTTAGTCTCAACGCCCCCACACCCCCACCCACCCACACATGCACACACTAAAGTTTACTCCACTAAGATGCTTTTAGAGACATTTGTTTGGAGTTGCAACGAACTCAAACTAACCTTTAAGCTGCTATCTTGCAGAAGGTGGTTTTTGCCTCCATAAATTCTCAGGCTGCGAGCAAGTCAATTACTCATCTTTGAGAGGAGTAATCAGGCCCTAAGCTGCTACAGGTGATGCTGATGGATCGAGAGGAGGAACATGGGCCACACCACTGGCAAAATAGGAGAGAACTACAGAGACAATGAGGCTGATGCCTGTGAATGGAAGGATTAACTAGAATTTTGTGAAAAACAGTGGAAGGTGTCATTTATTAAGAACTGATGGTTGATCCTCATTTGGAATTTGAGGAAAATATATAATATGCTCTGTTTGCAGATTTCATTCCTTCCTCAGGTTACTGGACCCAGCTCACCTTCATTTGTGCGTTGGGGTTAGCATAGAACTCAGTTTCTTTGAGAAGCATTAAGTGCAAGACCGGATGTCGTTAGCTGTTAGAGTTACACATTATATTGGTACAGACAGGAGGATACATCTGTGCTGTAAGAATATAGGAATAACTTCTGTTGATAAACATCGTCTTTTTCCTATCCTAGGAAACAAATAGGGAAATAAAATGTAGAGCTTGAAGCTCAGCTTTTTTCAGCAGAAGCAACATATATTCAATTTTCTTGCAATTCTAGATTGCACATCTCCATTTATGTTGGTGATCTTCTGGAATGAAGTTAATTTCGTGGGGATTCATTGACTTGGACAACAAAGATGTGGCACAACAAAAGGTCATGCATCATCCTGTTTTTAATTGTATTGGCAGAAATGGACCACTCCACCCTGCATCCAAAGCCATGTGCTTGGCTAGGCTAGCTAGTGCTTTCTTGTGTAAAATAGCCTATTCTACACTCTGAATAAATGGCTTTGATATTTACCACTGTCAATATGGGCTTCACAAAACTGCCACTTAAATTCTTGGCACTTTGATTAATCTGCCATTTTCCCCTTTTTATTCATTTTCTTGTTATTTCCCCATTCTCAGGCATGCGTAATGACAGAAGTGCCCTTATGACTATTTGGGGAGTACAGTGCGGAGTTAGTGATCTGCTTCCTCGACGAGGCCACATGTGCAGGACCATCTGCGGCGCCATCGTGACAGGAGTGACGAACTGGCGGTGGACAGCGTCGTGGAGACACTGGCGGGGCTGCATGTGGTGAGGGGGGAGACCATTTGTTGGAGGGTTTGCGATATTTCCAGATGAAGAAAATTGCGAGGAAAGTGATGGTGGTGTTAATATAAATTTTAGCCTACTCACGAGATTGCTATGTCCAGTACAAGGTAATTCTGGAACAAGAAATCATGAAGGTTCTTATCCTGTGGAAAAATGTTCATGGTGACCATTCTTGAATATGTACCAATGTATCTGATTTTGCCAGTAATTTTTTAATCTTACTTACATGACTGGAAAGCTGCTACTTTTTTCTGGTTAATTTTTTTCCAGCAAATCATTACTCTTGAAATATTATTGGAGATCGCTCTTTGTTTTTTTCATAACTTATATGGCTTCTACCGTGCTTTGAATTTCTACATAGTTGGAAGAGAGCTTAACTAGTGGCCTTTTTTAGTGACCCACTTACCAAAGCACAACAATCAAATTATATAGAAAACTAAGCATTTCAGATGCTGACCGGAGTAAAATACCTTGTCAGTTTCGCAAAAAGATAAGGTTTGCATGGTCAGTTGGTGACTGTGCTATCAATTAGTGACGTATCGGAGTGGGAGGCATAAGCATTTGCTTTTAGCTGAACTTCAGAATAATCTACTTGACGCCCCAGGTTGTGTGCTGTTAGCCTGTTTACTTCTTCCTCTGCTGAAAGAATGTTCTCTTCTGACCTCAAGGTAACGTTTGGTCGAAGGGCCATGGTCATTCCAGTTTACTGTTTGGTACAAAGCATTAGTGTTGGAATGAGATGCATGATATCATGATAGTTCACACCGTTAGTAATACTGGTTAATGGGCCCCGCTTGTCATACTCCCCCTACGCTCTTTCTTCCACTTTGTATCGACAAGCAGCGGGGGAGGGGGCCGCCGCTGCACTGGCCAAAGTGGCACGACGGGAAGGAGGGCACAGGCCGCCGTAACGTGCATTCAGAGCAGCAGGACTGGGCCTAGGGCATTGCCATGCGCGTATGTCTCCGCCTCATGTGTGCCACTGTCATCGCCACCGCAGCGCTCTGCCTCTGCGCCACTTTGTTGTCATCGCCGCCGCGCCGCTCCGCCTTAGCGTCGCCATGGCCAGAGGAGGAAGCAGAGTGGCTCCGGCGCGGGTGCCATGGCTGCAAGGACCAGGAGGGCGGCGCTTGGGCTCGCCATGGTCGGGAGAGCAAGGGGGAGTTGTGGAGGAGACACGGCAAAGGGGCGGGGTCGGGCGGAGGCCTTGCCGGCAGCGGGCGTGGGTGAGTGTGAGGGATTGGCGGAGAGGGGCCGGCGTTGTTTTTCATGGGGCGACGGGAAGCCACATTTGGAGGGAATATTTTCTCCGAGGAATGACCCATCGCTATTCGTTCCACAAAAGTTACAATGTTTAAACTTATCTTGGTGGAATGGCGACGGTTGGTGTGAAAACTTACAAACACACCTACTTATCCTGGTGCAAATGCTGGAATTCAAGGGATTCAAGGCGTAGATAGCTGGCCAAGATATCACTTCTGTTGTACAATATCCGCAATGTAGCATCAACACCTTGTTAGCAGCAACTAGAACATCGCTGGTGTGCTGTCATTAATGCTGATATAGTGGCATTGTTAAATATTTAATTTTCAAAAATCACTACTAATATCGTTTTCGTTTGGAAAAAAGTTATGGATGTTAAGGAATGTCTGAGTTTGGAAAAAGCCGATATATATTAATAACTGAAGAGAAGTACTTGCGTTGCACACAAGCAAAATGTACAATATCATTCATTCCATAATATTGACTACCAAATCTTAGTGTAGTTTATGTTGGCTCATTATTAAATAAAATCATGTTATAATACCATGAGTGCATTTAAATAAATCAACCAACCCAAGTAGTATTACATCACACCATTTCTCTCTAAAAAATCTCATGAAAAAAGAGGAGTGATTCTTGCATGGGCTTACTGTGAAGCGTGAACTCGTATGAAAGGCCCGATATACAAGCCTCTCTTTCGTTTTCCTTTTCCTCTATTTTTTTCTTAATCTCTGTTGAGTGCTGGCCTCTGCACGACTGCACCTGGTGGCGTTTGGTTGGAGAGCCACCCGGGACGGAGCCGCTCTGTCTGGCTTTTGGTTCATGGACATGCCAAGGAACGGGAGCAGAGCGATTCCATTACTGAGAATATTAGAGCAAGATTCGGGACGAGCGTGTCCCAGGAAATCGGCCGGACACGCTCATCCCAAGCCAATGACGTTTTCTCCATCTCCTCTCCCATCGGTCTCTCTCCCCAGCAGGCAGCAGCGGCCCACGCGGCGACGACAGCGACGCACCTGGAGCCAGAGCCGGCGAGGGGAGGAGCGGCCGAGGTTGTGGCGGGTCTGGGAGAGAGGCCGGTGGCGGGCGAGGTCGCGGTGGGGCGGGGAGGTGCGGCCGATGGGTGAAGCGGATGGGGGCTTGACCGGCGAGGGAGGAGGCGTGCCGGGGAGGCGAAGTTAAGGCCGTGGCCGGCGAGGGAGGCGCGGCCGGCGGCCGAGCTCGCGGTGGGGCAGGGGAGGCGCGGCGGACGAATGGAGGGAGGTGATAAGTTTTTTACGGAGTATAATCGAGGGAGAGAGGATGTGCCTGGTTTCTATAGCACATGGGCCCCACATTTTACTCAAACCAAACGAAGAAGCATGCCATATTGTCCAGCAACCAAACGTCCAAACCTCGCAAGTCGCAAAAGCCCAACCCAAACCCTAGCACAGTAGCACCTCGCTTAATCCCCCGGTCCCATGGATTTCGCTCGCCGGAAGGCGGCGGCGTTGGCCGCGCTCTCCTCGCCGGCGCCGGACAAGTCACCAAAGGGCGGCGTGGACGCCCCCATCGCCCCGCTCCTCGACGCTATCAACTCCCACCCGGACCTCTTCACCACCTCCTCCTGCTCTGGCCGCGTCTCCGTCCTCGCGCAGCCTCCGCTGCCGCAGGACAGCCAGGGCCCTCCCATGCCGAAGAAGAAGGCGCGGGGTGGCGGGTGGGTCTACGTCTCGCACGACCCCGCCGACCCGGACACCGTGGTTGAGCAGCTGTTCGGCGGGAGCGTGTCGAGAGAGGCGGGGAACGAAGCTAGTGTTCAGGTTTGAGCCAATGATCGTGGCCGTGGAGTGCAGGGACGCTTCCGCAGCTGCAGCGCTTGTCGCCGCCGCCATCAGTGCTGGGTTCCGTGAATCAGGTGAGCTGTGGCTCGCGTGCCTTCTTATTTTTAGCCCTGTGCTCATTTGTTAAGCGTGCCTTTGTTTTAGTTAGATTAGTTTAGAGTCCTGTTCAAGCGTTAGGTAAAACTTCGATTTCCACTGAACAATTTAACAGTGTATACTTACTTACAATCAATATTATTGTACAGTAGTATTTCAATACATGGACATGTGTCGTTATCTCTGAATCCTTATGTCATTGTGGTCAGTTTTGCATATATCAGTTTTAGGAAAATATGACTTTTTTTATTTATGCTTTTGCCTGAAATGGTAAAGTAACTCACAAGTTAAGGTTTGCTATGATGAGAGATGAATTATAATGTGTTTTTGCTGAGTTTCTATGTTATGTTTCGACCTGCCTTGATGTTACTTATCCTTATTTGTAGAATACCAGATTAAATTAGTCTAAATTTGAACTCGTTTTTAGGTATCACAAGCTTGCAGAAACGTGCGATGGTAGCAATAAGATGCTCGATTCGTATGGAAGTGCCACTGGGGAAGACTGGTGAACTTGTTGTTCCTCCAGAGTATGTCCAGTACCTTGTTAGAATTGCTAACAGTAAAATGGAGGCAAATAAAAAGCGAATGGATGGATTTCTAGATCTTTTGCAGACTAAGGTTCTGGGCTATACTTGTCTTTTGCAGACTAAGGTTCTGGGCTATACTTGTCTTATTGTGTTCCTTGCACTTTTACTCACTTGTTTTTTGTTTGTGTGCATGAGAAACATATATTTGTAATCGTTGGATATCATGCAAGCCTAAAAATGTGCTGCTGAGTATTTCTTTTGACAGATAATCCATGAAACTATTCTGTTAATAAATCCTACTTAATGATCTGAGTAAGATTTTTTAACCGGA
This sequence comes from Paspalum vaginatum, assembly GCA_030272315.1. Classification (NCBI taxonomy): domain Eukaryota; kingdom Viridiplantae; phylum Streptophyta; class Magnoliopsida; order Poales; family Poaceae; genus Paspalum; species Paspalum vaginatum. The sequence goes on along the minus strand of CM059013.1, from coordinate 6,345,243 downwards.
TGGTTATAGTTGCTTCGCCTTGATTTACTACCACTTGTCAAATAAGTTTTATCTTCATTTATCCATGGTATACATTCCCCTTGAATTTACTTCAATCTGATCCCTCCTGCGCCCCCTCCTCCCCCCCAAAAAAATTTTCCTGAACATTTGTGCATTCCCCTGAATCCAAACTGCGACCATCGATTCTTTTTCCAAGTATGTTTGTACATCCTATAACAGTGTAGTTGATATAGACATATAGTGCCATGGTGATCTTTATTTATACTCCATCTCAAATTGTAAGGGGTTTTGAGATTCCAATAGATTCATGCATTATTCCATGTATGTGTTTTATTTACGTGTCTCGATTTGTCGACATCCATATGAACATGGACAGAGGGAAAACTCCTATAATTTGGGACGGGGGGAGTATTATCTTTCCATTTTTTGACGTGTTGCTTCCTATCAAACTGCCAGGGTTTGTCATGTTCATCAGGGTGGTTAAACAATTGTAATGGAAGTGGCAGTCAGTCTTTTGCTCACGAAGCTTCCTTGGGTCCTGAAGTTAAGATATCATTAGATAAATGTGCCAAGACAAATGATGAAATCTTAGCTGTAAAAAGGAGAAATGGTGGCCATAATTGCGATGCTAATGATACTGGTGACAGTGAAATTGGGGAGGGTTCAATAGAAGCACAGTATTTTGGGAATCAAGACTCTTCACAGAGCAAGGGTGTCGAGCATGGTTTTGGTAATGCTAAACGGCATGTTCTCTTATCTCTTTTTCTCATTTTGTTCCTACTTTCCATTTTTTGTAGATTAGCATGCAAGTTTATTGGGATTATGCCATGGTGGGCCCTGAAATGGATGTTTGACAACTGACATCACTTGTTTGCTTCAAATAAGTGCATTACAACATATTATAGGGTGGCTTTGTTGGACCCATTGGCCATTTATTTGGTTTTCCATGTTTGTGTGTGTTAATTTTTAAGCAATGCTTTTGGAAACGCTTAAAGCCAATAGCTGGAGTGTTGGACTATGCATCCAATTGGTTGAACTACATGGTTGTTTAGGCAAACACTAATTCTAAGAGTTATTTTGTTGAACATCTGTTGAACTAACTGAGAAATCATTTCCATCTGGTTTTGATTAAAAAACTCCTGTTTTTTTTCTTATAGCGGGTTAGACTATTGAGTTGTCTGTTGTGTTATCAAACCATGATTTTCCTTAACTATTTTAAATTGATGGTACTACACCTATCAGGCGTGTACTCATTCAGTCATTCAGTCATTCTGTTATTCCACTGTTAATTATACTTTGATCTTCCTACACGCGATCCCGTAACTCAGAGCTTTTGATTGAACCATGTTTATCTTTCCTGTTCTTTTCTTATGTAGATTTATGCTGGAGCAGTTGCCAGAAAACAAAAATTACCATCTTTCTACTGTGGCATTGGACATTAGCGGTGAACCAATTGAGAAGATATTTTTATGGGGCCAATCCTCTTGTGTTTTTACTGTTGGAGAAGAGCAGCATGTCCTAACTTTTGGTGGTTTTGGAGGACCAGGAAGACATGCAAGGAGAAACTATTCCCTTCTTCTTGATCACAAATTGGGTTTATTGACAGAAATGATCTTTAAAGAGTCCCCTTCACCACGGATGGGCCATACGGTCACTGCAGTTGGTAATAGCACTTATGTTATTGGAGGTAGAGGTGGTCCTTTAGAAATTCTTGATGATGTCTGGGTTCTGCAAAGCACTGAGAATTCATGGTCAAGACTGGAGTGCAGTGGAGATCTCTTCCAACCAAGGTATGGTTTAGATGAATTGTTGATTCCTTCTCCCCTTAGTGTTTTTCATGAAAGTTCTGTTTCTATGTATGCAGGCACCGGCATGCTGCAGCTGCAGCAGCTTCAAAAATATATGTATTTGGTGGACTCAGTAATGAAGACATATTTTCTTGTATGAATGTATTGGACATAAAAAGTATGCAATGGAGTGTAATTGCTGCTTCAGGTGAATGGCCATGTGCTCGGCATTCACATTCTATGGTGTCTTATGGTACAAAGCTATTCATGTTTGGAGGCCATGATGGACAACGGGCACTGAAGGACTTCTACAGTTTTGATACAACGACACTTAGGTGGAACAAGGAAAGCACAAATGGGGGATCTCCATCACCTAGGTTTTCTCACTGCATGTTCATCTACAAAAATTACCTTGGGATACTTGGTGGCTGCCCTATTACAGGAAACAATCAAGAAGTTACATTACTGAACTTAGAGCATCAGGTGTGGTTTTGTGTTTCCATTCCATGTCTGAGCCAATGCCTCTGTGTACGTAGTTCATCGGTTGTCATTAAAGATGACCTTGTTATTTTGGGAGGTGGTGCATCTTGTTATGCATTTGGGACCAAATTCAATCAACCGATAATTATTGATCTGCATTCCGTGGAGTCTATGTTTAAACATGATGTAAACAAGGATATAACGGTTGTCCAAAGTCTTAATGAAATATCTGCCGTTTACTTACCAAGAGAAGAACAAAATGACATCGTTGATCGTGATACAAATTCACAAGATGCTCATTCTGGTGGTTTGACTGATTCAGGCCCTATGGTTCTTCAACTGGAAAAGAAGTACGCCAAATTAGCAAAGGATATTCTGAAAAAGTTTGGATGGTTGGATCTTGCTAGAAAAGTTCGAGTGAGCCATGATAACAACCATGTTCTATTTCCTATTAATGAAGCTTTCCATGTCCTAACTACTGATGAGCATATCAAGATGGTACATAATGATTCATGTACCTTTGGGGAATCATTAGCATTTACTGAAAATATGCTTGTTGGAGACAACCTTTCTCTTCAGAATGCATTAAAAATTCTGTCATCTTGCAATTGTTCATTTTTGAAAGATGAACTAGCCATCAGCCGAAAGCCTTACAGGTCTCCTCAAACCATCATGAAAGAACTTGTATCTTCTCTACTGGAAACCAGAGGGATGCCCCCTCGGTTGTTGGATCAGCTTCCAGCTAGGTTTTGTTTCTCTGATGAAAATATCTATTGTTAGTTTGTTACTACTACTATTGTTGCTTGCTTAAGTTTAATTCTGGTGTGTAGGTGGGAGACACTTGGTGATATGATCATACTTCCGAAGACATGTTTTAAGGATCCATTGTGGGAATCAGTTAGCGAGGAACTTTGGCCAATAGTTGCCAAGTCACTTGGTGCACAACGTCTTGCACGCCAAGTAAGTACTGGCTGAACTCTTGGTTTTTAAGTTGTTGGAAATGAGAATAATTGTCATACTTTTTTTGAATGTACAAAATCTATTTGTGTTAACTGAATGATAATGTTAGCTGGGCTGCTCTCTTAAACCTAAAACCATGTATGTCCATGTGGTGTCTCCCATCCTTAAATTGCACCTCAATTGTAGGTAGTGTTTTTGTAATAATTTTGTAACTTGCAGCATGTGGTTACCCTACCATCTACCTAGGGTTTATTTCTATTGGCCCCCTTTCAAGATGCTTTCAATCAACCTCCCTCTTTTTTGGCAGGGTAAAATCATGCCAAATGGTACAAGAGATAGCACACTGGAGCTTCTTCTGGGTGATAATGGATGGGTTACCCATTATGAAAATGGCATCTGCTATTCTCTTGATGCAACAAAATGCATGTTTTCTTCTGGTAATCGTTCAGAGAAGCTTCGCATGGGACAGCTAAACTGTAGAGATGAGATAGTGGTGGACTTGTTTGCTGGAATCGGATACTTTGTCCTTCCATTTCTTGTGAAGTGTGTTCTCTGATAGCCCTTGGTCATTGCTTTTGATTCCACCCAAAAAAAAAACTAATGTTCTTAATCTCTTATTCTTGCAGAGCTAATGCCAAGTTAGTTTATGCATGTGAATGGAATCCACATGCTCTGGAGGCTCTTCGCCGCAATGTTAGTGACAACCATGTAGAAGATCGATGTATTGTAATTGAAGGAGATAATCGCGTAACTGCACCAAAAGTATGTACCAGGACAAATTTCATCTTTTGGGATAACACATGAATTAGGATGGCCCCTGATCTTTCTTTCTTACTTACTTTAATTAGGGTGTTGCTGATCGAGTTTGTCTTGGATTGTTACCCTCAAGTGAATGTAGCTGGGCCACTGCTGTTACTGCTTTAAGGTGATCCCTCTGCATCACCCACCTGAGTTGTTTCGGTCTTGTATGTTCCTGTAGTGTTTCAATAAGATTTCATTTGTAGAGGCCTAGCTGCCTAGGTAAGTTTGTCTTGGTCTCATTATTATCTGTTGCACTAGTTACAAGTAGCTGCAGCCTTCAATAAGATGATTTAGTATTGTTTGGGTTGGTCTCATTATGGAGTCTGGTGGTTCTAGGAACTCATTTGGGAATTTAGATGCACCGTTTGAAAGTCATGTGCAATTTTTTTAGGATTTGGTTAGTCCATGATAATTTGCTAGGTCAGATTCCATATGAATCTAGATAGTCCTTACAAAAAGATAGCATGCACCTTGTTATGATTAAGTAAAGTATTCGCCCTCTTGTATTTGTTATTATTCTCAGCCCTTTTAATTTCTCTCTTCTATCCCTTCTGCCCTTTTGCAACCACCAACCACACCCAGAAGTTTGTATCCTTCACAGCAATGGTGTCCACGACAGCAGCAAATATCACCAGGCACTCTTCTTTCAAAATTCTGCATATCAGCATACTCAGCTTAAAGTGCTAGTAATCTAGTTACAGTTAGACATATCCCAACGAACATGCATGCAGGCTAAGTTTTGCATGCTACCAAGAATAATAATTAGCATATCTGTTTTGGTTGTCTGACGCACTGAAAATGCCTTTCCCTTGCTGAACATGCTTGAGCTGGCAAGGCAATGATCCACACATTGAAATATTGGATAATTGGGAATTGGAGTGTGGATCTCACTTGGAAACGAGTTAGGAGTTATCTATTGTTGGGCCCCTAGCACTCTCTCTAGCTCCCTGACTCGCTCACAGACGCCGGCCGTCGCGCACAGACAGAGAACCGGGCGGCGTCGAGAGGAAGAAGATGAACAGTGTCAATGGCGAGGAACGCCCTGGTGAGCTCCCTCCCACCTGTATGTTGGCACTTTATTCACGCTAGTTGGGGCACCGATCACGCACGGTGGAGCGGGGTACAAATAGGCCAGGCATGCCCCTGGAACGCGCCTCTACGCCCGCCATCCTCGCCATGACCGCGTCGTTCGTGCGCTGCACCGAGTCCGCGCGACCCGCTCTCGCCCGCGACTTGCAGCCGTGCTCAACGACCCGCGATCCTCCCGCCACCACTCCAACAATCACCCACGCACCCTCCTACTCATGCAGCTCCTATCGTGCCGCCCAAACCGATCTGAGCTGGCGTTGATCCGCCCCGAGCTCACCGGCTGTGACATGCCGCGCCATGGGCGCGCACTGAGCCTGCACACACACATACTTGACTCACGCACACACGCACTAACTTGCTCATCGTCAAGCTTAGTTCTAACAATCACCCCCCTAAGCTTGACGTGGCAACCCCTAGACCTACAGCAGCGTCGGCTCCTCGACGTCGGCGAGGAGGGCCTTCTCCTTCCTCTTCTTCTCGCGGCAGAACCGGGCGATGTGCCCATAGCCGCCGCACTCGAAGCACTAGCCCTTGTTGCGACTCCAGTCCACACCGGCTTGATCCCGAGGCCACGCTGCTCGTGTCGTCATCGGCGTCGCTGCGTTCATCGTCGCCGTTGCCGTCGTTGCCTCGATCCCCATTGCCGTGCCGCTTGTCGCCGCCACCATTGCCGCGCCGCGCACCACCACGGCACCTGCGCTCCTTGTTCCGCTCTCTCCGGCGCGCCTCCCACTGCGCCTCAGTGAGCATCAGCTGCCCGACGCCCTCCGTGGCGAGCTCCTTCGCCATGGCGTCGTCCTTGTCGGCATCCTCCGTGACGCGCAGCTGCCCAACGAGCTCTTCCATGGACATCGTGTCGAGGTCGAGGAGCATCTCGATCGACACCGCTACTTGCTTCCACTTCCGCGGCACCACACGCAGAACCTTCCGCACCACGCGCCCGTCCTTCACCTCCTCGCCCTAGCTCGCGCAGCCCGCCGACGAGGGAGTTGACGCGCACGGCGAAGTCATCAACCAACTCGCCGTCCTTCCACTGGAGATTCTCGAAATCCTTCAACAACCGTTGGCGATTGGCGTTCTTGACGCGGCTCTCCCCGACACGCATCGTCTTCATTGCCTCCCACGCCTCCTTCGCCGTCTTCTTCACAACGAGCGTAGCCTTCAACTCCGAGGGGACGCCGCGCAGAATCGCGGCGAGTGCCATGCGGTCGTCCCGCCGCTCGACCTTCTCGCTCTCCACCGCGCGCCACAGCCCGAGTGCCTCGAGGCTCACTTGCATAACCAAGGACCATTCATGATAATTGGTCCTCGTTAACACCGGGAGCTCGACGGCGCCGCTGCTCGCGAAAATCTTCTCGCCGGCGGTGGAGCTCTCCGCCTTGGTCGGTGATGACGACATCTTCTCGCCCCTCCTAGGCTCTGATGCCAATTGTTGGGCCCCTAGCACTCCCTCTAGCTCCCTGACTCGCTCACGGACGCCGGCCGTCGCGCACAGACAGAGAACCGGGCGGCGTTGAGGGGAAGAAGATGAACAGTGTCAATGGCGAGGAACGCCCCGGCGAGCTCCCTCCCACCTGTATGTTGGCACTTTATTCGCGCTAGTTGGGGCACCGATCACGCACGGTGGAGCGGGGTACAAATAGGTCGGGCATGCCCCTGGAACGTGCCTCTACGCCCGCCATCCTCGCCATGACCGCGTCGTTCGCGCGCTGCACCGAGTCCGCGCGACCCGCTCGCGCCCGCGACTTGCAGCCGTGCCCAACGACCCGCGATCCTCCCGCCACCACTCCAACAATCACCCACGCACCCTCCTACTCATGCAGCTCCTCCTATCGTGCCGCCCAAACCGATCTGAGTTGGCGTTGATCCGCCCCGAGCTCACCCGCTGTGACATGCCGCGCCATGGGCGCGCACTGAGCCTGCACACACACATACTTGACTCACGCACACACGCACTAACTTGCTCATCGTCAAGCTTAGTTCTAACATCTATAATTTTGAATGTGATATTGGGTTTTTGTTTTGCAAAAAAAAGTTCTGACCAATTCATTAAATTGTTTTGCCAATATGATGGGTACACAACAAAGCTCTGACATTCACATTTTACTCTTCTGCTGCATGTAGGGTTGGCGGGGGCGTATTACATATACATGGGAATGTCATTGACTCTGATGAGGCGCACTGGTTGGACAATGTTGTCGAATCCATCAGTAATATTGCCAAAACTCAAGGTAAAACAGGGGTGTTTACGGTTTGATCTGCTGCCAGTCTTTTCTGAGCTAAAATTCCATTCTTTTATGCCCCCTTTTGTGGCATTTTTAATTGCAGGACTATCTTGGAATGTGTCGGTGGAGCATGTTGAACGTGTTAAATGGTATGGTCCGCATATTCGACACCTTGTAGTCGATGTTAGATGCTGGCACATCTAACAAATGAAGCAACTTCAGAGAATGCTGTGTGCTGCCGTGGCCTCGGATGCATCATTTGCATAATGTAGTGCACAACAGTTTTGTTTGTTTGTATTTTAGCATTACTATTTCTTGGCTCTTGGCCATCAGATAGCGTCTGTTGTGAATTGTGACCTTGAAAGCATGTTCAGGTTCTCTTCTCAATTTACAACTGCTACCGAATATTTATATACATATTTTTCTTATAGGATATTTATGCCGCCTCTGAACACTGTACTACCATTTTTTGAAATGGCTAATGGCAGATCACGTTAGGCAGCATTAATTACGTTGAGACGTGAAAGTCACTGGGCCGAGTGAAAATTGCTGACAGTGATTGAAAAAGTACCCAGTACCTTTGCCATTGAATTTTTACCTGTTGTTCTCGCTCGATGAACGGTTCTTTTTTTTTCAACCACCATTAAAACTTGTGTATGGCATTAATGTGAGTACCTTTTCTAAAGGAGTAAAGGTCGTGTATTTGATTGTTCGGTTTTTGTAAGGTGTGTGGATTTATTTGTAAGAATTTTTTTCCTTTCTAAGATGTAGGTGTGATTAGGATTATATTCTTTTTGAGATGGAGGGCAAGGATCTTAAGGGATCTTATGTTTGGTTCTCACTCCAGGCCTAGTTTGGCAACTTATTGATTGAGAGGGATTCAATTTGATTTAAGATGGATTGGGGAAATTTTAAACCAGTGTGGATTTAAATCCACCCTAATTCCACGCAAACCACTTCAGTCCAAGAGTACCCAAACTAGCCTGGACTGGAAATATTTACACTTGCTAAAAATATTTATACCTACTCTAATACATTTATATGCATATGGATAAAATATTATACCTATACTCCACCTGTGCGGGTAAAAGAACTCAGAACCACAACTAATTGGATACTAGCTATACATATTTTTAAGAACATAAAACTAATAATACTAATAATTATATTTCACAATGAAAATCACAAAACGTTAAATACAAGCCATAATGTATCAAGCAGTAGGTTCAAACATCTTCTGGTCCAATCTACTACTACTTGGTTTTAATTGAGTAGGCCATATATGTAGTTGATGCATGTGAAAAATATTCATTAGTACATGGTTATGGATACTATACACCTATATCCCAACAAGTTCTATCTGATGGGTAAAATAAGGCCATTGCTATACCCAAGGGTAAAGAAATCACTCCATACACGCCATACTCAGCTGTGCGAGATTTGAACAGTACAAATCGAGAGGCAAAATGCATTTTTTATTAGATGTGCTTGAATAAAACTTACAAAAGGGAGGGGCTTTCAAGATACTACAAGGCAACAAACACGAGCAAAAAAAAAAAAAAGATATACACAATAATCTCTCAACGATGCAAAAACAACGTCCATTGTAAGCCTTTATCCACGAAGAAAAAAGAGCGAAGAACAGTCACTAATGGTAATAGTACAACATTTCTAAAAAGGGAACATGCTACTTGAGCCTCATCGGCTGCTGCATCCCTCCTCTCATCATAGCGCAGAACTCCTCATAGTTGATCCTCCCATCCTGGGACAGGCAAATTACCATCATCAAGAAAATGGATGGAGTAAACATATCACACCTGAAAAGATGATGTCGTGAATAGCTTACATTGTCCGTGTCAACTTCTGATATGATCTCCTTTATTGTACTCGTGTCACCCATCTCATGCTCGATCAAAGCAGATTCCAGTTCATCTCTTGTGATAAAGCTGCATAAAATTAAGGTAAGCCTCAATGTCAAATAAAGACACTTTATGCACAAGGCATAGTACTTCAGAAGAAAATTGGCACTGCTAAATGTGAACCAAGATACTTGTTTACAGAATAAAGAAATCTCGCTTGGGAAGAAAGTGTGGCTTGTTATGTTTACATTTGAGATGTCGATTTTGAGTACTCACCCGCTGTTATCTTTATCAAAGTATTGGAATGCCTTAAACAAATGCTCATCTCTTTCGAGCTTGTGTCTATGCATTGTAGCAGTGATGAACTCAACATAGTCAATAGATCCATTCCCATCAACATCAGCCTGGAAGAGGTAAAAAGGTAAAGCATTTAAGGAAGCCAAGAAAATGATTCAAACATAGTTATTGATTAGAACATACAGCTTCCATCAACTGCTTTACTTCAGCTTCTGACAGCTTTGATCCAAGTTTGGCTAATCCTGCTTTGAGTTCTTCATATGTGATTGTGCCGCTGTTGTCTGTGTCCATGTTCATGAACATTTGCTTCAACCCCTTGATCTCTTCCTCGTTAAGGTTTGAAGCAATAACCTAAACATATATCTGCTAATAAGCACAATAGAAAGAAAAAAAAAGCCATGCAAACATCAATGCAAAGATAATAACCTTTAGAGCCATCTTTTTCAGCTTATTCATTGCTCTGAATTGCTTCATTCTAGAAAGAACAGCACTGTCAATAGGCTTATCAGATGCGTCTCCACCTTCTCTGAGCCATGGATGTTCTGATCAAGCATTTAATACACATATTATTATTTCCCTGAAAAGTGCTAAAGTTTGGAATTAATGATTCATGAGAAGCTTACGAAGAACTTGAGCTGAAGTCAGTCTTTTCTTTGGATCACGTGCCAACATTTTTCTAACCAAGTCTTTAGCACTCTCAGAAATTGATGGCCACGGTTGACTTTCAAAGTCAATCTCCTCATGCAGAATAGCATCAAATATCCCCTTTTCAGTTTCTACACAGCAATACAGAGGATAAATAACAAAAAAAGGACAACATCACTGCTTAGCACTTAGCAGTATACATTAACTCAAAAGTTGAAGTGGGAGTGGTTCTTAAAGATAAATTTACCAGCCCAAAACGGAGGCACGCCACTGAGAAGAATGTACAAGATAACACCTGCACTCCAAACATCTATCTCTTTTCCATAGCTCCGCCTAAGGACTTCAGGAGCAACATAATAAGCACTTCCAACAATGTCCCTGTACATCTTTCCTGTTATGTTCGAAACACATACAGTACAGAGATAATAAGAGATCCAAATCTGAAAAAAAATGATCTAGCAGATTAAAAAGTTACTACAGTTTCTTAGACAGATTGGGTATGACTGATAAAAACATACTAAAAGGAAAATGACAGGAAAAATGGTCTATCCCCCACAATAAGCAATTGTCATATACCCTGCAATTGTCCCCAAATATAAGGACCGCCATTAAGAGGACAGTAAAATGATATACTATTTCATATCTTAATGCGATTCTGACTGGGCTTCAAACCAGTAAAACATAAAAAATCATGGAGCTGTCATTACTAATTTAGTATTGGTTTCTGACTGACACAGAACCACCTGTATAGTTATTGGTGTTTTCCCCTCAAATTGAGTATTGCAAAATTCACCAGTTTTTGGATGGTTCTCTATGAAGATAGGTGGGACTAACAGTTGTTGACGTCACTAAGAGTATTTGCCCATAACATGTCCGAAATTGTATGGATTATCGTCAGGTTCCCAAATTTCTTGGAATAAGAAGCGCCATACGTTCCCATAACCTATAATCAGATTATGTATGACATACTAGCCTTAGCAGGGTTGTTCAGCAAATATGAAAATTTGAAAAAATAGAATCAGACATGAACCTGAACAGACCAAAGTTAAGAAATACGTGGTACATGTCTAACTGCTATTATATCCAGCGAATAATGCAATTCGAAGAGTCCAGCTATATTCACATTACCTTCTTCAATGAAGACTGAAAGGCCAAAATCAGTGGCCTTGAGCATTGCATTCTCCTCCTTGGTTGCAAGCAAGAAGTTCTCTGGTTTCAGATCACGATGCATCACACCCATGAAGTGGCAGATGTTGACAACATTCACAACTGCTCTGCAGATGGTAGCAGCTGCACGTTCCGTGTAGTGCCCCTTTGCAATGATCCGATCGAATAGCTCCCCACCTGCACAGAGCTCCATCACCACATGGACATTGCTCTTGTCCTCATATGCTCCCCGGAACTCAACAATGTTTGGCTGCCCAGACAGGTGCTGCATGATCTGGATCTCCCTGCGAATGTCCTCCCTGTCTGCCTTACTGGTGAGTTTGCGCTTGGAGATGGACTTGCAGGCGTACTGCCTACCAGAGGCAATCTCCGTGCAGAGGTATGTAACCCCAAACTGGCCCCGGCCAAGCTCCTTCCCGAGTGAGTAGACGGAACGCACATCCTCGTACTGCTTGCCAAGAATTGCGTCCGGCGTGGGCTTCGCTGGGACAGACACAGGTGGGACTACCGGAGGGTTCATCGCCGGCGGCGTGTACCTCACCTCGGCCGGCGGCTGGGGTGGGTTGTAAGTCGGAGTTGCTTGCGCTGGCTTTGCCTGGTTAGAATAGCCATAACCATTGGCACCTCCCCGTCCAGAATCCGGAGCCGTCGCTCTGCTGCAACACTGCCCCATTTCTCTAGTCAAATTAGTCCTTCCAGCTCTAAACTCGCAACCTGACTGCTCAGCAGATGAGACCAATCAAGAACTGAACCTGCAGGAAAATCCCAAACAGGGGAGCACTTGGGTCAAAACAAAGCAAGCCAACCAGGAAACGTATGTGGATTCACGAGCTCATGACTCAAAACAAGCTATCTGAAAATGGATCTGGGAGCAAATCCAAACAATAGGCCTCAATACAAGAAATCAAGAAGGAAAAAAAAAGAGCTCCAATCCCCGAACGGAATCACATAGCACGCCTCTCGGATCCAAGAAGGCAGAGACGCCGCCTAGTGAAAGAAGAATAAGATTCCAACCTCAGAGCCCGCAGAGTCAGCACCTCTGTACCGATCCAGAACTGAAGAACTTAATTTTTTTCTCAGCAAGAAGAACACCCGCCGCTCAGGAATCGGGTCAGAAGCAAATCTTGGGGGAGATGAGAAGGGAGAAGATAGAGCAAGAACAGCTCGGGGAGGCGACCGCGGGGAGTGGATTAGAGGTGGTGGCCACCGCAATTGGCGCGCCCTCGATCGTGACAGCGACTAATCCACACGGGGTCCGGAACTAATGATCTCGCGAACCGAATCTGTCAAAGAAAAAGGTTGACAGGGGGGAGAAATGGGAGCGGCGTGTTTTGGGAAAAAAAAAGCTTCAAGCTTGCTTTGCTGTCAGCTAGTTGCCCTGCTTGGAAGAGGCAGCGGCGGTTTTACGAAAGAACCCTCCAATTTCTCGTATATTAGGAATTACACATCTGATACTCCTAATACCCCTATCCTATCCTATGTAACGGAAGCCCTGTTTAGAAAAAAAAATATAGTACCTCTGTTTCTATTTGTTTGATGTTTGGTAGTGTAAGAATGTATTGTTTGACGTCAATTTTAAAAAAAGAAAGGAGTAATAATTTTATACAAATTTCACACCATAGTATTTAAAAAAACATGTTTCAAACCTAGCCAAAGTATTACGAAAAGGATGTCATATATTAATGACCGAAAGAGTACTTTTATGTGAGTATATGCGAAGTTTTGCCCACCGGTAGTTTGCACTAGAGTGACAGATGTACATCAGGAGTGAGATGTCTGATTAAATAGTGAAAGCAGTTTAAAGGGTAAATTCCAATTCTGCCATTGGAATTATTTTTAATACATTATTTGACGACGTCTAACGCAGATAAGAGATCGTAAAATATTACACGAGTAAAATAATTAAGGAATTGCAGGAGAAAGCCTTGGCGTTTTGTTATTTTCAAAGGAAAATGAGTCATTTTTGCTCTGTCAGGCGACTGAAATCTTGTTTTTCCATCAGTCGACGCGCTGTGTCGTTCATTCTGTCGCGGCCTCGCGGGTGTGCAAGATGATGACATCCGGCGTCGCCAGCATGTACGCCGAGAAGCCAACTGTGGTCTTCGGCTCAAGCGAATTTGGCTTTTGTGAAAGTTGTGTCCTGCACGGTGTGTTTGGCTCCGTGAGTTCATTCGGCTCGTTTAGCCGGCTGGTTGTCTTCGTCAGCATCGTTATCGTGTCCCATAGCTAATACTGTAACGAATCAGTTCTAATTTTTTTGAGAGTTTTCTATAAGGTAGGAACGAAATGACCCCGTATCTGAATCAGAGGATGCTGTTTTTGGTCGAGGGTCGATACTATCGACCCACTTTCCTGTGACTAGTCCGTGTGTGTTTCTGTGAACCTTTGTGTATCTGTGTGTGCGTGCATATATCTCGTCAACTTGTGTATATCTGTCATTGTGTGCGGTGGGTGGATGCTCTAATGCATCTCTGTGTCTGTGTTGTGTGTGTGCACGCATGCATCTGTTTATTTGTGTGTGTAAAATATTCTTCTGCCAAATTGTAATGATTCAGTTTCTCACGATTTATCAAATATGAACCTTTTCATATCTGGTACATTAGGCTTGTCCCTTGCCTTTTTGGTTTTTTAGGCCAGTGCTCTGGCTGATTGTGTCATTTACCTGTCCGTGTGGGGGGGGGTGCGGCATTATCTCTTTATTTTCTATCTGCGTATGTTAGATTTTATGTTGTGTTCTATTTTGGCATTGTGATTTGTGTCTTTTTTAGACTCCTAACTCATAGGATTTAATTACACTATCATTAGTTAAAAATTACAACCAAAAAGTTAGTGTAACTTTAGTCTTAATTAATTGTAATTTTAGTATAAATTAATTGTAAAGAATCTATAATTTGCAAGTCTCCTTTTCTATTTCTACGTCTAAATAAAAAATAATTAATGTGTATATCCTTGCATGTTATTATTACATACTAATACTGAAATAATCGAATGTCGGTCTGTTTTTGGCAGGATGATTCGAAATTGTAGCTACAAACACAACAAGGTTTTTTGAGCTAATAACTCACAGAAAAACAGTCAATGCATTGGAGTAAACCGGTCAGCCGGACAGACGGGCAGTCAGAGCCTAATAGCAGCTTCCAAGCCCAGACAAAAATAGCCGGACATATAGCTTGAAGCCGAAGCCGAGCCAAACAGATGGCTTGCTCCAGCCAGAGCTTTTTTTCTGATAGAGAGAGACGCGGGTGAAGCTGACAACCGAGTGCATGTGACCATGGTGGCTGAACAACGGTTGGATTTATATCCAACGACCGAAACAAGTGATTGACGCTAAAGCCTTGGGTCAGTCGCCTGTTAGAGAGGTAGACCCTTACTTTTACTTTTCCTTGAACTATTTATCTATTTCTTTTATTACGGAAATGAGTCCTTTCACTTGTATATAGATTTTTTTGAATGGAGAGTACGGAAATTATGAAGATTGTGCTGTGTTACCCTTCTGTGGTTTGAAATAGTCAAAGGAAGGTGGTTAAATGCGTGGCAGAACATTCTCGGACAAGATGAGATCATAGCCGGTCCTCTTTGTTCCGTGTGTCATTACAGGTGCATAAACTATTGATTTCCTGACAGATGGTGAGAGAGAGTTAATTGTGTAGCATCTTGGATGTGATTAGTCTTGTCTGTCAGTATGAACTTTGATAAATTAACGATTGCGTTTAGTTGACTAGGTGTTGAGGAGAACCAAGGATACGGCAGTAATGCTCACAGGCATGACAGATTACCTGACCACGCAGAGATCCTCTCCACAGGGAATGTTTTCCTGTTGCATGAGGTGACGGGTGCATAGCACCCTGAGATCTTATCTTCCTTCTCTTTTTCTCTAAATGCGTTTTTTAAATAAGATCATTTTTATTTTTATTTTGACAAATACCGGATCATCAAGCATCTAAAAGAACTCAATTAAGAAGAAAAGGAAAGCACGTGACCTGCCGCACCAAAGAGGGCAGTGAAGGGAGGGAGAGTGGGACGTGGAGGAGATTTTATTTTTATTTTGACAAATACCGGATCATCAGGCATCTAAAAGAACTCAATTAAGAAGAAAAGTAAAGCGCGTGACCTGCCACACCAAAGAGGGCAGTGAAGGGAGGGAGAGTGGGATGTGGAGGAGGCGACATGGTTAGGTTTTTTGGTGTCTCCGATGGTCGGTAGCTCCATATTAAGCTGTAGGGCAGCTTATCACGGTGGGTGTGAGCGACAAGCAAGGCAGCGGGAGCTCGCCGGTAGGGGAGGTAGACGGTGGTAGAAGGGGAGTACCGGTTAGGGAGACAACAGGGTCATAAAGGAAGGCGTGTGATCCATCACTCCTTAACATCGACCTAATATTGAGATGCAGTTATCAGTAGCACCTTTTTTCTATAGAGGATGCCAGTAACCCCTTCAATCAATTATAACGTGCTCTCTATATTTAATCTGAGTCCAGTCTTCCGGTCGGTACAGGAGGTTAGTTGTGTACCTAGTTTTTCTTTTTTTTTTGTCTCCTTTTATCTACGTAAACGAAAACCATGCCTAGGACACTTGAAGCAATCGCGACACTCTACTATTGCCAAACAAGTTCACGATAGAAATGTCGTGCACCACAATCCAACACAAGCTGGGACTTTGATGCCCGCAGAGGCGCAGATCAACTCCCTAGCCCCTAGTCCCAAGCGCTACTGTCCACCACCTACCATATCCTCCTCTTCTTCCCTCCACTTTCCTCTTTTATGTCATATTCAAAAAAATTATTGTCATTGTGATTTAATTTAGCATATAATATACTTTAACTATGGTTTGAATGTGTTCATATTTTCACAAAATTTTTAAATAAGATGAATTGGTTAAATTTGGTGTAAGAAAAAATCGAACGACCTGTAATTTGAAACGGAGGAAATATATGTATGTTTTTTACTGTATATAGATGCTTTAATCCCATCTAGCCGTGAAAATCACGTCTGCAACTTTATCCATCGTCTGGTCATGATAATCACATTACACCTTTTTTCCTTGACGAGGGTCTGCACTCACGCTAAAACCAGAAGTTGGTAGAGTGGCCACTTCATAGTGGGAGAAGAGACAGGGTGCCCTGTCAAAGAAAGCTGTTTCGTTGGGTGAAGGTGGAGGGGGTTGGGCGGCATGGCGACGTGAAAAAAAAAGAGAGAATTGCTTATTTGGTTTTAAAAAAGTTGGTACTTCCTTCCTTGGCTTAAAAATTATAGATCTTTCCTATTTGGCCACAAAAATTTGTTTGGTGTTTTCTTCGCCCTTTCCGTCAGTTTTGAGCTCCAAGGGTGTAAAGTACAGTGTAAAAAGACATTCCTACCCTGATCCCACGTGTCATCCTTCCTCTCCCCTCCGTCCCCTCTCCTGTGCGACGGTGCCAGGGCAGCTTCCACCTGCATCTTCCACGGGACTTTGCCTCGGCGGCCAAGGTGCTGGAGACACCACCATCAACGACCTAGCACACGACTCCCGTGGCCACAACGCTCAAGCACGCTCGTGCTAGCAGCTCGCGCATGAGCCGGCCGCACCCGCTGAACCCAGTCACGCCCAAGCCTGCACTGGTCGTGTCCTCGCACGCGGTTGCCCCGTGCCAACCTCACCTACAACCACCGCAGCTTGATGAGTTGACGGCGGCGCCCCGCCTGCGGCAGCAGCTCGTGCATGAGGCGGCCCCGCCCACGCCCGCGCTAGCCTCCCCCTCGCATGCGGAGACCGTGCGAGCCTCACCCGCGACCGCTGCGGCCGCTGTGTGCTGCACCCTCGCATTGGCGTCCACGCCCTCAATGCTTGAGCCCGCACTGGCATCGCGCGAGGCCTGCCGCGCCGGCCTAGCGCACGCGGCGCCGCGTCCCGAGCTGTCTTCACCTGCGGCGGTCGCGTGCGTCCCCTGCGCAGCTGTGCTCCTGCCCGTGGCAGCCGGCCCGCGGCAGCGCAGGTGGGCGACGCGGCCGGGCGAGACCGACGGCGCAGCGAGAGCCGATGGAGGCGTGGGCAGGCGGCAGCGCAGGTCGCGGGCGTGCGATGGACTCGGGTTGTGGGGGCACGACGGGGCCTAGGGGCGGCGCGAGTCGCCGTCGCGGCGGGGGCAGCTAGTGAGGCTGTGGCACTCCGACGGCGGAGGCAGCCGGCCTGACCTCCTCTCCCGGGAAAGAAACAACTGAAGTGAAAGAAAAGGGCAACAACGTCATTTTACCCCAAAGTTAACACCGTTAGACCTGTGATCTAACGGAAGGGCCAAAAAAGACATCAAACAAATTTTTCTGGCCAAACAGAGAAATTTTTTAATTTTTAGACAAAAAAGAAAACACTTACTTTTTTTTAAAGCCAAATAAGTAATTCTCTCAAAAAAAAAAAATGCCCCGGGATCCGGAGGCTGTTAACGAGCGAGCACATGGCGCACGTTGTTGGCGGCTACGAGAGGAGCCCTCCTCTATCTTAGCCGCGGCGGACGCCACATGTGTCAGTCCTTTGACGAATAGACGGGGTGGATAATATCTGACCTCGGCATGCATCAGATCCAACCCAATTCCCAACCAGCAAACTTTAAAAAATAACCTTATTTTTTTTGGCGGATTGCTATTGTGGAACCTAAACCTATCAGGTCATCACAGTGTTCCCCAATTAACTTGGGTCAATATTTCTGTCTACTTGCAAAAGTCAATGCCAGAGTAAGCAACTAGTGATAATGATAACGATAACTGAGGGAGAAACATAGAGAGGGAGAGAGCAACTGATACTTGTACTCTGCGACTAAGCTAGCTGGAGCGATCCTTAGTTAAGAAAACTTCGTTGGACCTTCGTACAAACTTCCGCTGTCCAGTTCTCACCTTGTGGACGAATTCGGGCAGTTCTTAATTAATTAAGCTGATGGACGAGCGACGTGCGGCGCATCAAGCTCGCTTTGTGGCGCAATCCCGTGCGAGGGCCTGGGTTCCAATTAGTGGCTGCACTGCATCGGAACGCGTGAATCTGCCGGATATTGGACAAACTACACCACTTTGATTCGATGGCGTCTCCGCAACTGCATGCGCTTCAAGATTCTCCCATCCTATCTGGCCTCAACACCTGCCAACAGTGGAGTCCCTTGCTGCTTTCAATTCGAAGAATGAGGATGGGATGGCCAGACCGGGGGGATTATGCCGCAATGCGGGGTCTCTGCCGCAAAGATACGGCTGGAACGAATAGTCTCTCAAATAGGATTATACAATTTCAACATCAACACGGTGTTATTTAAGTTATGTTCGAGTCAAACTTTTACAATTTTGATCAAGTTTAAATAATTACATCAACACCAAACTGAACACAAAACGAAATGTGGTGGTAGTGTATTTATCTGGTGTTCTAGATGTTAATATATTTTTCTATGAATCTGTTCAAGTTATAAAAATTTTTGATCTAGAATAAAGCTAAAAATGACTTATATTTTGAAATGAAGGAACCAACTTTTGTTATGAAATAACTAGAGCATTCATTTGTGGAACTGCATTTCAAGACACATGCGCTCAGCACATAAGAAATGGAACAAACGTTTGTAATTGTTGATTTCAGGTAACCCCAAATGTGGGTACTAATATCAAACGGTATTTTTGTGTGTATCAATAACATAAATAATCAAATAGCTAGTTGTTGGGGCTCTCAGTTCTTGAAATGTGTAAAATCTTATGTTTACTAGCCTAGAGGTACGTGCAATATGTACGTGGTGAATCCAAAGCGCCAAAAGGAAAGGAAATAATAGGCCGCCCCGCAATCAATAAAGGAGGAAAGAAAAAAAATAAGGAAAAAAAAGACCCGCTTGATTGATGTCTTTCTTTTTTCATTAACTTCAAGACATTGAAACTATCTACCCGGTGGGTATGGGTACCAAACGAAATAAGAAAATAAAAGATCAAATGGCAGAAACATTTTCTTTCTATCAGTCTTAGGATCTTTCCAACCCTTTTCAATCTTTTTCAACGTGTACAGTAGAGCCCATGTGAGGAGAATACAGATATTGTGTTGAGTGAAAATAGTATTGCGAAGACTCGCTATTCTTGTTTTTTTCTCACCTTTTTCTATTTATACGTAGAGACAAACGATCCAGCTAGTGAAATAGGTTTTCTATTCGTATAAAAGTTTTTTTTTTTTTTTTGCCGTCAACCGAAAAACTCCAGGGTCGACTAAGCAGGAGGCACGTTGTACTTAAAACCGTGTTGTCTTGGAAAACAACGCCGCCACATGTGACAATGGATACCAAAAAGATTGCGGCCTACGAGATCGAGTTGTCATCGTTGAGAAAAAACAAGCAGTATCTCAGCTGATCAACCACCATGATGGCACTAATAACAAACCAAACCCAAATTAGGAGTCGACATCATAATTAGGTACGTTCCCTTTGGCAAAGGCTGTACAGTTATTTTCTGCCAAATAGTGCTGAATTGGGACAAGTGACAATCAAGGCTGTATGTGGCATATTATTTCTGCTAGGAACATGCCCAAAAGAACAGAGCCTGAGCGGCACATTGTTATAGCCTAGCCACCTAAACAGGAACGACACTGGCATCCAAGCTCATTTCAATCTCAATAATATTGTGTAGATAGGCAGACAGCTCAAGATTCAAGATTAAAGGGGGGAAACATGACAGAAGAAAATGGGCCTACGTGTCACCATATTAAAACATCAACCATCTGGAATTCAAAACAAAAACTATTTATAGATTATTCTACTAACATAATCCTTGAGTTGCATCAGCATCACAAGCTTGAATCTCCCGGTATCGGTTCATGCCATCAGCGAGCAAGAGACGAAGGTGAAGAGAACTGATAGCTCACGAAGAGGTACATATCATTTCATGCGTAGAGGTTGCAGACACTAAAGGTACCACTAAGTCCCTCTTATCAGCAGCAGGGCCCTGAAACAAGCTAATGTGTGACGTCACATCTTATTCTTTCATAACTGTCAGCAAGGAAGTGCATTATTACTCTTACTCCAAGTACAGCATCAAAGCCAGGTTCAGGTGAACTTGCGTGTACCGAGTATGTCATTCGGATAATAAGTTACTTTCTCTGGGCAGTGAAATCTGTGAAAAGTGAAGCAGTGAGGTCCCCATTGCTGTATTGAACAAACAGTGTATGGAGCTCCAAGGAGGAGGATTCACCATGCAGGTGCCTTTGACTTCTCCACGAGAATGATCCTTCCATTCCACTCGGTTTCGTCGCATGCACGAATTGCTGCATCAGCATCCTCATCCTTCGCCAAGGATAAGAATCCAAAGCCACGAGAATCTCCAGTTCTGTAAGGAACATAAACATCATTGAGGAACTTCATTCTACCAAAGCGACCTATCAGAGTACAAAGGCAAGATGATTGGTTCTCCAAAAATTACTGCATGCTGGGAAACGTTAGTATATGATACTAAGCGAGCAAAATTCTGTGAGTATGATCATCAATGGAAAAGCTTATCCCCCCACCCCCCGCGCGCTGAAGCGGGGAAGCATGCAAGTGGTGTATTACACACCCTCTGCACCACAGTCACCTAGCCTGTGACCCATCGCTCCTTGCTCAACTCGCTCTTCCTCAAGTTCCTGCAATGGGCTCCGCCGTGGCCCACCCTTGCCCTCTGCAGCTCTAGGCTCGCCCTGCCGCTGGCAGCCGCAGCCCACAGCCACGCACTAATGCCACCAGTCCACACCTAAGGTGCTAATTTCCACCACTTTTCATTGCCTTCAATTCCATATAACAAGTCTGTTCAATCGCAATTTGCTGATATATGTTGAGTTAAAAAGGTTGTGTTTTAAGCTATACATTACAGCAGCTCACAAATGACCCAAAAGCATTCTATTCACTTGCAAAAGCTTCACAAAGCACACTATAGCCTACCAATTAACATGTGTGATGTATCCATTAGTCTTTTCAGCAAAGATGCAATTTACCATAATTGCAAAAAAAAAAAATCATAAATACAATATGAGGTTGAGTTGAACAGGAAAAGGTGCACCTCATCCGATGATAACACTACACTAAGAGGCAAAAATATTAAGTGTGCGCAAGCGAGAAGAGTATTGCAACAAATGTTGTTGACAGCATTGCCAAAGGAAGCTGAGAGGCACAAATTGAATCTGTTAGCAATTACCGTTTATCGCGAACAACTCGTGCACTTGTTACACGTCCAAACTTGCCAAATTTCTTCTCCAAATCTCGCTCAGTTGTGGCATAGCTAAATCCTGCAATAAACAGATTCTTTCCAGGCTTACCCAAACCAGTCTTCCTGTTGGCAGGTGGTGACCAATGCCTTCTTGGTGAATGATGGCGATGGCTTGACGGGGGTGATCTGCGCCTTGGTGAATGCCGTCTACAACATAAACAAAAAGAAGAGAATAAACTAGCAGGCAGAAAACAAAATGAAGTGAATGCAAAATAAATACTTCTACACCAGAAGTACACATGATACGAAAAATTGCCTATCAAGGATGCATGGGCAGACAGTATCTAACCATAACTATAGTGGACACAAAAACATGAACCTGGTGCAATCATTTACATGTTTTCAAAATTTCAGTAGTTTTTAAATTCATGGTAAGGAATCACCTTGGCGATCGTCTGTGCTGATCCCTTAGGTGGGGAGACCTTGAGCGAGATCTATCATGTTCCCTTCTATGTCTAGAGGTATCACGTTTTCTTGAAGGTGACCTTGATTTTGACCTACCCCTCCTCCTTGGGGATTCCCTCCTCCTCTTTGGTGAATCTCTCCTCCTTGGAGAATCTCTCTTCCTTGGTGACTCCCTCCTCCTAGGTGAGTGCCTCCTCCTAGGTGAGTCTCCCCTCCTTGGTGAGTCCCTCCTCTTGTGTGAGGATCTTCGAGGGGACGTAGATCTTCGAGTGGGTGTAGATCTTCTCCTGGGAGATGCAGATCTTCGTCGAGGTGACCCATCAGCGTGTCGGGACTCTCTTCGCTTTTTCCTTTCCACTGGAGAATCATGTCTTGCATGTGGAGACAACTCCCTTGGAGAAGCTCTTTTGCGATTGGAATCATACTTTTCAGGAGAACGGGACCGACGTCTTGCTGTCGAGCTTTCAGGCTGAGCTAAATCACCAACATCTTTGGCTTGGCGTTGTGACTGCATCTTCTCAGAATGATGAGCATGAGGACTTTCAACTGGAGAAGATACCCTCCTGTCCGGAGATGGTGTGTCCCTTTCCAGTCTTACAAATCTTTCAGGGGATACCCTCCCATCTGGAGATGGCGTGTCCCTTTCAAGTCTTGCAAACCTGTCAGGAGGAGAATCAAATCGATTGTCTGGAGTTGAACTGCCATTTCTAGTACGAGGATTTTCGTGCTCTATCTGTTCCCAAGAGGGAGGTGCAGCTGAAGTGTTAAAGTTCTCTCTGTCTTGACCATCAATGGGGCTCGATTTCCTGCCATCCATTTGATCATCGTCTGACCCATTCTTTTCATTGTGAGAAATCTCCTGTGACTTTTCCATCTGATGAAGCTGAGGAGAGTTTAGAATTTCATCATCATCAACACCACTATTGTTAATCTGGTAATCCTTGCTACTATTTCCAGATAACAAAGCGTCGCCATGATAGGCAACAGAATATGTAGTTTCTGGTTGAAGGTTTGATGTATCATTAGCAAGGCTTCCAGGATGCTCTGAAGGTAGCACTACACCAACTACTTTTGTATTCTGATGTACATCACAGCCCACAGAAGTGACCTGTTCTTCAGAGTTACTATTATGAACACTTTGCTCAGCTGCACCATTCTGTGTGTCAGGTTCTATATCACGAAGTTCTTGAGCATGCTTCAGCGAAGGTTCTGGACTAGTCGAAGCAGATTTCATAACATTGCATTGGATCTGATCATTAGTGAACGGCAGAGAATCTGCAGACAAATACGGAATTGCACCGGCTTGATAGAGGCCATCATCCAGTGTTGGAGATTCATGTTGTGGAATTCCTCCTCCCTGATAATCCAAGTGGTCCAACAGGCTACCATCTTGGTCTCCAAAAAATGGCCCAGGATCTCCACAAGTCCCCTCAAGATTTCTCTCAGGGGATATGTACTCCATCTGAATGAGCAAATTTGAATAGCATAAGCATACAACATAACTTGCTAAGTGTATGTCTGAATAACTCATTGAAGCCTAAATTAGCATGAAAAAAAAAAGGTACAAACTAACGTGACAGGAGCAGCAAAATTATCACCTTGGTATGCTGCATGCAGGATTACATTGTATGAAATAATATGAACGACATACAGACCTCTTTGCATTTCTATGGTTACTATATGTAATTCGAGAAATGACGCTGATTTGCCCTTGCGTTTAATTGTGCATATATACCTGACCCTTCTGTCAGAAGGAAGCATTTTTCCGCTAGCTTAAAGTTAACAAGGTTTGCATTATGCTTCTACAAAGAGCAGGTCTTAACTAAACAGTAAAAAATACTAGGGGTTAATTACGGAGTGAAGAAAAGGGAAAGAAAATATTAAACGTTGATGTTTTCTTTTCCCGTGCAGGATACAGGGGTACCAGGGAAGAGGATGCTCCTGAAATATGATCAGGTGAATCTGAAGGCTAGTGACTTGCAAGTTATACTTTGTGCAGTTTTGTAAAATTCCTACATTTTAGAACTTCACAAGTCAACTGTTGGGTAATAGGCAGGGCAAGCTAAACTTAAAAACAGCAGGCTTAAAACTGTATTTCTCCACATGTGGCAACAAAACAAATACTGCAGTGGAAAGTTAAACTTGGCTGACTCAGGTGTGGCAAAGAACAAAAAATAGCAACGGACATGAATCAACCTTTGCATCACAACACATCGATACCATTCCCAAACGTAGATACATCAATGCCTAGGAACTAGCCCTAGCATCTTCTCAGAAACAGTAGCTCAGGAAGAAACCAACCGCACAGGTTACCAGAGATTTCAGTGACTAGAATTTCAATAAACATCAGCGCCAAATCGGCAAACTCAAAAACACTTTATCACTACCCCTTTTGAGTTTTGACACACAACAACCAGTTGCAACAATGAGACCCAAATGCAACAACGAGACCCAAATGCAACAATTGACCATGGCTGCAACCACAGAGCAGACCAAGTGACCAACCATGGCATCTGATCCAAGTACCATAAACGACAATACAGTAGGGATCCCAATTTTAAAGCAATGTCAGTTCTACAATCAGAACCAACAGACCAAACAATGATGCTTAAAAAGGCATGTTTGGTTTGTGCCCAGCCAACCTCACCGTGATGCACCTAGCACAGCAATATTCTGGATGGCTTCCAAAAATGTTTACAAGCCAAATTTTGGCAACAAGTGTTTGGACACAAACCAACAAGCCAGACTGCTTTTCACAGTGAAATCCTACACATTAAAGGATCAGATACACATTAAAAAAAACACTCAAACAAATCCCACGAGTCAAGTTCCTGAGATCAATGGTTGTAAGAATATAGTTCCACTTCTAAGTCATCAAGTCTATTTGAAATAGAAACAACATAAGATGCCATATAAAAACTATTTTAGACACTTCCGACAAAAAAAAAAACACTGCTAACAGACTAACGTATGGTGATTTTTAAGCTTTTCATTCGATAATTAACATTTATTGTAACAATCGGAGCACACTAATACAGTTCCCAAGCTTAGACGCGACAATGCCTAGGAACTAGCCCCTCGCATCTTCACAGAAACACATGCAGAGAGATTCCAGTGAGCGGAATTTGGATAGCACACAGAGCCAAAATCGGTAAATTCGAAGCCCACTCCTCACCCAGATCCTCATTCCCCGTTTTAACACGCATCAACCGAGCGCAACAATGAGACCCAATTGGAACAATTCACGACGGCCGCAACCCCAACAACAGACCAGCCACGGCATCTGATCCGAGCACCAGTCAACCCAGAGCGAAATCAGCACGGCCCGGATCGAGCCCGCCACCGCATCTAGGCCGCCCCCGCCCCCCCTTCCGGATCCCAAACGCAATTCCAAGAGAGCGAGCGAGCCGGGTCGTGGGGGAGCATAGTGCTCA
The DNA here is from genome assembly GCA_030272315.1 of Paspalum vaginatum. Classification (NCBI taxonomy): domain Eukaryota; kingdom Viridiplantae; phylum Streptophyta; class Magnoliopsida; order Poales; family Poaceae; genus Paspalum; species Paspalum vaginatum. Next base: position 6,319,880 of record CM059013.1, on the reverse strand, counting down.
CCTCGGACGGCCCCGTCGCGCGCCACCTCCACCGGCCGCGGCTCCTCCGGCCCCCGTGATCCCTCTCGCGCCTCCCCTCCCCCGCGCGCGAGGTTTTCTTCCTCCCCCTCCCCTATTCGTTAGTTAGGAGAGAGAGAAGGGAGGAGAGAGAGCGAGACGGGTTGAGATTTTTGGGGAGGCCGTACGAAACGGAGGGCTCGTGGTGTGGTGGGGCAGTTTGGGGATGCCGCTGCGCTCCTGCGGTGCGCGTCAGTGGGCCCAATCGGGACCCACCAGGCAGCGGGTCGTGTAGGAGGCCGGTAGCGGGTGGGTGACCAACCGCGCGGTGACTGTAACCGTTGCTTTGATTGAAGGGGGGAAGCGTGCGGCACTGGGCACCTACCTGCACTGCACGTGCCGTGGGCTGCTGGGCCGGGCGAAGCGATGGGTCGGTAGGGCATAGCGGATCTCGGGCAGGAGGGAGGGCCCAAAATCCGTCTCGTACTCTCGTCGACGGTGGAAGTCGAAGTCGAAAAGCTGAGCAGCGGCGAGTTTTTGGAAGCAGAGGCAGCAAGCGTTAGAGCAAGTACGAGGTAGCCTCTACGTCACCAAAATCTTCTACGTCACCTAAGTCTTAAATGGCAAAGTGAAAACACAAAAGACAAAAAAAAAGATGCTTTAGCAAGAGTCTAGCCTTAGTGCATGCTAAGAGAAAAAAAAATCCGTTTGCAGCCTACTGCAGGAGTTAATGCTGACTCTTTTTTTCTCCATTGAATCCGAACGATTCCTTTCTTCAAATATTAAATATTTTCGGTTTTAGTTTAATCAATCTAGAACCATTTAAGAATAATCTTAGTATATGTATCGGTTTTATCGTTGGCTCCTGATGACGTGGCGAGAACATAGAACTTTTATTGATTCCTCCGTGAGCTTTGCTCTTAGTCGGGGTGTCCTCAGAATGCTCAGATGACGGCGTGTCGTGGCAAGAGGTGTTGACGCTAGAGGTGTTGACGCTGGAGGACACGGAAGGCGTGGAGTTCTCGTATCCGCAGCGATCCAGACTGTGGACGAGCTCGTACATGTCACCTACACGTACAACCGGACACAGATGAAGGTACTCTGCTTTGCTTCTTCCCTGATCCGTTCATGAGTCGTCCTTGACACGTTGCGCTTTTGCAGCACGTGGTTCTTCGGAGTCTTGAGCTTTTGCGGCTAGATGGACTGCCGAAGATTTCACAAATGTACAATTTTACACGGTGTCAGCTTAAACGCTAAACTGATAAATAAGTCGGTTACCTATTGTTTAGTCATTTTCGGTGTTAAACAGCCATTTAAACAGATTTAAACGGTATAAATGGTTCGATTAAACGGAAATAGGCGAGCCATTGTTTAGTGTTTAAACAGGCTAAGCGACCGTTTAATCGAACAGGTGACTGTACATCAGCGTATCAGCGTGAAGTTGGTCGTGTGTGTAGGAGAGAGATGATAGAGTATCAGCTTGCAAAGCAACGTGCTTAAAAAAAATTCAGTGCTCCTATTGGCGACTAGTATTTGATATGAAAGTTCAGTGTGAAGTTGGAAGTCCATCAGCTTAATTACCACATGTGGTTTTTGTTTAGTGAGTTCACGGATCCTCTAACGTCAGAGGTCCAATTTTCTTCAGCTCGACAGTTTAGGCTAAACTCTTTGGCTTCAGTTGAAAGTATGAAAAAATCAGGGTCTTGGCAGAGTTCAGAAAACGTTTCCCTTCCTTAATTAAGAAATTTTTTTGTAATTTGGCAGAGTGACAGTCCATGCCCGCGATCGTGTGGACAGCAGGTGAACCGACCATCCGCCAGGCCCCGCGGCCCAAGCTAGTAAGTCACGTCACGAGGCTGGGCGCCAGCCGCCAGGTGCTCCGACGAGGCGCCTCCACGACCGCGGCGGAGCGCGTACGTGTCGCGCGGCGCCACCCCCCGGCACGCACAACCTTGAGTCCTTGACCTCTCGCCGCCTAGCCTAGCCCAAGAAGCGGCCGCAAGAACACGCCGGTAAACTCCGGCGACACCTCTCAGTATAAATAAACAGGAGACAGCGACGACCGTACGTGGAGAACTCGATCGGTCGAGCTCGACGACCAAGCTAGCCGTCCAGCGACATGGCCTCCTCCCTGCAGCAGCTCAAGGCCCCTGTATCTTTCGTCGATTTCGGGTAAATGGTACCCTTCTCTGTGTGTTAACGTATTATTGTTGGGCCGGCGGAAGAGCAGGAGAGCGGCGGCGGCGGCGGACCGTGCGGCGCAGGCGGAGGCGGTGCGCGAGACGGGGAAAGGCAAGAGCCGGTCGCGGTCGTCGTCGTCGTCGGGGCGCCGGAAGGTGACGTACGGGTTCCACCTGGTGGAGGGGCGGATGCCGCACGGCATGGAGGACCGCCACGTGGCCGAGTTCCGGCAGCTGGACGTCGCCACCTACCTCCGCGACCACCTCTTCGACAGCATCCTCTCAACGAAGTACGCACGTAACAATAATCTCATTTCTTTTTTTTTTTTTCGTTTGCGTGACGCGTACGTGCTTCACCGATCGATGCTGCGATGCACGGCAGCCGGACTTTGATATCTGGACGGAGCCGATGGAGGCGGTCCGGCGCGCGTACCACCGGACCGACGGGAAGGTGCTGAAGACGGACAAGGCGGACGGCGGCGGCGAGGGCAGGCGGCGGCGCGGCGGGTCGACGGCGGTGACGGTGATCCTGGTGAACGGCGAGACGCTGGTGGTGGCCAACGTGGGCGACTCCCGCGCCGTGCTGTGCGACGCCGGCGGCAGGGCCAGGCAGCTGTCCGTGGACAACGAGCCGCTCCAGGAGCGCGGCGCCATCGAGGGCCGCGGCGGCTTCGTCACCGAGATCCACGGTAATCATATCTATCAACCAACGCACAGATCGAACGCAGCTATCCATGGGACGGAGGATCGGATCGAGAGACGCCCGGGTGCACGATCCATCCATTGCTGACGACGATGCAGCTCGCCATGACCCCGTCACGCAGGAGACGTGGCTCGCGTGGACGCGCAGCTGGCCATATCGCGCGCGTTCGGGGACCGTTCGCTCAAGGAGCACATCAGCTCGGACCCGGACGTGGCGGTGGAGGACGTCGGCGAGGGCGCGGAGCTGCTGGTGCTGGCCAGCGACGGGCTGTGGAAGGTGATGTCGAGCCAGGAGGCGGTGGTGGACGAGGCCCGGGGTATCGAGGACGCCCGCGAGGCGGCGGCGAGCCTCGTCGACGAGGCCGTGCGCCGGGGCAGCAAGGACGACATCTCCTGCGTCGTCGTGCGCCTGCGCTAGCGGAGATCACAGTAGTGAGTGCGTGGTCATCTGCAGCCAAGATCGATCTTGGATCTCAGCTTTTTTTGCTACGTCTATGAATTAAAGACGTGTCAAGTTATTAAATAAATTTAAGCACAATTTGGTTATGTTTTTGAATGGGTTTTCCTCTCAGCCCGTCCCAGCCCAATAACAATTTTAGAGCCACTAACGGCCCAGTTGGGACCCTGCGTTCCGCAAGCTTCCTTCGAAAGCGGAATCTCTTGGCGCCCGCAAACGAGCGAGCAGGTCCTCTGCCCTCGTCAGTCGTCTGCCCAGTACCCACTACTAGTAGGCACTAGGCAGGCAGAGGCAGTATCACTAGCACCAGACCAGGAGCACGGTAGCACCGTCTCGACGCTCTCGCCCGTGCCCGCGGTCGGTAGGGTTCTAGCCATGGCGTGGAGCGCCGCCGCCGTCTCCAGGTTCGCCGCCGCCTCTCCGGCCGCGGCGCCCATCTCCGTCAAGCTCGGCACGGCCGCCTCCCGATCCGCCCTGTCCTTCGCCCCGGGCCGCCGCTTCGGCCCCATCGCGGCGTCCCTCTCGACCTCCGCCACAGGTACGCCTCCTGCTGCTCCTGCCGCCAATAGACGCGCGGATGGCTGGCGCTCTCCCTCTACGGAGGGCTGGCTGTCTCTTCGTGCAGCGGTTTGTTTGCCGGGGCTGTTAATCGATGGCGATGAACAGCCCCCACATATGCGCAATGCTGAATTGCTTGTTAGCAGTCTCTGTCGGCATAAAAAATGTGATAAAGTTTGTGTCATGCAACGACAAGTGCAGGCTTAGTCATCATTTAACCAACAAAAATGCTATAGGTTTAGGGTTTAGGGTTGCCGATTCGGCTGGATGGTCAGTGCGTCTGACACCAGCAATAGCCATTAAACATCAATTAAACAAATAAATTTCCCAAAGGGAAAGATAACCAGGGGAGGATCTCTCTGTTATTAAGAGGATTAGACTATTGCTGGATATGTTTAGAACAAAGCGCGCACAAAAGGTTTCCTGTGTCCATAACAGTATGGAACTCGGGATATTTACTGTATTTAGTTGTATCAGTTAGCTAGAAGAGTATTGTGCGTTCATCATGCCACTGAAAATTTTGGCAGACCCTTGTCGTTTTGAACCATGAAGTTTCACAGTGGCATAGAGATAATCCACTTCAAACAAAATCCTAGCTTGATACAAAAATGCAGTTAAGCTGAAAAACAGTCGCCCACCAGACATTTCTACAAACGCCAATCATTATTGACATAGTTTATGACTTGTGAGTTGATGCCGTTGAACCCATAAACAAAACTGGTTATTTCTCCTACAGTGGCAATGCTGCAGGGCATTTCCTTCTCTTTAAAGGCTCAAGTCTGAAATAGAGTTTGAACTTTTTGGACCTTTTCATATGTTACTGTAATGACAAATTTGAAAAAAAAAATGTTTAGCTGTAAAGGAGGCTGTTCAGACAGAGAAGGCACCAGCAGCACTAGGCCCTTATTCGCAGGCCATCAAAGCAAACAATCTTGTGTTTGTTTCTGGAGTTCTTGGCCTGAATCCTGAGGTTTGCTTTCGGGATATTGTTTTATCATTTTGTTGTGTTTTCTGCAGTGTTTGTATTGTCTACTTTCCTAGTCTTGGGTGCTGACACAACTAACTTGTAATACCTTTCTGTTTTCAGACCGGGAAGTTTGTCTCTGAAAATGTCGAGGAGCAAACCGAGCAGGTGATTAACTTGTTTCTTTGATGATGCTTATGTCTTTGAGCCACCAGGAAGGTGTCACAAAATGTGGATGGAGCAGAGTGCCAAACGTGAACTATATATTATTTTCAGCCTAGTTTCTGAGTTGTTACATCATTTATTAGGTCTGGCATATAAAAAACATAGCCTATGCATTCCAGACATCTCTGTTGAAAGAATTAGCATAATTCACTCTCGATACAATGCTATATGAAACTTATGTGACCTTTTAAATTTCATACTGAATCTAAGAAGGTTAAATGCATTGATAGAATATCCTGTATGGCTTCCTGCAGGAACATAAATTACTTTTGCAAGTTTGCATTCATAAAAAAATAGTCGTCTAGTGTATCTGCTATAACACAGCTCTCTTCTGGTCCAGGTTATGAAGAACATGGGGGAAATATTGAAAGCAAGTGGTGCTAGTTATTCTTCAGTGGTGAAGACAACGATCATGTAAGTACATATCCTTCACACAGGACTTTTGTTTTTCTCAAGATATCGTGATCTCCAAGGGTGATTATGTTCTTGTATACCTGCAGGTTGGCTGATCTGCAGGATTTCAAGAAAGTGAACGAGATTTATGGCAAATGTAAGTTTGAGCTGTGTTACATTCTTTAACCAGGAGTTGTGAGCGCTTTAGCTCGGATTACCATATAAGATGTCATGTATCTTTAATAGTTTTTCCCTTTCTAAAGACATCTGTGTTCTTGATGCAGATTTCCCCGCTCCTGCACCTGCACGCTCAACCTACCAAGTGGCAGCTCTGCCACTGAATGCCAGGATTGAGATCGAATGCATTGCTGCTCTCTAATAAAGATCATTCAAACAAATCATCAATAAGCATTCCGACTTTGTCGATGTAGTTTTTTCGCTGTCCTGGAAACCGCTGCACTTAGGAATTTATGTTACTAGGGTTTCCCAGATGATCATTGTACCAATACAGGTCCTGAAAAACTTCCTTTAATAAACCTTGGTCTCCAGGTCCAGGATAACTGAGGCATTTTGTCTCAGCAGAGCAGAGCATTGTTGGGTTATTGTTAATCTGAAATTTGCCCTCTTGAGATAAAATACCATGGCATCGAAGTACTTTATTCGTAAGATTGAATTGTCTTGACTTGGTCAGTCAAATTGTACCCTGCAAACTATAGTGTGTGGATAGCATACTGCATACGTACTTGTATTTTAATAATAAATCCGTATGATTTTTGAAATAAGACGAATTGCCAAATTTCCAATAAACTGCATAGCTATTTTTGCACATTTGTTGCAATGTTTCTTCGCATTTATAGCAATTCTTAAAGTTGGAGAGCCGCTCTTGAGAATAAGCTGCACAGCTACAAGTCTCCAACGACATAAATATAATTTTCTACAAAAAGATTTTACATACTGAAATTTTATGCTATTTTTCATGAGATCTAATGCCTAGTGTAAATATGAATTTTCACTCGGCTCTGTTTGGAACGAAAGATTTTTCTGTTTCTGCATTTTTTGTGAAATTAAACTGTTTTTTATTTATACACAATTGTTGTGAAATTCTTGCGTCCGAAAACAGGTCTTTAACATAGCTGTTGTGCATGTGCAATTAACATAGAGTTGTGCATGTGCAATAACCTAAGGTTGCTTATGACTAGGCCTTAACTATCTCCGGCAGGTCGCATATACTCCTACCTATTTTCCACATCCCAATTTACGTATCAAATATTCACGTTACTCGTGCTCTTTACATTCACGTCTTGTTGCATATGTATACAAGCACACCCGTATATATACCTACTATGCTGAGCTTAGTTTTAGAATTTCGTGGCTAGGAGCTTGAATTTGTAATTGAGGCTGAAATTCTGTTTTTAATAAAAAGTAGCGATGTTGATTCTCGAATTGTACTGTATTAAGTCCATCGAATCTTTTGAAATTATCCCTCCATCTTAAAAACCTTTTTTTATTTGTTGCGCACTAAATCCACTTTACTCTTGACACCTACGCTCCAGGCCAGTTGCTCCATCTTCTCCCACTCTCCACCGTCTCCACTATGTCCCATTTCTGTCTCCGCGACTGACCCGCCGACCGCAGTAACTGACCACGAGCCAAAGCCACAGCAGCGTAGCTGCCGCATCCTGCCCGTTCGTCAACGCCAACGCCGCCCAGCACGCAGCGGCGAGGCCCCATTGGGAGCCATCCAGGCCGTGCGCTCGCGGCCGCCGATTCCTCTGGTGAATGGTAATTCCCCTCCTCCTGTGTTTCCAGCACTTCGCATCTGGGTATACACCCAATTTCTGTTGGGCCGGTGTGATGTAGGCCTAAATGGTCAAATGGTTGTGGTTAATCCGCGGATAATGGTCGGGTTACCTGTAAGGCTGTAACCCTGCCCTGTCTTCGCAAGTTCGCAGTAGGTGGAGCGTCGTTAGGTTTGTCCTTGTGAGACAATTCTTCTTTTTCTTCTTGAGGTGATAAGGTTATCCTTGGTGTAGATGGACTGATGGAGTGGCTCAGAAAAGTCAGAATAGTGATTGTATGAGCGTCGAAGCGGTTCGTAGTAGGTAGTAGTACACTGCATGTGAATTGAGGTAGCAGTGAGCGTGATATCCTCTGCCAACTGAAGCAATGCATAACGTTTGATTATCTTCTGTTACTTGAAGCAATTCTGAAAATCTGGCTAGTGGTTATGTTTTAGCACTTGGTATTGTAAAGGCTGCCTTCTTTTGAGATTCTTGTCCTGCACATTACTTCATTCGGTAGGTTTGTCTGGCTAGCTATATGCTTACATATCTTTAACGTTTACCCTGTTACAGTAGGAACACACTTGGATGAGGCTACAATTCGTGTGGAGTGATATATCCTGCTGCATTCTGCTACTTTCTGTGTTCTTCTTTATTTTCGTCTCACCACCTAAACTTTTCTCCAACAACAAACCTGTGAACATCGCCATAGCATCCTGCTAGGTCGTTGCGCGAGATCGGCGCCAATTCAGAGCTCTTTCAGGAGTAAGTTTTAATTTGCCTTTCAACAACTTCAGGAAACTACATTATCCTGATTTATGTTTAACAAGCTTGCTGATTCACCTTTGGACTTCATCACCAACCTGAATGACAGCAAGGTGAAAGCTGGACAAAATTTGGAAGAGAACACCCAAAACATTATCAACATGACAACGAATGTGACATCCGGGTGGAGAATTGTGAAGGAAGAACTCATTCTTCCTGCTGGAGGTGCCCCTTTCAATAGTTGCCATGCTTCTACTATTGTGCAGGTATATGGCCTTCAGGTGCAACGGCATTTTGAGAAAAGAACTGGAATTATTCATATGTTAACTTGGACTTTTCAGATTGAGGAAGATAATTTTTTGGTAGCGTATTTTGGTGGGTCCAGCGAAGGTGCTCCAGATGTTAAAATTTGGTTACAGAGATATATTGTGGGTTCAAACCATCCAAGTATCCAACATACTTCTTTATGTTCTCTGCACCTAGGACAGCAGTTCTTACTTGAAATAGTACATTCTAGGATGGCTGCTGGCATCCTCCAGTGGTGGCTGATGAACAAGATGGGGTGCCTATGTGGAATCCCGTTTTGTTTCAGCTCCCCTCTCGTGAGCTGCTTCTCTTCTACAAGATTGGCCAAGAAGTCCAGAAGTAAGACCTTTATTTATGATTGTTGACTTATTATGTCTGATTAAAGGAATGCAACGATCTGATGCTTTCACATAACTTGTTCAGGTGGAGTGGTGCAATGAAAAGATCATTAGATGGTGGTATAACCTGGTCACAGAGAGAACAGCTGCCTCCTGGTATCCTTGGTCCTATTAAGAACAAGGCATGTCTAAATTTGTGGTATTTTGTTTTGACTCACATCTTAGCACACAGTTTCCTCATACAATAAGCACTTAACAATCTGAGATCGTAGCTTTTACTGATAGTGGACAAATCACCAATAGTTTTCTGGTCCTTCCCATTATGATGATATGTTTTCTGCATAGTATCACGGAACCTAACCGTGACTTCTCTGATCTGATCAGCCTTTCTTACTTGAAGATGGTCGCCTACTGTGTGGATCATCAGTTGAAAGTTGGAACTCTTGGGGTGCATGGCTTGAGGTAGTCATATGTGTGTGTGTGTGTTTTAGAAATTCAAGTAAAGTTCCCATCAAGTCTATCTGCCATTGTTCAACATGGATCTAACAACTTTTCATCAACAAAGGTTACCAAAGATGCCGGCCGGACATGGAGAAAGTATGGCCCTATATATATAGAAGGCCAACCACTTGGGGTGATCCAGCCATTTCCCTACCGGACTGACAATGGCACTATTCGAATGCTGCTGAGATCATTTGAAACAATCGGCCGTGTCTGTATGGCCGATTCTGTTGATGAAGGTGTGACATGGGGTTATGTCCATGAGACTGAGCTTCCGAACCCAAATTCTGGTTAGTGCTTTCTGCATGATTCAGTACCTGTTTAACAGTAACATTTTAAAGGTTTTCCAACACTATACCTGGTGGCAAAACACCAAGAGATGCTTTGATGTTTCAGGAACTAATACATGCTTATGAGTTTTCAAAGAATATTTGCTAGCTCTCACTATTCACATCTTGATTTACACATCTGAAGGTATTGATGGAGTTAAGATGAAGGATGGAAGAGTACTGCTTGCCTACAACACCTTCTCCAGAGGAACACTCAAAATTGCAATCTCCTCGAATGATGGTGACTCATGGGATGAAGTAATGACATTGGAGGATACAAAAGGTATGGAATTTTCATATCCTGCAGTGATCCAGGATATGGATGAGCTCATACATGTTACCTACACATACAACCGAGTGCAGGTTAAGGTAATGTCTCTGATGCGTGCAATAATTCTCAAGCAACAATAGGTTTCTGTTAATGCATTAGCTAAAGAGCATTCTTGAATGCTTTGCAGCGTGTTGTTCTTCAACCTAATGCCATGGTGAAGTTGTGAACCTGCAACGACTGGAGAATTATGCTTGCAACTTCATGACACTTAAATCTATCTCCACATATTTGGTGTGGCCATTGCAGGGTACTGGCTAGATTATGCTATGTTGATGTCAAATAAATGCTTCCAGGTACGACTTAGTGGGCATGTTTCAATGTCCATCTGAAAAAAAAATGGTGTTTAAAATGCTTGTGTCCTTCTTTTGGCTCCGTGTGTAGTGTGTTGATCAAATATACGTAGAATTGCGTTTATCACTGATTTCACTCCAAATGGAAATCGGAAAAAGGCTGAGAAAGAGAAACTGTACTCGGAGAATGAAGAGGCTCATGAGAAATTGAGGATAAAGCGGAAGCATTATCAACCCCACGCCACCGGGCCCAAACGAACTTGAAGGCGGTCGCGGAAAATTTTCCTTGCAGGCTGGATTTTCCTGTGGGTTGGGCCAGGACAGCCCCTTGCATGTCGAGCCTGTGCGTTTTCGATGCAACATTACGGATTTGCAGTACCTGCGGGCATCAAAACGAGTCAGTTTTTTTTAGAATTTCTATTTAATAGTCGGTTAGATATTGTTGATATTTATTAGTTGGCTGAAATAGATTTACAGTTACTATTGTCGATGAGATCAATAGTGCACGCAGGCGCATCTCATCCAAACTGCAGCATGGACAAGCTTGAGCCTCAGCGTCAGTTTCAGCTGCACTGCACTAGCACAGCGAGTCAATGGCCGCTAGTTCAGGTTCACGATTACACGTGCAAAATTACGATACTACGGAGTACTATACATCACAAAAAAATACAAAAAGTTGCGAGTGACGCTAATGAGCTTGCATGCCGGCTAAACTGTTATTATATGCAGATGTTTGTACTTAAAGCACTTTGCCTTGGCCGGCTGTTATTATAAATTAGGCAACTACGATGTGTAGCGAACACGTGACCAACAACGGGAAGCTAGTCTGAAGCTTCCTAGCTACGTGCAAGAGGGACATGGCTGCTGTGCAGGCACAAAAAAAACAGTGACAACTTTGATGACCATGGTAATGTAATGTGTCGACATCGTAATGACACATTTAATATCCTCTCCCTGTTGTCTCTACCTTTGACTAATTATTTAAGAAAAATGTTATTTTGGTTTTTTCATATAGAACTATAAATAGCACCCCCTAGTTTTTACCCGCTTTGTAATTCAAAAACGAGCTAGCAGGTGACAAACATTCAAGAACGGAGATAGTACTATCAGTTAGGTAAAACAGTAATTGTGTAGACTTCCATTATCATTTATATAAGAAGTAGCGTCAAAGTTACATAATGAAGATTGTGTCAATATATCTCTGCGCACACATCATTGGAACAATTAGCGCAACACTTTTTTTATAAGAAGCACATCCCTTCCCTTGGATGGCAAACTAACATAAACTAGAGTAAATACTAATCTACTACATTAGTAGTTCTCTCATCTCTTTATTCCGTGGGTTCGGATTGCATGGTTGTTATTTTTGTTCATGAAAGGGACTTTTTGCTAAGAAAGGTATAACTAAATATGTATGCATGTGAGTATATGCGACAGTAGTGTGGTGGATATATAAATGCCAATCTTTTGGTGGTGAAGTCAAGATTGTTAATTCTAATTCTGTTTGAAAGTCGTACTCACTAGATCTTTGTATTTGGGAAGAACCATGTGCCCCTTTATTATAGATCTAAGTAGTAGAGTAATTAGAAAATAGCAAATAGCTTGGAGTCATCCATGATAATCCTTTTGATCCGTGGCAGATTAACAGTTGACTATTTAGACTTTGAGTTCCAGCAGGCCTTTTGTTATTCTGGTTGACTTTAATTTGTACTCCCCTGCACGGCAGAATAGCACGCGCATACATACTCTTCCACGATAGATACTGAGAAGATCCGAGCCAGTGTATTACGCTAAACGTTATCTTTTATTTAGCGTTTAGACGTTTAAATAGGGTTGACATGGAGTTAAATGGTCTAAATATGGTTTTGTACTATACCATCAAAATGCACATATTTATACTTATATTAAAATAAAATACTATACACATATATGCTTATAAAAAACAAATAAACATGTTTATACATGGAAAAAATCAAATATTAAATATAAGACACATATTTATGCATGAAAAAACTCATCTATGCATGGAAAAACTCAAGTAAATTTGTACTTTTCGCCTAAACAGTGGGTTAAACAGCCATTTAGCCCATCTAATAACATTTAACTCCGTTTTGTGCATATTGTCGTTTGATACCTTTTAAACTGTTTAAATGGTCGATCGTTTAATGGACCGTTACGTTCATAAGGTCTAAACACAGTTAGACACCGTTTACCATTTTAATTAACGCCCGTTTAGCTAGTACCAGTACACGTAGGGACATCCATGTGCATCTCTCGTCAAGAAATTAACAGAAAAGGATCGAAAAAGATATATACCTACCTACCTGTAGCATGTAAAGCATGCGAATGATAGATCGATGCTGCGTTGCTCGTGCAAAGTGAAGCAGACCCGTTTCTATATATCCAAAAGCTAGGATCCTGAATTCCTGATCGATACCAACGTATCCTGCTTTGCAGATCCGGTAGGATGGCGCCCTTTAATATACACATGGAGTTGAAAAGCATCAACCTTGAGAATAAACTGTAGTGAGTAGAGACTGGAGACACAACTGCTTATTCTGATCCAAAAAGATTGACACAAACTACGCGCAGAATAGATACCAAACCCAAGAATATAATTCATGACCCAATGCAAAAGAGCACAAGAGTGCTTTATTTATAAGTAGCATCCCATGGAAAAAGAAAGGAGCGCAAAAGCCGAGCAATCAACATCCATGGCATGCCTTTCCAGCTATGTATACCAGTGAATATTCGTCCTGAAACAAACTTAGTTTAGTGAGGTCGTGACACAACTTACTCCTAAAAGAAAGACAAGCCCCTTGACTAGACGAAGAATAATAATATGAAACCCACGCATGATCCCGTTAGCATCCACATCGTACATCCCTTTCCATATACATCATGTGCGATATGCACCGGTGAATATTCCTCCAGGTTTTGTCAAGAAACAAATAAAGGCGATTTAATTTGCACACTCTAGTGGCAGTTGGGGAGATGAGCATCATTGTGCCTCCACTATATGTCTATGAAGTTTTATCCGCCTGAAAAGGAGGCACATCACTGAGGTTGCAGCCTGGAATGTTCCGGCTATAGTGCTCTAGCTCAGTGGAACATCATGAGACCATTAGCCAACATCCAGTTACAGTTAGATTGATTAAGCACGTAACTGGTCGTGGCCAAACAGCTGCATATCGGAAAAAGCCAAACAACTGCATATCGGAAAAAGCCAAGCAACTGCAGCATAGATTATTGTTTAGATTATAAGAATCCAACCATCCAAATTATTTAATATATCACATATAATCTCCCTCGCTACAGTTATTTTCAACTAATAGCTTGTCTGGAGTGTACTATTGTATACACCGAGTAAACTACGCTAGCAATCCCTAACACTATTATTTGATTCCCATCAAGAATTCAAGATCGCCGAAGTATGAAATTTCATATCTAGGTCTCGGTGTGTTTGGTTGCTCTTTTTAGAAAGAGCTAGGATCATAATAATGCAGGGCTAAGTAGAGTCAGTTTTGTGCAACTAGTCAACATGTGTTTGTTTGGATGGTTGAATATGTTGGACCTGTCTCCTCGTAGTTTGTGTTTGATTGCCCACACTGCCACACAGCGACAGAGCGGCTAAGGGATAATAAATAAATAAAATTATTTTTTAGAATTAATATAGCAGGTGTGATACTTAGTATTGCTCTTAAAAATATTATGAACATAGATGTAAAATCTGTTCGGTGATTAGATGTTTTATTTAAGAGATATAACACAAAAAGGAGGCAAAAAAATCTATTTCATTTTTCGTGCCTGGCATAAGCCAGCCTAGGTCACTGGACACGCAAATTTCCCACGTTTCTCTGATGCACTAGTTTGACCCGGCTTAAGGTTCTATTCAGGGAACCAATGTCCAATGAGCAGCAGTTGGCTTGCTTATACTAACTATGCTAGGGTCAAAGGCACGCTATCAAACGCACCCTAAACTATTTTAACTGCCTCATTTCTGGTTCATAGAAGCCACGTCACAAGCTCGATCACAGCCTATTAGCGGTAATGTGGCGTTCTAGCATGGAATTGACGTGAGTCTTGCAGCTCATAATTACACATACAGTATGTAAACTATTTATAAGATTCTCATTTAGATTCTTAGACTATGAAATTAAATATATCTACAAAGGTTGAGAAGTCCTGGTCGCCCCATGATCCGTATAAATTATTATTAGAGAGGGTGGGATCGGACAAATGATCAGGGGGTTGTGTCATAAAATAATCATATAAAAGGATTGCACAAATGATGTTGCATAATAATCAAAGATGGCTTACAGAAATTAGGTGGGAAATGAACGCATAGAGATCACATAAAAAACAAACAATCCCAGTCAGTTGTGATTTGTGGGGGTGTGAACGCTAGATCTCTCTATAAAATTTCAACACTATATATCTCTCATATATAAGACTCAATTTGTGTAATGTGTGAGACGGCACGAACTGATATATTAGTTTAGCAACTTTTTCTAGCATCAGAGCAAAGCTATGGGCGGCCGCTAGCATCCGCGCACCATCAGTCCATCATGGGAGACACACCTACTCGAGAGAACTTTGCCACTGTCACTGTCACCCAACAAATCACATCATCTTTAGCAGCACACCCGAATAAACGAATGAAATCAGCCGCGCATGCATGCACATACAGTACCACACATATGTCACGGGGACACACAGATATAAAAATATCCGCGTGCCACGCATATACATACACGGCGCGCAGGACGGACGCTTTATTTCCTGCTGGTGGTGGTGTCACGAGGCAGGTGCCGGAGGCTTCGTCGGCGTCCGGGCCGCCGGGGCCAATGGAGGAAATGAACAAATCCACGCGTACGAGCGCCTTTGGGGAGCAGCCGGCCGGTGGTGAGGTCACTGATGCTGCTGCCTGCAGGCTGATGCTGGTGCCGGTGCAATGCATGAGCGCCGGCCCCGGCGACGGCGAGTGAGTGTCGTGTCCCTCTCGGCGGGCGCCCCGCGGTCACTGGACGTCCCTCTCCGCCAGTCAGGCTGCGCTTTGTCTGTGGTGCCAGCAAGCATGCAGGGGACCCTAGTGGAAATTCCGTGGCTCTTCTCGGAGTACTCCAATGTATATGTCGTATATACTACTCCAATATAGATGTCGTATATTTTTCAGGTTCGGCGGGTATGAAAAAGATATACTCCTCCAAGATGTTTAAGGGCTCCATGCGTCCACCAACGAGAAGAGTGGCGACCGCTGAATGTTTCAGTGCATCCTCGTTTGATGTGCGAGTATCTAAATTGATCTACTCTTTGTGTCAAAAAAATGATTCCTAAAATTATCTTAATTTAAACAATATTAGGTTCAATCAACTTTACCGATAAGAGTAACAACGTCTAAGATATACTTCATGATGAATTCAATGACAATAATTAGGGATCGTAAATATTGACACTCTTTTCTAAACCTCACCCAAAATTATTTACTTAGCAGTTAGGACAACTCTCAAAGATGATTTATTTTGGAATAGAGATAGTAGTTGCCATTCTCCGTACCATACATACTTGTTGAGAATGCTCAGTCTAAGTCTTTTGCTTATTTCTCAGCAAATTTTATCCCTAGCCCTGTGCAACTGAAGTAAAGGAGATTTGGCTCTGGGTTTGGCTGAGTACAACGGACCGTCCATATGAACCAGCAAAACACTCTAAATATACTATAAACATGGTGGAGTTTCATCAAATGGCGTTGGCATGGACGCCCTGTGCCCCTATTATACTCAGCCTTAGGTTGCTGGAGTGGGAGTGGGTCCTTTTGGCAATTTCTTATGTGCCACTGGAAAAAGTTTTAAATAATAGGTGTGTCTGTAAAAAAAATTGAGGTCCTTACGTATAAGTAAAAATAACTATTTCGATAGCATATAGAGTCCATATCCCCCCTCCCCCAGACACATGATATACAAAATTTGGAACTTTTTATTAGCATGTAATAAATTGTACCATTTTGTCTGGGTTCTGCTCAACTGTCGCCAGCGGTTGGTCCAACAACAATAGGAGATGTTCAGACCAGTAGGGGTGTCGAGGTGCGGCAGGACATAGGTGGTGGACCATCTTAGGGCAAGGGCATAGCGAGGTGAGATTAGTGGGAGGGGGGTTTAAGTAGCGACAAGTGACCAGTGGAAGGCACAACAAAGCGGCGAGGGTGATGTTGGTGGCTATCTGTCCCTTACACAGTGTGCTACAAGATGATCTGACGTATTTTGTTTGGCCAAAAGTCTATGAAAATACTTCCTCCGATCATTAATATATAATGTTTTTATTAATGACCGGAGGGAGTACGTATTGTCTATGTAAAAATAGCTTTAATTTGCTGCTAACTAAGTCTCTATTTTCATCGGTTTTTATCAGCGAAACAGAGTGGACGACAATGAAACTGCTTTCTTAGACCATTTCCGTGCTTTTCATTCTTCTCCCATCTCGTTTCCTCTAAGGCTTGTCTCACACGATAACTCAGACCTCCAAACCAGAGAAACTGAATCATAGCTCTCTTAGTCCAACGACGCCAACGAGGATACTGTATGCCAGTGAACGAATCAGTCCAAAAAACTGAAGAAGAGGAGAGATGGGTTTTGATCTTGCGACATCCATCCTCTAACCTAATAATAATCCAGCAGCGACAGTGATCGGCCGTTCCGCCGATATAGCCCAGCTGCCCAAGAGAGGATTGGAGACTCAACAGTGACAGTACCAAGCCCGTGAAGGCATGCAGAGCCTGCGTGGCGCCCGGCGGTGGTGCGCAAGATCGTGACCTTGCTTGAACAAGCGTAAAACCACGTCCGCCGTTTGCTCTGAAATTTGATTAAAAAGGAGACGTAAAAACTTCGCTCTCATGACGTCGCTGTTGATCGCTTGGACCCGACTGCTCGAGCGCAAGCCACGCCACACAGGTCGAGGTGGAACAGTACAACACGCGTCACGGCGGGCGTGGACGCACCCCGCGCGCGAGCTAGCGACGGCTCCGGCGGCCGGGACCGCGCGCGCCATGGCGGCAGCAGGACACGTCCTTGTCCGCCAAAAGCGGGAGGGGCCGGCCGCGAGCTCCACGACGGGGCAGCCCCCGGCCCCCCGCGCTCTGGTGGCCTGCTTCCACCGCCCTGTCGCCGGCCCCGCGCGCGGGGCTGCGTGTGGTCTGTGGTGGAGGTGGGCGCCGGGCGGGACGCGACGCTTCCCTACGTCTCTTCCTCCTCCGATGCATAGGCTAACACAGCACAGTTGTCGTGCGTGTCTCGTCTGAAAGCGTGGTGCTCCCCTCCAATCAGTGAGCCGCTCCAGCTCTCGATTGGCTGCCCCAGCGGACACGTACGGCGACTCCGCACTCATTGGTACCGTGCAGCCTCGATCGATTTCTTATTCTTCCGATAAAACTCTCAATTCATCTTATTATTTCTAAAACCAAGTGTGCACCCTCCGATGTGAAAAGCTTTAGATTGGCAAAAATCATCAAGGCCACTTATTTTGATGTTGACCCACGGCAACCCCAATGCCATGGACGGAGATGAAGAACAAGAAGAAGAAAAAAAGAGCAAATAAATAAAAAAGATGCAGAGGAGGCAGAGCACCACCGGCCGCTGCAGCTGCAGGCGCAGTAGCTTACAAATGCAATACATCACCCTTTGTCGTTGTGCAAGGTCTTGCGCAATCCAGGCAGCCAATCCATGTCCATGTGCATGCGTGCTTGAGATTGATAGATGGTGCCTGTGGCGTTATGCGTTAAACCCATTTCGTGTCCGCTCTCTTTCTAGCTCCCGGATTGTCAATAGCACAAGCGCCCTTGTTGAAAAATTAATTGATCCGGCCGGCAACGTTTAGTACCCACTCAGTCACTCCGCACTCCAACTCTTTGAACGACGAGGATAGCTATATACAGTATAAAAACCACTACTAGCACGCCGTGTTTTACTTCTACTCGCTGTTATATTATAGTTGAGGATAATTAAGAATTATATTATAGTTGCGGATAATTAAGAAGATACTAGTACTCCTGGCGATCCCGTTGAACCAGGATATATGCGGTACTGCAACGCTATCCATCTCTATTCGTGCCTCCCTCCCTCCCTCTCTCTCTCTCTCTCTAGCTCTCTCTCTCTCTCTCTCGAACGGATCTTTATCTCTACCACACTGTCAAACGGATATTGTACACAGCTACACTGGTGGCACGTAGTAGGAACCCAAGAGGAATGTTCAGAGTAGGTCACCGGCCCGTACATCAACAGTCGACACACAGTGGTATATATAATACTAATGCGAAGCAATTTTATATGAGCACGCGCACACATGCTCGAATTGCAATCAAACAATACGTGCAGTAGTTGTATTCCCGCAGCCCGTCCTCTTTTGGCGGCGAACAACGCGTTTTCGTGGCATCTGCGGATCGGCCGAGATGGAGGCCGCCGGCCGGAAATGATTTTTTTTTTCTCTCCTTTTCTTTGGCGTGAACGCACGGCGATCCCCCGGCCGCTCGCCCGCTGCAGTAGAGAACAAACTACGCAAGCGCAAGGCGTGGAGCCGCCCGGGACAAGCTGACCTCCATGTCCAATTGAATCGTCCATGGAGGACACCCTCCTCACGCTTTGCTGCCTGCCTGCCACTGTGCATGACTGCGACTTCCATGGCTGCCGGAGCTCCAGGCCCGGCCGGGACGGGAGATCGACCAGCGCGCGCCGCACAATCCACAAACACATTGATAGCGAGGCTGCCCTGTGTGCGTATCCAACTCATGCTTATCATCTTTTATTAACCACGTAGCAGTGATAGTTGCGGCTCGATCTGAATATTCAGAGGCACATATATAGATCATTTCACAAGTCCACTGTTCATCGTCGGAAGCAGAGGTAAAGAAATAGAATAGTAGTACTAGTATATAAATATATTTTGGATCACAACACATGGCCAGCAGTTGTTTGTTCTCAGAAAAAGGCCATGGCCCATGGTATATCAAATCAAATCCAAAATAATCACGGGGGAAAGTGGCCAAAACAATCCGCGCGCAGGCTCCAACCAATTTTAGTTGGAGCCAGCCAGTGCGCAACCGCCCAATCAGCAACCAGATTATTGAACCAATCAATGTACTACTGCTGCTGCTTCTTGAGCTATACCCGTACTACGTGCTACTACACACACCACCCGCACGCACGCACGTTCCATCCTCCGTCAATCGATCGGCCTCGATCTCCAGCTCCTGATCAGTGCTCACAATTCGATTCACTGATGAATCGCCGCCGACGGATCGGAGGCGCAGACCTCTACTACCCACACCCAGACCCAGTGTGTACAAAATTTCAATTTTTTTTCCCCGGAGAAGTGGAAAAAGAAGAAGAAGGGAGAGGAACCAATGGAGGACGGAACGGAATCCAGCAGGCTCGGTTGCGGCGGCATCATCCGTCGAAGCCCGTCCGGCTCCAGACGGCGTCGCGCACCCGCGACATGTCGCGGCCCTTGAGCGTCCGCCCCGCGCCCTCCACGACGGAGGCCCGCGCCTGGCGCCGCGCCAGGTACACGTGCGGCGGCACCCACCCGGCGCAGCCGCTGCCGTCCCCGTCCTCGTCGCCCCCCATGTCCATGTCGAACAGCAGCGCGGGCTCCGGGTCCGGCACGGCGAAGCGGGCGGGCCACGCGGGCACCTCGACGGGCGCCGACGCCGCCACGGGCCGCCCGGCCGCCGCCCCGTCCCCGAACGCGCGGCTCAGGCCGCCCTGCACGCCGCGCCCGCGCCCGCGCCTCCCGGCCCGGCCCTCCGCCTCCGCCTGCGCGGCGGGAGGGCAGGCGCTCCCCGAAGACCCCGCGGCGGAGTACCAGACGTCCGCCTCGGCCAGGTCCGGCAGGTCGTCGCCCGCCGGCGCCACGGACCCGCCGCGCGTGAAGCCCAGGAACCGCTCGGCGGCCGCGAACGGCGGCCTGCGCGCCGCCTTGGCCATCGCCTCGCTAGCGACGCGTCCCCGTCCGCGTCAGATTGGTTGTGGCGTCGTGCGGCGCGTGGCGGAGAGGAAAGCCGGGCGCGCACGGGACCCCTGCTGGGATGGGAGAGGAGCCGAGGTGGGGAGGGAGGGAGAGGGGTCGGTTAAGGTTTGGCGCCCGGTGCAACCTGGCGCGGTTTTATAGGCGGCGATGCGGCGGGGTGGTGGGACCCACGGGACCGGGAGCTGGGCCCCGCCGCCCGAGCGAGCTGGGTGGGTTCGTTTGTCGCGACGGGCTTCACGCCACCACTCCCGGGCTTTACGTGTCCGTGACGTAGTTACGGCTGGCTTCCGGGTCGGGTCCTTGGTCGCGTTCTCTCTCTGTTTTTTTATTTCCTCTCCCGGTTGGATTGGATCAGGCTGACGGTCAATAATGTGTGTACATGGTGTCGTGGTCTTATCCTCATCGTTGCACGCTGGATCACGGAATGTGCGTGTGTTAGGCTTGGCTACCTGTGAATTGAAGGGATATGTGTGTGTTTAAATTCTAAATAGTTTAAAAAAAATTTCAATTTTTTTTATTTTATTCCAATCCTTTTCAATCCATGAGTACCCAAATTAAGCGTCGCTCGGATCGGATGCGTGGTCTTCGCCATGTGTGCGTTATCTTAATTACAGTACATCCATGAATCTATGATGTACTCATGCACTCCAGTACAAGTCGCAACACGCCCAGTCAGAGCCAAATCATGGATAACCCACAACGATGCCGTAGAAGAGCTGTATTCTGCTTTAATTAATTTAGAAATACAGTAAGTAGAACAAGAAAAGTTTGCAGCAATTCACACATGCATGCAGTAATTCATAGAGTATGCACCCGGTCTCGTGTCATGTATACTCGTATGGCATACAGTACAGTGCACAGAATATGTCTACGGAGACCGGGTCCGCCTCCGGATAGCCATGAGGCGACACACACACTGACACTGCCGCGCTGGCCCAAGGCGGGTGGGCCAGCCACCCCACGTGGGGGAGTGTGGGCTCCGCGGGGCATCTCGCGTCTCGCCCGCGCGGGACGGGATGTCAGATGTGTGGTACTGGTACCCGTACCACGCGGGCGGCTGGCGTAGGTGATGACGCCATCGGCTAGCTAGGAGTACCCGGCAGCCGAGGGTTTTAGCCGCCCCCGCCGAGGATAATGACGCCACGCCGCAAGGTCATTAGCGGCGGTCCGTCGTGCAGGTAGGTAGGTAGACGGAGAGGAGGCTCATCGGCCACCGCCTACCCCCCGGACCCGACCCGTGTTGGTTTCGTTCTACCGTTCGTTCTCGGTGCACTGCACCTGGACAGCTTTTCCGCGCGAGCTAGCTAGGTGCATGTGGCCTGCGTGGTCAGGTGGTGGTGCGCAGGCACGCACGGGGAAAGCGTTGCCGCGCGCCTGTGTGAGTGTTTTAAACGGAAAGCGAGCGAGATTAGCTTTGTTTTATGGGAGGCGATCAACGGGCGATCGATCGATCACGTCGATGAATATATACATGGCGACAGGCAGCTGATGGTGCTCCGCGGATACATGCATGCGGCATGGATCGCTTTCCTGTGACACGGACCATCAACTCCCGTTTCTTTGGCACTCGCTCGACGGCTTTACATTTGTTCGCAGGGCTAGGCTAGGGCAGCTGGCTGCATCTGCATGCCGGACGGGAGATGGTCCAAATTCAATGAACGCTGCCGCGGGTGGCAACTGTAACGTGGGGCGCCTGACTTGGCCGCCAAGTTTTCGCCACGTGCCCGAGCCGCATCAGCTGCAGTGATGAGGAGAGATCCAAATCCCAGCTGTAGCACCACCGGGACCGGGAGAAAACAAGTCAAGATTTATTTCTGACTCGTCACATGATGAGGCCCGTGGGATATGGAGATATGCGGCTACAAAACTGGGGATGCATACAGCCTGCTTGGCATTGGAACGAATATGCTTTGCTCAGCAGACCAGACGCGCGGGCCTACGAATGAAGTGCGGGATGAATGCGCACGCGTGTGCTCCCGAGAAAGAGGAGGAATATGCTTAGCTAATTTGGCAAATTGGCCGCAGCAGTCGCGTCCGCATATTCCTTGAGAGGACTTGAGACTTCCAGTTCCAGTAGGGGTCAGTTTCATCCATCCCGTACGTCCAGTAGCATACCGAGCGTCGTCTGCTTCTCCTATTCGGGTTAGTTTCTAACAATATTATATATTACGTGCGTATGGGGCCGGCCTTTATTTGTGCTTCATCATTATATATGCCAGATTCTTGGGGCTTCAATTCTCACCTTCAACTGATTCGCCCCGTGTTGTTTCTGTTGGGTTTCAAAGGAGGGGGACACAGTACTCAGATTTTTTTCATTCTCGTTTTGGTTCAAATTCGGTGGACTGAGCTATTCCGGGCTATGATGCCGCGCTTACAAATTTCACTGAGCCTTGGTGAGGCCTGTGAGGTCCCGTATATGGGCTAGGGTCTAGCAAGCCCCTCGTAGTGAAACTAGGCCCAGCTATTTGTAGCTGGGTTGGAAATGCACGGTTGCGGACTGCCTTTGTCATCCCTATTGGGCCTTTGTTCCAGCTCCAATGAGTCCTTCCAGAAGGCCCATCCTCTCGATTACCTTCGCTATTTCTTCATTTGTCACAGAACTCAAGAGCGAGAACGCTCTCTCTCCCTCTCAACTTACAACTTCATTTGTCAAAAAAGAAAAAACTTACAGCTTCATGATTTTACGTTCCATGCAGAACTAGTGCTAGGTCATGTGTAATGGGAAATGGGAGTCTCTTGAAGAGACCGGAATAAATTTTTTTTCCTTATTCAAAAAAATGGGAAAAGGGAGCAACTTTAACCGTGGTATGTAAACGGTCTAAAATGAAATCAGTATTATAAACAGCGCCTAAACATGCATGCGTTCTTAAGGAAACTACTTTTTTCCCTACAACAGCAGGGAGTACTGCTGCATTTACCGTTTGACATTGTGCTGGTGCCTGGTGCTGGCGATCGCTCTCTCAGTTTGAGCATCTGTTGCCCCATCGGCGTCAGCTTCCCAATCAATCAATCAACTGATCGATCCTCCCAACAACAGCAGGGAGCACCTTCATCCTTCACAGGCAGAGTGCGAAATAAACCCATCGACCGCGAGCAATGTCAAAACGCTGATGAAAGGCAGCGCGAGTCAAATGAGCTTGGTTGGGTTGCCTCCGCCACCACGGGAACCAAGCCTGCAAGCCAGCCTGCGGCGACCGCGACCGGCCAACTCCTGGCCGGTGTCGGCGATGTAGGGCTGGGGCGGTCCCAAAGAAACCAATCGGTCAGGTGGCCGGACCAACCCGGCATATATTCCCAACCAACCTGAAATTGTTGACCTAGATCGCGGGTCTCAGCGGTTGGAATATAACTTTTCATCAGATACAGTATATATGCAGCAACTAACTAAACGCCCATCATAATCTTAATATATGCTGTACTTGTTGGTTCGATCCAGTTCTGAAGTCTCAACAGAACCATTTCGGGATACGTTGATTGGCGCCAACACCATCCCATGGTTGTTTAAAGAACCGCAACCTGCACTGCCTTTTTAATCTGGAAACTGAAAGAAGCGGAGGCCAGGAAACTAGTATCAAGGCGGAGTTAGATTGGAAGTTGCAAGCTGAATGCCGTCACGGTCCGGTGTGAATCGAAAGTTGCGATACTTGGGATCAAACCACACCAGTTGAGAGGGACCACTTCAGAATTGTATTGCTAGTAGTAGTGTACACAGCGTATATTATTCAGAGAGGTAGCAATTGTGCATAGACTATCCTAACTGCTAATCATTCTCTTCAGTTGTGATATGGTCCATGATTAGATGTGTGTCAGACTAATGATCAGGTGGAGACTACTGGGCCGCTACACCAAGTTATTACTAGCTGGTTTCCTGGTTTCAAAATACTTTAACAGAATAGGAAACCAACATCAGAGGTGTATCTGATTTGCTGAGATGAGAAATTCAGACAACATTTCAAAGGATGCTAAAACTCCGCATTCAATTCGAGATAAAACATAAACGTACTGCCATCATGTGCGATCGGATTTGCTGGCTTCAAGTAGCATTTCTTCTTCTCCGGTATCATACAGCGCATACTAATGATCGATCGAGATTGAAGATTTCAAGTCATCTTTGTACAACGATAGCCAAGCTGCCCTGTTCTTTTAGACAACCATCAGAGCGCAGGACACAAGAAACACACACTTCTTTTTCTGCCGAAAGACGCACAACCTGCCATGTGTTTAGCATCCTCATTAAAATAACACAAGCGGCCTAATTACTATTGCCATGCAAGAGGCCAGCTCGCAACTGAACAAACTAGAAACTACAAACCGTCCGATGAACTAACCTGAGAGATACACTAAAAAAATCCTGAGAGATAAAACGCTCAAGGGATGCTTATGCGAAGCGAAGGGTGCATATTTGAGACTGAAAATAGTTACCCTCTCCGTCCCAATTTACAGTTTGTTTAATTTTTTTGGTACCAAATTTAATTAGTTCGTCTTATACAAAATATTTTTGAAGAATAAAAAAAATCAATTCATAGTTAAATGTATCATATGCTAAACTAAATCACAATAAAAATAAATGATAATTGTAAAAAAATTTGAATAATACAAGCCGGTCAGACTTGGTGTCAAAAAAAAATCAAATGACTTATAAATTTGGACGGAGTGAGTAATTCCTAAGCAAAGAGTACATATTTGAAACTGAAGATAGTTAATTCCCAAGCTGATCGTCTGTCCTATCATTTATATTCAAACTCTATGCTATCGTAACAATAATGTCATTTTCGTACTATAAATAACTGGATTTGGTCTTAGCTTTCATGAGCACAAGATTTTCCAAACCATGTGGCCCCATGTGTATGTAAGCTTGTTCTTATCTAAGGGGAAAAGTGCCGATGTTATGCAAGCCATGGAGTAAACTAGTTGCTGTAAAACTCCTCACCCCATAACCAAGTGAAAAAAAAAAGTAAAAACAAAGCGCGGTCGTCGCCAACGGTGCCACGTTTAGACCATGGTCATCGGATGGTGCATTTGTACCGTATACAGTGTGCATTCATTGCTTTTCCATTCTGTGTACAGTACGCAAATAGTATTTTTCATATCTATTTTCACTCACCGATGATTAGTAGTCTTAAAAGCTCCGGATCCCACTTGGCTAACACGATTCCCCTTTCCCCACGTTTCACACCTCGCGGCACCGCCAAAGCCCGATCCGGCCCAAGCAGCCTCCAACGCGCGCCAGCGCGGCGTCGTGGTCGGCCCGCCCACGGGCCCGGCATCCACGACCCGATCTCGTCCATCCACGTGTCCCAAAGACGCGCATCAGTTCGTTTCGTTCCCTCCCTCCCAGGCCTCCATCTCCGTCGTCCGCAGTCCGCCGCGCCGCGCCTATAACTCCCACCGCGGTCGCCTTCGCAAACGATCTGCCGTCTCTTCCATCGGCGTCTTCCAGTGCCAAGCACCCATCTTTTTTGTTCCCGCACAGGAACGAAATTGGCTCCCGAGTTCGCGCGAGCGTTGGGCGTTCGTTTCCAGCCGCCGATATTTCCGTGCTCTGCTCACCCCGTCACCCGAGAGGATCTCGGAGATGGGAAACTGCCTCGAGAGATCTCTCCGCGGTCGCGGCGGCGGCAGCGGTGGCGCCGTGCATTATGCGAAGACGAGCCCCGTGTCCGTGTGGGTGGAGGAGGGGGAGGTGGTGGGCAGAAAGGAGGAGGAAGAGGAGGAGGGCGCGCCGGCGGCGGCGGCGGAGGCGGCGGCCACGGAGGTGAAGATCAGGATCACGAGGAAGCAGCTGGAGGACCTGCTTCGGCGCGTCGAGGACGGCAAGCGCGGCGGCGGCGGCGCGCCCGTCCAGGAGGTGATCTCGGAGCTCCTGTGCGTGGCCGGCAGCAGCTCCAACTTCCGGCACAGGGAGGAGGCGCCGTGGCGGCCGTCGCTGCAGAGCATACCCGAGTGAGATGTCATCCAGTTCATGGTACTCGATCGTTGTCACCTTCCTCGATGATCATGGTATTGCCATTATGCTTCCTTCGGTACCCGCGGTTGCCTCGATCCTACGTATCGCGTAGGGTGTGTACATACCAGTAGTACTTCTAGTATTCTGTAGGCTACGTAGAGTGAGTAATTAGACTATGGGGGCTCAGTTTAATGTGGTGTAGATAATTGCACGATTGCTATGGAGTTAGTCACATTGCTCATGCTGTTTCGATTTTGGAGACGTTTACTGTAAAACTATGTACAGAATTATTGAGCTTGCACTAGATGTCATTTGTGTTTAAATTGGGAAAGCTTGTTTGATAAATCATCGGCCCTGGAAACCTTCTGCTCTAGAGATATCTACACACCATGCCAGTACTTCTAATACATGCATCAAGTGATCGAAAATTCGAAATAGAAGTATTGGCATGCAGTAGAGCCACTGCTGGTCATGCTCGGCACCTGCCTCTCCTCTGTTTTTATGCATTAGGCATGTAACACTTTGTAAAGCAAGTGGGGGACGTGGCTGCCCCGCAGCTGAGCTGAGGCTGCAGCTGCAGATCAGAGTGGTTGAGATGCTGAACCTCCCGCCTCCACTCGGTTGCTCATTGTATAGGACGCATGTCATTATTCTGCTGTGTTTAACTCTCGCTGCATAGTTTCCGAGTATGTTCTGCAGTTTTTTTTTTCTTCTGGCTTCCACGTTTTCTTTCGCGAATTCTTTTGAGGTCTACTTTTCAAAATTATCTATCTTTTCTCGCTTAGAGAGACAGTCTCTGTCTGAGTTCTTGCCAGCACGTACATTTTCTTCTCCATGTACATTTGTAGTATTTATATTTTTATAAATAAAAAGGACAATTGTGCTGGCCATCATCATGCGCTTCTAAAGGTGGTTAACTATTCATTTAGGTACGGATTGAGTTATCGACAGAATTAAATTGGGTTTTAGTTCGTTTCCAAACCAAACTTCTGCTCCACTTACGCACGAATAGTTCTGGTCATTGGATCTCAGACCGTGTTGACTTCAACTCCCCAAACTGTTTCGCGAACCGCTCAACTACTGTTTTCGAATTGTTTTAACTCAAATTCAGATCCAATTGTTGCTTCACTAAGGAGGCATTCTCATACGAATTCTAAAGTTGCAGCTGCAGACAGGTGAAATGGTGAATTAAACAGCTGGCCCCAAATTTGCTGCTGCTGCTCTCGACACAGAAAGTAAGTCATAGAACCAGTGAAGACGCAGGAACCTTTTAGAAGACATTGCATCTCCGGCTTGCGAGTTCCGATCACATACATAACCCAAGCTCCTGGTTCATCCCATAACAGTCCAAAGAACTGCAGGATGAAAAGAAAAACGCAAGTTTTTTTTTCTCTGTCAACCATTTCGACTACCGGGGAAGATGCCAGTAATGCCCCTTTTGCTTCCTGAATTTGGCTTCTGCAGGATGCAAACTTGATTTTATCAATGGCTGTTTCCTCAAAGAAAACATCAATTGCTGCACAAATATGACCCAAAGGAAATGTAGGACAGTAGGAGCACCATTCGTTGACTTGAGACGGAATTACTAATATCTTGGACATATTTTTGGTCCAAATTTGCAGCACCCATGAATGGAGAAATGGCTTTATTTGCAGCGGGGATAAGCTGAATTAAACTTGCGTATGGTTCCATACATCCATAGAAACATTCTTGGATCGGATATGAATATGGTGATGCTGACGAAGGGTATTGACAAGTTCTTGTGATCGTCGAGGTATCTCGTAGTTGCAAGCTGGTCCGCCGATTACAACCATTTTAGCTATCGCACAGCTCACCTGGTCGACCTTTAGTTGGTCCCTGCAAATTTTAACATTCTGTCTCGAAGGTCAGTGCAAATTTTAACATTTACGAGTAATTGTAAATTATATGTTACTTTATCTTTGTCTTAAGTCAGTTTTTCCAAGATTATCGAAAAATATACCAACATATAGAATATTGAATTAGCTTCACTAAATCCACCATAAAGTATGTTTTGTACTTTTGTTTGCGACCTTGATCGGTACTGTAGACAACAATATATTGTTCTTAAAATCTTATTAGAGTTAGAGAAGTTTAACTTGAGGCAGTAGTAACGATTTCGCATTCAACATTAGCTAGTCTTTTATCCTTTATTTTATAGAAGACTACGATGGAAATGTGTGTTCCTTAGCCCAATCCGAAGCGAAGGGGTCATCTTTCATGGATGGAATCTTATTTTAAACAGATTATCTTACACATGTCTTCGTAGAAAAGAATTTATTGTTTTCATTTTAAAAAATAAGACTAAATGACCAATTGCATCTACACATAGGATACTAGTACTTCCGTTTGCCTTGATAAGCGATAAACCCAGTGTCGGTGACCAGTTAATGCCGAAAGGTGGCTGATGTGAGGGCTGAGTGAGGACCTGACGAGCTACAGGCCAGGCCGAACGGCACCACAATTGCTGGTTTGGGCTGGGGCCTGGGTTAGATAGGTGGAGCCCAAACGCAAGCACTCAACCACCGGGTGCTGGGCCCTAACTTTGGTGTCACTACGGAGGAGGCCGTATAGCACGGCCCAAAAAATTAACGTTTTTTAGAGAAGCTTCTTGTTTTTTTCCCTAGGAAAGCTTCTTCTTTTGTTTTGGAACGCTGATCGTTTGGTTCATGCCTTAACGTAAACGTAAATGCAATGAGATTACAATGTAATTGGCAGTGAAATCAATTATTGCAGCTTTTGTTTGGTCAGCCTCTGTATCGTTATTTAATACCAGGAAGTAAGCATACATGTTAACAACCCTCCCACCCATGACCCATTACTTGATACAAGCAGTGATTGATAGAATTCATATACAAATCGGAGTACACGACTTCAAAGGAGAGGGAGGTCTTGAGCTCAGCAGGCAATTTAGTGGAGGAACCGACGGTAGGGAGCCAGAGAAGCTTAGACCTAGAGGAAGCCATGGGAAGCTTGTAATTGCCTTGATGCCCTTCTCTAGTGTTGCTCTTCATTTACTTGTAGACCACAGCTAGAGAGGAGCGACCCTCCAATCGGTGACACAGCCCATGGCCCAAGCATTAGATACCTGACAATGCAGCTGCATTGCACCGTGGAATGAGCGGAATCAGGTTTCTGTTGCTCCGGTATCAGGTCCCCTGTAGCTTGGGGAAAACAAACAAGTGTAACTGTATGGATTTACCCCTGTTATCATGTCTCTTCCGTTGTCCTTTTCTGTATTCGCACCCATGGTCAGCTGTAAATCTTTTTCCATGACTTATTTTGATAAATTCTTCCATGACTTTAGACCGTTTAGAGTGATTCTTTGACTTTTTCGACACTAAATTTGGCATGCTCGCTTTATTCAAAAAAATTCATAACTATCATTTATTTTTATTGTGATTTTTCGCAAATATTTTGAATAAAACGAGTTGGTTAAAAATTAGGATGGGCGAGTAACATACATGCCAATTCTGCATGGGCTTCGCCAGTTGTAGAAAGCCTACAAGTGAAATAACTATGCATCAAGATATATTAACTGTAATATATGTCAAAAGAAAAAAATAGTGTTGCTAGGAAGTAGGAACCACATCCGGCCAGAGTCACCCGGCCTCGCATAAAAATGTGTAAAATATTATAATATAGATGCACTGAAGATAGAATAAAAAGTTGGATAGAAGATCTGGCCACACCCGTCTAAACTCACTCCGCTACCCGGTATAAAAAGAGTCTGTCTATCAAACATCCGGTTGTTTAGGACCTTCTCGTCAACCGGTTGTTTAACTGCTATTAAACACACGAATTTGCATCCTGGACAGAATCGAGTGTTCTCTTTTAATACCAACACCTGAATTTTTAAAGCCTCCGATTTAAATATGGCGGTTGTCAAGCTAGACATGAATTCCATTCCCTAGCTTCTAGCGTTATACGCATACTAAAGCGAATGCCCCTGGTTTATTTACTAGTATATGCAGCTGTAATTTCCTAAAAAAACTAATGAACATATTCAATCACATAATTGCAGTAGAGTCCATTTTACAACTCTTTATTTGTTTTTGTTGTCTAATTTGCAACTGAGAAATATAAAGCTAGATACATTGTAGTTACGGTAGTGTTACAGCGTAATTACGGCAATGTTACACTACAATTATAGTACCGTTACAGTGTAATTACAACACTAACCGATGTATAACAAACAGAGAAAGCAGTCAACGATACTTGTTGTGGTTGTGTAATTTGCAATATAGAAGTACGAAACCAGATACACTGTAATTATGGTAGTGTTAAAGTGTAATTATGGCAACATTACACTATAGTTACAGCAACATTACACTGTAATTACGGTGACACACTGTAACTACAATGATAACCGATGTATAAAAAAACAGAGAAAGTAATCAATGATACTTGTTATGGTTGTCTAATTTGCAACCTAGAAATAGAAAAATCGGATACACTGTAATTAGGATAGTGTTACAGTGTAATTACGACAATAACACGCTATTGTTACGGTAGCTTTACACTGTAATTACGGTGACACAAGATAATTAGAATGGTACCGATATATAAAAAACAGAGAAAACAATCAACGAAACCTTTCAAAATGTCCCTGCTAAGCTCGAGGACGGTGAAATAGAAATGAAGCCGACGTACTCATGGCTCATGGTCACGACCACCTAGGGCTAGGCGGCGATAGGCACTCATGGGCTCACGGCCCCTCAGGCTAGCTAATCAGACGGATGGGATAACCAATCAGACAGACACAAACAAAACCGACGCACTGATCAGACGGACTAAAATTCGTGTGATGGACACAGATAAAACAAGCCGAATGACGTTTAGCTTTTCTCTATAAAAAAACATGGACAGTTGGGATCTCACTCCACTACCAAATCAAAAAAACGAGTGCTCACTCGACAGCCGAAAGACGCCAGAGGAAGAGGCAGACCAAGGACAGGCTGAAAGCCTGAAAGCTCGGAGTCGACAAAGACGTACTAGCGGTAGCAGACTAGCAGTAAAAAAATTTGGTCTAGCGTCGTGTGCAGGACGGAGCCCTTTTTCACCTGCCACGCTTGTCGTTTGCCTAACACTAGTATAAATATACGTACAACACATAACATGATGGTGCTATGAAATGAACGACAGTGCAATAGAAAATAGATTTTTTTTAAATAAAAAAGAGACTTAACACGGTCCTGCAGTGAAGCCAACACAAGAGGTGTATTGGATGTATTGTTTTTTTTTTACGAACCCGTTGGATCTATTGTAGATAAAAAGGATTTTTTCTAAAACTCGATTCTTTGTTTTTTAAGTGTAGATGCAAACAAACCGAACGCGACACACCCACCACACATGTCACTTGGATTTGAATCATTTGATGATTCTCTTGCCACAAGCTACACACCAAAAGATCCTTGCGCTTGCAGGACTGAGGACTGCCGCTGCGGCGTACAGTGCTCCTATCACGGGCGCTCAACCGCTCACTCCCCCCTCTCGGTGTGTCTCTGAGTCTCTGTCAACGAACCAACCGATCGATCGATTCCGATGGGCGGCCGTGGGGCGGGCGACCACCGCGCCGTCGACGGCCGGCTGGAGGCGCTGCTCTCCGGCTCCGGCCCTGGCGAGGGCGGTTCTTGGCTCCGGCGCATGGCGTCGGCGTCGGCGCTGGAGCTGCGCCTGCTGGCGCCCCTTGCCGCGCCTGCCGTCGTGGTCTACATGCTCATCATCGTCATGTCGTCCACGACGCAGATCGTCTGCGGCCAGCTCGGCAACGTCCAGCTCGCCGCCGCCTCCCTCGGCAACAACGGCATCCAGGTCTTCGCCTACGGTCTCATGGTACGTACTGTACGTAGAGTACTACACATCTCTCTCTATATATACACACGTACGTAGAGAGTAGACAGCCGTATATACATACGTGGCCGTGCAGCTGGGGATGGGCAGCGCGGTGGAGACGCTGTGCGGGCAGGCGTACGGCGCGGAGAAGTACGAGATGCTGGGCGTGTACCTGCAGCGCTCCACGGTGCTGCTCATGGCCACCGGCGTGCCGCTCGCCGCCATGTACGCCTTCTCGGAGCCCATCCTCCTGCTGCTGGGCCAGTCGCCGGAGATCGCCGGCGCCGCCGCGGAGTTCGCCTACGGCCTCATCCCGCAGATCTTCGCCTACGCCGCCAACTTCCCCATCCAGAAGTTCCTGCAGGCGCAGAGCATCGTGGCGCCCAGCGCCTACATCCTGGCCGCCAGCTTCGCGCTCCACGTGCCGCTCAGCTGCCTCGCCGTCTACGGGCTGGGCCTCGGCCTGCTCGGGGCCTCGCTCACGCTCAGCCTCACCTGGTGGGTACTGGTCGCGGGCCAGTTCATGTACATCGTGTGGAGCCCGAGGTGCAGGGACACGTGGACCGGGCTCACCTGGGCCGCCTTCGCCGACCTGCCCGAATTCGCCAAGCTCTCCGTCGCGTCCGCGGTGATGCTCGCGCTCGAGGTCTGGTACTTCCAGGTGCTCATCCTCCTCGCCGGCATGCTGCCGGACCCGCAGATCGCGCTTGACTCCCTCACCGTGTGGTGGGTACCCACCTCCCATCCTCCGCCGCTTCTTCATTACTATAACCCCTAGAGTATATATATATAATGCAGATCAGTTTGGACAGACAGCTTATACGATGATTTACTTGGATTCTTGCAAAACTTTTCATGAAAAACTCAGTGTTTTTTTTTATCTGCAGCACGTCAATCCAGTCATGGGTGTTCATGATCTCTGTGGGCTTCAATGCAGCTGCCAGGTTGGTTCATTCTGTATCTTTTATCTCTGAACACTTCGGCACAGCTGCCCCTTTTTGTGGCTGAACTCACATGCCATACGTTGCCATGGCAATGTGATGATCAAAGTATCAAACTTTACATGTTCCATCCTCTATGTCCTAAGCGGCAAGAACACAATAAGCAAACTTTACATTTTGGAACCTGAAACAAACATTCGTCTCCATATCAAGAATGTGTTTGTCTGAACTCACATTTGAAGTCGTTCTATTTGCAGTGTGAGAGTAGGGAACGAGTTGGGTGCCGGCAACCCCAGGTCTGCCGCGTTCTCTGCATGGATGGTCACCGTCCTGTCGGCGTTCGTGGCGGCCATAGCTGGTCTCGTCACTTTCCTGCTCAGGGACAAGCTCAGCTACATCTTTACCACCGGCGAGGTCGTCTCGCGCGCTGTCGCCGATCTGTGCCCATTGCTCGTCGGGACCATTTTGCTCTGCGGGATCCAGCCCGTGTTGTCAGGTGAGGTTTTGGAGACTGTGCTGCATCTTATCCTTAATCCCCTGTTATTTCTCAGGGGCGTTTTGGGTACCACAGACTAATGCAGAGGGGAGCGTACGTTAATCCACATCAACTGCAGATTTTCAATCTTTGAACCAAAAGATTATATGGAATCCTTGGGTGATGTTTTTTTTTTTTTTTGAACCGATTGGGTGATGTTTTGTTCCCCCCAAACTGATCCTGAACTTTTGTTCACTGGACTGATACAGGCGTGGCTGTTGGCTGTGGGTGGCAAGCAATGGTAGCCTACATCAACATCGGATGCTACTACTTCATCGGCATTCCCCTCGGTGTGCTTCTTGGATTCAAGTTTGGCTTTGGAATCAAGGTACTCTTCCGGATCCTTGCTTTTCGGTCATTGGAGACAGTAAAAAGCACCGTCTACTGAATACCGGTTAACTTGGATCTCGCATTGCAGGGATTGTGGGGAGGCATGATTGGGGGGACCCTGATCCAAACACTTATTCTGATCTGGATCACGTTAAGAACTGACTGGGACAAGGAGGTAAGCTTGTATGGCCATTTTGGCTGTCTAATTGGTCTTCTCTGCATTTAGAACTAAGAAAACTACAGGGCTTTTGTGTTGTGATTTGTTTCTTCTTCTTATTTTACATTCTCTCATCTGAATGTAGGTGGAGGAAGCACAGAAAAGATTAGATAGGTGGGATGACACGAGGCAGCCTCTTCTAGCAAGCAAGGAGTGATAGGATAACAGGAGTGTGCTTCTGGAAGTTGATACAATCGCAATCTTTTAGTATACATCCGTTCTGCCGCTGCTAACCACGCAATCCAGAGATGCGCTAATGATTAATGATGCATATCTTGTTTCTGAGAACAGGTATTAATCTGTTGTTCAGTTTAGCCAGCTTCCAACAATGAGATCATGCGATTTCCGAATGCGCAAACTACTCTCCACACCAAATCCCGCAACACCAATTGCAATGTTCTGCTATTCGAACTACAATAACGATCGGAACCCTAACTCACCGGTGGCACATGGCAATGACAACCGCAATCCAGGAATGACAACCAAAGTTTGATAGGACCATATGAAGAGGTGGGCGACGAATTGACTTCCAATTGTGTCGGTTGAGATTATGCTGTGGAGATGAGTGGAGAATAGTATGCAGCGAATGCTACACTTGAACATCTCCGTAAGATTGCACTCATTTCAAATGAACGCATGCACACGTATAAATATGGATGGAAAAAAGTAAAAAACATATAGCATAAGTGAAAGATTTTACCGTAACGAGAAAAAAGAGTGCGCGTGGCATTGTAGTAGAAAATGAACAAAGAGAGAATGTGGAATGATAAACACGTGGATGAGTATGTGTTGATGGACTAGTTAGATAGCAGAAGATTGGACTGCAGTTACAGTTACACACGATTTCTCCTGCTGTTTTTGCAGTCATCTAATTGTTTTTTTTTTCTTAAGATGCACCGGTGGGTAGAAGAAGAGTACGTTTGCTCTTCACCTGATCATCACATGGAAGCATATAGATTCTGGCGGTCCGTCGCACTAGTACCCAATAAATAAGGTGTTGTACCAAACCAAAAAAAGATAAGGTGTTTTAAACGCTAGAAGATACTATGCACCCATCGGTCTTAGTAGTACTCGCCTTGTCATGAAATGAAATCAAAGGCGCTGCATCTTTTCATAGCGTACTGGTGATCGCATTGAAGCCCATCATCTGCTCTTCACTAGTACCGTTTGAAAAATTTGAACCCACGCAGATTTCAACCACTCTCGCTCTTCCTCATCAAAGAGAACCGGATAAAGTGGGCAAAGATGCGTGTTTGCTCCATAAACTATTTGACCGCCATGTCATCTGATCCATGTCGTTTTCACGCGCAATCTTTCGAGGGACGATGGAAAACTTTCTTGGAACTGCAAGAAACAGAGCAATGATTGTGAACAGTGACACGGCCCGGCGCCAGCCTATATAACAGGCGCACACGTCCAAACTCCAAATACAGCCAGGTGCAGGAAGGAAAGCTCAAACCGCACCGAGAGCTCCTTCTCCTCCACCTCGCCGAGCTCGTGGCCGCCACGACGCCGCGCGCGGCGCGCCCCCAAATCAAATCAAATTCCAAAGATGCTGGTGCCGAGTGTGGGGGCGACAGGCGGCCGCCTACGCCAAGGTGGAGAAGATGGACGCCGAGGAGGCGCGGCACGTGAAGGCGCAGTTCCTGATCCAGAAGGTGCTGGAGGAGGCGACGACGTCGACATCGTCGGCACGGCCGCCGAGGGCGAAGGCGAGGATCGGCGTCCGGCTGAAGAAGCTCAGGCTCGCCATCCGGGGCGTCAGGGTGCGCGCCCGCCGCGCCGTGCAGCGGCATCTCAGGAACCTGAGGAGGCTCATCGCGCACGGCGGCGGAGGAGGAGGACGAGGCGGGCAGGGATCAGCGGGGAAGCAGGCTGCAGTGTCTCCCTGTGCTTGATGCTTTTGGCTTTCGCCGCCCTGACGGCATGCATTGGAGGGAGCCCGCGTGCCGTTCGGTTCGAACTTTGAACAATGTTACGTGCAATGCAGTCGCGGCCGGCGGTCGTCTGAGCATTGGATTAGATGCGTGTGTACACTGCTGCAGGGGGCGAAGCTACGTAGCTACAGATGCAGCAGCACCACCCAAAAAATCCAAAACTAGTTATCAACACTAATTCGTTTTACCATATATATGCACTTCGTGGCTAGAGTACATCTACGTCCATAAGTTATGACGCATCCCATCATCTAGTTTGTTGTAGCTTCACCACCAACTGCTGTTACTGGTACATGGCTCAGTTAGCAGATATTCCGGATGCCCGCCATGTAATTAAAGGATTTCCGGGGAAATAATGTTGCAGGCCGTCGGATCGGTGGAGTAGATACAAGACATGTATGGCGCTGGGCTGGCTGCCATGTACGGGGATGGGCCTGGGCCTCC
Organism: Paspalum vaginatum; assembly: GCA_030272315.1. Classification (NCBI taxonomy): domain Eukaryota; kingdom Viridiplantae; phylum Streptophyta; class Magnoliopsida; order Poales; family Poaceae; genus Paspalum; species Paspalum vaginatum. Next base: position 6,283,545 of record CM059013.1, on the reverse strand, counting down.
GCGGGGCTTCTTCGATCACCGGGTTCGCCTGGGCCGCATTCGCCGGCCTTCACAGGGTTGGCCGAACTGTCCGCCTTCACAGGATTGCTGGTGCTAGTACAGTAGTACTCCCAGCCAGGTGCAGAGGATTCTTTGCATTCCTTGGATATCCTTGCGATCTGATCTGACCGAGTGTTCGCTGAACTGTGAATTCGGCGAGGCCCATGCTCCACGTCCTGACTCCTGACCGACAGCAAATGCACGGAGGACAACGAGACAGGGCATCCTACGGTGTCTCACGAGTCACCACCCCCGTATCCTACTGTAGAGACACATGTCTCTGAGCCTCCGAAGATTCCCTCGGGGCTTCCGTACTCATCAAATGCGATGGCTATGTGTGATGACCAAGCTGCTACGCGTTCAGACTTCACAGTGCATCTGCCCTGTACAGTGAATCACTATCTTAGCTGGTGGTTCAGAAACTGCTTTGGCACCCGTTGCTCGCGTACATCAGCATTGGATGCTGCTGTCTCGTGAGCGTACCCCCATCAGTTTTCTACACTGGATTCAAGTTTGACTTTGGCATCAAGGTACACTGCTTCGATTCATCGGACACTGCAAAATCACCGCCCGCACTCAGTCTGACTGTCTGACTGTTTGGTTGCGGGCTCTAGAGTCAACTGATAAACGGTCCCGAGAGTTGTACCGGTCCGTAAACCTTGTGCGAAGTCCGAAAAGGCGAGAACGGATCTTGCGGTGCAGGGATTGTGGGGGCTGTGGAGGCATGATTGGGGGGCACCCTCGTGCAGACACTTTAGAAGTGTTCTCATCTGTAAAGTCACCTTCGGTGGCCACCATATTCCTCGGCTGCCGTCCATCTCACTGACAGATGATCCTCAAATCTATCTCACATGCCGCCTCGCGTACAAGTCATGCGCCCATGCGTTGATTTCAGGTCAGCCGTTCCATTCCATCACACCGCATGCTTGCTTCTGTGCTCATTTTAGGTTTTTCTACTGGTAGTACTTTCTTTCGTCAAATACAAATATCGCACGAGAGCTTACTACAAACCTGAATTTTGGTTTAGGGGCTGCTTGGTTCATCGTCAAAACTGGCCAAGCCAAATTTTGGTAGGCCAATTTTGACATTCAACCAAGCAGGCCTTTAGGGGCAAAAATAATTGTGTTGTGCTATAATGTTTCTTATCTTCATCTGAATGTAGGTCGGGGAAGAGACGAAAATATCAGATGATTAATTGGGACGACACAAAGGCAGCCTCTTCTCGCCAATAAGGAGTGAGAATGATCGACGATGTCAGGAGTGGATGGAGAGTCAATATGCTGCCCCAAGTGGATCCAAACTGCAGTATCTTTTTTTTTTTTTCAGAATGCCATCTCATCTGCCAGTGCTAACAGCAATGATAGACCACTCAAATGAAAATTCAGTAATGAATAGGAATGTGCGCCTCAGTCAGTTTCATATGAGATCATGTTCAGAAACGGCGCCTTGTCTCACCTCACCTCGTGATACACTTTTGAGGCACCGACTGGAGTGCTTTATTATTTCTTGGGACAACTATTATAACGAAATATGCCACGTTGCCTTAGTAAATGAATACTGGGCTAGGATAAAGCGACTTCGCTTCGGTTACTAAAAATATAATGTTCTCGGGGTTTTTTTTTTCCTCTGAAACAAGCAGGTACTAAATTGTTTATTATTAGTCTTCTATGAACATCTTGGCACAGGTGCCGCTATGAACCAAACATGCATACGTATGATTCTGGGATCTTCAATATATTTCTTTAGTTCCATCTCATCTTCATCTGCTAGCTGAAGTTATAGGCCACAAGAACCTGTAATGCGCTAATGCATGCAATATATAGTTCAGTCAATTTCATATGAGACCGTGCTATTTTTAGAATGCACAAATTATTTCTCGTGGCTGGTATTGTTAGTGCATGCAAAAGCCCAAGGATTTGCTCCTCACTTAATGACACCAATTTAAAACCACCAAAAGCAACACTTCACTACTCTTTGGTACAATTATTAGCCAGCAGAAATATAACAAGTAGCGTTACTGGATGCTACGCCAGAACGAAGCTATTGCAATAACTAAAACTGTTTAGTCCATGAACCCTAGCATTGTCCTGCAGGCAGCGTTGGAATTATAAATTCTTTGGACCGGCAGGAGGCAGCAACCACTGGCGGAGCTTAGTGCAGGCCAAAGTGGGCCATGGCCCCTCCTATCTAATGTGACTTTGCATTGATTGAACAGTAACATTAGTACTATTCAATGCTATCTAATACTCAATTATATGGAGTGGCCCCTGCTGTTTTACGGGTCTAGCTCCGCCACTGGCAGCAACCGAAGAGACAAATGGACGACGCCAGGCCCTGTCTTGCCCATTATCCTTTGATCCACGAGAAGACCCGAGCTCGAATGACAAATGCAGCACAAATTCAACGGTAGACGATAACAAAACAGAAGCTACTTCCACTCTCAGCCCTTGGACAGATGGCATGCAGTTAAGCATCAGAGCTGAGGAGAAGTTTTCTTCCCCGGCCTGAGCAGAGACGTTCACCACCGTGTCTGGTGGAAATTCTATTCTGCAAAGCAGGCTGTTCCAATTCACTTTCTCGGGAGCTGAAATGAGGACAAGTTTTCAGAGCAGAGACGGCAAGGCTCAGACAGTCAGACGAACAGTGTTAAGCTGCAATTGCGTATCCACAGCAGTTAATGTTACTAGTACAATTTACAGGAGCGACAAAACGCAAGAAACTCTAAATTTGATCCTAGCTACGTGTAAATTTCAGGTGTTATTCGACCTTCTCATCTCAGACGGACAACGCAAAAAGCATCTCGAAATTGTAACACGACCTGAAAACCAGGCGTTTCTCCGCTCTCCGCTGCGCCAACACTCTACGGTTTCACCAGCTTGAAATATAGTACTGTAGTAAGGAGAAAAGGCATGCCTCGTGTTGGCTCTTTCACTCACCTCACAAGTCACGAGTGCAGGCAAAGTCGACATGTTTAGGTGATGATGAAGGTCAGAAGCTGACCTTTTTGGCCTTTGGGGGATGCAACAGAGCCAATAATTCCAGGCGCCAAATGCGACATCTAGTGCAGGCCTACCTAGGTCCGAATGCGTCTTGCATCATTCTGACCATGGCCATTGCTTAAGCCCTCCTCAGCAGTTGACTTGCTTCGAACCACAGCCTTGACATGTGTTGATTAACAACAACGGGAATCTCTGAAGTGCCCTGGGAAGTGCTTATATGCCTGGGGAGGACAAGTCAAGTTGCCATTCAGCAAATGGGGTGGTGAAGCTTCACAATCACAATTGGCTTGAGGTTAAATGGGTTGGAACTGCACTGGGCTAGCTTCGCATGTTCTCGTCACACCCAAGTTGTTTCGACCTATACACTGTCCCTGTTACGTTTGAGGCTTTGATGGTCACATGGATTAGAAGGACGTAATCCCCGCAGTCATACTAGGCAGGCACCGTACGAGGTACCTCACAGGTCCAGACTTGATGATAAAAGCCTGAAGAAATTTGGCGGCCATGGATGGGATAGGACTAGGAGTACACTGATTGTATTGAAAGGGAGAAAGGAAAAGACAGCAAACGTTGCATACCAAGTTGGGAGCACAAATTTTTTCTGTATTTTGATGTATCTAAAAAATCCATGGATTTGATGTATCTTCTTCTGTCCAAAGACAGACAGAGAAAGCGAGGGTGTGAGTGTGACCATGCCATCCACCGTACTCTTTTATTTTTGGCCTCTGTCAATCTGTCATGAGCTTGGAAAATAAAAAATGTTTCAGGAGATGGGCCTGGAGATGCAAGAAATAAACAATTGTTATGAGCATTGACGAGGCCTGCCCACCTGCAGCTAATACTCTCATGATCTCATCAATAATTCCACACCAAATATAGGCCTCAACATCGCCCAGCGCCCAGCTATATAAACAGGCACAGGCACGCACGTCCCAGCCCAGACCCCAGACAGACAACTGCCGCTGCAAGAAGCTCACGCCAGGGAGCCTCTGCGGATCTCCTCCGCGTCGTCTCGTCGTTGCTGCATCCTGAATACAGAGCGCACCGGTCGCGGAGATGCTGCTGCTGAGGGCGTCGACGCCGTTCGCGTACGCCAAGGTGGACAAGGTGGACGCGGAGGAGGCGCGGCACCTCAGGGCGCAGTACCTGATCCACAAGGTGCTGGAGGAGAAGAGCCCCGCGGCGCGGTCCAGGCCGCCGGCGCTCGCGCTGGCGCGGGTGAGGACGAGGGTCGGCGTGCGGATCAAGAAGCTCAGGCTCGCCGTCAGGGGCGTCCGAGTGCGCGCGTGCCGGGCCTTGCGGAGGCACTTCAGGACCCTGAGGCGGCTCATCGCCAGCGGAGGTGGTCAGGGATCAGGGGAGCCCGCAGGGTCTTCTCTTTGATGAGAGCAGAGCCTCGATTTTTCTGGGGGAAAAAAAAAATCCTTTTTTGCGTTTTGTTTTCTTTCTTGGGGCGTTCTTGTATGGATCAAAGCAATGGCTAATAACATGTAAGCTTTGCTGAGAGGTTTGGGATCAATCTGTATCTGTTTAATTAGGCGGTGGAGTGGAATCATATATATACTACAAAATGTGTAATACTAGTAGCAATCAAGAAATGCGCCTGTTCAGGCTTGCAATTTTTTTTATGCCTTTCTGTGGCTGGAATCCTGCTCTGCCATTTCTGCAGAAGCCAGAGATCTCTTCTCCCCTAGTTCTCTTCAGAATTTACTACTGTAGTACTTTCTCTGTCATGATGCTAATCAAACTTTTCCTGTAATCCAGCACCATGTGTGTCCAAGCGCCCACATTTTCTGGATCCGCAGCATATGTGTGCGCACCCTACACTGCCGCATGGATCTATGCTGATTTGTAGCAGGAATTGACATTATCAATGGAGGGAAATCTCACATCCCCTGTTCTTCCGTATGTGCAATGCTGAATCTTCAGTCATTTTGAGATTACGATAAGCTCAGCATCAATTGTATTCAAAAGTAAGCTATGAGTGTTTTACTGCATTGTCATTTTTTCCCTTCCCCTTGCTCTTCTGGAACTGCAAGTGCCTTTGACAAGACGATCAGCAAAAGAAGTCACGCTCATTAGCTTAACAAAATACCTGCTCCCCAGTGTGGATGGGGGGGGGGGGGGGCACTGCACTGCATGTGTCCTCTGCAAACATGACAAGAGTGTGATAGGTTTGTTTATGGTAGAGGAGAAAGTAGGTTTGTGGTCCAAGTCTAATCTAACCCATCCTTCCACTTCATTTCGTATTGAACAGCTGACGACACAGGGATATAAAAGAGTTAAGCAGCTCGTGGTCTCGCCGCAGTCAACCACTGATTAGCTCATGAAAAAGATGGTAGCATCGACTTGAGAAGAGGAGAAAAGAAGATTGTGCCAAAAAGTTTAAAAGCTGAATGAAACGCTTAGCTTTGGACATGTTCAGAAAAATGTGTTTGGTTCAAAATTTTGTAAACTATGCCACTCGTGCCCCACCTAGTCTAAGGTGCTGAATATCCACCGGAAAGTTGGAACATTCAAAGGCCAATCAATCACTTGATTTCCTCGTGCTCTTGCCACATAAAAAGGGTTAACTTTTGGATTAGAAACTTCAAATCTTGGAGGCAAAGCAGTCGCCCGTTTCGCTGCCAACGCAGGGAGATTTGTCTAAACAAAACAGTCATACGACACGTCCCCGCCCTGACGGCAGCCACGTCAGCAACAGAAAGGGGCAGTAGTATTTACCAAAAGTTAGCAGGTGCTAAAATATGCATATCCTCGAACAAATTTAGTGTGCTTCGCAGCTCTAGACGAAACGAGAAGCTTAACAGGATGCCTATTGCGTACCAAGTTGATGGATGAGACACTCAGGGCAGGTGTGTGCGTCCTGTCCTCTGGCTCTGTGGCGCGAAAACAGAGTGATTGGTTGTTTAGAGGAGAAAGCAGATTTATGGTCCAACACATGCATGCTGAAATCGCTGACCGTTTATTTGCCGTAGAATAGCTGATGATGGCCGATTTGAACCTTCTGAGCGAAAGCAGGTGGTGTTAAGTCAAGTCCACGGCACTAACGCATGTGAACTAAAAAAAGCTCTAATCGTGTATCACTCAGTCAAGAAGGGCATTATTTGAAGAGTTGAAGAATTTTTTGAAGGCTGAACAAAAAGGCTCTGTATCAACGTGTTTCAAAAGAGAAAAAGGATGGCGTTTGATCAGCTGAAAATAACAAGGGCAGAAAACAAACGAAACAAAATGATTGGGTTGGACGCATCGCCGAAAAATGGCATCAAGGCGTCGAGCTCTCGGGGCTGGGGCGGCCATCCTCACGCGCGCTGCGCACACAAGCGGCTGGAGCGGGGGGCGGCTGACATCACAGGCGCCTCCCGGCACTAAACAAGGGATCACACCCATGACCTACCTACATCACAAGCCGCCAAGGACGACGATGATCCGGAGGTCAGAAAGCTGTCGACGATGTCGAGCAGATATTGGCATGTCTGTCGCAACCCAGTACAGATGCATTTGATTAAGGCCCCATTCAACACAGCAGCGTTTTGGTTACCCCAGCGTTGCGTCTTAACAGCCGTTCGTCTCAGCGTTGTACGTGTTGCGGAGCGGAGTGACAGACGCTGAGACGAACGATTGTTAAGAGTTTGACCTTGGTCGTTTTGTGGTAAAGCTAACAAACAAGATGATGAAACTGATCATCTTCGTACATACTTGGAATTGGAAGTATCTTAATAATATAACATCTTCGTCGACCATTGGATTCATGGTGAACACGAAGGTATCAAATTATTTGTCCATTTGTTCGCATATCTTATTCCGTTTCTTCCTATCATTAAAGGTTTATTAATCATTCTTCATGGCTCTTGCTTTCAAGGTTCAAGGACCTAACCTTGACTCTTCGGATTTTAAAGTTTTTGGATATTCGAATCCAGATTGAAGGATCTCCAAATTTTAAGTAAGGCTACGAACAATCATGGCAACCATTTTGAAACATATACGAAGATCCAAACACGGGCCTCTTTTGGTGAGTCTTCTTGGGCCGTCTTCTCTATAGTTTTAGGTTGGAGTCCTACAAATTTCTTTATGAAAAAAAAAAAGCTCTATATCTTAGCTCAAAAGAAGAATAAGAAGAAAAGGCTCTATAAGTGAAGGTTTAGAGACCGCAAGTCGATTTTACATGGCAAGGAGCAGCCTATATGTGCCTTTTTTTTCACATCCCAACTAATTATCTAGCAGAGCCACTCCTCCGCGCCGTGTAAGGATTGGGACCATCTAGCTTCTCATACTTTACATAGGGCCCTCTTGGTAGGGGCTTTCCATATGGCTTCACTCCTTTTTATCTTTAGCACTACCATTTTTTTTTTGCGAAAAATAACTTTCTAGTAAAGTTCAAGAGAGCATATCTTATTCTTGGTCCGTCCTGATAGGCGGGCCCCACTTGTCAGGCACCTACCCTTTCTGCATGCCAGCTGCCGCACACACAAATTCTCGTAAGCCTAACACCAACGGGGAATCAATCAATCAATGTGAATACAAATCCAAATCAACAACAAAAGCGAGTATAAGTCCAAATCCGCAAAGGTCATGAATCAACAAAAATATACAATGAATCATGCAAAATAAAAAACGGACGCAAACACAAGGCGCCGCCGCCGCCTGATGAGAGGGCCACCGGCGCGCCGTCGCCACTGGCGGATCTGGCTACGGCGGAGGCGAAGAGAGGAGAGGGTGGATGTGTGGGTGGATCCGGGCCGGCGTCGGGAGAGGGCGGCCGCCGGTGGAGGAGGGGGCGCCCACGACTGTCAGTACCATGGGGCGGTGCTGCTTGGTGGCGTCCGGGCGGAAAGAGGTTGCCGGCGGGGAGAGAAGAGCTAGTGCGGAAGAGTGGAGGCCACCCCGGGCGGATTTGGCGGAGGCGGTGCGGTTCAGCCGGGGCGACAAGCTTCGACGGGGGCAGCGCGAGAGGAGAGCGAGATAGAAGACCGAGATGAGGTAGCGTGGGAAAAAAGGGCAACTCGAGACTGCGATCTTCTGGGCCTAAGGCGTGGGGGAAAGCGGCCATGGGCCCATATGGTTAGGCAAGGAATGGAGCCGGCGATGCATCTGGTATAATACCGGTAGGGAAGCGTTGGCAAGAGTGGTTTACGAACGGGCATGGTAGGACCTTACCAAAGGCCGGTTTAGGCTAGAAATCACCACACATCGTAAAATTACCCGTGTTTATAATTTTTTTTAGCCTTTCTTGCAGCAGACCAAGTGCCACGTGACTTGATTGATTTCTCCAGTGATGAAGTTTCACCCTGATCTTTTTATTATTCCAGTTTTCTTTTTTGAACTGCACAGTTATGAGCGAGGAGGCTTATATGCTTCCATGGCAATTTGGTATTATACTACATACAAACCAATTGGATTTGCTGGATGAATCTATGTTTTCTCGATGATAAAAAACATCTTCACTTTATTATTAAATAAATATAGATTAAGTATGTTTGTTTATTTGCTTATTTAATTAACAAAACATTCACTACATGTTAATTTGGACATTTGTATTAGATTGCATTCTCAGATGCACGTACAACTTAATTTATTATTTGGTATCTATCTGTTGCAAAGCACGGACATTTTTGCTAGTACTTATAAAACCGTTTTTATTATACTACTGCGAGGAGCCATCCAAACGTGGCCGTATACGCTCGGGCAGCAAGAAAATCTGCATCCTTAGCCGTTGATCACAAATCTGACGGCAGTAGACTGCGCTCAAAGCAGAAGGGGATCGCGGGACATCTTCGGAACGTAGCCCGCACGGCCCCGTCGGGAAGCAGATATCCCGACGCGGCGGCCCAGCCCAGCCCATATAACCCCCCGGCCCGCCCCACGCGTTCCCCTTGTCTCTATCTCCCCGCAGCGAGAATCGCAAGCCCTCTTCTCTCGCTCTCGGCCTCTCGCCACTACGCCCTAGGGTTTCGCCGCCTTGCCGGGGACGCGATGCAGCAGCCGCACCAGCCGCCGATGAACGGGCAGCACGGCCCGCCTACGCCGCAGGGCTCCGGAGCGCCTCCGACCCCGCAGCAGCAGACGCCCCCGCAGCCGTACTACCAGCAGCAGGCGCCCCCGCAGTACTACCAGCAGGGTCCCCCGCAGCCGTGGGGCCAGCCACAGCAGTACGCTCCACCGACGCAGCAGTACCCGCCTCCGCCGCAGCAGTACGCGCCACCACAGCAGCAGTATGCCCCTCCCCCACAGCAGTACGCACCGCCGCCACAGCAGCACTACGCCCCTGCGCCGCAGCAGTATGCGCCGCCGCCGCAGTACGGGACCACGCCGGGAAGCGACGAGGTCAGGACGCTGTGGATCGGAGATCTTCAGTACTGGATGGACGAGAACTTCCTTCACTACAACGCCTTCGGGCCCGTGGCCCAGCAGGTGATACTTCTCTCTACCTCCCGTCTTGGTTTGATGTGCTTGCGGCTGTAGTTGTCGTTATGATCTTTTCCATTTTTTCTATTCTACGTTGGATACTAGATGTTCCCTTTCCCTTTTGGGCCAGTGTCTCCTTTGTTCCCTACCTTGTTTCGGCTAGTGTCTCCTGTAAGGAGCTAAGGGACGCATGCCCTGCATGGTTTCATGCTATTTTAATCAAGATGTTAGGTTTTAGGCACCATATGATATTAGGTTGTAGAATCATATTCCAGGTGTGCCTTCCCCTTTGAATTTTTAGCGTTATGCGATGTGCAATGGGTTTCTTATTGAACTGATAATATCAATCATTAGGTGTGTGGCATTGATGTATATTTCTAACAAACTTGTATCAAGATTTTGCAAGATAACAATGTGCAGTACTTGACTACTTTCCATGTTACATCTTGGGTTGGTATCTGTGATACTAATCCATTTCATCATTTGCAACTTTCCAAGTTCAATATCTGGTCTTAAATATGATTTATTTCCTCAATCTGCTTGTTGTCTGATGGAAACCACAAACCTTCTGTTAGATTTTTTTATTGGTGCTAACACTTTCAAGTAAATGCAGATTGCCTCTGTGAAAATTATACGGAACAAGCAGAGTGGGCACTCAGAAGGTTATGGTTTTGTCGAGTTTCACAATCAAGCTGCTGCAGAACACACTCTGATGAACTTCAATGGACGGATGATGCCGAATGTCGAAATGGCTTTTAAGCTAAACTGGGCTTCTGCTAGCGCTGGAGAGAAGCGTGGAGAGAATGGTCCTGATCACACAATATTTGTTGGTGATTTGGCTGCTGATGTTACTGACTCCACGTTGGAAGAGGTGTTCAGAGCTAGCTACCCTTCAGTTAGAGGAGCCAAAGTGGTTATTGACAGGATCACTGGACGGCCCAAAGGATATGGCTTCGTGCGTTTTGGAGATCAGAATGAGCAGACACGTGCTATGACCGAGATGAATGGGATGATGTTATCCTCGAGGCAAATGAGGATTGGACCTGCGGCTAACAAGAAGAACACGGATGCTCAGCAGATATATGCAAGTAATGGTATGTATTCGTGGAGCATTTTCCTTTAGGTTGTTAATTCCCTTTTTTGCTGTTTCATGCTTTTGCTTGTGTATAATCCTGCAGGGGTACTGATCATTAGAGAATCTAAGTGTGTCACTGCATCCTTTTGAATGCCAACCAGATTTTTTTCTCTGTTCTTGCTGGATGATAGTGTTTCCGTAGCTGTTTTCTTTCTAGTCAATCCACCTCAGCCGTCATTGCTTCTGTTGCTGTAAACAGACATTTCCTCCCAGCTCTTTCTGTTCAAAGTCTTAGATTGGGATACCATAAACAGAACCAGGTAATAAGCCACTAAACAAAATTCGTGTTTCTCAAAGCAGGATGCCATGCCATCTGCATTTAGGGCCTGGAAATGTCTTCAGCTGTCTCCTGTAATCCGTGCCTCGGTTAGGTCAGTGTTTTAATTTTGTGAGATTTTGGTTCTAAAGTATTTTTAGAGGGCCAATTATTGTTTTCTCACTCAGACATTACTTACTTTATCTAGACTTACTTTCCAGTCTTCCAGTTTTTTCAGCTATATTTTGAAACTTACTGCCCATTATGTTCCCGTATTTATGACAGCTAATATGTATTAATATTCAAAGAGTCTGTCATATCTTTTTTTTTTTTCTTAACTTAGGATTTCTTAAATCTGCTCCTAGTTAGTATCACCCATGACGAATTTGGAAACACTTAGTTTTCACCTGTACCTTATCTGCATGTTGCGGAGTCCTTCCAAATTCTACTGCATTGCAGAAATATTCTTTCCTTTTTTTGTTAACTTTCCACTGCTCATTACCTGGCTTATTCCATGTTGTACCATGTTGCATATTCCGTTTACCGTTATTTCTCGTTAACGTTCCCTGAATACGTTGTAGTTATGCATATTTGTTTGTTGTCTGTGTGCTTGTCTTTGAAAATATCATCCAAATAGCGATGATTTATATTTACGACCAAGAAATATTGTGATAGCCTGGATTAGGGGGGAGTGGAATGACCTAGCGATTCATTAAAATTTTGATTCTGATGTGGAATGTTTTATCAATGGTTGAGAACCCAGAATAAGATAACAGTTAAAATAAACTAAACCTATGAGTTATTCGAAATTCTACTTCATGATAGTGGCAGTGCACCCTGCATAGGGATAATTCCAGTTCTTGATTAAAGCAAACATTTACCAAATATTCTGGATGATCTGCAGATACATGATGTAATGTAGATAATCTGACCCTGACAGGCAAGCTACAGCTCTGAAATTTCTTCTGTTGCAGCCAAGTTGCTACATGCAGTGAGCAACTCTTTGAAAATTGTATTCTTCCTCTGACCTCTGTGGAATGCTAACCATTTCTTTAGTTGCTTTGCTTAATTTCAATCCTCGCATCAGCTTCAATTTTGGGTTATTGATATGTTAGGTTATTATTTTTGCTTGGAAGAATATGATCGGCAGTGATTAATGTGAAATTATTATTTTATTTGGCGCTGTTATTCGGCATCTGAATTCACACCTCTTTGCCAGCTTTGTTTCTAATGGCGTCTATGTCTTGTCATTGCAGGAGCATACCAGAGCTCTCAAGGAAATTTTTCAGATAATGATCCCAGCAATACAACTGTGAGTAAACTTTTTTCTCTCTCAAAACGACTAGGAATTGCTTTTACCTTATCTTTAATTATATTTTGCAATAGGTCTTTGTGGGTGGGTTAGATTCCAATGTAAATGAGGATTATCTAAGGCAAGTTTTTGCTCCATACGGAGAAATTGCCTATGTGAAGATTCCTATAGGCAAGCGTTGTGGATTTGTTCAATTTACCAGCAGGTCCATAAATTCTTAAATCTCTTTGTTTAATCGATCTGACTTGGATATCTGTGAGCTAATTCTTCATTGCTTGATGGGCTTGCCATACTCAGGCCATCTGCTGAGGAAGCCATACGTTTGTTGAATGGGAGTCAGATTGGTGGGCAGAGTGTTCGGCTTTCATGGGGGCGTAGTCCTCAAAACAAACAGGTATTGTGTGCAAAGTAGAGTCTGAATGCTCACTGCTTAAACAAATTTTAACCTAAGATGATCCCTCAGGTTCCCCAGCAAGATGCCAATAGCCAGTATAATGGAAACAGCTACTATGGATACCAACAACAGAGTTATGAAGGTTATGGCTATGGTGCATCTAATGCACAGGACCCAAGCATGCAGAACTACTATGGATACCCAGGTTATGGAAGCTATGAGCAGCAGCAGCAGCCAGCACATGAGCAGCAGCAGCAGCCGCTAGCACAGGAGGAGCAGAAGCAGCCTCAACCACCGCAGCAGCAACCCCCACAGCAGGTAGGACACCAACAGTTATGCCTCCTCCTTGATTGAATTTTATTACTATCCTTTGATAGTTGATTCTAGAAAATAGACAATGTTAAAAAGTTTAACATGGTTCCTGAACCACTAAAAAGTTTTATTATGTTTATTTCTTGGATGATGTATACATTTGTTGCCTTTCATTGTGCAGTGACGACCATCGGATTGGTATCAGATTAGAGGGCCGTAGAGTCACAACTGCAGCAGGGCATTACCTCATGAGACATCATATTGGTTGAACTTGTTCCTAGGGACCAGTGTTTTCATGATGGCACTCCTTATGTTTTTTTTCGTCTTTACGTTCAAGATTATCCCAGTGCTATCTTCGATAGCCCTGTTGTGTCTCGCTTGTTCATCGCTGAGATCATGATTATTAACTTATGTTATGTGTCTTTGGATTGATCTCTGATTCGGATCCCTCGTCTGTTGCTTTGTTTGGAGATTGCCCAGAAGCATGTGCGCTTATACTTTTCCTGTCACTGATTTTTGTGGCACGCATAACAAAAAAAATTGAGTTTTCTGTTGCTTTGAATATCGCACAGCTCACCGTATGTAAAAGCTGGAGGCATCAGATGAAATCTGAGGCGACTTGGTGATGAATTATCTTTGAAGCGGTACTGGTAGTATATCTTGCGCAACGCATGCGTGCTGCGACGCGCACCCCAGCTAGTCGTCACTTTCTTCTGTGAGAGAGCGTGCGGCGGAAAGGGTGTGTTCTGAACGCACGTGTGTTTCGTATATAATAATAATAATTGGGGTAGCATGTGGTATAGTAGAGTTAAAGGGGAAGTAAAACCGTTTATCTTAGAAACAGGAGACGTTTCTTCCTAGAAACATGTGTTCAATGTTCATTCCAACCAGAAAATCTTCTTGCCAAGCGAAATTAGGGATCCAGAGAAAATCATACGTTTTGTTTTATGAGAATTGGAATCTCTGCTAGAAACCAGGATAAAAACATGTTTTCCAGGACAATCAGAATAAGCTTCTCTTCAAAAACATTTCTCTGAGACTCAATCCCTGTCATCTGCTAGAAACCAGGAAAAAAACATGCTTGCGGGAGAATCAGAATAAGTTTCTCTTCAAAAACATTTCTTCAAGAAACTCATTCCCTGCCAAATGGGTCGTTGAGCGAGAAACAGAACCAAGTGCGATGCTAGACGGTAATCAGTGTAGACCTTCTAAAGGGAAAACGAGTATATGAATGAATCTTCGCTAACCAAACATGCTCAGCATCTCAGACGTCCTATGCCCAAAAAAAAAAAAAAAAACACGAGCATCAAGTCGCTGACCGGCCAACCAACATGACATCGAGCGTCGTATTGCATCCAGTGTTCAATATACTCACAAGGAGCTTGTATTGTTATGCCAAGACTCCTAAGTCTGTTTGATGTTCTTGCTATCATTGAAAATAACACCACCAGGTGCTGGTGGAGGATCATGTCCAGATGCACATTGATACGAGGAAACGTGTCATTTCCACATGACTGCACAATTTAACCTCGTTATGCAACTTCCTACATTCATTAGATTGCGCACAGGGTAGTCGTAAGTCATTTCCTATCATTCAACTTTTCAGAAAGCTGTTCATTTTGCAACTTTGAGACAATGAGGCAGGTTACCATTGATTTCCCTTAATACCTGGATATGCCTGGTGAGTGGAAATTAACTCCCAGAAAACAGGAGAAAAAGGAACAGCACTATCAAAATTTCACCCCATTCCATGGTGGAGAGCTAAGAAAGGCAAACCCCAATGACGGGTAACATATGATCTGTTTCCTAACTGTGCATTTTACTCAGGAGCTTCAGGGCCAATGCCTCCTGCTGAGCAAGAACATCACCGTCCTTCACAGCACCATCGCCTTCGTCGTCACTGTTGAAGTACCTCTTTTTACCTCTTCTTACGGCTTCTGGGCCTCTGTCTGAGTCAGAGCCACTATCCTCTTCGTCAGACCCGGCCTCTGTCTCCCCGTGCCTCTTGCGCTTCAGCTTCAGCTTCTTCTGCAACTTCTTCTCCCGCAAACTCTTCTTGTGTTCAAGCTTGTCCTCCTTGTCATGCTCCTGCATTTCTCTCAACATCTCTGCATACCGCTGGGAAACTGGAGTAGCAGAGAGAATAAGCAAATACAAGGTTAAAGTTCACATCCTTCATGCAAATTGCATACTATGAGAGGCAAATGAACAGAGATAGAACAGACTTTTATCCTTGTGTACCACAGGTTCTGAAGCCACTTCTTCAGCTACAGAAGCAAGAGGTGGGATGGCATTGCCCTCATCATCATACTTGACCCTTGTTCCCACTGGCCTGTGTATGTTTATCTTCAGTTTTTTCTTTTTCAATGGCCTTCCAAGCCTGACAAGGACAACTGATTAGCATAACTTCGGTAAATGATATCTGGAACTAAGTATTTGGTAGCATGCAATTTGAAGGGGAAATGGAATATCTTCTAGTTTGAGAATTGGGTCGTGGGGTACATACTCGGTGACTTTCTCTTTTGTATTTGTATCTGGATCTGCAGTGGGCTCCTTGGGACAAAGGACATCGTCCACATTAGCATCTGCAGTGGGCTTCTTGGGATGAAGGATGTCGTCATCTCCATCATCCATAGTCAAATTACAGTTGACCTGTGGATTGATAGTAACTTCAGGTTTGGAACTGGATTTCATCTGTTTCTTATCACTATCATCCATATCCTTCTTCTGCACATTCTTCTTGTGGTTTTTGAAGCGGATAGCAGGGGTAACAGGCAGACCAAGCGAAGCAGCACTATGCATCAAGCTTCTCTGCAGAGAACCTGCTCAGGTCGAATACCTTTTTGTCTTTCTGGATGTGCACTGACTTAAGATATGTAATGAAAGCCCTTTTACCCAATTCCTGGAGATTGGGAAATTTAACCAGCACTGAGGCTATATTCTGAGATATCTGCTCCAGTTGTTCTGCCTTTGGCTACATCAAAGCAATTAAGACAGTAAGTAGCAAATTAAACAAGAAACACAAGAAGTAGTTGCAGTTCAATGGTACAAAGAACTGTCAAACTTTCTGTCACTAAGAACAAGTAAATATTCTAAAAGCTTTTCTCACAGTGTGCACTGGCATAGATCAAACATAATCAATCCAGCACTAATAACAGAAAATCTTCCAGCTAACCTTTCGAATATGTATAGGTATTTTACTTTCAGTTGCCCTCAATTTTTCAACCATTGCTTCTTCCTCGGGACAAAGGAACAAAAGTGATTTTCCTCTCTTATTGTAACGAGCTGTGCGGCCAACTCTATGGATGTAATTATCAATGCTTTCTGGGCAATCAACCTGAAAATGCGATAAAAAATGGTTACATCATGATGACAAATATATAATAGAAATAATAGTGCTTGACTGCTTAACATAAAGGCATACCTGTACGACCCAGTCCACATTCTTTATATCCAGTCCTCTAGAGGATACATCAGTTGAGAACAGAACTGAAGTAGCTTCGTTGAAATCTGCAACTATGGCCTGCTGTACCACATGTGACATCCGTCCGTGCATACATTTCAAAGGAATGCCGGGACGAAGTTTCTTAAAAACTTCAAAAACAAATTTGACCTGCAGAAGTCAGATATCAGAAATTAGCAAAACTGACTTCTAAATTAATATGACTAGGCAACGCAATTAATATTCAGATAAACGGTAAACGATTACCTGCTTGACACTAGATAAGAAGACAATCGTCTTTGAATTTAGATGCCTTTTAATGAAACTCCAGAGCATATTTAGCTTCTGCTCAAGAGGCACAATCATGGTGTACTGCTCAAGAGTATCTGGTGTGGCTGTTCTAGCCTCCTCGTGCACACTTATATATTCAGGATCCCTTAGGCTTACCCTTGCAAGGTCCTTAACCGATTTTGTTTGTGTAGCAGAAAACAGTAAAGTTTGCCTAATTTTGGGAATCTGAGAAATTATAGCATCAACTTGACTTTTGAAACCATGGTCAAGAATTTGATCTGCCTCGTCAAGCACTAACATCTGTTTCCCATAGCAAAAAAAACAAGAGCACGTTATATTATCCAAAACTCAAAATTTGGCATTCACTATAAGCATAGACTAAGATATGCATGGTAACCTGGAGCTGCGAACAATCGAAATTGGCAGTCTCGTTGAAGTGCTGGACTAACCGCCCTGGCGTGCACACTAAGATATTCAAGCTGTTCACGCGTTCCTTCTCTTGCTCGATGCCCTTGCGCTTACCAACAATAGCACCGGCACTGAAGTTATGGAACTTTCCCACCTTATTAATCACACCAAAAATTTGTCCAGCCAAATCATTTGTGGGGGAGAGAATAATGCAGCCCACACCATCCTCTGGACCCCATCTCTCTCTGTACAGCTTCTCTAGGACCTACAAAAGAAATGATGCAATGACATAAGATCATAAGAATTTTGTATCTGTTATACGAGTAACCACACTTATATTATATATATAGGGGCAATTGATATGCAAACATGATGACTTGATGAGCTAAACATCCAAGGTGCAACAGTGACCGGTTTACAGGGTTCAATTCATACAATTCTGAATTCCTAGTGTTAAGTATCAAACTCTGAAGCAATTCAATCCACACTTCCACAGTGCCCGGGCCTTGCTTACTCAGTTCTCTAAACACCCGAACTTTAGGGAGCAAATTAGCAGCAGCGGGAGACTTACCGGGATGACGAAGGCGAGGGTCTTGCCGGAACCGGTCTTGGCTGCGCCGAGGACGTCGCGGCCGCAGAGCGCGTGGGGCAGTGCGGCGCGCTGGACCTCGCTCATCTCAGTGAACCCCTCCTGCCGCAGCCCATCCTTGGTCTTCTGCGACAGCGGCAGCTCGTTGAACAGCGTGCACGCGCCGTACTCCGGGTGCTCCCCGGCCGCCAGCGGCGGCGGCTGCCGCGGTCCCGCTGATTTCGAGGGGGGTGGGGGTTTGGTGCCCGGGAGGGGCTTGCCGGCGTCGATCCATTCGTTGAGGAGGCGGATCTCATCGACCTCCCGGAGGCGGTTCTGCTTCGCAGCGCCGCGGCGCTGCGGGCGGCGCATGGCGGCTAGGGCGTAGTAGGGTTCCGGAGAGGGAGGATGGAAGGTTCTAGACGGCGGGCAGCTCTGGGCCTCTGGTGCGAGGGTTTTAGCCGGGACGGCCGATTTGGGGTTGGAGATTAGGGCTGGTTGGTTGATTGGTTCCAACCCATGCGGCAAAGACGGATCTAGAATTAACATAGCTATTCAAAATTGATCCAAGATTTTAGGAGCCGTTTGACTGGGGTGCGACTCCCATCTATTCCCTTTTATTCCATCTATATTCACGTCTATTTTTCTATCACGCGATTCAAACAAGGTATAGACTTATCTCACCTTACATTTTTCTATTCCACCCCATACTTCCTTATCCCTGTCACAATTCAAACACCACTTTATAGGAAATTATAGATATGGGCACTGAACCCGTTCTTACCCTGTGGTTGTAGTGACATGGCTGGGCAAACACCGTTCGGAGTCGCGTCGTAAAAAAAAAAAACTACCATCCAAGCATAGGATTTCAGACGCCAAGGCTAAAAATGGCGAACCCCTCGCTTAGAAGGGTGTCGACCAAACGGAACCTAAATTTGTTAGGTTTAAGAGACACGTGTACACTTAGAGCATTGTAAATTTGCTCCAAAAATCTAAACATCACTCATGTATAGTAAAAAGGCGATAGGCAAGAGAAGCACGCACTTAGTATAGGATGATCATGCAAATTAAAAGGAAATGCAAATATAAGATGACCCTTCAAACAACATAGACAAGTTAGATTCTTAATCTAAAACATTACCTAAAGGTGAGCGGAGTGAGTACTTTCTAACATTCAAAAAGACGCAATAAATTATATCCGGCACAAAAAAACTGCCCCATAAAACACAAACCGCACGACTCTAAAAGCGAAGTACGGTCCTTGATTGCATTTGGATACTTGCACCTTTTTGTTCAGGTGAATCTTGACTTCATGGTGGGAAGGGGTTGAGATTTGGCACGTCATTTACATAGAACCAAAAGATGTATAAATAGTTTTTGTATTTCACGTGTTATTGCTATGCTATAAAAAGAAAGTGACCCTAACGATTCTAAAGCAAACTAGTGCACATGTTGAGGGAGCGAGGGAAGGGCTGGTTGAGGGTTCCAGGTGCCATTAATATGGCAGGATTATGACTTGGAAAGCCAAATTTTATAAAATTTAACTACCCATTAGTCGAATCATGCGCTGGTGTGTGAGAGGTGTATATAGATTTTTTTTATTTCACATACGACGCGTAATAAGATTAAGATATTGGTTAATTGCAATTCACAAGTATCTTAAATTAGACTGGTGTTCAAGTATATTCCAAAAGACTTGTGAAATCCTAACATGGCCTCTATATAAAAAGAAATAGAGGAAGTGATGATTAGGTAGTTACTTTATTTTGAACTCTGAGTATTTTTTATTATGCATACTATACATAATAGATGTGCACTTTAAAGTTTAAAGCCACTTTACATATTTTATCTCTACTTTATGGTGTCGAACTGTCGATATCTCACTTGGCAGAATTCTACTATTTGTTGGCTCAAAATTTCATTATATACATTTATCCTTGGTATGCATGTATCGCGCCCATTTCTTTGCATAAAGCACATGCAAGAATTAGCAAATCATGTTGCTGTTTTTCCTTTGGGACAAGTGGGCATATCCTCGTTGCCGCTACCGCTACGTCTATTCCAGATTGTAAAAGGTGTGGTCATCTTCTCCGTCTATGTTCATATAAATGCAATATATATATAAACTAGACACATAGAGACAGTATTGCATGAATTTGTTGAAAATCCTTTGGAACGGAGTGAAGTGAGTAAGGTTTATTGGGGTGCAATATATATAATATACTCCTCCTCATCATAGTCATAGGTGCTTAGATTATTTCCTCTAACCGGGTACGATGTCGACGCCTTTGCTAGCAGCTAGCTTTTAGAGACCACACGTTCATTGAATCTATCCATTATCCAAGTACTTGCCGTACTAGCAGTAGTTTGTCGGCCGACCTGTGACGACGTTACCGATATAGCCTTTGTTTGGTTGGATGGCAATTTTTGCCCTACTAAATTTTAATCAAATTTGATCAGTATTTTAATTAATATCAAATTTTGATGAAACAACAATTCTTTCATCTAACCGAGCAGACTCTCGCCCTCGGTGGTGTACTTCTGCCTGCGTGAATTTTATGGCAGCCAAGCAGAAAGAAGAGGCGACCGGCAGCCAAGATATTTTGCAGGCAACCAGAGCAAAGCGCCTCTTCTCAAAGTTGCAGGCCGCTTCTTTTCGCACATGGGGCCGCAGCCGCACGTCACATTCACATCCCTCGCAACTTAGAGCAGCAACTTGCGTCCAATTGATTTGATGCTGGCAGTGTCACACTCACACACACTATTTAAAAGGGCCAGCAGCCACACTGATGGCAAAGCAGCAACGCCAAAGATCCTCCGCGGTTCCCTCTCCCTCCGTGCAGGTCGTTGAGCTCAGCTCGCCATGGACATGGTGGATTATTACCCAGTGGAGGAGGCGGCGCAGCAGCTGCCATGGCAGTGGCAGTGGCGCCTCTTCTCCCTCCTCTCGGCCTCTCCGGCGACGCTGCAGCCGCCGCGCCGCCCGGCGAGCCATGTCAGCTGGGAGGAGACCGCCGCCGCGCACCTCTTCTCCGCGAACCTCCCAGGTATGTGTGCAGGGTAGCGTGGCCGGCCGGTCTTCTTCTTGCTCGATTCGAACTCCTGGTTCGATTGAATTTGACAGGCGTGCGCAAGGAGGAGATCAGGGTGGAGGTGGAGGACGCCAGGTACCTCGTCATCCGCACCGAGCTGGGCCTGGACCTGGACGCCGGCGCGGCGGCGGCGGCCAGGAGCTTCGACCGCAAGTTCCGGCTGCCGGGGATGGTCGACGCGGACGGCATCTCGGCGGCCTACACCCACGGCGTGCTCACCGTCACGGTCCCCAGGATGCACACACGGGCCAGGCCCGTCGTCGGCCTCCTAGGAGCCGGCCCAGCAGCGGCCCGGGCCGCATGAATACGATTACGTTTTTTTAATATATATACTCCGTATAAGATAAGATGTAGTGATATTGATGATTTGGTTTGAGCCATTGTGACATTTTTTATTTATTTCACGCCGATTTGTCAATTTCAGTCGCTTGTTCAACTCAGGCTAAAGATATGCAAAAGTTTAGGTATGGTTGATACTTTCGTGTTCCCGGTTGATTGAATGCAAGGGATGACTGACAGGCGACGCGGGTGGTGGATGGTGCGCAGCGCAGCCACCAGCCGCCAGCCGCCAGCCGCTTTCCTTCTGCGTGACTGCGTTTGCTTTGCTGCCGCCGCCACCGGCATCAAACAAAGGCGTGCAAATATAGCCCATGTCAGTGTGGCGCGCCTTCTGTTTCTTCGTACAGACATAGAATTTGACAGGGGTCGTGAGGACGCGAATGCGATGATGATTTTACGCCAAAAGATAAATGCATTGGTCAATGGAGATTGCATGGAAAGAAATATAACTCAGATACACCGTATCATATATTCCCTCACGTAGTTCAGTGCATATAGAATGATGAGGAAAATCCATCTCCGGTTCTTAAACTTGTTTTGGTGTGTCAACTCGGTCCCTAAAGTCTCAAAGTGACCATCTCGATCTCTAAACTTGTCATGGTGTGTCAACTGGATCCCTTAAGTCTTAAAGTGATCATCTCGGTCACTAAACTTGTCTCGGTGTATCAACCCTGTCACTAAAGTCTCAAAGTGATCAGTTTGTACTGGGACCTGGGTTGACAAACCGATGCAAGTTTAGAGACCGGGTTGAGACACAAAGACAAGTTTAGGGATCGGTTTGACACACCCAGACAATTTTAGGGACCGGGATGGTCACTTTGAGACTTTAGGGACCGGATTGACACACCAAGACAAAATTAGGGACCGGAATGATCACTTTGAAACTTTAGAAACCGGATTGACACACTAAGACAAGTTTAGAAACCGGAGATGGATTTTACTCTAGAATGATTGTACTCGCTGTCAGGGATGAAAGGGGCAGCTAGGGTCCTAAACAAGTCTGACCGACTATATATATATATATATATATGGTTGTATATAGTATGGAAATAACATTATACCTACATTGCAGACAGAGTTAATTTTGAATTTATACAATGGGATAGACGATCTGTTGAAGTCAACCTAAGGTTGAGAGCACCAGAGCGTGTATATGCCGTGTAAAATATTGTACAAATATTGCAAATAGAATAGAGTTTATATTAGTTATGTAATAGGAAGGTGGTGAGTTTAGCCTAATTGTCAGTCATGTCATACCATACGTAGACTTGGTTGTATCATACCATACATAGACTTGGTTGTATCGAATAAAAACTGTCGTCCCTCGTGGTTTTCTACTCCCACCACACGCTAGTGTTGCTTTACTTGCTACCGCTGCCACTATAGATGGCACCGGGCAATATCTGCGCGGATACCAGCACCACACGCCTACGCCCGCAAGGAAAAAACCACGCCCGCGCCCCCCACCCGTAACGGGCAGATATCCTTGCCCGCGCCCGCCATCTGCGGATATTTCATGCCCGCGGGTGTGTCCCATTTACCCGCAAATATACAGCAAATAACACAAATTAACAGCAAATATACAACAAGGGAATAACAAATATACAACAAATAGCACAAATTAACAACCAATTAACCAACACACCATTCGTGGTCCATACATAACATCAAGCAAATAATAAGTTCATGGTCCATACTCCATACACAGGATCTAAGAAATCAGCAATGCAAAGAAAGAAATAGCATACCCAAGCAATCGAATAACCGGAGGGGCTCGGGCTCTGGTGGGCGGCGCGGCCTGGAGAGGTGCTCGGCCTGGCGGGCCCAGTGGAAGGGGCGCCACGTGCCGCTGGCGAGGGGCGGAGGGGGCGAGGGCCACGAGCCCGGCGGAGGGGCACCACGCGCCGGTCGCGGGCTGGCGGAGAGGGCGAGGGGACTGGCGGACGGGGGTGCCGCGCACCACGGGCGGGCGGCGAAGGGGGCGAAGACGAGGGGCACCACGCGCCGCTGGCGGGCGGCGGAGGGGACGAGGGCGATGGGCCCGGCGGAGGGGCGCCGCGCGCCGTGGGCGGGTGGAGGACGGCCGGACTGGGTCGTTGGCTCGCTGCTCTGGTCGCGCGCGCCGTCGCGGATCGCCTGGCGGCCTGGGGTCGTCACTGGTCAAGTGGGAGACTAGGAGTGGATAAGGGAGGTGGACCGAGGACTGTGGAGTTTGGGAGGGACCGGGGACGGAGGGTGGCGGTTGCTTGGGGGAGAACGGTGGAGTGAGCTAAACCCTAGGTTTCTCTATATATATGATACTAGATGTGGGGTCCACATGTCAGACAGGTACGCGGGTATGCGGGCACGGATACTAAATTTCTTTGCCCGCAAATAAATATCCATCGGGCGTAAACTCACACCCGTATCCTTGCCCGTGGGCGTGAAGTTACACCCAGTATCCTTGCCCACTGGGTTTGTTGCCCGCGGGTATGCGGATTTTTCCTGCCCGTTGCCATCTTTAGCTGCCACATGGGTAGAGGCAGGATCTTAACTATATATATTGTAAGTGCTTATATTTCTAATTACAATACTCGCCACTAATCTCTACTAGCCTCCATCTCACCAGGCCAATCTAAACATCTACTCTAGTGTGTAGTCTTGCAGTTAGATAGATAAATGTAAAGAGGAATCTTTGAGAATTGGGAGTCTAGACTCTAGGGGGCGGTAGGAGTGGTTGGCACAACCTCAACAATAGGCGAAACGAGCACAACAACGAATGGAACTAAGACAACATGAAGAAGAATGCTAG
Source organism: Paspalum vaginatum (assembly GCA_030272315.1). Lineage (NCBI taxonomy): Eukaryota > Viridiplantae > Streptophyta > Magnoliopsida > Poales > Poaceae > Paspalum > Paspalum vaginatum. The sequence goes on along the minus strand of CM059013.1, from coordinate 6,259,762 downwards.
GTATATCTTGGCCCAATGAACCAGTTATCGGTGTCCCATGGGCCAATATTACACTATGGACTAACCGTGTCATTGTGCCTTTGAGGATGGACGTGTCCAGCGAACAAAATTATACTTGTTTTCGCTCAAAATTGCAAGCTTCTAAGTTTCGGATAGTCATATAATATTCCATATATTACTTGTCTATATTCATCAGCAATTATACGAACACAAACATAAATTGAGTGTCAAAAGTCAAAACCCTTACAATTTGAAATAGAGAGAGTAAAATAATGGGTATAGTAAGAGTACTCGTGGGCGTGCCCTCTCTTCCCTCATGCGTTGTCGGTATTTTTTTTCAAGACATGTGCATGGCAAGCTTGTTCGATCGATGCCTTCTTTTACATGCAAACTGACCAACCCAAGCCACTCCCCTGCTCGGACAATAGTCCATAGGCACAAAACTAGATAGCCCTGAGATGTTATACATTTCACATGCAATTATATCCTCCTAGGTTGGTGTCATGAACTCTTATGTTTCTTTACTTGAGCCTTCTCCTCCACTCTTATGTTTCTTTAGTCGAGCCTTCTCCTTCCTCGCCTGAACTCCATAGCCATCGCTTTAGTCTCCTATTTACTTAGAGGCCAGGGGTCGTTGGTGCTAAAAGGTCAATGGGAGATATCACAATGGAGCATGGATGGGCGGTAAAGGGCATCATACTCAAACAAGATTAGCAGCAGCATATAGCGCATCCAGTGGTGGAACCAGGATTTACCGAAGCCCCGGGTCGAGCTGCGACACAATTATCACAGAAGCACACCGAAAAATAACATGGTTTAAAGGTACATGATAACACATTATCTAGATAGTGTCTTAAGAATTTTTTATCTTAAATGGTGGTAGACAATGTTTTCAAATTGTGTTCAATGGACGAAGAAGAGCAGCAAGCAGGGCTACCAAAGGGCAGAAAGCAAGAAAAGCAGAGCAAGGGCAAAGGATGCAGTAGAGCACACTCACAGACTCACCGTTTGAGGACGAGCTCATGTTGCCTGCTGGAGTGCTGGGAATGGAGCAGGCGAGCAGAGAGTGAGGGAGGAGGGAGGCGGCCGATCGGTGGGGCTGCGACTAGAGACCTACGTGCATGTAGCCGGGGGGCCGGGCGTCCGGCCGGCGTGGTGCAGTGGCGATGGGCAGGGGCGGCGGCGCAGCGACATGCGAACGGGGGTAGCGGGCAGGGAGTCGGAGGTGAGCGGGGCGGCCGGTGGCCGTGGCGCAGTGGTGCGCGGCCAGGGAGCTAGGGCGCAAAGGGTTAGGGATGACCGGCGTGGCAGTGGGTGGGCACCTAGGCGGGCAGGGAGCTAGGGTGTGGACCGCGGAGGCAGGGAGACGAGGCGAGGCAGAGGAGTTGCGTTACGTGGTTGGGCCGTTGGGATCTAGACAAGCCAGAAATTGAAAGGAGTTACAAACTTTTTTGGACCATGGGTCTAATTCCGCCCCTAGCGACATCAGAGCCAAGTAGTTGACTGTGGCGATGAGCCGATGAGAAGGGGAGAGGATCCTTACGTCGGTGTGGAAGGGAGCAGGAGGTCCGCCACCAATGATGTGGGAGGCAATGGAGGGTGCTTGTTTGTCATGTGGGAGAGGTAGTGCTGCAGCCGACATGTCCATCCTGTCTTGACCTCCACACTAGTTAGCGGCGAGCGCCTCATAGAGGGTAAGCGAGGTGAGAACATAGTGGGAAGGAGATGGAGACAACGACGGTGCCATAAGGGAGGGAGGCAGTTGCGAAGCGAGGACGCAAGGAGAGAGAAAATACGAGGTGAGAGATAAGGGAGATTTAAAGAGAAAAGTTAGGACATATGAAACCCACACCAGCTTCAAAAACTGCTTCGACCCACTGTTACGGGGTAAATTGTCCGGTTTTAAGAGATAGGGGTATTGGAGTTTAAGGGAGGGTTTTCAAAACTACATGACAAGTTTAGAGAGTAAAATAGATTTCACTCCAAATTGAAATGGTATAATAGTAGAGTCAAAATTAGACAATAAATGGTTAATATTTGGGAGCTAAGAGTCAAACACTAACTATTCCTTTGGATGATCTATACATGAAGAAGCAATGTGAAGCACTTAATTAACCCCTTCGACTCAAGAACACTTTCTTCTTTTCAATAGGTAAAAGCACACCACCTTCTCATGACAATCATAGTGCTTCGGTTTCTGTCTGTCTAAAGGTGTTCCCAGGGGGTAGCCGCTTTCTATGGATGCATCCTCTACTCTAGTGCTTACCTAATAATGTCCTACTTTCTGTTGAATAAAACACTGGGATACAATACAGTACAAACCTATTACAAATAGAAGGTGTGACGCTGTTCCGTTGTTCGAAAGGAAAGGTAGGGATAGACAGGTAAAGGAAGCCGAGTACTTGACAACCCAACCCTAGTGTTAGTAGTAAGGTTACTCTCACCAAAATGCCTATTTAAAATGCTCAAAATACTGTTTAGCATACGCGCATTGAGCAGCCTAAGAGTTCGAGAATCATAGCTAACTCTTTTGACTCATCGGTCTCTCCCCGCGACCTATCAACCGTTTATTTGTGCAGCACTACAGCGGCCGTAGCGATGACTTTTGTGCTGTGCACCCTACAGGAAGAGCAAGTAGGGAAATATTACGTCAAACATTTACAATATATCACAAAAAGCGAGGCGTTTCTCTGAAAAAACTCAACGTTCACCTCTATCCATCGACCCTGCTAGCTTCTAAAATTGCACACCCGCCCCTCACCAAAACTCGAATCCCGCCCACTCCAAATCCATCGAGCGGGAGAACCTCGAAATCCAAATTCCCCAAACCCCCTCCCAACCCTAGCCCCCTTCTTCCCCTTCTCCTTCCCCTTCACACCTCCGATTCCGCGCGCCATCGTCTCCCGACTAACTTCCAGAAGCATCTGGAAGACTGGAACTTAGGGCTCCGAGCCCCATTCCCGCAAACGATGCTTTCTTGCGCCTAGTAGCCTCGTGTGCTGCGGACGGAGCATGGACGGCGGCGGCGGCGGGGAGGGTGGCTTGAGCAGCGGGAGGTTCCCGATTCTGCAGGCGAACAAGGACCCCGAATCGAACTGGGAGGTGGACGTCGCTAAGAGCCTCGAGGAGTACCTGCTCAAGATCTGCTCCGGGGAGGTCCCCGGCGAGGACGGGGCTCACTCTGTCAACTTCGCCGAAGGTACGAGGGTGTGGAGGGCCTGGGATTCCTGCTGTCAATGTGCGGGGTTTTGTTTCAGGGGTTGTGCTATCTGTAGTGCAGTAGTCACCCTGAGAGCTGGGAATTGGGAGGGTAGAAAATTTGACACACTTTGGTGGACTAATTATCGTTGGGGGCTGGAACATGTGCAATTGCTTGATTTTCCGCGGTTTTATTCCCTTCTGCATGCATAAATGGCAAAGGAAGCAGCTTCTTCTTATCTGTTTTTCTCGACAAGGATTATCCTCACTAAGGACAATCTAATACGGGTATCGTATTAGTGTAAAATTCTTTTCTTTTGATAGTCCAACAGTTGCCCGTTTAATTCGTGTTTTCTTATCTGCAGCGGCATTATTACTCCAGGGGTCAGTTCAAGTGTACAGCAGGAAGGTGGAGTACTTGTACTCATTGGTCCTTCATGCTTTGGAGTTCCTATCGCAAAAGAAGTAAGGAAAGAGTAGATGCTGTCTTCAAATTTATCTGTTATGTGCTAAATTTCCACCCTGGACGCTGTATGTAATATCGTGGGCCTGACCACGACAGTAATAAATGCATGCTACATTTTTTGCACATCCTATAAGCGTAGGCTTTCAAAACGTCACGTGGCAGGTGCACATCTCGCTTTTGTTTCAGAAACCATAAAGGCTCCAATTGAGGCATTTTTGAAAGAGTGTTCAAACTACGATCGTACACCCTTTATAGGAACCTCGATGAAGCTTACCTGCTTTGGATGATCTCCTCCTTTTACACTTTATCTGTCTCTTGGCAATCCACCTTGCTGTTTTTTTTAAACTTTTTATGTAGCTCTAGCTACCAAGCGTTGGACTTAAGACAGATGTCCCCAACCCACATATTGCAAAATGAATACCTCTCTATACTTTTAGACGATATTAATCTAATTGTAATCATGGTACTTAGGCATCACCTAGTATTGCTTTAGCATTACAGTGGTCGGCCAAAACTGCATGGCTGATCCCTGGCCTAATTGTTGCATGGAGAGAAAGGAAGGAGTTGAATGAACGCATGTATGTTATTATTATTGGGGGTCTCCTTGCGAAAAAAACTCATGGGAAGAAAGAGAGGAAAGAGATGAGAGAGAAGCGAAGATGTGATGGTATGCGGGTGAGGTAAATGACTCCTATCATGACTCACTTGCGGCCAAGGCCTGTGTTTTATGCGTGGCTTGAAATCCTCTCCTACCTTTCCTTTTTTCCTTTTTTTCCTGCTCTCCTCTCCAGCCAAGTATATTCCCTTCCGCACCACCAACGTCTCTGTCACATCCTCCTTTTTGTTCCACCCTTTGCTGCTACCACTCTTCATATTGCCGTCAGCACGTCCTCCTTTGCTGCCTCCAACCGTGTCCCACCTCCATTCTGTATGCGGTACGGATTGCCTCTTGCACACTTAAGTGCCAAGGTGTAAAGCCAGTGGGCAAACACCTCATATCGCTTTACCTCTTGACAACTTCAATTCAAACATATTCGCAACACTCTTTTAAGTAGTGGAAAAAAGTACTGAACACTATGATATACATCTTGACGACTCTCAACTTACAGTATTGCTAGGAGAAAAAGGTTCTCATCAAGCTATCATTGTACGTAAAAGGGTAGTTCTTATGAATGCCTGGATCAGTGTCATACCTAGGGTGTTCAATATCTAAACGATATTTTGAGAATTTCTCTAATACCATTGCATGCTAGTAAGTCTAAAGCATTATGGCTACAGGCAGGATCAACAGGAAAGTGGCTCAGCTCAAGCCAATGAAAACAACCCTAGCACGGCTCCCAACGAAGAAGATGATATATTTATGGGGCTAGATGATGTCCCAGGTAAGCCTATCATTCACTGAATCAGCTGCTTTGAATGTCATAGAGGTAAGAAACCCCTTTTTTCACCGTGTTTAAATGTTCCAGTGGAAACAAGGACATCCCTGGATAACAATGTCGATCGAGATGATGTACAAAGAAAAATTGTGAGGCCACCAGCAAATCTGCTGGTGTTTGAAGGAGACTGTCTGGATAGTGAAGCGAGTGAGCTAGACTCGTATTTGGTAAAGTTTATATCCCCTTTATTGTAACTGCGAAACTGGCCATTATTTATTTCCATACTGAAATAGTTGTATTTGTTTATGTATTGCAGCTAGCAACATGTGATTTTTATGGAGATTTCCTTCTGTTGGATCCTTGTGATGCACCAGCTGTTTTTGACTTTCTGCAAGGAAAATGTTCTGGTGAAGAAAATAATGTGGTTCATCAAGGCAGCTTAGCCCCTTCTAAAAATCGACCCAATGTTTTCAGTTCCCCAAATGGAAGATCAGGGGGCACAGGTCGTAAATCGGCCTCTGGAAAACTCAGAGATATAAATCCAACTGAGGAAAATCCCGAGCAATCTCCAAAAATCAATGCAAGCCAATCTGAATATATCAATCCTGTCGACCACTTTCCTGATCTAGAAATGCCTAACCCAGATGATGCAGAGGATCCTGTTGATCCTGATGAAGATTTTTCTGATGATGAAGATCCATGGAAGCCTTTAAATCCCTATGAATCTGGCAACCTAAAGATTCGACCTTACAGGAGAGGTACTGAAAGTTGTTGTTTCTGGTAGCACCTTACAAGATTATTTGATGAACCTACATATCAAGCTGTATTTAATGATCTGTTCTGAAACAGTAAAAGGTTCTGCATGGGGGGCTGTTGGCACTGTGAAAAAGAAAACTCTCGTGTCTCTATTTCCTATGGCAAAGAAGGATGACGTCATCATACCTGAACATGCAAAATCTTTTGAAACACAACAGCCTCAGCAGGAGGAACCTTATGCTACCCAATCACCCCCTCCTTATGAAAAGGTACTCATTGTTACTTATGTTTAGGCATGTCTGATACTTTTGACTTATATAACTCGTCAACCATTTAACATGCAGCTTATGAAGTCATTTGACTCTGGAGAGCAAGGAAATTCCCATGTGCTTGAAGATTTGAGCAGTAAGGGTGATCCCGATATTGGCATAAATATTTTTCACGATGACGATCCAGGCATTCAAAGTGATATCGATAATGATCCCGACATTCCAGCATATCCTGGCGAGGTTTATTTTATTGACCTTTTTGTTTGCTGGTCCTTGTGTTCAGTTGTCCAACATTTGGGTGACATTTCATGTTTATTTTTCCTCTTTCAGAGTATTGGTGCAACCCCCGAAGGCACTCAAGGTACACAGGAGAACATAGATACACATGAAAACCTTGAAGAGTTGTGTCGGTCGCATCTGGTAAGTATTGTTAATGTTTCTGTAGTCCATTCACATCTATGGCCTGTGCATTTGCACACATTGTGGTGCCCTGCAGGTCAACATGTAGGCTAAATATATTAGGTGTCCAAATGTGCTAGGATAAAGCTTATTTTAGAATACACCATTACTGCATTCGAGAAAAGTCCTTTTTAGGATTAGTTGCAATTTCTAACAATCTTGTCATGTGCCAAAAAATATTTGGATTTTACAGACAAGTTTCTGCAAACCAAAGATTCTCATGGTGTAATCATTAAACTCCTGGGGTCAATGAACACCTGTTGTGGGCCTGGTTTTGAATATTGGTATCTTCTTTAAGGGAAAAAAAATCAGGCGGGGCATCTTTTCCTCTGGTCGAATCTTTCTGAGTTTCTGAATTGAAGTGTATGAACTGACTGTGATTGGTAAATTCTGCATGCGATAATATGTTGCTGTGTTGGATCTAATGCTGTTTAAGTAAAATATTATGCTGGTGCATTTAATTTGCTTCCATCTTTCATGCATGCTCTGTTTAAGGGCTTAAGGCATGCCATTTTAGCCATATGGTAGTTGCCACCATATAGATGATCAAATGTCATTACTGCCTGGATAATCAGGTGACCAATTGTAAAGCAAAGTTCTACAACCTTAGTTGTTGTGTCCCGCATCCGCCCACAGGCACAACAGCCTGAAGCCTGGAGGTGATGCTTCACAACATTTGTGATTAGAAATTTATTTTGGCTGCTGATTTCCAGGAATCAATTTCCAGTTGAGCACTGCATTTCCAAGCAGTCATGTCCTTTAGTCTGCTTCCAAAACTGACCGATAATTCTTCACACAGAATACTCTGCTTGCCAGCATAGCTGAGGTTGAACAACAGAGTGAGATGGATGCTCGAGTTTCAACATGGAAAGAGAGAATTGAGTATGCCTTGGAAGAACAGGTTTGTTGCTGGCTTGAAACTTCTTACAATGCGACATATTCGAACCTATTCAGCACTCACCCCCACTATATTCTGTGTCTTCTCAGGATAAAAACCCACCTTTTGATATTGGTTCATATGGGGACCAAATCCTTGACACTCTTTCATCAAGAACTGACAATACGGGGATTGCATCTTTTAGTGAGATTGTTAGTGGCAGACCAAAGTACGAGGTTGCAAGAACATTCTCTGCCCTTCTCCAGCTGGTAAATCCCTCCTCTCTTCCAGTTTCATAAAATGGCACAACCCTGAGCCATTTTGAGCCTCGAGTTTGTTACAGGTGAACGGCAGAAGTGTTGATCTGGACAAAGGACAAGCCACGAATGAGTTGGTGTGTTACACAGCTGAGAATCCATTCCATGTAAGACTCATTGGCCCCAACCGGAGGCCAGAAATGGATGCGCGCTTTGCTCGGAAGAGAGTCAAGTCCCCACTGCAAAATCCTGGCAAAGGCTGCGAGCCCTTGGCACAGCATGAGCCCCCCAAGAAAAAGTCGAACAAAAACGGCAAGATTCCAGTCAAGACAGCCATCAGGCTGACTCCTGATGGGAAGCGAAGGCGAAGGTCAGCTGCTCAGCTGATGCAGCCGATCAATCTGGAATCCAGTGGATGATCGTGAATGACTGACTGACTCGTGGGCATCTAGAGTGTGATTCTTCTAATTGTTGTAACTTCAATGGCGGCGGCTTCATGCCTGTAAGTTATGACTTAGGCCTAGCTAGCGGGTGTACATGTATAATAGGTCGTGCGTTTATGTATGTATTGGTATCAGCGCCAAGTGAAATGTTGGCAGGGCAACATTTGTTGACGGATTTGCCCTTTTATACCGGGACGACATTGGTTGATGTTTCATTTTAGTTCAATAAGCTAGCCATTTGCTGAGTCTACGGTGCGCTGGTTGCTCGTGCACTGTGCTGTTCTTTAAAAAACACTTGCGAGTCACGACTGGTGCCCACAAGCGATGCGCCGATACCTTGCTGCTCTTTGTAGAGAATCTATTTCCTCCGCAATTCATCTGTCACCAAAGCTGCTGCAAAATGGCAACTCGAAAGAGAGCGGCATCACGACAAAACGATCACACCCCAAGGTGGATGATATATCAGTAAGAACTCAGGAGGCAGCTAATCCAACAGATCAAGCCTGCAACAGAACTTACAAGCCCACACGTATCAGCTCTTGGCTGTATACAAATTTTTTTACTCACAGGGGGTGTTACCATCACGTGTATATAGACATGAAAAATACTGTATGCACACTGTGTTCAGAGTGGAGTTTGAAATATAGACGGTGAGATACACGAACCAGTGACACTGCTTTCCACCACAGTCACCCCAAATTTACAGTTAGACGCAAGATTAAACTATCCGCAGTGGATGACTCTAAACCTCACCTCAAGGTTTAGGATTGAGAGGATTGAGATATAGGGTTGAAAGAGGTGCAGCGGTGCACTCTCCATAAGGGTAGGGAGAGGCTTCTCTCACCTCAAATGTGAGGTGGATGGCTCGCCCCCTACTGCTTCTCTCTCATCCACTGTGGCACCGGCCGTTCCACCCGCGCGCGCCGGATCGAGGAACCGGCTGGCGAGCTCGCGACGCCGGATCAAGGGAGGGGCGCCGCCGCACCCGACCCACACTGCCGGGGAGCTCGCGGCGCCGGATAGAGGGAGGAGGCCGCCATGGCCTGCGCGCGGAGGCCCAGGGAGGCGCAGAGACAAGGCGCCGTCGGGCTTGGAGGACGAGGCGGAGGCGGCGACGTGGTCCCTGGCGGCCAGGAGAGGCGCAGATCCGGACGAGGAGACGGGGCTGGCGGCGGCCATGGCAGATCCAGCCCATGGAGGCTCCGACAGCGCATAGAAGAGGAGGAAAAGGAGACGGCGGCGGGGCTTCTCCGGCCGGGGTGACGAGGAGGGCCGGCGCGTCGCTCCTCCGACGGCGTGCGAGGAGGAGGCCGCGAGGCGGCATGCTAGCTAGGAGGAAGATGGATGGAGGGAGGAGGAAGCCGACGGGAGGGGGAGGAGGAGAAAGACGTGCGGCAGAGCGAGGGAGGAGGGAGGGGAAAAGAGGTGGGTGGTGGGGCCCACGGTGGGTTTGTTTGATAAATTGATAAAAAATGTGGTAGTTGGTATAGGATAGAGATATAGGATAAAGATGGTTACGGGAGATTGTTGAATAAAAGTTGATAATCTTGCTGACTAGAACGAAATATTGCTTTTTAGAGTATAAAAATAGGATAGAATGAGTACGGATAGTCTTAGGCCTTTCAACTAGCTGTAACAGAACTTACAAGCCCAAACCTACCGGCTCTTTCACCGTAGTCACCCCAAATTTACAGGACGCAAGATTAGCCTTTCAGCTAGCTGTATGGCCGACACTTTCAATCTCACTAGTCACTAGTGAAGAGGTGATAAAGCGTGGCAGCCTCCCGAAGCCTGCCGTAGATTGTTTGCCTTCATGGCTCCAGTGCGTCCGTTCCTTGGATAAACAGGAAGATTGTTTAGTGCACCCTACTTAGGTTAAAACCTGCTAAACCTAGCATAAATGATATGCATTGCATTACCTCCTGTCGAGCTCCACCTTCTTTTCCAGGTCCTGCACCAGACTGTGCAGCCTTTTGATGTAACTACACAACACTTGCGTGGTTTCATGGCCTTTCTTGTGTTCACGTAGCTTCTTCAAAATATCTGACGCAATGAAGAACCCGGCTGATTTGTTCCTGAGCACATCATCTCGGATAAGAATGGCATACCCGGAAACACAGCTTATAAGTATACAATGCTTACAAAGTAACAAATTCAAAGCCATCTCCATTTTTTTATCTAGTACGCTCAGGATCAATGATTGAGATATGCAGACATGAAACTAAAAACACAGACACGTATATACAGACCAGCTTCAAAACCAAGAAACTTAAATACGATTGTGAAGTTGAACAGTGCATATTGCATATAGATACCTCAGTAGTTCCTGCAAGATGATTTCAGCTGCGTCTGAATTGTTTGCTAACACTTGTCCAAGATATGGATAGCGTGCAATGTTCCTGAGAGTAAGCAACACTTGCTTCAAGACTTCCTGGTCAGGGATCCCGCGGTTCAGCAAATTAATTTGTTTCAACAATATGTCTAGGGCACCCGCAGCAACTAGTGTCTCGCAACATTTCTTAGAATACTCTGTAGCAGTACCTGTAGGAGAAACATAACATATAACCTCTTAGCTCTCCTTAGACCATGGTCACCTGGTGCATTTGTACCGTATACAGTGCGCAATCATTGTTTTTTCACTCTGTGTACAGTGCGCAAACATTGTTTTCCACACCCATTTCTACTCACTGTTGACCATGGTCTTAGACTGAAATAGGAAATTGATAAAGTGATGATTCAACTAGGGCAGAACTGGGAGTACGATATCACAATCTAATGCCATATATGATGAACCTAGGTAGGAGAAAAATTCGGAAAGGGGGCTTATAGTTGTAATTACTCAATGTTGTGCAAGTTCGTCGGATGCTGTGTGTGCAACGACAGTGGCGGAGCTGCGACAGGGCATCCACCAATCTATTGATGAGGCGCAGACCATCGTCAACTTGTGCAGCCGACTTCTGCAGTCTAGATCTTATATGAGTAACTTCTTCCTTTGACGCTTTCCTCACAAGGTAGGCTTTCACGTAGGACTGCAACAATCAGTTCGTTATATGTCAATGAAAAAAGTACACTATCTTGAGTGCAATTGTTTATACTATGAAAGCATGTTTGGCACATTTGGACTTTGAATACATGCATGAAATCAAATATTGATTTTAATATACCCAACTAGCAAAAGGAAGCATACAAAAAATCAAACATCGTCTTTCTCTCTGATGTACCTGTATTGTAGTAATACTTTTTCGAGTTCTAATAGCAGCTTGTCTTGCTGTCCATCCACGGCAATGAGTCTGGATAACAATCACAGCCCGCTTCCTTGATTCAAGGAACTTTACCTTTCGCCACCATCTCTGCAAATAGATTTACCGGATTAAGTCTTCTCACACTTAAATTATAGGAGTACTGCCCATCTAGAAGCAGTTAAAAAAATAGCATACATACTTGAATGATATTGATGCAGCAGAAAATTCGATTTAGTTGTTTCCGTGCTAACCAACTACGAATAAAAGACTGAATTGGGATAACAGATTTTTGGACAGACTGATACAACCAGAACTTCCTCCACCATTTTTGTAGCCTTACGATTGAGTGTAACACAATTTTCAACTCAAGGCTTTGATGACATTTTCTCTGTTGACCTTGGTCAAGTACACAAAATCTTGTGTAGGCCTGTAGCGAAGAAGAACCTGTGTAGGTAGTACAAGTCAGTAAGATAATGCAATTAATGCACCCAGCCAAAACATGGCCAATATAAAAAATATATATCAAGAACGACATTAGATGTACATGCTAACCTAAGAGTCTCTTTCTGGCTAACCATCCTCTAACGACTCGCTGAATCAGTACTGCAGCAATCTGGTGGCGCTGCAGAGACTGGTGGTACAAGAATAGTCTTATTGAGTTCTGGACGCCAACAATAGCCTGAACTTGCTTTGTGAAGCACTTGCGTACTGAATAACACCGCCAATGGCTCTGGATTTTAATTGCAGCAGTTATCCTTAAGCTTCTGTCGTTCACGAATCTTCTATATGCAGATTGTATCCTTTGAGCAGCCACTAATTCCTTACAAACAGGAAAATCATTCCAGGTAGAGACAAGCTGTTGATGCCCAAATAATGCTTCAGAAGAAACGTCACTGCTGCAAACCATGTCATCCTCGGACATCTCAATCTCACACAGCGGATAGCTACCTTCAAACGTACTCAATAGAGAGCTGGGAGGAGGTATAGAGTCATATCCACTTCTGCACGGCTGAGTGGCAGTTGTAGAGTTGCTCTGTTTGTCCCTAAGCTGCAGTGGAGTGGTTGAATCTGGATTGCGTGAAGCTCTGGTTTTATCCTCACCACTGCAATGCTCCTGAGGGGAAGGAGCAATGCTACTAATTTTGGATTTAGTTTTGCCTTCCGGGAACTGAGAGCTTTCGGAAGGCCCATTGTTCTCGAGGCTTTTTCTTCCTCTAATCCAAATCCTTACAGACTGCTGAATCATAATGGCAGATTTTCTCATCTGTACAAATCTATGCCGTTCCATTATGAAAGTGAAATACATACTATAGTCTCCTGAAAAGAAATAGATGACAACAATTTAATAGGGCAGATTTAATGCATATATCATGAGAAATTAGCAGGAAGATGTACCATGCGCTTGGCACAGAGTAGAGGCAGCATTAGTTAGACAGTTATGGTTCCTTTTCAACATAATGTCTGACCATGCCCTCATAGCACCTTGCAGGATAAGTATTGCCTTCTTACGCTTACAATATTTACTCTTTGCAATAAGACTTCTCGCCTGAGTTTGTACAATAGTTGCAGCCCACTCTAGAAGAAAAGGAGAAGATGAATTCAACTAGATTATAGAAAAACATTGTGTTAACCAGCATAGTTGATATAATTAAACTAATCAGTAATCATGGGAATTCAGAGCAATATTATGCACAGCTAAGGAGAATTGAATTTCATAATTTACAAAATTTTATTTCAGCACTAGAAACTTTGCAAAGTAAAGAACAGACCCTGATTGGTGCATGAACCATCTTTATTATCTGTCTGAAGGGGTTGATACTTTGTATCATTCTTCCCTGGAGATTTACATATTGCTGAAACGTTACTCTCTGGGCTGTTGGAGCTCAACCTCATATTGATCGAATTCTTTAGTTGATCCTATATAAATCAAAGATGCCTTGTTCATGATGAAAGGACTTTAACACAAGGAGGGAAAATTTTGAAGTGACAAAAAAATTACCAATTTTATGTCATTAGTCAGATGTGAAGATAGAAATGCTAGCAAAAGAATGGAACTCTTCTCATCAAATAAGACACCATCACCTAGAATACCGCTAGCTGGAATATCCTGCATGATGCAGAGAAATATTTGAGAAATAAACTACTAATGCAAACGAACCAATAAACCAATACCTGAAGAACATCTGCTAGTACTTTCCCGATCTTGCTGGATCTCCACCCGGTGATATCAGTTACATTATCAAGCTGGTGACAGGCAAACAACTCCTTTTGGCATCCAGTTAGTGTTTCCTGACAATAATAACCAACACGAATGATGAGCACCTGGAAGCAAAGTGTCATATAAACGTGTAATTGCAGTGCAAATAAAACATGAAAATGAAAGTTCAGGAGAACCTTGGGAGGGAAAACATCAATCTTCAAATAATAGTTGATGACACAGTTTAGTGCTCTCCTGTCAATCTGAGATGAACTTTCAGCAGGCATGTTATATTTTGAGCATATTGCCTGTAAAAAAACATACATAGCAATTAGACAAATAAAGGTAGGGCTGGACACTTAGGGCCGGGCAAGTCAATTAATGATTAAAGCATTTAAGATTAACAAGATTTCAAGGATTCAACTGTGTTGAGCTTCCAACATACTAAGGAAATGGACCACATCAAGAAGTAACTTAAGTATACAATGTGGAGCATGGAAACCTGGATATGAGTATCTTGAACAGAAAGGAAGCAGCACCACCACCAATAGTTATTTTACAATCAAAAGAACACTTAGGAAACATGCATTTTTTAACAGTATTGATACTTGGGGCACCTGGCTCATGAATAGAACATCGGCCGTTTACTCAGTTGACAGGCAATCAGGCATAGAAATCTACTTTTACCACTTACGGTACCCATTGAGTCTAACAGAATACAGTGACAACTAATGCTAGTATATCTTGTGAGATAATACAAATAGTGAAGTAGGGAAGTAAACCATGGACTCATACTTTTTAGCATACAATTATGTAAAACAAGAGAGAGAAAGCAAAAGGAATCCTTACCTGAAGCCATTTGTAAAGCAAGCCCATGTGTGACTTGTTCTCAGAAATTAGTTGTTCCTGACATGAAAGAAATAGAACCTCTCATTAAGGCACCGAACAAAAGTCACATAGCTTCATCAAGGAGCTAGATGCTCTATCTTGTGATGCAATAAGATAAGTACTGCACGATACGTTGTTCCATTATGTCCCAATATTGAACTGTTCTAGACATAAGAATGAATCACTCACCATTACAGGTACATTTAGACTGGTCAATTCACGAGCTAATGAAATTGTGCTTGCTAGCAAGGGTAGCTGCACAGGAGCAAAACACAACAAGAGTTAATCAGCAAAACATAAATTAGTCTGCAATCTGAACCAGTTAAGTGAAAACACAACCTTGACAAAAGAACATTCTGAAAGTTTAGTTTACAGATAGCATGGTATCTTATAAAACAGTATAGTTAACAACTTTTTAGTTTACTTTAGTTTAATTTACAAGTATTTACAATATACTATAGTTAACAAATTTTTAGTGAAAATAGGCATTAGGATGAGATGTTTAAACAGTACAAACCTTCTGATTTAGGCAACTAAAAGTTGTCAGATTATTATTTAGATCAAGAAGGACATGAAACTGAAGTTTAAGCTAATTCCTATTTCCTAGCTATTGTACTCCATGCAGTTAGCAAAACCCCATCAAGAAACAATGAACAATCTAGAATTCCAGATCCTTGTTGGAAAATAAAGGTATATTATGTAACAATACATTCAACAGGTTTGTACTGAACATTTGACCTGCATATGAATGAACACATTCCACAGCAATGAAAGAATAAGCTCCTTATCCCCAGTACTGATGTCTTCAGCCGAAATTGTGACATCATCAGAATCAGATAACGGGACCTGAGCTTGCTTGATATATTTTAGCGCAGTGGAACAGTTACACAGCCTCTTCTTATTTGTATCTGAGGGAGCAATCACTTTCTGAAATGAAGCATATTGTCACTGTAAATCAATCGAAATGGAATCTGAAAGATTAATGTAGCTGGAAAAATCCTGACCAAAAGGATTGATGCATCTGAAAGGAGTAGCTGAATGACTCTACAAAGAATTACGCCATCTTGGAGATCTTCAAATGAACTGCTTATAGTGAAATCATATTCTGACAGAGCAGGCTGGTGAGAAAAGGAGAATTAGAATAATCCAACATATATTAACATGAAAATTGAAACTGTGCCTTTCATAAAAAAACACATAGCAACCTACAACACAAAATCTGATTGTTCAGTTCAACAATACAGAAAATCCAGATACCTGTTGATAATTTAGTTTGTAACCCAGAGTTGTGAGGTGCATCAGAAGGTCACCTTCTCCATGCATGGTTTCCCCCAAAGACTCTACAATTCAGTAACCAGTCAAATAAGAAAACACACAACTGAATAGAACACTTGCACGTCACAAAGAACAATAATCAAAAGCAAATGGAATAATGTATTTTACCCTGAATGATTTGCCGACTAGATTTTATTTGGCCTTGGTGACAAAATAAAAGAGGGGATCCACCATCAAGGCCATCGATTCCAGCTTCAAGAGGTAGAGCAGTTTCTGTTTTGGCTCTGTCTAGTGCAGCAACTAGCAGAAAAATTCTTTTCAATAAGATATTTCCCGTCGCTTCACTGTAACCCTGTACATGGTGCCCTTTTACCACCTTCTTTTGAGCAAAAGATTCTGCATTCATGGTTTGAGAAAACATCTGCTTCTCCAGAATTAGCTTTAGAAAATGAAACTCCTTGTCCCGTTTTCCTAATCCACTCTTCAGCAATGAATCACCACCGAGAACAATATGCAAACCAATCCTGAGCCAATCTGGATTGTAGCTCATGAAGATCCTAGTTGCTTTCTCTTTGAGCCTTAGGTCGGTAACAAGGGGGCAATGTGCTTTCATCTTCAGCCTGCCATCATCAATGTTCTGAAAAAGGAGGGGAGAAATACAGTGCCAGTTAGATGATCAATAGTTCTGCTATGTTAAATATAGATTGAATTTTTTTCACCATTCAAGCAAACATGCACTAGATATATTGTGGGAAATAAGAAATTGCATGAAAAGCAATGGAAACATGACAGGATTACACTCTTTAGCTAAATTTTTTCACGTGAGCAAAAAAAAAAGCAAGCTCTTAAAGATAACCAATCGATACACAATAAGGCAATATATACGTGCCATATCTGGTTTACCCACTTTTCCATCTTGGCATCTTGCATATGTTGGTTTTGAAAATGAGGCTATACCTTATCACATCTATGTTAGAGAACCTAACAGGACACTACCACGACAAGACCAATGTCCCGTTTCCAGTTCTTCAAATACAATCCACACAATAACCAAACAACACAGCAGTTTAGTCTCAGTCTTAAGACATGTAGAAACTGAACAGTTCAATTGTTTCAAATTTCCAACCTAACAATCCAAAATCAGTATGCCACGATGAGGATGATAAATTTGTATAAGCCTCCGAGTTTCAACCCTCAACCCTCGAAATTCCTCACCTTACAAATTTGAAACATCATGGCGAGCACCTCCTCGCACGCGTCCTTGCTCATGTATTTCTCCATCCTCTCCTTGACATCCTCCAGGCTGCAGGCCTCCCTCAGAGAATCCCTTAGCGCGACCACCATCGCCGGCGTCATCTCCTTTCTCCTCTCCCCGTCGCGATCACCACCACCGCAGCTCCCCTTCGGGCCGCGCATCCCACGCGGCCGCGCTCCATCGAGCGCGTCGCGCTTCCCCGCAGCGCAGGGCCGCACGGCAGAAGCGGAACCGGTGGCCGCCGGGGAGCAGCCGCAGGCGGAGGGGTCGCGGAGGAGGAGCGAGAGCCATGACGACGCGGAGGCGGCGAAGGTGCGGAGGGCGCGCTCGCGGCCGGACTCGGCGCGGCGGGCGGAGCGCGACTGGTCGACCTCGAGCGCGCGGAGGCGGCGGCCTAGGGGCGTGGGGGTCGGGGCGCCGTCGCGGGGCCTCTGGCGGCGGAGCGGCGTCGGAGTGGGAGCCTGGACCTCGAGGGAGGTTTCGGAGGCGGTGAAGACGTACGGGGAGGCGGGCACGGGCTTGGGCCTCGGGGTGCGGAGGTTGGAGAGGTCGCGGAAGGGGGAGGCGGCCGGATCGCGGTGGCTCATGGCGGCGGGGCTTGACGATCTAGGAGCTTCGGGAGAAGGCCTCCACCATGGATTCCGGAAGGTCGGGGCCTCGGGGGTGGGGAGCGGGGTTTGGAGGAGCTGACGGAGGTCGACGAACCGTGCGTTCGAATGACTTGGGGTGCCGTTTGAGCGGGAATTATGGTGGATGATCCTCGTGGATCGTGGATGCCAGACTGCTGAGAGGCGAAAAGCATCCTCCACTTTTTTTTTTAATCCTCAACAATGCTTCAGCACCCTGCTTTGTTGGGCTGGGCTTACATGGGCCTCAGTCCATTGTTGGGCCAAAACAGTTCTTCGGACATTTTAGACGATTTTTGTTTTTTCCTCTTTCACTTTGAAACATTCCAACAATTCATGTGGAACAAAATCATTAACTGCTTCGATAAAGATTCAATAAATCGTTGCTAAAATTAACTTAGTAACTAAAAAATATTCAAATGATTTCAAACTTCCCCACCCCTAAAAGGAATTTCATATGCTCGCCTTCACTTTTTTTTTACGCCACACATAGTTTGTATTAACGATACTTGCGAACCCATGATATAACTATGATCGGTGATAATGGAGTGGATATTCTTGCAATAAAAGGTTTGTCGATGCAAAAAATTGACGACACCATCTACTTATGGTTGTCAATTCACCTTATTCATTCATGGAAATTCCGAGTAAATAAAACAAAAGATACCTATATGAGTTTCTCTGAACGAGACAGATAGTTAACACACGATGATCAAAAGTTAACAGTACAAATAACATCTAAAGATACAGAGAGTAATGAACTCAAGATGGAACGATGGCAAATGAGAAGAGAGAGAAATCAGAGTTTGTACGCACGTAAAAGAGTTTAAAATATAAACGGTGATATAAATAAAACGGTTGAAGTTATACATATTCAAAACACTACATCACTCTTAACATGAGAGGCCTAGACCTCAGGACGGGGCGAAGCGTCGTTTTCCATGTTGGCACCAACGCCTATCCTCTCTACATCATGTGATGTTGTGAGGCATCCATAGGTTGGATTGGTTGCATGCAATCCAGGTTGAATGCAGGATGCATCGCGCGGTCTTCCCCTTCCTCGCGAGGCGCTCGGAACGTACCCGGCCGTGTACCCGCTGCGCTTGTTTTCAACAGCTCCTTGACCATGGTCGCACTTGGCCCAACCGCTCTACTGGTGACCGTGCCGTGTGATCGTGTTTGTGTGTGATCGGACGCCCACGCGAGTGATCAGCCCTGCACTGTACTACTGTACTACGATGCCACCCGACGTTGGTAAAAAAAAGACCCGCGGGGATAGACGGTCCCGAATTTTTTATTTAGAGGATGAAATCTTAAACGGGTCTCGAAAAAACTTTCCGAATCCTAGCATTTGCCAGCGAGAAAGATTTTTATTACTCAAGTAGAAATTTGTCTTAGCGAGAGATCGAACTTACGACGTTAAGATAGCAAAGAGACGTATCTACCGTTGAACCACACAGGCTCCGCCACGCGACTCTAGTCAAAGCCCAGTTGGCGACGAATCCTGTCTCCGACGAGTGGCTGGGACGTGCACAGAGCGCACAGGCTTCTCTGACCGGCCACTGCCCGCACGCCACGCACAGAAGATGAGAAGAGGGCTGAAGGCTCACTCTGTTCCCCAAGTGCTGCTACTGTTCATGTTTTTCTCCTCCCCGTTCTAAATCCAAAATCCATCATCAATCTCTCGATTTCTTCCCAAGATGGTATCAAGAGCAGGTTAATCTTGTTATTTCCTTCTTGTTATCCTTGATTGAAGGGGACAGAAGCAGTGGAGACGCCGTAGCCGTCGCCATCTCCGTGGAGCTGCCGCCGGTCGAGTTTGGTGGCTTGCAGTTGATCCGGCACTTCTGTCTCGGTACTCCCTGTCTGTTTGCTTGTGCTGTGGAGGTGCGGCCGTCCGTCCACAGTGACTGCTCAGGGGCTCGGACGAGTGCTACATCAAGCGCTGTTTGGTTCATTTCCTGGTGGTTGGTGCTCTGTTCTTGCTGTTGGAGTTTAATTCCAATTTGCAAAAGCAAGCAGCCGTAGTGCTGTGCTTCCATCCTGATCTGGTGAGCAAGAATTCCTATCTAGCAAGTATATTTCCCAGTGTAGAACCATGGCTGAACCTAGTGGGGAAAAGGTTGTAGACCCCATGGATAAGCTCTATGAACTATTTAGTAAGTTGATGATGGAGCACCCGAAGGGGACTCCTGAGATTAAGTATGCACTTGAGCCAAATCTAGTAAAATTGTCGGGGTCAGAAAATTATGTCAGTTGGGCTCGTCATTGCAAATTGATTTTAAGTTCTCATGGATACGAGAGTTTACTCACTGTCTCTAGTGTTGAAGAGAAGAGAAATGACATATCCAGCAAGCAAATCATATTGGTATGGATGTTAAGCAGTATGGAACCAATTATTAGAGAACAAGTCGAAACGTTAGCTACAGTTTCAGAAGTGTGGTCAGTATTGGAGAGGCAATTTGCAGGGAAATCAAACAAAATGCAAGCCATTCGTATCATGCATGAGTTAACTCATTTGAAACAAGGGTCAAGATCTGTGGTGGAGTATGCTGGTGAAGTAAAAAAACTATACAGAGATTTACATTATTATCATCCATTTGAGCCCACTGACAAGCAGGATTTGGCTATTCATCATACTTGGTTTCAGTCCTTTGTGAGCAAGTTATTCCTTGATGGTTTGAATCAAGAATTTGATCTTCGCCGCCAACTCATATTTTCCGAGTCTGAATGGCCTAGTCTTGATGATATAATTTCTAGTATTATAGAAGAAGAAACTAGGCTGGCCCATCCCAAAGTGGATGACCACAAAGCACTTGATATTTCTGCTGCCTTATCCATGCAAAACAGTCGCCGCACACTTAGTTTCGGAAAAGATCAAGATAAAGCAGATGTGATTTGTAAACATTGTGGTCGTGGCGGGCACACTATAGAGAAGTGCTTCAAGTTGCATGGCTTTCCACCTGGGTGGAAAAAAGGGAAAGTTACAGTCAGGGGGAGGTATAGTTAGTAATCTGAATAAAGCAAATCATGCTGCACCTGAAAGGGAGCATCCAGTGGTAGATGCTCAAGCTCTTGAGAAATACAACTCCAAGCTCAAACTCTCCGAAGGCACGCGTTCCGCTAAGGATTCCTCTACTTATTCTAGTTACCATGCCACTTCTAGAGGTAAATATGTTCAAACCTATATAGCAAAACCTTGGATTATTGACTCTGGAGCCACTAATCATATGACAGGAGCAACAAATCTTTTCACTTCCTACACTCCTTGTTCAGGTAAGGATAAGGTGCGTGTAGCCGATGGATCCATGGTTCCAATAACAGGTCGTGGATCTATCCGTTGCACCAACGCTTTATCCTTATCACCAGTTTTACATGTGCCTAATTTCCCGGTTAACCTATTGTCTGTTAGCTCTATCACAAAATCTCTTAATTGTAGAGGTTGGTTTGATCCTTCTAATTGTGCTTTTCAGGAGCTGGGGACAGGGAGAATTCTTGGGACTGGGACTGTGCATAATGGACTCTATTACCTTGATGAAGGAAGTGATGAAGTTGCTTTTGCAACCAAGATGTCTCCATGTCAAGAATTGTTGTTACTTCATCGCAGGCTTGGACATCCCTCTTTTGCTGCTATGTCTCGTAATTATCCCTCGTTTTTTAGTGCATGCCCTAGGGAATCTCTTGTATGTGATGCTTGTGAGTTTGCTAAACATACAAGGGTTCCCTATCCTAGTTTGGGTTTAAGAAGCAACAAACCATTTGATGTTATTCACTCAGATGTTTGGGGACCATGTGAGGTGAACTCTATTTCTGGGCATAAATGGTTTGTGACTTTTATTGATGGTTGTTCTCGATATACTTGGCTTTATCTATTAAAACACAAAAGTGATGTCTTTGTTGTTTTCAAAGACCCGTTTGGCAACACTATTAAAGTCCTGCGTTCAGACAATGGTACAGAGTATGTTAACCAGGAGTTTGAACAATTCCTTACCTCTAATGGTATTGAACATCAAACAACCTGTGTTAACACTCCCATGCAGAATGGTGTTGCTGAATGGAAAAATAGGCATTTGCTTGAAGTTGCTCGTTCTCTCATGTTTACAATGAATGTTCCTAGGTTTCTTTGGGGGGAAGCTATAAAAACTGCAGCATATTTAATTAATCGTATGCCTCTTCGAGTTCTTGATAATAAATCCCCTTCTGAACTATTTTTGAAATCGAATGAATTTATTGTTTCTCCGAAAATTTTTGGATGTGTGTGCTTTGTTCATGACTACAGAAATAATGTCGGGAAACTTGACCCTCGTGCTATCAAATGTGTTTTTGTTGGTTATCCTCCTACTCAAAAAGGTTACAGATGTTGGTGTCCATCTGAGCGTCGCTTCTTTGTGAGTATGGACGTGACATTTCGTGAACATGAACCATATTATGGCCCAACCAATGATACTGAAATTACTCTATGCCCTCGAGAGTTGGAGAGTAACAGTAGAGGTGTTCCCATGGGCTCTGTTTATGTCCCCACTCTAGGTGTATCATCTTCTAGTTCCAGTCATCATGATTCAAAACAGGGGGAGAAAGTTAATAATCAAAGTGAAAGAGGTGATAATAATTCTTGCCATAGAGACATGCAAGATTCTTCTCAAGATATAGAGACTATTATGCATGAGTACCCAGGTATTGACCATCAATCTCCCGGTCCTATTGCTCCAAGTAGCACTTTAGAGCAAGGTGAGAATCAATTGTCTACTCAACCTTCTCCTCAAAATGACCTACCTATTGCCTTGAGAAAATCAAATAGGTCCTCTACCACTCCTGCACACCTCAAAGATTATGTTGTTGGATACAAACATGATATTGCCAACTTTTTATCCTACAAAAATTGCAGTTCTTCCTTTCAAAGTTTTATAGCCTCTCTAGATTCCACACCCATACCCAACAATTGGAAGTTGGCCAAAGAGGATCCTAAGTGGAAGGAAGCAATGCTAGAAGAGATGAGAGCTTTGGAGAAGAATAACACTTGGGAGCTCGTGGATCTACCACAAGGAAAGCAACCTGTAGGGTGTAAGTGGGTATTCACGATTAAACATAGACCAGATGGAGAGGTGGATAGGTACAAAGCACGCCTGGTGGCAAAAGGGTACACTCAAACCTATGGAATTGATTATGACGAGACTTTTGCACCGGTGGCCAAGATGAATTCGGTAAGGACACTTATATCTTGTGCCGCTAATTTTGATTGGGATATATATCAGATGGATGTAAAAAATGCGTTTCTTCATGGAGATCTTCACGAAGAAGTATATATGCATATTCCACCTGGATTTGAAACAAGTCAAACCGATGGGAAGGTGCTTCGTCTACATCAGTCTTTATATGGATTAAAACAATCACCAAGGGCCTGGTTTGACCGTTTCAGGCAATCAATGCTCAAGAGAGATTATACCCAAAGCAATGCTGATCATACACTATTCTATAAGCATGACACGGGCAAGATGTCAATTTTAATAGTGTATGTGGACGATATTGTGATAACTGGGGATGACGTTGTTGAGATTTCTAATTTGAAGCAATATCTTGGAAAAGAGTTTGAAGTAAAAGATTTAGGGAAATTGAAATATTTCCTTGGAATAGAAATCTCTTATGGTCCAAAGGGAATATTTCTTTCTCAAAGGAAATATGTTTTGGATTTACTAAGGGAAACCGGTATGCTTGGATGTCGTCCAGCGGCCACACCTATTGAGCAAAATCATCGCTTAAGTAAAGATGCAGGAGGAACTCAAGTGGATCGAGAGTGTTATCAAAGGCTTGTTGGAAGGCTTATATATCTATCTCACACTCGACCTGATATTGCCTTTGCAGTGAGTGTGGTGAGTCAATTTATGCATGATCCTAGATCATCACATATGGATGCTGTTTATCGCATCTTGCGGTATCTCAAGAGTTGCCCAGGGAAGGGTCTTTTATATACTAGACAAGGAAATTTAAAAATAGAGTGCCATGCTGATGCTGATTGGGCTGGCTCTTTGGATGATAGACGGTCAACTTCTGGATATTGTACATTTGTCGGAGGCAATCTAGTTGCTTGGCGAAGCAAGAAGCAAAGTGTGGTGGCACGGTCTACTGCCGAGGCTGAGTTCCGTGCTATGGCCCATGGTGTATGCGAGCTATTATGGTTGCAGATTCTCCTAACGGAGTTGAAGCTGCTTAGTATCAAGCCTTTGATGCTATACTGTGACAACAAAGCGGCTATTGATATAGCCAACAATCCGGTTCATCATGATAGAACAAAACATATTGAGATCGATCTCTACTTTATTAAGGAGAAGTTAGACAAATGGATAATTTGTCTATCTTATGTAAGATCTGCAAGTCAGATAGCTGATGTCCTAACCAAAGGATTGTCCGAAAAAACATTTTCTATTTTTTGTAGCAAGATGGGTCTATATGATATTTTTGCCCCATCTTGAGGGGGAGTATTGATGTGAGTTATGAATATAAATATAGGTAGGGAGTAAAATGTAAAAGATAAAAATAAATACTGAAGAGGAGCTGGGAAGGATCGAGAGCCAGAGAGAGTGAAGGCTCACTCTGTTCCCCAAGTGCTGCTACTGTTCATGTTTTTCTCCTCCCCGTTCTAAATCTAAATCTAAATCCAAAATCCATCGTCAATCTCTCGATTTCTTCCCAAGAAGGGCACAGGCAACCGCGCCGCGGCCTCCCCCAGCCCAGCGGCCGCCGTGGCGCTTCCCCGTTCCGGCATCCTCTACTCCATTCCTCCTCAATCCTCCCAGAAGCCATTGAAAGCACAACAAAATGTTGCTGTCGTAAACATGGCAAGCTAGGCACTAGTGCACTACGTACTCCGTACCTCAGGTGCAGAACCGAAGGAACGCACCGGCGGCAAGCGGGGATCGGTGGATGGACCTGACGCAGGCGACGGTGGCCGGGAAGGCGGTGGACGCGTACCGGAAGGCGCTGGCCACGGCGGCCTCGGCGGCGGCGTACGCGGTCATGGCGCGGGAGCTGCTCCCCGTGGCTTCGCGGCGCGCTGGGCTGCGTCGGCGCTGCGGGCCCGCCTCGGCTGGTGCGAGAGGGAGCGCTGCACGCTCATCGTCCGGAGCCAGGAGGGCGGCGGCGGCGAGGAGAACCTCCTCTTCGACGCCGCGCGGAAGTACCTGGCCTCCAGGCTCGACCCGCGCGCCATGCGCCGGCTGGGCCTCACGCTAAGCCGCGCCAAGGACGCCGGCGGCCGCGCCAGCTGGCGGAGCCTGCTGTTCCTCGAGCCCGGGGACTCCACCGTCGAGCGTCGACACATTCGAGGGCGTCGAGTTCAAGTGGACGTGCGTCGAGACGCCCTGCGTCGCGGGCACGAAGGAGAAGGCCAATAAAGCCGGGGATCCCGGCGGCGACCGCGCGTTCCGGCTGGAGCTCAGCTTCGACGCAGAGCACACGGCCGTCGCCGTGGACAGGTATGTGCCCTTCGTCATGGAGGCCGCCGAGGAGGCGGAGCAGCGGGAGCGCGCGGTCATGATCTGCATGAACGAGGGCCGCCACTGGTACAAGATCAGCCGCCACCACCCGGCCACGTTCGACACGCTCTCCATCGTCGACGACCTGGACCTCTTCGCCGGCAGGAGGTGTGGAAATGGGTGGAACGTGATGCCCTTTGGGGCTCACGGCTTCGTGTTAATATAGCTGGGAATAGCCCCCATCGTGGCTTGTACAACAAGTGAAGATCTGAGTTACATGGTAGGAGAAAGCAGAGATAGAAACAAAGCAATCAGGCTAATCATACTATCCTACGACTCCTACCTAGTCTCGCGGTGCAAGATCATACATAAGATTATGTTTAAAGGCTTCCGATCGTTGTGTAGGCAGAGCCTTGGTGAAACCATCAGCCAGTTGATCTTCTGAAGGGATGAATCGAATATCAAGTAATTTTTGTGCCACACGTTCTCTCACAAAGTGATAATCAATCTCAATATGCTTAGTGTGAGCATGAAAAACTGGATTTGCAGACAAGTACCTTGCTCCTATATTGTCACACCACAATCTAGCTGCTGGAGGATGAGGAATTCTGAGTTCTTCCAATAATTTTTGAACCCACATTAACTCTGCAGTTGCATTTGCTAGAGCCTTATATTCTGCTTCTGTGCTAGACCGCGAAACAGTTGCTTGTTTTCTAGCACTCCAAGAAATAAGATTGGAACCTAAGAAAACAGAAAACCCTCATGTGGATTTCCTATCATCTGGACAGCCTGCCCAATCAGCATCTGCAAAGGCACTGAGTAATCTGGAGCAAGATTTTTTTATTTTTAACCCGACGCTTAAGGTACCTTTTACATATCTCAAAATTCGTTTCACTGCCCTCCAGTGTACACTGGTAGGAGAACGTAGAAATTGGCACACTTTATTAACCGAAAATGAGATATCTGGTCGAGTCAAAGTTAGATACTGCAAACCACCAACAATGCTTCGATATTTAGTTGAGTCATCTAAACTCAGCGGCTCACCTTCTGTACGGGATAATTTTTCACTTACAGACAATGGTGTACTGACTGGTTTGCATGTCAACATGTTAACCCGCTCAAGTATCTCCGTGGCGTACCTTTGTTGATTTAATAGCAATCCATCATGTGATTTGTGCACTTCTATACCAAGAAAATAATGCAAGTCGCCAAGGTCCGTGAGAGCAAACTCCTTGTCCAGATCTCGAAGCAGAGCTTGTACTGCATCCTGAGAAGAACTGGCAACAATTATATCATCAACATATACAAGGATAAATATTGTCAGTTTATCCTTGCAATAAAAAAATAATGAAGTGTCGGTTTTGGATGGAGTGAAGCCAAGATTCTGCAATTTAAGACTTAATTTGGAGCACCATGCTCTGGGGGTTTGCTTCAGACCATATAAAGCTTTATCAAGTTTACAAATATAATTAGGATAAACTTTATCTTCATAACCAGGTGGCTGCCGCATAAACACATCTTCCTCAAGAATACCATGAAAAAAAGCATTTTGCACATCTAATTGATGAAGATACCACCCTTGTGACACTGCAAGGGAAAGAATTAGACGTATGGTGGCGGGTTTGACTACTGGATTAAATGTGTCTCCGTAGTCAATGCCATATCTTTGCTTAAATCCCTTTGCAACTAATCGAGCTTTGTATCTATCAATAGTGCCATCTGCTTTCTTTTTAATTTTATATACCCACTTGCAATCAATAACGTTTATACCTCGCTGAGGAGGTACCAAATGCCATGTCTTGTTCTTCATCAACGCATCAAATTCTCTGTCCATAGCAAATCTCCAATTGTCATTATTTAAAGCATCTTGCAAATTAGCAGGCTCCATACAAACTGAGTTACACCATCGGATCGTACCATCAGTTCGTACCTTAGGTTGCCGTATACCTTTCTGAAGACGTGTCATTGGCCGTTGATGTGACACAGATTCGGGCTGAGGAACTGTGGCAGTATCCGTCGATGGAGTAGCCTGGACAACATCGGCAGGGGCTGGCACCGAACCAGACGATGGAGACGATTTCGTAGGGGATCCTGGTGTGGGCGGCGAGGTTGCCGCAGCCGGAGCCTGGCTGAGAGTCGGACACCCGGATGCACGAGCTGTCACGGAGGTGCCAGATGTCGAGGCCGGCGAGGATGTACGACGCGAGCTCATCATCTTCAAGCTTCTTCCCAGCGGAGGCCATCTCATCCGCCAGGGACTTCATACGGCCGAAAAATTCAGCCACGGTCGACGTTCCTTTCTGCGCCGTGGCCAAGGCCATCCGCGTGTTGATGACGCGGCCCCGCGACTGAGAGGCGAACATTGCCTCGATCGTAGCCCAGGCGCCGGCAGCAGTTGTTTGCGTGGCCACATACGTGAGGTACTCACGCGAGAGCGACGACAGCAGGAAATTAAGGACCTGCTGATCCTTGACTTCCCAGACTTCATAGTCCGGGTTCACGACATGCTCCTCCGTCTTGCCGTCGTCGTCAGACGCCTTCGCCTTGGGAATTGTCTTGGCCGGCACTGGTGTTGCCGGATCAAGGAGATGCGCCACTTGCGCACCACGGAGGGCAGAAAGGACCTGCGCTTTCCACAGCGCATGGTTGTTCTTCGCCAGCTTCTTGGTGACCGGATATGCAATCAAGGAAGCAACAGGAGATGCGGAAGATCCCGGAACGGCCATGGCACAAATCGGCAATGAACCGTGCTCTGATTACCATGTGGAAATGGGTGGAACGTGATGCCCTTTGGGGCTCACGGCTTCGTGTTAATATAGCTGGGAACAGCCCCCAGCGTGGCTTGTACAACAAGTCAAGATCTTGAGTTACATGGTAGGAGAAAGCAGAGATAGAAACAAAGCAATCAGGCTAATCATACTATCCTACGACTCCTACATAGTCTTGCGGTGCAAGATCATACATGAGAATAGAAAGCATACAATCAGCGTATAATCATGAAGATACATATTCCTTAACAGGAGGGACCACTACCGCCGCATCGGCAAGGCGTGGAAGCGCGGCTACCTGCTCTACGGCCCACCGGCACCGGCAAGTCCAGCCTCGTCGCCGCCATGGCCAACCGCCTCCGATACAACCTCTACGACCTCGACCTCCCGCACGTGCAATCCAACACCAATCTGCAGTGGCTGCTCGTCGGCATGTCCAACAGGTCCGTCCTCGTCATCGAGGACATCGACTGCTGCTGCGACGCCATGTCGAGGGAGGATGACAAGGCGCCGTCGCGTGCCGGAGACGAAGGCGGCGGAGACGACAACGGGAACGGCGCCGCGTCGGATGCGGACGCTTTCCCACCGCGCGCTGCTCCGGCTAAATCCAACAACAATCAGGTCAGCTATAGCCGTACGAATCGAACAAATTATCCGACCTATTCCACACTATCTTGATCATTAGACGGCATCAGCGTTCACTGTTGGATTTGTACCATCATCACTGATTTGCCCTCATCAACGCCAATGTCCGGCGCCGCGCGTGCGCCTGGGAACCTAATATCCTCAGGTGACGCTGTCCGGGTTGCTGAACTTCATCGACGGGCTATGGTCAACGAGCGGCAAGGAGCGCATCATCGTCTTCTCTACCAACTACAAGGACCGCCTTGACCCGGCGCTGCTCCGGCGAGGGCGCACGGACATGCACGTCTACATGGGCTACTGCAGCTGGGAGGCCTTCAAGACGCTGGCCCGGAACTACTTCGCCCTCGATGAACACAAGCTTTTCCCGGAGATACAAGGGTTGCTTGCAGAGGTGGAGGTGACTCCGGCCGCCGTGTCGGAGATGCTGCTGCGGAGCGATGACGCTGACGTCGCGCTTCGGGGTCTCAAGGAACTCCTTGAGGAGAAGAAGCAGGCAATGCCTGAAGGGAAGCGGAGCGAAGAAGCAGGGAAAGCGTGAAGAAAAAGCAACACGATCGCAATTCGCATCGCAAGAACATGTTAGGGTAAAAGAGATGGACTATATTCTCTTACTAGTACGCAAGCAGGACGGAAATGTCATGTGTTGAGATTGCCACGAGGCCGCAAGACACTCTACCGGGTGCTGGTTTATGCATGCCAATGCATGGCAATATGGCATACTCGCAAAATCCCCTTTGGCTGCTCGGAGCCCCAGCTCCGGCTCTGGGAGATCAGGCCCCGACAAGCACCTGCAAAGTACCGTAGCCAGAACTTTTTTCTCCCTCCTCTCTCTCTTCTCTCTCACAGAGCACTCCGGAGCCCGGCCGCTATTTTGCAGCTCGCACCGGCTCTGCTATAGTAGCCCCTAAGAGCTGTGCCAAAGGAGGCCTGAATCCTGGAGTAATCGTCATTAGGGTTTTCAACATACGAGGGCTCGTAGAATGCATGGATGCTTAAATAGATGTTTAGAGCGAGAGAACGCTAAGCGTCTAGAAAACTTTTTCTTCCTACAATGCGTATTAGAGCTACTGATGCCTAAGCATGCCTCGCATGGCAGTTGACAAGGCACAAACGCTGCGAGCATCGGTGCAAAACTAAGCACATTTTCCTTTGCACAGGCACCGGCTGCAAATAAAAACCCTGTTTTTTTCTAGAAGCACTTCCTATAAGTATCTCATTGTACATGCCCTGAGAAATAATAATACTGCTCATCCACTAAACGTTCGTTGGATTAATGCTCGTCCACTATTGAGCGGCCTTTTACAAGATGAAACAAAGAAAAAAATAGTCTATATATCCCTCTAAACAACGACAATCGTGCCTAGCTACTAGTTGAGAATTGAGATCCCATGCTTGCGCAGTCTTCCTCCTCAAGCTAACCCACCAATATCTTTTATTTTTTAATTACAACAAGCGAGGACGAAAGAGAGGTTACATGTTTATGTGTATAGGCTTATGGGATGTCACACATTGTTTGTGTTTCATGTTTGTGGTTGGTAATTTGTTGACGTGTCAACAATATGCTCTGGGTTTTTGTGTTTTCTTCTCTTGGCGGACGTTGGTGCTTGCCCACCCCCATTCAAAAAGTTCATTACAATTCAAGGTTGTCTTGGAGATAATCGCGGAGTGCCTACCATATAAATGCTTAAATGCTTGAACCCATCACGAGATCAGTAGACTCATCACTGCTCCCCCCCCCACCGCTCTTGGAATGTGATGCGCTGACGTAGTGGTAGCTGCCTTTGGGTGGCTAACATCTGGGGCCCACGCTTCATGGGCCAGTACCGCAGCTGATCTATTTCCCTACTTCCACCTGTGGTTATGTGACTATGTCCTCTCGTCCGAAGCTGTATCACCCACGGCAAAACCGATGCCACTAGCGCCAATGGACACTATGCTTCGCCTTTACCCCACGCCACTTTGGCTTTTGCCTACCTGCCAATGATTGCCGCGCAAGACATGACACGCCACTAAGGTGAGACGGAACACCTAGCTGGACATGAAGCCCCTGCAACAAACCTAAGGACATGAGCATGTTCACATGCCAACTGAGACCCTTTAGGCCCCCTTTGGAACATGGAAAAATTTCCCAATTTTGGGTTTTTCCTGTGTTTTTGAACTATTTACTGTGTAATTCCTGCGTAATTCGTGTGAAATTCCCACATTACAAAGGAGCCCTTAATTTTGAAGGATTTAAATCTTATAGGGAATTTTTCTAATGACCCTTTGGAATAATATAAGTGAAACTAATTATTTGGTTCCTTGGAGGCCAATGGGGCGCACCGAGGTGGGGGGAGCTGGGGGCGGCAGTACGTAGGGGTGCGGTTGGAGACCAGACCTCGTCAATTGTGGTGGAGGTGTGGACCGGAAGGTCCTGTCCTTAGCAAGATGAGTGGATCGGACTGTCCGGTCCTAACAAACGGCGCGTGTGAGAGTAGGAAGCGGTGCTGGTGGAGGTAGAGCGGGTGGAGTAGGCGGTTGTCCACGTCCTACACAATGACGCCTCTAAGGGATCGACAACGACAAAGGGGATGGTGGCTGGGTCAGCGCGGTGGCCTTGGACGGGGCACCGTGGCGGGAGCCGAGTGGCCGCAGGGGCTGGCCTGGCCTTGGCGAGGCGGACTTGGGTGCGGGCAATAGAGGCGATACGTAGGGGTCATCGCCAGCAGGGCTGCAGGAGGAGCTGGTGTCGTTGGCGGTTGTGCGGAGACCGAGGGGGGCTGGGGGTGGCGTTACGTAGGGGTGCAGTTGGAGCCAAACCTCATGAGCTATCCTTGAGTCCCGTGAAACGTGGGGTGTTGGAGAGGCTGAGGTGTAACGCTCCGCACTGTGCGAAGGAAGGCGACGCACGATTAACTGGTGCTTTAAAACAGCAGAGAAGAGATGTGAAATCCTTGCAGTGAAAAGGCTGGATGCTTGGTGGTGGTAACTGAACAATAATGGCAGTGGTCGGTTGAGGCCGATGATGTTCGAAACAACAATCAGTTTTGCCTGGCTACAGTTGTGAAAAATCACCATGTGGGCTACGCAGCTCGTTTGCTTCTCTAGGAAGCTTCCTTTCAAAGGGAGAGGGAATGAGTCTCCGCTGGCATAACCTTGTGCCACTAATAGGTGGGCCCGCACCGCGTGGGCTGCGCGGCTCGTTTGCTTCACTAGGAAGCTTCCTTTCTCAGGGAAGACGGATGAATCTCCACTGCCGTAGCCCTATGCCACTTATAAGTGAACCCGGTCCCACGTGACAGTGAGCCAACGGCAGCGGGACACAAGGTAGCGGATCGGGGGGAGGGGGGCTCGTAGCAGACGCATCAGTTATCAGTGTGACAGTATATATGCCTCGCTCAGATGGTAGCGCACACACCACTCCCCCGCTCCGGCCTGCCTGTGCGCCGCCACTGGTCTCATCTTCTGGACTGTTTGCGCTTCAGCCTGAGCAGAGCCTGAGCGATGGATCTGTCCAAGCTGGCGGCGGCGTCGCTGTCCTACGAGAAGGTGGTGGAGACCTACAAGAACGCGGCGGCCATGGCCACCGCGGTGACCGCGTACGCCGTGCTGGCGCGCGGCATGGCTCGGGAGCTGCTCCCGCAAGAGCTGCGCGACGCGGCGTGCTGGGCCGTGGCGCAGCTGCTGCGCGGCCGAGTCGGCCGGCGCGCGCCGGATCGCCGCACGTTCGTCATCAGGCGCCACGACGAGGAAGGCGACGGCGCGCTCTTCTCGGACGCGCGCGCGTACCTCGCCACCCGGATCGACCCGCACGGCATGCGCCGGGTGTGCCTCGGCCGCCGCCGCTGCGGCACCGACGACGGCGCCGACGGGAGGCACGTCCTGTCCATGGAGGTCGGCGACTCGATTTCCGACGTCTTCGAGGGCATCGAGTTCACGTGGACGTCCGTCGGGGAGAGCGAAGGCCATTTCAGGAACAAGGAGGAGGTGTCGGCACTGGAGCTCAGCTTCGACGCGGAGCACACGGACGTGGCGCTCAAAAGGTACGTCCCGTTCGTAACTGCGAGCGTGGAGGCGGCGCGGCTGCGGGACCGCACCCTGGAGATCTTCTCCAGCCAGGTCGGGACGTGGCACGGCAGCAAGTACCTCCACCCGGCCACGTTCGACACGGTCGCCATGGACCCGGCGCTGAAGCACGCCATCGTCGATGACCTCGACCGTTTCGTCAAGCGCAAGGACTACTACCGCCGCATCGGCAAGGCGTGGAAGCGCGGGTACCTGCTGTACGGGCCACCAGGCACCGGCAAATCAAGCCTCGTCGCCGCCATCGCCAACTACCTCCGGTTCAACATCTATGACCTCGATCTCTCCAATGTGCACTCCAACTACACCTTGCAGTGGCTGCTCACCTCCATGTCCAACAAGTCCATACTCGTCGTCGAGGACATCGACTGCTGCTTCAACGCGAGAAGCCGGTGCGGCCCCAAGAAGAGCGGCGATAAAGAAGCTGATGAACACCCATCAGATGGGCAAGATGCACCTCAAGACACCTTCACGGTAAATATCGATCAGCTGTGATTTCCTACTGATTACCATCAGAATCGTTCTTGAGCGAACTCGATCCACACGATCTTTAATTTGTCTCGCATGTATATTGTATAACTAATAATATCCCGGAATTTCACCAGGGGCACGGCATAACACTGTCCGGCCTGCTCAACTTCATCGACGGGCTGTGGTCCACGAGCGGCGAGGAGCGTATCATCATCTTCACCACCAACTACAAGGACCGCCTCGACCCGGCGCTGCTCCGGCCAGGGCGCATGGACATGCACGTCTACATGGGCCACTGCGGCTGGGAGGCATTGAAGACGCTGGCCAGGAACTACTTCCTTGTCGATGACCACAAGATGTTCCCGGAGATACAGGAGCTTCTCTCGGCGGTGGAGGTGACGCCAGCCGCGGTGTCTGAGATGCTGCTAAGGAGCGAGGACGTTGACGTCGCGCTCAGGGGGCTCGCCAAGTTCCTTGATGAGAAGAAGCAGGGAAAGCAGAAGGGAGAAACAGAGAAGGCATGAGCAAGAGTGATCGGATAGAGTGAGGGAAGAAATGCGGTCGCATGAAATAAATTTGGAATTTGGTAATGACTTTTGGTAATAAACAAGATTATGGACTACTATGCTGCCAACTATGTGCCTTTATCTTAATCGTTAATTATGTTTCTTTTATCTTAATCTTTGTTCATATGATGAGTTCAACTAGCGTGTCTATTTAGAAAAGCGATTACCGATCTAATTCACATGTCCCATTGTTGTGTTGCAACTTGGCATGTAGTGCAAGCAAATTAAAGATATGTTTATTCAAGAATGCTGCTCTTGACATGAATAATTGTGTTTTACCTAGTGCAACAGAAGCATATTTGTAACTCAAAACCAAATGAAAATTGAAATTAGGTGGACCCATCGCTATCTAAAATATTTTGAGTGTGACCAAGGGATTAAAGTTCAGAAGACATTTAAAATAATCGCACCATTTATGGTTACACCATAGCAGATCTTGATACTAGTAAATTTTCTAAGTAACAAAAAACGAAGAAGCTCAGGTCTCATCATAGTATCATGCTCGAATACACTTCGAAGGACGGAGTATTTGCTAAATACCATTAGAAAAGATATAGCTGTAAAATATCAAAAATCTTACTATTACTGATTAGTGTTAATCCTCACCATACGCGTTAGAAAAAAATCATAGAAATTCCCATAAAAACAGAAACATCCGGCCAGCCACTGTGTAGCTCTAATGATAGTAGTCATTAGATGTATTATATTTTTCTAAAAAAAATACTCACCATACCATTATGAAATATGAAATAAAAGAACCCCTAAATTTATATGAAAATTATTCACCATGCCATTATAAAATACGAATCAAAGTAACCCCCTAATTTGCATAAAAATTACTTACCATGCCATTATAGAATATGCATTAAATAAACCCCTAAATTTTTATATAAATTGCACAAAATGCCATTACGAAAGAAGAATAAAAATAATCACATTTAATATTATACTAAGGATTAAATCTATATCCTTAAAACTCTAATATGTGCGAGATCACGGGTTGATGGACATGTATTTTGAATTGACGAATGCCGTGTAATTACTATAAGTCTTTCAAATTGGTCCTACGTTTTTTTTTAATCCAAATACGCACGGTCATTGCCCTTGTCGCCCTATACGCTCCCCAACCATCCTTCCACCATCCCTAGTTTACCGTCCAACTTGTGGTGCCGTGTGCATATGTGCCAGCTAGCTTGTGTGGTGCAGTCACCTATGACGGTCTGTATATTCGTCCGTCGACAGCAAGACGCCAGTGAAATTCTGACGTTGGTTATTCAATTTCGAGCCAAACAATGTCAATAAATTTAAGAACGGAGATAGTATTCCAAAGGGAAAAAAGGTCATCTTGTCTGGCAGCAAGTTCATTCCTGGTATAGCATGAGTACTACCAAGCACTGCATTGCAACAGAAAGAAAACAGCCATGGTAATGGTATGCCAGTTTAGTTTTCTTCAGAACGACGCGTTTCCATGGCAATTTCGTTCAGAGCCTATGAGTTCAATATCACTGGTCGTAAATCCACGGAACTGAACACCAGGCAGTAGGAAAAAAATGCTCCAGCAAATGTACCTTGCATTGCATCTTTCCCACATCCAAGCAGGAGACATCTAGAACACTACAAGCAAGTGAACCCAGTGGCAGTGAGCTCAAGTTCTTCATGTGCCTCGTAGAGACTGAATAGGCCAAATCAGCTCCTATTTTCCTAAGCAATTGGATAGGATTACGACCAGAACAGCAGCTAGATGTTCGCATACTAGTAGAAATATATAGAGATTACTAGGAAAGTTTACGGGTGCTACTACTAATGTCGGTTCTTAATGCAAAGACACTACTTGGATGTGCGCCTCCCCTGCTGCTTCTTGTCCTGGACGAACTCCACGAACTCCTTCAGCGCGACGTCGGCGTCCTCACTTCGCAGCAGCATCTCCGACACCTCGGCCGGCGTCACCTCCACCTCCGAGAGCAGCTCCTCTATCTCCGGGAACCGGGCGTGGTCGTCGACGAGGAAGTAGTTCCGAGCCAGCGTCTTGAATGCCTCCCAGCAGCAGTAGCCCATGTAGACGTGCATGTCCATGCGCCCCGGCCGGAGCAGCGCTGGATCCAGACGTTCCTTGTAGTTGGTGGTGAAGATGATGACGCGCTCCTCGCCGCTCGTCGACCACAGCCCGTCGATGAAGTTGAGCAGCCCGGAGAGAGTTATACCCTTCGACGACGACGGTCCCTGGATGCGTGGCGGCGTTCGTTTGGGGAATCGGGGCACAGAAATGTCGTCAGCAAGTGTCGATCGAGTTTGTTCCTCTTTGTATAAACGAATTGAAGAAAATCGAATGATACTACCATGTGGTAGCCAGTTCTTGGCGGCGGCTCCTCCTCTCCATAATCGTCCGAATCCAACTCGCTGTCGCCATCGTCGTCGCCCTTCTTTGTGCGCTCCACCTCCTTGCGCGGCTTTGTGCCTCCTTCCCTGGTGTGGGTGGTGAAGCAGCAGTCGATGTCCTCGACGACAAGGATGGACTTGTTGGGCATGGCGGTGAGCAGCTTCTGCAGGGACGTGTTGGGGGCCACGTGGGAGGGGTCAAGGTCGTAGAGGTTGAAGCGGAGGTAGTTGGCCATGGCGGCGACCAGGCTGGACTTGCCGGTGCCCGGCGGGCCGTAGAGCAGGTAGCCTCGCTTCCAGGCCTTGCCAATCCGGCGGTAGTAGTCCCTCCTCCTGAGGAAGCGGTCGAGGTCGTTGATGACGGACTGCTTCAGCGCCGGGTCCATGGCGACGCTGTCGAACGTGGCGGGATGCTGGTGCTTGATCCCCTCCCAGGACCACCCCGTGTTCATGAAGATCTTGAGCGTGCGCTCCAGCCGCCGCGTCCCCTCCACCGCCGTCATAACGAAAGGCACGTACCTGCGCAGCGCCAGCTCCGCGTGGTCCGCGTCGAAGCTGAGCGCCAGCGAGTGCGGCGGGCCAGCGGAGTGGTAGGCGCGGCCGTGCTCGTCGCTGTCCCTGTCCGCGGTCCAGGTGAACTCGACGCCCTCGAAGACGTCGGTCATCGTGTCGCCGGGCACCATGGAGAGCAGCTGCTGCCGCGCGCCGCCGTAGGCGAGGCAGAGCCGGTCCATGGCGGCCGGGTCGATGCGGGTGGCGAGGTACGCGCGCGCGTCCCAGAAGAGGCGGTTCTCGACGTGGCTCCCCTCGCTGTACCGGCCGATGAAGATGGTCTTCCTCCGCCGGGGCTTCGGCGGCGGCTGGAAGTGGTCGCGCACGGCGGACACGGCCCACCGCGCCGCCGCGCGGAGCTCGTACGGGAGGAGCTCCCGCGCCATGCTGCGCGCCAGCACGGTGTACGCCGTCACCGCGGCCGCCGTGGCCACCGCCTTCTTGTACGCGTCCGCCGCCTTCGCGTACGACGGCGACTCCACCACCTTCGAGAGATCCATTATCGCCACACAGGCGTTTTGGAGCTCCAGCAGCCCAGCTTGGGTTCTTGGACTCTACTCCTACTCGTATAGACTACCAGTTTGAACGGGGACACAACACGATTCCCACAACACAACACCAGTACGGCGTGCGCGCTGCTTCATCGTGCAGTCTCATCTGAGGTGACCATTTTTTACCGAGTCAATTCTTTTCGTTGCTATAAAGAATTTTAGAGGTTTCTACAGTGCCATCAAATTTTTTGAGTTTTCTTCGCTGCCATTTAAATAAATTTTCGCTACCTTGGTTGCCACTCCCGTTACATGCTGTCAAATACAACTCACTGACGAGTAGGACCAGAAATTACAGTGCCGAACGGAGCTCCTACCGGCGGACGCGTGGACTGGGCGCGGCGCCGAGCGGACACGCGGCCTGCGCACACGACCGGCGGCCACGTGAGAGAAGACACCATGGCACTGCCGCACGGATCGACGTCACCATGGTGCCGCTGGCGTGCCCAGCAGGCCCCGGAAGCCTCTCATCTCCATGCCGGTCAACCTTCACGCACCATGATGGTCATCTTCACGCGCCACTACGTCCTGGGCTGGAGCTTCGCCATCGGCAACGCGGCGGCCCCGCCGCTCCAGCGTGGTCACGTGGCGTCGCGCCGGCGCCCCCTCGTCGCGGCGCCCGGAGACGCCGCGTCTGTGCCCTGCGCCACCGTGTCTGCGTCTGCAGCTCGCGCAGTTCCCCTACGATGCGGAGGCGATCCAGTGCGCGGACGCCACCGTGGTGGCCGAGCTCCCTGTCCGACACCAAGCGCTGGTACCTCCGCGACCCGGCCGCCGCGCACGCCAAGGAGCAGCGCCACCTGCTCAAGACATACCAGATCACGGCGTGCAAGCTGGAATCGGAGCTGCGCGGCAAGGACGCGGACGCGGACCGCGCGCGGGCGGGCGGCGCTGGCCGCCGAGCTCCGCGTCGAGCGTGCCCTCGAGGCGCGGCTCCACCCGGGCCGCACCCTTGCCTCGCTCGACGACCTCCACCTCTCGGGCCTCAACGCCCTGCACTTCCTCACCGCGCTGCGCCACGCCGTGAAGTCGATCCGGTCACGTCGCCCCGGAACCTCCCGCCGACGGGCGCGCGGCCAGGAGGGCGCGCCAGCACGGCAAGCGGCGGGCGCGCAGCCAGGCCGGGTGCCACCTGGGCGAGCGGCCAGGGCGAGTAGGGCCCCCAACACACTCCAAGTCTTGGCTGCGGTGCTTTGACAGACGCCCGCCCGTTCCATGCAGGCCTAGCCGCAGAGGCACCTACTAGCTACTCCAGACTCCTAGCTAGCGGCCTAACCAGATCTCGCCACCTGGCGTGCCCAGAGTGGCAGGGTCTGGCCGCAATCGATTCCATATTCCTTCTGGGCCGCCACATGTGCACGCTGATGCTGCTCTGCCTTTGCATCTCATGTAGGAGTAGGCTGCAGTCAAAACCCGTACAGAGACGGCTTTCCCGTGCCCGACCGTCTGGCCCAGTGGGGCAACCTAGGCTGTGCACCGTGGTCCGGCCCGGCCGGCCAACGCGCACCAAGGCCATTGATCGAGTGGAACTGAGGGAGTAGCCCTGTTCAACGGCGGTTCTGCGCTGTTTTACATACCCAACGCAACGAAACCGTGCTTTACCGGTTTAGACAATTTGGTTTGACGGGTTGACTGGTTTTAAACCAGTTGCCTTCTTCCATGATGTTTCGATCTCCTAGATGTTTCACTAGCGGCTGCTTGCGACCGTAGTTGCCGAGGAAAGAAGGATGGGGAGCTACCGTAGAGGTTCAGAAGCCTGCGGCCGGACAAGACTGCTGCTGCCTGCCATAGCTTTGCTTCTGAAACGAGAAGGGCGCTGCTAGGGCCGGCTGCCGGACGTCGGCGTCGAGATGGCTGATCGCCCCTGCAGCCCTGCTGCAACTCCCACGCCGCGCTGCCGCCGAAGTTGTCCCTGCTGCTGCGCCTGGTTTGAAACCAGGACTAACCTTACGGTCCGGGACCAAACCGTGAACAGGCCCATGAGGGAGTGAGGGATTCTTATGCACAGCTGCTATGCCAGACATGGGCCGTCGATGGTCGGGTTTCGTTTGGATGAGATTTGGCTTGTCCCTGGTGGCTAGTAGATGTGTCTTTGACTTGAATTTTTTTTGTGTGTGTGGATGTAGATCCTGCATGTTCACTCAAGATGCCGTTAGACTTTTAAGTATGTCTTATCTATATTTACCACTTATGTAAATTTACGAGTTTACTATAAAAGTATAATGGTCGAATAAACTAATACTTGGCTTGGTTCAAAGCTGGAGTCTCAAATAGTAGTTTTGAAACATGGGCAGTAATAAAGAAATAGGAGTGGGTAAGGTATTTAGGGAAAACAGACAGGAACGTCCAAATATGAGTGGGGTGGAAGCAACGAGAGATATGCTTGACATGTGGGATGGTTTAATTAAAGGGCAATGATGCATGCTTAGTTATTTTGAACCACAAACTTGGAAATGTATTTCTCTCGAAGGAGGAGCCTTTTCTCGATTCTATTTTGACCACTGTGTTACTTGGAATAAATATAAAATGAGATCAATATGAATACATTCTACATAATATTTTATTTCCCAAAAAACAATTTTTGAATATATATATATATATATACTATATTTGGATTTACTAGACCATACTATTTGTATTTAAAAAACACCCAAATCATATACAAGTATTAGAAGCCTTTGGATAAATTGTTACTTATAAATAATTATATTAATTATCTTTGCACAAACGTTCTATGTGTATGTGCTTTCATTTGGTAATATGTACATTAGACACTATGTACTTTATTCTATTTGTTGTGATAAACTAATGAGTATCAACATTTTGGATTCCAAATTTTTTTATCTCGTTTAGTAAGTTGACCTCTAATGTTTATTGTATCGTTCGTCAATTACCTTTTTATTCCTTTTCTTTACATAAAAATAGCACAGGCCCTAGATTGAACTCTTAGTTACGAATAGTACCATAGGCCGTCGTTTTAGTCTACACCATGATACTCGAAATGCTCAAGTTTAGTTAACAAAGAAGTATATATTTTCTCTAGAAAATAAATTATTAGTTTATATTGCATCCTTTCTCGAATATTTATGGCCTCATAGTTTCATTTTTGAACTAAAAGTGTCAAATAAAAAAGAATGGCCTGGGATCGATTAGGATATGCATAATGTATAAATAAATTGTCTATTTATCTAAAGTAAGAACTGCCAAATAAAAAAGAACGCATAAGTTTTTATGATAACATATGTTTGCAAATTAGACACTTCTTCTATCTCTAAATAGGTACGGCTCCACTTAAAATTTATCTAGACATGTGCGAAACCACATCATCAGAGGAGCCCACTTAGTGGCATGACACGTCATCATCCACTATGTCATCTACAAATAACTTTCATCTATCTTCTGTAGGTTTTATGCATGCAATGCTCTTTATGGCCTAAGCTATGGTCATCATTCATATTTCCATAGCAACGTGTGAGAAATTCAATCTAGTTTTGTTTATATTATTCGCCATACTCGAGTGTGCATATTTATGGGACCATAGTCCTCGATTAGCATGCCGAAAGCAATGTTGCCCTGTGGCTGTGGCGGTGTGGCTTAGGGCTTGAACCAATCAAGCCCTAGGTGCCGGCTGTGGCCCCGTCCATAGGCCCATGGCCCATGGCTGGGTATCCCATGCAGCGTCAAGCTGCTTGGCGGCGGCTGACTCCCAGCGTGGCGGTGATCGAGCGCGTACCCGTGCGCTGCGGTTCAAAGCGCCCGACCGGGATCGGAGTGGTGTGTTGGACTAAATATTACAAACGTTTTAAGCTTTTTTAGACCATAAGCACACGTTTTGAGATCATCAGCAGACGGCAGACAGTTCTAATGGCGTGAACCAGACAGTCTGGTAGCGTCGGATAGTCTGACAATGCGCGTCAGACAGTCCGGTGAGCTATAGGAAACTCGGATAAACCTAGATCCAATCTCCTATGAGGGATACCGTCAGGGAAAAAAGATCATAGGGTTACTCTAGGATCGGCAAGGCCACTTAGAACGTCTTCAAATCGTCGTCGAGACATAGAAAGAACAACAAGAGAGATTGAAAAAAGTAAGACAAAAGAGATAAAAGGTAAAACGATAAAAATAGATTGATTTGGTTCGATTGTGGTGCCACAATCGGCCGTGGCCCTTTATATTTACAGGGAGTGATTGTCTTACTTTTTTACAAACCAAAACACGTCCTAAACCGATCTAGAAACTAATGCCACAATCGGCCGTGGCCCTTTATATTTATAGGAAGTTATGGTCTTACCTTTTTACAAACCAAAATGCATCCTAAACCGATCCTAGAAACAATTGAAAAGTTCTTTTTCAGATAAAACAGGGTTCTACCAAACTATCCGGTGCATAGGACCAGATTGTCCGGCGTAAGCTATCTGATGGTCCGGTATTGCCCAGATAGCCAATCTTCTGGAGGCCATATCTTTTCTATCCAGATTTCGAATTAGACGATCCATATATCCGATTTGATCGGTGCGACGAGGGCTATAACCTAGTGTATTCAAACTCCTGATTTGGCTTCATCATGATGCAGTTCCAAGGCTTTCTTTGTGTCTTCAATGAAATAAGCTCAAAACCCTTCAACATTTTGCACATTAAATAAAAAACACAATTATATATCAAATATGCAAGAGAAACTGCTATTAATACTGCACTTACCCATTTTGGTGCCCACGGGGCTTCGTTACTCCTCGGCTCCATACTCTACTGTCTAACCCGTCCACGGCCGATCGAGTGGCCAGGCGGCTTCCGTCGTCGCGCGGGCGCTTCGGTGCTCCGAGTCTCAGCACGGCCCCACCCACGGAGTGCTACTGTGCCAGTGCCAGTGCCACTGCCACCGCGGCGTCCTGGTCCGGTACGCGTGATGCCGCGCTGAGCCGAAGCCGAGCATGAAATGGAGGACGGCGGGGCGAGCATGGTCCTGGGCTCCTGGCCTCCTGGGTCTGGGTTGGTGCCGTGTTGCCGTTGCTTTGGCGGCGAAAGCTCGCAGAGTTGCATGGCTTGCCGCTTGTACCAGCGCTTGATCTGCAAAGTGTCAAAAGCCCTCCAAATGAGCCTGTGTCCTTGTCTTATATTGTGCCTCCAAATGAGCCTTCCAAATGAGGCTAGGCCTTTGCATTGTCAGCCTGTCAGGCAAGTATGTGGAGCAGGCGCAGCGGCCAATTGACCGGGGCTTCTCTCTTGTCGATGGGGAGGGACTGGGGAGTGGACGAGTGGTTTGCTCATTTGCTGTGTCTGCCTCTGCCATGGACTCATGGATGGAGAGCACAGAAGGAGCTTGCCATCTTCTGTCTCTGCCTGTCCTCTCTCCTACGAAGACGGCCAGACCACGAGAGGATGGCTCTCTTCTCCACGGCCATGGCCCTCTCTGGCGCTACAGTGGGCGTTTGCATCAACACAACCCGCAGGGGGCCATGTAAAAGCCGTATTTTCCTTTCTGGTAGGATGTTTTTTGCGTGGTGATAGATCGACCTTTCGACCAGTTTGGAGGCATGAGAGATCTCTAGGTCTATATGGGCGAAAATGAAAGAAAAAAATGATGGTAGTTCAAAATGATCTTCCTTAAAAAATAACGGTAGCTAAAGCCTAAAAGAATGCAGCTTCAAAAAAAAAAATTAATTACAGTAGCAAGTGTCGCTACCTATGTTGGCATTTCACCGTGATCATACATCGATCGAACACCGAATCACAAGACCTATAGCAGCCGAGCCTGCCTTTTCAAATTTCTTGCTTTCTTTCTCACACATATAGGCCCTGCAGAAAGAACACGCACCACCGCGCTCCCCCTGCCAAAAGCTAAAGCCCGCGCTGCCGCCTTGCAACCTCTCTCTTTCTCTCTAGTTTGCCTGATCGAGCGGAGGATGGCCACGGATCCCACGTCGTCGTCGGCGCCGGCGTTGCCGTCCTACGCGAGGGCGGTGGACGCGTACCGGAAGGCGGTTGCCACGGCGGCCACGGCGACCGCGTACGCCGTGCTAGCGCGCGGCATGGCGCGGGAGCTCCTCCCCCACGACCTGCGCGCCGCGGCGAGCTGGGCCACGTCCCTCCTCCGCGACCGCCTCGGGCGCCGCCCCGCCGAGCGCCGCACCCTCGTCGTCAAGCGCGCGACGGGGTCGCCCCGCCACCGCCACCTGGACCTGGACGAGGACTGGCTCTACGACGAGGTGCGCCAGTACCTAGCCACCCGGATCGACCCGCACTCCATGCGCCGCCTCTGTCTCGGCGGCGTCGGCGTCGGCGTCGGCGGCTCCAGGACGATCCTATCCATGGAGCACGGCGACTCCATGACCGACGTCTTCGAGGGCGTCGAGTTCACTGTTAGATAATCTAGTTATTTTCGTTCTGTTAACGTGTCAGCTAGTCTGTTAGAGTCGTCGTGTCAGCTAGTCTGTTAGAGATTCGTCTTCTCCAGGTAGTTAGGAACTCAGCGAGTTTTGTGGAGCTGGGTGTCATGGCGACGTTTGCACGGAGTGGACAGTCCGCGTCGTGTGCGTCGTGTACGCGTGCGCTAGAAGCTCGCTGGGATGGCAGTGATGCAACGGCCACGTTCTGTAACCATCAGAGAATAAAAGGGGAAGAGTAAAACTGAAAACGCTGCGCTTTGGGCAGCACCAAAAAATCCACCGAGTTCATCTGTGTTCTTGTGTGAGTTCTTGAGTGCGGTGAGCTGAGGGCGTGGACAACAATTGGCATCAGAGCTGCGAAAGCTTCGTGGGCGCGATGTCGACTTGATCGCGGACTCCGCCGCACAACAGGAGGTTCTCGCTCTCCCCACATCCGCGGCGAGGACGAACCCAGGGCAAGGTGGTGGAGAGGGTGATCAAGGAGTCGTCGGCTTCCGTGCAGTACCTGATGCTCACGAAGACGAACTACCCAGAGTGGGTGGTCATGATGCGGATCAACCTGCAGGCGCAAGGCCTGTGGGCGGCGATAGAGCCCGGCAACTCCAGCTACAGCGACGATCGATTGGCACTGGCGGCCATTGCTCGCTCGGTGCCAACGGAGATGATCACCAT
Organism: Paspalum vaginatum; assembly: GCA_030272315.1. Taxonomy (NCBI): domain Eukaryota; kingdom Viridiplantae; phylum Streptophyta; class Magnoliopsida; order Poales; family Poaceae; genus Paspalum; species Paspalum vaginatum. Next base: position 6,215,666 of record CM059013.1, on the reverse strand, counting down.
GGTCAGCAGCAAGGTGTCGGCGAAGGCGGCGTGGGACGCTATCAAGACGGTGCGGATGGGCATCGAACGGGTGCGCGAGTCCAACGCACAGAAGCTGCAGCGCAACTTCAACAACATCTCGTTCAAGGATGGCGAATCCGTGGACGGCTTCTCGCTGCGCATCTCCAACCTCACCAGCAACCTCCGACTCCTCGGCGATGACATCCAGGACAAGGAGGTGGTGAAGAAGATGATGCAGGTGATCCCTGACCAGTTGACGCAGGTGGCAATCTCGACTGAGACACTGCTCTACGTCGGGGAACTCTCGCTGGAGGAGGTCACCAGGCGGTTCCGCGCAGCAGACGAGCAGCTCACCACTCGGACTCTGGCCGCGGAGATGGGATCGCGCCTGCTGCTGACATCCAAGGAGGAGGACCTGATCAAGCGGCTGCGCAGGCAGGAGGGCCAGCGCAGCGACGGCGGCAGCAACAGTGGCGGCGGCAACACAAGTGCCGAGGGAGCCGGTTCAAGTGGAGGATCGGCCCCGCCATGATCCAGTGCGCCGCTGGGCAAATCCAGCAAGGAGAAGCCCAAGGCCGGCAAGAATGACTGTCGCTACTGCGGCAAAAGCGGACACTGGGCATGTGAGTGAAGGAAGAAGAAAAGGGACTAGGCGGCTGCGGCAGCGCTCCTGACGGAGAAGGCTGTCGGCGATGACAAACCAGCACTGATGATGGCACAGGTGACGTTGATCGAGCGGGAACCGGAGCGTATCCAGGAGCGTGTTGCACCGGCCTACATCGGTGGCCAAGTCTTCCTCAACAAAACACGGGCAACCGCGTACCTGGGCGATGTAGGCAACCGCCCAGACGACGGCGCGTGGTACCTCGACACCGGCGCGTCGAACCACATGACCGGCAACGGCGAGGCCTTCAGCGAGCTCGACCGCGGTGTCACTGGGAAGGTGAAGTTCGGCAACGGCTCTACGGTGGACATCCTTGGCCACGGTGCCATCACATTCGCCGCACGGGGTGGTAGCCACCGAGTCCTCACCAACGTCTACTACATACCACAGCTTTGCTCCAACATCATCAGCTTGGGCCAACTCGACGAGAATGGATGCCAAGTGGTGATTGAGCATGGCGTACTGCGCATTCGTGATCCTACAAAGGAGCTCCTCGTCAAGGTACAAAGATCGGCGAATCGTCTGTACAAGACAATGCTCACCATTGCCAGGCCGGTCGCGCTCCTCGCGTGTGCCAGGGATGACGCCTGGCGGTGGCATGAGCGCTACGGTCACCTCAGCTTCGATGGCCTAAAGAAGCTGGGACGCGGCACCATGGTCCGCGGACTCCCGCAGCTGGATCACCCTGACCAGCTGTGCGAAGCTTGCCTGGTGGGCAAGCAATGACGCGAAGCATTCCCGCAAGAGGCCAAGTACCGGGCCAAGGAGCGGCTCGATCTGGTGCACGGTGACTTGTGCAGCCCCGTCACACCGGCGACACATGATGGATGGCACTACCTCCTCCTCCTCCTCGTCGACGATGCAACCAGGTACATGTGGTTAGTTCTGCTGACCAGGAAGGACGAGGCAGCCGGCGCGATCAAGAAGTTCCAGGCCGGAGTCGAGGTGGAGACTGGGAGGAAGCTCCGTGCGCTCCGTACGGATCGCGGCGGGGAGTTCACGGCGGTGACGTTCGGAGAATACTGCGCTGAGAAGGGGGTTCACCGGAAACTCACGGCGTCATACTCGCCACAGCAAAACAGCGTCGTGGAGCGGCGCAACCAGACGGTGATGGCCACGGTGCGCTGCCTACTCAAAGCAAGGAAGGTGCCGGGGACGTTCTGGGGAGAGGCGGTGAGTTAAAGTAGTCTTCCTCCTAAACCGATCTCCCACCAAGAGTGTCGCTGGCAAGACGCCGTATGAGGCTTGGCATGAGGAGAAGCCGGCTGTGCATTTCATGCGCACATTTGGCTGTCTCGGCTGTGCATTTCATGCGCACATTTGGCTGTCTCGCCCACGTCAAGGTGACATGCCCACACGGGGTAAAGCTTGACGACAGGAGCATCAAGATGGTGTTCATGGGCTACGAACCAGGGTCCAAGGCATACAGGGTCTATGATCCGGTGGCCAAGCGGCTGCACGTCTCACGGGACGTGATCTTCGACGAGGGCAAAGGATGGCCATGGGAGGAGGCTGGGGAGGCTCACCCCTACACGTTCACCGTCGAGTACACGGTGAGCGTCGGCGTTGATGATGAGGTGCCCAGGGCTCCACCAACATCTGCCACACCAGCGCCAGAAGAAAGTGCCCAAGATGAGGACTGCACGTCGTCGCCATGTATCGACCCCGAGCCCAACCTTGACGATGATGAGGCGCCAAGGCGGTACCGTAGGCTCAGCGACTGCATCGCCGTGGCCGAGGCGCGCAACTTGGACCCCGACGAGTGGCTACTGACGGCCACGGAGGAGCCCTCCACCTACGATGAGGCGGCTACCGATCCGGTGTGGCGGGCAGCGATGGAGGAAGAAATGGCGGCAATCGAGGCCAACGGCACCTGGGAGGCGGTGGAGCTCCCAGTTGGGCACCGTCCGATCGGCCTCAAATGGGTGTTCAAGTTGAAGAAGGACGCGCAAGGCGTCGTGGTCCGGCACAAGGCACGCTTGGTGGCAAAGGGCTATGTGCAGCATGCCGGCGTAGACTTTGATGAGGTGTTCGCGCCAGTGGCGCGCCTGGACTCGGTGCGCACGTTGGCGGCAGTGGCGGCGCATGAGGGATGGAAGCTGCACCACCTCGACGTCAAGTCTGCATTTCTCAACGACGATCTCACAGAAGAGGTCTACGTCGCTCAGCCACCGGGGTTCATCATCGCCGGCCGGGAGCGGCAGGTGTTGCGCTTGCACAAAGTGCTATACGGACTCCGTCAAGCTCTAAGGGCGTGGAACGCGAAGTTGGACAGGACCCTGGTGGCGCTCGGGTTCGCGCGCTGCGAAGAAGAACACGGCGTGTACACTCAAGGCAAGGGGCGCGGGCGCGTGCTTCTAGGAGTGTACGTCAACGACCTGATCCTCACCGGCGCGGAGGAAGGAGCCACCTCGGCGTTCAAGGACGAGATGAAGAGCTCATTCAAGATGAGCGACCTCGGGTACCTGAGCTACTACTTGGGGATCGAGGTGAAGCGGGAGCAGGGAAGAATCACCTTGTGCCTGGCGGCGTACGCGGCAAAGTTGCTGGACAAGGCGGGCATGGCAGACTGCAATGCGGTGCACATTCCCATGGAGACAAGGCCCAAGATGAGCAAATCAAGTTCTATTCCCCCTGTTGATCCCACGTTCTACAGGAGCATCGTGGGGAGCCTACGATACTTGGTTCACACCCAGCCGGACATCAGCTTCGCGGTGGGGTTTGTGAGCCGGTTCATGGCTAATCCAACGACGGAACACATGGGTGCCGTCAAGCATCTACTACGCTACGTCGCTGGCACAATTCACTATGGCCTCAGCTACGGCAAGCATGAAGGAAGCCTCACACTGCTTGGATACAGTGACTCAGACATGGCAGGCGACGTGGACGACCGCAAGAGCACTGCCTTGGGTGCTCACCGGTTAGTTGGCAATCACAGAAGCAACCGGTGGTGGCGCTCTCGTCTTGTGAGGCGGAGTACATCGTCGCCGCGACCGCGGCATGCCAAGGCATTTGGCTCGGGCGGCTGCTGGGAAGCTTCTACGGGAAGGCTGCCGGCATCGCAATGATCAATATCGACAACCAGTCTACAATTCAGCTATGCAAGAATCCGGTCTTCCATGGCCGGAGCAAACACATTGAGACGCGGTTCCACTTCATCAGGGACTGCGTCGAGGGTGGCCAAGTCGTCATCTGGAAGATCCACACTGACGATCAGCTGGCGGATATACTGACCAAGTCACTTGGGAAGGAGCGCTTCAAAATGTTGAGATCAAGGCTCGGCGTCATCGATGCGAGGAACAACTAGATTAGGGGGAGTAGTGTTAGATAATCTAGTTATTTTCGTTCTGTTAACGTGTCAGCTAGTCTGTTAGAGAGTCGTCGTGTCAGCTAGTCTGTTAGAGAGTCGTCTTCTCCAGGCAGTTAGGAGCTCAGCGAGTTTTGTGGAGCTGGGTGTCATGGCGACGTTTGCGCGGAGTGGACAGTCCGCGTCGTGTGCGTCGTGTACGCGTGCGCTAGAAGCTCGATGGGATGGCAGTGATGCAACGGCCACGTTCTGTAACCATCAGAGAATAAAAGGGGAAGAGTAAAACTGAAAACGCTGCGCTTTGGGCAGCACCAAAAAATCCACCGAGTTCATCTGTGTTCTTGTGTGAGTTCTTGAGTGCGGTGAGCTGAGGGCGTGGACGACATTCACGTGGGCGTCCGTCGCGGGGGAGCCGCGGGGCGCGGGCGAGGCGGAGTCGCTGGAGCTCAGCTTCGACGCGGAGCACACGGATATGGCGCTGGAGAGGTACGTCCCCTTCATCACGGAGTCGGTGGCGGAGGCGCGGCGCCAGGACCGCGCGCTCGTCATCTACATGAACGACGGCCCGGGGTGGAGGGGCATGACCCCCCACCACCCGGCCACGTTCGACACGCTCGCCATGAGCCCGGAGCTCAAGCAGACCGTCATCGCCGACCTCGACCGGTTCAGTCAAGCGGAGGGACTACTACCGCCGGATCGGCAAGGCGTGGAAGGGCGGGTACCTGCTCTACGGCCCGCCCGGCACCGGCAAGTCCAGCCTCGTCGCCGCCATGGCCAACCACCTCCGCTTCAACCTCTACGACCTCGACCTCTCCGAGGTGCGTGGCAACACGATGCTGCAGCGCCTTCTCAACTGCACGAGCAACAGATCCATCATCGTCATCGAGGACATCGACTGCTGCTTCAGCGCCGCGTCACGGGAGGTTGCCAAAGATCATGCCGGCGACGTCGTGGCGGACGACCAAGCACCAGATCCCTGCGACACGGTACGCCACGCAGGAACAACCAAGACGCCATTTTTATTCTTGGCTGTTGCCTCCCTGCAGACCTGCAGTATGTGCTCTTCGTGTTTTAAGCTTAAACCTGGATGAACTGCTAACATGGGAGCTCGATCGGCCGCGCAGAAGCAGCAACAAAACATAACTCTGTCCGGCCTGCTCAACTTCATCGACGGGCGCATCATCGTCTTCACCACCAACTACAAGGACAGCCTCGACCCAGCGCTGCTCCGGCCGGGGGGGCGCATGGACATGCACGTCTACATGGGCTACTGCGGCTGGGAGGCTTTCAAGACGCTCGCCCGCAACTACTTCCTCGTCGACGACCACCCGCTGTTCCCGGAGATACAGGAGCTGCTCTCGGCCGTGGAGGTGACGCCGGCCGAGATGTCTGAGATGCTGCTGCGGAGCGAGGATGCCGACGCGGCACTCCAGGGTGCTGCGAAGTTCCTCGCGGAGAAGAAGCGAATCATCGGCGAAGAGAATTAGCGCCGCCGCACCAAGAACCAGCAAGCTATGCGTTTCTGCAATCCTGGTGATATGATACTTCTAATTTGTGCTCTGCATTAGCTGCTGCTCTGAATTCCCACAATTGAGAAACTGATTTGGGCCAATCAGTTTATGATTACACACATGACACATCACTATGGTGTTGTTGTTTTGGAGTAAGCGCACCGGCGGCGCTCAAACTCAAACTTGTCCGGACTCCGGAGCGTGGCGTTGGTCCGCAATTGATGATATTGGTCGTTATATAAGCTTACCATAGTAATATTAGAGTAAAAAAATGCACCCCAATCCTTAAACTTTGACCGGTCCATCAATATCTAATTTGCATATTTGGGTCCATGATCTACTGTTGGGTGCCTAGCCGCCATCCAAACCCCTCCAGGCTAGCCTCGCCAGCCTACGTGGCATGCCACCGGGTGCCACCATGGCCATGACATCACATGAATAGCGCGTCCAGGGGCAGAACTATGCAAGGAGGCCCTTGCCCTTCCATCTTCCAAAAGTTTTCATCCATCTGGGATCGACATGTAATCCATCTGGGATCGACATGGGGCCATGAAATCGCCTGTGGATGCTCTTCCCTTCACGTACACGCTGCAGTTCATCAATCCTTGGCACCGCCGGCCGATCGTCGCCACCTCGTTGCCACCTCGTCGGACCCGCCGAACCTCCCAAAACCCGCGGATGAAAACTTTTGGAAGATGGAAGGGGCAAGGGCCTCCTTGCATATTTCTGCCCCTGGACGTGCTATCACGCTGCTATTCATGTGATGTCATGGCAACGGTGCCACCCGGTGGCATGCCATGTAGGCTGGCGAGGTTGGCCTGGCGGGGTTTGGACGGCGGCTAGGCACCCAACAGTGGATCATGGACCTAAATGTGCAAATTAGAAGTTGATGAATTCAGATGGTATCGCGGTTCAAAGTTTAAGGAACTGTGGTGTATTTTACTCTTAATATTATTAATAGGTCTACGGCAACCAACAAATTTTTAACGCGATATATGTCCTGTGCGGCTGCGCCTAAGCTTTGCAACTTCAGCATAGTGATATGATTTAGTTTAGAACAAATCAAGGCAAATCCCAACATTAGTCTCATACAAAAAGATTACACATCTATTCTATCAAACTATAATCTTAATCAGCGGACTCGTCTCCAATCATCAAGCTTTACATCCCTCATTATCTTGGTTCTAATAGCACCAACATTGTTTTCATGGGTCATAATTTTTCAAAGAAAACTAAATTCAACGCATAACTCATCAGAGTAAAGTAGACTTTCTTTGGAATTACACTTCTCCGTAACAGCAAGGATAAAGGCATGCATGTAAGCAATGTCAGTGTATACCCTGAACATTTGGAAGAGAAGTTCTCAAATATTTTCCTCTCCACGCACAGAGGACATCACCATTTTATCATTACCTGAGTAAAAAGAAGAGGACTGTCTTTGATTTTGTCCGTGACAGCTTCCATGGCTGAAATTCCTGTCAAGTGTCAACTCAAGAAGAAAATTAGTGCACCTTTTGTGAAAAGGATCTGCATCCTGTGACACATATTTCAAAATTGAGCGCAAACAATTTGGCATAAATAAATTGCACCAATAAAGTTTTTTATTTAATAGCATTGGAAAGGATGAAGAACTACAGTCTATAGAGCTTCAATTTGCATCACTAAATTCCTTTTGTACATCCTCACTGCGATCGAGCTGGAAGGGCAAGTTTTTCTCCTTCTCCTAATTATCTTTGGTGCAGCAACAAGACCTCTTTAGTATAGTTGAACTATGAGCGCCGGTAGTCGTGAGTTGTCATATTAAAATACTGCAACCACAATTATCATACTAAAATACTGCAACCAAGATTTAAAAGCAATATATACAAAAAACACAGTAGATAGCAGAATTGTCCTAAGCACCAATTAGCTTTCCCAGCGAAAACATCATCATCTGAAAAGAATTAACCTACAATTACTGGATCATAAATCAATAAATGGTTGTTATTTTACTCACCACATCTTCTAGGTCCATAAAAGTTGTACCTTGTCTCTGCTCTCTATTCTAAACCCGCCGCCACCACGCACTTGTCCCCTCCCCGCGCGCATCGCCGCCGCCCCCGCAAATCCCTCTTATACTGGTCGCCTCTCTCTACCTCTAGGCCTTTCGCCCCTCCACACGGGCGAGAGGCACCCTCCCACGGGCGAGGCAGAGGAGCGGGCCAAGTGTCAGCATGCCCTCGCCCTCCTCTAGCCATGTTCATGAGCAAGTTAAAATTGGTTGCCAGCCCACACCTAAACCAGGAGCCGGCCGAGTGTCAACATGCCCTCGCTCTCTACTAGCCCCGTTCATGGGCCAGTTAAAATTGGTTGAAGGCATGCGGCATACATTGGTTGATTTATGGGTCTAACCCGAGAAAAACAAACATGCTAGTTAGTCCGTGGGTTGAGTACAAGAGGAACTCATGGTATCTAGTCAAGAGGAAAGAAAAAAGGTGTAAACCCATGAGTTCACGAGTGCTCCGGGCTCCGTCTGTATTCACTCACACGATTACCTTTTGCAGAGGAGGTGGCAATGTCGCGCCAGTGGTGGTCCTGGCTCTGCTCCTCTCCTCGGCGGCACTGGCCAACGTCTCCGATTAGCCTCGACCGGGCCTGGAGAAGTAGATGACATCGATCGACCCATGGCTGCAGCAGACTGTGCGTGGCGCTGCATGGGCAGGAGCACGCCATCTATGACCCAAGAATGTTACGCTGATTCCAGCAGGAGAGGCTAAAATATAATACCATTTCGAACTCACTTTGTGCACAGTATTGCTACAACGTAGTCTTTAGTTCGTACTTTGATATTTCTACTGAACGCAACCTTAAACTAGCATCCAACAGACCAATTAGGCCCTGTTTGGTTCTGTGTAGCTAACGGTTAGCTTAAAAAATTGCAGCTAAAAAACCAAACAGACTCCGCTAACAATTAAGGGCGTGTTTGGATGGCTGCATGTGCCTTCGGCCTGTCCCGTCGGATGCAACGTCGGTGTGTTTGGATGGCCTGCAGCGGTGACAGGGACAGGCTCCGCGCATGCAGATACCATCCTCGGGCCAGGCTCCGCGCGTACGCCAGATTCGAGCGTTTCTGGGCATGCAGGCTCGCGGGATGCGAGTTTAGCTCGGCACGGAAAACAAGATATCTTTTCATCTTGCTTTTTTTGTGTTTATCTCGTGATTAAAATCTTTAATAACTGAACCAATTTTATATCTGCGTTCGTGATGTTTTTACAAACAAAACTAGACCATATTTACCCATCTTAATGTTAAAAGATCATTTTTTCTTATTTTTTTTATTCCAACCTCTTTTTTAATGCACAGAACCAAACAACGTTTCTTACGAGCCAGGCTTAACAAATGCTACCAACCAAACAAAAGGTAGTTGCATACCATCAAGCCTGGCTAGAGTGAGCCTGGACTCTTCAAATACTGGGCCAAGCTAGATCAGGCAGGCATCCAATCGCACCCTAACTATCCCATTAGCACATAAAAAGACAACTACACCTATTAGCTAATTAGCTAATATATTAACTGTTAGAACTAAATAACATCCATCTAATAGGTTTCTGGCTAACAATTAGCCGCTAATTCGAACTGAAGCAGGGCTAGCCAGCCCATGAAACCAGTCCATGCACACGGCTCGCTCTACCCCTCCCTAGCGCTGCCCTCCCACACGACAGGGTCTGTTTTTGTGTCCCTGACGGCCTGACCTCCTTGCGCCACCATCTGCAGTTTCTGCACGAACAGACACAAACCAGGCAGTCAGGCACCGAACGCCAAATCTCGCGACCTGTGGAAATGGGCGACACCGGAAGCAGCGAGTAGCGCTACACGAACGCCACCCGAATCCAAACCCTAGCACCAGGAGGAAGACGGCGAGCGAATCCGGCAGCGATCCCCGACCTATAAAACCCTAGCCCGGCGGCCGCCACTTCCGGATCTTAGGACAGCGAGGGATGTCGGACTTATCGTCGATGGCGGCCGCCATCGAGGCGCGGTTCAGCAGTCGCGAGCTCATCGGCCGCGGCTCATTTGGCGATGTCTACAAAGGGTACGGATGATGCCCCACTTCTGCACCCGCCGCTACCCCCATTTTCCTTCCCGCTTCTTATTAAGTCGCGCGGATTTCGAGCTGATGCGCCGTGGAAGGTGGCCGCGCTTGATTGAGCCGTTATTTTAGTTCCGGGTCGGGCGGCATTGCGGATTTTAGTGTTGGGGCTCGAGATGGGGCTGGGTCCAGTGAGGAATTTGTGCGTTGAGTTTCGGGAATTAGCTGATCGAGTGGCCAGCTGAGTGGCGTCTGTGATGTTATCCACCTGCTTGATCGTCTTGGCATTGGTGGTTTCGTGTGATCTGGAGTGAAATGATGTGGTTTGAGTGCTGAGCGAGGAATTTTGACGAACAGACTGTGCTATTCGTGTTGATATAGTGGCTAACCATGATGAGCCTACACAGCATGCATGCAAATTTATGCCTTTCAATTGGACAGTACTAATTGGATTGGGTGGAAGCTTCGTTTTAGAAAGCGATATGCAGGTGGCGCCTAGTGACTAATGGCCCATTAGGCAGGCTAGACACTGACTTTGGTGCTAAGTGAGAGCATTGTGGCGTCTAGCACCTAGGTACCGCCCAAGCATCTACATAACCGACCTTTGAAACATTGATCACAGGTTATGCGGCTTGTGTTTTAGATATCAGTTAGCTACCTTTAGGTGTGAATTGCCACTGAAAAATATGCTTGCTGACATGACTGAAGGTATATTTTACTTATGTAGAATATAGGCACTTTATGATGTGAGAGACATAAGTGAGGTGTAGGCTGTTAGTGGTTGCTTTTCCTCCAAAATTCAAAGAGAAGACGTGCAAGCTTCGTGCATTCATGAAAATAAAGGGCGGGCGAATTGGTTCACCGTTCACAATTTGTATGCAACTCACTGCCTTGGCAGCTTCCTTATGCTGTTTCTCTTATACTGAAGCCTTACCTTTGTGTAGAAAATAGTCAGTGCTTGAAATGAAAATTCTGCTATGTATTTGTATAGTCTCTGAACATACTCGTACTGCTACGTCAAATATAATGCACATCGAAGTTGGCATGCTATTTGCATGATGTGTCGCATAATATTTGCCTTATTGTATATTCGTTTTAAAAGCTAGTGAATATTTTCTTTCATATCCATAGGCATTTGGTTCACTTGAAATTTCGCCCATGAGTTTTACTTCTATTATTTCCTTTGCCTTATCTGTATGTTCAATACTGGTGCTTACTCAATATTATTTTGCCATATTCTTTTCTATTTAGGTTTGACATGGAATTGAATAAGGAGGTTGCTATAAAAGTAATTGATCTGGAAGAAGCGTGAGTTCCTAACATGAATTTTATCTTGACTTTCCTTTTCTTAACATATTAGTTAGCAGTTTCACTTCACTCCACCTATATTATTTCCCTCTATTTTACAGCAATAAAGTTTATTCATTTTAGGATAAAAAAAGAACGATAGTAATGAATATGATGGCACTGTTTTTGTTAACTTGTGTGCTACAGCTGCTTTTAAAGGAACAGGGGAAGGTTCTCTTTTTTATGAAATGGATGTCCATATCTAGCCTGTATTCATTTCCATTCCCTCCAACTCCAATTAATGCCAGAAACTGTCATGTAGCATATCATCACTGCATTTTCTTGGAAAGCAACTCCTTATCATGAAAGTGCAAATCTGGGTATGTAATGTAGAACAATCTATTAGGCTGTGGACCAGACCTCATCTCACATTTGTAACTGATTTCCTTGGAGAATGAAGTACTTAACTAACTTGACACATCTTCTCATTGTCGATTCTTCTTTTTTCTATTTTTTCTTCTGCTAAGAATTTATTCCAAATTATTAATTTCTTTTCAACCAATTCATGCAGTGAGGATGACATTGAAGACATCCAAAAGGTTGTAGTTTCACCTCTATGTTGCCATGTTGGATAGTGGGTTGTCATTGGATCAACTTAACATGCTGTTGATATGGAAAGGTCTTTTCCTAAAAGGTTTTATTTCCTGTTGCAGGAGATATCTGTTTTATCACAATGCCGGTGCCCGTATATTACTGATTATTACGGTTCTTATCTTCATCAGACTAAACTGTGGATAGTAATGGAATACATGGCTGGCGGTTCTGTGGCTGACCTTGTATGTCTTGTATATCCTTTCTGAATTGACCAGGCATAATGCTTAATCCAATACATATAGGAGTGAATGTGCTACTCCATTGTCATTGTCAAGCATCACTATAAACTACTCTACTTGGTTGATAGTTTGATGTTGCTTACTTATGTTTCTTTGCACAGCTTCAAGCCGGCCCTCCTCTGGATGAAATGTCTATTGCATGCATTCTGAGGGACTTGTTACATGCAATTGAATATCTGCATTCTGAAGGAAAAATTCACCGTGATATTAAAGGTCTTACTTCCCCCCCTCTTTATCTTACTTGAATGTTTCTCTTGCATACCTGCAACAATTTGGAACAACTACCAACCCAATAGCAATCAAACTCTTCTAGCCACATCAGTCTTGTGAGGATGCAAACTTGAATAAGTCTTCCATTAACTGCATTAACTTTATACAGATAATTTTTCTAGATCAACTTACCTCGTTGCGTAGTGTAGTGGGCTATTGGGTATATCTTAATAGATCTTTCCAGCTGGTCTTGTTAATTTGTTGCTAGTTAATTAGACATCTTGTCATTGGAAATAAATATAGCTAGTTCGAGAATATGCAGCCATTTGGTTGTGTAGCAGCTGCAGAGACAGGTGGCATATTATACCTTCAATAGCTCATAATTGTTAACTGGTCTCATAATTGCGTGCCTATTCTCCTGTATGACTGTCTGCTAACCAGAAGAAACTAAAACTAATGGATATGGAGTGCTTTTTATAAGTTTGGTGTTCCTATTTCTGTATTAACTGTTCGTCTAATACAACACAGACACACACACGATCCTTGTGGTGGAACATGTGTTTCCATGGAAATGATCCAAGGTATTTTTAAGCGATTGCTTGGCATCACTCTTGCACTACAAAATATTGTCGTGGAAACCTATGAACTCCATTTGAACTACCCTAATCAAGTATATGCTCCAATCCCACCCTGGGAGCGTGTATCACAGCTAACATTTTATATCAGGCGAGTTGACAATGAATTTGTTGAAACAATAAAGTTACCTCGCCTTTTATTAATTGATTCAATTGAATTCCTTGCTTGTATGAAAAATTGGATCTTATTTGTTATTCAATTCAATGTTTGGACTAAGATGCTGAAGGATGGGTGAATAATTGTTTCTGCTGTTGGTAGTAGCATGAGCTGTATAGATTTGAAACCTTAGAGGTGCTGTTGGATGTATAGCTAGAGAAAAAACAATAGCAAACCACCCTATCTACAAATCCAACCTGTTCAGTGGCAGTTAGTAATGCCCATTTACCGGTATAGTGATGTGGAGGATTATGATCGAATAGGTCTACCTTAAAAGTTCCGTGTTAAAAAAATAACGGAGGGTTAGCATGGAACTTTATGGTTGCCAATCCGAACTATTTATACTCATCCAAGGACTAATTAAGTAATTAATTGTGATATATGCTGTTGTCAGTGACTCAGTGTGGACTTTTCTTATAATGCCAAGTACTATGTACTTGCAAGTGACAGCATTGTTTGCTATTTTGCAGCGGCAAATATCCTCCTCACTGAAAGCGGAGATGTGAAGGTATACTTTTTCCAAGACTTGTGGAACATTCTATATTTAGGAATGCTTTTATTTGTGGTATGGCTATTGCTAATTTCTTAACTAATACATTGTTTGGTGTTATTATGTTAATTATATAGGTTGCAGACTTCGGTGTTTCTGCACAGCTGACTAAAACAATGTCTAGGAGAAAGGTGCCGTCTTAGCCATTTTCCTATCATGTCAAGTTGCTCAATGTTTCTGCACATGCATCAGAAACCTTTTAAACCCTCAGCTATGGCTCAAATTGACTGTCTGGATGATCAATTTTATGTTTCTGCTCATTAATGAAAGCCTTGGAGTAGTATAATAGAATAAAGCCCCCTTGCTATTTAAGTATTTATTGTAGGCAAGTCGATTAGCTATCATTTTCATATGACTAAACTGTCAGTCCCTGTTGAAAACAAATCTTATTTGACTGTGTTTACCATACATGTGCTGTGCTGGTACACATTTCATACCTGATTGTGTTCTACTCAAATGAGCATGTCCTTACCATAGCATCTTTAAGCTTCACATTCTCCATTTGTACAATTAGAAATGACTTCTGCAATGTGTGGCTATATTTAAAAGATACATTTTTATTCTGTATATAATTCTGATGTCTATGGCTAAAAATGTAGCTGTATTTTCTAAACAGAAATTATAAAATTAGTGAAATCTGCTATGTTATACCATCTCCAGCAGAATGCCTATCCACCCTTGACTATCACTATTCCAACCACCTTCCCACTCTGTTTACAGTAGCGCTGCAATGACGTTTTGTACTATAGACTGTCCCTTTAGACGCTCAGTTGGAGATGGTCTTATAATCTACTACCACCATTATAAATTGTCTAGGATTTGTTCTTCTGATTAACATGAGAATTTCTTCTCGGGCTTTTCTGGTACTAGTATTATTGTGATGCCTTAAGCCTCACCAATTGTTACCATATACATAGAATTATGTACCTTATCCATTTTAGTCAATAGGCTTCTGTTGATGTTGAGTGTTGGCATGGTTAGACATTAGTATTTTTGTCCTTGGGAATATGCGGGCTGAATTTTAATTTCAGAACGCATCCATTTACAAATTTAAAATCAGTGACAAATTGGATAACAACTGGTAATCAGCGATGAACCAACCAGTTAACATATGCTGTTTTTTTAAATGTAAATTCATGGACTGTATGATTTCCTTGCGTATTGTTTCGTACTGTTGGAGTGGTCTATGTGTAAGATGGTTGAATCTGACCATTCATAAGGCTGTTTCCAGCAGATCGTCCATCCCCATTTTGCATGGTCCCATTTTCCTGTGCTATATGCACGCTCTCTCTCTCTCTCTCTCTCTCTCTCTCTCTCTCTCTTTCTCTGCCTTTTCATATGCGTGCTCCACTGGCTAGTCTAATCGACCGTCCAACATGCGCATGCCCAATTCCTGACCCAAAAAATAGATCTGTTTGTGGTTGCTGCTTTCGACCTCACTGTGTCATGGAGCCTCGCATGTGGCTTGAGGGTTTATACAGAGGTGGAGCATTGTTTAGGCCAAAGGTGGTCATGTGGCCTCTCCATTCTGCAAATTAAGTAAGATATGTTACCACCATTTATTAATTACGAAAATCACCAACATTAGCATTTATTTGCAAGAACCGCCCTCTGAACTTTTGTCAAAGTTCTGCAAAAGTGTATAACTGTATATGGTTCACGGCAAAGGCCTAGCTTTATGTTTTGGGTCCAAAATCACAAATACTCTACTACTACTTTTGAGCATAAGTGATGAAACCATGAATCATGCTGCCATCTGGTGATCGGTAGAGAGCCAGACAGGTTATATGATGTCATTATTGGAAAGGGTAGTGGAGAGCTGGCTAGCAGCCTTGACGCCTTGATTATTATTGGTCATCTTGTTAGAGTGGGGCTTTTTAGGCGAGGACAGTGTAGGTAAGGGAGGGAAGAAGTGTATGGTTCGTTGGAACAGGGAAAACCTCAAGAACCAAAAGTGAAGGTTTTTTAAAGAAACTTTGGTAGTAAAATTCAAAGCATAGTCGGATGAATCAGGTTGGATAGGGTGTCCCATGACCTGGGACATCGTCCCAAATCAAGGATGGGGGTCGAGCAGGGTTGCCGCAGCAGGGACGTGGATTGATTGGGCCGTATTGAGGGCTACGGTAAAGGAGAGGAGGGGATATGATGGAGGTTGCTGCTTCTGAGATTTGGTAGGTACAGGACTGCCACTGTGCCACCGCTCGACAGGACCTGATCTAAGGAGCAGTAACCAGCGCTAAAATAAGCCATCTCCAACAAAATGAACACAGGAGAGAAGAAGAGGGTGTGGGAGATTTTACTGTGCCTGGTGTTGGACAGCACTGTTTGATCTGTGCTTGGCGGCTTTCTGGAAATCTTTTCTGTTTTCCAATTTACATAGATTAAATAATGATCCTTTTTACTGCTCCTAATGATTTTGACCTGCTCAGACATTCGTTGGAACTCCCTTTTGGATGGCACCTGAGGTTATTCAAAATTCTGAAGGGTACAATGAGAAGGTACTTGTGCATTTGTTAAACAGATTTATTCTTATTGAACTTTTATAGACCAGGTCATGTCTCAATGCAGGCAGGATATCTGGTCTTTAGGTATTACTGCTATTGAAATGGCAAAAGGTGAACCACCGTTGGCAGATATTCATCCCATGAGAGTTCTTTTCATGATACCTCGTGAAAATCCTCCACAGGTGATTTGATTAATTTTCAGCCATTGTTGTTGAGTGTGTTGCAACTTACAAAAACATCACTATGCCTTTCTATGCAAGAAGATAAATGATATTTTTTGATATGCAGCTCGATGAGCATTTCTCCAAACCAATGAAAGAATTTGTGTCACTATGTTTAAGGAAGAATCCAGCAGAGGTAAAATCCTTATTCTGCATTTCTTTCTGTGCCATAAGTCACTTCCTCTGCACTATTATGTACCTGATTGGCCTATATGCCATGCCATTTTAGTTGCTATACTGTACTTTAGATAAAGCTTCCTGTGGTATGCGCTGTGGTCTTTTATTTGATAAATAGTTGCCTCTGTCCCAAAAAGAATACAATCCTAGTTTTATCATAAGTCAAATATTTTTTAGTGTGACCAAGTTTATAGAGAATATTATTAACATCTATGTCACCAAACATATATAATATGAAAATATGTTACATGATTAATAGAATTATACTTATTGGCACCATTAACATTTATACTCTTTTTTACATAAACTTGATCAAACTTAAATCAGTTTGACTTAGGACGAAACTAGGATTGCATTCTCTTTGGGACAGAGGAATTCTATATTCTTCCTCCTTTGTGCAGTTGTGCTTAACGTTCTGTGTCACTTTATTGCAGAGACCTAGTGCCAAGGAGCTACTTAAGCATCGTTTTATAAAAAATGCTCGAAAGACTCCAAAGCTTCTGGAGAGAATAAGGTTTGTTGCACTTTTTTCTCATTAATGAAAATTGAGCCAGTGGTTACATGGTTTGAACTGATAATGGAACTGCATCGTTGCTCACCTCATTCACTTTGCAACGAGTGGTATTGGCAGAGAGCGGCCAAAATTTGCAGCAAAACTCATGGATGCTACACAAAATGGCCAAACACATGATGAAGATGATGATGTCGGTACAGGTACTATCAAGGTCGATAGGGCAAAAGATGCTGCTCCGCCTTTGAGGTAGATTTAAGAAAAGCGCAAGTACACTTTATTTCTGTCTTCCCACCTGATTATTTTTTTCTACTTTAGTCAAGGAACAGTCAGGAAAGCTACAGGCAGCGATTTTGCTGATAGATCAGAGGGCACAGGAACTGTCCGAGTTGTTTCAAGGCCCCCTCAAACTACCTCTGCCAAGGATAATAGATTTGATACGCCTCAGAGTCCAAATACACCGAGACGTACTGCTGATCCAGAAAATCAGTGGAGAACATCATGGACTGGGTCTGAAGAATCACTTTCTCATAGAGATACACAGAATGAACGTGGGAGACTAGAAAGCTCTACTGATGATGTGAGATTTTTTATGTGGCATGTACCTTGGTTAAATTTTGATGATTTTACTAACTATAATTATTTGCCAGAATGATCAATCTGTAAGTGGGTCAGGAACAGTAGTGCTACGGTCTCCGAGAGCATCTCAGTTGTATTCAGCAGCTAGCAACCACAGTTCCAAAGTAACTTAAAGATTTCACTTTTAGATTCTTTTTTTGAAGTTACGAAGCTACTGTCCAGTTAGCAGCAGCAGCTGATACACCTTATTTGTTAGCCTCCCAGCAGATTCTCCACATTTGAAGATACATCTTCCAGTGGGACGGTTGTTTGGAATCAAAGTGAAGACCCAGAAACTCCACGATCTTCAAGGTCAAGGCTGGGGATCCAAGAAAAGGCATCAAGTACTTCACTTGAGGACAGTGCGATTAACCTTGCTGAGGTGATACGCATGGACAATTTTTGTTGCATATTTTCTGTTTTTGGTTTATTAGTCAAGCATATCTATTAATGCATTTTCATGGTACATTCAGGCAAAGGCTGCTCTGCAGGCTGGGTTAAGAAAGGGAAATGCTCGAGAAAGACCTGTTGTCAACAGGAATGAAAAGGAATCACATGAGCATAGATCTTCTGGAGTAAATAGTCAAGAGGTCCAAAGGTACTTCAGGTTTACTTTAATCTGTGTTTTAACTACGAAGATAGAAACATTATGCCCCATTCTTTACGTGTTATTTGATTAAACTGTCCTTCATCCTAGTGAGAATGCAGACATGCAAAAAGGTCGCAAATCACGTCAGTTACCTGATGGGCAATCAGCTTCTCGAGCTTCCAGCTCTGTCGCTTCACCTACAATCTCGTCACTGATAATCCCTTCTTTGAAAGAGGTGATGTGTATTTGGCATGTTCCCTGTTTCTATCTTAGTTCTTTGTTAATTTAGATTATATATAAAAAATCATTCTACATTTAAAATCTCCGATTTGCTTAATTCATTCTCATGTTTGACAGTGGTTTAGTAGTGCATTTGCTATGATAATTCTTATCTTAAATTTTGGATTCCTCCAGACATGGCATTCCAACTCTGGGCTTTTTTTTTTTATTATGCTGCAGGCTGCTGGTGAAAAGTTTGAACGACCTACTGTTCATGCTTTCCTTGATTCCTTGATGGATCTCGAACATGAGATACCTGGATCATGTGAAGTGCTAATTGGCAGATTGCTACACCGGCTAGGGAGGTTGGGCCATCACTATGCTCAGTCTCGACTTTGTTCATTTTCTTAGCTCATAATGGCTCATGATACCTTTCATGCAGCTCAAAGGAGTCTTCACTGCAAGGTCTTCAGGAGACGGCGGCATCAGTTTTCGCAAAGAAACATGAACAGCCCTCTGAACAAGCAAGCAATAAGAAATTAGCCAATACCCCGCCATTGGCTGCTCCTACTGTAAGCCCGCTGGCGAGGTTCCTTCTCACAAGGTTCGTCCTCAGTTTTTTTTTCACGGTGCTTATTAATACCTAATTGCACAATGAATGAATTTATGCCGTTGTTGCAGGTGGCAAAACCAAGTTTCACAAGATCTCAATTCTGTTTGATTCATGCGATTTCAAAGAAAAAAAGGATGACATATTTCATCTTTGATTTGGTGTATAATTAATTTTTGAGTGTACATAACGCAATCCTTAGAACCTCTCTTTCCGCTGAATGGTCTCAGGCTCTCAGCCGTATGGTATTTCATTTGTTGTGTTCGCGAAAAAATAATCTGTTTCTTTCCAATTTTTTTGACTAACTACCACCCCTGTACTTGTATGACATCTCATGTACATTGTCGACATATCCAAAATTTCCCAGCTCTTCTGCGTATCATTTGCTCAGCATTATGTTTTTTCCCTTGAACTTTTTCTTTTCCAAATTATAGGTCACTTGTTTTATCCTAGTTAAAATCATAACATCGATCTAGTTTTAGGAAAAAAACTATATTGACATCAAACACAATGACTCTTAGACAGAATGTTTGGCCATTCATGTTCATTTATTTAAAAATTCTATGGAAATATATAAAACATAACTTGTTATGTTAACATATAGAGGCGGTACATTATTAAATAAATATCAACGCATAATTTATAAGGCCTTTTTCCAGTGGACTTTCCATCTTATTCTGCACGGTCTAATTTTTTGTGCCATGTAAGCTCTCTCTCTCTCTCTCTCTCTGCCTTTCCATATGGGTGTAATTAACCGTCCAAAATTCACATGCACGCTTCACTGAAAAAACAAATGGATCTGTGAAAACAAATTGATACTATAAATGCTGGTGTAATTTTTATTATAAATTTGGTTAAAGCTAGATAGGAAGTTTTGATTCTGGACAAAGCAATTTAATCTAATTTTATGTTTTAATTTTTTTATGATCTTAGTCAAAGTTAGAAAAGATTGATTTCGGACAAAGCAACGTGATCCCGTAATTTGATTGAGAACTAGATTGCATGGGTAAAATGGTGAAAAACATGAAAGTTCACGTTCGATGTCCATGGCCATTGCGCTCACAACTCTTGCTGAAGCTAGAAACTAGAAAGAGAGGCCAGCCTAATTTGCTGGCACCTACTCTATAGTTTTGCTCTTCCCTTGTTGCCAGCCACTGATCACACGCTGATTGCAGCTCCATGGCCGACGCATTCCGATTGCGTGCGTAGCGAAGCCACAAGCCCGCAGTTCAGCAATTCCTTTCATCTTTCACCGTGGATCATCAAAGTCCACACGCCACAGCCCCCCACAGCATCAGCTCCTAGCAGTGGACTCCCTGCTGGCAAGGCAAAACGACGGTGCCGCACCGTGGCTGGCAGATGGAGCCTATGTTCTGAAGAGTACCGGGCGTCCGGGCTAAGCCCTGCAATGTCCGTGCTCATGCATCTGGTCTTCCTTGTGGGCCTGCCTGAACTGACACTGCACGAACTAGAGTTGAAGTTACTGTAAGTTTCATGTAATTGGCGGGGAGTACTGGAAAGTTCAATTTCAATTTGGATAGATCTTCCACCCGTTTAGGTGAGGAAGAATAGATGCAGAGGTGGATAGATTAATACGAACATAAGAGCTGCCCCATAATTGTCCCCAGAATCTATGACTGTAGAGTTTATTATGAGATAACCACGACCTCCTTGGAGCGCAGGATTTTCACGAGAATCGTGAAGGAATTTCACAGAAAAAACGTAGAAATAGAAAAATTTTCCTCTATTCCAAAGAGGTCTAGAATTTAGACCCAGAACATACACGAACTAAAGTTGTTTGGTCCGAAAAATTATTCACCTTTTAAATTCAGCAGAAAATCCAATAGTCAGTATCCTGAATTTGTTCGCCCATGGACCATGGACGATGGATGGACGGGCGGTGGCTGCTGCTCTAGATGGACGCACGATCTCTGGTCATGGCTGTGAGCAAACTGAGCATGGGATGGGATTTGGGTTTGAGGTTGTAAAACACCGACCGCGCAGACGTGATAAACAGCGAGGCCGACGAACATACGGTTTCAGAGCCTGCTTTGGTTTGTGGCCGGAATTGGGCCATGACCAATCTAGTTCACCAATGACCACGGATTTGGCCTCAGACCAAACAAGCCTGAACTGGTGGGCGGCGGCGGCATAGTTGAAGGTATCGTGGGAGTAGCCGACGGCAGAGACCACCCCCCATTGGTAGCCAGGCAGCCAGCCAACGATTCCCGAGGGCAGGGCACGCCAAGCCCGGTGCAGCAGCGACGAACGCATCGGTGATCTCCAACTGTTCTTTTTTCTACTCGCTGGGGTTCGACTGGTCGAAGAGAAATGCCTGACCGGTGACCACTCTTCTCAGAGAAATGCCCGACCAACCTTCTCTCAAACTTATTTTATCGTCAAACAATCCATTAACAGTTAAGCTAATATTTTGTGTCTTTCAATTTCAAATACATCTCACCTTCAAGACTATGTATAACAACATGAACTATTTGAAAAAAGCTATTTTTGTTCGTGCAAGAAAAAGGTCACAGAAGAACATAAAAATAGATATCTAGAACAAATCATGCTAGTCGAGTGAGAAGAAAAAATCATGTAGGGGAATAAGAACAGAAATTGTACACTAGAAACAAACTGCGCCATTTCAGTGATGGTTCCCTTTTTCATTCGTACAGCTAGAGAAAAATGTCATATGAAGTAAAACCTACGTCTGTGAACGGAGAAAGTACTAGTCATGTTATTAGCTAAGGAATCTAGTTTGCAGCTAATTGGTGCGAAATGACCTATCTACTTTTAAATTATTCAAACATGCCTAGCTATTTTTTAACTAGCTATTTTATAGTCAGAGCTACAAAATTAGTTTGGTGACCCAAACGGCAAGGGTGTGTCTATTTGTCAGGTGATTAATATTTTGTTATTCCATCGGTCACCAATATGGACCATTGGATCTTTTTATCAACCCCACCCCCACCCGCTCGTCTTCCTCGCCCCCGCCGACGCCCGAGCGCGTCGCCCTCGTAGCCCGCCCGAGTGCCTCGCCCTTGTGGCCCGTCGCCGGCGAGATCCCCCGCCTCCGGCCCCTCCCCGCCCAGCTTCAGCGGCGCGGCGCCGCCTCCACCGTGGCCCTTCTCCACGGCCCACACTAATCCGGCGTGTAGCTCCCCCGCCTACCGCCCTTCTACCCCATCTCCGGCGGCCCCGCCGCCACGCTAATCCGGCTTCACCGGAGCGGCAAAGCCGGCACCGTAATGCCCCCACCACCGACCATCCCCAACCGTCGTCCTTCCCCGCTCGATCGGCGGCGCCCTCGCCGCCGGTCTTAGCCGCCGACCACCCCGCCACCACCGCAGGGCCGGCGGCCGCCCAAGGCCCTCCCTCTAAGGCCGGAGGCGGAGGAGGACCCCGACGGCCCCCAACCCTAAACCCGAACCCTAACCCCGGAAGCTGATGGCGGCGGCGGCGCTCTTCCCTTGCGAGATCACATAGCGACGATGGCGCGATGGCGAGGCGCGGTGAGTCCCCTTCTTCCCCGGCGAGCTCTCTTCTTCCTCCTTCTTCCCCGATGTTCTCCTGTCGTCAACTGACGGCAAAACAAACCGTCAGTCGCCTGACAAGGAGCAAACCTCTAATCAAAAACAAGAATTTACTTTGAAAAAAAAGGAAAACACAAGCATTTATCATATGAAAAAAGTGATGAACCGACTGGGAGGGCGCCGCCACGACCCCCGACCCCAATAAAAAGCTGCGCCCACCTGGCCTAGCCCGAGCCGCAGCCTAGTCGAATTCGAAAGAGCAGATGGATCCCTCGACGGCGGCGGCGGCGGCCGGGGCCCAGGCGCTGCCGTTCTAAGCGAAGGCGGCGGACGCGTACAGGAAGGCTGTGGGCACGGCGGTCTCGGTGACCGCCTACGTCGTGCTGGCGCGAGGCATGGCGCGGGAGCTCCTACCCCACGACCTCGTTGCCGCGGCGCGCTGGGCCGCGTCCCTCCTCCGAGCCCGCCTCGAGCCCTCCCCCGTGGAGCGCCGCACCCTGGTCATCAAGCGCGCGCTGGGGAGCCAGCACCATTACGGCGGCGGCTCCGACAGCGAGCTCTACTGCGAGATGTGCGAGTACCTCGCCACCCGGATCAACCCGCACGCCATGCACCGCCTCTGCCTCGGCGGCGGGAGCAAGAGGACCCTGTCCATGGAGCACGGCGACTCGATGACCGACGTCTTCGAGGGCGTCGAGTTCACGTGGGCGTCCGTCGCTGGGCAGAGCCAGCAGGGGAACGGGAACGCGGGGACGGAGTCGCTGGAGCTCAGCTTCGACGCGGAGCACACGAACATGGCGCTGGAGCGGTACGTCCCCTTCATCACGGCGACGGTTGCGGAGGCTTGTCAGCGTGACCGCGCGCTCCAGGTCTTCGTAAATGAGGGCTCGTCGTGGCACGGCATCACCCACCATCACCCATCCACGTTCGACACGCTTGCCATGGACCCGGAGCTCAAGGAATCCATCCTCGCCGACCTCGACCGGTTTTTGAAGAGGAGGGACTACTACACGCGGATTGGCAAAGCGTGGAAGCGCGGCTACCTCCTCTACGGCCCGCCTGGCACCGGCAAGTCCAGCCTGGTCGCCGCCATTGCCAACTACCTTCGCTTCAACCTCTACGACCTCGACCTCTCCGGGGTGTACTACAACCGGACGCTGCAGAGTCTGCTCAATGGCATGCCCAACAAGTCCATCCTCGTCGTCGAGGCAATTGACTGCTGCTTCAGCACCGTGTCAAGGAAGAAGGAGGATGACGACTCTGATGACAATCACTATGGATCAGGTCGCTCGGAGGTAAGCTACGTACTACGTTCGATCAAGAAATCGTGATTCTAGATTCCTGAACACAACTGAATTGCTACTGACACGGGACATATCGGCTGTGCAGCCCCGCATAACTCTGTCTGGTCTGCTGAACTTCATCGACGGGCTGTGGTCGACGAGTGGCGAGGAGCGCATCATCATCTTCACCACCAATTACAAGGACCGCCTCGACTCTGCGCTGCTCCGGCCCGGTCGGATGGACATGCACATCTACATGGGCTACTGCTGCTGGGAGTCATTCAAGACATTGGCTCGTAACTATCACCTCATCGACTGTCATGCGCTGTTCCCGGACATACAGCAGCTGCTTTCAGGTGTGGAGGTGACACCGGCCGAGGTGTCGGAGATGTTGCTTGTTGCTGAGGAGCGAGGACGTCGACGTGGCTCTCCAGACGGTTGCAGAGTTCCTCAGAGAGAAGAAGCAGGCAATGCGTGAAGGGGAATCAGTGCAGGTGCATCAAGATCTAGGTGCGAAAGAAGCACAGCAGCAGGTAATTTGTGAACAGAATGCTGATGCTGGCAGTCCTAGCTACATTACCACATTAGTTGAACATGTTTGCTGAATGAAAGGTTGTTCTGATAGTTCTCTAGCTGCTGTCTCCAAAAGTATAGAAAGTTAGGAGCTGATTGGGTTAATCAGGCTAGGAAATCCATATCTCTTCCTAGTACTGCTGTCAAAATGGTAGGCGTTCTATCTAGTACCTGATGGAATGTGGAACATATACAGTTTCATGTTGGTGATTGTGCATTATAGCCTTTTTGTGGTGGAATTTTATACTACTATATTGAATACTCTCTCTGACTGTGGAGGTTACTTGCAAATGACCTTGAATTGGGTTCAGTTTATTTGGCTTTTCGTATTATATGGTACGGTTTCTTTTGGCGGTTTGACTGCAGCTTCGAGATGCGCACAGTAAAAAAAAACGCCCAATAACCTATGGATATCGCAGTTTTTTCCCTGCTGCTGTTCTGCCATAAAGAACAGAGCCTATGGATGTTTTCTTTCGGAGATGTCTGATGATGGCGCCAATAACCTTCAAGTGACTGCATGGGTTTTGGTGTAATATGATCTGTGCTGGTCAATAACTCGTTTGTTGGAACTTGATATTTCTGCTGTGGTCTTTCTCTAATTTGATGCTGATGAGAAGGTTATTCTGATAGTTCTCTAGCAGCTTTCTCCAAAAGTATAGAAAGTTGGTAACTTATTGGTCTCATTATTAGTATATGAAATCAACATCACTTCCTAGTACTGCTGTCAAAATCTGGTAGGTGCTCTATCTGATACCTGATGAAATGTGGAACATACTGAAGTTTCATGTTAGTGATTGTGCACTATGTGCTTTTGTTATCGAACTATGTGCCTTTTTTTGTGTGGTGAATTTCATTACTATCTTGAATACCTAGGTATGTTTCTGAGTGACTCTGTAGGTTACTGGCAAATGAGAATTGATATAATGCATTTTTTCAGTGTTCATGAAAGCTTTATGAATCGGGTTTTGGTTATATGGCTTTTTGGTAGTATGGGTATTTTTCTGTATAGCAGACCAGATGGTGGCATCAATAATCTTCAAGTATGGGTATGATGTAACATGATCTCTGCTGGTCAATAACTCTGGTGTTGGTCGGAACTTAGAACAGTAGTTCTGCTGTGGTCTTTTTCTCTAATCTGATGCTTGTTGTGTGTCTGAACATTATCTCCTGATATGGTATTGTCTATTGTGTTTTCATTCCTTTTCCCTATCGGATGCTATTTTGGTACTATTACTTCAGACAAAGGGCTGTTTTCTAGTTTGTATGATTGTATCATACAAATTCCACAAAGGTATAATTCAAAAAGAGGCCTGTTCACCAGGACCTTCTCCAGGACAGTTTGTACCAGACCAAAAATTTCAGTGTCCAGCTCCAATTAAAAAAAAAACTCATGACACGGATTTGAAATGGCTAATATTAGTCCCACAGTCACTAAACCATTTGATAATGGTAGAGAAATCCAGGTGTAAAATTTTGCAGTTGGTGTCATAATTGTCACTGTATTCACTTGTGCTGCTTTCGACGGTGAATTGTGATCAGCAGTGCGCTGGGTCAACTTTTGCCCGTCTTTCCTGTTGTTGTCATGGCTTTGGCTTCCTTGAGGGAGCATGGATAGACTGATGAATGGGTGACTTGCAGGACAAAGAAATTGAATAGTGGAACTAGTGTTACGGCCTGCTCTGCATCTGAAACAGATTAGCAGGCAAGACTCAAGAGCAACACAAACATGCAACACCAGGGAGTAGGATAACATTAGAGCTAAGAAAAGGCTTGCCAAGGCCTGATTATTTTCATTGCCTACTACGTATTTGTTTATTCTCATACTTCAATTCTAAAACCACTCGATTCCCTGCTCCAGAATAAAAACGACTCATATAGGAAGAGGAAGTTATAACAGAGAAACCATGAAGAAGACACTACACTGCCTTTTCAGCTACACTTTCCTTGTCCTCTGTTTCTTTCCTCGTCCTCCGTTTTTTGTCTTGGAGGAACTCTGCAAGAACCTGGAACGCCAGGTTTACGTCCTCGCTCCGCAGTAGCATCTCGGACACCTCGGCCGGCGTCACCTCCACCGCCGAGAGAAGCTCCTGTATCTCCGGGAACATCTTGTGGTCATCGACGAGGAAGTAGTTCCTGGCCAGCGTCTTGAACGCCTCCCAGCCGCAGTAGCCCATGTAGACGTGCATGTCCATGCGTCCCGGCCGGAGCATCGCCGGGTCGAGGCGGTCCTTGTAGTTGGTGGTGAAGACGATGATGCGCTCCTCGCCGCACGTCGACCAGAGGCCGTCGATGAAGTTGAGCAGCCCTGACAGAGTGACACCCTGCTGGTGCTTTTTCATCGGCCAGCTGTCGTCCGAGGAATCCGATGTGTAGTCGTCGGGGTCCAGTCCCTCAGCCGGCTCCGGCTCCGGCGCCTTGCCGTGTTTCCTCGACGCGGCGGCGGCGTCGAAGCAGCAGTCGATGTCCTCGATGACGAGGACGGTCTTGTTGGGCATGTGGATGAGCAGCTTCTGAAGCGTCGAGTTGAGGCCCACCTCTGAGAGGTCGAGGTCGTAGAGGTTGAAGCGGAGGTGGTTGGCCATGGCGGCGACGAGGCTGGACTTGCCGGTGCCTGGCGGGCCGTAGAGAAGGTAACCGCGCTTCCAGGCCTTGCCGATGCGGCGGTAGTAGTCCCTCCGCTTGAGGAACCTGTCGAGGTCGTCGACGACGGCCTGCTTGAGCGCCGGGTCCATGGCGAGCGTGTGGAACGTGGCCGGGTGGTGGTGGTTGATGCCGTACCACGAGCGGGCCTCGTTCATGAAGATCCTGAGCGCGCGGTCCCGCAGCTGCAGCTGCTCCGCCGTGTACATGACGAAGGGCACGTACCGCTCCAGCGCCGTGTCGGTGTGCTCAGCGTCGAAGCTGAGCTCCAGGGACTCCCGCGGCCCGCCGCCCTTGCCCTTCTTGTCGTCGCCGCCGGTCTCGACGGACGTCCACGTGAACTCGACGCCGTCGAAGACGTCGACGGTGGATGCCCCGGGCTCCATGCACAGGAGCGTGTTCCACTTGCCTGCGCCGTCGGGCTCCTTGGTGCGGGAGCGCGCGAGGCAGAGGCGGCGCATGGCGCGCGGGTCGATCCGGGTGGCCACGTACGCGCGCGCCGCGTCGAAGAGGTGGTTCTCGCCGTAGCCCGTGTCGAACTGGCGCCGGATGACGATGGTGTGGCGCTCCCTGACGCCGCGGCCGAACCGGGCCCGCGCGGCCGCCGCGCACCACCGCACCGCGGCGCGCAGCTCGTCCGGGAGCAGCTCCCGCGCCATGCTGCGCGCCAGCACGGCGTACGCCGCGGCCGAGGCCGCCGTGGCTAGCGCCGTCTTGTACGCGTCCAGCACCCGGCCGCCGCCGTGCGACGCCGCGGCGGCTGCGCCTGCGGCCGGCGAGGGCAGTGTCAGTGGCAGGTGTTCCATGGCTGGCTGGAGGGCTCCGACGCCGGCGCGCTGTGTGCGGTGTACTGGTGCTCTGGTCTGCAGTGGAAGGGCAGTGCTTTTGCGGTAGTGCGTGCGGTGCTGTGGGCGGCCCTGTTTTACAATTGCCAATTGGCTTGCTCTTGTAGACACTGTGAACTGCGTGTTTTCCACTTCGTCGTCCGGTCCGGCCATTGAAAAGCTAAAGGACAGGTGCGCTGCATGCCCATGCGAATTTCCCGGAAAGCACCTGCTGGGGGGCTGCCGTGGCATGATTTGTTTCGGGACGTTTCGTCGCTTGACTCCTCCAAGTCTACTCACTCTACTCTGCCGAAGCTGTTGCCCGTGACAGAAACAAAAAATCCGGTAAAGTTCTGCAGGGACGGCCGTGCACATGCTCCGCACTCGTCTTATGTGCTTCAAAGATTCTTTACTGCTGATTGTTGAGTCCAAAGCCCAGTTTAATCTGAGAATCAGATGTGGCTAACTGGACATATCTTGGCAAACGCACATGGGCTATATTCTGTGAGCCTATGAAAATGTTGGGGGGGGGGGGGGGGGGGCGGGGGCAACCCTTTTGTGCAATGCACAACGCCCGTGACGGTCACCACTGGCCGCCACCTAAACTACTGTGCAAACCGGACGCGACTCGCCACCCGTCCATCGTCATGTCTCCGAACGGCGCGTCCATCGTCCGGTGATCATCGGATCGCCTGTGCTGTGCACCGCCAAACACGTCGTCGCCGGACGCCGGTATCCAGCGATGCCTGTCGGAACCGGCGGGCAGCAAAGATCCGGTGCCAGACTGCCAGTAGCCCCTGACGCACGCGGTGCCCTTCTCCCGTAGGCCGTCCGGATAACGGGAACGCTTCTCACCCGAGCGTCCGGAGCCATAACGTACGATATCGGACGCCGGTTTCCTACATCTTCCGCAACAAAATCGGACACATTTATCCAATATTGCAGTAGTTCTTCTATATTGTTTCTGTAGTTACGTCACGATGTTTTAATAGTATTTTCTCAATGTTTCGTCCAATTTTTTTAAAAAAAAATTCACCAGATTCGCGGCCCCGAAATTTTCATTCAATTCAGTTAATTTTTCATATCCGTCGATGTTGCAATAGTGTATTTTCAATGTTTCATCAGTTGTTTATTGATGTTTTGGTAGTTATTTTCTCATGTTTCATGCATCGCCCGACGTGCCACGTCCGGATTTTCCCCCTAAAATATCGATGTTGTAATAGTATAATATTTAATGTTTCAGCAGTACTTCAGTGATGTTTCGGCAGTTCAATTTTGATGTTTCGTCCGATTTTTTTTAATTTCTTCACTGGATTCGCAGACCCAAGTTTTTCATTCAATTGAGTTAATTCACATATGCCGATGTTGCAATAATGTATATTTAATGTTTCATCAGTATTTCATTGATGTTTTGGCAGTTCATTTCTGATGTTTCAGCACATGGCTCAAGGGCAGTTTAATCGAACGACTGAGCGCGGTTTGATCGGACGGCAGGGGATGCGTCCGATCGCCCGGCGTCCGCCCGGACGTCCGGGCGCTGGCACTCCTGAAGAAAACGCTCTGGCTCGGTCATCCGACACCAGATACAAAAATCGGACATGGGCCCACGTGAGAGCTTTTTTTTCATACCTGCCGGTGTTTCAGTTGTGTATTTTCGATGTTTGATCAGTTATTCGTTGGTGTTTCGGTAGTTATTTGCTTATGTTTCATGCACATATCGTCCTCAGTAGACACCAGATTCGCGGACCTCGAATTTTTCATTCAATTCAGTTAATTTTCATACATGTCGATGTTGCAACAGTGTATTCTCAATGTTTCATCACCCATTCGGTAATGTTTTGTTAGTTATTTTCTCATATTTTATGCATATATCGTCTCACCAGATTTGCGTACCCGAATTTTTCATTCAATTCAGTTAATTTTTATACATGCCGATGTTGCAACAGTGTATTCTCGATGTTTCATCGGTTATTCGTTGATGTTTCGGTAGTTATTTTCTCATGTTTCATGCATATATCGCACCAGATGGTGTTGCACACAACATAAACGGAATGTTCCGGTGGAAATTTTTTCTGCTTAAAATCTAACAGCCGGTATGTGTCTCGTCGGACTGCGGGGACTGCTTTCGACGCCGGACCGTCCGTCCGGACGTCCGGGCGCCAGCAACGCCCTCCGGATAAAGGTAACGCCGGGCTCGGCGTAAGTTCACGTGATCGGCGGCGCGACGCTGACGATGGTGTCATCAAGGGGCAAAGCCAGGATCTACCTGTGTCACACTAACCTACGTCATTAGTCGTGTGTGTCATGGGTGATGGTTGTCTGCCTCGTGCCTCTCTGTCTCAGGAAAAGGTAAATAAAAACTAGCAACTGGAAACCTAGGTTCACCAAACAGTACTGTCCCGCTGCTTTGCATTGAACATGGTTACGAGTCACGGCCTTCATGGACAGGCCCAAGACACAGATCCAGCCCAAGTTACTCAGAGCCAGGGCTGTCTCTCCTCACTGCCACGAGCCCACCCGCAGGTCCGCTCCGCCGCAGTTCCCGACGGCCAGCGCAACGGGAGGCGACGGAAGGCGGCGGCAAGTGGCAACCAGTCCACCTCGGAGGAGACTCGAGAGGAGCACAAGGGGGAAGGAGACGGCGGCCTAGGCATCGGCAATCGGCATGGAGGACTTCTACGTCACGATCCCCTACGGCCTGCTGGTCCTCGGCGGCGGCATCGCCGGCTACGTCAAGCGGGGGAGCGCTGTGTCGCTTGCTGCGGGGGCCGGATTCGGCAGCGCGCTCCTCCTCGCCGGCGCGCTCAGCGCCTGGGCCTTCGCGCGCGGAGGGGGTGGCGCCGGCGCCATCTTCGCAGCCGTCCTCCAGATCGGTCCGTTGCCTGCTGCTGCTGCTGCCGCTCTCCCCACTTCCTTCCCTTATCTCTTGCTTTGTTTGACGACCGGCTCCCTGGCTTACCACTGGAGACCAGTTCAATTTCAAAGCCTGGTGCGCTGGTGGCTGGTGCTTGGCTCGTACTAAGTCGTACATGCGAGACATAGGGCAAAACACACGCAGTAGGGGCTAATTCTAGAGTACACACCACACATGCTCTCTTATGATTGGCCATACAAGACTCAGATATATCTCTTATGATTTTATTGCGTGGCCTAGCACTGACATGTCTGTCTCCAGTATCATCTTTCTCATGCCCAAGCAAGCAGCCCTTTGGAGACTCCATATCATAACCATAATAATTTGAGTGACTTGAATCTACATTTGCCATTAGGTTTGGGATTAAATGTATGGCAGGATGCCGAAAATAACCCTCCAGAACGCACAAGTTCTTCAGCTCCTAATAATTGACACCAAATTCAAGCATGCTGCTACCATTCATGTTTCACTGAATTGAAAAAAAAATTGTGGAATTGATTGACCACTCCAGAAATGTGGTATGCTAGTTCTCATTTTGCTTGTATTTACAGGGAAATATGATTATATGTAGATTTGTATGATAGGTTTTTATAACATTTCCATGTTTTGGTCCCTGGCATTGTTTGGATGACTGCTCATTTGTGATTTTCTATTTAGGAGCATAATGTGTTTAAGCTTATCTGTTGTCAGACTAATTCATCGGTTAGTATCTTATAGCCTGCTTTTTTTAACAGTTTGTGCTGTGGTATTAACTGTTGTCATGGGAATACGATACGTCAAATCAAGAAAGATAATGCCTGCTGGAATTATTGCTGCCATCAGGTTTTCTCAAATTTCTCTCCCTTGTATAGGCAGCATGAGTTTGTTGTGCCAAGTTCTTGTGTATCTATTCTAATTTCCTCATGGTACATGATTTGGGCCTATATATTACTGCTTGAGTAAGTTAATTTGGTTTGTTTATGTGGTGAGTAAAAATATTCGGTTGTTGCCCCGATACATAGCAAGGCTAAACCTTAATAAAAATTGATGCCTTTCTTCTGCAGTTTGAAGACAGTGTTTATTTGAGTGCATTGCAACCTGGTGCTTGATATAAATATACGAAGGCAATAACTTGTACGACCAGTGTCATCCCCATATTGCATTTCATTAGCAAACAATTTATATTGCCCGTACCAGGGCTGAGTAATATTTCAGAGATACATGAATTATCAAAGTCTGAGCATGAAGAAATTACATGTGGTAGCAAGTTAGGATGTAAAATTTTATCTGGAACATCAAAACAATCAATTTTGGTTTCAGTTTTTATTAGGCCAGGGCGTCAGGCTATATACTGATAGTCCGAACCTACTGACAGACACTGGTTCACTGACCACAGTTTGTGAAAATTCCAATTTATACTGCTTTCAAAGTTATGGTGACTGCAACATGGGAATTGCTACTGTATAGCTTTGTGTTGCTATGTCTCTATATCTATGATCTGGGGAGCTCCTTGTCTTTTCGAGTACAATAGCACGTGTAGTCATGCAAAGAACACCCGTATGGTATGAACAAAATGAGCTATGTAGTTCCTGAACTTTTATTCCTGAAAAACATGTATCCACTGCACAGGGAACTCCAAACTGGGCTACAAAGTTTGGTTAAGCATTATACTCTTATCATCCTTGTACTCATCAGTTGTTGCGAATTTATAATCCATTTGCCTTTACTATGCCGTTCAGGGCGGGCTGTAAGCTCTGTTTTACTGCATACTGCCATCCAGACTTGTGTCCTAGCAGTTGACATCATTACGACTTTATGACACGAACTCCTCCTTTGTAATCCGTTTGCAGTGCACTCGTATTGATATTCTACGTGTACAAGATATCAACTGGTGGCAACAAGGTTTATATCCCGGTGAGTGCCGAGTGAGTCTACTGGAGCTAGGATGGTTTGGTGTACATTCTGTTTCGATGCCAACTAAATGTGAGCACAACAAAATCATCCCTGCTGTCGGCACACTATACTGAACGAGATTATCTCAGTTGGGATGTGCCCATCGATTGTTGACTAGTTGTGCAATGTCGATGCCACAAGGGAAAAAACAAGAGTTGTTTTTGTACTTGTCGACTCCTGATCTGTGTCTTTTGCCATAGTGACATGTTTTCAAGCCCGTGGAGTGTCTCCCACTGTTATGCAAATTTGCTGTCAACACTTGCCACGATCACGGGCACGGCGATGCCTTCTGCTCAAGTTGTATAGGAAGGCCGTGCAGCGGCGACGGCATGGGGTCCCTGGCGAAGGTGTCTTCCTTGCAGCAGAGCTTCCACCGGAACCACCTGACCAGGTAGTGCATCGTCACCAGCGTCTCGATCTTGGCGAACTCCATGCCGACGCAGATCCTCGGACCGGCGCCGAACGCGAGGAACGAGCACGGCGGCGCTCCTGCCGACGACTGGTTTTCGAAGCGGGAGGGGTTGAACTCGGCCGGTTCGTGGAAGATGGCCGCGTCCCTGTGCGTCAGGCTCGCCGCCCAGAACACCTGCCATCCTTTGGGGATGAGGTAGCCGTCGAACTCGAGGTCCTGGGTGGCTCGCCTGAAGCTGCCGAAGATGGGAGGCACCAAGCGAAGGGTCTCCAGCGCGACGCGCCACGTGAACTTCATCTCGGCCAGATCGTCCCAGGTCAGGGCCTCGCCGTCGCCCTTGCTCTTGGCGATCTCCTCGTGCTCTGCACAGCAAATCATGGGCCATGGTAGCGGCGGCGTTGTCAGAGCAGTCGTTCTTGTGAAATGGGAATGAAAGTAATGCTTTCGTTGGGTTCGGTACCTCGGACCATGGCGGCGAGGGTGTCCGGGTCGCCGGCGAGGTGGCGGACCATGAACGTCATGAGGATGGACGACGTGTCGTGGCCGGCGACGAGGGCCACTATGGAGTTGTCGACGATCTCGTCCTCGCTCAGCAGCGGCGCGCCGGTGTCGTCGGTCAAGCTGAGCAGGCACGCGATGAGGTCGCTGCTCCGGGAGGCCTCGCCCCGCTCCAGCTTGTCCCTTTGTCTCCCGCGTGATCCCGGCGATCAGGCGGCGAGCCCTGGCGCTGGCCTTGAGGCTCCGGCGGAACGCCGTGAAGGGCAGGTCCACCGGGATGGCCCATATGCCCTCCATGACGCGCGCCAAGTCGTTGGCGAGGGCGTCCTGGAGAGGGCTCCGCCCGAGGCCGAAGAGCAGCAAAGAGATGATGTCGAAGGTGAGCCTCTTCATCAACGGCATCACCGGTGACGGTGCGCCGGCCGGCCCAGCACTCGCCGAGGTGGCGCCGCACCTCGCCGTCGATCTTGCCCACGTACAGCCTCAGCATGTCCGGCTTGAGGAACTCGGCCAGCGCGCCGCGGATTCGCCTGTGGTCGGCGCCCATGAGCTCCAGGATGCTCTTGTCCCCCAGGATCCTCTGCACCGACCGCGGCTGCTGCGACGCCAGCGCGCTGTTGAAGAAGACGAACTTGTTGGCCGCTGGCCCGGCGAGGAGCACCGTCGGCCCGCCGAACAGCGACAGCTTGGACACCGCGCCGTACCGGTCGACCCGGTCCTGGATCCACCGCTCGGCGGTGTTGGCGCGCATGGAGCGGAGCAGGCCGAGGCTCTGGCCGATCACCGGTAGGCCCAGGGAGCCCGGGGGCAGCTTGCCCCGTGGTTTCTTGGCTCTCCTTAGCAGATGGAGGAGCACGGGCAGGGCGACGGCGACGAGAGCTAGGAGAAAGGAGGAATCCATTGGTGAACGAGTTCTTGATGGCGCTTTGCAACCGCTTGAGCTCCGATGATGCTTATTAAGGAGCCAGAAGTGATTGATATATAGTCGTAGCGTCATCACTGCAGGAGCAGGCTGTTTCCTGTTTGTTTATTCAGTTTGTATGGCTTTTTTTCCTTGGAATTTTCTGCATTGTCGTTCCTGGGCGTTTCTGTCTGAGCAATCCATGTGAGTAAATTACGAGGATCGCAATCGCATCTTCGATGGATTTGAAGCGCTGAGAATTGACATTCGGCGTGGGCACAGGACAAAGCATCGTCTCTGACGGGCTGTTTGGAGGATTTTACGTATTGGACATGAACCTGTATGAAGCTCGTGCTCTAGAGTCAGGACCCAGAAAATATGGATTACACAGGACATTGGGGAGGCGGAACATCACCGAGCTACCACTACAGCACACTACCACGCGTGTCGTAGATCAGGACTTGGCAGCTGAACTGCTAGTTGCCGTGTGCTTTTTTATGCCTCAAACTCTTAATCAAGGCCTGTCAAAGATTGTACAACGTACATTTCATAATGAGCAAAATACACATCGGGCCATTGAACTTATCCCGCATTTCCATCTAAATCTATGATCTTTTAAAATATATATTCAAATTTCTAAACTTATTCTGCATTCCCATTCAGATCTATGATTTTCTAAAATACAGCATCCAAATCTGTTAAATAATCCTACAGCTATGCAGCCATCCAAACCGTGCCCAGGGCGTGCCGCCGCGGCAAGGCGGCAAGGCGCCGCGCCCGCACGCCCACGCCGCGCTCGCGTGTCAGCTGCGCCCAGGCCGTGGCACCGCGCGCAGGCACGCCAGTGGCGCCCTCCGGCTGGCCGCGACATACGCCCGCGTGGAGATGCGTCCACAAGGAGATGCAAACGGGTCTTTGGTTTTTGGCCCCATTTGTCAGTGAGTTGAAGTTCACGGTAAGTAACGACAGTGGCAATCAAGGGACTAAGAAAATATTTTGGTAGCAAGTGAAAGAAATTGTAAAATTTCGATGGCACTGAGGAAATGATCAAAATTTCTGGTGCCACTGCAAGGAATTGACTCTTCGTTAAAAAATGAGCTAGCAGACGACAAATATTCAAGAACGGAAGTAGTACTTAACCACGTTTGGATAGATAGGATAGCTGTTTTAGGGTCCAGATGACGCTAGCCAACTTTAGAGAACTGAATTTTTGATTTTTTTTTTCTATTGGGTTTTGGAGACCCTACGCCACATACCTTGCCAACTTTAAAGACAGTGCGTGCATTATTTTACTTCATTTTAAATATAACTTTTGTACCTCGTATCTTATATAAGACGGTTGAAAGAACTATAGCATATAGATACAAAATGGATTGACTAAATGATAAAAAGAAAAAAATGATGAAGGAGAAAGAAAGAAATGTGTAGTGGCACAGATGGTTAATTCGAAAATGGAACTAATGAACGTACGGTCAGCCTGCCCTGGAATTGGGGAACCGGCAGCTATACCGTCTGTGAACACCACCTGTTGCTGTCCCTATCTCGTTTTTAGCACCTATACTACGTGTTTGCCACGGTAAAATCCAACAGACGAAGGAATCCTTATCAAAAAGAAAATAAAAAAAAAACAGACGAAGGAATCGTAGCGGTAAAATCCAACAGACGGAGGTGAAGATGCCGCTTCGTCCTCTTCACAGCACCCGCGTACCTCGTCGACGCGTTCCATCGCTGCAGCCAGCACACAATATATGGCACGTGTACCCGCTGCACCAGACCAGTGTACCAAACCACAAGCTCTAGACAACAATGGCGGCCTCCGTGGTCGTTGCGCTCCTGGTCGCCTTCCTCACGCCGGTCGTCGTTGCTTACTTGTTCACAAGACGCCCCAAGAAGCCGTTGCCAGCCAACCTGCCCCCGGGCTCACTGGGCCTGCCGGTGATCGGCCACAGCCTGGGCCTGCTCCGCGCGATGCGGAGGAACACCGGCGAGCAGTGGCTGCGGGACCGGATCCACCGCTACGGCCCGGTGTCGAAGCTGTCGCTGTTCGGCGCGCCCACGGTGTTCGTGACGGGGCCGGCGGCGAACAAGCTGGTGTTCACGAGCGAGGCGCTGGCGCCGAAGCAGCCCCGGTGCCTGCCACTCATCCTGGGGCGCCGCAACATCCTCGAGCTCGCCGGCGAGGACTACCGCCGCGTGCGCGGCGCCATGATGCAGTTCCTCAAGCCCGACTCGCTGCGGCGGTACGTGGGCACGGTCGACGCCGAGGTCACGCGCCACCTGGACGCCCTGTGGGCCGGGCGCCGCACCGTCACCGTGCTGCCGCTGATGAAGCTGCTCACGTTCGACATCGTCGCGACGCTGCTGTTCGGCCTCGAGCGCGGCGCCGTCAGGGAGCGCCTCGCCGCGGCGTTCGCGGACATGCTGGAGGGGATGTGGTCCGTGCCGCTGGACCTGCCGTTCACGGCGTTCCGCAGGAGCCTCAGGGCGAGCGCGAGGGCGCGGAGGGTGCTGGAGGCCACGCTCGCGGAGAAGAAGGCCAGGCTGGAGCGGGGCGAGTCGTCGCCGGGGGACGACCTCGTGACCTGCCTCGCCAGCCTGCGCGCCGAAGACGGCGGCGGCTGGCAGAAGCAGCTGCTGACGGACGAGGAGATCGTGGACAACGCCATGGTCGTCCTCGTCGCAGGCCACGACACGTCGTCCGTCCTCATGACCTTCATGGTCCGCCACCTCGCCGGCGATCCCGCGACCCTCGCCACCATGGTTCGAGGTAACCAAGAATCAATTCAGCAGCTACCTAGCCTAGGAGATGTCCGTGAGGCCGTGACCAATATTATTTGCTGCTGCTGCTGCTGATGGTGGATCTCGATCTGTCTGCCTGCCTGCCACAGAGCACGACGAGATCGCCAAGAGCAAGGCCGACGGCGAGGCGCTGACGTGGGAGGACCTGCACAGCATGAGGTTCACATGGCGCGTGGCGCTGGAGACGCTGCGGATGATCCCTCCCATCTTCGGCAGCTTCCGGCGAGCGCTCGAGGACATGGAGTTGGACGGCTACTGCATCCCCAAGGGGTGGCAGGTGTTCTGGGCGTCCAGCGTGACGCACATGGAGCCCGGCATCTTCCGCGACCCGGAGAAGTTCGACCCGTCCCGGTTCGAGGGCCAGACGCCGCCGCCCTACTCGTTCGTGGCGTTCGGCGGCGGGCAGAGGCTGTGCGCCGGGATCGAGTTCGCGAGGGTGGAGACGCTGGTGACGATGCACCACCTGGTGAGGCGATTCAGGTGGAGGCTCTGCTGCAAGAAGAACACCTTCGTGAGGGACCCCATGCCGTCGCCGCTGAACGGGCTACCCATTGAGCTCGAGCGCAGAGATATGGCTTCTACAACTCCAACCAAGAGCTCGGAATGACTTTGATTCCAGGCAATATGTTCGTCTGGGTGTAATCGTGCCTGTAAAGACTCGAGCGCTTGCTTGGTGGTTGTTCGCTTGATTCCCCTATACCGCTGAGCATGTTTTGGTTGCTGTTAAGCTAAAACCAGTTCTATTGCAGCAGATTTTTTTCTTTTTCACATTGCATTTTGCCATTACGTTTTCGTTTATTGGGGCTCGGCTCAAGCACTTCTAATGGGCTTTTGTTTTATTTTCTCTCTTTTTCAATGTTCACAGCCAAGAAGAGGAGCTAGCTCGGTCCCATTCTGATGGGCTTTTGTTTTATTTTTTTTCCTTTTACATTGGAATGCTAGATCTAACTTTACAGTGTCAGATTAAAAGCATACATTATACACTATAATGATATTTTTTACACTGTAATGTTACATACTAAATATCGTAACTTCTGATTTCCACTGTAAATAATAACAAAATATGTTAGATTTCAACACTATGTATTTTTCACTGTAAGGTTATTTTCCATTGTAATGTTACATCTATAATTTTATAGCGTATTTTTTTTACACTGTAAGACTATGTACTGTACATTTTTTTACACTGAATTTGACACTGTAATGTTAGATGTAATGTTAGATCTAACTTTGTATTTTACACCGCAATGCTCTTTTTTTACATTGTAATGTTAGATGGTTTTTGGGAAATGTAACTATCTTTGGGAAATGTTTTTTACATTGTATTTTTTATACTGAATTTTACACTGTAATGCTATGCGTTTTACATTGTAATGTCATAATTTTACACTGTAAATCTAATTTTATATAGCTCTATAATGTTAGGTCTTAACACTGTAATGCTAAATCTTTTTTAACACTGCAATTTTTCTTATTCAACTGTAAATCTCTAACTCTAACTTTTTACAGTACACGGTAATGTTAGATATAACTCTATAATGTTAGGTCTTAACATTGTATTGTTAAATCTTTTTCGACACTGTAATTTTTTCTAATCCCACTGTAAATCTTTTAATTATATATATTTTTTATTTTTTGCAGTGAATTTTTACACTGTAATGTTAGCCTGGGGATGGGAATGATCAATCGATTGACAAAGGCTATTGGTCAATCGATTTTGTGGAGAGCGCAAATCGGGTGACAGGGTCAAAAGAAACAATCGATTGACAAAAGTGACAAAACAATCAGATGCTGGCTAGACATGACTCGCTGATTTCAAGAACAATGCTGGTCCGAACAAGCTCCAATAATAACTCATTGGCTCATACTCCCTCTAGTAGAACGTTATATTAACTGACCAAAGGGAGTACTACTAGCGAGACCCGCAATCTACACTTGCCTATCTCTCCACCTTCCTCAGCATCCACGGCATGTATTATTATTCTTTTAACTGTAGCACCAAGCGTTGATTGACTCGGTGACAATATGTTTTAGCCAAGAAACATTATATTGCTATTCATTTCAAAGCTCTAGCGTATTACTAATACACAATTACATCAAACCACAGAAGGCAACAATATGACAAGATTTTACAATATAACTCAGAAAATCAATCTATGAATTAAGAAAGACTTTCAATGAAGGTGAGACAATATCAACATCGCATTTCCCCAAACAACCAATCCATTTCAACACAGTGCCACTTCCACTCCACCCAATCTAATACTCCTAGTAGCAACAGGCCAAACAAGAACAGGAGGTAATGAACAAATGAAATTAACACGTATGTTGACAATCAATGTAACCCTAATTTATAAGTTGCTGAAGGTCGATACGCCAGGATGAAGCTAGCTGCTTCATTATCTGCACAGGAGTCGCACCCTCCCAGTCATCGGGAAGCTCGATGGCAGTAGCATCATGAAGTCCCAGTAAAAGGTCCTGCTTTGCATCTAGTGGTATTCCGAGATAATCAGATCCATTTTCCATTACCAGATCAGTCAACTGCAACACAATGAGATGTCCTTCGGTAAGCGGTGTCTAGCTCGATATAATGTTTTCAGCTCACAAGTGTAAAACCAGGATAATGTCAGACATTTGAGTACAGAAAAGGAAAATGCTATTTGTCCAACATGATCTAATGTTTCAGGTTCATACAATATATACAACCATCTGTCCAGTTTAACCAACCATGACAGGACATATCCTAGGTTACACAATGCATTGGGTTCAAAGCTACACAAGCATGCAAGTGCATGCATGTTGTCCAGGTGGAAACCTTAATTATCATTGAGCAAGCAAACGAGGATATAAAAACAAGTTTCACCAAATAAGAACCCATCTGTTCGATAAAGAAAGCATCAAATATACATCACATACTTCACTACAGTTTTCCCTTCAACCTTGAGCAATCCAGTAAAACTGATGGGCCTTCATTCTAGACCAAATGAAAAGCCAGGATTCTGTTTGAGGGCAGAAGGACCAAAAGTCAATGAATAACAGTTCAATGCTCTATCTAAATGAACTTTTACCAAGATATTTTTCAAATGCTTCATTACTTTATTTCACTAGCTAATGTCCACAAATTAATTCACTCTTACGGCACTGCTGGCTCCCTTATTCTCAAAAAAGGGGGTCATTCTTTCAAAACATAAAACCTTTCAAGAAAATCATGTCATAACTTGTTAGATAGGCCATTATCCTATTACCAGACTCGATTAACTAGCAGTGCGGTGGTGAAAAACAACACTTAAATCATGCACAATTGCACTTGCACACTGGAATGCATTTTAGAGTGCAGCACCATAGTCCTATGATGAAAGTGAATCATTAATCAATTCAGCTCCAGTTCTGACAGTATGTTCAGAGTTAAATTTCCCTAATATAATTCATCAATGAAAACATCAATATATTCCTGCAAAAAAATATAGTGGGTTACCTGCTGAAGCCAGCTCAAAGCTACATCATAGAAGCTTTCTTCCACAAGAAACTGTCCCACAGCATGTAGGACTTCATTTGCAACCTCATTTGAAAGTTGATCAACAACTGGTCCAGTTTGCTCCATCAACTTTACAAGTAGTTCAGCATCACCAGTTGAAAGAACCTCAGCATAAGCAGAGTCCATATCGTTACCGTGAACAGCATCCATTGCACGAGTCCAAGCCTCCCAAAGTGGGCCTCTTTCATCCCCTTGATTGTCATCATTCAAAGCTTCTCCATCCAGTTCAGGGATAGCAACTCTTGCAACAACCCTTGAATTTCCATTATCTTCACCAGCCACTCTGATGGCCTCCAGTGTCGCTTCATCTTTTGAGGCCCGCCATGCACTTCGAGCAGAAGGACCCTCACCGAACCTAAAGGGCCCCTGCCCTTTGTCCCAACCTCTCCGAGGACCCGCTTGATCATTAACCCGTTCATTTCTTGGCATCCTATTGTCGGATGAAACAGAATCTAATCCTCTCCTCAGCATTCATACCACCTCTTGATCCAGAATAAGCATACGAGTCCCATGGTTCAGAATCTTGTCTCCAAGATGGACTTCTTATGCCTGAAGCCATACCATCTGCAGGGAAATACCTTTCTGCAAATCCCATACGTCCATCACCACTCCTTCCAAATTTCGAATTAGAATATTCATGAAAACCATTGTATTTAGATGATCTCCCAGGAGAAGAATCAAAGCCCAGCGCTGGACCACCTCCTCTCCTGCTTGATGAGAGCGATATTTCCCTAGCCATTTCCTCAACAACTCTTTCAAGACCACGTACTCTGTTCTCTAAAGTAACCATGTTGTCATGAGATCCTCCCATGAAATCCTGAAAGTTGAAAAGCAACATTCGGTAGTTAGCCCACAAATATGTCCAGTAAGTTTACATTTTGTCCTCAAAATCAGCACACAGTCATACATCTCTCAGCATCTGTAGTCTCAATTGCAATCTACATCCAAAATTTGAATCATACCTAAAGGAAGCGAGAAGCTACAACATATATCTGAAAGTAATCAAGTGAAGCACAGCATCAGGTGGCCACAATGCAGTCACTCTTCTTCCCATTCTTTCCAAAGATATAGAAGGTTATCTCAAAATAACAAACAAACTCGGTAGCAGAGCTCAAAAAGCTGAGCATGAGTAGCTCAAGCTTGACTGTGAGTCTGAGGACAGCTCAATAGAAGCATGAATAAGCTCAAGCACAGCTCAATAAGGACCAAAGCTTGCGATGTTGCATTTTTTAGGTTATATGCTAAGAGTACTCTTGAACTGAATAAGGCTCCATGAACTCTATAGTATAGATGCACATGTGCAAATACATCTTAGGCCCAAACAAGCCCAGTGCTCACTAGGATAGGCATATAATCATATGTATGCCTTCAAGCCTAATTAGGCTGAATTAAAGAGAGCTGGACTAAACCCAAGCTCAATATCGATGAGTATTTGAACCCAAGAAAGGTTTAATCTCAGCTTAATTGCACCCAAGCTTAGTTCAAAGCTTCTCAGACCCAAGCATTCAGTATTTGCCATACATGTAACGCTTGGTCATTTGTGCTGTTGTGTAGTAACATACCTCTAGTCTCTGTATGATGGCTAGAGGGGAAAAAATTGACAGCAAAATGTGGCCAATAGTTAAACCAACATAACTTCATGACAAGAGAGTTAATATTTCACTAACATAGTTTATTAAGTCGTCAAAAGTCTCGAGTGCAAGTGCAAGTACTTAATAGTTAAGGCTCTGAAATTAGTTTATTGTCAACAATCAGGAAGTCAAAACTCAAAAGTGTGATATCAATAGATACCTTTGTTTAGCAGCACAAGAGGGAAACTGAACTTCAAACCCAGAGAAATAACCATGAACTAACCTGCAGCATATTCATGAGACTGGTTTGCTGTCTCTCCACATGCGATAGTTGCCTCTGTATTGCTAACCAATTTGTTTTATTATTTATGAAAGGGCCTTCTCCAGGGATGCTCATGGCTACAGAAGTAGAATCTTTTGCACTGGGTTCACTCCTATCTTCAACATCGGATGTCCTAGCTTTTGCATCTTTGTTTCTGTTTCCTCTTGGCCCAGCCCATTTATCTCGAATGTTCTGAAAATTAGAGCTAGCACGCATTTGAGTCAGATTCACTTCATCTTCAGCTAATCCGTTGCTATTAGCTGGACCAACAGGATCACCATCTTCTTCTGTGTCATCTTTACTTCTTAAGTGAGATTGCAGAGTCTTGCGGGGAACAACAACCTCAACAGCCAAGTCTTCTGCTTTCCTTGTCTCAAGCTTATGGAAAAATTCAGGGTTTAGTTCCCTGTCAGTTAATGTAGGTCTTTTCTTTAAGAGAACGGCTGCCTTTTCAGCAATGCTACTGCTCTTCACTTTCTCATTGTTACTAGGCGAATCTGGGGAGGAATCTTCGAAGGATTCTGATCTTCCACTTCTCTGCATTGACCTTTTTGAGTCTAGTTTCCCGTCACCATCAGCTGGCTCCTTATTTCTACCATCTGTTGCATGCAAATTGTTTTCCAGTAAGTATGAAATAGTAAAATCCAAAATAATAATGTACACTTGATAAACAGACAAACAGATCGTTACCATTTGCATCTTCTCCAGCTAACTTTTTCCACAGCTGTACTGCATCAATCATGCTATCTCTAACAGGCCGTACCTGTGGGAAGAAAATGAAAATTACTACATCAGCACAAAAGCATGTAAACTATCTGCAAAGGATCTATTAGCCG
Organism: Paspalum vaginatum; assembly: GCA_030272315.1. Lineage (NCBI taxonomy): Eukaryota > Viridiplantae > Streptophyta > Magnoliopsida > Poales > Poaceae > Paspalum > Paspalum vaginatum. The sequence continues at coordinate 6,172,361 of CM059013.1, read as the reverse complement.
CAAGAGGTGCTTAAGTTGAGACTGAGCATGGAGAATTATAGGTCACCTTATCAAAACGGCAAGCTTCAAGAGCAGCAATGGTTGGAGCTGCTCCATCACCTATCAAGTGACCTGAATGGGTAGCTAAGACACATAATGTATCAGCAGCTGCTTTTCTGGTAGCCCAATCGCTGTTTTCAAGACAGTCACGAATACTCTGTAGAGTCTGTTGCATATTTTGAGGACTGATTGCTCCAACCTGAAAGGCAAGATGCCAAGATATGAACCAATGTTAGCCACGATGGAAATATTTTCGTGATAAGACTATCTAAAGATCCTACGAAGTAGTTTAGCACTGCAATCTTACGAATAAAACTAAAAGAGAAATCCAAGAGATGAGCTGGGACCATATATATCACAATAGATCAATCATGTAAAACAGTAAAAAGATAACAAAAGTAGAGTCCAACCTAGTAAGCTGCTGCAAGTTCCGATAAATCAAAAGCACAAAACGATCTCCAATATCCATGGAAACTCCCAAATTTGAAGTAAGAACCAAACTAATGCAGTAATGCGTAGCACAATAAACCATGGTTCATACAGCTAAGAAGCAACAGAATAGGCAAAAGGAGGGTCATATGTAGTCCCAGATAATACATGAGACAATATTTTTGATATGCCAATCAGCACAAAAATTTTACAGAAATTCTATCAATAGAGGATATCTCTATATGCTCAAAAGGTCAGCTAGGCTCCTAGTTAGACCTCAAAATATCATCAACTAAATCAGAAGCTACCTAGTAAACCTAGTCCATCGATCTAAAGGAGGACATCAAGCATCAAATCTTCGACTATCACTCTATCAGGAGTCACATTGTGATCATAATGCTTCAAAATCCAACCTCCTATTTACAGATTCTCAGTAATAATTCAGCACTCGATTTCAGTATTTCCCTAGCAGTTCGAAAATTTACAAATATCTCCATACCTACAGTTTTCAGTGATATACAAGCCACAAAAAAAATCTACTGCTATGAAACAAACTACATGTAGTTAATGGATCGCCCTGCCTCCAGGATAGCATTCATCTTAAGTTCACCAAACTATATAAAGTTCTCAGTGAGATGGACAGGCGAAAACCAAAAACACTTATCATGATCAGACTAACAGCGTCAACCAGCAGTTAAGCCCGACAGACTGCAGCCTGAGAGTCGAGACTTAGCCGATATAACTAGCAAACATTTCTAAAACCTGGCATTCCTAGTGTCAATCATGGAAGACATGGCATGTGCAGTGTGCACAACAAAATCAACAAAGAGGGCACCCACCTGCGCCAAACTTGCCATGACGCCGAGCAACGCGGCCTTGGCTTGCACGCCCTGGCCACCGAGCAGCTTGCAAATCCGAGGACCAAGCTTCCCAAACATCCCGATGACACCAGGGCCAGGCCCCGCCCCTTCGACCGTCTTGGCCAGGCAGGCGGCCGCCCCTCCCTGCACCGCCTTGCTCTGCTCCCCCATCACCTCGAACAGCGGCTTGACGAACAGCGTGACGGTGGCATTTCCCGCCTCGGCAACCCCGGAAGCAGCGAGCGGGCCGAGGTACACCGCCGCGAGCTGGCCCGCGGCGTCTCGGCACGCGTCGCGCACGGAGGTGTCGGACGCCGGGTCCTTGAGCCGGCGCGCGAGGTGGGCGAGCGCCTTGTGGAGGTGCGGCGCGGCGGCGTCCGGGTGGGACGCGCAGAGCGTGGCGAGGAGGCGCAGCGACTCGCGCCTGGCGGGGGAAGGCGAGGCCCGGGGAGTCGGAGGCCAGCGCGTTGAGCAGCATGGGCACCGCGTCGGGCGACGGCGGCGCGCGGATGATGCGGTCCAGGTCCTCGACGGCGATGTGGTGCGTGTCGCGGTCGGAGAGCTTGGCGAGCGAGGCGAGCACGCGCGACTTGAGCTCCGCCATCGCCGCGTTCTTCGACGGCGTCGCGGCGGCGGCCCCCGACGGCGGCGGCGGCGGCGCCGCCCAGACCCCGCCCGCCGGCGCGGCGCCGGGGTTGGGAGGCGGCGGCGGCGGCTGCGCGGTGGTGGGCGACCTGGGGTGGGATTTGACGGCGGATTTAGAGAGCGCGGTCGCCATTCGCGGTGGGAATCTGGTGGATAATGCGGGGAGTGGGAATGGCGATGTCAGATTTGAATTGGTGGGTGCGGGGTTTGGAGGCCAATCTGGGGCATTTGGTTGCGGATTTGAGGTGGGTTTGGTGGGATTTGCGGTGCTTTTTTGGATGGATCGCTGGGTTTGGGTTTTGGTGCTTGAGTTGATTTGGGAATGGGGTGATGAGATCTCGACTTGGGAGCGGAGCGGAGATGAGGCGAGACAGGGGCCGAGGAGTCGGCGGCGAAGGGGTTCAGGATTCCTTGAGAAAAAAATGAGAAGGGCAATGACTGACGAGACGAGAAAGAGGGAGGGAGGGCAGTGGCCAGTCCGTGCCAGCGGGGGGAGAGAGAGAGAGACAGAACTAGGAGGGAGTGAGGGCCCACTAGCTATTTTCTCAGAGTCAGACTTCGTGTAGCGTAAATATGAATGGTGTTTGTACAATAAATCAATAATGGTGTACACTGCTATGTAATTTTAATTTCAAAAGGTGTTATTTATCATGTGAGCCCTGAACTTTTTTTTTTGAGAAACGCATCAAAAATGCAATCACACACATAGACCCTATCCTCTCCAAAGAGATTGATCAGCTTGACATTGAAGGATGTGTGTTGTCCTGATTTACTCTCTAGTGTGCTTCGACCAACATTTATTTTCCCTTACAAGCTATCAACTGCAAGCTAGCAATGCACATTTTGAAATTACATAACACTATCAAAGTCACATAAAAAATCCTTTGATTCAATGGTGCCTTGCACCTCTTGATTTCTTTCTTTCTGTTTTATAGTTAACCCTTCCTCTCCATGTATGTCTTCATGCAGCAGATTGTAGCATAAAGAAGTGACTATTTCTACATTTTGACCTACTTCTCTCCTATCCTAAGCTCATATGTCCCGGGGCTTATTTGATCCGTGGCTAATTTTGACCATGAGCGATGTAGTATAAAAAATGAATTACTTTGGCTATAGCCAAAATTTGACCACGAATTTGGCTACCACCCAAACTTACTCAGAGATCGTTCTTTATAATTTGATTGACGCAATGTGCACATGGTTCACGAGCCTTCTGCGTCATTTGTCTCGCGATTCCGATGGGCTCCCCAACATGGCCTCGTATTCTACATCTCTACCCTAAGCCATAGACATTTAACGGAACACGGCCGTACGCAAATCCCATCTCCCCCTTACGAACTACCCCGCCTGAGCCCACCCTTTCTCTCTCCGAAGCTCAGATCTATGCGGACTTCATGAGAGCTTAAGGCCTGTTTGGGAGCAAAGTTTTTCAATATCATGATTTTAGTATATCATTATTTATATCGATCCTGACATAACCAATAGTATTTATCCTTCATACTAAAACTATGGTATTTTAGAAAGTGTTTAGTTCCATAGTCATACAATGATTTGCCAATATCTCACTCACTTGGATGAGAAAACTTTAGTATGGAATGGAGTTCACAATACTTCACAAATACCATGGTATTGATAAAACCATGGTTTTAGATACATAATTTTTGAAAGAGTTCCTAAACACTTTTTATCCTAAATGTCATGCTATTCTCAAATATCATACTATTTTTTTAAAATTATGAAAATACTTTGTTTCTAAACATACTCTAAATTCACAAAATAGTTTACCATGAAAATACTTCGTACCCTTAAACCATAGTGACCATAGTGGCACATAATAGAACACGAGACGTGCATAGGCAGTGCCGCGGCATTTCAAGCCGGTAGCAGAGTGGCGTACGGCGTATCTATGGCGAGAGAAGATCACACATCGGGAGTAGGAAGGCTCTTGCTCGTGGCCAGATGAGGGGCTCCTACACGTGGTGAGAGAATTGTGCAATTTTAGAGAACGGTTGAAGTATAAAAACCGTACTCTAAAATCAGTGCACTATGGAATCGCGCGGGTGCATACAATCACGAGGTAAACGAGTCGCCGCCTGGCTTGGCGAACAGGCGGCCGGCCATGTGCCGGCGACAGGCCGTAGTCCCCCTACAAGGCTACGGCGCTGTTCCAAATGACCATTGACCAGTGGTGTAGGAATTGGACCATCGGACCATACGGATCAACTCGATTCCAATTCAGAACTAACCTCCCAGATGTTTGGCGATGTTTTGCACTATGTTTGACGAAATCTTGAACTCTACCTAAATGTTAATAGGAAAAAACTAAGACAGCAATCGGTAGTGACTAGTGAGGCTGTTGATGCAGAAATGCTACCGATCAGGCTGGCGCTAAAGAAAATAGACTAGGTTAAAAATTGGATGTGTGCGGGTGCTGCCATTTGCAGGCAAGGAGCAAAATTACTTGTGTTTTTTTCTCAGATGGTACGCCCGGCCGGTAATAAGCACTCTTCCTCTCTTGTTAGGGGGTGGAGACGTTATTGGGTGGTGAAGGAAAACAAATCACTTTTCAGTTTTCCACGCACCCGGTGGTTGACACGTATAGTCCAACTCATTATTTAGGAGGTGTTTAGGATCCAGCAGGCTAAATTTTAGTTTATAGTCACATCGAATATTTGAACGCTAATTAGAAATACTCCATCCGTTTCAATTTATAGGTCGTTTGATTTTTTTGACACCAAGTTTGACCGACTCGTTTTATTCAAAATATTTGCTGAAAATATAGAAAAATTTAATTCATAGTTAAAGTATATTATAGTGCTAAACTAAATGACAATGAAAATATATGATAATTGTGAATTTTTTGAATAAGACGAATCAGGTCAAATTTGAGTGTCAAAAAAATTCAAACGATCTATAAATTAAAACTGAGAGAGTATTAAATATGGTCTGGCCGGTAACGTACGCGTGGTTTCGGCCGACGGTTGGTGACAGGTTGGTGTGGCATTGGTGCTGGTGGGAGAGAGGCTGGCGCATCAGCATTCAGCAGCAGGGACAGCAAACAGTAGGCTTCGCAAGTTGCGACGACGCCCTCGCTCGTTGCAACCGAAACAAACGGGCACGAGTGGTTGGCACGTCCAATTTTTTGTTGGTTGCCTCTGACCTGAATGTGGTGGCCGGGCACCGCAGAAGCCGACACTAATTTTCAATTTTGTACCAGCCTTCTTGTTTTTGTTCGTTCAGAGAGAGAGAAAAAAAAGAGAAAATAATAAGAGCTCTTTAGAACGTTATTTGTTTGTTTACAGGGCCAATCCAGTCCAACCCAACCCAACTATACATTCACATTCACAAGGCGGTCCTTCACAGGCTTTTATGCTGTGGCCTGGTGGGCTTCGCCGCTTGAGAGCCCGAAAGCCCCACGAGGCGAACACACACGCCTAAAGCCCACGACTGCGCGCCTAAAGCCCGTCCTGTCCACGTGGGCAAACATGTCAGTGAGACGAAGAGGCACCACCGTTCCGGGCATCCGTTCCTGTGCGTGTGTGAGTGTGTCTGGTGGCTGGTGTGGATATCCGCCGAGGGCCGAGGCCGACGCCTCATCCTACAGTCCTACCCACCGGCATGTAGTGATCAAAACTTTTGAATCAAAGCCCCTTCTTTTTTTGGACGTTGGACGGGGGCTCCCATGCTCGCCAGGCAGCACGGCCATGTTGGGAACTGCATGGGCAACGCACCTGCATTTTCCCCCTACTGGATGCCCGACCCAACGGTTTTGTATCAGAGCGTGACAGGGGCACAGCACGGCACCTAGGCATGCAGCGGGGCGGGTCGTGGACAGCCGCAAACCCGCAAAGTATGCCGCAGTTCGAGTTTGCGGTTGTCCGTAAATCCAATAGTTCGGTCAACAATGAGTTTCGTGGTCTTTGCGGCAAAAACTGCAAATCCCGCGAGATCCATGTATATAGATAAATTGTTTGAAACCATGGTATAGCATAAAATATATATTGGTCCGCGGATTAAAACGTAAGATATTTACATTAAAATAGGGTATCCGTGATGAGAATTAAAAGTGTCACTAATATATCGATTGGAGTGAATAGATTAATATAGAATATTAGAGTGTCATATTTTTATTGTTGCGGGTCCTATGGTTCTTTGCAGATTAATACTATTGTTTACGGATGTAGCGGGACGGACAATAGTGAGCCGCGACCAATTTGCGGCCATAACACATTAGCCGCGAATAACGTTTTTTCAGGGTAGTTTTGCGGATTCGCGGAAAAACCCGGCCCACCTGCAACCCTAACGGCACGGCACAAGGGGTGCTCACTGTTCAGTTGTCGCCGGCACCACTGCATACATCGGTCCATGCATCGATTTGTTTTACCGGCAATGTATGTGGATCTTGACGTCCTCCGACGTTTAATAATGGTTACTTTTTTCGTTTACAGACGTCCCACAGCGGTTGATTTTTTTTAAACTTGGGTTGTTCGTCTTATTAAAATAATAATAAGTTATTGTTTGTTTTATTGTTATTTGATTTGTCACTTGATAAAAGTTTAAGCATGATTCACATTTTTACATGTTAAACAAATTTTTTGAATAAAATGAAGTATTGAATTTTTTTAAAAATAATCGTGACAAATATTTATGAACGGAGGTCGATTGATATACATTGCCGTTGACCCGCTTCTTCCGTCACCGGACCGAAACAGCACTACCAACACCTTTGTGTTTTTAACGTTTGCCATCCATGACTCTAGACACAGTGATTATTTATATTATTTAAAACATTATAATACTAGATACAAAACAAAGTTACGCTTGATGTTCCGCTGATGATTAGTGAGTGTAGTAATCAGTTTTTTAATGAGACGATCAGCCAATGTCAGAGTATTTAGAAATCAACGACAGTCGACATCAAAATTTAAAACAGAAATGGCAATAGCGTGGTCGTACAGCTAAATAACAACGACGCATGTCCTAGCACGCCTGTCGATGGAGTAATGTACGTCACTATTCACTACCCGTAGAACAATTTATTTAGAACCTAGAACCAATACAAAGAAGGGAGATATTTGTTTTCTCTTAATTGTTTATACTATACAAGAATACACAGATTTGTTTATCTTCATCTATCTATGGTACACTCTAGTTAATACGAGTAATTGCTACTTTGTGTTAGTTTTATATATTATTAGAACCATTGCTAATTAGTGTTAGGTTTTGTACTGTATATTGCAATGATAAAAATGGGTAATTTAGAAACATATAGATATACTTTCTATTTATCCATTTTTATGAGGGTAGATGCTGGTGATTTAGGTACAAATTTGAGTGACACTTTTGGTTTTTAATAATGGCAGATGTGCATAAATTACTTGCTGAACTGAAGGAGGAGTTACCTAGTATCTATTGCAACAATAAACTCAAATAATTAGATCTAAATTAAGGAAATTATACCAAATTATCTTTCATAATGCCAGTATGTAGGTAATCAAAATACAATTTTTTAAAAGAAACATAGAATATTTCAATCTTTCACAAAGCATAATATTTGTGCTTTGTTAGAATTTTTAACATCTATGGTTTTAATACGTCTCAAATGGATTGACATAGAGCCTTTCTTGGTGGTTTTAAATTAGTAATACTAGTAGGATTCGTTAGAATTTAGTATTTGTTTGATGTTTGATGCGATAGCTGATCGCCTGATTGCCAAACCTATAGCCGCAAATTTTGCTCCAGAAAATTCAGCACATATCCTGCGGGGAACAGGAATCATGCGAGTGCTCCGTGCCGAGGGACACAACGCATGCGCTGCGGCGCACAACTCGACGCCAACAAGTCTGACCGCCCCCTTTCTGCCCTATCAAGAGAGCCTTTTCAATTTTTAAGAGTTTTATTTTAGTCTTTAAGAGAACATAGAATCTTTGAACAAGGTAAAAGTTGATGCCTCTTTTAAAATCGAAAGAAATTTCACAAAACTCATACAGAAATTTTATAAAAATCAGTTCAATTTCACAGGAAAAAACGCAGAAACGGAAAAAATTTCCCACGTTCGAAGGAGCCCTGAAATAGATGTAGCATTTTTTTGTTTATTTTTTCGTGAAATGTACAACATGTTTTGATTCATTAGGTCTAGAGAAATTACGTCGGCATGCGTGCTCTTCCTATGTGAGTTTGAATTCTAGGGCGTTTGGATTCCCACCGACATACAAAATGGCCGTTTGCACAAAAAAAATTCTAATCATTGAATAATTGTAGACTCACCTGGAGAATGTATAAAGATGTGTAAAACACTATTATAGAGTTTAAAAAAAGAAAGTGAGATAGAAGTTCTGCTGAGGATGCCCTCGCACCTCGCACTTCTCCCGGGGCCAACGCGATGGTTCGGCTACGGCACTTGTGCTGAGGTGAAGGAACAAGCCAGCGACGTTTCTTGGCCTTGGATGCCACATCGTGTGTGACATTGATTACCGTTGCCGTGCCATGTGCTATGTTTTGGATGCTGCTGTAAACGATGGTCAATGTCTCCATGCACGGAGTTTTTTTTTCCTATTAACATGTACAACACGCACATATAGGACTACAAAAGAATATAAACACAGTTAAATTGAAATTGAAATACCCCAAAGTTCTGAAAGTTTGATAACTTATCTCGACCATCATAAACCGTAAATTCTAGGGCACTGTTGTTTCCTAACAAAACACAATGATGAATTGATAAACCGGCCTAATCACAAATTAAATAAAAAGAGGAAAACGAAAAAAATGCATTCACACGCACGAGGTGAGGTGACATGACATTAGTAAAGACAAATGTGGACAGAGGAGGCTCCCGTAGGAAGAAGACGGGCACGCAGTATATTTTACGCTGCTCAAAGCGCACAACACGCCATTTGATGTGAGGACCACCCTTCCGGCCTTCCCCTCCGGCCCTCCCTTCACCTCGCTCATCCTCGCCCTTCAATTCCTCTCGGAAGCTAGCTGCAGCTGGCCAGCTGCCCTTCCGTGAGACCGCGAGGGCGCCGGAGACCCCAGACAGGCGGTTGGAGAGCCAGTGTGCAGCGTGCAGGTATGGCTGCTCTGCTCATGCTCCCCGCGTGATCTGTTGGCAGTTTCTAGCTGCCTCGTGTGATCTGTTCGTCTATTCGCCGCTGGTGAGCGAGGATTAGTTGTTCTGTGGGAATTGGCCGTGGAAGTGGAAGCTCCCCAGGCGGGGAAATGGGGGATTCTCCCAGGTTTCCTCCGTTCCTGCATGTCTCGCGCGGTTTCCTCCTCTCGCCGTTCCGCATTCGCCGAGCGAATCTGGATTGCTCTACGCTGCTCGCTCCTCCCAAATCGTTTAGCTCTCCCGGCTGCTGGTTCTTGCCGCCGTGGAATTCTTGTAGGTGTTCTTTGCTTCTCGCATGCGCTGTGCCGGATGGGTGATGGACCTCAGCCAATTTGGTTCAGAGTTCTGGCCCTGTATTCTCTCCCAATGAATCTGCCTCCTGAGCTTTGACTTGCAATCTCGTTGTCGTTGGTACCAAGTACCAGTACACAGAATGGCCCCCAGAAGTCAAAATCTTGTCCTAATCCAGGAGGGGAAGTACTGCAAGTCTGCAACTCTTGTCGTCTGCACTCGTTGCTTCTTCTCGAGGAAACCCAATCTCTTCCAAATTTGTGTTGCAGTTCTCGTTTGTGTTTCCAAATCTATGACGAGTTTGGTGAACGACCTCACCTGTCACCTGATTTGGTGCTGCATTTTGATTTATCCGTTAATTTATTCACCTAACTACCTAAGAATCCAGTGACTTAAAAATGAACAAGAATCCAAAGGCAGAGAAGGGTCAGGGGTTCTTTGCTTTGCCGTCTTGGCATCCCATGAAGTGATGCTGGATGCTTGCCACCAGCCGCTTCTCTCCCTTGCTTGCTGCTCTAGGTGGTAAATCATTTTATCAGCACCCCACACACACGCACGCACGCACTCACCGAAGATGGAAAGAAAGAGCAGGCCAGCCAAAGTAGCCTACACAATACATGAATGGCCGAAAAAAGCTGGCATCGGTAGATGCTGCGAGGGAATTAGGGCAGAAAGGAAGGGAAAAAAGGGGGAGCAATGTTTGAGCCTAGTGCATCTTTACACCTCAGATTGTTGGTGGGATCTTCCACTGAATTGCATCTTTACACCACGCAGACGGCACATCGTTTTCGACGTCGTCTTCTATTAACTCCTGTTATGTCAGGGCCGCCACAACTTCAGATTGTTGAGAGATTTCCCGATCTTTGTGATACTTCTAGTCTGCGCTGCATTAATTATAGCGTTAACATAACTGATCCATGTACTTTCCAGTAATGCAGTGTGTTTTCACTTTGTAAATACTGAACAGCGTCATGCAATTTCAACCTGTTGTTCTTTTCTACAAAAAAAGAAGTACAAAATGTTTGGATTTATCATTATCATAACTGTTGAACTAGTAACGCAAGTGAGTTGACGCCGGGTTATCAAGGTGGTTGAATCATTGCAAGCTTATCATGCTCCCTCCCTGTTTTGTCAAACAGCAATCATGGTGGCAACTGCCAGCTATTTTACCCTTTCTCAGTTCTCATCCTGCATATCCATCCCATTTGAGACGCCATGATTTTATACCTCTTGTCACGCAACCTTTTTTTCCCCTAACTTGTAACCATTGCAGCACATTGCTAGCTTTCCACCCCTCAACAGCTCTTGCATGCTTGATCCAATTGTTGCTTCAAGCTGTGCTCACTTCTCACTAATAACCAGTCACTACTGTCTGACGAAACAGATCATGGCACGTGTGACCGAGCTCGTCCATGGCGAGCCCGGCGCGATCAAAGTGGGCGCGACGGGCACCATTGGCTCGCTCATGACAAGAGAGCTGGACGCCATCAAGGTCGCGCCACAGGCAGCCGCCAGCCCACGACTGCGGCGTCCAAGGCTGCATGGTCTCAGTCTCCTGTGGAGCCACTCCCCGGAAGGCCATCCTGAGGAAGAGCTCATCAGACGTCTCCAGCAGCAGAAGCAGCAATGGCAACGGCAACCGATCCGATCGCGTGAGCTCGGAGGAGGCCTGCAAGCCGAGGAGGGTCTCCCGGAGAAACACCTTCGACTCCCCGATGCTGCGCTCCGATGGTGCGCTCGTGGACCAGAGCCCGAGCGCCGGCAAGGCGAAGAAGAAAGGGGGCGTGTACGGCGTCGAGGTGGTGGACGTCAAGTGCAGCAACCCGATGAGCAGCCGGCTCAGGAAGCTCGGCTTCTCCAAGCTGTCGGAGACGTTTGCGTAGCCTGGATGGAGCTCCGGCAAGCAAGGACTACCTCGCCAACATCTGAATCGAAAGGATACAGGCCGCTGCCATTTCCCTGAGGGCATCTACTGGCTGGACGCCATGTGCCAGATTTAGTGCAGCAATCATCCATCCACCTGACATCGTCCGTTCGTCCTTGTACGTCGCAAACCAGCTCGCATCTACTAGCAGCCACTTTTTCCTAGATGTTTCCCCACGTTTGTGGAAATTGCTCTTGTGCTCCGCTTATGACAAATTGAAAAGCGATCCCCATCAGACAAAAGGTCGTGATGGATGATGTATTAATGTACGGATGCATTTCTGCGCCACTGAATCTTGCCCAATTGCTCCATGTCATGAACAGGCTAGCAAAGTAGTGAAGGGTATTATCTGAGGTTGACAATACAAATTTGGGAGGAAAACGTTGTAGACTGAAACACTGAATTGTACATGGTCGAACCCAATGGTCAGGACAATATCATTAGCAGGCAAATGCATGTTATTGTGTGGCGTGCTTCCCAGTTCCATGGTGATGGCAGTGTTGATTGCAGCGGCACGCTGGAAGTGCCATCCATCAGCACTCAGCAGGCAAATACTCTGCAATGTAACATAAATGCTCTGTCCAGGCGTCCAGTCCATCCATTAAACATGCCGACCATTGGCGACTGCCAGCAGGAGATGCATGGTCCACATGCCGAAGCCAGCGCACACAGAAGTACCCTTTTCCTGGTTTAGGCACAAGGCTGCCTGCTAGACCCAATATAGGCAATGGGCACAGAGCAAACCTACTTTTACGTGGTCTCCATTTTACAAATCACATAGAAAAAGAACTTTTTTCACATTTCTGTCCATATGATGTCAGCCTGTTTTCCACGTGATATAGGTGCCTGCTAATCTGAAACCCAGAAAAGACATTCTCCCAAATTTTTCTGCAGAGCAGAGAAGACATTCTGTATCTCCTGCACTTTCTGGATATCTGGCTGTGCCGTCTTGCATGTCTCCGATTAAAAGTAGCTGCGAGATGCTATCATGATTCAGGAAGTGATCGTCACCTGATCTTGCCAAACCCTTGAGGATAAACGTCCATATAAACAGGTGCAGCGCCAAACAGTTGAGTTCAGGCAGCAGTGGTGTGTTAACTTATCCACTTCGTCAGTACAGCTCTCCGTGCCCTTCCCAGCCTCTCGCTCTCCCGACGTGCGCGTCCTCCGCGCTCGCTCCAAGAAGGCCATGGCGTCCATCCCATGCACCTTCCAGCTGAGCGCCAAGACTGCGTCGTCGTCGAGGAGGGTGTCGCCGCGGGCGGCGGGGCTGAGGACGCCGCTGCTCGGCTCTGGCGGTGCGGGGCAGCGGCTGGGGTGGCTGCGGCCGTCGCGGCTCAGCCGCGTGGTGCCGGCGAGCGAGAGCGGGCGGGCGGGGCCCACGTGCTGGTTCAAGTTCGGGAACAAGGACGCCGAGGGCGCCGGCATCTACGGCAGCCAGGCCAGGGACGACTTCGACCGCGACGACGTCGAGCAGGTCTGAGCGCGATCGATAGCCCGAACGAATCTCAAATCTCATCCATGGCTGCTCGCACATTGTCACTGTGCCAGAGCCAGCTTCGAACATTGTCGCTCGCATGTCGCATCGCATTCGCAACTGATGCGCTGATGGCTGCTGTGAATTTTGCTGTTGCCAACCGCAGTACTTCAACTACATGGGCATGCTGGCGGTGGAGGGCACCTACGACAAGATGGAGGCGCTGCTGAACCAGGACATCCACCCCGTCGACATCCTCCTCATGCTGGCCGCCTCCGAGGGCGACCGCCCCAAGATCGAGGAGCTGCTCCGCGCCGGCGCCAAGTACGACGTCAAGGACGTCGACGGCCGGACGGCGCTCGACCGGGCCACCGACGAGACCAGAGAGTTCATCCTCGGCTTCGCCGCCAAGAAGGCCTGAACGATCGATCAGGACCGGTCCTTCTGGACTGTAAATTTTTCGTTTCCCTTGTGGTATTGCCGTATTGGTAGAGAGAGTTCAGCCGGGAGGTTCGCAGACTGTTTGCAGAGGTAGCTTTCCGTAGTCAACTGTATCTTACTACTGAGTTCTGAGTGCGTACTGGAACATGCCAATTGCTCGATGAGGCCATGCTTCTTTAAGAGCTGGTCATCTATGAAATCTCATGCTCAAACAAATTGCATGCCAACCATGAGGCCTGAAGAAAATAAGAACCGCTGCTCAATCGCCGGGGAAGCACTTGCTGTGTAAAGATTTGGTTCAAAACAAACATTGGCCAGCATGAACCAAAGCGACCACCACCTGAAAACCAATACATGCTCAAACAAAACGAAGGGTATGGGGAACTTTGTGTCACTAGTAGGATTGCATTAAAAAAAATGTGGTAAAACTGTGGAAATTTCTACTGAATTACTTTGTAGCATAAAGATTTGGCATGGATGATATGATTTAGAAAGTACCTGTATCCAAGGAATTTCTGAAGAAAGCTACTAGTATATCAGGAAAGGCGAACATCACAAGTGAAGGTCAGGCACAAAACATTGCGAAAACCACATGCTCCCATCCCAGCCGAAGCACAAATGCACAACAGACTGCAAAGCCCTCGTACTCTTTATTCATGAGCTTAATTACTTAATTACTCTGTCCATGACTACAAATAGTTTTACATAGGTCTTCTTGCCGAAAGATTCAGTAGGGGGGGACATTCTGTTACTCCGCCTGCACAATGAACACAACACGATATACCTCTATAACCCCACTATGAATCCGCCCATCCTTATTAGTTTCCTGTTGTTCATGTCCATTCTGCTGTACTTTTTGTATGGTTTGTCAATATCACTAACTACGAAACATTGGGTAAGTGGCAGCTGTACTTCAACTTGGGATGCGACCGGAGAGCTTGCTGCAGAGCGGTATCCACAGTGACACCCTCACGGAACAATTTGTCATACAACATGCACATGAACTGAGCCAGGTACTCCTCATCGTCCATGTCATGGTTGCCGCCTTTCTCCGCATCGCTGTCCTCCCAGTCGCTTATAGGGCTAACAGGTTCGGGCTCCGACTCTTCAGCCTCATCATCGCCGATGACAAACTTCCCGTTTTCCAGGATCCCATTGACATCCATCCCATAGTAGGCTACTGTCTGGGAATCTGGAGGCTCGATGGATGATGAGATGACTGCTTTGGCGCCACAATCCATGAATGCCTTGACCAGGCCATGAGCAAGGCCGTACTTGCCGCTGCATACGATGATCCTCTCCCTCCATGCTCCAACCTGGGATATCATATATGTAAGGAATCCAGAATGCCCCAGGCTTATTTATTTGTTTGCAGTGAAAGAAGCACATCAACAAATCCTAAAGATAGTGGGGGTGTGCAAGTCAAAAATCATCTGCAGCCCTACTCATGGGCAGACTTGGCTCAGGAAACAGATTCTACTAACCTTGCAGGGCTTAAAACATAAATGAGCTTGATAATAAGTACTTGGATACCGGGTGGTAGCAGGGTCTAATCAAAGAGGTACGCAAAGGGAACAATGGCTAGTTTCACAGCAGCAACATGGAAGATACAGTCAGGGAGTTGGAAGATTGACTGTGGAAATTTTGGCTAGTATTTCTTCCATGGATAAATTTTAGCTAACCAAACCAATATGGTGGTGAGGTAACCAAACCGATATGGTGCTGGTGGCATGTTTTCTACTTGCATATCTTTCACAATTTTCCTACAGCATAGATTAGGCTGCCAAACTTGGCAGATTTCACCGCTGGCATGAGACCTAAGGAATCAATTGTGGTCCTGAACATAATATGAAGAGCAGTAAATGCATGATATGCATATTGACTTACCATCCACCGAACATCTTCAGGTGACATGTGAACAGCAGGCACTGTCCTCTTGAACATGTAGGCACCAATTTCTTGGTTATCTTCCATTACCTGCAGCGAAGGATAACTCAGTACGCATAATAATGACTTAATTGGAAACAAGAAGCCAGAAAGTCAATTCCTACTTGCGTTTGACGACCTATATAGCGATGGTGTATCCCACCAATTTCAAAAGATGGCCATTCAGCAATCAACTCAGATAAACATGAAATCTTGGACAAGGAATATGCACGTTTTCTGTCACGCCCACGCAACAAGGCTGACAAACTAGTTTTGACAGACTGCAAAAACCTGTCTGCAAGCTCCCCAGGTTCAGCAACCACGAACACATCATTCTGCCAACTGCATCAGTGGTCTTGTGTCACATGCTCGTGACTATAAACTAGAAACAAAATAAAGTATGCTGAAGCAAATGAAAGATACCTCAATACTGAACCAGTTGAATCATTTTGAAGAGCCAGGTGTATCACACCAACTTGAGGCATATTCTGCAGTTTATCATACAGCAACTTAACATGTGGGGATGGCTGCCTTGTCCTCAATGGTGATGTCGGTGGTGAGGACTTTGTAGTTGGGTGGCCATCCAAGCTAAGTGGCGGAACTAGGTCGATTCGACCGATCCGTTGAGTGCCCTCTGGACTATATAGAAGCGGACTAGATGGGAAACTTCCAGTAAACAAGGGAGAAGTTATTGGAGTAGGAAGTGCAGTGGCTGGCTTCCCAAACCCAGAAGCACTATTGATTAGAGATAACCTAATCCCATTCTGGGAGCAGAAAGACTCAAGGGAACGTGCATGATTTATTTTCTTCCCGAAATCAGGACTAAATGAAGCCTCTACAAGTAAAACCACGCGTCTCCATCCTAAGGTAGGATTACTTTCACTGAAACCTGTTAGAGAGGATGATTAAAATATCAACCAGATGCTCCAAATGTTTAAAAAATTGATGAAATATGGGAAAGACAAACCTTGATTTAATGAAGCCAATCTTGAAAATGATAGGGATTTATAAATATCCGACGACATTTCTTCTTCTTGGTACCTTGGCACCAGAAGCTCACAAAGATTCTTGAAAGCCAGAAAATTCTTCTGAATGTACTCCTCAGTTGCAGCTTCCAACTTAAGCCAGATAGCAGGATCAGTCTCATCTAACTCCATACCACACCGTTCATCAACTGCCAACATAAGCTCACTGATTTGAATATGCAGGCGTATTATGTTAAAGCATATCAAAAATAGTACATCACCAATTACAGTTATGCTGCTATGGCTCCCAAACATTAATAGTTTCCCCTTTTTTTAAGCAAATGTTAAGGGCTTCATTTGAAGTTGAATTACCTGGATTGAAGCGGAAATATTGCATTTCAGGAAGCATTGGTATGAGTGTATCCAAAGTTTCTTCAACTCTCTCCACTGAACATGCACTTTCTATTAACACTTGCCCTGTGTCCAAGTAGCGCCATCCACCTCGACGACTCTAGATGCAGACATGGAATAAACCTATATATAAGAAAGTTGGACCAAAGAAGTATATCTCATATCAAAGTTCACTGAGAATCTAAAGGTTTCAAGTTAATATTTCAAGAAATCAGTTCTCATCTTTTACCATTTCAGTGTCTCTTAGCAATAGATGTATGCATGTTTTCTACAAGATGGAGGCCTCTGTATATGCATTTAAACGGCCCTAAAAAATATATATCATTTTCGGATTTTTTTAAGGCTAAGCTTGTTTAACTTTGAACATTCATATATAACGAACTTCGTAGGCTATGTAAGATTGATACTGCTAAAGTCGACATGCAATGTGCGTCCATAGTATTTAGTTTTATTATTTGAAATGCCATATTTCAAATATATGGCATTTCAAATATGAGATGTGACTTTATTTTTTTTCGAACAACGCAGGAGAGCTGCGTGTCATTTCATTAAGGATGAGATGTCACTTTGGTACCACTGGAGAGGAGGGAGAAGTGAGTTTGGAAGGCCATGTAGTACCTAAGAAGGATTCCTTTCAATACTTGGGATCGATATTACAGAGAGATGAGATATTGATGAAGATGTTAACCATAGGATTAAAGCGGGATGGATGAAGTGGCGTCAAGCATCTGGAGTTCTATGTGACAAGAGGGTCCCACAAAAGCTCAAAGGCAAGTTCTACAGGACGGCAATTAGACCTGCAATGTTATATGGAGCGGAGTGTGGGCCTACCAAAAAGCGACATGTTCAACAGTTAAGTATAGTGGAGATGCGTATGTTACGTTGGATCTGTGGGCATAGTGGCATACAAGGTTGGAACGAGTGAGGAATGATGAGATATGTGATCGGCTGAGAGTAGCCCCAATTGAAGAAAACCTTATCCAACATCGGGTGAGATGGTTTGAACATGTCCAAAGGAGACCTTCAGAAGCACCAGTGCATAGAGACATCATAAGATTGGACCATAATGTGAAGAGAGGTAGGGGACGACCAAACTTGACATGGGATGAGGCAGTCAAAACGGACATGAAAGAATGGGGTATCCCGAAAGATTTGTGTTTGGATAGGAGTGCGTGGAAAGAGGCTATCTATGTGCAGGAATCTTGATGGTGTCTTGTTGTGTTTCAATTCTAGCCTACCCCAACTTGCTTGGGACTAAAAGGCTTGGTTGGTTGTTGTATTTGAAATGCCATGTTTTCATAGGAATAGTATCACTGTCACCTAGTAAAACATACCATATCTTAAACGTCATATATTTTGAATCAGAGTACAGAATAGATATGTAGTTTTCTTTTGAGGCACTTCAAGACCAAAAATTCACACGATAAGGTTTTTTCTCGAACACGAAGAGAGCTGCATATCTTTGTATAAGAGAGAGAGCAAAGAAAATATTGCAGCCCATATATACAACCATCTTTACTCCCTGTCCCCTAGGAGCAAAGAAAAGTTGCAGCCCAAAAAGAAAAAAAAAAGGATGCCAATCACCTGGGAAGACGGAAGACAAGGCATAAGTTATAACTGGGAAATGAGACAACAACCCAAATCTAGCCACCAAATTTTCGTAAGTAACTTTCTGAAACATTCAAAATTGTACCTATTGCGTACTAAATAATTTAACAATAAAGCAAGAAGCATTGGCTTACCTTAGTTGGAACAGAGCCACATCCTACCGAGACTAGACAATCTATTCGTGTATCTGGCCACAAAAGTTGTGCTTCTCTTATGGCAAAGATTGTGGGATTGTTGGCTACAATAGCTCCATCCTGCCAACGATTTGAATCTGAAAAAAATATGATGATAAGAAGAAAGAATGACGACTGACAAGAACATGCCATATCAAGAGGCCTTCAAGAAATAGTGTCTATTGCACAAAATAGAAGGCACAGTTGAGTCTACAAATATTTACCAACAGAGAAATCATCCAGATAATATGGTGCTGCAGATGATGCTCTTATCGCTTCCCACACACGATGCTTGCAGCTTCCCATGAAGGCACCTCGTTTAATTCCAACTGGTGCACCAGAAACAGCCGTACCAATTGTGCTAATTGATGGACTTTCTGCCATTCCTGGGGATACCTCCAGAGTGCCCGGAGGATACTGGAACATGTTATCGGGTTAATGTATGAATATATATTCCAGTACTTAATGGCAAAGGAAGAAAGACTGAAACAACTGACTCCTTTTGTAGAGCATATTTTGTGATGAATAATTTCATATAAAAGGTAGGAGTACATTTTAGCTATATTTCAATATAGTTACGAGATTTAAGTTGGTTTCGTCATAAAGCTTTACAAACTACTTTAAACTGAAGAGAGAAAAAACAATCAGGCAAGATAAAAGGATAAACCTGATAATTTCGGAATATATATGGTTGAGCAGGCATGACACTGACTAAAGTGGATACAGCAAAAACCTTCGGAATGCCTTTGACAGCAGATTCAATTAGCAGATCACCATCTTCATCGGCACACATTTCCTTTAGTAACCTCTCAAATTGATCTGCACTGTGCTGTAATTAAGACCTCAATCACTCCATTGTGCATAACCATGAAACAGCACACATAATATCAAATTTATCACTTCATTAGTACCTTGGATCCGTGTACAACCACTCTAAAACTTTGTGACGAGCTTTTGAAAAGTTGATCAAGCTTCTCCTTCCATGTAGCAGCTTCATCCTTTGGGATAGGCTCAGTAAAAACAAGTTTTCCTAGGAAAATCAATGGTCAATTGGTAAAAAATTGGCATGGCCGCATGGGCAAGGAAACTTCAAGAGGCAAAAGAAATGCACCAAGTTTTGTGTATATTTCTTCACACTGATCCAAAGTCATCTGCTTGATTCCAAGAGCCATTGCAAGCATGCCACCAGTGGATGTACCGCATATGAGGTCAAACATTTCATGTATTCGTTTCCCAGTTCCTTGCTCTATCTGCTTAAGCATTTGAACAGTTGCAAGACCCTTCATGCCACCACCATCCATTGATAGAATACGTAGACCCTTCTTCGCAATTGGCCTTCCTCTTATTGCTCGACGCAAGTTCTCATTCTCCCCTAAATGGTTTGAAAAAAATCCATAAACACATTTAGATATGTTATGACTATTCATCATTCGCCAAGAATGATAGTAAGGACCAAGAACAAGTATACCTAGGATTGCCAAAGCACGTGCGGCTGCCTTGCTGACACGACGCTCTTGTGAGATAGTTAAGCGGATTAGAAGGTCACGCAAGCTTTCAGAATGCATGAGGGTGCGACGAGTCTCCAAGCAGAAAGCCAAATTGCCAACTGCAAATAGAGATAGACGTTGCACCTAACAAAACGAAGCAAATAATGATGAGCTCTCTGGTGGTTCTCGGAACAACACATCAACAAGAGTCTAAATCCAGTAAATCTTGCCTCAGAGTTCTTGTGTGCGCAAAGTGCTTTCAATGACTTCAGCACATCTTTCGTCAACATATTTTGAGCAACATGATCGGAAACAAAAGTTAAGGTGACTACCACTTGCAATACTGATACTAACTCTTCCTCATCAGATGATTTTAGTACAGCTTCAATAGGCTTCATAATATCACACTTAATCAGCTGCATTGCCGATGAAATATCAGATGCCAGTGATGAAATAGCAAGGCATGCTTGCTCAACCTGCAAAGGCAATTGAAAATTAAAAAAGAATAAGGAATTGTTTAATGCTTGAACGTAAAAACATGAATCACTAGAGAGGTAGTTGGGCATGGATTGTATACCACATGACGATTATCACTGCTTATCATGCTTATAAGTTGCCTGACAGCATTCTCTTCTTTGCTAATAGCAACATGGTTGCTACGATCTTCCATTATTTTGGCCAAAGCAGAAGCTAGCAAAGGATGGTGACAGGAAGAGAAACGGAAAACTAGAGAGAAAAAGGCGCTAAGTTTGTGCCTGGCTGCAATGAAGTAGGAACTATTCTCAGTCTGAAAATAAAATCCAAACACCCTTATCAGAAAATTTTGTTAGGTATCAGATGACCTAACTAAGAGAACAACAGAAGCCATTATAGCTTATATACCTCTATTTGCACAGTGACAGACTTAAGACTTTCCACTGCTTCAATTCTAATATTTGCAAGCGTGAGGTGCCTGAGGTTATGTAGTGGCAAAATCTCTGGAAGAAACTCAAGAGGATTTCCAAACAAGCGCAAAATCCGGAGCTTGGGCATTGACCTGTGGCACAGAAAATGAACCATAAGCAAATAGCACTAATTAAAAGCCATCACTTTAACAAATAACTCCACAATTTTGAACATTAATAACCTGAAATCCAACAATGGCCGGACAAGCTTGTTATGTTCTAATGATAATTCCTCCAGCATAACACATTGCCGCAGTTCTACTGCTTGTGTGAGAAGAAAAAAGATTGTTGCAAGGGCAGCTGATTAGGTATAATCTTGAGCAAATGGAAGTCCACATAAGTTACAAGAAAAGAAACTGTAAAGTGCCAGCTTTACAGCTATATAGATTTAATTGCATGTGCACACTAACCAGGGACAGAAATGAGCATGTTGTTGTTAACTGACAGCACTTTCATTTTCTTCAAAGCACCAACTTCAGGGGGCAATACTGACAATTTATTGTTGTCAAGGTATAGCTTCTCCAGAAGTGGAAGGCGAGTTAACTCGACTGGAAGGACCTGCCATTTTTTTTTTTTTAGCATTTCATGGTTAGAATGTGAGTAATATCTGTATCCATCTCCATAAATCTCATAGCCACAGATAGATGACTAAGGCAGTAAGGCAACAAGAAACTTCGGGATTTATTCAACTAATACAATGTATGTTCACAAAGAAGAAACAGCA
This sequence comes from Paspalum vaginatum, assembly GCA_030272315.1. Classification (NCBI taxonomy): domain Eukaryota; kingdom Viridiplantae; phylum Streptophyta; class Magnoliopsida; order Poales; family Poaceae; genus Paspalum; species Paspalum vaginatum. The sequence continues at coordinate 6,150,906 of CM059013.1, read as the reverse complement.
ATAGTGATAGTAAAGCATTCCTTAATCCTTAAACCTCTTCGACTCTACCTACCATTTACCTGAAAACTTATCTGGTTCAACCTCTTAAAACAAATGGCATGCAGTTTAGCCTCCAGTTTAGGGATTGACTTGATGGTTCCTTTGTTTTTTCATGGTGTAAAACTGTGCATGTTCCGAGGGATGCTCCTTTCTTTGTATTATTTTGGTTTTGTAACTTGTTACTCTTCTTTAAATAAATGACACACAGCTCTCCTTCTCGCTTGAAAAACAAAACAAAACACAAAAAAGGCATCCAAGTCCCAGTGGGCATAAACATTGATACTCATTTGAGAGGTCTGACAGACAACACAGCCCCAGTTTGGTATATCTGCTGTATCAACAAACTGAAATGTGCCTTTATACCATCCAGAAAATATATCAAATCTTATGTCAGATAATATTAAATTTGTGCCATACAAGAAGATGGATTTCGCAAAGTAACAAGGAATCATCTCTTCCTCATTTTTTTCCATGTTCAACTCGTCTTTCTTGGAACCACTGAATTAGCAGCTAAGGTATAAGCATACGGTTACAAAGGTGATTTTCTTTTACCATTTCTTATCATCACAATTTAACATTCAGTATTTTCTCACAAGTAAAAATACAGGTCTGTCCAATTTGAATAATGGGCTCATGCTAACATTCATTTGTCGAGTATCAGGTCATCCTATGATCATTTTGTGGCATGATCTCATTTCTCTATTTTATTAGCACCATCCATGAGAAATCATTTTAATCATATTGACCTAGTCAAGAAAACAAGGAATATGTAAAATATAACACCCATCACCATGCATTGCTTTCCTTACAGTCTCCCCTTTCCATTCTGGCCATTTAATCTGCTATGCTGATCTTTTTTCAAAATAAAAGAGAATATGATCGCAATTTAGAGGTTCACCAGTTTACTCCACCAGAATGTGAGAATGATCTCAACCCCCGACAAATGCCTAGAGTGTTAGTTGAAGGTAGGGACGAAATGCCTCACAACTACAGTTACCAATCAATATCCCATATGATAAACTGTTGTAGTGATCAGATACTAAGCGAAAAGGTGATCAGCTTGTTAACATACCTAGTAGTTAGTTCAGATTTTCATTAGTAAATCAGGTATAAACTCAAACATGGTATAAATCACCCAATAAGATAGTAATGTCATTTGATTATCCTAATTGCAGCACAATTAAGGTAGTAATCCACACAAAATTAGAAGTCATACAAGAACGTTCAACTGTTCATATTCCTGTAACATAATCAGGGGATGTTTAACAAATAGATATAGGAAGGAAGCAATCAAACAAACTCAAGTACTCAACCAATCTCACATGGTTACATTTTCATACAACCCCCTGCAGGAAGCATAGAAATAAAAAAAAATGACATGAGCATAACATAAGACCAAGGCCTTTTGTAATATTAAACAAGCAACATTACGAAAGCAAACAACTCATGGCTAAAACTTTTCAGAATCTCCAAAAGTAACAGTAGACAAGTGCAGGCCACCAAAGCGCAGTGCCTAAGCTGCATAAATCTGATCACGCAAATCTACATAGACACCTAAAACACCACAATGCCACCACATCCACGATCGACCAGCAACTAACTACAGGACTGCCGCCAAATAAAGCGCGCATGAAAATGATGAGTGATGGGAAGCATTTTCGCTTCGGGCGCACTCACCGACATTCCGCAGTTGCAGAGGCTGAGCACGTTGACGGGGCGCCAGTGATCCGCGAGCACGGGCACGCCCGCAGCGGCAGTGGGCCCATCCACGGCAGGCGCGGGCGCGAGGTTGGATCTGATGAGGCGCGCGAGGACCCCGGCTCCGTCGCCGCTGCCGAGCGCGGAGCCGGGCGCGCGCGCCACGCGCACGGACCGCAGCGCCTCCCGCCTCCTGACCACCCGCATCTCGATCCGCACCCGTTCCTCCCCGTCGCCCGCGGGGCTGAGGTCGACGGAGACGGCGTCGTGGGGCGGGGGCAGCGCGACCATGAGCTGGGACTGGAGGCGCAGCGCGACCTGGTCCTCGTCGTCGCCGGCCGACCAGTCGAGGTCGATGCGGAAGCCGAGGTCGCCGTTGAGGGTGGCGGTGGGCGAGGAGGAGGAGGATGTCGGGGTCGAGGACGCCGAGAAGGAAGGGGAGGAGGACGCCGGAGGAGGCGGGGACGCGGGCTGGCGATCGTCGCTGTCGGCGTAGTCGCCGTAGTCGAGGGTGAGGTGGAAGATCTCGGAGCTGCGCTTCCAGCCCAGGCCCCACGACATGGCGGCCGCGCCCTCCGCATCAAATTGCGGGGGGCAGGGCTAAAGCTCGGAGGCCGAGATGGGAGGGACTATGGGAGCGGTGCGAGGACAGCGTCGGTCGGCGACGTCGAGGCTCCTCGAGAATCGAGAGGAAGGAAGGCGTCGCGGAGCCGGGGGAGGGAGGCGTTTGCGTTTGCGCCTGCTCTCGTTCGTTTGGTTCGTTTGGTCTGTCCCTGTGGAATTTCTGGGTTTATTTGGTTTTTTCGATGGGGGTTTATGAGCTTTGCAAGATCCACGACGTACAGCCCGGTCCACCGGGCAGCGTCCCCTGCACGAAATTCCGTGATGGTTTCGGTAGGACGGGCTCCACTAGTCAAGCTCTCGAGTTTCTAGAAAAGTATCGTGCACGGCGGCACCCGCGGCATGGCGCGAGAAAACGCCCGCGGGGTGGCTTTCCGGCTTTTAAAGCCCTCGACATGATTATGCCCCGATACTAGAATTTGCAGTTAAAATGTTCAGCCTTAAATATTTTGATTTTGCAGCTATAATTTTAATGCTACCATTTCCAATCGGAATTAGAGAGAAATGGAAGGGTTGACTAAAAAATATTTCATTTCTCTCTCATTTCCCTCCAATTTCCTTCAATTTCAAAGGAAGATGAGTTTTGCCGAAAGAGGCCTTAGGCTGAGTCGAATAGATCGTCAATCCAATTGTATATATTCCACCTTATCTACAATATAGATAATACATATGTGGTGTCATTTTTCGTACTATGGATGATTATATAGACGCCACCGGACTTGATATTAACAATGTTAGGGGTGCTTGGCCCCATACATCTAGGCCCCTCTTTGGGGTGGGTGGATCAGTAAAAACTATTTAAATTGGTAATGTTGATGTTTTAAAGGATATAAATTGACGACCAAAACACTATACATGCACTTGGAATATAAAAAAAATTGTATTAAAGATGATTGGATAGAGTGATATTAGCCTAGCCTAAGGAGTGAGTCAATCAAAGAGAATGAAATCTTTAGAGCTTGGTCGGATGTGGCGTGCTACAACTACGACTGCGCAGCCCAATTTTTCAGCGTGGCACTATAAGACCTTCTTTGGAATGGAGGAAAAAGTGGAAAACAGAAAAAAATTGAATCATACCAATTCTTTTGAAATTCCTATGGGATGACATTCTTCGTAGTAATTTTGAAAGAAAATAAAATAATCATGATGGTTAACCTTATGTTTTCTTTGTTTTGTCGTACGTTCCTGTGTTTTTTCTGCGCATGATCCAAACACATGTTTTGTAAATTTACTATGTTATAAATTCTCGTAGGATTTCAATTGTATGCATTCTAATCCTGTGTTTTTTCTATCCCTGTGTTTTGATAATCTTGTGTTCCAAGGAGCCCTAACAGCCTACGTGTGTTTTTGTTACTGTGGCACTGTAGCCGTTCGTGGCTGTTGTACGCTGCCGGCGGCTGCTGTAGCTCAGCATTTGGCCCTTAGTTTTCCTACATATTATTAGGCTGATTTCTACGAGGAGAACAGCGATTTCATCCAGTGGAACACATTAAAAGCCTACCGACGCGTTTCAAACACTCCACACATAAGCCGGCCTTATTTATCCACAAAATTAATAAATAAAACTACCAATTAACATGTACACCTCGCAGTTCAGAGAGGTGATGGCGGAGCTAGGTCCATTTTCAACGAGAGCTTTGCCACATGAAAAAATGCCACCGCCGCAGCTTTTATTTAGATAACAACATATATTGATTTTCTTTTTTTAAGGTATCGTGTCATGCCATCTCATATAAAACTTGCTCTCTCTATAACCACCTTAGGCCGAAACGAGCGGTGCCTACGTATGCTTTTCCAAAATTAAATGCGGCATTATTACAGCACTGTTTTGCACTGTAAATAGAGAGAAAAATGGTTGAAATAGTGATGTAAGATGGGGAAGCCGCTGGATACAACCTTAGACTGTTGTCATCGGCTCATTTATTCCATCGTCTATATTTTAAACTTCGCTCTGTTTACAATGTCCAAACCGTATTTTGTACATCCATATCTAACCTTACCATGACATCAAACATACTAATGAGTCATTATTTAATGGAAATGAAACCTTCACTAGCTAAGCTGCTGGTTACATTTTTCTCTAAAGCCAATTGCACCAGGCCAGACTACATAGCTCAGACTTTGCAGTACAAAGATGTGCTTGAGTTGGTTCCACGGCTGCACTGTGGACATGGAACCCTTCGTGGCACAGCTTCTTAGGCTGCCACTTTTTAATAAAAATAAAATAGACCTGCAAATCATGAGGGGTTACTCAATCACTTTGCTCAGACTCAGTCAATATCGTGTAAACGGTTGTGCACAGTAGAAGATGACACTGTACCGACACTGTTCACAGAGAGAAGTAATTGTAATAGTGGATAAAAAAGTAGGATAGACGATCTGTTGGAGTCAGCCTCAAATCAATGTAAGAATTTACAAAAAGGAAAGGGGAGTATACTTCATTTTGTTCTCATATAAACATGTACGAATCTCTGCTGTCCAAGTGTCCATTCACACCCGATCTAATCCAAAAGATCAAGGAACTACTCTCCTTTGATTAAATTTAAATAATCTGGGTGCTAACTGGAAAAACTGAAGGAAATAAGACTCCTATGTATGAATGTTTCAGTTCCCTGATCAATCATAAGTTCAGCATAATCGATTCAAAAACTAAAAAATAAAGCCTATTGTCCCACATTAACTTTATCTGTTACACGTCTTTTTTGGTTTTAATATTGTCGATGTCACGGCCACAAATTTTCCGATCACACACTTATATGCCTTCTTCAGACTGTACTGTCTATATTCAATTGGAATGATGATCCGATAATAGTTTAGGGACAATTAGTAAACTTCAATCATGAAAATAAATGTCAAGCTGAGGAAACGTACAACGCATTGTAACACATAATTCAAGATTGACTACAATAAGCTTATCATTTGCACTCAATAACGCTCAAAGTGAAATGCAAGTCACTAGCCGAACCTTATGAATTTGAATTTGAAATTGTCACATTTTTTGGGCTCCCAAATTTGTTTGCTGTTCGGATGCAAGAACAATGCGGCTGTTTAGCACATAATGCACATGCGGCAAACATCAATATCATTTCAACAAAAAAAACTGAATGAGAGGGCAATAGTAACATTGCTAAATTTCACCTTATACACAGATTTTGTGAAGCTCCAGATTTAGTGAAAAAGATTCTGCACGATATCTCCATTCACACAGATATAAGGAATGTGAGCAATCTTTGGCCAGTCTTCTCCCGTAGCCTTGAGCCAGACATCTTCATTATTTTCTAGCTCCACTGCAGTATTCTTCAGCCAGGCCTCTTCTTCATTCTTCAACCACTCTCCCTTATTCTTCAGCTGCTCTCCAGCGACCTCAATCCACTCTTCCTCGTACTTCTGCCATCCTTGCCAGAACTCATATGTTTTTTTCTGTCGGTATTCATTTATTTCCTGTTTCTGCTGTTCCCCTATCTTCTTCTTCACCCATCTCTCTCCATCTTCCTTCTGGCATCGTGCCTCAAGTATGGTAGAGCAACCTACTATTTGTAACTCAATTAGTTTTCGTGGTAGACCTTTCAATGGTAGTGAGTGAATTTGGGAACATGACTGAAGACTCAACTTCTTTAAGGATGACAGAGCGGCTAAGTTCGATGGGAGCTTCCTGAGTAGGTAGCAACTAGAAAACTCCAGCTCCCGTAGGGACTTAATTTGCTCAAGCCACTGTTCTTGAAAAAAAGATATTTTTTGAATCTTGTGAAGACATAGAGTGCGAAGTGCTGAAAGCTTGCAAAGGATATTATCAAGGTTTAGAGACTGGGAAAGGTTATCCATTGTAAGGTCAGTGAGAGATTGCATAACATGAACACGCTCATGTTTATGTGGCACGTCTCGTCTTTTTCTGCTTGACTCTTTGAACAATCCAGCTACAGCAGAAACAAGAGGTTGAATTTCTCTACTTTTCATGCCTGCCGGTTTGGCTAACTGAAGAATAGCGGTTCTTCTAAGAGAAAGTGTTTCCTCTTCTCCAAACATTAATGCCCAACCCGAGAGCAGGCGACTGATCATTTCCTCTAGGGATAATGTACTCATGTGGCAGCTGGAAATATGTAGGGATTTCAAGTTGTTCATACAAAGAATTCCACCCTCAAAGCAGAGCTCCTTACAATTTGAAAGATGCAGGCATTCCAGTGATGCTAAGTTTTGACATGGAATGATTAACTTTTGTGAGCAATCATTTACCTTTAAATGTGTGAGACATGTAAGTCTGTGCAAATAACTTGATACTGTACCGGAATATGAACCGCAACCTGAAAGTGAAAGTTCTTTGATAGCTATGCCCAAGGCCATAAAAGGTAGTTCCCTCAGGTTGTAGCACCTATTAATCTGCAGCTTTTGCAGGTTTGGAAAGAATTCTCTGTTCACTGCATTTGCCCAATTTTCCAATTTTACCATGGATCCAAAACTCAGCTCCTCCAAAGAACGAAAGATCACATTTGAGGTTCCATATACATCAGAACCGACATCTTTTATGGAAGGTAACTCATATAACTTCAGTTTCCTTAGATGCTCCAGCTGTCCAATAGGCGGAAGTACCTGCAGCTCCATGCAGTGGCTTATCTCAATGACTTGGATATACCTGAGGTGTTCCATCCAGGCTGGAAAAGAACACCCTGGATACCCAAAAACTTTCAGTTTTTGCAAATTCCTGGGTGGAGACAAACACTCTAGTATGTTGATGGTTAGATCAGTTGTAGATACCTCTAATGGAGTCACAATAACTGAACCTGAAATATCTGAAGGCATGTGATTCTTCTTAAGTAATGTAACATGAAGTGGCTCTTTTTGTCCTTTATCATACTGACTCAACTCCTTTCCGAAAGGGTTATATTTACCCCTCAAAGATTGATTTATGTCCCATTTTAGATGTAAACAAGTAATACGCTCCTTTCTGGATAAGTTCGCATGAATTGCCTCTGCTTGACTGGCCACCTTCTGAAGCTGTGATATACAAAGGGGGCCTTGAATGTAATTCATGTCCTTTAACTCAGTTATTCTGTGTCCATCCTCTGCTTTAACACGGAATTCGTGTAAGTCTTGGAGCTTTGTTAGCCCTCCAATACCATGAATTAGAGCGATTGTATCTGCATCTGCATGCAAGTGTCGCAGGCTAATTAACGAGCTCATACTTCTTGGTAACTGTGTGAATTTACAACTTCGCAATCCAAGAACCTGTAGATTGCACAAGGTACATAATGAATCGGGAAGTTCGGTAATCCCACTGTATGAAAAATCTAAGTATCTGAGATGAGTTAAATGTGGTAGCATGCAATGTCTCGTGATGAAGTTCACAAATATTGTAACATGATCTTCTACAAGTAGGTGATTATCCATGCATGCTGATGCAGCATCCAGCCTCATGTTAGACAAGTTCAATAAGCGCAGGCTTGTTGACCTCCTTAAAATACTGTCCATAGCCTCGCAGGATCCCTTAACTGAGTCAGAACACTCCTCAGAAATGTTGTCACCAATGTCATAGGATATTTCTGAAAGGCAACCAACAGTGCCATAGGACCTCTCCAGAAGGCTACCAGTGCTATAACCATCACTAGGCTTTGTGTCATGGAAGCCACCAAACAACATTAGTGACCGCAGATTTTTAGTGTTACAGTCAGCCCACGGCACATTCATATTATTGGTATCTATGGATAAATAGCGGACACTGTATGGAAGACCTACCAGTTCACATCCAACACCACAATGCTCATTAGAAGTTAAGGCAATTGCAAAATCTCTAACCAAATTATGCATAACATACTGGAGATCCCAAATCGTTGGTTGCAGAAAGCGCCTATTAACAAGTTCATCAAACCATTCAGCAGCTACGTCCTCCAAACTTCTGGTACCAGCAGTGTTGTTTAGCTCGATGAAACCATTAGCTATCCACATTTGGATCAACTCATATTTTCCAAATATATAATTTCTAGGAAATATCGAACAATAAAGAAAGCACTGCCTCAAATGTGCAGGTAATTCACAATAACAAACTCCAAGAGAAGCCGCAATATGGATGCCCAAAGTATTACCGGAAACACTCCACCACCAACTTTTTAAGAGTCTAGTCCAGTGAACTTCATCTAAATAGTTTCTCAGCGATACTGCAATCATTGCTGCTGTTAAAGGAAGTCCATGTAATTTGTCTGCTATTTTTCTGCCAACTGACTCCAGAGCTTCTGTACCTTGATTACCAGAAAAAGCATGATGCTTAAAATGTTTCCACAAGTCGTCATACTGTAAAGGATTCAAAAATATTGGAGTTGTAGTCCCCATAAATCTGGCCACACCATACAGTTGGGTTGTCACTAAAACAACACTTCCAGGTGAACCTCTGTTTAGTACACTAATTATATCACCCCATACTTCATACATCTCATCAGACACATCATCAAGCACAAGCAAAAACCTCTTTCCTTGTATGAAACTTTGAAGTTGATTGTGGAGGCCATTCAGATCGAACCCAAGATCTAGAATCTTATGTTGAGGCTGCAAAGCTACCAAGATCTTTGTCATCAATTCTTCCTTTCTGATGCTGTCAGTACAATAGACCCATGCATATCGACCCTGGAAGTGCTTCTGGATCCTTTTGTCATTGAAAATGCGTTGGGCAAGGGTTGTTTTACCGACCCCGCTAATTCCAACCATCGGAATGATAATAGGGTTCCTCAGTTCACTAACAGTATTATTGTACACCTGGGTGTATTCTACGGTGCCACCCGTTTCTTTTTGGTAAGGTGATTGTTCTACATCTTCATATCTCTGTTGAGATAGATTGATGTTCTGGAGGGTCTCGATAATCCATCCTTTCTGAGAAATTTGTAAGCTGTCAGCACTTGCCCATCTTTCAAGTGATGTGGCTGCCTTGAAATGAGCATCATCCAGTATCATGTCCAATATCATAGCTATTTCCTTATCTCGCCCAATAAGATAGGCGTGATCAGGAATCAAGGAAGCACCATCATTCCCCACTCTTTCATGGACATCCTCATCCGAGTACGGCAGGCCAAGAAGGGATTCACCTTCAGTGAACACGCTAACAAGTGTGCCGATGGTGTATTTCATTCTGAGGCGGTTACTGCTATCAGAACGAAACCAATTCATCATAACATCAGGAATTGCAGACTCATTGGTCTCCATGTCCTTGACCAGCTCTTCTGCGTTGTCTGTAGCCTCCTTCACCTGCTGCAGCCATGCGGCCATCTCTTCCTCTTTATCTATACTGATGCGCTGAAGGTTCTCGTCTCGGAGGAGCTTGAGCTTCTCCTCCAGCAAATCGAGCATCTTCATGGTGCCCTTAAACTTGCCTGAATCGCTGCTGTTTCCCAGATAGAAACGCAGCTGGCTCACCACCCTGCCGACGGCAGCTGGCAGGCACCATCCGTCATCTTCCATCTTCGTTCTTGCAAGATCTGTAGAATGGTGAATAGGTTAGGGGTAGGGGATGCAGATTGGCTTGGCTTGTCGTAAGGAGAGAGGAGAAGCCCAACTTGCACCGTGTGTTGGTATTGACGCTTTGCTTGACAGCGCTTTCGCTGTTTCGCAGGCTCCGGTTGTACCTAGCGGTTCCTAGAGCCGGGTAAGCTTAAAAAACCGGCTCCGCCAGCTCCTAATTACTTTCTCTATTTTTTTATTTGTCGTACTTTAATTTAAAAATAAACCTAATGGGTGACAAATATTAAAAATAGAAAAATAATATTTCAATGGGAAAAATAGTGTTTAAAGCTATATTATATTTGTGAGAGACTGTTGTTAACTTGTTGTCCACAACATCAAATGGATTGAGTAGCAAAACGAATGTTGCATCATCGAACATCTAGATACCCCTATAGAAGAGTGTAAACTTTGGATGCAAGCTGCGGCAGAACTCTGTATAAAGGCTTACATAGTTTTAAAAAAACTAAGACTCGAGCATACACCAACCAGCCACGTTACCTTCTAGGTGGCAAAAAATATAAAATGTTTTTTTCTCTTGCCAGCATCTCTTCGAGCATATGTGGGCATGTGGCAGCAGCGAAGGGCTAAAAGATAAAGCAACAAGTGGCATACAACGAGAGACGCAAATCATGACCGTTTCCGAGCTAGAAAGAGTCAGAAGAAACATCAAGTTTCCATACCAACCACGCTGGCATTGACCTGCTGGTGCTGACTGCTGAGGTCCACTGTACATCTCGCTGGAGTCTTCTCACTCTTGCTCAACCTCTCCCCTGATCCTTTCAAAAAAAAAAAAAAAAACCCTCTCCCCTGATCCCTGAAAGCACAAGCTCAATCCAGGAATGGTTGGACCCGGGCTGACGGTCGGCGGGTGGTTCGCCGGCGCCGTGATCAAAAAGTTCGTGGATAAGGTGCAATCCATCATGGAGGACAACCTCGCCCTGAAGGCTGAAGCCGGCAACATGCTGCACAGCGTGCTGGCAGCGCTGCCCAGGGATCCAGATCTTGGTCGAGGTGACTGAGCGCAAGGCCATCTCCAGCCTCAGCTACGCCAATTGGCTGCAGCAGTTCAAGGACGTCGTGTCCGAGGCCGAGGACCTGCTCGACGACTTGGAGACCAAGAGGATCCAGGATCTGCTGCTCAAGAAGAAGAACAAGGTTAGCTCGGCCGCATCCTTCGCTCTCAGGTTTGCGAGGAACTTCGTCCTCTCTGACAAGGATCTCAAGAGGCTCAAAGATGTTCTGATTAAGCTGAACAAGACCATCAGTGATACCGGTGATCGTCATTGCCAAGGCCTGATGGAGCTAGCTGATGCCGAGGGGGTGACGGTGAGAACCCTGCCACCGACACAACCGGTGGTCATCGGTCGGGAGAAGGAAAAACTCCAGCTGCTAAACATGATATGCCCTACTGCGCAACAACCTCAAGATGGCGCACAATCCAGCAGAAGGCAGTTTTCCGTCATTGCTGTTTTGTAGGGCCAGCTGGTGTGGGCAAAACTGCTCTTGCTCAGGCAATCTACAACAATCCAAAAGCCAAGGAGGATTTTGCGTTAAGGGGGTGGGTGTTGGCTTCCCGTCGCAGCCGTGATAAACAGGACATTGCCAAAGAAATTGTTGATTCTTTTGGGATGGAGAAACAGGACAATCTGCAAGAAATAAATGGTCCTTCACAGAGCACTTTGTCCAGTACCATAGAAAACAAAAGGTTCTTCCTTGTTCTTGATGATGTGCAGGATAATCTGCGCGAACTATGGGATTCCCTAAGTTCAGCACTGGCAAGGGCAGCAAATAGGAGTGTTGTGTTGTTAACAACTCGGTCGAAAGAGGATGCACATATTTTCAGAACGACGGCTCATGTTTCACTGGGTCATCTACCACCCCAACTCATGTGCAGGGTTTTTGAGCATCATGCATTTGGAAAGCAGAAAGAAGCAACCCTTCAATCAGTCGGTAAGAGAATAGTGAGAAATTTGCATGGTTTACCTTTACTAGCAGAAGCTATCGGAAGGCTGCTGAGACAGAAGTTAGATGAGGAACACTGGCAAAAAATTTCTAGAAATCCCTGGTGGCTCTTTTCTGAAGACGATGATATTCAAAGTGTCGCTCTACCATCAGTAGCAATTATGTGCGAAAATCTAACTGATGTTCTTAGAAAGTGTGTGTGTTACTGTTCGATATTCCCAACTGGTTATTTGTTTGAAAAGAACATGCTGGTTCACATGTGGATAGCTAGTTTCATGCAGCAACATGATGGGATAGGTATGGAGGAGAAGGAAAAGGAATGGTTTGATGAGCTTTTCAACCGCTCATTCTTCCAGCCCACAATATGGGCAAACATGTTCATCATACCTGATATGATCAAGGAGCCATTACATGTTATTGCTGGAAAAGAATGCCACACAGGCTACAGATTCAGGAGAACGCAAAAGAAGCCTTAAACTTTATCGTCACCTAGCCATTGATATTTCTGATTTTCATGAGCATTTGGATTTTGGGGAGGCCAACAAGGTGCGGACAGTTTTATTTTTTAATGGACGCAGAACAATTAGACCACATGAAGCTGTTGCTAATATTCTGGGTTATCCTAGTGGTCTACGGGTGTTAGACTTCTCTTACTCTGAAGCAAAGCTGGGAAAGTTTCCTGATTTCATAAATAAATTCCCTCACCTACGGTTTCTGGATCTCTCCTTCAATGGGATTACAGTAATTCCAGACTTCCATCTGCAAGCTGCACCTTCTTCAAGTTCTCAGGCTACGAGGATGCCATTTCAAGGAGTTACCTAGAACTATGAATGAGTTAACTAACCTCCGTTTCTTGTATGCAGAACCTCAGACGGTTTCTCTAGTATACAAGATAGGGAAGCTCACAAATCTCCAAGGGTTAGAGGAGTTTCCTGTTGGCAAAACAGAAGGGCACAGAATAACCGAACTGAAGGACTTGAATGAAGTTAGCAGGAAACTTTGTATCAGTAATCTCGAGGAAGTAACTGGCATAAATAAGCGTGATGCTGTACTGTCCAAAAAAATACACTTACAGAAGTTGGTGCTAAAATGGGGCTCGGCAACGGGCACATCAACAACTGCATCTGATGGTTGCATGATGACACTTAACGGCCTAGAACCAAATGCAAATATTGAAGAACTCAATATTCAATGTTACATGGGAGTAGGACTTCCAGCATGGATGGCAGATAAGGAGCGTTTCACCAAACTGAAGAGCATTCATCTTATTAAATGTAAACAGTTAAGAACACTTCCGCCTCTTGGTCAACTCCCATCCCTTCTGATTTTAGTGCTACAAGATCTATCAGTAGTTGAGAAAATTGGAAGCGAATTTTATGGAAGAAGTTACAGGGTTTTCCCATCTCTTGAGGAGCTCAAGTTCCTCGATATGCCTAAGTGGAGGGAGTGGTCAGACATAGAAGAATTGCAAGATTCACGGACTCTTCAGTTTCCACATCTTAGAAAGGATCCAAATCAGGAATTGCAAAGTTTTGACTGGGATGCCATTATGTTGCTTGCAAGCATCACTTGAGGAACTTGATATTTCTGGTTGTGGTTTTGAATCTTCAAAGGTGAAAGGTTTACTTCCAGGGAGGTCGAGGGCAGATCATCAAACTGAGCAGGAAAAAACAGTGAGTTGTTGAAGTGTCACTTTCCAAAGATATGTTCAATCATTTCTTAAATAAGTTTCAAGGGGAAAGATAACTTATGAGATACTTTTACACTGTTGCACTTATAATATTTATTTATGAAAAATGTAATAGTATGGTTTTTTAGAAAGCACAAACTAACGCTTCTTTGATTTGTTAGGGGGTGTTTTGCAGCAGTGTTTAGTAGGTACTTGCGGGAGGGGGGGTCAAAATCAAAGTGGCATGTGGGGCTGTTTTTGCAATTTCCCCTGTGTTCAAAGATAATTATAATACTTCTCTGGTCTCGGTTAGTAAGCCATCTTGTTGAACTCAAAATGTTGGTACAACTTATTTACTAACCACACTGGTTCAGCGTAAACAAGAATAGTGAATATGCTTGCCGGATGTAGAACTCCTACCTTGCTTTTTTTGTTTCTAAAATCCAATGTGTCTGTCTTTTCTATGCTCAGAAATGCAAATATATGTTCGTTTTCATGACAAGTGCTCATGGAAATCCTCCTCACTGAATGTTCTTCGGTGGGGTGCACTAGGAGAACCTCATTATTTTTAAGGATAAACAAAACATAATTTGGATTTTGGTGGCAAAGATGGGTCTTCGGAACTGTATTAACTGTCACCCTCTGAACTTTCATCCAACAGAGAGTATATGGCCTTTCTTGGATCAGTTTCAGCTGCAAAGGACCATTTGGTTTCTTGGATTACTTCAAGTTCTCCTGGCCATGTTGGACATCACACTGGACTAAATTTTTACATTCTCAGATTTCAAGGAGCTCACTAAACATTATGGACACTGTGTGTGGAGTTTTTGAGCTGCGTTTTTATTTACATGTACCATTTTAATAAGCACAGTGCCCATGCTGTTGCTTCTCATATGTGCTATGTTCAATTCTTTTATATTGAACTGAAATCGATAAGTTGAACAGGCAAGTACAATTTGAGAAGTACAATTGAAAATACAAAGTATTTTTTTAATAACCACTTTTGTGTTGAACACAGTGGTCAGTGCTGTCTTAATTGTAATCAGAATGATCTACTCAGAGAAACTGAGAGATGACTAAATCCTCCCTTACTATTTCCAAAGTAAGGAAAATAATCAATAGTATATTCCGAACTGATGGTAAAGTAATAAAGTTTACTCCGGCTATGCCTTGCCGAGGTTTGGACACCAACTTGGAAACCCATGGGTTGGCCAAGCATTGGCAAATAAATGAACTAGGATTGCAGATCGGAAGAGAATCTTACCAGAATTTGGTATGTAGGTTTGGCAACCCTTTCCATTCTTGTAATTGTGCTTTGGATATTTTTCTTGTTGCAGTTCGCTATGTCAGAAGATTTCTAGTATTTACCAAACTGGAGCCTTAAGACTTATATGTTTGGACATGGACGGGTGCACCTATGTTAATTGTTAATCATAGTGACAACGGCAGCGGCCGGAGCCGGGGCAGGGTCCATTGGCGCAAAGGGATTGGATTCTTGTGCTGGTGGAGGCAGCAGAGGAAGAGCTGGGGCTGGCCAAGGCACACTAGGAGGCAGCGGAGAGCAGCGGAATGTATCGCCGGCAGGTCACTGGTACCATGTGAGAGGAGAAATAGAGCAGAATGCGTGCTTCTATTCACTTCAACAGGTGTGCCAATATACAACAGCAGAGACAGATCGTGCGTAACGCTCTGCTGCATGAGCAGCCTGAAGATCAGGCAGGCCGGTAGAGGCCTGTAGACTAGGTAGGCCGTTCCCTCAAAAAAAAAAAAAATCCCTAAAAAAACTAGGTAGGCCAGTAGTTCAGCTAAGAGTAAGTACAGATAAACATTTGAATCGGTACAAGCTAACTAACTGCATGCTGATCATGTGAAGTTTGTGTCGTTCGTACCTCAAGCTCTCTTCGTTTCTTCAGTCTACGACTCCTACGAGGCACATTGTGCAGAAGGTAACCACCAACGCAACGCATCCCACGGCCCCACACGGCCACGCTGGAGCCGAGCTCTGCACATGGTCCTCCTAGCTAGAGCAACTCAAAACCTGTCATTCATGGTTCGGTAAGTACGCCAATACGGCAAGCCGAAGGTATGTGAGCATTTCATCGAGCAGGAGGCGAGCACGACTCACCAGCCTGTGCCGCACCCAAGGCAGAACGATAATGGAGCGGCGCCAACGCTACGTCGACCCCGTCTGAGGGCAGCGGCGCAGCGCCAAGTGCTCACAACCTCCCGCTGCAGGATGCCTGAATAGGACAACGAGCCACCGAGTCGACGAGTCTCCCCGCCGGCGGCGCCCGCTCGTCGGGAGCAGAGGGACGGAAAGCGCGGGTGGTCGCCATTCGGGCGCCTTTTGAATCCCGTTTCCTCCGCTTCGGCCCGAACGGAAAAGCACTCGCCGTGCTCTGCTTGTGCTCACCAGTCACCGACCACCGTGGTAGGAGTACTAGGCAGCAAAGTTCGGCCCAGTTTCCGTGGTTTTGCCTTGCCGTTTCGATGACGTGGCATGGCAGCGTGGGGCCATGGCATATTAGATCGCAAATACTGTAATAGATGGTGTTTTAATAGTAGGATTTTGCGCGCAGACAACATGCGTGATGACCCTGCAGCATGGCCGCAAATCTTATTGTTTAGTGGCAACGCCTTGTTCCATTATGCAAGTGGAAGCTTCACTTGTGTAGGACTATGACAAAACATTATAAAAAATACATATATATGATAAAAACACAACATAAAGAATTCTTATGAAAGAAAAAAAATCTTTAGGTAACAACATATCAATACAAATTCTTAACTTCCATATTGGAAGACATGATTTGTGAAACGCTAAGATCCAGCAAACAAATACATGGGTCGATGGAGCATAGAATCATTTATATTCTTGCAAGATTCAAGCTTAATTAAACCAAAGAAAAGAAAAGTACAAGGAGAAACAAGAAAGGCAAAATCAAGGGTACGTGCCAATTAATGTGTGATCCACAACAACACATGCACATTATAATATTGGACGCCCTATAGCTGGCCCGGCCGCCCATGCGTATACTAGAGAAACTCAGGGAGCTTTTGCCGGTCCCTTGCGTGCGATGCGAACGTTTATTGGCCTGCCGCAAGAAAGACGACAGATTACGTCCTTCTACGAGTCTGCCCCTGCTGCACGTACGTGCTCCTTGTGACAATTCACACATCGCGTCAACACTAAATAAGAAAAATTACTATATTGAGCAACCATCAACTCAACATGTCCATGTTTGATGTTTCTCTGATGTTGTTTGAGATCGATCATCTCTGAAACGAGGCAGCAGGGGGGACGATGCCGCCCTGACGTGACCCATCCTTGTTGACACTTCGACTAGACCAACTAGCAGCCAGGGAACGTCTGAACATTATTCACCACACGTGACACGTCCAAACTAATCCTACGCAGTGCGCTTTCCACGGTCAAGCTGATGATGGAGAGCCGCATCCAGCTGGCGCCAAAGTCGCAGGAACTAGATCAAAGCCTTCTAGAATTCCAGGATCACATGCTTTGAATTCCAGCCCATGCCCCCCGGACCGGCCGGCCGTTAGTCGCCGAGTCGTCTCGTCGCATACGCACAGGCGCAAACTTAACTGTCGGAGGCGCCGGCTGCCCGGCTCGATACGATCTGCGTCGTCGACTCTTTCCCTACCTTGGTCCTTGAACACTAATAACTCATCGGCTCCGATCGATCCATAGCGAGCTCTGTATATTTGTTCTCTAGCAGCTAGGTCTGTACGCGTGATTTAATTAATTAGGTGCGCATTTCTAGAAGCAGACGATCCAACAGGGATTTTTTATTTTTTGGATTAGAAAGAATCTATAGGTGCCATCGCCACCGTGACAGACGGCACGCAGCAGTAGCAGCATAATACTAGTATTCGTGTTAATCATCGGCCGGCAGAAGGAGGCGAGACTACAGCGCGCGGGAACGTACGTGTGCGTTGATGTGCACACCACTGCACGAATAATCAAAGCACACGACCAACACCTAGTAGCTGCATCGAAGGTGATCCAAGTTACCACAATCTGGCGGGGCACCGCTAGCTAGCTGGGGCAAATTGCACCTGCCTTAGCAATCGCTGCATCTAGAAAACGCAACAACCTAGAAGGTCAAATGGGAATATATGCCCTGGTGTGCCTCAGATGTATACTGCCTTTTCACGCTCTGTTCTTCCGATGTGTATGTGGTGTCATCAGGGGGTCATGAACAAGTCGAAGGTGGAGCACGGGGACATCTTTAATTATTATTCTACCTCTTTCTATCTGTATGTTTATATGGATATTGACGAATCCATATTCAAAATCTAGAGCCCATTAGAATCTAGAACAGATCGAGTGGGTAACTTATTTATGTTTTTATTTGGGTATTTTATTTATTTGTCACCATGAGATGGCCTATACAAGTTTACTGGAAACCTTGTAAAAATAAGTACACGCTAATCAATTGAAAAGCTGTAATAAGATTAAAATAAAATTAAAACATCCCGACCGGTCCGTTATTAGCTAGGTTCTTACTATAAGATACCGTGCTAGTATTAAACTATTCGAGTGAGATTGAAAAGGGTACGAGCGTTGTTCGGTTGTCTTGGTTCTGACTTGGTTCTGACGGAGATTGAGGAGAATTAAATATCTTTCTATTCAAATTTAACTAACAGATGATTAAATATCCTTCAATTCCCTTCAAAACCATAGCAACCGAACGAGGCCACGGAGTCACATGTGATCGGGTCGTCAGAAGTGACGGCCTAGTAGTAATCAGTTACTACTTCTTCAGTTAAGACTAGACTAGTCAACTAAACATCAACAATCTAGATGGCCCCCCGATATTATTATGATCCGTTCGTTATGTTGCTGGCATACGTCAGACCAATGAAATGAAGCTACCTGCGCAGTAGCTAGCCGCCGCGCGCCTTGCGGCAACGACGACCATGTTCTGGAAACACTCCGGAACTTTCATCTCTGTGCCAGTATCTACACTTCACGATGTGTATTTTTCACGCCACTCATTTTTCATCTCTGTAAGTGCCGTATCTACATTCACGATCCGATGTACGTACTGCTGTCTAATCGTCGTCTGTCTAGAAAAAATAAATATCCACGACGAACTTTTGGACGACCTGCCCAACAGGTTTCTCCGATGCACACCACACGGACGAAATTAACGTACTGCGCTCCTGGTCCTAGCAGTAGTAGCAGCTGAACTATGATTAATAATCTTCGTTTCCCCGTCCGTCCCTCCGTCTCTTGTCAACGGTCAACGACGCTCATCTGGTGCCCAAATCTTTCGCGCGTAGCGTCTCCACACTTATTTGCCAATTGGCAGGCCGGCACCACTATATATATACACACACAGGCACCTGCAGTACTCATCGTGCCCAAGCAAATCACCACCGGCGGCCGGCCGGCACATCGTCCCACTCCGAGATCTTTGTTATATACTGTACTTGCTTCCAGATCCACCGTGGGACGTTCTGCTAGCTACTATATATATATATATATATATACATATCCCATCGAGCGCGAGATCGTATCGATCGACCGGCGCCGGAAAAGAGCTAGCTGTAGCTAGCAGCTAGCGACGAGAGTAACAGTATGGAGGGGGAGATCATGGGTCCGTCGGGGAGCCGTCGCAGCTGGCTGTCGGCGGCGTCCATCTCGCGGTCGCTCCGCATGGCGGACCCGGACGACCCGTTCCGGCGGTCGGCGGCGAGCCGCGACGACGGGGACGACGAGGAGAACCTGCGGTGGGCGGCGCTGGAGAAGCTGCCCACGTACGACCGCATGCGGCGGGGCATCATCCGCAAGGCGCTGGCCGGGGAGGAAGGCGGCGGCAAGCTGACGGCGGACGAGGTGGACATCGCCAACCTGGGCCCGCGGGAGGGGCGGGAGCTCATGGAGCGCGTCTTCAAGGCCGTCGAGGACGACAACGAGCGCCTGCTGCGCAAGTTCAGGGACCGGACTCGACCTGTGAGTAGCTGATAGCTGCTAGCTGATATGTGATATGATATCATGCGCTCATGGCTGCCGGTCGGTGAGCATACATAATGGAGTACTGTTGTTGCATGCAGGGTTGGCATCGAGCTCCCCCAGATCGAGGTGCGGTACGAGCACCTGTGCATCGAGGCGGACGTGTTCGTGGGCGCGCGCGCCCTGCCCACGCTGCTCAACTCCGTCATCAACGTCGTCGAGGTAACGTGTGCACAGCCAGCCGCCTGCAGCATGCATGCCTTCGATCGGTTCATGCATGCATTATTTCGTCGTTATTACCGCTAGCGAGTACTAGTACTGCACTCCTACAGGCATGCATTATTTCGTACCCGGGGCCGGCAGGCCGGCGCTGCGGCCGATCGATCGTCAGCAGCCGAGCACCCCGCCAAGCTACTAGCTAGCCGCCTTAGCATTAATTTGTGAATATAATAACAATAATAATCCTGACACGTGTTTCGAGCATAGTACTGTTTTGACAGTGACATGCATTCATGTGACAGAGCTGAGCTTTTGTAGTAATACGTTGAAGATTCTTTGCATCCAAGACGTCGACGCTCTGTTCGGCGGTACACGGTGGAATTCCCGTGCGTCCCCCCCAACGGTCTCGAAAGCGAGCTATTGGCGCCACTGACCACTCGACCGTAATATCGATCAGTGCAGTTCCTGCCCGGCCTACTTGTCGTCGCACGCGCGCACGTGTTGGCTAACTTTCAACGCACGCCTCTTGACCAAATGACCATCTAGAATTACAGACTTCAGCTTGCGAAAGCCGGAGGCTTGCTTAGCATCTCCTGCCTCCGTTTTCAATATTTATCGTCATTTCATTTCTGAACCAAAAACACGATAAATAAAAAAGAACGGAGAGAGTGCCAGTATTTTTTATATTATATTTTATGCACAAATTAAATCGATATGCATGTCTGATGTCTCTCATTAGTGATGGATCGATAGATCCCACGCGGTGTGTCATCAATCATTAGCGATTTATATATTAGGTTCTATTAATTATTTTTTATGCAATACTTAGGTTTTCTTTTTACAGTGATTTGTTGGATGTGCTGAGTACACCATTTTATCAAAGTGGAGCTATGATGTATAGCTGGGCCGTTCCAGCCGGGCCTAAAACCCACCCAAGTGCGCCCCCAACAACTTTCCGACACACACAAAGCCCTCATTTCTAGAACATCGGCCCAAAATGGCCCATCGTCCCGGCCAGGCCGGCCCAGACCCCGCGGCGGCCACACCCGCACTGTGTCCTCGCGCTGGGCCCTCGACTCGAGTCTCGAGGCGCCACCCCCCGCCACCGCAACCGCCAGTCCTTGCGATGGGAATGGGATCGTCCACCGGCGACGGCGACCGCCGTCTCCGGGGGGCCGCCGCGATGCCGCGGTCTCTTCTACGCTCCCGCGCCGTCCCGCTGGGCACACCCGCGCTTGCGCCCGTGCCTGCGGGCTCGCTTTGCTTCATCAAGCCATGGTTTCTGATGTCGAGCGGCTCGCTACCAGATTCCTGTTACGCGTCACAGCTGGCCGTCGCTGAAATTTGGTATACTCGATGGTCTATCGCAGGGTTTCCTCAGCCACTTCGGTACGTCCAACAAGAAGACGCTCGAGATACTCAAGGATGTCAGCGGCATCATCAAGCCATCGAGGTAACCTACGGATCCTAGTAACTCGTCGCTGTATATGGAGCCTAATCTCTTGAAGTCCAACTTTCAACCCCATTCTAGTTTAGATGGTGATAGATATGTGAATGCCAAAGAAAAAAAATCATAGGAAGGATGCTAGCATGAATACTGGACCAAGTAAATCGCAACCTTTTGCCATCACGAGCCTCATGTTCAGTGATATGCTTATCTATATGGCCTTTTCAGCTACAGCTGTTCTCGGTTCCTCTATACTCAACTTTAATTGTACAGCTTATTCAGACTTTGAGTGGACAAAATCACCTCTGCTTTCTTTGTAAACAGTATGCCTGCTACAAGTATATCTGAAGCGATTTCTTCTAAGTTCTATTAGCCATCAAATTGTGGTTTTACTGTTTCTGATTAAAAAAATTACTATTCTATTGTTGTCTGTTCCAATCGTTTTTTTGGTATTAAACCACTATGTCAGGATGACACTTCTTCTGGGGCCTCCATCATCTGGGAAAAGTACACTTATGCGAGCCCTAACAGGGAAGCCTGCTAAGAATCTTAAGGTTGCATATTTACTCATGTAGTATATTTCAGCCTCTTCTAGTATGCACGCGTAGCATATGACACATCGCTCATTTGCTACTACAGGTGTCTGGGAAAATCACGTACTGTGGCCATGAGTTTTCAGAGTTCCATCCTGAGAGGACTAGTGCGTATGTCAGTCAGTATGATCTACACAATGGAGAAATGACTGTAAGAGAGACAATGGACTTCTCCAGAAGATGTCTAGGCGTTGGTGCCAGATATGATATGCTGTCAGAATTAGCTAGACGGGAACGAAATGCTGGCATTAAGCCTGACCCTGAGATTGATGCTTTCATGAAGGCAACTGCGGTCGAAGGAAAGGAGACCAACATTGTGACAGATATTATTCTCAAGGTGAGTTACCGTAACATTATGTAGGTTAAATATCATGGTTTGAGCCTTTTGGCTTCACCTTGGCCATTTGTTTCTCTTACTACTCTTATAGGAAGAAAGTCTTGTGAAAGTATGTTCTATTAATTTACTCCACTTTTTTTTTATAGCAGCACGTAAGCATATCGCTATGAGTCTATGACAGTTACACATAAACTGAATCTCGACAGTTGCCCATAATTTATCTGGTGCTGATTGAGTTTATAAATCACCGCAGGTTCTTGGGCTTGACATTTGTGCTGATACTATTGTTGGTGACGAGATGAAAAGAGGCATTTCTGGTGGGCAAAAGAAACGTGTGACCACTGGTATGCTTGCATCATTCCATTCTAATACAAAAGAAAGGATTTGTATTTTCTCCATGAAACTCTAAAACTATTATCTACATGTTTAATCATAAGCAATGTAGCCGTGAAATAGAGGATTCTCCATGAATTGCAGCATGGCTACCAGTTATAAGATTGTTTATGTGTGATACTCACCATAAGGAATTCTGATGTTAACTTTCTTGGGCCGCAATAATTTCTTTGGCTCTAGGTGAGATGCTAACTGGACCTGCAAAGGCTTTGTTCATGGATGAAATATCTACTGGGCTTGACAGTTCCAGTACATTTCTGATTGTCAAATACATCAGACAGATGGTTCATGTGATGAATAACACAGTGATGATCTCACTTCTCCAGCCTCCACCTGAGACCTACAATCTATTTGATGACATCATTTTACTATCAGAAGGTTACGTTGTTTACCATGGGCCAAGGGAAAACATCCTTGAATTCTTCGAGACTGCTGGTTTCCGGTGCCCTGAACGGAAAGGAGTGGCAGACTTCCTTCAAGAGGTGACTTCAAAGAAAGATCAACAGCAGTATTGGTGCCATGACCAGGAACATTATCGTTATGTGTCAGTCCCAGAATTTGTGCAACATTTCAAGACATTCCATGTTGGCCAGAAGCTCCAGAAAGAGTTGCAAGTTCCATATGACAAATCTAAAACACATCCTGCTGCTTTGACTACCAAGAAGTACGGATTATCTAGCTGGGAGTCTCTCAAGGCAGTCTTGTCCAGAGAATGGTTGCTGATGAAGCGCAACTCCTTCCTCTATGTATTCAAGTTTTTTCAGTTGTTTGTGCTGGCATTCATAACCATGACAGTGTTTTTCAGAACAAAGATGCCCAGTGGCGAGTTTTCTGATAGCAACAAATTTACTGGTGCTTTGGCTTCTTCATTGATCACAATCATGTTCATAGGGATTACGGAGATGAGCATGACCATAAAGAAGCTACCAGTATTCTATAAACAGAGAGACTACTTGTTCTTTCCGGGATGGACCTTTGGACTCGCAACCATTATCTTAAAGATTCCTTTTTCATTCCTTGACTCATTTATGTGGACAACTGTTACATACTATGTTATGGGTTTCGCACCTGCCCCAGGAAGGTAGTTCTCATTTTCTGTTCTCACAACCTTACGCTTATATATATTTAGATTTAGACAACAACAGCAACATAGCCTTTTACTCCCAAACAAGCTGGTGTGGGCTAGTGATGAAATCCAACGCAGACCACCAAAATGAAATGAATTAAAGGGGTTAATTAGCAGAAAGA
This sequence comes from Paspalum vaginatum, assembly GCA_030272315.1. Lineage (NCBI taxonomy): Eukaryota > Viridiplantae > Streptophyta > Magnoliopsida > Poales > Poaceae > Paspalum > Paspalum vaginatum. The sequence continues at coordinate 6,127,221 of CM059013.1, read as the reverse complement.
GATATTAGTTAGAGTAATAATAGTAGTCCGCATAACGAAAATTTGTGTCAGATTTTCATGTGACACGTTCCTTTGTGTACTGATTTCAGGTTCTTCAGCCAGTTTCTAGCATACTTTTTAACGCACCAGATGGCTGTGGCTATGTTTCGATTGCTAGGTGCAATTTTGAAGACAATGGTTGTGGCTAATACATTTGGCATGTTCGCGCTGCTTATTGTTTTCTTGTTCGGAGGATTTCTTGTCCCCAGACGTAAGTGTCTTCTTCTCAAAAAGAAGTCTGTCATTGTGGAGATTGGAGAATGAACTTTAGTCCCCATGGCCACTAGTTATCCACAGTTGTTTTCTTCACAAATAAAGTGATTTCCTTGAAGGGTGGTTGAAACCTTTTTTTCATTGAGATTTCTTCCTTATGCTCCCTGAACTGTGAAGTGCTACTGTTTCTTACAGTGCCTCTTGATACTTGTGTGTGCAGAGGACATTAAACCGTATTGGATATGGGGCTACTGGATATCTCCTATGATGTACAGTAATAATGCTATATCAATCAATGAATTCCTTGCCACTAGATGGGCCAGTGTAAGTTCCTATGTACCCTCAACCCCCCCCCACCCCCAATATAAATTTGGTACTATAGTAGGTACAGACGGACAGTCAAATCAATTGGTGTCCTCCAAGATAGTTATTTTATATGGAAATACCATGCCAAGTTGTCAGTAACTGTAACAGAAGAAAATCACAATGTAAGCAAGGAATATCTTAAGCTAATATATCATTTAAATGCAGGTGAACACTGAATCAAGCATTGATGCACCAACAGTAGGGAAGGCTATTTTGAAATTTAAAGGCTTCTTTGGTGGTCAGTGGGGATACTGGCTTTCCATCGGCGCCATGATTGGATTTATTGCTCTTTTCAACATTCTCTTCCTTTGCGCGCTTACATTCTTGAGCCGTAAGCTTCTTTCTTAATTCTTTTCTGGAACTGTTACTAGGTTGATGCCTAGGCTAAACTATATTTCCTACAGCTGGTGGCAGTTCAAATGCCATGGTTTCTGATGACGACGACAAAAAGAAGTCAACAGATGGAGACGAAATGTCACAGGTTACCCAGGGTAAGAGCACGCCAAATGCATCATTGTGTGTTTTCTATCCTTATTGCTTGTTCCTAGCTTTCTTTCAATATGTCCCACTTGGATTGTTATTCTACAAGAATTTTGGAGGAAAAGAAGCATCCACTCTTGATGTCTTGTTCCATATGGAATTTCTATGAGAATTCAGTATTCAAATAGGGCTTAAATAATGAATGGTTTGATCCCTACAGTTCACCCTAGGACCTGCAAGCATCATGATTCACAAATCATACCTTTTATTTCTATTGATATTTTAATACATGTATCTATATCCACCATTTCATAATATACCCTCATGTCAGGCACGAATGTAGCAGCGAACAGGAGAACCGAGACAGGAATGGTCTTGCCCTTCCAGCCACTTTCACTCTCTTTCAACCACATGAACTACTATGTTGACATGCCTCCTGTAAGTTGATCTTCTAAAATGATGTTCCAACTTGGAGCAGAAACTCACTTTATCTGTGATGATTTTCCTTATGTTAGCTGGTGCCTTTTGTGTTGTGTGATAATAATCTTTTGAACTAAGCCAGTACCTTTACTACTTAAATCAGTAAATGGAATCCATATAATAACGTATGGTGTGAAATTTTGCTCTGTAGGCAATGAAAGAACAAGGTTTCACAGAAAGCCGCCTCCAGCTGCTATCTGATATTAGCGGTGCGTTCAGACCTGGTGTTCTGACTGCACTAGTTGGTGTCAGTGGAGCTGGAAAGACCACTCTAATGGATGTACTGGCAGGAAGAAAGACAAGTGGAACCATTGAGGGAGATATCAAACTTTCTGGGTACCCTAAGAATCAGGAAACCTTTGCTCGCATCAGTGGCTATTGTGAGCAAACCGATATCCATTCACCGAACCTTACTGTGTACGAATCACTTGTTTATTCTGCCTGGTTGCGCCTTTCTTCAGAAGTTGATGAGAATACTAGAAAGGTATGTTTTTTAGTCACCTCCCCACCCCAGCCCACCCCATTTTGTTTACGTACGTGCTTATGTCTTGATGCTGCTAGAGAAAAATAGCTGCAGTGACTGTAGCTTTTGAGTATCTGTATTAGGTTTTGACCATTAACTGATACCATACTCATCAAACCAAGTTTTATTTTTACATGGAGAAAGTTGTGTATGGAGCTTATTGAAAGAATAAATTAGCTGGACAGTGGCCATTAAAAAATAGTCGACACATAGCTAGCCAACCTAACTTACCGAATACATCCTTTGAAGATGGTTTGGAGTCATGTAACCCTGAATGTAGGATGGAGTTTTTATGGCACATCATGGGCCCATAGAGTTATTTTGCTTACTATATGTACTTCAGTATTCATATTGGTCACTACACAGTTGTGCTTGTATTACTTGGCTTTATTCGAATTTGTAAAAGGCCTGCTCCACAGCCATGGTACTAAAGAAAAGGTCATGAACTTCCATATCTTTGGAGTTCAAAGCACTAGTTGTTCTGATAAAATTAATTTCACTGTAGATGTTTGTGGAGGAAGTGATGTCACTAGTTGAGCTTGATGTATTGCGTGATGCTCTGGTTGGTCTGCCTGGTGTTAGTGGGTTATCGACTGAACAAAGGAAGAGATTGACGATTGCTGTGGAACTAGTAGCAAACCCTTCAATTATATTCATGGATGAGCCAACTTCTGGCCTTGATGCTAGAGCTGCAGCAATTGTCATGCGTACAGTGAGAAATACAGTTAACACTGGGCGAACCGTGGTTTGCACAATCCATCAACCCAGCATTGATATCTTTGAGGCTTTTGATGAGGTTCTTACGTTACTCATATTTTTAAACTCTAATACTATCTCTTTATTTTTTTAACTCTGGAAGAATATACTGAAAAGTGGTTGCTTTTTTCAGCTTCTGTTGCTTAAGAGAGGTGGTCGTGTCATATATGCTGGCCAGCTTGGTGTCCAATCTCGCATACTAGTTGAATATTTCGAGGTGAATTGTCTTTTATGCTTTGTTTCATTTTGGGTAACCAAGTTCAAAAATTTCATATTGCTAAATCAGTTTTGGATCAACAGAGTAGTTTAGTCAAATGCAAGTCTACTAGGTAAGTTCAGAAAATGAGAGAAAAAGTGCATAGAACTCTACATTTTATACTATCATTTGAAGGTCTTCGGCACCATAACTCCATTAGTGTGTATACAGTATTTATATAAATTAATTATACTAGCAGTACATTGTCACACACAGTCGACGTTTCATGTACAAAACTAACTTCATATCCTGAAGAAGCATTTTGAAAATTCGAGGAAAATTGTGAGATGTGCGCCATTTCATTAAGGTAGAAAAACAAATACATCGGGTAGGTAGAAGGAAACACCAAACCTGAACACAGCACACAAACTCCACACTTGGGACTTCCTCAAAAAAGAAAATTTTGACCCGGACCGCCAGACCTACCCGGCTGGGGTTTGCGACCGTCTAAAAAGCTCTTGGAGATTAGCAGCTCTAGCCCTACACCAAAGTATGCCTTCATCTCCTATTATTTGGAGGACCCACTGGGCACTCGGTTGACAACCCTCAATTCCTCAAACACACGAGTTTCGGAACTTCCAAATCTCCCATGCCACTTGGATAAAAAGGGTGTTAAGCTCCTTCTGTATCTCCTTGGGCGCCTGCTTGATGGAGCGTGCCCACCAGGAGAACAAACGAGTATCTGCAGCCAACGGCGCGGAAGAGGCTAAATTCAGGGACTGAAGGATCATGGCCCATATTTGCCGTGAGAAAACATAGCCAACCAAGATGTGCCGAATGGTCTCGTCTGCCTTGTCAGAAGGGACAAGCCATAGGCTGTGGAAGACCACGCTTAGCGAGATGATCCGCCGTCCAGCAACGGTTATTCTTTGCAAGCCAAATGATGAGCTTACACTTTAGGGGTGCCCAGCTCTTCCAGATCCTCTTCCAAGCACCAAACTTAACAGACCCCATAAAGAAAACAGAGTAGGCTGACTTGCTTGCTATAACACCCAAAGTGGGTGAGCTTCCAGTGGTGCTGATCTGGCACATCCCGTTGGAGAACAACACCTTCCACCAAATCCCAGACCAGCAGATAATCAACCAGCACTTGCACGGTTAGAGCACCACTGATGTCAGAAACCCAAGCTCTATTGTGAAGGGCCTGAGCCACAATCCTGCTTTTAATTGCCCTCTTTGGAATCGCTAAGAATAAAGAGGGTGCCAAATCAGTTATTTTTTTCCATCGAGCTACCTATCTGTCCAGAATTTTGTTGATTCTCCATCTCCAATAGTAGTGAGCAATGCCATATCAAACATGGCCCTAGCCTTTGAAGGGACAGCGATAGGAAGGCCAGCCCAGAGTCTTTCGGGGTCTGTTCGTTGAGCCCAAAGCCAGCGAATTCTTAAATCCCAACCAAGGACTTCGAGGTTGTGTATGGCTAGACCTCCCAACTCCAAGTGTCGTTGTACCCGTTCCGAAGATACCAGGCAATTTCCTCCATAGGCTTGCTCCTGTTCTTTCCAAAGGAAGCCTCTACGCCTTTTGTCGGTAGCCTTAATTACCCATTTTGGAAGGTCAAGGGCAATCAAATGATGAATGGTAGTGGCTGTCAAAACCACACGAACCATAATAAGACGCCCAGCCCTGTTCGTTAGTGAGGCCTTCCACCCAGGCAGATGGTCTGCAACTTTATCAATAAGAGGCAACATCATATCCTTGGTTGGTTTGCGGACCAATTTAGGAATTAACTCTACTAATTTGAATGAAGGAATGTTGAAGGCAGGCGTGTAGCTGGGAGTCACTAATGATTTTCTATGATATACCACTTTATAATGCAATGATCCAATTCGAGAAAAGAAAAATACCTTGTATATGACCTGATCTTGAGGTGAGACAACAAAAGGATTTTTTAATCTGTAGCATTCTCCTGCAGGCAATTCCTGGTGTTCCAAAAATTACAGAAGGATACAATCCAGCAACATGGATGCTGGAAGTCAGCTCTCCTCTAGCTGAGGCTCGCATGAACGTTGATTTTGCTGAAATTTATGCAAATTCGGCCCTGTACCGGTAAATATATGTGCTATGTTATTATTGCAGCAGTTTTTTTTTTGTTTAATAAATTTGTTTATTCTTTGCTGCTGGTTAAACTTTTAATTATTTGAATCTTAAACAAAACAGCAGTGTTCCTCTTCTTACATCTTGTAATGGAATATGTTCAGGAACAATCAAGAACTTATTAAAGAGTTGAGCATTCCACCGCCAGGTTACCAGGATCTTTCATTTCCTACTAAATATGCCCAGAATTTCCTAAATCAATGTATGGCGAATACATGGAAGCAATTTCGATCTTATTGGAAGAATCCACCCTACAATGCCATGCGCTATCTTATGACACTTCTCTATAGTCTCGTGTTCGGTACAGTCTTTTTGCGCAAGGGAAAGAATGTGTATGATCCTACCCTATATTTTGATGTTTATAAATATCATTCATTCTGTTCTAATCGTAACCGATTCATGGGATAGTTCTAGATTGGATTCTGGATTGATCTGCCTTTTTTTTCTCCTTATATTTGTACAGAGAATCAGAGCAAGATCTCCAAAATCTACTTGGAGCCACCTATGCTGCTATTTTCTTCCTGGGATCTGCAAATTTGCTCTCATCTCTACCTGTTTTTTCTATCGAAAGGACAGTCTTCTACCGTGAAAAGGCTGCTGGGATGTTCTCTCCATTGTCCTATGCATTTGCACTGGTAATTTCTAAATACCATATGCTGTCATGTATTAAGTGAAACATGACGATCAAAAGATGAATTGATCTTGTCCAAACAGAATCACTCATACCCTATACCTACAGATCAGGACCAAAAAAACTTCCAACAACCGAGCAGATTCATTTCCTTTTTCACCATCATATATTACTAGTTATTTTCTACAGTTGTTTTTAACCCTTGCATACCTAAATTTTCTAGTAAAACTCCTCTCTTGAAACTGATTGTTGTGTACAGACAGTTGTGGAGCTTATCTACAACATAGCTCAGGGTATTCTTTATACTGTCCCTATCTATGCGATGATTGGATATGATTGGAAGGCAGACAAGTTCTTCTACTTCCTCTTCTTCATCACAGCGTGCTTCCTCTACTTCTCGCTGTTTGGTGCGATGCTGATTGCCTGCACCCCTTCCCAAATGCTCGCAAGTATCCTTGTCTCATTCACTCTCACCGGCTGGAACATTTTCGCTGGATTCCTGATACCCCGACCGGTAGGCATCTCTGAGCCCTGGTGTTAAATTACACCACTCGTGGAAAATGGTACCAACCGTGCCCTGAGCTGCCAATTCAATTTCTGAGAATGTCTCCCTCTTGCAGGCGATACCAATCTGGTGGCGATGGTACTACTGGTGTAACCCAGTGGCCTGGAGCATTTACGGCGTCATCGGATCACAGTTTGGTGACATAAGCAGAAACGTTACAGTTACCGGCAGCGGCACCAATACTACTGGCATACCGGTGAAGGAATTCCTGTTAGAAAACCTAGGCATGAAGCACGACTTCGTCGGCTACGTTGTGCTGGCGCATTTCGGCTACATCATCTTGTTCGTCTTCCTCTTCGCTTACGGCACCAAGGCCTTGAACTTCCAGAAACGGTAGAAGGTGACCACCAGCAGAGGATGTAAAATGTAATTTGCCTGATTTTTGCCCCTCCTATTTTAGCGTGTAAAGCTTGTACCACGTTTTGGATATAACATGTAATTACTACTCAGCTTCGTCATCGCAGTGTGTATTTCCCCCCTTTTTGAGTGTACACATGCTTATCGGATGACAGTATCAGCAATAGATTTTTTTTTCCATTTTCGTTCTCTTCTTCTATTTCTAAGGCCCAAGTGCCAATTAAGTCCTGTTCCAAAGAGTAACAGACCATCAGGACCAAATGCGCACTCTTTAAAGATTATTATATATATAATACTCAGATGCAAGCGGCGTTGCCCGGCCTGGGCGCTGGGCTTAAGGAATCCGATAAATTACACAGAGCTTTTAATAGTCCGAAACCGAAAGGGTGGTGCAGTCCATATTCAGCGCGGCTATGGCCTAAGGAGGTTCTGGTGGGTGACGGGCCGACGGACAATTGGAATATTGGGTCGGAGGTTCCTCAACTGAGTTGCTTGCTGCGCACTTTTTTTTGCATTTTGATCTCTCAGTAAAAAAATTGCAAAAATAATTTTTTTTCCGAAACTATTTGCAAGACGTGATCTTTTTCGGCTCCAAGGGCCGTGGCGCCGCAATAAAACGTTACGGCGCCACAGGTGATGGCGTCGCAATATCTGCTACGTAGGAGCCGAACAGGGTGTTTTACAGTGGTCTGACACGTCATTTTTTAGTCAAAGTTTTGGGCGCCACTGGCGCCGCAGGTTTCTGTCTTTGAAAAATCGTATCTTTTGTATATGATGTCGGATTGAGATGATCTTTATATGAAAATTGTAGCTCTCGATGAGATCTACAACTTTGTAGTTTTGAGTTTTTTCATTTGAAGTCGTTTAGATACTCAAAAAAATATTTTATTTTTGAACTGTGTTATACGCAGTCTGTCTTAGGAAAAACAAATTATTCGAGTATCTAAACAATCTCAAATGAAAAAACCGTAAACCACAAAGTTGTAGATCTCGTCAAAGCCTATAATTTTTTTAGAAACACTATCTCAATCCGACGTCGTATAAGAATACTCATTTATTTTGCATTCTCTTTGTTTTTGAAAAAATATATTTTTTACGTGTAACGTTGGAAATAAAGGTAGCCATTTTTTTATAATATATTTTAGTGGAATGATATTTATTTTTTTCCAGCATCACTCACCTTCGATTATGCACCGAATAAATTGTTGACCTATTAGATTATATTGTAAGTGTATATGCACAGTGCAATTTGTAAATATAACTCTTAAATCTCCACACACTCGCATTCAATTTTTAGTTTCCTCTCCTTTGCCAGAGTGATCGTCAAGCTATATTAATATCTTTGAGAAGCTTTTGTTTCCTACCATCTCAATAAGGCCGGTTGTGTATTTTCCATGGCTCTCGAGCAAACTTGACATTAATATTCGTTCTATTTCTAGCATAACAATCGATAAGGTTAATAATGATAAAAATATTGCCTCCGTTTGTTTTTATTTAACGTGTAATAGTGCAAATTTGTACTACCATATGTAAAATAAAAAGTTTAGAAATAGCATCACTTACTCTCTTCATTCTCATCTAAGGCCGCGTTTAAATAGTAGAAAAACTAGAGGAAAGCTGTAGAAATTCGAAACGGAGGAAAAGATATCGGTTTGAACGTTTGAAACAAAGCAATCGTTGATTCTTTTCTTCTGGAATCCCGTAGGAAGCAAGCCATTTCACAGGAATCAAAACATCCAAGCCAATCTCTTGTTTTCTTTTCCTTCACATGTGTCCGAGGCAACTCCCACAAGCAAAACAACTGCTGTATAATTTAGTTCTACTGTTGGCCTGCACGGAGATAGGTCCCAGCTTTTAGTTTAAAATAATTACCAAACTATAATGTAAACAGTTTGCATATTTCATGTATTATGAATTCCTGCGATCCAAACGGCCTAGAGTTTCAATTCCTGTATTTTGAGTTCCCGTAGTTTTCTACTTTTCGCTCTATTCCGCTCCTATGGTTTTTCCCATTCTATGTTTTGGATTTCTTTATTCAAAATATAGCCTAAATAATAATGCGAAAAAAATTTAACTTACTTTTAGTATAATTTTATAGTCATAACTGAGATTTCATCGAGATCTATAACTGTAATATAAAGATTATATATATCCGACGTCACGTTTAAAAGATATATTTTTTAAAAAACAAAGAACACGTAAAATAAATGATATTTTTTATATGATGTCGGATTGAGATAATGTTTGTATAAAAATTGTAGGCTTTGATGAGATCTACAACTTTATTGTTTACGGTTTTTTATTTGAGATTGTTTAGATACTCGAATAATTTGTTTTCAAGAGGTTCAAAAATAAAATAATTTTTTTATTATCTAAACCACTTCAAATGAAAAAACTCAAAACTACAACGTTGTAGATCTTGTCGAGAGCTACAATTTTTATATAAAGATCATCTTAATCCAACGTCATATGAAAAAGATATGATTTTTCAAATACAGAAGCGTGCGGCGCCGGTCTATGGCGCCATGAACACGGGCGCCGCACGACTTTGACTAAAAAAAGACGTGTCAGACCACTGTAGAACATCCCGTTCGGCTTCTACGTGGCAGATATTGCGACGCCATCACCAGTGGCGCCACAACGTTTTATTGCGGAGGCCGTGGCGTAGAAGAAAAAAGTCACGCCGTGGAAATAGTTTGGGAGAGAGATTATTTTTATAATTTCTTTAGTCGGAGGGTTAAAATGCAAAATTTAAAAGTAGGACGGTCTAGGAGCTGGTGCATGACTTCCTGCTCAGGCGCTGGAGGAGGAGGGCGGCAGGGGCGGGAGCTCATGCATGGAGCGCGTCTTCAAGGCCGTCGACGACGACAACGAGCGCCTGCTGCGCGAGTTCAGGGACCTATAGCTAGCTGGGACGACGACGTGGCGTGCATATATGCCTGCATGAAGCTGCTAGATAACAGAGAACAGCTGATGATCATGGTGAGCATTTGATTTGCATGCAGGGTTAGGCATCGAGTTTCCTCAGATCGAGGAGGTGCGGTACGAGCACCTGCCCACGCTACTCGATCGACTCCGCCATCAGCCTCGTCGAGGTACACCGTACGATACATATACAGCCAGCTGCATGCCTGCATGCTTCATTCATCCGCACCCTGCATTCCTGCTCGATCGACGATCGATCGGTCTTTCTTCAGTTGAGATGGAGAATGTGCATGCAATGCAGCAGCTGCGGCTGCAGGCCTCTCCCGGCAAGCCTAGCATAGCATGTATCTATAGGTCCTATAGATAGCCAGATGGGCTGTGCCTAGCGGACGGTGTTCCCAAAATTACAGAAGGATACGACCCAGCAACATAATGTTGGGAGTCAGAGTCAGCTCTCCTCTAGCTGAGGCTCGCCTGAATGTTGATTTCGCTGAAATTTATGCAAATTCTGCTCTATACCGGTAACTATATGTGCTATGTTATTATTATAGTAGTTTTTTGTTTGGTGAGTTTGTTTCTTTTTTTACCCTGGTTAAACTCTATTAATTGTTTGAATCTTAAACTTTATTAAGTCTTAGATAGACAAAATAGTAATGTTTTTCTTACATTTTAAAATGATTATGTTCAGGAGCTAGCAATCAAGAACTTATTAAAGAGTTTAGTATTCCACCGCCAGGCTACCAGGATTTTTCATTTCCTACTAAATATGCCCAGAATTTCCTAAATCAATGTATGGAAAATACATGGAAGCAATTTCGATCTTATTGGAACAATCCACCCTACAATGCAATGTCCTATCTTATGACAGCTCTCGATAGTCTTGTGTTCGGTACAGTCTTTTTGCGCAAGGGAAAGAATGTGCATGATCCTACTCTATTATGATGTTTGCATTCTGTTCTAATTGTAATTGATTCTCAGGATAGTGCTAATTTTGTTGAGCTGCCTTTCCCCCCTTTATATTTGTACAGAGAAAAGGAGCAGGACCTCTTCAATCTACTTGGAGCCACGTATGCTGCTATTTTCTTACCTTGCATCTGCAAATTTGTTCTCATGTCTACCTGTCTTCTCTATCGAAAGGACAGTCTTCTACCGTGAGAAGGCTGCTGGGATGTTCTCTCCACTGTCCTATGCAATTGCGCTGGTAATTTCTAAATACCTTGTGGTGTCATGTATTAGCTGAAATATGATGATTCAAACTTGCATTAATCTTGTCACAACAGAACACTTGTACCCTATGGATCAGACCAAGTTCTTATCATTTCAGAGCTCAATGACAATATTGAGCTTAACAGTGTTCTGCAGCAGGGGGGGGGGGTAAGCTTACAGCTCGACCGTACATCGGCCAGCCCAACAAATGAGAGAGAGAGAGAGAGAGAGAGAGAGAGAGAGAGAGAGAGAGAGAGAGAGAGAGAGAGAGAGAGAGAGAGAGAGAGAGAGAGAGAGAGGTACTTCCTACTGATTTATTATCTCAACGATTGTGAAAAGCAAGAGCACATCCATTTTCTTTTCGCCGTCATATTTTACCAGTTATTTTCTCAGCTCATAGTTGTTTTTGAACCCTTGCATACACAAATTGTCTACTGAAACTTCAGAAACTGATTGGTCTGCCAGGCAGTTGTGGAGTTTGTCTACAATATAACTCAGGGTATTCTTTATACTTTCTCTTGAAACGCGATGATTGGATATATGAATGGAAGGCAGACAAGTTCTTCTACTTCCTCTTCTTTATCACTGCGTGCTTCTTCTGCTTCACGCTTTTTGGTGCAATGAGCTGCACCCCTTCCCAAATAGGAGTACTCGCAGGCATCCCTGTCTCATTCACTCTTAGCAGCTGGAACATTTTCGCTGGATTTCTTGTGTTCCGAGTTCCGACCGGTAGGCATCTTTGGGAGCCCTGGCGTTAAGTACTTAAGTTACACCACTCCTCGTAGACAAATGGTACCAATCGTGCCCTGAGCTTCCAATCCAATTTCTGAAACTGTTTCACTCTTGCAGGAATTGCCGATCTGGTGGCGATGGTTCTACTGGTGTAAACCCGGTGGCTTGGAGCGTCTACGACGTCATCACATCGCAGTTTGGTGACATCAGGCACACGGTTACGGTTACTGGCAAGGCCTTGAACTTCCAGAAAGGGTAGAAGTGACCACCAGGAGTATAAAGCTTGCACTGCGTATTGGATTCATCATGTAATTAACCAATATACTCAACCACAGATGAGACCTATTTATGGAATTAATGGCAGTTTCAGCAGTAGATTTTTTGTTGTTGTTCTTTTCCTCAAAAATTTCCAAGGGTCAAGGGCCAAGTTTCTCTTCCAAAGATGACCATCACGACCACACATATCCTTTTAAGATTACTGGAGAAAACAGAAATTGGGTGTTGCACCAGGATAAATTTGAATAGAATCATATCTAAAATCCCCCATTGTTTTGTCCACCAAATATCTTACAACTACACTATTTCATAATAAAAGAGTTTAGCATATATAAGCTCTAGAAATCCTCTCCATCTTCTAAACAAAGGGAAGTGACGAGTAAGGCAACTGTGATGCCCCCGGCATCTCAAAAGCCTTAACACGCGATTAGATTAGCGATAATCAGGGATTTGGTTTAATCATGCTTAGAGAAGAGCAACAACTAGGCTAGTAAACCACTAAGTCAAAAATTTTCAAGTTGGATATGCCAAACTCCTCGTAGTTTGGTTGAGTAGTTGAACACTTACACATTTTCGTGCAAGACATCCAATACGAAAGTTTTAGTTCAAGATGTTGCCTTCAAATATGCTATTTTGACCATTTTAAAAATCAGATGTTAAGGGGCTCAAAAGTTCGAACCCAGCCCAGTTAACCTACACTCAGGAAATTTTGCTAAGTCTAGGATTGACACTCTTTCCTAAATTTCATTCTGAAATTACTTTCGATTTGACTATACAACTTCAAAACCTTCCTTTGTATGAAATGAAATTAAACTTATTATCTTTCAAATGCACTAGACCTTGATCTAATTGGACTTCATTTGGTAATTCAAAAGTTGAGAAAAGGAAATACTCCACATAAAATTGAAACTGCGGTTTCATCAAACTCTTGAATACAATTGTGCTCATAGTTTAAAAATGTAATGTGATCTAGCTTAAACTTTCCATACCAAACTTGAAGACAATTTTATGAGTAACAATTTTGGTATTTGGTATGTTGACATGCATAAAGGTTTGCCTGGTGTTTTAGCTCATTTTCTGTCTTCTAGTGAAATCTGTCAAACTAGGTCTGAGTGGAAAATTCAAATTTTGAGCAAACCAAATACATGATCATACAAAACCTTGTCTATGAAAGTTGTAGGGAATGAAATTCTGACCAACATTGGTATATAAATATTTATGTGAAAGTGCACCTAAAATGGACTTATGGAATTTTCAAATTGGAAGGTGTTGTTGGTCAAACTGAAGTCAGCAGGTTAAATTCAAATTTAATCATATTTAAACTTGGAATATGGTATTAGTCCTTTTGAAAAAGTTGTAGATCTCAAAAGGTAAAACATTTCATTCAATTGGATCCTTTTCAAATTCGGACTCTAGAATACTCAAAAACTCAAGTTTCAAACAGGTCTTCCTGCAGTCAACAGGGGTTTTTCTCTTTTTCGAATTTTGTTTTCTCCATGAGTCGCTGACAGCCGGGCCCCACCTGGCGGGCATTGGATCCGAGTGGGAACGGCGTCAGCTGTGGGCCCCACTTAGTCTACCCCTTCGTACACCCGGTTCACCGGTCCACCACACCCCGGTCCCACCTGTCATTGACTCCGGTCCATGGACTGGGTCCACCCGCGCGCCCTCTCTCTTCTCCTCCCCTCCCTCGCGCCCACGCGGCAGGAACTCCCTGCCGGGGGAGCGCCATGGCCGCCCGGGCGTCGACTGGCCCCTCTCCCTTCAAGACGGAGGAAGCCACCCCCTCTCTGCTCTATTCCCCGCGCCACCCGCTCGATCTCACTCGCCTGCCTTTCCTGCTCGTCTCCCTTGCCCCGGTTCTCCAGAGCGCAGCTCGCCACCATTGACAGGGAGCTTGAGCTCCGGCGTCGCCCGCAGTTCCAGCGTCCCCAAACCAAGAGGCCCATCGTACCGGCCTTCCCTGCTGCCATCTCCACCGAGACCGACTAGTGCAGGCCCCCAGCTCCCATCCTCCACTATGCAGATCGTCGCCGGAGTTTCCCCGTCGTCCCTCACCATCGCCAGCCTCTACCGCCCGCTTCCGGTCGAATCTAGGTAGTGGGTGAACCTTCCCGGCCTCCCCTCTTCCTCCCTGACCACCGCCGGTGAGCCCCTAGGGCCCCGCGCGGTTGGGCCAGCGCCTGCCGCCGCCATGCCCCTCCCTGCTCGAGGTAGAAGAAGGCAGGGAGGAGGAAGATGGTATTTTTGCACGGTAGCCCCCGACGTTTCATGTTTTTACGTTTCGGTCCCATGCAATGTTCCTTGAGTCCTGCGAATCTAATGACCTAGCCCCTGAAAGTTAGGTTTATTCACGTTTAAGTCCTATATCTAGGGTTAATATGCGTATTTCGACTGATAACTTTGAAAAATCATATAAAATCGTAGAAAAAATCACAAAAATGTGAACTCAGTTGCTATGAACTCCTTGTGAGTAGATCTACAGGATGGGTATGATGTGGGAATGAGCATTGACTGTTTTATCCCTGATTTTGTATATGCATGTTAAACCAACATAAATGGAAAATGTGGACTAAATGAGTTCTAAAAATCGTGAAACTTGGACAGCGGCTTTGATAGGGTATGTATGCGTGTTATGAATTTTGGTAGGCTCTATCGTGTACTGTATAATTACTGTTTTGCCCCTGTATATGATTTTGAGCATAAATATTAATGGGAAAATGATTGCTATACTGAAACATGCTCTAAATAGCTTTCTAGATTTTATATGTGCTTCCCTGTAATGGATATAGCTCACTGATTAGATTAGGGGCTGAGCATGTCAAGTTTTGCTGGAGGTTTGAAAATGACAAATAAAAACATGTTTAACTAAATATAGGAAAAGTGATTCTAGCATGTTTAAATAAATTCTAAGTAAAGTGCCATTTAATATGCTCTTAAAATCCCACCAAAACCCATGTAGCTAGGTTACTGTATAAACATGCATATGTGAATCTTTCATGGGTTTTGGTTGATGCTATATATGGACATCCACAAGTAGTTACATACATACAGTTGAAAGTGAAAGAAATAAAAAGGGGATGTTAATGTGCTATTGCTCGTGAGTAAAGTAACTTACTTGTTTATGTGGATCACCATTTGACCAAAGCTACTAACTTAAACCTTCGATCCCACTTTGTCATTAAAGAACTAGATGCTATCAATTATCTCTAGGATTACTCCAAAGAGATGGTTCTTATATGTTGCGCTCTTCAAGTTACATGCAAATTTGTTGCACCATATCATGCATATCCTTCATATAACATGGTGCTACACTTAGTAATATTCCTAAGTAATCAATAACTTGATAAGGAACATGTATGATTGTACTGTATAATTATATGAGTGTATGCTTGTTCTTGTTCACAAAAGTACTCTCTATTTAAGAAGTTTATCGATCACCTTTTTGCCTATTCCTAGATTGTTTGGTCATTTGAGTGCATGATGTTCATACATCTCATTCACCACGTCATGCATGGCATTCATATAGAGACGCTTATTGCAGTTACGTGGTCAAGAAGCAAGTGTGTGGAACTACTTCGAGCAACGGTGTCCAAAAGACCTAACTAAGGCCCAAATACCACCTGGAGGCCCCTGAAGTCGTGTTTGGAAGGAGGAGCCGTCCAAGTGATCAAGGGGTTGCCTGGGGCAAAGCCCCACAACCCGGCAAACTAACGTAATTTAGTTTGTTGATTTGGTGAGACCTAAGCAAAGGTAGGCATGACCATGATTTCTCCCAGCTAATATGATAATTGATTGTTTCATTACGCATCCGCATTAGGAGTTGATTGAAAACAATTGCATTAGATCCCCTGGCCGCCCTGGCCCTAGCACCTATATATAGAGTTCGTAGGACGAGTTGCCTAGGCCCTACTATGTACGAGTAGATACGAGTGAATGGAGTCACTCGTCGCGTAGGTGTTTTCAAATTTTTTTCAGAAATCTTACTGTTATGAAAGTTATTATTATGCTCATGGTTTAAATGGAGACCGGGTGGAGAATAATTTTATTTGGTGGTGTGCGTTGTTGTATCATTTGGCTCCGCCCGTGTCGTTTAAGGCCCGTCCGTTGTTCGTCCATTGGTCGGCATAACATTGCTAGAGTGCTTAACCGGGAAATGGGACCGGTGAAATATTTTCTGGGCTCGTCCGAAGCACAGAGACACGTTACTACCCGCTGGTTGAGAGGAAGGTGGCCCGGGGGAGCTTGGTACTCATGGCGGGGAGACCGAGATGTCGGCAGGCTCGTTATGGAGGCACAACCCGGGGGCTAGGCGGGAGTAAATCGAACTTGGGACGAGACAGATTAAGATTGGGACTATATGTGGGAACGTGATGGCTAGTAAGCATATACCCCTAGCATTGATAGTTATTCCCGGGAATTAAAATCGATTCGAATCGCTGATTCCCACCAGGTGTGGGAATGCCAATACCATTGACGTTCAACGTAGTAACTACTTGAATATATTATATCTGTTACTCATGTTTTCAAATACTACATGTTTGTATTGTATTGCTTACATTTCTGCAAGTTATTATTATGGAGTTATATGCAAAAGATGAATCTTGATACTCTATGTTGATATACCACTGTTTAAAATCAATGGCTAAGGATCCACGTGCTAGTAAGCAAGCTTTGCGTCAGCCGTAAGCCAATCCATTAAGTCCTACTGAGTAATTAGTACTCAGGGTTTGCCCCCACCATTTTGAGAACAGGTACCGGCGACATCAGACAAGTGCTTGGAGGAGGGTAGTACCGGTGGGCTCGGTGCTGCTCGCCTCGATCATCGTTGCATGAAGTCTCTTAAAGTATTTTGTTTCTGCGGTGAGATGTTTTCGAATTAGCTTCCGCTATCTGATTCAAACCTGCCTATTGTATGCCATTATGTTGAAAACTTATATCTTTATTTCGAACTGGTTTGTAAAATAAGTTTATATATGCTATATTCAACTGCCTGAGATGATGTATCTGTTGTGGCTCCATCGTGGGCTGGATGTGTATGATGTCGGTTCCACTGGAAAAAGGTAATATCGGGAGCCGAATGACTCTCGACGGACGACCGGGTTTAGTTCGGTCTAACCGCACTGCAAGCCAGAGGTGGCAGGTGTGCTTAGCCCGGATTAAATCGACGGTTCCGCCACTAGCAACCCTCTTCAATATATGCGTGCGTCACCCGACGCGTGGTTTCTCTTCTTCCTCCTCCCCCTTCTTCTTCTTCTTCTTCTTCTTCTTCTTCTTCTTCTTCTTCTTCTTTCTCCCGCCCTCATCCCTCTCGCTGCCTCCCGCCACCGCCTCGAGCGCCGCCCGCAGCCGGTGCCTCCCCGGCGCCTCACCCCTCTGCCCATCGCCGCTGCCCTGCCTGCCGCCCGCCGCTAACCTAGGTGCCGCTCGCCCCTGCCGCTGACCCTCCCCGACCGCCTGACCGGCAACGTCCTCACCGCCGTCTCGCTCGCCACCTCCGCGGGGCTAGCAGCCACACTCGGGCCTCCCTTTACCGCCGGCAATGGAGGAGAAGCGGACGTTGTGGCATCCACCCCCAACCTTGAACCCTAACTGCCACCGCCCTCTCCGCCGCCCCGCCCGCCGCCACTCGGGAGGCCGCTAACGTCTCCGCACCCTCTCCGCGGCCTCCCTGCCCGCCGGCCGTTGCCTCACAGCCCTTGCCGGCCCACTCCTGCTCCGTCGACTCGTCCCGACAGCTCCACGCTGGCGCGCGTCAGGGCGTGCGTGCCGGTTCCTCCTCCCGGCGCGCACGCGTAAACTAAGAATTTGGAGAGTAGGGCGCTACCTGGATTTGGGTACAAAGTCTTTTTATTTTATAATATAATAGAAATATGCATGATTGATTGGTTCGAAAATTTGAGAAAGCTTTTGGATGTAACAATCCTGAAAACCACAATATTTTGCTAAACCTGGCTCCTTAGGTAGTGCAATCTAAACATTTATTGCATGGCTCTGGTTTATGAACCATATTTTTCTTTTTTTTAAAGGCGCCAGCAAGAAATTTGTTGAGACTATATTAAAAAAGAAAGGACCAGCCTAGTTTTTTAAGACAGTTTTTTAAGAGAAAACCGGGTCCAAAAAATCGAACAACGGGACTCACTCTACTTATAACTAACCCAACTACGAGACTAACACAAACTGCAAACAAAACAAGTTTTTCCAAAAGGTAAAAAGACACCATTATTTCGAGCTAGCCACAAGCCGCAACATGTAACCATGCCTGCTTTAAAAAAGAAAGGAAAATAAAAGTGAGATCACGTGGCCCATGTGTGTCTATCCACGATTCCTTGTCAAGTTGTCATCGATCTCACTTAACTGCTCCGGGGGCTCACCTTTCTGTGTGAATTTTCAATTGTGATCTTTCTTTGCAAAGGGCAAAAGGAGGGAAAGGAAAAGGTCCCTTTTCTGGGGAAAGGAATCGAATCGCAATTTGCGAGGGGCACAATCACAAAGGTGTTCTTGGCAGCGTTCCGTGTGCCCGTCTTTCCACTCTCGCATCCGCTGCTCCCCCAAATCCGCGCTAAGCATCCGGTTACTCTTGTCCCCCACTAGGAGAGGGGTGCGGGGACCAAGAATCCCAATGTGGCTTCGTGGCGCCCGTGGATGAGCTCCGCCCACTCCACCTCGCCGCCCGCGCGTCCCGTTCTCTCCCCCGCGTGGTCGTGGCTTCCCAGCGCCAGCTCCCACCATGGCATATGGTAATTGGTAAGCACCAATCAGCGTGTGATAATTTTATTTGGATTTCAGGAGCGCAGAGCTTTACTGAATTTGGTTCTGTGTTTCCGATGCAGACAAGTGGTGATTATCCGAGCTCTGCTCACCATCTCGGTCCGCTGACCATTCCGTCGAGCAGTTGGTAGGCGGCCACCAAAGCAGTAGGAGCGCTAGGCGGAGCGGGTGGACAGCACGAGGTTTCTTGATTCTTGAAGGCTAGTGATATCTTCATCTTCTCGCCATCAAGCAACCCATTCTCTCGTCCAGTTGTAGTTGCAGAGTTAGCATCCGCGAAACCAAAATGGGCTCTCCAGGTCCCTGGATGCGAGCTCTGTTCCCCAATCCATGCTGCTCAGACTATAGCTGAAGAGGCTGTTCAGACACCCGATTAAGGTTCTTGGTCCTCGGAGAGATGGGCTCTGCTCACTTTGCTTCCCTGCTTTTGTGTGTCTGCGTGTTCACCGGCGGAGCCGTGGCAGGCAACCAGAATGGCACTGGTAACCTCACAAGGCCAGCTGAGGTGCGCATTGGTGCGCTGTTCACGTTTGATTCGGTTATCGGGAAGGCGGTGAAGCCAGCTATTGAGCTCGCTGTTGCGGATGTCAATGCTGATCCTGGCATACTCCAGGGAACGAAATTGAGTATTCTGATGCAGGACACTAATTGCAGTGGCTTTGTTGGCACCATAGAAGGTCTGAACCTCCTTCGTTCACACCTGTAATTTGATCTTGACTTTATTCCTTATTTCCTTTACATTTTAGTGCCATATAGTCAGTATGCTGTTAAACTGATACCTGTACTAGGAGCTGTAGTAGAAAGACTCTATTTACATCAGTCTTGAATTTTGCTGTTCCCATAGTATCAGCAATCGAGTAGAAGTCAGATATTAGCTCTGGAGATAATCATGTCTGGTTTAAATTAAACTAAACGTGGAAGTTCCAAGTCCTGACTTTGAAAATATGAATAAGTCCTTGTAAATTCTTATTCCTGTGCTGAGCATACTTAGAAAGTTGAGTTTCCTATCTTTTACATATAGACAACAGAGAACTTTCACTTTTTTCATATATTCTAATGTTCGGGCATATGAGGCATGGAGAGATTAACGGAAGTTCTACTTGTACAGCAGTTGCAGCTCCTTGCTAAAGATGTGGTCGCTGTGTTAGGCCCACAATCCTCAGCTGTTGCTCATGTCATTTCCCATTCTGTCAATGAACTCCATGTCCCACTTATCTCTTTCGCAGCCACAGATCCTACCCTTTCTTCCTTTGAATACCCATATTTTGTGAGGGCTACGCAAAGTGATTACTACCAAATGGGCGCTATCGCTAGCATCATTAGTCAGTATCAATGGAAACAAGTCATCGCCATTTATGTTGATGATGATTATGGTAGAGGTGGCATCACAGCACTAGGTGATGCCCTTGCAAAAAGGAAATTCAAGATAGCCTACAAAGCTAAGTTGCCACCTGGTTCTGCAAAGTCTACTGTCGAGGATATCTTGATGCAGGTAAATGAAATGGAGTCTCGTGTCTATGTCATCCACATGAACCCTGACTCTGGTCTTAATGTGTTCTCAGCTGCAAAATCTTTGGGGATGATGAGCAGTGGCTATGTATGGATTGCAACAGACTGGCTTTCTGCCGTGATAGATTCAACTATGCATGGTAACCCTGATGTGATAGAACTTACACAGGGTGTTCTTGTGCTTCGGCAGCATGTCGCTGACTCTGACATTAAGCATACTTTTTTGTCGAAGTGGAATAATCTTACTAGGAAGGGAAGTTCTTACTCTATTACATGCTTATGACTCTGTATGGTTAGTTGCTCATGCTGTTGAGCGATTTCTGAGAGACGGGAATGCTATATCTTTTTCCGCATGACCCAAATTTGCAAGCTACAAAAGGAAGTAGCCTTCAGTTAGACTCTCTCATGATTTTTAACAATGGAGACAAACTACTGGATAAAGTGTGGAGTGCCAACTTCAGCAGGGGTTTCTGGTCCAGTTACAATTTACTTTGGACCGAAATTTGATTCCACCCAGCCTATGATATTCTGAATATTGGTGGTACAGGATTAAGGACCATAGGGTATTGGTCAAATTCTTCTGGTCTCTCAGTTGTTGCTCCAGAAAACTTAAGTTCATCAGCAGCAAACTCTTCAGTCAACAACATACAGCTCCATAGTGTTATATGGCCTGGTCAGACTTCTGAGAAACCTCAGTGGTTGGGTGTTTTCGTATCATGGGAAGGAGATGAAGATTGGAGTACCTCTCCGAACGAGCTACAAAGAGTTTGTTATGCAAGACAATGGACCTGATGGAGTTAAGGGGTTTGCAATCGATGTCTTTAAAGCTGCGATAAGCTTGTTGCCCTATCCAGTTTCATACAAATTTGTTTTATTTGGAGATGGTTTGAAGAATCCTAGCTACAGTGAACTTGTTCAGAAGGTTTCTGAAAATGTGAGTAGCATACCCCAAAGTTTTCTCAATTCTAAAATTTATCATAGGTTAGCACCCTATTATTTCATTATACAGATGTTCTTATTTCTGTTTTCCTTCTCATTCAGTACTTTGACGCTGCAATAGGGGACATTGCTATAGTGACGAATAGAACGAGACTTGTTGATTTTACCCAACCGTATATAGAATCGGGTCTCATTATTGTAGCTCCAGCAAGGGAGATTGAATCAAATGCTTGGGCTTTTCTGAAACCATTCACCTTCCAGATGTGGTGTGTCCTAGGTGCGATATTCCTCTTTGTGGGTGCAGTTGTTTGGATACTTGAACACCGCACTAATACTGAGTTCCGTGGACCATCCAAGGCAACAAATTATGACCTGTGTGCTGGTTAGTATCTGCATTTTGTACCTATATTTCTTCCTCTTCTGATTTTCAATCATTTTATATTTTTATTTATTATTCTTTGTGCATTTTCAGGTTTAGTTTCTCTACCATGTTCTTTGCACACAGTAAGTGTTTCAAGCGAAACTAGTCGAAATATTTCAAGTGTTTCCTAGTCCACTCTCATAAACTCATTTCTCATTTCTTTACTCAGGAGAGAACACAGTTAGCACACTCGGTAGATTTGTGCTTCTTATCTGGCTCTTTGCCGTGCTCATTATTAACTCAAGCTACACGGCAAGCTTGACATCACTTCTCACAGTTCAGGAGCTGACATCAGGGATACAGGGCCTCGATAGGCTTGATCTCTAGTTCAAGTGCAATTGGCTACCAAGTCGGGTCCTTCTCCAAAAACTACCTTGTGGATGAGCTCAATATTGCTGAGTCCCGTTTGGTGCCATTAAATAGCCCCTCAGATTATGCAAGAGCGCTAGAGCTAGGGTCAGGAAATGGTGGTGTTGCTGCAGTAATCGATGAGCTTCCATATGTTGAGATCTTCTTAGTCAAAATACTGCAAGTTCAAGACAGTTGGTCAGGTTTTCACAAAAAGTGGATGGGGATTTGTAAGTGAATTTGCCATGATCACATAACATGATTATTCCTCTCAGAATATCTCATGATTGTACTGTATTCGTCTGCAGGCCTTCCCAAGAGATTCTCCTCTTGCCGAGGACTTGTCAACAGCAATCCTGACACTATCAGAGAATGGCAATCTCCAGAGGATCCACGACGAATGGTTACGTGGGACAGAGTGCAGTTCAGACAACAATGGGGCTGGGTCAAACTCCTTGAGCCTGTCAAGCCTTCTGGGGCCTCTTCCTCATCTGTGGCCTTGCATGTCTCCTTGCCCTCGTGATTTTCTTCCTTCGCATATTCTGTCAGTACAGCAGATACAGTAGCCAGGTTGAGGTTCAGTTTCCGGAACCCCAGATTCTAAACCGGTCAGCAAGGCTAACTACCATCAAGTCACTGATCTCATTTGTTGATAAGAAAGAGGAGGAGGTGAAGAATGCTCTCAAGAGAAAACCAAATGACAGTCAGCATCCGAGCACTGGCAGCGCGGAAGAACAGTCCACGTTATCACCATGACATCTACATTATTTCTGCACTGCATGACTAATGACACCAGGAACAATGCGCGATCCTGCACTGAAGTGGAGGCTTTCCGAACACATAGGCCTAGTCAGATGAAGGGGTTTTCTTGTCTGTGCTTTGTTCTGATGTGTGACTCTGAAAACATAGCATCCGAAGCGCGAAGCAGCTTGAGAGTGTCTCCGGAGAACTACAACAGCGATTAGGCTTACATTTTTTTTTCCCACGAGCAACAATATCTGGGAGAACTAGAATCTGGTTGCGGGTTCAACTTCTGTCATGTTTGGCCCTCTTCGTTTTGAAGCAACTCCTACCAGAGCTCATGTAGCTACCATCTGAAGCATCTTCTAAATAAGTTGAAAAGTTAGAATCTTTGTTTGGTGCGGTATGTGGCCGGTTGTGCATGACGTTTCATCCCTTTTAAGAAGTACGTATACTACTAACATGACATATCTACCCCCCTAAAACTGTGACTATGCAAGGAGCGAGACCGTTTCAGAGCTTCTGCTCTGGCCTCTCTCATTTCGCGTCGGACAGACTCGCATCCACTCTGATGCAGCACTCTGAACTAACATTCTGTTCTGAAGAAAGGGCGAAAAGAGCCATTCAGATCAGGAAATTTCTCTCTGACTGGGATAGACAGCAACCGATGTCCCCTGCTCTGTCCCTAAACTGAAAAGTAAGCCGATTCGGCATGTCAGCTCTTGAGAGGCGATGACGACGCAGCTGTGAGACTGGACCAGCCTTAAACCTGATGAGGATGCGGCAGGTGAAATGAGCCCATCTTCCTGGCTTTCCAGCACCGGTCTAACCTGTGCCCCAGGGTGAATAACACTGGTCGCCTAGATATCCAAATCGCCGACCCCAATTAATCCTGCTCCCAACAGCAGCAACTCAGTTCTGGTAGCATTTCTGAATCCTCTCATCCTTGAGAAAAGGAGTCGGTACCAAACCTGTGGTCGATTCGGAATGCATGGGCTGATGATGGGCTTCACGGAAAGGTTGCCTAATTAAATTAACGACGTGTAAACAATGTGTATGTGCTCGAAAGATTGTACCGGTAGGCTAGTACGTAGCAGGTAAAAAAAAAAATGTGTGCAAACACAGCGTCGTTATCCGCACAACTACTTGCTGTTACAGGTGCCGTCCAAGTCTTTGGTTGGGTTAGAAGATAACAGATAGGGTGAATCTGCGCACACAACTGACAGCCACCCAGCTGGTTTTAAAAAATAAAAATGGTGAGTTTTTGCACAGCACAGCCAGCTGTGACCGTGACCTGCAGAGTTCATCCCTAGCTTGGTCACATCAGGATCAGGGTGGCCGACATGCATGCCTGGAATGGAAGACGGCCATTTTCACCATCTATCCCCGTACGTACGTGCCTCCGTAGCCGACGATATGCGTGGTCCGGCCGGACAAATCCGCACGGCACCGACGTGCGCGCCGAAGCAGTGCCCGCCATGCGTGTCCCCTGGAACTTTGACTCGTGCCCCGCGATCGCGTCAGGCAAATAAAGCTACTCCGTACACGTGAAGGTCCGCGGCCGCTACACGCCATGCGCTGCCGGGACACACGGCGGCGACGGCAACGGCTCAACGGACGGCGAGATGTCCGATCCGCCGGCCGTAGATCTTTACACACACGTACGTGTCCACCACCCCCCCCCCCCCCAATGCAAGACTCGTGTTAAAATCAACTAAAGCAGCGATGAGACGACGGACCGAGCTAGCGCGCGGCGATGCGGCATGCACGCGCGCCGCCGGATCGGACACGCGCCGGGGTCGCTTTTATCGGCACATTTGTTGCTGGCTCCAATCATATATATGTACGTGGCTAGATAGCGCGTGTGCGGCTGCGAAGGGCGTACGTGCGTGCATGGCCGCAACCAACCTATATACCGGCCGGTGCCCAACTCGCCCAAGCAACAAGCTCATGATGCACGATGGATTGATTATTCATGCATGGGCCTAATAACGCATGCAGTGTGCCCATGTCGTCCACTTCGTGCTGGTCGTCCGGTACAGTAGATATATGGCCGATATGTGTGCATATATATGATGAGCTACTAGGTCGGCAATGCATGAGAGTTCAGTACCAGCGGTTGGACGAGCATTATCATCATCTGTATATATGTTTTTGTGATCTTGATGGACACAGTAGTGTTGGTTATGATGCATATATATATGATCGGTCGAGTAGTAGCTAGCCACACATATATAGCTAGTATGGTAGCACCTTTTTCATGGCGCCATTGTGTGTGAGCTAGCATACATAAGTAGTGATGTGCTTCAAGGGAAGGCAAAGGGGATGGATGGAGCTATATAAAGTGGCATATATTCCTTAATTGTGCGCTCGTGGTGTGTGATTCCGATCCACTTGTGTCTACCTAGCTGCCCGTCTGCCTGCCTGCTTTATTTTGTGCTCCACTCCACTCTTTCGGTAGTGGCAGGGCCGTCGTTATTAATTAGTGCGTGTGCCTCTCTAAAGCGGAGATGATGATGATGATGCCATTCAAGGCTAATTGTTAACAAATCTTCTGCCGGTTGGCTGCGCTGCTGGTTTGTCTTGTTAAATAAGTACTACGGAGTATTATATTTTGGCTCCTTAATTTGTTCATTGGGAGGTTAAATGTTAAACTAACAGCCGCTCCTTAATTAATTTCGTGTGACATGAGTCGGATCGAACCGAAAGCTTTGCAGAAAAAAAACGTTTAATAAAACTAGCAAATCCTCAATTTATGTGTTTCTTCAGAGTAAATATGAAGGTAGTATGCTGCTTGTCTAGTAGGTGCATGGATATGAGTTGTGGATAGTATTTACATAGTGCCTGAAATTTTAGACTCTTTCTTATAGCTGATTTTGAAGAAAAAAATGGGAGGCAAAGTCTCAACTGAACCATTCACCGTAAACAGCTAGCAGCAGTTAGCTAGGTAGCTCCTGGTATCTCGAAATCCTTCTTGATTGAAGAATCCAACTTTGACTAAACATGATGAGTCGTCCAATATAACACTGTATACCTCGTCTCGATCAACACACAATACTAATATAAGTATTAGTACCCATCACCACCATATATATATGGTGCCATATATACCATGCAGCCTACACATATATAGACTGATGAAATGTCTCGGTAGGCAAATATATATATACAAGTAGTCACCGTACGTACACTTGTCTGCGCGCGGTCTGCTGATCAAACAAACATTTTTCGCGCCGTCTGGTGGTTGCAACATCAATCTCTTCGTACTCAGCACATAAGCCGACATACTATTCTACAAGATTTCTGTTTAATTTCTACCATGATCCATGCACACAAGAGGACTTTCAGCCATGTAAAATGCAAGAAACGATTTTTCTTCAGGCCATCAGGACGGTAGGTACGGATCCTGACAATCAATACGGCCGGTATATATAGTTGCAAATATGTCCTATATAACTGTTTTGCGCATTCCTTATTTTATAGCTTATCTTATAATCAGTTAATATATGCATAGCGGCATTGTTTAATTCCTATAAACCGTAAGCATCATTATTGCTCAATCGTCCTTATTTTAGTTAGACTGTTAGTTGTAGAAGAGATGGTGTTATCAGCTGGGGCAGGAATTAAAGATGAGATGGATCTCTGCCTGTCTCAGTACGTCCACTGATGACCTTACATTTTGTGATTGACACGCTCACTCCACCTAAAATTGCAACAAAAACGAGAGTGCAATATATGTAATCATTCATAACGGCCGCCAAGATTCATATAGACAGTCATTTTAGAGTAATCGGCTAACTGCTAGAGTTAACCAAATGAAGATCGATGAGTCATCAAGTGTGATTAAGTCAAGACAACCGAGAATAATCATGACATTGGTCCGCCGGGTTGGCGGCACAGCTCGCTGTGGTGGTTGTCTTGTGGACTGCCGACTGGTGGCGCTTGACACAGCAGCCTTTTCGGTGAAGCAGCTAGCGGCCGACCGTTCTAAATCACCCATCTTCACCATTACTACTAAAAATAAACTAAAACTTCCAGACATACATACATCTAAATTATCAACTTATGCTATTAAAAAAAGATAAATAGCAAAAAAAGGGTATTGCTAGGTTCATGATAAAAAATACTCCAACTTCAGTAATAAGGTATGCAGTTATTTTCATTTAAGGTAGCAAAAATTGCATAGACATTTGCATATTTGAAGTTAAAGTGAAAAAAAAAAGAATAGTTGAGCATAGGAAAGTCAACGTGGACTTTGTGTGAAGCACATCTCGATATGAGGCCTTTGCATACTGTATGTATTTGTGGTTATTATTAGTGGGTAACATAACTCACCGACTAACCGCCAGATTAGACGACGCACCGTGAACCCATCATTTTGTGCACACGGTTAGTCCACAAGACGCCTGTCCATGTTACTGTGAATCTGCTGCGATGATCATCAGTTCATCAGGTCCCCTTTTTCACAGCCATGCATGCCGCGTGCGTGCGTGCGTGACACGAACAAAAGAACAACACAACACCGCCAACACATGGCCACCGGAGGGCGGAAGCAAAGCACTGCGAAAAGCGCGCGCGCCCCCGCGGAAATTAAAGCAGGCGAAGGCGAATACCCACGAGACAGGCAGGCTGTGTGTGGTCTGCGGTGTCGTCCATGCCTGCAGCTGCCCGTGCTGTGTTGTTGCTGAATGCTGAATCGCTGATGGCCTGGATCGATCGGGGCGCCGGCCGTGTGTCCTATTGCGCTTGTGGCAGTCACGTCTCTGCCTCGCGGGAGCGAGCAGAGGACACGAGAACGTGTCCGTACTTGGAGGGGGTGCTCTGCTCCATGCCCGACTGCACTGCAGGTAGACGAGCGGGCGCTAGGAATCGCTGCCGAAATAGACGGAGCTAGAGCGGGCGCTAGGAATGCGCATGGGCAACTGGCTGGGGCAGCATGGGCGCCCGCCGGTTTCGCTCGCGAGGCGAATTGGCAGCTCATAAACTCCTCCGGTCCCGGAACGGCAACGGTCTGCTCTCCCGTTTGTTGATCCGTCTTGGTGGCCGTGGCGGTGGGGCCACCGCAGTATGCAACAGATGAGCAAGGAAAGAGAACAGAGAGACAGGCGCTCGATCTATGTAATGATGTGCCGATCAGATCTAAATGAAGCTACGCGTTTCCTGATCTCCCCCGACGACCCCGACCTTTTTTGGGCACAGGACGGACCTACTTACGGCGGCGGAGGCTAAGCGCTCTGCCTGCCGTCTGCCGAGAAGAAGAATCTCCGTCTTTAAAAAGAAGCCCTCGAGCAGCAAAGCCACACGCGGTAGCAATGACGCGCAAGGCACTCGACCCCAACCAAAGTATCATTTCCTTCCCTACCTCGCCGTGCTCGGCCGCTCAGCTCCTCTCTGTGCTCGAGGTCGGTGGGGCTCAGCATATCTCGAACAATACCTACCCGCAGCGGCGTGGTGCATATCTCACCGCCCAAAAGAATATTCGGCTTAAAGAAAATTACAACCTTTAGTGCGCAAGAGAAATGCCGCTTAATTAGAAAAAAAAAAATATACGAGTAGTTAGGTTCAGGGGGAGAAATGGCCATGTCATGAGAAATAAACAAAAAAAATATAATAGAATATTCTCCTGCAAGCCCGAAACACGACTGCCTGGAATACCATATAAAATTTGCACGACTTCCTTTTTGTAAAGTTGGTTTTTGGATTCACTTATTATCTACTACCCAAACACGACGGCACCCGGAACGCCCGCGAACCCGTCAATTTCGGCGTGCAGACGTACGCCAGCACTACCGAGAAAAGGTGCGGCCCCGGCCCGGCTTCAATTCCAGACGGCTTCCTTCCTTCCTGGTCGTCCATGCATGTCGACGGCGACGGCGGCGGCAACCACCGATCGCCATCGCAACAGCGACGTTGACGGGAACGGGACGCACGCAGCCACTCACGACGCACCGCGCGCGCCCCGGCGACGGCCGAGTCAGAGTCCACGTACAAGTACGATCCATCCATCCAGTGCCTCCGTCCGACCGTCCGTGCGCTCGACCCCTCCCGCCGCCGCTGGCCGTGCTTGCTGCTTTGCGTTGCCTCGCTCATTCGGTCTGTTAATTACTGCTGTACCGGCAGAGATGAGATCGGCACGTTCGCGTGGATCCCCGCGCGCGAGGTACAAGATTCACCTGCCGCGGCTGCAGGCGAGCCACGCCATTTCTCGCGTGCTCTCCCGCCCGTCCGTCTTGTCCGGGCATGGCAGTTGCCAGCTGCATGCCTGCGCTGCATACAAGGCGGCGGTACCACCGCATCAATAACGACAAAACATAGAGTGTGGCCGGCTGCATAGTTTAGTTTGTTCTGAGCAACCTATGAAAGCGCACGCCTTGATCTTCTTACGAACACCACCGTGGAACTCCGTAAAGTAAAATTAGGCTGGACCAACATCCCAGAGGTTCAGAAAGTCATCGCACGGAAG
This sequence comes from Paspalum vaginatum, assembly GCA_030272315.1. Lineage (NCBI taxonomy): Eukaryota > Viridiplantae > Streptophyta > Magnoliopsida > Poales > Poaceae > Paspalum > Paspalum vaginatum. Next base: position 6,098,126 of record CM059013.1, on the reverse strand, counting down.
CGTCGTCTGCCATTAAAAAAACAAAACCGTTAAATCATACGAACATTCTCCGTACTAAGTCGAGGACTCAAACCCGAATAAACCAGGTTCTACCGTCAGAAACCTAACCAGCCGGCATAGTTTAGTTTAACCCCGATCAAGCCCAGCAGCCACATCGATCCAGAGATTCCGGAGGCCGGCCGGCCGGCCGGACAGCCAGATTGCATCTTGATACGATCTCGCGCGTGTTTAATAACGCAGTACTACCAGGCAGTCCTGGATCACAGATCTAGCCGCCGGCCGAGCTGATGATCGCCTATCCTCTCTGCTGCTACTCCCACAGTCTCACGTCGTTCTCTTTCAATTCATTCATTTCATCGTTCAGAGAATTGCCTTTGTAGTAGTACTGCTCGGTGGTTACCATGGAGTTTACCACGGAGGAGTAAATTAAAAGATGGACGGGGACGGGCGTGCGTGGTTTCGGACTCGTTGGGATGGAAATGGAAACCACGAGAGCGATCGACGTGACTGGGCTTTTGCTTCTCTCAGGATCCTGCAGGGACGTGCATTGCTCACGTACTACCATTAATAATTCGATTAAGGAGGTACGTGATGTGGATAGCCACTGAGAATGGACTTGAGTGACGATGTATTCATCAGGGCCTGGTGGGTCCTGCAAAGATTCAGCGGCTACACCATTTGATTCATATTCTTTTTGCTCAGTTTGGACCTCTTCTTCCTTTGAAATTTCAAATGCAGAAGTTCTTAATTGTTCGCTCAAGTCAGTCGGCTTTTTTTTAATTATTCTAGTACAGAAGCACCTGGTGGTTCTCTGGGGATCGAACGAAAAACAGATCCAAGACTTTTAGTTTGAACCCGGATTTGTAACCGTCCGTGCATGTGCAGGCGTTGAATGGACGTACGTACGTGCTGGTGCTCCGTAGCACGTCGCCCTCTCGATCGAGGCTCGCTTGCTGTAGCCATAGCGTGGCACGTACAGCACAGCAGCCCAGCACGCTATGCCGGAGGCATGCAGCAAGTACCGCTACCGGGAGAGCGCCATGAATCCTGGCAGGCACGGCGTTGCACCGTTATTAGAATCGACGCGCATGCAGCAGGGACGACTGGACGAGGAGACGACGACTCCGGACTCCCAACGTCCGCCGAACGCTAGCTGCCGGCCTGCCGCATCAATGCAGGGGATTTCGGCACCAACTCCTGCCCGATCGAAACGGACTCCTCTCACATCACGTGAATCGCCGCGACGCACAAGCGCAACGTGTGTGCGCGCGCGCGCGCTGCACCGCATCACGTACGGGTGCACGGCGGCCATCGTTGCCATACGTCCATGTGAATGCGAGCGACGGCCGGCCGGGGAACTCTCGCCGGACTTCCGCGTTCCCCCGCTTCTTCCAGAACGCGCTGACGTCCGGGCCCGGAGTAGCAGCCGGCGTTCTCTAGACGCTATGACGCCGGCGGCGGCGGCGGAGGAGGAGAATACGGAGCAGCGCACGCACGTAGCCAGTACCGGCGAAAAGGCGTCGAGGATCGGCACGGGGTTTTGAGCGCGGGACTTTTCTCGTCCAGACCAGGCCGTCGCGGTGGTGGTGGTGGTAACCGCGGCGAGCCGGCGACCGTGCCACTAGCCTTGCGGGTCAACCAACCACCGTACCAGCTCCCCCGCCGCCCGCCACGCCCACGCACACCACGCATGCTATTGCTATCCGTCCCCCCCCACCGCCACCGCCAACGTGACATCCACCACCACAGTGCGCTGCGGACACGCCCCCGCCAACGCTTGTCCTCCTGCTACCTACTGTGTCGGGACCCCGCCCGAGTCCCCGACCCGAGCCGAGCGCTTCCGTTCCGTCCCTTCTCATCTCCCAACCCGGCTCGCGAAAGGCGTGCGCATGGCGTCTATGGCGATGGCGCCACCCCACCGCTATAAGGAGGAGAGGAGAAGAAAGCGCAGCCCAAGACCCTATTTTTGCACGGGCCGCCCCCCGTTTATACGTCGCGCCGCTCCGGCTCACCTCTCCCTCCCTCTCCCTCTCCCTCTCTCGCTCGCTCGCCCACCGGTCCCCCGCCCTCGCCCGCCCGCCCGCCAGCCACCGAGGCCTCTCTGCACGGCGCCGGCGGTGCATGGGCGGCGGCCGCGCCGGGCCGACGACGACGACGACGCCGACGACCGCCACCGCGCCGCCATGACCACCACGGCGGCGCCGGCCGTCAACGCGGCCGCCGTCGCGCAGCTCTGCGCCGGCGGCGCCCGCCGCCGCAAGGCGCCCGACGGGGCCCGCGTCGACCTGCGCTGGGCGCGCCTCCTCCGCCTCGCCGTCGTCAGCAGGGTGCTCCGCATCGTGCGCGACCAGCTGCTCGCCTGCTCCTCCTGCGGCGGGGGTGGAGGAGGCGGGGGCGGCGCGCGAGGACGGTACCGCCGCCTCGGCCCGCCCGCCGCCCACGGGCACGGCGCGCCCGTCCTGTGCCCGGTCGATAGGGACGACGACGGAGACGGCTGCGCAGGCCCCGCCGCGGCACCTTGCGACGCGGCCGACGACGTCGAGGACGTCGTCAGCCTCAAGGTCAGCCTGCTCGGCGACTGCCAGATCGGCAAGACCAGCTTCATGGTAATCGATGCATCAACCTCTCTCTCCCCTCTCTCTTCTTCCTCCTCCTCTTCCTCCGTCGTTGTCTCATCCTTAATCTCCATATCTTAATCGCCATGATTCTACCTACTATTACTGTGTTAAACAACTTATTAATCATCCGGATACATGCTCTGTACTGTACCCTCGACGCGTCTTCGTCTTCGTCGTCGTCTTGGTGTTATAGACTTGATCACTTGGTCCTGTGTAATGTAATCTTGACGGGGGATTTGGTATGGTGGTACGGCCATACACTCTTTTTCTTGTTATAGGCTTCGTCAATTCCCTTGACTCTACAGAACCACTAGCCTATGTGTGTTTCGTTCTTTCTTCCTGCCATCTACAGTACTAGCCACTCAGCGTGGGATTGCAACTGGATTCAGCCATCGAAATACCAAACGGAGTGCATCGTCGCTGTAAAATTAACCTTCTCGCGTGGGTGTTGCTGCAGGTTAAGTATGTGGGAGATGACGGGGAGGAGCAGAACGGCTTGCAGATGACGGGCCTGAATCTCATGGACAAGACCATGGCTGTCCGGGGAGCTAGGATTGCATACAGCATCTGGGATGTGGCAGGTAACCATCAGGCACCATTGGCTATGAATCGGCATTCACCACCTCTGTTTCATGGGTTGCTTTGGCTCAGATGCAGATTTCCAACCTTTTTTTATGAGCTTCATTCATATACCGTGTGAAATGGATGCAGGAGACAACCAGTCCGTCGACCACGTCCCAATCGCGTGCAAGGACGCCGTGGCGATCCTGTACATGTTCGATCTCACGAGCCGGTGCACGCTTAATAAGTTAGTGTTTAGATCAATCTCAAACGACTCAAATTCAGAGCTTCAGTGGAAATTGTTATGTGGTGCTCATTCCTGGTTACCTGTTTCTTTGGTGCAGTATTGTAGATTGGTACGAGAGGGCGAGGAAGTGGAATAAGGTTGGTGCATTTCCTGTGCTCACAGTTTCCTGTAGGTCTCGGGTTTGGTTTTCTGTTTGCCTCTGCTGTTTATAGGCTCAACATGTCCTACTGACTGAACATAAGCAAAAAGCTGTTACAAATTGTGGCAAAGCAGTCAACTGCAGATGGGCTGCCGCCCGCTTGTATAATTGAATCCCTGCAGATCACTGTTGGCAACAATTTAGTAACTCTGAGATTTGCCCATATGCTTTTAGCAGTATTCCAGATGAATAACAGTACCAGTGTGGCATCGTGCTTGGTGTTGCTACTGAACAGTGTCTTTATTATTTTTCTTCTTCTTCTTGTGACAGACGGCTATTCCAATCCTAATCGGGACAAAGTTTGATGACTTTGCCCAGCTTCCTCTTGAGATGCAATGGGCCATTGTTAACCAGGTGAGCGTTGCATTTTACAATACTGGTTTGTTCTGATCGAAATGTTATTCTCGGTAGCTTTGTTTCTTGGATATGGGGCCCTTCAGCACCTCCAACGTAGTTTTATCTGCTGCTGTGCTGGCATAGAAAGATGAGAACTTGCCTTGGTTGTGACGAGGCCTGCACATGCTTTTCTCATCTGAAACAGTGCAATTCAACCAAGGCCCGGGAGTTAACCTAAGCGAGATATAAAAACTACCGTAACCCATCACCATGAAACTGTTCTTGAATCTTTTTAGGTGAAACATTTTGGGCTTGTTTCCATACACTCCACGGCCACGAATCTAAGATCTGTAGTGTGATTACATCCACAAGCACCTCGTCGGTTGGGCACGTGAGACAGCGACCGACAGGCGACAGCACTGTAGAGCCGAAACCAGAAACTTGAATCGAGTACAGTGGACAAATAATAAAGACTGTTCTAAGCAGATAGTACTCACCTATTGTTCAACATTGAAGCCAGTGGGCCTTGGTGTTGATCGGAGCCATTGTGAACTAGTAGTAGTAGTAGGCCCAAACCACCCTCTTCTGGAGACGAAAGCTTGCCGCCATGAGCGACGAAAACTTGGCAATTGGGTATGAATGGTCAGATCTCCATTTTCTTGTTCATCTTGCCAATTGCCTCAGGTCGGAATTGGAGTGCACGTCAATCTTGTTTGTGGGCCTTGGGCTACAGGATGTAGATTGATGGTCACTCCTCACCTTATACATGCTAAAGAGAAAATCGATGGCAACGTTGTATCTGGCTTAGAGGGGAAAAAAGAAGGGGGGTTTCCAGGGATTTGGCAATGGCAGCGCTGATATGAACTGTTTAGCTGCATGAATGATCAAAAGTTCAATCTTCTAGAGGAGCACAGCTTTGCTTGTACAGCACTGCAGCTGCACAGCAGAGTAGTATTAGCGAGCTTGCCGTCGGTCGAAACAATCTGTGCGTGATACTAATTGAGTGCTAACGAGTGGTTGTACGTGTTCCTCACAGGCCAGAGCATACGCAAGAGCGATGAAGGCGACCCTCTTCTTCTCCAGCGCGACGCACAACATCAACGTGAACAAGATCTTCAAGTTCATCACGGCCAAGCTCTTCAACCTGCCGTGGACGGTGGAGCGCAACCTCACCATCGGCGAGCCCATCATAGACTTCTGATGACGACGTACTACCTCGTCCTCTGACTGACTGATCGATTACTTGGTTAGGCGGCTGCAGCAGACACGACCCTTCGTCTCACGGGTCGTCTCCTCCTCTTGCCCTATGCATGTCCTGCGTGCTAACCACTTCCTGGCTCCGGATCGAGCCATGAGGGGATCGGAGAGAGCGAGCGATTGAGCATGCCCGTCGTCCTCGCCCTCCTGGTGGCCGGCTGCAGCGGGCAAGATGCCTTTGTACATAGGTGACGTGACGTTCCCTGGCGTTCGCAATGCGTTGCGTGCGTGTGCAGGAGCGTCGTGAAAATGGGAAAACTGCGAGGTGTAACTGTGATGTAACACCCGTATGTAACATTCGCCAGTGTATAGGAATCCATGTTAATATATCCGCTTCCATTACGACTAACATGTACTAGTACGATCTGCATTAAAAATCGACATGGAAGTGATTACAAGGAAGGGTATCCGAAACGGTGAAGAGTAGATGGGCATACCGCATATTGTTCGCTCAAATCAAAGCCGAAACAGGAAAGATACGAAGGTAGGCAAATCCAGGCAACGCTACCTAGATTATCTAGTGATAGTGAATTCATCCCGTGAATACAAAGTTATGTCGTCTGATGAAAAAAACAGGGTTAAGGCTCACCGAATTATTTGGTGCCCAGTTGGTTTTATCCGGTACTGTACATTAATCCCATGCGAGCCGAAGGTTTTGGGGTGAGGCTGGACCATCATCGGATCATTAGGGGTCTTTGGCATCTTGTCCAATGATTCACCCGATGTCTGCATAAGGGTTTGAGAGAGATGTTCGTAGTGTTATCCAAACGGTGAACTATCAGCGGCAAGGCGCCGTGTAACGTTTAGGGTGTTCGCCATATCACTAGACTATCGGATGTTTATGTTTTGAAACCATCAAATTATATGCTGCTGACAAAAATTGTGTATCTTTGGGGGTTTTCAATATCTATTTGGTTGTAGGTTTTCCTTAGATTGAATCTTACTACTTGTTTTAGGACTCTTTGATGTATTGCATGCATGTGATACATGGTGAAGACAGAAGACTGGAGAATCAACATTACCCTATAATAAAATAGTCGAAGGATGTAGGCTGATTGGGCAATACATAATCGACCTATCAAGCGTTATCCTTTTAAAAAAATGAAGTTTTGTCTTCTTTTTGCCCCTTTTATTCTTCCTTTGCCCTAGCCTTCCAGGTCGCATTAGTTGCTCTTTATTCATTTTGATGGACATCGAGGTTTAACTAGTTGACCTAGGTAAACCATCTAGTGCACACATCTTGATGGGGGACCTCTCGGGTGAGCATTCTATATATCTACCATGTATGAGGTTCAAATTCTAGGAATTGCTAACCGGTGCACACATGATCCTCAAGTGTGTGAGTGCATCTCAAATGTCAACACACCTTTAATTTTGGCAACTCCACTATGGGAAGAAAAGGAAGTCATTAGTTGTCATGCCTACAGACAAGAATCCCGATCCTAGTAAAGTTGATGTCGATAGAGTTCAAGAAGCACGTAAGGAGGAGGTATTGCATCAATTCCTCTCAAAAAATTGCAATGGGCCGACGAAGAAAGGTGGCTCCACATTTCCTCCCCTCGAGCGTGAACAAATCAAGGTAAAAACCAATGTGAGTAAACCATCTAAACTCAACATAAGAATTGCCACTCACATTGCTAGTTTTGTTACTGCTAGTTTGAATAACATTTTTCTTTGCCATGACTAGTAGATTCAAAAATATGATTAGCACTCATCTAGATCATATAGAGGACAAATTTGGTGCTCAAAATTCTGGCAATGATACATACATGCTTATACTTCTAAAGTGTATAGAAGATATTGCACTAAATGACCCATTGAATTGTGATAAACTACTATTGACAATTAGGCTAATAGAGGGGTTGCAATAGCGGCCACTAATGCTTTCATGATCAATTCAGCCAACCAAGATTTGCATGTCCAAATTCATGAGCAAGTAACTACTAATGTGTGCAACCATATCATACAATTATATATCGTACACCCTACACCCCTTGCTCCATCAAACTTTTTGAATAATTCGTTGTGACATGTGTTGTCGTAGAATCAAGCACAACTATATTAAAACCACATCCTATGGCTAGAACACATTATCCCGAATCATTCAACTATGGTATGGAAGGATTTAGGAAAACCCGAGTAGTATACTCTGTGTCGATTAAAAAAACATTAAAAAAACCTGGAGAGAAATAATACCTCCTCCAGTCCTCCGTTCTCTTGTGTATTTTAGCCTCCTTTTTTAGAGGTGGATCACCACCCAAACACATTTGGGCCGTTTGCAGCAGATCAACTGGGCCATTTCCATCCAACTAAAAAAACTGGGCCATTTCCACTCGGCCGAATCGAGTGAGCAGCCCTAGCACGGACCGAACGCCACCGCAGGGGAGAAACGGCAGACGCCAAAGCAGGCTCCTTCCCCACCCCCGCCGCCACCACCCACCGCAACCTCTCGGCCGGATAGGGATTAAGGAGCGCGCCGCACAAGCCCTTGCGCTCTCTCTTCCTCCGCCGCCAAAATGGTAAGCAACCTTCTTTGCTGTCTCCCTCTGCCCCCATTCTCTCTCGCGCGCTGAGCTCGGAAAAACCGTTGTACCTGCGCCGATCCATGTTGTTTTAGCTGTCGTGCTTGATTGGTGCATACGGTCTATGCTGTAATCGGTCTATAGTTTTATGGGTAGTACGTCCCGTAGATTTGGAAGCGGATGAGTTGTTTCACTCAGCGCTCTAGAAGTGATGGATCTGTTGCGGTGAGTAACTTGGTCGGTGGCTATAATCTATGTAGATACCAAGGCCCAGCTGTGTTCTCTTTCTGATGAACCAGTGATTATTCGTTGTGCTCGTTAGGATCCATGTGATTTGAGAGGTATTACGATTTGTGTGTTGTCCCTGGACTGTTGTTGGATCTGTGGGCTATGGTGTACGATGATAAAATTTGACATTGCTATCAGCCATCTTGGAATTGCATTTCTATATATATATATTTTAGATTTTGCTCTGTGGGGGTCATGTTAGATGTGCACTACAAACTGCGCCAGTGATATCTGGACATCTTAGTTGTGCATAGCACCACTTTGTTAACCGATGGAATACACCTGATCACGATGGCTGCTTATACGTACTGTCAGCCTGTGAGTGACTTATGTAGCTTTATACGAACTTATGTGTATGAGACACACTTGAATATTTCTTTGCTTTTCCTGGCTTAATTTGTGTAACAGTTCCATAGTGGATCATGATGCTATCTCTTATCTCATTCATTTTGTAGTCCATGCCTTGTGAAAATTCAGATTGCTGCAGTTGCTATCTGCGCTTACTGTAGCTTGCTATGGCATGGTGGTGTTTAATATTCATTTTTAACTATTCTACTTGATGCATAAGACTAGCTATATGGTTGTCTGTGCTGATAAAGGGTCCTCTGGATGCATGCACTACCCAGTGTTAGTTGCTAGGATTAATCTTTGTCACCGCTGCAGCTGGATTTTAGCATGATTCTTCAGTTGATGATACAGTTGATTTTCTTTTGCTATTGTTTGTTTCAAATTCTTAAATGCTTAATGCTTTATTGACATACTGGGGGTCCTATAATGGCATGGAATCTTGACCTGATTATTCTCATGATGACCACCTTAGCATACCTTCCGAGGATCCTATGAAGTTTCAATTTATTATTGCAACTTATGGTGAACATATTTATAGAGCTGTATGCGCAACCAGCATAACTTTGAGTTTTGGTAGTTTTTAATTGATTTAGTTGCTAATAAGGACCACCGGTATGTTTCCTCCCTTCAATCAGGCATTGTTTTGACATGTTATTCGTTTCAAATATTATAGGTCAACGTTCCCAAGACCAAGAAGACCTACTGCAAGAACAAGGAGTGCAGGAAGCACACTCTCCACAAGGTGACTCAGTACAAGAAGGGCAAGGATAGTCTGTCTGCCCAGGGAAAGCGTCGTTATGACCGCAAACAGTCAGGATATGGTGGTCAAACCAAGCCTGTCTTCCACAAGAAGGTGTTGCAGCATATCTATCTGTGATTGATCAATTACTATGTCAATGCTTTATACCTATGTCTGTTTGATGCCAACATGAATGTCTGAAGATAATCGTGGATTCCAAATGCCTGTTATAGTTTTTGACATGAAAAATGTTGTGATTTTCAGGCCAAGACCACCAAGAAGATCGTTCTGAAGCTTCAGTGCCAGAGCTGCAAGCACTATTCACAGCACGCAATCAAGGTACAGTCTCATTTTCTCTTGGGCTGAGCATGCTGTTGAGCCAAGTTTTCTCAGTTTGTTTTTCTCACTCTTTTCTTATTCCCATCACAGAGGTGCAAGCATTTTGAGATTGGTGGTGACAAGAAGGGCAAGGGAACATCACTTTTCTGAATCCGTTCATCGCCAATCTGGATGCTGAAGTTGCGGGGTCTACTGCTTTTCTTCAAAGTTGTCATCAGATTTTAATGTTACCTAGTAGTTCTTAAAGCAGAGCGTGATATGTACCCAAATTCTAGTGCCTGACATTTTCTCAGAGTGTTGGTCGACTTAATGAAGTTTCGTAGCTTGAATCTTGATTGACTGTCTTGCGTGTTTTATTTATTTACTTTGTGACCGCCATTATCTATGCGTGTTGTGACTAAAACTTTGCTTTTTACAGCAACGGTGGTGTAGGTAATGTCGCCTTGTGTAATTGTGTACCTCAATCGATGCACGGGTCAACGTCATTGGAATGCATACAGTTCTGGGCAGTTCTAAATTAGTCCTTTTGGTTGAAAAAACCGTTTGCAGGTTCTTGAAGCAGGAGGCTATGCTTTTTCTCATTTATTGCACTACATGTGAGGCGATTCTGAAGCTCGGTAGCCCGCCATCGTCTTGCTCGAGGGTCAGCAAGGAGGCCGGCGTTGAGCACTCCATGAGATGGGCATCTAACAACCATGTCTGTATCTACTCTCATCCAGCATTGGAGACGGGTCTGGGGAGATACAAGCACACAAATCAGAAACGAGTGATTTTTTTTCTGTTCTCTGTACCGATGTATCGAAGTGCAAAGGCAAATGTGTTTTTTACTGTATAGGTCTGTGGACCTCTTGATCATTGGTTTGATCTGATAAATACATATTCTATCATTTGACAACTGAACAATAAAGGAAAAAACAATAATACAACTGTATACTTACCTCCGTTCGCGAATACTTGACAACTTTGACTTTTGCTATTCACCCTTTGACTATAAATATTTATCAAAATATTTGTTTTGATATAATGGTAAAAGTATTGTTGAGTTTGTTATCTAGATTAGTGTAAGTATGTTACGACTAATTATGTATACATCTGAAGAAAGACGAATGGTCAAAGTTTGAATAGTACAGTCAAAATTGTCAAATATTCGCTAGCAGTTTGGTCCACTAGCGTGCTGGACGTGCGTGCCAGATTGCCAGTATGGCATGGCATTGCGCGCTACTGCCGGTACAGACGACTCTAGGCCGCTGTTCTTCCTAGATTTTAGGGCCAAATTGGCCCATTTGGTCCAGTTGAGCAGAACAGGCTCGGCCCATCTCCAGTTGAAAACTAAAGCTTGCTGCCTTCGTTGGCATCAACCCTGGCCTGTCGCGAAGGCCCATTACCCAACGCGGCCCTGCCAGTCTGAGTGCGTGCCCTCCCGCGCGCGCAATTGCTTCGTTTCGGCGTCGGCGGTCGCCGGCGCTGCCACACATTTGATGATCTCGGCGACACGGTCCATGAGCGCCACGGCGCAGGCGCACTCCGCCGGTAGAGGTGGAACCCATCTTCCCTGCCCTTGGACTCCAGGAGCGTCACCTTGCGGCACGATTCCCCGTGTCGCAGCCACGCCGCGTACCGGCGCCCGCGGTCCCGAAGCAAGTCCTTCGTGGCCACCGCGACCAGCGCCCGCCTGCACGGCAGCGACGCGACCTGGTCGGCCGCCGGGTTGATGCGAGGTTCCTCGTTGCCGGCAGCACCCGCTGTCAGGAACGCCCAGAGGGTGTCCACGGACTTGGGCGAGAATAGTGACCCGTCGTGGGCGCGGTCCGTTTCGGACAGCAGCCGCTCAGGGCCCCAGAAGAAGGGGTGCAAGAGGACGATGCCCCCGATGTCGATGCCGCCGCCGCCGCCGCCGTCGGTGACAAGGCGCGCTACCATGCCGTGCGCGATGTTGGCGCCGGCGCTCTCGCCGGCGAGGAACATGCTCCTGGGGTCGGCGTGGCAGGCGAGCCAATGGTCGGAGCGGGAGGCCGTCCAACGGAGCGCCACCCAGGGGTGCTCCGGCGCCAGGCGGTAATCCACGGACACGACGAGCGCCCCGGCGCGCGCGGACATGGAGGCGGCGTAACGGTGAAACACCTTGGAGAAGGCGCTGCCGGTGCAGAAAGCGCCGCCGTGGAAGTAGACGACGAGCGGGAGCCTCCTGCCCGCCGAGACCGCGCCGGTGCTGAGAAAGAGGCGCGCAGACATGCCCGTGGCAGGGTCCATGACGACGTCCCTGATTGCTACGCCGGCTGCCAGTGCCCCTGGCGCCTCTGACGCCGGCACGAAGGTGTCGGGCACGAGCCGCTCGACGCGGCTGTCCCTGTGGCCTGTACGTGCGCAGGAACGGGTGCATGTCGTCTGCGATCTCAGCGGTAGGCCGGTAGCTTTCTTGGAAGCACAAGTGCTCTTGTTCGCATGATTGGCCATGAACGTTGAACTGCTGTTTGTTGTGTGTCATCCACTGGCACTCTAGCAGAGGCGCAGAGCAGAGCTTTGGCCCCTGTTTGGTTGGTTGGCTGGGCTTCCATTCCAACCGCAGTGCCGAACCTTAGGCCAATGTCTGCTTGGCTTCCAGACTTGCGTCGTGCCGCACTGTCTTGCTCCCACGTTCGTGTAGACGTGTAGTGCTTTTTTTGCGCCAAAACTCGCCACAATGTGGACCTGTTGTTCCTCTGTTGTGGTCTGTTACTGTGACCATGGAAATGCGGACCATTTGTATCCCTCATTACCTTCTTGAATCCAACAGGGAGGCATTTGTTGGCACATGAAAGAATGATAATATTAATGCTGAAATTTATCATTGTTGATTGATGTGTAGTCCAAATAAGCCACTACTACCAAATCATGAGTTTTTAGTTTAGCACTTGCTAAAGAAAAAAAAAATCTCATTTGTCTTGTTTTAGCCACATCCTTGGTGACCAAACAGTTTCATATCACCAGTTCACCAAAGGTCAAATGGCTGGGACCTGATGAAGTAACATTATAGCATTACAGAAAAATAAAAATAAAAATATTTGAATCCAAGAAAATCCTGCTTTAACACAAGGTCATCTGTATATATGTGGCTATTAACATGGATATAATGTGCTCGAAAAACTGTCTCTTTCCCTCCCACCCTCTCTGTGTGCGTGGGTGGGGTGGGTGGGGGGACCCTGTCAGTGAATGCTCATGGAAAATAAAATGCTTATTCTGCTCCTTCAGCTTGAAGCTCCTATGTCTGTCCTAGGAGAAGATCCAACGCAAAAGGAAGATGCATATATGTATAGAGTCAGAACCAGGAAGTGACAAAATGCAGATTGAAGTTGAACATGGGATAAACCAGTGGTAAAGTATCTGTTACTTGGTCTTTAACTCTTTATATATACTGTATCCAGTAAAGCCTCCTCTCTTGTTCCCTGAAAAAATATGAAACTTAGCAATAATGCACTAGTGTTTTAATTTCAATCTTGAGGCCTTTTAGCCACAATCACAAGCAGGCGACATCAAAGCATTGCTATCTCGGCGATCTTCTGAAAAAGAATGAAAGAAACATATGAACTGGAAACTAAAATGCAACGGCCTTTTGAGCACCAGAAGGCTGGTATATGCCGCCTGCGACTTGTCTCATGAGCTGAATAGCAAAGTATGCGGGGACGCGCAAAGTATGCGGGGACGGGGACCAAGCAGAGTAGAAAAGGAGTAGGCAACAAGAGCACAGCAAGATCAGCTACGATCCAAAGCTGAATCCATTGCAGAGATCTTAGTGCGCAAATTGCACAATGCTTCCCATCAGGACCATGCTCCCCAGTACCTGTCGCCAGCAAGAGAACAAGACGGTTCACCAGAGCATGCATGGCTGCTGTTCTTGGCCTTGTGAAACATGGGTACATGACAAATGCTGTTGTAGTCCCCAATGCATTCTCAACCACACGTTATTTTGGACCGCAGAATTTGCATGTAACAAAAGGGACAAGAAAAAAAAATCTGGTAGTTTTATTTAGATGGATCCATCTCTCTACATCATCATAGTCATACTGAGAACGCGAAGAAATGAGGAGCTCAGGAACACTGGAAGCTAGTCCTAGAAAAGGAAATACAAAAAGGAGGATCTACTATTATACAAGGGGTTCTTAGTTATGTTCGAGCACCTGAGTTGATTCGCGGTGAACTGAGGATGCCAATACATTACTGCTTTGCCTGAAATGTCGAATGATTCTGTTAGAATTCAGCATTTAATTGATACTGTACTTTTCTAGGCAGTGGCGGTGATCAATTCAAAATAAACGTGTGGAATTACCTGGGAGTAGATGAAAGTTCCAAGAATGGCGATGGCAGCTCCAAGCGCGTTGATGGGTTGGACGGGCGTTTGGAAGATAATGATGGACGCGACAATGACAGAAATCCTCTTCATGGTGTTGCCAATGGAGAATGTAAGCGGTGAGATCTCATCCAACGACATGTAGGATACTTGGTTGTACAAGTGGTAGAACACGCTCTGCGCCGCCACCCACCTACATCCACAGAGGAAGTCTTAGCCACATGAATCAAACTGAATTATCACAGAAATATCAAAGAAATGAATTCAGTTCTGTCAGAATGAGCAGAACCACTGCTGACCAGAGAATTCATATCTCACTAGCATGCTCTGTCCCTACACAAGAAACTGCTCTTTTTGGGAGGCAATGCTAATAATATGCTAGTACTACTATTTAATTACTTATGACACGGATCAATATATCACAAGTTGTGCCTCATTCTTGTGGATTTTTTTATGTATATGAGCTACTGTTCTAAAACTGATTACACATTCGGAATTATAAAAAAACACAAAAATCACAAACAGCGTGATAGTGGAATGCTACGTGAGTAGTCCAAGAAGCATGTGAGTTTACCAGACGAAGTTGGGACCGATCTCGGCGACCGCCTTCTGCCAGCCTGCTGCCCACACCTTGGGCCCCTCCATGGCGATGGCGAAGGGGAGGAGGATGACCAGTGACATCATGGAGAGGCAGGCATAGTAGTTCATCCCGCTGACGGACTTGCCCTTCATTCCCTTCTTGGAGAAAATGTTCCGGAAGACAAAGGCCAGGTTCGAGATCATTGCACCCATGAATCCTACAGTTGGGTTGAGCAAGACAGGTTCAGTAATAAATTTATTTTTAGAAGGAAGTTATTCAGAGTGACTGAAAAAGTTTGCGATTGCGACTACAAGGTGTCAAATCTATCACAAAATCAATTTTTTTGTTCCCTTCGATTGGTGCTAGAATCAGCATTTGTTCAGTTTCTTAAAAGCAAAACTATCTACGGAAACCTGAAGATACAATCCCTGTTGTGATATTTCTCATATATCAGCATAAGTATCTCCGAGATTCAGGAAATGGGCATGTCACTCACCAACCATGTTGAAGTTGAGCTCGGTAACGGCGGCGAGGGCGCATCCACCGATGATCGGGAGGAGAGAGAAGTAGACAGGCGCCGGGAAGTGCTCGCCGAGGAAGAACCTGGAGACGAGCACGCTGAACGCCGGCTCCCCGCTCTTGATGATGTGCGTGAACGACACGGCCACCTTGGCCATGCTCACCGTCGCCGCGACGTGCCCAATGGTGTGCGCGATCGCCACCTGCTCGGCCACGAGACGGACCGCATCAGGACGAGGCGGTCTCGCAAGAACAGAACGCAATGCGCATCTAGAAAAGAAAAGCTCCCGTTACTCACCGGGGAGAGCGCCTTCCAGAAATCGAGGTCCGTCTGGGGCGCCTCGGCGATCCTGGTGGCCCAGGACGCGAGCATGATGGCGGAGCCGGCGGCGAGGGACAGCGTCGACATGAGCCACGGGTACGGGAACGCGTTGAGCGCCTTCTTGTTGTAGATGTTGAAGATCACGTTCAGCGCCCACCATGTGGCGAAGTACACCCCGATCCTGGCCCGCCGCGCCGTCTCTGCGGGCTCCGCCGTTGCGGCGATCTCCACCGGCCGTGAGCCGTCCGCGGTGGCTGCCGGCGGAGCGGTGGACGCGGAGCGGTCGCCGCGGCCCGCCGCCGCCACGGTTGCGAGTGCATGCTCCTGGCGGTACAACGGCCGCGCGGAGATGGAGAGGGAGAGCGGCCTGGACCCGGCAGGCGGGGAGGGGAGGGAGGTGGAGGGGCTTGAAGGCCGGCTTGCAGGTGACCGCGGCCGCGGTGTTGAAGGTCTTGACGGAGGAGGAGGCGGCGGCGGCCAGCATTGTGGCGACGGGAAGGGTGGCCAGGGCGGGCGAGTTCTCCGGGTCTTGTCGGAGGCTGGCAGGCGCCTGCGGCTGTGCTTGTGGTGTGTGTGTGTGGTGCTCTGGTG
Source organism: Paspalum vaginatum (assembly GCA_030272315.1). Taxonomy (NCBI): domain Eukaryota; kingdom Viridiplantae; phylum Streptophyta; class Magnoliopsida; order Poales; family Poaceae; genus Paspalum; species Paspalum vaginatum. The sequence continues at coordinate 6,082,336 of CM059013.1, read as the reverse complement.
GCAAGGGGATGGTGGGGAGGAAGGTATTTATAGGGAGAGCGCGAAGGAGAAGGAAGGCGGCTTTGGGCTTTGGATCTGTATTCTTCTTCAGATCTTTTATTTTCACCATGAGGTTTTTTCTGCTTTCCTTGGTGTTTCGTTTCTTCGTGTGTTTCGATGCTGAAATTTTGGTTTTGTTTTTTTCATCTGTAACAATAATTTGGTTTTGGTTTTTTCATCTATAACAATTTCTGGAATCATATGACCATATTTATTTTGTTATTAAAGCTTCTTATTCTCATACTTCTCAGTACTTCTTATTCTCATACTTCTCATACTGGAATAATTTGTTATATATAGGCATACAATCACCTTGCTTTTTTTAAATTATGTGGTGTAAATGAAAGTAATCTAAAGCAGAAAGCTCCTAGTTCCCCTACCATCACAGCCAGAAGCTATATTTTTTTCTTTAAAAAAGGAAGTGCGATATGATTATGAGTACACTATTGTAATGTAAAGTATGTGGACAACAAGATGCATATGACATGTGATGGCAATATACTATACTTGAAATATGGTGGTTTTATGTGACTATTTACGACTATAATAATAACTCAATATTTTGAAGTAACAACGTATCTTTATGATCCAAGGAAGTAATACTTATGAAATTCTTTCAATTTTCTGTACATATACCGAACTCCTTTCGCTACTACAGTACATCGCGTTGAACTAGCTGCAGAGCTGCACACATTTTTCTCATTTAGCACAAATGAGAGACTGCTACTCTTTTGTTCGGATGCGTTTTTGCATGATCGTGATGTAGATTTTGAGCTGTGCCAAGTCTGAACATATTTTGCTAAGAAATTGACATGATTAAATCGACAAAAAAATATTCCTAGCATTTCCGGAGAACTTTGTTTTTATCCCAGGCCACATCGTGTAAACATGGTCGTTGAGAGAAAACATGGGCTTCATTTTGACGCAGCCAGCAAGGCTTTCACAGTTGCACTTGTACCATATATATAGTCTCAAGGGTTTTTCCTCAACTCTGACCATGTGTTAGACTTGCAAGAGCATGCTTGCTCGTCAGTCTTTTGAAGAAAATCCAGTAACAAGATAAAAAGTTTGTACAGAACATAAAAGTATATTAGTGTACTTATTATTAACATTATTGAGGGAAAAAAACAAAGCAACGTTTAACACTATGATTAGAACCGGAAACGACAATAGAATCATCTGTCACCAGACAACAGGTATCTGAACTCTCAAGTCTCAGTTAGACACACAGCAAAGATCCTTTTTTTTTTTCATAATGTCCAAATATAAAATTCCGAGCCCCAAATGTAGAGTGCACATCAAGTTTCCAAAGGAAAAGGACACTGCCCGCAAGAGTACAAAGCCTTCCTCCTGTAGTCCTGCCGCTGGAGCTGGACGGCACTGGCGCAGTGGCGTGTGCGGCAGCCCACCGGTCAGACTAGCCGACGGCGATCCACGGGGGGTCGACGGCGCCCACCAGCGACCACCAGAGCACCGGGAACTCATCTGACGGCCGAGAGACGCGATCGAAAGGCTGCCCTCGTGATCTCCAAGCTGTCACCACGGCATAGGCGGGCAATGGGCTGGCCGCTGCCCGGACCGGACGGCCGGCGGCGATCGAGCGGACGACGCGCGCGCGCCCGCGTGTCGCTGTCCGCGTCCGTCCCCTGGGGCCCTCCCAATGTCGACGGGACCTCCTCGTGAACCGTGCCGTGGCCGCCGGCTGTCGCCCCCGCGGGCCCCGGGTACAGTGGCGTGATACGCGGTTCGCGGCCGAGGGCGCCCGCGGCCCCGCGTGGCAGGGCGCGCCGGGCGTCGCGACGCGCGCGCCGTGGCGCCGGCGAGCGCTGCCCACCGTCCGTGTGGCGATCCGCGGGCCCGGCGCGGGGCGCCAGTTCCGTTGTCCCGTTGCCGGCGACATTTTTCCCGCGACGAACGTTTCCATTCCAGGCGCGGCGCGGCCCTGATTTGAGACTTCTGTCACGGGATCGGCGATCGGTTTCAGGGGGAAAGGGGTGCAGTGCGCGGCGCTGGTGCCGTGCCGGCGTGTCGTGATCGATCCAGTAGGCGACTGCTAAGCCGTTGCTTCCATGCATGGAATGTGACTGTGAGTTGGCGAGCAGCGAGCGCCTCAGGCTCAGCTCAGGGGCGCCTGGAGCCCGGCCCTGAGAGACTGGTGTGACGACGTGTCATGTCTCGATCAGGATGGGCTAGACTATGGAGCATGCGTGCGTGCAAGATCGCTCGTGATCTCAGGTGACATGTTTGTGCAGTACCTGAGAAAATAGAATGAGTGGGAATTATATATGTAGGGTTTGAGAATTCTCTCGCGCGCGCGATCGTCTATTTATAATGTGATGTGATGTGCACATGCTATTTTTTTTTCATGATGCATGCTTGTGCACAGATCTTTGTCGTTGGGACGGATTGGTGACTAGCTTTGATCTTGGAGGAATGGTAAGTAATCCATGTCCAGTGTCGATGATCTACTAGTTGGCAATCTAATGGCAGCATGCTTCCTTGTTCTTGCTTCCATATGGATTGTGAGTGCGCGAGCAGCCCGGGGCTTTTGATGTATGTCCAAGACTACTCGTTTTCTCACATGTCATGTACATGTGCTCATGTTGATATTTACAATATTTTTTTTTGTTACGTTACAAAACAGGGAGTAAGATTTGTGTACGGTCTAAGAATTGTATGGCATGCACGAGCCATATTGACCTCAACTCCTCAAGTATATGCACAATGGGAGTGAGGGACGCGGCACCAACACAATCTGATTGGTGACTAGTTCTGATTTTTGAGGAATGGTAGGGTTATCCCGGTCGAGCGTCGATGATCTACTAGTTGACAATTTGATGGCGTTGGTAGTTCTCTGAATGGTGTTTGCATTGATCGTGAGTTGGCTAGCAATGAGCACTCAGCGTTCTTGGTTATATTCGGAGGACTACTCAAGGAGTAGCGTATATATGTCGAACATCACTTGCGATATATAGCAAAGCAAGTGGCATGTTTTGAATTGCTTTTTTTCCAAAAAAGGAAAAAATGGTTGAGTTTATGTATGGCTTATGAATTTTCTACGACGGCATATCAAAACTCCATATATTCTCTCCCCCGCTGCATGCTCTGCACCGATCTTTGACATTGACACTGGCGATCAATTCCCGAGGAAGGGCACAACAATAAAAATGTTGACGGTCGGTCGACGATCTAGCTTAGCTAGTTGCATGCTTCAAAAAAATCTAGCTAGTTGCGAGTCTGATGGTGGCATGCTTTCTTGTTCTTGCCTCCATGGATCGCGAGTGTGCGAGCAGCGAGCACCTCAGGGCTTTTGGCGTACGTCCAAGACAACTCGTTTTCTCACGTGTCACGTTGATATTTGCAGTGTATGTTTTGTTCCATTGCAAAAACAGGGAGTAAGATTTATGTACGGTCTTAGAATTGTATGGCATTCACGAGCCATATTAACCTCAATTATATGCCACAATGGGAGTGAGAGACGCGAAATGAATTAGCGTAGGCCACCAACACAATCCTGGAAAAAGGTGCGATTCTTTTTGCAAGCGTATACTTGACAGGGTAAGTTTGAATCTTGGGTCTTTGGTAGTTAGGCTGTGCCTGATCAACCCTGCCTATTCAACCGTCTATATTTTCAAACTTCTTCTCTGTCTACAGCTGCGTGGACAAGGTTTTGCACACTCATTTGGCCTCTCTATGTTAGACCGTGCAAATAGCTATGTATATACAAAGTGTTTATCGTAACGGCGCTGGTAGGTGTGGAGTTTTAAAACGAAAAATGAAAGGAGCAGACTGCTAGGGTTATGTTAACAGTTGATTTCTTTCGGTTCTGTTAGGATAGTGCCGAGTATGGAAATTTTTCTCTGCGTCCTTTTTGACAAATCCGAAATTTGCATTTCTTGGTGGGCCCTGGGTTTTTGCCATTCCGCCTAAAATCTCCATCCATTTTGAATTTCTCTGTCCCGATCCAAACCAAATAAAAAATCCGCTGTACATTTGGGTTGCGAGGAGCGGCCCGCCTATTGATGTCTGGTGGTCTAGAGATGATCTACATGTTTTCGTGATAGAACTGAGGCAGTTGTTTTCTGGATTTTTGTCCAAAAAATTAAGAAAGCTGAAACAAATTGAGAAATCTGGGAAACTTTCTCGGCAACCTCTGGTAGGCTCTACACCGAGGGATCGGAGCTACGCACCGACCAGGGCTCGAACTCGAACCAAGTCCAGCACAGGAAAAGAAAAAATCCACCTCGCGGATGTTGTTTGGGTCCGAGTGATTTTCTGGGCTGGGCACTGGTGCGTTACGTTCCTCTTGGTGCAGGACGCCGGGGGTCGTGTTTCTTCACCGGCCGGTCAAGTTTCGGCAGCCGCCACATCTCGGCATCGGTGGCCGACCTATCAATGCAACCTGTGACGGTCGTACTCTGTACTCTTCAGTGCACACACAGTGACACAGCTTGCACCAGCGATAGCTAGCTCGTCCTCCAGTGCATGCACGCTGTTCGATCAATTGGTTTGTGTTGTGTCTGCATGCTGAGTTGCCGACGAGACCCATCCGTCCTCTCTAACACCACCGTACCTTGTGGAAATGCCATAGACAAGCTATGGCGAGTTACCCGTCGATCGAACGGCCAAAACGGGGGTTAGTTCGACAGCAGGTAGCCCGGCGGACGACGGAGAGCCGGCCGAGGTTTTAATTTCTCTCCCTCGCCTCGCCTGCACTGCACTGCAGCAGCGCTGATGTGCCGGCCGGTCGTCGTCTCGCCGCAGCGCAGGCCGTCGTCACGTACCTCCAGGCTCCAGCACACCACAGCAGCACTCTTGGATCGCTCCGCTGCTTGGTGGGTTCGTTCGTCTCGCTCTCGCCGCGTGGTCCCGTACGTGCGCCTCATGCACGCACGCACGCACGGCGCGTTGCCCCGTGCCCGGATCGGACAACAGGGATTACTGTCGTCGTCCCTCGTCCGAGTCCGACGACACACGCGGGTTGGTTTGCAGCGTCGATCGTATATGCAGTGACGACACACGCCGGCCGTACGTGGTCCTGCAGGCTAGGGAGGACACGGCCGGAGGAGGATCCGATGAAGCCGATCGAGCACGGTCTCCCGCATGCCCTGACCCTGACTGACTGCTGACGACAGCAGGGGCTGCTGCACGCGGCCGGCGACACTGCGATCGAGCGTGTGTGTATGTGTGTGCCGAGCGCCGACGACGGCGGAGGACACCGCCGGCAAGCGCCATGCGCGATATATCGGGTTCCGTTTACGTTTCCGGCCGGGGAAGGAACAGCAAGCCAGGCGACGGTGGACGCGAATGATTAATGATCCCGACCGCAGGTGCGGTCCTTGGGGCCACCGTTGGCCGGTCGCCGTCGAGCACTTTTCCCTCCTAAATTCATTTTCTTGAAAAAAATGCTGATGTGATTTGGGCAGTCCAGATGATCGGCACGAATCCTTATAGTACACCGGAACCCGACATGGACAGGAGATGCGTCGAGAGGGCCTCAGCTTGGCCTACGGCCTGTGACCTGACCCCGGCTCCCGGCCCGTGAGCTGCGGAAATCATGGGCCAAACGGCGTTTCTCGGCCTGCGACCCAGCGCCAATGCCCCTCGCCCTTTTCTTCTTTTTCATTTGTTTTTTTTCCAGCATTTTAAACATTTTTCAGCATTCTATGTCTATCTCGAAGGTGAGACGTGTGCGGCGGCGGCGGCGGCCGTCCGTCCTTTTCGTCATGCGACGGTGCAAGCTTTGCAGCCAGTGGCTCCTCCAAACACAGCAGCACTGGCCACCACAACATCCAGGCATGCAGATGCAGAAGCTCCATCTCCTCGCCGCTCATCAAATTATTTTCAGACTGCACAACCAACCGTAAACTGACCGCATGCAGTGCAGGCGCAGCGCTCATCGACCTCTTCTTGTTTTTTATTTTTTGTTTATCAGGCCTATGCGGCTGTGCTTAATTATGCACTGCATCTTTTTATAACTTTATAAACGCGGCTTCTTCCGACAAACTGCCGACACGCCTCTCATACCAGGTTTGCTGGGGCTGCACGGAAGATTCTCCGTGCATGTGAGCGACCGTGACCTCGATTGCGCACCGATTCGGGTTCCGGGCAATGCTGTTTTATCGATGGATTAGCTTTGTTTGGCATACTTCCATATATTAGTTCCAACTCAGGGCCCTTTTCGGTTAGAAGGGGTTAAAGGGGATTGAATATCAAATTTAAATAGGAAAAGATTTAATCTCTTTCAATCCCTCCAATCGAACAAGGATTTACAGAGTACTCTAATTTTCATGTACAACGCCGTTGTTTTTTTTTTTTTTTGACATGGCTTTGAGTATTCATCTTATTTAAAAATTTTATAAGATCCAATGGTGGATTCCTTTAGACAAATTTATCAGCAGGCACTTCACCCTCCTGTTCTCCTAAACAAATTGTGGCAGTCTGCCCCTGGACACCTTCGTTTACATAAGTGGTAGGTGATTCTCTGTTTTCTTTAATCTTTTTGCTCATTTTGCAATTTCAGTTAACGCAAGACAATACAATTATTCTACATTATGCTAGTAGTTGGCTTTCAATGCTGATTAATCACCACAGTTTCCTGCAACAAGAGCATAGTGCAGCCAATCGTTTTGGTGAGAGAATCCACCAGGACGCAAAATTCGCCTTGTTCTTGTTTGCGCTTACTAGTTGGAGAAACCATTATGGGATTGGAAGCTATGCATGAGTTTTCGTGTCCCTAAATAAAAGGCGCTATGATATGCTAGACTGAATCTACCAACAGTTGGCATTCACTAGTTGCGTAAGTGATTACTGTAGGATTTGGTTGCCACTGACATTAAAACACAGATAGGACAACTGATTGTTAAATCTAGCACTGAATTAAGATTCCACAGGGAGCTACAGCAATAACCTACAGCTGACATCCCACTAGCTATCAGGATAATGATAAGAAACACAGCTGAATATTTACAATCCTTATACGGTCCAATGACTGAACTGCATGTTAGCAGACACATAGCGTGATTTATTTCACCAATACCTTATACCTGTAGCTTTTTTTCTCTCTATCTAGTGCAGCAATTTGACTTCTAGCTTGATAGCAGTTCTGCAGTTGGTATACGTTGAAGCCTGTCCATCTTTCCTGCTTCAAAATTATTATAGAGAAGTCATGGCAGGTGTGCTGGCACTACATATACATGCCTGACTGAAAAAGTCAATGATCCCTTGCCATGGATCCTAACACATGGGCCCCTTGTTGCATTTGCCCTCTGCAATTTCAACTCTGAAATGTCAAAAAAGGTCTCCCAGAAGAGGCTAAGTTACGATTGACTGTGCCGTCCAAGGCGCATTGTTGTATTGGAGCATAGTTTTTCAACGCCATAATCCCTCTATCTTGCTGGAGACGAAAGCCATGTGCAGAATCTGGGAACCATATGATCATGAATGGTGGTGAGGTCTGATCCAGACATGGGTCTTGAAAGGATCTGAACATGGATTTTTGCTCTGTTGCAGTGCAGTAGGAGCTGCACACTCACAATTCCAGTCCCTTCTATACAGAAGATTCTTAAAAAGAAAAACCATGTGCCCCCCTTCGGACAAGAAATTTCTTGTTTTATCAATCACGTGGATAAGCCTCTTGATTTAGCCATTCCTCAGGTGAAGACATTTGATCTTGACCATTGAAATCTGAAAGCATGACTGAAAATAAGCACAGCAAGTGTGCAGTCGCTTTAGCGACTATGACAGATCCCCATCCTATGTACATGCATCTCTTTCACGTACACTGTCGAGTATGGAGATGTGCAGTCCTTCCATAGTTCCATGCCACGCGTTGAGACCCAGGACAAAGATTCTGAGCATTTTGCTTTGCCGTTTTACTCTCAGGAGGCTTGAATCTATTCCTGTTTCTTCCACTTCTCCGATCCTCATCAGATAGAGAGATAGAGAGGAATGTCTGTTTGCCAGCTGAGAGAATGCAATGCTGAAAACCTGGAGGAGGAGAAGGAGATGGTGCTGACTGCTGAGTCCATACAGGAGAAGTATATGCTGCCTGAACATTGAACAATAATCTATCTGTATATACTTATGGAGTCTTGTGAAGTCTGAAAGTATTGTTTGTCAACCAAAGCACATGGGCACCAATCATGTCAGGAAACTGTTCAGGGGCGTGTTAGTCATATATCCAGCCTCAGCATCAGTCCTTTAGGTAGGCTACATATTTGGAAGTTGTGTGGCCACTCAAAATGCCGTAGCGCGTACGTTGCTGGTGCTGGCGAAAGGGTCACTGTTACTATATGAATGCACAGTTAACTGTATCCAGTGCATTTCATTATGATGTATGCTTATCTGAAACTTACTGGAACTGTATATGGATTGATGTCTTAATTATAGACAAGAATGAAAAGGAACCATTCAGGTTCGGTGCATTCAATTTCGCCCTGCCGCCGCAGATTTATTTTAAATGATTCTATAACCAAGTGCCTCTCTGATGATACGACTTGCTGGAAAAGTGGAAAGGAAAAACCTCTGGTACTGGTACCCATTCGCTGAAACATCAGCTGATTAATTATAGGTTGCTTAATCCACCGGAGAATGACTAAAATTAGGTGACGCAGGCTGAATTGAAAAGCCGGACAAATATTCAACTGTCAGGGAAGCTGCAGACGCTAACACTTCGTATAACACTCCCATATCGTTTCCGCATGTATGTTGTGGTCTGCACGTTGTGGATCGAATGGCAATATATATACTTATATGCGAAAGTAGAATCTACATGCGGCCCTGAGTACTGTCCAAGCAATCTTTCATATTTTAACTCCGCTACCCTTCATTTGTGTTTCTGGGTGTATAGTACCATCATGGTGCCAACAGAGAACAGACATATATTTTAACTCCAGTTGCTATATACCTAAGCGATAACTATTACAGGTATAACAATAAGAGAACAATATACAAGGGTATGCATATAGAACAATTAAACTTTCATATGCAAATAATTTCCATTTATACAGTTTTTTTAAAAGGCAATGTCAGAAGTTCTGATACATTCACTTAAGAGATATATAGTAGTGGACACCCAGGCTTCAAATCCCGGGGTGAGGAGTTGACAGCACCTTCTATACCGATCGAGCAAGGACTCGATGCCTTCATTTACAAATCTAAGTTGTACTATTGTTTATATCAAAACACTACTAGAACGAGAACAAGGTGACACTGATCAATTAAGCACTAGTTAATTGTGCAGTCGGACTGGATTAATAATTTAACCAACCCATAGATATGAGGTACGGAATTTCCCTGACTAATTCTCAGAGTAGATGAGAATACGGTCGAGCAATAACATATGAGCCTGCTGTCTCAATGATTGCATGTCTTCAGTCTGAACTTCCCTATCCTGACAGACGGCGACGCCGGCTCGATCGATGCAGACGGCAGCGCAGACGTGCGGCGCACTAAGGAGCAGTGCTGCGTGAGCTCATCCGTGAGTGTTTCCATTTTTCCAACGGTAAACAACCGCCCGGGCCAACCAACAACTGCCCGCCATGACCGGGGTCATCAGTCATCACTCTCATGGCTTCCATTTCAACGCAGGCGCAGCAACTGGTGCAAGCTTGCAGCTTGATCATGACACAGAATGCCATTTATGCCTCTATAGCTAGCTACGATTATACCCTATCAACGACTGCCAGGATATTGATCATCAGCTCCACTAGGACCTGCATACGAAAATTTACGCATATGCAGCGTCCACTTTATACTCTAGCAGAGCGGGCACCAGGGCATGCTTTATACTCTAGTAGACCGGACTCGGAGCTCTATACTCATTCTTACACTCTCTCCCTTACGCACATTCTGCTGGACATGATATATGAATATAAATATAAATATATAAATATAGAGATGGATTGCAACTAGATATGCGTATCTAGTTATGTATGCTTGCTCTATTGGAGGTAGTTACGTCCTATTGAAGATGTGAAGGTAACTACCTTTTCGATTGGGATATAAGTCCATCTATATTTGTCCCAATTCAATTTCTTTACTTTGGCTTGCAATATCTTCACAAATTATACTATCTTGAATGAAAAGAGTTAGATATTGTGGAAGTATTTCTCGCTATAGATTGATAATGTGTCAAATTAACATTCTATAGCGTATCTTATTATTATCTAAAAAAACAATATTTATGAGATACACTAAAAAAATGAATCCTAAAAATCCTCAAAATATTAGAAATGTCCATCAGGTAGCCTCTAACAATAGTAGTTATTGTATATATTCTATTATTAAGAAATATCTGCTCATTATAAAATATGAATTAAAGTAACCCACTAAACTTCCATATAATTACCCACCATGCCATTATGAAAATAAATTAAAATAACACCTATGTTTACTTATAAATTGCCACCATGCCATTTTGAATGCATGAATTTTATTAGAGCATGGACATACAAGAGGTAGTGAAGATCAATTTTGATTAATTATGGGTCTCAAATTTATATACAATGTTTTAGTTTTACGTATATTAGCAAATGTTAACAATACTAGACCATGCAGAAACATGGGTTGACATACTAGCATATATAATTTCAAATGTTGATGATTGGAGGTAGTTAAATAAATCTGCATATGGATTTATATTTTCAATAAGATGAAATATGGTTATTTTACATCTCTGCAAAGTTGTATAAACAAAAAAAAATCATAAATGACCTACTCTGTTCAGCTGTAGGAATTAATGAGATAACTTTGTGTCTTGCAAGTTTTTCATTTAAGATTGTTCAAAGTTCCAGATATGCAATCTAAGATTAAGAGAGGTGATAAAAAAAGGATAAGTTACTATTGTTTTACACGTGAGATGATAAGAAGGTTCGTGCGAGACTTGAGATTCTAGGTTAGGAGATACATGTGCATGAAAAATCGTGACTTGTGAATTGTGTGTGGGTATATATGTATGCTAGTTTGGTGTTGGCATTTTTGACATATAAACATATAAACATCTAAAAGCGAAGAAAAATATTTCTACAGACGATCGTATATAGGCATGATTTCCATACATTGCTGTATAAGGTCAATTGTCTTTAACAAATATTTTCTAGCCTATACAAATGCTTTCTTTCAATAAATGTTTTCATATACGATTGGCCTGAATTGTCTGAAGAAAGCAATCCTAACCCTCTATACAATCTTTTTTCTATTAGTAATGTGTAATAATTCATAGCTCGAGCATTTTTAGGGGCGTTGGTAAGGTATACCGTCCCTAAAAATGGACCATTTTCAAGGGACAGTTGGTAAAACGCACCGTCTCTGAAAATCGATTTTTAGAGGCGGTTGGTAAATTGCACCACCTCTGAAAATCGATTTTTAGAGGCGGTTGGTAAGATGCACCATCCCTAAAAAGTGGACTGTTTTTAGAGACGGTTGGTAAATTGCACCGTCCCTGAAAATCGATTTTCAGAGGCGGCCCTATGAGCTTGCCTCCGTCCAGCAAATGTCAGAAGCGGCTCCCATTTTGGACCGCTTCTAACCTTTCGTGAGGGACGTCTGTAAAAATCGTTTCTGTGCTACTGCTCCATTTTCACGGTGCTGGATTTTTTTAAAACAAAAATGTAGATATTTTTTAATATAATTTTGGCTATAGCTGTTTTTGATAGGTTATTATGCAAAGTACGAATCGTTTTGGTCTGGGGTGCAAAGGAGTCGGAGAACTGCCCGATATGTCGAATGCTAGAGGGAAAAATGCTTCTTGAAGTTGCATATATGCTATATATTCCTGTATCATGTATGGTGTATGACTGATTATATCGTGGTTCTCCGACAAAAAAAAAACTATATTGTTCATTTTCCTTGTAACAGAAACGGCGCATCTAACGGTTGATTTCAACACCCCAACAACCTCTTGATGTGATGCACCTATCGCCTCTCTCTCTCTCTCTCTCTCCCCGCTTTGTATATATAGACAGGCTGTGTTTAGCCCTTTGCAAAAGCCATTCGTTCATACACATCACCAGAACCTAATACCCTTCAGTTTTGCTTTCTTGCTTCAACTGTGAGCTCATCAACCATGGAGGATTTAGTCAGTAGCCCATCTTTCAGGAGTGTCCTTAGCTGTAGTGAAGGGCAGGCTCAATCAGGAGAGAGCTCTTGGACTGATTATTTTGTGGATTTCATGCTATCCGAAGAGGAGAAGAAGAGACAGGATGCTATTTCATATTGTGCTACCGAAGGCGAAGGCGAAGGCGCGGGCGAAGATGATGGCGATGGAAGTAGCCATGAGGATGACGAGGAGGATTCCATGATCTCTGATGCCGCCTCTCGCGCCCCAACTGCCGCACGATTGCCTGGCAGGTACAGGGAGTTGAAGAAGCTCAAGAAAAAGGCTTTCAAGGTCCTGGAACATGATGATTCCCTGGAGGATACTGCAAGCTCCCCAGTAAATAGCCCAAAGAAGGTTAGTTAATTACATCTTGCAAAGCTTTATCTTTCTTTCTGTTGTTAGAGCTAGTAGATTTCTTGTGATGTTAATTTGGCTCTTTTTGGTTGCTTCTTTAAGGTCAGTGCTGTGTCACAGCTGGAATTGAGTCCTAAAAGGAGGTGCAACATCATGAAACTCACCAAGGTTTGTTACAGATTAATCAAACTTTTCTTGAAAATAAAGATAATTAATCTTTGAGTTGTACAATACCTGTTTTATTTGATTACTATACCTCTTGCATGCACGGCATCAATTTATTTCTTGGTTTCTTTTATTACAAAAGACTTTTTTTGCATGAAGAAGGAAGTCAGAATTATTGGCGACGATGGTCATGGAGAAGAGGGGATGGATTATTGTACAGATGCAGCCATGGAAGGAAAGAGATTTGGTGATCAGAATCAGGCGAGTATAGATCCATGTGCAGAGCTGAAGGACAAGGGGATTTGTTTGTTTCCCTTGTCCGTGCTGCTACACTACAATGGACGAAACTGAGAACTCAATGTCTGAACAGCATATGTAGTGTGCACGCGTTACACTCTATGCATGTGTGGGATAAATGCCAAAAGTATACACATTTGTGTGTTATACTGTGGATATATATGTTTTTATTTAATGAAAAATATGTGAATATTATTACTACTACTCGTACTCATATATGTCCTGGTTTCATTTTTTCATTTTGTTCTACTCAAAAATATGTTGTTAATCAGCTACTGCTGACGATATATACGTGCATGGAGCTCATTTTGCCACTACTTGGTAGTTTGCCCAAAATGTTACCAGAAACAGGGTAAATGCAAGTGCCTTTATGGAAAATGAGAAATGTATTCTATGAATATGCTCAAATATATAGTTTTTCTGATGTGAGATGCACCAATTTAATTACCATATCTTATCGGTGTAAAGATGCCATGTAGTAGTTTAATTTGACCCAATAATTACTACAACATTTACCTATAGAGGATAGATCTAATCCTATAAAAATGTAAGATACCATTATTAATATTATTCACAAATGACCACCATATACTTGCAAGATAAGCCCTTTCGTGTGGTAACTAACTGCAAGTCGTTTGGCCAGCCTTTTGCTGTATATGTGCTAGCTTGTAGATTTTTTTTCTTTGAAAGAAAACCACCCTACCGTTCTCACTTATGTTCGATATGGAATCAAGTGTTTCCATACCGACAGGTGCACTAGCTCATCAGCATGAATGCATGATCAAATGGTCTATGTACCCTACTCCCCCTTGGTCACTTGTGCGCATCATATCATAGCTACCAAACATGCATGCATGGGTGGCTCCTGTACCAAAACTTACCAAGCTGCCCCTCTCTGCTAATTTAGACAAAATGTCCTTGCCTGCTCCTTCCATGCAAGATCAATGCTGAATAATTCAAGAGTTCCATAATCTTATCGCTAGCGATATGATGAAGATAAAGGGGTGGGTAAAGATAAGGGCACGCTTGCAATGGCATGCTTATGAACAGAAAGGGTGGTTAGCAAGTAGCTTTCAGGGCACAAGCAGTTAAGGATTGACTGTTGCAAAAGGGAAAAGCTGAGGGACTTTAACAGACCAAATACAGACCAGGGGGACTCCCTGATTAACAGCATAAGCTTGTATTTTCAGGCTAGGCATGCACATCAGCACATCAGTTTCTACTGCATCACCTTTGTACTAGGTTTTTATCGGTATTAATTGGGAGGTCAAGCTCAAACATGAAGTCCTGAGAGCTACCTATGTGTAGCTTTTCGTCTTAGATTCATGGCTCATCACGTTTCTGAACAATCGCCTTGTTTCATTACTGTCGGAACACATGACTAACACGCCAATTAAGCGGCGTCTAGAGTGAAAATAACATCCTACGTCGCCTACTAATCTCTATCTGCGCCACATGTTGTTTGTATTTGAAGTTGCATTTAACTGGATGTGGAAGATGCCTACATTTTTTGGGGGATGGGAAAAGGTTGCGCCAATCAACTTCTAGGCTTAAGAATTTGAATAGCCTAAAGGTTTGACATTAATCATATATGTGATGGTAATATTGCATATACTTAATCTGTTCTTTGATTTCTTTACATTCAGAAGGTTTTACTCCCTGTATCCTAAATAAGAGATCGATTTTCTTTTTGGATACGATGATTAACTATTTGTCTTATTCAAAAAATTAGCACGAATACTTAAATATTTATATGATGATAAATTAGACCATAACAAAATAAATATTACTGTACGTCCCTATAGCATGTATGTCATCATCGATTTTTAATGTAAAAAGCAAGAATCCGAACACGTAATCTCAAAAGAAGTAGCACTCCATACTTGCATGCATGATGACAAGTATTGGGCTCCATGTTACTGAAGCTTCTAACCAACATGTGGCACAGAATAAGAAAAACGTATACTTTTTTAACTGATAATCCACAACCTGAAACTAGCTATAGTGTCGTTTCTTTTCAAAATTCTGGATCGATGACTAATCAACTACGATCTAAGTTTTCAATAAGGGTATGCACATACACTGTATACACAACGAAATTTGGGACGACAATTATTGGATTGGATTGCAGGCCCCGGCCGGGAGAAGCATAAAAGGGCTACGAACTCAAACTACAAATTAAAGAGAGAACCACATCCCATGTGCGGGGCATTAAGGTTGGTAGAACATTTGAAGTATCATACAGTACCAAAAAATCCACGTCCTGGTGCTGGCTGCTTGGCGTTATTTAAATAGCAAAAAAGCTCTCTCTATATATATATTCTTGCACCCGTGTACACATATGGCCAATATTATTCGGCCGTCCTGATTAAAAACTGCAACAAGTTGTAATTATTTTCAGAAAATAATAACTAATCATCTTCTATATCTAAATAGCTTCACTACCTATTTCTCTAGATATATATGCAGCCACGTTATCTAAGGGCCTACTGAGTTCTATGCCATGTCACTATCCATTAAGACATCTATTTATGTCATCTATCGATTTTCTGTGACTTTATGCGTGCAATGTTTTCATATGACACACACATCAATATCACTCAAATTTTCGCAGCAACGCTCGGGGAGTTTCATTGAGTTCTTTAAGATGGATTGTCTATAAAGTCAATGTTTCCTCAATATCTTAAACTCAGGACCAATAAACCCGGTCTCGGATGCGATAAATAAATTTATGCTCCTCCGGTATTTAAATGATTTTTTCTAAAACTTCAGTCGTTCGTATTATTCAAAAACTTTGTTTAACATATATGGAAACAAGTCATACTCAAACTCTCTACAATGAAAAAAAATCACAACAAAATAAATGATAGATTGTATTTTTTAATAAACGAGTTATTAAAGTTTTGAAAAAAACATCTTGTCTTATATTTAAATTCGGAGGGAGTATATGCTTCGAGCTGCAAAATGAAGACTAAACATGTCTAAACTGGTTTCATGAAGTCCCGTCGGTCACACGACAAGACCATCTGTGTAGCTCACATGCTTCCTTAGTTTTTATCCTTTTCCTTATTGGTCCCTCGTCTGTCTTACCCACACAGGAATTTAGTACAGTTGGCCTTTTGGATTGCCTAGGTCTAACAATTCTAGCTGGATTCTGTTCACTAGACAAAACCTACCAGCAGGCGAGAATTGTGAAATCATGATCATACAAAGCAGCATATAGCTATGTACTGTTAAGAGCGATTGAACCGTGTCGGTTCGATTGGATCCATCGCACAAGATCGAAAGGTTGTTTCTCGGTCCGCGCTCGTCTTTCTAATTCAATCGTCCACACCGTGACTTGTAAAAAAATTAAATGTTCAGACTATAGAACTCACTAGTTCTCATTGTAAGAAGTAAGATGTCCTTTCATCTCTTATCTTTACAGGTTGGAGTGTTCAGGGACCTGTGCTGCCTTTGATGCTAGGGCATGTGAACAGTTGCAGGTTTGTTGGGGGTATAGTTTAGCCCCAAATTGTAGGGCCTTTAGCATGACAACAAATGTATCAATCTTGTTTATTGTTTTCCTCTCATTGCCCCTGCTGGTAGGTACTTCAGTACTTGACTGATTGATGGTAAAACGCACTTCATAATTCTACTATCAATCAATATTATTAGATAGAAACTATATCGATCAATCCTGCAGGATATGGCCACAGAAGTCTGGTCGCTTGCGATGCATATACCAAAGTATGGGAGGAATATGAAATCTTCCGCCTAGTTTTAAATTTCTCCCCAGTATCTTGGATAAGATTGCTCCATCTAGTTCCTCACCCTGCATGTACCAAAGTACAACTGATTTGTTTATTCAATGGACGAATCGTTTTTTTTAGACCGATCACCTTTTTGGATTAGCATCAAGTAATAATGGGTTGCGGGCAGAATAATTTCAGCGCTATGCATTTGTGCTCTAGTAGATGTACAAGTGTACAACGTACCCATTTTGCATTCGAGTAGAGAGGGTACTCGACTAATACCTGTATCATGTATGCGGCACGGTGGGCAGAGTGGTGGGAGGAGAGAGCAACGGTTGAGGGTAAATGTAGTAGTTGTTTACTCATTTGGGTATCATTTTGGTTGTCTGCTGGAGCACTAGACGGCTAACGGGACATTAGGCTTCAGTAGAACGATCAAAAGACGGATTAATGTATGAAATCTACATTGAATACGGAGTAAAATTTGAATTTAGACAATAGAATGGTCTTTTTGTTGGAATCAGCCTGCAGATGGGCTCACCTGGTTTTGCCTTCTAAGGAAGCTAAAGCTCTTCTCCTTTCAAGCTCTGTTTCCTTCCGGCGGAAACGAAGACCGACGCAACACAAGGCCCAGAGGTTCTAGAGCCACGCGATTTTGCGATGAATGGTACTGACAGCACGGTCTTCAACGTGGATACTATGCAGCGTTGCGTAAAATCTTCGCAGCCGCTGAAGAGAACGCAGCCTCAATCGACCAATCTTTTATCCTCTCTCACCCTATCCTCTCCACTCCAATAGCAACTGAAGCAAAAGCCATATGTTTTGACACCATTTTATATAAAAGGGTTGTCTATAATATACTCGGCTATTTTACTTCCCTTCCACACTTGATTTTTGTTAATATAGATGCGTCTTATTGAGGGAAAAACATGTATCTTGGATGGGTTATACACAACTATGTTTTAGAAACCGGTGAAAATACAATCTCCACAATCGAATTTTCAGTTACACCAATTTTACTTAATAGTTACACAAAAAAGTCTCCCAAGTGTAAATAAGAAAAGGTTTCACTTGATTTTTGGCTTACCTCGCTATGTACTGTATACTATTTTGGAATGGAGGATATATCATTTGCAATCAGCTAAAGTTGTTGTCAACAGGTTTTCTATCTCATTTTCTATCTCACTTTTTATTTTAAACTCCACTCTATTTTACAGTGAGGAAGCGATGAATTCAAGTGGGAGGGTTTAATACAAAATTACAGCTACCATTAACATAGAATATATGTTTCGGATTGCTTGATTATATGACTTGTACATGTATAGGTGATTGTGTGTATATATACTCTTCAGTCTTCAAATATAGTTTTTTCAATCTTAAATCTGACCAAATTTTTAGAGAAAAATATAGTCATTATTCTGTTTTATACCTTTGAAATGCGGGAAAAAATACGTGTTTCTATGTTTTTTCTATGAAATTGTACCATTTCCTCTGAAATTTCTAAAAAATTTCTGTGAAAATCCTACGTTCCAAGAGAAACTTTAGTCAAACTTTGAATAGTTTAACATAGAATAACCAGAAAATACTATATATATTTGTATAGTATTTTTTGTTTTTATTTTTCACTTCCTAGTTAAAAATGATCTAGACGGCAACGGTAGTATTCGTTTCTCTAACTCTAACCGTTTACTGCATTTAGGAGTATTTCTTTAACCATTTTATGCAAAAGAGACAGGACCTGAAGCCTGGAGGCGAGTAGGACACGGGGTCGGTGCGTGCCATCCCGCGCGCCGGTGAGATCCCCAACACGCCGTCGACGACGACGAACGGAACCCCATAAAATCTCCCCTTCATCCTCCTCCTCCCCGCTCCTCCCAGATCCCTCTCACCCCACACCCCTGCTGCCGCCGCAGATCTGAGGGTCATCGGCAGCCATGATCTCCAGCAAGCTCAAGTCCGTCGACTTCTACAGGTGCGCTCCCGATCTGTCCTCCCTCGTTCTCGAATTCCCCTCCATTCCTCGACGCCTTTGGCCTGGGTAGCTGGGATGTTGCGATTTTTGGGGGATTAGATGGATACGGAGTAGTTTAGTCCGATTGCGTTGTGCTTGGGCGGATTCGGTGAATCCTGAATGGCGTTGGCGTCGTATTCAATGCGGCGAATGAGCTGTTGCGGTTTTGGCGCGGGTGCTTGGCGTTAGTGGTGAATTCCTTGTCTATTTCTAGTTCGGTAGAGACGAGAGACTTGCACGATGAATTGGTAGATGTGCTCCAAATACCGTTGTTTCCTTTTTGGGGTATGTGAGTGCGACCTCTTTGTAATTGCATTTTGAATCGTAGTGCGCACATTGCCCATCGTTAGATTTCATTTTGTAGTGGGACTTGTTTGGACAACATGTTGCACTCTGAAGCGGTATGCTATTCTAAAATAAAGATAGCAGGACAGTTTTGGATTAGACAGGAGAAACCTATGTTGCCGTGTCATTGCTTTGTCTGGTTGCAAAAACTCGTCCTCAGTAAGCACTGTACATGGACAGACATGACGAAACTGACCTTTGGAAGATGCATAGGAGAGGATTATTCTGTTTGCAGATGAATTGTTGGTATTTAATCAGTGAGATGCATATTTTGCGGTATAATATCTAATATGACAAGTTCTCTAATTCCAATCTGTTTCTGTTAAAGCCAAATAATGTTTTTGTACGGACGTAATACATCCACGCTATGATGAACTGATTTATAACTTATAAGGGTCTGATCCATCATCACTGGGATTTGAGAGTCATGCTGTTCCATTTGACTTCAGGCATACACATAATTGGAGTTGGAGTCTCTTGGGCAGTCATAAGTTTGCTGTTGGTCTGTTTGTCCTTTATTTGGGAGTCTATTAATCAATAATTTTTAGATTAATATGATTAAGAATGGTAATTTTTATAATGTGCTATCCTGAGCTTTATGTATAAGTGGTGGTTTTTCCTTCTATCTAAGAATAATGTATGGACTATAGACTAATTTGATTCAGAATCACTGACTTTTATACTCTCCTATCCTGATTTCATTTTTGAGTGATGGGTTTATATTGTTCTTTTTATCTATATAATGGTAATGTTTTTTCTGTTGCAGGAAAATCCCTAGGGATTTGACTGAGGCGTCACTATCTGGAGCTGGATTATCCATTGTAGCAGCACTCGCTATGGTGTTTTTGTTTGGAATGGTCTGTTCTTTTTTTCTTCAGTCTCTTCTGTAGTCTATTGCAGTTGTCACTACCTTTTTTTGTTGCGTTTTCAAGCCCTGAGAAAGTGAACATCAACGATAGGATTGCTTCCATGTTTGAATTGCCGGTCTTAAACTAAGTGCAAGGAAAAGAATTGGGAAAAAAACAATGAATGGACACTCCTTTTTGTTTATGTAGATATATTGTGTCCTGCCTTTTGGTTTTCTGTTGCATAGCTGACTCTTCATTAACCAGTTTCTGCTACTCGCATTTGCTCGGTTAATTGATAGAATCGAGTTAACTGTTTTGCATTAAGTTGACCATTGAGTTTGGAATATCGACAAGATGGGCTAGATTATGAAGGAACCTATGATTGGGTGAACTTCTAGCTAATTTGGTCGAATTTTGGTTTAGATTTGTCAATTGTGATGCACTAAACATCGAAAGTGGTGGTTAGTTATATTCTGTATCCAAAATATTCCTGTTACTGTAATAAGCCATTGAAAGTAGCAGTTTAGTTTCCTTTCATATCCCAAATATTTCTCTGCCTCCAATGCATTGTGGGCTGCCATTGTTTAAATATTGCAATGAGCTTAGTTTGACATTGACCTAATTTCTCATTCGAGTCATGTGAACTGTATCTTTTTGTAAAGATGAACTTCATAGTTTCAACTAACTTATTGATGATTTGTTATTGCAGGAGTTGAGTAGTTACTTAACAGTCAATACAACCACATCTGTGATAGTTGATAGGAGTTCAGATGGGGAGTTTTTACGGATAGATTTCAATATGAGGTAAGCTCTATACCATTTCTCAAGTGTTTTCTTGTTCAGTGTTAAACATATCAATATGAATATGAGACCTTATGGTTGCATATATAAGTTATGACACTGCTACTTGTTTCCCTTTCCATCAGGGTTTACAATTTAGGCCTAGTTTGGGTAACCTCGGATTGAGGGGGATTGGAGTGGATTGGGAGGGATTGAGGGGGATTTTGTTCTATTACGGATTTAAACACACTCTAATTCCTTCCAATCCACCCCAACCCCCCACAATCCGAGGTTACCCAAACTAGGCCTTATAGATTTGGTGATTTCCTAACTTATGTCTGCTCTGCTGATACTAAGTGTTTGATATTCTTATTATGATAAGCCAATTGTTATGGGAGGATTGGTGGAATAATCAGAGTAGATGGCAAGGGATTTATGGGCACTCGCCCTCCCTAAGGAGGCTCTGAGACTTATATTAATCCTTGCTTAAAAACATTAAATTCTGCCAAGGCTCCTTATATAGAGTCCTGCCGGCTTAGATCTCCTATTAATCTGTCCGGCCAGCTAATCTTATCCAGCCTATCCAACCAAAGGCTAACCTAACAACCTGAATATTGACTGAACAAAGGTTAATATATTTAACAGATTGACTCAACTCCTAACTGATGCCTGAACCTTAGTCCTCTTGTACTGCTTGCCAAAGGAGTCCATAACACAATGCAAATGCCAGCAAAGACAAATATGTTCATGACTCTGAGTAGCAGTGTAACACACAACACTCTTGTAAATTCTGTAATCTTACACAATAACCTCTAGGTCTTAGTGACTAGTCTAATGTCTAGTTTTCTCCATTATGTGTTTGCTGCTATCTATAATCCCCTGTGCTCCCATTTCTTCAGTACCATGTTGCCTGAGATAGTGAGATCAACCGACTCTCAGGGAAACTGCAAGTAGTAGGGAGGGCACTTCTTTTTCATTAGCATTGTATGGTTTAATTAGTCTTGCTGCTTATTTGATCTCTCGAATAATATTGGGGAATCAAGTGCCGTCTACTGCTGCTATACTAGTATTTTTTATGCGGCTGTTATGGTTTTGTTTATTTCTTCCTTTCTCCTAGGCTTACATGGCTCTTTTTGGGTGTCATTACTCATCAGTTATCTATAGCCTACACCAAATTACTTAGGATGAAAGGCTTTGGTGTGGTTTGGGAAATTGGGATGATTTAAGCAACTGTGCCACAAAACTAAACTCTTGTTTCCTCAAAGGCTCAAATATTTACTGACTGCCTTTGTGTTTTGCAGCTTTCCTGCGCTTTCATGTGAATTTGCATCAGTTGATGTTAGTGATGTGCTGGGAACAGTAAGATATATCTTTGCTCATATGGCTTTTTTTTGTTCTAGCTTCTAGAACATGGCAAAATTATTAGTTGCTATCCTTTGAAGATATTGAGAAAATGGGAACATCAGATACTTATTATGTTGACGGAAAAGTAAAGAAATGTTGAAGTACTCATGCAGATTAGCATGCACGTTAAACATCAATTTTCACTAGCCATATTTTTCCTTGGTTAACTTTAATTATCTGTTACATACTTACATCCATATGCAGAACAGATTGAACATAACTAAAACTGTTCGCAAGTTTTCGATTGATCGGAATCTAGTACCAACTGGATCAGAGTTCCACCCTGGACCTATTCCCATTGTCAATAAGCATGGAGATGATGTTGAAGACGATCATGTGGATGGTTCAATTTCCTTGTCGTCTCGCAATTTCGATAGCTATTCACACCAGTATGTATTCAGTACCAACCTACAGTCCTGCTCAATCAAACATATTGTTCATTTTTATTTTAAAACCGTAGCAATAGCATTTGTTTGACTCCATATTCATTTCACAGTCTATATTCATTGCATGTCAAATTAGCTCCTATTCTTTTGGCCAGATTCTTTATGGCAAAGCATCTTTATTCTTGCCTTTTAAGATATTTGTCACCTAATGTTTTATGCAGTATTTCACCCCTCTTGTATTTCTTTAACAGCATCCCTAATATTGCTTAAGTTGGCACTTATCCTGCTTTTATTCATTTTTAGGTATCCTGTTTTGGTTGTCAACTTCTATGCCCCCTGGTGTTACTGGAGCAATCGACTGGTCAATATTTATTTGCTAGTGTTCATTTTCATTGTTTTATATCTGGACATAATGTACAGCACAGAACAATAAATGCACCACAATGCATTGAATGCCACTATTGTAGTTTGGTTAATTTAATTTATATGCTTAACCTTTGACGGTCTTATTCCATTTAATATTTCTGTGGTTATGTTCTGTTGAAATAAGTGTTCTGTTGAAATGTCTGTTTTTTCCAGAAACCTTCGTGGGAGAAGACTGCAAAAATAATGAGGGAGAGGTAATTACTGTTGTTCTTTACTTCTTTATATGCCCCTGATAAGGCTTGCTGCGATCAATGTCTTACACTGCTAATCAATAATCTTATCTTTGATCATGTGTAGATATGACCCTGAAATGGATGGTAGAATCCTTCTTGGCAAGGTTGACTGCACTGAGGATGTTGACTTGTGTAGGAGGTCTGTATCTATTGGTGCTTACATTCAGAACCATCATGACTCAAATGTGTATGATGCAATATGGAATGATGGAATCAAAATTCATTGTTGGTTATGTATCATGGTAATTTTTGTCAGCTAGCCACAAATTCTCTAAATAAATGGTACTACATGCACTTACATCTGAACTCTGTAGTACTTATTCCTTCTGGAACTAGTTGCATTAGGAACTATTTCTTTTGGTACTACTCAATTGTAAAGATCTGTTAATAGTGATGTGGAATTGCTCGAGGAAAGGTTCCATGGAATAGGGGTGCAAATTGATGACCCTAAGACTGAGTACAGCAGGAGTTGCAAATAAATTTTGCACACCCTTTTTTTCGGTGCCATTTGCACGCTTTGCACTGTCTAATCGACTGTCCAAAATGCACATGTACATCCACTTCATACTATGCTGGACTCAGTCTAAGGGCCTCCTCAACCCCTCTTCAGTTCAACAAATTGTACTGGTTTTCTATGGAAACCCCATGCCTTATCTCTTCTGTTTATTTAGACCACATTTGTTTGATATTCTTTGACCATTCGTTCTGAGATTTTATTTGGATGCTGTTTTGGTTTCTTGCCTTGTTGACTGTTATAGCATCAGCTTTGGAGCTTGTTAGCATGTATAGATCCTGTGCTTTACCCCCATCCTCACCCCTCATCCCCATCCCTATCCTGACCCCAATCACTCTACAGTTTTCCAAAAACAAAAAGGGAATGACATGAAACAGTTTTTCTGTGTTGTTCCATATTGTTGGATACAAAGTGGAAACAGGCTGACAGACCGTTGACAGCCTGGTGTTGGGAATGCTCTTTAACTTTCCCACCGATCGCTTTGCAACCTAGGTGAATGTCTGTATTCACAAGCAAACCGAGGGGTGCTAGAGTTATATTACTAACAGTATTTTATCATATCTATATTGAAATGCTCTGCATCTGATCTGGTCTTTTCTTTCATGGTGCCATATATGCTTATTTCAAGCTACACATGTGTATTGACCACAAGATAAATCCTGAGATTGTTTCTGTGAATTTGTTCCTTATTTCATTAAATCATGAAACTTGTATGTTCCTTTATAACTTCTATTTTGCTTAAGATTTTGCTGTTGTAAATTAATAAATAGCTGGTGTATACTTTTGATGACTTTAATTTATCAAATGCAGGCACCACATACAGGGATATCCATCCATTCGGGTTTTCCGCAAAGGGTCTGATATCAAGTAAGCACAGTTCATATTACATTCTATTTAGATACCATCTGGGGGCTTGATTAGCTACCACCATGGATATGCTGCCTGGTCTGCTAAACATTTGTTTATTCTGTATTTGTGTTTAATAGTTGCCTAGTTCTATGAAAAAGCTATCTAATTTTTCTTTACACAGGGAGAATCAGGGTCACCATGATCATGAATCATACTATGGGGAACGTGATACTGAGAGTTTAGTGGCGGTATGTCTGATTCTTTGTATTGGTAACATTGTTTATATTTACTATGACACTATATCCTGAACATCATGCACAAGTGAAATGGCCTTTAAAAGGCAAAATTTTCTTTATTTGTTAATATGCACTGTCTATTGTAAGCCCTTAGCCTTTTAATGAATTCGTGATGTAATTTTGAACCTCAGGCAATGGAAACATATGTTGCAAACATTCCGAAAGAGACTCATGTGCTTGCTTTGGAGGACAAATCCAACAAGACTGTTGATCCTGCAAAGCGCCCTGCTCCAATGACGGGTGGATGCAGAATAGAAGGTTTTGTGCGGGTCAAAAGGGTATGAGCTACACTGTAAATTACATATAGTTTTTTTGCTAATGGTTGTTACTGTGGAGAAGGGTGTTCTGCTGTTTTTAATAATAACTTGTCCTGTTTACCAGGTTCCAGGCAGTGTTGTTATCTCAGCTCGATCCGGATCACACTCATTTGATCCATCCCAGATAAATGTTTCACACCATGTGACACAGTTCTCATTTGGCAAAAGACTTTCACCAAGGATGCTGCATGAATTTATTAGACTTACTCCCTATCTTCGTGGATACCATGATAGATTAGCTGGCCAGTCTTACATTGTTAAGCATGGTGAGGTTAACGCCAATGTTACTGTAAGTCTCTAACTTCTTATATTTCTTATCAGGATGTTTGGTTTTGGTCAGCGTCAGTTATTTTGAGTGCCAAGACTTATTGGTTCTTAGAAATCACATATATTTTGTTTCTTTTGTGCTGCTCTTAGATTGAGCATTACCTGCAAGTTGTGAAGACCGAACTTGTAACACTGAGGTCCTCAAAGGAGCTGAAAGTGCTTGAGGAATATGAATACACAGCACACAGCAGCTTGGTGCACAGCTTCTATGTTCCTGTTGTGAAATTCCATTTCGAGCCTTCTCCAATGCAGGTTGGCATCCTCATTTCATTTTGTCTCTCTTTTTGTTTCATTAACAAGTGAATGATCCCATTAAAATGTTTCATTTACCATCAGGTCTTGGTAACTGAAGTTCCTAGATCCTTTTCCCATTTCATCACAAATGTCTGCGCTATCATCGGTGGAGTCTTCACGGTATGAACACATCTACTAGAGCCTAGAGGACCAAATAAGCTGAAAGAAGCAGCCCAGGGCTAGCTTATTTCAGTTTAATTGGATCCCTCTGGTGAGATTTTACCCTTCTACAGTACTTCCTCCGTCCACGAAAGAATGAAATTCTGGTTGTACTAAGTCAAACCATCACAAGTTTAACCGAATATATATAGAAATGTAACCACATTTATGATATCAAATATGTATAATCTGAAAATGTATTTCAAGATAGATATAATGATATTAATTTGGTAGCATAACTTTAAATGCAGTACATTCTAAAATAAACTTGGTTAAAATCATGACTGTTTGACTTAGGACAAAACCGACATTTCATTCTTTTGTGGACGGAGGGAGTACATGTCTTGATATCACCGAGTCCAAATAAGACGTCTACTGAAAATTTACATATAAATTCTAGGTTGCTGGAATACTGGATTCGATCTTCCACAACACGCTGAGGATGGTGAAGAAGGTTGAGTTAGGAAAGAACATTTAAGTTACAATGCCACTGCAAGTTTTAGCGGATGCACTAGGTAGCCATTGTTTTGTCTGGTAGCGGTTCATGGAAAGCGATATATGAAAGAGGGTGCGGGGAGTTAACAGTTTGATTTCGGGTCATGAGCATAACTGGGGATCTCACTCTTGCTAAATCACTCACAATAAGACAGTGGATCGCCGTGTGCCTCTGTGCTAATCGAGCAAGATAATATATTCAGTACTTGTCAATTCACTCGAGTGACTCCCTCTAAGAAGCCGACATCCCCCTTATATGCGGCATCACCTGCCTAGATCTTTAGATACATACTTCATCCGCTGTTCTAGGCTTTAAATACATTAATATACTTTTTTGTGTGTGTATTATATGTACATAGATTTATCACATCCGTATAAACATGGATAGAAAAAATATTGGCTAAATTCTTTTACAAATTGGGAGGATGGACCCCCCCCCCCCCACCCATGCTACCGACCGCTTCGTACATGATTGCATTGCCCCTAGCAACCTTAAATCATGTTCCATTTGCAGAATTGCAATAGAAACAGGGAATCACGTCACGTCGAGTTGCCTGTTCCTGAAGAACGGACATGCCAAGCTTCCTCTCACGATCTGAATAAAAGCCATCGTGCTAGGTGTTCGCAGGATCACTGGACGTTCAATGCGAGCTGCTCTTTCTCCTGTTAACTCTTGGGGTTGAAGAAGTGGATTGCTAGTTTATTGTGGATTTAAATCCATCTTAATCTCTCAGGTCACCAAACTAGGCCTAAAGAGGATTAGAATATTTTGCAAGTTATATAATTCTTCTCAATCTTGTCGGAGGATCAAACATGGTTGGATCAGTGCCAAACTTGATGAGATTGTTCTTCACTTAGAGTACGATGTTTTTTTAAAAAACAGAGTACTTCGACATGGTTTAGTGATATAAATATCACAGTATATGGATTTTTTACCTGGTTACATAATTTACTTTAGTGGGCACTTTTTCCTAAGTCAACAATTTTAAATTTGACTGAATATGTAAAAAGAAAATAATATTTGATGTATCGTATTTGTATAATAAGATCTACCATAAAATATATTTTCATAGGTTACTTGATGCGATACATGTTGGTACCTGTCAAATTTGGTTGAAGTTAAAATAGTTTTATTTAGAACAAACTTAGGGTCCTTATACATGTTTCTGCCAAATATACTGTATTGCTTCGCGAGCGCTTCTTATTTCGGACGTGACATTTGTACTTGAAACATGCAAACTAGGTTGGTCGGACGTCAAATTTTTTTTTTTAAATGGAGGGGTATATTGAAGAACGAAAGGGCACAACTAGAAATAAATGATCATTTGTATTCGTGACAGATAACCAGAAGATGACTGTTTTCTATGCAGGAAGATTCCAAAATTACTGAATTTGATAGCTACATCAATTACCTTGTTAGTACCAATATAAATAAAAATATTTTGTCATCGCTGCTGATGTGCGAAGATAACAAATATGACAACCAAGTAATTCTATTTTGTTTTAGAGAAGTCGAATCATGTTTTGTTTACGAGTGAAATACACAAACGGTTCTCAAATTTAGCAAGGTGTATTATTTAGGTCCTCCGAACATAGAAAACTAAAAATTCGAGTCTCCAATTTGGGTCCTAAAACCTCTTTGAACGTGCATTGATCATGGTTTTTACTGGTGCAGCCCACATCTCATGTCCATATATCTTCTATCTTCCTCAGGGGCGAAGCTATGTGTGTGAGTGTGGGTGCACATGCACCCACAAGATTTTGCAAAATCCTTTATATGAGCCTAAATTTCACCACTTTTGCACCCCTTAGAGCTCATATCTATGCACCCACAAGACACATGCACCCCCCTCAAGTTTGCTCTAGCTTTGCCACTGATGTTCCTCATATATGACATGTGAGGCTTATTTGTAGGTAAAATAATTATTGTTTTAATCTTTTTGTTCACCACTCTCCTACGGTCCTCTCTCCATCCCTCTATTGTCCCCCTCCATCACGGATGGCAACTGTGAGTCAGCATGAGCAGTGTCGGCGAGTGCGGCCAGTGGCGGCAAAGTGGGTGTGGGCAGCGAGGCGGGCACATGCAGGCAATGGCAGAAGGAGCGGCGGCATAGGCGAGTAAAGGCAAAAAAAGGTGGCCAAAAGGTGGGTGACAACCAAGTGGAGGTGAGGCAACATAGAAAGGCCGACGACGAAGGATGTCCGACAGCAGTTGGTGACAGAGGAATGGGAGCGAGGAGAGCAGTGAAGAAAAGACTAAAAAATGAGCCCCACAATGTCATTTATGAGGAAGAGAGAAGATATATTGAAGTGACATGTGGGCCCCACTAGAAAAAATCATGATCAACGCACGGCCAAAGCGGGTTTGGAACCCAGATGACACATTATGCAACTTTAGGGATTTGAATTTCTATTTTTCTAAGTTCGGAGACCTTAGTGATACACCTTACCAATTTTGAGGGCCGCCCATATACTTCACTCTTTGTTCGTTGACCAAGTTTCTTGCACAAAACCAGGAAACCATGATATGCTGCACATTGGTGAGCAAATTTTCATGAACGTTTGTGGTTTAGCATGAAACCTAGGGTCTGTATGGAATACGAGAAATTTTTTACTGGCTGCTTTTTTTTTATGAAATTGGACTGTTTCATATGAAAATTTTTGCACGATTTTTGTGGAATTTGCTGCGTTTCGCACAGGCCCCAGCTTGGGTGGTTAGCGAAGAATTGGAGGTACTGTTTGTTAAAATAACCACACATTTGACATCCTGTTTGTTAAAATATGTTTCACGAGTACAGTTAGCGTTGATTTTCTTCTCTTTGTCATCAGATAACCAAAATTAGGTAGAGATAAAAAAATGCATACAAACACCTGCGTAGACAAAGAGAAGTTCATCCGGCATTCAAACGGTTATGGAAAAGCTCGTACCAATCTGAACATAAAGTTTTTTTTTCTAGCTTCTCCTAAAGGACAGATCTAGCACATTAAGAGACTTGCTCAGAAGGAAAAACATGGAACTCCCTAGCTTTGAGTGCGTCCTCTGCTCCCATAGAGAAGATGATACTTTGCGACCCCTCTTTCTATGACATGGAGAACAGAAGAGGAGAAGTCAGCTTGGAGTCCCCCTCTACACGTTGGTCCATTTGGAGTAGTCATAAATTCATAATGGCCACATTCTCAGAGGACTGCACCCAAATCCGATGACATGCCTTGTGAATTTCAAGAATGTTTTCGCATTGGTTATCTAACGCTTTTTACTTCGCAGACAATGATTTGTGGCTAGAGAACCTTATAGCCCTTCTAGTTTTGCTTAAAATATAAGTCTTGTATAAACAAAACAATCCTAGAGCACTTGAGATATTACTTTTTGCTGCCTCCAAATGAAACACCCGATCGTCGCCAACAATTTTTTATCAGAGCACATTTTGATGTTCACACAAGCACAATATCTGTTGAGATAAACAGAACCACCACTGGTTACTACAGCACAGTACTTGCTAGTTTTAGCCTATATGGACGGTGGAGGTGCACTCGGACGTGGCGTTGTGCCTGGTCCAGTACACGCTGACCTCGCACACCACCTCCGAGCTGGCGCTGATCTTGAACCTGCCCAGCACCACGGCCTTGCCGGCCACCGCCGTGTCCGTCTCGAACGGCAGCACCCCGGCGGCGGCCTCGGGCAGGAAGTAGGCGGCGGCGGCCACCTTGAAGGTGTCCACTTCCACCGCGGCGCCGATGGTCTGCGTGGCGCGCGCGCCGATCTCCCCCGCCGGCACCACCGACTGCCCCACGCCGTCGCCGTGGTACCGCACCACCGTCAGCACGTCGCCGTACCGGAACGACGCGTAGTTGGGGTTGTGCACGGTGACCTCCACGTGCACGGTGAGGTTGAGGACCGGCGGGAAGACGTTGAGCGCCGAGACGTTCGTCCCCACCACCGTCGCCACCACCCTGGGCGACCGCGGCCGGAATAGGGTGAAGTAGAGCGCCACGAAGACTGACGACGAGGAGCAGGATCACGCCCAGCAGCACGCCGCAGCAGATCACGACGGGCTTCTTCGGCCTCTTCATCGAGCCGCCGCCGCCGATGGACTCGCCGGGAAGGGCGGCCGGCCTCTTGTCTTGGAGATGTGCTGGTGTTGTTGGGTTTGGAGTTGGAGGAGGTCAATGGGACAGGCTAGAGGTGCGGAGGGAGCGGCCATATGTAAGATGGGAAGTTTCATTGGAATTGCAGTTGTTCTTGTTTCTTTAGGGCCCCGTGTCATGTGTGATGGCTTTGCCCACTGGTGTTCCTTTTGAATATAGTTATGCCGTCCGGTGAACCCACAGTCGTCTTCCAGCTTAGGAGATTTCGTAATAAACGAATGACATGGAGATTATTGGAGCCTAGTGTTATGACTAATCTAGTGGGGCTGTGTAAATTTCGCTCCATGTACAGCGGCATCTACTTATTCTGATCCAAGATGTAAGAGCATGTCCAAATTTAAGTTTTATGCCGCAAAAATAAAAACACCTCCTAACGTTTCGCATGAATTAACTTCTATATTTAGTGACATAATCCTAAATCACCTCCCATCATCTCCCTTAAATTCTTGATTAATTGGCCGGCCTAGCTCCCCTAACTTTTTTACTACTTTCTCTATTCTTTTTTATTTGACGCGGTTGACTTTTTTCAAAACTTTAATCCTTCATTTTATTTTAAAAGTTTATGCAAACATACGAAAATCCAAATCATACTCAAAGTACACCTAATGATGAACCAAGTAATTTCAAAATAAATGATAAGTAATGAATTTTTTTGAATAAGATAAAGTATGAAAGTTTCGAAAAAAAATCAACCGCATTTAAAACTTTATAATTTTACGTTGATGAAACCGATGAATAGAGCTAAATTCGCCCCAATTCGAACACATCACCTCTCCTTGGCTGACAAGATGAAATGTGGTAGCATAACCTGGACGGCTGACGATCTTGTAGCGGCGTGAGTATGTATCAAACGTACGCGAGAGGACGTATATTAACTGCATATCACTTTCGTAGTTCCATTGCTTACTGGTTTATCGCTTAACGCGTTGTTTAATTTACTCCACCCCGTTGCTGCTCGATGGGAGAACAAGTACCTGAACCGTTGGACTTGTACGATCTCGTTACAAATTTTGCACGGGCGACGTCGACGCGTGGTTGTAGAGCAAGTGTGGCCCGTGACGAGAGACGGCGAGCGTTGTTTCCTGCGATTTGCTGTACACGTAGCGTAAGCCATTTCGACGCGCGTTTAAAAAAAAAAAAAGAATTGGGAGTCGAGGTCCTGTAGCTTTCAATCTAGAAGGACGGGAGCAGCAGAGGACAAAGACGAGCAGAATATGCGTTGCGTGCGTGTGTCCGTTCCGTTCCCCATCGTCCATCGCGGTATCGGACCACAACGGCCCAGCCCAGGCGTCGTCATTACGGCCCATTCCCAGTCCCCTTTCTTTCCCGCTGCTGAACTGAACCTGATTTTATTCGGAAACAGCTAAGCGCGCAAGAGATGCCACATTTTACACAAGCAAAAAAATGCAACCCCACGAACTAATCAGGACCCCGACGACGCGCTCCTCCCGGCGCGGACGGTGGACACGCACCGCGAGCTGCTCTCCCCGTGGAACACGTACATGCGGACGAAGCACACGACCTCGACGGCGACGGGCACCTCGAATGCGCGGAGGACGAGCGCCTTGCCGACGACCCTGACCACGGCGACGAACGGGAGCACGCCGGCCACGGCGTCGGACGCGAAGTGCGGGTCCTCGGCCACCCTGGCGCCGTCCACGACCGTGGCCGGCTCGACGCGCGCCGTGGCGCGGCCCCCGACCTCGCCCGCGGGCACCAGCGTCTCGCCCACCGCCGCGCCGTGGTACGTCACCGCGCCCACCGCCGCGCCGTACCGGTACGGCGACCGGCTCGGGTTGCGCACCACCACGTGCACCCCCACCGACACCTTCAGCGCCGGGTGCGGCAGCAGCCGGAACTCGTCGATGCGCACGTCCACCGGCGTCGCCACCACGCGCGGCGGGCGGGGGCGGTACCGGAAGTAGAAGGCCAGCGCCAGCGCCCCCAGGATCACCACCACGCACAGCGCGATGCAGCACGCCGCGTGGTGCGCCCGCCACCTACGATAGCTACCCTTGCTGCTGCCGCCCTGCTGCTTGTCGCCCATCTTTATCTTCTCCAAGAAAGCTCTCTACTCGTCAGTGCAAGTGCAATGTGACCATCGATCGATCCGCAGAGCAGAGTTTTATCTGCTCGGTATCCTTTTGGTTATCATATATAGCGAGCGGTTTGCTTGTTCATGGGTTCTTTGATTCGGTGGTTTGGAAATTCGTGTGCATTTTAGTTCACAAACTACTGATTGCTGGTGAAGAAGACGCTAGCTCGTCCATCTGCTGAGGCTAAATTATTATGTGCATGCACCGTTATGCACGGCACTCCGTACTGATGACTACTGAGTGCCTAGAGCTGAAGTGAAGCGGTGGATTTTGGTTGCTTTGGTCCCTTTTCAGTGTTGATGTAATCTCAGTAGGTAGCTCTGAATTTTTCTAAGAGTAACCGCACTAGTTCGGTTCTACCAAATCCATAATTAACTAAAGCTATGGTTGCTGTTCGCTGCTAAGAAAACAATAATTTTCCTCAGCGCTCCCTCTTTTTTTACTTGGAGTGAAATTGCACAGCAGGTCCTTAAAGTTATTTTAGCGGTACCATCCAGGTCCATGAAGTTTGAAAGTGATCATATAGGATCTTTAAGTTTTCAAAAATGATTCATCTAGGTCCTATCAATTTTACATTATTAATTGATTGAGGTCCAAGTTGTATACCTAGATTTTTTTTAAAAAAATAGAACCATTTGAAAAGTTAAATGATATAGATGATCACTTTAGGATTTCATGGATCTAGATGGTATCGCGGGATAAGTTTAATGACCTAGCATGCAATTTACTCTTTTACCTGCAGGTCAAGATTTGCATCGGCGTCCGGGCCATCGATTCTAACTAGCTTTGTAAGGCTAGGTACAGCAGCAGAACCATCCACGTCCTCATTTTCTCTCTCCACTTATAGGTTACGGTACAAAACGGTACAAAAATCATGCTTCGATATCTCATTTGATCCTTGCTGCTGTACTCAGCCAGAGCTTGCTAATATAATGCATACTAATATTATTACTGGTTTACTGTCACAGGCGTAAAAAACATACTACAGAAAAGGACGGGCACTGACGTGACTTGCTTGGCTGTGCTTGGACCAACGATCTTTCATGTCCAATGCAGGGTCGTCCCAGTCGACACTCGCAAACGGAAAACAAATAACCGTTGGTTTGCCAGAGCAGCAGCTTAATTATTGGCGCTTATGCGGTGTGACCTGACAAGACATGCTTGAGAATGACATGTTGGAACTTGGAGGCAATCAAGGTCGTTCAAGTGTTTTTATTTATTTTTCAACGAAACCAACGCTATCTACAAGAGAAAATTTCTTCACTCCTGGGTCATGATGAGCCCAACTCAATAGTGTCTACTGACCCCTGGGGAGTTAACCACCATGAGTTAAAAGGGATTTACTACTGGTTCATGCACCGGGCCGGAGTGAATACCTACCTTCTGCACCTGCAATTTAGCCTATCAAATTTTGAACTAGTTTTTTTTAAAATCATTTTGGAAATTGAGTTCGATTTGCTAGAACAAGTTATGATCAAAACATTTTCATAAAACTCTTGACACTTAATGTCGGCGCAACTTTTTTGTGCATACACTTTTTATGGACAAAATTATCATGAGAATTTATCATCTAGCATAACTTTTATGAACGACTTTTACATGCAAGTTATTGCTATTCTACCATTTCGAAAACTTATACACATCTTATTCAATTCAGCCCAACTTTTGAGCATAACCCTTTTTGAACAAAACTTCTCGAGAATGGAAGCCCCGTTTGGTAAGGCTTTTTGTGCGGTTTTAGTTCTAGCTTTTCTGTGGCTCTAGGTGAAACCCTACCAAACATTTTTCTGAGAAACGGCTTCTCTAGTGAAGCTCCTGAGACCCAGAGCCGTTTTTATGCTAAAAGAGAGAAGCCATTAAAACGCGGCTCCTCCAGCTTTTTTAATGAAGCCATTTCCCTGAGGAGCCTTAACAAAGGGGCCCTAAGGAAGCAAATGTGTCGGTAAATATGGAGAAAAGGGGAAAAGAAAGAAATGAAAAATGAAAAACAAAAGGTAACTAGAAAAATCTAATTAGAAATGTTAATTATCCTAACTACCGATTTGCTGTAGGAAATCACTTATCTGGATTTTGGTTTTGTGGGCCTGACCAGGCGATAGCTATTGGTTGATGGCTCCCCTCGAAACAGGGGTGCTTGGGCAAACCTTTTTGCAGTAGTAAAATTAAGCTGAAGTGCTTCGTTATACTCTGCAATCTTCACAAATTACACCCTATTTTCTTTTTCTAAAAAAGGTTTACCGGTAGGTTCTCAAACCCTTTGGGTCTGATCGGATGAACTGACTGTGGCTGGACTGCACAGCCATAGAAGTACCTAGGGTGTTCCTCCGCCGTCCAATCAATCATCGAACGCTGCTGGTTGATCCCGTTACTGTTCCTGCTGTGCAGCACAGCAGCAGTAAGCTTATCCGATTGGGCCTTTTGTTTTTTTCCCTGTGGAAACCAGGGGGTTATGTTGAGCCCGGGCTTGCCGGCCCCTTATTAAGTCCCCACAACCCACATTTAAAAGTAATCTACATTAGATCCTTCCTTTGTAAAGAAAAATAAAGTAGATTCTTGATTTGCAAGAAAAAAATTACATTTATGAGAGGTTCAATCATCACATAGAAGTTAACTAGATGTGATGTACATCTCAGCACAGAGAAAATAACAATGGTGGTGCATACACAAATGACATATATGGTGCTGAGAAGCCGAAAAAGCGCTTTCAGAGATAGCAGGATGGATACTGGTACTACACTGTACATCAGCGTCTGATCTTTTCAGCATCCTTTTGTGCAGTGGTCGCACGAACACCGGCCAGAGACCGGCCACGCGTGTCCTGAACGATCGCCGGGATCGGCAGATCATCGCATATTCGCATGCAATGCACGATCGATTGGCACGCACGCCTGTCCCTGTCCGTCCGTGGTCATCAGACTTTGGCCGCCGCCGCGCCCCACGTCGTCGTCGTCGTCCCGGCGCCGTCCTCCTCCTCCTCAACGTCCGCCGGCTGCACAGCCGCGGCATTCCTCTCCACATCGCCGTCGCCGCCCCCGCCGCTATCCGTCGTGTCGTCCGCTGCCGCTGCCTGCTTGTCCTCCCTGCTCTTGCCCCACAGCACGTTGTAGAGGCCGGCGACGAGCAGGACGCTGCCGATGATGCTGCGCGCACATACATACAGATGACGATTCACGAGCCGTTAATTTAGCTCGGCGTGCGGTGGCCTGGTGGGGGAGCTAAAGCTCCTGTGGACAGCGAAACGGCTGAATAGATCAGCACGATCCGTTGGGTGCGTGATCAGCTCGATCTCGTTGCCCTCATCGGCATTCGGCAGTGGCAGACCACAAGTCAAAAGGGAGGCGGCACAAGCGGTGACGCGCGCGCGCGGCTGGCAATCAATGGTGGGGGGGGGGTGCGATGCGATGCGATGATATTACCGTACCTTCCCAGGCTGACGTCCTCGCCCAGCAGGAAGGAGGCGATGGCCATGGTGAAGACGAGGCTCAGTGGCATTGACATGGACAGGAACACCGGCCCTCTCTTCTCGATCACCCAGATCTGCAGGTAGTACGAGATCGCCGCTACGACGATGCCCTGGGACGAGATAAGAACACGCAGCGGAATTCGTATGAGCTACCTGCGGGCTGTGGCTGACTGACATAGCTGACGAGGGATCGGCCGGATCGCCGGCATTTGCATGCGTTTAATACCGTGAAGAGCACCGAGGCGAGGCTCACGGCGCCAGGCGAGCTTCCACCGCGACAAGTCCCTCTCGAGGATAAGGGCCACGGCGAGCGACTGGACGCTGGCGAACGCGCACTGCAGCGTCGTGTTGAGGAGCTTGGAAGGGTACTCCAGCAGCAACGGCCCCTGCAACCAGGACCAGGAGCATCATATATAGAATAGGGCACGGTTGGCAGTTGGCAGTTGGCAGTTTGGCACTTGACTACTTGAGCTGTTGAGCATACTACTGTACGTGCAAACAGGAGGAGACTAGAGAGCCAAGATTAGATTTTTAATCTCTACAGTACCTGCTTCACCGTCCAGAGAGACCATATCACGACCGAGGTTGTCATCAGGAAGATCCCCAGCGCCCATTCCTTGTTGGAGTACACTTGCTGCGCGATCTCGTGGTGTTCGAGGAGCTGGTGGTGGTTCATTGACTTGAGCTGGGGGCCCTGGTAGAGCGCCAGCACGATGACGCCGCCGACGCAGAGAAGGATCCCGGAGGCCTTGGCCACGCCATGGACGCTCCGAAGCTTCAGGGTCTCCATCCTGTCAGAGAACAGACGAAGAATCGATCTTCAGTGCAGTGTGGCCAGTGGCCTAATCTTTCAGTTCATTCAGAAACTGCAAGCAATGGATCGGATGGAATTCCACGAGATGAGTGACCTAAACATGACGGCCAAGATGAAGGCGACCACCGGCACGATGTTGAAGATAGCCGACGAAGAGGTCGCTGAAGCATATTTCAGGCCAATGCAGTACAGGTTGATCGTCCCAGCCATCCTGAGCGACACAACGCAGACCGCGTGGCGTTTAGTTTCAGCGCGCGATAAGCATACTGGACATGTTCTAAGCGGCAAAGTACCCGATGAAGGCGTGGACAAAGATCTTGGCAGCGAGCTTCAAGTTCAGAGGTGGCGCCGGTCGCTTCCTGCAAACGTGGGTGGAACACCAGATGATGAGCTACAACTGTCTCGTTCACGGTAACTCGAGAAAAGCACACATGCATGGGCTTCACTGAAGGGTACATCATCCCATGGATCAAGTAGCGAGCGCCTACCTGATTTCAAGGAAGGCGAAAGGCAGCAAGAAGATGGCGGCGACGGCGTGCCGGTAGAAGACGAAGACGGTGGTGCTCATGCCCTCGTTGAAGGCGGCCTTGGTGAGGATGTGCATGCCGGCATAGATCAGCCTGATGAGCAACACGGTGGCGTACACCATGCCGTTGCCCATGGTGGCTGGCTAGAACGATAGATGATCGATGGCTGTGCCCCAGACGTCTCCGGCCAGGGAAGCTCTGCAGCTATATATACGCGATGGCGAGCCACCTAGTTTGTGTGAATTGCCAAGACTGTGCTAAAGACTGTCTAAAGTGGCATGACAGAGAGGAGGCTGAAAGTTCTCTGCATGTTCATGCTGCATGCATTCATTCAGGATAGCAGCAATTTCAAGTAGCACAACAATCGTTTTTTTTAATAAAAGATAGAGTATTTTTTCTTGACAAAGCTCATGGTTAGGATCACAAGATTTATCTGCTTTTGAGACAATCGACAGGAATATTCTTAAGCGCAAAAAGCTGAACCTTAATTGGCCACGTG
The DNA here is from genome assembly GCA_030272315.1 of Paspalum vaginatum. Classification (NCBI taxonomy): domain Eukaryota; kingdom Viridiplantae; phylum Streptophyta; class Magnoliopsida; order Poales; family Poaceae; genus Paspalum; species Paspalum vaginatum. The sequence continues at coordinate 6,044,418 of CM059013.1, read as the reverse complement.
GTCATGTTTAACAGAAAAAATTTTGTAGTGCGCTGGCCACAGACGAGTAACCTGCAGCTGCAGCCACTTGAATAAGCAGCACGGAAGTTTGTTGGATAAAGGGTCTGTGTAAGGTGAGCTTACCTTGTTTATGAAAGCTGTTCATGGCAGAAGCTTCCTTGAACTCTTCTTGATCACTGTTTATTTGTTATAAAAGAAAAATAATCACGTGCGTCGCCGAAATAGATTAAAGTTTTTGCGATGACCGATTTGTATCAGCGAGAAGTATACAATTCAAAGATTATTTTGTTGCTGAACTACCATTTGCTCAGCGTAAATGTTTATCGGTTTCTGCCATGTAGAGATACAAATGGACTGCATACGGATTAAATTCAGATATGTTTCGGTCCATGAATATTACATTTTAGTCAGATACGAATATGGTTTCAAATATTCTCGAATGCTAACACAAATTGGATAGTTTGAATTCGCATTCCCAGTTTGTTATCTACTCCATAAATATTTCAAGGAATAAATAATAAATTATATGAACTCAGATTACATCAATAAATAAACAAATAGTATGGTTATCCATATTAAAATTAATGCCTTTAATGTTGAATTGACTGAAGTTAATATTTTCACATCATTAGTGATATTTAAACTAACATTATTGGTTAGTAGTCATACGAATAGCAATCAAAATGTCTCAATGGATACATCATTAGTGAATAGTGTTATTAAAATCATTACGTTGAACAATGATTGATCATTAGCTCATTCTGCTTGATCAGGATTTGGAAGTGGCGAAAAAAAGAAGATTGATCGGGAGTGGGTTGGGTATGAGCTGAGCCTTGGGTAGGGCTGGGCCTGTTCGTGGTGTAGACATAGACCTGATCATGGGCCATCAGATCGTCGAAAAAAATGACCGAGCAACGCATGGGCTGTGTTTCGAATTTTTACCATTTCTAGCTTAAATGAAAGTATTTTGCATGGATGTTCATGTTTCTCTCTCTCTCAGGGCTCTTTTGGCAAAATTCAATTCCAATCAAAATTGAAAGGGATTGGAAGGAATTCAAGGAGAAAATAAATCAATTTTTTCTCAATCCCTTTCAATTTCGATTAGAAATGTTTGATCCAAACAAGCCCTCAGGTTGGCATAGCAACTCGCATTATGAACCAAAGCCCAAGCGAAGAAATGGGTTATCTGATCATCCAAAAGTCGATGGTCGTATGCTAGCACATGCACACATCTTGTTGGTCCAATTGGTTATGTCGTCGATCGAGCAATAATCACCCAAAAAAAAACTTATGGTAGAATTGCTCGTTGCATTGCGACGTACGACTCCCTCACTAGTCACTCGGTGAAAACGTACAGGTGCCTGCGCATATATATGGGTATCTCCATTCCCGACTGACGATGCGTGGTCCGGTCCGGCCACGATGCAAAAGGATCATATCCTGTTCATGGCTCGCTTTCTGTGGATTTCCCTTTCTCTTTATAGAAAGATGCACGACCAGCAGGTCACCATGCACCTCGGCGCCTTTTTATTTGCCGTGTGTCCAAAGTTTGGCGTGTCCGCCTTTAATTTTTTTTCTACGCGCGTACGTAATTCACACACACACAGATAGCACACATAATAATTAAGCGCATCGATCTTGCCTTGCCGATGTAATGAATGGAGCTAGCCTTGAACGAGCTGAGTGAGTACTACACCGTACCATCAGTGCTAAATTTATCCGTGCGTAGTAGGCTAAACGAAGAAGAATATATCTTTGCCTGCCGGCGGCGAGTGGTGGCTAGCATTATACTAGCAAAGCTTCTAGGAGGTGAGACTTGCATTGAGCGAGAGACTGTGAGAGCATCAGTACGCAGATGGTGGCATGGTGATGGAAGCAGGGTAGATTCTAGGACGTAAGCGCCGCGTACGTAGGCAAGGCCAGGTAATAAGGCACTTGCTGCAGTGAGCAGATTAATTAATTTATAGAGACTAGCTAGAGATGCATGATACCCTGCAGTGTGAATTTGCTTTGTGATTGGAAACATAACGTTGCACACACTGCCTCTTCTGATATTTTTATATCTGTTCGCTCGCCAAGTCAAAATTAAGCTAGATGGTTAAATTCATTAAAAAGATTAATTCTTCCACTACCTAAAAAAATAAAAAATCCAACTATAGTCATCTGTTTTTTTTTCACCTTGAACTACAAAATTGGACACCGATCAAGCTCCTTGAAATATTAGAAACCGGACATATACTTGGATCTTTAGCTGGTTTCAAATGTGGTTTTTAAAATTTTTTTAAATAATAATATATCATATTATTTTATTATAAATTAGAAAAATATGAAACTTGTGCCACAAATTTTTTTTCTAGCAATATATCATACCTAACTAGTTTCTACTCAGAGGGTATTTGGAATTTATTTCTTCATATTTCACGTGTTTTATTTGGAGAAAAGATAGCAGAAATACATAATTTCAAAATCGTTATAGGTTTTGCATATTTTTAATTAATTTAAAATAAGTTAACTATAAAACTTTTAGTGATTAAATAATTTTTCTAGTATTTCAATGAAAATAGAAAATTACCTGGTCCAAGTTTGTCTAGTTTTAGATAGTTTAAAGTGCTTGGCGTCCGGTTTGATAGATTCAGATTAAAAATCATATAAAACCTACATAGTATAAGGTTATAAAATAGTTTATTTCCAAAAATAATCGAAAGGAGTACTAGACAACTACCGACAAGGGCATGCCGTTGTGTGCAGTCAACGAGAGTGAGATCTTCAACTCCTCAGCGTAGCGAAGCGAAGGTGGCGTGCAAATTCAAAGGAAACACAGTAAAAGAAGGAGAACGACTTCTTGTGGGGAAACTAAAGAAAATGATGATGAGGGTGGCGGGCCGGGTAAGAGATGACGACATATACTCACTCTATATATCGTGTAGTGCCGGGAACTTTCGTTGGATGCTCAATCAATTAGCATATCTTGAGTTAGATCATGCACGCATGTGGGGAAAGTTTTTATAAAAAGAACTGCAAAAAAGGGGTGCTACTACTTATCGTTCCACAACAAATGCCGTATATATGCTAGCTGTCTGTTAGAGTTGATAGCCTATGATTTTATCGGATGGAGAGAGAGACGACGACGAGGACTTCCAATACCTGCGTGTCGAGTAAAAGGGAGCTGCAAATATCTCCAGTTGTGCTGTATTTACACAGTAAGACAGTGGTCGTAGGTGTACCTCCTCATCAGGTTCTCAGCTTACTGTAGGTACGGTAACATGCATGGATCGAACGTATCGCACATATATCAGTTTTGTTATAATGCATGCGTCACACTAAGGGCATGTGAAAAGACAAGATATCCCATGTACGAGATGTCAATATATCGTGTAAGCATTGTTTTTTTTGCATGTAGTTGACATGAAAGGAGAGGAGCGATCGAGAGAGCAAAGCGCCGTCTCTGAGCTAGTGAAGACTGAAGAGATGACTCCGGCACATATGATACGATTGTCAACACAACTTATACCGTTTTGTAGAGCACTCTAACCATTAATCAGTATTGAGTTATCGGAAAATTTAAAACCTAACTAACAACAATGTATTATATGAGCTTCATATATTGTTGTATTTATGCATGTGCGTGACACGATAGCAAAAACTGGACTTCTGTTGCACCTATATATGCGCATATGCATGCAAGAACCAAGTGTGGCTACATAGTGGGGGGAGGACTCTTATGGCTCAATATAGCAGTTGACGTACATTTACTTTTAAATTGTTATATCTTTGTATTGTAACAATAAAGCATTTGTGGTGCCATGATGTTGAATCAGTCATACCTCCTTTCTCGGTCGTCGTCCTCCTCCACTAGGTACGCTGGCTATCGATAGATCACAGATTTCAACCATGCATGTAACCGCCTTAGTGAGAGGGACATGCAACTTTAATTTGTACTGTATGATGGAAAGATAGTATGATAAATCCCACACTAGCTCTACGGTGGAGAACGAAACAAAATAACTACAGGCCCTTAAATTATGTGGAAACAAAATTAATCGAAATATGAACCAATTTCTGGAGGGACAAATTAAGAGACTATATATGTACACAATAATTGAGTATATAGTAGAACTAACCACCGGAGAACTACTTTACCTCTGGGTCAGTCCGTGATCAGTAATGAGCATGCCAGCTATGGCTGTTTGTATGTGTAGTGGTACGCGTGGACCAAAGAACCGTGTGGATCGGAGAGCCCTATATGTCTCTCGAAGCAAAAAAGGTGTGCATCCTCCCACATCATACGTATGAGCTCGCCATCATCCGACGATCCTTCCCCGTTGCACCCTTAATTTTGTGCCTGCCCTGTACTGATGTTGTTGTGGTGTGTGAGGCATGCCGTCATGCACGCTGCATGCATGAACGTAACAGACTACACGAAGCAAAGCTGGAGGGGACACAAACGACCGAGACCGTGGGGTCCGTCCGTCCACACAAAAGTTGATCGAGGTCCAAAAGGGAGTAGTAGCGTAGTAGGAGTAGTACGTACCGTTGCCTCTAGCTATAGCCTATAGCTAAGTCGGATATGAACCTTTGTCCGTGTGGGCCAACCGTGTGTAGCTATACTTTTCTTATTTTGATATTTTCCACAAAGAAATGTACTGGCGTGCATCGTCTCTCACGTCACCGTGAATTCGTCACGTATCATCGTTGTAGTCTGCGCTAAGGCATGTCGTCATGCATCTCGATCATGTGCTTACGACAATAATGCAGCTAGCTTTTTATGCTAGGAAAGAGAAAATAGAGTCAATAAACACGGAAAAGCTGTCGAGATGCATGCATATGCATGTAGGGGTAGGCCAAAAGAAAAATTTAAGCCTAGAGAAATATCTTTATGTGTTTCGTGTGTGTGTGTGTGTGTTGCATTTTATTTTGTAGACTAGAAAACCGATGGAAGTTTTGTTTTGTTTTCTAGAAAACCAATGGAAGTTGCACTGGCCTTATTGGAGTTGGAGCTGAGAAATACAAAAAAAAAATCCTTTTATACCATGTCATAAATAAATAAATAAAATGATAGCATATGGCTGGCAGGACTAAAACTTGGTCTTAGAATAAAATGCTTAAGTAATATATATACTCCTACTAGGATGTTGGTCTTCGAATAAAAGCAGATGTGCCTAGAAAGTTGGGCCGGGTTTCCAGCCCACAGTCTATCAATCTGGCTACAGCCTGCGAACCGCCTAATGGAGGCCCACGAAAGGAAAAATCCAGGACACGCCTGCCTGTTATCTCCGCTCCGACTTCAAAGCAGCCACGAACGCCCCACCGCCTGTCGCCTTCGCATCCACGACGCCGGTGTTCCCGTGACTTGGCGTGGCGGGCGACACGGCGCGGGACACGCAGGGAACAGCGAGCGGGCTGCAGCTGGCCCGGTCGACCTGGTGCACCGCAACGCCCGATCCGGCGCGACACCGCAACGCCCCCGCGCTCTCGGCTTTGCCCGGGCCGGCAGCAGCAGGCGGAGCCGCCGAGCGTGTCCCCGGCTGCACGTCGCCACCACCCTGTGGCGTGAGCAACGCGCATCGATCCGCCAACAGCCTAACCGTCTCAGCGCGCGTCGTCGTCATGGACGACGGCGGCGGCGGTTGGGGTTGGCGAATCCAGCACGACCAGACCACTGCGGGCTCTCCGAGCAAGTCGCCGGGTTTTCTTCGCCTGCTTTCCCTTCTCCGTCCGGCCGGGGAAAGTCTCGTCGTCGGTCTGCTTTACTTTACTTGAGCGCACCCATTTATGTACCGGGGTGAGATCGATCGTGCTGTCCGTACGCATGCACGAAACCATGTGGCGGCAAACCTTTAATGGCGCGGCCCCAAAATATAATACTGTAACACGCACGCACATTCTGCCACCACTTTGGCCGCCATGGCGTACGTCGTGGAGACCACGCACCGCACGGATCATCGGCTAAGTTACTGGGTACCGCACGGCACTGTGATGCTGATGCATCAAATGCATGCCACATGGCACATATACAGAAGCGCTGCTCACTCACTGAAAGGCTGAAAGCGATCGGGACTTGGTTTTTTCTTTATTCATGGAGGAGAATAATTAAACTATGCATGGTGCAGCAGAGATGCACCGCAGGACAGTGTGTAGATAGGTACAATGGGCACAACAAGGCCGTCTTTTTCTCCGAAACCAATTGGCAATTGCGATGCGTGTGCATGCCACCACCCAGCTTCGATCGGTGATGACTTTGTAGACCTGCATCATATCATCGGATCAAATGCATGTACACGTCCCACCTGCACCCCGAATAATCCAGTGGCCGCCTGCTTCCACACAACAGAATCGATCATCTTCCCTGTCCACGTCGCCTGCTGGTTTTTGGCTGGAACTGAAAGCTCAGACCTTCGCCCCTGCATCGTCATCCGGCACCTGAGCCGGCGGCAGCTCCAGGCCGGGTTTCCCGGCGGCGCTGACCTTGTTCAGCTCGTCTCGCTCCTCGATGTTCTTGCCCCAGAACACGTTGTACAGGCCTCCGACCAGCAGCGCGCCCGCGAAGATGCTGTGCACGTGGCATCAGCTCAGCAGATCGAGTTCATGCATACAAGCAAAGCAAGCTGGTCTCAGTACGTAGCAGTATATACCTCCCCAGGCTGACGGCGTCCCCTATGATGAAGGAGGATATGGCGATGGTGAAGACGAAGGTGAGCGGCATCGACATGGCCAGGAACACCGGCCCGCGCTTCGCGATCGTCCACATTTGCATGTAGTAGGAAAGGGCGGTCACCACCACGCCCTGCAAAACCCCGTTCAGTTCAGTTCAGTTCAGACTTCAGAGAAATGCAATGCCATTGCCATGCAACCATCGGTTGGATGCTCGGAAACATCAACATTATTACGCTGTAGATGATGGCGGCCAGGCCGACGTTCCAGCCCAGCCTCCACTTGGAGAAGTCCCTCTCGGCGGCGACGGCCACCAGGAAGGCCTGCACGGACGCGCACGAGATCTGGAGCGTCGTGTTCATCAGCTTCGAGGTGTCCTCTATCAGAGGCCCCTGAATGCATGAGAAATCAAATGCCCGTAAGTACGTAGACGCACTCTGGATATATCGGAGGCCTGCATCTGCTGCATGCACCGTGTGCGTACCTGAAGCACTGTCCACAGGCCTGCCAAGACGTTGGACAGTGTCATCAGGAAGATCCCCAGAACCCATTGCTTCTTGGAGTATGTGTTATCAGCGCTGCTGCTGCCGCCGCCGCCGCCGCTCCGGAAGAGGTGGTGGTGGTTGAAGGACCTGAACATTGGCCCCTCGTAGAAGGCCAGCACGGTGACGCCGGCGGCGCAGAAGAGGATGCCGGCGAACTTGACTTTGCCATGGAGCCTCGTCAGTTTCAGAGTCTCCATCCTGTCACAACGTACAGGTAGTGCATGTAAGTTTCCTCGGTTCGTGAACTGAAAAGTGTATATATAGCCCGTTCTGACGACTGATCATTTTCTTATGTGTACTCGTATACGGTTCTTTTGATCGGTTTTAATTAGTGCTCTGTCTGATTTCATTCAGGAGTTTCTAGCTAGCTTACCCAAATATGACGGCTAGGATGAATGTGACCACAGGTTGAACGTTGTACAACGCTGATGACGACGTAGCAGATGCATAGTTGAGGCCAAGGTTGAACAAGTCACCACATGCTGTCACCCTGAGAAAAAATATTTCAAAAATCAGGGATTTCAGGTTTAAGGGCACAAACAAGGAGCTGAACTCTCACACAACAAACTCAACTACAGTCCAAGTGTTGCAAGGTTTATTCAGAACTTAGTCTTCAGATATTGGGTGACTTATTAACAGAGTCAAAGCAGTTGCACAAAGTATCTGGGGGGAGGGGGGGCATGTGCACTGTTTGCATGGAGTGTGACAGCGTGCTCTGCTGCTGAACAGCTGAAGCAATAATGACTGTGTGGCCAAACGAAATCAAAAGCACAGATTGTGGAAACATATATATAGGTAACAGCAGGAGAGGACTAGCCTTCTAAAATCGCATGATAATAAGAAATTACTTGGAGCCTAAATAAAGGCTTATTACTATTCCTCAGACAAGGCAAAAAGTAAACAAACAACATACAGTAGGTCTTACTCTTACATGGACGACCATGCAAGTACCCTGTCAAGAATGATTGCACATCCACACACGCATCTCATCTCATATTCTCATGCAAGGATGTATATAAAACTGAACTTGAACCTACCCATATAGGGCGTGTATGAACATCTTCCACCCAATCTTGAACGTAACCGGCTTAGCTTTTCGCCTGTGAACAACAAGATAGATCGGTCATCACAACAGAAAACACCAGCCAAACACATACTGTAAAACAATATATTATCAGACATCAAGGCATAGGTAGGACCTCTCGAAAACGAAGGTAATAGGGATGAGGACGAGCGCGGCAGTGGTATGCCGATAGAACAGGAACACCAGCGGGTTCATGCCCTGATCCAAGGCCACCTTGCTCATGACATGCATGCCGGAGTACATGAGCCTGATCAGAACGACGGCAGCGTAGGCCTTGGAGCCGCCACCCATCTTGGCAAGCATATTGCGCACTAGAGCCAATAACAAGTCTAGCTGGTAGTTACAGCTCTGAACCTGTCATCAGACCGGTGCATTGGAACCTCCTATATATACTAGGCTGCAACCAGCAAAAGAAAGCCGCTGGCACCGGCACTGGAACCTCGTAAGAGCATATGCCTTGTTCCAGTACTGGTGTGCAGGGCAAGCTAGGAGGACATGGATATAATCCGTCAGGCTCTGGCTGTCTCGCTAGTGCGCCACGCAGCCGGCTAATCAGCGGTGCGCCAATGGGGGAGGACGACGAAGGGGAAATATAATGCTGGGCACTGGGGGTGACTAGCTCACGCGAGGAGAAGGCGAAGGAGAAGGGGAAGGGAGTTTAGTGACGGCTGATCGGAGCATCCACTGATGGGTCTTAGAGGAGAAAAAAGGAGGACAAGCAAGCAAGCCATCCGAGTCGATCCCAACTTATTCAGAGCACGGAGAGCATTAATTAGTGGATCAACTGTTACCATTTGGAGCCCCAAGGCCACTACTTTGGCGCTCGAAAAAGCTAATCGATCAGATGGGAATTGATTAGGAGGCTACTAATCAAGCATTATGCTAGCTGTTCCATGTCAACATTGTATACCTGTTTAATTTGCATATGTGTGTTGCGTTGGAGGGCGATGACGGCTGACTAAAAGGGGACAAGCAGTAAGGGGAAGAAGTGACCGATGGAACAAGCAAACCGGGCCCGACCGGTGCGTCGAAAGCATGCAGGCAGAGTTCCACGACACAAGTGCATGCTGTGCTGGTTCAACATATGTTCGTCTATCCAACTGGCGGTCTGCCTGCAGGATAGCAGATGTAGACGGTGGTGTGGTGGTGTACGCGTCCGTCGTCCCTAGTTTACCAACAAACTAAAGCTCTTAACTAAAGGGTCGATCGGAGTAGGTCGCAGATATGATCAGGCGATAAAAATTAGGTTGGAACTGCACTTAGAATATATAATTAGCATGTTCCTACTAGAAACCTTTACTATATGGATATGCATCTCGCCTGGCCAGGCAAGTGCTAGTGGGAGAAAGTGCACGTTTCTTGCATCTAGGACAAGGTAATGGAAGTGTGGTTCCGTGATTTCAAAGGCAATGGTACCTCTCTTCTAGTCTCATCGCTGAAAACTTGGAATGCTCATGCTCATGGCGCTTGCGATTGATCCTGCTAGGCAGCTGCATATACTCCAACAGAAGTTTTGGATGCCAACGATAGAAGCGTCTTTTGAGGAGTTGCAATTGGCTAAACATAGTATTCTCTCCTTGTCACTCGTTTGACTTTTTTGACACCTAAATTTATCCTTACTCATCTTATTCAAAATAAATTGCATTATTATCATTTTTATTTTCATTGTGGTTTAGTTTAGCATGTGTTGTACTTTAACTATGGCTCGGATTTTTTTCATATTTTACCAAATTTTATGAATAAGATGAGTTAGTCAAATTTAGGTATAAAAAAAGTTAAACGATCTATAAATTGAGACGGAGTGAGTAGCAGCTAGCTACTGATCTAACAACTTTGGAACAGATGAACGAGATGACCAAATCTCCACAATTTTTCTCTCACCGTATATGTATGGTTGGCTTGCCAACCTTTCTCATTTTATCGTGGAACACCATACCAAATCTTACTTATTACTAATTAGAGACTCATTTTAAGCCTTCACGTCGATTCTCATCAAACACACTAGAAGAAAAAAAAAGATAAATCTTAGAAATTCTCACAAAAATCACAAACATCACCGTCAATCACTGTAGGTCTAATAACTAGTAGTCATTGGATCTATTAGATTTTCTAAAAAATACCCACCATGCAATTATGAAAGATGAATTATTAAAATAAACCCCTAAATTTGCATATAAATTACTCACCATGCCATTATGAAAGATGAATTATTAGAATAAATCCCTAAATTTGCATATAAATTACCCACCATGCCATTATGAACAATGAACTAAAATAACCCTCCTAAATTTATATGTAAGTACTTCATCGTGCCATTATAAAATTATGAATTAATTAACCCCTCAAATTTGCATATAAATTACCTACCAAGCATTATAAAATATGAATTAAAATAACCTCTAAATTTGTATATAAATTGTCCAACATCTAAACTCTAATATACAAACATATGATGTTATAAAAATTTAAATAACAAAAATAGGTCTATGTTTCTTAAATTGTTAACAGATGCTAACTTTTAATGCATGTGCCTTCTAAAACTCTAACCCGTGCGAGAGCACCCGTTGATGGACTAGTTTACCATAATTTGATTATAACAAACATAATACAGTAAAAAAATATGATCACAATGGACAGTACATCATGATTGATACATAACCCAAATCTTTGACATATGTCATCTAGCAGGAACAGATGCTAGCTGCAACCCTATCTGAACCGATGCCTTTTCACGTGTTAAACGATCACCACGCATCCCAAAGCATTACCATATTATGTGTCATGTGCCAACGTTTCTTTTATTTGCTTTGCATATATAATGCACAATTAATCAATCACCAGTTAGTGCAATGCGAGCAAACAATGTCATGTGTACAGTCTGCGCACTAGTTCTTTTCCCTTAAAGAACGGACCATGGTTGATACTACATGGGACGTGCAGCGTAAGGCCTCTTTCGGAGCGCATGAACGAAAAAAACATAGGAATAGAAAAAACGCAGAAATATGATAGGAATACATAAGAAAAAAAAAATCTAAAATAGAAGAATTGTGTTACAAATGTTATTTGGATGAATAACAGGAAAAATGCAGAAATCTACCTCAATCCTATACAAGAGAGAAACAAAGAGGTTGGAGTGGATTCTTTTTTCTTGTACTTTTTCTATGAAATCAAGGGGAAAAGAATTTTTCCTTCTGTTTTCCTATGGTCCATTCCTACGAACCAAAGGCTGGTACAGGATCAGAATCCTTAGGAATTAAAATCGTACGTTTTTCCTTGGTCTCGCCTCCATTCCAAAGGAGCCCTAAACATTGTGATTTGTGAAGAGATAAGGGAAAGCACAAAAGTATTAAAATGGTTCTGTCACCAACCAAGTATCATATGCGCGAACTTGAAGTTGCATTTAATTTGGTGGTTTTCATCTAACACAAATGCATCCATCGCACACGTGTCCTAATGTGAGGAGGAAATTAAACAATGCAAGTCTCCATGGACATAGTATATTTCTGCTATGGAAATTCAACATTTGGAGCACTATATGGTGGAGACTGAAATGACTGTTTGTGTTACTATAGTAACTAAGAGTGCAACCTAGGACCTAGAATCTACTATTATTTAAAGGAACGACAATTCAACTTTAACATGCGGATATAAAATAGCAACATACTAAAATAAGATTGCAGTTTGAACAACAAAAGTTTAGATTCATACTACATCACAAACATATGCTACGAAAAAGGGGCTTATATATATGTTTAAACTAGGTTTTAGCTAACCACATATTGGAAGAGAGATGGATTTGCGCTGAAAGGGAAAGGAACTATGAATATAAATGGTAAAAATGTATATTTGCTCATTACAGTTTATCACGCAACTAATAGAGAATATGAACTCTTCGTGGTATTACATTAGTGAACACACATATGGATGGAGCACGTGCAAATAAAGATCAAAGTTCTAGGTAGGAGTACTAAATTTATTTACCATATCTTCTGAATTTATATTTGCTATAAGATTCTAGCATAGTAGCATGTGCTTTTAACGGAATATACACTAAGTGTTTACCTTCAATTAGGATGACAATTCAAGTAACAATTTGTTGGAAACACAACAACCTTGTCAATGGAGCCATAAACGTTCGCCTACTCTCTTCTAGTAGTATATGATAGAGCGAATTGCACGTAGGGTCCTTAAATTTTTCCCGCTATACCATCTAGATCCATAAATTTTCAAAGTGCACAGGTTAGGTCTATGAACTTTTACAGCTATACCTATCTGAGTCCAACAGAGGCCAACAAGGCAAACTCTGCCTACGCAGGACACGCCTGCACCATGGCACGACACAGAAGGCCCTTGCGCCGACCGCCACCACACACAAGCACACGAACGGGACACAGCCGCCACACCCGGCTCCGACGTCCACCTCCCTCGGCCACCATTGCATGCCGCCGCCACTCCCGTCTCCGAGTCTGCCTCCCTAAGCCGTTGCTGTACACCGCTGCCACATCCATCTCCGAGTCCACCTCCCTTGGCCGCCGCTGCACGCTGTGCGGCCTGCGCTCGTTGCCGGCCGCCGCTGTAGCACACTTCACGTCCGCGCTCCGCCCGTTCTTCATCAGCTCCCTTGCCTCTTTGCCTCCTTCCAATCACAGCTGAGGGCGGGCGCGAGGCCCAGCTCGTCGCCGGACTCCAGCGCGCAGCACAATTGCAGGATCAGCGTGTCGGACTCCTGCGCGAAGACCACCGTGGACGATGGCAGTAGCGTGGCGCGGTGCCCCGCTAGCTCATCCAGCTCCGACGCGCAGCCTAGGCGGAATCGCAAGATGAGGTCGTCCACAATGGATTCAGCGGTGGGAGAGGCGGATGAGGATGGGGTGGGCGTGGCAAGGAGGCACGCGTCGGCGGCGAGCTAGGCGATCATGGCCGCTGGTCGACGATAGAAGTGAGACGACGTGGAGGCGGTCGTACCGCTCTGCTGCCGCTGGCGTGCCCTCTCCGCACAGGCCGCTCTGGGAGCGACTCATGTGACGCCGGCAACCACGGTGGCACGCGCGGACATGTCCATGTAGACTGAGTTTGTCGTCTGGTCTCTGTTGGATCCGGATGATATAGCAGGAAGAGTTTATGGACCTAATTGTGCATTTTAAAAATTCATGGACCCAAATGATATATCAGGAAGAGTTCATGACCTAACTGTGTACTTTGAAAATTCATGAACCCAGATGGTATAGTAAAAAAAGTTTATGGATCTGGCGTACAATTCACTCTATATAATATGATCCTGACGTGGCATACACATTAAATCATATCACCTCTAAATTAGAAAAAAAATCCATTTTTGACCATTGAACTATCGCGAAAGTTCGGATTTGGCCATGGAACTGCAAAACCGGGTATATCCAAATATCCAACTATTGAAAACCGGACAAATTTGATCCCCAGGTGGTTTCAAGGGCGGTTTTCATTTCAAAATAATAAAAAAATCTATTTGAACTTTAAAAAATCATAACTAATTCATTTTAAATCAAAAAAATACAAAACTAATACCAAAATTTTTCTAAAAATGTAATATATCCAGTAATGCTATACTTAAAGTTATATGGATCTCATTTATTAGCTCTCCTGTTGTTTTATTGATATGACAATAAAACACTAGGAGGGGTAATAAATGAGATCCATATAGCTCTAAATAGAGCACTATGGATAGATTATATTTTTAGAAAAATTATGGTATTAGTTTTATATTTTAATGATTTAAAATGAATTATTTATGAATTTTTGAAGATTAAATAGATTTTTTATTTAATAAAAAACATATTTAGTCTTTAAAAAATCATAACTAATTTATTTTAAATCAAAAAAATATGAAATCAGTACTAAATGTTTTCTAAAAATGTAATCTATCCAGTAATGCTATACCAAGTTATATGGATCTCATTTATTACCCCTCCTATCAATAAAACACCAGGAGTGGTAATAAATGAGATCCATATAACTTTAAGCATAGCATTACTAGATAGATTACATTTTAAGAAAATTTTTGGTACTAGTTTTGTATTTTTCTAACTTAAAATGAATTAGTTATGATTTTTTAAAATATAATAGAATTTTTTATTATTTTTAAAATGAAAACCGCCCTTGAAACCACCTGTGGGACCAAATTTGTCCGGTTTTCAATAGTTGGATGGTCGGATATACCCGGTTTTGCAGTTCGATGGCCAAATCCGGATTTTCGCGATAGTTCGATTGTCAAAAATGGACTTTTTCCTCTAAATTATGACCATCTGATCTAACACAGTTTATGGTACGTATCACTAGTAATAAAATTTAGAAAGTTTTCCAAACTTTATATATTGATTACCGTAAAGACAGACTTAACATAATTTTCTTTTGAGTAAACATCACTAAGAATGGACGTAGCAAAAAAAAAAGGTGGAAGGCATGAGGCATGCTAGTTCGTACTTCGTAGAACAAAGACTCAGTTGACTTGATTGTGTAGAAATGTGAGACGGGCAGTGTTATATTTTTGCCTCAAATAAAAGATACTGTAGCAGGAGTCAGTAGCCATGCACGCTGGTGGGACTATCGTGTGTCTGCCAAAAACAAGTTTGATTGCTCTAACTGGACGTCCGATTATATACTTCATTCATCTTAAGAACACTTATATGTGTGCGCGCGCGCACCACAAATCAGATGAGATTTTTTTCCCTTATGAAATCCTAGTGCCAAAAATCAGTAGAAATGACCATGTGTAGAAGCGAAGGAGGGCATACAATGACGATTATAGTATGACGACGATGACTACAATGACGATTGGGCACACTTACTCATGATCCACAACATGAACATCTTGCACTAACTGTTGTATATATAGGGGTATATATATTTTTTCTATGATTGACCTTGACCAAGTGTGCTCCCTGCTTTTACTCTGCCAAAGTAAGTTTGATATAGTTGACTGACTAGGTGACGAGAGAGAAATTTCGAGCCAAGCAAGGCTAGGCAAAGCCATGAGCGAGGACGGACACATTAACATCATATCAGCGAAGAGGAGATAAATTTAAGCCTTGATCATGAATCCGAGCTGGTAGACAGTAGGTGCTACTAGCTTAATGAAGAAGATCTGGAATATCCCAGCATCTGAGGGCAGCATCTCTTCTTCTATGGTCCGCTTCCTCTTGATAGATGTTTTCGCCTTTTCGTTTCCGCTGGTGGATGCAGGGTAGGCTAGCCGGTGTCTTGGAAAAGGCGGTGCCTGCCTGTTGAAGTTTCACAATCACATATACATAGTACTAGCAGATATAGTAGAGTGCGATACGATCAGATTGTATGGTTCTTCTTGCTTGCTGCTGATTAAAGAACGAGCCTTATTAGTGCGTGCATATACATACTACTATCTTTGCTCTGTTTTCAGTTAATATTGAGGACCAATTCAACGCCAGGTTGAGACCGACCGTGGTAGCAGCAGCAGGACGCCTAGCCTAACTGGGCTGCCTCCTCCATCTCGACTTGGCGTTCGCGTGGACGCACGCGACGGGGATTAGACCGTCTCCGGTTGCCTCGTTTCGAGAAATCCGGCATTGTTTATTTTGACACGGTAGATACAGTAAAGTTTGAATTTTAGAAATTAGATAAAGAAATCGTTGAAGACAGTTTTAGACCGACCGTTTCTCTTGTTCCCGGCTTGGTGGTGCACTTGGGGCCTGGGGCTCATGCCTCATGTAGTCATGTGCTGTGGTGAGGCACGAAGCCTCTACTTGGTGCGGACGGAAAGGGCTCATGACTTGACACACAACAGCTCTCTTTCGTGCGTATGCGTGTTTCTCTTGGAGTTACTGTTCAGCTCTCCTCTCGTAGGCACCCTCTTGGTTTCTTCTTCTATATTCCAGCAGCACATAAGTGCACTAAGATACCAACTGGAGACTAAACGGGACGCCCGAAGAAGTCCATAGACTATTCGGCTGTTCATGCTTGCCCCTATGTGTCGCTCCGCTAATCCTAGTCAGTTCGCAGTCCGCACTGCCACAAAAGACCAAGCTGTTCCATGGAGGGAGCAGAGTAAATATACTCCTTGCTTTATACTAAGGAGTAGGATTTAAAAAAGACTACTCCCCACTGCTCCCAACCTGCTCCTCACAGGAATCACTTCACAAACAATTTGCTAAACTTTTTCATTAGATAGACCCACTTCTACCAAAGAATCATCACGTAGAATCACTTTGTTAGAGAATGAAGTAGTGAAGTAGGTTAGGAGCTCCACCAGAAGGGTCACGCTAAGTAGTTGGGAAGCCCATTAGTACTTTAGCATATTGAAGCCCACATTGTAGGCCATAACGGTTCGATCCGTGTTTGAGTATTTCTCTCTTCTTTTCACGTGTTTGCTCGCGGAAGAAACATGCCTGACAGCAAATGACGGCAACCAACTAGTGATTTGCTAGGATTCCCTGTGGCAGAATCAAGTTATAACGAACGACGTACATCGTCATACCATACCCTCCGCCCTTGACAAACTACAAGCTTATGATGTGGAGGGCTTGTTTCGCCACCAAACATACTCTCGAGATGACCAAGCGACCAATGTCTTGTAAACCAAAGAGCAAAATACAAGCTACGTGTTGGCCCACCATGCAGGATATATGAGCCAAGTATCGAGTCTCTTTAGATCATCGTCTTGCACTGGCTGTTCATGCACCTTAGCGAGCAAATATTAAATGTCACCAAGCCACAATGGCAAGGCTACCACATCTCTCTGTCACCACATGTCCACATTACTTTCTTGCATGTAGCTTCTCCCCAATAAGGAGGGGCCTCCTCCCTAACACAAAGTATCACCGCCTCTGCACACCAAGTTGGTGGGTCATCAAGAAGCACAATTACTTGCTACAGCAAGAGTTTCCTTGAGTTTGCTCTCAGAAAAACTAAGCCTATACAATTGACTACGCACTCTTTGCAAAGCTCTCACATCCCTAGAATCTAAAAAACCGCAAACAAAACGATTAGCCTTAGTGGTGGATTACCATTCAATTACCAAAATATGGCATAAAAATCATATTCGCTAAATTGTGCTCCGCACGGGATATAATCATAGCAAATATAAGTGCCGTAGGTCTATAGATAAGTTTAGTACCTAATATTAATAGGAAAATATTTATCTTTAAGTACGTGCTTTCTCTTGCTGTGTCACGAGTGCTACTGACCATCTTTCATAAATATCATAATAGGCAGTTTAAATATAGATTTAGGTCTTTCTTTAAATTATATTTCATTATAGTAGCGTGATTAATTTTAAAAACAAGATTTTTTGAAATCATATTTAATAGTGGTAGGGTGGTATTTAAATATGTATTTAGGGGCTACTTTAAATCATGGCATCATGATGTTTTTTTAAAAAAAATCAGAATTGATCCGATGGTTTATCATCGTTATGCTCTAACTAATAGTTGACTAGAAATACCTAGGTTTTTAAAACAATTTTGGATAATTTATCTTGTTTTATGCATGTCTCGTGAGGGGCTCGCTAAATGCCTCCAACTAGTAATATCTATGTTAGATATATGCCACAAAATAGATCTCCTAGTCAGGCCTATAAATATAGGCATCCCATTTACTTGTACTATGTATCTTCTATAGTAAAGTTGTCTTCCGTGGTTTTTTCCCTTTCACCTGGGAGGGTTTTCCACGTAAATCTCGTATCTACTTTGGATCGTAACCCTAACAATTGGTATCAGAGCCCATGGTCCAACAGTGACCTCACACATTGATGGGGGAATCCGTTATCTCCATGCTGTGACATTGGAGATGAAATTACTTTTACGACGGGGAAGTTCGTTCGGATCCACATTTAGAGATTTAAACAATATTTGGCGGCAGCAGCAAAATATCTCTGTTCGGATTTGAAAAAAACTCTTAAGGCCTATGATAATTTAGGCCTAATGTGTGACGGGTGAGATTGTTGGGTTTAGTCCCACGCACAACATATAAGGCTAGACAATCTTTACTTATTAGGCTGGTCTTTTGGGTTTAGTTAGGTCCAATGCCTCTGTTCGTTGTTGCTCCGTTTATACGTGAGTCTTAAATAAACCTAACAATCTAGATGTGTCAAAAAGCTTTTTTTAGTATACATTGGTAAAGCTCATGAGCTTTTGTAAAACAAAGAGACTCGGTAAAAATGGAAAAGCAATCAGCATAAACATTCAATGAATACCACAACCTTGAAATGTATGTTACATGCCCTCCTCCCCTGACAGCTCTCATCGTTCGTACCCATATGAGTATATGACCCTCACAAACATTTTTTTAGCTGGATTCCCAGGCCAAGCTGCATATTCATCTCCTCCAGCCTCTCACCCTTCACTGGTACTACAATTGAAGTCGGTTGCTCTGTTGTGTGCACAATAATGCAGCTCCTCTATCGATCGTCCGTGATCTCCGAACCGAAGTGAAACAGTCCGGCCGGCTGCTCCAATAAAATGTTCAGCAATTACTGTCAGTAAGCACACGCCCTACGAGTAAGACTAGTCCTCTATTAATCCCATCGATCCCATGAAGTTTTCGCTCATCGTAAGCGTAAGGGATAATCCAGAAGCGCCAGGGTCATGATGACTAGCGCCGCCGCCATGAGAACCTGTCCGGGGCTGGCCGCCCCAGCCCGCCGGTGCGCGCTGGACACTTTGGGTATCCTGTCCGGCAGCGCGCACTCCTCGCCGTCGAAGTAGACCCTCTTGGGGAAGCCTTCCCCTCCGGGAATGTCGATGTTGGGCGCGTCTTTCCTCTTGAAGGAGATGACGGACTGCTGCTTCCCCGGCACCCTGGGGTCCGCCGGCGTGTTGCCGTCGGTGATGGGGTCGAGGTAGGTGAGGCCCGGCACGCCCTGCATGAAGATGGTGTTGGCGAAGCGGCCGTCCATCCTGGTGCCGTTGAAGGAGTAGACGTTCTCGTAGCCGCTGTAGTGGGCGCCCATGGTGACGGCGGCGAACCAGTCCTTGAACGTGTAGTCCTGCCAGTTGAAGATGGTCATGCGCACGGACCATCCGGACTTGTAGTTGTTGACGACGTGCCAGTTGATGCTGACGCCGCAGTTGTCGGCGCAGGGCGGCGGGTTGGACACGCGCCAGTGCTTGATCTTGGCCCAGGCCCGCGCCTTGGCCGTCCGGTTGCCGAAGGGGATGAGCAGCGCCTCGGACGGCAGCAGCATGGCGCGCGCGTCCGGGTCGCAGGTGGCCGTGTCGCTGCCGCAGCCGCAGGCGCAGGTGTTGCAGGGCACGACGGAGTCGTTGTAGAAGGCGGAGAAGGAGACGCAGCACTTGGAGTCGCGCTTCTTGGGGCGGGTGATGTTGCAGGCCACCTGCCAGGACGCGACGGCGGGGGTGGAGGAGAGGAGCCCCGTGGGGTCCGGGAACTGCTGGGGGCTCACGCGGATGGGCTGCCCGCACACGTACTGCGGGTTGAGCTTGCCGGAGATCTTCCAGTTCTGCGGCGGGTACAGCGCCGTGCGGTTGAGGTCCGGCGGCATCTTGAAGACCTGCAGCTGGAACGAGGCCCGCGACTTGGACGGGTCCATGGTGGGCGGCAGCAGGGTGCCGTTCTTGCAGCAGAAGGGGACGTTGCCGATGTCCTTGTCCTTCTCCCGCTCCGGCGGGAGGTCCACGATGACGGGGCGCTTCTCGCAGTTGTAGACGGGGGTGAAGTCCAGGTCCTTGTAGTAGCCCGCGGCGGGGCTGTAGACGCAGGCGGGGCCTTCCTTGAGCAGCGTGTAGGCGCCCTTCATGTTGTAGATGAACTCGCCGCGCTTCCACTCCCAGGTGAGGTTCCAGTTGTCGAGGCGGCTGATGGGGCTCCAGTTGTCGATGGTCACCTGCGCCATGTAGCTGTTGGCGGTGGCCTGCAGCACGTCGTAGGCGAACGTCAGGTCGCCCTTCTGCCGCGTCACGTACCGCGTGCTGTTGGCCTTCTTCGCCTTGAACTTTTTGTCCTTGACGCAGCAGACGTACATCACGCTGTCTGCAGCATATGCATTGCATGGCGAATTGATCGATCAAGGCGGGCGAGCGAGCTCATGTCAGTTGAGTTCCGATCCTCTCAACGACGCAGAGCCACAGGAATAATCATGGGGAATTGTACGTACCTTTGTGCGTCGGGGCGGGGCACCGGAACCCCGCGGGGTTGGTGAGCTTGATGGTCTTGGGCATGGGCTTGCCGGGGGCCTTCACGCCGAACTGGGTGCCCGTGATCTCGATCTTGCTCTCGATCAGCGACGTGTCGCCGGCGGTGTCGATGGAGTTGAGGAGGTCGGCCATCGGGTACCCCGCGAAGGTCACGCCGCCGGACACGTTGGCGGGGAGGTCGCTGCCGTCCAGGAGCACGGCGCCGCCCACGGACACCAGGACCTCCTTGTGCTGGAACCCCACGAACATCTGCCACGCCTTGAGGTCCTCGGCCATGGTGTTGAGCACCGTCGCCGTCGCCTTGAACGCGTACGGCTGCGCCGTCGCGTTCTTCAGGTGCGGGTACTCCTTGCTGCGCTCCATGAACGTGTACGACAGGAACACGCCGTTGCACGACTCCTGCGCCTTGAACTGCGGCTTCTTCTTCTCGTCCTCGTCGTCGCCGCCTCCGTCGTTGTAGTCCTGCGCCGCCGCCGCCGCGACCACGGCCAGTAACGTCACCGCCGCCACCACCAGCGCCCACCGCCGCCGGAGCGGCACTGGCGCAGCCATGGCCATTAATTTATTCAGCCCGCCGATCGGGCCGGCGGCCAGCAGCAATGGGTATGCTATGGATCGTCGGGGCAACAAGGAAGGTGGCTAGCGAGCTCCCTCGCTCAATCGACGGGGCCGGAGGCCAGGCAGGCGTGGTGGGAAGCAAACGCATTCCAACGGGGGAGGAGGCGCAGCAAGGTATAATTAGGCATGCAGATTGTGTTCGAGGTTGCTAAATTTGAGGTGGTGGTTCTCGAACCGCGTGCGCTGCTGCCATCCATGCATGGTTGCGTACCAACGCTTGTGGTTTTGCAGGAGGAAGACGGGAGACCATGTCAAATGGCCGCATTTGGACACCGAGATTGCCGCAGGAACTTGTCCCGTTACAAAGGCCTGGTCTCGCGCGCGCCAAGCTTCTAATACAAATTTTCTGGCCCAAATTGGAGAAGCACGCCAACTTCATGCAACGAAATTTGATCTTCATTTGACCTCTCCTTCTTTAAATAAAAAAAAAACTGTTCATTTGAGCTCTCCTCAGCTCTATCCCGTACAGATTAGAATCTTAAAGAATTTGTGTATTAAAAGTTGGTACATAAATTTAACGGTGGTCGAAGTTAATAATTTTAAAACACACGGACACATGTTTGTTTGTATTAGTAGTTTAATTTTTCATAATAGCATACTCCTTGGCAATTTGGACTCAGGTTTTGTAGCTTTAGTCTATCTTTACTAGTGGTAGAGGTTGGAAATATAAATTTACATGGTGGATACCAGACTAAATTTTGGTCATGGTTTGACCATGTTTAACTATAGTGCATCAACCTATGCCCTCGTACCATTATAAAGAGTTGGAAGCATTTTGATCCATACAAAAAATACAATAGCAAAAAGCGAGTCAAATTATGTCTCTGCACAACACACCAGCCAACACGGTATGCATTGAAAGAAGTTATATAAAACTTAAAAACATGGAAAATTGTGATGCGCATGTGTCCACCAATGAAACTAGCGTTTTCTCTGATCACGGATAGACTCCAATGTCAATGCAATAGCATAACCGGCACGGGTCAGGATGGGACTGGTTATACACTGAAAATATGTCGTAGTCTCGATCGTGACAACCTCTAGCAAAAAACTGTATTACCTAATGTCCTTCTCTACGTGTTGATAACTAGTGTACGTTCCACAGTAATACCTGTACGGATACGGAAAAAAACTGTATATCCACGCTCTGATCGAGGTTTTGAATAATTATAAGTATATGCTCTAGGTTTCTTTTAATTAACGATGCGCAAAGACACCGTACCAAGATTCGTTTACGAGCAGGAGGATCTGCCTTTTTACTTTGCAGCTCTCCGCCCGCACCAGATGGAACGGTTGGACCGGCGACCGCAACGGGAACAAGAAGGCACTCGCGGTTCTTCACATGGATGGCAGCTGGCGATGTGGGTGGGCAACATATGGTGGGAGGGACTCGGAAACGTGAGGAAACCCCGGAAGGCGGCAGCCGCGCCGCGCGCCGCGACGAAAAGCCGATCGGGCCCCGCTTCCCCGCACCGCACCCACTGCCTCCGTACGGCGACATCGCATCGCTCGCCCGGCGGTGTGTCGACTCGACTCGTGTCGTGTCGCGTGTGGCGGTGGCGTCGCCCCGTGCAGCGCGCGCCGTGCCGAGAACAAAACCACGTGCTCTCCGGATTAGACTATATGACGTACAGTAGTATAGTAATCCGTCCATCCATCGCTGTACACAAAACTGGCGCGAGTCCCTATCATAATAAGTCAGGCAGCGGCCCAACATTCCAAATTCCGTTCCAGGTTATACTATGATGACTAGTCCAACTCACAGGGGCCTCTGCTTCCTCTTCTTTTTTTCAACTTCCGGGGTGATCGGTTTTGATTACTCTGCATTTCCGTTTTGCGACCTCCTCTGCTTTGTTTGTGCGTGTGCACCCGTCGCTACGCTACAGCAGGAAGGCGCACACTATTAGAGCAGCCTATCCAATATTATTAAAACCTCTGTGTATTTACAGTATTTTACATGTTTGTGCACTAGCATGGCGCGTCTAGTTATTTCTGCACCAACATGAGCCCAATAATACTAAATAGACTGCCCTGATAACACTATTGTAATCAGTGGCTATCAGCGTGAGCAGAACGCGTCTCCGGCAGGCGGCACCTGTTGGGAGTCGTATGCCTTGATCGGCAACAAATCTATACTGCATTTATACAGCACTACGCGGAGCATCGTATACTAGTACTACTATCAACTATGTCGCGCCCATCTCCACTCTCCGAAAAGCACATCCACCACCGCCTTTATCCTTTTTTCTTAAAAAAAACACAAAATTGCATGTTTGCACAGGACCCTGTGCTGTGTGCTATACGACAAACCACAATAATCTGAACCCGCTGTCAAATACGGAGTACCTACTCTGCTGGTGCGTACTATAGTCTCGATTGCTCACGTCCAGGATTACGGTAACCTCGCTTGCTGCAGGTGCTTTTTTTTACCAGTTCCGGTGTTTGGCTAGCTAGCTGCTCTTCTTTTAGACCCATGTTGCAAACATTAAAAATGTTACGGAGTACTAAAGCTCCTGACCAAAACATGTACTACATCTATCCATAAAAAAAGAATATAATCGTACCATTCGAAGGCGGATTATTAGTCATGAGAAAATAAAAGGAATCGGAATTAAGTGCACATTCACCTTGACATGAGTTCATGCTCTGGACAAGACCTCCATTTGCTAGAAAGTACGTTGTGTTTTTCCATAGGTAATTTGAATATTTCACGCAAAGTTGTCAAATTACAGTATACCCCCTCGTAATAAGGGCACTCCCAAGAGCATCAACTATGGCACTGTAGCATTTAGTTGTCCCAGTTGCGCAGCACAGCCGCAGCAAGGGCAAACTAACGGGCTGGTAGTAGTCTTGCGAAATAAACTTGGTGCCCGTTTCATACACATTAATAAACCAAAATCTTGTGAAGAAACAACAGCAGACAATTAATGGCTATGCACCTTGAAAGAGACAGAAAACATGCGATCAATGGGACCTATAGTTACAAATGAACAATAGAGATCTGATTGTCGTGGGATAGAGGGATGTCTCAGTTTTGCTAGAACCATTGCATTTCAAAGACAAGGGGTATTAAATTTAAATAAAAAAAGGCCTGAGATGGATCATGAGGCTGAGAATTAAAAGAGTGGCTGAGATCATGACGCTGAGAAAAAGCGACCTATCACTATTCTGCTTTGTTCAATTGTTCCATGTAAAGTCAGAGGAAGAAATTGGACCTCCAAGATTATTTTCAACACCGTCGAGGACCTTACTCGCAAATAATCCCCATCCGACATCCGTTCCGTTGTGCAACTCCACTCCACATCAAAAGTCGAAGCAAAGCGAAGTCATCATAAGGGGCATAAATCCAAAAACAAACACCCACCCCGGCCTTGACACCCTGCTCCACCACCGAGCACCGACGCCCCATGGCCTCGCCGGAGGAGGCTGAGACCTCGCCGCCGTCCACGCCCACCACCACCGCATCCCCTTGCCCGACCCCGCGCCCGCTGCGTGCCGCACCGCCAACCATGTCACCCGAGCTGCTCCGCGCGGCGCGCAGCGGCGACGAGCGCCGGCTCGTCAAGGCGCTCCTGGCCGACGCGGCCGCCCCCGACCTTGAGGCCTCCGCCACCGCGGGAGGGAACACCCTCCTCCACGTGGCGGCCGCGGGCGGGCACGGCGACCTCGCGTCGCTCCTCCTCCGCCGCGCCCCGCGCCTCCTCGCCGCGCGCAACGCCGCGCTCGACACGCCCCTCCACCTCGCCGCGCGCGCGGGGGCGCATAAGGTCGTCGCGCTCCTCATCCGCTCCTCGTCCTCGTCCTCACCCGCGTCCTCCCTGCGCGCCCTGACCCGGGCCACCAACCGGCGCGGGGAGACGGCGCTGCACGACGCCGTGCGGGGTGGCCACGAGGACGCGGCGCGCGCGCTGGCCGCCGCGGACCCGGGGCTCGTGGGGATGTGCAGCGGCGCCGGGGAGTCGCCGTTCTACATGGCGGCCGCTGCCGGGTCCCTGGGGATGGTGCGCGTGCTCTTGAGGGCATATAGGAATGCGGAGGAGGAGGAGGAGGAGGTGCCCGTACTGAGTTCGTGCACGGGTCCGGCTGGCCGCACGGTGCTGCACGCCGCTGTGCTCACGAGCTACGGTGAGCCCCTCCTGACTACTAGTTTATGTTCCTCTGTTTGCAATGGATTAGTGAGCAAATTAGAATGTATTTAAGATCTACTAGGCTGTTAGGTCTAGTTCATACTAGTTTGTTGTTGGGGATTGATGTGCCGTGGGAAGCTTGCCTGAAACCTGAATATGCTTCTTTGGAAAGCATGATGGAACTATGCTGCGGCCAGCTCGATGATACTTCTTTGTTTCAAAGCAAGGATGTGACTTCTTCTAAAGCAAGTGGATGGAGTATGAGTCGGATGATTGAAGTCTCTGTTTGATGCGATGATTCTTGTTCAGTGCATTATGCATTGAACTTTAGTGTACACCTGTTTAAACACATACATTTGAAATTGCTGTACTCTAGTGATCGTGATTTTTTGTTTGGGTTTAGGGTCTGGTAGCATGCTGTGAACTGTGGCATGATTAGTGTGTTGTACGGACTATGTGGGCCTGCATGTTTAGTCCATATGAAGTAACCGGTTTTGACACGAATACTTATGGGTAACATTGACTGTTGGGTGGGCAGTAGGCACTCATCAAATTGCTGTTGTGGCCAATTGTATATTGTTCCTACTGTCCTCATGTGAATCATGAGACAACAAAGCAAAGGGGGACACGTGAAAAGAATCTCGCTAAAAAGGATATTTTAAGCATGGACAGATGCACGCCTGAGTAGTACACTGCGGGGGTGAGTTCTTTTTTTTTAAAAAAAAAAAGACTGCTAAGGTATTTGCTCAAAGAGTGAGGAGTTGACAACCTGACAGAAGTTATAGAACTTTCTATCAAAACTTAGAAAATGAATTAGTTGTGTCAAAAACTACTCATAATCTATCAAATATAGGTTTCATGACATTATAATTATATCTCTTACAATTCAGATTTATAATCCAAAAAACTGCTTTATGTAAATTTTGAAGTACATATAGTCCCTATCTATATTTGAGATTTTGAGTATGAGGCATGAGTGTGACTGACTGACTGCATTTGTTTTTTATTAAAAAATTATACCTCCATTTTATAGCAGCCTATCCAAAAACAATAAAGCCTTTTAGTCCCAAGCAACTTGGGACGGGCTAGAGTTAGAAACCTAAAACTAGTCATCAACAAAAATGGGAAAACAAAGAGAAAAGGTGAATAAATATAAATATTAAAATAATACTATACTAGTGATATTATTAGGGGATTTTTTAGATAAAGATTATTAGGGGATTAGAGCAGTCTATCCAATAGAGTATTATTAAAACCTCTGCAAGCGAGATTCTTGAATTTGCACAGTCCTCTCCTGTTAAAATTTGGGCCCATATATTGGGTAACGACATTTCTCCCACGTGCTTCTGTACACCTATGAGTAATTGCAAACTTGGTGCAATCAAATAAGAATAGGAATAGGATAAATCGTTTATGACATTGATCTGGAAATTATGTCCATTGAAATTGGCATGATAAAGTGTTTTGCAAATCTTAAGGTTTTATCCTCTCACTTCTTTACTTGGGACATGTTTGATCAATTGCTTTTGCTTTGTGTACTTTCTCTTCTTCTTTATTAGTTACTTGTGACAACCTATGTAATATTGCTAAGAAACATATATATCTTTCCTGGGCTTGCAAGTGGTCCTTTCGGTGAAGTGTTTAACATATCTTAACAAATCATCACTAATGTTACATAGGACAAGGTCTGCTTGAATTAACTGTCGGAATAATATATACTTTCTAACTCTGATTGCTGCAAGAACAAGGTGCAGCATCTTAGCCAGCATATCTAATGCTGTTTCAACTATTCGCATGGAATGTTTACTAGATTAAAAACTCGACATCATCAATGGCACCAAATGAGGAGCAACATTGGAGATTGAATTTTATTAGACATACATCAGGAGATTCTGCCCTCACAGACGCTTTTGGTGGGATTTGATGGACTTGGCACCGTAGCACAGCTTCTCGTTGTGTTTACTCTCTAACATTTCTGTTATCTATGCATCCTTTTGATAAGAAAAATTAGGTAAAATTTAGCCCTCAAGGCCTCAAGTGATAGATGATGCACCTTGAGTTCCATAAAGCTTTTTAGAAAATGAACCTCTGGAGAAAAGGCCTACATTTACTCCTTATTTTAAGAACACGGAGAGTGCATATATATTTGATGCTTAGAGTGGAAGTGTTTTAGGCTGTGAACTTTGTATTATGTAAACTGTAAGCAGTTGACATAGTTACTGAAGTTCTTTCATAATAGAAATGACCCAGGAATTGCTGCAGTGGAACCCAACTCTTGTCAAAGAAGTTGATGAGTCAGGCAGTACTCCTCTTCACTACATTGCGTCTGTTGGAAATATTTCTGCAATGAAGCTCTTATTGCGCCGTGACACTTCTCCAGCATATAGCTCGGATTCAAATGGTCTGTTTCCTGTACATATTGCTGCTAAAATGGGATATGGTCAACTCATCTATGAGCTCTGTAGATTCTGCCCAGATTGTGATGAATTGCTTGACAGTAGAGGAAGGAATTTTCTACATATTGCCGTTGAGCATAAAAAATGGAAAGTTGTTTGGTGTTTTTCTGGTACCTCAGAGCTGGGAAGAATGGCGAATGTCATGGATTCTGAAGGGAACACACCCCTTCATCTTGCAGTCAAGAACTCAGACCAGATGATAGTGAGCCTTCTGATGGCAACAAAAGGTGTACTGCCAAATATAGTGAACAATCAGGGCCTCACCGCCTTAGATCTTGCAGTACTGGCAACTGACAAAGGCATAAGTTATACACTGGTAAGCTTAACCTGATCACCTACGGTTGCATTCTTCTGTGCATCTTTCTAGTTCATGTTCTCCTTTGATTTAAATTAAACTTGCCTTTTTATTTTTAACTTGTATAATTTGATCTCCTGAAATGTTGATTTTTCTTCTGGTAGAATCCACAGGTCATCATACTCCGGTGTTTGGCATGGACTGGAGCTGCTCTTAGTCCTCGTCGCCTTGATCATTTCATAGATGAGTTTGGCGTCGGCAAAGCTTCTGGAAATGAGCTCAAGAAATTCACCAACATTGCACAGAACTTAATTGTTGGTTCTGTGCTTGTCTCAACGGTCACGTTTGCAGCAGTTTTCACTCTGCCTGGTGGCTACATATCAGATGGGCATCCACATGCTGGTGCGCCGATCCTGTCACACAGGTATGCCTTCAAGGCATTCGTGATGGCAAATACTCTCGCATTTGTCGGCTCCACCTTGTCCACCATCTGGCTCACCTACGCTGGTTCAGAACACGTCCACCCACTGCTTCGTGCAATCTACATGTTCCTCTCGGTAATTTCGATGGAGCAGGCGACAAGAAGTATGGTTATAGGATTCGCATTGGGTGCATATGTCGTTTTGAGCCCAACCAACGAGCGGATTGCCATTGTGGTCTGCTTGTCTACCTTCATGACCCTCTTGCTTCGCAACCCATCTAGCTGGCAGCTGTGGTTCCTGTTCATGCCGATAAAGAGGCGATTGGGGTGGAGAGGAGCTTTTAAGACCCACTTGCCTCAAGAAACAAGGAGCCGTCTTACCATAGGGGTTGGCTCCAATTTTGCTCGCCTGTATCTTCAGAGGATGCTTGGTATGTTGTTTACCTACAGCTTTATCTTTCTGTTGGCATTGCTATGATGGGAACGACAATACTGTGCCTCGGTGTAACATTCGCATTCCTTTGAAATATTGCATGTTATATAAAAAGGTACTCGAGATGCACGACTGATTGCCTTATTCCTGATCTCACCGTAACTTAAGTTATAACTGAGAGTGGAAACAAAACTTATGGTTAAATACTACCATTTGTAAGCTACATTGTTTGCCTGGACTCTGGAGGACGAACCCAATCCCGTGGAGGCTCTTTAAAAAAAAAAATCCTGTGGAGGCTCAAACCGGGATTACCCACAGGGCCACAGGCCACAGATGGCCAAAAAATTCACCACAGGCACAGTTTTTTTTCGTTTATCATTTTCCGTTCTATTTTTTCAATTTCCTTCTTTTGCTCATTTTCATTCGTTTTTCTCCCTTTCTCCCGTTTTATTTTCTGCGCCTGAGTTCCTGAACAATGGGCAAAAGGCCCCCTTTCACCCAGAGCTGGAGCAATAGGGGTAAATTTTTGTAAAAAAAAAAAAAAACAGAAACAACTCCATAAAAAAAACAAGGGAATAACCAGGCGACCACGCTCTCTCCCGGTCCTGGGCGCAGTCGCTCTATAGTCTCAAGTGTTGTGCGGTAGAACTAAAAACTCGTTTTTTTGTATTATTGAGGAAGACACACGTTAAATAAGGAAAACACAAAGCCTTCAAATATTTACCTAATACTACTGTCCTAGATTGTATGAATCTAGACACATATACAAGACACATACATAGATTAATGCATTAATCTATTCAAAATCCAAAATTCTCTTACAATTTTGGGAGGACGAAGGGAAGGGAGTAATAAACAAGGCGTGACTCTACGACTTTCGTCCGTCCGTCCATAATGGGCCTCCGGCGTATGGTCCTGTATGTCTGTCGTCCACCATATGCAGAGACCATGCAACGGGGAGTATGCAGAGATGCTGTGGGAAATCAAGAAAAAAAATGAGAGGGGAAAAAGAATAAGAGCGGCTAAAAATAATAGGTGCGTTGTGCGTGCACTTCTCAAAAGCTCAGATACAAGGAGCTACTAGCTAA
This sequence comes from Paspalum vaginatum, assembly GCA_030272315.1. Lineage (NCBI taxonomy): Eukaryota > Viridiplantae > Streptophyta > Magnoliopsida > Poales > Poaceae > Paspalum > Paspalum vaginatum. The sequence goes on along the minus strand of CM059013.1, from coordinate 6,014,539 downwards.
ATTTTATAGACAAACACAAAAAAGACACGGAGAACAAGTGTAGCAGCCATATTTTTTTATGTCTGCAGCATAAAAATAAAAATAAAAACAATTTCGCATGCATATATAGTTTGATCTCAGCTACTATTATTAATTTCAAAAGAGTGCAATTAAAATGGCTAGCATCAAACTGCAGCTCCAAGTTGTTAAAAGGCACACACGTGAGAACAAGTGCAGCAGAGCAGCCATATTTTTATGTCTGCAGCAACAGACCATGGAAAGGGCACAAAAAAGTGCATAGCAGTACGTGCAAACAAGTGCATGCACATGTATAGAAGCACATAGAAATAAACGGATGCACAATAGAATCATGCGAAATTCCTTCATCAGCCACAAACCACGAAGTCTTGATTCATAGCCTAGAAAACAACTTTCCCATTTTCCTCAGAATCAGTTTCAGATCTCTATCGTTGTTCGGAAAAAAAAGATCTCTATCGTTGTTCGGAAAAAAAAAAGATCTCTATCGTCTTCCATGTCCATTGACTGAATGTATCTACTAGCATTCATAATTCAGATAAGCATACTACGTAAACAAAGGGACTTAAGAAACCAAGTGCTAATAAGATAAACAGCACACAAGATGCTGAATTGAACGCAGCTGGAAGTAATTGACATAGGCATCATGCATATAGGTAAATAGAAAAGTCATGTAACTCGGAAATAAGTAAAAGGTAGCCGGCTGAAAAACAGATCTAGCAACAAGCCCACAACCAAATTGTACAGAACATAAACAAACCGTGAAGCTAGAACTACAAAAAAAACATGAAACTGAATGGAGCCTAGCATATTACTTCTGTCAGTACAGGGGCTAACTAAAGCAATAAACAAGTTCAGTACTGGATGGTTACAGTAATTATTGGAGCAATCACAGAAGGATTAAGCTACTAGTACTAGTCACAATAGTAGGAATTACTATGCTTCTACTTCATATACATTAACTGCATCATGCTAGAATATGCAATTGTACCCTGCAGCATGCCTGAACCTTGACTGATATTGCTTTCAGTCATGAGGAAATGCACCAACACTTGCTGCTGCACTAACAATTGCTTCCATTAATTCACTCACTAACAAGCACGTAAATGAGAGACTAAAATTGCTCGCCAATTACTGCTATATAAAACTTCACCAAGTTTGAGTTGTTTGTTCACAATGTCAAATATTAAGATTTGGACATTTGGTATATCACAGTGTAATAATATATATATATCTCAGTCACTATGTTGCAATCTGTACATTTTCTAGCATGCTTTGAAAATAAATGGGGCATTTAACCTATGAAATAAAGTGATGGAAGTAGGCAAGTAGCTGTCCCTCTACACCATATATTTGACACAAATCTTTAGAATATTGTCAGGCTATTCTTTTACAGTTGAGCTAGTGGTATGAACATGCATAGAAAAGAATGTTCTCGAGGAGGTGGCAGAGCGAGCGCACATCAACACTTCAGAGTTAATATTTTTATTTTATAACCATATCAAACAAATGATAACCATGCTCCCCATTCATCACAGCATTCTAGATTTTATTTTAAAGAACTGGATCTGGACTCTCCAAATAAAGATTTCAGACATAAATGATTAGCTACATTGTAACCACAGAATAGGAATAGGAGCTCGAAGGTCATAACCAGACAGTGTATTGGTCCTGTTCATTACGTAATTCTAGAACAAATGAACTCCAAGATGCGATAAAAAAATCAGACTTCACCTTAATGTGTGCGATTGGATCTCAGCGCAAGCAAATTGGAATAGAGAAGGGGATTGGGCAGAACAGAAACAAGGGCTGTAGCTGAGGAATCACACAGCAGGGGAGCTAGCTCTGCCTGATGCAGTCAGCTGAGGATTGAGGAAATATAATACGTATGGTTAGTCGTCATGAATTGCATGGTTCTTCCCCAATAGCTTTAAGAAATAGGAGTACAACCTTACATGGCAAGACATATTTCATGTTATATCATTGGCTATTGCGCATGCAACTAGTTCCCCTTTGCAAATTAATAGCCATACATAGCATGATCAATGAACCAGCTAGCTGTTCATGCAGAATGCTAAAACGTCGATGCCAACAGACCCTCTACAAACATGGTGCATCGGTCTAGTTTAAGGTTTCACAGCATAACTTCCTGCGCTCAACCGCATGTGTAATCATCAAGGTTAGCTAGTGAACGCTTACCATTGCTGCAGGAAGTCATCACATGCGTGGCTGCGGTCGCAGGATCATGATGAGGATGTCGATGGCCATGAACGCCACGAGCGGGCTGAGGTCGAGCTTGCGCCCGAACACAGGGGGCATGATTTCGCGGCAGAGCGCGAGGAATGGGTCGCAGAGGTCCCGCAGTGCGGAGAAGGGCTGGCGGTCCCACGGGATGTTGGGGAACCAGGAGAAGAGCACGCCGACGAGGAGCACCTCCCGGTACACGCCCAGCCACCGCACGGCCGCCGACATCGCGGCCGCCACGGGGGCGCGCAGGGGCGCGAGGTTGACGCTCCGCAGGCCGGCCTCCAGCGCCGAGAGCGGCGACGCCAGCAGCCCGCCCAGCGCCGTGGCCGCCGCCGACGCCGACGCCTCCGCGGCGGCGCGCGGCGGGGACAGGCGGAGGCCGCCCGGGAGGGGGCCCCGCCGCGCGGGGAAGGCTAGGGTTCCGGGGAGCGCGCGGGAGGCTGGGCTCGGGAGCGCGCGGAGGAGCGGGGCCCGAGGGCAGGGGGAAGTCAGGAGGCCGTACATGCCGCCCGCGGCTTCTACGGAGGCGTGGGAGCGGAGCTCTGGAAAGTTCTAGAAGGATTTGGGGAGGAAGGGGGGCAGGCGGCGGGGGCGGAAGGCGAAGGTGGCCGTGCCCGGGAGAGGAGAAGAGGATAGGTGGCGTTTGGATAATCGTCTATTCGTCTCTCCCCTCCCCTCAAGAGAGGCGCCTCTCTAACTAGCGAATATATGGCCCATCGCCGGTACGAGCCCAGCCCGTTGAACACTTAAACCCGGGTTAACGTACAGCAGTGCTTGACTCGAGCGTCGAGCCTCGAGTATCATCGGTCAGGCAAGAATAAATGCCATATTACCTCCGTATCAAAAAGATAAAAAATCTCCTATCAAAAAAGGATACAAAGTCTGACAAAAAAAGATACAAATCTGAGTTTATATTTGACAAGCATTCGTCTAATACGTACTCAGAAATGGAAATAAATAACACGGCCGTGTCTTCCATTCCATGGGACGACCAGAAGACCACCGAAAGAGGAACTGTGCACTGGCAACGTTGTGATTACCATTGAATAGGCATTAAGTCCCTTTAGTTAGTTGCTAAACACGGTTGTCTGCTAGTTAATGGATTTAGTGCTGGCCGGCGTCGCCGAGATCACCCTTGCTGGCTATACTAGTTTATTTCTATTTATCCTCGCCACAACGGCTTCTCCAAAGTTCTCCTCCGCAAAGACAATTTCAGTCTTCCATCTGTTTGCTAAGGGAGTGTTCATCCGCCTCCTTTGCCGACGAGGACAAAGATGAATAATCTTCTCACGGTATGTGCAGTCCATTCTTGCAACTTTGCAAGATTCCCTCTGTTTTTTTTTTCTTTCTTTTCTAGTTTTCATGGTCAGAAGCTGGGGTTACTTAGCTTCTCGGTCGGTACAGCCTGTAAAACGAAAATGAGAAGCCAAATTCAGTGCAAGATTTTCGTTCATGGGCAATCTAATAATATGCTTGTTGGAATCGGTTCTTTCAATTCGATGACAGGATTCCTTTGAGAGGGATGAGAAGCCTGAAAGGGAGAGGGACGTTGAGATGGGGCACCGGAATCCCAAGGACAACTCGGATTATGGTCTCAAAGACTTCTTCCAGGAGGTTCGACTTTCAGTCTATTCTGAAAAGTATCTTTTCATGCGTCCTTTTATAATATCCCTCAGTTGTTTTACATATATGATGCTACTTAGCTCAAAATTGATTATGAGAGTCTGCATACTTTTGTAACACTAGTTGATTATGCATATTTTTTTATTATTTACTTACAACTCTTTTCTTGTGATATAGGTCAAAGAGATTGACATGTTGTTGGATAAGATGACCAATATAGTTCACAAGCTTCAGGTAACTATTATTCCATTTTAATTGTTTGCTCACAAATGTTAGTTCTCCATGGTCAAATCTTTTCCTGAATGTTCCTCATTATGTCAGTTTTGGACCTGTATACTGACAATTTATACTTTCAAAAAAAATTATAGGAAGCTAATGCGGAGTCAAAATCAGTCACCAAGGCTTCTGCAATGAAAGGTGCAACTTAATTGTGGACAGAGACTAATATCTGTCCTCACACACAAAAAAAGAGACCAATATCTGCATTTGTGAGTGGAATGGCCTAAGTTCTAACTGAAACATTCATCTGAAATGACACATATTCCAGGGATCAAAGGGCGCATGGAGAAAGATATCGATGAAGTAGGGAAGATCGCACGCAATGTAAAAGTGAAGTTGGAGCAAATGGACAGAAATGTGATCATTCTCCTGACCATATCTTCAGTATGTCATTCACCTGTTGTCTTTCTTGGCTCACTCACGGCTCATTCTGCTTTCGGTGCACAGAATCTTGAGAACAGAAAGAAGCCAGGATGTGGGAAGGGCACAAGCGTAGATCGATCAAGGATGTCAATGACCATGTAAGATCTAAGCAACCTTGCAGACAAGCGCTAGCTAATTGCTGAACACTAAATTAGTTCGCTCATCCTTCGATGATGGTGTATAGTTTTCCATTTTCCTGACAAGTAAATTAAGGGCAACCTTTTTCAAGACTTCTTGCCAGTTTACCAGTTAGCTCATTATAATTATAATTTGAATAATACATTGTAGCATATACCATTACCTGCCAATATATACCAAAATATATTGGTTGTCCGATAAAATGTGAGCTTTGACTGCAGAGCATTGAAGAAGAAGCTGAAAGAAAGAATGAACGATTTCCAGGTGCAGTTAACATGTACTCTCTCTATCTTCTATGTCAAAGAAATTAAAGGTTTGGCATCATATTATTTGGCATCCATTACAGAATCTGAGGCAAACCATACAAGAAGAGTACCGAGAAGTTGTAGAGAGGAGGATCTTCACAGGTCAGTAACTTTCTCCAGTTGCCTTATGATATCTCTTATCCATCATTTTAGTTTGAGGTATCCTGTTTCCATATCCTTATAAACCTCAATCTTGAACTTGAACAGTCACTGGAACAAAGCCTTCTGATGAGGTGAGGATGCTGGTTTTGCTCAACTAGGTATAGTGAACGCGCTACTTCTTCTGATCACATTTTGTCTCGACGAGTAGGTGATTGACCATCTCATTGAGACTGGCAGCAGTGAGCAGATATTTGAGAGAGCGATCCAAGGAACAGGTCGAGGGCAGGTCAGTTAGCAATAGCCTGTAGTTTATTTTTCACCTAATACTTCATTTGTCTCGATGTGTTAAGTCTCACTATTCTTGACTCATATTTCATAAATTGCGCTTGAGGTTAGATTCTTGCCACAGTTGAAGAAATTCAGGAACGCCATGACGCAGTCATGGAGATTGAGAAAAGGCTTCTTGAATTGCAACAGGTAGAACAAAAAACGCATCTTAGATTTTTGTGTCGTAGAAATTGTTCAAAACTTCAGCAACATGTTCTCACAAATTTCCAGTGGTCATTTAACTATGCCGTCTACCACTTCGTTCCAGATTTTTGGAGACATGGCAACACTTGTTGACGCACAAGGAGAGATACTAGACAACATAGAGAACCAGGTTTCTAAATTCCCTTCTTCCTCGGATTTCCCTAATCTCGATCACAGAAAAAAAAAACATGAAGTTCATCAGTGCTGCTGGGAAATTTACCACGCTTGATATCTGATGCATTTCAACCGCCAGGTTCAGAATGCTGTGAACCATGTGATAACTGGAACTGAAGAGCTGCGCACCGCGAAGAGCCTGCAGAAGAAGTCGAGGAAGTGCATGTTGATTGCAATTATCCTCCTGCTGGTGATTGCTGTCATCGTTGTGCTTTCAATTTTAAAGCCTTGGGCTAAGCAAGGATGAGGAGTGGAAAATATATCTTCTGTTGCATGCTTTGTTTACAGTTTTGTGTGTGTGTGTGTGTGTGTGTGTGTGTGAAACCGTTCTAGTAAGTTGCAACCACTCCTCTCGGCAGCAGCTGTACATCACTCAGTCTGGTTCATTTTCTTAATAAAGCAAGCGTTACCGTGGATGCACTAGTAAAGAAAAATCTGCTCATTTGGACATCGAGTCATCGTCACGGACAGCAGAATAATTCCGCATTCCCCTGATGATCCCAGGCAGAGGCAGCCCCACCCCCACCGCTATGGCGCCATCCAAGTCAACCGAAGCAAGCCACCCACCACCAGCACCCATCCGCACCGCACCATCCGGAATGACCACACGCAACTGCCTACTGCCTATCCCCTCGTCCTCGTCTCACCCCCCTCAGACTCATCTTCCCCCACCTAATATCCGTCCCCATTTTCTCCACACTAATGGACGCTTCCACCACCTGCGCTGCGCTGCGCTTTGGCCCTTTCGTCCCCCACCCCGCACTAACTGAAGCGACTGTAACGGTGGCGGCACCGTGCTGAATTCTTGGCTGGCGATGGACGTCGGGGAGGCGATCATGGCGGCCAAGGTTCGGTCCTACGTCCGCGGCATGGTTGGTCGCCTGCTGTCGTGCCTCCGCTGCCGCCCCTGCGGCGGCGCCGACCGGTGCCACGACTCGTCGGGGATGACCTTCGAGGACATCGCCGGCGTGTTCGAGGTCGGCGGCGGGAGGAAGCTCGCGGGCGGCGCCGGTGGGAGCCCCAGGATATTCAGCTACTCGGAGCTGTACATCGGGACGAACGGCTTCAGCGACAAGGAGGTGCTCGGCAGCGGAGGTTTCGGGCGGGTGTACCGCGCCGTGCTGCCGAGCGACGGCACGACGGTGGCCGTCAAGTGCGTCGCGAGCCACGGCGACCGGTTCGAGAGGTCCTTCCTGGCGGAGCTCGCGGCCGTGGCCAGGCTGCGGCACCGCAACCTCGTGCGCCTCCGCGGCTGGTGCGTGCACGGCGGGGAGAAGCAGGAGCAGGAGCTGCTGCTGGTGTACGACTACATGCCCAACCGCAGCCTCGACCGCCTGCTCTTCGCGCCCTCCAGCGCCAAGCAGCAGGCCCCCGCGCTGAGCTGGGACCGGCGCCGCCGAATCGTCGCCGGCCTCGCCGCCGCGCTCTTCTACCTGCACGAGCAGCTGGACACGCAGATCATCCACCGGGACGTCAAGACCAGCAACGTCATGCTCGACTCCGAGTACAACGCGCGGCTTGGGGACTTTGGCCTCGCCCGGTGGCTCGAGCACGCCGCGGTGTGCGGAGCCGCCGACGCCGACGACCTGGGCTGCGTGTCGCCGTCGCCGCCGTCCCTGCGCTTGTCGTCCACCTCGGCGAGTGCCAGCGCGTCGGCCAACTATCAGTTCCGGCTCATGGACACGAGCCGGATCGGCGGGACGATCGGGTACCTGCCGCCGGAGAGCTTCCAGCGCCGTGCCGTCGGCACCGCGAAATCCGACGTCTTCAGCTTTGGGATCGTGCTCCTGGAGGTGGCCACGGGGCGGCGCGCGGTGGACTTGGCGTACCCCGACGACCAAATCTTCATGCTGGACTGGGTGCGGCGGCTGTCCGACCAGGGGATGCTGCTCAAAGCCGCCGACGGCAAACTGCCGGACGGCGCCTGCGCGCTGTCCGACGTCGGCCGGCTCATACACCTCGGCCTCCTCTGCTCGCTGCATGACCCCAAGGCTCGTCCGACCATGAAGTGGGTCGTGGAGAACCTCTCCTCCGACGGCTGCTCCGGCGACCTCCCGCCTCTCCCGTCCTTCGTGGCCCTGCCCAAGTATCTCTCCCTCACTTCATCGTCCTCTGACTCCGGCACGACCACCACCATCGCCACCACAGAAGGCGACAGGGCCATCTACACCACCGCTGCCGCAGACACCATTTACCACACCGCACAAGACGGAACCGCAAGATCATCCGCATCCGGTGGTGGCAGCAGCCGGCGGTCGTCGTCGTCGCCACGGCCGGTGGCGGTGGTTCTTCCGCACGTCGACACGCCGCGCGAGATGTCCTACAAGGAGATCGTCGCCATCACAAACGACTTCTCAGAGTCGCAGGTGGTTGCGGAGCTGGACTTCGGGACAGGGTACGAGGGCTTCCTGGACAACGCCCACGGCGGCCGCATCCACGTGCTCGTCAAGCGCCTCGGCATGAAGACGTGCCCGGCGCTGCGCGTCCGGTTCGCCAGGGAGCTCTGCAACCTGGCCAAGCTCCGGCACCGGAACCTCGTGCAGCTGCGCGGGTGGTGCACGGACCACGGCGAGATGCTCGTCGTCTACGACTACTCCCCGGGGAGCCTGCTGAGCCACTACCTAACCCGGCGCGACGGCGCGGTCCTCCCGTGGCGCCAGCGGTACAGCATCGTCAAGGCCCTCTCGTCGGCGATCCTGTACCTGCACGAGGAGTGGGACGAGCAGGTCATCCACCGCAACATCACGTCCTCGGCGGTGTTCCTCGACCCCGACCTCAACCCGCGCCTCGGGAGCTTCGCGCTCGCCGAGTTCCTTTCAAGAAATGAGCACCACGGCGGCGGCGGCCACCACGTGGTGGTATCTACCAGCTCGGCTCGGGGCATCTTCGGCTACATGTCGCCGGAGTACATGGAGACCGGCGAGGCCACCACCATGGCTGACGTCTACAGCTTCGGCGTGGTGGTGCTGGAGGCGGTGACCGGCTCGATGGCCGTGGACGGAAGACTGCCGGAAGTTCTCCTCGTCAGGAAGGTGCATCTGTTTGAACAGCAGAACCGACCGGTAGAGACCCTGGCGGACAGGCGGCTGGACGGCAGGTTTGACCATCGGGAGCTCGTGCGGCTGGCTAGGCTTGGCATCGCGTGCACCCGTTCAGACCCGGGAGCGCGGCCGACCATGAGGAAGATAGCGAGCATTCTAGACGGCAACGATGAGGCGCTGGACAAGTTCGAGCAGAGGAAGGAGAGCGCGGAGGAGTGGCAGAGGAGCAACGCTGCTAATCTTGATCTAGTACGGAGATTCCAGGCCCTTGGTATACACTGATGAAAGTTTCTTTGAAACAGGGGGAGAATAGTACTTAGTTTCTTCTTCTATGAGTTGTTTCCAGATGTAGGGGAAACTTTTTTATGTAGATACGGTTTGGAATCAAATTTACTGTTCTGCACTTTGACAAAGTCTCAGTCTCAGATGTTCAGATGCTTTGTCCAACGAGTAGACCATAGAAGATTATACGTGGACCAGAAAGACCGGCGAGCTTCGCCATGCAGTGCGTGTTGATACGTTGAGTGAATTTAATAGATGGAAGAAATCAACCTGAAGAGGCTTGACTACTAAACCTGGAACGCCACTAATATGCTGCTCTTGGCAGAAACCCTTTTGATTTGAGAGAGGTAGACTCTGCATATATTGCTTATATCGAAAGCACATTACAGACCAATTCACACTGAGAATGACAGCTCACCAAACCAAAAGCTACATCAAAACAACCCAAAACAGCACCGCACACATCACTCGGATCTCCCTAATTGCCGTCAGAACAATACTTGGATTAAACTCCTTCGGCCATGACACGACTTGATTCACCAACTGTTCCCACTTCTCCTGGTGTTTGAGCTTGAGCAGATATTATATACGGAGCATGCTGCTGCATGCCGCATATGTAGCACATCGTTTGGCACAGTGATGCCTGCAAGCCTGCGCATTACCGGAGACAAAAAGAGGAAAAATGATCGAACTTTTAGTGCATTCATTTTCATGATGATGAAAGGTTTATGAACCATTTTTCGGTAATATCAATCTTCGTTTGCGCTGTAACAGAGAAATGACATCCAGACACCGCATGATGAAGTGATGATCACTCAGCTCCAACTTGAGAAATAGGTGGAAATGTGAAAAAAAATTGTAGATACGTAAGGCTATCACTAACGGTATCAAGGGTTCGTTGAAAACACGGGAATTTCACATGAATCATATAAGAATTTCACATAAAGCATGTTAAATTCACAAGAAAAACGCGAAAACATAGGGAGGAAATCACATGTTCCAAACAAGCCCTGATAAAGATTTCCACATGCTACAATAATCCATTATCTCAGGAAGGCCGGTGATGGTGACGCAATAAACTCCCGTGTCAATAGCATCTAAGTACTACTCATCACCATCGAACACGGAAAGGGTCCATTTCCACTGCTTACGGCGGAGCAATGAGCAAGAGGCTCTGATGCTAATTAAAAGATCAAAATATGCAAGAGGGATGGCATCATATCGAGCAATCCAATTCACCCTTGGGTATAGATTATGACTAGAGTTCTACTTGGTGCAAATAACCAGCAACCTAAAGTCAATTATATACAACATGCAATTTTTGGGAATTTAAATTGCACAAATTATATATGACGCTCTGGTTCTCGTTGGAGCACCTGCGAAGGAGCTTGCTCTCCCTTAATCTGCACAAGGATCAAGGGCTATCTGGTGGATGTCCTTCTCTACTCACGGGAGAGGGGGTTGGATTTCAAACCATATACACCGCCTGCACAATGGCCTTCGTTTGTTTCTTTCATAATCACATATAAGCTTGCAAAAGAGCAACAAACTTTGATCTTCATTTGATTGACCTCACGCAAGAGGGCTCTCTCTCTCTCAAGCTTCTCAAAGACCAAAAGCTTAGATCTTGAAGAGGGCGAAAAACTTGATACCCAAGTGATATTAATGTACTCCCTCCATCCTATAATATAGATGTGCATGTTTCTAGAAGTAATTCAATAAAAAACATATATTTTTAGTATGCATGTTAATATTGTGATAGTTTTGTATTTATTAGTGACATATTTGAAAGAAATGAATGGTCAAAGTTTCAGTTTTAAAGGCCGTGTCAAAATTTTATATGCCTTATATTTATGTGATGGTGGGAGTATATGAGTTGTTCCCTTTATCAAGTGTAGCAAATAGATCACTTAAGTCTAGTTTGGCAACCTCATGTGATCATGTCCCCTAGCGAATGAAGGAGAAATTAGTTCATTTTCTTCCAATTTCTCTCCATTCTCTAGGAAAAAATAAGGTTGCCAAACTAGCTCTTAATGCCATGTTTGGAACACGAGAAAATTTCCCGATTTATGTATTTTTTTTCTGTGAAATTGAAAGCCTTTCTTAGTGAAATTCCTGTGAGATTCTCGTGAAATTCCCACGTACCAAAAATACCTTTACTATATCAGAATTGTACTAAAGTTTTTTTTAACACGTTACTTGAATAAACATGATGTATCCAGTTTCAATTGATAAATAATCGCAAAGGTTGACACCAACACTTGTACTTTCAACCCAAAGGATTGTTCCAGGTGGAATCATAACTCATAACTTCACTCGTGTATAATCGCTAAGATTGACACCGATACTTGTACTTCGTTCATGCCAATCATGGTTCAGTTTGTCTTCCAATAGGTGATCATGCTGAGATGGTAATTTATTGTTTTGATTTATTTAGAACCTCCTCTTCTGAATCATTATGTTTCTCATCAGTCTTCATCAAATCCTGGATTTAGCGGCAACCTGTAGGCCACTGCTCCCGGTTGTGGGCCTTGATGAGTCTTTGAACTGCTCTTCAGTAACTCCTGCAAGCACGCACCCAAACATAGCATGAGCAGATTAACTTGGAAAATATTGCTGTGGTTTCGGAAAATAAATAAATAAATGAATGGCAGCTTGCCTTTGCCCATGGCCGCAGTTGATGAGATGCCACCCTGCACGGTCTTGAGCACCCTGTCATAGAAGTTGGCACCCGACCACTTCTGATGCTCCAGCGTCTCCACCCCGTTGGTCCTCTCCTCCCTCTGGATCCTCTCGACGTAGGCCAGCATGCCACGGCGCGCGAAGTCGCGCGCGAAGGTGTCGGTGACGAGCGCGTCGGCGTGGAACCCGGCGAGCGTGATGAACTGCCAGACGTAGCCGAGGCGGGCGACGCGCGGGATGAACGCCGCCATGTCGGCGTCCGTCATCCCAGGACGCGTCCCAGTTGAAGGAGGGCGAGAGGTTGTAGGCCAGCATGGCCTCCGGGTAGGCCGCCTTGACGCCCTCCGCGAAGGCGGTGCACTCGGCCACGTTGGGGCTGGACGTCTCCATCCAGAGCACGTCGGCGTGCGGCGCGAAGGCGCGGCCGCGGACCACGGCGGCGGCCACGGAGCCCCGGAAGCGGTAGAAGCCTTCCCTGGTCCGCGGGAGGTCCCAGTCCCAGAACACGTCCGTGACGCCGAGGCCGGCGGCGATGTCGCGCGCCTGCTCGTTGGACACGCACCTGTCGAAGCCGGTGGCGCTGTCCCATTCCTGGAGCCTGCGCTGCTTCTCCTGCCCCGCGATGTTGAGGCCCGCGATGGCGTCCCTGACGCAGTCGGAGAAGGTCTTGAGCTGCGCCGCGGCGAGCCAGTCGTCCTCGATGGCCTGGAGCTCCCTGCCGCTCTTGCCGGCCGCCATGCCGTCGGAGAGCAGGGCGGCGAGGCTCCGTCCCTTGAGGCGCGGGTTGGTGGCGCCCAGGATGAACTGGTGGTCGCGCGCGTCGACGTTGGTCTGGATGAGCGTGGCGGCGACGGCGTCGGTGCGCGCGACGAGGACGGTCTCGACGCCCATGACGTCGAACTGGAGGCGCGCGGCGACTAGGCGGTTGACGTGCTCGGAGACGGCGACGAGCACCTTCCCTGCCATGTGCCCGCACTTCTTGGTCACCGACGACTGGTCCTCCAGGTGCACCCCGGCGGCCCCGCGCTCGACGAAGAGCTTGCAGAGCTTGACGGTGGCCGTGGCGCCTCCGAATCCCGTGTCGCCGTCGGCGATGATGGGCTTGAGGAAGTCGACGTAGGGCGCGCGCGCGCGGTCGGCGCGCGGCAGCGACATGCGCGCCTCCCGCTGCTTGCGGTCGTGGTAGAGCTGCGCGAAGAAGAGGTGCTCCACCTTGTTGGGCACGGTGTCGTAGGGGTAGTCGGCGAGGTCGGGGCCGGGCTCGTTGGTGGAGGTGTGCGTGGAGGAGCACTGCCAGCCGGAGACGTAGATGGTGTCGAGGTGCTTGGCCATCATGGTGACCTGCACGGGGTCGAGCGCGCCGAAGGTGCGCGACGCGGTGCCGCCGGCCTGGTGCGACTTGAGCGTGCGCCACAGCTTCTTGGCCATCTCGCCCGAGGCGTAGCTCTGCCGGAGCGTGCCGCGGAGGAGGACGACGTCGCGGGCGGCGTAGGGGCGGCGGGTGAGGCGGAACCGCTCCGTGTTCCACCACGACTCCACCTCCGCCACTTCGGCCTCGAACCGTCCTTCCTCCTCCATGATCTGCAGCCGAGACAACGAGAGGAAAATCAAGCACATGCGCCCTGAACGAACTAACAGTTGAAATACTACAATGTAGCATCACAGATCAATGGAGAAACCGACCAACGAAGGCACGGAGAACGGCGACGCCATGGCTGGTAGCGACGAATCAGGACACGCACTCTGGAGATGATGAGGAATTGCAAGCGCAAGCGTACGTGCCTTGGTTGCATCACCTGATGGTATCCTGCAGTATTTATAGTGAGCGGCTCGATCGATCAGCGCAGCGGTGTGGGAACTGTTTGAGCAAAATCATGCATGCAACTTGTACGTTACGTGTTGCCTCCAGCTTTCGACGATCCTTATCGTTTTGAGAATTAAGTTGGCATGGCGCACACAGGCGATCGAGAGGGGGTTGCGCGATGCAACGGTGTGAGGGATGGTGGACACGTACGTCGTCTGATCGGTTTGCGCAGGAGGACAAAAACTTGTTTCGCGCGCGCACTGCACACATGGAGGTTTTGGACAGTAGCAGTGGTTAGCTCTAGCTGCACACTTGAACACAGCAGCTGAGATCGGTTGCGTGCGTGCTCCTCCGACCATTTTTGCGTAGACTCAACTGCCACCACAGTGCCACCGGTGAGTGGCTGAGCGCAAGGACTTCCTTTTGAATTATCATGGTCAATAGATTTTTGGAGGAGTATATATATTAAAGGATTTTTTCTGAAACGCACAAATGGAAAACACATGAATAGAAAAAAAAACACAAGAATAGGATATACAGTACAAAGTGAGAAAACCTATAGGAATCTAAAACAGAGAAATGTGTACAATTTGTTGAAAGGATATTAGTGCTTAGTACACGAATACCCTATTCCAAACAGGCCCATCACCTCACGATCCAATATCAAGATTCATGCTCCATCATTTCGAATCATCTCTAGCAATTTTTATGAACTCGATCTTTTGGACTTGGTTTGAGGTTAGGGTTGCGGTTTCGTTGCTTCTGAGAAGAGCCCTGCGACCTAGTGTGGTGGAGGTGGATCGCCAGCGACAGAGCAAGACATCGAATAGGGGCACCGCTTGCCACAGTGGTGGTGGAGGGCGGTGGTTTGACAGAGCTGGTGACTGGGGGCATCAAGAGTCAACCAGACTAGCAAGAGAGCAATCGCAATTCGCAGTGGCACCGTAGAGCCGAGCAAGTGGGGTAGAGATAGAGATGGTATTAGGGGTGAAAACAATCAAAATGGTAAATGTCATATGGTACTCTCCCTCCTGTCTTAAAAAACTGGACGTTGTAGACTTAATCTCACATACATATTAAATAGGCTGAGTTTCATGTATTTTCACAAAAGCGTGATAGATTAGGTGGTAAAGAGCACCATCCCTGATGAGTTTTGGACCAGGGTTTCAATGTCTAATACTCTATATTTGGAACAAGAGAGGAGAACGCTTCAGTGTCTATTTTTTCAGTACCGGAGGAAGTATTGCCATGAACTACTCTTGAGACTGCTGGAAATAACTGCGCGTAGGCCAAAACATTAGTCCGAAACGTCATCTTTAACCATCAGAACGCAGCGCAGGTGAGAGACTGACAGGCCCGGTCCATAATTTCATTTTAGTCCAATAAACGTCAAAACAGAGAGATTGAAAACCTAGAATGACAGGTCCAGTCCATATACTTTCAGGTGCAATTCATATACTTTCAGGTGAATTGCACGACAGGTCCTTAAACTTTTTTCGCTATAGTCCATGAACTTTTAAAGTGCACAATTGGGTCTATGAAGTTTTCCTGCTGTACTATCTGGGTCTATGAGCTTTCAAAGTGCATCCATGAACTTTTCTTGCTATACCATCCGGGTCCAACAGAGGTCAGCCGTGCAAACTCTGCCTATTTAGACACGCCCGCGCGTGCCACCATGACTGCCGGCGTCACGTGAATCGCTCGCAGAGCACCGTGCGGGCAGGGCGTGCCGACGGCGGCAGAGCGGTGTGGCCGCCTCCACACCGTATTACTCCTGTCGTCGACCCGTGCACCGAATGCGGACGGCGCTGAGTGCGGAAACGTTGTGCGCGCAGCGGTGCTCGGAGACGAGCGAGGATGCGAACGCAGTGGTGGCCGAAGACGAGCGCGGACGTGAACAATCGTGGCCAGAGAGGAATGCGGACTCGAAGCGCGAGCGTCCATGGCCCGCGACGAAGGCTCGTGGCTACACAACGAGCGACTCTCGTGACCCCGACAACCACGATGGCACACGCGGGCGTGTCCACGTAGGCAGAGTTTGACTGGCTGGCCTCTGTTGGACCCAGATGGTATAACAGAAAAAATTTATGGATCTAATTATGTGTTTTTAAAGTTCATGGACCCAGATGGTATAGCGGAAAAAGTTTATGGATCCAGCACTTTAGAAGTTTATGGACCTAGATGGTATAACGGGAAAAGTTTAAGTACCCAGCGCGCAATTCACTCATTTCATTAAGCATTACACTAACTCTATGCAACCTGCAGGTGTTATAGATGGGCTTGAAGAGTTGGCCAACGTACAAGCACATGGGCCAGCACAATTCGATACCGGGCCCAAAAAAGAGAAAAAAAAAACAGAAAACGCGCCATGCCGTGACATTGACAAATACTAGTAAGGTAAAAAATGTGGTCTCCCATTTCTGCCATCTTTCCTGGGATTCAATCGTCATATTTATATTTTATGATCTCTTTTCAGAAACACTGCTCCAGTGTAAAATACTACTAACAGGAAGGAAGGATGACATGGTTGCAGGTGCAGCCAAGGCCCGTGACGCAGCAGGAGTCAATCAGGATTGGGCCAACCGATCACCGGATAAGGATTGAATGGGCTGCGGAGAAAAGTGGGGCGACCAAGTAAGCATGGAACAAAATGTTTTCCTTTATGTTTATCGTCGTCCATATCACATTTCCGGTTTTTTCTTCTGTCTTTTTTCCTCTCTCTCTCTCTCTCTCTCTCTGGATGAGCTGAATCTGACTAGCCGCCATCTTCTATATATAGCGGCTGACCTATCCTGATCCAGCCGTCCCCGGCCGGCGGCACACCACGGGCGCGAGTGTTTTAGAAGACTCGAGAATACAGATTTTTTTGTGGTTGTATAAAGCCATTTCCATTAAGAGTTTTATTGGAGTTTTATTCTCATTAAATACTATGATACATTAGCCGTCTTGATAACATGTAAATGCATTTATGAAAAAAGAGATATAAAGTTTTATATGAGGAGACTCAGAATGCATAGGTATCCAGATAAAATATGATGTTGCACTGTTGGTTGGTAAGTGTATAATAAAATCTTCCAAAACTAGTTTAGCAACCTCATTTACTCAAAAATCTCTTAGGAAAATGGGATCGTCGTTGAGAATGACCTAACAAGCAAGGGGGTGGACGGCTATAAAAATTCATTATTACAGCTACTACAGCAAGCAAGAACTCCATTCTTTGAAAGCCAACGCGCATGACAATAATCCCAAGCGTACAGTACAGGTACGAAGCCTGAACCTCCATCCGACACAGAGACAGAGATGCCCACCGCTGTATTGTGGGCGGCCTGGCTGATAGTTTCTCATCAAAATAGTAAAGCATAGAGCTCCGTCGTTATCTAATAATCAAGGGAAAGCTAACCATGTTCAGTGACATGGTTCCTAAGCAGCTGTCAAATAACGTCTCGATCAAAGCGCTTTAAGGCCGGGCAGATTCTCGCTGAGTTCACAAGCGAATCCTTAATTAGTTATGAGATGGTCGTGAGCAGGTAGCCTTTGATGCCGATGAGTCTGTGTGGTGCTTGTATTCGCAGGAGAGAAATGCCAGCCGTTGCGTGGTCCGGCGAGGCCATCAGCTAGGTTCCTGCCAAGATTTCAAATGACCACGCACGGCCGGAAGCCCGGAAGCGTCCTCGCTAGCCGCCTAGTGGTCATTCACGTGCTGTGCGGGCCATCTCAAACCCGTGGTAGGCTTTGGGAATGGCACTTGGGCCAGGGGCTACAGCGACAGCGTTGGCTGGCCCAAGTGCTGATTTCGTTGCAGGTACCCTTTTGCCTCTCGCTCGACGGCGATAGCCCATATATTTTGTTTATATATTTTTAAATTTCTTTAAAAAAGGGTGTAGATTTTGCCAAAAATGGGAAAAAAAACAAACAAACAAACGGAGCGGATGAAGCGTTCAAAAATCAAAACTACCACTGTTTGTCTTGTCTAGCTAACCCATTGCTCATCTCTTTCCGCTTGCAGTGAGCCTCGGTCAGGCAGGTCCTTCAGATGGCTCTCCTTAGCGGGACACACTAATCAACGAAGAGAATGGATGGGCAGCCCAACAGATTCGTAGTCGACCGCCCCTGCCAAGGCTTAGGCTGGTGGGCTCGGGAAACCTCTCTGCTTCGGCGCTGGTCGCTGTGTCAGGCCCAGCGCAGCCGCAGAGGCATTCAAAGCATCTCGCACGTTCCCGTCCTCCTCCGGCGACTGCGATCGATCCCTGTCGAAACCCGGAACAGGCATGGCATGGCATGGCATGGGAGGTGGTTGGGCAGCGCGTGGCCATAAACGCTTCCCATCCGTTGTGTTTGCTTGCCTCCCCGGCCTCCCTCCCTGGATCACAGCAGTGGGTAGCCATGGCTTGCCCTCTCCTCTCTCTCACGTGCCACTCGCCTCCCCCGAATCCAGGCAGCAGCAGGGATGGACCACGGGTGGGGTGGCCACCGTCATCATGGGCTGACCGATGGATCCTGCTAGTTGGAGTACATATTATACGTAAATGCTGCACGGGATCTGAGGCTCCTGCGTCTGCGTGCCAAACTGCCGATAGCCAGCCAACGGGTGCTCGCAAACCGGAGTACTCTAGAGCCCGACAGTGTCCCGTCAAGTTTCAAACGCAAAAGGCTGGGCCGCGATTTTTTTCACTCCCGGCGCACGCAGGCAGGGCAGACACGGCCAAGCCGTCCAAGTGAAAAAAACAGATACTAGTATCAGTAAACGGAAAAGAAAACAGTGTCAGTGGTGAACCAGAAAACCCTGTTGCACGCTTCCTGAGGCTCCCCGCCACAACTTGTGTCTTACTTTAACCCCGCAAGCAAGCTTAGCTTAAACAAAAGCGCTGCTGCCCTGTGCTCCCGCGTCGTCATCTGCCTGACTAAGACGCGCGCCTCTGTGCTTTGCCCCGCTCTCCGCACCAACAAAGGCATCCGTGGCGTGGGCAGGCAGGCAGGCAGGCACCTCACAGCATCAGCGCGCAAAGCCTCAGCTCAGCTGACTCATTCATCAGTCGCCTCTTCTTCTTCTCTGGGCGGTGTGGTCGGCAACGACGCCATACCACTACTGCATCTGTATCTAGCTGCTTGGATTGGATTCGAGGCGTCGCGGGCGATGGCGGCGACGGGGTCGCGGCGGCGTCCTCCTCTCCTTCTCGGTGCCGCCGCCGCCGCCGTGGCGGTGCTGCTGTCGTCCTGCCGCCCCCTCGGCGCGTCCGCGGCGTCGTCGTCGTTCGGGGACAGCTTCGAGATCACGGGCGCCGAGGACCACGTCAAGACCTCCGCCGACGGCCAGACCTGGTACCTCTACCTCGACAACAAGACCGGGCGTTGGGTTCCAGACGAAGCAGCGCTACCTCTTCGGCTGGTTCAGCATGAAGCTCAAGCTGGTGGGCAACGACTCCGCCGGCGTCGTCACCGCCTACTACATGTGCTCCGACGTGGACGCGGCGCCCCAGCGCGACGAGCTGGACTTCGAGTTCCTGGGCAACCGCACGGGGCAGCCCTACGTCGTCCAGACCAACGTCTACCACGACGGCGTCGGCGGCCGGGAGATGCGCCACTCGCTATGGTTCGACCCCACCGCCGACTTCCACACCTACGCCATCCTCTGGAACACCAAGCAAATCGTGTAAGCAACCAATCCATCTCTGCCTTCGTTCCGTTCCGTTTCGTTTCCACCACAGGCCACAGCCGGGCTCCGAGAGGAAGGGCGACCGAGTTGAATGCACCACCTACCTGCTTGTCCCCCCGCAGCACCTGCACATACGCCAAACCCCACGCCGCTGCGGCCTCCCTAGTCCCGTCGGCAGGGGCAGGGGCAGGGGCAGCAGTGCGAACTTGGTACACGCCCCTGTTTGGGGCCGAACCATGCGCGCCGTCCCGCCCGTGCCCCGCCGCTCCATCCCACCCTGATCCTGGTCCCCCAGCGACACCGCACATGGATCAGCCGCGGCAGTCGCTGCACAGCAGCTGCTCCCGATGGCTGATGAACACTACCGCAGCAGCACATGCATGCCCATGCCCATGCCCATGAACGCAGTGGTCCACGACGTCGTCACGGGCCGATCGACGGATCCCCGCAGCAACGCACTGATGGGTCGCCCCGGGGCAGGCACGTGCTGACGACTGACGTGCGCCCACTCTCACTGCCTGCCCACGCATGCAGGTTCTTCGTGGACAAGGTGGCCGTCCGCGTGTACCCCAACGACGCGTCGCGGCCGGGCGGCAACGGCTTCTTCCCGACGTCCAAGCCCATGTACATCTTCTCCAGCATCTGGAACGCCGACGACTGGGCCACGCGCGGCGGACTCGAGAAGACGGACTGGGCCCGCGCGCCCTTCGTCTCCTCCTACCGCGACTTCGCCGCCGACGCCTGCGCCTGGCCGGCGGGCGGTGCCGGCGCGCCTCCGGCGTGCGCGTCGGCGGCCACCGCAGGCAGCTGGTGGGACCAGCCGCCCGCGTGGGCGCTGGACGCCGCGCAGCGCCAGGACAACGCCTGGGTCGCCAGGAACCTCCTCATCTACGACTACTGCGACGACCGCAAGCGCTTCCCCGCGCCGCCCGAGGAGTGCGCGCTCCGGGACGCCGCCACCACCGCCGCGTGAACATTCGATCATTGTGCTGCGTGTGCGCCCGTGTGTGTGAACTGGCCGCGGCCGGATATGCATTTTTTTGGGGCGCTGGCCGGCATTGTCACGTCGGAGAACGGACGACGCCGGCCATTGTTTTGGAAATTGGGAGGAAGGGATTCAATTTTGTTTGCAGCTCCGGAGCAATCAGGTTTGGGGGTTTGGCGAAGCAGCATGTACAATGGCCTCGTACTCGTGCTGCTAAAATCGAACGGCAGTCATCCTGTCATCGTGGGAACATGCGCCGGCCGGCCGGCCCAGATCTCGGTCGCCTCGTTCGGCACGCCTGCCAGGCCTTGAGGCCATTGCTCATGCCCTGTCAGAGCCAGTCTGCCTCAGATCTTGCCGCCTCGATCTGCCTTTGCCTAGCCTAGCACCAGTAACATAAAAATCGATGACAGCCAAGCCATCTAGTGCTCCGTACTGTAGTGTGTTGTGGTGCCCGTGGGAAATCCGGGGAGCACGTATGCAGGAATCCGGAAAAAGGCGAAAGAGGCATCAATCAAAAAGAAGAAAAGGTCGCTCCACGTCCACGGCGAGCGAACAAGTGCATGTGACTGTGAGGCCGGGAAACGAGGGAAAGCGAAGAGCGATCGAAGAAAGAGCCAAAGAGGCGCCCACCAATCCAAACCAAAGAGATGCCGCGACGTCATGCTCAAGTTCAGTTCAGGGCTTCAGGCTCGTCCGCCCGTTGCCTTCATGTGACCTGGGTTTCGGTCAAAACAGCTACCCAAGGAAATGCCATGGCGGCCGCCCCCAATATACTACGTCCAGGCCCACTGACAGGTCTCTGGGTCGCGCGCGCGCGCGCAGAGCGACATGTCCTCCGTCGCGGCGGATTATTAGGAGCTTTGCTGATAACGTTAACGGCTACGAGACGAGATTAGGCTATCCTTCAGATGAGATGAGAATATGAGATCGGCCATCGGCCGATCGGCGTCGCCGTATTATTCCCGGGCGCGGGAGCACGTGGTTCCCCACGTTCGCCGCACCTGCCCGGCGCGACACATGGAGTGGACTGGTGAATGGTGATGGACGGCGACGCCCCGTCGTCGTGCGCCTCATCTCATGATCAACGTAGAGATTCCAGCCTGTGCCGGCCACGGGCAACGGGCATCATCCATCGAGCCAGTGCCAGAACAGCGTCGGGAACCCGCTGCGTGCACGGGTGCAACGGCACAACAGGCTACGATCAAAGGATCGTACGGCAACGCCACGCAGAGACGCGAGACACCCAACATCTCGCACACCGAGTCAGGCTCGGCGCGACGTTCATCCGAGGCAGACCGAGATAGATGTACTGCTCCTCTGAACAAAGGGCGATATAACGAGGCAGACCGGTAACATGTTACAATTACGTAGGTGCTGTACTGAGAATCTGAGATCCTGGCAAGTCCTGCCGACATGCCGGAGAATCATTTCAAGGATCCCCGCGGTCCCAGACTGTAGCGTCAGCAACTTGCTCTTGCTCCTAGCTCGGACACTGGGAGTAGCAGCTCCACTCCAACAGACAGCCAGGAAGCCATTGCTTCGGCCTGCCAACTGCCATGACCACCGGCAATCCGGCATACAGTAAGCTTATCAACTGCAAAAACGGGGAGGGGCGCAAGGTACGTCAGCTCCGTTTGGATCCCCATAGCTTTTACAAGCTGGCAATCAAAAGCTAGATTTTGAAAAAAAAAAAACAAATTGTAAAATCTAGTTTGTGAGGGATGTTTGGAATTGGATGCCTTGGATTGCAGAGGCTGTGGTATGTCAGTTTACTGATAAAATGACAAAATACCCTTGTTTTCCTACTCATGTGTACCTGCTATTTGCAGTCAATAGTAGGGGCGATTTCGTCTTTTGGTCAATACCAATCCGTTGCAAGCTAGGCCTTCCCAGATTGCACAATCTGGACCTCCTAGATGGCACAATCCGGTTTACAGTCTGGCCCGTTTGGATATCCTAGCTTTCACAATCCACAAATGATTCAAACAGGCCCGGGTTCAACTGCCGAGCCGGGCAATCAGTTTCAGCCCATCCAATCCAACACACCCCCTGCTAAAAATTCAGTTCGCCGTCCCTTTCGTGCCACCAGTGGTACGTACATACTTCAGCTTCCATGGCTGGAACACAGGGTTCATGCTTTCAGCTGAGCTGACGCATCATTCTTTTTCTTTCCGAGATCACGCAAAGCTTGCGCCTCTTCTCATGGCTCACATAAAATCGTCATCACACCCGCAATCAGTACCACTACCAACAAGCTCCTAGTGGGAAAAAATAGCATTAGATCACTTGCCTGGCTGTAAGGCAAATGTCTTGCAGTGTTTCAGATTCAGGCTTTCAGCTATAGCCCATGATAGCTTCAGCACTGAACATTCAGAAGCTGTTGCATGCAATGAACAACCACAAGTCCACAACTGAGCCTCACCAATTCGATCACCTTGGCTTGAAGCTCAGCAAGAAACGCATATCGCTGTCTTCCAGGTACAAGTGAACCGAGGCAACAGACAGAAATAGTGTAAAGCAAGTTCAGAGGAAACATTCGAGGAGCGGCATAGCAAATATAAGTAGTGTTTATTCAACCTTGTTCTGATAGAGAAGCGAAGCCATCGAACGGAACCGATGGAGCTTCGTACAAGACTCGACACAACGGTAACAAGCATACACGCAGGGAGGCGGCTAGGTTTTATGTGTAGTTGAACGCGCAGGCATATATATAGGCCTGCTTGTACACAGCTGGATATGCTCCACCTCAGATATATATTGCTGCTTTGCATGCAGGGCTTTGCTATGGACCTGGCAGTTGCTCAGAAACCATGAATCTTGATGTGTTCCTTCTTCACAATGCCGGCCTGGACAAGGAAATTTGAGACGTTCTTCCTCTGATCACCCTGGAGTTGAATGACCTATATAGTAGCAGGGCATTAGTCGAGATCAGCAGCAGCTTCTAGGCATACGATGTTAAACAACGCATACAAAGAACACAGGTTCTTACCTGTCCAAGCTCTGGGTCCTGGACCACTGTACCATTGCAGCAGAACTCTTTCTTGAGATCTTTAAGGATCTTGCTGTAGCTGAATTCCTTCTTCAATCCCTGGACAGTAGTCAGACTCTTGCGACCATTACGCTGCTGGATGCGTACATGAACGTAGTCCTTTGATCCTGCTGCCGCACCAGAGTCCCCAGCATTCGCCTCAGCAAAGGGATCTGCACGTGTAAAACAAATAGAATAAACCACTTGCATTCCAGGCATCGCAATGCAACCCCAAAAAAACTGATATTTCCAGAACAATCAATAGCATACCGAAGGCAGTTGAGATCTGAACGTCGAGATCAGACATGAAAACTTGACTTGTGGGAGTGGCAAGCTACACCAAGAGCTGTACAAACAAATGAAACTGATCATTAGAACATTCAGTGTCGACAACTGCGTCACAGTTTCAAACATGTACATTTTCCATGATCAAACACTATTGAAAAAACATGATAAGTTTCCGCTGAACCCAGATAGGGGGTGCACACAGGTAAACAATAGAGAGTAGAGGGCAATACTGGACCCAGACGAAGCTGCTCTTCTTCCATATAAAAATTAAGAAGTAATTTGTACCGATCTAAGAAAAATCTAAACTAAAACTAAAAAAAATAAAGCTAGGAGAAATGGGGTATGCTGAAGAATTCAGTCACCGGCCACACACGCACATGCATGTGACCATGTCTAGTATTGAGATCCCGGTAGCTTTTTATCATTGTTCGTGCAACTGTCTATGACATGTGCCATTGTAATTTAATCTCTTATTTATTCCTACCTACAATCCAGCCAGCTTTTAATCAAGTGGTCCTTCCTCTCAGCAACTATTTACTCCTAGCTACAATCCAGCCAACTTTTAATCAACTGGTGGGTCCAAAGGTTTTATGAAGGCATCTCAAATATAGACTAGTTGTGGGGGGAAAGAATGATGTGATCAGCATTAGAAAGGAAGCAATAACCAAATCTACCCACCCAAAATAGTAATTCAGCAGCTGGAGGCATCATGCCCAACCCTTCAATTCCTATTTAGTTCCACAAACGTCTGCTCTCTATTATACTATGATATCTTACAACTAGCATAATAAATAAACAGCTAAAAATGCATCATTGATGGTACGGATCAGCTTGGGTCAAAATCTCTAGCTTCACATAAACTGTAGAACCAAACAAAGAAAGGGCCATAAGATGACGACATCCTTTCATCTCATGAATGATGTCGTATAAACCATTTCTGTCAAGTTTAAATTCTTTCTGTACAGTCACGATAAAAATTTTCCAACATAAATCCTGAAACCAGAGCAAGCTGACAGACGGATCCAGGGTCAACAACTGTAACCAAACCGATAATAACTACTTTGACAGCAATAACAACCATCATACAAAGATCTGAATATAATTGAAGAAAGCGTCACATAGCAAAAATTCAATTTTGATTTCAAGCTTTTGCTCCTCAAAGGGCTTGCTCGTAGAAAAAAAGGCAAGCTCAATACCAATCCAACGCAGCAACCTAGCACCTCTGGAACAAAACAGTTTATTTCGTAGCATCAACCGAGATACAAACTTTGGATAAAGAGCGAACTCCACCCTAAACCGCAAACGGTTTCTGAGGAAACAACTACGGAACGGCCCCTAAACGACTAAACCAGGGCGAAATTCCAGGGGTACAAACCTTAGGAAAGAACTACGGAACGGACCCTAAACATCTAAATCGCAGATTTGTTCATCCAAGAAAGAAAGAACAAACGAAAGGGGAAGGGGGGAAAGAGAAGGGGGGCGGGGGGGGGGAGATCCGCATACCCTTGGGAGGTGGTCGAAGAGGAAGAGATCAACCAAGAACTCGCTCGGGAAGGTGTGGATCCTGAACAAGCGCCGGAAGTCCTTGGTGCTCCTCCCTCTTCTCCTTGGCCTGGTTGCACCCCCCTATATATGGAGGAAGAAAAAGGAGGGGAATTTATAGACGGGAGGAGGAGGACGCTCCGTAGTTTCTCGCCCCTCCTCCTCTTTCTGCCGCAAAGACTGCTGTGCTGGGTAATGGTTGTCCTCCTCCCTCCGTTCAGAATATTGCTCATTTGCTCTGCGCCCCCAACAACTCTGGTTGTCCCTCTGTGCACTCCAGCCTGTGGTGGAAAACAAATAAATGGTCGTCGCACGAGGAAAACACCGTCTTTGTAAATGGCGCGCCACGCACAGAGGATCCCGGCCGCACAGCTGACGCACGCGGATGGTCATCCAAAGCAGCATCAGACGATGCATGCCTTAAACCTTTTTTAATAATCAATCAATTAATAATATTATAAAGTAACTAATCGGACGGCAGTGGGCCAGTGGCCGTGGCGTGCAGGGCGCCGGCGATCTCCCCCTCCCGATTCCCGAATCGGGAAGCAGAGGCGTAGCCGGGCCCCACGGCGAGAGGACCCGTCGACCGGACGGGGGGATCGGATTCGCTTTCCCTGGCGGGGGCCAGCGGCGGAGGAAGATTCGCGACGGCAGCCCGTCCGCCCGGCGCGTCCCTCGACCTAACCTGCATTCGGATCGGTATGGACGGATTCGAATTCGGATATTCACTTATTACCATATTTTTATTCGAATTCGGATACTGAATGTGAATATTATCGAATACTGGATACAAAACGGATACTTCGAATACGGATTCGAATTCGGATATCTACTTTGTTTTAGCAATAACGATTTTTCTATGTGCTTTATGGTGGTTTTAGTGGAACAAAATTATTAAACAAGTAAAGATTAAAGTACAAGCATATAATACAAATTAATATAACTTAAAATATATATTTAAAAATTAAATGCATAAAATTAATTAATATTAAACAAGTATATATATATTAAAGTTTATTAAATATATTTTTATATGATCAGTAATATTTAATTAATATGATCGATCATCTATATTGAGATAACTTTTAAATAGTATGGATACATCCTTAGTAAAATTAGTATTATTAGTCCTTGATCATATAAATAATTTTTGAATAATTTAAATGATGCACAACAATAGATATTAAAATTAATATCATTTTACAATAATTAATAGTCATATAATAATATTTAGATGGTTTACAATGTAATTTATGCTTTACCGATACGGATGATACCAGATGTTTCCATATTTTTTTCGAATACGGATCTAGAATCGGATAGAGAAAAATAATGAAAACCGAATTTAGATACATACATTTAGTATCCATATTGATCATTTTACCAGGATACGGAATACCGATAATTCGGATGTTCTGACATCCATATCCATCCCTAGCTGGACCTGCCCGGCCGGTGTCGAGGACGGATAGGATAGGATAGGGAGGGCTTCACGTGGTCGCGGGGCATCCGCATCGCGTTCCCCGCTTCCTCTCTCCCCCGGCCGGGCCCGCCGGAGATTGGCATGGCGTGGCGCGGACGCGGGGAGGAACCGAGGAGAAGGCGGCCGGGCGCGGCAACGTGGGCGACGGGGACGCGCACCCCGTTTCCGCTTTCTGGTGGTTGGGTGGCGCCGCGTTGGCGTGGCGCTTCGTTTCGTCCGTCGCCGACACGCGGGCGGTACCCCGGTACGTGCAGCGCAGCGGCGCGCTCCCCGTGAACCACCGGAGCCGCCGGCCCGCGGTGTCGTTTGCGGCAGGGAGTGGGCCCCGCACACCCGCGACGGGAGAGACGTGACGTGCAGTGCACCGTGCCGCACGCGACCGCGCCGAGCTTTGGGAGCCCACGGGCGCCGACGACGCGTCAGTTCAGCGGTGGGTCAGGGTGATCAAGAATCCCAATCCTATGATTCGGAATCGACAGCGACGCACAAAAGCAAACGATAGCCGCAAAGATCGACTCAGGGTATGCTTTACAGGTGTTGGCAACTACGGATTAGTATGTAAATTTAAATTTTGAATCGCTCTTTATAGGGGCAATACCATACTACGCACGGAATAAATTCGATCAGGACAGGTTGGTGCATTAACACCGCAGTGGCAAGCAGCCAATGGCATTTTGTTCACGTCCCACTCATCAATAGATGCAAATATCATTGCTTCAACAAGCTGACAAATATCCAATGCTACACGGCCCACGATTTCCGCCACAGAAAAGGCGTCATAGGACGACTGGATGACGCTAGCCTGCCGCCCTGCCGGTGGTTCGATGCAACCACCGCCGTTGACAATGGAACAGGGTTAGGAATCGTCTTTGGGAATTTGGGATACAGACACAGCGTAGCTACTAGCTTTTAGCCATGGCGTGGCCAGACTGAACCATACACATCCTTCTTTGTGTACCTCCGATCCCATGACCATGGGACATCTGAAAGCAAAACAACAACTTAGGGCCTTTATAATAAAACATACCTATGAGTATTGAGGGAATGACTAACCTTGTGTGCCGTAAGGTTGCGGAGGAAGCTGGTATGGTACAGGTAATCTCACAATAGATGCCTCCTCTTCATCGCTTTTCCAGCAAAGTGTCACCAGCTTGGTCTTGATCGTCTTGCCAAGGGCGATGCCATCCTGGATATGCATGTAAAAATACAAAAGCGTGATGAAGGGAAGGGATTTGCACAGGTGATAATGAAATTATACAATGATGGAGCGGATTGCTATTACCTGGCTTGAGCGGTCCTTTTCCGTGCACGAAAATTGCGGTATTGATTGGAGTGTTTGGGGCAAGAATAATACACCTAGCTGGCAAGAGGTACAAATGACGAGGCATAAACGACGACAACCTTGATCATCCATAACTGGTAATAAACTCTTTCTGGCTAGGTTTCAAAAAGCTGTATAGTGTTCCTAGTTACAAAATCTGAATCCTGAATTGCCCGGAAAGTATCATGAAAATGCAAGAAAGCACCTCATATGAACGTATCATCAGCTGTGTGTTGTTCTTCTGCAGCGCGCCCCACGCAGCTTTGCTTAAATTTGCTGAGGTAAGCAGAAACCATCTGATGGGAATAGACTAGAGTTCAGATGATGATCATCCAGTGTTATTTAGCACTGGAGAGGAAGGAGGTTGCATGAATGAAAACTTACGCAATGTTTTGGCCACTGTAACGAGTAAAAGTTTTTATATGAGGCATAGCCCGACTGATACAGGAAGAAAATCAAGGTCAGAATGTTTGTCCATGCCAACAGTAAGCACCATTGAACGTTTTAGAAAGGACAAGGAGGGCAATCTTTTGGGGGCCATAGAACCTACTAAGCACAGGCCTACTTGAATGGAGTACTCAAATATAGATAAAAATCATAATCGTTACTCACTAGTCACTAATATCGATGCTGTTTGGTTTACCAAGAGATTATTCTCTACCCTGTTAACTAGAGCCTCTGCTATCAAGCTATTGTTTAGTGGTAGAGGAACATGGAGACCCTATCTGCTACCTTCAGAAAATGGCAAAGAAAGGCAGGGCCAGAAGAGCTACTCGTTCCTAGGCTCTTTTACTCACCCTGCCCAACTGGCCACTACTCAGTAATCAGTAAAGAAATATCTCTCTGGAGAAGCTACACTTGTGCAGGATGTTTTAAGAAGTGGTAAAAAAAGCATGGTGGTACGGTGGTACATGTTATAATGGGTCCAATACTGCCATATAACAGCCAACTGGTGGTGTATCAATCGTGGCAGTTCTTTCGAAGTACACAATAGGTTTTCAGGTAATTGCAGGAAAAGAGAGCATACCAACGACCTACATGGTCCGCTTTCCACCTGGACCAATATTTCTTCAAGAAGTCTTTCTCAACATTCTTTTGAGGGCTTGGGATGCAACTACCAGCTGCATAACCCTACATTTGAATATGAAACACAGAGTAGCAGGAAAATAAGGTGGTAAAAAGGTAATTGCTGATTGCTGGTACAGATCTGTCTTGGAATATAAGAAGGCACTACATGTTTTCAACATGTCAATAATGCACAGAAAGCAGGGAGCCTTCTTTTCAATGTTTCATACATTCATGAATGAAGAAGAATGCATTTGAGCTTATGTTTCTACCTCTATTGAGCACCGGACATCCTCCACCGTAGGCCAGACAATCAGTGGTTTCCCGATACCTAGCTGCGATCCATCATCTGATTTACCAGCAGACAGCGAGCATGCAAATTCACTCATCCATTTCTCATCAAGTGACCCCAGGGACGAAAACTGCATCCAAGAATAGACAAATGCCAAGCATCCAACAAGTTACAAGTTGGGAGATACGGAGTAATAGACAATAATATATACATTTAAACTTTTCAATAAAAGAGAAAGGAAAGATTAATTCTGGATTTTAACTTGAATTGCTAAGGCAGCAACAGATAATTTGGTACATTTGTAATACACTCCTATGCAAGGAAAATGATGTATGCTTTTTTGTTCATTGTTACAATATTTGCACAGCATCTAGAATGATGTTAGTATGCTACAAAGTACTAAAGTGACTTTCAAGGTAAAACTATGGTTGAAACCTGAAACTATATCAAGGCACAAAGCTTGGTATTAATCAAGTTTGGCTTCTTTATTTAAGCATCTACACAATAAAGACCAAATGATTAGTGTAAGGACCACATTTTGCAAAGTTGCATTCCCTAAAAATGGTGAAATTACAAAAGGTACCTGGTAAATCAGAGGGGACTTGCAAAACTGTTTATCGAACATGCATTCTTCAAGAACATTCCTCATCTTCATATGACCCCACTTTCTAATATTGGGACCCACGTGATAACCAGGAACCGATCCAATCAACCTGACCTGCAAACAGTTAAGATTAAAAATGGATAAATAAATAGATAGAATGGATTGGATGGGCTACATGTGTGCAGGCGACAAAAGTAACAGACCAAAGTGAGTTAAAAAAATACATAGTATGTTTTTATGAATCAACACCAAATTTCTTCCACTCAATGAAAGCCCGAAAGGATGCAATATGTAATTCATTTCGCATGATAAAATACTGGCCAAGCTGTTAATAATATAATTTAGTGCCGATGGTCACATGATTAATACATTTCCATTTCTCCGTTGTTCATCAAGATAAGCATCGAAACTTCATATAACCCAAATGGCATTAAAATATAATTGCTAACTTAATTGCATGTGCCAAATATTCTCTTTGGTTATTTTTTTTCCATGTGAGCCTAGTTGAGAGAGAACAGGAAATTAACTGTTTGA
This sequence comes from Paspalum vaginatum, assembly GCA_030272315.1. Taxonomy (NCBI): domain Eukaryota; kingdom Viridiplantae; phylum Streptophyta; class Magnoliopsida; order Poales; family Poaceae; genus Paspalum; species Paspalum vaginatum. Next base: position 5,984,095 of record CM059013.1, on the reverse strand, counting down.
ATGCTGCATGTAAGTCTGAAGAAACTTTGGGATCAAAGGATTATACTAACCATTGAGTTACTATAGTCAAATTTCCTAAAGAATGCTGCATTGATGTTGACATCACCAACTTCTGGGAGATTTACCCTGAACTCAGGCCACTGCATTGTCATGAAGTGAACAATTCACTTTACTACCTAAAATAAATAAGACAGTAGCAGTCAGGATGTACAAAAAGAAGGGAACTCTCATAATCTAGACATTTCAAAGATTATTCTAGGATGGATCAGAGAACAAGAATGCAACTTATCACAGAATAACCCATTTCACAAAGAAGTAGTACACTCGTACTATATTTTGTGCGCATAGAAACATTCTTCAACTTATTCAAGGCATCTTCCAGGCATGCTTTACTGCTTATAACAACAAATATGACAAGGGCGATCTACAGTGTTGCAAACAATTCATGACGTTCTCCACTGACATAAAAAGTAGAGGTACCCTAGTTTCCACATTCAACAATATTTAAGTAACATGGGGAATTTTCACTTCCTTTTCTTCGAGTAATCATTTGGTTATATGAAAAAGCACAATATTCATATGTTATTCCTTAATGCCAACTTGTTGCTAAGAGTAGTTTAGTGGATACAAACATAGGTTCTTGTGTCAATTGGAAGTGTAAAAACATACATAAATATTTTCCAATTTCTTTCTTATGATATAAATTGAGAAACTAGTAATTTTAAAACTTCTAATAATATCTTCTAAGACATCAGGAGGAACAAGATATTGGAAATTTCAAAAGATTAATGAGAGCACACAGAAAACACCATGTCACCTTAAGTGCACTGAGATAATCAGCTAGATCATTCTCAAAGGGAGATCTTTTATTCATATCATTTCTGTCTTTCCAAGGAAAGTCTTGCATCCACAGCCCCTGACTTTTGTAATTCCAGTCAACATGTATCAAATTTGCTGTGTGCACAACAATTCGAATTCCTTGAGGATATACAAGCAACATGGCCTTAGAATGATGTGTTCCAAATGAAATTGGCAGTGGAGGTTTGTGAAGGATCCAATTGGCAGGCTTCAGTTTCTGTCACCCAAGCATGAACATGTAATGAGAAAGAAAGCAAGAAAAACACAAGATAACAAATATTTTTCACCATTTTGCAACCTTCATAATCTCTAATGAAGCACCATCTTGTCCATGTAGAACTAGGACATGTGGAACTTTCCTCAGACTTGGACATGCTGCACAATGGGGGCATCTAATTAGTATTGCATTTAAAATAGATAATGTAAATACCCCGTAATGATAAAAAAAGAACATTGATATATATCACTGTGTAGCATATTGAACACAGTGATGTGGCCATGATTTATATGTTGTGCTTTGGAGTGGCTTCTCCTGAAGCAAAACCAGCAGTGATTCGAGCAGCTAAAACGAGGTGGCTGTGGCTTTTGTGGTTTAATCATAGGCAAATGAATTGCATTTTAAGGAAATTACCCACCTCTACTGAATTTAAAGGTTCGTGCATAGGCTAGCCACATTTTGCCACATCTCCAACTACTCTTGTAGTCTCGGGTGACAGTGTGAATGGCCAGCTTCAGGAAGCTCCCTCACTCCCTCAAGTATAGTAGTCCAGCACAGCCACCAAGGTCCTAAGTACTAGCTTCAACGTCAGCAACAGTATCACAATTGCCACTAATGTAGTTGGACCCACAATCAGCTTCACAGTCACACCATTGCTTCATCCTCATTTGCACTCACTGAAAACCAGTTGATGTGGCCAAATTTCTCACCATGCGCTTCCTCCCCAGGTTACCATCCTCATGAAGCACCACCTTGAGGATGCTAGACTTCCCTCTGTTGCCATCCTACCCATCCTATTCCTGCCCCGTAGCCTCCTGTTCAGATTACAGATATGCTCAGGGGCAAGCTCCTACGTCCATGTGCAGCTGACTTCACAACTTCTAGTTGGTTCTCCATTTTTTCAACATAGGTTTCTGTTGGTTCCTTGCATCTAAAATATTGTTAATATTTCAACTGGTGTGAATTGGTTAAGATTCAGATTTCAGAGGTCTAAATTATTGATGTAATGATGTTAACTGGTCAACCTTCATTTAGATTTAAGATCTTTGAACGATCCAGGTTTCAGGGCTTTGAAGTTTGAACGATGGATGGTAAATGTATGTAGGCATGAGTGTAAGACAAGTGTTAATGTGTTATCAACGAGTCCTTGAATACATCAGTCTTGTGAATGGAAGCCAATATGCTCTAAAGGTTTGGATGGAATAATATTTCTGATTGACTTTGTAAGCGCTGCAGTATTGGAAATTAAGTGGAGTCTTCAGTTATGTATCCATCTAGTTTACACGTTTATCAGCTGAATACTTCACTGTTTAGTAGCTTGCTCTCCTTTTAGAAGAAAAATGGGGCCACTCTTTGGTGATATGATATATTATTTAACTTTGCAAATGGTATTTCATACTCCAGCTAGAACTCAAATAGCCACCAAACTCAAAAAAAGGCCACACCACTAGTTCTGGAGGGAAGAAAAAACAATATCTCTAGGAACAAATGATTTCATTCAAACTCGAGGTCCATAGGTATCTGGGGACCTGCTACCACATACATAAAGTCATAAATATGACAGTCACACCTAAGCAAAGCATTTGAAAAAAATCTATCTGTAATGAAACTAAAAAAACAAGAAATATGGAAAATTACGATAAATAATAATTCTGGAGAGACATGTTCAACCTAGCCTCAATACATTGTGCAGTACAAATGAAACATTTGGAAATTCTATTAAATTGAACAAATCCTAGTAACATGTGAGGGTAGGTAGAGGTTAGCATAACCTGACATGGGGTGAGGGTGAGGCAACAAAAAGGGACTAGAGAGGATGGAATATACCCAGAGTTTTATCCTTGGATTAGATAGTTGTGGAGGGAAAGCAAATGTTTACATGCCTGAACCATAAATAGCCTTTTATTTATTTTTTTCTTTTTCTCTTTCATTTCCCTTGGTGGTTCTTGTTGGGTTCCAACTCTAGCCTACCCCAACTTGCTTGGGACTAAAATGCTTTGCTGCTGCTGTTGTTGAACAAATGTGTTTCAGTATAGAGCATGCTAACAATATATGCCACGTCGCCATTAGCACAAAGATGGCCTCAAAGTGTAATGTTTCAAACTGTAAACAAAAAAATTTCTTTTCTTTTGAAAAAAAAACTAACAATTGAGCATAATTGCATAAACAGAAAACAGGCAACCTTACGCTTATAACAAATCACTTACCAGGAAGCAACCAATCAATGTCCACCATGTAATTTGAGAGTACAGCAAGAAGCACTTCACCCTAAGAATACGTTCAGATGTAAGAACAAAGAACTACTATACTTCTCAGTGAACTAGGAAACATAGGAATATAGTGTGATAACAATTAATGTTGTGATACATGGACAAAAGTTCAAGTACCCTAGTCGAAATGTTTGTGCAATAATATGAAATAATGTGCAGTATGCCAGTATATAAGTGAACATTGCTGCTCAGCAGTGATCTTTTATGTTTGCATTTGCATCATAAATGTTACTCTTGAGCACAGTGATGGTAACGAGAGCATGATGCACAAAAGTTCTTTCATGCATTATTTAAAAGGTTAAGGAAATGGCTCATTATGCAACAGTAATGTATAACTAACTAAGGTTAATATTAACAGAATTGGCATGTCGAATGAGATGAATTGATCATACATATTCCATCAAAGAGTTCATGCCAGTTAAATGAGCAAAACCTGTATGACATCCTGAATAGTAACTGAGGAAGCATTAGTCCACGATGGAAGACCTTGGACATGCATGAGCCGAAAATTCAATGAGAGCATATCTTTACAAGGACCAACAGAGTGCATTCTCTCTCTTTTTCTTTCAGAATAATCAGCACTATCAAGTGAACTTAGTTTTTGGCTAGAAGTCATGCCAGAAACAGTTGTATTATCTTCTGCAAAGCTTTCCTGTTTAGATAGGACCAAACATAATCAAGCATAAGAGCGCAATTCCATGTGCATAATTTGATGGTGCACTGACAGTATACAAAGAACTCTGAGACTCAGCAAGAAAAGGTTCACAAAGCACACGTATGCACAAAAAAAAAACATAGAAAGGAATCACATTATCAATTGTACTCAAACGACAAGGATTTACACCCATGTGTTGCATGATGATTATGGAAGATTTCTTTTACTATTAGAGCCTTTCCAGCCTTCCTTCGTTTCTCTACCGCTCACTCTCATTTTTAGTTTAAGTAGTGAAACATGGAAAACTGTTTGTAAAAGTGCAAAAAGGGAAAAGACAAAGATCATTTTATAATTCAAACTTCAAAGTCACCCGTGCATGCAGTCATGCTTCATTGGATTTTTTAAGAGCATGAAAAATAACAAATGCATTTACAAGAATCATTTGCAGATCTTATATTGAAATATTCATCATCAAACTTAAACCTAAAAGAATAATGACTCAAATGCGTCCATTCTGACAAGCTATACCTGACATTGGATTAACACATAACTTTAGTCTCTGTTAGCAGTAAATAACTCCTGATCTATAAGATACCAACAGTTTTGGCATTACCATTTATCAACATTACACGGCAATTCCGGAAGTACGTAAGCATGGGCAAGTCCCTTGTTTTTCAAGTGCTACATCGGTCATTAGAATTAGTTTTAATGTTTTAAGACCCAAGTATTTCCCCAAATAAACAGATCCTCAAAACATTCAAATTCAGTTAATAATGTTAGGAGAATACTCCAACGTAATTATCAGAAATTGGCCTGGTTTCAGTCAAACAAACATTACAAGAATGGACTGGCAACAAAGATAGAACATTAGCTAACCTGTAGTGTTCTAGCCAAAGCCTCATCTTCCATAATCTGTCGCTTCCTCTTGGCTGCTGCACTATCTTCGTCAGTATGCCTCTTTCCCTTCTTTATGTCACTCGAATCCATTGGTATAGAGCTTTTATATTCATCGCCCATATCCACATACTTCATGAAATAATCCCCAGGGATCAGTTCCAGGACATCATCATGTTCAATCTTGGATTTCTCTTTAGCACAAACCTTCCTCCTCTGCCCCTTCGATCGCACAACTATAGGGTTTGGTCCTTCCTGAAATCCATTATCGTAGAACTACAACTTATTAATTCCCCGAATCAAAAGCCATCGAGATACAAATGCGTGACACCATCAACAATTCCCCACATTCTACCATACCACAACAACTTGAGCAGAGCCGTCAGCAGAGGTGTGGAGACTCAGATGCTTGCGGCTGATCCTCTTGTCGACAACTACTAAATGATCCCTCCCGACTACATTAGGCCCCTGGAAGATGGGAATGCTCGAAACGGATCCCTCTGATGGGCCAGCATTGTCCTTGGCAATGGGAACTAGAGTGCCAACCCTCACCTACAAAACCAAAGGCGCCGCATATCATCATCATTTCAACGAAATGCAAAAGGCTATGCTCGAGCGCAATGAATGAAAGGTACCCATCCAACCGCCAATAGCCCCTGAAAACGGGCCGGAGAAACCATGATTTAAGGAGTAATCGCTGCCCTGGATTTTGCACGGAGATAAAGAAGGGCTGCGACTTACTCGAGATGCAGAAGCCATGGCGAAGGCCTTGGAGACGGGGTTTGGGTTTGAGCCTAAACCCTAAACCCTAGGACTCCAGATCATCTACCCATGCCTTCCTGATGAGTGATGACGTGGACACATTAGACAGGACCCAGGGTGGAGAGGTGTGGAGGAGACGAAGGCGAAGGCTGCAGAAGGGCGCAGGCAGGTGGTGCGTTTTCGCGATGGGATCCCTGTTAGAAATATTTATTAGCTCCCTGTAAAATATGTTTGTACATTCAAGGATCTATGTGCAATTACTCTATTTATATGGGAGCATTGATATCCTTCGAAACTGGGATTTTCCTTTGGACCTACCTGCGATCCGGAGGCGGCCGCAGGCTGGGAGACTGGGACGCGAGAGGCGCCGGCGTTGGAGCTGGCGGCTTGGCCAAGGAAGGGGACTGAGCGTCGCGGCGGCTCCGGAGGTACTGTTAAGACCTTGCTTCTCGTAATCCCTAGTTTTATTAGGGTCCGTTCGTTTCCGGGGAATCGGAGTGGGGGATGGAACCCCCAAATCTACCGGACCCCACCTGTAACGATTGGGACCCCGTGCCCCGCCTGCCCGCCCCCATCCCGCGCCCCCTCCAGGCCTCCCGTCTTCGACCCCGACTTCCGCCGCCGCCCATGGCCTCCCCTCCGGCCTCCCTTCCTCCTTGCCGCGATGGTCCAGGCACCCAAGATTTGCGCGCGACGGCCGCACATCGGCGGGCAAGCGGGGCAGCGCCGGAGGCCTGGCCGCAGCGGGAGGCCGGAGGCAGCAGGCCGCGGCGGGCGAGCGTGGCCACGGCGGAAGCTGCGGTCGGGGTCGGAGGGGAGGTCATCGCGGCGGCGCCGGCTGGGGTCGGGGTCGGAGGGGGCGCGGGATGGAGCGGGCAGCCGGGCAGGCGGAGCCGCGGAGTGGGGTCCAGTAAAATCGGGGTTCCATCCCCCACTCCGATTCCCTCCAACTTTCGAGCAGTGGCTGCGAGTTATGCCGTCCAAGTATCCTGCATTTCTCCGTTTTCACTGGCCGGGTCTGTTTGCAACGATATAACCATAGTATTTTTTCTTTTTATTAAAACCATGTTATTTTAGAAAATGTTTGGTTTCATAGTCATCCATACCGTTTTACTGGTTTCTGGCTCTCTTGGATGAATGGGAAAATTTTGGTATAGAGTGGAGTTTACGATACTCTAAAAATACCATGGTTTTAAATACATAGTTATTGTAAAAACTCTCAAACACCTTTTAGTTTAAATACCATAGTATTGTTTTAAAATCATGAAAAATATTTTGTTTCTAAACAGATCTTAAGTTTGTTTCATTGTTCCAAGTGGATCGACTTAAGCTTGTCGCACGCCTGCACAAATTGGGGAACTGGAAAATCGGGGAAATTCACTATATGCTCTTATGTGGAGCAGATTGCTGAAATTAGAAAGCTGATAAATATTTTCATGCGATGAGCCTTGGTACTGATCTCACACATTGCCTGGGTGAGCTACCATTGCTCCAAAGGCAGCGGTCTACATGCACAATGGTATTTTAGTCTTACAATATACCAGTACGGTGCAGTATACACTTTTTTTTTTCAGTATGGGCCTACTTATTATTGCAAGTTGCTACACCCCAAAACCAAGCTATCATTCTCATTGAACTCGGTTGCTTTAGTCAACTCTTTCAATTAAAGCACAAAAATGATCCTTCACCGCAACACAAGCATCTCCTGCAAACTAACCCACATGAACACTGAAGCTGAAGTTGAAATGATAACGTGTTAAGAGTCCAGACCTTCAATGCGCACAAGTATCCATCTATTGTTCCATTTCTCTCAAAGAAACATTTCCTGACTGGAGGGAATCATTATACACTTGCCATCAAACTCTTCATGTTTTGTGGAACCTTGATCCCAGATTTGTTGGATATGGTTCGATTCTTCCAAGTAAATTCTTCAGATTAGTTGTAAGGCCGAGGTTTCGTCATGCTTTTGTTCTAGAGACTCTTTGCATGTAATTCTATTGAGATATTTCCATATTGGTACTAAAATATGGAAGCTCTCTCTTGTATAAAACTATAAATTGCACCAGCCCTGATTAGGGCTACAATTCTGATAGCAGAGCATTTGTAGAAAATTGTTACTATATTCCAGGAACAAAATGGTTTCTGCACTAGTATATGCTGCTACATGTACAATCACTAGAATGCTTTTGCCTTTCCGTAATAAGAGTGGCTATTAGTAAATTTGGTGTTTCCTGATTTTTATTAAATCAGTTTTACTTGTATCATTGGCATTCAGAAAAATATAGGCGATACTTTAGAGAAAATATTCATACATTCACAATTTCCCTCTCCTGATTTACAGCGCTATTTGGAATACAATTTTATTGCCTCTCTCTCTCTCTCTCTCTTTTACTTTAGCATGTATCCATTAGAGTTCTTATGGTCAGCTTTTTTTACTATGAAGCAGGCCTTTTGGAATCACACTTCTTGAAGAAGTGCCTGTTCCATAGCCAAAGTTAGGTTCTGGTGTTTGTATTATGGGATCAGCAACCTAAAACCGATGCTGATTTTCTTGAACCATCAATACTCTTAGATGAGACTCATTACCAGGAGGGGTACAAAAGTGGTTAAAATGATGGCTTGCCATCTGGAAAGGAAGAGGGAAGGCAGGTTGTTTTAAAGACGGGTTTTCGGGCTGGCGAAGAACTAGGTTTCTATCAGGGCTGTCTGGATGTGTGGATGTCTGCAACTTGCATTGATCAAAACGCATTCTCAGCTCGGATCAGGAAGAACATTGAGCAACTAGCTGCGCTGGTGAGGAGTTATCCACTGTCTGATCCGGAGAATGAACAAATTCAAGACATGATGGAGAAGATAAGATTAAAATTCAGGGTCATCACTGCAAGCTTAGGGGCAAAGTTGGAGTATGAAGGCCGCCTGGCATCATCGAAGCAGGACATTGAATATCTCTGAGCATGATGGAAATTACATTTTGTTCTCTGTTTACCTTTGCTGTCTTGAGTTCTCCGAATCCTCTCTCCAGAACATCGGTTTCATGAAGAACTGTCACAACACAACGGCAATTGGAGCATGATTCAGGTATATAGTTTTAACCATGTCTTCAGATCCTTTCCTTACCTGCCCTGTCCCACATGTTTATGGTTAGTTGTTAGGGTTCTGCTGGTAACTGTGTACTTGTGGAATAATTCCCTTTAAAATAACTCAAAAAGGCATCATAGAAAGTACCAATAGCCTTCCTTTCCATTTGCTTTTGAAGTAAATATTGGTATCCTATATTGAATACAAACCGGTGCCCTTCGTCTCATTTGAAAAGCATGGCCTTACATTGTAGTAGTTGATTACCCGTGTATATTCCTCTAGCAAGTAGGTAACACATTCTGTACTGACAGATGGACAGCATGGTCACTCGAGGGAAGTGGAAGTCACAGACACAAGTGCTCCTCTCCAGCCCGTCAACATAACAACACCTGCTGTTTTTTGTATATGATGAATGCTGCCTGCTGCCTGCTGCCTTGGGCTTCAATGGTCCTACTCTTTTAAGTAATTTTAACGATGTCTTTGATTTTATCCTCCTGGATCTCTTATATGTTGTTCATCTGATTAGTGCTGTTTTAGAATTGGAAAAATAAATGAGTTATTGATTGGTTCCCCTTCACGAGTCAAATGCATCATATGTACTATACTTAATAAAGCACCGATTGCTTCCCTTACCAGATTACTGGAGGGAGTACGTTCTCACTATTTTAATAGTTGAGCACGAATTTTTATCAGTGTTTAACGCCAGATGAAAAAAAGAGAAATTAATGACGTTTTGCCCTGAACAACACGTTCAGGCTTTGTCCGGTTAGGAGATTTTCTAAAGGGTCGGAAGGAATTTAATCTTTTTCTATTCAAATTTGATTAGAAAAAATTAAATCTCCTGTTCAAAACCAGACAGCCGAACAAAGCAGCTGTTTTCCTAGGTTGCGTTAGGACAGATAAAAGGCTGAGGCGTCTCCGCGATAACGCTAAGCTCTGCTTGCTCATATGTGCACCGCCTTCAACCTCTTGGTGAGCACCTCCGCCTCGTCCTCATCAACCTGTAGTGCGTTGAAGCTCTTGGCCAGCGCCTCGGCCTCCGCGTCGCCCTCCTCCGCACCCCTCTCGGCCGCAGCAGCTGGCGGGCGTGCGGTCACCAACTCAACTCGGCGGCGCTTCTGGAACCTTGCCCGGCGCACGATGACGTCGAGGCTCACCTCCCGTCGCATCTGCCCCAACGCCGTCCACACCCTGAAGATCCCCACGGCCTTGGCCCCCCTGCACCGGTGCGCCCTCACCATCTCGACCAGCCTGGCCTCCACCCGGACCGCCGCGTCCAGGCGCGACCTGATGGCGTCCACCACCCCGCGCAGGCCCGTCCCGACGACGTCCGGCCGGACGTCGTCGTCCGCGCAGCTCCAGTAGTCCGCGCTCCCCCCGCCGTCGACGCGGGCCATGTAGAGCGTGCCTAGCGTGGCGTGGATGCGCGTCCGTGTGAGCCGGTGCCTCGGCGGCCAGCTGCTGCCCTTGGGCGGGTTCGGGAAGGTCGGGAATAAGCTGCAGGTGGCGGCGGCGTGCCCCGGGAACGACTCCCCGCCTCCGCCGCCGGCGCGGGAGTGGCGGGGGACGTGGACGCAGCAGTGCCTCGCGCTGGCCTCGACGCACAGCAGCGGCGAGTCAGGGTCGCTGGCGTCGGCGGGCTCGCTGGCCACGACGCGCACGCCGGCGTCCTCGGCCGGCGGCGGGGGCGCTCGGCCGTGCATCCGGAGCAGCGCGGTGTACGTCTGGTCGATGATGGCCAGCACCGTGTTGTCCAGCATCTCCCACGGGCGGTGGTCCTCCAGCAGCTGCAGCTCCCGTCGGGCCGTCGGCGATTGCTCCATCAGACCGTGCTGTTCCGATAAGGATCGCGAGCTCTTCTGGCTCCGGACAGGGCAGCCTCTGCCGGAGAAGGAGATCGGCATGCTCCTCGTCGAAAGCAATTCGCCGATCCGTCCGTGACTTGTCCGATATATACTTATAATAACCAAATCTAACATGTCCGATCCGACTGCAGATCGTTAATCATTTTTCCTTTACTAATCTCTAATCTCTTCGAGGTGGGCTATCACCGACACCACACCAGACTGCCCACGTCGTCTCCAACCACGACTCGGACACGGCTGTGTGCAATGGCAGCAGCCACGATCCCGGCGAAGAGGAGGTCTAGCACGCCGTATGCTTGTCGGTTGTCGCACCACGTCATTTGGGAACGACCTGTGTTTATCTGTCGTGTCGCATGGACTGGATCGTTGGGAGGTAGGGATAGACCCTCCTATGTGTTTCCGTCGGATTTCTCGATTTTTTTTTTACTTGCCATGGCACGATGATAATTGGAATTTTTCATGTTCCACAACCACATTCAGCTTGGAGGGGGAACATCGAGCATCTGCACAGACGCCGCTTGGCCCTGACGTGCTCCACCTTCTTCCTTTATCAACAGTTTTCTACTGTGTCTGGAAAGCGATGGGTCCAAAATTTATCCGTGGGAAAAAATTAATTACTTGATTATTGGTGAGGCTAGAGAGAAGGTTCTCACATAGAGAAAAAAAGACCCCCTGTATATTTGATTCGTATTGATTCATGTCACAAGATGATACTAGATCAGTTTTTCTCTCTTTCGTGTGACTCTATCAATTCAGCCTGGTCGTATCATGATTGTTAATACGGATTGTGCGTCTCCAAAGTCAAGATAAAATGTTCTTCTACTCGTTGAGCTTGTTTGTCCTATTTGAGGCGTGCAGAGGAGAGAGTGGCATCTGCATAACAGCATAAGCATTGCCAAAGGCATTTTCCATCACTAACACCTCCTCCCCCCCCCCCCCCCTCCCTGCAGACTGCAGTCAGAGGAAGTATCAGCTCCGGCCACCACGAGGTCTCGCCACCATCAGGATCACCCATTTTGGCCCGGTTTAGAGGGGAACAGGAATTTGCATTTTACATCAGGGTCGATCGTCAAGGACCTTTCCACACATATCCTGATGTGAGTGGGCCATTTCAGAGCCTTGGAAGCTGACAAAGCCATCGATCGTTATCTTGATGACCGTGGGGATCCAGACATGTTTGCTCACCTCTATTCATTTCTCAACTTTGTACAGTATGGATCACGTAAAGAATGAATGGCCCTAAGTTGGACTATAATAAGATATAAAGTTCACACAAGTTGATTTTCATACATACATGCATACATTTCTTTTAGTAATATTAGTGACGGTGCATAAATCATTAGCATAGTTGAAAACTAACATCATAAACATCGGTGAATTAACCATGTGAGCGAGAGCCATCTTAATTTGTTCAAGCAAAGTGCTAAAAGCTAGTATGATCCTCTTGACTTTGAGTGCACAACTAATTAAACGGTTAATTCACATATATCGGTAGACAGAATACACTTCTTAAAGAGCACATGATACAAATAGCTTTAACGTCAACCCCAGTGATTTCTCAGTGCCACTAAGACGCCTCTACTTCCTTCTCAGTGTCTTAGCAACATGAACTAGCAAGCTAAGAAGACAGCATAATATCAAAAAGTCTGCTGGTGAAATATAAATTCACTCCACGAGAAAGTGCAAGGCACCGATATTTCCCTCCAGCATTCTTCTTAGTTGCCCTTAAATGTAACACCCGGAGGGAGCGTGAATAGTTTCTTAAAAGTTTCTGGATCATCAAGGCCCTAAGGACAATAAATACGCTAGTAAGGAACTAGAATCAATGCGAAGACGAACATCTCTGGTTGAAAATTGAAATGGTATCATATCACACAAGATACAACATTACCTTCTACATGCGCCTCAGTTTAGCTTCCCTAGCTTTCACCTGTAAAAAAGGAGGGAGGGGACATGTAATTGACACTGAAGCAACAAAAAATGTCACATGACTGAAAAGCTTCTTAGGAAATAAATCCTCATACATATTTATCATCATCGCTGTCGTAGTCACTACTCTCTACAAAGCTGCCAACTGGCAAATGCACATCCAAGTGACCAGCAGCGAATTCATCAGAACTATCAGGGTGCTTCATATCAACATTTCCATGATTGGTGCAACCATAGCAGTGTTGACCTTTATTAACAAACGAAAAGGGGTCAACTGCAAAGTAGCCAACCAGGCACAAACACATTATAATATTGAAATTAAAGGCAATAAAAGTCAATATGGCGAAGGGTTGTGCATGGACCAGTTTGAGATATTATAATACAAAACCTCCTGGACAATGAAGGTGGTAAACATGGAACAAGGGACAAACAGACAGGTCAATGCAGAAAAAAACATGTGATACAGCCAGAAACACAAACAGACAAGGTCAATGCAGAAAAAAACATGTGATACAGCCAGAAACACATTACAATTACAGGCAGATAAGTGGAACTTAGTGCTGTGCGACCAAATAACTCAACAATACTTTGTTTAAGGAGAGAGAGTATATAATACCATTGTCATTAAGATTAATTGGGCAGCAACAGCTGACCAGCAGTTCTGGATGTTCTCTATGCGGAATACATTTGATCTCTGCAAAGAAAAGATTGTCCTCACTGAAATTATCTGGACCAGACCCTTTAATCTTTGTAGTGAAATTGAGATGATAGTACCAAATCTGCTTCTCACAAATTTGTTGGTGGTGCAAAACATCTTTGAGTCCATGTGCAGCATCCTAAAATAAGAAACATGAATCAGATCAGCAAACCTTACATCAGCAAGGCAATAAGACACAGTGCAGCAGTGGTAACAAGACAGGGAGTGAGGACAGGAGGGAGGGAGAGAACAAACTTTCAGCAGATTGTTATCCTCATTATACTTGTCCACTAAAGCCTGGGCAAATAGGAATATTCGATTACGGGATTTATCAGTTGAATATGATCTTTTGCGCTTCTTAATTGTACCATCAGGCCAGTAAAGAGCTTGTCGTACAGCCCTTCTCCATTGAAAATTTCCCATCTTTCTCCATGCACCTAATTCAGATCAGAACATTCAATACGATTAGTAGATTGCACTTTCTCAAGAGTAGAGAGCAAACAAGTACCAGGTTCACTAGTTTGCATATAAGGTTGCTGACAAGGCTCTAAACATAGCTCATGGTAGTAAATAACAATAGCAACAACAGAAAAATGATACCAGATTGTTCACATGCGGGGATGCCTACAAGTTCTCAAGTGCATTATGGAAGAAAAAAAAAGGATATCCCTCTGCAATTTTCTGATGCCCAACTAAGTGTGCTCTACCACACTATTTTTCACTATTTAATGGAACATATCATTTGGCTATAACCATAACCACTGCTGTTTAGTACACGAGGAAACAATGTTTTATGGAATATGATGCTCCCTCTGTTCCAAATGGTAAGGGATTCTATGCTTTGGAAAGATTCATACAACATTCCATGTATGTGATTTGTATATAGTATATAGATTCATCAACATCTAAACGAACATGGACGAAGAAAATGTGGGCGAAAACCATTACAATTTAGATCCGAGGGAGTACTTGGTACCACTGTTTTTTAGCTGAGTGAAGCTAACTAGCTATAGAAATCACAATTCACATAAGAATATATAGGTTCAAACAAAGTGGTACCATAGCATCTAGATGCATTTATATTTGCTTTATCAATTTTTAAGCAGAGTGGTAATATCTTTTATGCACTATTTCAACAACTCTTAAAGTTACAAAAATGTTTTTGCTAAGGTTTATGTCCTAACAGAGGAATTCTTAAAACAAAGAAAACAAATAAATGCTAATATTTTTTGATCTTGCCACCTTATCTCAGATTAACTTAGTTTGACCGTAGAAGAATAAGGCTACACAGATAGCCCTTTTTCAATATAATAAACTGCAAGCATGCACAGAAAACAGGAGAAAATAACCAATGAAACATTAGTCACTTTACATTTTCATTTTTGGATCCCGGCTGCATTCAAGATAATGATCGATAGCCTTGTCAGTTTCCTGTAAGCTCTGAAATGGCCCACCCACATCAGGATATGTGTGGAAATATCCCTGAAGATCAAGCCTGATACAAAACGTGCGTCCCCAGTGACGCCGCAGCGCCTCCCAAACGTGTGTCCCTGATGGTTGCAAGACCTGAGCTACTTCCTCAGCCTGATGCCTCTTGCATCGTCTAGTGCAGATGCAGGCCTCGCCTCAGGCTTCTTGTCCTCCTGGCACCTGAATTTATTCCAAGAGTAAAGACGAACAATCCGCATTATCATCGGGTTATGGCAGGTTGATCGATACAAGAGGAGGGGGAAACTCCCTCCTGGGAGGATCCATCTAATCCAAGGAAACCATAAACAAGAGGAACTATTCGATCTCGACTGCATCTTCCGAAATAGAAAACGAATGATAGGGGAATAAGACATACGACGAGCGGGAGCGTTCTTCACCAGACTCGTGACCACGGCGGCGGCGGCGGCCTGAGCGACGGGGAGGCATAGAGGTGGCGGGGATCGAGAAGGGTTTGCGATTTCCCAGGGATGGCAGCCTCTGCCCTCTGCCCATGCGCGGTGGCCTGCTGTGGGTTCGATGCCTCGACCTCGACGGTTCATGCAGCGCGGGCAAAAATGCTAATCACTAGGCCCAA
The DNA here is from genome assembly GCA_030272315.1 of Paspalum vaginatum. Lineage (NCBI taxonomy): Eukaryota > Viridiplantae > Streptophyta > Magnoliopsida > Poales > Poaceae > Paspalum > Paspalum vaginatum. Next base: position 5,968,805 of record CM059013.1, on the reverse strand, counting down.
ATCTGCTAAGCCCGACATGTGCGGATCGGTTTATCAGCGAGGTGTTCGCAGACGCCGGACGACCGATTCCAAGTTGTCATGACTCATGACACCGAAGGAGAAGGCGTAACTCGTAAGGTACTGTAGGGCGTATCTAGTGGTGCATGGCAAGCTACGATTTCCTTTTATCGTATTTTTTTACATGTGAGGCCTACGGGCAGTGCAAGTGCAACAGAGGGGGACAGGTACAGTGGGAACCCACTCTGTACGAGACAGACTTTTTGGCTCGAACTATACGATTAAAACTGGAGGAACTTTCCTCGGCTCTTGTACCCTAATCTTGATTCACTGTACGCTCGGAATTGCATATGTAGATGCGGAATCACAGATCAGGACAAAGGACATCCGTTCTCCTCCATTATTATAGTCTCTAACTGTAAATGCAGATGAGGCTGTCCATTGGTTATCAATCCAATGAGTTGGAGCTTTACATTGATTTTTGTGTACTATGTCCATGGCTCTCAGAGTATCAGTAGGTGGGTCTAGCTTACTTCAATTCATATAGACTAATTTTTGGAAAGATTACACAACCTACAATTGAATGGAGAACCTAACCATAGCTGTTGCAAAACCTAACCATTTGAGTTGTTGTTTCATTTTGTTCTTGAAATCATTCCTTGTTTCAAATCCAAAGTAAGTGCATTCTATAGGTCATGCAGAAAAATGTTGTTGGTCAGTTTTTAAAAGGAATTAGAAACCAGTGTTAAAAAGGAATTAGATCTACCTGTACCTGATCTGCTGATGTCATATTTTTTGGGAATAATTGCTTTACATGTGTACTTCTTTCCACGACTGATTGGGCATCACCCTCTGAAGATTGTCATTCAACAAGGCACCTTTTGCTGAAGTGGCATGGCCGCACAATGTTGGTATTGGTACATGTGCAAGGTTAAGTGATATGGACCTAGATCCACATGTTCAGCTGTGACTGTTCTTAGATGCGGCAATTTGTTTACTTGCTCAAAATGTGGGATTGTACAAGCCAATGTTCTTGTGTATTTATACAGGCTATATGAGGATTTTTGTGCATAACAAAACTATTAGTAGCATCCGAGGCAGCTAAGTTTTTCACCCGTTGGCACTTGGCAGGGTTGGAGGAAATAGTTTCTGGTGGGCAGACAGATCACTTCCTGTTTTGGAAACTTGTTCTTGCCATGGTCTAACATATGGCTTTGTTTTTTTCATGGCACCAACTTTGTCTAGAAAAATCTATGAAAAAAACCTTGAAGCGTTTTGAAAGGAAGAGTGTAGAATGGGTATGGATCCCTCAACAACTTTTGTACCAAAGTGCCACTAACAATCAGCTTACTAATTATTTTGGGACTAGCATGGTGTCCGTAACTTGCTATGGAATATGTATTATTATGTGCCATTCTTAGTATTTAGGAGGCGGTCAACGTCCTAAAAAAATCAGTTAACATTTCTGTAAACATGAATCGTGAAATCTAGGTCTCATATGAAATGAATGAATTTTGCAGGAATAAGTTCAATTCATACGTAAATCCTTCAAAAAAATTTAAAACATTGGTTTTTTTGAAACAATGTATGTGCTTATTGTGCGCCATTGAGTGCTGATATTTTTAGTTCAAATATAGAAGAAAAACATGAAAAATGTTTAACGACAGCTGCATGGTTTCTGATTGGACACGGTTAACGTGCGACGGGTCGCGCGATTGGGTAGGGCATGACCCCATCCCCTTTCTCTTCCGCTGCTTCACTTTCCTCGATTGCGCCACCTACTGCTCCTCCCGTGTGAGTCTCTCCACCATCTAGCCCATCTCTAACCCGCTCATCTCCTACCCCTGCGTCCAAGCAGATCCTCTCTTCTCCCTCTCCTCTCCCTGCCCTAGCTCGAGTCTTCTCTCCCTCCGAATCGAAGAAAAACTCCAAGGATTAAGACAACTCATGGATTGATTCCTAGATTATATCTACAGCATATTCATATAATTATGTAGCAATTTCATATAATTTATAGCAAGTTCGTGGAATTACGTATATGTAGCAAGTTTCTCAAATTTATCACCTAACATTCATTTTTTTGGTTGTTATAGCAAAAGGTTTCTGAATTATAATTTTATAGCAAGTTCGTGGAATTACGTATATGTAGCAAGTTTCTCAAATTTATCACCTAACGCTCTCTTTTAGTTGTTGTAGCAAAAGGTTTTTGAGTTTTTTAAGCAAGTTAGCAGATATTTGTAGCAAATCTGTGGAAAAAAGCTATGATGTTTTCTAAAACATCAACAGCAAGTTCAAGTGATTTTTTAGCAAGTTCGTGAAATTATGCAGTAAGTTCCTCAAATTTGTCACTTTTTGGACTATTGTAGCAAAAGTTTTTGAGTTTTTTTAACAAGTTATGAGATATTTGTACCAAAATCTGTGAAAAAATTATGATATTTTTTAAAACAACAGCAAATTGTATACATAGTATCAGTAAGTTGTGTATGTTAGATGATAAAAATCAGCAAGTTATTTTAAGACGGGCTGCAAGTTGAAGCTGCGCGGGGATGGTGAAAGGCTCATGAAGGCCCAACTCTCTGGAAGCCGTGTGGGGTCACACGGCGCGTGCGACATAGGCCGCGGAGTTGCGTGCTTGCCCTCCCACGTGACCCGACGCGCAGTAGCGTTTCTGTTCTGATTGGACAATAACAATTGCAATTCTAATTTGCATTAGGCTTCGGCAACTCACTGTGTCGCGTGAGGTTCTCACCGACCACCTACTCGTGCTGGAATTTATTGACCTCTAGCTCCATAAGGCGCGTATACATGTTACTTGACCGGCAAACATGCGAAATTGATCTATGAGCCCGCGAGGTGGTTCAGAGGGAGAGTCTCGCGAGAGACTCAGAGGGAGAGTCCACAATGCACGAATCTCTTTTTTTTTCTCGAATGACGTAGGAGAACCTGCGTGTCATTGTATTAAGAAAGGAGAAAAGCTACAACACATGAGGTCCGCCCCTCACGAATCTCTTTCACATCATTACATCAATAGTTATAAAGTTTGGGACTTAGTTATGGGAAACAAAGAGCTTTTATTGGAATAACTATTCAATTTAGTGGAGGGGAAAATCTAACTATATTTATAAACAATCAAAATAAAAAGATAAAACTAAAAATTATATATATAAGTACACATTAGACAACATAACATTTTTTTCTTTGACACATGCGAGACATACGTGTATTTTTACTAGTATGACTAGCTACTTTGTCAAATTGAGGCGACCTCAATTTATGGCATAGCATATGATTTCTATCCTTCGTTCAGGTTCCTGACTGAAATACCTTACGAAAACATAGTAGTAACGGAATATGTTAAATAATTTCACGCACATCCAAATGGAGGTTGGTAGATGATTATGCGTACTGTGATGATCTCGTACCCTTTTCACTAAAGATGTTGCATCAAAATGTATGCCACAACTTGTCTCTTCTGAAGTGACATCCGTCTTAAAATTCATTTCTACTCCAATACGAAAAATATAAATACACAAGTATAGCCCTGCTAGAGATGGACTTTTAGAAGAATCTTCTTCTCATTTTATACAATGACTTGTTGTGCTCGTCTACACGGAGAAAAAAAGTTATAGATTTGTGTATAGCGACGAAGCATTCCTTGGAGACGAAACTCCGATGAAGCCTTCACCAGAACAATAGAATAACAAAAGGTAAATATGAAAATACTCAACTATTACCGGATCGCCAGCACTCGCAAACCGTCTCCGCGGCCGGACGTGACGGCAGCTTACTGACCAACGAGGGTCCAACTGAGGGCTCAACTTGGTGCGGGGAGCGGAGGAGCACATCTCGATAAGAGGAACGCCGCGAGAGGTCCCTCTCTAGGAGGAATCATCATCTCCAAGGCAGTCTTCCGACCAACGGAGAGCCTTGGACCGGCCCGCAGGGAAGAACGGCGCCGCGTCAGGAGAGAGGGGGTTGGGGCCTTACAAGCGGACGTAGGCGCCGGAGTGGCAAGCGTGTTAAACTAGATTTCTTTCGAACTATAAGAAAAAGATCATATAGCTTAAAATCACCTTTGAAACCACGTGAAGGAGGTAGTTTAAACAGTTTTGAGAGCTGAGGTAGACGTATCGCCATGTTTCGAAAGTTTGAGAAAAAAACCATGGAGTCGTTCAATAATCTAGGGTGGCCAAAAGTACCTTTTTCCTATTAGCATTCATATGCTGGCACGCCCGTCGCCGCTGTCGAACGATGCTACCGCAGAACATTGTGCTGATTTGCGATGGACTGGCCGACTAGCTTCTTCCACCGCCGAGAAGCGGCAGTCCAGCAGTAGTGAGTAATATATGTAACGCGTGGCACTAAGCATTCTTTCAATGGTCCTGGCTAAAAACAATCTACCTAGGGTATATAAGATTATTCATTTTTCTTTTTCTATAACCCAGCAGATGTTTGTTAGACACGGACTCAACAGTTTTCGAATCTATATATACTATACACATTTTGCTGCTACATCAGTTATCCAAACTTAGTGTCAAATCAAATTCCAAATAGTTTAATCATGGCAACATCATCGACTCAACTCTACTGGCCACCCAACTGCAGGTGCAGTACTGCAGCCGATCTGTTTCCCTGGCCTCCCTACGTGCACCGCCCATTCCTGACTTGAGATCTACCGGTATCGGAGTGCGTGCCATAAGCAGCAGGATGAGTATTCCACGACGACACGAAACCTCAAAATGCTCCACTTATTAGACAAGGCCAACGGTAGTACACTGTAAACGGTGAAATTTGAACGTAGACGATTTATTGGATTCAGCTTTATGTACTACAAAAATTTAGATAATACTAACCAGATAATACCTTGCGCGCTGTGGTGGAAAAAATATGTGTACGTATTTTTGCCTTATTTTAATCACATGCATGAGTAATGTTAGTCACAGAAAATTGATGAAAACCATCAATAAGCAGTGCAGTGGGTGGTGGACCCTGTAATGATGTGGATAGGTTGCATGTCAGGAGAAATTGTTAGTCGGCTTTACTCATATACTATATACTAGATGATACCCCGCGCATTGCAGCAGGAATTTTGTAGTATTGATTAGATATGATTTATAAAATTAGATGTAATAAATAAAATACTAAACATATTAAAAAAATATGTGTATACGTTTTCTTATTTGCTTTATTTTAAATACATGCACGAGTAATGTTAGCAATAGAAAATCGATAGAAACCATGAATGAGTAGTGTAGTGGTAACGGACCATACGATGATGTGGATAAATTGCATGTAGAGAAAAATAGTTAGGAGGTGTCACTTATAAAGAAAGGGGAGGTGAAGAGGAAAAGCGGGAAAAAGAATGGAAGACACGGCCGACAGTTGCAACATGGGTCTTTTTTTACGTTAGAAAGCCATATGGCTTTATTTTTTAGAACAATTTTTGAATCTAGAATACACCTCGTGTTCTGAGACGGAGGAGTACCATAGAAAGATATGCGGAACGAGATCCGCAGCAATCCTGCTCGCTGCAGTTAGATCACTGGCACGTGGCCCAGGTCCACCAATCAGTGACCGGGGCGGAACCTCTTCCGGCAGACACTAGTGGATTCTAAAATAAATCTGTATGCGAATAGAGGAATGACGTACGTACAAAGACGCTGACCCCACTAAAACTACGGATTACTGATGAGCCGTCTGCACTGCAGGCAGCCGACCACGGCTTCATCTGAAAGCTACTCCGATGGACAAATTTGTTTTAAAAAAACACAAATAGACAAAGACGCCGCTGTAGAAGCACGAAGCCGAAATGGCCACGAAGAAGCAGATTCCCCACGGCGGGCAACCAAACCAAAACCAGCTTCGCATGGCCGCGGCGGCCAATCATCTTCATCGGTAGTGGTGGTGGTCCAGTCCATGGTCCAACCCCGTTGGCGTCCCATGTTTTCTTCCGACCGAACCCACGCGGCTGACTCCACCAATCACCGCCCCCGCCCCGCCCCTACAAAGAAACGCCTCGAACCGCAACCGCTGGACGCCAAACCGCTGCTGCAAAAGCAACGCGAAATCCTCGCAACCACGACCAGCCATTCAGCCAAGAGCCCAGCCAAGCCCCCGCGCGCCAACCGCCGCCGCCGCCTTCTCCCGGCTAGTACCTCCTCTGCTCTGCTCTGCTCTGCTCTGATGACGATAGAGGGCGCCACGGCGGTAGCGGCGCCGCTGCCGCGGATGCTGAGCGCCCCGTCCCCGGGCGAGTCCGACCACGCCCCGCCACCGCCACAGCGCCCTGACGAGGCCGCCTCCTCCGCCGCGCCGCTGCGCGCGAGCCCGCAGATCAGCCGGTGGTCCCGCGCGCGGGCGCTGCGCCTGGGCCGCCGCCTCGGGATGGACCGCGAGGCGCTCGGGTCGCCGACCGCGCCGCCGCCGGCCAAGCCGCAGCCGCCCTCGCCGCCGCCTGAGGAAGCGGTGGCCGAGGGCGACGACGACGGCGTGTGCGCTGCCGAGAGGGCCGGGAAGGCCATCTACATGGTGTCGGACGGGACCGGGTGGACGGCCGAGCACTCGGTCAGCGCCGCGCTCGGCCAGTTCGAGCACTGCCTCTTCGACCGCGGCTGCGTCGTCAGCACGCACCTCTTCAACGGGGTAATAAGCACCGCCACCGCGCCACGCCTTCGAATTTCATTTTGTTTTTTTGGTTGCTGGAAATACGTTCATGGCACAGGGGGAGTAGTTATGGTTGGACTTCGAATTAGCCAGATACGTAGGACGCGTAATTTTTTTTTTTGGTGTGCTAGGTGACAAGTAGAGATGTAAGGTGCTAATTTATAACTTCAGAGAGTGATAGTATTAGGGAAGCGTCGGATCGTCAGGGACAAACCAATGATTGTTAGTTTCACAGATGGAATTTAACACCCTGGGAATGCAACGGTAACTCTGTATGACCTGCTCTGTAGTGATGTGTGCACAAGTATGATCTATTTTCAGGTGATTAATAACAACTAATACAGAGTATCAAGCCTAGAACTGTTAGATTTGAAGGACACTTTCTTTGAGTGAAGATAAATTCACAATATGCAAGGGTATGTATATGGATCATGCAATTGGGTTGTGGCAGAAGTTCTGTGTAAATCCACAACGGCAAGGTTGCTTCAAGCATATCTATTTATTTCATTGGTTCAAATTTTGTCTCAGTCTTGTCCACACATTGTTTCTGCAGAAAAGACAACTTTGGATCAGCACTTGGGAAGTTGGGATATTAGTTGGACCACTCTATTAGCTGTCAACTTATAGGTTATGCTTATTGCCACGACTAATTTTCTTTTTCTTGTCTGTTTGTTCGAGAAAAGCAAACACTTGTCTCATTCTTGGCTCAGAAAAATCATGATTAGATTAGATGCTAGTAATTCACTTTTGTACCTGGGCTGGCTTGAAAAGTGTTAGCTGCATATCACCTTTTTGGTAATAGTCTGCATCTTCAATGAGTAACAGTAAGTTTCTGCTAATGCGTTTTAGATCAACAACATGGATACACTTCTTGAGGTCATAAAGCAAGCAGCAAAAGAAGGGGCACTGGTTCTGTATACCCTTGCTGATCCTTCAATGGCTGAATCAACTAAGAAGGCCTGTGATTTCTTTGGTGTTCCATCCACTGATGTTCTTCGCCCTACTGTTGAAGCCATTGCTGCTCATATTGGTCTTGCTCCTTCTGGGATTCCACGGAGTTCTCCTAGTCGACAGGGTCAGCTAACTGAGGATTACTTCCGACGAATTGATGCCATTGATTTTACCATGAAACAAGATGATGGAGCTCAGCCACAGAACCTCAACCGTGCAGACATTGTCCTTGTTGGGGTTTCACGTACAGGGAAGACGCCATTGTCAATATATCTAGCCCAAAAGGGATACAAGGTAGCAAATGTCCCGATAGTGATGGGAGTGGATCTTCCAAAGCCTCTTTTTGAGATCAATCAGGACAAGATTTTTGCATTGACAATAAACCCAGTGGTTCTACAAGCAATTAGAAGGGCCAGGGCCAAATCTCTAGGTTTTTATGAGCATAGGAGCAATTATGCTGAAATGGAGCATGTGAGGCAGGAGTTGAACCATGCGAATACAATTTTTACCCACAGTCCAGGGTGGCCAGTCATTGGTAAGTCTAGTTAATTGTCTTCTCGGATACCTTTTGTTCATTGTTTCTTGATTTAAAAGCACTCTTTCGTACTGTTTTCATGCAGAGGTCACTGGTAAAGCCATAGAGGAAACAGCTGCTGTCATTGTAAGGATTCACCATGACAGGAAACGGAAATGCTCCATGCCACGTATATCAAAACGGTACTAGCATTATGTTCTATCCCTTCTAATGCACCTTGTAATGTGTTTGTGTTTTGATGAACTCCGTGTCCAGCACCACAGCCTTTGTGCTTTTTTTGTCGACCACCTTCTAGGTGGTGTTTGTATCATAAAGATAAGTTTCTACTTCACAGTGCAAACTGCGGAAATAAATGTATATTGCATTTATGACATTCCATGGGCCTAACGTTATCTGGTCATTAGAGAATTTCTTTCAGGTAAAATAGTAGGGTGAATTGCCTTTCTGAAATAGTGAACCCCCCCCCCCCCCTCAAAAAAAAAACCCAGAGTAATGTATTTCATGCAGGAAAGTCAAAACCCCATCATCACAAAACTTCTAGTTGTCTGGGTTGGTACAACTCTTGAAATGTGGACCTGAATATCATTCCTTTCCTCCCAAACAAGTTTTTTTCTTCTTAAGAAAGTATGCTGAAATACTCACAATTTTTCTTCAAGTATTCCCCTAAAGATTATTTGATGGCTCTTTTAAAAATGAATCAGATAGGCAAACCTTTCTTAGTAGGAGTTCAAAATATGTTCCTACCCTCACTTGGAGCATTTAATTCTTTGTTTTCTTTTTTTTCTCTTTCTTTATTTACTCGTGTTTTTTAAGTTTTATTGTTAGTGTTTATTTAGCTTGATGGATCTTGCTGTTTGGTCACTATGCCTTTATAATAATTGCATAATGCAGAATGATGTTTCCTACTGTTTCTGTTTTTTGTGGTTACTATTTGAACTACGCATTTGTGGACGTGTTTGAAAGTACCAGGGTGAACTTCTAGTAGTGTGTGTGTTTTAAACAAAATGGTTTATCTGGTGGGCCAGGACACCCATGATTGTGATCCAGACATCCAGATTCCAGTCACTTGAGAGTCAGGTTAAGTGGAAACTGCAGCAGACTCAAGAGCTGGCAAAAGGATCGTCGAAATGATCTTGAGATAATTCTTACTTGATATTGGTTTCCACTTGATACTTCAAAGGAAAAAAAAATGATACATTTCTGCAATTGTGTGGAAATGAGTTTGCATTTTTCATGTCAGACTACGGACTAGCTTGTTTCCACACAATTGCAAATCTGTCATGTTTCTTTCTTGTGCTTTGTGTGTTTTAAGAAAAAAGGAACTGCTTTTATGGGAACTGTTGCTGTCGATGAACCTCAGCCTCTAGAAAAATGCCGGATATGGTCTCTGCTGTTTTCATTGGGTTGCAAGTATCATGTTTTGAGCCTTCTAAACCAGTGTTGATTTTAGGTTGCTAAGGCAGGCGTCCCTCCTGAATTTTGAGCATTAAACTGAGTAACTTAAAGAGATCCATTTGTGTTGTTGCAGGGTGGCTCCACTTCTAGTCTACGATTACCTGTCAGAGATGGTTAACACCCGTGTTGAGTATCAAAAGGTCTTTTCTAGGGAGTTTTAAGTCTGTACTCTGCTGCGGTGAAGCGATTATCAATAGTTGAAAACCTACCCAATCCGGCATTTGTTTTCCTACGTCTAGCTGACTAGATTAGTGCCACAGTGCATAGAGGGTTCCAAGTCCATGGATCACCACTTCGTGTCCGTGTGAGCTTAGGTTCATCGAAGCTATGTGTACCACTTTATAAGAAACAGTATCTGAGCAAAGACAAGAAGTGGTTGTCGCTGTAAGATATATGTACCACAATTTGTTCATTGTGTTTTGCAGCATCAGGAGAAAATGAAAACTGCAGTCTCATCAGTTGTTACCTCTCTGAAGTGACATGTATCCTTTTCTTGAGCAACCAGGAAATGAAGAAACCAGGATGACTGCCATAACAAACATATCCATCAAACCCCAACCAGCCTTACAGACTCACGCAGCACCACACCCTTTTTGTCATGCCTGGGCTACAGTACCCCCTCATTCTTTTCTGGTCTATCTTGTAGTACGAAAATTCTCAGATAAGGAAAAAAATGGCTTCGCTTTCGACGGCCGTCGCTGGCGCCACCGCCATTGCCGCTGGAGTCTCCCCTGCTCATGGACAGCGTGAAGTAGAGCAGAATCAGCGTGCGTAAGCTAACACTAGGATTGCAACTGAACGATATTTTGCCTTGTTTCATATCCCATGATGTGGTGGCAGTCCCATGGCAAAAAATATATATATCTAGACAATTGCAAAACATTTTAATCGTGGTCTAACCTGATTTTGGAAACTTTCCATAACAAACGCATATGTAACTCTACAACGCTCGTGAAAAGCGCGAGAGACGGGCTCATCCGCTTGGCCGGGCCCTCCCGCGTCGACGCGTCGCCAGCGGGCCCCATCCGCGCGTGCGCCGCCGGCCGGAGGCGTGGCGGAGCTTCCTGCTCGCCCCCTCCCTCTCCGCACCACCCTGCCCGCGCCGGGCCCCGTCCGCGCGTGCGCCGCCGGCCAGAGCCGTGGCCGCCCTTCTCGCTCGCCTCCATCTTCTCCGCACCCGCTTGCCCGCACCGCGTGCGCCTACGTGCTCCGTCCGCGCGCGCTGCCAGTGGGAGCCGTGGCACAGTTTCCCACCTCCCCCGCCGCCGCTGCCGCCTTCGCCCCGCAGGCGCGCCGCCAGGCCACCACGCCACGAGCGCCGACAGAGCTCGTAGCCACCACCGCAGCCGACGACGGGCGCGCGCCGGTACCCCGCAGGCGACGCCACCGGTCTCCGTCGCTTCGCAGTGCCCGCGTATGACGAGCCACCGCCCGCCGTTGTCGAGGCGTCCCTCAGGAGCACCTCCGCCGGCTGGCCGCACCGCCACCACACATGCCCGGCGGCCTAGGCGCGCGGGTGTGGGCCACTGCCGCCGCGTCGCCACCGTCGACCGGGCGCGCGCTGCCGCCGCTGGCCGGGCTCGCGGGCGGGCGCCGCCGCGCAACCGCCCCCGGTCGGGCGCACAGGTGGGCTCTGCCGCCGCGCAGCCGCCTCCGGCCAAGCGCGCGGGTGGGCTCCGCCGCCGCCGTCGGCCAGGTGGGCGGGCTCCACCGCCACCCAGTGCTTCGGAAGCAGAAGAGAAAAAAAAAAAGGAAAGGAGAGGGAGAAATGAGGTAGCGGCTGTCTAGGGGAAACCCTAATGACGCCGCCCTCATGGGCCGAAATGGGCCAGGCCTCACAGACCCCGTATATTTTATCGAAAAAGTTCTACTGTACTCCTTGAATTATAGAAAAAATTTAACAGTACCTCAGAAAATGTTGAAAATGATCAAAAATATTTCTCAAGCAATATAACGGAATTGGGAATGAGAAGTACTTCCCATATGTACATTTATATATTATACTATTTACTTAACATGTTTCATTGCAATCTTTGTCACTGTGCATTTGATTTATGAATTTGTATTAGTTTTGCAAATTTACTATGCAACACTTCCAACTTATCGACATTCAAATTGTCAGACAATATTGTCTTCGCACTCAATACTATAACTAACATCTATACAGGGGCGCGGCAACACGCGCCTTTCGTGCTAGTGGGATACAACGTTCATGAATTCACTAAGCATCAATACTTGTGGTATTCACACGTCATACCAGTGACTTGTTTTGTTTTAACGAGTTTTTAAAATTCCCTTAGACACCAATGAGAATATTTTGGAATTGTCTAGACATTTCCCATTCCTATATCTAAATCCAATTTTGAAAGCATTAGAGATATTTTTATGATCTCAAAATATTTTTTTGATTCATTCATACCGGCCCTAATGTATCTTTAAAGTTCTTTTAAGAATTACTAGGAGCGCGAAGATATTTTCGTGATTTAAAGGCCTATACGGTGTTTACCAGATTTCTTTCGCACTATAAAGAAAAGATCATGTAGCACTAGTGGAGCATGTAGCAATAGTGGAGCTACGTTCAGGCCACCCTGGCCATGGCCCCTCCTATAAAATTACTTTTCTACTACAAGCACTCCTGCGTGGATCCAATAATCACACATGCATCTTGTTTTTTAGGAGTAGCAGTGATTAAATACTAGTTGACACGGGTCTACAAATATACAAGCAACCAATTATCACCAAGTCAAACACACATATGTACCAGTTTTTGTCATTTTCTTCTAGAAATTTTCTTCCGATTTGCTTCCTCCCACTTTATCACTATCATTGGCTCACTGCTTGGTTGATCCCTTATTCACATAATTCCTGGCTCCGCCACTGTCATGCATCTTAGAATCACCTTTGAAATCACATGAAAGAGGTAGTTTAAACACTTTTGAGGGCTGAGGGAGACATGTTGCCATGTTTTGAAAGTCTAAAGAAAAAAAATATGGACTTACTCACAGGGTGGTCCAAATAGAAATTTCTTCCATCAGCTGCCGCGTGTACTTATTAGTATTGACGTGCCGGCACACCCGTCATCGCGGGAGTGTTTGCTACGCAAATGAACAAAATGTGAAGCTTGTAGGCCGCACATCTGTCCCATCGTATTGGATCGAGGCAAGCCTGCCACTATTTGTTGCGTTGCGGACAGAATTCGCTCCGTGACGAATGCTCTCGCTATCGAACAATGTTACTGTGCAAAACATCTTTCCGTGTTTTTGTAGAGATGATGCACAATTTCTAGAGGATTCCAAGCTTTCTTTGCCGTTGGATTTTCCTCTTATCAATCAAGAATCAACGCATCCCTGTTTTCGACGCGGATTCACCCCGCAGCTTCACAAATGGAGCTGTGCTGATTTGTGATGGAGTAAGGCTGAGTACACCAGATTATATTTATAATTGTGCATAACACTGTTTGTCCGCAGAAGAATTTGAAAATTCAGAGGATAAGATGCACATAAGATATATCGCTGCCTGACCTGACTTTGCTTCTTCCCCCTCCGAGAAGCGGCGGCCAACGGTCATATAAGGCTCAAACTAACGGTGTCTCCATATCCATCCTCTAAAATTTAATGCGACACTGTTACGGCATTGTTCTGCATTGTAGACAGAAAGAGGAGATGGTTGGAATAGTGATAGAGAATGGAGGATATAGAAACGGTTAGTTTTAGCCTAAGTATGTAATTTTCGTCAGCTCTCTGCGTTGTAAAAAAAAAAAAGGAAAAACTGTGCTGTGGCGCCTTGCTCTCCGTTGCTAGGGCCTCGGGGTCGTCAAGCAGGTTCCATGATGGATACGCCGGATAACTTGACAGTGTTAGGTTTGCTTGGAAGAATAAAAATCCAGATAATTTTATCAGTCAAACATTATTTTATTTTAGCTTTACCGTTACCTAGATTTTCTCAGATAACATGCATTATCTGAATTACCAAAATCCCACGTCAACCAAACATGGCCGAGCTCTGCGCGTGGCCTGCCTACGTCCGCCCATGAACAGCGAAGAACGAAGCCCCCGTCTCTGACCAGAGTCCCCAGAGACGATGGGATCAGCTGCCGGAATCGGTGTGCGTGCCACGAGCAGGATGAGTATGCCACGACGACAAGAAACCTCAAAGAAGATGCTCATGTAAAAATATGGCAGCCGGCGGGCACTGGTCTCTGCCCTTTTAAAAGTTTAGTGATCCAATCCGTTGTTTCCGTCGCCGGACCGCGGTCCGTCTCCCCCCGCACCGCTTCTCGCGCCTGCCCACCCCTGCAGCGCGGCACCGCCTGCTCCCAGCTCCTTGACCTCCCACCGACGTCCACCGCGTCCTCCCGGTTCAAAATCAGTGAGCACGCCCTCTCCCCACATCTTTCTCGGTCCCTCTGTTCTCCCTGACGCCGCAACAAGCGAATCACACCATCGGCCGGCCTCCTCCTCCGTCCTCACACCATGAGGCGAAGGGAGGCTCCCGTAGCGGTGCGGCCTGAGGTAGGGAGGCGGACCCGCGGTGCGAGGAGGAGTGGGTGCGGTGGGGACGTGCAGGCGCAGCCGGTGGTCGCGGTCGGAGATAGGAAGGAACCGGCGCGGCGGTGCATGGCTGGAGGCAGGGTGCAGCAGGCACAGGCAGGGGTGAGACCGGAGGCGAAGACGGGCAGGTGCAGGAGGGCGAGCCCGGAGGCAGCGATGGGCTCGGGATAGAGCCCACCTTGACATCTACCTCGATGGAGAACTTTCTTCGTGGCATGATCCTTTATAAGAAAGAAATTTGGATGAAATTCCATAAGGCCATTGTTATCAGATACTAGACGATGAACGGAAGCAAGATTTTTTTGGACAGTAGGAACATGAAGAATATCTTTAAGATGCAATATTCGAGTTGGGGTATGTAAAACTGAATGACCAATATTGCTAATTCTCATACCCGAACCACTTGCAGTGTGCACCTGATCACGGCCATTGTACTTGTCTCGAACTGTGAGCTTCTCCAATTCACCGGTAATGTGATCGGTGGCACCACTATCAGCGTACCAGTTTGTGTCGATTCTATACGCGGCTGCAGCTGATCCAGCAATCTTGCTCTGCTGCTGATACATCTCATTAAATATGTGCCAACAATCTACAGCATAGTGATTTCCCTTGCCGCAAATCTGACACCGGGGCCTGTCATTAGATGGCCCTTGATTGTTCTGACGAGGAGAATTAAAACTCCCTGCGTCACGGCCTCCACGACCACGACCACGGTTATTACCGCGTCTGCGACCATAACCACCACGACCTCGTGTTGCAGCATTGGCTGAGGACTGGAACTAACTGCTGCTGGAGTTTTGATCTTGGAACATCTGCAGACGAGTTTCAAATGCAAGAATTTGTGAATACAACTCGCTGAGCGTAATTGGTTTGATGCGGCTGAGGACGGAGGACACGATTGGATTGTAGTCAAAGTCGAGCCTGGAGAGTATGAAGGAAACCATCTCGTCATCTCCCACGGGGTTTCTAGCTGCTGCAAGTTCATCACCAATTGCCTTCATCTTAGGCGTAGTATGCCGCTACAGTCATGGTGCCCTTCTTCAAGGTGGACAGCTGCATGCGGAGGTTAGTGACACGGGTGCGAGATCGCGCGGAGTAGAGCGTCTCCAGCGTTCCCCATACCTCAGCGGCTGAGGTGAGGACGGCCACCTGCGCAAGCACCTCTTTGGAGAGAGAGTTGAGCAGGTAACCAAGGACCAGTTGGTCCTGGACGAGCCATTGTTCATAGTCGGGGTTGGAGACAGTTGACGTAGTTTTGTCGGAGTTGGTCACCGTGTTGGTGATTGGCGGCGCTTTCGTGGATCCATTAAGAATCCCCATCAGCTTGGCGCTTTTGATTACAAGAAGGATCTGCGCCTTTCATAATAGATAGTTCTTTCGAGTAAGTTTCTCGGAGATGGGAGGTCCGAGCGACGGCGATGGGGAGTTGAAAGACGATGACGCCTTCGGTGTTTTTGCTGGATGTATCTAGGGTAAGAGAGGATGTGATTACCATAAAAGAGTTTAGGTAACTGTGGTTTGCCTATCTCAGCACAGTCACGATTTCGTGTTATATTTATAGACCAAAACACCCAATAAATTTATATCAAAGTTGTTAGATATCTTTACGTATCTATTAGCTGGCAGCTGGCAGGTTGTTATTTATATACAACTCCGATCAGAGCATGTTAACTAAACCTATAGAAATTAAGAGAGAGGTTCGCTGCAACAGAAAATATCTTCTAATCTAACGGCCGGAAGCGGGGAGGAGCAGGCGCGGAGGGCAGGCGAGGACGCGGTGGCGCGTGGCCGGAGACGGGGAGGCGCCGCCAGAAGCGACGGTCGTGGCGGAGCGTGGTCGGAGCCCCGGAGGGATGGGCGCGCGGCCGGCGAGAGGCTGGGGTGGCGTCGACAGTGCCCGCGGCAGCCGCGCCCTCGCCCGGGCTTACAACGCCAGTGGTAGTCGTGCCCTCGTCCACACCGGCGGTGGAACCCGTGCCCACGGCAGCCGCGCACTCGCGTGCTCGTGGTGGCGATGAACCTGCACCTGTGGCAGCCATGTCCACAGCGCCGGCGAGGCTTGCGCCCCCGTTCGCGCTGGCGACCTGGCGTCGGCCGCGGCCATGCCCTCGCCCAGGTTGGCAGCGCATGTGGATCCCGCGTTGCCCGTGGCTAGAGAAGGGAGTCAAACAGGTGGGCTCCTCCTCGCCCCCACCATTCACTCCGATGCCCGCGCGCCGCCGATCCTTCCTCACCAGATCCGATAGTCCGCGGCGGCGACGTTGCAGTGTGGTCAGCCAAACTGCCCCTCCCCGTAAGAATGGCTCCCCCCTCCACTGTCTTTCTATTCATTCCTTCAAATGGGTTCATATTGCGCAACGACGGCTCACGTCATGCACGGCTTGATCTCTGGATGTTTATTCCCATTGAGGGATTTAGGTGTCCTTCCCCTTCGTTTGTTAATCAGGTCCATAGTTCTCACATCCCATCGGTGGCGTCCTCTACTCGCACGTTCCTTCCACCCGCGATGTCCTTCAGATCCGCCAGCAGCTAGGTTGAAGGAGGCAATCAATGGGCACATCGAAATGGGCTCAATGCTGCCACTATCCTTCAGCGGGATGAAGGGCTCACGCCCCCTGCTTCAGCAATTCCCATGAGTTAGCTGCAAGCTCGATCTGGCCTAAACCAAAACCATCCTTCCACCAGATACATTGTCTGTTGTTCGGCAAACCTCCCACATTAGAGTATTTTTTATGGGATAGATGCAAATCGATGGATTAATTTTGTTGACTCGTTCATATTTGCCAAGGTTTCCATGAGACACTTTAGGTTCTCACTTCTTACAGTATGATTTGAGTTGGGAATGTCAAAATCTGGTTCTTAATCTGATGGATTGTTCTGAGAAATTTAGGTGACAACAGAACTTGTGGTGTCATTTTCTGGCAGATAATATTGATTGGTCAGTGCATCTAAATATTCAGGAACCAATTATCTAAACATGCCAGGATTAGTCATGCGATGGACTGCGGCAAAAACGCGCTCGCCTTTGCACCCGCAAAGGTACTGCTGCTGCTGCTACTACTGAAATTGCATGTGATTCCTATTGAGTTCGTTTTTTTGGGTATTTGGAAGGCTATATCGGAGCTCTCCAATCTGATTGAGATTTTGTATCGTCTCATTGTATTACAAGGATTGGAATGTTCAGGCACTTTGGAATCTAAAGTTTACTAAAGCACGCTAACATGTCTTACTGGAACGCCATTGAAATAATGTATGTCACGGAAAACTTAGTAATCTAATGAGTATTATAGACTGCCTGGTTGTGCAATTTTATTGGCTGCATGGTTTGCCAATCGATGTATCGTTGTCTGTAAGTATTCCCTGCAAATTGCAAATTCTAATTAACTAAGAATGTGGCAAAATAGTAGGCCATAGTATGAGTATGATATAGTATATTCTCAATTTTTGGTAGTAGTAGTAAACGGCAATGCAGAATTATTTTCAGTTAATTTTGATCATTTTCAGTCCTCTGCGCCAGTGCCCTCTGTCCACCTGGCGTTCTCCATCTGCCCCTGCCGTTGCGACGGAGCTCCCTGTCAATGCACTCCCCTTGCCCGATGCTAACTGCAGAGGCATGCAGCTATCTTTTAAGGTAGACACCTCCACGCCGATCTACTTGATTCTAGCTTACATCATATCCCATCTTTAGTGCGTTACTGCCTGTGAAGGAGGTTGAAACTGATTTGATACAAAGATCTTGGTTGCCATTCATTGCCATTCTTTCTACAGGCCATCATTTCTACAATCTACTGGTTAGTTCCATGCAAATGGGAGGCTCATCCAGTATCGATTGGTCCAACTGCGTATGGATCCTTACTACACCTGCCTGCAAATTAGTTCGTTGTTTGAAAATTAGCTTGGATCCAGGGAGAGGAGCTCGCCTCCACCACCCTGCTCATGTGCGATTTGGTAATTGTATCTACACTGCCATGTGATCTGAGAGGTATGTTTCTCTTGCTTAATGATTCCCCTTTCCACTCTAGAATTTTTGTGCCTTTTAGGTGCTGATTTTCCCTGAGTTAGATGCAGTTAAGGGAATGAATTTTTTGTGTTTTCTTGATGAAGTTTAGATGGAGTGAGGATCTGGTGATTCATGCCCTCAGCGTAAAGTTGCTGATTAGTCTAATCAGCAGCTCTGTTCAATTATTTCGCTGTGCTAGATGCTAATTCGTTATATATGCTAATTTTTCTTTATTTTTCTTGTAGTTGAGAAATTATCTTCTAAATAAATAGCATTGTATTCCCTTCTATTGAAGTGAAGCCCATGTCAATAGTCATTTTGCAGTGCCAATAGATTATCCAGGGGTTCCTTTCCTTCGAGATTATCCAAGACACTGGGACGAAAAGCAAATCCGCTCCTGCTACTTCTAGATTTTTTGTCGAATACGCGGGAAGCTACTATTCATCGATTTTTTTTGTCTTCTTGACTCAATGTTCAAATATTTTGATAATACACTTCACATATTTGTTCTCTAAGGAAGTTTTATATTCTAGATTTTCTCATAATATCGTCACTTTATTTGCATTTCTTTTTTTTAAATAGTATTTGTTCCGTAGCAACGCACGGGCTAATTAATTGCTAGTGGATTCCAAAATCTGTATGCGAACGGAGGCTGACCTCACTAAGGGCATGTTTGATCCAGGTGACTAAAAGAAAAGGAACTAAATTTAGTCACTTTGTTGACTAAAGAACCAAACAATAAGAGCTAAAAAGTGACTTAATTGCTTTAGTCCTCTTAGCCACCAAGGAGGAGTTAAAATGTGACTAAATGTAACAGCCAGTTCATTTTAGTCCCTTGGATCTAAACATGGGTGACTAAAAGTGGCTAAAATTCACTGCTTTAGTCATTGAATCTAAACAGGAATAGCGATTTAGTTACTGATTTTAGTTACAACTACGGAATACCGAGCCATCTGCATCCCGCTTCATCTGGTAGTACTACGATGACCAATTTCTCCATAAAAAACGCACACAACGGCACAAATACGCCGCGGTAGAAGCACAAAGCCGAAATGGCCACCAAGGCCAACATGATTTCTGGTAGTACAAGAAACCGGCGAGGGCTTCCGGCCGCCGAGGACAGCTCCACCGTCGCCGGCCGTCCGATGGCGCGTCCCATGCTTCTTCCGACCGAACCCACGCGGCTGACTCTAATCACCGCCCCCGCCCCCGCCCCCGCCCCGGCGCCGCCCCCTACGAAGAAACGCCTCGAACCGCCACCGCCGCTGGACGCCAAATCGCTGCGAAAGCAACGCGAAATCCTCGCAAGTCGCAACCACATCCGTCCGTCCGCGACCGCAGCGACCAAGAGCCACACAAGCCAAGCCCCCGCGCGCCAACAGCGAACGCCGTCGCCGCTCCCGGCTACCTCCTCTCCTCCGCTCCGCTCAGATCGATGATAGGGGGCGCCACGGCGCTAGCGGCGCCGCTGCAGCGGATGCTGCGCGCGCCGTGCCCGGGCCGACGCCCGGGCCCCGGCCCCGCCTCGTGCGCCCCGAGCCCCGGCCCGGCTCTCAGCGTCAGCCCGGGCGAGTCCGACCCCGCCCCACAGCGCCCGGAGGAGGCCGCCGTCGCCTCCTCCGCGGCGGCGCTGCGCGCGAGCCCGCAGCTCAGCCGGTGGTCCCGCCGGCGGGCGCTGCGCAGCCGCCCCGGGATGGACCGCGAGGCATTCGCGTCGTCGTCCCGGCGGCTGGTGGTCAAGCCGCCGCCGCCGCCCTCGCCGCCGCTTGAGGAGGAAGCGGTGGAGGACGACGACGGCCTGTGCCCCGCCGTCGCCGGGAAGGCCATCTACTTGGTGTCCGACGGGACCGGGTGGACGGCCGAGCACACGGTCAACGCCGCGCTCGGCCAGTTCGAGCACTGCCTCGTCGACCGAGGATGCACCGTCAGCACGCACCTCTTCAACGAGGTAATAAAGCACCGCGCCGCGCCTTCGAATTTTATTTTGTTTTTTGGTTGCTGCAAATACGTTCATGGCACAGAGGGAGTAGTTATCATTGGAAGAGGTTCTGTTTTGTAATCTAACTTCGGATTAGTCAAATGGGACGCGTTGATTATTTATTTGGACGGTACTGGTAAAGTTTTTTTTATGTGCTAGCTAGGTGACAAGTAGAGAAGTCGCTAATTGTGCGAAGTGAGGTGCTAATTCAAAACTTTAGAGAGTGAAATTAGGGAAGCGTTAGATCATCAGGGACAAACCAATCATTGTTAGTTTCACAGATGGAATTTAACACCCTGGTTCAAATTTTGTCTCTGTACACACATTGTTTCTGCAGAAATGGCAACTTTGTATCAGGTACTTGGGAAGTTCGGATATTTTTTTTATTTAATCAGGGGATGAGAGTCCCCACCTTTTCCATTTACCACTGATACAAGCATGCTGGGAATGGAGGGAGCATCATCGGTGCCCCATGTTTACATCGAGCTCGTTGGATCTTAGGTTACAGTGAGGTGGGGGGGGGGGGGGATGGGTTTTACATCGCTGAAAACAAGCTACGCTTGTCTTATTCTTGGCTACTAGTTGGAATACTCTATTTGCTACTATTAACTTATAAGTTATACTTATTGTCATGACTAGTTTTCTTTTTTCTGTCTGTTTGTTGGAGAAAAGCAAACACTTGTCTTATTCTTGGCTCAAAAAAAAATGATGATTAGATGCTAGTTATCCGCTTTTGTACCTGCGCAGGCTTGAAAAATGTTAGCTGCATATCACCTTTTTGGTAATAGTCTGCATCTTCAATGAGTAACAGCAAGTTTCTGCTGATGTGTTTTAGATCAACAACATGGATACGCTTGTTGAGGTCATCAAGCAAGCAGCAAAAGAAGGGGCACTGGTTCTCTATACCCTTGCTGATCCTTCAATGGCTGAATCAGCTAAGAAGGCCTGTGATTTCTTCGGTGTTCCATGCACTGATGTTCTTCGCCCTACTGTTGATGCCATTGCTTCTCATATTGGTGTTGCTCCTTCTGGGATTCCACGGAGTTCTCCTAACCGACAGGGTCAGCTAACTGAGGATTACTTCCGACGAATTGATGCCATTGATTTTACCATCAAACAAGATGATGGAGCTCAGCCACAGAACCTCAAACGTGCAGAAATTGTCCTTGTTGGGGTTTCACGTACAGGGAAGACGCCATTGTCAATATATCTAGCTCAAAAGGGATACAAGGTAGCAAATGTCCCGATTGTGATAGAAGTGCCTCTTCCAAAGTCTCTTTTTGAGATCGATCAGGACAAGATTTTTGCATTGACAATAAACCCAGTGGTTCTACAAGCAATTAGAAGGACCAGGGCCAAAACTCTAGGTTTTGATGGGCATAGGAGCAATTATGCTGAAATGGAGCATGTGAGGCAGGAGTTGACCCATGCAAATCAGCTTTTTGCTCACAATCCAGGGTGGCCAGTCATTGGTAAGTCTAGTTAATTGTGTTCTCGGATACCTTTTGTTCATTGTTTCTTTATTTAAAAGCACTCTTTCATACTGTTTTCATGCAGCTGTCACTGGTAAAGCCATAGAGGAAACAGCTGCTGTCATTTTAAGGATTTACCATGATAGGAAACAGAAGTGCTCAATGCCACGCATATCAAAACGGTACTAGCATCATGTTCTGTCGCTTCTACTGCACCTTGTAATGTGTGTGTTTTGATGAACTCCGTGTCAAGCACCACACTATATTATGCTTTTTTTGTTCGACCACCTTCTAGTGGTGTTTGTATCATAAAGATAAGTTTCTACTTCACAGTGTAGTACTGCGGAAATGAATGTATATTGCATTTACGACATTCTATGGGCCTAACTTTATCTGGTCATTAGAGAATTTCTTTCAGGTAAAATAGTAGGGTGAATTGCCTTTCTGAAACAGTGAAACTTACCAGAAAACCACTGTAACGTATTTCATGCAGGAAAGTCAAACCCCCTATCATCACAAGACTTGTAGTTGTCTGGGTGGGTACAAGTCTTTAAATGTGGACCGGAACATCATTCCTTTCCTCCTGAACAAGTTTTTTTCTTCTTAAGAAAGTATGCTCAAACAGTAACATTTTTTCTTCAAGTATACCCCCAAAGATTATTTGATGGTTCTTTGAAAAATGAATCTGACAGGCAAACCTTCCTTGGTAGGAGTTCAAAATATGTTCCTACCCTCACTTGGAGCCTTTAATTCTTTGTTTCTTTGCTCTTTCTTTATTTACTCGTGTTTAAATTTTTCTTGTTTGTGTTCATTTAGCGTAATGCTTCCTACTATTTCTATTTTTTGTGGTTACTATTTGAGCTACGCATTTGTGGACGTGGTTGAAAGCATCAGGGTGAACTTCTGGTAGTGTGTGTGTTTTAAACAAAATGGTTTATCTGGTGGGTCAGGACACCCTTGATTGTGATCCAGACGTCCAGATTCCAGTCACTGAGTCCTATTAAGTGTAAACTGCAGCAGACTCGAGAGCTGGCAAGAGGATCGTCGCAATGATCTTAAGATAATTCATACTTGATATTGGGTTCCATTTGATACTTCAAAGAGACAAACGGGATATGTTTCTGCATTTGAGTAGAATTGAGTTTGCATTTTTAATGTCAGACTACTGACTAGCTCGTTTCCACTCAATAACAAATCTCTATCCTGTTTCTTTCTTGTGCTTTGTGTGCGTTTAAGAAAAAGGGAACTGCTTTTATGGCAACTGTTGGTGTCGATGAACCTCAGCCTCTAGAAAAATGCCGGATATGGTCTCTATTGTCTTCATTCTTTATTCTTTCAGTGAGCTTAGGTTCATCGAAGCTATGTGTATCACTTTATAAGAAACAGTATCTGAGCAAAGGCAAGAACTGGGTGTCGCTTTAAGATATATGTACCACAATTTGTTCATTGTGTTTGCAGCATAAGGACAAAATGAAAAATATCATCAGTTATTACCTTTGTGAAGTGACGTGTATCCTATTTTTAGCATCCAGAAAAAAAAAAGGAAAGGAAGAAACCAGGATGAGTAGCGTCACAAACTTCTCCATCAAATCCCAATGGCCCAACCAGCCATTCAGACTCACGCATCACCCCCATTCACCACACCTTTTCTTTTCATGCCTGGATTAAGTACACCTCTCAATCTTTTGAAGTCTATCTTGTAGTATGAAAATTCTCAGGTAAGTAAGGCAAAAGCCGCCTCCGCTGTCGACTGACGGGGTTTCACCGGGCGTCGCTGGCGCCGCCGCCACCATCGCCGCTGGAGTCCCCCCTGCTCATGGACAGCGTGAAGTAGAGCAGGATCAGCGTGCCCACGCTGGACCTGCAGGAAATCAGAGAAATTAAAGGGCGCGAGTGCGTAAGCTAAACAGAAGGATTGCAACTTAGCGACCTGACGAACTGTTGTTCTAGGAAAAGGAAACCCTATCTATGTGCAGATGTGCTGAGCGGCTGGACGGCAGACATGAACCCGAGAACACACGGCTCTCGCGCGAGTACGTACACGCCGCCGCACTGGGCACGGCAGCGCCGTGCTCGTAAATCACGCGTGGTTGCTCGTCGGTCGCCGTCGTTTTCACTGCCGTCGCTGTTGCGAAGGCGACGCCGAGCGTTCCGCAACGGAGACCGGGGCAACACAGACAAATCCGCGGCCTGCGGCTGCGAGCATCGCCATCGACCCATCGTACAAACGTCGCAACGGACGAACGGACGGTGTCCTTGGGCCTGCCGAACAGTGCTCCTGACACCACCGTGTTTTAAGGGATCCATCGCATCCAATTGATGAATCGCGTTTGCTGGGTTTGATTTCTGTACTCGGTACCCGCTATTGACCCCCCTGAACATGCCACTGTGGAATTTACTGGCGTTTCACTGTCACGCCGTCCGTTGTGTACCGTAGCGTAGCCTGTTCAGCCTCTCTCGCTCGCTTAACTTGCTGCCTAACCGTCCGGGTACTTGATGTCCGAGTATTTATCACCGCGACTTTGGCAGCCGCTAATCTAGCACGAGCGAATTACTACTGTTAGACGTACTGCTACCTGCGCCATGTTGAGCTGACAGGTCAGACAGACAATCTTGATCTCTTTCTTTTCCCTTTCTACTAGCAGTATTAATTAAGTTCAAGAAAGGAAAGGAAGAAAATCGTCAGAACTGACAGCTGAAGGTGGTGGTGGTAATTTCTTACAGCGTGGCGAAGAGGAAGACCACCCTCCGGGGGTCGAGCAACGGCGCCGGGCGCCTGCCGAACCGCCGGGACTTGCTTCCGGGCGTGCCGGCCAGCGGCGTGTGCACGACGAGCCGGGCGCTGCCGGGCGCGTCCCCGAGGTCGCCGGCCGCCACGTGCACGAACAGCTGCGGGCGCTCGCTGCCGCCACCTGCGCGCGCATCAACGATCGAGGAGACGGAGCCGGTCAGAGTCAGCGATGCATCGTTCGCCGCCCATGTCACGCCACTTTACTGGCGCTTAGCTTAAGCGACAAGGTAGCCATGATTCTAGTAGAGTATTATCATCATCAGTATCGAATTACCGGCGGTGCCATTGCCATTGCCGTCGCCGTCGGCCGGCTTCCGGTCGCCCTTCCTCGACAGCGACCGCACCACCTTCTGCCGTGTCGTGCCAAGGGAAAAGAGTCAGCTTTGGAAGCAACGCAAGACAGAGAATTTGGCGCGTGGCGGTGCCCGGCCGGCGGGACAGCGACGGTTTCTGGGACTTACGGGTGTCCGCGGGGGCGCCGTGGGCGTGCCCGGCGCGGCGGCGTCGGCGGCGAGGGACGAGAGCGCGCCCACGTCCAGGGCGACGAACCCGCCGCCGGTGGTGGCGCTGGTGCCGAAGCTCGATTGCTGCCCTGCGACATCCCCAGCCGCGAGAGCCTGCGCACGGCGGCGGTTGCCAGGAAATCAGAAGCCGCTGTCAGTATGCAAGAACAGAGCGCTGCGCTGGAGAGTCTAGTCTAATCTAATCCAACCGAAACAGAGCCAAACTTGTAGTACTAGCCTCTTCTCCCTTCCTCTTGGACAAGAAAGATCAGCTCTAGTACCAAAATTCACGTCTAGTAAGTGCGATCCCTCAGAAGGAGAGAGAGAGAGAGAGAGAGAGAGAGAGCATGGCGTGCCGGGGCCGATTGGCTGCTGGCGGCGAGATGCCGAGATCACGCGTGAAGGTGCCAGGTGATCGGACAGGGAGGGTGGGAGGGAGACTCACAGGGTGGTTCGAGGCGGCGTCCCCCATGATGCCTCCGGCCCCTGGACCGCGGTGGCGAACTGGCGGCGATGCTCCGCTGCTGCTGCGTATCCGTGTGGCGGCCGCTTCTGAGTTCTGACGCCGTGCGTTTTGTTGCTTTGCGAGCTCTGCTGCTGGTTCGTTCGGAATGAGGAGAGAATGATGCGGTTGGAGTAGCACCAAAACTAGGGAGAAGGGAACTGGGGGGAAAGGCCTGACGCTTTGCGAAAGATTCTTTCTCCCCTTCGCGCGCTCTCAAGTGCCAAGAGCATGTGGATGACGAGTACGGCGTTTTATATGCCGCTGGATTTTGCGCAGGCGCACGATTATTTCCTGAAAATTACAGGCATGTTCTTTATCCTGACACCCGCGGACTACCCAAAAGCCCAAAGGAGGTTCTTGGGTAAACTAGGGAGTAGAATCAATCAATGTTCAGAATATTTAAAATAGAGTATATCTAAAAGAAATGTTATGGCTATAGCTTAGATATGTCAACTGCAATCAATAGAAAAAATAAATAAAACTATGGGACTAGAAATATTTAGTTTGAATATTTTTCTGGTCATTTGCCTCCCTAGTTCTCTGGAAGTACCGAGCAGATCCGGCAAGTGCTGTTTATTTTTCTGCAAACTATGGCTAAACTATGTACTCCACCCACTTGATTCCCAATGTTTGACCCCAACAATTATTTGCCAAGTGGCTAATTAATGTTTGCCATGGATTGGTGAGCTAAATTTTGCCATACATGTCAGGGCTCCCTGAACCCATAGTGCTCTTTGTTTCCCAAAATAGAGCACCTACAAATTCTTGCTTTCCAAAAAAAAAAAAAACTTTAACATCCCCAGTTTGGATGTAGATATTGGAGTTTCAAATTTAGTTTTTAAAATTTTGTTGTTTAGTTGTATGCGGAATTTAGAGTTAGAGTCAGAATCTATTTATTTAACTTTAGACCATAAATAAAAGTTGCCTATCTAATTTGAGCCTGCCCCACTATATTTGATTCAAATGGATATTTCAGTCATCAATTCCTTCCTATCCAAATAGGATTTAGTATTCGCCCTTCGGATTCCACGGTTCCTCGATGAGCGATGCATAAAAAAGCAGCGCGGAAAGGTTCAATTATTTATTCAGTCGAGGTCGTTTTCTTGAGAAAAGAAAAGATTTTGGCAGGCGGATCGCCTCATCAAGCATTCCACGGCTCACTGGCCAGGCAAGCGTGCGAGTATTTCCCCCAACTCCACCCATTCCCCCCTTTCTCATCACTCGCCTTTCGCCGGAACACAAAAGGAAGATGGTTGATTAAAAAATAAATCAAAGTCATGTTCTACTAAATATTACTACTAGTCTACTACTTCATGAATTAATATACCTGCCAGTCGTGCATGGAAAAAATGGCCAGCCGGCCAGGAGGCCAGGTGTATGTACTACAAATGGCGCGACATGATTATGTGGGTTCCGTTATCTCGATTTATTTTTCAAGGAGGATTATCCTCGTTTACTCTATAGAGCCTGCAGCAGCCAAGCAACCTGCAGGTGGCTATATTCTCTTGATCGACAGCGTGCGTGATCGAGTGCCGATGATATGATAGGGCCGGTGATGACATGGATGCGGGATGGAATCCTCCGTGGACCTATCAAGCAATAGATGATGTGTAATTTAATCCAAGACCGTCGATGTCATCGGTTAAAGCTGACAGAGAGCAAACGACGATCTCTGAACATAATTAATCCTGGTAGCTAGATCGAGTTCACCACCAGAACAGTCTCTACTTTCTAACCAAAAAGTAATCTCACGAGATTGGCATGAACAATACATCATTACCATATGGGACACTATGCGCATTGATCAACTGAGATATACATTTTTTTCTGCCATGGTAAGATAGTGCTAACACGAATAATCGTTCTAGGTGCGAAATTAAGAACTCTTCTCTATGGTATCGAATCACCCTGTTCCGTTGTTATAGAGCGGGCGTCAAATTGACAACTTGTCTATAATCGTTCGGGAGGAGACATAATCATATCAGAAGATTCATCATTCCCTTATACCGCGTCATATCCTTTTTTTTTTTTACTTTTGATATGTGCATTTTAAATAAGTTCTCACATTTAGTATTTTTTAAATCTCCATTTATTGTAAGGTGAAGATTCATTTTCTTACCTAACATTTAGATGCTATTTTTTATATTTTAAATATAGTGGCACATGTGGATAATAGCTAGAGAAATAGGTATATGAGTATCTTTCACTTAACTCTCATGTAACGTCATTGGCAGATAAATTTTAGTAATGGCATGGGTATTAGTAGTGATGGATAAACAGGCAGAAATGTATTTGTGGGTAAATCTTTGTGTGCTGGCAAATTGATATAATAGAATAACCTGTCACCTGTGTTGTGTCATCATTAATCCATGCATACACACCTGAGTAGCAGTGGACGACAAATAGGCATATATAGTAGGGAGACCACGGAGCTTTGTACCCTAGTTAGCTAGCTTCCCGTGCGCCCGCCAGTGATCACGGGGAGTCCTGCACAAGCTTAAGCAATCAAGAAGGTCAGGTGAAAATGGCGATGAAATGGACGCGGCGTCCATGCGGATGCCGGTGAACGTGCGCGACAACTGTGCGCGCGCAACCGAACAGACGCCGCCGCCATGCATGCACATCACAGCGCTCAACAGCTGTATTGATCGATCGACGACCGATAATTATCGTCTAAGCTGCTATGGTATATGATATGCTGCATGGACATGGAATAATCGTGATTCGTGGATCCGTGATGCACGCACACCCGTATGACGATATGATATGATGGATCGATAGAGTATTCGAAAACGGAATTATCAGCTGTGATCTATCCATCCGCGGAGCGGATCATGCCTGGCCGCACATGCATGCATGCGCAGATGCGCGTTCGATTGATGGCCTGATTTATTTGGCACGCAAGTTCGCCGCACCTTGTGGCCTGATCGGCGACGACGAAGGGCCACCGTTGACTTCTTCCTTCGTCGGCTTGCTCTAATTTCTCTGCTCTGATCGAATGGCGCGCATTGTAGCCTTGTAGGCGTAATATATAGTGGCTCCAATTTACACATTTTCTCTCCTCTTAATTGTTATTGTTTTTAAAACCATATTGATTCGTTTGTGTGGCTGGCCAAATAAAAAGGAATCGCATCATTGATTATAAGAGAGATTAATTAATTCTGCAGATCGATTTTATTCATCAACTTACAACCTAGCTTGGGGAACGGAATGAGCTAGCACATAAAAGTTCGACGCACTTCCATTCTTTGGGGAAGTTGCCAAGAAACGTGGTGTCGAGAAAAAAAAACATACAGTACTCCTGTAGGGGGATACATGTGGGCCGCGTACTGACACATATGGCAAATAGTGGACCTGGCCCCTTAATTACCAGTCAACTTATTAAGATAAAAATTCGGCGTAAATATCTAAAAAAGAATCTGGATATATAAATGGTTTTCTAAGGCAACATGCTTATGACAGTTACGTCAGTGGATTAAGACAAAGCACCGGCATCCCTTTGTATCATTCCCCATCTTGGAAACCAAGAAGGGTCACACACGTACTCCCTACAGTATACGTAGCGCACCGAGCTAGATCTTGTACGCACACACACTGACTAGATCAGAGGTCCCAATATATGCAAAAGTTCGTCTATAGAAAAGCAGCAGTAATACCACTGATCAAATTCCT
This sequence comes from Paspalum vaginatum, assembly GCA_030272315.1. Classification (NCBI taxonomy): domain Eukaryota; kingdom Viridiplantae; phylum Streptophyta; class Magnoliopsida; order Poales; family Poaceae; genus Paspalum; species Paspalum vaginatum. Next base: position 5,939,733 of record CM059013.1, on the reverse strand, counting down.
TCGAGAAATTTCTTGGCACTAAACTCTACGGTAGTAATAGCCGCCCGAATGAAAAAAAGAGAGATCCAACGACGACTGATGCTGCGCTGTCTCTATTCTGGGCACTAGCTAATCTCGGCCGGCCCGTCACCGTCATTAGTTAATTAGCATGCACAGTGGGGACACAGAGAAGTCCTGTGCTGCATATACTTGCTTGCTGCATTTGACCACCAAAGGGGCCGGGAATGCATGATAGTGATCTACGGCGCGGCGTGCATGCGTGCATGTGTGTGTATGCTTCCATTCCATGTGGCACACTGCACACCGGCGTTCTGCGAACGGGACGTGTGTGGTGCTGTCTGCTGCTGTCCAAGTAAGTAAGAATGCGGCCGGTATGTTCCAACGAACCCAGAGTGCTCCGTCCACACGATGGACGACGACACGGCGGCGGCCGCCGGCCGGCGACCGGCCACGAAAGGTTCAGAGAATCTGAAACACACATTGCAGGCCTACCCGATAACAATCCACTCCTTTTGAATATAGTATATAATAGGAGTACTCCTATCTAATAATCCATGCGCTTTTCGTACGTGCGTCGTGCGGCGCCACATATGATAATAGCTAGCTAGCCGACCAGCATGCACTTGCAGTGGGCACAGAAAAGAACTGATCGAGAGCCTTAGGCATGGCAAGCACTTGGGTTGGCGATATCGAGTGGTGCAGTCGCAGCACTCGGCCGGGGTCGCCACAGGGCCCTGCATGCTTGCTGCCCTTGTCCTCGATTATTTCGGTCTTCAACTCTTCATCATGCATGCATATATATGGGCAAAAGGGATCAGCATTCAATCTATGATGATCACACTCCATCACTTTTGCTCGATTGATCAACCCGGAATGATAGCAACGAGCACCAGCATGCAGTGGTAGCGCTGGGAGCCACCACTGGTACCTTTTTTTATTTTTTTTCCCTTTAGCAGATCATGCATCAGTGGTGGTTCATGGCTGTTTTGCCCCGGCCGGTGGCGGCTGCCCATGGCTCACAGCAGCTTGCTGGTCTCAGCTCTGCGTGGTGCATCAGCGTTACAACAGCGTATCAACAGCGACACCCACTAGCGAGAAGATAAGAGTGCCCCCATGTTCCTGCTATATATTAAGCTTTGCTTTTGCTCTTTATACTGTAGTATTTTGAAGAGCAGTACTAGTGCACTTAATTAATTAGCCAGACATAATAGCAGTAGTTCATTGTCATCGGTTCAGTCAGATCAGATGTACTCCCTCAGTTTCCTTTCACCAGCGTAGTTGTATTCGGAAAAGCGTTAAGAAGCATGCTTTGATCATCAGCTACTATATTGCAATATATCACCGACAAGCAGAGTGGCTCATGCAATTGCTCACCTAGCATCTTGTCCAATCTCAGACCGAATTCAGCAGAATCCTCTGTATCGATCGTCTATAGTACTGAAGAAATGATACTATAGTGTTACTACTAGACTAGTAGACAGAGTGGACTGTAGATAGGAGAGACAGATAGAGGAATAGTTGAATAGTGATAGGCAAGTGGTGGATAGACGATCTGCTGGACTCAGTCTCAGCCTACCATCTCTAGCGGACTACTCTCTCCACTTTTTATTTCTAACACCACACCTATTGCAATGTTGCTACAGCTTGTCACACGCTCTATTGGTGGAGGGTCTTATGCAACATAAATTAGCACACAGTCCCTGCTTGCTCGTCGATCGCGAGTAGTTGTCCCGGCATCGGCTGCATGAGCTATCTTAGTACTTTTGTTAACAATATTTTTTATGTGAAACTGCTGATACAATGAATCTAGGCACATATAAAAATATATTCACAGGGAAAAAAAATAAATGAATCAACCTAGAAATATAGTAAAAAGTAAAGTTAGAAGTTTCTACATTTTTAAAACTTTGTATATCTATGATGATGTATCCATAAATGTACTAGATGTTACAAAATTATTTTGAAAAAAAATTATACGAAAAATAACAATATTCATATGCAAGTGCACTAGAGAACAATATGCTAGCCTTTTTGTTTTCTAGTGCACGTTATCATTTTTCTGTGATTTTGATACACTATGAGTTTGTATTCCAACTTTTGCGACATAGAATTGGAACATCTATAGATGCACTATAGATGTACAAAACTTTAAAATCTTAGAAACTTTTATTTTTGTTTTGAAGAGGTTTTTATATTTTTATTATTACCTACAAGATAGTTTTCACCGAATATTTTTCCCGTGTATCGATCTCATCTGCTATACATATAGAAAAAGACAACCACAATGAATGGTTCGGCCCAGCCCGAAATCGAACTCGGCCTCATAGCCTCGGGCCGTCAGTTGGGCGACATCAGGCTTACCACGACAAGATCCCCGTGCTGTTAATGCATACGCACATCACCCGCGCGACGACAGGGATCAATCAAGTTCCCGAAATTTCCAACTCAGTAGTTTGTAAAGGCAATGTTGAGCGCGATGGACACAACAAATGCGGCCGAGATGAGCACGGCGAACAACGGGCGCGCGAGGTTTTTGAACAGAAAGCTCGTGGTGAAAAGCCAGATGAACTCTTCCAAGCTCGCCGGACGCCGGTGCACGTTGACGAGCCCTCTCCACCCGGCTCGCCGCCAGATCGCTTTCCCGAGGTAGAGGGGCGCCCAGACGCCCGGGAAGCAGAGCAGCACCGCGGCCAGCGCGAGGACGTACACCAGGGTGACCAGCCACCGGTTGGCCTCGCCGAGAGCGACGTGGACCCCGAACGCGAAGGCGGCGACCATGAGCTGCGCGCCGGGAGGCAGGAGCCCGGACGCCGACCGCTGGTACAGGCGGCGCTGGCCCGGGGGACCTGCCCCGCGCCGCCGTAGACGAGGAGGCAGGTGGCGACGATGGAGCAGAGGAACGCCGCGGTGTCCGACGCCATGAACGCCCGGAACGCGAGCCGCCTGGCCAGCACCGCCGCGCCGTCCGCGGCGTAGCCCCCCGGCACGGTGAACGCGGCCGCGAACGTCACGGTGGCGATCAGGACGGACGCGATCGTCGCGGTGGCCGTGATGCCGTCGATGTCCTTTTTGGGATCGTCGTCCGTAGCCGGCGTGGCGTTACACATCCTTCTGTGCAGATGAACGTGATCCCCTCCTGCTCTCAGAGTGACAGGTGCTCGTGTCCAGTACAGACAGTTCTTCACTACAGCTCGAGGATTCTGTGTACACCAACCACGATGATCAATGGAGAGTGGTGAAATTCTGTCTCTCTAGCAAACAAATATTGTACAGTATTTCATTACCAGGAAATAGTGCAAACCAGGATCCAGATGACTGTAAGCAAGATCTGCAGCAGTTAGACCATCCCTGTTGGTGATGCCTACCTCCACGGTCATGTTCTGCAGCAGTAAACTGACCATCCTTGGACGGCCATACTTGACGGCTAAATGGAGCGGGGTGTTCCCTTCATAATCCATGGCGTTCAGTAGGGCAGCAAACCCGTCATCTCGGCAAATGAATCCGACCACATTTCCCTGATCATGTTCAATAGCACAGTGCAGAAAATTCCTTCCTTGGCCATCTACCAGCTCTGCATACTCAGGGCATCTCTCTACAAGCTCAACAATGTTCCTAATGCTCCCCATCATGGCGGCCACATGTACCGGAAACAAGCCCTCGTTGTCGGGGACACGCGCCAGCGAAGCTTCGGCACCCAGGAACAGCGAGACGACGCCGTGTTGGCTGTGTGATAGCGCATAGTGCAGAGCAGTCCTCCCGGACGAATCAGGTGTGGCTAACAATGCCGGACCCTGCTCTGATAATTCCAGGATTTCCTCAACGATTTCTAGTTCAAGATTGTCAATTGCCCGTCACCTGACGCGTTACAGATTGCATAATTGCTCAACAAAGTTCATCCGCCATACCTTGGCTTTTAGCCGCCGCGGCGTGCAGGGCAGTGCGTCCCTCCGGCCCGGCAACCGATGCCAGCGACGGCGTCCCGTCAGGCGACCGACGGAGCAGCGCGCGGACCATCGCGGTGGATCCTGTCACGGCCGCCAGATACAGCGGCGAGGCTCCGTCGTCCGTCGTCACGGAGGCCAGCTCGGGCGCCTCCGTCGCCAACAGCTCCACCGTCTCGGCGTGCCCGTTCCGGACAGCCTCGTACAGCGCCGTGGCGCCCAGGCGGTTCCTTGCCCGCACCGCCGCGTCGGCGTCCGGTCCACTTGCGCGCATAGCCGACAGGAGGCAGGCCGCCAGCTCACGGTGCCCGGCCTTCGCCGCGCGGTGCAGCGGCGTGTCGAGGCCCGCATCGAGCGTGGCCACGAGCGAGGGCGCCAGCTCGCAGAGTCGCCGCGCGAGCCCCGCGTGCCCGCGGCTGGCGACCAGGTGGAGCGCCGTGCTCCCAGTGTTCGTCAGGCCCAGGAGGCTGCTTGGTCCCTCCCCCAGCCGCCGCAGCGGCAATGGCGCCGCCGCCGTTGCACCAGTCGTCGCCGCGTCCAGCAGGACGCTTATCGCCACTCGGCTGCCCGTCCGAGGGTGGCCATCGCCTTGTCGAGCCAATAGCTCCTCCACGCAGGCCTCGCCGCCCGAGGTCAGCGCGCATAACAGTTCAGAGTCGAGTCCTTGCTGAGATCCCGCCATGATTGGATCTGCAAGTTTGCTGTGCAACGATAGGCAAGTCCTGCAACTTGTGTGGCTGCAACTTACATGGTGTAGTTGCTGTCTCTGTTTGGTTGGTTTGGAAAGGACAAATTTGGTGTGGATGGACTCGTGAAAATGATCGGACAAATTTCCTTAACACTTCTTTTTACTGCACCTCTAGCCTGCCTCATCTCTGTTGCGCTTTGCAGCTTGGGTGATTAGAGTCTTGTTTAGTTAAAAGGGGTTGAAGGGTGAGGGTGATTAAATCCTCCCTAGCCAAATTTAAATAACCAGGAATTTAATCCCCTTTAATCTTCCTCAAACAAAAAATGCCTAATGGAGTCTTGGAGCTTGACCAAAACCCTACTCACTGCCTCTACCTTTTTGCGCCTTCGCTTTCTTATGAAACCTTACCCACACACGGGTGCTATCAATATCGGTGTTCAATGTCCCACCCATATACATGTCGATATTATGGGATGCTGTTGCTGTGTTGTCCAACCACGCCTTACCTTGCCCAAATGATTCAGTGATTTGTGATCTCAAATAAGCATGTTTTGGCTGTGACAGAGAATTAAGATATCAAGACGATTGAGTACTTCCGCTGCTTCAAAGCACAACATTGGATTGACTGTTCCAACTCATCTTCTATTGATGTATGCATCTAGTGGTACTGATTTATGATCCCTACTTGCATGAATTCCAAGGTACACGTGGCAGAAAAAAATGTTTTTGTGCCAACGTAGCCTACATATGTATCCCTATAATGGTAATAGAGATAGGTTATGCACAGTTTTGTATATGGATCGGTAGTAATAGACTAGATCTTTTATCACTCAAGAGTGTTAGTTCATATGATGAATTGATTGGTGCACACCATGTTATGGATGTGGCTCAAACAAGGTACGAGTTGATATAGGCACGTATAGCAATTCAATCCGACCAAAAAGATAAGTTCGGTCTTTGACATGATCAACCTAACGGGATGTATGGTTGTGAGAATAGCAAATCACGATCACTTGTGATTGATCTTGTGGAAATTGGAGCTTATTGGATGACTTGTAATCAACTTTGATATGATCAAACCCAATGGATGCAACCTATGAATTTCCAAGAGGTTCGTTTCGGAGACATGTAGATGCTCATATCACTTGGTAGTATCTGAGTGAAATACATGGTCAGTCCTCAAACTTGGCAAGGTGTATCACTTATGTCTCCAAACTTAGAAAACCAGAAATTCGAATCTCCAAAACCGCTTTGACCATGGTTTTATCAGTGCGATCCACATGCCATGTCTATTTATCTTCTCTCTTCCTTATATAACGCATGGTCGAAACGGTTTTTGGACCCAAATGACACACTAGCCAACTTTAGGGACTCAGATTCTTGGTTTTCTAGGAGTTCAAGGATCTAAGTAATAAACCTTGCCAAGTTTGCCAGACACTAGTGCGCCCCGCGCGCCTCTCTCTCCACTTTTCGCTGTGATCATAGAAATGTGGTATGCAAAACAGCATAGATTGCGTTTCATAGAGCATAGAATCTTCGTTCGACTAAAAGTGGAGGGGTACGAGCTCAGGCTGACACATCTGCCAACTGATGACAGCATGCATGCATCCACCCCCATTTACATTGCATTCTGTTTTCTCATGATAATTCTTCGCTCGAACATCCAATTCACGAACGGTTTCCACCACTAGATTGGAGATGTTTTTGTGCACAATTTGACATCAAATTTAAATATTTTTATGATTTTTAAAAGATAGCCAAACCACGTACGAGCTACCAAAAGCATATAAAGCTGTGGGTACAAGCATAGATTGATTCGTTATACATCATAGAATGCATACAAAATGGCAAGTTGACGAGCATAAGAACAGAAAGAGTGTATAAAGCTAGTGTTTGAACATATAAAGTTAGCATATAGATTTCGCCAGGCGACATCATTAACTTTCGCAAGAACATATAAAACCATATGATATATACGTGCTCCAATGATTTTTTTTTTTTGTGTTTGTATGGAAAGGAGGGCGACATCTTGTTCATCCGGCCTAGATCGTATATATCTTAAGTATGGCATATAAAGATGGATACAACTATCTAACATGAGATGGTCACGTCCGCGGGGTCTTGTCCCCTCCCGCTGCTATATATAGCTCGTGCTTGGAACAGGGGTTTTCCTCGGGATCTCAGAATCAAACACAGACATGAGCGCTGGTCCTCTCGGTGGCCGGTGTGCCTCCAGCGTGGATCCCTATGGTCTGAGCGCCACCGGGAGAGTGGGTGGTGTTTCTTCGATGAGCCCTCCAATAGTCACTGGCGGCGGTGGTGGGTGAATCCTCTTTCTGCCTCGCCAACGCAGTCTTCACAAGCCTTCGAGACTCCTCCGGCGGAGCTGCGCGCTCCAGGGTATCTTATTGGGGGGGGGGGTTCAGGGGGGTGCCTCTTTAGAAGGAGCTGGTCGAGGGGGTCGCGTGCAGCGGGCGGTCATGCCGACGATCGTCACTCTAGATATGGATACACCCCATATACTACAACGCCATGTAAGCCAATCTGCTCTGTTCGGAAGTGTTATCCCATCTGCGCTGTGTCTTTTTTGTGCTGCTTCGTGCATAGATGAATGTGGGTTTACTTCACTTCATCGCTGCGATAGAATTCTACAGCAAACAATAGGGGTGCAAATGGTGTGGATAATTATCCGAACCGATCCGATCCGAATCCTAATTATAAGGATATGGATGAGTTGTTTTTATATCCATGCGGATATGGATAATCCGAATCCGACTTACGTGCGGATGCGGAGTAGGATATGGTATCACTAAAATCCGACGGATATGGAGTATCCGATATTTGAACACGGATTATCCGATGTTTATAATAGGATAATATCCGATCAGTTTGGCAAATACATAAGGGTCAAAGATGATTGGTTTGTGCCAAAAATACCGTCACTGTTATTTTTATTACCGATATGTAAATTATGATGTGAACAATTATACTTAAGTTTATGAATTATTGATCATAGTAAAAAAGTTATATGTAAGCATGTATTATTCGATGTTTTTCAAATCCGTTTCCGCTCCGACACCGATCCGACTCCGCACCATTTCTGATATCCAAAAAAAATCCGTATCCATGTCCGTAACCGAATAATATCCGCTCCGCTCCGAATCCGACAAAATAAATACGATTAGGATATGGAAAAGTCATTATCCGCTCCGATCCGATCCGTTTGCATCCCTAGCAAACAACACAGTTTGTTGTTTTCTATGCTTTTTGTCCATGTGAAAAGGTGATATACCTATGTGTGATGCTTGGTATGATTTTCGATACTTTTCCTATTGCCTGTTCATTCTGGTTGGCTATTCAGTTGACAAAAAAGCACATACTTTTCTATCCTTTGTGTCAAGATATATGACTGTTACTATCTATATATGACTGTGTGGTTGCTATCTATGCTTTGGCAGTTCACGATGGTTTGCCTGGTGCCTGTCCATTCTGATTGGCTAATCAGTTCAAAAAGAGTATACTTTTCTATCCTGTGTATCGAGATATATGACTGTTAATATCTATTTATGACTGGGTGGTTGCTATCTATGCTTCGATGGTTCATGATGGTTTGCCTGGTGCCTGTCCATTCTGATTGGCTAATTAGTTCAAAAAGCGTATACTTTTCTATGATGTGTATCAGAATATACATCGCTGATTGATGTCTTTTTCCTTCCTTGTGCAGCCGGACACCATTGATCCTGTGGATGAAGCATACTTGTTTTACTGCCCTTATGCAAGAGGTACTAGAGGCAACAAAAAGCAAGTGGCTCAACTGTACTAGTGAAGGGATGTGTGCCGCCCGCAGCCAGGACAATCCAAAGGTCAGAAAGAAGGGGACCCGGAGAACTAATTGCAACACAGGTATCAAGCTTAGGAAGGTTTATCATGGTGGGCACGTGCAATGAGTTTGTATTGTTCTGGTCAACCTGGATCAGAACCACGCCTTCCTGCAATCAAATGAAGCCACAAACCACTTCCATTGCCACAAACAGAGGGAGCCTGAGATAGTGGAGTTTGTTGGTGCAATGCATGATAGCAAGGTGCCAAACCATTGTATTTTGGACCTCATGTCAGAAATGCATGATGTCACTGAGAATATGCCCATGACTCTGAAGGACATAGCAAACATGTAAGTTCTAACCACGTCTCCAGTGCATATATTTTTCAGAGAGGTGCCGATCTGTGCTATTCGACTGCATAGTTAACACTCCTGCTGTCTAGAATTGTTATGCAGGAGGGCTGCTCGACAAAGGGATAGCTTAATAAACGATGTGGGTAAACTGTTAGAGTTCTTCCCACGCTGCAAGAAGAATAATGCAAAGTTCTACAGTGACTTCCAGCTTGACAGTGAGGGCAAGATCCAGAGTGTGTTCTGGTCGCATGCCAGCATGAAGGCAGATTACGCGAGCTTCGGAGATGCATTCACATTCGACACTACTCATAGAACCAATACTTATGACAAGCCTCTAGCAATGTTTGTTGGTGCAAACCACCACCTGCAGTGCTGTGTTTTTGGTTTTGCATTGCTAGGAGATGAGACAGCTGAAACATTTGAGTGGGTGTTCAGAACGTTCAAAACATGCATGGGTGGCGATGATCCACGTTGCATACTCACATGTGTGATGAACTTGCTGTGATGTGTTCTATGCTTGCTATACATCATCATACATATTTTAGGTGGCAGCATATATGTTCTGCTCGTTTGTGCATATATAGTCACGTCCTGCACAGTAAAATATAAAAAATGTTGGCAGTGCATTGTACCAGTATGTCATATAATACATTGCATAGAACTGTGCTCACCCATCCAATGTATATGCTGAACATATATTAGTCGTTAGAAGGCATATATACCTGTCAGTGGTTGCATATAATTCTACAGTTGCTTGCGTTCTGATTGATTTCATCAAAAATTTATTAAACACAGATCAGGATCTCGATATGCCCATTGCAATAGGATATGTCTGTGGCATGTGCAAAATAGATTCATGCCATTCATCAATGAACTGTATGCAAGGTTCGAGAAGAAAAATTTCAAAGAGAAATTCCAGTCTGTGATACACCACCCGTTGACCCCATCTGAGTTCGAGCGAGCATGGGCAATGCTACTTGATGAATTCAAGCTGCATGAGAACATGACACTGCAGACGTTATGATCTGAGACATGATTGGATACCTTCCTATTTCAAGCAAGACTATTGTGGTATAATGATGTCAACGCAAAGAAGTGAAAGCATGAACAACATTGGCATGTCGATACTAATACACCATTGCATGTATTTGCTAAACAAATACTCAAGTTCCAGCACCGTAAGAAGATGCAGGAGGCATCTGAGGAGTATGGAAATACGGTATGTAAATCTATGACCCTGTGCTGTACCATATTGATATGCTATGGAGTGTTCTTGTGATGGGTGATGATGTGCCTTTGATGTTCGTATATATTTGAGCCGCATTGCATATAAACATGTTGAACTATGGATATATATGCACATCAATAAACTGAAAAACGTGTCTGTCATGTATATCGCGTACAGGTGCATATAATTCTATTCATGTCTGAAATTTTTAAACTGAAACAGCAGCAAGGTGTGAATTCTGTGCATAGATTGTTCTGTACATAGTTTCATTTTGTGGCTTGTATCATAGGCTAGACGAATAAAACTCTATGTCAAATAAATGGAACACCTTACCGTAACTAGTTTTAAGTCGAGACATATAACCTGATATTAAGTAAGGCAACACTGTTTTGTACAGTGCACACGCTGACCGAACCAAACACAAGTTGAAAGTTTGAAATTAGGGTTGCCAGATCGTACACATGAACTGTGTTGCAGGAGGCATCTAGGGGCAGGTTGCGTCAGCAGGACGTGAGCGCGTTGGCGCGCGGGATGCGTGGGGTGGGGTCATGCGGGCGGAACCCGGCTAGGTTGGACCATGCGGCTCGGGCTCCCTAATCTAATTATTAGGGCTGCACTAATTAGTACCCTGAGTACTGATTAGCTTGTTCAGACCCGGGCCAGACTTGGTACGGCTTAGAGAACTTGGTTGGACCAGACCATCTTACCCATCCCGGGCGGGTAACGTACGGAGGTTCGGTCCGAATCAACAAGGCGTGGGGGAGGGTGGTTCCATCGATTCCGCCCCCGTTGCCGAGGCGCACGCTGGCGACCATGGTGGAACGGACGTCACAGGGGAAGGCAAGGATCGCCCCTAGAGCACGTCCGGCGTGTGGGCGGAGTGACGCGGCAATCCGGCAGCATGGACGAGCGGCGCCATCGGGCGGACTGCGATGGCAGCCGACGGAGAGTGGGGGCTCGCCGGGGATGCATACGGGGGCAAGCAGTAATACTATATAGCAAGGTCGAGGTCTGAGGACGAAGATGCGGCGGTCAAAGGTGGCGCTCCTCGCGCAGGACGTGCCGCGTGCGCTGCAGAAGTTCGCCGGCAAGCTGATTTGGTAAGGGCGTGGCCGCCTTCGGTGGGGGCAGAGCAGCTGATTTGTTTTTTTCTGTAGATCATCAGGGCGTGGCTATCTTCGATGGGGGAAGCTGATTTTTTATTCATCTGGATTAATTTGTTTCATCTAGTTTTCACGCTACAAGCAACCATTTATGTCCAATATTGGTTATTACAGTATCCAGAAAGTTTTGAGGTCAATGCTTGCAACTTGCAGGAACCATAGGCCTGTCAGGCTATGCATTGATTTGCACGCTCACAGATCCATCAGCCTTCATTTCCAGAAATCGGCCAAAAATTATGGTTTATGTGAGTTTATTGTCTGAACATTGATACATGTCATGCGTCTTTCTATTCTTAATATTTGTTACCGTCAACTGTGTCTTAACAAAGCCCAGTTGCCTTTGAGCTGTATAATTATGTAAACTTCATTGAGAATTTTTTGGCTTCATGATATTATTTCTGTGATCTAATATTTACCTTTTTCTTTCAGGCTGCATTCAGCTATCAGTTTCATCGGAAGGATTATGAGATTTCTACTGCACCCTGATTTATAACAGGATTCATGAATTACCCTAGGGAAGGGACAATTGTATACCAGGTTTGGAAGGTCCTGCTTCCTTCTCACTTGATAAAACATGCCATCTTTGCAGTATTCATGCCCACATCTACGTCGCCTATGTTTTTTACAGCAAAGTGGAAATAAGTTTATCAGTTCATGGCACCTTTGATATATCTCACATACGAACTATGTTTCTGAAGTTTATGGCATGTGCTTCTGAATGGAAATGAGTTTAGCTTGATAGGAGCTGCTGCCACCATTGATTTATTTTACGCACTCCTGCCGCCATTCAATCTTAGGTTGATACTATGTATTTAGTTCATGTTAAACCACTGCCAAATCGATGACCATGCCTTCTTCCTCAGCTCACGATTAGTGATGTATTATGCTTGACTTTTTTTTCAACCTTACAATAACATAGCATGTCCTTTGTCCTACCAAAAATTGTTTGATGAGTGCCGTTAAAAACAGCCGAACCTCCTATTGGTAATGCCAATCTGTTATTTGATGAAGCTCACATATCATGCAGTGGTGATTTTACTGTTGAATTTGGTCATATCCCAGTCTAACATTTATCTGTTCAGTCTGCCAGTATGCTAACTGCCCCCTGTTCTTGGTGAACCTGACCTTTATGCCTATCACAAACGGTTTTCCAATTAGAAGTAGGCCATGTCACAATAAAATTGTTTTCCCACCAGAAATAGGACATGTCACAACAGATATATTACCAAATGTTGCTATTGAGGTTTGCTCTGTACCTAAAGAGGCCCCCCTCAGTTTAGAAATTAGAAATGATATGTTACCTCTAGCCGAGTAAACAGACTTGGAGGCTTCTTTACTAATCAACAAGACAATGGCTTGCTAGAGACCAGCTTACTGGAAAAATCTGGAAATAAAAATATGATGCTTAGTTGCAGTTCTCTCTATTGGCAGGCACCTCCTTGCATATTCATATAGCATAATCTAACTAATTGATCTAGGAGTGTCTGTGCATGTGTTTTTACCTTTTACAGGTTGAGGAATTGTATATCTTGGCGATGGGCAAAAGAGTATAGTAGATGGGGTGAGAGATATCGGCGAAAGGGGAAAGTGAGCATTGACGAAAGCAGCGGTGGTGCTTCAAATGCCATCAAGATCCATTAACATGTTTGCAGACCACATGTTTTTTGGACCTGAACCCTAGCGTGTTGGTAGGATATGTCTTTGATCATGGCATTGTACTTCCTGTAATTGAATCGCATGCTGACTATATCTTGCAAACTAAAGTACACATTGTCGTGTAACAAAGTTAGCTTTCTATTTTTTTCCTTTTGCACTGACCAATGTTGAGCTGTTATTCTAGTGAAGTAAAATGAGCACAAAAACTTGATGTCCCCATAATCTGACATTTTCCTAATCACGAGTATGGCACTCGTAGTTGTAAAAAACACTTTAGCCTTGTGAACATTTCAAACTGAGGATTAGGGATTATTATATGTCAGCATAAAAGATTAAATTCTATGCAGTCAAGCACGGTATTTGGGTTTGTGGCTGAAAGTAATGAGAAATGAATGAAAATTCTCCTTCGTATCGATCATTCAGAGAGAGAGAGAGAGGACAAATTCGTAGTATATTGCCATACATTTTTTCTTCATTCAGAAGTGTACAACTTTTCACTGTTTGAACGCACACCTGACAAAGGGTAGCCACACAAGCAGCAGCCCATCCGCAAAAGGTGAATGCATGCCAGTATGTGTGAGCTTGAGCATACAAACTTCTCCTATGTGAATAGAAAACAACTTGGTTCTATAATTTAACATCGGTTTCCGCTGAAACAGGTTACACGAAAAGCAAGACACAAGAACACATGTTCGTAGAGCATTAAGAAGCCTTCAGGAATAGGGCTATTGAGTATTGTTTCTTAAAACGCGATCATCAGCTTTCCTTATTTCTGGTCGAGTATTCAGATTGCACTCGAAATAACAGACATGGCAGCACCATGCCTACATTGCTCAAAGATTCAGATGGGTAACTTCTACATGAGTACATCTTCCATAAAGATTTTTGTAGCTGCATCCGAGCCAGATACAACTGTTGCCATTATCAACCTTGCCTTTGCAGCCATTAATTATAAGAAAAACTTGCCGTTGCAACAGAGTTTCGCTTGTTGAAGGTGTGTCGGACTGTCGGCAGCAAGCTCCTTAACCTCGCACGCTGGCTGAGGGGTGCACTGCCATTTTAATTGTATATGAAGGGAGCACCAACTTCAGTCATTACAACAGCCTCCTTATTGCAAATAATTACGTGTGAATGTAAAGTATCAATATGTTGCAAACATTGCAAATTGATCATGTCAATACACAAAAATTATATTACACTTAGAAGTAATAAGCATTTCAGATAAAACAAGGCATCCATGGCAACAAAAAAACAAGGCATCCACAGGCGCAGCGCCTCCTCGTGGAACATAAATTAGGCTCAATAAATACATAAGCTAAAACTAGAATTATGAAGCAGATATCACTTTAATAGTAAATTGGATTGTAAGCTTATAAAATGGCAATATGAAAATAAACTCGACCTGCGGGGGGTAAGACAGCCCCCGAGTATTTCATTAAGAAGAAGACCTTCTCACGCAGGTCGAGAAAACCCCCGAACTCCCACCCCACCCTTACATAGCGGCACCGTAGCCCGTGTGAGACGACCAACGACCTGGGCCAGTCCTTAGACCTATGCTTTGGCGTGGGACAGACGAGGGGATTTTTTTAACCACGGCCTAAAATTCGCTCCCACGGGGAGTCGAACCCAGGACCTGATGAATACCATCAGAACCACCTAACTAATTCAGCTAGAGGCCCTAATTAACTAGATTTGTACCAGCTTTAGTCTCAGCAAGGCTGCATAATTACTGTTTGGAAGCTTATAAGATAGCAATATGAAAAAAAAAGACAAATAACTAATGCTGAAACGGATGAATACGAATCTGGGCTGCCACACCGACCACCTCAAGCCTAGTGCTGAGTCGGTGACTGCCCAAGACATTGATATGATCAAAAGGATTTATTTGATAGCCAGATCACAAAAAGATACTTGATAGCAGTAGAATAATATAGCACAGGGAAAGTTTAGGTTGTAGACTAGAATTTTTTTTAATCTTTGGCCATAAATAGTAATTCATGTAGGAAAAAATGTAGACTTTAGACTCCCTAGGAACGCAACATAACCAAGGTTGAGTCAATAAATAGGAGATGGATCTAGTCACAAAGCACATATCCAAGAAAACAGCAAACATCAGGTATGCCAGATTATCGAAATGTAACTATTAGCAGGGCAGTTATTGTCTATCAATTTATTTATTAGCGCTCACATAAGAAAGTATTTGAGGACCAGGTATGCTGAAAAAGATCAAATTTTAGTACTTAAAAGTTACAGTAGAAACTATTTTAAGCACCAATAACAAAGAGAATATGGTTAGCTCACAAAGTGACATGTTAGCACTATCAAAAAGTAAGGTTTCTCAAAACAAAAAGACAGGATGTTAGACCATAAAATTAAAAAAAAATCAAGCCAATTAGGGAACTAGACAGTACTGTGGCAACTGGCAACCTAAACTAATTAGTTAATATTGCATCGACAGCAATACAAATTGGCAAATCTATTTAGCTGCAAGGATGAAATTAAGATCCAAACACTCTATGAGCTAACAAGAAAATTAAATAAAACGGGGTGGAGATGGAAGATGAATACCTAAGGAACCATATCACATCCTCTCAAGGTAGGGATCTCGGATCTGTACTCTGAAATTGTAGTTTTAGGAGGGAGGGGGATCAACTAATCACTTGCATGATCAAAGAAGGTAAGTTAGGATACCAAAAAAAGAGTAGAAAATTTGTTAATCGCCATGGCTATAGTGCCTCCTATCAGCATGCTGTAGCGAAACAATAGGTTTAATCTCTCAGCCAAATCAAGAGAATATGAACGCAATTCTCAAAAAGAAGTTAGAAAGTCATGCCCAACATTTCCAGACAAAAATCAACATAGCTTCCCGATTAAAGAGACAATAACTATGCCAGGAGCCTAGTTGCAGTTCCAGTTACACAAATAAATTGCGGGTCACAAATAGTAATCCTGTGGATCACAATAAATGGATGAAAGTGAGACAGACTGAAGGCCTGTATTTTCTTTAATTCATGGAAAATGTCATGTAGCTTTCAGGATTTGGCTTTTGCTTTTTTAGGGACATAAAAAATTACATCTCCAAGGTGATGTGCTGGGATTTTCTTACTCGTAATACTAAGTGCAGTGTACTGGTCTGTTATTAAAAACAATACTATGTCGGAATACAATTACTTACACAGCCTGGTTTCACATAATACAATGTCTAAGCACGGATGTTAAAGAAGCTTGGTCACAAATAGGTCCACGTGAGAATAGAAATTGAATTAGCCTACTCAGAGATAATATGATGCTTGAGGACGATAATTAAATACTAGCATTACCCTAAATAAAGGCATGAGAAACACAAAAGGCATGAAAATTGAAGTGTATTTCATCTAATCCGTGAGGGATTTGCGAGATCAGGCATCGAAACAACAGTCAATCAGAAATATTATTCATGGTATTAAGAATTTAAGATCCAACGGCTCTATCAACTAATAACAGTTGATTTCCGAGAAGAATGGATGGAGATGGAAGAGGCATACCTGGGTAATCAAATGCCATCATTGAATCTGAAACCTGCAGCGAAGCAAGGATGAGCTGCGCCGAGGTTGTGTTCAATGCCGATGAGACTGCAGCCGCCGACCCAAAGAAATAACACCCTGCACTGTAAAAAGAGTGAGTACGAGGGAAGTTGGTCAATCACCGCCTGCAATGCAACCTGTACCTGTAGCTGACCCAACGGAGGAATAAGAAATCAGCAGCAGATCCATGGCGCCGTGAACTCCACAAGCAGCGGTTCCACGGATGCCGCACGCGATATAGAAAGGGCAGAAAGGAGCGAAGGATCGCGGACAGGAAGAGGAAGCGAGATCCGTGTACGATTGGAAGCAGCGGCGACAGGAGGGTTGACGAAATCACTGTTACTAGGGCCGGAATCGGAGTCACATCACTGACGGCGAGAAGAATGGTTGGACGTATGCTCAGGTCGGAGAGGTACTTCAAAACTAATATATTTTTGAGATATAACAGAAGATAAACATGAATATCAATAACAAAATAGATCAAGCATATGATAGGTCAATAGGTAACACGATCTAACATCTCTTGAGTGCTCATGAAGACCATTTTTTGGGGGTTTGCGGGCATCCTGTCAACGCTGACCAGATTGCATTCTGAAAAAAAAGGGAAAATATAGTACAAGCTGTATACAGGAATAGATATGGGAAGAGGCAATGGTTAAATGAAATAAATAGGATGTGACAATCAAAACGAAAAATACACTATGTTGAGGTGACAATTGAATACATCTATATACGAATTGGAAAAAAAATATAAAAGGAAATTTAGAAACTTATATTCAGCGACAGAATAACAGAAATTACCTTGCATAAGATTCAGCGGCTGGGTCGGCAGCCACATGTTCAGAATGATTAGGTCATCTGTGTGGGAGCACGAATCAGAAATAACAGATACACATGAATAGAATCTGGTTTAATTGACTCTGATTAGACTCATAAAAACGGCACAGGCAGGAACGCGGGTCTGGAAGAATGAACTAGGGTGCAACAGAATACCGGAAGAACCAGGTGCCGTGGATGAATCCATCACTGCTTCCAGGCGCCGGAGGGCTTGCCAGGCGCCCCTTTCTGCCGGGAACAACCGGAATGGCGGCCAGTTAGAGCTGGGGCCGGCGAGGAGGAGCAGGTGCCGCAGCCCGAGCTTGAGGAGTGCCTAGTCCGCCGGGGATAAAGACGAAGCCTGGAGAAGAACGGCGGGCGTGATGAGCGGAAGGAGTCACCGGCGATGAAATTGGCAGGGAAGGCGGCGGGCGGAACAGAAACGGTCGTGGTTTTTTTTTTTTTTTTGGCTGGCGAGGTCGTGGGTCAAAGGGAGCGGATGAAATGAATCGTGGGTTGGGGTTGGCTCGGGCCGTCGGGCGTCCGGGGCAGCGGGTCTGGTGGGCTGGTTGGGTCGGCCTGGTACTGAATATGCTATTCAGTGCCAGGTACTATATATATATATATATATATATATATATATATATATATATATAATTGTATTCAACAACCAGCGCGTTGAATATTAACGCGCCGGTGGCCGGAGCAGCATTCCGAGCAAAATTCCGACCAAACTCACGCAACAGTAAAATCCAATCCCACGATCGTAAATATCACTCCCGCAACCGTAAAACCTTAGAACAAAGCTCAGGTCATAGAAACTGATGGCCGCAAGAGTAAAAAATCATTTTCACAAGCGTAAAAATCAATTAGATTCATTTCACAACCATAAAATGGGATCTACCAATTATAAATATTAATCCTACAATCATAAAAATTTAGAACGAAGTTCTATGTGTAATAACTCATGATGAGCAGTAAAGTAATAAATGGTACAAGTGCAACTATAAATTTTCATAGTTGGCGTATAATTGCTGATTTGTGTTTCCTAAAAGCAAACTCTTATGTCTATCATTGTAAAACCGTTGGATTGACATGTGAGACATACATGGTAGTTAAATATGAATGATGGTAACTAAATGATTCATTGTGAATTAACAGCATTGGTAAAAATACGATAGTTCCACTTAGTCTACGGTAAAACACTATTGTAGTATAAAATTCTTTTAGTAGCAATAACTAAAATACTAATAAAATAGTTATGTTGAAAAATGCAATATCCTGGTAATGCGATACACAAATTGTAATATCCAAACTATAAACCTGTGGCAGAACTTCCCAGATTAACCCGGATTTAGTGCTTAATCACCAGATCCGGACTAACCTCGGTAGTCCTTCAGGATTAAGTATCCTGACTTGGTCTTCCCATCCAGATCGAGCTTGTTTTTTAGGGCGACTCTCGAAGGAGTCCATAGGTTACAACATATACAGCCACATTTATTACATAGAGTTGAAATATTACACACAGAGTTCGGTACTTATTACATCCAGGCTAGTAAGTTCCTCAGCCCTTTTTCCAAAAGTTAACATGGATCACAAGTTTTCTCCAAAAGACGCGTTATAACGCCCAAGGCGTAGTGAAGCTTGCTTCAGAAGAAGGGAGCAGTGAGGTAAGGATCCCATTCGAACAAAATATACTCGGCTACTGTAAAAAGAGTAGGCAAGAAGCCTGAGTACTAATTACTCAGCAAGAATTACCCGACCACTGGGTCGAAACCCGACTTTCTAGCCTATAGCCGAGGTGGTTAGGTCAACTCACACTGCGGCAGGCCTAACAGTGAATCCTTAGCTTTTAGAATTTAGTTACTTTTTAGTTATTACCTAACGAGACTAAGTTATACTTATTCTACTAGCAAACAAAAGTAAACACTTTGCCAAATCTTTCTTTATCAACATGATCAACTTTCTTACTACGATGTTGGTCGCGATCAGGCAGCTTACAACCGGCAGGCCACAGACGATTCGAATCGATTTTTCCACCTCTCGAGAGGGATACTCAGACACCCGTCATATGCGTGTACACTGACCCCACATACGACAACCCAACATCCAATGCCACCTAGGCGGAACCATCCTCACCGAACCCGGGTGTCAGTCCTTCGACACCCGCCCAACCTCCTCCTTCCAGTTGGTCTCGTCTAGTTCCGCGCTTAGGTACGACAGGACGAGAGGTTTACCGGAGCCCGTTAAGGACGGCAAGTGAATGAGGCGCGTTCGGCCCAACCAGGCCACACATCAGACGGCCTTACGCGACACAGGCAGGATCAGGGTCCATAGCAATAATGATAACATGCAATATACGAAAGCGAAACTGATCCCGCCGCATGCCTGTCAAATTATTAACATCCTTCTCATTCTTAACCAATTGATTTTAGTAAAAGATTTCCGTTCTAAGCCTAGCGCACCTAAGCCATCTACTACGTATAGGATTTTTATGCTGGATCCCGATTAACCATGCTCTAGGGTTTCAATCAATTCCTAACTCTAATGCACAAGCATAACTCTAATTTAATTTAAGGACCCAAGGAAAAATAGGTAAATGCACCGGGGCTTGCCTTGGGTCACGGGGTCTGTCTCCGTCGGTGACTCGTAGTCTCCTCCTGCTGGTGCGAAGGACGTCTCGGCCACATCGGCTTCCGGAGCTTCCGCTGCGGTGGAAGACTCTTCAACTAGAATTGGCGGGACCAATGTGCCTACGTTGATGACATGCAGGAGTTTAAAAGTATGAGAATAATCAACCTGTTGAAAAAGTAAAGTGTACAATTTTTTAAAGAAAAAGGGTGGTCGGGGTTAAACATCTGGATTTTCGGGGCGCAACTGACTGTCCTAGGGCTCGAATGAATTTTATATTATTTTTAGATATTTTTAAAAGCTTAAATGAATTTTCAAGAAATTTTTGAATAATTCAAATGTGTTTTAGAATTAATTCTACATTTTTAATACACTTTTATGAATTTTTTCTGTATTTTAAAAGAATTCTAACTTTTTAAAATTATATAAACTTTAATTTAATTTCTTTTTAGAAATACAAAATATTTATATGAATTAATAAATAATTCTATTAATTAATATAAACAGATTAAATTAAACTAAAATTAAATAACCAAATTGAATTAAAAAAAATAAAACAGAAATTGAAAATGGATTTCTGCCTAGCCCACAAAAGAAATCCTAAAAGTTCAATTTTTCCCGTCCAAAATCCGCCTGGGCTCCTTTCTCATTGGCCCAGCCCACCAAGTGGGCCGGCGGCCCTTTTCCTGCGCGGCCCAATTTACTCCCCCCCTTCTTTCTGGCCCAACCAGCTTGGCCTGCTGGTTGGCCTACCGCCCGGCCCAGCCCGGCGCGTGGCGCAATGGCGGCCTGCCACGGCGCGGCCCAAGCCAGCTTGGGCCGCGCCGCCTGCTCGCGCGGCGCGGCGACGCGCACTCCCGCCGCGGCACTGCCGGCGGTGGCCGATTGCCGGACCACGCGGCGGCGGCACTCCGGCGACGTGGAACATCCTCCCCCCTCCCGTTCCCGCCCTCTCCCTCTCTCACTTATGCACGCCGGCAGCCGCAGACGGGGCGGCCATTACTCTCGCCCGCGCAACGGGCGGCGAGGCTGCCCCACGGCAGTTGTAGGGGTCACCGGGGCCAACACTCCCCCGCGCGACGTGCGCGCGGGTGTTGTGCACCCGATGCGCCCGCTAGCCGGGGCTAGGGCGGACCGGAGGGGTGGGGACGGTGGGAGGGGCGCGGTGGCTCACCTCGGCGACGATGGCGAAGCGAGGGTGAGGGCGCAACGCGGGGTGGCGGTGAGCGGAGCAACGGGGGCGGTGGCGGGAAGCAGAGCAGCGTGGTGGCGCGGAGCAGAGCGGGGTGGCGGGCAGGGACGGCGGGGCAAGCGGAGTGGGGAGGACGGGAGCTCCCTGCTTCCCTCCCCGCGGAGAAGAAGGCCGCGGGCGGTGGGGCCCGCCCATCAGGTGCGCAGGGGAGTAGGCGCGCTGGCGCCCATGCGGGCCGCCACGCCGGCCTCCCCCGGCGGCTGGGCCGCCGCGTGGCCACAGGCCGCCACGCGGGCCTCCCCCAGCCTGCCCTTTTCTTTTTCTTTACTTTTACCATTTTTATTTTTAACCTTGGATTTTGAACTTTTTTGACAGGGGTCCAAATACAAAAGTGAAAGGGTTTAATTTAAACTACCATTTCATCTTTTTGCCCCAGGAAAACTCCAAATTTTTGAAAAGGCCTCAAATTTGAATTTGAATTAAATTTTCAAAAAAGAATTGTGAAAGCATGCGATGCACTTAGAGGGTCTTTAGATATGGTGTATCACAAAACCCCTTTGTTTGGAATTTATATTTTAGGATTCTATGTTACTATCAATTAAGAAACAAATTCTTTAACCATTTTTTGACAATATTTGTTTTTTGTTTTACATAGAAATAAATTTCACTAGCAAATTTTATCCTTGAGCCTCTAGTGGCATACGCTATTTATTCTTTCCGCTAGCATTTTTCCCTTTTTAGTATGCATTCAAATCGTTATGCATTGTATTCTTTTGTTTTGGCTTTTCTCTATAAAAACTCATGCAATCTGTATGGAGTTATAATTTTGTACAAAATGCTTGTATATTCGATTAGAGAAAACATGTGATACTTTTATGATTTGGATGACCATCTACTACTTTCTTCCTACTTTTGATTTACAGGAGATTTTAGTGCATCATACTTGATTCAATAGTTTTTATTGTTGCAAAAAATTATTCATTATCGTTCTGATGATTCCCATTGTGAGATTTTTCATTTCATTTTGCACATTCTCAAACAATTATTTTTTTCTTGCAGACCTTGAGAGGTGAAGAGCATCAAGGTTGTCATTCATCCCACGCTGGAGTAGTTTACCTTTTTGTTTTTACTTTTACTCTTTAAAATTCATGCGGATGTATAGTGATGTAATTTTTTGTATAAGTCTTGTATATCTAATTAAAAAATATGTGATATTTGAAATAGATTTGTGTATGTCTGACCAAAAATGGTTCCAATTTGAAATAGAACCACAAAAATTTCGCCGATTGCATTCTGCCAATTTTTGTGCAGTGTCCCAATCTTCAAATCGGTATTGTTTGATATGATTGATGGAATAATTACTACTTATATTCAAATGTTGTATTTTCTACTTTATTGTCAATTGAATTAGTAGAAGGAATTAAGAAATAAGTATTTACTCCTCAAACGTATTTTTACTTTGTCGCACTCTCACTTGCAATAATTTATTTACAGTTAAGTTTTACTATCCGAAAAAAAGAAGATTTACGATTGTGAGACAAGTTTTAGCGTTTAAAGAGCTGCTTGTGGCGACAATTTTATCGTTTGAAAATTTTACTGTTTGAAAGCTAAGTATTTATGTTCTCATGGTTTACGGTTCTAAGCCTATTACCAAGGTATAGCTACAATTATGGTCAGATGTGGAGCACGTTTTACGTTTTGCGGCCTAAGCACTGATGTTTACGATTGTGGGCTAGACTTTTACGGTTGCGGGAGAGTCTTTTACTGTCGCGCTCTGGAAAGCTAAGGCTGCCTGATGTTTATGCTCGCGGGAGGGTGTTTTACGGTCGCGAGTGTGAGTTTTAAAGTTGCGGGCGAGAGACTGAGTTTGGAGATAAAGTTTACTGTTGCGGGAAGAATCTTTTACGTTTGCGGGGGAGAGGTTTGCCTGACGCATTGAATAGTTATTTAGCGCTATATATATATGTAGATATATATATATATATATGTATATATATATGTAGATATGTATATAACATTTCTACTTTGTGCATGTGCGCACAGCCCCATGGTGCACACATGCAGCAGCATGCAACTCTTGTTGCTGTTGTAACTGTAGCTGCAACAGGTGCACCTAACAGTTGCAACTCCCGGGCTCCAGTGGCTTGCAACTGCGGTCGTTGCTGTTGCAACTCTTGGTCTTGGACTATATTGGCTTGCAACTCATCCTCACGTTGCAACTCATTTTCATCTCCCTCAACTAGTCCTCACTGTACGGTCATCTCCTTCCTCTCTCCCACTCCCTCAACTGCTCACCGGAGAGGAGTGCCGGAGGCGCGTTTAGGGGCGGGGGCTTCCTGATCGGGGTTGCTAGGGGTGGATCTGCATCCTCCGGGCATAAAGGAGGCACCGGGGAGGCAGGTCAGACCGGTGGGGCGGCGGACGGCAGGGCGGCTTTGGCCAGGCGGCGTCGCGCCGGCGGCGGGCAGGGCTAGACAGACAGTGGGCTGGGTCGGGGCGGGGGAGCGCAGCTGGCAACATTCGCGGAGGGCGCTGGAGCTGCAGAGGGAGGAGCGGGCATCGGAGCTGCGGCACAGAGGAGCTCGTGCCGGAGCCGCTAGAGAGAGGAGCTCGCGAAGGCAGCTGGAGCCACGGCAGGGAGCTGGACCGGCACCGCCGGCGGGCAGGGAGGAGCTCGTGCCGGAGCCACGAGAGGGAGAAGCTCGTGCGGCGCCGCCGGCAGGCAGGGAGGAGCTCACGGAGGGAGCCGGAGCCGCGGCAGGGAGCTCGCGTGGCGCTGCCGGCGAGCACGGAGGAGCTCGGGGAGGGAGCTAGAGCCACGGCAGGGAGCTTGTGGGGCAAGGGGGCGAGGGGAAAAAAGATGTGCACGGCGGGGAAGAAGACCAGCAGTTGCGACCTGCAACCCTTCAGTTGCGACTTTTTGCACTGTACCAGTTACAATTTCTTCACTGTACCAGTTCTCACTTGCTATTTTCCCCGAGACATTTACCACTCCGTCGTGTAGCTGTCGGGGGACAGGCCTATGTGCGCATCCACGTATACAGATGCGCATATGCGCATTTTAGCCGTGCCCTATGTGTGTGTGGCGGAACCGCCGATTTAATCCGGGCTACGTATACCTGCCACCTCTGGCTTGCAGTGTATTTAGACCGAATCAAATCCGGTCGTCCGTCGAGCTACCCAAAAGGGCACTCGATGTAACCATCACCCAGGGATGCCGACATCACACACGTTAAGCCCTCGAAAGAGCCACAACAATTACAACAACCCATCATTTCATACAAACATAGATTGATTTGTTTAAAAATATTTACTCAAAATGAGATACAATCATACTGAAATAGAGTTCCAAAATAACCTCGCAGCGGAAACCGTAACGTAATACCGATATACTCTTGCAGCGGAAATAAAACATCGAGCCATGACATTGAGCCCACCATTGTCATTCTCGATCATGAAGTTCCTGAAATAAAAATATCAATAACGTAGGGGTGAGTACGTGAGGTACTCGTAGGACTTACCCGTGGGCGGTTTCAACCCGACACATTTGAGAGTATGCAAGGCTTTTTGTGAGTCCTTACTTTCAAGTGACATCCATTTTTAAAGCATAAGCCTCATTTGATCCATTATAATTATCATTACGATCCATAAATCATAGGTCTCATCATCTCAACATATATATAATCATAAAGCAGCTTGCAGAAATATAAGCATACAAGTACAAACATGTAATGTAAAAAGCATGATTAAATGAACAAGATATTAAAGTCATTACTACGTTGCCCGTGTGCGATACTGGCATTCTCACACCTGGTGAGCATCAGCGATTCGAATCGATTTTTAATTCCCGGGAATAACTATCATGCCAGGAGTATATGCTTACTAGCCATCGCGTTCCCACGTATAGCCCCCATCTCCACTTGTCCCATCCCAAGTTCGATTCAATCCCGTCATTCCCCCGGGTTTTGCCCCCTCAGGAGCGATACCACGGCCGTACCGGGTCAGCCCTCCCTCGAGTACAAGCTCCCCCAGGCCTAACCCCCTCCAACAAGAATGGTAGGAACCTGTCTCTGTTCTTCGGATGGCACGAGTAAGACTTTCACCGGTCCATTATCCCGGATAAGCACTCTAGCAATGTTATGCCGATCAGCAGGCGAACAGCGAATCAGGAACATCATTTTTCATCATAATATACCCATATCTCCGCCCGGTCTCAACTTTTCATCGCATCATATCATATTTCTCTCGTATTAAATTTTTGTAGAACATTTTGAGTCCTATCATCTCGCGAGTGAATATCTTCGCTCGACTTCTACCGTCTAAGCATGGCTAAATATAGACTTCGACCTATCCATTCTACCTAGGATATCAGTTATTTATGCATGTGGGGTTTCAAACAACTCCTGAACGTAAATGCACCATCAAATAAGGGGTGGTGAGATTCACTAGGTAGGTGTATATGCCTAAGGGGCCTACCTTTGTTGTTGATAACTTGAACAAACTAAACTAAAGTTAGTTTGCCGGGTTGTGAGGCTTTGCCCCAGGCAACCCCTTGATCACTTGGACAGCTCCTCCTTTCAAACATGACTGATGGGCCCTCCAGGTCGTGAGTGGGTCTTGGTTGGTCTTTTAGACACCGTTGCCCGATGTAGCTCTTTGCGGCGTCTCCTCGATCACGCTACTACAATAAGCGTCACTATATGAATGATATGCATGATATAATGAAATGAGTGCAAACGAATGCAAATGAACGTGTATGGTGCCGGTGCAAAGTGAATAGTAGCATGCAGCAAGCAACTTGACCAACATTATCATATACAAAAATCGGCAAAACAATAAACTTAATTTGATAGTATTTCCATTTTTCCCTGTTTATTTGAACTCATTTTTAGATGCAATACAACAGCAATAATAAAATCACTAAAAATACTTTCTGGAACCTAAACTTAACCATTAAGCACCATGATTTTTCTCAGAATTTATTTTGCAAAATAAAGTCACTTTTTTCTATTATTCATTTTAACATGCAATTATTTGTCTATTTCAAAACAGCAACTAAAACTTACATGCAGACCTTGAAACTTTAAAAATAGACTAAGTATGCAACATAGAGCATCTACAAATTTCAGTGGAAAATTTGGAGCACTTTTTATGTAGCAAGTATTTTCACTCTTTTAAAATGCTCAAAATTCATGCATGAGGGAAAAACAGTAATTTATCAGTATATGCTAGGGTTGCCAAAAATCACACACAGCCTAAACAATACGGTAAAGCTACTGTCCATGTTTCATAATTTTTGGGGTTCATCTACACCTATTTTGCTATTTCTTTTGTTTAAACTTACAAGCAACAAACCAAGGGCAAAATAGTCAATTCACAGATCTTCATCATACCTAGCCTATAGATCTAGTAAATAGGAACACAATACAATAGATCTTGCATTTTTAGCATTTTTATTTGATTTACTGCGATTTTTCGAAGTTACACATAAAAAAAATGCAGTTTGACCTTAGATCTACACAGCCCAGGGACTTGTACGTAATTAACCCATAGATCCAGGGGCTAAAACACGAGATCCGCAAGACCCAGTGAACAGCGTGTGAGATGGAAACGTAAAAGCAGCAGAGTCCAGGGGCGAAATCGAAAAACTGGAAGGGTCTTCTTCTACCTCCAGACAGGGGCGACCTGCGCGTAGGGAGGGGGAAAATGGAGCTGCGCCGGCGCGTAGGGGCGCGAACTTGGAGCCGAGGAGCTCCGGGAAGGTGTTCCCGACGATGGGCTACCGTTCCCCCTTGATTTCGATGCGTGGGGAGGCCCGAATCGACGAGGAACGCACCGTGAACCGGCGCTGTCCGCAGTGCACGTGCTTGGCGATGTTGGGCTCGATCTGTCGATGGAGACCGGGAGAGGCGCCCCAAAGGATCCCACGGGCTGCGCGGTGATGCCGCGAACCCAGCGGAGGCGGTCTGGTGGTGCGGGGAGAGGAGGAAACGGCGGCGCCGCGAGCTTCAAGCTCGAAGAGCCATGGTGGCGACGATGGCACGCGTGGGGAGGGTGGAGTACGCTGCGATGTCCGGTAAGGAATGGTGCGTGACGTGGAGGAGGGCGCGATGCCGGGGCACGCAACGGCTGGGCGCAAGGAGGCCAGAGGAGGTGGGCTTTTGGAGCGCGCTGCGTCGGCTCCAATGGCCGGTGCGCGGCGACGACACTCGCGTGCACGAGGCCAGGGAGAGTGGGAGAGGACGAGTGAACGGAGAGAATGAGAGAGGGAGGAGCCTGGCTTCGACCTCAAGGAAGCCGAGGAGAGGGCAGGGCGCGGGCAAGCGAGCAGGGCGTAGACGCCGCGTGCCACCTTCGGCTGGCAGCCATGGCCGCGTGGGAGCAGGGGAGATGGGAAGAAGAAGAGGGCGTGCGGGTAGACTGGGTCCATGGACCGGATGACAAATTAGGTCGATGACATGTGGGCCCGAGGCGACGGATGGAGATGCGGTCTGTGGAACCAAGTCTACGGATGGTACGGGTGGTTTTAGAAAACCGGTGGCGGAGTGTGGTTTTCGGTTGGCTGGTATCGAGGCCTTACAGGTGGGGCCCGCGTGGCATAGGCTCCAAGAAATAAACGAAAATCGAAATTAGAGAAGCCCAGGTTTGACAGCAGAAACATCTATTCTAATTCCACGTTTTTGAGCAACCAAATGGACGAATTTGGTTAAGGTGAAAATACAAGAACTGTAGTAAAATTCACACCTTACAACTTTGTTATAAACTTTGACACCATCTTCTATATCAAATTTTTGGTCTAAATTTGAATTGAACTTACTGATCCCGGTTTGACCAAGGTTTACTCTAAATTTGAAAATTCAAGAAGTCTATTTCATGACCTATAACTTTTATATATAAAGTTTTGTATGATAAGCACTTTTGTTTCACAAAAATTTGAATTTACCATACAAATCAAGTTTAGGCAGATTTCTGATTTTTGCAATAATCGACTCAAAACTCCACCTAAACCTTTGTGCATGTTACCACACTCAATAACAAAGTTGCTCCTCATTAAATTGGCTACAAGTTTCCTACAGAGAGTTTGGTCTAAATCACATTATATTTTGAACTACAAGCACATATACATTCAAAGGTTTGGTCAAATTGCAGCTCTACTTTATGTGAAATATTTCTTGTTTTAAACTTTTGTATTTGATGTCTTGCACGGAAACGTATAGATTTTAACTATCCAACCAAACAACACAGGGTTTTGCATATTCCACTAGAAAATTTTTGACTTCGTGATTTATTTGTCTAGTTATTGTTGCTTCCTAAACATGATTAAGCCCTAACTCATAATTAGCTTTTGTCTAACTACGTGTTAAAGCTTTTGAGATACCGGGGGCATCACAGTGTGTGTGATGCATGTGTGTTTTTGGTGGCCCGAGTGTCGCACATTAATCACCCACTTCTGGTTAGCTGGATGGGCGGTGGTGGCATCTTTGATGTCATATCCTCCTTGAAGGCATCGCCTTGGAGCCTCTGCCTCCTAGAATGGGCTCTAAAGTTGTTTTTTAATTAACCTCCTCTCTTTCTCTTTCCTCTCTTGTTTTGGGGCTTGTGTAGGGGTGGCTCTTGCATGAGAGTACTTTCTACTTTTTTCCATGTCCCTCTTCTCTATATAGGCAAAAATGCTATGTAATCAGGCCATTAGCCCATTATTATACTTGGGTGTTTTTGTTGGTGTGAAGAGGAATTATTTGAAAACAATTCTAACATCAAGTGTTTTTACATGGATGTGCAATCGGTAGTTTTGCTGATGCACAAGGAGATTACAAGTTTAAAGAAAAAAAACTCAAAAGAAGTTCAAAACTAAGTCTTGTAGTAGTCTTCCTCCTCATAGATATATGACGTTTTATAATTCAATTTGAACAAAATAACAGATATTACTGGGTAGATATGGCAGCTTTTTCTTCTTCTTCTTATTATCTCGGTTTGGATGCTTGAAATCTAAGAACTCTTGTATTGTTCGGCTGTTTGTCCTTTTTTTTATCTATTGAGGTGAGCAAAACACAAATGGGTTTCTGTAACGTACTGTACATTCACACAGACCGGCGATATATATATACATACACACATATCCCACTCCTGAGTACGGCAAGTGTGCGCGCCAAGTACCAAAACTGGAGTAGCAGGGACGGAAGTTTTACAAAGCAACATGAATACGTGTCTGTGTGGTAACTAAAACAAATAAATACTCCTACTCGGGGTAGCGCAGGCGCATGCATGCAACAAGATTACAAAAAGATCAACTAACGGCCACAGATCTCTCGATCGATGGATCTCGTACGATGCGATGATCCCAAAGTCCCAAGATCTTGTCTCTATCTACTACCGTCATCCAAGTCGTCCTCCTGTATCGTCTCGAGCTTGGGTGGTGGCCGGTGCCTCTCCGCCGCCGCTTGCCGGAAGTCGAAGACGTCGACGCGCACGGTGCCCATGCTCATGATCTCCGCCACGACGTCCTCGTCAGGTGCCCCTCCGCGACCGGCGCTCTCCAGCAGCCGCCGCAGCTGGCCCTTGGTCATCCTGATCTTCACCCGCGTGCCGCCGCCACCGTTGTTATCCCCTCGTGCCCCGGCCCCGGCCCCGGCGGGTAAACGCTCGGTCCGAGCCCCCCAGTCGTCGTCGTACGCCGTCACCCTTGCCCGCTCCAGGCAGCTGCAGTTGCCCATGGCAAATAAAGCTAGCTAGGTACATATGGAGCTTGGCCCAGCTGCAGTGGCGTGTGAGCTCGATTGCAGCTTGGGGGGTTTTGAATGGGTTCTGCGTAGTGGTGTGGAGAGACAGGGGGTATATATGGAGGTTGGGGTGCATATATGGGTGTCTGAGGGTGAGACGACTGCATAGAGAAAAGGCATGTCCAGAGCAAGTTCTAGGATGGAGGCTGAAGCTGCAGACCGTACAGGACATGATCGTGGGTTCATCAGGGGCTCAGGGCTTTGTTTTTTTGTTCTATTTTAGTGAGAAGGGAATGAGAGAGATGGTTAGTGGTTTTGCTTCCGTACATGGTCGAGGCCTGAGCTTGACCGACACAGGTTCTTAATTAAGTGTCATTTGTCTGCAGTTGAATACGCGTCGATTGGCGGCCTATATAATTAACAAGTTCTGATGCTGATGCTGATGTGTGGCATGAGAACAGCTGATAGTACTAGAATAGTTCATCCTGAGTGTCAGTAATTCAGCATCGCCCTGTCTATATATATAAACTTATGCCGATGATCTTCAATTTTGAATACTACTATCTCTGTTTCTTTTCATTTTTTAATAATGGAAGGATCCGGCTTCAAACCTCTCAGACCAAGTTATTAAACCCAACACAAGCTTACAACCACACCCGAAGCAAAAAAAAAAAAAAAGACTATCCATAGGACACAAAGAATTCCATTGTCGTTTTCATAGCCGTTGGCTCGAAGCTTTGACACGCTACGATCAACTGTTCCTTAAACTCTCCAGAGTGTTGCAACACAGTACAAGACCTGAACCAGTATGTTTCCTTGAAAAGTACCTGTAGAAAAATTTCGGTTGGAGATAATTAAAACACTCTCATTCCTTGTTAGCCAAATTGCCAACAAAGAGCTGTTGCACCTGCCAAAACGATAAGTTGTGTTTATGCCTTCCCATTTTAGCCCATCTTACTGTTACTAATTAGAGGCTCCTTTTAGAGGCTCCACGTTAATCTTCACGAAACCCACCAGAAAAAAGATAAATCCTAAAAATTCTCACAAAAATCAGAAACATTCAACCATCAATTAGGCAAATTGGAATATTAATGCCATTAGATATGTTTTCTAAATAATTACCCACCTCTGCCATTACGAAAGGTTTTGAGTTCAACTCTCAACGAAAACAATTTTTTTGGCAGATTTTTTCATATTTTAGATCCGTTTTCTAAGTAATTACTCACCTCCGTCGTTATGAAAGGTTTTGAGTTCAACTCTCAACGAAAGCAAAATTTCTTCTTTTTTGGGCAGATTTTTTCTATTTTCAAATTTACTCTCAGTTTATTTGTCAATTTTTTCTCATTTATAAATTTACAATACTAAATGATCCCGTAACTTTTTTTATAAAGATGCTAGAAGCCTTTCTATTAAACATATATTTTGTGACTAATTTTACTATTACTAATTAGGGACTCCTTTTGGAGCCTCCTTATTAATCCTCACAAGGTGCGCTAAATAAAAAATAAAATCGTAAAAATTCTCACAATAATCAGAAACATCCTATCATCAATTGCAGATTGAAATCTTAATAGCCATGAGACCCATTTTCTATGTAATAAACATCCTGTCATCTATCATATAACTCTAATAATAGTAGTCCTTAGATATATTATAGTTTCTAAAAAATTACCCACCATGAAATTATGAAAGATGAAGTAACATAATCTCCTAAATTTGTATAAAAGTTGCCCATCATGCCATTATGAAATATGAATTAAAACAACCCATTAAATTTGCATAAAATTACTCACCATGCCACCATGAAATATGAATTAAAATAACCCCTTAGATTTGTATATAAATTACTCAACATGTCATTATAGAAGATGAATTAAAATAAGCCTTAAATATGTATATAAATTACCCAATATTCAATCCTAAAATATAAATTAAAATAATTTCTAAATTTGCATATTATACATTACCCACAATGACATTACAAAATATGAATTAAGCAATCAGCTCTAATATTATTACGGATTAAATTTATATTTCCTAAAACTCTAACCCGTGCGAGAGCACGGGTTGATGGACTAGTATGTCAAACATGTTCGCTACACTCTGGGGAGAAGCCAAATCAAGCATTAAATGAAAAGCACGCCACAAGAATTTGGCATAGATACACTCAAAGAATAGGTGATGAATGGTTTCAGCCTTACTACAGAAACAACAAGTCTTATTTCCCACCCCAATTCCTCCTCGATAGATTATCTTTAGTTAGAATGGCACCTTGTTTGAGGTAATACATGAAAACCTTAATTTTTAGAGGGATTTTCATTTGCCAAATTTCTTGTGTAACTTTAACATTATTATTGACAAGGTGCAAATACATAGACTTAATAGAGAAAGAGCCATGCTTATGTAAACCCCATATAAAAACATCACTATCCTCATTTAAATTAATATGTATAAGTCTCGCAACCAAGGTGCGCCGTTCCAGTAATTTATTCCCAAACAATGCTCTCCTAAAAGAGGCATTAAAGCAGGATTTGTACTAAGAACCTAACCACAGTAGCATGCTTTTTCCGTAAAATATTGAACAAATTTGGATAAAGTTATTCGAGGGGTTAGTTTCCTAACTAAACATCTTCCCAAAATCTAGGTCTAGGTGCCACTGTTTAGCTTAAACGTTCCTAAGGTTTAGAAATTGATCCTTGGTCCCCATTAACCCCATCCAAAAGTGAGAGTCCCCCACCTTCTTGGTTACTTGGCTAGGTTTGTTCCTCGGATATTTATTCCTTAGTAAGTTTTGCCATGAACCATCTTCGTTTAATAACTTAGTAAGTTCTGCCATGAACCATCTTCGTTTAATAACTTAAATAACCACTTACCAAGTAAACATTTATTTTGGATGTCTAAATTTTGTATCTCTAGCCCACCCAGATCTTTTGGCTGACACAAAGTTGTCCATTTTAGAAGTCTATGCTTCTTCTTGTGTTCATCATTTTGCCGGTAAAATCTCGATCTTAAATACTCTATTTGCTATGACTTCCCTCGGGATTTAAAAAAGAGAGAGCATAAACAAAGGAAAACGGGACAAAACTGAATTGATGAGCACTGGTCTTCCACCAACAGAAAGTAATTTACCCTTCCAACCACATAACATTTTTTTTCAAATCTATCTTCAATGTGTTTGTTATTAAGTTTTCTGAAATGCATAGGAATTCCCAGACGGCGAAAAGGATAAGTGCCAACTTTGCAACTGAAGAGTTGTGAGTATTGGATCTCACAGTCTTTCGCTCTCCCAAAGCAGAAGATTTCACTTTTATGAAAATTTATCTTAAGACCTAATAATTGTTTAAAGACACATAAGAGGAGTCTCATGTTATTTCCTTGTTCAATGTCGTGTTTCTTTTCATTTGATGCCAAATAGCTCAAAAATGAGCTACAAAACGTCAAGTAAAAAAAATGGAAGGAGTATATCAGAACGAGATGTACTACCACAATAAAATGATATTTAGGGCGTGGCGGCACCCGTTAACGTTTATATACCGCACTGCATACGGAGCAGACTCATCTTGAGATTTACTAGCAGTTTTCCACAATAGCCACGCCCCCCATTTGCGGCCGATCAATTGAATTCCACCTAGCTACTATATCTCCACTTCTTTTCTTCCCTTTTACCGCTGTAAAAGTCGTTATTCTTCTTTTGAAAAGGTAAGCGGGCGGTGGCAAAATCAAAAGACGATGGATGCATCTCCTTTTTAAAAGATCGGATCGATCTGGTTGCCAGCCCACAGTACTGTGTATGCATAGCAACGCCGTGTGGTGTGATCCAAAGTACACTCGCTCGCTCTTGCAGTGCATAAAGTAAAGGCGCTGCACATGTGAGCAATGACATACTACTAGATAGCAGCACTCGATCGATCGATAACGGCTTAGCTGTGACCTGCACACCATACCAACTTGCATGGATATTGGATATATATGTGCAAAGTTCATTTCCCCCCGCCCCAACACGCGGACTCCGTCTTGCGGCGGGCGTGCCCGACACGCGCCCACGGGTCTTGTGGATAGTTTAATTGCGTTTCAGGTCTCCGTCAACCACGTACGCATAATCCTCCCTGCCGGGGTGCCGGTGCCCTCATCGACGATCTGCACGATATGTCAATATGCATGCATGGATCGGAGCTTCTTCTGGATGGATCGAATAGGATACTCTTCTGAATGGTAGCACGAATTAATTCCCACATATCGTCAGCTACAAGATACCACGGACCGAGTCATTACCCCGTGCTGCACGGCTACGATGTACGATCGAGTCTCAAGATCCATCGTCAGCGTCCATTTGACAAAAACCAGCTCTGATGAGTCTTTCTGAGGCCTACGTGTATGTCTTTATAGTAAAATTTATTAGTCGCATAGAGAGTGATGGGTTCCGGAAGTATCCACACACCATCATATTTTACTCCGCCGAGAGTCCGAGACGACGCCGCAGCGTGTGCGTTCGTGCGTGTGCAGATGCATTTGGCAGGCAGCGGTCAGTCAACAAGGACTCTGGGCTGCGCGCTGCGTGCTGCGTGCTGGCTGGACTGTTGCATGGCCAAGACCAACTGGTATCCAATATGCATGCACCATCTTCTTCAATCTTCACGCGTTCGTCTACAGTCTACGCCGCGCAACCGTAGCAGTTTCATTCAATAGGAGACGTATCCACTGTAGCTTTTTAGAAAAACAAATTATATTCTAGTCTGTGTATAAGGTATCCACCCATCCAGTCAAGTTGAAGTGTCGTCTGCAACGGCTAATCTCGCAAGCTCCATTCTATCGTTTATATTTCAAACTCCATTCTGTTTACGGTGCTCGTTTAAATACACACTTTGCTGACTTTAGCCTAAGAAAGATTACATATAATGGGGGAAAAACCACTCAGGTACAAAGCCCTTTTATTTTATATTAGACACTAGCCAGCTACTTTTTATGACTACCTCCTACTAGAACGGAATTTTCCTGTTTATGCAAAAACCGACAGAAAAATTATAAAGACCATGAGGTGTTTACCTGCATTATGAAAAACTATGTTTCCAAAACCATGGTTTTGTAGATACCATAGTATGCTTGGAGTATTGGAAAACTCCACTACAGCCCAAAGTTCTCATGGCTTGGCTAGCTATTTCCTAAATATCATGGTCTAATTAAGCAGTAGGTAGTTTCAACGGAACTAGATAAATCCATGGCCATGACAATTGCAAACCGTGGTATTCTAAAATTATGGTTCTGAGAAACAATGATTCCAAAGAGTCCCTTAATCACGTTCTCATTGGGTTTCGCTTTTTAGAAACTAATAACATAAACGTACGTGCGGCACACACATTGTAAATGCGTCTCAAACTACATCCCCGGCAGGTCTACACGGATCCGGTGAAGAGCGAAAAGCACCGAGCAAAAGGAAAGAGCTGACCAGCCAGGTCAATAAAAAGAGAGAAAGGAAATAGAAAAATGAATTAATGGCCACTTTATTAATGTTCTTATTTTTTATTAATTTCAACACAAGAAAAGTATCCCAGCGGGTCTAAGTACAAAATGATGTGAAAAAAAAATAAAAGATTAAATGTTGAAAACATTTTCCTTCTATCTTTTTGGACCCTTTCCAACACCAACGAAGAGTATACACGTTTTGGATACATGAAAAATAGTATTAAAAATCCACTTATTTAAAGACATAATCACGTATTCTCAAGCCATCACCATTAGGAATGAAAACAGGTCGGAAACGATCGGAAGAAGGCTAAATTGTTTTCAGTTTCATATTTTTTTCCTGAAAACGGAATCCAAAATAATATTACCGGAAACGAATACGGTGTCGGTATTACGGGAACTTCGGGAACTGAAACTATCCGATCGGGAATAGCTCGATATCGGTCGGGAGTCGATAATTTATAATTTGAAAAACGGCTAGCCAATATTACACAAACTAACAAAAATCATCACATATTACGTACCAAATCTAATAGTACAACTCAAAACAATGAAACAATTCAAATTCATAATATGATTATTGATTCACCAGTCCCTATAAACGCACACAAATGGCCAAGTAAACAAAATTTGACTTAAAGGTAGGTAGTAGAAGTGCGAGTGATAGATGATGATTGATGGTATTGGGTTACATACTAAAAACGGTATATTAGTCAACGGTAATTACCGCCTAAAATACGGTAAAACCCGGAAACGATCGGAAACAGGAAAAATCGTTGTCGTTTTCGTTTCCGTATTTTTTTACCGTTATCGTTTCCGTTTTTTAGGTTTCCTGTTATCGTTTTTGTTTTATCCTAAAATCACAGTAAAACCTCGATCTCCGGTAAACGAAATTTTCGGTTACGGACTTTCATGCCTAATCACCGTACATCAGTCCTCACTGAGCCAAGCCCAAGAGGGCCCAGCACCAGCTGCCATCTTGTGTTGGAAGGCCCAGTAGCCCACACGGGAATCATTTTGTTCTGTCCGGCCACCGAGCCATTGTAGGAAACGGATCGTCTCTGCAGTCGCAATCACTATTCTCTAGCGAATCGTCAAGCCGGCGGCCTCAAGCTTCTGCTAGGGCGGCGTCACTAGTACTACTATCTGCTTTTATCATTTATAATGATAATGAAAAAAATAGTCTAAAGAACATATAGTATCGCCCTAAAAAAATGGGTCTATAGAGCCGGCCCTGCTCGTGAATGCATAAAAATAGACATGCATCTTTGTTAATTTTGGTGCATTGATGTTCCATTTTTCTGAGATGAACAAAACAAGTATTATGACGAATCCATGTCGCACGATTAATTCAAGACAGGGCTGTTTTCACCTCACTCCAATAAAATCGCTAGATCTCAGCCTTGTACTGATTAGGCCACATTAATTTGTGCAGGATTCAAGGCGCATTCCTTGCAAAGGTGAGCAACTCAAACCTGCTGTGCGCCTGATTCTGGATCAAATTGTGAAGGCCGGAGATACAGCGTGTCGTCGTCCAGAGCGATTAATTCAGTGTCAAGTTTGCTCTGCGGGTTGTGCTACGGTACACAAGTTACCACCTAAAAGGTAAGACTTCAAACAGATCTGAACCATTGAATTAATAAAAAATAAAATGATTAATATAATTGTTAAATGGAGAAAATAATTTAAAAAGAAAAAAAGCTCGTTCTGATCCTCTCGCACGCCTCCGCCTCTTCCGCTCGCGCCCCTGTCTCCGTGCATGCCGCGGAAGAGATTCCCACGCGCCTGCTCCGTGCATATGCCGGCGTTAAAGCCGTAGTTATTACTGTAATTAGGAACAAAATTGTGTGCGTGACGCAGTGCACGTGTCCATGGCTCCCGTTCTCGCTCGAGCTTACGTAATTACCGGGGCTGGAGATGCGCCGGCTGCCGGAGGCCGGGAGTTGCCGTCGCTGCTCGTGGTGTCAAACGCCGGGGATCACGTAGAAGGGGATCTCCATTGTCAGTCGTAGACTCGCAGGGGAGGTCCAAGCCAAGGTTCCGGCATGCACGAAGCACGATCCTCTCCATGTACATCGCTACGCCGTCCCGGCTGGCTGACTTGCCGCCGAGGACCATCACGAGCACCTCCTGTCCATGGCCGATCTCCAGGCTCGATCTGTTTGTTTAGCTTTCTGGCTCGCTCGCTTCTAACTCCGAAGCCGACAACGGCTTGGCTCGCTGTTTCACCGAAGGGAAACCGTGTTTTAAGATGCATTGCCAGACACGTCAGCAATAAATAAATAATTTTTTAATTATTTTTAAGTATTACTTTTTAGGTGGTAATACCTCATTTAAACCATCTACATCTAATAAAATGGACGGTTCACCGGTTGTTTCCGTATACCGTAGCAAAAGTGTTGCTCTGCTTGCTCAGTTGTTACTGTCGTAGTAAGTACATGCACTTTGTTTCTGACTTGAACATGTTTCAGATTTCTGTGGTGTGCTAGCGAGCCACCTTTTTTCCTTGCCCGAGGATAGCCGTGAACTTTATAGGCAAAGGAAATCAAGGTATATTTCACACAACTATGCCGTAAATTATCTTTTAGTGGCCCTCTTTTAAAAATTATATCAGAGTGCAACATTCTTTCTAACTGAAAAAGGCCATCTGCCCTCCAAGTGCAGCACTTTTTGCTGTCAAGGGAAAAGACTAAACAATTGATCCCGCCACACTAATAGTTGTTTCTGAGGAATCCAGAGGACGCCTTGCCTTCTGCAAGATAATAGCATCTGTGCCTTTGTCTTTCCCCAAGGCTGAAGTTTCAGCTACTGTTCTAGTAAGAGCAAGAACTTGAAGCAAAGAACATATAAGAGCGAATTACTAAATTAGCCGAGAACATTTTCTTGAAAACGAAAAGGTTAGTCGAGAACATCAGCACCTGAGATTTACGAATAATACTGCCTTTACACCCCTAATAAACTTCGGTTGCAACCCACCACACCACACATGCTGGGAATCGATGCGGGAGAACCAAGGGAAAATAAAGAACAGAGAGGGGAAATGGAGGAAAGAAGATTAGAAAAAGTATATACTAAGATCAAGACTTAAAGGGGATCACCAATCACTTGAGGGAATTTGCAAGCTCAAGAGGGAATTTGCCCCTTGCATTGAGCTTACAACACCTCCGGTTTCACTTTCCAGCACAGTCCAACTCCCTGTCAATCAGCCAGAGGAATCAAGCGCCCAGGTAGGCTCCTCCGTGCCATGGTGTGTCAGCATCTTGCCTTTGAGCAAGGCACGAATATTATTGCCTTGCATGCGAGCACAACACAACCAACGTCCCTGCCGGCTTCAGCTGTATATATAAGACGACGATCGCGTGCGACACCATGCCATATTGTGTGCAAATTAAAGCAGCAGCAACACCAGGTAGACCCTAGCTCACCAGACTGATTCGATCGAGCACACAGGCCGCAATAGACAGCAGCAAGCGTGCGCCGCCATGCCGGCCCCGGGCCACCGGCTGCCGCTGTACCACCGGCAGAGCCCGGCGGTGCGGTGCGTCAACTTCCTCTGCGCGGTGCTGCTCACGCTGATCCTCATCGCCGGCATCATCTTCTTCGTGCTGTGGCTCAGCCTCCGCCCGCACCGCCCCCGCTTCTCCCTCATCGACTTCTCCATCCCCAACGGCGCCGCCAGCTCGGCCGGCCTGGTAAACCTGCCCGTGCGCTTCGCCGTCAACGAGCACAACCCCTAACCAGAAGATCGGCGTCTACTTCGACGAGATCGTCGCGTCGGTCTACTACGGCGACCAGCT
The DNA here is from genome assembly GCA_030272315.1 of Paspalum vaginatum. Classification (NCBI taxonomy): domain Eukaryota; kingdom Viridiplantae; phylum Streptophyta; class Magnoliopsida; order Poales; family Poaceae; genus Paspalum; species Paspalum vaginatum. The sequence goes on along the minus strand of CM059013.1, from coordinate 5,900,704 downwards.
CGTGGCGTCGGGCCCCGTCACGCACCCCTTCTACCAGGGCCCCAAGGGCGACACGCCCGTGCAGGGGACGCTCACAGCCACGGGGCCCGCCGCGTCGAACCCGGCGTGGGGCCGGCTCTCCGGCGAGCTGTCGGCGGGGAGGGTCGCCATGCGGCTGGTGCTCACCTCCACGGTGCGCTTCAAGGTGAAGATATGGGACACCAAGCGTCACCACATGAAGACGGAGTGCGACTTCAGCATCAACGGGGACGGCACGCTCCAGCAGCAGGCCAAGAACTCGCCCTGCGCGGTCTACTTCTAGCGTGCCCTCTGCCCCGATGCCCGTTTCTTCTCTCGGCTTGAGCTGGAGAGGCTGTCGCTGATTGTTTACAATCAATCTTGGCTTTCAAAGTCACGTCATTCGATCTGAGTTCTTTTTTCCCGCACGTTTATATTAGCTGATATTTGTGATTCTTGTGCTTAAAGATATTATTTGTAATATTATAAGCGTATTCATGTACCTAGAAATCATTTGTGAATTGTATTCTGTTCTTCCAAAATTCTTAAATCAGTAGATGAAAAAGCATCCTGCGTGTGCAACGCATATGATTTATGAAGAGAGAATAGTATCCTGCAAATTACTGCAATTCGGTTTACTTACTTTCTCTACGGTTCATCTCTTAGATTAGATGTTCTCCATCCGTACTTTGCATAGCAAGCTATTCTATTCATTTTGAAAATCAATAATCAGATGAATTTAAACAATGATACCGTCGGTTCATAAATACCAACACAGCATCTCAAGAAAGCAACCTGCTCGAGTGTTAATGCCTAACCAATCATCGAATAAAAACCAAAAACGCATGCGAGTATTTCTTTCTTGATAAGTACATACTGTTAATCCTATCGAACTACTAACAAATTTACAACAAAACTGAGCTGGTCACTTCACACGTCCCAGACTCAAGCCTTCTGTTTTTGGAAGCCAACCAAATTACAGGGTAGCTGGATGGTAGAACCCTAATCAAGTGCATCTGTATTGCTTGACTCCTCTTCATTTCTCCTCTAGTCTCCTCAAGACAGATTCAGCAAATATGCGTTGCCTGGAGATCAGAAACCATTTCAGAAACTTGGATGAACATAGCTCGAGAAATGGGGGGCGGAGGGAGGAAACTCACTTCTCTTCGGTGTGCTTGGGACTAGGACGGTTGTGTTTCAGGTAGCCATCCCATGGAACCTTCTTAAGACCCGCTCGAGCAGCTATCATGCCCCTTACTCTGTGAAAAGCGTTTAATTATGCAAAAAATAATTATAGCTTATCCAAAAACAAAAAGACCCTAAGCTTTTCTGGAAAAGAAAATGAATTAAAAAATATCACCTCTCAGCAAATGCAATTGCGGTCTCTCCCTCCCTCAGATATTGTGGCTCCAAGTACCAAACATCACACACAACAGCCCATGATGTCATCAATCGGATCAAATGCATTGTAAAAGATTGCCTGAAACATTTCCACGTGGGGCAAATATGTTAGCTAAAAAAGAAAGTGTGGATAAAATAAATTGATCTCATCATCTGTATTCCTTACTTCTTGCTGTTCCAAAAGGCATCAACAAAAATTTTATTGTACTTGATAGCTATTGGACAAACAGCGCAGCCAAGCTCAAAGGCACCCTTATAGAACACAAGGAATCAAAATCATTGTCATGGTAAATAAAAACAAAAATGTAAATAAATGCCATGCAAAAGGTGACTAAGTGGTACTCTCTGATATCTATTTACTGCTGTGTATGCGTGACAATGAAAATGTTCAATGTTTATGTTCTACCAGGAAGGCCCGGAAGACTAGATAAAATATCAAATATTCTGTAAAAAATGCTGTAGAAGACTAATAGAGCCTCATGAACAAGAATTCCTGAATTTTCAGACGAAGAAACATTACAGTGACATCATATTCGAAGTCATTATATTTTAACTTGAATGAAGACAGGGTTTACCTTCTTGAACATAACAGTGTACTGGTTGTTAACACAAGTTCCTTCTGGGAAAATCAAGAGAGGGTTGTTGTCTGGTTGTTGAACATGGTCACGTAACCTGACAATATAATTCTCTGAATCAAATGAACTACATTACCAATCGCATTATCATTCGAAAGAAAAACCTTACTTCCGTGCCGTAACTTCACGATCCCGGAGATCATTACGATTAAACCAGATGCAACCCACACTTTCCAAGATAGTCTTCTGAATAAATCCTGCAAATAGTGGCCGGGTCAAATAGATAAATAATAAATTTAGCATTTGAAACTAAAATCAGCAGAGAAGTTTCTGAACAACAAGATACTCACCAACCCATCCAGGATGCTTTTGCATGATGACAGCAAATGCTGTCATTTGCTCCAGAATAATGAAATCTATCATTGATGTATGGTTTGCAACAAATACCTGATTTATTGGGATAGAGTTGCAAAGGGAAGTTATCAGCAATCCACTTACATTAAATAAAAGAAAAGTGCTTTATGTAAGAACATGGGCCTACATAATGATTCTATAGACACGGTTTCATCAGAGCTACAAGTAGCCTAAGTTTGAAGCTAAAAGTCAATATACATTTTTTGTTTGATGATAGCAGAAGGTCAATATTTTCGCATGGTTGTGCATATAAGTTCCGATACCCTATTTTAAGTTCTATGTAAAGCTCAAAAGCAAGGACAATTGCACATACCTCAAATGTTCTTACATATATACACAAATCTAAACACAAGTTACCAGAGCAAAGAAAAAAGTAACCTGATGAGGTCGTGTGCTTGGGCGTGGTCCATGATATTTGATCACTCCAGTCCATGAAGCAACAAAAACGCTGCACATCATTTCAACCAATTTCCTCTACATGAATTTTGAAACAAAGGAATCAGCAAATAAATAAATACTTTGAAGACACGAACATATGGACTACATTATAAAAAACCAAAAGAAGACCACAACTCAAACCTAAGCAAAGAAAAATACTAATTTAATGAGAAGTACTGTGAAAAGAAGATATTTTGATTCCTGTAGTAGCAAGGTAGACTTACTGATTTAGAATGGTCAGGGCTTATGCCCCTCTGTTGAACAAGAATCTAAGTGTTATATCTTATATAGCAAATTAGCAATGCTAATGCATAATGCCACATGAGTAAATGAGCATGCCTTGAAATGGCAATCTTTTAAGCACTCACTAGGCTTAAGGGACAATCATAGCATAGATGATCATAGGTGATTTTCATGATACAATTGCTAGTGCTACCCGCAAGAAAGCCTTATTATGAACTAAACAGATGAGATTGAAAACACTAAAATTAGGCAGATGATGTCAATCACTACAATTTAATGGCAGAAGTCATAACCACTCCAAGGCTAGAAATTGCAACAGAGAAATGATGGAAGATAAAATATACTATGGAAGATAGAATTAGCATACTGGATAAAATAGTTAGCATTGACAAACTTGATAAAATAGCTTACCTCAAATTTACTTCTCAACTTATCTTGCCCTTTCAGTAGGAAATGGACGGGGAAAAAGGCAGCAAAAAATGCTAACCATCCTATTGCAAGCGTTAAGGACCTGATTAGATAATGAAAACAGTCAGGTGATGATGACTCCAGTTCATAAGCGAAATAAATTCCCAGAAAATAAGGTTTCTGCTGAAGAACCGAAGATGTAGACTATCTGTCAGAAAAGATGGCTTATAATTTCCTGAAATTCTAAACAGATAACTTACATTTAAAGTTCCTGAGATTAGGAAGAGATGGTTTGACGAAAAGAACCTGGTCTATCAAAGCAAGGTGTGGGTCAAGCAATTTTTACATTGTTCTCTTAAAGGTGAAGTTTATGAGTGGTGATGAGCTGATGGCAGCTAAATAGATTCAATGTATATTTAGTATTTGTGAACTGAGTAGGTTCAAAAAAAGCTCATTGAATCCTCTTTCCGATTTAAATTTGTGCTCTAGTTTTGTTGGTTCAAGCACTTCACAATTCATAAGGACGGTAACAAACAACTGCAGAACAACACAAGTATTAAGTAAAGAGTGGGTTTAGAATTTAGAATCCGAGAATTGACTAATCTAATCAGTTGAATAAAAAATTACATGGGGAAAAGAATTAGAGGTCTTAACACTCAAGTACCTCAGTGGGAAGAGTATTCCATATCTTATTACTACACCCAGGCACCATAAAGGAAACAAATATATGTTCCAATTCCATGGTTCAGGAGAATTCGACTTAAAGCAACGTGTGAACGAGTCCTGCATATTTGTAAATACAGTTGATGAAATAACTAGACACAGTAAAATGAATAAGGGCGAATTGGAATAACAAATGGCATCCTGTTTATTTCATACAGCAATTTAAAAGAAACAGTGCTACAGAAGAAACATTATGAAGATATGTAAACATTGTGATCTATCATGTGATGAGAACAAATAGAATGACCAATAACTCGCAGACTGCATGTAGTTCTTCCAACAATATACTTTAACCAGCTCCTAAACAGCCCATACTGTGTGCCACAATTCCCAGTGAAGGGGGACAAGATTTACGCTGAACCAAGCATGATTGGTTCCAGTGAGCAATATGCTGGCAAATGAAAAGGGTTGTTGCCCAGGTTGGTTAGATTAGATAATCCATTTAGAAAAAGGTAGCTAGTACAGATGCTCTACAAAGGCTAGTATCCTGGCAAGAATTCCTATTGCAAATCATCTGAAAAGGAGGCTCATTCACTCAGATTGAAACTCTTAATATTGAGGTAGTACTTCATATTCACCTGAGTGGTGACAATTAACTATAATTGTACAGATTTTCTATATGTTAAACAACCTAATGAAAATCTAGCTGAATAAGGGACATCTAAATTGCTAAACTTTGTGAATTATAAAGTCTCAAACTCCACAGAAACGATCATAACTCCTCTACGGAAAAAATCACAAAATCAGGGCATCAGGCCAATTATATACTTTCATTAAATGATTTTCTTTGTGAGTTCCTGAGTTAACAGCTTAAGATTGGGTTTTACATCATTAATTAATTCACAGAACAAAGCCAGAAAGTTAACCTCCAGGGACTTTACAATCAAAGTGAGTATACTTTAGCATGTAGCTAGTGACTGGAATATACCAAATTCCTATACAATTCCAGCGAACAAATAATGTATAATAACAAATTAAGCAGAACAATCAAACAACAGTGCTCAAAGCCACGGCTCATCTACACCAATCACCACTATCAGCAGAGGCAACTAGCCAAACCCGATAGATCATTAGTCTAGAAATTTCCTCTGCCAGGACATCACCTATTAATCCGAAACACACAACAGCAGAAGACTAAAGATCCGGGGAGTCACTCACATCGACGATGGCGCCCGCCGCCTCGGTGAGCACTGGCGAGATGTCCAGCAGATCGCGCCTGCACGACAGAATACAAGCGCAGCAGAGCCTGATAAATCTCGGTATAACCGAAGCATAAGCAAAACTAGATTAAAGAACGGAAAAGTAAAGGACTGAAACAGCGTCCTAGAACCATTACAGATGGAGATTCCGGGGCGCCTCCTGCGGGAGCGAGTCGTGCGGAAGGTAGTCCTCCAGGTTCGGGCGGTCCAGCTCCATGTCCGCCGCCACCGACGAGCTCGTCATCACCTCCGGCTGTCGGCCCGCACGCTCGCCGCCGGTGAGATGGCGACGCCGCCGAGGAAAGCTTCGCGATGGGGCGAGCACGTGGATGGGCGTTTATGAGGCGTGTACTCCAGCGAATTGGTGCGGCCGTGTCCTTATCAAAAAAAAAAAAAAAAAACAGAGAGGGAGCGGCTCATAAACCAATTGGCCCCAGTTGGCTCACAGGCCTATCTCTGTGGCCTGGGCCGGCCCAAAAGGATAGCTTAAAGCGGGGTTTGGTAACCAGCCCTTGAGCTGAGCATCCCTCGCCGCCGCCGCGCCCTCGGTGACAGCCAGCCGCCATGGCGCCGCCGGCCAGCACCGACGAGCCCGCGCGCCACAAGAAGGCCAGGAAATCCAAGCCCGACAAGGAAGAGAAGAGGCACAAGAAGAGGAACCAAGAGCGCGCCGCCACCGAGGACACCACTGGCCCCGACGCAGCCGAGCGCAAGAAGCGGAAGCACAAGGAGGGGCGAGAGGAGGAGAAGCGGGATGGCAAGAAGTTCCAAGAAGGAGGGGAAGTCCGAGGGCAAGGTGGTTCGGTCGGAGGCGGCCGAGGTGGGCAGGGACGAAAAGATGAGGCGGGCGATGGAGGACGAGCGGTTCGCGGCGGCGCGGACGGACCCACGGTTCCGGCCGATGCGGAAGAAGGAGGCCAAGGTGGCGCTGGACTCGAGGTTCAGCAGCATGATGACGGACCCGAGGTTCGCCTCGTCCGCGGCGCCCGTGGACAAGCGCGGGAGGCGCCGCAAGAAGCGCGAGAACCCCATGCTGCATTACTATCTCAACCAAGAGGAGTTGGAGGAGCAAGGGAATGGGAAGGGGAAAGAGAAAGCGGAGCTTGTTGAAAAAGAGGAAGATAGGTGAAGAGGAGGTGGAGGAGCAGGAGGAAGAAGAGAGCTCTAGCAGCAGCGATGACGACGATGATGAAGACGTGGATGACGATGACCAGGTGACGCTTTGTTTCCAAACCTTTGATGATTTAGCTTGATTTGCTCTGATTGAGGTTGTGCGAGGACACTTGATTATGGACATCTCAGTAACGTCGCTTAGTTCAGTCATATTTTTAAGTCTAGTGTACCTAAAAAAGGCTGCAAGTCTAGCGTGTGCTTATGTCTCGAATTACTCATATGATCAATTTGATATGCTTGTGGCTATAAACTGTTACACAACCCACCAAGTGCTGATGCCTGCTTCTAGGAACATTTTGGAGTGCTTATATGCTTCATCTCTGATCTCTCTTTGCTAAAAGGTGTTCTCTGCTTCCTGGACTACTTCCATAATGCCCCTCGCCATCTGTAGAATGTGAAAATTCACTTCCTTGTATAACGGTGTATTCTTGTCCTAAAGTATATCTGTGACATTCAATTAATGTATCGTTCTACCACCTGATGATTTATGTTCATGAGCTGCCTGTATTTCTGTGCTCTACCCTGTTGCATAATTGTAATTTTGTATTATTTTATTCGTATGAACCTTGTAATTTCCATTTTCTAAAAAGTTTGTGATATTTGTAATGTTGTATATAAGTGCTGTCAAAAGAGCAAAATTATGATAATTTCATAAAAAATGCTAGGCTACAACGTGGTATTTTCTTTTTGGCTAATTCTTGGTTTTTACCTTTTTGTTTCCTGCAGTACTCTTTTGGAAGTGACATTGCTCATTACTTAATGGGAAGGCATGATGATACGCCTATGATTGACAAGGAAACTCACAGACTTGCTGTTGTCAATATGGACTGGGACCATATTAAGGTGTGCTAATGCAACACATTTGATCCTGAGAAGTGAATTTCTGCCTTAAAAACAGCTATGCTCAAGCTCAACTCCCTCTCACTACAGTTTTACTTGAAACAGATGTGAAGCTAACATGTATTTTGACTCCGGATGATAAAAGTCATGTGTCTTCTAAAATTAAATTTTAATGATTAAAAGTAAAGTACATGTTAATGTTGAATCACTGGGTTCCTTACCCCGCATATGCAGTAGCTGATTGCTTTGTCACCTGTATATACATGAAAATGACCATATTGAAACCTACCTCCAAGTGTCCTTGATGCAAGCACAGGCAACCGGTTAAACCTTCCTTCACAAATATCAAGGCTGGGCCACTATTTTGTGTGGTTCTATGTAATTAAGATCTTACATAGGATCAGGATGGCTATAATCCCATAGGATTGCACGTACTTGCTGTAAATAATTTTTGAGATACTGAACTATAATTATGAAAGGATGATACCCAGTCCTAGTCTAATTTAACAAAAATATTCTTTTTGCTAAAACTGAAGACCTGAACCGTCCCTTACTGTTTATGTTATAATTATAAAAGTTCTTTCTAGCAAATTTTAATGGGTAAATTTGAATGCAGTGAGTCAATGACTGTTGTTTTTTCATGCTTTTTCAACAGGCAGTTGACTTGTATATGGTGATGACTTCTTGCCTCCCAAAGGGTGGGAGGGTTTTATCGGTCTCAATCTATCCATCAGAATTTGGACTGAAATGCATGGAAATTGAGTCTACTCAGGGCCCAGCTGCTCTTGTCAATGCCAATGTTGATAATAAGGACACTGATAATGATGAAAAAGACAAGGACGATGATGAAGGCAACACTGACGATGAAGATGAAGACAGCACTGATGATGACGATGACGAAGAGGAAGTTGACTCTGACGAAGAGAATAACAAGATGCGTGCTTATGAGCTTAACAGACTCCGGTTAGTATTGGAGTGGAGATGCATTTTTTGGCTGATAGATTTTGGTTATTTTTCTGTTATTCCGGCCATGAATGGTAAATGATATGAGATTGGCATCTCCAAACTGATAACTATATAAGTATGCAGTAGATTAGTTATGGTGGAGTGCCCTTTACATATCTAGCATTGCTTTTCTATTATTTGAATCAAGTTTTTTTGTTTCATTCTGTTCCATAATAAAATGTTAATCACCAAAGGGTTACTTTTTTTTGCTCATGGCTCTGTTGTCCTCCTGCAGGTATTACTATGCAGTTGTGGTTTGTGATTCTAGTGCAACAGCAAATCACTTGTACATGACTCTTGATGGCACTGAATTCTTGAAAACAGCAAATGTTTTTGATTTGCAGTTCATTCCTGACTCTAGGGGGTTCAAAAATCCTGCTCGAGATGTCGCTACAGAGGTACTTTCCTTTCCTCTTTCACCGCTTTTCTTACTTTATGGTTTCTTCCAATGTACAAGTTGCTTCCTAGTCAAGCTTAATTAACTTCCAGTTTTGTAAATAACTTGGATGACTTCAGGCACCTCCGAGTTACAAGGAACCTGATTTTGAGACTCGTGCTTTGCAACATAGCAGAGTTAAGCTCACCTGGGATGAGGATGAACCAGAACGTAAGAAAGTCTTGAGGCGAAAGTTCACTGATGATCAGGTTATGTCTTGTTTTGTTTTTTCAGCGTTCCTATTTAGCCTTGTAATTATTTTGTTTCTTTTCTCTTATATATGTATCTTTTGCAACTACTACTTTTCTGATGCAGCTAGATGAGCTTGACATGTATTTAGCAAGTGATGGCAGTGAGTCAGATGAGGACGGTGTAGACAATTCTGATGACGAGTCTCTACCAAATGGGGGATCTAAACGGAAGCTCACAAAAGAGGAGAGGTTGGCTCTTCTGCTTCAAGGAGACAAATCTGATGAGGAGCAAGCTGATGGCCAGGACATGGAGATTACATTCAACACAGAGCTCGAGGATCTCAGTAAACGAATCTTAGAGAGAAAGAGTGATGCGGAGAAGACCGTCTGGGAGAAGCACCAAGAAAAAATGAAAGAGAAAAGGAAAGCTAGGAAGAGGGGACTAAACGATGAAGGTAATGACGATGACGACAGCAGTGAAGATGAGCTTGATGTGGATGATGATTTCTTCGCAGATGAACAGTCTGATGAAGAACCTAAGCCAAGCAAAAGCAAGAAACACAAGGCAAAGGCGAAAGGCAAAGGAAAGAGGAAAGGAAAGGATGGATCCGCAGAGGAGCATTTGGAACAAGAAGCAACCAAAGAAGAGTTGGAGCTCTTGGTTGCTGGTGACCAGGATACTACAAGTGGTGCAAAGGGCTTTAACCTGAAGCGCAAAAAGGGTAAAAAGGGCAAGAAGGGAAAAGAGGAGCATGTTGAGGACAAACTCCCTGACATTGATCTTAGCAAGGATGAGAGGTTCTCACAAATGTTCACGTCTCATTTGTTCGCCTTGGATCCTACTGATCCCCAGTACAAGAGGTGCGTGTTCTATACATTTTACATTTTCATAATACAACGGCATAAGTTCTTAACCTTTGTGACTTGCTTAGTATTTATAGCCACTTCTGCTGGAATGTTCTGAATGCTCTTTTACAGGAGTGCGCCCTTCATACGAAAGCAAGCTGGGAAGGCAGGGGCACATGGAGGCAAATCAGGCAGGGAACCTCCTTTGGAGGGACCATCTCTGGGAGGTACATTACCGCCTGATGATGATGCTACTAAAAACGATGATCCGAAACCTGATGGTTCATCCGTAGAGAAGCTGCAGATTTTGTCTGCTGTCAAGTCTCTCAAGAGGAACCTTGGTGCTTTCAAAAATAAAAGTACAGGTGACCAATGAAAAAGAGCACCGTTTTGCTTTGGCCAGTACTCGGGGGGAAATCATTTCAATTTGAAGGGTTTGAAATAGTTTGATGGCTATGTATACTTTTATCCGTACATCTATATAGACATGCGTCCAATTTTGGGGGGATTTTTGAGTTGATTGTGTTCATTTTTGGTGGGTATCCAACCAGTTGGATCTTCAAAATTTTCGATAGTGGTCCGGTTTCCACAAAAAGTATATTTGCAAAATTTCCTGCCACCGTTGGATGCCCTGGCTAGAGAGACTGATTGCATGAGTGCTCAACGCACCTGGTTGCGTTGCAGTTCTTGCCAATGTTAGTGCAAAAGAGGTACTACTAGGTGCGTAATAGTGAAACGTTAAAGAACTATTACTACTAATAGAAGTGTAAAACTGGGCTACATTAAGACCACCAAAGAGAGAGACCAAATCATCTTCTACTGATAAAACTCGGAATTACATTTGTGGATGTAATATCTGCTGGATGGAGGTTTGGCGAAGAACCATATACATAGTGGAGAATGGAGATTGATAGGCCGAGTTAGCAGGGGGTGCTTAGCTTCCACCTGGGTGGATGGGGGCTGCCCGGCCACCCACCCTTGGTTGTCCCGCGCAGTGTTATTGGGCCGCGGCCCACTCTCCTCCTCCCTCCTGTCGCCACCGTTGTCCTCCTCCTGCGGGCCGCCGCCCTCGCCTCGCCAGACGCCACCTGGAGGCCGCCGGCGCATCGCCGGCACCCTCGCTACGGCCTCCCTGCCCACCGGCTGCCGCCCCACAACCTCCACCGCTGTCGCCCTTGCCGACCGCCATCGCTGTCTTCTCGTGGAGCTCCCCCACCCAACCAGCACCCTCGCCGCTGGTCTCAGCCGCCGGCTACCCCGCCACCACTATCGGGCCGGCTTGCCTCCCCGGCCCTCCCTCTAAGGCCGAAGGTAGAGGAGAGCATGGAGGTGGTGCCCCATGCCCCCATACCCGAACCCCAAAGGCGAAGGAGGAATGCCATGGCGGCTGCGGCACGTGGAGGAGGCGACGGCGGCGGAGAAGGAATTGAAGGTGGCAACAGAGGAGGACGAAGGCAGCTCGTCAAGGGAGGAGGAGAGAGCGTGGGCTGCTTTGGGCTGAATTGGGGAAGAAAATTGTGAAGGGGGGAGGGGATGGTGGACGCCGGATCCTGTCCACCTTGGTGGACGGGAAGGATTCCGGAGTTAGTATCTTGGCAAAGCAAATTGGAGTGCGATGGCAACGGCGAAGGTGGCAGAGATGAGCAGGAGAAACATTGGGCCTAGGATAAATGGGTCTCTCTGCAGAAGGATGCCGCCAAGTGCCCTCCATCCGGCTCGGCGCACCACCGCTTTCAGCAATCCGATCCGCAGCGGGACCCAGATGTCAGGGATGCAGAAGAGCACGGACGCCGATAACAATGTGTAGACGAAGACAATAAGCCCGCGGTTGGCGTCGCCAAGAACCAGCTGGAAACCGAAAGGGAACGCCGCGATCGTGAACAGAGCGGACAGCGGCAGCAACTGAGACGCCAGCACGTTGTACCGTTGGTTGCGTGGAGCTCCCCTCGTGCCACTGTAGATGAGGAAGCAGGTCGCCACGACGGAGCAGGCGAAGGCCATGGCGTCTGACACCACAAATGCTCTGAAAGCGAACCGTCTCGCCATGACGGCTGTCCCTGCACCCCGGTGGTCATCGGCGATGAAACCCCCCGGCACGGTGAAGGCCGCCGCGAACGCCACGGTGGCGATCAGCACTGATCCGATCGTCCCGGTTCTCGAGAAATTTTCTTCTTCGGATGCTTGTTCCTCCTTGGTGGGTTTCATGTCTTCACCGCGTGAAGGGTGGTCTGATCCGCCCGTTGATCCTCCTCCGCCATGGCGTGCTCGATGTGGAGTAAAGGCTGCTCTAGACCATACAAGACAACTTAGCACGACATGAACTGGACTCTGTGGACAAAAAGAGGAAGGTACAGTATCAGTTTCAGTAGCATAACGAGACTGATGCAGGTAATGAAATACGGAAGTACTAGCACTGCAAGACGAAGTTTTACCCAGGCGTATGTCTGAGACCATGATCGTGGTGGCGCTGCGTCCCAAGCAAGATCTCGAGCAGTTAGACCATCCTTGTTGACGACATTCATTTCCACGCTCATGCTCTGCAGGAGCGAACTGACGATCCGTGGGAACCCATGCTTCGCGGCTAGATGGAGCGGTGTATTCCCATCACAGTCCATGGAGTTGAGCAGTCCGGAAAAGGAGGCGTCTTGGCAGATGTGGCGAACCACCGTGTCCTGGTTATATTCGACGGCGCAATGGAGCAAATTCCTCCCTCGATCATCGACCATCTGGTCGTAGTCGGGGTATTTCTCCACGAGCTTATTGATGATGGCTGTGCTCCCGACCATAGCAGCGAAATGCACGGGGAATAAGCCGTCGTTGTCTGGAGTGCGAGCTAGCTCGCCCGATGAAGCAGGAACATCCAGGAACAGGTCGACGACATCGAGGCGTTGGAAGAAGATCGCGTAATGAAGAGGTGTTCTCCCTGACGAATTGACTTGGGCAAGCAAAGCTGAACCTTCATCAGGCGCCCAGTTCAGAATCTCTTGAGCCATCTCTCGAGCGATCCCTGCTTGGGAATTAATTTGCCAGCTTCATCGAGGAACACAGGTCGAAATTTACTGGATTTTACTAGCAAGGGGCCAGCCAAACTTACCTCCGCTAGCAATGGCCGCGGCATGCAACGCAGTCCGTCCCTTCGGACCAGAATACGCCGCCGGCGACGGCGTTCCCAGCGCCGACGGGCGTAGAATCGCACGGACCATCTGCAGCGAGTCAATCGTCGCTGCCAGGTACAGCGGCGAGAAACCGTCCTCAGTTGTGAGCGCGGATAGCTCGGGAGCCTCCCTCATCAGCAGATCCACCAGCTCGGGACCGTGGTACCGGACCGCTTCGTACAACACGGTGGCTCCCAGGCAGTTCCTGGCCAGCAGCGCCGCTGCCGCCTCCTCTCCTCCGGCACGCATCTTTGACAAGAGGCAGGCCGCTACCTCCAGGTGCCCAGCCTTCGCCGCGCAGTGCAGCGGTGTGTCCAAGACCCGGTTGCGCGTCGCGACGAGCGACGGCACCTTCTCGCAGATGATCGCCGCGAGCGAGACGTAGCCGCGGCTGGCGGCGATGTGCAGCGCCGTGTTGCCATTGCTTGTCACGCCGAGAAGGCAGAGGCAGCTCGTCCCCACCGGTGGTGGCGGGGGCGACGTCAATGGGCCCGGTGACGCGCCGGTGCCGTTGACGTTTATCGAGACGTGGCTGCCCGTTTGCCCTTTCGTGCTCAGCAGCTCCGCCAAGCGGACGGCGTCGCCTGCGCTCAGCGCTTGAAGCAGGTCCGTGCTCACTGTCATCGCCTCCGGCCCAAACTCTCTCTCCATTGGCGCGACATGACCCTCCGCCATGATCGGTGGCCGCTGAAAACTAGACCACCCGTATGTGCCTGCTTCCTTCTTGCTTTGGTTTTCTTGATCCCTGTGTTCAAAAAGTGGGTTTGATGTAGTCCGCATACACAGGTGCTACACGGATCAATGGCGGCGTCGGTCAATGATTGAGAATAACTGATAGACTACTCCTAGACTACAACTACAAGCAAATGGAAATGGAAGTTGCTGTGTTGTTTCCATTGTAATTAGGCCTTACATAGCGTATCCTTCACTGTTTGTCTCACCGTATGCAGGTTGAAAGCGGTGGGAAATAGTCCACAACCAATAAAAAATAAATGTTTCTACCCTTTAGGTCTTGTTATTTTTTCACCTCATTAGCAAAATTGTCCGTACGTTGTAACGGTTATACGCGGTGATAGAAGTTGGACACACTGTCACCACCGACCTTATTGTTTTAAATAATAAAAAATAACTTTATTTTTGTGCTCTGAGTACTAAACTATAACAAAAAAAAATCAAAATGTTCGATGAGTGATGTAAATGCACATGATGATGACAACGTAGACTCTTAAAAAAATAGTGGGCACAAGTTGAGGGAGAATGAAGCTGCAAATATAGTTTCTTACCCAAAGTGCTAGCATGATGGCTGTCTTAATGATTTCATTATCTCGAGAAGAGCCTGAACTCTCAAGTTGTGTGCAGAGCCGTGCCCTGATGTCATCACGTATTATTGATGGGTAATTTAGCATTAGGCTAAAAGTATCGCTCTTGCTGAACATCACGTGTTCGAAGGTTTTCCTTCTCCACGAATAAGTTCACGCAGTTGTTCTTAAGATCACGGCATCCTTCTTGTCCACCACCGCCCTCGTCGCCTTGCTGCGTGCGCGTGCTGCCGCCATCCCCTTGTTTTTGAGATCGGCTTGCCCTTTAGTATTGTCTTGTGATAGATGCGATTCGAGTTGCAGAGCGCCGTGATGGCAATTGATCGATGCGCCTGCTGCTTATATAACTCGGTGGCCGCCTCAACTCACCTCGCATCGGGCTCTGACTTACTCGACACGAGACATGGTGCATGAAGTTCGAATCCAACTGCAATTGCTACGTAAGTAAGCCATATCGACTGCGGAAAGGAAAAATCATATTTATGCCGGTGCAGCCCCACACGTCAAGCGTGTGAGACTTTGCACTTGCTTGCTTTAATATTAGATGACTACGGCGGCGGGGAGGGAAAGGATGCAGCGGGTGGGTGTAGGAAGACGACGCGGTTTGGTTGACCCAGTGGTGGATCTAGGAAAAATACTTAGGAGGGCTGAACATATAGCATGTCCGGCTAACAAAAGTTCATGCTACCTCATGAAAATCTAACAATGTATATTAAGGCAGTTTTATATAGAAACAGACTAGCATAAATGAAAAACTCAAATACGTCTAAAGAAGAAATGAATTTGCAAATTGCAATTTAAATTTGCTAGGAAATATATAACGACTATTTGAGTTGGACCCTTCAAAACATATGCCTTCTTCACTTGTTCTCTAATTGCGAATGGATATTCCTCAATTGGTTTGCACATTCTTGGATCACAGATAATATCGAGAGGATCGAAACTCTACGTAATTTTGGTTGTCTTGTGTTCCCTTCGTTCCGTGGAGTAGTACTGCTACTAGCTTAATAGTTGAATAATGTTTTTTTCTACATCGTACAATTCTACTTGCAGGAGCTATACCATTATAGAAAAAATTAATTAGTAGTTTAGTATAGACGGGCAGATCTAATGGCAGATGGAATAACCTTTGTGTATCTAATACATAGGGCATCACCTTGCTAGCTTGTGGCTTTGTGCAGCTGCCTCACGGGAGCAAGCAGGCAGCTGGAATGGCTGTCTGGTGCCTGCTGCACGCATGCACGGCTGCAGCTAGCAGCTAGCAAGCAGGCAGGTAGCACCGCCACCGCTTGCGCTGTTGCGCGCACCGCGCAGGGCCGCAGACGGCCGGCGGGCGGCGGAACTCCCTCCCGTGCTCGCGGTTGTGCAATGGCGCCACGCTTGCGAGTCGTCTACTGCTCCCAGCTCGTGCCATCAGCCGCCGCAGCCCACCGCGGCGCCACCCATCCTGGCCGCCTTCTGCCGGCCGCCGCACGAGGTCACGAGAGGATTGGGGATGTGGGGAACTGAGATTTATGTTGCTCTTGGGCTTGTGCGATTATGGGCCAAATAAAGCCGTACTCATCTCTCAGCAGTCAGCCCACCAGGCACAAAGCCACCAGCTCTAGTCAAAGTTGTCGATTCAGCTCTTCTTCAACTCCAGAAGGCAGCAATTTTAGCATCCAGACCACGCTTCCTCTTCCCATGGCGAAAAAAAATATATCAAAGGGTGCTCCACTGGTGCGGAAGGGGTAGCGGGTGCTGAAGCCCCCCTGTCCCCACGCCAGATCCGCCCCTGCGAAATGCATTTGCACTAAACTTGCACCTCACCGACTCACTAGCCGGTGACAGATGCCGGCCAGCAGTCAATGGTAAGGCATATATAATGACCAAAGTAAAGACAAGCTGCGACGAGCGTGTTCACATAATCACATGGCTGGAGTACGAACAAACTACTAAAAAAAGAGTTGCAGCTATTTCAAAGCGTAAGGCCAAATAGTTGATACATTTTAGATGATCGATTAGACGGCAGCGATGGCTTTCGGACGTCCGATGCCTACGCCAGCCATCAGGACAGTGTTTACAGCGTTTAAAATACATATCTTCAACGTCGAAAAAACAGTACACATAATACTAAAAATCAACATTTGCAACATCAATATTTGGGATTAAAAAATTCTCACGTCCATCTGATTCAAAGAAAAAAAAATGACACCACAACATCAGTTCATGTTTCACACAACGTGAAAAACAATAGCAAAATTCACGCAACACTGAAAATGAATATATTCAGCATCAAAGAAACTAGTGTATCCAACACTCGAATTCAATTATCGCATCATCAATAGTCGATTAAAATGTAACTGATTTGAATAAAATTTTTAGGTCCGCAGATCAATTGATTTATCGCACTGAACATTAGAAATTGATATTCACAACATTGGAAAAATAGTGTATGCAACATTAAAATTTAACTTTTACAACATCAACAAAGTATGAATTAACTGATTTGAATTCAATTTTCGGGTCCACAGATCCGGTAAAACCGTTGAATGAAATACTTAGAAAATACAATTTCAATATCTTAATAAAACTGCTGCAACAAACAATAAAAACTACCACGGCAATGGAAGCTGAATTAAGTGGTTTCAATAAAAATTTCGGATCCGCAAATCGAAACCGAGGGTGTGAGACCGGCATCTGTTTTCTCTCCCTTCTGACC
This sequence comes from Paspalum vaginatum, assembly GCA_030272315.1. Taxonomy (NCBI): domain Eukaryota; kingdom Viridiplantae; phylum Streptophyta; class Magnoliopsida; order Poales; family Poaceae; genus Paspalum; species Paspalum vaginatum. Next base: position 5,883,640 of record CM059013.1, on the reverse strand, counting down.
GCCGGTGGAGAGCGTTTCTATTGATTAGATAGCACCGTAGATCGCGCATATATTCTAAAATAAAAGAGAGTGTTTTAGAAAAAATCTTTTTACCTACTATAACCTCAGTGTACCTCTTAAACTGGTCCCACCGCGCATGTTGGAAAGGGTGAAAAGTGTCAAAAAAAAGTCTAAAATTGATAGAAAAAAAATATTTTCACCATTTAATCTTTTATTTTCTCATCTCATTTTTGTACCTATATTCACCGTGTATTTTTCTTGTCATGGAATTAACAAGAAAAGAAAGACGTCAATCAAATAAGTCGTTTTTCTTTTAATTTATTTTTTCCATTTTTCCTTTTTTATTGTCCGGGCGGTCATCTTATGATACGTACATATTGTACGTACATTTACGTTATTATTCTAAACAAGCGTAAAACGGACAACCAGGGTCGGTCTAAGGTTATCTCCAGCAGAACGTCTATCTACCCTTGCATATCACTATTCTAACCACCTTCCATTCTGTCTTACAGTAGCGTTACAGTGCCGTTTTATACTGTTGACAGTCCGTATGGGACATTCCATTGAACATGGTCTAAGGATACTGCTCGCGTAAGAAAGTGGTTGAAGACTCAAAAATTTACTAAAATATATCGTTGTATCTCTCACGTCCCATGATACCATTGACTCCCCGCATTTATCAATATATACCCATAATATCCAATCGTATTCTCGTAACAAATACATCAGCCAATAAAAACATATATACCGCCAGAGAGTCGTGAACTTGTGATGTATTTAACGAGCCAACGAGGAAGCAACTTTTCTTTATTCGAGCTGGCTAATAATTTAATCATTTAGCCCGTTGCTAACTTTATATGGTATGACATACATCAGTAAGGCTGTCCACACTCACAGACGGTAAAAGGGATGCAGCCCCATTTTACTGTCGCGTGCAGCTGCAGCGGGTGATGGCACAAGGCGCGCTACGGCCCCGTGTGGCCCTTCCAGCGTCATATTGAGCGTCGTACGGCAGAGGCATTATCCTCCCCTCTCTCCTCCATGCCAGATGCGTAGCGGCAGGACCCACGGCCGGGGCCGGGGAGTTGGTGTTCGCGCCCGGCGGATGAGGCCGTCGGCGGCGGGTACGCCTCGCCTTGGCCCAGTGGCGGTCGGACTGCTAGAGGAACGAGGTGGGGAGGTACCACCAGGCTGCATAGATCCGGCGACGGCATGGAGGCTCCGCGCGGCGCGGAGGCCGTTGGCGGGGAGGTGGGGGCGCCGCGCCCCTCGGATTCGCGCGTTGGGAAAAGGCGGCGTGCGCTTGGAGAAGAGGTGGCCCGAGCCAGAGGTGGAGGCGGGGAGGAGTCAGGCGGCGCCGATTGGAGAGCTGGAGGACGAGGAAGATGGCGAACGCTTCCTCCGGATCTAGTGGGCGCGCGACGAGGAGGGGTGGGCGCGACGCGGCCGAAGGGGAAGCGGAGCGGAGAAGGCACGGAGCCATGGCGGGAAGGCCGGCGGCGGCGGAGGACACACGGTGGAGCTCCATGGCCCCACCTTCCATGGTGTCCTCGAGGACGGGAGGCGGGCAGTGGAGGAGGAGGCTCCCTCCAACGGCTGGCAACGAGGGCGGCCGGCGCGGATCCCTCCTGTGATACCCCTATTTTTTTTAACCTAGATTAACCATTTTAAGCATGTCATCATATGTATCTCTTGATTTAAACAATGGAAAGGAAAATGCATCATTTAAATGTTTTAAACTCTTAAGAAAAATAAGAATGGATTTGAGCTCTTATTTAATTTAAAGGGTAGATTTTAATTTCAAATTCTTTCAAAATTTATATTTGTCCAACGGCAAAAGTGCAAACTATTAGTATAATTTATACCCTTTCACTTTTGCAATTAGACCTTTGAGTAAATTTATATTCAAAAGGGTCAAAAATGTAATAATGTACATTTAAATAAAAAGAAGAAGAAAATAAAGTAAATGAAATAGGAAAACAGGGGGAGCCGGTGGCCCAAAACCACGGCAGCCCACCCCTGTTTACCTCGGCCCATAGAGCCCCTCCCTGTCATCTTCTTCCTCAGGCAGAGGGGGAGGGGACTGGCTTCCATCGCTTCTCGCCGAGCTCATCCTCCCGCGCCCACTGCCAAGTGAGCTCTTCATCGGCGCTGGCTAAATTCTACCGCGCCACCTAGGGCAACCCATTGAAACCGCTTCCTCGGCCCCTGTCTTCTTCCTCCTGCAGGTGAATGGATAGTGCTTCGCCACCGTTGCCGTCGCTCCAATCCTCCTCGCCGTTGCTATCCCGCTGCCCCCTGAGCCTATTTAAGCCCCGCTGGACTTCGTCCTCGACACACCAAACCAAAAACCCAAGACAAAAACAACTCTCACTGCATCTACGCCATTTAATTTCCTCCGCCGCACTCACTGCTCCGGCGAGCTAACCGCCACACAATCTGTCTCTTCCACTGCCGCCCCTTTCAATTCCGGTAAGTATAAGCCTTGACGACCTCTCCTCCGCAATTTTTTAGCTTAAATTCCTTCTCCCCCATGCAGGAGACAAGCTCCCCGCGAGCTTCCCTGCCACGGCCATGGAGCCGTAGCCGTAACTGCCGTAGGTAAAGCTGTCTCCGGCCCACAAATTTGCATCCCTAACACCACCACTGTATTCGCTGCGATGATCTAGTTGTCGTACCCCTAACCTTACCACCGGAACCAGCCCGACGGTGAAGAACCGCCGCCGCCCGTCGTCGACGGCTCGTTCCGCCACGTCCCGGTTCGACCGAAACCAACCGTTGTCTCCATCCCCTAACACCGTCACCTAACCATGTCACTGCCCTATAGGCCCGCCAGTGACGGCGTCGGCCATGCCGTCCCCTTCTCAGGCAGGCTGAGTCTGTTGGGTCGAAAGGGAAAAGGAGAGCAGGCCTGATGGCCGTTTGGGCCAGGCGGTTGGCCCGAATAAAGGAAGTTTTGGGCTAAATTGAATTAGGGAGGGAAACCAGACCAAGGATATTTGTTCAAGGAGCAAAATAGGACTTTAGTAAAAGGAAATTTTGTGGTCCTTGGGCTTCTTCGAATTTCTGAATTTCTAAAAATTATTCTTTCCTTTTTCAATTTCTTAAATTCATATTTATTTTAAATTATGTTTACCTCTTTTAAATTAATTAAACAATTTTCATTCTTTTCTATTTTTTAAAAATAAATAATAAAAATAATAAAATAAATCCTTATTTTAACTATCAATTTTAATGATTTGTTTGAATTCTCCTAATTTAAATAAATCTTAATAATTTCATTTTCTGATATTTAAAATTTCAATTTTTACTTTTAAATGATAAAAATGTTTTTAAATCATTAGAAAATTTAATTAAAACCATAAATTTTATGTCAACCTGAAGCGCCCAAATTTCTATAATGGGACTAAAATTTGCTATATTACCATTTCCAGGGTTTGGTAATCATGTTCTTTCATCAGAGTGATACAGATCCGCCCTAAATGGATCGGAACAACAATGACCGCAGCCCTGAAAATCTAAGCTGCGAAATATAAAACGTAGGTCCATCTTTCTAATGCCTCAGTTGGGAAGTATGTTGTAACTCTTACTCGTTCTCAGACCTAATATATGTCCATTGCACTGAAAAAATAACAACAAAGCAAAGGTGAGTACATACGTACTCAGCAGTCCACTTTCCTCTAAAGGAATTTAGGAAAAGCTAACACTATATGCAAGATATATCTGGAGCTTATGATAGTTTTGCAGAAAAAAATATTTGTACGCAGGGTTTCAAGTTGTCAAGTTTTAATTTTCTGAAAATTAAGTTTTTTTCAAAAAGGTTTGCCAGCACATTTTCGATAAATCCAGCAGTCCACAGCTGAACCAAAAACATTTTTATCTAATCATAAACCAATTTTCATTTTTATTTTATTAAAACCGCTAACTGAAGAATCAAACTGTAACTCATACATATCAGTGGACACGGACTATTCGAATATGTTTTTATTCTGATCAGAGGATGTACTAATTCCTACAATTTGGACTCAGCGGCACGTTAGCGTCGCAACTGCCCAAATTACAAACTAAGCCGTTGCCTTTATTTCATTACTCAGCAAATTTTAGGGGTTCGGGCATCTGAGCCACTCTAGTACCCCGCGGTACTTCTGTTGGTACACCAGCACTTCCCCTAACCCCTTGTGTGCCAACACAGAAACTACTAGGCTATCCACTCCGACTCGGGACTGGCCAATGCCTCGTACAGAGCGAGTGATTGTTCTAAAAGAGTTAGACAAAATGAAAATCATAACGATCCTTACGGAGAGCTCAATTAGAACTATTCCAACTTTTCAATACTCGACAGCGCGAGCAATCCACCTACCCAGTATTCTCCTTGAATCCCGGAACAAGGCGTAACTACAAATAGCTAAGTTATCCGTTCATACCCTGCCCCTATGGCTGTTTCGGCCCGTAGCCGTATTCCGAAAAGGTCGGTTGTCGGGGTTCTTTTCCATTTTATTTCAAAACCAAGCATATATCCACTTTCTCATACCCTTCATATTCCACATTGTTAGCATCAATATTATGATAGATAATTAAATGAGCGATCCTACAGTATGCGCGCTATATCTAAAATAAGATTAGGTTGCTGTATATTTTGCTGGGTTACCTTAGCAAGCAAAACATGGAAGTTTTTACGTGATTATTAGGCCTAATGGTTGTGTTTGTAAAATATATAAATTTTATGCATCAAGCGGGGATTCCAGTGGGCTTGCTTTTTACTTTGTTAAGGCGGTTGATATAACAATTGCTGGACGTATTTGGCGCAGACCATAGCGTAGTGTAACACGAAGGGTAGGCCGAACGGACTCTCTGGTAAGGCCTAAGTGCACAAACAAGGAAAACACACAAATCGAAGCATAATATGAGCTCAACGGGTTTGGTGGTGTAGAACTTGGATTTCGGATATGAGAGTCTGTTGGGTTCTTACTGGTGGTATTACTGCAAATGGTTGAGATGTAGCGAGTTTTCGGGCGAGTTAGCAGGCTCGGTAACGATAGTTACAGAGATGACAGGCAGGGGTGGTGGACGCGAGATGCGGGATCGACAACGTCGAAGGAGTGGTGGTCGCATGTTGGTGTTTTGGAGAAGATATTTTTGTGGAGTGGTGGAGAGAGCAATGATGTTCAGATGATTTTCGGTATCGTCAGTCATCTGAATTCCGGGCTCGGACAGGCTAAAACAGCTACCTTTAAGATTTACTGTGGAATAGGAGATTAACGGTATCGATCATCAGGCTCACAATGTTCGTGCGACCGGTGCGAAGCACTTGACGGGGCGTAGAATGGCGTCATGGTGGCATGACGACGGCTTCCGGCTAGAACAAAAGATTATGTGGAGTGTATGGATAGGTAGAGCTTGATTTTAGATGAATTTAGGCGAAAGAATCTCCCCAATTGGAATTGCAACGGAGAATATATGAATTTTATATATTCAGGAAAAGAAAAGGAAAAAGAGAATTCCAAAATTCGAATATTTGGAAACGGGAAGAATAAAATCGTATTTTTGGATTCTGAAGGAACAGAAAATATTTCTAAACTGCTTGCGAGTAGAGTTTCAGGCTGGTGTCAACAGCCCACTGCCTACGGTATCGAATGTGGCACCGGTTTGTAAGCGGCGATGGAAACTCCTAAATTCATGAAATTAATGTGGATGGTAGATATTGATTTTTGATGAATTTAGAAAGAAGAATCGATTGAATCGGAGCTCGAATGGTCGAGAGATTAATTCAGAAATAAATAAATAAAAGAAGAGGATGGTACGAGATTGGACTTGCTAGCTCAAAAGACACGTGATTAGTGATTGGCGAATCACCGGTGGCTGGTGGTTGGCGTTGAAAAAATAATTGGTGGATCCACATATCATTCACAGGAGAGGGAGGCTATTATAACAGGCAGAGGGGCACGAGCGGGCCCGAGCAGCGCCTCGGCTCAGCTGCTTGCCTCGCGCCGCCATGAGCAACGGGCAGGGGTTCACCGGCTCAGCTCTGATGGTTGTCAGCGCGGTAGAGGCTGGTGGACGCGGAGGTGCTTGCCGCGGGAAGCCATTGGTGACGGCTTAGGAGCTCGTGGGGAGCTCGATACAGGCAGGGAGAAGGGGGAAAACGCGGCTTGAGGAATGGTGGAGGGATGCGGTGAGGTGTTCACAGTCGGAGCAATCGAGCTATGGTGGTCTTTTCGACGAAGAACGCAAAGGACACTCTGCTCCCATGCATGAACACAGCAAGAGATAAGGGGGATGGCGTTTGCGGCGCACAACGCCTAGGTTGAACCGGAGAGCTGATATTGCGGCGGTGGTGAGCCTGGTATGGATGGAGGCACGAGGGCGGGGGCTATTTATAGCCGATGGAGGAAGAGGCTGATGATGTGTCGCGAAGACGGGAGGTTCATATGTCGCGGAGATGGAGGGTCCAAGTGTTGTGGGGATAGGAGGTCCACATGGCGCGGAGATAGGGGTCCAACTGGCGCGGAGATGGAAGGTCCAAGTGGCGCGGAGATATATATGTTTTTTTGAATTGAATTTTGGAAATGAATTTTGAAAAGAATTTTTGGTGGAGAGTATTTGCGATATTTGGAATTTTGTTGAGCTCATATTAACACACTCAAAACAAATAAGCAGTATCCAACGTTTTTCGAAAATTTGATTTTGAATTAAGGAGATATTAGAAGAAAATTCTGGAGTCTAAATTTTGAGAACATTACACAACCTTAAAAAAATTGATATAAAAATTAGAAAAGGCCCAAAAATTAAATTAATACCCACCCCTTCTTTTGAGAAACTTTTCAACTTCTTTAATTTACAGGTTGATCATTCTCATACTTAAATCCATGCATATAATGTATCAAGGTGCGATAACTTCTACAAACCCTAGTAGAAAAAACTTCTAAAAGTGTTATTTCTGAAGTCTCCAAAGTAGAAGTTCAAGAACCACCTGTGGTTCCGGAAGAAGGACATTTTGAAGCCTCTTTTGATCTTAGTACTACAAATAGAGGCAAGCTCCGGTGTATTTATTCTTTCTAAATTTTCAAGTCCTAATTATGTGTATGATTGTGCATTAGAAGTTAGGAATTGCTTGAAACCCTAGTGCATATTGAATTCCTGATTCAAGTATAATAAATCCTATATAGATTAGATTAATGCTTAGTCAAGCTAAGTATTAAGCCATGCTTATTTTGAGAGGAATCCAAGATAGGACCGGTTACTTTGAGAGAAATTTAAAAAAGTTTTTTGAGATAATTAATTGGTAGACATTGTATGGGATCGGTTATGTTTTTAAGAAATGGTAATTATGAAAAGTCTAATGAATGAACATGATTGAGATCCTGATCGCATCTATGTCATATAAGGCCATACGATGTTGAGCCCTGTTTTGGTTTTCGAATGCGCCTCTTTCACTTATCGTCCTCGTTATGGACTCCGATAAGCCTCTCATTCTTTGTACCTAGGGTTGAACTGTAGTGAGACCAACTGGACGGTGGGAGACAGACTAGTGTCAGAGTACACTCGGATTCGGTAAAGGCAGTTCAGACTCAACGAGGATATTGGATTGTCATATGTGGAGTCGTCGTACACATATATGACTGTTGTTTGAGTACTATTCCCGGGAGTATAAAAGTCGAGTCCAATCACTACGCTTATCTGGTGTAAGAGCTGAAAGACGATCAACATCGTAGTTAAGAAGAATGATATTATCAAATGCTTGCTTTGTTTGTATTAGAATAGATATCGCTTACTATTAGAATAGGTATCACTTACTAAATAGAAACAACTAAAAGAAGTTAACACCCTAAAAGCTAAGGACTCAATTATAAGCTTGTTGCGTGTGAGTTGAACCTTTTAAACTCTTCTAAAAGGACCCTTAATTCGGATAAGTCTTGCTGAGTATATTTTGCTCAAGTCTCTTCTATCATTCCAGGTACTGGATTTATTCTCCTCGAGTATGACCCATCCATTTTTCCTCCACAGAATTTTTGAAGTGTAGAAATCACATTTTTGGGCAAGATGTAATGTTTCATAATAAACTTTGTGGATGTTTTTAAAGTTTAACTTTTGTAATAAACTTTGAAACAGTTTTGTAATAACTTTAATCGTTCTATAATATATCTTCTTTTTAAATTATGAAATGTTGTAATCTGTGAACTCTTTGAGAGTCATCCCTCAAGTTTGATCCAATTGAGAAGGCTTATTAAGATTTCAAATCTTAATAAACTACTTAAATTAACTTGAAACTAATACTTAAAATTTGATTAAATGTTAGATTCATGTTAATTAAAGTGGTTCCACCACACCTTCGGCGATGGGCGGCAGGCGGAGAGCAAGAGGAGGAGGCGCCGCAGGGGAGGCGGCCTGCACAGGAGAGGACGAGGTGCGGGAGGGAGGATACGACGGTGGTGAAGAGGATAGAGTGGAGGGGTAAAATATTAAAATATTGTGGTAGTTGGTATAAAATGTGAGGTATAGAGTTGTATGAACGTGGAAGATTTGTGACTGTATTTCAAAATTATGATGACTGGATGGAATATTATATTTTAGAGTGAAGATATAGAGTCCCATAAGTCTGGACAGCCTAAATAGTACACTCCATGGTTTGTTGTTGCCACATACTTTCAAATATTGTTTAGCCCACTTCTTCCTCTCATAACACTTTGTAACATTCATAGTCCATTTCTCTTCTCTTTCTTTTTCACTTTTCTATCCTCCCACAAATCTGATGTGGCGCTTTTACAGCTTGTCGACGGCATCCTAATATTTTGCTCTTATTCCTTGCACCCAAGTCTAGAGTACAAACATTATTCACGAAACAAATAACGTACAAACTACAAAGTGATTCTGTCATGACGAAAATGGAAACACACCAACTTCGATAGCTATTTCCAATTTCCTTGTAGTCTCGTAGTAGTGTGGGGCATTTTGTAGGGCTCCAATTTCTAGGTTCTATGGAGTGAATGACTGAATCTAAGGCTGCCTCTAACGGATCGTCTATATGGAGTGTTTATAGTATTGTTTGACGCTGTTTGACACTGTAGACAGAGAAGTGAGTAGTAGAAAACTTGAAATAGTGATAGACAATCCACGTGGACAATCGGTTAGAGACGGTCGTCTCTATGGTTGTGCACAGTAAAAAGTGAGACTTTACGTTATTTGTAGCTGCAGCTACCAAAGAGACGGACCTCCAACCTCAAATGATACTACCATTAAGCTACAAACCCACTGACCCACTTTCCGGTTCAACCCCCACGCTAGAATTACCCATCGTCTGTTCCCTACCTATAATAAAAATTAATCGCTTTATCAAAGAATAATCAATAAGCTGGTTTAGAGTCCTACCAAACGAATGTGACCTATATATTGACCCGTACCATTGACCCGTATACACACACATGTCTGCTACACTTTGCACTACATTAAAACCCACCTAAACACAACGGCAAAGAAAGCAAAGCAAGAAGGAAAGTAGGCACACACGACACTAGTGCTCAGCTAGCTTTCAGTTCGTGATTGACCATGGCGGAAGCTCTTGCCGCGCCAGTGGAGTTTGGGCCGGAGCCGAAGCCGATGACGGTGAGCACGAGACTGCTTCAAGTGCTGTGCGCAGGCGACGCTGTCCGCTTGGCGGAGCTGCTGAGCACAGAAGGGCAAATGGGCAACCACGTCTCCATAGACGTCAACGGCACCGGCGCCGGCGCCGGCGCGTCACCGGCCACAGTGATATCGCCGCCGCCACCAGTGGGAACGAGCAGGAACTCCCTCTGCCTCCTTGGCCTGGCAAGCAACGGAAACACTGCCCTGCACATCGCCGCCAGCCGCGGCCACGCCAAGCTCGTGGCGCTAGTCTGCGATGAGGCGCCATCGCTCGTCGCCACGCGCAACCGGAGCTTGGACACGCCGCTGCACTGCGCGGCGAAGGCTGGGCACCAGGAGGTAGTGGCCTGCCTCTTGCCAAAGATGCGCGCCGGCGGAGAGGACGAGGAAGCGGCGCTGCGGGCGAGGAACTGCCTGGGCGCCACCGCGTTGTACGAAGCAGTTCAGCACCATCGCCTCGGGGTGGTGGATCTGTTGATGAGGGAGGCTCCCGAGCTTTCCACGCTCACAGCTGAGGACGGTTTGTCGCCGCTGTACTTGGCTGCGACGATTGACTCGCTGCCGATGGTCCGGGCGATTCTACGCCCGTCGTTGCTGGGGACGCCGTCGCCCGCGGCGTATTCAGGTCCAGAGGGGCGGACTGCCTTGCATGCCGCGGCAATTGCCTGCGGAGGTACGTACGTTTGGCCCCTAGTAAAATCCAGTAAATTCCAGCATGTGCTCCTCGATCAAGCTTGCAAATTCCACGCAGGAGTCGCTGGAGAGATGGCTCAAGAGATTCTGAACTGGGCGCCTGAAGGTCCAGCTTTGCTTGCCCAAGTTAATTCGTTAGGGACAACACCTCTCAATTATGCAATCTTAGTCCAACATCTCGATGTCGTCGACCTGTTCCTAGCTGTTCCTACTTCATCGGACGAGCTAGCTCGCACTCCAAACAACGATGGCTTATTCCCCGTGCATTTTGCGGCTATGGTCGGGAGCACAGCCATCATCGATAAGCTCGTAGCGAAATGCCCCGACTACGACCAAATGGTCGACAATCGAGGGAGGAATTTGCTGCATTGCGCCGTCGAATATAACCAGGACAGGGTGGTTCGCCACATCTGCCAAGACGCCTCCTTTTCCGGGCTGCTGAACTCGAGGGATTGTGATGGAAACACACCGCTCCATTTAGCCGCAAAGAATGGATTCCCACGGATCGTCAGTTTGCTCCTGCAGACCATGAGCGTGGAAATAAACGTCGTCAACAAGGATGGTCTAACTGCTCGAGATCTTGCTTGGGGCGCAGCGCCACCACGATCATGGTCTCAGACATACGCCTGGGTAAAACTTCGTCTTGCAGTGCTAGTACTTCCGTATTTCATTACCTGCATCAGTCTCGTTATGCTACTGAAACTGATACTGTACCTTCCTCTTTTTGTCCACAGAGTCCAGTTCATGTCGTGCTAAGTTGTCTTGTATGGTCTAGAGCAGCCTTTACTCCACATCGAGCACGCCATGGCGGAGGAGGATCAACGGGCGGATCAGACCACCCTTCACGCGGTGAAGACATGAAACCCACCAAGGAGGAACAAGCATCCGAAGAAGAAAATTTCTCGAGAACCGGGACGATCGGATCAGTGCTGATCGCCACCGTGGCGTTCGCGGCGGCCTTCACCGTGCCGGGGGGTTTCATCGCCGATGACCACCGGGGTGCAGGGACAGCCGTCATGGCGAGACGGTTCGCTTTCAGAGCTTTTTTGTAGGTGTCAGACGCCATGGCCTTCGCCTGCTCCATCGTGGCGACCTGCTTCCTTATCTATGGTGGCACAAGGGGAGCTCCACGACCACGAGACGAACGGCGCCATCGGTACAACGTACTAGCATCACAATTGCTGCCGCTGTCCGCTCTATTTACGATCGCGGCGTTCCCTTTCGGTTTCCAGCTGGTGCTTGGCGACGCCAACCGCGGGCTTATTGTCTTCGTCTACACATTGTCGTCGGCGTCCGTGCTCTTCTGCATCCCCGACATTTGGCTTCCGCTGCGGATTGGGCTGCTGAAAGTGGTGTTGCGCCGGGCCGGATGGAGGGCACTTGCCAGCATCCTTCTGGAGGGAGAAACTATTTATCCGAGGCCCAATGTTTCTGGTCCTCATCTCTGCCACCTTCGCCGTTGCCATCGCACTCCAATTTGCTTTGCCAAGATACTGAGTGTCGTCTAAGTAAGACTAACTCCAACGGTTATTTCATTTTGGCTAAGTCTCATTTTGAAGGAATCTGGCATTATTTTATTACTTGTGAGTGAAGGTACCGTAAAACAGAGTGAAATTTGAATTTGAGAAATGAGATGAGAAAGCTGCCAGAGATGGACTAAGTCTACCAATCTCCAGTTTGCAGCGGTCTTCGGAAATTTCTGTCAAGCACCAATACTAATTACGTCCACAAATATAACGCTGGTTGTAACCAGTAGAGAAGAGGATTTGGTATTTTGGCATTGTCTTGTTGCATTAGCGTCAGTGGATCGTTACAGCAAGTACGAGTGCTCAGATATGTCTCTCTATCCATATTTAAACTTTGGTTTTCAAATTTAGATCCTATTTTTCCCAAATTATGTCTTTTCCGCTTTTCCTGTGTTTTCATCTTATGATTTTTCCCATGTTTCAAAGAGAGCCTTAGTTATTGTATTTTATCTATATGTTAAGTGGAAAATTCTACTAATGCTTAATTATTATACCTTTACTTCAAAACTCTCATAATATTTTATATAAAAATATACATTTTACATTAAAAAAAACTCTAACACTTATACCTTTGCTTCATCTGTCGCGAGTGAAGTTTGAAATGTCATTCTCTAAGCAATGATATGTCCTTGATATCCAAATCCTGGAATTTCTAGTTCACATTCTATAGAAAGCCTGCAATTTTGCAATCTGTTTTATGCTATCACTACTGATATTAAAAAAACTAGAATCGTGTATTTTATACAATTTTCGAGCTGTGAATTGTGAATGGACAAAAAAAAAATCAAAGGCTAGCGCAATCCGCCGGCGCGAAGGAGAAGGTCCCGCCGTCGAGATCGTAGAGCACGTGCAGGTCCATCTGCATCACGTTGCCGATCACGGACACGCCTCTCGTGGGCAGCACCAGCAAGCACGCCACGTCCCCGCGCTCGTCCACGGCGTCGAAGTAGCTCGTCCGCGGCACGGTGTACACCGCGCCACCCTCAAAGCGCAGCACCAGCCTCGGCACGGGCACTTCCATGGCACCCGCGGCAAAGCAGAGGTCAAAGTCGAAGCGTGCGCCGCTCACCGACGTGAGGCCAGCCATCTGCGACAGGAACGCCTGCCTCACCATCGCGTACCCTGCCTCGGCTAGGTACGTGAGCGTCGTGCCGGAGTCCACGATCACCCCGCCAGCGCCTGTTGCCGTGAACCCGAACGTGCCGCCAGCGACGGCGAGGTCTACTGAGCCGACCAGTGACGCCGGTGAGGTTGACATAGTAGTACGGTGACCCTCGCGCCGCGGGGTTCTTGGACGAGCGGCGTGGACTGCGCCTTGTCGCCGGCCACGTTCGCCAGCGAGCCGAACAGGATCGGGCTGGCGCCGGCGTCCGCGTCGGAGCGGAGGCAGTACGAGAACCGGCCCACGCCGAGCTGCGACACAAGGGACAGCGCGCTGCGGCCGAGCCCCACGATGCCCGACGCGCCACCCATGTCCCCGCCGTTCGCCGTGCTGCACCCGAACGCCACGTTCGTGAAGCGACGACGCGTCCTCCCCGACGCCTAGCGTGTCCGCGAAGAGGTATCCGGCGGTGAAGCCGACGGTGTAGCGGTAGTCGTAGACGCAGCCGGTGGCGTTGCACCCGCGGAAGGCGCGCGGCAGGGCCCGGCATAGGGGGCTCCCGCACGGGAGCTTCGAGAACGTGGACGAGCCCGCCGGGTCGTACAGCGGCGTCGGCTGCGCGAAGCACGCGGAGCACGGCGCGCACTGCGCCCACTGTGAGGTCGCTGCCGGTGTCGAGGATGGCTGGGAAGGTCAGCGGCGGCGTGCCGATGGACAGGCTCATGTGGTACGCTCCCGCGCCGTTCTCGACCAGCGCCTGAAGCAGGCCACGCGAGGAGCTCGTCGTACTCGTGCGCCTGCGCGCGCTTCCCGCGGCCGCGTTGGAGAGGGACGCGAGTCGGCGCGCGTCGCGGCGTGCTGCGGCGGAGTAGTTGCCGGGGTACTGATGGACGCGAGTGAGGGTGGCGCGGAAACCGTGCGAGCCCTTCGCGAAGGTCGCCGGCGGGAGGATGCCGACGACGAGGACAGCTGCAAGCGGGAGCAGAGCTGCTGCTACAGTTCTGCACGCCATGTCGTGCGACGTTTGCAGAGGGCGGCGGAAGGTTTCTTTCCGCTGGTTTTGCTTTGATCAAACAAAGCAATGGCTCGTTGACCTTATTGGCCTTCGTACCATTGTGTGGTTCGAACATTGCGTGATTGCAACCTATTGTGATTGATTTAGTTAATCTATCCAGAGTAATATTATGAATCGTTTTCATAGTGCGTAGCAGGCTTGTGCAATCCATATCTGTATGTCAAGTCGAAATGTAGAATAACAAGAAAGCAAAGAACTGAAGGAATTGACAATAGAGATAATTGAACAATGTCGCTGGACGGCGTCACCAAACCCGTAAATCCGAGCAGCCCAGCAGAGGTGCTGAATTTAGCAGTATTCCCATGAGATTTCGGTTCATTCTTGTTTTGAAAAATTGGACAACTTTGTGGCCATCCAATTTTCAGCCTTCAACTATGAAATACACCCTCGGACCTTATTAAAGCGGACCATATTAAAGCAGTATTGGATGATGGTTTCTATCTTTGTAAATTATAAAACATTGTTTAATCTCTATAAATTTACAGTTATTTTATTTTAAATCTGTGAAGTACCCGATCTTATATAAAAACATGGTGCTCACTTTTAAGATATTTGCATTAGGGTTTCATTCCTACAACTAAATTTATTTCTCCAAATATAGCATTATGAATAAGAAGGAATCAGTCCCAAATATCTTCAAATAGAGCACAAATACATAAATTATGTTTCTAGAAAATATTAATGTGAATTCATATTTTGATAATTTAAAATGAATTAATTATGGATTTTTAGATATTGCAAAAGGTTTTATTATTTTAAAAATAGAAAATCACCATCCAACACTGATTCCAACATGTCGTAAGGGGATATTTTGCACTGTTTGATTAATTCGAGGAATCTAGGTTTCCTGCTTTTATAGCTCCTAGGTTGAAAATGGGACAACATCGACATTTCGAGGTCATAAAATAGACTTTTTTTAATGGGGTTGGAGGAGGGAAAGAGGACAACTGCGTGTTCAATCCCTCCTAGCGCACGAATTTCTGAGCGTCCGATTCATGACCAATACAAACTTTGTGACCATCTGATTCGCGCCATGTTGGTCATTCGATTCAGCTCCCTCAAGAATCCTGCGAGGTTAAGGCTTTGGGTTGAGGCCTTCAAGCGTCATTTTTTTTTTGGATAGGTTCAGGGGGTTAGTTTTGGGTTGACACTGATTTGTCACATGTCACCAACATAGCTCCAATGAAAATTACACCTCAGATTTCAGAACTTCCTTGATCTACTGGGCCCACCAGATAATATAATGGGACCCTGTTCTAGGAACAGAGGAGTGTCTTTTGGTTTGTCCATACCTCAAAACACTTTCTCAAAACATTTTTTTTCACTGTCGGCTATCATTGACATAACTATCACACTAATTAATTGTTTTTAACATTTATATATAATAAATACAATGCATTGTGGAGCGTATTTCTTCCTAATAGCATCATGTTTTTTATCATACGTGGTATTTTTTATATCGTAGTACGATCCTTTAGACCAAGAATAGCCTAAAAAATTCAACAAGCAAATGGGCCCCCGTTCGACGCATCTTCCTCGATCGCAGATTCCCAGCCCTAGAGCTCGTCGCACCTGGCAGGCTCAAAGGACAAGACGCCCATCTCGACGTCGTACAGGACATGCATGTTCTGCTGCTGCATGCTTCCGAGCACCGACATGCCCCGCGCGCTCACCATCCCCAAGCACGCGACCCCGGCCCGCCGGTCCTCCACCACGACGCTGGCCCTGGGCAGCTCCATGTCGGCGCCGTCGAAGTGGAGCACCAGGCGCGGCACCGGCACCGCCTCGGGCCCCCGCCCCTCGGGCGCCGCGAAGCAGAGGACCGAGGCCCAGGTGCGCGCCACTGGCCACCGGCAGCGCGACGCGGGCCGCGAGCGCGCGCGCCAGCACCACGAACGCGCGCTCCTCTAGCGCCGTGAACGTCGTGCCGGAGTCGATGATGAGGCCGCCGCGGCCCGAGTCGGTGAGCCGGAACACGGCCGGGTCGATCGGAAGCCGGGCGTCGCCGACGGTGATCCCTTCGAGCGAGAGGTAGTAGTAGGAGCTCCTCCTCCGCGGCCCCGTCGGGCTCGGCACGAACGGCGTGGACTTGGCGGCGGGCGAGAGGCTCGCCGGCGAGCCGAGGAGCAGGGTGCTCGGCGTCGTCGTGTCGTTGAATGGCGTGAAGCAGTAGGAGAACCTGGTGGCGCCGAGCTGGGACACCAGCGACAGCGGGCCCCGCCCCATGCCCACCAGGCCGGATGAGTTGTCCGTGCCGCCAAGGTTGTCCGTGCCGCACCCGAAGGCGAGTACGTGGGCGACCGCGGTGCCGGTGCCGGCGCCGGCGCCCGAGCCGAACGAGAACGCCTCGGTGGCGAGGACGCCGTCGGTGGAGGTGCCGTCGCCGTAGGAGTAGTAGTACGCACAGGAGCCCTGCTCCGAGGAGCAGCGGGAGGGCGGCCTGGCGCTCGGGAGCGCCTCGCAGAGGTCGGAGGCACACGAGACGTTGGCGTAGGTGGCGGACCTGGCCGGCGCGTACAGCGGCGTGGGCTGCGGGAAGCACCTCCGGCACGGCGTGTCGCACTGCGTCCAGATGAGGTCGCTGCCCGTGTCGAGCACGGCCGTGAGCGGGAGCGGCGGCGTGCCGATGGCGAGGTCGACGAGGTACGTCGCGGTGCTCGCGTGCACGGATGCCGCCGCCGCCGCCGTGGTTGGGGCATCAGCGCCAGCGCCGACACCGTCGCCGCTCAGCAGGCGTCGATGAGGAGGGCGCCGTGACCGCCGCGAGGAGGCCTGTTCACCCGGCGGTGGCTCCGCTCGGCGGCGCGGAGGACGCGGTCTGCACCGGTGAAGTCGCCGCCGCGGGCGTCGACATGCGTCAGCTCAAGACGGATGCCGCGGCTCGGCTTGCTGGGAAGGGCGGAGAACGGCAGCAGGAGGAAGGACAGGCAGAGGAGAAGCCATCGCCTGGACGCCATTAGTGACGATGCAAAAAGGGTTTGGTCATGCCGTGCTTCCTTGTCTCAGGATGTTGTGTGGATCGATTCTTGACGAACTTGGCCTGGATATGTGATAATCACTAGAGTATTCGAATGATTGAATTGGTGGCGGCAGAGTGCGTCGCACGTCTGGGCAGAGTTTATAAGCTTCTGCCCGCATTCGTATAGACTGTTAGGCTATTTCTAATGGATTGTCTAAAATGCTGCACTACAGTACGAATTAACACTGTAGCGTTACTGTAGATTAAAAAAAAAGTTGAAAATAGTAAAAAATAGTGGATAGACAAAATTTATAAACAATAATCGAAGGATAGCCTTAGATTCTTCGAACCAGTGCCACACAGACACAAGTACAATCGACGAAGAGGAGATTGGGGAGCATCCGTGGTGGGAACCCCTCAAACTGGTGGTGACGGCCAGGGAACGCCTATTCATCTCAGCCCAATATAAATGCTAGCCCATTCAGTCCAGCCCAGCCTCTGGACCGCATCGCGGCGGTTGCGTTTCCTTTCCCACGAGGCCACGACCCACGGGGAGCACGGGACGCGACGCGATCCTTCGCCGCGTCCGCTCGCCCTCACTCCATTCCCCAAACTACCAGCCAGCGCTTGGCCATTCCGTCCACGGCCGCCAGACGCCAGTGTCTCCACCCCGGCCATCGGCGCCCGTCTCGCCTCTCGCAGTTCCGCGGCGCCGCCGCCCACGCCAAGCGCGCAGGTCGTGCTATCTCTCGCTAGCGAAATAGAGTATCAATAGCATGATTCATAATTCCTAACTCCTGCGTGATCTGCGAGAGAATTGCATGCATATTGGCATTGCTCTATTGTACACAGCCTGTCAGCCTTACTGGTGTAGGGCATAGACGATGGAATATTTTGGCAGAGGTGCCGATGTGGTATAGATTGGTGTGGATGGGACATGTGCCATGTGCTCTTTTATTTCTCTTCTGACTGCCCACAAATATATACTCTTATCATTGGTGTGTCATGGTGATATTTAGATGGTAGCCATAGTACTGTTTCCATTTCTTCCGACTTATCCTCAGGCATGAGGCTGTTATCAATATCATTGATGAATGATGATGATTGTCTAGATATATTTCTTATCATTGATGATGATTGTCTATTTCACATTATTTGTTTTGGAGGTTGTTATGAATATTTTGACTCTGCTATAGTTTAACTGCAATCTAGCAAGATATCTAATATGTCTCATATCTAATACTCCGTATGTCTCTAGTTGGCATCTCCTTGCTCCCTTTCTGTATACATCGCCTTCACACAATATTACACGGTACATGCGCCCTGTTCGCTTGAGCTACTTTCAGTTTTTTTCAGCTTCTTTGCAGCCGTAGAACAGTATTTTTCTCACACAATCGTTCAGCCGGAATAGTAAAACAGCCGCAGCTGTAGCTGCAGCGAACAGGGCTATTATGCATGGCTTGAATTCTTATAGACTTGCACAGTCCTGCTCCTTGTGCCTTTTTTTATGTGGCTTGTTGTCTGGGTGCCGTATATGATCCTTCTTAACTTGAATTTGCATTGCCCATGAAACTGTGTGTATTTACCCATATATTACTGCCATGGACCATATGATAGAATTCTCCCTAAAACGTCATTTACAAATTACAATAGTGAATGTTTAGTAGTTTGGTTGTGATGCATGAGTGGCTTTTTTTTTGCCTTATGTGCTGCAAACCAGCATGGACATCATAAGTTACCAAGTTTTTAACCAATCACTGCGAACGAACCTGGCTTTTGTTTTTATTTTCATTAGTATTAGTGCATTGCCTTAATAAGCTATCACTTGCAGGAAGTTATGTGTGACATTAGGAAGGAAGACTTTCCCAAGCTTGGTCCTGAAGGTGGCCGAAGATACTACTTGACATGGGCTAGTAAAATTGAAGCTTACTTAGCCAAGAATGGCCTCAGTGAAACAATCACTTCAGGTTCCAACCGTAGCGATATGCAGAAGGCAAAGGCCACGGTTTACATGTGGCGCCATCTAAGCCAGTATTTCAAAGACGAGCTCTTCGTTGAGCGGGATCCGTTTGCTATATGGCAACACCTTGAAGGAACAGTTTGATCAACTCAACTCCGCAGAGCTCATCCAAGCAAAGTACGACTGGGATCACCTGAGCTTCAGTGACTTCGATTCTGTGACTGAATATGACTCGGCTCTCCAAGACATTGTGGACCAGTTTAAAGCCTGTGACAAAGAAATGACAGAGGTGGAGCTCATAGAGAAGACTTTATTTACATTCCCTCCCAGAGATTATATACTCCGGCGAATGCACATGAAGAATAACTATGGCACGTACGCCGAGCTGATTTCTGCGCTACTACTGGAGGAGAAACAGTATCAGGAGCTCCTAAAGAATTATTATGCTCGACCAACTAGGAGGTTTGATTGAGTGGCATCACATTCCTCGGACTTCATTCCCATGTTGACAACAAAGACAACAGCAACGACGACAGTCTGGCTATAGAGCTTGTGGATTAGAAATGTCATGTATAATAATTGTTTGGTCATTGTTTTCAGATCTATCACTTCAGGTTTGCATGTGGATCACATGTATATTGTTTGGAGTATCTAGTTTGCAGCCACTGAATTTGAATATTTGGTAGGATATATATTCATTTCATGAAACTCATGGAGGCTTTGTGGGTGCCAAATAGTGTGCTGGATTTGGGGGAACCTGGTCCCTGATCAGTTGGGGCTCAAGCTTCCTCCTACAGTTGGTAGAACAATGGAGTCCCTACTAAACCCTCCCAACAAATATGCAGTTAGGGATGAAAGCTGTAACTAAAAATTCTGTTTACCGACTGTTCGTTTTCGAGGTTTGACCAGCGATTTTAGGTGAAACAGAAATGATAACGGTAACCGTAAAAACGGAAACAAAAGCGGTAAAAAAAATTCCGAAATGAAGATTTTTCATGTTTCTAACTGTTTCTGGGCTTTCCTGTATTTTTGCGGTAATTACCATACAGTTTTTAGCAATTTAGTCTAAGCGTCTATATGCAACACAAAGGCCATCCATCATGCACACTTTTACCGCCTCCCTTTAGCCTATATTTTATTTACTTTGCCCTCTAAATGTGAGCATATAGGAATGGTGAATCAATAACCATATTTGTGAATTTAAATTGTTTAATTATCTTGAGTTTTGTTACTATGAAATTTGTACGTAATATGAGGTGATTCTTGTTAGCTTGTGCAATATTTGTAGTTTGGCATGCCATTGAGTTAAAACAAAGCTATTGTATTCATTTTACAATCTTGATTTACTAAACCTATATACAATATTCACTAATCATTTTTCGATTTATAAATTTTTGATTACCGATCGATATTCCTGACCGGATAGTTTCATTCCCGAAGTTTCCCTAATACCGACACCATACTCAGTTTCCGGCAATATCGTTTTCGATTCAGTTTTCCGAAAAAAATATGAAACTGAAAACAATTTAGCCCTTTTTCGATCATTTCCGACCGTTTTCATCTCTATATGCAGTCATAAAAAGTTTGAAAGAAAAGGATAGAGGTGGAAGATATAGACAGATAGCCACTAGATCCGCCACCAAACTATTTACTAAATGCTTGCTAGAATAAGATCTTCCACTTCACTTTTTTTGGAAAAAATGTTTCAATTAATATCTTATTTTTGGAAAGTTACTGACATATAACTTTTGTGCATAATTTTTGTGGATAATTATTATGATAACATCTTGCAAACTTATGTATGTAACTTCAAGTCTAACTATTTGTGGATAAAACTTATTTGGAGCTGTATTTGTTCCTTTTGATAATTTTTTATTGCTCGTAGGCATGCATAATACTCATTTAAAATTATTTTTTTTGCTATATTAGACCAGAAATCAACAAAGAGTATCTATCATACTACGAGTACAAGTCCATATAAGATTAGAAGATGACACTAACCTAACACATGCCATGCTCCATCACATATCACAAACATATCCTATTAGGTATCCCTTGGCCAATGCATTACTTGATGTCGCTCGCATGATTAGATAGTATGTGTTTCATAAAGAGAATGTGCTAGAATATTATGTAGTTCAATAATAATGCGATCAACATGAAGTAAAGTGTCAGACGATAATTAAAGGAGAATAACAAAACAATAGGGGCACTACAAATATAATCCGCATAACTCCAAAAAGAACGCAAACGGATAGACTTTCAAAAAAAACTTGTACTAGTTTTTTTTAGATTGTAAATATAAATTTACTTGTGATTTTTAAAATACATCGATAATCATTCCAAAGAGAATATTTAGATTCCGTTTGACACTAGGCGTCACCTTGCCCAAAACTGCTACTCCCTCCATCCATGAAAGAATGAAATTCTGATTTTTGACTTAACTCAAACTAAATTTATATTAAAATATATACTACCAAAATCATTAGATTTAAGTTGAAATATATTTTTATATTATATATATTTGATATCAAAAATGTTGTTATAGTTTTATATAAAACTCGATCAAATTTATGATAGTTTGATTTAAGACAAAAACAAAATTTCTTCGGACGGACAGAGTACTAAAACCAGCCGAGGTAGAACATAGAAGAGAGCGGTGGTTGGGAGGATTGTAGTTGGAGCAGGAAATGCAGAAGCGGATGCGCATCTGCATTGGCATGTAGGGGGTCACAATGGGTCACTGACGTATATGTCAGGGTTCCAAACAACACTGACCTGCATCCGCCTACACCGCATCCCACGCAGCCCAGTAGCCCACCTACTTGGGCCCATCACTCCACGATCTGTTCGGCGTGTCGCTCTCCACTGCTGAACTGCAAAGGCCGGTTCCACTTCCAAATTGCATCGAAGGCAACCGCATCCACTACAGTCTACGAATAGGAATCCGTATCGTCGCCCCTTCCGCCGCGCGGGACGGGAGCCGAGTTGCCGACGGACGCCTCACTCCGGCGAGACATCGCGCCGCTGCAATCCATCGACGGAAACGTGTGAGGTCATGCGACTTTTCCATCGAATCGCTTCTCTCAATCTTGGAAGCTTTTCTTAATGAAAAACCACCTAGTTTCTCCTACGGTTGTGTCTCATTGTTTTTTAATCTTGGAGCCACGTGCGGCGTGGTGCCGATATATTGTTTGATCTGAGTGTTACTGTATACCATTTTTACCAGATAACCAGTACTTTTGTTTTGTCTAGCTATCTGGTCGATGCACTACGTTAGCGCTATCTGTTTCGATTTAGATCTACCCTGATTAATTAACTGGCCCTCTATTGTTAATCTAGTACCATAGAAAGTACGTATCGCTCTATAATATTTCCATTCAAGTCGAATAAGAACTTTTTTATGTGACGTGGAAGCCATACCCAAAATATTTGGTGTAAATATGGAACTGTATTATACTATGAAGTGGAGTATATCGTTGCAGTGATGTATATTTTCTCTTATGATGACCACACTCAAAGTTCTTAAGCTTTCCCTGGATCCTCACCTAGGTCCATATAAACTCTCTAATTGAGCAGCTAGATCTTTGCCTTTGCTTTTTGAGGGATTCGTTCATTCCAATAAGTGGGAATTTGCTTCACCTACGTGACAATCTTGGAAAGGCCCAAAGGCTTTGGAAATATGCATTGAAATATGGAATCAATAGAGGGAAAACGATATAGCAGGGTAAAGAAAGAAGTTGAGCATTTCCACAGGCTGCTTGTAGAAAATCGTGTTTCTGCAGGTGATTTCTTAGAAATGCTGCATGCGGAAATAGGTTCTCAAGAAACTGCTTCCAAAGGCGGTTATGAAACCGCATGTGAAAATGGTACATTTGGTACCAAAAACGCTTGTAGAAATACCTAATAGAAACACTAATAGAAATAATATATGTAGCAACATCTTCTGTGAAAGTTAAGCATCGCTCGAGAATATCACTCTAGAATAGGTATGTGAAACAAAAAAAAATCACGCTGAAACTTGTGTGAGATATCTCTCAATCCTTTGTTTAACTGTTGCAAGCACTAGTTCATATATTGATGAATTGATCTAAGCTAGCGGTTGATGTGCCTGCACTCTATTTGGATAGTTATTTTTCCTTTCATTTGTCCAAATAAACGTGCTTCTATAGATCAGTATATATGCCCATTGACTAGATATCTCTTTATGAATTGTAGGAAGACATACATGTCTGGCGTTGTAGGACCAGATTTCCCAAGGCCTAGGCCATTTGGCTTGCGAAGGAACTACTTACACATGGGCCAGTAATATTGAGAACTAGTTTAGCCCAGAACAATCTCAGCGACACAATAGTCTCAGGCTCCAACTGCAGTGATCAGCAGAAGGCGCAGGCCCTATGGTACATGCGCCGCCATCTGAACGAAGATTTCAAGAACGAGTTTATGTTGGAACAGGACCCGCTTGTTCTATGGCAGTCCCTGAAGGATCACTTTGGTAGGATGAAGGCGGTAGAGCTACCGCAGGCGACGGCCGACTGGAAACGCCTGTACTTTGGGGATTTTGACTCGGTGGCTGCGTATGATTCGGCTCTACGACGCATAGTCTCCCAGTTGAAGCTCTGTGACAAAGATGTTACAGATGGGCAAATGATTGAGAAGACTCTATCTACGTTCCTGCCAAGTCAGCTTATGCGTCATCAGATGCACAGGGCAGCAAAGTATGGCACGTACTCGGAGCTGATTTTCGCGTTGTTGCAACTTGCAAGAGGAGAAAGGCAATCAGGAGCTCATGAGGGATAATTATGCCAGACCAACTCAGAAGGCTTGTTTCAAAAGGAAGAGAAGACGGGGTCAGAGTGGCAAGGTTTAATCGGGTGACATCTATGGTGACGCTATGGCGACGACAACGAGTCAATGAGGTTGAAGATTATATATGAATCATATCGTTCGGTCGTCTGTCCTTTTCAGATTATGTATGCTATTTGATCATCGATTTCATGTTTGCTTGTTGAACTGGGTATATCTGCTAGTGTCTCGTTCATGTACTAACTGTTAAAAGCCACATTCGGAGTATTCGGTTAAAAATTCTGAAGAAATTTCAGTTTTCAATAATCGAATTAGTACTAGAAATTTAGGTTGACAATCCAACACTGTATAAAAAAAATCATGAGTCCTATGTATGCACAAGTATATACTGTATCTATCTGCTATACATCTCTGGTCAGAGATCGCTGCACGTGGCCGGAGCAAACGACAGCGTCTCCTTCCGGACGTCGTAGAGTATG
This sequence comes from Paspalum vaginatum, assembly GCA_030272315.1. Lineage (NCBI taxonomy): Eukaryota > Viridiplantae > Streptophyta > Magnoliopsida > Poales > Poaceae > Paspalum > Paspalum vaginatum. The sequence goes on along the minus strand of CM059013.1, from coordinate 5,859,419 downwards.
TGCAAGTTCTGCTGCTGGTAGTTGCCGAGCGTGCTCATGGCGCCGTCCGTGTGGTTCCGCATCGCCAGGCACCACAGGCCGGAGCCCGAGATCATGTAGCTGCCCGCCGGGAGCACCATGTCGGCGCCGTCGAAGTGGAGCGTCATGCTGGGCATGGCCGGCGGCGCCGACGTCGGGGTGGGCAGCGCGAAGCACAGGTCAAGCCCCGTGGAGTCGGACCCGTCTGTCGCGGGCAGGTTCACTACGGACTGCACGGCGGCGCGGACCTGCTGGTACGCGGCGTTGACCAGCGACGTGATGGTCGTTCCGGAGTCGATGATGAGCCCGCCGGTGCCGTCGGCTTTCAGGGCGAAGGCGTCGGGAGAGATGGGCAGCGCCGTCGCGCCGAGGGATATGCCGGTCAGGTTGAGGTAGTAGTATGTGCTCATGGGCGCCCTGTCCGGTCCGGCGACGAACGGCGTGGAGCGGACGCCGGTGGTGCTGCCGTTGAGGGCGGCGGACGGGCCGAGGAGGAGCGTGCTGGTGGCGTTTGTGTCCTGGAACGGCGTGAGGCAGTAGGAGAAGCTGCCGGCGCCGAGCTGCGAGACGAGCGAGAGGCTGCCCCGGCCGAGGCCGACCAGCCCCGCCGAGCCGCTCCAGTCGCTGCTGCTGGCGTTGCTGCAGCCGAAGGCGACGCCGGGGACGCGCGCCTGGTCGGCGGGGCCCGCGCCGAAGGTGAAGGTCTCGGAGCCCTGCACGCCCGCCGTCCACCCGGTGCCGTACGTCTGGTTGTACATGCAGGCGCAGCCAGGCGGCGGCGCCGCCCCCGCCAGCACCCCCGCGCACATGCTCAGGGAGCTGTTGCACGGGAGCACGGCGAAGGTGGTGGAGCTCGCCGGGTTGTACAGCGGCGCCGGCTGCTGGAAGCACTGGGCGCCGCAGGGCGCGCACTGCGTCCAGATGAGGTCGCTGCCGGTGTCGGCGATGGCCTGGTACGGCAGCGGCGGCGTGCCGATGGCCAGCGTCATCAGGTACTCCCCGCCGTTGGGCAGGTCCTTGCGTGTTCGCGAGGACACCGTCGTGGTGGTGCCTGCGCCGAACCGGGACTGCTGCCGGTGCATGTCGCGGCGCAGCGCGTCGCGCACGAACTGGGACGCCGTAATGTCGGGGTCGGAGTAGTGGATGCGCGTGAGCCCGACGCGGACGCTGGCGGCGCCGGAGGCAAGAACAACCGCGCAGACCAGGAAGACGAGCACGGCGAGTGACGACGCCATTTGTGAAGTCGACGACATCGATCTTAATTAGTCTTTGCTAGGTGCAGTAGTACGTCGATGGAGTTATGCAAGAATGGCATGGAAACGTGAGCTTCATATAAGGTGACCATGGCAAGTGCTGTGGCATGCTCGCTCAAAGATAGGTAAAGCCTAGCCTCTAATACCTGGTCAGAGCTCGCTAGCCCCCCATGTTGTGCCGGCCGGTCTCAGTTGGTGAGTTGCCTGGAAGAGCTGAAGCAGTCTGCAGACTGCAGCGATGGCATTGTTGTCGCGCTCACGCCAAGAGGGTGGCGCCTGCGATATGTATGGGCGCTGGATTATTTAAGGGAATTAGGTGACGTATTTGTTCGGCGTTCTGGCAATAAGAGTTGAAACATGGCTCTACTAAATTGAACGGGACCTGTGGTCGTTGGATAATTGTTAGGCGCTTTATTTTTGTGGAAGGAGCAGCCGTCGTCCGTCGCGGGTCCTAAAGCAGGTCAGACGCAGGGATTGACTGGATCAGATCGTAGGCGAAGAAACGCGTGCAAATTAGCCACCTCTGCTGGCCGGTGTGCTCGATCAGCAGCAATCAGAACATGGAGTAAAATCCATTCTATCCTCTATACATGTCGTTGTTTTGACTTTTGAACACGCCCCCTCCCCCCCGGTGAATAATTCGAATGCCTGACAAGATACACACAAAGAAGAGGTTGATATGAAATATGGCAAACTATGCTATGAATCATCTAATTAGAAGCTTTTTTTCGTTTGCCTTTATGAGAATCTTGATCACGTTGAGATTTTGATTTATCATAAACTTGTTAAAAATTATTTATAATATCATGATTTTTTAAATATAAATAACTTACTATTAGGACTAGACATAATTATGAAAAAAATTAAGAGAAAGGGTGCTCTATACATCCATTATTACAATGTGGTGTCTGTTAGATTATACTCCATCTATTCTTAAATATTTGTCGGTGGATAATTCATTTTTGAACTAAAAAAGAAAATAAAAAACGGAGGGAGTATCATGTCCATATGTATCATCGAAATACTAGTTGTTATTCGTCTACATTTGGAGCATTCAATTAATTTTTCTGGAATATGTTTCAATTTTTTTTCTTTCAGAACTGAGGGCAAATGATTGCAGAACTCCTACCACACATTTCAAAAAGAAAAATAAGAGTACACCACTCTTAAAAGGGAAACACCAACACTACTTAGGTGGAGTATTTACCATATCATACGTACAATTGTGCACAACATTGTAGATGCACTATAGTAGATGCGGAGTTGAAAAATACTGTAGGTAGGTATGCGTGGTGAACTCAGCCATACAGCAAAGGAAGAGCAAACCTCAAAATAACAATCTTTTCCTTGTGGCAGTCTAGTTTGAATCTGTTTTTGAAAGAAAACAGGAGGGCCGGACCCGTACTGGTTATTTATATATTAAAAACATCAAAAAAGTACAAATGAAATCCTTTACAAGAGGAAAGAATTAGGAAAAAAATAGAGAAGGAAGATAAGGATCAAACTCTATGAAAGAAGTTAAAGTTTGAATCTTTAGCAATTGGGTTAGAATGTATAGTACTAGTAAAAAGAATCATGGACCCTATGCACGGGCATATTTGTAAATGTGTAAATCTCCGGATCAGAGCGTGCTGCACGTGGCCGGAGCAAACGACAATGTCTGCTGCCCAACGTCGTAGAGGATGTGCATGTTCTGCTGCTGGTAGTTGCCAAGCGTGCTCATGGCGCCGTTGGTCTGGTTCTGCATCGCCAGGCACCACAAGCCACCGTCGAGCATCATGTAGTTGTCCGCCGGGAGCACCATGTCCGCGCCGTTGAAGTGGAGCGTCATGTTCGGCATGGCCGGCGGCGCCGACGTCTGGGAAGGCAGCGCGAAGCACAGGTCGAACCCCGTTGCTGCAGACCCGTCTGCCGAGGTGGGCAGCGTCACCAGGGAGACGATTGCGGCGCGGACCTGCTGGTACGCCGCGTCGACCAGTGACGTGATCGTCGTGCCGGAGTCGATGATGAGCCCGCCGGTGCCGTCGGCATTCAGTGCGAATGCGCCGGGCGGGATGGACAGCGCCGTGGTGCCGAGAGATATGCCTGTAAGGTTGAGGTAGTAGTAGGTGCTCATGGGCGGCATGGCTGGGCTGGCGACGAAGGGCGTGGTGCCGACGCCGGTGTCATTGAGCACCGCCGACGGGCCGAGGAGCAGCGTGCTGGTGCTGTTAGTGTCCTGGAACGGCGTGAGGCAGTAGGAGAACTTGGGGGCGCTGAGCTGAGAGACGAGCGACATGCTCCCCCTCCCCAGCCCGACAAGACCGGCCGAGCCATTGAAGTCGACGCTGCTGGCGTTGCTGCAGCCGAAAGCAATGCTAGGGACGCGGGACTGATCGGCCGGCGTCGAGCCGAACGTGAACGTCTCGGACCCCTGGACTCCCGACGTCCACCCGGTGCCGTACGTCTCGTTGTATGTGCACGCGCACCCCGGCGGGGGCGTCGCGCCGGCCAGATCTGCCGCACATATGCTCAGGTTGCTGTCGCACGGGAGCACGCTGAACGTGGTGGAGCTGGACGGGTTGTACAGCGGCGTCGGCTGCTGTTGGCACTGGTCGCCGCAGGGCGCGCACTGCGTCCAGATGAGGTCGCTGCCGGTGTCCGCGATGGCCGCGTACGACAGCGGCGGCGTGCCGATGGCCAGCGCCATCAAGTACTCCCCGCCGCTGGGTGAGTTCTTCTGGGTCGTTGCCGACACCGTGCCGTCCGACGCCGCAAGCCGCCGGGCGTTGTGCCGGTGCATGTCGCGGCGCAGGGCCTCGCGGAAGAACTGGGACGCGGTGACGCCGGCATCGGAGTGGACGCGCGTGAGCTCGACGCGAGCGCCTGTGGCGCCGGAGGCCAGCGCTGCGCAGACGAGGGAAACGAGAACGGCGAGCGAAGAAGCCATTTGCTGTGTCGTGGGTGAAATCCAAGAAGCAAGCTGCCGCACGAGTATACGAGAATGGCATTGGAACGTTTGCGTTTTTATAAGCTGGTGATCATGGCGTGTGTTGTGGCGGCTTAGCTAACCGCCTAAACCTAACCTGGTCAGGCCGGGTCAGAGCACGGCGTGTCCTTGTGCAGGTCTTATATGGTGAGTTGCCTGGAAGAGCCGAAACAGTCTGCATCTCTGATTCTCTGCATCACTGCATGTACATACCCTGCCATCGTTGTTCACACTCGAATCAACACGGTGGCGTCTACGGTCTCATGGGCGTTGAATTCTCAAGGATTAGGTGAGGGCGTGAGGTATTTGGTGGGCTGAACGGGACTTGTGGTTGCGCTAACGCGTTGGATCACTACCCTGACGTTGTTGCAGGCATATCGTGGTCGGAAAGCAGTAGCTCAGCTTCAGAACTAACGTACTCCTGCCGGATTGACTCAATCCCACCAATCAGTGACGATAAACCGCCTCCAGATATGCCCTGCCAACCACTGTCAAGGCACTATTACCGGATCTTCGTTAATCAGAGAAACCAGCTTTGCTTTCGTGTCTCTTCATAATTGATATTTGACTTTGCATCGGTCACATTTTACAACCATCCGATATGAATCTAACGGCTTCTAAGATGGCCGAAGGAATTCAGTCTATCAGTTATATATCAAAATTACATAATGCAATATAAAAAATTACAATGCAACAATAAATAGTAATTTATATATACTAGTAAAAATGTACGTGCATCTCGCACGTGACAATAAAAAATAAAAAAAAATCATTTTACACTCTCAGAATTGGTTGGATCGTCGTGGATTGCGCAAAGAAGTCCTCTTTTCCCCGATTTTGCCTCCACATGATACAGGACTTCGACCATGATCCACCACCGCCAGAGCTACTCGAACCTCCCATGTCGGCAGAGCACAGCCTGATCCACCCCTTGTCGGTGTGAGTGGAGCACAGTCGGGTTTGCCACCACAGACACCACAATTATCGCCCTCGTCACCACCTCGAGATCTAGGGTTTGGGAGTGCCTAAAGCAAGTGAGTGGACGGCGGCTCGGGGCAGGGGGTGTTGTAAGTTTCACCGCAAAGTTAGCATTGAGTCACCAAGCAGGTGACGTGGACAACTGATTGGGACGGAAACGTGGAGGTTTCAGTGCGAGGGTTGAAACTTGCAGGGATTCGTCAGAGATATAGGTTTTGGGAGTGCCTAAGGTGAGTGAGCGAACTGCATCTTGGGGGGGGGGTTAATTTGTGCCACAAAATTAGTGCTGAGTCAGTAAAGAGGTGACGTGGACAACTGTCTGGGACAGAAACGGTCGGTTTTGGCGTAAGGTTGAAACTTGTACGATTTCATCGGTACAATAGTCCAGTGTCTGGTTTCATAGTACGAAATTGAAAATGGAATGACACGACTAATTCGAAAATGTAAAATCGAGTTTTTTCTAAAATATATTATGTAATTCAGTTTTTAAGTTAAAGTCGCGTGAGGAGATAGCAGGCTAATCTAATCTCTCTCATTCGGCGCACCTATGCTCCCCTCCCTCCCCTATATTAATAATGCAATGTTAATGTACATGTTTTCTCTATATTCCGTTAACCAATATTTTATACATTTATAATAAAAATCCATTAAACAAATGCATTGTTTACGGTGAAAAAACATTTCAAAACATATTAACTGTAAAAATATCAAAGGGTGAGACGTGGCCCATTCCCTGTCCACGCGCTCAAGTCTCCCTGAGTCCCCGCGGTCTCTGTGGCTCTGTCTCGATCCCTCCCAGAAAGCAGCGCCCTCGTCGCCGCCAACGACCAGGCCAACCTCCGCCCGCGCAGGGCGAGCTCGGGGGCCGCTCTCCTCCTCTCCTCCGGCTGGCCGCCGCAACCAGGCCGCCGCCCCGCGCAGGGCGAGCTTGGGGCCCGCTCTCCTTCGGCGCGTGGGACGACCTCACCAGGCCGCCGCTGCCTTCGCAGGGCACGGCCTGGGCACACGGCCCCAGGCCGCCCTCCTCTTCCTCTCCTCCAGCGCGTAGGGACGCCTTCCTAATCCGCGCCCTCGCGGATCCGCCAGCTCCTTCGTCTGCTGCTCTTCAGGCACAGGACAGTCTACTTGTCTCTTTCTCAGAACCCTTTCATCTCTGTCTATCAATCATTCGGAGAGATTTCTCGGCCTCTTCCGTGTTTGTGTTTGCTTGCTTGTGATGCTACGATGAACTCGTTGGATTCTTTGCTTTTGTGCAGGCATATTCAAAGTTCATTGCCGATTTGGCACTATAATAGTTGATTTGATGAATTTATGATGTATGTTTTTCATGATTTTGGGCCTTAATGACATTATTGGGCTCAAAGGTATTGACAGATTAGTTGGGGATTAGGAGATGGCCGGGGGCTGCGGGAGCGCGGTCAGGCGGGTAAGAATTTCGGTGAAAAAAACATTGCGAATCTGGCAGGCACGCGTAAGAATTGTTACGTGACCACGTCAACCCCGTAATAACATAGCGAAGCTGATTAATTTGAGAAAGTTCGTGGGTCCGTATCAAAGTTTGTGGGCCTATATCAACACAGTTGACCGCTCGATCAAAGGGTGGAAGGTAATCTAAGGGATGGTATACCTTTGGCTAGATAAAGGTTAGGTGAAAAATCATTTTCATTATTAAACTCTTTCTTTTATAACGTAGATGTAGATGTATACAATAATTTAACAAAACAGACACAAAACCATTTGATTGATAGATAAACAAATATCAGGCGACTGAAAAGGAGTAAATCTGCTAAACCAAACCTTTGCTTTCTTCTTTGGCTCAAAAATGTTTAAACTTCTCTAGTTGACAACGATGACATTATCTTTGATGTAGTATTTTTTTAGGGTTGTGCTACAGTACACCTTTTACCTCTTAGGAGGTAAGATCCTAAATGAATTATAGACCTCCATTTATACGATAGATAAACCTACTTAATAATAAAAAAGCTATTGAAAAAAACTCCCCATCAATCTCGGGAGATAAGATTGGAGTCGCTCACTCGGTTCTCTGTTTCTATATACGCAACAAGCACATCTTGCGCCTGATTTTCTTGCAGCAACCGGCATCGGCAGCAACAATTCTTCGCGATCAGTTGCCACATTCAAAACAAAAAGGAATCGGCCAAACAGGAACATGATACATTAGCTTATGTACGAGCTGTTGCCGGTTGTAACGTAAAAAGAATATGATCATCATGTTACAAATATTTTAGAGATCATGTTACAAATATTCTATAGGTAACAAAACATTGCAGAGAAAAGATGATGACACGTTAGTCAGTTAGTGCTCTAATTAGATTTATCACGTTTCTACGGAGAGAAAGTCGACATGTTCAATTGTATATGTGCCGGACACGTTTAATCAAAAAAATCGTTGAAACTTATAACAATCCCTTACGTGACATTAGAAAATATGTATTTCTTTATATGCCATCGGTTTTAATTTTTAGTTCTTTATGTACCACCGCCGTTAATTGAAGGATAACACCGTTAAAATAGCATGTCTGCCGGTCTCCCGGGCCGCCGACCCGCGCACGAGATATCCCTCTGCGTCCGTCGCCGCCCGGCGCGCGCAGCGTTCCCCGGCGTCCGTCCGACCCGCGCGGCGGCCCGAGGCGTCTGGCGACGACCAGTTCGCGCGGCGCCGTCGCGCACTGGCGGCCACGCCGTCCCCCAACATCCGTTGAGGAGGTGGATCGTGGATGAGGCAGAGATGCCTTGCAGCACCTAGCACGGCGGTGCCGAGGACGCGGAGGCAGGCTGCCCGGCTGTAGCAGCACGGTGATGGAGATCGTCCACGGCTGCCGAGTCCGCGGCGTCCACCACGGCTTCAGTGGACGGCATCATTCGAAACATCATCGGCAGAGCGGCGGCGGCACCACGGTCTTTGTCGCGGCGTCGCCCAGCGGCAACCACAACGTCCGCGAGATCATGCACACCGGCCTCGCCTCGCCCACGCTGCTAGCTCCGCTCATCGCCGCGGACGCTGCACTCTGAGACGCGCACGGACGCGAGACATGCCGGCGAGGACCAGCTCGCGCGGCGCCGTCGCGGACCGGCGGCCACGCAGTCCCCCGGCGTCCATCGCCGCGCGGCGCTCGCGGCGTTCGTCGCGGGCTGGCGGCTGTTCATCCCCGCGCAGCGGCCCGCGGCGTCCGGCGCTGACCAACTCGCGCCCCGTCCCCGGTGTCCGTCGCCGCCCGGCGAGCGCGGCGCCGTCGGGGACCGGTGGCCGTTCCGCGCCCCCGGCGTCCGGCGCCGCGCCGTCGCGGGCCGGCGGCCGGGACCAGGAGCTTTGCCTCTCGTGCAGGGCCCGGAGCGCGGTGCCGTCGCGGACTGGCCGCAGGAGCTTCGCCTCTCGCACAGGGACCGTGGGATCTGCTGTTTACCGCGCCGCGTGCCATGCCGCATGGGCTGCTGGAGTCACCCCTCGCTTCGCGTGCATGGCGCAGGAGCTGCCCTGGCTGGCTGGCTGGACCTTGGACCTGAGAGCTCACCGACCATGGGGAGAACGATGGGTGCTGCCCCTCCCCGGCCACCCTCGCACGCGCCGTCGACCCCTCCCAGCCTCCCCGCGCGGGCCGGGACCAGGAGGAGGAATTGGCCGCGGATGCGGCGGTGCAAGCCGACGGGGAGCGCGTGGTGCGGGCGGCGCTGGAGGCCGCGGTGGCCGGGCGAGGCCGACGCGCACGCGCTACAGGGGGCGCTGGATGTATTCTGACGCCGTTTCCCAAGATTTAACGGCAGTGGCATATGGGGATCAAAAATTAAAACCGATAGGATAGAATGTACCCTATAAATTCTAATGGCATATGAATCATTATAATTTCTGATGGTATACAGTTGCAGTAACAAAATGGATCGTGTCTCCATTGATCGGTCATGTTTCCTATCACATCTCCGTCCATGGCGGCTACATCCGTTAGTTGAGGTTAGTTATTGATCATTATCCTGGCCATTTTTATATTAAAATTTAATAAATAAATTTTTAATTATTTTTAGATATTATTTCTAGAGTAATATTTTATTTTAACCATTTAGATCTAACAAAATGAACGGTTTACAGTTATTTCAGTGTACCGTAGGAATTACCATTTTTTTTAACACTTCCGTCATTTTACACTCTTAACGGTGTTAAGTAGAGGGTAAAAAACATGTTTGCCCCTGCTATATGAATATGAAGCGAGTCAGCGGGCGGCAATGACCTACTATTGCCTCGGCTCCGGTGTCTGGTGCGAGTGATAACCTGGCTCCACTGTATAGTGAGTGCAAGGCGAGTGGGGCTTCGATGAGCGGAGCTCTAGGGTCCACCGCATACGAGGCTTCGCTTGCCCACGCGGCGGCTTGACCCGCTCGCTAGGGCCGCCGCAGCGGCTTGCCCGTGCTCTATGAGCAGCCTCACCGGCGCCATCAGTGGCGTATAAGCCCACGCGGCCTAGCCACGGCCGCACTGGCAACTATGGTTGTGCTCACGGCACTGTTCCATGCGCACCGGGCGGAGGTCTGGTCTCTAAAAAGTTTTTTAAAACACTACGGTACTGTTTTACACTGTTCTACACTGTAAATAATATAATATATAGAATGAAATAAAATTTGAAAAGATGAAATGGAGAATGCCCAGCCTTACGCCTCACCAGCGTAGACTATAGTCGACTAGAGATGTTCAACCATACGGCATGGTACGACCCGAGCCCGATTAATAAGCACAACCTGTCAGACAGGCATGACACGATAGAAATCGTGTCAGACCATGCCAACCTGCAGGCATCAAACCAATGTGCCATCACAACAAGAATTGACCGTGCGGCGGGCTGGCCCTTGGGTTTTGATAAAAGACAACAGCTATATACAGAGGTATGGTAGAATGAACTTGTTTTCTTTTAATAGCTTAAGTACACATGTTTAAATGAATAAGCTTGGGTTTGGTGTTAGGTTATTTCCAACAGAGCGTTTATCCCCGTTGTCTATTTTAAACTCCACTTTATTTACAGTGTAGATATATAATATCGTTTTGTATCATAGACAGTACAGGCTCACACTCACTAGCAATCAACATATGGGTTGGTGGTGTAAGAACCCTAGCAATCAAGCCAACTTTAAGGATCCAAAATTTTTACGCTTATTTGCAAAAATCACGATTAAATACACAGTCAATGAGTAGATTGATAGTTTTGGAATCCTAGTGGCTCTCGAGCCAACTTTAGGGACACAAACGATATGGTTTTCCAAGTTTTAGGGTCTGAATTTTAGATTTTCTGAGATCAATGGCCTAGTTAACACACTGTGTTAAGTTTAAGAACCATTTGTGCATTTAACTTGTGTGGATAATATCCTATGTCCAAATGTATCATCGAAATACTGGTTGTCGATGTAACACTCTTAAAAAGCTAAACTTGATTTATCGAAATAAAGTTTATTCATTGTCCCATACTCTTATTCGTGATATTATTCATCTGCATTAGGAGTATTCAACTAAATTCTCGGAACATGTTTGAATTTTCGTTTCCTTTCACAAGCAAAGGATCAGGCAACTCCTACGGTTAGAAAACAAGCATACGGAAGCACCTTCAATTGAGATATCCATGCATAATCACATACGACACTGGAGACACGATATTTGTTAACGAGGTTCAGCCAAAGTTTATATTCATGGGACATGACTATGAGCGTTTCTCCCCATTATCGAAAGCTATGCCAACATCCAAATACACTACGGCAACGCCGCATTCTCACACCAAGCCTTCTAGTCGTACTGATTACAAAAACAGTCGTTTTCTTATATTTATGAGGAGGTCTGGGTTACAGAGTTTAAAAAAATTGTACCCTATACTGCTAATACAATTCAAAGTCCTGCCGTAATTAAAACCGCACACATATTCGACACAAACTCTAACAAACTCCACCTCGGCAAATATGTCCGTCACCTTGAATTCGTCTCCTTGTGCGAACCTCCGTGTACCGGACTTGAGTCTTTGCCTTCGGCTGCTAATCTTCAACGGCCACAAGCCTGCGCGAGACTCGTCACCTTTAGAACACACTGCTTTCACAACTTCGTCCCTCGTGACTTCAACTTCAACGATGTATCTTGTAGCTTCTTCCGGCATAAACTTATCTCCTCCTACCAACATAGTCGTGCCACCCTTCATGATCTTCGTGGTTATTCCATCCGACTCACCTCGCAACACTAACCATCATCATCCGTCGCATCAAGCAAAATTAGATTCCTCTCCAAACTCCACCTCATAATTCACACCACAAAGTATCCGATCAACTCCGTCCTACATCTTGATCTTGACATCACCTACTCAGATAACACAACAAAATCATGTTATCAACACGTAGTCCGAACCAAATCACCAGCCATGTTCGAAGTGAACAACTTCTTTCTTGTGTCGCATGCAAAAAAAAACTTGCTGAATCCAATATTGTTGCTTAAACTGACTATTTTCTAACACCAAGAGAACACCACCGCTGCCGCCTGAGTCAATCTTTACAAATTGCCGTAGTTATAGACTTCAACCGTCGACCCTGTACCAACCAAACTGTCTGTTGCCACAGCTCAACCCCCGAAAAAACCTGTGTCTCCAGCACACTAGCGACTTCGCCTGGACGCCTCTGCAGCACACACGTCAACATAGCACACGCTGCCTGTACTACACTCCTGCGTATGTCACCGCACTGTCGCATCCCTTACAAGTTCTGTTGACCATCCCATCACTCGCACATGATAAAATCAACCCACTTAATCGTCATATATCATTCACCATAATTGTCAAGTTGCATCCCGAACAGATGATTGCTAGAAAAAACATGCTTGAACATCGTCCTTCAAGACCGTCATGTTCCGAATATCACGTTTTTTCAAATCGCAAATCTGATTCTTTGTCTTTTTTAGCTTGAGTGTTCTTTGGTTTAACATACCCTGCAGCCTCCCTATGCATGTCTGGTCTTGAAATCATCTTCCGTCTCCAAACACAGCATCAAACTGGTCCGGACTCCGTGTCCTGTCCGCGTTCCTGGCTTTCCCGGCGCCTGCACCTGCGCACCTGGACTCTGTCCGGATTGGAGTCCGAGCCGCCCTTGACCCGCGCCATGAGGTGCTCCGTGGGGGCCTAGGGCAGCTGCTCAGGGCGACATGAGAAGGGGGCAAGCGGCCTCCAGGCTCTAGCCAAGGTCGCACGCAGGAGCCAGACGGGGCCCACTGGTGACACAATCACAGATGACATCGGAAACATGATATTTGTAAATAAAATTTAACCAAATCTTACATTTTCGAAGCATAACTATGGATGCTCCTCTCAATTATCGATAGATATGTCGGTATCCGGATACACCACGGTAACGCGACATCCTTACACCAAGCCATCTATCTAGTCGTTCTAGGCAGAAACCCTCCCCTCCTGTATTTATGAGGAGATTCGGGTTACAGAGTTTGATAATAACTCTACTACTAATACAGTTCAAAATCCTATCGTAACCAAAACCGTACACATATTCGACACAAACTCTAACACCTACCATGCATCAAAAAGAAAAATAGAGTACAATGAGCTCAAAGGGAAACTCCGACATTACTAAAATTGAATCTACTGCATTATACATACAACCGCGGACAAGATTGTAGATAGATGTGGAATTGAAACATAGGCAGTGGGATGTGCGGTAAACTCAGCCATACAGCAAAGGAAGAGCAAACATCAAAATAACAGTTAGTATCTTTTCCTTGTGTGGCAGTCAGCAGTTTAGTTTGAATCTTTATCTGAAATAAAACAGGAGGGGCAGACCCCTAGTGGTTATTTATAAAAATCAAAAGAGTACAAATGAAATTCTTTACAAAAGGAAAGAATTAGGAAACAAAAATGAGAGAAGACAAGACAAGGATAAAACGCTAGATGAAAGAAAGTTTAAAATATTTAGAAATTGGGTTAGAATATACTAGTAAAAACAATCATGCTCCGGATGTGTAAAGCTCCGGATCAGAGCGTGCTGCACGTAGCCGGAGCAAACGACAATGTCTGCTGCCCAACGTCGTAGAGGATGTGCATGTTCTGCTGCTGGTAGTTGCCAAGCGTGCTCCTCGCGCCGTTGGTCTGGTTCTGCATCGCCAGGCACCACAAGCCGCCGTCCAGCATCATATAGTTGTCCGCCGGGAGAACCATGTCCGCGCCGTTGAAGTGGAGCGTCATGTTCGGCATGGCCGGCGGCGCCGACGTCGGGGAAGGCAGCGCGAAGCACAGGTCGAACCCTGTCTCTGCCGACCCGTCTGCCGAGGTGGGCAGCGTCAACGTGGCGACGACCGCGGCGCGGACCTGCTGGTACGCCGCGTCGACCAGCGATGTGATCGTGGTGCCGGAGTCGATGATGAGCCCGCCGGTGCCGTCGGCATTCAGGGCGAATGCGCCGGGCGGGATGGACAGCGCCGTCGTGCCGAGAGATATGCCGGTCAGGTTGAGGTAGTAGTAGGTGCTCATGGGCGCCATAGCCGGGCTGGCGACGAAGGGCGTGGTGCCGACGCCGGTGTCGTTGAGCGCCGCCGACGGGCCGAGGAGGAGCGTGCTGGTGCTGTTGGTGTCCTGGTACGGCGTGAGGCAGTAGGAGAACCTGGGGGCGCTGAGCTGAGAGACGAGCGACAGGCTCCCCCTGCCCAGCCCGACGAGGCCGGCCGAGCCGTTGAAGTCGACGCTGGTGGCGTTGCTGCAGCCGAAGGCAATGCTAGGCACGCGGGCCTGATCGGCCGGCGTTGAGCCGAACGTGAAGGTCTCGGTCCCCTGGACTCCCGACGTCCACCCGGTGCCGTACGTGTAGTTGTATGGGCACGCACACCCCGGCGGGGGTGTCGCGCCGGCCAGCGCTGCCGCACACATGCTCAGGTTGCTGTCGCACGGGAGCACGCTGAACGAGGTGGAGCTGGACGGGTTGTACAGCGGCGTCGGCTGCTGTTGGCACTGGCTGCCGCAGGGCGCGCACTGCGTCCAGATGAGGTCGCTGCCGGTGTCTGCGATGGCCGCGTACGACAGCGGCGGCGTGCCGATGGCTAGCGTCATCAGGTACTCCCCGCTGTTGGGCGAGCTCTGGGTCGTTGCCGACACCGTGCCGTTGTCGGACGCCGCAAGCTGCCGGGCGTTGTGCCGGTGCATGTCGCGGCGCAGGGCCTCGCGGAAAAACTGGGACGCGGTGACGCCGGGATCGGAGTGGACGCGCGTGAGCTCGACGCGAGCGCCTGTGGCGCCGGAGGCCAGCGCTGCGCAGACGAGGGAAACGAGAACGGCGAGCGAGGAAGCCATTTGTGTCGTGGGTGAAATCCAAGCAACAAGCTGCAGCACGAGTATACGAGAATGGCATTGTAACGTTTGGCGTTTATATAAGCTGGTGATCGTGCCCGCGTGTTGAGGCGGCTTAGCTAACCTGGTCAGGGTCAGAGCACGGCGTGACGGCGTCTTTGTTGTGCAGTTCTTATTTGGTGAGTTGCCTGGAAGAGCCGAAACAGTCTGCATCTCTGATTCTCCGCATGTACCCTGCCATCGTCGTCGTACTCGAATCAACACGGTGGCGTCTACGGTCTCGTGGGCGCTGAATTTTCAAGGGATTAGGTGAGTGTGAGTCCGTTCTAATTGAAACGGGGCTTGTAGTCGTGCGTAACGTGTTGGATCACTACCCTGACGCTGTTGCAGGCATCGGGACGATAAACCGCCTGCAGATATGTCCCGCCCACCATGCCAAGGCACTATAGTATTACTTGATCATCGTTAATCATAGAAGGATGGTAAAGCAGAAAAAGGTAATCATAAATAAGAGTAGAAGGATGAAGGAAATAAATGGTACGGTGGCGTGTGGTAAATTAAATAGAGAAAATTCATTTCTTGCCTCTAAAACAAACCTTGGCAATGTTCTTTTTTGGGCATAGGCGCATAGCAGTAGCAACGACTAACATCAGTGCCGTGAAGATTTTGGGACGCTCCTTGCTCCAATTCAATGGATGCTAGTGACGAGGTTCCGCCTGTTCTGCCAAAAAGAATTCAACCTAAAATTTTTAAAACTTCTCAATTTGACACCAACTTATCTTTAGGTCCTTTTCTAGTAGGGAGTTTCATTTCATAGTTATCAAGAGTACCGTATTAGATTTTGTCTAGGTAACTGTGTATCTTATGAAACTCTATCTATCTTTATCTTTATAATTACCTTGCCATGACACCAAACACGCTAATGAGTCATAACATTTAATGAAAATGGAACTTCCACTAAGAATGTCCTCGTTGTTTTAAGTAGAGGACAAAAACAAATGTTTGCCCCTCCTATTTTATTGGGGGCCGGTTGTATTAACTATACATCAGGTGTCAATTGGATCAAAACCTAATTAGGTTTCTGTTTGGTGGGTCTCGTAAGGTAAAAAGATTTTTCGATAAAGGAAGCTTTATAAAATGTTACCAAAGCGTTACATCAAGAAGATACAAAGTTTTGGTACAAATTTTCGGCCTCTGCCTAGAGAACATAGCCAATCTAAAAGGAAAAAAACGCAGCACCGTCCCCAAGTTAGCGGCAGTCAATCCGAAGACTAGAGCGCCACCCATGCACCTGGAAAAAAAACCGTAGCTGTTCGCACCAAGAGCCACGACCCCGCAGCAACCAATGGCTGCACCTCCTCTCGCTGGAGGATAACCCAACTTGAAAGCCATTGTGCCGCCAAATGGATAACCTACAAAGGAGAACAAAATAGTTTTTTTTAAAAACTAAGTCGTTTCTACAGATCCAGAACGGCCAACACAAAACCGCCGCTCCAAATAGAAACACAAGTTTCAGCACTCTATTAAGACCCTAAAGCCAATCTCCAAACATATATTCCACGTTTTGTGGTTAATTGATGCCAGCTGCCATCTGTAAAATACTCCAAACTGACCGGACTAGTCGACACTAAAAAAAAGATGATTAATGGTCTCTTCCTTGCAGCAGGAGGCGCAAGTTAAGCCGCTAAAACATGTGCCGCCGCAATCCTCCTCACTCATTCAGTCCCAGCCCTAATTTCAGTCTACACGAGAGTAGATGAGGCGACTCATCGGAGGATAACAACCGGCGGCGGCGACCTACAACTGCCTCAGCAGCACAGCTCCGGTGTCTCACGCGTGCAAGGTGAACGGGACTTCGACGAGTGCGGCTCCGGCATCCACCGTGTAAGAGGTTTCGCTTGAGCCAACTGCGGCTCACCGATGCTCCCAAGCCATCGGCTGTGTATTAGCCCGCGCCCCCAAGCAGGGGCGGAATTAGGCCCATGGCCACCCGGGCCATGGCCCGGGGCGTGGTCCAATAAGTTTTACAACCCCTCTCAATTTTGTGGCCCATATATCTCCAGATGGCCCAAGCAGCAACCAAGTCTACAACTTCCCGTCCGGTCCAGTCATCCTCAACCGGCGTTCGGCCTCCCTCAGTCCCTCGACCGCAGGTCTCCGCAGCCCCTCGCTCCTCATCCCCCTCGCCCCGGCTCCCTGCTCGGCAACCGACCGCCCGACTCCGCAGCTCCGGCCTCCGGCTCCACTGCTCCAGGTTGGCTCGGCGGCTCCTCTCCGGCCGGCCCTGCTCCGAGGCTGCTCCAATCCTGCCCTGCTCCGGTGTTCTCTCCTTGCTGGCGGCCAGCCCCTGCTCCCTCCTCGGTGGGCGGTGACCAGGCCCCGTCGGCTGGCCAACAGCAGGCTGCACGTGCCTGCGCTAGCCTCTGGCGGCCACGAGGGAGGCGACGGCCCCAGCCAGCCAGCCCCCTGTGGTGGTGCGGCCAGGCAGCACGCTGCAGGCAAGCCGCAAGCAGGCAGGCTGTGCCTAGGTGGTGGCACATGGCAGCTGCGGTGCACAGCAAGATCCTAGGCCTTACAAGCAACAGCTCGGATCCAGACATGCAAAGGTGTTTAGTTTGGATAGTTGGATAAGAAATTAGAATGCACAACGAATTGTTAATTATACTGTTGTCCACTGTATTGTGTATTGTACGATGAATAATTGACAACAAATTTGATTTATGCAAATTAGAAATAGATAATGAAAAAACCTAGGACTTGGAACATTGACGAAGAAGAAAATATATTCACAATAGAATTTTCGTATGTTGTCATGTATTTTTTGAACTATGTTCTTTTTTCCGACGTGTTATGTCACAACTCTGAAATTCGGCCCGGGGCTTCAGCGAATCTTGGTTCCGCCACTGCCCCCAAGGCTGCACCAACAGCGGCGACACGACGCCATTCCACGCGCGCCGCCGAGTGGGGGCTTGCCTCCCACGGCACCAGCGCAGACCATTAGAAGTATAGGTCAGGGGAGGACTCGGTTAGTGTCAAATTTTTGCTAAGGTACATGACAAAAATTCACGACATTTAAGCTTTTAAAATTGGATGTGTCTCTATGTGAGATGACAAATATTTTATGTTTCTATCCGTTACAATGTTGTCTATTGGATCTAGATTCAACTGTTCCATCCACTTTCTTTTTTCTCCCTCCTCTCTCTTCTCCCTCTCGCACCCCTTCTTCTTCTTCCCGCAACGGACGGCACGAATCCCGCAGCCGCCGGTCCCCTTCTCCCGCCCTTTGCGCCCCACCCGGCGGGCCATTGCCGCTGCCACCGCCCGTGGCCGGTGGCTACCGCTGCCTTGCCGCCCTGCCCTTCGCCACCGCCGTCCACTAACCTAGGGGCCGCCTCGCCCCCGCCGCCGACCCTCTCCAACCGCCGTCTCAGCCGCTCACTACCTCCACTTGGCCGGTCGCTTGCCCCTGGGCCTCCCCTCAAAGGTCGGAGGTGGAGAAGAAGACCCCACCGACCCCAAACCCCAACCCCAACCCAAATCCCTAAGAGGTGCTGGCACCGACAATAGGGATGGAGGCGCAGCGGCGAGATCTTCTTCCCCAGCGGCGGTGCTAAGGCGCGGGCGGCGTCTTCATTGCTGAGCTTTTATTTCCTTTCTTTCCTGCGAGCTCTCTTATCCCTCCTCCCCTCTTTCCGGCGGTGAGCTCACACATCAATCGACTGAACGCGGAGCAAATCTCTTTAAAATTTTGTTACTCGCGCGTTGCCACTTTTCAGCCCAGCAGATCACAACACAAATCGCGGGCACCAGCAGCCAAAGGTGAAATGCCGGCCGTTTGAAGTTTACTTGCGTGCGCGATGGCCTGTCAGTTGTTGTATGTTGGCTCGTTGCATTGGATCATTCTTCTGATCTTCTCTGATTCGATCCGACGGTTGCGGGTTGCCACACGCACACGGCCCGGCACACGTCTAGCCCAGCTTCATCCACACCCACGCGCTCGCGTCCGCATGACCGCATCAGGCACGCAAGCAGCCAAGCACAGGAACGGCGGTCGTTCTGTGCCGTGTCGCGAGTCCGTGCAGTGGGTCAAGTCTTGCCTGTCTCAGTCGTTATGTGCCGTGCCAGCTTGGATGAACGAGGCGAACTTTTCTGCTACGTATTTTTTTATATGATGTCATGAGATCTGCTGGTACTGCTACGTGTTACGGACATGCACGTAAATGTGCTCTGGTACATTACAAGTGTAAACTGCTCCCTCGTCTAGAAGACCAGAACGATGGATTTTTTTTCCCCTCATTTTGGCAATAGAATTCCGTATGGCTGCGGCCAACATTTTTAATTCGTAAAAGGGAAAAAATAGAGAGAGAAAAACTGCTTCTGATGCCAAGTCTACTGGCTCTGGCGATCCTCCTGCTCTCCACCACGCCGGCGCCGACGGCCGGCGACCAGTCCTTCTGCAGCGATGCCACGTACAGCCGAAACAGCACCTACACGTCCAACCTGAGGACGCTAGCCGGCGCGCTAATCGGCGACGCCGCGAGGCTGCGCTCGGCCACCGGCGCGGCCGGGGAGGGCCCCGACCGGGTCTACGGCGCCGTGCTCTGCCGGGCGGACTCCGCGGGCGCCGGCTGCGCCAGGCGCCTCCGGGACGCCCTCGGCGCCATCGATGGCGACGGCACCGGCGACTCCTCGCCTGCTTGCGCGCTGCGCAGGGACGTGGCCTTCTACTCCGACCTCTACCAGCTCCGCTTCTCCGACGCGGACTTCCTCTCCAACTACAGCAACGCGCCGGAATGGGCCGACGCCACCAACCCGGAACCCGTGCCGCTCGCCGTGGCCGCGCAGTTCGACGACCGCGTCACGGAGCTGTCGAGCATGCTCGCCGATGCGGCGGCGAGGCAACCGGGCAGGTGGGCGGTGGGCGAGGCACCGTGGTCGTCGTCGGCGTCTGGGGAGGAGGACCGGACGGTGTACGCGCTGGCGCAGTGCACGCAGGACATGCCGCCGGATCGCTGCCGGTCCTGCCTCGACGGCGTTGTCGCGGAGAGGCGGCGGAAGGTCGGCAGCGGCAAGATGGGCGCAGCGGTCTTTGGGACGCGGTGCACCATGCGGTACGAGATGGACCTGCAGTTCTTCAACGTCACCGGCAACAGCAACATGCTGCCCCTACGTAAGCTCCTGCGTAAGCATGCCCGGTATTCAGAATGAAAATCTGAAAGAAAAAAAATTGTTTTGTTCTATGCTTTATTACAAACCTGAACGTTGTCATGTGAGTTATTCCGAGAACTCAGCTGGCTCCGAAGTATAGTAGATCAATCTGAAGCGTAACTCATAGTAGATCAATCTGAAGCGTAACTCAGAGCTCCAGAATTCTTGCGAAATTGCTAAACCCCATCCCTGATCAATGATCATTTCGCGTACCATGTTCAGGCAAAAAGAAAGATCGTGCGTTCTTGATCATTGCAACAGCTTACACTTCCATGGTCCTGTGTACACGCTTGTTCTTCTGGCTCCTAAGCGTCTGGAGGAAAAGGAAAAGAAGTAAGCATATTAGTTTTATGACAAAAAAAGAGGGGAACATCAAGTGCTTTATTCAATTCCATGTAAAAACTAAAAACTAATGGCAAGATGCAAATTTAGGAAAAATGAACTTGATGGAGGAGCCCGAGAACGTGGATGAGGTACTGAAGCTTTGGAGGATCGAAGATGTCAGTTTGGAGTTCTCGTTGTTTGATTTCTCTCAGATTGCTGCTGCTACAGACAACTTCTCACCCAAAAATATACTAGGAGCGGGCGGATTTGGCTCAGTTTACAAGGTATTTCCTTGCTATTACTATGTCATGCATCAATATTTTGAAATCCAAATGGCTCCATATAAACATGGGCGATGAAATTTGCAGGGAGTATTTCCTGAAGGACAAGAGGTAGCAATAAAAAGACTGTCTGCTCGGTCGCGACAAGGTCTAATAGAGTTCAAGAATGAGATCCAGGTTATAGCAAAACTTCAGCACAAAAACCTTGTTAGGCTGCTTGGCTGTTGTATCCATGAAGAAGAGAAGATGTTGATCTATGAATACCTGACCAACAAAAGCTTGGATCACTTCATTTTTGGCATGTACTTACTCTAAAATGAAAATGATCATTCCATAACTGCATTTATTCTTTTATCTAGAACTAACACTTGGTCTTGTGTTACATTGCTTGTAGATCTGATCAGACGAGCATCTCTTAAATGGAACATACGAATTAAAATAATTGAAGGTATAGCCCAAGGACTTCTGTACCTTCACAATCACTCACGAATCCGCATCATCCACAGGGACTTGAAAGCAAGCAATGTTTTGTTAGATTCTGAATTAAACCCGAAGATTTCTGATTTTGGGATGGCAAGGATATTTCCATCCGATGCTACTCAAGAAACAGCAAGCAGACTTGTGGGCACATAGTAAGGGCACTATACTAGTTCCATCACGGGCTAATGTTTCTATCAAAAGCATTTGCTTTATATGACTACCCACATGCTCTCCTTTTCTAGTGGATACATGGCTCCTGAATATGCATCGGATGGCCTTCTCTCGATCAAGTCAGATGTTTTCAGTTTCGGGGTCCTGCTTCTTGAGATCATAAGTGGAAAGAGGAGCTCAGGTTTTCAGCATAATGGAGAGTTTTACAACCTCCTTGAATACGTAAGCAACTAAACTAACAATTTGTAAATTGGTTAATGAATATTGTTTTCCCTTACAAGATTGCATATATAATAACATATCAGTTACCATTAATGGTGCAGTTGTAAGGTACTCTACATTCTTTCTTTCTATGAAGTATAGAGCAGTTTCATTTATCGTTTGCCAAACATTCGTAGCAAGATCTAACGTTTAAAGATTTACCACCATACCACAAATGATTTTTCATTTCAGGCCTGGCAACTGTGGAAAGATAGAAGATGGAATGAGTTCATTGATCAATCATTTGGTGATGAATACAAACTGGATGAGCTGATGAAATACCTTGCTGTGGCATTGATGTGTGTTCAAGAAAAAACAATAGATCGTCCCACGATGCCTGATGTCGTTGCAATTCTCAGCAGTGACGGCATCACTTTGCCAGAACCAAAGCAACCAGCTTACATCTATGCGAAATTAGATGTGTCAGTAAATGTCACTGTATTGAGTAGCAGAAATGATGTGACCATCACTACTACAAATGGCAGATAGTAGAATGTTGAGAAGTGTGAGTTAGAGGTCTTGTCATCCTTCTTGTGTTAATTAACTGTACGAGGCACTGCATTGTTTCTCGCCAGTTAACCTATTAGGCCCGTTCACTAGTGATTTTTACATATTTAACAAGATTTTTTATTATTCTCATGTATAAACTGAGACTGAATTCGTTTATATTTCAGCCTCAAACTGCCACCGCTAGCAAATAAGCAATGTTCTGGTGTGACGATGGCATTTCCCACAATAGTCAGAATTTGTTATATATGTCCCACAATTCTATAAACATATCGTAAATTTGTACATGATTGTTTTTAGTCTTTCTTTATTTTTTCATAATTAAGACATATTTGTCAGCATGAGCAACTTTAGAAGACGTAATCAAGAAATATGACGGCACCTGGAATGTAAACGAAGTACGCTGTGACCACAAGCAATTTTAGAAGACGTGATCAAGAGGAAGTATGACAGCACCTGGAGTGTAGACAAGTCCACTGCTCACATGGGAACAGAGTAAACTTCACATCAGCTTTTAAGCCCACGAAGCAGCTCTCTAGACCAGTCTTCAGTCTTCCATGGAAAATATGGTCATGTCACCATCTATCAATTTGTATTGCAAAGAATAATTCTTAGCAATCAGTTTCCACAAACAGATTGAATAGCAATTGTCCATATAGATAGACCAAAAGCCATGGCACTCTACTTACCAACCATTATGCTACTGTTATCCTCATATTCCTCTCCTCTCCTGCCCAGCACCTTTTGCTGGCCAGACCTTCTGCAGTGATTATTATGGTCCCAGGTACATGCCAAGCAACACCTGCAAATCGAACCTTCTGCAGTGATTATTATGGTCCCAGGTACATGCCAAACAACACCTACATATCCAATCTGATCTCCCTTCCTCCCTCCCTCTGTGTAAACCGCTCCAGGGAATCATGATGAATATAAGCCGTAGTTTGGTGTTTGGGTAACCTTGGATTGAGGGGGATTGGAGTGTATTAAAAAGGGATTGGAGTGTGTTTAAATCCACAATAGATCAAAATCCCCCTCAACCCCTTTAAATCCACTCCAATCCCCCTCAATCCATGGTTACCAAACTAGGCCTAAGGGAAGAAATCAAGGTTTATCATATTCTTTATTGCTGGTATAATTTTTGTGTGTCTATCTCTATCCTACCTTCATGCCAAGAATGTCTTGAATTTGAACTAAGAAAAAATAGGTGCAAATAAAATACAAGCTCCACTCACTATTTTGAAAAAAGCAACGGGGATAACTTCAGATTTTTTGGATGATCAGCCTTGTGGGTTCAAACTTTCATGACAGCAGAAAGCTTGATAATAAACAAACAAGCAATATATCCAGATCTCCTTTTTTTTCCTCCAAACTAGAAAATGCACTTACCAGTAGGTGGAAGTGTCCTGTCAATTATCTGTGGTACATGGGGAAAAACTAATGTGTCGGTTAACAGAAATTCTTTGAACAAACCTATCAGTAGAACTTTTAGTTGCCTTATGAAACTCAGACTCATTATACTTGTGCATGGATATACAGACAGCACAGCTGCTATCTTGGTGGTGGCAATTGGAGGTTTCCTAATGGTAATATTCATTTCTTGCTTGGCTGTCCATGTATGGATCAAAACACAGAAACAGAGAGGTATGCACTAACATATCAACATCTCAAAATGTGCGCCATTAATTAATGCTCTCTTATATGTATATTTCAATATTGCTTTTTTTTCAGAACAAGCAATATTAAAATTGCGGCGATTATCTTTGGCAATACAAAGTGTGACAAATCTATGGAGGATGGAAGGTGGCAACTTGGGATTTTCACATTATGATTACCCTCATATAAAAGAAGCTACAAATAACTTTTCAGTTGATAATAGATTGGGACAAGGTGGCTTTGGTCCTGTATACAAGGTATATGTCATCACATTGCAAATGCAATCCTAAAGTGAATTAAACATTACGTTATTGATGCAAATTGAATGCCTTTTCTATATTGTTTTAGAGGTATCTTCTGCAATGCTGCATAATTCAGTTATTATGTTTGTGACTAAATAAAAGGCATAAGAATTTTGAAAACAGACCAAGTTGTGGAAAACAGTAACTTATTTCCCTTTGATCAATCTCAGGGCCGATTGAGCAGTGGAGTTAAAATAGCAGTCAAGAGACTGGAAACATGTTCTTCACAAGGCTTATTGGAATTCCAAAATGAAATTCAGCTTATAGCGAAGCTTCAACACAAAAATCTCAGTTAAGCTGCTCGGTTACTGCACTAAAGGCGGTCCAGAAAAGATGCTTATATATGAATACATGGAAAATAAAAGTCTAGACTACTTCATATTTGGCAAGACTCGTCTCTTCTACATCTGCAATGTTCTTTACAGTACGTAAGACAGTTATGATTAATTATGCATCTTTTGCAGATAGCGTGAAGGGGGCACACCTAAACTGGTCTAAACGTCTGCACATAATTGATGGGATAGCTCAAGGGCTTCTTTATCTTCACAAGTATTCACGACTATGTATTGTTCATAGGGATTTGAAAGCAAGCAACATTCTCCTGGATAGTGGAATGAATCCAAAAATATCTGATTTTGGGATGGCCAGAATATTCAGCTCTAATGTGAAAGAATCAAATACCACTAGAATAGTGGGCACACAGTAAGAACATATGGATCTGTGCGCTTTGAGTGCATTTAAAAATTCATATTGGTGCTTCTTTTATAAAAATAACATTGTAGCATGGGATCAACTTAATGCAAAAATCCCACTTTTTTGCATTACTGACATGAATTTAACTTCTGTCACTCAGTGGCTACATACCCCCTGAATATGCTTTTCATGGGGTTTGCTCCATCAAATCCGATGTTTTTAGCTATGGCGTATTGACATTGGAAATACTAAGCTCGAAGAGGACAGCCCAATTCTATGAATACAACGGAACGCTATACAACCTCATCTCATATGTGAGTATAATTAACCATTAAAGGTTACACACTCCAGAACTTTTATCTGTGCACAACAATTTGCTTCTAAATTTAGACCCCTATGTTTCACAAAAACACGCTACTTTGGAAGGCTTGGCAACTTTGGAGCGATGGGAAATTGTGCGAGCTGGTTTATTCTCCTCCAGGCAAAGAACACCAAGAGATAGAAAGGCACATCCATGTGGCACTTTTATGTGTTCAAGAAAGTGCAGAGCAGCGACCTGATATGGAGCAAGTTGTCACAATGCTAAATGCAAAGGATGTGAATTTACCCAAGCCTATGCAACCAGCTTACTTCCATGTAAATCCTAGCCAGGAAGAAGTTTCATCATGCAGTGTTACTATGACTATGAGTATCACGCTAGAAAGGTAGAACCACGCGACAGATATTGTCATCATTCTTCAGAAAAATGTTGGTAGGTATGATTGCTGTGCATATTTCTTTAATATAAAACATACGTTTTTGGTAGGATATACAAAACCATCACTGGGCTGAAAATTTGAAATTTCACCCTCAACAAAATGGGGCATTCTGAGCCTAAAACGAATGCATTTTGATTTTTGAAGACCAGAGTAGCAGCTGCTGAAACACAGTAACGACCAAAGCACAGCGGTAACACTACTTTTGGACCCTGAATTGCTTTATTCCTAGAGTGAACCTGATACCAAATATAGTACATATATGACAATGACGTCCTCTTGTATTAGATGAAATTCATGAGCACGAACTGCAAACGGGCCACACATAAACATAATGGGGGTACACCGGTACAGTAACAGCTACAGAACCCCAAAAGAGATGAAACCCCCAGGCCAACGGTAGCTCCGAATCGAAAGCAAAAGCGAAAATATGGAAACTCGTAGAGCCGAACCTGGGTTCTCTGCATTGCGCAAGGTCACCACGCGCGCGTCCCTAAACATGGAGCAGGTGACGGAGGAAGGCCGCCGCCCTACCCGTCGCGGGCAGGGTGCAGTGCAAAACAGGCGGCCGGCGCAAGGGGCGAAGGGGAGTCGCCGCGCTCGCCTTCGCTGATTGCCAGTCGCCGCCCAGTTCCACCGCCGACGAGCAGGCCGTCGTCGCCACTCGCCAGTCCCGACTGGGCCGTAGGCTCATCGAGTAAGGACCGAAGGTAATGTGGGCTGGGCGTGTTCTGTTGAGTCTTGAGTGGGCCGGAGCACACAATATACTAGGATTTGCTTGTATATAGAACAGAACCCTTTGTCTTTGGACTTCCCGTGGCAGTGTTTTTTCTATAACGGAAACGCTCTCCACCCGCCGTCTGGAAGGGCAGAGAAAAATGGACGCCAGTCCCACCACCCACCTAGCTCGGTCTATATTTGTGGACTCGAAATTTGTATTGAAACCAGTTAATTTGGCTTTCATTGTTGCTGTAGTTTTTTCTTGGTTTAGCAGTTCTTTTGAGATGTTACAATTGTATTTTCTAAGTGTTTTATCTGACGGTTTTATCAGATCCGTGGATCTAAAATTTTTATTTAAATCAGTTAATTCAAAATTTATTGATGTTGCAAAAGTTAAATTTTAATGTTGTATACAATCTTTTTCTAATGTTATGAATATCTATTTCTAATGTTGCAATGTGATAGATCGAACCGATCTGCGGACTCGAAAATTTTATTCAAATCAGTTAAATTTTATTCAACTATTGATGTGGGTTAGTTGAATTCGAGTGTTGCATACATTATTTTTTTATGTTGAAGATATGCATTTTCAGTGTTGTGTGAATTTTGTTGTTGTTTTCTATGTTGTGTGAAACATAAACCTTGTTGTAGGAATTTTTTTTCCTTGAATCAGATGGATGCGGTGATTTTTTAAAACCCAAATATTAATATTGCAAATGTTGATTTTAAGTATTGTTGGTACTGTTTTTCGATACTGAGGATATGCATTTTAAATATTGCAAACACCGTCTGATGGTTGGCGCCGGATCGGACGCCAGCACTACCGTTTGGATAAAGAGCAAACATCCAACCTCAACAGTCACCACTCGCAAATGAGTGGATTTGGCCCATTTTTAGAGGCAGTGCGCGTGCCTCTATCTGACTAGTGTCTCTGAGATCATCTCCACTTGTATAGGTAAATTTCTAGATACTAGCCTACCCTAAGCACGCTGTGAGCTGTGAACCGCATCTCAGACCGTATATTTGATAGGTCTACGTGGATCGTGTGAAGAGCAAGGGTGTCGAGTAAAAGGAAGAAGGTGACCGGCCGGGCAATCAAGGAGGTAAAGAAAAGAGGGAGGGGAAATTAAATGGAAGGAGGCCCGCTTAATTAACATTATTCATTTTTCATTTATTCCAAGAAAAGAAAAGAAAAGAACCCTATGAGTATGGATATAAACGATGTGAGAAAAAGAAAAGACCAAAAGGTGAAAACATTTTCTTTCAATCAATTTAAAGCTACTTTCAACCCTTTCCAACATATATAATGTGAGAAGTATATATGGTTTTATTGGATGAAAAAAGATATTGCGAAAACTCTTTTTATAGCGTAGATAGATAGACATCACCGTGGGCCGAGCTCATCACGAGGACATGGTAACAGGGCCGTCTCCAGCAATATGGGGCTCGTGAGTGAAATCAAAAGGAGGCCCTAAATATATATGAAAATTTATATGTATAATATAGCTAAAACATACTTTCACTCACTCAAATAACTTAAAAATGTATTGCTCCATATCAAATACTATTAAAAATTAAACACAATACTGACCTCATGATTTAGCGAAAAGCATCATCCGTCTTGTATTTCTTGAAATGAAGTCTTCAATTATATCTTCATAATTAATAATTTCCACACGTTACATCTACATGAAACGATTGAAACCTAGGATTAATAAAGATAAAAGTAATTTACGGTTGCAGGCTTGCAGCCATAAGACGTTGCAGTTGCAGACCGGTGCTTCTGGTTGAGATCGAGGACGAGGAAGCTGGAAGGCAGTCGGCAGCCGGCGCCGGTGTCGAGCCGTCCGGCGTAGGGTTCGTCGGTCGTCGGTTCGGTTACTCGGGTGTTTAATCTAATCCTCGTTAATCTCGCTGGCCGCGCGCGGCGTACTTACTCGAGATGGACAGGCCAAACGGCATCGTTTATCAACTTTGTTAATGGGCCAAAGAAAAAGAATTGGGGGCCCTGTTCGCGAGAACAGCTCGCACATGGTCATCGACGGCCCTGCATGGTAAGATGGAAGCAAAGTTGGGATACGTAACGAAACCTTTCTCTCAGCCATTGCAAAACTCTGGATTGAACGACAAACAGCTCTGACTGGACACAGCGCGCCATGGGTATATGACGATGCTCGGGCCACTGTAGGCACGGGAAAAAGGCCAAACAATAAACATGACGTGCCGTTTCCAATGGATGGAAACCAGTGCCAAGACACAAGCCTGCCTGGTAATGGTAGGCTGCTGCACATGCTGCTATGACTGGCAGTGGCAGTATCATATTTCCCCGCGACTTTGCATTGGCGTCCGGGGATCGGAGGACTGACTGAAGAAAAGCTTAGTTACTCATTTTATGGACTGACTAACTGACTTGCGTGCGACGGCTGAATTGAAACAGGTGGGGATTAATCAGTTCAGTAGCACCATAGGAAACAGGAAGCAGACGGTTGGCGCGGGACGGATGGGAGGTGCGATCCTGGGGCCGTACTGCAGCTTGTGGTACCAGACGGATGTTAGGTTCTTTGCTGGAAACCCTATGCTGTCGGTAGATATGCCCGCACGTAAGGTCATCTCTAGTGCTAAGCTGGTTTAGTCGCTCGTTTCAAGCTGTCTTTCATCTTTATCTCCTCGCTTAGTATAACCATCAGAGTATCTGACTGAAACCAAATGCCTCAACTGAAGGCAAAATAAGATTGCCCCCTCCAAAAACACATTGATTATTGACTAGATTTTCATTGGTTATAACTCACATACATGGCTGTGCAGTTAACAAATTTTGGATCGGTCACTATTGGATCATTCTCCATCGTCGTTTCTGTTTCTTGGCTGCTTGTTCATATATGGATTAAAACCGAGAAAAAGAGGTAAAGTATTAGTATTAGTCTCTCTCATGGCACTAGCCTTGTGTGTCTGCTTTGATTCCAATGGTAAAAAATGAGTATTAACTTCACTACTGCTCTCAGAACGTGCAAGATACGAATTACAACTGCTCTCAATGGCAGTACAAAATGTTGTCAATCTTTGGAGAATTGAAGAAGGCAACTCAGGATTTTCACTGTACGATTTCTCTCAGATAAAGGAAGCAACTAGCAACTTCTCAAGTGAAAACAAACTTGGGCAAGGTGGCTTCGGACCCGTTTATAGGGTAAATGTACTAGCATATTAACATTGAATTCAACAAATTGTAATTGTGATGTATTATCTAAATATCGTTTGCTTCTTAACAAACATTTTTTATTGCATTTTATTAATAGCCTTTTCCATTTCTGAAAAATACATGTGCCCATATATTTCATAACAACATTAAAAACCTAATACGGAGTATCTTCTACTGAATGTGTGCTTGTTGAGATTAAAAAAGGGAAATAATGCATGTTTGTTGTACCACTAGATATAAAGTGATGAGTTAAAGGCACATACTCTATTATTTTTGTAATATTTATTCAGGGCCTACTGCCTGGTGGTCTTGAAGTAGCAGTCAAAAGACTTGCGGCATGTTCCGCACAATGTTTACTAGAGTTCAAAAACGAAATTCAGCTAATTGCAAAGCTTCAACACAAAAATCTCGTAAGATTGCTTGGCTGTTGCATCCAAGGAAAACAAGAGAAGATACTTGTCTAAGAATATATGCAAAACAAAAGCTTGGACTTGTTCATATTCGGTATGACATCCACAAGACTCCATCGGTCCATCCTTTCATACTTTCTGTGACCAGTGAGTTGTCTACATTTTCTGACATATTCAATGGTTCCGTTCCTATTCTGCAGATTTGAACAAAAGAGCACAGTTAAACTGGTCCATTCGTCTACATATAATTGATGGGATTGCGCAGGGGATCTTCGATTATGCATCGTTCACAGGGATTTGAAAGCAAGTAACATTCTCTTGGATTGGGAAATGACTCCAAAATTTTTTGATTTTGGCATCGCTAGAATTTTCAGCTCAAATCTGACAGAATCAAATACCACCAGAAATCCAGAATAGTCGGCACACAGTAAGTGTAAAAACACATGGACTTTGAGTTCATACTCTTAAACTTATATACTTCTTGTGTCTGTGATATTGTATATATAATCATTTCTCTTGTTCCACATAGTGGCTACATATCTCCAGAGTATGCATTTGATGGGGTTTGCTCAACAAAATCAGATGTATTTAGCTTCGGCGTCTTGGTTTTGGAAATAATAAGCGGAAAAAGGACTGCTGGTTTCTATCCATATAATGGAAAACTATACAATCTCATTTCATATGCAAGTGGAAGTTAACTATTTTGAGATTTCACGCGCACTTTTTTTTTACTATGTCCTAGCCTTAGGGGTATTGTTTGCTTAACAGCGGAATGCTGATTTTCTAATAGGCCTGGAAACTTTGGAGAGCAGGAGATTGGTACCAGCTGGTCTGATTTCGCATAGGCAACGACCATGAAGTGATAGAAAGGTGCATTCAGGTGGCATTTTATGTGTTCAAGAGAGTGCAGAGGACAGACCTACTATGGACCATGTAGTTACCATGCTAAATAGTGAGAATGCCATCTTGCCTAAGCCAAAGCAACCAGGATACTTCTTTGTTCTCTCTAACGAGTCAGAAGCTCAATCAAGGAACTTCAATACTATAAGCATTACGTTAGCAAGGTAGACTAGCAATCCACAAAATTGTGAACCATGTCCCTATATGACACTAAGAATGATCCAAGCTAAGAGTGATTCGTCTGTATGTACGATGTTTACCGTTGTCTAGCCAAACAGTGTGTCCGGTTTTCTCCTTCTTTTAAGGTACAAGTACTCCCTCCGTCCCAAATTGCAAGGGATTCTAGAACTCAACTAAGTTCATTCATTTTTTCACGTACGAGTGCTCAATACACGTGTTCAGATTCGTCAACATCCAAACGATTATAGACAAATAAAAAGAGAAATAGCAACCTTACGATTTGAGACGGAGGGAGTATTATATAACTCTAACGTGCTAAAAGTGCTTTTTGGGTGCTGTATCGTGGAGTACTGACAACAGCAGCAAAAAGTGGGCATGCTAAGATTCAAGTGCTTTTCTGTTCCTCTATAAACATACTGTAAGAGTAAGGCATGCAGTAAACTGTGCAGAGTTGTGATCAATTGTGAATGAAACAGATCATTTGGCACGTCTGTTTTTGCTTAGGCTTTCAAGTTCCGGTTGTGAATGAACCAGATCATTTGGCACAATTGATCATTTGTGCAGAGTACTGAGAAAGTACCGGTTGGGCTAAACTAAAGGCTTTCAAGTATGAGACGTTGAGGCTAACCACTCACCACTGGCGAGTAGAGGGAGAATCACAGTAACAGAGCCATCAGGTGAACACCATTTGCGTGATTTCAATTCTGTTAAATCTTGCATGCAAAAAGCACAAGATCATCAATTTATGTTACGCAGACACTGAAATATACTACCAGTATACCTACATGTAGTCGATCACTTACTACTCTCGGTACCAACTTGGTTCTAGATTGAATCAAATTATTTTCGAAATAATAAATCTCTACCCTGCGTAAAAATAAGATTGCATCCTAAGCAGACAGAGCAATGCAGCAGCATATTTGCAAGCTGCAAAGTGGATATGAATATCAGGGTTGTGTGAGTGGAGCCAGGCGCATGGTGAAGACCTACTAAAAATCTATTTGTCGTGGGTACAAAACCACTACAGTTGCACGCTAGGTAGGGGGATTTGCGTGCTACAACTCGTTCTTTAGCGGCTCCAATCACCAGCGGCAGCTCCATTGTTCCCGGGACCGAGCTCACGTTCGGTTCTCTGGACTTCATCACCGCGACGAACGGCGAGCCGCCACTCGTCACCAATATCATGCCACCGACATCTGCGGACATCAGTGCCCTGAGCAACGCTGCCTAGGCCTCTGTGCTGACCAATGACGCGGACCGTCCCCAGCAAGCCCGACCACACCGCTCGGACTCACAAGCGCGGCCGCGGTTTATCATCGCTCCATGCGAGCAACATTTGCGCTTGGCAACTTGCGGACCACATCGTGAGCACGCGCCCAGCGCTTGGGGATCTCGATGTCGACGCCCTTGTCGCACGAATCGAGGCGTACCTCGGGCCATGCCCACTAGATGAGGACATGAGCTGCATGCTTCACGCTCTCTCCAACGTCTTCGCGCGGAACATCGAGAAAAGCTGAGGAAATTCTATCCCTATGACTTGGTGACTTACTATAACTCCAAATTGATTGAGTCCATTTTCATCTCCGCCCCCTGATTGATTGAGTCCGACCAATGACCTGCCCTAGAGGCAGTCCAAAGGTTGGCGTCCTCTGATGAGGCGGCCCAGGCCTAAAAACCCCGTGGGCGACCGTCTGGTCCGCTCGTCCGGCCATTGACCTTCCCCAAGGGCATTCTAAAGCCAACTACCCAGCCAAGGTCGACCACCCCATTTTAGTCGTCTTTCTAAGTTCCCAAGTAAATCGTGGTATACGCCTGGTCCCATGGACTCCTAAAGGCTACTACTCAAATGTGATCAAATCTGAATGGAAACAACCTAATTACTAATACAGCCAGCTGGCCCAATTTAAACATAATGCTATTCGTCGGACACGAAAACCTAAACATAACTAAGCTGCTTCATTTGTTGATCAGGAGTTGCATCCACACGATACTTCATGGCGACGCCCCCCTCGGCTAAAGGGTGAGCGGCCTCCCGCGACGTCTGATCGGCAACCCTCCGTGTCTCTGTCACCAACCGATGCCCACAGCTCGGTCGATGATCATCAACATCCATGCCTCCGGGGCCGACTGGCGTCCTTATCCGGGGAGCTCTCGTGCCGACCGGCCACAACCGGCGCCAACTGGCGCTCACCCGTAGGCATGGCGCCGCTCTATCGCCAACCGACTTAGGACTGTCAACCTCCACCGCTAACCTCTCGTGCTGACCGACGCCCACCGCAGGCACATCGCCCTCCATCGCCGACCTCTTGCACCGACCACCACTGACCAGCAGCTCTGGTACTGACCAGCGCCCTTCGGCGGCTTCCTTCAATGACCACCGACCCCTTGCCGCCGAATGGCGCCCTTCGGTGGCCTTCTTCAACTACTGTCGACCTTTCTCGCCGACCGCTCGCGCTACCTCGCGTTGACTGGCGCGCACCCACGGGCCTAGCACTGCTCTATGGCCCACCGACCGATGACCCCTCCTATCGACCGGCACCCACTCGCAACCCCTATGCCGATCGGCGCCGTTTGGCGTCCTCTTTCAATGACCACCGACCATCCGGCGCCGACCGATGCCCTTCTTGGCCTACATCCGCGACTGCCGACCTCTTGCACCGACCGACCATGGCCCCTCCTCGCGTCGACCAGCGCTAGCTTGCAGGGACTAACTCGCGCACCGCTCCATTGCTGACAGACTGGCGACAGACAACCTCCGTCGCCGATTGGCACACGCCCGCGGCCCCGGTCCAGACCGGCGCCCACCCCGAGGCTCCTTCACCGAATGGCACCCGTGACTCCATCGCCCACCGACGACCCCCGCAATGTCGACACCGTCCGGCCAACTGACGTCCCGCTCTGTAGCCTCCTTCCCCGAACGGTGCTCGTGACTCTGTCGCCAATCGGGCGCCTCCCGCGTTGGGCCCAACCGCTCTAGATCCCGACGTTAGATGCCCGACTGCCATTGTGACTCCCAACCAGAATGAATACACTGTTTTATGTTTTATACAGTACTACCTTCATTCACATATGGTGTAATTGATTTTTTCT
Source organism: Paspalum vaginatum (assembly GCA_030272315.1). Taxonomy (NCBI): domain Eukaryota; kingdom Viridiplantae; phylum Streptophyta; class Magnoliopsida; order Poales; family Poaceae; genus Paspalum; species Paspalum vaginatum. Next base: position 5,825,754 of record CM059013.1, on the reverse strand, counting down.
ATAAAACTTTTCAATGGAAAAAACTAAAAACCGAGCTAGCGCAGGCCATGTGAATCATCACATCACTGCCTAGTCTCTGTTTTCCTACCGCTACAGCGTAGCAGTGCTCTAGCCAGCGAGAACCGTCCGATCCACGCATCCAACGTCTTGGAACGATCCCACGCTCTTGCTTGTCTTATCGTGAGACTGCATGCTGCTGTTCCACGTCTCTGTCTCCCCGCTGCTGTCACCTTTCCCCATCCCCTCGCCCTCCTTCCCTCTTGCTCTCTGCCTCTCCTCAGTTTACGATGCCAAAGTCCTACGCCCCGAAGCTCTCTGCCGCGGGACTCGCTCCTCCTCCAAGCCCGTGCCACCCTCCGCCTCCTTCTCCTCCTCTCCGCTGCACCGCCGAGCTTGAGGGCCGCGTCGCCGTCGTCGTCGCCCTCCGGTCTTCCTCCTCCCTCGCCTCGGATGCCGGCGGCGGCAAAGGGCCCCGAATCAGCGGCGCCGCGGCCCATGGATGCCGCCATGTGGATGTCCCGTGCCGCCAACAGCTCCCCATGCTCTCCGTCGGCCAGCGATGCTGCATCCGTGGCCAGCTTGCCATCGAGCACCCGTCGCCGTCAGCTCTTAAGCCATTGCAGCACGGTGGCGGCGACTGCACCAGTGGGCGGCGCCCGCCACGACATGGCCTCCGAGTCGAAGGGTACCCGTGGACGGACCGCGGGAGGCCACCGGGGAAGGAGCTGTCCACGCCACCTATGCTGCACCGCCGACGACAACGACGACCCATTCGCGCTGCGCCCGCCAGACCCGCGTGCGGCCGGCCCTCGCCGACCCCACGCACGGACGCGCCACAGACCCCGCGCCCGCCGGACCCCAGCGCCGCCCTCGCTGAACCGATGCGCGGCCGCGTCGACCCCGCGCCATCTATTGGTCCACTTTTGCCCACGCAATGCATGCATATGGATGCCGGGCGTCCCGTGCCGCCGGCGATGATGAGGTGGCATTCGCGCTGCCCGTCCCCACCGGCCGACGCGCGGCCACGCGGCCAGCCCACGCCCACCAGACCCCGAGCCGCCTCCGCCAACCTCGTGCGCCGCCGCACCGCGCCAGCGGACCCCCGCGCCGCTCCCACCGACACCACGCGCGGCCACGCAGACACGTCCGCGCGCCGGAACGCCGCCCCCGACCCCGACCCCGCGCCATCTGTTGGTCCACTCGAGCCGCGCAACGCGCGGGGGCTCGGCTAGTAAAGTCCTTTGTTTTCCCGACCGCGCACTGTAGGACTATAACATGCACAGCTCCCTTCCGTTCCTGGCCATCCGATGTCATGTGCCCTCCGATCGTCACCATCGCCTCTAGCCTTATCTTCCCCAGGCCGTCCCCCAGTTTCGCACACCCCGCACCCATCCCCGTGCCGTTCCTCCACCGCCGCCATCACAATGCCCCCACCCCATCGAGCCTGTGGCCGTGCGCCCAGCCCGGCCTCCGCCTCACTAGCGGCAAACAGCCGGCCTCACCGCATCGCTGCCGCCCTGCCCTATGGCCGCCACTCTCTCTCTCCCCAGCACTCCTCTCCTCTGATTTCCCCACTGCCGGAGCCATCCGCCTCCACCGCTCTACGCCAGCGTCCTTCGCCTCCCGCCCTCAACCCTCTGCATCGGGCCAGATCTGCCTTCTCCGCACCAGCGACCATGCAGAGGAGGGACCCCTCACCGAGCCACCTCCACTTCCAAGGCCGGCGGCCGCCGCCATGCAGGACCTCCCCATCCTCGCCTCTCCAGCCTCTAGATCTGTCTTCACTGGTGCTGTCCACGCCTTCTCTCCGCCAGTCCCCTGACCCGCAGCTAGACCCGCTGATCCTTCAAGCCCACGCCGTCCTCCTCCTCCTTCTTCTATCCATTGCACCGTCGAGCTTGGGGGCCGTGCCGGCATCGCCCTTTGGTCTTCCTCCTCCCCCGCCTTGGATGTCGCCACCAGCCATGTGGCCTGGATTTGCGGCGCCGTAGCCCATGAATGCTGCTTCCCATCGGTGCTGCCTGCCTCTGCTTCTTCCGTTCCACGGCGCTCGGCTTCATCGGCGCCGGCCATGCCACCTAACCCGCTATACTCCAAGGCCATGCCGTCCTCCGCCTCCTCCTGTCCATTGCACCGTCGAGGTTTGAACTGTCGGCTATGTTCTCTTTAGTGTAGTACTATCTCTCCTCCCTGCCCCACACACACCCCATAATGTGTAGCTGCATATAGTAGCTTCAATGTCCAACTACCCCGCAGCGGAGTGTGGGTGGCCTGCTAGTTATTGGAAGGTTACGAGATCCTAACAATGCACACGCTTCCATCAGTGTAATGATTTTTTCTAGACGATTGTGGGACGAAAATGGAATGGAAGAAAGGTCAAGTGTTTAATTATACTATAGAGGTACGTGTTTTATGCATGTGGTAAATCCAAAACGTGGAATAAAAGGAACGAACCAATCTGCAATCAAAGGAGGAAAAGGAAAGAGAAATAATAAAAGAAAAGAAAAGAGACTCGTTTAATTGATGTCCTTCCCTTTTCAGTAATTTTAAAGCTAGGAAACTATCTGATGGGTATAGATACAAAACGAGATAAAAAATAAAAGACCAAATGATGAAAACATTTTCTTTCTATCTGTTTTAAACTCTTTCCAACCTTTTTCAATGCTTTCCAACCTGTTCAGTGGGCTAATGTGAGGGGTACAAATGTTTTTGTTGGGTGAAAAAAAAAGTATTGCGAAAACTCACTCCTTTATAGTGTAGACTAACGTAGAAGTACATACAACATGCACCTGAGGAATCCAAGACAGAAGGAAAGAAAAAACTGGCTTAGCCGACAATCAAAGGAGGAAAGTGACATCGAAATAAGGAATTAAAACAAGAGACTTAGTTGATTGATGTCCTTTTTTTCATTAATTTAAAGGCATGAAAACTACCCGGTAGGTAGGGGTACAAAATGAAATGAGACACCAAAGGACCAAACGGTGGAAACATTTTCTTTCTACTGTTTGCTACCATCTATGCACGGGTTGACTCAGCCAGGCCCATATGTAGGCCATACTCAAAGAGGCGACAGTTGTGGACGCAGATGGCAGGAGGGCACAACATAATATATTTATGCTCTATATTTTATACGTCCTTAGTTGATTTTTTAAAACGTTAATTCTTGATGTTATTTAAAAAATCTGTGCAACCATATAAAAACTCAAAGTCATACTCAAACTACGCCTAATGATAAACCAAGTAATAACAAAATAAATGATAAATAATGAAGATTTTTGAATAAAATGAAGGATCAAAGTTTTGAATAAAATCAACCGCTTCAAAAAAAAGAACGGATGGAGCATATATACATCAATAATATAGTAGAAAATAAATATCTAGCTGACTTATCAACTGTGCATCCCGTTTTGAATGCAGTTATCAACAAAATAAATAAATCGTCGCGATCCAAAGTTCTAATATCCTCACAGCCCATGGATTGGGAATTGGTAATGGCGTAGATCGTGCAGCACAGTCGTCCATTATTAGTCTCGACCTCGACCTGAGGGGAGATGTCGGTGCCGATGACAGGAGGCATTGGTGTCCTACCTCCATTTGTTTATAATTAACACTTACTACAAGAAAATTATACTAAAAGTATTTTTTTTTTGCCGTAACATCATTTAGACAAGAACGAAGAGAATAAATAATTTTTATATTATTATTAACTTTATCAATTGCTAGCAGCGTTCCTGTACATATGATATCTGTATACCTACACAGAAAGACTGGGCAGGTACATGGAAAGAACTGGATGAGATCTCTCGGATGGATGTGTGTGGGACTTCGAATCCAACTAGATCTCTTAGCAGTGGTGAAACTAGAGCAAAATAGAAAGAGGTGTAGTTGCCTCGTGGACGCACGTATATCAAGTCATTGAAGGCGTATATGGTAAAAAATTGGTACTGATAACTAGTTTCTTTTGGGGGGCATGTGCACCCCTAGTTACTAGGCAGCTTTGCCCCTGTCTCTCAGGACAGCCGATATGCACATGATCCATCAGCTAAGACAATAAAGGGCATGCAACTATGATCCATGGTCCTTTGCCAGCTTGGCTGCGTCCGGCGTGTGAGGAATGACTGCTCTACGGGTCTCAGCAATAGTACAACGCTACAGGCTAGAAGACCATCTCTCATTCTAGGCAAGCTATCGACCCATGTTGATATGATCCTTGTGAGTTTCGGCTAAAGATTATCCTATATTTTCGGAAACTCCCTGTAGAGACTTTATCTCGGGCTCACAAATTATAGTTGGCATGTTGTCGATGGCTCGCAACTTATCTCATCTATATATATATAAATGCCGATGTAGACAAGCCCGTTGAAGGCCCAACACAAGTGGGCCGACTGCACATGACCTCCAAAATTTCAGCGCATCCATCGTTTACCTATTTCTCTAGACACATTGGCCTATTGGGCTAGGATTCTGTTAGTTGGACTTGATCACTCGAGATCAGAAAATGTGGACGGAGGAACGACTGTTGTAGGGTGCCGATTGCCGAACTACCACCAATGCCGCCGCTAAGCGTGCGGCCGATCCTCCAACTCTATTAGCTCCAGCAGTACTACTCTGCCTGATACCTGCTACCTGCCGCACTGGCCATGCATTAACCCTAATTGAAGCGGTCGGAGCAGCTCAGCCCCTACCCAAAGGCGCTGCCAAAGCCCCCATTCAACCACACGGAGATATGATGGGACTTGCTAATCGACCTAGTTCTCGCTCTGAGCATTTACGATCTATTATATCATTCATCATCCACCTATTGCAGCTCAATAGTACAGTAGGTCATTCATCCTCATCCTACCGTGTAGTAGTCATGCATGCATTCTGCATTCTGCCATGGAGGAGTAGTACAACATTTACATTTTGACACCATCCGCAGCTAGCACATCGCGCTCGATCGAGGTAGAGAGCAGAGGCGGGCCTAGAATAAAATTTGAGTGAGGGCATAGTTTAGGAATAACTAAAATATGAAAGCATAAATATGGTAAATTATTGTTATCTAATCTTATGGTCAAAAATTTGAGTGGGGGGCATATGCCCCCTCTCACCCTTACCTCATTCTCTTGATGCATATTACTCTCCATTGCTTGACTGGCACTCCGCGGCATAGGAGCACAATATTTATAAACTCAAAGTGTTGTGAAGCACAATATTTACACAGACAGCATTGCGAGTGCAATGTTTTAATTAACACAACGGGGGTTGATACGGGGCGCCATCTCCTCAGCAAAGGGCGGCACCTAGGGATGAAAGCGGGACGGATATTATCCACCGGATAATCCGTTCCGAGAGGTTCAGAGACGAAATGGGACGCCCGATATCTGAATCCGAACCGTTAATATCCGATCCGTATCTGTATCCAATGACTAAAAATTAGATATTATTATACATACGAGGTATATATCAATATCTGGCTCATTTTGGCACTACCCGTATTCGAACCGAATCCGAAAAACAAATAATTATGTCCGTCTTTATCCAGTGTATATCCGTCCGTATCCGATCTGGTTTCATACCTAGCCGCACCGATCGTCGATCTACTTCAGCTCCTTATCAGTCTGGTTACGGCAAAGAGTGGAAGACCCGCTGCGATAGAGCCATCGAGGAGCCAAGGTAGACCTCACCAGAGATGGCTGCCTCAATGCGGGTAGGGACTGTGATACTCCGTATCGTAAACCCTAACTAGGCATGTCATCATATGCATATTCTATTAAACAATGGAAAGGAAAATGTGTCATTTATTATTTTTAAATACTTTTCCAAAAATAGGAAGGTTCTTTTTTCCAAATCTTTCGGAAAAAATTTAAGTTAAATTTTAAATCCTTTAAACAAATTGTAACCAAAGGCAATAGTTTAAATTTCAATGTAAATATTCCTTTCATTTTAAACCTTGGAGTTATATATATATATACATATATATATATGAAAATTCCTTTCTACATGCGCATGTAGCTACAATCACCTCTGTATCTTAAGATTTTGAAGGTATTTGGTCGAACGAAAGGTATGTACATGAAGTATGTGATCATACTAAACCATCTGTGATGATATATACGTGAGGTATGTGAGTATACTTGAGGTACGTTGATATACCTTATTATATGTAATAATATAAATGTATTATTATAATGAATTAAAATCAAGGACTGTTTTTAAATTTTTTCATGTGGTGACCTTTGAGGTATCTTAAAATAAGTATGTGAATATACTCAAACTGATAAAAGAGTATGCGAACATACCCTTTTTGGTTTATTGAAGGTAAGTGTAGGTACATGCGCATGTAGATAAAACTCTTCATATATATATATATATATATATATATATGCACGTGTAGCTACACTCACCTTTAATAAACTAATAAAGGTATGTTCGCATACTCATTTATTATTTTGAGTATGTTCACATATTTATTTTATGATAACTCAAATGTTACCACGCGAGAAAATTATAAAACAGCCCTTGATTTTAATTTGTTACGATAATACTTTGTATTAGTATATATAATGAGGTATGTACACATATCTCAATTATATTCGTATACTTCACGTATTTACCACCACAGATGGTCGTGTATGATCATATACTTCGTGTACATACCTTTCGTTCGACCAAATACCTTCAAAATCTTGAGATGCACAGGTGAGTGTAGTCACATGCGCATGTAGAAAGGAATTTTCATATATATATATATATATATATATATATATATTGGTTGGAAAACGGGGGGTTGTGATGCCCTAGGCATCTCCCAAGCATTATTATGCGCATATTTTGCCTAATTACTTTTCATAAGCATCATTGCATCTTATACTAATGTGCATCTAAGTAATCATGGTGAAAGTAGCTAAGTGATGCATTCAGTTTCATAAAAATGATGCTATAATGAGAGCATAACTTAAAACCTAGAGAAATTTAGGTAGAACTTCTTATACCAAACTTGAAGGTCTTAAGGTGGTAAACAACTTTGTCAATTAGAGCTCGGATGGAAGATGGGCTTAACTAAGTGCAAAGGGGCTTTTGGTGTTACCCAACAAACATACTCCAAATCTGGCTTATTTAGAATTCTTCTTTTTTCTATAACCTAGAATCCTTTTCATGTAAAGGTCCAATTGGGAAAGTTTTAGGTTATGAAATCCTGAACAACTTTGTCAAAAAGACTTTTGGGAGAAAATGGCTAGAAATAGGACTTTTGATTTTTCTAAGGAAAATAGTTCTCAGTCCAAACTGAGGGCTGACAGTTAAACTCGAATTTAAATCAAACTTGGAGCCAGAATTTGAAATTGGTGCTTTTGAAAAAGTTGTAGGTTTCAAAAAGTACAACATTTCTTTCAATTGGGTCTTTTTCAAATTCGACCCCTAAGGTGTTCAAAAAGAGCAATTTCTAAAACATGTCTCAGCAGTCAAACAGTTTTTCCTTTTTCCCGATTTTATTTTTCCTTCGTGTCACTGACAGGTGGGTCCCACTCGGCAGACCCACCCGCCACGCGGCGCCGGCGTCCGGCGCTGCTGGCCACGCGCCGCTGCCACCGCGGGCACGCGCGGCCAGCGCGCCACGCCGCGGCCACGCGCCGTGGCCGCGCGCGGACAGCGCGCGCGGCGTGCCACCAAGGCGAGGGCGAGGCCCTGACCTTTTCCCCCAACTGCATTCGCGCGCCCGCCTTTCCGCTCAGCCTCTGCTCTCCCGTCCACGCCGTCCGCCATTGACGGCGAGCTTCGAGCTCGAGCTCGCTCCGCTCCCTCCGTCGCTCCCCGTGCCTCTCCACCTACCCCGCGACCTTCGCCTCACTCCCGCGCACCTCGCGCCCTAGACCTCGTCGCCGTTCCCCGCCCGGACGCCGAGGTTCGACCTCGCCTCGACGTCGCGCCGCGCCGGTTCACCCTCGGTTCATCTCCGCCGCCCGCCTCGTCCACGCCGTCTCCGCCGTCACCGCCTCCCCAAGGTAGAAACCCCGCACGGGGAACACCTTCCCCAACTCGTGTCGCGGCCGCGGCGAGCCCCGGCTCGCCGGCGCGCGCGCCCTCCCGCGCGGCCGCGGCCGACGCGAGGAAGAAGGGGGCCGGGCAAATTTCAGATCCGGCCCCTGCTTTTCCCCTTATTTGCGAATCAGTCCACCGCGCTGTACGCTGAGTCGTGCAGATCTTGCGTACTAGCCCCTGGGGTTTTGAAATAATCACAATCTAGCCCCTGGTTCTGTTGAATTTCATTTTAAATTGTTTATTTCGACAGAAATCTTTGAAAAATCCTAGAAAATTCAATAAAAATCAGAAAAATACCAAACCAGTTGCATTGTGCTCCTAATAAATAGATCTACAGAATGGATATGATGGTTGAGTAGGAAAAGATAGTTTTGCCCCTGTTTTTGAGCAAGCATGAAAAACCTTGATAAATAGGAAATATGGGTAAAATGAACTTCAAAAATTGTGAAATTTGGACAGAGGCCTTATTATTCTGTATAGGTTCTGTATAAATTTTGTTGACCTTAACACTTACTGATAAATTACTATTTTGCCCTTGTCTTGCTCTAAGCACATATTAATCTTAAGAAAAAGATTAATTTGGTGAATAATGTTTCAAATATGACTTTAAGGTTGATATGAGCTATAGTTATGGAATAACATGTTAGAATTGGAGATGATGCATGTAAGGTTTTGACTCTAATTAGAAACTGGTAGAAATAATGCATATTTATGCAAGGTTCGGTCGCTTCACAGGAAGCGATGCTACCTCGCCACGCACACCCCACGTTGTTTTATGTGACAAGCTAAGCTATCGCAGATGATGGCTTGTACGATTTCTTAGTGCGAAACAACTTTCGCCTCAATATGCATAACTCTATTCCATAAATCATGGTTCACCGCATCGCATCTACATCTGCATCGTGAACAAGCATTACAGTAATACATGCTCCTTTTGCATCATGACATGCATATAGATTCCGCGAACGAAGAACCACCACTGGACCAACCGATCGTGACGGAGCCAGAAGAGGAACTGCACCCAGAGCCAGAGGACCAACAGCAAGAGCCCGACTACGCTCCGGAGGCAGCTACTGACTCTAACGAGGAAGGTAGGCAGGACCATACTCTACCCAGCAAACAAGTTATACTTGATGATTACGCATATGCATTAGGAGTTGTTTGGAACCAATTGCATTAGACTTCCTGGCCGCCCTGGCCCTAGCACCTATACATAGAGTTCGTAGGGCGAGTATGCCTAGAAATTTCTAGGTACGAGTAGACACGAGTGTGTGTACTCGTCACGTAGGTGTTTTCAAAGTTACAAAAGCTTACAGTCATATCATTTATTATTATTGCTCATGAAATTAAATGGAGACCGGGCGGAGATTTATTTCAGTATTTACTTTTTTATGATGTCGCACCCGGACTCCGCCCGAGTCGTTTAAGGCCCGTTCGCTGTTCGCCTGCTGATCGGCATAACATTGCTAGAGTGCTTAACCGGGAAATGGGACCGGTGAAGTCTTACCTGGGTTTGTCCGAAGTTTTCGAGGCTCCGCTCATCCACTTGCTGGAGGCCGATGGGCCCGGGGGCGCTTGTACTCGAGGGAGGGCTGACCCGGTGCGGCCGTGGTATCGCTCCTAAGGGAGGGCTGACCCGGTGCGGCCTTGGTATCGCTCCTGAGGGGGCACAACCCGGGGGTTAGGTGAGGGCGCCTTGAATCTTGGGACAAGACAGGTGGAGATGGGGCTATATGTGGGAACGCGATGGCTAGTAAGCATATACCCCTGGCATGATAGTTATTCCCGGGAATTAAAATCGATTCGAATCGCTGATGCCCACCAGGTGTGGGAATGCTGATAATGCACACGGGCAACGTAGTAATTACTTAAACTCTCGGTATTTTAATACTCATGGTTTTTGGAATACTACATGTTTGAACTAAGTTGTTACCTTACGGAATCTTACTATTATGTTGGCAATCATAGAGACAGTGAAACTTGTTATTTATGTTAATTAAGTTGCTGTTAAAAACTAAAAGCTAAGGATCTACTTGTTAGTAAGCTGCTTCGCGTAGGATGAAGTGACTAAGTGGCACGAGGTCAACATCAGTGGGCTCGGTGTTGTACCTCTAATGCAAATCTTTTGATGATAACATGGTGACTCCTAAACATATATTTCCGCTGCGAGAAACTTTCAAACTTGCTACCGTATGATATTATGTTGGACTTGTATTTTATGTAAAAACTGGTTTGTAAATAAATCTACTTTTATGCTATTTAACTGCCTGTGATGATGTTTCTGTTGTGGCTCCATCGTGAGTCGGATGTGTATGATGTCGGTTCCTCTGGGAAAAGGTAATATCGGGAGTCGAATGACTCTCGACGGACGACCGGGTTTAGTTCGGTCTAATCGCACTGCAAGCCAGAGGTGGCAGGTGTGCTTAGCCCGGATTAAATCGGCGGTTCCGCCACAGCTGGTATCAGAGCCGATCATACACAGACAACAGACATATCATCTAGTCTTGATTTGCAAACCTATTTTTGAAAACCTTTTCGAAGTATTTGGAAAAATGAGAGTATCGATATGCCCATATTAAGGATGTTAGTGAAATACCAGGTGACATCGTTAACATTCTGACCTAGATAGAACTCATATGCATATTCGGCGCTTTGGGAAGCAACATTTCGGCCATAGCTATCCCCAGTACTGGTGGAGCGCTATTGGGATTTGCGGACTGTTGCGAACCCTGCATTCATGCTAATAGGGCAGAACTCTTTAAGGGGGGTGGTCACGCCATTGGAGTGTTTCGTGACCACTTTTCCTTCAACCAAAAATTCTTGCTAGATCTTGTTGGCCACCGTTTCTCTCCCCAGCAATTCCCCAGTACTGGAGGAAGACTGGGTGTGTTGGGAGAAATGGCGCCACTATGTCGTCCACCAGACGTAGCTTAAAGAAATTCGTGGGTGCCACTTCTAGAGTTAGAGTGGAAATGATTGGTCATGGTAATGATGATGATATGAGCATGCATTTTTCTGCAGGTACACTAACCACGTGCGAAATTAAGAACGAGTAGAGAACGACTAGTTGCATTAGAGAGTGCCGTGCATATATGTCACCGGATACTCGCAAGATATATAAATTATGCTTAAGGTGTGTGATGTGAGATCGAATAGGACGAGGCATGCATCATGTTTATTCTTATTTGTTCATACTTGGGGGTTTATCGCTAAAAGACAAATAAGTAAAATGAAAGTCCAATGATGTTTTCCGCACCCATCACCCACTTAACCGTTAAACTTATATGCAACCTATGCTTATCACTGATTAAGGTCTCTTATTTAAAAACAGATGGCCAGGACCAAGCAAACCGCCCGCAAAGCCACCAGTGCGAGGGGACTCCGTGTACAGGAGGGAAGGGCTGCTCCCCTCCCACCAGTGACTCACACCCCTCCTCAGCTTGAGAATGGGATGGTTCACACCCGTTGCCGTGAGGAGAACGGCCTTGCGCAGATCCTTTGTCGGGCTCTGCGTGAGATGAGGCGCAGGCCGTGCCCTTTCTTCTCAGTGCAGACAGTGCACGCGGAGGGACACTGTATGGCCAGTGTCGTCCTTCCTTCGAGCCACACCGCGGTCCGGCAGACGATCACCGTCTACGGGGCCAATGAGGAGGACGCTTACGACAAGGTCACCCTAGCAGCCATCACCTCACTCAGCTCCTCGGGTGCAGCAGGGATGTCAGTGCTGCGCTACCTCCCCACCGACGGCTACGACGACGAGTGGCTCCGTCGTCACAACATGCTAGAGGAGCGGATTGACACCAGGCCCTATGTTGCGACCATGCAGTTTGCTCACAGCGTACACGGGATGTACCTCCGTGCCGAGGACCGTGTCTCCCACTACCGCGACCAGCACATGTATGCTCAGGACCGTATTGAGGAGCTGGAGGCAGAGTTGGCCGAGGCACAGCAGCGCCTGGCGCAGTACGAGCCGGACCCTTCAGTTGCCCCTGTGGTGGAGGATGAGGACAGCATGGTGTCTGACGCACGTAACGGGCGTTAGAGAGAGTTTGATGATAGCACTATGTGGTGAAGCTTTTTGTAAATGGTGCACGTTGTGAGCGATGTTTTATACTATATCGCTCCGTGCAGTTTGCCATGAGTGTACTAAACAGTGGTGAGGTCGAGAGAACTCACTTATGTACGTCGTGTAATCTGATATAGAACCCTAAGCTAGTGTTTCGATGTGATGGACGAGATGGCCCACGTGTGTACTAAGTAAACCTTTAGTTTATTAAGACTCTATAAGTATGGTTGTAGTAATTGCTGAATGCGCATGGACAGTGTGAATGATGCGATGCCGTTAAGCTTGGCCTTGCGAGATAGAGTCTAGCTGTTGTATTACAAGTTTACTTGTACTCACAAATTGCCTATAGTCCTATGATCTTGCTGTCATCATGTTTCTGCGCAAGGGCTATTGGGCTGAACCCATATGACTCCATTTTGCAGATGGTGAACACTCATACTGGTCAGTCATCGGGGCAGTCAGCGCAAGGCGCTCCACCCCCGCCGGAGCTGGCCACTTTGGTGGTCCAACAAGCTGAGCTGATTCGGTTATTAGCAGAAGACCGTCAAGCCCGTGGGCAACAACAGCCGCGGGAGTACAGGCCACGTGGCATTACTTACCAGGACTTCGAGGGGCTGCGACCCCCGGTTTTCACCAACTGCCCAGAGCCACTGGCGGCAGACGACTGGCTTCGCACTGTCCAGTCCAAGTTTACCCTTCTGCCAGGGATCAATGAGCAAGAGAAGGCTCGATTTGCTGCTCAGCTTCTTCATGGGCCTGCGGGAGCGTGGTACGCCACTTTCCTCGCCATGCAGGAAGAGGGCCATGAGCCCACATGGGAGGAGTTCCGTCAAGCTTTCCGGGCTCACTACATCCCGGCAAGTTTGATGGAGCAAAAGCGTCGCGAGTTCCGAGACCTCAAGCAGGGCAACCGGACCGTGATGCAATATGTGCAGACCTTTATCCACCTCTCTCAGTATGCTCCGAGAGATGTTGCTACTGAGCCGGAGCGGGCCGAGAGACTCCTAGAGGGCCTTGACCCTACCCTCCGGACTCACTTGGCACGGCGCTACCAGAGCTTCACTGTGCTGGTAGACACTGCTCTCGACATGGAGAATCGTCTCCGTGCCGCTAACGAGGATCAGAAGCGCAAAAGGCTAGCCAACACCTCAGCGACTGGCCCTTCACAGAAGCAGAAGACCGCATACAAGCCTCCACAGCAAAATTATCAGCAGGCTCGCTATGTGGTCCGACCCAACCAACCAAGGTGGATCCATCGGGCGGCACCGCAGCAACAGTACCCCATTTATCGAGCACCCGCACAGTTGCCAGCTCCCCGTGCTCCCATTGTTCCGGGGCCGGGTGCTCCTTGTTACAACTGCGGCAAGATCGGCCATTTCATTAAGGACTGCAGAGCGCCTCGCAGGATCCAAGGTCCTGTTCCTGCGGGTGGAAACCAACAAAGCAAGCCGAAGGGATTCGTACCCAAGACAGGTCGAGTGCACTATGTGCACATGGAGCAGATCCGTGCAGGAGAGCCTGTTCTCGCCGGTACGTTCATGGTCAACGGTCAGCCGACCGTCGTGTTATTTGATTCAGGAGCTACTCATACTTTCATTAGTCAATCATATATATCTAAGCACGGGGTAGAGACTTCATGTATAAAAGAGAAATATCAAATCACCGCGCCTGGGAACCCGATAAATACAAATCTGATAGTAAAAGGGTTAAGGCTGAGTATAGGAAAGGAAGATTTCACAATCAATCCTGTGGTGCTGCCACACCGGGGGATTGATATCATCTTAGGGATGAATTGGATGACAGAAAACAATGCAGTCCTGGATATTGGCAGCAGGACAGTGCAGTTAAGGTCTAGTGTCAGCGGCAAGATTCTACGAATACACATGCCAAATCAAAAACACATGACCCCCACGGTCAATGCGACTGAACTACAAGAGGTTAAAAAGATACCGGTAGTGTGTGAATTCCCGGACGTGTTTTCGGAAGAACTTCCGGGACTACCACCAAAACGGGATGTAGAATTTGCCATTGAGCTTGTTCTAGGTACGGCACCTGTGTCAAAAAGACCATACAGGATGCCACCTGATGATTTGAAGGAATTGAAAACCCAGCTACAAGAACAATTAGACAAAGGGTTCGTTAGACCTAGTTCATCACCGTGGGGTTGTCCAGCTCTCTTTGTTGAGAAAAAGGATCATGGTGGGAAGAGGCTATGTGTGGACTATCGGCCACTGAATGCAGTGACCGTCAAAAACAAATACCCACTGCCACACATCGATATTCTATTTGATCAGTTAGCTGGGGCTAAGGTCTTTTCTAAAATTGACCTAAGGTCTGGCTACTACCAGATAAAGATTAGAGAAGAGGACGTACCCAAGACAGCATTCTCTACCAGATACGGTTTGTATGAGTACTTGGTCATGTCATTTGGACTAACCAACGCACCGGCTTTCTTCATGTATATGATGAACTCGGTGTTTATGAATGAACTCGATAAGTTCGTGGTGGTATTCATAGATGACATACTAATTTACTCCGAAAATGAAAAAGAACATGAAGAACACTTGAGGATCGTGCTTACTCGGCTCAGAGAGCATAAGCTTTATGCCAAGTTTAGCAAGTGTGCATTCTGGCTGAAAGAAGTGAGTTTCTTGGGACATGTGCTATCTGAAAAGGGAGTCGCAGTTGACCCTAACAAAGTAGAAGATGTGCTAAATTGGAAGCAACCAGAGACCGTGACTGAAATCCGGAGTTTTCTTGGTTTAGCGGGCTACTACCGCCGCTTTATCAAAGATTTCTCCAAAATTGCAAAACCCATGACCTCATTGACCAAGAAAAATGTCAAGTTCATTTGGAATCCGAATTGTGAAGAAGCTTTCCAAACCTTGAAGAAATTGTTAACCTCCGCACCCGTGCTAGCTCAACCAGATATTACCAAGCCTTTTGAGGTGTATTGTGATGCCTCCGGTAATGGGCTTGGCTGTGTCTTGATGCAAGAAGGAAGAGTAATTGCTTATGCCTCCCGTCAATTGAGGAAACATGAAGCCAACTATCCAACACATGACCTTGAGTTAGCTGCAGTTGTTCATGCACTAAAAATATGGAGACATTATCTGTTAGGCAACACATGTCACATCTATACTGATCATAAGAGTCTCAAATATATTTTCACACAACCCGAAATCAATATGAGGCAGAGGCGATGGTTAGAGCTGATAAAAGATTATGATCTGGAGATACACTACCACCCAGGCAAGGCCAATGTGGTAGCAGATGCACTAAGCCGAAAATCCCATTGCAATGTGATAGAAGTCCGACCTACAGCAAGAGTAATCTGCTGTGAAATGAGTGACATTGAAACACCTTCAGAACAGCGTGCAGAACTTTATAATATCAACATTGAGCCCACAATCAAGTCACAAATCATAGAAGCTCAGAAGCAAGATAAGGGTATGGCACATATCCGTGAAGGTATTAGTGAAGAGAAGAAGGCGTGTTTCACACTTGACGACCAAGGCGTCTTGTGGTTCAAGAATCGTCTAGTGGTACCCAAGGACATGGGGTTGAGAAAGAGAATACTGGACGAAGCGCACACTTCAATACTCACGATACATCCGGGCAGCAATAAGATGTACCAAGACTTGAAGCAAAAGTTTTGGTGGACCCGCATGAAGCGGGAGATCGCCAGATATGTATCGGAGTGCGATGTGTGTAAGAAAGTAAAAGCTGATCACTTAAAGGCCGCTGGGATGCTTCAACCACTAGATGTTCTAGCGTGGAAATGGGAGGATATACACATGGATTTCATTGTGGGTTTACCTCGTACCCAAAAAGGATATGACTCCATATGGGTAATTATCGATAGGCTCACGAAATCTGCTCATTTCATTCCAGTCAAGACCACTTATCGAGCAAAGCAGTACGCTGAGTTGTACCTTTCCAAGATCCTATCTTTACACGGGGTCCCGCGAACTATCACCTCAGATAGGGGTTCTCTGTTCGTTTCCCGCTTCTGGGAGCAACTGCAGACTGCCTTAGACACTACTCTTGTACGCAGTTCCGCTTACCATCCTCAAACCAGTGGTCAAGTAGAAAGAGTGAATCAAATTCTAGAAGATATGTTAAGGGCTTGTGCACTGACATATTCCACCAAGTGGGATGAATGCCTCCCCCTGGCGGAATTCGCTTATAACAACAGCTACCAAAAGAGCTTAGAAATGGCTCCTTTCGAGGCTCTTTATGGTAGGAGATGCAGAACACCACTAAACTGGTCCGAACCAGGAGAACGTGTTACCTTTGGCCCTGATTTAGTGGTAGAAGCCGAAGAACAAGTGAAACTCATACACCACCATCTCAAAAGAGCACAGTCCAGACAGAAAAGTTACTCGGATAAAAGAAGGAGGCCACTAGTCTTTGATGAGGGGGATCAGGTGTATCTCAAAGTATCTCCGATGAAAGGGATACAACGATTTGGGGTGAAAGGAAAGTTAGCACCAAGGTACGTCGGTCCATTCAAGATCCTTGAAAAGTGCGGAGCCGTCGCTTACCGGTTAGAGCTACCACCACATCTAGCTGCGGTTCACAATGTGTTTCATGTCTCACAACTAAAGAACTGCTTAAGAGTACCGGAGAAAGTGGTAGATACCTCTCAAATTCAGATTGAACCAGATCTCACATACGAAGAACGTCCCATAAAAATCCTCGATCAAAAGCAAAGATCAACCCGTCGGAAAACAATCAACTTTTACAAAGTTCAATGGAGTAATCATTCCGAAGAAGAAGCCACATGGGAGCAAGAAGAATACCTACACACTAAGTACCCTGGTTTTCTGCCATCCACCTCAACTCGATACGTTACAACAGCTTAGCTTCTGGGTCTAAACTCAATACGTGCACCCAACACTAACTACAACCAGTTTAACCACCCACGACACTTCAAAAATCTCGGGACGAGATTTCTTTAAGGGGGGTGGGTTGTGATGCCCTAGGCATCTCCCAAGCATTATTATGCGCATATTTTGCCTAATTACTTTTCATAAGCATCATTGCATCTTATACTAATGTGCATCTAAGTAATCATGGTGAAAGTAGCTAAGTGATGCATTCAGTTTCATAAAAATGATGCTATAATGAGAGCATAACTTAAAACCTAGAGAAATTTAGGTAGAACTTCTTATACCAAACTTGAAGGTCTTAAGGTGGTAAACAACTTTGTCAATTAGAGCTCGGATGGAAGATGGGCTTAACTAAGTGCAAAGGGGCTTTTGGTGTTACCCAACAAACATACTCTAAATCTGTCTTATTTAGAATTCTTCTTTTTTCTATAACCTAGAGTCCTTTTCATGTAAAGGTCCAATTGGGAAAGTTTTAGGTTATGAAATCCTGAACAACTTTGTCAAAAATACTTTTGGGAGAAAATGGCTATAAATAGGACTTTTGATTTTTCTAAGGAAAATAGTTCTCAGTCCAAACTGAGGGCTGACAGTTAACTCGAATTTAAATCAAACTTGGAGCCATAATTTGAAATTGGTGCTTTTGAAAAAGTTGTAGGTTTCAAAAAGTAAAACATTTCTTTCAATTGGGTCTTTTTCAAATTCGACCCCTAAGGTGTTCAAAAAGAGCAATTTCTAAAACATGTCTCAGCAGTCAAACAGTTTTTCCTTTTTCCCGATTTTATTTTTCCTTCGTGTCACTGACAGGTGGGTCCCACTCGGCAGACCCACCCGCCACGCGGCGCCGGCGTCCGGCGCTGCTGGCCACGCGCCGCTGCCACCGCGGGCACGCGCGGCCAGCGCGCCACGCCGCGGCCACGCGCCGTGGCCGCGCGCGGACAGCGCGCGCGGCGTGCCACCAAGGCGAGGGCGAGGCCCTGACCTTTTCCCCCAACTGCATTCGCGCGCCCGCCTTTCCGCTCAGCCTCTGCTCTCCCGTCCACGCCGTCCGCCATTGACGGCGAGCTTCGAGCTCGAGCTCGCTCCGCTCCCTCCGTCGCTCCCCGTGCCTCTCCACCTACCCCGCGACCTTCGCCTCACTCCCGCGCACCTCGCGCCCTAGACCTCGTCGCCGTTCCCCGCCCGGACGCCGAGGTTCGACCTCGCCTCGACGTCGCGCCGCGCCGGTTCACCCTCGGTTCATCTCCGCCGCCCGCCTCGTCCACGCCGTCTCCGCCGTCACCGCCTCCCCAAGGTAGAAACCCCGCACGGGGAACACCTTCCCCAACTCGTGTCGCGGCCGCGGCGAGCCCCGGCTCGCCGGCGCGCGCGCCCTCCCGCGCGGCCGCGGCCGACGCGAGGAAGAAGAAGGGGGCCGGGCAAATTTCAGATCCGGCCCCTGCTTTTCCCCTTATTTGCGAATCAGTCCACCGCGCTGTACGCTGAGTCGTGCAGATCTTGCGTACTAGCCCCTGGGGTTTTGAAATAATCACAATCTAGCCCCTGGTTCTGTTGAATTTCATTTTAAATTGTTTATTTCGACAGAAATCTTTGAAAAATCCTAGAAAATTCAATAAAAATCAGAAAAATACCAAACCAGTTGCATTGTGCTCCTAATAAATAGATCTACAGAATGGATATGATGGTTGAGTAGGAAAAGATAGTTTTGCCCCTGTTTTTGAGCAAGCATGAAAAACCTTGATAAATAGGAAATATGGGTAAAATGAACTTCAAAAATTGTGAAATTTGGACAGAGGCCTTATTATTCTGTATAGGTTCTGTATAAATTTTGTTGACCTTAACACTTACTGATAAATTACTATTTTGCCCTTGTCTTGCTCTAAGCACATATTAATCTTAAGAAAAAGATTAATTTGGTGAATAATGTTTCAAATATGACTTTAAGGTTGATATGAGCTATAGTTATGGAATAACATGTTAGAATTGGAGATGATGCATGTAAGGTTTTGACTCTAATTAGAAACTGGTAGAAATAATGCATATTTATGCAAGGTTCGGTCGCTTCACAGGAAGCGATGCTACCTCGCCACGCACACCCCACGTTGTTTTATGTGACAAGCTAAGCTATCGCAGATGATGGCTTGTACGATTTCTTAGTGCGAAACAACTTTCGCCTCAATATGCATAACTCTATTCCATAAATCATGGTTCACCGCATCGCATCTACATCTGCATCGTGAACAAGCATTACAGTAATACATGCTCCTTTTGCATCATGACATGCATATAGATTCCGCGAACGAAGAACCACCACTGGACCAACCGATCGTGACGGAGCCAGAAGAGGAACTGCACCCAGAGCCAGAGGACCAACAGCAAGAGCCCGACTACGCTCCGGAGGCAGCTACTGACTCTAACGAGGAAGGTAGGCAGGACCATACCCTACCCAGCAAACAAGTTATACTTGATGATTACGCATATGCATTAGGAGTTGTTTGGAACCAATTGCATTAGACTTCCTGGCCGCCCTGGCCCTAGCACCTATACATAGAGTTCGTAGGGCGAGTATGCCTAGAAATTTCTAGGTACGAGTAGACACGAGTGTGTGTACTCGTCACGTAGGTGTTTTCAAAGTTACAAAAGCTTACAGTCATATCATTTATTATTATTGCTCATGAAATTAAATGGAGACCGGGCGGAGATTTATTTCAGTATTTACTTTTTCATGATGTCGCACCCGGACTCCGCCCGAGTCGTTTAAGGCCCGTTCGCTGTTCGCCTGCTGATCGGCATAACATTGCTAGAGTGCTTAACCGGGAAATGGGACCGGTGAAGTCTTACCTGGGTTTGTCCGAAGTTTTCGAGGCTCCGCTCATCCACTTGCTGGAGGCCGATGGGCCCGGGGGCGCTTGTACTCGAGGGAGGGCTGACCCGGTGCGGCCGTGGTATCGCTCCTAAGGGAGGGCTGACCCGGTGCGGCCTTGGTATCGCTCCTGAGGGGGCACAACCCGGGGGTTAGGTGAGGGCGCCTTGAATCTTGGGACAAGACAGGTGGAGATGGGGCTATATGTGGGAACGCGATGGCTAGTAAGCATATACCCCTGGCATGATAGTTATTCCCGGGAATTAAAATCGATTCGAATCGCTGATGCCCACCAGGTGTGGGAATGCTGATAATGCACACGGGCAACGTAGTAATTACTTAAACTCTCGGTATTTTAATACTCATGGTTTTTGGAATACTACATGTTTGAACTAAGTTGTTACCTTACGGAATCTTACTATTATGTTGGCAATCATAGAGACAGTGAAACTTGTTATTTATGTTAATTAAGTTGCTGTTAAAAACTAAAAGCTAAGGATCTACTTGTTAGTAAGCTGCTTCGCGTCAGCCGTAAGCCAAATCCATTAAGACCTACTGAGTAATTAGCACTCAGGGTTTGCCCCCACATTTTGAGCGCAGGTATGGAATTCATGGTGTGCGCCTGTGTTGGAGGCGGGGCATGCCCTCATGTAGGATGAAGTGACTAAGTGGCACGAGGTCAACATCAGTGGGCTCGGTGTTGTACCTCTAATGTAAATCTTTTGATGATAACATGGTGACTCCTAAACATATATTTCCGCTGCGAGAAACTTTCAAACTTGCTACCGTATGATATTATGTTGGACTTGTATTTTATGTAAAAACTGGTTTGTAAATAAATCTACTTTTATGCTATTTAACTGCCTGTGATGATGTTTCTGTTGTGGCTACATCGTGAGTCGGATGTGTATGATGTCGGTTCCTCTGGGAAAAGGTAATATCGGGAGTCGAATGACTCTCGACGGACGACCGGGTTTAGTTCGGTCTAATCGCACTGCAAGCCAGAGGTGGCAGGTGTGCTTAGCCCGGATTAAATCGGCGGTTCCGCCACAGAGCCGGCGGCCCACCCCTGATTCCCGGCCCATAGACCTACGCCAAGGTCATCTTCAACCTCGGGGGAAGGGGATTAACTCCCACCGCCACTGCCTCACCGCTCGCTTCCGCCCCCTGCTTCTCACAGTGCCGCCACCACATTCCTCTCCCTGACGAGCTCGACTAGTGCTGGTCTCGCGCAAGGCTGCCACCGGGACCGACCCATTGAAGCCGCTTTCCTTCGCCCATTGTCCTCCTCCTCGGGACGAGAAGAGATAGCTCACCGCCGTCGCCCCGCCCTCATCTGCCACCGCCCTTCCACCGCTCATGAGTACTATTTAAGCCCCTGTGGAGTACCTCCTTCATCACCTCAAGCTGAACCACTACTCTCAGCCACCCCAATTACCTCCCACTCTCACTCTGCTCAATTCCGGCGAGCTAGGCCGCCACCTAAATCCGTTACCCCCATTGCCTCTCCTCCTAATTCCGGTAAGTGCCGGCCTTGTTAAGCCCTTTTCTACCTTCTGTGAGCTCAATTTCTTTCTTTCCGCACCGGAATCGAGCCTCCCTCGAGCTTTTCTTGCTCGGCCATGGCGTCACCTCCCTGACCGCCGTGGGAGAGCTATCCTCGGTCACCGATTCACCTCCCCAACCCCACCGTTGTGTTCGCCGTGATGGTCCAGTCCTTGTGCTCTCAACCTCGTCACCGGAACCGGCCCGGCGGCGAAGAACCGCCACCGACCGTCGCTGGTGGTTCGCTCTGCTGCGCCCCAGTTCAACCAGAACCAACTGCCACAACTGTCTCCTAACGGCGTCGTCCGCTAGTGTCGCTGCCTTGTGGGCCCGCATGTAACGACGTTGGCCACACTGTTCCACATCCAGGCAGGCTGCGCCGTTGGGCCGAAAGAGGAGAGGGAGGCAGGCCCGATAACGATTTTGGGCCAGGCTGTTGGGCCAAAATAAAGAATTGTCGGGCTAAATTTAGATAAGGAGGAAAAGCAGACAAGTTTAATTGTTTAAGGGGCAAAATAGAACCTTAGTAGGAATAACTTTTATGGGCCTTGGGCTTTTTCAAATTTCTGAATTTATTCTTTCCTTTCTAAATTCTTTAATTTAAATTTTTATAAATTATGTTTATCTTTATTTAATTCAAATAATCAAATTCTTTTCCATCCTTTCAAATAAATGATAAAATTTATTAAATAAATCTTTATTTTTGAAATTTATTTATTAATTAAAATATTCTCCTAAAATTAAATAAATCTTAATAATTAATTCTTTAATATTTAAAATCTCAATTTTCCTTTAAAGTCTCAACTCTTATTTTTAATTCTTTTAAAATCTTAGAAAATTTATTTAAAACCTTAAAACTTTATTTCAACCTTAGAAAAATAATTTTAATGGGAAGGAGACTTAAAATTTAAATCTATACTCACCCTTTCTTTTTAGAAACTTTTAAAATTCTTTAATTCACAGGTTGATCATCCTCATATTTAAATTCATGCATATCATGCATCTAGGTACGATAAATCTTTTATCTTTCATCGGAGAACTTTCAGAAGCCCCTACATCCGAGGTCTTTGAAGCAGGAACCCAAGAAACCACTCTAGTCCCAGAAGAAGAATCTTTTAAAGTCTCTTTTGATCCAAATACTTTAAATCCAGACAAGCTCCGGTGCATTTACCCTTTTATTTTGAGTCTTAATTAATGAGTTATGAGTGTGCATTAGAGTTAGGAATTGCTTGAAACACTAGTGCATATTGAATTCCTGATTCGAGCATAATAAATCATATACGTATAGATTAGATGTTTAGTTAAGCTTAATGATAGGAAACGCTTTCTTTGAAAAGAATTCATCTTAATCTTTGTTACTTTGAGACGAATCCAAGACAGTTTCCTGAGTTATTTAATTTGAGACAGTGGACGGGATCGGTTATGCTTTTGAGAAACAGTGATAAAGAAAGTTAATGAATGAACATGATTGAGATCCTGATCCTGTCTATCTCATATAAGGCCGTCCGATGTTTGGCCATGTTTTCGGCTTTCGAACGCGCCTCTTTCACTTGTCGTCCTTAACGGCCTCCGATAAGCCTCTCATCCTGTGTACCTAGGGTTGAACTGTGGTGAGACCAACTGGATGGTGGGAGACAGGCGAGTGTCGGAGTACACTCGGGTTCGGTAAGGGCAGTTCAGACTAGGTGACAACGAGGATGTTGGGTTGTCATATGTGGAGTCGTTGTACACACATATGACACATATGACTGGTGTTTGAATATTTATTCCCAGGAATACAAAATCGATTCGAATCGCTGGACTTACCAGGTGTAAGAGCTGAATCATCACCAACATCGTAGTTAAGAAAGAGCAATGTTTTATTCAGAATTAATTTTATAAGTGTTTGCCTTGTTTGATACGATAATAGGTTAAACTTAGATTTTAAGTAAAAACTAAAAGAAGTTAACACCTTAAAAGTTAAGGATCTATTTTTTAAGCTTTTCACGTGTGTAATGACCCTACCAAATCAATCTTTAGGATAGAAATTAGGTTAAATTTGGTGGACGGGTAAAACTTGCTAAGTAAATTTTTACTTAATGATTCTCTTCTACTTTATTCAGGTTCAGAATACATTCTCTTCAAATATGATTCTTCCTCCTCGACTCCTCCGTAAATGAGCATCCTGGGTATGATGCAAACTACGTTAAAAATATTTATTGGAGTAGACCATCCTTTTGCTGTATTAAAGAGAGTTTGCTCTATTTTGTATAAACAAAAGTATTGTACTAAACTCATGAAGTTTTGTAATTAGTTTCCATTTGTCTTTAAATATTGTAATACGAAGACTCAATCGAGAGGCGTCTGAAGTTCGATCTCTTCCGTGGACCTGGTCGGTCGCTGCTCGCGTAGAGGGGAGGGGCCTCACTAATTAACGAGCGATCGTTAATCTGAAAACCAGCAAGCGATGGTGGCCCCCCTCCACGGCTCCACGTGCGGGCGACGATTGCCCAGCCAGCACAGCGCGCGACGCGGGAGCCAGGTGGGACCCGGACGGTACAGCGCCGGGGCAGCCTTACATACAGAAGCCCAACAGAAGACCTGTACCCATGAATGGCTACTTTTTTTTGACACGAGGTACCCCATTTCTATTACACAGTAACAGAACAAAGCATCCTGAGAACAAAGGAGAGGGGTTACTACTAGAAAGAGGAGAAAAAGGGGTTATTTTTCCGTCCTATCCGAGTGCAACAATCCCCCGATGCTTTACATCAGTGACCTGATTCAAGTTCTAGGGGGAGCGCCACAGTTGCGATTCAGTTGCAAAGAAGCAAATTTTGTATAGGGGCCTTCTAGTCATAACCAAGCAGTGACATTTTAATTATAAATTATCTGCGCCTCAGTAATGTCAAACTGCTGATTTGTTGTACGCCTTTCAATTTCTCTCGTCTTTTGTGGTGCTGAATTTAACGGAGTTTATACAGTCGTCTATGCTCGGAAGAACGCCGAGAGACGTAAATGTCAACAGTGCGTAATGGATGATGCTCGGCACGAATAGAGGAAATAGCCACGGACAATGTTTCGGTAAGAACCTCAATCCGACCTTGACTGGCAGTCGATGTCCTGTTTCAGTATTCGCCGGCGAGGACTTGGGTGTTCTTTGCTTCCTGCCGGTTATTCTCCGCAGCCTGATCTGGAGTCCCGGTTAACCTTCCCATTCACGCCCCGCTGCTAAGTGCTAACAGCTACTGCCTTGCAGCGATCTGCACCTGCAGCTTCGTGCCGGCTTACCTGCTACAGCGCCGAGTCACAGCTCCTGCTGGTATAGCTACCAATTGCAAGAAGACTGGAAAAAATGTTCAGATTGAGACTGAGTCGTGGTGATTGGAACTGGCGAGGTGAATTCAGGGTTTCAGACTAGAGATCTCACCATCAATTTTGACTGCATTCGGGCGGAATTCTTTGTCCCTGTTCATCGCATCATTCATCAAGGAGCGTACACACTACGTTCCCCCGGGAAAGTAACTCCTGGTCTTGGGCCCTGCCTGTGAAACGAGAGCTGAAAGGTAAGGCAGTAGTAGCAGCAGCAATTAGAAGCACGAGCACGCCTCAAGACTCAAGGGAAAGGAATGACAGACCGATACTCCAAACATGGCAAAGGATATTTCTCATACATACCAAGATCACATCAAGAGTTATGGTGGAGGATGCTGCAGACGATCTGGCAATGGCAGATCTAGAAAATAGCGTTAGGAGGGAATTTTCTTCTTCATCTTCCACCTCTGTCCTCTCTTTTCAAACTTCCATAGTGATAGATTTGTATAGAGATTTATGAGGAGCTACACTGTTCCAGCAGCACGAGCCCTGGCCGAACCGGTGCTCCTAGATCTGCCCCTGCCAACTCTTTTCTTTTTCTCCTCTCCTCCCAACGGCAATGTGCCACATAAATTCATCAAAATAAGTCTTCAAGGTTGATACCAGAATTAAAAGTCAGCATCTACAATAAGTCAAGAAACGCAGAGCCCCCAAAGATAACCAACTGGTCTTGGTACCATATTTGATCCAGAAGTGAACTGGACCAGTTTATGGATAAGAAATCTCAAGAATCGCACAGTTCCATGTGATTTGTACCGTGCTGAAAGCCGGCACTACAAGGCCGGTTATTCAATTACCTTGACTTTGAATCTTGTGGCACGAGGAAGGACTTGTGAGCTCCCTCTCCCAAGAATTCTTCCTACGTGCATTACATAGTTTTCTCGTTTCTCTTTGAATCTGTCGACTTACACACAGTCAGCGGCTAGAGCATTCAAAGAAGGAAAGAAGGAAATTGAACACTTTGGGTGTATACAGCCTATTTCGGTCTTAATTATACTGCGTCCCATTTTGTAATTTGCCTCAACAGTTCATGGATACCATACATTTGGAGTCCATATGCAGCTCAAAATAGCTAGAATAAATGATGTAAGAAATCATCTGCATATGTATGACTTATGTAGTATTCAGTGTGAATTATATATAACAGAATAAAAATAATGACTACAATACAATCCAATCTAACATACTCCCTCTGTCCACATCAAGTAGTAGTTCCCAATACGCCGATGTGAATGTTCAGATGTAAAATATGCTTGCTGACATGTCTTTGAAAATATCAACAGTTCAATGAAAGGGAATCCCATGGTCATACTAATGACTTGCGGTGTATAATATTCTTTGAAGATGATGGCAAACATTTTTTTGAGGAATAAATAGCAGACAGAATAACTACTCAGCAGCGAAGATCGACAAAAGTCATCATAAGAATGATTGGGACAGGAATGGAACGAATTAGTTAAGCGTAGACATTCAGTATTTTGTGAAAGTTTGTCACAACTCTAAACTCTTACCTTGTTCCATTCGGACTAGTCAAGCTATTTACTCAAAGTCTAAGCTAGTGATGCCGCCCATTACTTTCCTGGTTTAACTAAATATCTCTGCTTACCAAAAGTCAAGGTAATGCCTAGATTATTAAAGAGTAAGACGCATGCATCCATGCTCCATTATATCCATACCCACAAGTCCCATAGAGAAACACAAGTACCTCTGAAACTGCCACCACTGCCACGCATCATGTTACTTGTAGCTCTCCTCCTCCTCCTTTCTTCCCCGAAGCTTTTAGCTGAAGGTCGGTCCATCTGCAGCAATGCAAACATCGTGTACATGCAAAGCACTACCTACATGTCCAATCTGGAGGACCTTGCTGAACAACTATTTGCCAACGTGACAAATTCAAATTCATACTCAGCTCAGGGCACAGCTGGGATGGGTCTCGAGAAGGTCTATGGAGCAGTTCTATGCCGAGGTGACACACTCCCCGGTACTTACTGTGCAAACCGCCTCAAGGAGGTCCTTGACGAAGCCATGAACAACTCAGCTAATAGTTCTTGCTCTTCCCAAAAGGACATAAACTTGTTTGATGATGGTTACCTGGTCCAGCTAAGATTCTCTGATGAAGATTTTATCTCCAATTTCGGCAACTCTCAGGAATGCATAGTGAGAGCTAATCTGAACCCTCCACTGTCGAGTGATGTTTCAGAGCAGTTCCATAGTCTTGTTTCCAAGCTCATGAGAAAGCTCACAGATGCTGCAGCAAAGAAAATTGGCAGATACGAGACAGGCCAGGGCTGGCTCGTCCAGAAGAACCAGGCAGTATATGGGCTTGTGCAGTGTGCAGAGGACATGCTGCAGGGCACTTGCCAGGATTGCCTGAACAGTGCCATGACAAAAAGGGGGCAGATGGCTGACCAAATGGGCGGCGCAATCCTCGGCGTGCGCTGCAGCTTGTGGTACCAAACAGAAGTTCAGTTTTTTGCTGGCACACCAGCCTTGTCACTAAATATGCCCACACGTAAGTTCATCTCTAACACTGCTTGGTTGACTTGGTGAGAATAATCTTTCATCTTCACTTCCACTTAACAATCAGATTAAAGCTAAGCAACCGAGGCAAATACATAACAGGACTGCATGCATCAGAAAGCCAAACCACAGTTTTATCTGCAAAAGAGTGATTGGGACTTGAGATACATATACTAATTAATACTACATGCAAAAGGAAATCAGCCAAAACAATCATGGAGAAAATAAAACTGCTTTGGCGTATAATTTATCCATTACGTACCACATTGCCCCCTTATTATTATTTTACCAAATCTAGCATTGACTAGTCACTACTCACTAGATATAGAACTGTCATTGGTTTATAAATCATATGCACGGATGTGCAGCAAGCAAATTTTGGATTTGGATCACTATTGGATCGTTCTCCGTCGTGGTTTCAATTTCTTGGTTGCTTGTTCATATTTGGATCAAAACAGAGAGAAAAAGAGGTAAATATTAATCATGCAGCATTTCACCCTTGCATCTGATTGATTCTTATGGTAGAGTAGCAATAAAGATCTTCGCTGTTGTTTTCAGAACGAGCAAGATACCAACTACAATTGATGTCAATGGCAATACAAAATGTAATAAATCTGTGGAGGATTGAAGAAGGAAACTCAGGGTTTTCACTGTATGATTTCTCTCAGATAAAAGAAGCCACAGGCAACTTCTCTACAGAAAACAAACTTGGAGAAGGTGGTTTTGGACCAGTTTATAAGGTAAAACATACTTGCATCGTTGCATTGGTTTTCAGCCAATTCTTACTGTTGCTAAACATTCTTGATGAACTGTTTTGTTTGTTCTTAGTTCACGGATAGTTCTCTCTTTTTTCTGAAAAAAAAACACAGACACAAAAGATAGTTGTAAAACTAATGTCTATATACTGCATAAGGAGAAAACAAATCCTAACATCTTCTACTGAATGTGAGCTTATCATAATTCTGTCTCTAAAAAACAAAGATGTACAGTTGCAGTAGCACAAGTTATGAAGCGTTGAATCAAAACGTACTATTATTTCTAATATAACCAATTTCAGGGCTTATTGCCTGGTGGTCTTGAAGTAGCAGTCAAAAGACTTGCATCATGTTCAGTGCAAGGTTTATTAGAGTTCAAAAATGAAATTCAGCTGATAGCGAAACTTCAACACAAAAATCTCGTTAAGTTGCTCGGATGCTGTATCCAAGGAGATCAAGAAAAGATGCTTGTCTATGAATATATGAAAAACAAAAGCCTGGACATCTTCATATTCGGTAAGTCTACCATAATTTTCGTTGTCCACACATTCTGCAATTTGGAGTGCTTACAGCTTTTGAGATGTTTTCGATTTTTCTGTTCATGTTTTGCAGATGTTAATAAAGGAGTACAATTGGACTGGCATATGCGTCTACACATAATTGATGGGGTAACACAGGGGATCTTGTATCTTCACAAGCACTCACGATTATGTGTTGTTCATAGAGATCTGAAAGCAAGCAACATTCTCTTAGATAGCGACATGACTCCTAAAATTTCTGATTTTGGGATGGCAAGAATATTCAGCTCAAACATGAAAGAATCAAATACAACCAGAATAGTAGGCACACAGTAAGAATGCACGCACTTGGCTTTTAAGTTTATACCAGATCAAGAATGCTTTTACACTTTCTAATGAGAATAATGCATGTAGTTACAGCTATTCCTTAAATAGAGCTCCAAGCTGTGCATCGACAAATGCAGAGTTAGCTCTTGGATAAGCATAAAAGCATGCTATTAACATAGATTTTAGTTCATGTACTTCTTGGTAAATACTGTATAACAATTTCACTTCTTGCATTCAGTGGCTACATAGCTCCAGAGTATGCATTTGATGGAGTTTGCTCGATCAAGTCAGACGTCTTTAGCTTTGGTGTCTTGGTCTTGGAAATTATAAGCGGAAAGAGGACTACTGGTTTCTATCCATATGATGGAAAATTATACAATCTCATTTCATTTGTAAGTGGGAGTTTGTCTAACACTGTATGCACACTTGCTTGTTAAGTGCTCTTGGAGCATTGTTTTCTTGACAAAAGTACATTATTTTCTAATAGGCTTGGAAACTTTGGAAAGTTGGAGAATGGCGCCAGTTGGTGTGTTGCCGTATAGGAGAAAATCATGAAGCAATAGAAAAGTGCATTCAGGTGGCACTTTTATGTGTTCAAGAGAGTGCAGAGGACAGACCTACTATGGATCTTGTGGTTAGCATGCTAAATAGTGAGAGTGTGAGCTTGCCCAGGCCAAAGCAACCAGCTTACTTCTTTGTGCGCTCTAGTGAGTCAGAAGCTTCATCCTGTAACATTAATATAAGCATTACATTAGCAAGGTAGAGTTGCAATTCAAAAGAATTTGAACCAGCCATGTTCCTGGGATGCTAAGTGAGCTTTCTAAAGTAGTGGTTTTTGTTTAGCAAGACAGTGTTTCCACTTTTTTTTGTTTCAAGGTGTGAATTAGACAATTAGTGCTAAAAATCTTCCCTTTCTTGTTATGTACTCTCTCCGGTTATATGACACAGTTGACTTTGGACACTACGTTTGGCAGTTCATTTTTATTAAAAATATAGTATAAATATGAAAAAATGAGTCATCACCTGTAATGATAAAAAAGTCATAACAAAATAAATGGCATTTACATATAGTTTTTTAAATAAGAACACTCGAACATTATGTCAAAAGTCAATGGTGTCAAATATTCAAAAAAAAAAAAAAGGAGCAAAGCACATGAAGTTCTCTGAACCTCTGTATCCAGACTTCCATTTTTCTAATAGAAAAGGGCCATTAGTGTGCTTATGTTGTACTGGTTGTAAGTTGTAATGTGACAACAACTAGAAACAGTGTGCAAGCTACATGAAGTGGTTATGCTCTTTTGTGATTCTCTAAAGGTTCTAGACATGTTATAACTCTAGGCTGTTTAGAACACCAGGCATGTCTGTATTTGAAAAATCCTGCCAGTATAATACAGATAAGTGCATACAAGTACTAAGGGATTTTTTGGAACATAGGAATTTCACAGTGCAGAAATTTCACAAAAAACGCAGGATTCTGGAATTTTTCCAGCGTTCGAAGAAGGCCTAAAATATCTCAGTGCCATATTCAAATAGTGATAAAACAAGGGGCTAAAAATTATGAAAAGAAAATGCCACCGCTCACGGGCGACTCACGAGCAGGAGAACCTACACCTCATCGATTTCAACTTCGTCCTAAATCAAAGGACCCAACGCAAAAATCACGAAATAATTCTGTACCCTCCTTCGTAAGGAAGGACTGCAATGCGTCGTAAGGCTCTCCCCGGTGGTGCTTCAAAATACTGTTAAACATTGTTTGACATAAATACTGCGCGGCGGACAGGAGAATAGGAATAGTGTTTTGAGGAGGTGTACGAGTAGCGCCATTGGAACCAGCCAGGAGCAATGAATTATGCACTTGATGCGAGCGAAAGTGGGATAAAAAATGGATCGGCGAGATAACAGGAGGCATTGACCTGCATGGCCGGCCGCCGGCGGGGAGCTGGTGAGATGCGCGGGACCGGCCACCGACTCAGTGACCCAGTGGCTACCGTGCTTGCGCGCGCCGGCACGCATTGGGTGGCTTTGCCCCGCCCGCAGGCCGGTGTTGAGGCGTGTAGCGACTGCCTACTAGGACGACGGCGGCGTAGCCGTGCAGGCGGCTGCCGGGCCATGGCCGCCGGCGGAGCAGGAAGAGCGGCGCAGGGGAATGGCCTTCTGCGCGAGCGCGACGCTCCAGGACGACTGTGGAAACCAAATAGGCCTAGCTGTAATGGGCCGGGCCTGATTTGCTATTTGGAAAATGGCCATTGCCCATGCAGCATACAGGTCAGCAGGTGCCATCGTGGCAACATTTGTCTTACGTCAAACAAAAAAAGTGGCCCACACAAATAACTAGACTTTTTGTGTTTTGATTTTATTTAAAATTAGTTTTGTTTGTTCATGAACAACGTTTTTGTTTTTTCTAACTTTTGCCGTGGCAACACTCGTCTTACGTCCTAGGGTTTATGGCCATCGTGCCAATATTTGTCTTACGTCATAGATTTTTGTTTTTTTCTATTTTTTTAAATTTTTCTTAGCATGTTTCTGGAATAAGCTTTCATGAGTTAATTTATTATAAATTATGAAGAGACCGTGGAAACCCTCTTTTATTACTCATCAACACAAGTACTAAGGACGTCTTTAATAGCCAGCTATTTTATTAACTAGGTTTGTTCTCTTTTCTACATGGACAGACCTCTGTCTAAATTCATTTTCTCTCCTATGTGGACAAAAAATGAAAAAAAAAAGCTAATGATGAACAGATAGACATGAAAGGTTTCACGTATTCAAAAAAATGAGAGTATATGTGTGGGTCCAAATCATAGTAGTAAAATAAGTTACTATCTTTACTCTTTTCTTACCTCCACCTTAGCTATAGGTTATTCCCAATGCATGGTGTCATGTGCATTTAATATATGCCACGTATGACAGAAATCTGACTGTGGCACGTGAGTTAAGAGGGAAGAGAATAAAGCAATATCTTGAGAGAGATACTATTTGGGTACGAGATCATAGGCATTGGAACCTAAACCATTTAAAGTGGCTCACAATTCATACTCTCATACACATCTAGCATTTAATTGTCTTGTGAAAACTACACATGATATCACGCATTGGGATAATTGTATCATCTATAGTGACATGACAAAAAACAATGGATTGGGAATAGCCTCATGGGGTCTGGATCCCTATCTAAAAATTTTAGTGCTATGTCACATCGGATGTTTGGACACTAGTTAGAAATATTAAATATAGTTTAATTATAAAAATAATTACACAGATGAGGAGTAAAAGGCTAGACGAATTTATTAAGCCTAATTAATCTATGATTAGCAAATGTGATGCTACAGTAATCATCGCTTAAACATGGATTACTCGCCATTTACTCCTCGACCGTGTAATTAGTTTTCTAATCAAACCATATTAGCGTCCAACATCCGATGTAATGTGGACTAAATTTTGACCCTCCGATCCAAACACCCCCTGCTTGATACACAACGGCCATGAATGCCCTAACGCACAACTTACACACCAAGCCACCGCCCGCCATTTGGCTTTCCTTGGCAAGGGGCCTTGGGATCGGAGGTCATCTTTGTCGCAGGGCACCTGCGACTGCGAGGCACAGCTAGGAGCCGAGGAGCGACAAATGTTGTTTAATCCTGAATAGGGAGCTCTAGCGAAGGGCTCCTCCCCAGAATGCTGCGTGGCTGACGACGTTATGACTTATGAGGTCCAAGCTCTGAAGTTCACATCCACTAGCTAATCAGATTTCCACAATAACCTAAGATTATATTATGCAGATGCTCGAGCTGTTTCAAACACAAAGTCAAACTTTCCATAAGAGTCCATAGTTTTTAGCATACCGAATGCTGCCACGCGCTCTTGCATATGTGTCTGCCTGCTGCGTGGCAGATCGCAAACCTGCATGGATACGTGGGCAGGGCAGGTGGGCAGTCTTTTTCGACATGACGGTACTCGTTTATATAGTATTCAGGCTGTCTTCAACGGTAAGACCACGGACTAAATTATAAAACCGCCTGCATTGCAGTAATATTGAGTAATATTGGACACAGAGTAGAGTTTAAAATAATCATGTACTTTTAGTTCTCTTACTAAAGTTGGCCTTACTATACATACAGCACTTTCGTATACATGTAGTAGGCGGGCAAGTACATATTCAAGGGCATAGTTAGGATGGTATTTTTTGGAGACAAAGGTAGCATAACAGTTTTTGCTACGCACGAGGCCAATCAAATCATCATAGTTTATAAAAGTGTACTGTGAATAATTTCAGGATTAACACTCCAACCACCTTCTATCCATTGTTCATGATGTAATGGCACGGAGTTTGTTTAATACTGAGAGCTCTATCTTAATCCACTGAGATCATACTGACTCGATGCGTTAGGCTATTAGCATTTAGCAAAACGCAGTGCACTGCGACAATGCCAAAAAAATATCATTAAGTTGGATCACCTTGTACTTGCAATAATGACAATATAGTGGGACTCAATCAGTTAAGGCTATCAACAGAAATACTATTCTCCCTTTGTTTATATATATGTAGGATCCACGCAGATTAGTTGATGAAGTTGTATACTGCTTTTATACTATTTTGGCCTATATATATGTAGGATCCACGCATATTAGTTGATGAAGTTGTATACTGCTTTTATATTATTTTGGCCTAGTGGTGTTAAGTTTGTGCAAAATAAAATTTACCTTTATATGTATTGTGTACAGTTAACAATCAAGGCATGTATTTTATTAGTATTACAACAATTTAAACTAATTAGTAAGCAACATTTCATTTAAATAAATATAGAAGGTTTGATTTTGAGAGGCGTGGGTTCATTTTATATGCATTTTAAGCCTTATGCTATCGAACGTCGCATTATTGTCTAGGATTCAGTTAACAGATACAAAGATAAAAAAAACCTTATATGTGTTTTTCATAAAAAGGGTAATGAAATCTAAAAAGTAATCACACATTTCTTTTATAGCTTCTCCTTTTTTATCTCTTATAATCAAACTATATATGCTTATAGTTCTACAATGTATTTTTTTCTCATTGATATATGTACGTGGCCTTCACATTTCGACCATACTCCTATCTTTTTATTTTCTAACTGACTTTTATAACATCCTTAGCACTAACCTTTAAACTTTTTTTATCAACTGCCATAAAGAAAGGAGTTCCGAAAACCTGGTTTGTGTTAAAATGCTATGCGGCCGAGCTTTAAGGAGAGTCACTGTAAATTGTTTTTTGATGCCCCATGCTGTTTGAGTTCACAAGAAATTATTGGCCCTCCATGTGAAATAAGCTTAATGCGGCGCAATAGGTAAGAGTATTTCTCCAAAGTCCTAATGTTAGGTTATTTTTCTATTGAAGCACACGCTCCGATGCGTGGAAACTCAGAGCGTCGTAGTTGAGCTTCAGCCATATGCAATTAATAATGTACATACAGTAAGGTGTTGAAAATGTCAAAGAATGATTGGAAATCATAAGAGGGTAGAGAGAGTAGATCACATGGTCAATGAAAATCGTAAAGGGTGTATATGTGATGATGAACTACAAGCTCAAGCAACCAGCTGCTCATCCAGTCCAGCCTGCCGGTTCTCTTCCGCGGTGGTCAGTTGGTCGCACCGAGTGGTAATGGTAACCACGTGTGGAAGTATTTAACTGTGTAGAATGGAATCATCAGGCAACCATTTTCCACGATTTATCTTTACACGGGGAAAATTTGTTAGTGTAGCAGCCACCAACAGCCACCTAATTGTCAAACGTCAGAGATAAACAATTAAACATGCACTGTTTCTTTTAACCGAAAGAGCCACAGGAATACCTGCCGCTGGTCAAGAAATAAACACACAAATCACAGCTCAAACAAAACAATGACTGAACCATAGATTCATTAGCAAGAAATCTGTTAGCTTAGTACTTGGACAATAAAAAGAAGCATTTGCGTTAGCTTTTTAAGACTTAAGAAATTAATATGTTAATAACAAGAAAAATAAAAAAGGTACGGTCACCCACCACTATGATAAATGAGCACAAAATACCTCAATATCCATTTACAGATTAACCAATCCGTGCATATCCCTTGTTAACACTTGTTCGGTTAATCCCTTCTCCACGGGATCGATGAAGCGGTTAAGATCATAACCATATTTGGCTGGAGTTCACTACTTAGGTTTGTGTTTATTTTCCTCAGTACTTCCGTGATCCAGTTTATGGCCGTAGGATATCAAGGTAAACAACGGAACATTAGCCAGTAGCTACCTCCATCTTGATTCTTGAAATATGTCTTTTCGGTTTGTCGTAAGACAAACCAATCTGATGTTAGCCAAGTTTATAAAAAATAGAGTAAATTGCGCACCATGTCCCTAGACTTATCCCGCACTCCCATCCAGGTCCATAATTTTTTAAAGTGTACATCTAGATCCATCATCTTTTATCTCTGCTAAGCCGTCATCCAAACTGAGCCACATGGACAATTCGCCTACATGGACATGCCACAGTGGCAAATGGACCGTTGCCACTACCCTGCTTTGCCACAGCGTAGCCCTATCTTGCCGCCACCTCCCTCGGCGCCCATTCTGCATCGTCCCTCGGCTGCTCCGCCTCGCCGCTAACTCCCCCGACACGACACTTGGCTCGGCCCGCCCCGCCTTGCTGTCACGGCACTGGCCCCTTGTCTTCGCTCTCCCATCCCTCATGCGAGTCAGCCGCTACCCAACGGGCACAAGGGGCCGCCGCCCACGCTGGTCGTGCGATGCAGTGGGAGGGATGGGAAGGGGCAGCGTGGAGGGGATGAGTACCGGGGACGACTGCGGGGAGGGGACGGGCGTGGGCACCGGTCACGGCGGCCAAGCAGGGCGGCGAGGAAGGGACAAGCGAACGGGGGCGGGTGTGGGCCAGTGCGGAGCCGGGCGGTGCTAGGACGGGGCGGACCGGTGCCGAGGGAGGCGGTGGCGATGAGGGGCCGCGCCGGCGGTGCGGTGCGGTGCGGTGCCACCACCTAACACTTCGGCGGCTGCTCCTTCCCCACCGAGGATGGCGGGAGCGACCGCACCGCTAGAGTCTCGGTCGCGGCACATGTCTGCCTCGACAAAACCGCATGCACCGAGTGCGGAGCCAGCAGCGGAGTAGATAGGCACCAAGGATGGAGCAGCGCAGCACGGCGCTAACGGCGAAGGGGAGCAGCCCCAAGCCACCACCATGTGCTCGCAACAGCCTGCAACTACTGTGTCATGTCCATGTAGGCAAAATTAGTCCACCTAGCTCCCTTCGGATGGCGGGTTAGCAGAGGGAAGACATGATTGACCGGTCAATGCACTTTGAAAGACATGAACCTGGGAACGTGGGATAAATTTAGGGACCTGGCGTGCAATTTACTCTAAAAAATAATACAATATTATGATGTCAAATGACCATCATTAGATTCATCATGAACTATATTTTAATATTGTACATTTCTACTTCTTTGATTTGATAAATATTAATATTTCTCTATAAACTTGATCAAAGATACTTTGACTCAGCAAAAACCTAAAAGCCTTTATTTTTCTAGACGGGGATAGTAGTAACTAAGTTTGGTAGAGAAAAAACTAATGTATCTCATGTACGTTTTAGATGGTCCTAGTCTCCTAGAGTCTATTAATCAGATAATGGAATTACGAACGAAGTTCCAAAATAGATAGATAAAAAAACAGGGGTACGTACATATAAATAATTTTTGGACACAACTACGCACGCTACTAGAAACCAAAATGCAAAATGAAAGTGGTCTTTGCGCAGGGTCAGCATCCGCACGTTGGATGCCGCAAGCTTCCAAACCTAGACGCCGCGCCATCAGTGGCGGTGAGATGACACGATGCCCCTCGACAACATACAGTAATACACATGCACGACTACAAGTGGAGTCAGTGAGACATTAGGCTATTCTCAATAGCAAGTTTCAATTCGTGGTTTTTAAAATGCCATATTATTAAAATAAAAAATGAAATCGGGTCTCTCGATGTATCATTTCATTTCACGGTTTCATATGCCATAATATTTAATTGCGATGTATGTGATGTGATTAGACATAATAGGATGAAATGAAACTCTCGTGCTCTCGGTGAAAGTTTCAATGAGCTTCATAGTCTTCGAAACAGCGTGCATCTAGTTTCATTCTCATAAAACTCATTTCATCTTTCTCCTCGTAAATAGGCCATCGTGTCACTATTTTTCTGCTATTATGGCACATCATTTAATGAAAATGAAACGTCAACTGAGAATGGCCTTGCGGTTGATTGCCTCTAAACAGATGATAAACAAAGCCCAAATGCCTGCTAATTAAACTGCCAATTAATATAGGAAGTCCCATATCAGTACGAAGCCTGTGCAAACAAACTGTCTGTCTTGCTGATGAGCCAGATCTGATAAGCTACGCACGGGCCCACCAAATCCTTAAAAAAAGTTGTGACACGTCAGACTCGCTCATCCACAGTAACAATGTACTGTATTGTATACTGCAGCTACAACAAAACAGAAATTGTCCAGAGAATAAGACACGAAATTGTCACAGATTTTCATGGCCTCTCCAAATCTCCAATAATCCCCATCAGCGACAGGTCGTGTTGAGTTCCAGGTCAACCCTCTCCAGCAGCTTAATTAAACTAAGCATGCTCTCACTGTCGCTGACTCGCAGCTCGATTAACAACAAACAAGCAACTAACCAAACCCCAATCCCGTATTATCTTAAATACAAATTAAATCTAGCTTAAGCAGTTAATAACTCCCAGCCCCCGATGCCTATTAGTATAGAAAGGGGCAGCGCTTTTGTGCCACTCTTTACACAGCACCAGCAGGTCGATCCCTACCCCAGCCCAGCCCCAGGGTGTCCTCTCTCAACACCTTGCTAGCCGCCACCCGCCATGCTTGTCCTCTTGCTCCTCTTCCTCCTCTCCGTCGCGCCCTCGCCGGCGCCGGCGGCGGGCGACGGAACGGCCGTGCCGGTGGCGAGCACCATCGACCACTTCTGCAGCCCCACGGGCAGGACCATCGAGCGGAAGTACCCGCCCAACGGCACGTTCGCGGCCAACCTCGAGAAGCTCACCGCCTCGCTCCTGGCGAACGCCTCGGCTTCAGGCTTCTCTGCCCTGAGAATCGGCGCCGCCGGCGCCGGCGCGGCGTACGGGGTCGTGCTCTGCCGCGGCGACTTTCTCGGGGAGCAGTGCGTCGCGTGCCTCAAGACGGGGTTCGAGCAGGCGGCGAGCTACTGCCCCCGCAGCGCCGACGCGACCATGTACTTCGACCAGTGCCAGCTCCGGTACTCCGACGTGGACTTCCTCGCCGGCGGCGCCGCCGCCTCCAACATGCCGGAGACCACCGCGCGGAACATGAACAACGTGTCGGACGGGAACGTCGCCGCGTTCGACGCCCTGGTCACGCAGCTCGTGTCCGCCGTGTCGGACGCGGCCAGCAACAAGAGCAGCAGGTACGCCACGGGCCAGGCCGGGTTCCCGCCGGAGGGCATCAACGTGTTCGCGCTAGCGCAGTGCACGCAGGACCTCACGCCGGCGCGGTGCCGGGAGTGCCTCGCCGGCCTCATCGCCCAGATGCCCAACTGGTTCCCCGGGAGGGTGGGCGGGAGGCTCCTTGGCGTGCGCTGCGACATGAGGTACGAGAAGGATGTCTTCTTCACCAAGAACCAAGATACGCTGACGCTCAAGCCTCTGGTGGGTTCGAACAAAGGTTAGTCCCACACCCACTTCATAAATTTTATTCTGTCCCGTTTTAATTAGGCAACGATCGAGCGAGATAATCCCATTTCACAAATTCGATCGATCCAAGTTTTATGGAGGAATCCATTCACTCTTCATTCTCTCACCGTAATCAGTAGAGTTGGTGTTTTCCCGGCCCTACTATAGCTAATTAGTCTTGGGAGTCATCAAGTATTTACAAATTGATTTTACAATGCACTAGTGATTTGACGTTTTTTAGTTCCAATTATTTGTAGGAATACGTAGAAAGGTTTATAACAGATTTTAAGTTTCTTAGGTTAACCCGAGGGGTGGGGGCCGGGGGGAACCGCCTTCTTGTGAGTTTGTTGCACAACTGACATGATCAGAACGAAGTTTATGGAGTAAAACGAAAAACAGTTTAATTTGTATATAGCCTGTCAATCAGACTAAATTTACTGAATTCTCGTCAACTTTATTGTCTAACCAGTTCCCCCGTGTTCAAGATCTATATAAACCGAGTCCTTAGCGGCCTACCACAATGAATTTTGGCATCAAATTTTCTTAACATATATGAATAAAACAAAATTTTAGTTACACGAACCTCTACTGTAATAATAACCGAAAACATAAGAAAGCATATACAAATACTACAGAGCAGATATATACATTTTTTACTTTTCTGAAGTAAATATCTTTACAATGCTGGAACCTCAAAATATAGAAGTTAGTCAAGAGGAGTAAGCAGTTGATAATGAAGGAAATCTGCAAGCAAATTGATAGTTTGATACTAGTAGTAATTAGCAGTGACGACAAAATAAATACAGTGGTATAGTTTTTCAATGGGCCTGACTCTAGCTAGAACAATACAAATATCCAAAGTCAAGAATGTCAGTCAAGATCCAACAGGACCGAATATATGTAGTTTGAACATACAATACTTATATGTTTGCATGCTTTCAAATTATAAATTTTTTATTTTCTTTGACATTAATTTTGACTACTTGTCTTATTTAAAAAAGTTATAATTATTATTTATGTTCGCAGTGATTTAGTTTGTCGTATTATATATTTTTAAAATAACTTATTTTAAAATTATATAGTATTTTTTAGTAAGATGAGTGGTCAAATCTAGTGTTAAAAAAAATCAAACATCCTGAATTGGAACGAAGGGAATAACCAGTAGTGCAAGCTTATCTTAAAGTAGGTCCCGCTAGAGAGGCTTTGCACCCGCATCACATAGAATAGAGTTGAAAGAGCAGATACGATGTGGGGCGGGCCTAGCTTAGGAAAATGCTCGATCGGGCAGCGAACGAATGGTTCCTTGTCGTGCGCCACGAGTGCGACTTTTATTGGTCTGGGCGGTGCTTGCCTTTGCCTGCTTGGGTTGGGTGAGGTCTTTTGTTGGCTTTTGGAACCAAGCGTCAAATAAGCCTTTTGCTTGATCCACACCGCAAATAAAGTATGTACGGGTACACAATTTTCCCAAATCTAAAACCCCCTTTTCGTCTTTCGGGCCCTCACCCCCTGTGGGCGGGGGCAATATTGTTTTTTTTAACTGCGTCCTGCTAGGCATCGCGCCACGCATGTGAAGGAATCAGGTGCGTGTGCTGGAATAAAGTGGAATAATAATAATAGTTTTTTTCTTAGTACTGAAAGGAGGACTAGTCACTAAAGGGTAGAGGCAGTGGAAGAAATTCTGGTGGTTTTAGGGGAGAACAAAACTACTTACATAATAAGTAGGTAGGCAATGTAGTAGTAGCAGAGTCTGAAGTGGACGGCATTGATCTATCATGGAGCTGTAGCTGTAGCTGCTAATCGCCCATCATCATCATCTCGGTCGTCTCAGTCATCTGATGATGGGCACTAGCTAGAGCAAACCGGCGTCTTTGTGTTTGACTGGGACGCTGGATTTCGGCGAGCCGATCGACCATCGCTCATCGTAGAGCAGAAACAGCAGGCGGCACGTGCGTCACGAGACAGACAGGCTGTTGCTGCCGCCTGCCGGCGCCCGGCATCCATGTGCCGGCCGCACCGCCGTGGTTGATCGATGCGCTCCCGGTCCCGGGAGCCTCGATCTCTCTGCTGTACAGAATAGAATAGTGCCCGATGGACGTGCAGCGCCTGCTTGATTTGTTTCCGCTCGCAGGTTTCGTCGCAGGTTTAAATTTGCTTCCTCGTGCTCGCTCGCTCCGCCGCGCCTTCCGCGTCGCCTGCGCTGGTCTGGTACCGCTGCCGCCGTCGTCCCCAGAGACCCCATCCCCATCTGTCCTCGGCGACCTGCGTGCGCTTTAGCCGCCCCCCGGGACCGGCTTGACCCCGGGGGGCCGAGGCCGGTCTCCATCGCCATCGGGTCGTGCTTGGTGGCGCTGGCCGGCCGGTAGCGGTGGCCAGGGGGTACGGTGGGCCTTAGCTACTGCCTTGTTACCTCGCCGTCCTCAATCCTAATGCGGGGGTGCGATGGCCACGGCCACGGCCACGGCCACGGACCGTGAGCGCCGTGCCGATCGATGGTGATGCCGTGGTGGCGGCATCTTCAGGATCCGTCGCTGCCGATGGCCCCACCGAAATATCCCATCATCCTAAGATTCTTATATAGTTGCACTCATCACTGATGACTGCACATTGCCATGCCATGCGTGGAGACTAGTTGTTGTCAGTGTCAGTTGTCAAGTTGCTTTTGCCACCGCCGCGCCGATCGATCGATCGGTGATCCAGCAACCGCGCACATAGGCCCTTGTTCATAGGACAATGTACATAG
Organism: Paspalum vaginatum; assembly: GCA_030272315.1. Classification (NCBI taxonomy): domain Eukaryota; kingdom Viridiplantae; phylum Streptophyta; class Magnoliopsida; order Poales; family Poaceae; genus Paspalum; species Paspalum vaginatum. Next base: position 5,784,426 of record CM059013.1, on the reverse strand, counting down.
CCGATCGTCTCATCTCAGTATATATGATATGGCGCCGAATTGCTGCGCGCGGCGGACATTAAAGTGCGTGCGATCCATCCATCGGCCTAATAATTAGGAACTACAGTACGTACTACTAACAGAAATGCACGGATATCGTCGCCTTATCTGCCAAACGATGCAACTAGTTTCTAGTGCTACTGCATGATGCTCCTCCATGGACAGAGACACACGCACGGTGTTGGACTTGAGACTACCTGAGAGCTAGTCGTTGCAAAGGCGGCATATGGGCTATTAATTAACTGGATGCATTGCCCAATGCCCACCCCAATGAAAATTGATAGTAGATACTATTGACGCACGTGTTCAACGTTAATTAATCCAACTTGCTTCAGATCGATGTTACTGCCACCTAACGTATACAGTACACTGATGCCTCTGCGTGCTAGTACCTAATTACTGTACTTCGTAAGATGATCGATCAACGCGCTAACCTGCCTCTCTAACGACACGCCAACTTGGCGTTTCATGTGTCCCACCCATGCAGGGACCAGCACTACGCTGTGGGTCGTCGCCATCGTCGTCCCCGTGACCGTGCTCCTAGCCTGCTTCCTGGCGTGCTTCCTCTGGATCAGAAAGCGGAGGAGGAGAGGTACGATACTACCACCTGCACTGCACCTGCATGCAGGCATCGTTCTCGATCTACAGCTTCGCGCCTGTCATAACGACTAACGGCGTCATGTTCTATGTTTTCAATTCTTTCAGTGATCAACACGTCAGGGACTGTCAGCATGCCCACCATGTCCATGGAGATTGAGCAGGTGCTCAAGCTCTGGCGGATCGAGGAGAGCGACTCCGAGTTCTCGCTCTTCGACTTCGACCAGATCGTTGAAGCCACCGACAACTTCTCCGATGACCACAAGCTCGGGCAGGGCGGCTTCGGGCCCGTCTACAAGGTACCACTACGTAGTACTGCTGCTTCTGCTGTCACAATTCATAACCAACAACAATGCACGTTCAGTTTAGTTTTTCACCAAACGGTTGCGGGAATGCGGAATCGGATCAATGACATGACTAACAGATTGCGGAATCGATCGTCAGGGCGAGCTTCCCGGGGGGCTGGAGATCGCCATCAAGCGCCTGTCGTCGGTGTCGGTGCAGGGGCTGATGGAGTTCAAGACGGAGATCCAGCTGATCGCCAAGCTGCAGCACACCAACCTGGTGCGCCTGCTGGGCTGCTGCGTGCAGGCCGACGAGAAGATGCTCGTCTACGAGTACATGCACAACAAGAGCCTCGACTTCTTCATCTTCGACGCCGACAAGGGCAAGATCCTCACCTGGGACCGCCGCTTCCGCATCGTCGACGGCGTCGCGCAGGGCCTGCTCTACCTGCACAGGCACTCGCGCCTGAGGGTCATCCACAGGGACCTCAAGGCCAGCAACATCCTCCTGGACAGGGACATGAACCCCAAGATCTCCGACTTCGGAATGGCCAGGATCTTCTGCTCCAACGTCACCGAGGCCAACACCACAAGGGTCGTCGGCACGCAGTAAGTACCAAGCAGTACAAGTCTTGTTGCTGCATGCGTGCTCAATATATAATGAATGCTGGTGTTTATATATGCTTCTGCATTCCTTGTGTTGTGGTATGATCATCATCGTCAGCGGTTACATCGCTCCGGAGTATGCTTCCGAGGGCCTCTTCTCCATCAAATCCGACGTCTTCAGCTTCGGCGTCTTGCTCCTCGAGATCATAAGCGGCAAGAGGACCGCCGGGTTCTACCAGTACGGCAAGTTCTTCAACCTCACAGGATATGTAAGTACAGAATCAGACTGCAACTAATTAACGAGAATTCAGAGTGGATGGGCAATTAGCCTGACGTACAGTAGTGCGCGCTGTACTGAACGACTGAACAACAATATGCATGCACGCACGCAGGCGTACCAGATGTGGAAGGACGGGAAATGGCACGAGCTGGTGGACCCGGCGCTGGGAGACGACTTGCCGGTGGCCGAGGTGATCAAGTGCCTGCAGGTGGCGCTGCTGTGCGTGCAGGACAGCGCCGACGACCGCCCCAACATGTCGGAGGTGGTGGCCATGCTGGGCAGCGAGGGCATCACCATGCCGGAGCCCCGCCAGCCGGCCTACTTCAACGTCCGGATCAGCAGCCTCGCCGTGTCGTCCGACTCATTCGGCGAGTCCTCTTCCTGCAGGATCAGCAACATCACCCTCACAGATCACGAGGAAGGCAGGTAGGGAGTGAGGGATCAGCAGCGTCGACGCCGAGATCGTCGTAGCACCTGCATGCAAACTCGATCCATCGGCGTTCCATTTCTAGCTATAGGTCGATCGGTAACTGTACAGGACGATTGTTATATGACCAGAATTCAGATATATACGGAGAAAAAAAAACAGAAAGGATCAGGATAGGTTGACATAGTTGGTGCAAGATATGCCATATGCCCATCAACGTGTTAACTGTTAACGACTCCGTCTTCTTGACCAGCGCCACAGAAGTTTTGGTACATTTCGAAGTGGCTTGCATCGTTCGGTGTTCAGCTGACGTGCATGTAAGCTTGTGAGATGTGTATGAGCACACTTCAATACGCGACTATAGTTGTACACTTGTAGTAGTATGTCACAGTAGTGCTTACTGCTTATCTTAGTAAGTAATTAATATTCTGAAGCTCTGTACACAGCCTGAAACTCTGAATTAATAATTGTGTTGATTGTGCCAAAAACTCTGAATCTCTGGACACCTGGACTTCAAGCGAACAGACCACGGACGGCTACCGGCCCACGGTTCTTTTGGACATTTACACGGCCACAAAATGAAACCGGGGAAGCCCACGGACGCTGTATATGTCGCCAAAGCAATTGGCATCCGACGCGTCGTATTAGGTCCGCCTGCGTGTTTGTTGTTTTTGGCCCATATTTGTTTTGTTGGGCTTCTTCGGACTCATATACGCATGGAAAAACTCCATCCAAGCTCCTTCAACTTTGCGGCGAAGCCCAGGTTTCATCTTTGGACTCGAAAACCAGTTACCGCAGGTCCTTGAACTCGTGAAGTCAGGAGGTGGGCGGTGGAACAGAAACAACGAAAGCCGTCGGAGTTGGGCAGTGGAGAAAAGCTAGTGAGAGTAGTGAAGGTGGCAAGGCGAGGAGGTTTCGAGAAGGAGCGTACTGGCAAGACGTAGCCACCGGAGCCGAGGGAGGTAGTGGCCATGGGGACAAGGAGTGGGAGGTTGGTGATCAAGGCGGACGGCGACGAAGGCAGTGAGAGCCATCGGAGCCAAGGAAGGCGCCAATGGCGGAAGCGAGGTCGGCAAGGATGGCAGGCTGCATGCTTACACCACGCGGCTCGTTGCTGGCGCCTTAACATCATCCTCTTGGTAAGATAGATGGTGTTGTCGTTGCTACTCGGTTTGGCATGCGAGGATGATGGCATTGTTATGTGTTTCTAACAAGGTTTCCTTGTATTCTGATTGGATGCTCAGTGCACATTCTAGGTGGGGCGAGAAATCTTATCTAATGTTATCTCTTTGCTCTACTGAATATGTATGAAGGCCATACATATCTATTTAATAAAACCACATAAGTCTTGAGAATAATATGGAAAAGAGTTTTATGCACGTTTCTATTTCCTAAGTTTTCTTGCACCGTATGCGTCGTCCGGACAAAACTTCCACAGTCTCCCTTGCGCCTCAGGCCTCGAAGGGACCGCATCGTGGATCCATAAGGACACCGTTACTTAAGGTAGCGTTTAGTTCTAGGGACAGTTACATCCTTGATTATAGGGACAAGTCTATCTTATCCCATCTTCGGTGGTGTTTGTTTGGTTGGGGCACATAGTTGGACAGATGAGAGGCCCATGACAAATGGGCCCGGCTGTCAATCTCCCAAGTCTCCCTCCAGCGGCGAGCCGCTCACGCGCTAGCTCCTCCGTTCGGTGGCGCGCCCCACTCTGTCTGCTCCCTCCATGGCGAGCCACTCGCGCGTCGGCTCCTCCCTCCGGCGGCGCACAGCCCGCTCTGCTTTCTCTCCCACCGGCGCCACGCCGCCCCGCTCCATCTCTTTCCATCGGCGGCAAGCCTTCCGTGCGCTAGCTCCTCCCTTTGGCGGTGGGCTCCCCCGCGCGGCGCCCTGCTCCGCTTCCTCGGCGGTAGGCAACCTCGGCTCGACCCGTGCGCCGCCACGCTCCACCTCTTCCCTCTGGCGGCGGGCCGCCCGCGCTACACCGGAGCCCTCCGGTGGCCAGGCCGCCTTGGCCCCACGCCCTTCAGTCTCCGCTCCGCCTGCTCATCCCCGCCCATCCCCTGCCATCCTACTTTTTTCTACAGATGATACTGTCCCTCGTTTTTTAGGAATATTCTCCGGTGGGGATGATCGCGTCTCCCCTCGTTTATTGCTATCAGAAGCTAGCTCGAGTGCTCGATGAACTGCGATCGAGGAGTAGCCATGAGCCCATGACTGACTCCGATCGATTTCTACTATCTCGTGCAGGGGAGACTAGGGGACGGTGCCAAGATCATCGCGGTGAAGCGATTGGCTGCGCATTCCGGGCAGGGTCTGGAGGAGTTCAAGAACGAGATCCAGCTGATCGCCAAGCTGCAGCACACCAACCAGGACGAGGAGAAGCTGCTCGTGTACGAGTACATGCCCAACCCCAATTCAAACACGCCCTAAGCATGGTCTCACTGTCACTGACTCGCAGCTCGATTAACAAGCAACTAACCAAACCCCAATTCCGCATTATCTTAAGTACGTATTAAATCTAGCTTAAGCATTTAATAACTCCCAGCCTCCGATGCCTATTAATATAGACAGGTTCAGCTAGCTTTTGTGTCACTCTCTCTCTAAACGCCACCAGCAGGTCGATCCGTCCCCCGCCCAGCGCCCCACAGGGTGTCCTCTCTCAACACCTTGCTAGCCGGCTGGCCGCCATGCTTGTCCTCTTGCTCCTCTTCCTCCTCTCCGTCGCGTCCTCGCCGGTGGCGAGCACCATCGACCACATCTGCAGCCCCACGGAAAGGATCGTCCAGCGGACGTACCCGCCCAACGGCACGTTCGCGGCCAACCTCAAGAATCTCAACGCCTCGCTCCCGGCGAACGCCTCGGCTTCAGGCTCCTCTGCCCAGAGGATCGGCGGCCCCGGCGCCGGCGCGGCGTACGGGATCGTGCTCTGCCGCGGCGACATTCTTGGGGACCAGTGCGTCACGTGCCTCAAGACGGGGTTCGAGCAGGCGGCGAGCTACTGCCCCGGCAGCCCCGACGCGACCATGTACTTCGACCAGTGCCAGCTCCGGTACTCCGACCTGGACTTCCTCGCCGGCGGCGGGGCCGCCGCCTCCAACATGCCGGAGACCACCGCGCGGAACATGAACAACGTGTCGGACGGGAACGTCGCCGCGTTCGACGCCCTGGTCACGCAGCTCGTGTCCGCCGTGTCGGTCGCGGCCAGCAACAAGAGCAGCAGGTACGCCAAGGGCCAGGCCGGGTTCATGCCGGAGGGCATCAACGTGTTCGCGCTCGCGCAGTGCACGCAGGACCTCACGCCGGCGCAGTGCCGGGAGTGCCTCGCGGGCCTCATCGACAAGATGCCCAACTGGTTCCCCGGGAGGGTGGGCGGGAGGCTCCTTGGCGTGCGCTGCAACATGAGGTACGAGAAGGATGTCTTCTTCACCAAGAACCAAGATAAGCCTCTGGTGGGTTCGAACAAAGGTTAGTCTCACACCCAGTTCATAAATTTTATTCCGTCCCGTTTTAATTAGGCAACGATCGAGCGAGATAATCCCATTTCACAAATTCGATCGATCCAAGTTTTATGGAGGAATCCATTCACTCTTCATTCTCTCACCGTAATCAGTAGAGTTGGTGTTTTCCCGGCCCTACTATAGCTAATTAGTCTTGGGAGTCATCAAGGATTTACAAATTGATTTTTACAATGCACTAGTTGTGCATTGATTTGACGTTTTTTAGTTCCAATTATCTGTAGGAATACGTAGAAAGGTTTATAACAGATTTTAAGTTTCTTAGGTTAACCCGAGGGGTGGGGGGAACCGCCTTCTAATACTGTATCATTGAAGCGAGCTTCTTGCAAGCTCAAGAAAGCTCGAACTTCCACAAAAATCTGGACATATTTTTAGCTGCCTGCACATGTTACCGATGAGAAGTTTATTGAACAAAATCTGTACAACAATTAACATGTATTGAGTTTGTTGCACAACTAACATGATCAGAATGAAGTTTATGGAGTAAAATGGAAAACAGTTTCATTTGTATATAGCCTGTCAATCAAACTAAATTTACTGAATTCATGTCAACTTTATTGTCTAACCAGTTCCCCCGAGATCTATATAAACTGAGTCCTTAGCGGCCTACCACCATGAATTTTGGTATCAAATTTTCATAACATATATGAATAGAACAAAATTTTAGTTACACGAACCTCTACTGTAATAATAACCGAAAACATAAGAAAGCACATACAAATACTACAGAGAAGATATATACTTTTTTACTTTTCTGAAAGTAAATATCTTTACAATGCTGGAACCTCAAAATATAGAAGTTAAGCAAGAGGAGTAAGCAGTTGATAATGAAGGAAATCTGCAAGCAAATTGATACTAGTAGTAATTAGCAGTGACGACAAAATAAATACAGTGGTATAGTTTTTCAATGGGCCTGACTCTAGCTAGAACAATACAAATATCCAAAGTCAAGAATGTCAGTCAAGATCCAACAGGACCGGAGCAGTGCGTCGCGTGCCTCAAGACGGGGTTCGAGCAGGCGGCGAGCTACTGCCCCGGCAGCCCCGACGCGACCATGTACTTCGACCAGTGCCAGCTCCGGTACTTCCGACCTGGACTTCCTCGCCGGCGGCGGGGCCGCCGCCTCCAACATGCCGGAGACCGCCGTGCGGAACATGAAGAAAGTGGCGGACGGGAACGTCGCCGCGTTCGAGGCCCTGGTCACGCAGCTCGTGGCCGCGGTGTCCGACGCGGCCAGCAACAAGAGCAGCAGGTACGCCACGGGCGAGGCCGGGTTCCCGCCGGAGGACATGGACGTGTTCGCGCTCCCGCAGTGCACGCAGGACCTCACCCCGGCGCAGTGCCGGCAGTGCCTCGCCGGCTCGCCCAGATGCCCAACTGGTTGCACGGGAGGGTGGGCGGGATGCTCCTTGGCGTGCGCTGCGACATGAGGTACGAGAAGGATGTCAAGGATGTCTTCTTCACCCAAAACCAAGATACGCTAACGCTCAAGCCTCTGGTGGGTTCGAACAAAGGTTAGACCCTCCCAGTCCATAAATTTTATTTTGCCCCTTTTTTAACTAGATAATGATCGAGCGAGAATCCCATTTCACAAATTCGATGCAAGTTTTATGGAGGAATCCATCCACTCTCATTCTCTCACATTGATGATCAGAGTTGGCGTTTTCCCGGCCCTATAGCTAATTAGTCTTGGGAATGATCAGGGATTTACAAAATAATTTTACAATGCCCTAGTTGTGCATTAGTTGTGCTTCCCAAGATAGTGCCATAATGCCATATTGAACCTTGAATTGCATACCATTTGTTGTTAGTAAGATGTGCAGTAGTTTTTATTGAATAAATTATGCTCCCCCAGCCCCCACCCCCTAGCCTGTGTGTTGATTCTGAATAAGCTAACTCAAATGTTTATATAATAGCTCAAGCCTCTGTTGGGTTCGAACAAAGGTTAGGCCCAGTTCATAAATTTTATTTCCCTCCCTTTTTTTAACTAGACAATGATCGAGCGAGAATCTCATCTTATCTTATCTTATTATTACTAATTAGAAGTTAAAAAAAACACGAATTACGAAACCGCTAGAAAAAAGATAAATCCTATCAAATTTCCATAAAAATTAAAAACATCTGACAATCCATTAAGTAATATCCAATAATACTAGTCATGCCATTATAAAAGACCATTAAAGTAACCTTTTAAATTTTTATATAAATTAGCCACCATGCCATAACGAAAGACCACTAAAATAACTCACTAAATTTTTATATAAATTACCCACCGTATCATTATGAAATATGAATTAAAACAACCCCCTAATTTTGCATATAAATTACTTGCTGCCATTATAAAATACTCCCTCCCTCCTAAGTTGTAAGGGATTCTAGCTAGCTTTTTATATGTCCACATTCATATAGATGTGGATGAATCTAGACACACATACATAGATTATTAAATGAATCTAGTAAATAGCCAGAACCTCTTACAATTTGGGACGGAGGGAGTATGTATTAAATAAGTCCCTAAATTTGCAAATAAATTACACACTATTCCATTATAAAATATGTATTAATTAACCTCCTATATTTATATATAAATTACCAACCATTCCATTATAAAATATGTATTTAATAGCCCCCCTAACTTTGTATATAAATTACCCACCTTGACATTATAAAAGATGAATTAAATATCATTTAAATTGGCATATAAGTTACCCACCATTCCAAGGATGGATTAAAATGACCTCTAAATTTGTATATAAATTATACACCATTCCATTATAAAATATGTATTAAATAACCGTCCTAACTTTGTATATAAATTACCCCACCGCAACATCATAAAAGATGAATTAATAACCTCTAAATTTGCATATAAGTTACCCATCATTCCATTATGAATGATGAATTAAAAATATCCCCTAAATTTGTATATAAATTATCCACCATGTTACTATGAAAAATGAATTAAAATAATCACACTAATATGCTAAATGTAAAAGTAAAATAACACCTAAACTCTAAACAACAAAAATATGTTGTTATTAAAAATTTATTAACAAAAATAGACACACACATATATAGGAAAAATTCATTTCTATATGCACATACAGCTACACTCACCTATGTATGTTAAGATTTTGACCGTATCTGGTGAAACGAAAGATACGTACACGGAGTATGCAATGATACTAAAAGCATGTGTAGTGGTATGTCCTTTGAGGTATACGAATATACCTGAGGTATGTGAACATACCTCATTTATATGTACTACTTTCCTCCATCCCATAAAACAAGGCGTATAGATTTTTGCACGGATTCTAATGCACACGCGCAAAGGCCAATTTTTCCCAACTTTGCTCTTAACCAGTATTCCTGCACTCCGGGCGAGTTAAGCAATTTAATATGAGATGGCGTGATTATAGGGCTGTGATTGAATGGCTGATGAGTGAAGTCATTGATACTGCATGCAGCGAGCTCACGTCCATGTGAAAGAAATGGAAGGAATCGCTTGAGAATAGGTAGGCAGAGACTAATTAGCGTGGGAATAGGTGGCCACAGTAATTAGCATGCATCCGTTTTCCTGGGCAAGGAACGTCTAATAAATTCGGATAGAGTCATTATAAGGAGTGTAATTAGGTCTTGAAGCATGTCAATTAGTCCATACGCCTTGTATTGTGGGAAAACCCTTAAATTTTTATATGCCTTATTTTGTGGGATGGAGGGAGTAATATAAAGATATTATCATGAATATATTATAATTATGGACTATTTTGTAAGTTTTTCATATGGTGACCTTGTATCTTAAAATGAGTACGTGAACATATTCAAACCGATAAATAAGTATGCGAACATATCTTTATTGATTTATTGAAAGGTGAGTCTAGCTACGTGTGCATGCATGCATGCATGTATGTGTGTGTATATATCTTTATATATGTATATGTGTGTGTATATATATACATATACATACATACATGCATGCTTCTAAATTATCAATTGTTACCACTATCAAAGTTACATATCTACTTTTAATACATATGCGTAGATGCAAGTTTTGTGGAGGAATCCATCCACTTTCATTCTCTCACCTTGATCATTAGAGTTGGCGCTTTCCCAGCCCTATAGCTAATTTGTCTTGGGAATCATCAGGGATTTACAAATTAATTTTACAATGCCCTAGTTGTGCATTGGTTTGCTTCCCAAGATAATGCCATATTGTACCTTGAATTGCATACCATTTTTTGTTAGTAAGATGTACAATAGTTCTTATTGAATAAATTCTTCTCCCCCAGCCCCCAGCCTCACCCCCCTAGACTGTGTGTTGATTCTGAATAAGCTAACTCAAATGTTTATATAATAGCTACAACCATCTGTAGAAATATGTAGAAGGAATCAAACATAGTACTCAAATGTCGATGGTGGTGCCGTGGTGCCATCATCGGGATCCGTCGCTGCAGGTGGCCTCACCAAAATATCCTCCTATCATCCTTCGACTATCTCACTGTTATAACAATCTCACGCTCTGTTTACAGTAGTACTACGATGTCTTTTTATACTATAGACAATCTATATACCTAACCCATTGAAAACAGTCTTAGATTCTTTTATACAGTTGCTCTAGTCTTGCCCGCTCCCCTTCCTCCGTTCTTGTTGCACTCATCACTGATGACTGCTGCACATTGCCTGCCATGTGTGGATCGGACTAGTTGTTGTCAGTTGTCAATTGCCTTGCCACCGCCGCGCACATAGGCCCTTGTTCATAGGAGCAATATACATAGCCAATCATTTCAGAATATATATGGCGGAAATTAATGTGCGATCCATCATTATTAGTCCTACAGTACGCACTACTAACAGGTATGCGCGGATATCGTCGCGTCTTATCTGCCAAACAATGCAACTAGTAGTGCTACTGCATGATGCTCCTCCATGGACATGAGACACGCACGATGTTGGACTTGAGGCACTACCTGAGAGCTAGCCGTTGCAAAGGCATATGGGCTATCAATTAGCTGCATGCATTGCCCACCCGTGGAAATTGATAGTACTCACCACACAACGCACGTGCTCAACGTTAATGCTAGCATCAGATGTGTCCCACCTAACTGCCTCTGTAGTGCTACCTAATTACTCCTAGGTACGATGATCAACGAGCTAATAGCGACCTGCCTCTCTAATGGCACGCCCAACTTTGCGTTTCATGTGTCCGAAACCAGGGAGCAACACTACGCTGTGGGTCGTCGCCGTCGTCGTCCCCGTGACCGTGCTCCTAGCCTGCTCCCTGGCGTGCTTCCTCTGGATCAGAAAGCGGAGGAGGAGAGGTAATGCAGGCAACAACGTGCTCGATCTACAGCTTTGCTGAAACTGAAACTACTGTACTTCATCACTTAGCTCAGCTCCGCGCCGCCGGTCGTCACTAACGGCGCCATATATATCTCAGTGATCACCACGTCACGGACCATGGAGATGGAGCAGGTGCTCAAGCTCTGGCGGATCGAGGAGAGCGAATCCGAGTTCTCGCTCTTCGACTTCGACCAGATCGCCGACGCCACCAACAACTTCTCCGACGACCACAAGCTCGGACAGGGCGGCTTCGGGCCCGTCTACAAGGCACTATACTACTATGTGCTGCTGCTGCTGTCACTGTCAGAATTCAGAATCAGTGACATGACTAACATATGGTGGTCATCAATTAATTCGATCAATCGATCGTCAGGGCGAGCTTCCCGGCGGGCTGGAGATCGCCATCAAGCGCCTGTCGTCGGACTCGGTGCAGGGGCTGATGGAGTTCAAGACGGAGATCCAGCTGATCGCCAAGCTGCAGCACACCAACCTGGTGCGCCTGCTGGGCTGCTGCGTGCAGGACGACGAGAAGATGCTCGTCTACGAGTACATGCACAACAAGAGCCTCGACTTCTTCATCTTCGACGCCGACAAGGGCAAGATCCTCACCTGGGACCGCCGCTTCCGCATCGTCGACGGCGTCGCGCAGGGCCTGCTCTACCTGCACAGGCACTCGCGCCTGAGGGTCATCCACAGGGACCTCAAGGCCAGCAACATCCTCCTGGACAGGGACATGAACCCCAAGATCTCCGACTTCGGAATGGCCAGGATCTTCTGTTCCAACGTCACCGAGGCCAACACCACAAGGGTCGTCGGCACGCAGTAAGTACCAAGCAGTACAAGCCTTGTTGCTGCTTGCGTGCTCAATATATAATGAATGCTGGTATTTATATATGCTTCTGCATTCCTTGTGTTGTGATATGATCATCATCGTCAGCGGTTACATCGCGCCGGAGTATGCTTCGGAGGGCCTCTTCTCCATCAAATCCGACGTCTTCAGCTTCGGCGTCTTGCTCCTCGAGATCATAAGCGGCAAGAGGACCGCCGGGTTCTACCAATACGGCAAGTTCTTCAACCTCACAGGATACGTAAGTACAGAACTAGACTGCAACTAACGAGAACTAAGAGTGGATGAGCAATGAGCCTGACATCAGTAGTGTACACTGCCCTGAATGACTGAACAAAACGCACGCAGGCGTACCAGATGTGGAAGGACGGGAAATGGCACGAGCTGGTGGACCCGGCGCTGGGCGACGACCTGCCGGTGGCCGAGGTGATCAAGTGCCTGCAGGTGGCGCTGCTGTGCGTGCAGGACAGCGCCGACGACCGCCCCAACATGTCGGAGGTAGTGGCCATGCTGGGCAGCGAGGGGATCACCATGCCGGAGCCCCGCCAGCCGGCCTACTTCAACGTCTGGATCAGCAGCCTCGCCGTGTCGTCCGACTCATTCGGCGAGTCCTCTACCTGCAGGATCAGCAACATCACCCTCACAGATCACGAGGAAGGCAGGTAGGGAGTGAGGAGCAGCGTCGACGCCGAGATCGTCGTACCACCTGCATGCAAACTCGATCCATCGGCGTTCAATTTCTAGCTATAGGTCGATCGGTAACTGCACAGGACGATTGTTATATATATATATAGACACACACACAAAGGATCAGGATAGTTTAACATAGTTGGTGCAAGATATGCCACATGCACATCAACGTGTTAACGAAATCTGTCTTCTTGACCAGAGCCACAGAAATTTTGGTACATTTCGAAGTGGCTTGCATCGTTCGGTGTTCAGCTGACGTGCGTGTAAGCTTGTGAGATGTGTATGAGCACACTTTAATACGCGACTATAGTTGTACACGTGCAGTAGTATGTCACAGTACAGTAGTGCTTATTGCTTATCTTAGTAAGTACAGTAATAAATATTCTGAACCTCTGTACACAGTCTGAAACTCTGAATTAATAATTCTGTTGATTGTCCAAGGTTTCCAAAAACTCCGAATCTATGGACACCTGGACTTACTTTAGTTAACGGATCACGGACGGCCACCACGGCCCACGGTTCTTTTGGGCATTTACACCCACAGCATGAAATCGTGGAAGCCCACGGACGCTATATATGTCGCCAAAGCAGCTGCCATCTGGGGGAAGCGAGCATGCCCCGATTGGTAGTGCTGTCAGGAGTGCAGTAAGCCCACCGAGTTCAATTCCTTGAAGCGACGGATACCCTGCCTAGGGATTTATTTCTCTTTGTTGCCTTTTAAGTATGCCTAAGTTAGATTTAAGGTATGCACACATGTGCGCGTAGCGCACCTGCCATGCAACGTGTCGTTTTAGATCCGTCGGCACCGTTTCTCAAGGCCAGTGGCGTTGCCAAGGCTGAGAAGCAGCAGCCTTCTACCCCTTCTCCGCGCCGCCGTCTCTCCTTTATCCCATGCATGTCACCTCCTCACCCTTCTTCTTATTCGCCCACGTCGTCCTCCTTCAATCTACTCTGAGCCGATCATTGAATATGTCGTGGTTGGGGCAGATATATGGTCGCCGGCGCTGGATCCGCATCGAGCCACCACTGTCACAACGAGCCAAGCTCTGGTCGTCGAATCTGCCCTTCTTCACCGCCTCTCTCTCCGTCGCCTCCCCACGCCACGCCGGCGGCCTCCCACCACCACTACCGCTCGCTCCTCCCTTCCGCCACCACCCCTCTCTTGTCCATCGTCGTCCGACGTCGTTCCTCCCTCTCCCGCAGCATGCTAGTCAGTCGACGACGGCCTCCCTGTGCCACCGCGCCATGGCAAGATCCGAGAGGGGTCTGTCGCTGCTTGTCCCACCATTGGCGCAGGTAGAGGAGGCGACGAGTGATGGAGGAGGCAACTGATAGTCGAGGAGCAGCCAGGCGAGTGGCATCAGAGGAGGAGGAGGAGGAGGAGGAGGTGGTGGTGGTGGAGCGGTTGGCAAAGGAGGAGGAGGCGGGCGGGCGGGCGACCAAGAAGAAGAAGGCACGAGGAGCAAGAGATGGAGCTGACGGTGGTAGAGGAGGCGGTGGCTGAGCAGGAGTAGAAGACGGCACTGAGCTCCTTCCTACTGCAATTGAGAGGGTCAGAGGGATAATGGAGGAGAGTACGAGGAATAGAACATTCTAGAGGCCTATATGGAAAAATAAACATAAAACAAAGGGGTATAGACATACGTTGCATCAATGAACAAGTTTAGGTCGCTAGAAATGTGTTTTGAGAGTTCGTGGACTTATCTGTTATACCACAGCAAGTTTGAGGACCTCCTATGAATTTAGCTCTTACATTTATCATGCTTGTTTTCTTTTTCAAAAAAATATAAAAACATGTTGTAAAATGATCCGTGTGTTTCTCTAACTTTTTTTGTATTTCTTGTTTGGATATTCGGTTTTGGTGGTGTCTAGGTTGGGATGGTCTAATGCTTGGTCAAGCAATTTTTTTCGCTGAAAGAACAAAACAGCTAAATTATGCGAATACTCGCACTAAATTGAGGATCTGAACCCGAATGGATATGTTCCACCAGAGTTAACCTAACCAACTGAGCTACGTTCAGTTTGTGATCATCTATTAATGACGCATTGACTTTTAGTCATCTCAAGGCCACTTTCACGATTGTGGAACAATATCATCCATTGTTTTTTTTTTTTTTTGTATTCTAGTGATGTGCCTCACTCAGTAACCATAACCGCATTTTGATTAATATCTCCTTTGTGTGCACGGAATTCCAACACAAAAGAGCGCTCAACATTCGTATATTCTTATCCTTGTCTAATATGGTGGATATAAAAAATATTAACCACATCTGTTTCTTATCTCGATGTATTCTTTGGGATAGGGCAATATCATAAGATGTTTTCTTTATGTATACTAATCTGGGATTAGTATTAAAAAACTATAGATATCCGATATTGTCAATATCTACGAAGGATAAAGTGTGTGGTGAAACTGTTTTTGTGTCCTATTTCTATCATACGAGTTATTTTTAATAGTTTTATTTGTTTATTATCAAATCTAGTGATCTACATTACTTTAATTAGTTTGAACAATCTTATGATTTGCAAATCATATATACCGGAATTCAGACTCCTATATTTATCCGACAACATATGGCTTCCCCTCTAAATGTACTGAGATTCCATCCCTACGGAGGTTATGTTTGACCTCCATTGGAAATTGGATTATGAGAATCTAGTAGAAAAAAAATCCCTATAAGATCAAAACATTCCTCATTTTGACTCTTTTTTCGTCTTCTCCGTTCACAAATGTACGACACATTTGACTCTTTTTCTAAAACTTTAATCTTTGTTTTATTAAAAAAATGTTCAAATATGTAAAATCTGAACCGTATTCAAACTATATTTAGTGATAAATCAAATGGCAAAAAAATGATAACTTATTATTATTTTTGAAAAAATCAACCACGTCATACATTTGTGAATAGACGGAGAAAAATCAACCGCGTCATACGGATGTGAACAGAAAGAGTACATGCCTGTTTGGATCCTGGAGCTAAAGAAAAAGAACTAAAATTTAGTCACTTTGAAGGCTAAAAAAACCAAACACCAAGAATGTTTTAGCTCCCAAAGATGAGCTAAAAGGGACTAAAAAGCCGCCTTTTCCCACCCCTTGCCCTGGTCCCTACCCTCTCTGCCCTTTCTCTCTCTGTCGTCTCTCTCCCGACGCCCCGTCCGCCTCCCACCGCTGTCGTCTCTCTCCCGACGCCCCGTCCGCCTCCCACCGCCGCCCCTGTCCTCCTCGCGCCGCCGCCCTCATCCGCCTCGCCTCGCGCCGTCGTTGGCCGCCGGCCCCACCACGCGCCGCCGTTTCGCTCTCTTCCCTTTCTTTCTCTCGACCGGCTCCACCTGCGCCACTCCTCCGCCTTTTGCGCCGGCCACCGTCACCTCCTCCCACGTCGCCGCTCCGATCTCCTCCCCGTCGAGATTCGCCTCTCCTGCCGCCTCCTCCCGTGCCTTGGCGCCGGGGACGGCCAGATCCGCTGATCCGCCAGGCGCCGGAGAGTGTGGGGTGGGTGGCGGCGAGCCAGTCGCCGGCGGGGGAGAGCGTAGGGTGAGTGGCGGCAAGCCAAGCGTCGGGTGAGAGGAGAAGGGATCAAGGTGCACCAACAAAGGGACATTTGAGTCATTTTGCATAGCAATAAAGTTTTTAGCCCTCTATTTTAATCACTGGATTCAAATATGGGTGGCTAAAATTTTAGTCACTAATTTTAATCACTTTGGTTCTGGCCCCACGATCCAGACAGGCCCTAAGCCAAGAGCTAACCCCAAATAAGCAAAACAGAGAAAAAAGAAGCGGTCGGCAGATGGCATCATACCACTTGGGCAGGGGCGATGATCCACGGAATGACGTGGCGCACGACGCGTAGATGGAGCATGTATACCTGGGCCTCGCGATGGGAATGGGCCGGCCCGGACCTAGCCTCGAACCTGGCCCCATGGCCTCAAGGCCAATTTTTAAGGCCACGGGCCGGCCCAATTTAGCATCCAGGTCTGGTCTTGCTGGCCCAATGGGGAATATAGGTCGGCCCATTCTAAACTTAAATAAACACATTCAGTCAAAATGAGAAAAAAGTAAAAATAGATCATAGCAAATCACACATAAATATCTGAGATTTAGCTTCTAATTATGAACGCTATTACATATCGTCATCAAATGCCATCAGCACGCTGAGTTTAAGAGCAATGGTTTCACATAATAAGATTTAACTTGGTTTTTTCATTAGAATTTTCTTTTTTCCCTAATGAAGATTATGGAATCTTGTCCAGTTTCATCTACTGAAGGTTATGGAATCATGCCTCAAGGTCCTCACCTGCATATTAAGTTGAATGGAATTAGTGATTCATATATATAAACTACAAGCTTAAACAAAAATGCAATATTCTACATAGGTTGTAACAAACCAGCTTGCATTTTTAACGAATTCAGTCACCTAGGACTACAAAGAACTATTCTAAACCCAGACAACCAGCATGCACCAAGTAGAGATGCATATGCCATGCATGTCAATCTTGTGAAATATGTGTGACTGATACAAAGCAACGCATGATTTCAGCTTAATCATGGATAAAAAACATGAAGAGCACCCTGCTGTACTCTACTGAACACCAAGTAAGAAGAAAAATAGTAGAAAATAAGAAAACAATATATAAGTCACTAAACAAACAGCAACTCCATCTTGTGGCAAGAGTAGTTGAATGAAAATACATTGAAGTTTAAACAAATACCTTCCAAGGTCATGATATCATGAACGGACTCCATGCTACGCCGTGTATTCCCTATATAAAACAACAGTTGTTGAGATTGCTTTAATAGTAAAAAGCTTGAAAATAATAATTAACTACTTATATTGAGATGAAGCATTAGCTGAGAGATGCAGGGAATATGTTTACCTGAGGCCCTTGTCCAGTCCTGAAGGCACACGAGAGCTTCAACAGTTTCTGGTGTCATTCGACTTCGAAAATCAGATAGTACTCTTGACCCTGTACTGAA
This sequence comes from Paspalum vaginatum, assembly GCA_030272315.1. Classification (NCBI taxonomy): domain Eukaryota; kingdom Viridiplantae; phylum Streptophyta; class Magnoliopsida; order Poales; family Poaceae; genus Paspalum; species Paspalum vaginatum. The sequence continues at coordinate 5,766,823 of CM059013.1, read as the reverse complement.
CGCAGATTCAGATGCCACGGTAGATGCAGGAACTGCTAATATATCTCTTGCCATTCGACTTAGTGTAGGGTATTCAGCTGAATTCATTTGCCACCATGCGAGGATATTGAACTGATCACTTCGACGGATTGGTACCTTTGACAGATATGACTCAAGTTCTAAAACAGCCTCACCTCCTGATTGAGCTCTAACTGTAACATGTCGGTCCCAAGTAGCCAAAGGATCATGACTAGTGCCTCCCATTTCAATGTCAACCCCTTGTGATATAGGATCTGAACCATTGCCATTCAATTTGAGGTATTCACTGAACAGCCCTTGGAACACATTTTTTATTTTAGTGATCATTCCTACAGCTGCATTCCCAAATTCTAGATCAAATCGAAACTCAAGGTAATTGAGCTTGAATTGTGGGTCCAAAACCACAGGAATACATAGATCTAGCCATGATACTTTCCAGTACTTGTCAAATTTTTTCTTCATGTATTTTAGCATAGAGTGCATCTCAGATTTCTCTTCAAAGGTCTGTTCATCCAAGGTCAACTTCACTTTCAGCATTTCATGAAGGTACAAGTTAGCAGTAGGATACTTTGTGCCTGATATCACAATGGTAGCTTCATAGAACACCTTAAGCAGCCTACAAACTGTAGCAGCATTGTTCCATTCCTCATCTGACGGGTTGAAGGTGTAGTTTGGATCTTGAATGGCCAAAGAGTTAAACACTGGACGAAATTCTTTTGCTGTATCAAGCATCATGTAAGTCGAATTCCAGCGAGTGCTGACATCAAGAGTTGGACGTTTTCCCGATGATATGCCTAGTTGTGCGACAATTTCTTCAAACTTTTCCTTTCTAGAAGGGGAGCTTCGGATATATTTCACAGACTCACGTATCTTGCTGATAATTGGGCTGAGAAATTCCAGCCCTGCTTGACATGTCAAGTTTGTCACATGAGCACCACAATGTTGGCGGAACAGCCTGCCACCACAAAATAGCATATTCTTGTTCAGCAAATGTGCCTTTAACAACTTCATCATTGCACCATTGTTGGATGCATTATCAAGAGTGACAGCAAAGAGTTTATCTTCAATATTCCACTCCCTTATGAACTTCACCATGGTATTGAACATAGCAACACCAGTGTGGGGCGTCTCCATGGCGGTGAATTTGACTATTCTCTTTTGTGGCTTCCAATCATCATCGACGAAGTGAGCTGTGATGCAGATGTAGCCCACCATCCGATTTGATGTCCATAGGTCTGTGGTCAAAGACACCTTTGATTTACACTTCTTGAAAAATACTTGCAGATCCCGTTTCTCCTTCACAAATTCTTTCAGGCAGTCATTGTGTATTGTTTTTCTACAGACCATTTTGAAGTTTGGGTTTAGACTCGAAACAAACCTTCTAAATCCAGCATATTCCACTAGTGAGAATGGCAACTCATGTAACACAATCATCATCATGAGTTCGAATCGAGATTGTGCTTGATTGAAAGTCCAGGTCCCTAATGCAACTCCATCAGGGCTCATGATAGAGGCATTTAGTTGACCAACAACTCTAACAGCCTTCTTCCTTTCGATGCATCTCTTCAAGTGCTTACGCAAAGAGCTTGTTCCATGTTTGCGCTCAGCACAAATATTCCTTGCACAATGTTTGCATTCAGCTGCAACTACCACTCCATCGACACGGATAGGATCATATTCTTTCCATACCTTGGATAGAAACTTTCTCCCTGGCTCAGAAAATGATCCCATGTCAACTCCTTGTTCCCCATCAACAGAGACCTCTTCATCATCTTCATATTCATCATATTCTTCATCTTCTTCAGAGTCGTCGTCTTCTTCTTCCTCTAATTCATAGTCAGCATCTTCTTCTTCATCAAGCATTTCGATATCACGATCATGGGAAAATGATGCTGAGAGAATGACATAAGAGTTAGCTAGGTAGTAGCATAAGCTCTCTGGTAGGATCAGAGAATGACATAAGCTCTTTGCTAGAATGACATCAGTAAATTTCTAAAGTGCTTACCAGCAAAAGCTAGGCAATTATTTACTGATGTAGGAGATAACATCGGTGGAGGGTGTACTGGAACCCTTATGCTTGACCCTGTTACCTTGGTTAACAATGATAAGAGACGCCCTCGGGATACTTCCTGAGCCTCTCCTTCTTCTTCCATGTTTCTGATGTAAATTTAAATAATAGATAAGAATGCATTGGAGTGAAAAAACATATTGTAACCAACTGGAAATTATAAATAAACCAAACACTGGCAGCCCATCAATGTCTGCAGTCCCGCAGCACAAGTTGTTCATCTACACACACTAACACACATACATCTGGCTGCAAAACTCAGCCGCACTACATTAACACACACTTAAAAATATAGAAACATCAAGATTAATTCTAACAAAAATAGCTGCAGCCTTCAACCTATATCACACATATAGCAGCGCAAAATACGTGGTGCCGACTGCCGAGCAGAACGCTAAATTGTGGCTGAAGAAAACACGATGCTAAATTGCTAATCATCTGACACCTATATGCTCTTCAACTGTACATTGCCCAATCTAATTATTCTACCTAGCGTTGGGTTGGGTTCGGCGGCTTGCTGCATGCACATCTGTAGATGCAATCCGTGTCTGCACCATTGCTCAATCTAATTAACCTACCTAGCATTGGGTTGGGTTTGGGCGGTGGCACGCAAGTCTAATTAATCCGTGTTTGCTGCATGCAAGCCGTACTGCCAAGCAGGCAGGCAGAGCCGTGGCCTTGCCACCACCCGCCGTACGGACGACGGCTCTAGCTTACAGGACCACCACATCCCCGCTCCAAGCAGGACCACGGGCTCATCCGAATTTGAGTACAAGAACCAGAACAAGAAAGAACCAGGAGGGGGGAAAGGAAAGAGTACCTGGAAATCCGCTTCAGGAGAAAAAGGCGGAGTCGAGGTGAAGTGTAGACGTTGGCAGGAGTCACGGGTTCATGGCGTTTCGGCCGACCGCACGGGCGAGCTGGAAGTCGAAGGCGGCGGCGGCGCTGGTGTTGTGGGACTGCGGGAGTCGGGAGATCGGGGTCGACCCGTCTTACCCGATGGGTCAATAGGGTTTGGCTCTGTTGACCCATTCGCTGTTTGAGGTCGACCCAAACGGCCCATTGCCTTGCTTTAATGGGTCGGGCCAATTTCTCAATGGGCCGACCCGGACCATTCCCAAGCCTACCTGGGCCTCGAATTGAGTGTCCATTGGGTGGGCTTCTGACTTTACTGTATTCATGACTGCTTTGTCTGCACTGAATCAAAAACTGTTTCTTCGTCGCGAAGGAGGTCGGTTTAAAGCGTGTGGCTGTTTCGATTGCCGGTGACGGGAGACTAGAGTGTATTTTCTTGTTCTTTCAAGGGTGTCTTTGTAAGTTTTGAGATGTAATCACCAAAACTTATGAATGAGATATTCCCGGTTTCTCAAAAAAAAAAAAACTGTTCAAATTCGCAAACGCTCGTCGGCGTTCACACGTGTACGTCAGGGCTGCCCAGAACAAAGAAGAAACCAGCCCAGTGTGACGCTAGATGACAGCACGAGAGCTGGAGTGGCCCGAGAACTGTAGGCGCCCCAACCTTCCTCATCTCACGATCGGTTTCACAAGCTAGATCGTGTCACGTCCAGCAGGACAACGTACGTTGTCTGGATAACGTATATCATGAATTTTCAGCACGGCTAGCTAGCAAGTTAGGGACCTTGCAAATTCCTATCTAGAGTTTTTTTATGTGCTTCAACCGTGGAAGTCATGCAAGAACACTTCGCGCATGCAGAGTTTCGTTCTCCACACAACACAACACTAATAGAACCAGATATGACATTCGTTTTCTGCCAATAGATAAATCATATACATTGTCATAAAAATTTAAAAAAAAACATTTGATCATCAAGGGGTACACTCTATTTTCCGTTGGCAGTAATAACCACCGTTGACTGTAATAGTTACCGGATCCGTCCTATTTTCTTAAAAGAAAAATCCACCTATGCATTATGAAAACAACATAGGATAACACGTAGATCTGCATCTAAATTTCCCAGCTTTGCAGGTATAAGGAAACTATGCAACAATCCCTTAGAAATTTGCATATCAATCAACCACGTCTGTCATTATAATAAATAACCAAAAAAATACAGATTTGTTCCATGTTAATTGCCTAATATTTTGTTTGTTCATCAATCAAATTTTTTGGCCGTCCGATGGAGTCCGCAAAGTGCTGATGTAAGCGGTATAATGTGACTGATGGACTTATGTTGGCTGTGTGCTGCGCTCTTTAAGTGTGCTTCTTCCCCATTCTTCCCCTTACCGCAGGGAAGTAAAATGTGACCGATGAATTGTTAGTCAATAGATTCTGTTTCTATTTTATTAAATTACTACATATATCAAAAAATCATTTATTATTGCATCGTAATTTTTTATATTGTGTTATGTAAATTTGATATATGGCTGGCAGATTGAATTTCATCAACCACCTTACGTGGTTGTGTAAAACGTGGCTGATTGGTTGAATTTTGTCGGTCACCTTAGGGCATTCGATGCACATTGGGTAATTGTAAAATGTGATAGTGGTCGCTACACACCCCAAAAAAAATAACCTGCTAAAATTTGCAGGCGGAAGCCGAGTTTAAACTCAGTGAACTTGTGGCAGGTGGCAGCCAATTGCCCAACTCATAAAACTTCGTGGCGCCCAGCAGCCGCAGGGTTCAACGCTTCAACCGGTCATACAAAAAACACGAAATGATCACGGGTGTACTTGCACAAGCTGATGTTGCAAATTCAATAGGGAAGTACTACTCCGTATGTTCTTTTCCCTTGCCCATCGCATCCATGTAGCCAGAGACACAGGAACCACGTTTGTCAACACGACAAGAAGGCAGCCAGCAATTAATCCACCGCCTCAGAATCGAAATCAAAAGGCCAGCACAAACTCTATTCTGTCGTGCTGCATCGAGCCGTCAACCCAACCACCTTCCACCAAGCTTTTGACCTGGCTCAATGGCTCCAAGCATCAAATGGCCGGCCTCCGCGACCCGCCGATCGATCCTTCCTTCCTCTCGCTTTGTCTTGAGTTCACAGTCAGTTCAGTGCAGCAGCAGCTCGGCCGGCATGGTCGCCCTCCCCTGCCTCCTCCTCCTACTTCTCCTGCCGTCCTCGCTCCTGCCCGGCGCCGCCGCGTACTCGGAGTACGCGTGCAATGGCACCGCGGGCAACTTCACGGCGGGCAGCGCGTTCGCCGCCAACCTGGGCCGCCTCGCCGCGGCGCTGCCCGCTGATGCCGCCTCCTCCGCGTCGCTCTTCGCGTCGGCGGCCGTCGGCGCCGCCCCGGACACGGCCTACGGCCTCGCGCTGTGCCGCGGCGACGTCGCGGACCCGCGCGCCTGCTCGGCGTGCCTCGCCGACTCCTTCTCCCGGCTCCGCCGGCTCTGCGGCGCGGGCGGGGACGCCACGCTCTACGCGGAGCTGTGCACGGCACGGTACTCGCGCGGGGACTTCCTGGCGCGGGCGCGGCGCGGCGACAACGCCCCCGTGATCAACGTGCTGGACGCGAACGCGTCCACGTACTACGGGTGGGACGCCCGGAACGCCACCAGCCGCACGCTGTTCCTGTCGCTCGTGGGCACGCTGTTCGGGGAGATGGCCATGTACGCCGCCTACAACTCCTCGGCGGCGCGCCTGTTCGCCACCGCCGCCATGTACGTGAACCCGCAGCTGCCCACGGTGTACGGGCTCGTGCAGTGCACGCCCGACCTCTCGCGGGCCGAGTGCTGGGACTGCCTCCAGGGGCTCCAGGAACTGAACCGGCGGTGGTACGACGGGCGCGAGGGCGGACGCATCCTCGGCCTCCGCTGCAGCTTCCGGTACGAGGCGTACCGTTTCTTCGCCGGCTTGCCGGAGGTCAGGATCGGCCTGCCGCCCGACGACGCGCCTTCTTCACCAGGTGCCGGAGGTCAGGATCATCTTTTGGAACTTTGGGAAAAAAAACATAGTAGTGCTGCTTGATTATGTCACGTTTGCATTATTTGTTTAATATTTTGTTCTTGTGAATAATTATCTGCAGGAAGCAGCAACCACAGGAAGGTCTTGGCTATCGCACTCACCGTTTCAGTCACGGTGTTCTGCGCTATGATTGCTGCCGGCCTTGTGATAATCAGAGCGCAAAGAAAAAGAGCCGGTGAGTAGAAGTAGAAGCCCACTCCCCCACTGCCAAATCAAACCGTCGCATTGGGTCGGGGTTTCTTGGATAGCGAAGTGCATGCATAGTTAATTAACTCTCATCAGAGAAGTCCATTGCATGCAGAGAAGAGGAAGCTGCAGCTGCAGGCGCAGGCACAGTCCCGGAACAGCTCCGCGACGGAGGACGCGCTGAAGCTGTGGCGGATCGAGGAGAGCAGCTCCGACTTCACGCTGTACGACTTCCCCGAGCTGGCGGCCGCAACGGACGGCTTCTCCGACGAGAACCTGCTCGGCAGGGGCGGCTTCGGCCCCGTCTACAAGGGCAAGCTTCATGACGGCGCCGAGATCGCGGTGAAGCGTCTGGCGGCGCACTCCGGGCAGGGTCTGGAGGAGTTCAAGAACGAGATCCAGCTGATCGCCAAGCTGCAGCACACCAACCTGGTGCGCCTCGTCGGCTGCTGCGTGCAGGAGGAGGAGAAGCTGCTGGTGTACGAGTACATGCCCAACCGCAGCCTCAACCGCTTCATCTTCGATCAGAAGCGGGGGCCGGCGCTGGGCTGGGAGCAGCGGCGGCGCATCGTCGAGGGCGTCGCGCAGGGGCTGCTGTACCTGCACAAGCACTCCCGCCTGCGCATCATCCACCGGGACCTCAAGGCCAGCAACATCCTGCTGGACAAGGACCTCAACCCCAAGATCTCCGACTTCGGCATGGCCAGGATCTTCGGCACCAACATGACGGAGGCCAACACCAACAGGGTCGTCGGCAGCCTAGTAAGATACTGTACTACTAAGCCTGATGAAAGTTCTCCATGCATGCCGATTGTGACGCTTTCCTTTCATGGATGATGGATCTGCTAGCGGATACATGGCGCCCGAGTACGCTTCGGAGGGCATCTTCTCGGTGAAGTCCGACGTGTACAGCTTCGGCGTGTTGCTTCTGGAGATCGTCAGTGGGAAGAGGAACAGCGGCCAGCATCAGCACTACGGCGACTTCGTCAACCTCCTCGGCTACGTAAGTTCACTTCTCTCTGCATTGCTACATACTTTTCCATAAATCGCCGTTTTGCTTTCACATGCACAATCAGTTGCTGATGAGGTCAATCTATTCACATGTGGCAAGCAATGATTCCATAATCCATAGTATACACCTACAGTGCGACAGAACAAAAGATAGGCTGGCGCTGGCCTTTCACATCAACGACAGCAATTAAGCACTGACGCGTCCAGTTGATGGGTTGTCACAGGCATGGCAGCTGTGGAGGGAAGGGAGGGTGATGGAGCTGATCGACCCGGCGCTGGGCGAGTGCGGCGGCCGCGGCGACGAGGCGGCGGCCGTCGTGCGGTGCGTCAAGGTGGCGCTGATGTGCGTGCAGGACAGCGCCGCGGACCGCCCCACCATGGCGGTCGTCACCGCGATGCTGGCCGCCGCCAGCGACGGCGGCGCGTCCGGGGCGCTCGCGGTCCCGGACCCCAACCGCCCGCCGCACTTCTCCCTCAGGGTGGCGGCCACCACCACCAGCAGCGACGACGACGACGACCGGGCGTCGGGGATGCTGCCGACGCAGACGCACTGCACCACGTCCTGCAGCACCAACGACCTCACCATCACCTCCATCTACGAAGGCAGATGACTGATTAATCTGCACTGCACGAGCTGTACCTACGTCTACGTGTGTGAGCGAGTTGACGATCGGCAATGGCAATTGTCGATCGACATGAGAGTGAGACGAGATGCGTTTCTTGGTGCGACTGTTGCAGTGTCGCTGTGAGACAGTGACATGTCACATGAGTACATGACAATGCAGTAGTACGTGTGATTGTGCATCCTGCTGTACACACAAATGCTACAATTGACGAGGGACGACAGCAGGTTGCCGTGCTGCTGCCTTGACGCCGAAAGGTTGGTGATCGGGGCCAAGTTGACTACTCCGTTGCACTTTGGCAGAGACCGTCCGCGTGAGCCTGGCCTCGCATTTCCCCACCAGTGGCTAATTAATCAGCCTCACATCAGATTTTCCCACCGAACAGTATCATTTTGTTTTCACCCTATCTCTGTCTTCGCTTTTCGCAAGCGAAAATCATTCGGGGGCATTCGGGGGCATTTTTTTGGGTTTGTGTACACAGGGTGGCATTTTGGCCTGGTGGGTAATCTATATACAAATTTAGGAGATTATTGTATATCATATTTTATAATGTTATGGACATAGGGTTCACCATTCCATTTTATGTAGCTGAAATCTTGTTTTCACAAAAAAATGACTTTCATATTTTTGAATTTGAAACCGAAATTCATTGCTTTTCGGACCGGAAACTGCATCCCGGTCAATACCAGAAATGGAATCCCGGTCCGGAAAATCGGACTTCCTGTTCGCAAAAATTATTCCTAGGCATAGTGTGACATTTCCTCAGCTTTTTACTATACATTATTATGGTAGGATTAGACAACATAGATACCTGTATTATCTTATTTTGTATTTATCTATTTTTTATATAGTGTCAGTTGTTTAGATGCAAATTTGGTGGTGGGTTCATATTTTATTTCCAATAATGACGGATGTGAATAATTTCCTTGCATATGCAAATGGTGACATAGATTAGCTATTTTAATGGCAATTATCTTGATTTAGTTTTAATCTAGATTTAAATTTCTAGGACTAATTCAAATCATCTTTTATAATTGTGTATGTGGTAATTTATATGCAAATTGATGCGTTCATTTTTAAATCATTTTTTCAATAACATAATAGGTAATTTATATACCAGTTATATGCTAACTTAAATTATCTTTCATAATATCACACTACAATTACTTTCGTATTTTCTTTCATAATGGTATGGGTGGGCATAAGTGGGTAATTTATATACAAATTTAGAGGGTATTATATGTTGTTGAACAGAATGGTAGTGGATAACTATTTATAAAACGTAGCAGATGCAACCGCTAAGATTTTAGTCTACAAAATTAACGGCTACATAATTCTGATTATTTTGGGAATTTCTAAAACTTATATTTTCATAATGCATCTCGTGAGGATTAACATGAAGACTCTAAAAAGGGTCACCGATCAGTAAGGGTAAGATTCTAATTTTGTCTTAAATAAAAGCTATCTAACATTGACAAAGTTTATAGAAAAATCTACAAATATCTATGACATCAAATCACGTTTATTGGATACACCATGTAATATATATTAGATATAATTATCCACTAAGAGACGTTCTTCCGTTCTGACTTTTTCCCACAGATTTAATCGTTCATCTTATTCAAAAAAATATTGAAACATATGATAAGAAAAAGTTACACTCAAACTATGTTTAGTGATAAAACAAATCACAATCAAATAATAATAGCTTATGAATTTTTTGAATACCAAGAATGATCAAAGTTTTGGAAAAAAATCAACTGTATTACAAATTTGTGAATGGACATAATATAATAATTGCATATTTATTCACTATCGAAGATATTTTATGTTTCTAGAGATTTGGTCAAAGATAAATTTAAATGAGAATAAAACTAAAATTCCTTATACGTCCAAGATGTTCTTGTGCTAGACAGCTAATATACGAATACTTGTAGGTGGGCGATGTTAATTTGTCAAGATGAACTCTAGTAGTCAACGGCAACCAACAACTATCTGTGCTCGACTAATCCAGCACACTTTGCTTAATCGCCGGATTAGAATACCATCCGTCCCTTAATCAAACAAAAGCACTCATCTTCCTCCGATCCGGTCATGCCTCGCGCCGCGGCTCTCGTCGCGCTGGCGGCGGTTCTCCCGGCGCTGGCCGTCGCCACCGTGTCCGTAAAATAGGTCCTTTTCTATTCGGGGTTTGGGCATGGTAAGCCTAGGCTTAGAATGTCTTGTGTAACTTGATTGCTTTCTTCTTAATGCAACACGTCTTGCACGTTCGAAAAAAAAAAACTCTATATATACATCTACCGTTCTAAATAGTGCATTTTGACAGCCATTTGGGCAGTTGCTGGAGATAGCTAAGCAAAAATTTGCACATGGTGTTATTTGACAATAGATCATATACATGCTCTTGCTGTTATAACCTACTCCCTGCACCCCGTTCTAAATTACAAGGGCTTCTAGCACCTATTTTTTCTATCTAATTTATATAATGAATGAATATCTTCAAGTGCAAAAACAAACTATGTGGCATGGGATATACAAAAGAAAAGAAAGGTGGTTTCAGAAGTACACCTCCATGAACATGAAATTCTCTACTGCCCTGTGAAATTCACACCGGAACTGATACATCTCACTTAGGGATGTAATTGGATCGAATACGGACGGATATTGCTAATACCGTATTTATTTTCATATTTTTTCTCGGATTCGGATCGAATATGCATATTGATCAAATGTGTCGGATAAGACTTAAATGATTATCGACATAATATTTATCCAACTTTAATTACTCAGATACAGATCGAATACTAAATGTCCGGACTCAAATACGGATCGGATCTTAACCCTTCTAAACGGATCAGAACTCAAATACAAACGGATAATATCCATACCATTTACACCCATAATCTCACTACTTCCCGTGGCAAATGCACAACAGACCTCAGCCCAGTTGCTAGGCTAACTAGAAAATACCAGATGCTATAAGGCAATATTGACCACATAGATCCTGACATTTCTTTACCTTTTACTTCTAACAAAGCCATATCAGTTAATCAGAATACAATCAATTAAATAATGAAGTACCTAAAATTTACCACCAACCCCTATAGAATTTTAACTAAAACCTCACGTTCCTCTCCCTGACGCTGACAAACAGACCTCAATTCGAAACATGAAAAACCAAGATACAAGGAAATTCCTTCAAAGTGAAGGATAGAATGAAAACTATGTGGCATCTGTGGGCTATAGAAAACATAAGGTGGTTTTGACCAGAAGTGCACCTCCATAACCATGAAATTCTCTCCTGTCGTCGCTACATGAGTTGCTCCACTAACTAGAAAGACCAGATGCAAGAAGGCAATATAATTAATCATATCAAAGTGACCATAGCAAGCTAGGTTACAAAAGGAACATCAGTCTTTCTCAAGGCCGATCAAACACTGAATGAGCATGCAGGTAAAAATATGTAAATGGCAAGACAATATATAATTTTTAGCAATATGAGTGGCTACCACCACTTCTGATACATACCAAAACTTAGGATAAGCTTCATCAGACCTTAATAGCACTACAACTTAGGCAGGTGACACTGTCCACCTAATAATATCTTTACCTAATAATAAAAAACTAAAAGATTCTGCGGTCCGACTTCACATATCTTCCACGTGGGTCCCGTTTGTCTGAAATTTAATTTATTCACGAACTAGATTCGGACTGCAGGAGGAATCCACGCGAAAACGGACGCACATGTCTTATATGGATTCCATTTTCGACGTTCCATTTATCGATGGAAAGCTAAAGTGATAAACTTTCCAACCAGATTGAAACAGTTCTAAAATTCACTTGTAATCGATGGGAATCGTGAAAACAATATAATGTAGAAGTTATTTGCGAGTCTGATTCGGACAGCACGAGGAGCCCACACTAAAATGGACGCCCAAGTTGCGTACCTATTCCGTTTTCAACGTTCTATGTATTGATGGAAAACAAAAGTGACAACCTTTCCAACCGAATTGAAATCACTCTATAATTCAGTTGCAATCAACAGGAGTCGTCAAAACAATATAACGTAATAGTTATTCGCGAGTCTGATTCGTACGGCACGAGGAGCCCACGCTAAAACTGACGCCCAAGTTACATACGTACTTTGTTTTCAACGTTTTATGTATCGATGGAAAGCTAAAATGACAATCTTTCCAACCGAATTGAAATCACTCTAAAGTTCACTTGCAGTCAATAGGAATCATCGAAATAATATAACGTAGAATTTATTCACGAACCTGATTTTGACAACAGAACCATGCCACGCGAAAACGGACACCTAGGTCGCATACGGATTCTGTTTTCGACGTTCTATATATCGATGGAAAGTTAAAATGATAATATTTCCAACCGAATTGACATCACTTTAAAATTCGCTTGAAGTCAACGGGAACCGTCAAAACATTATAATCTAGAATTTATTCGCGAGCCCGATTCGAACGGTCGGAATAACCCACACAAAAACGGACGGCCAGATTGCATCGGACTCTGATTTCTATGTTCTATATATTGCGAGAAAGCTAAAAAAATATTATTTCTAACCAAACTAGCACCACCTTAAATTTCGCTGCAGACAACGAAAAAATTCAAAATAATATGATATAAAATTTATTCATGATGCTTTATTTTTATAGATACTTATGGACTTTTTCTTCTGTTGCAGTGCACGGGTATTTTCCTAGCAGTAACTTATAAAGATAGCATAAACTCCTAGCCAGCACCAACCCTCCGGCCAGCTTCTTGTCGCAAACAAACAAACGCAGATCCATTGTACACCTCCACCAGCAGCTAGCCCCTACTCTTCCTCGTCGTGGGTGACCCCTGCAACTGCTCTTCTGGCAGCGTCGCCGGCGACCGCCCCGACTAGCTCTCGGCGTCCGCCTGCTACTGGCGCCAGCCGGGCGCCGCCAGCAAGCCGTCGGACTGCGGCGCCTGCGTCGCGCTGGCGTTCCGGGAGGCGCGGCGGCGGTGCCTGTACCACAGGCAGGCCGTGGCGGTGGTCGACGGCGGCGCCTGCAGCGTCAGCTTCCACGACGTCCACCGCATGGAACAGCAACTGCGCCTGCAGCGACACCCACCACGTCGTCAGCTACAATGCCGAGTGTAAGCAAGATCACTGTCGTCTCTATAAACTCCATTAGAATTTAGATCCAGATACAGTGAGCAAAACGATCGGTGAGTGGAATTTGAGCTGGTATGATTTCGACTCCACCCATGATCAAAATTAAATTTTGCAAAATCGGACACCCGAATTATATTCCGATCAGATTCCTGAAATCTCGTCTGTCGCCAAGAAGTGAGACACAGCCCTCAATCTTTTTTTACTACCGTTCATCTCAGGTGCGTGGTTTCCGTGGATCTGCAACGCTGCGGGCTTCCTGAACCCAGACGCCCGGCTAGTGGTGCTGATGTTTCAAGCAGCTGGACTGGCTTGCATTGTGTTCTTGTTCCTCCGGGAATGGCGTGCCAGAACCAGAGTAGAGGCCCTACCATCCACAGCAGGTACGGTATTCCTTTTTGAGTTTTTGTTTACCCTCATTTGGGTAACCTTGGTGAAAGAAAATGTTGTGCATAATAATACACGTATTGCACTGCAACTATTGATGCAGCAATGACTACCTCCCTGTCACTGGAGACCAGTAGCTGATCGATCAACATGCTCCATTTCTCGCCTGTCACTGCCACAAGCCCACAACCAATGGGGAGGGAAGTTTTGCCAGACCGTGATGATCCTTGAAGGGGGAACACGTCTGCGCGTGATGTGGGCCAGGATGCTGTACCGTCCGGCGGGCATCACGGCCCGGCATACTTACATGGTCCGACGCTGTTGTTGGGCCTTCGCCCTGTACGGACTGCTCAAGGGAGTTAGGAGATGCCGAATGAAGCCCAACACGAAAGGGTTGGTTCAGGGTGATTTTTTTTTAATTTTTCCTTTGTGTTTTTGGGCTGAATAGTGATGGGCTATTACTAGACCGAAATGAATTAATTATATGCTTCTATGTTTATCAATGTTATACTTATGATTAATGCTGATTTTTTAGTTAATTAATAATATGGTTTTGCAACTTATATCGAGAATGTTATAGGGTGCTAAATTCATGGGTATTAATGTTTTCTTCTCTGATTTATTAATTTTCTCTTGGCCTGTTTTGTGGATTAAATTTGTCTCAAGTCTAGCAAAAAAAAAAAAAACGAAGTTTGTGTTGCACTATAGAATGAGTGCGATGAAAATGTATGAAAAAAAATTAAAAAGCTCCATAAGTGTTAAAAAGAAAAATAGCGAAGTTAGTGTTTCACTATAAAAATGAACAAAATTATGGTGCATGATAGGTTATTCACCTGTAGCAACGGATATATTTTTGCTAGTCTATATATATATCTATATCTATACCTAATATTAAATCAAATAAGGATTCTTAGTCCGTCCTGACTGGTAGGGCCCACCTGTCAGGAGTCCAGACCCTCGGCATCCTCTTTCTTCGTCCGTTAATCCGAGTGCGAGTTACATCTCCAGCTCCGCCAGTTCAGTAGCCGGTAGCCCTTCCCCTCCGCCTCGGATTATTGCTGCTACCGGGTCTGTTCCAAATCCCAACCATACACAGACCATGAGAAAATAAACTATGAACGCGGCACCTGATATATGGATATCATATCAAGTTTTAATACCACATCGCTAATCAAATTCTAGATATGCATACACATAACTGAGGAATAAGACATCATGACGTGAGAAGCTCGACAGGCAATATAAGCAAGCATGCTTGCCTGGATGCAGAGATGGAGTGGGCTGTGTTTTCAAAGATAAAAAAACGGAAATCAAGGAACACTCGGGAATAAAAAAAAGACAAAGCAGCCTCATACAAATCTCAAGGAGACCGAGAAATAAAAAACAAATTAAAGAGGAAGCCCCTGCAGAACAAAGGGGAAGGCTCACGAGCAGTCAGCCACCACCATGCACTGTTGGACCTTGCGACTAAGCTGGCACATTGGAGCGGTCTTGGAGGTTAGGCTACCTCCAGTACTGTTTGACACTGTAGCAATATTGTAGACAGAGAAGAAGGTAGTTGGAATAGTGATACGCAATCCGGATACACGGTCCGTACGGTCCTGTCCTGTTTGACACTGCAGCGACATTGTAGACAGAGAGAATGACTGTTGAAATATTGATAAACAATCTGGATAGACGGTCTTACGAAATCTAATCCAGTGCCTTCCGCCTGGAGAGAGAGACGGATAGACAATCTGGATAGACGGTCTTACGAAATCTAATCCAGTGACTTCCGCCTGGAGAGAGAGACGGAAAGGGTCCATTGAAGACGGTCTTACAAAATCTAATCCAGTGCCTTCCGCGGGAGAGAGAGACGGAAAAAGCATGGGACTTGAGGAGAAGAACGGCGGCTGAGGAGGGATGGACTTTTGTGTGCACACAGGCTGCTAGGGTTTGTCGAGAAAGTTTTGTTATTGGCCCCCACCCGTTGGATACGATGGACGGCTAAGGTTGAGAAGGGAAATCTTTTTTAGGCCTAAGCTGAATTTGTGTTCTGGGCTGAGTTGTTTTCTCAGCCTAACACTGTTTGTTTTTCCATTTGCTTTCATTATAATTTCAAGTCTGTCTGATTTACTTTATGATTACAATGATACATTGTTATTTTATTAAAAATATGCTACCATTTCATTGTTGGTCGTGTTAAATATGGCAACACATTGCCAAGCTATTTTTACAAAAAAAAATATATACAAACAAGATAATGATATACTGTCTGAAAATGCATTGTACTAATAACTGAGAATGAGTAATCACTACTAAAAATACAATATGTTCTGTATGTGTCCACATGATACAATGATAATCAATATATTTAATTACAATGCCTTTCGGTCATCAGATTATAAGTAATATGTCGAGCAGAAACCTGCTTCACAGCTGCCGGTACACTTCAGTTCATCCATCTAGCTAGCTCTCCCTAACAACAGAAGTTTAATGTTTCAAAAGGTAGTGTCTAATGTTCTACTCTTTTTATTCGGTATAAGGTGAGTGATGATCATCAATTGGATGTTAAGTTGTAGATGAAGACAACTCAAAAACTATTTATGTTTAACCATTTGTTCTTATTTCTATTGGGCACCTAATCCTTATGCCATTGCATTGTACAATGTATTATGATTAAAAAACTTTAGTTATTTTTTATCCGTAACAACGCACCGGCATTTTTACTAGTTAATAATAAATTAAATTAGCCAAATCTATATCTAAATAATGGCATATGCTATTTAAAAAATAATAAAGTAGTCCCATATATATATTTCCACTAACTTTTTAACACATATTATGTCAGCATAAGACCCTATATTGTCCGAGAGCACGAATTGATTGAGCCAGTGATCCTAAATTGGTTAGTCACGAATTGATTGATCAGTGATCCTAATTCGGTCGGCCCCAAACTACTTCTTATTGTTAAACCGTTTTCTAGTGTTAAAACGAACTGGTGGTCGGATGCGACGACTCACAGCCAGAGCAGGCAGCCCACCAAAGAAGGACCTGATCCACGCGCGCGCGGTGGTCAAAGTCGCCGTCCACGCCACTTGCTACATCCCAAAGGTGTCAATGTGTCATCAGCTTAGCTCCGTACCACCGACCGTTTGCTTCTTACAAGTAGTACACCGTCCCCGGCGGTAGCCAGCGCGCACCATGAAGAATCCCTTGCTCCTCTCCCTCATCCCCCTCCTACTCCTAGCCGTGTCGCTGCCCCCCGTCAGCGCCGCCATAAGGTTGGTGCCGCTGCGTCTCGCCGGGCCGTCGTCGTACTCGCCGTACGACGTCGAGTGTCTCGGCGACGGCGTCTACGTTGCTAACAGCACCTACCAAGCCAACCTCCGTCGCGTCGCCGCCCTCCTCGTCGCCGACGCAGCCGCCACCCGCGGCGTTTCTTACACCTTCCGTTACGTCGGGTACTGGCCTAATCGGCTGCTGGCCTCCTCGTTTTGCTACCATGACGGCACCGGCAGCAACTCCTGCGCCGCCTGCATCACCGGAGCCTTCCGCGAGGTGGAGAGAGGGTGCCCCTACCGCAGGGAGGCCTTCTTTTCCAGTAGCAACTGCACTCTCCAACTTGACGAGTTCCGCATCTTTGGGGTTAGTGGCATCTTCGGTGAGTTCTGCTTCTGCCACGCTTCGTTTGCCGGTTTATTTTTCAGTTTTGCTTGTATGTGGAAAAGACAATCTTAATTAGCTTTCCATGTCTGATTTGAATTTGTGGCAACTAACTCAGTGGTCCAAGGATTGTAAAGTTGAAGACTTTCTGTGGTCAAAACAAACAAATTAGTTAGGGAAGTGAAATAGTACACAGTATCAGTATGTGCTATAGCTATTTAAGTTATTAGAACCACAGGAGTTTCAGTAGCAGGGCTAGCCAATGTTTGCGTGCGCGTGTTCAGTTCAGACTTCGTTTGGCTTGTTAAAGTTATTTTAGCTTGCTGCTGCTGCTCACCTGTGTGCAGAACCGCAGCGCTGCGTTTCAAGTTTATCACCGTTTACACATTCAAGTGTTTTGACTTAAACATGAAATGTAGGAAATAATATCCATTTATATATGTGATTTAACTGAGGTTCTTGTCTTGTCTGTCGCATTTCAGAAGAAACAAACATACTGAAACAAGCCTTGGCTTCGGGGTTGATATTTCAAGCAATTGGATTTGCTTGGCTTTTCTTCTTGCTGCTGCAGGAATGGCGCAGCCGGAAAAGAGGCACTTTGGTGTAAGTCCCCGCTTAGAAATTTCGCCGTATTTCATCTGAAAGGGAACTACTTGTGATTCATGTAAAATTTCTGGAATGCAGGTCCTTGTCTTGTAGAAGTTGATAAGTCTAAGTTCCGTATGGTCTAACGATACAAAATAAATACTAAAAATTTCAACATCAGTCTAAGAGAGTCAGAATGGCTTGAACTTTTTTTTTATTTAAATGCATCACTCTAAAAAAAAATTCTTGACTAGATGGAGATGGGTAAACGTATTATACTACATGTTTACTCTGTTGTTCTTACATAATGCAGGCATCCCACCCCTGTTTCATCTGGTGACTAAAATGCTGGCTACTTGGACACTTTTTTAGCTCCGGTGGCAATACTAAGGCAGCTGTAAATGCATGCATGAATGGATCAGATTTCAGATATTCTCTTGAGCCGAATAATGAATGTATACTACGTGATCTACAGATTGTATGAGTTTCAGTTTGATCATTATTCCAAGCAAGTTCCGATGTTCATTTCACCTGCTCTGATGTTTTTATTGGAATTTCATCCCCGCCTGTTCTAAACCTAAAATATGAATGCCAATACGAAACCCAACTTCACGCCATTATTAAGCGCTCAGAACTGAGCGCTGAATTATTAACATGATCTGTACTGTAACGCAGCGAATATAATCTCTCTCTCTCTCTCTCTTGCGAGAAAGGAAACGCATTCTATTCTATTCTCTGTGAAACAAATTTGGAGTTGTAGAATCAAAACAAACCTCAGTGCTTGTCTGTTTGAAGCATGAGTATGCCAAAACTCAGTAGAGGAGCCATGTGGTGAATGTCGTTGCCGGCCGGCTCCATGATCCAGTGGTCAGTAGTCAAAGTCGCCCACCAAAATATGGTGAGTGGTGATCAGAAGCACCAGCGGTGCCCTTCAGCGGTGCTCTCCAGTGACGAGGAAGCGGAGTTCGTTGCGGGAGGAACGTTTCGCGCACGATTCCTTCGGGCGAGCGCGATTTCGCCGTCGAAGTCGAAGGCGAGCCAGATCGGCTCTCCCTCAGAGAGTCAGGGGCGATCTTTTCGTGGCTCCCCATAGCTAGGTAACCCTGAGAAGCGAGATTGTTTTGTTGGTTCCAAACGCTTATCCTAGCCTAGCGAGGCTACTAATTTCTCTGCCGAAGAACCAAACGGCGTACCCGTAGTCTCCATCCTGCCTACGAAGCCAATCTTTGACGCCTCGATGCCAGCCAGTAGGCAGTGGCCCAGTGCCAGCGTGTCCAAATAGTGGTCAAGTTTTTTCTTCTTCTTCTTTTTGCCGGCCGGGGTCCGCTCACAGCTCTCAGGACTTCAGGAGTACGCAGCAGTCAACAGTCAAAGTCGTCCTCCAAAGTCCAAGCGCGCCACTTGTTTTTGCTTGCTTCACCGATGCCAGATGATACTTTTGATAGACTTGTTGTTCTCCAATAGTCCAATACCCATCACCATCCATTGGCTACCACTCACTCGCCAGTAACCACCACCATGAAGAATCCCTCGCTCCTCACCCTCGCCGTCGTCGTCCTGCTCGCCGCCTCGCCCCTGGCCGCCGCTGCCTGGTCGCGCGTCTCGTGCGGCAGCGACGGCAGCAGCTACGCGGCTAACAGCACCTACGAAGCCAATCTCCACCGCCTCGCCGCCGTCCTCCCGGCGGAGATCGCCTCGGCCTCGCACCGCCGCGGCAACACGTACCGTGCCATAGGGTACTCGCCTAACCGGTTGCGGGCCACCTCGAGCTGCTGGGGCGGCGGCGACAGTGACTGCGCCTGCCTGTATCGCCGAGGCCTTCAAGGAGGTGCAGCGCGAGTGCCCGTTCCGCAGGGAGGCATACTACTCGGGTGACAATTGCTATCTCCGTTTAGCTGAGTTCCGCATTTTTTCATACGATGCCTTCGGTAAGTCATGTCGTTTCTGAATTTAGTCATAAGTAATGTCTCTATTCTCTTGCCTGTCTTCGCTACATGGGGGATTTTAAACGACAATGCTGCTTCTGAGCTTGTCAATTGTGGCTAAAATTTCAAGATTTGTTGAGGAAGAAAAGTGATAGTAGCAGACTAGTAGTTAGAGATTTGGGATAGGTTGTTTACAAACGACCACACTTAACTCTTATGTGGCGAATTTTCTTTCCACTCTAGTAATCATGTTAGTCAATCATAAAAATAAATCACGATTTTATTGAGCCAATTTCACCATTTCTTGCTTGCCTGATTAATGGCAACTGAATAATCGATAATTATGTCTCTAAGATTGATGACTTGTAAAAATAGCTTCACTATCAGCGTTGCGCCGTCATGTTTTTTTATTGTACTGAATATTGGACTAGTTTCTATCACACCTCAATATTTGTGATTTGTCAAACATAATGACTACCACATAATGCCTCTTCTCTAAAACAGAACATTAATTAAAAAATTTTCCAAACTCTTGAAAGAGAAGGGCAAATATGAATTTACAAAAGTAACTCAAGGAACTCACAATGTATCATGACAAATGCCATGGTTTCTCTACAGTAGGTCAGTAAGCCTCAAGATTTTCGTCGGCAAGTCGATGTTTATTATATTTTTTTTATAAATTTTAACTCATGTACTCAAGAAATATTGTTTAATTATACTCAACATCGATCATGCTTTCTGCATCACATTTCAGGAGGAAACACATTGAAGGGAACCTTGGCTATGGTGATGATATTTCAAGCCTTTGGGCTTGCGTGTATTTTCCTCTTGTTTCTACAGGCTTGGAGACATGATAGCAAAAAAAGGCCCACCACGTAAGGACCCGCTTGATTTCCCAAAATATTTGCTTCGGTTGAATTACTTGGTGTACAGTTTAAGCAAAATTTCAGAGAATCTCTAGTCAAACATGTTAGAAGTCTTGAGCTATCAATAATTCAATACAAAACATGCTAGTGGTTCCAACCTCTCAGAATTATTGCTCAAATAATTTGATCTTTTGAGTCTATCCATAATACGCTTTAAAAAATTGTGACACAGAGTAGCATGGAACCATATAAACTCCTGTTATATAATGCAGGCGTCAGAGTCCTCTTCTATCTGGAGATCAATAGGCGAGAAGCTTGGCCACCCGGTTTGTGCATCAGCAGTCAGCACCTACTGTCAAGAAAAAGAATATCAAGGCACGATAACAAATGAAAAGAATGGATGCCGATTTTCTTTCATAGCCAATAAATGGAATGGTGTGGATTTTCCAGCTCCAAGGATTTCAGTTTGATCCTTTACAGAACAAGGGACACGCTGTGACAGTGCTCATATCGAAAGTTCTGATTGGTTCATTTCTATCGAATTTTGAACAAGGGAACTTTTATATATGTACCTAAAAGTCGATATTAAAAATATGTAAAATTAACCTTAGCCATGCAAATTTGCGCGGGCTTAACGGAAAGAATGCTAGTTCTCTCCTGATCTTAGGACTTCGGTTTCATCTTTTCAAACAAGTCCTGGTTTCCATTTCAACTACTCCCTCCGTTTTTAAATATAAGTTGTGGTTGACTTTTTTCCAAAACGTCAATCGTTCGTCTTATTGAAAAAAATATAATTATTTATTTATTTTATTATAATTTGTTTTATCATTGTAGATAGTTTGAGTATGACTAATTTTCTTATATGTTTATACAAATTTTTTAAATAAGACAAATGATCGAAGTTTTAAAAAAAATCAATCGCGACTTGTATTTAAATACGGAGTGACCAGTTCGTTAGTTGTACACCGAAAACTCAAAACTGTGATCCCTATGCCTTTTGTTTCGATTTTTTTTTAAACCTGCAAGATTAAGATAGAAGGTTCTCTGAAACTTTTTCCTTGGAAAGTTGGAAGCTACTTCGTGGTAGCAGCTGGAGCGTGTCAAAATAGTGGCCAGGGGGTTGTTACCTTCCGGAGTCCGGACGCGGCTCACTTCTACGCAGCAGTCAACAGTCAAAGTCGTCCGCCAAGCGCTGGTAGTGGCACTCGGGCAGATCATTTCAGTTCCACGTGCTCCACCGATTCGTCACCCCGGCCAGCCTAGGCGATGAAGAATTCCTGGCTCCTCTCCTTCGTCCTCCTGCTCGCCGCCTCGCCCCTCGCCGTGGCCAGCTGGTCTCGCTCTCGCGTCTCATGCTGGGCCGGCAGCAGCTACGCGGCTAACAGCACCTATGAAGCAAACCTCCACCGCCTCGCTGCTGTCCTCCCGGCTGACGCCTCTGCCTCGCATGGCCGCAACGCGTACCGCGCCATAGGGTACTGGCCTAACCGGTTGCAGGCCACCTCGAGCTGCCGGAACCGGGACGGTGACTGCGCCGCCTGCATCGCTGAAGCCTTCAAGGAGGTGGAGCGCACCTGCCCTTTCCACAGGGAGGCCTACTTCTTCAGTCGCAATTGCTCTCTCCGTTTAGAAGAGTTCCGCATTTTCTCCAGCGATGCCTTGGGTAAGTTAAGTTCTGTCATTACTTACTGAATCCAGTCATCTCTTGTCGTCGTCATGCTACAAGAAAAAAAATGGTGTGTTTGTAAGCAATATGTATGCTTCAATTAACAGTAGCAGTCACAGAGTAGAGCTGCACTACAGAGCATAGGAACCCATTGAGAATATTGAAAGGAGCAGTATCCTGACAATTAGCCATTCCAACTTTTCAGTCATCAAACATACTCAACTCACTGTTCTGTATTTTTCTTTTAGACTGAGGGGAAAACTCAACGGCTTTTATGTAAAGCATGCAAGGTTGTTTACAAACAACGATACTCGACTCACTTTCGGTGACGAACTATGTTTCCACTCTATTAGCTATGTTCGTTGACCATAAAAAAGTACCAAGAATTTATTGAAGCCAATTTCACCATTTCTTGCTTGTCAGATTAGTGCGCGACCGAAAGGTCGGTAAGTATGTTTTTAAGATTGATGACTTATATGGTAACATAATGCTCTCATTTCAACATAGCTTCATGATCAGTGTTCCTTTGAGTCATTAAGTTTTCCTCCTGTACTAAATTTAACATAGTAGTTAATACTTAATACATAAGAGTATATTCTTAGCTTGTTCTCATTAAGATCAACTGCCACATATTTGTTTAGCGGAAGGTACTGAAGTACCTGCAAGCACTGTAACATTTCTCTTAATTTTTTTTTCTGAACTCGAGTATCAATTCACAATGCTGTTATTCAAATGTATCATGACATACCACGTGCATAAGTTTTATTGATATTTATTTTAAACATTTTAACTCATCTTTTCAAGAAATATTGTTTACTTATACTCAACATCGTCCTTTCTGCATCACATTTCAGGAGCAAACACAATGGCGTTCCCCTTGGCTATGGGGATGGTATGTCAAGCATTTGGGCTTGCGTGTATGTTCATCTCATTTCTACGGGCTTGGCGGCATGATACTAAAAAAGGGCCCATCATGTAAGGACCCAATTGATTTTTCCCAAATATTTAAATCGGCTGAACTGCTTTGTATAAAATTTAAGCAAAATTTCTGGGAATCTCTCGCCAAACATGTTAGAAGTCTTGAACTATCAATACAAAACATGCTAGTGATTTCAAGCTTTCAAAATCATTTAAATCTCAAACAATTTATGTTTTGTGTCTAGCCATGATATGCTTTAAAAAAATTGTAACACAGAGTAGCATGGAATATATTAATTCTTCTTAGATAATGCAGGCGTCAGAGCCCTCATCTATCTGGAAATAGATAGGTGAGCAGCTTGGCCACATGTTTGTGCATCAGCAGTCTGCACCTACTGTCATGGAAAAGAATACCAAGGCACAAAATAAATAGTTGGTGTTATGTAATCCCAATGTTGGTACCGCTTAAAGTAGTCATGCAATGCAAGATACAGCCTCATCAAATTGCCATGCATGAAGAAGAAGAACCCAGATCCTAAAGAAGGTTTGAGTGCAATGGATCTATGTCCAAACGATGAGATTGGGAAACGATAGAAGTTTAAGAACCCTGTGAATCTGTGTGAGAATATGTAAAATTCGATTGCATCAAACGAGCAGCATCGTGTTCTATCTGATTCAGACCATACGTCGAACAACTTGTGTGCAACTCTAAACCAGACTTAATCAACCGACAGAATCAGGTAATCACGCGATGGTACGGAAACGAATGCAAATTCCCGAGCCCCAGGAAGCAACAATGAGCTAACTGCAAGAACAAACAGGATAAAAAAATACTGGAATATATATAGCATATAAAATGGGAAAACATTCTCAGAATCGTTACTTACTGTAGCCGAGAGAGAGAGAGAGAGAGAGAGAAACCACACGTCGCATGGCTGTGGCCGCGGGAAGCCGAGCGCCGTCGCATATAAACAGCTCCAGTGCGCGGGGACGTATGCGTGATCAGCGGTCGATCTCCAGCGGCTGCGAGGACCCGCGCGCTGTTCGTGCCGCGATGTCCCGTCCCGTTCGGGGCGGGTGGGTGGGGTTGGTGTGGGCAGGAAGAAATCGAAGGGGGCTAGGTAATTGGGCTGGGTTTTTGTTTTGTTCGGGGATGAACAGAGCAAGTAGTAGGGAAACAAGCCGGCCCAAAAGGCCGAAAGAGACCGACGACGGATGGTACGCTGTTCGTGGTGGAAATGCATGATGCATCGCTGCTGTCCCTTTTCGTCTCATAAAAATGAATAAATTAAATCCTGTAATATTAACAAATAGTAACAGCTCTAAAAAGATATATATATATATATTTGGGGATTTCTTGTATATTTTCTCGAGGTAGTTGGAGTATGAGTGGTGTTTTTATATATTTGAATAATTTATTTTAAATACGATGAATAAACGAAAGTTGTATAAGAAAACTCAACCACGTTTGAACGGAGTCAGCATAGCCTATTAGCGTTTAGTTAAGACTAGTCCATCAACCCATGCTATCTCGCACGGATTAGATTTTTAGGAAGTATATATAGTAAAAGTTGATAGATAATTTAATACTTGCAGCATCTCATATAATGGCATGGAGAGTGATTTAAATGCAGGGAGCTATTTAATTTATATTTCATAATGGCATGGTGTATTATTTATATATAAATTTAAGGGTTATTTCAATTCGATAATGGCACAATGGGTAATTCATATGTAAATTTAAGAGGTTATTTTAATTTATATTCGTATTGGCATGGTGGGTAATTTATATAGAAATTTAGGGAGTTACTTTAACAATATTACATATGGCATGGTGGGTAAATTTTTTAAAAATATAATAGGTCCAATGACTAGTATTATTAGATACTACTTGATAGAAGACTAAATGTTTCTAATTTTTATTAGAATGTTTAAGATTTGTTTTTTTTATAACGTGCTTTGCAATTCGTGTTTAATTTGTATCTTTTAATTAGTAATAGTAAAATAAGATAAGATAAGATGGACGACGGGTGACAACATGAACTGATCGATGACCAAGTCTTTGCCGTCTCCCGTCATAGTACTGCAGCCTAGCACGTACGCATTGATGCATATATCCATCCCGCACGGCAAAGGGCGAACCATAATCAACAGGAACATGTCTGAAAACTCTGAATCACCGTGGCCGTGTTGGAACTTTGGGTGGGTACCGGGGGCACACGACTACACGAGTTCATGGCGCAGCGCCGCAGCCTGCCGTTGCTGCTGGGCGCTCGCATGTGAGTTTCTTCGCCGGGCGGCGCCACCGTCGTCTGGCCCTTCGTGAGTCAGCGGCGAGCCGAGAAGCTATCTAGATTGGTCCAACTGTGCCAGTCCCGTCGTCATCTCGGTCAAGTCCCTCTTTCGAACCCCACAGGAGTCAACTCTGGGGGGGGGGGGTCCACACACACCCGTCCGTCCCCTTCTCTTCCTTATTTCACCACTTCGCTATCTCCACCGCTTCACGCCTCCGGCCAGACGCCACGGCTCCCGCCTCCCGGTCCCGGGTCCCGGACTCCCGGCTCCGGCAATCACGCACGAACACACCATGGCCATGATTGCGCACCATCACATCCACCCCTCGCACATCGCCGCGGCTGTCGCCCTCTTCCTCGCCTTCACCCTCGCGCCGCAGCTCGCCGCCGGCGATCCTCTGGCCCCGGTCTGCGGGACCAGCGGCAACTACACGCTGAACAGCACCTACCAGAGCAACATCCAGCGCCTCGCCGCCACGCTTCCCAAGAACGCCTCCTCCTCCCCGACGCTCTTCGCGAGCGGCACCTCCGGCGCCCTCCCGGACATCGTCTACGCGCTCGCCTTCTGCCGCGGGGACGCCAACGCCTCCGACTGCAGCGGCTGCGTCGCCGCCGGCTTCCAGGACGCGCAGCAGCTCTGCGCGTACAACAAGGACGCCGCCATCTTCTACGACCTATGCTTCCTCCGATACTCCAACCAGGACTTCGTGTCATCCCCCGTCAGCGACGGCCACGGGAACTTCATCATCCTCTCCAACACGCAGAACGTGTCCGCGCCGTTCAAGGTGTTCGACGCCGCCGTGGCCGTGCTCCTCAACGCCACCGCCGACTACGCGGCCTCCCCCAGCTCGTCCAGGAGGTTCGGCACCGGGGTAGAGGGGTTCCAGTCCTTCGACGCCAAGAACCCCAGGATTTACGGGCTGGCGCAGTGCTCGCCGAACATGGCGCCAGCCGACTGCCGCAGCTGCCTCTCCGGGATAATTCAGAGCGGGACCAAGTATTTCAGTGGGAAGCAGGGCGGGAGGATCCTTTCAATGTGGTGCAATTACAGGTATGAGCAGTACTCCTTCTTTACCGGCGGACCGCTGCTCCAGCTGCCGGAGCCGGGGGCCCCGGCGCCCTCGCCCACGCCGGCGGTGAACGCCACGCCGCCGACGGCTGGAGGAGGACGAGGTGAGTTGGAGAATCAAAGACTTCTTTGTCGTTGCATTGCATTCATGCGCACGATTCATTGTTTACAGCAGAGGCATAGTGATCTGGTTTCCTGAAGATTACTCAAAGAAGGACCAAATCCAATCGACTTGCACACTATAATTTTGACTATTCACCTGAGATTTGATTCCGAAACCCAATACTACTTTTTTTTTGACATATTGTTCAGTACAGTATATAGTATATATGAACTTGTAATGAATTGTGCGGATTCTGCAAGTATGCTTACACCAAACAACAGTAAATAAATTACTGACAAGGGTCAACATCAATGAAGATATTTCGTTGTTTGTTATATGTGTCAACATCACTGGAAATAAATTAAGTAAAAAGAACTCTGAATCAATTGGTTTGTACAACGATGGTCATAAAGAAAATGAGGAATCAAGTAAGCGAAGAACAATCCTTGCCCGTGTCTGCTAGTTTTTCCATTTCCCTGTGTCCTATCTTGACTTCTATGCAGTCCCGTAGCTATCAGTTGCTTGACTGGGAACATGGAAGTTTACATGTGTCCGACTCCAAAGTCCAAAGAGCTGGCCAGTTCAGCATCCTGGGCCCTGGCCGGCTGGCCGAATTGATAGGTCTAGAGCATTCTTCCATGCTTAGGTAAAAGCAGTATCTCCTTTTATCATCTTTTCTGATGATAACATTTACCATATACGTGTGCATTTTTCTAGATTGGTCAATTCACGCAAGCTTGTATGGCCATGCACCACAAAGGGGTAGAAAGCAAAACTTTAAATATCATTTTCTGTCATCTTGATGAAAATTCAGATTAGGGAAAGATAACAATAAACTAAGAACTTCCTAGAGTTCTTTCTTTGACCTGATGCAAAATAGCATACTGTCAGGTATCATTTGCTTTGCTACTTGTTGTATACGTCAAAGCTCAGTTACTCTTTTCTTTAGCAGGACTCATAATAAAGCATCAACATATAAAGCTTGTAGCACTATAGACATCAGACCTGTTAATAATTTTCTCCTTTTGTAGCTTATGGATTTTTCAACACAAAAAATCAAATATATTTAATACATGTATACGAGGCAGAGTGGCAGATGCATAACTGTTTAAAAGTTCTTGTTATATTCACTTCTAATATGCATCAAATATTCAAATTAATCGATGCCTTCCATTTACAGGAACAACAGTAAACAAAACTGGTAGAGTTTTAGCCATCGCACTGCCTATCGCTGCCATACTGGCTACTTTAGTGATTTGTTCTTGTCTCTGGAGGAGGAAGAGGAAAACACCAGGGAAGTCGTCACTACCAGGTAAGTCCCTTATGTAGCCCAGTTAATTTAGATTTCATTCTTTTGCTTTTTATAGAATTAGAACCGACACCATTCTTAAAAAAATTATACAGTCAAAACTACTTTTATTACCACTCCTACACATAAATCCCATACAAAAAAAGGAAATGCACTGATGCCTTAGACATCAGTATTAATTACTTGGTCTCTATTGACAGATACAACTAATCCAGAGGACATACAAAGTATTGACTCGCTCATTATTGATCTATCAACTCTGCGAGCTGCGACAGAAAACTTCGATGAAGCCAATAAACTCGGTGAAGGAGGTTTTGGAGCAGTGTATAAGGTGCTACTCATATATTGTGTAGGCCTTTTTGTCCTACATTTTGCAGCTCCGGTACTCAATTATGTCTACTTGTACAGGGAATCCTCCCTGATGATCAGGAAATAGCAGTGAAAAGGCTCTCACAGAGTTCTAGACAAGGGATAGGGGAGCTGAAAAATGAGCTTGTTTTGGTTGCTAAACTGCAACACAAAAATTTAGTGAGGCTTATCGGGGTTTGCTTGGAGGACCATGAAAAATTGCTTGTCTATGAATACATGCCCAACAAAAGCCTCGACACTATCCTTTTCGGTATCGTCACTCATTATCTTTTAGTGACAGTGAAATCACTGAAATTTTAAGGTGTACATTTATGACTTTTCTCGTTGTGTTTTCCAGATCATGAGAGATGTACTGAGCTAGATTGGGGGAAGAGGATTAAGATAGTCAATGGGATTGCTCGTGGCTTGCAGTATCTTCACGAAGATTCTCAAGTGAAGATTATCCACCGGGATCTTAAAGCAAGCAATGTTCTGTTAGACAACGATTTCAACCCTAAGATCTCAGATTTCGGCTTGGCAAGGCTATTCGGAAGTGACCAATCACAAGATGTCACTAATCGTGTTGTCGGAACCTAGTAAGTGTTGACAACAATGCCCTGCCTCGTAAGACATATGAGTCTACACTAATGCATAATCCAATGCTCTTGTCACAGTGGATACATGGCCCCTGAGTATGCTATGCGAGGGCATTACTCTATAAAGTCAGACGTGTTCAGCTTTGGTGTTTTGATCCTAGAAATCGTCACCGGGAGAAGAAATAGTGGGTCATATAGCTCCGATGAATCTGCAGATCTCATTAGTCTGGTGAGTGCATAGCCAATACAAAACTCTGTGCCCCATTTACGCCTTGTAAGTTTAGAGCAGCAATATTGAAGCGATTTGGATACCTAATGCAGGTGTGGGAGCACTGGACGATGGGAACACTAGTGGAGATCATGGACTCATCTTTAAGCAGCCTTGCTCCGCGAGACCAGATGGTGAAGTGCATCCACATCGGGCTTCTGTGCGTTCAAGATGACCCCGCAGAGAGGCCAATGATGTCAACGGTGAATGTCATGCTCAGCAGCAGCACGGTGACCCTCCAAGCTCCATCCAAGCCTGTATTTTGTATCCAGAAGAGTGGCTTCAGCTCGGAAATGGACTCAGACGTGTACCCAGGAGCCTCACATTCTGCGAGCAGATCGCCTATGTCAATGAATGACGTTTCAATTACTGAACTTGAGCCAAGGTGATTTACCTCGAAAGTGAAGGTGAACTCGTTGCATTGTCGGTGCAACAAAAAGGACAAGGGCGCATACAGAAGTTTGGATCGAGGAGGAGGAGGGCCAAATAGGATTTACAACATAAGCTTTGTATGAAAAAAACAAAGTCAGTCTTGCTACGAGGTGAGCAGTTTCTAAATCGTGGTTACATAAAACGTTTCAAGATGGAGTGATAATAAATCAGGGTGTACGTGATGGTGGTAGTAACTTGGTATAAGAGTCACCATTTTTTATGAAAAACACTGCAGTGAGCTATAAGGCTATTTATTCATTCATCAGAGTATAGGTGACTATCAGATGATTCTTGATGTTGAGCTGCAAGTTTGCAATTATAAAACCATCCTTATTTCCTCTTCGAAGTAAGCTTTTAGATCAATAAGCATCTTAGCTGTTATTAATTGAAAACTTTTTTTTAAAGTCTCTGCATTGTTTCTCACTAAACACAGAAGAAAAAAAAATAAGAAAATTTTAAAAAAATTAGAAATATCTTGTTGCCAATCACCCTTAAAAATATTAACCACCGTAGCATTATGCGTACTACTACTGAGAGATGAATAATTCTCTAAGCGCCGCAGCCAGTCGTTGCAGACTTGCAGCTGCCTGCTGGCCTGTGACTGTGACGCCGTGGCGCCGCGCCACCGTCGTCTGCCCCCTCGGGACCGGCGGCGATCACCAGTTTCTGTGGGCCCGAATGTATTTTCGCTGGTCCCACGGGCCACAGTGTCAGTGTCGTCTACTTAATCAAGTCAACTGAGCACCACAGAAGTCAACGCTGGGGGCCCCATACACACCCGTCCCCCTCCTCATTCATTTCACCATTTCATATCTCCGCAGCGTCACGCTGCGGCAGACCCGCCCGGACCAGCACGACGGGACGCCACGGCTCCGGCGCCCATTACGCGCAAACAGTACACACCATGGCCATGATTGCGCGCTATCACCACCAGCCCTCCTACCTCGCCGCGGCTGCCGTCCTCTTCCTCGCCTCCACCCTTGCGCCGCTCGCCGCCGGCGACCCCCTGGGCGAGCTCTGCGGGAGCAGCGGCAACTACACCACCAACAGCACCTACCAGAAAAACATCCAGCGCCTCGCCTCCACGCTGCCCAAGAACACCTCCTCCTCCCAGACACTCTTTGCTAAGGACAGCTTCGGCGCCGTCCCGGACATCGTGTTCGCCCTGGCACTCTGCCGCGGCGACACCAACGCCTCCGCCTGCAGCGACTGCGTCGCCTCGGCCTTCAAGGACGCGCAGCAGCTGTGCGCCTACAACAAGGACGCCACCATCTTCTACGACCCCTGCCTCCTCCGATACTCCAACCAGAACTTCCTCGACTCCACCAACGCCGGCGACGGGACCGTCCTCATCCTCACGAACACGCAGAACGTGACCGCGCCGTTCAAGGTGTTCGACAGCGCCGTGGGAGCCCTCGTCAACGCCACCGCCGACTACGCGGCCGCCAACTCGTCCAAGAGGTTCGGCACAGGGGTGGAGCAGTTCCAGACCTTCGACAGCCAGAAGCCGACGATCTACGGTTTGGCGCAGTGCACGCCGGACATGTCGCCGACCGACTGCCGGAGCTGCCTCTCGGGTATTATTCAGATGGGCCCCAAATATTTCAGCGGGAGGCAGGGTGGAAGGATTCTGGGCCTGCGATGCAACTACAGGTACGAGCAGTACTCGTTCTTCTCCAGCACCCCGCTGCTTCAGCTGCCGGAGCCTGCCGTGGGGGCCCCGGCGCCCGCGCCTGCACCCCCGGCGGTGAACGGGACGCCGCCGACGGCCGGAGGAGGAGGAGGTGGTGGTGGAGGTGATTGATTTCCGTATTAAACAATATCTTATTTCTGCTGCATTCATTCGCATGGCTCGTTGTTTGCACAAGATAATTCCGACAGTTTACCTGAGATTTTATTCGGAGCCGGAGACAAATTGTTTAACCTACTATATGAACTTGGAACGAATTGTGTCGATTCCACAAACAAGTATGCCTGCACCAAACTAATAATTAAGTAAAGAAAATAACTGACTAGTGTCAACATCACTTAATACATTTATCTTGTGTTTGTTTTCTTCCTATTAACAACAACTCTGAAGTTTCAACGAACACATAAAAAATCGAGGAATCAAATAAGCGTGAGACAAATTCCGTCCACGTGCCGAAGTTTCTGTTTTTCTTTGTCTGATCTTAGCTTCTATGCAGTCCCGTAGCTATCAGTTGCTTGTGGGAACTTGGAGGTTTACATGTGTCCAGACTCTCCTGAGCCCGGACCGGTTCAGCATCCTGGCTGAATCGAAAGGTCTAGTAGGAAATTAGAAAATTATTCTTCCATGCTGAGGTGTAGTAGAAGTAGGGGTAATACTGGTGAAAATAATCTCTTTTACCATCTGGTCCGATGTTAAAATTGATCACAGCTAGATGAAATTATGATTTTTATTTCTGAATTTCATTTTGCTTGCTTAATTTTCCAAGCACTTTACATGCAGAAAATCAGAAATATCATTTTGTTTCTGTCGTCTAGATAAAATTCAGATTAAGTAAAGATAACAATAAGCTAACCTGACTCCTGGAGTTCTTTCTTTGGCCTGAAGCCAAATAGCATATCGACAGGTATAAGTTGCTTTGCTACTTGTTTCATATGTCAAAGCGCAGTTCTTGTCTTGCCCAGGACTTATGACATAAAGCCGCAGTATATAAAACTTGTAGAAGTATATCAATGCTGTTAATAGTGTTATCCTTAGTAGCTTATGGATTTTCAATACAAAATTTTTACATTACTCTATGTGTGTATATTAGGCAGATGCATAATGGTTTCAAGATTCATGTTACATTCTCCTTTCGTGTGCAAAGAACTAAGTGATGCCTTCCATTTACAGGAACAAGAAGAAACAGAACTGGTAGAGTTTTAGTCATTGCACTGCCTATAGTCGCTGCCATACTAGCTACTTTAGTCATTTGTTCTTGTCTCTGGAGGAGGAAGAGGAAAACACCAGGGACGTCATCAGTACCAGGTAAGCCCCTTATGTAGTCCAGTTAATTCAAGCTCCATTCTTTTTTTATCTTTATATGATTAGAACTGCCGTCATTTTTTGAAATTTAATACAATAAAAACTTTTTTTTATATTAGACAACTCTTGCACTGATGTATTACCTGGTCTGTATTGACAGATACAACTAATCCAGAGGACATACAAAGTATTGATTCACTCATTATTGATCTATCAACTCTGCGGGCTGCAACGGAAAACTTTGATGAAGCCAATAAACTTGGTGAAGGAGGTTTTGGAGCAGTGTATAAGGTGCTACTCATAAATATGTGGACCTTTCTGTTCTATTTTTTGCAGCCCTGGCACTAAAATACGTCCATTTGTATAGGGAGTCCTCCTGGATCATCAGGAAATAGCAGTGAAACGGCTCTCACATAGTTCTAGACAAGGGGTGGAGGAGCTGAAAAATGAGCTTGTTTTGGTTGCTAAGCTGCAACACAAGAATCTAGTGAGGCTGATCGGAGTTTGCTTGGAGGACCATGAAAAATTGCTTGTCTATGAGTACATGCCCAACAAAAGCCTCGACACTGTTCTTTTTGGTATTTTACTCATCATCTTTTCACGGCAGTGAAGTAACTGAAATTTTACGGTGTATATTTATGTGGTTTCTCTTTGCGCCTGACAGATCACAACAGACGTAGTGAGCTAGATTGGGGGAAGAGGTTTAAGATAGTAAATGGGATTGCTCGGGGCTTGCAATATCTTCACGAAGATTCTCAAGTGAAGATTATCCACCGGGATCTCAAAGCGAGCAATGTTCTATTAGACTATGACTTCAATCCTAAGATTTCAGATTTTGGCTTAGCACGGTTATTTGGAAGTGACCAATCACAGGATGTCACTAATCGTGTCGTTGGAACCTAGTAAGTGTTGATACCATTGTCCTTGTAAGACATATGAATGGACACTAATGGATAATATAATGTTCTTGTTGCAGTGGATACATGTCCCCTGAGTATGCAATGCGTGGGCATTACTCTGTCAAGTCCGACGTGTTCAGCTTCGGTGTTTTGATCCTAGAAATTGTCACCGGAAGAAGAAATGCTTGGTCCTATAGCCTTGATGAATCTGCTGATCTCCTTGCTTTGGTGAGTGCATAGCCAATAAAAACTCTGCCCAGTCACACTTCGCAAGTTTAGAGCAACAACGCTGACCCGAGTTGGGTCTCTAATGCAGGTGTGGGAGCACTGGACGACGGGAACACTAGTGGAGATCATGGATTCATCCTTGAGCAGCCTTGCTCCGCGAGACCAGATGGTGAAGTGCATCCACATCGGGCTTCTCTGCGTTCAAGACGACCCCGCAGAGAGGCCAATGATGTCAACCGTGAATGTGATGCTCAGCAGCAGCACGGTGACCCTCCAAGCTCCATCCAGGCCCGCATTTTGTATCCAGAAGAGTGGTTTCAACTCGGAAATGGACTCAGGTGTGTACCCAAGGGCACAACATTCAGCGAGCAGATCGCCTACACCGAATGACGTTTCAATCACTGAGGTTGAGCCAAGGTGATTTACATGGTGAACCCGTTGCAGTGTCGTTGCTACAAAAACAAAGCTTTTTTAGGGCAGGTCAAGGGACAGCCGGAATTCTGGATTGAGGAGATCCAAATAGGCTGTACAACATAAGTTTTGTCTGATTAGTAGATAAGTTCATTGGAAAAGGGGAACAGGGTGGAGTGATAATAAATCGGGGTGTACGTGATGCTGGTAACTTGGCAGAAGAAGTACTGTACTGTACAATTTGATGAGAAACGCTGCCGTGGAGTTGTCGGATTATTTGGAGAAGAGCTAAAAGACAACCGGGTGATCACCTGGATGCCTTGTCCTCCCGGCGGCGCAGCCTCGCCGCCACCTCCTCCACCGGCCATTCTCCCCGGCCCCGGCGGCGTGGCCCTGCGCCCCCACCTCCTCCACCCCCGGCGCAGCCCGCCTCCTCCCCCTCCCCAGCGCAGCCCGCCGCCTTGCGGCGCAGCCCCGCCGCCTCCTCCTCCCCCGGCGGCGCTCCTCCCCCGGCGTAGCCTCGCCGCCTCCTCCTCCCCCCCCCCCCCCGCCCCCGCGCTCCCTCCTCTTCCTCCCCCAGCGGCGCGCCCGCGCGGCCGCCTCCTTCCACAACGGCGCGGCCCTGCGCGCCCACCTCTTCCTCCCCGGCGGCGCGCTGGCCGGCGGCGGAAGCGCGGTGGAGGCCGGCGGAGAGGGCGGCGGCGGTGGATCCGGCGACCGAGCTCGTGGTGGGGGTGGCCAGGGGTAAGGTTTGGGAGAGTTACACTGCGTACACCGTAATTACGGTACGGTATAATATTGACCATCCATCTAAGATCTAATGGCCAAAAATTCAGGTGTTGAAAGGGTTGATGGGTAGACAGACTCATTATTTGTGCATGAGTTGGACAAGTGGAATAGTTGAGGTGTCAAAATAGACTTAATTATATACTTTATGGATGATTTGAATTTTTTTCTTTTTATAATTTTTAATAAGACGAGTGATTTGAATTTTTTTCTTTTTATAATTTTTAATAAGACGAGGGATGAAACTTAAGGTAGTGTTTGGTTGGAACAATGGTAATGTAAATGATAATGAAATCAATTTACTGGATGATTGCTGCTGGAATGAGCAATAACGAGCATTGTTTAGTTCAGCACTGTAACGGTTTCACATGGCAGGTGGGGCACTGAGAAGTGATTACAGTGGGCAGCGGGGTGTATCAAATTTGCGTAGCACAGTAATCTGATT
This sequence comes from Paspalum vaginatum, assembly GCA_030272315.1. NCBI lineage: Eukaryota > Viridiplantae > Streptophyta > Magnoliopsida > Poales > Poaceae > Paspalum > Paspalum vaginatum. The sequence continues at coordinate 5,731,651 of CM059013.1, read as the reverse complement.
ACGGGGAGACTGATTACCTGCTATACTGAAAACCAAACGCTTGTAACGTAATCATTTAACACTCTGTAATTCAGTTACGTTACAGGAGGCAAACCAAACACTACCTTAGTGTAATAAAAAAAGTCAAACAGTGTATAACTTTAGAACATAGGGAGTAATACGGAGTACTACTATGATTGCCAGGACACTAGGATCAGATCATCGTAGCTGGATGGTCAACTAAATTGTCGTTGTGGAGGACCCTGTATAGCTGAGCTCCCAGCGCCTGCAGAGTGATGGGCTTGTGCACGACGCCGTTGACCCCCGTCCGTTGGCACACGTCGCGGACGTCGATGCAGCACGCCCTCGGTCTCGGCGGCAGTGGCAGCGCGACGAGGATGACCAGCCAGCTGAAGCTGTCGCTGGTGACCTCCCGGATCCTGAGGGCCACCTCAAACCCATCCGCCATCGCGCTGGCGGCGTCACCACTCGGAGCGGCAGGCGTGTGGAGGTCCAGAAGCACCGCCTGGAGCTGCAAGTACGGGAACTGGAACGACGGCGCATCGAGAAGAAAGCTGAGGCACTGCGCGGCCGACGGCACCGTCAGCACCTGGCAGCCGAGCCTCTCGAGGAGCTTCCGCGTCACCTCCCGGCTGATGTCGTCGCTGTCCGCGAGCAGGACCCGCAGGCCGTTGAAGTGGTAGCGAGGAGGGGCGCTGGTGGACGACGGCGACGATGAGCTCGCGCCGAACCCGCCGCCGACGCGGTAAAAGCCAACGCCTGATGGGGAGGAGGCAGTGGGCGACGGCACTCCGCACCCGAGCTGGAAGGGCAGGGCGAGGCTCATGCTCTCCCCATCCTGGCACCCAAAGTCCGACGGCAATTCCCGCCACATCCTACCGTTCATCATCTGACGAAATCAGCGAACAAATTGTTTACGCGTGGAGCTTTGCAGCATGCGCTGTCTTGTAGGAATTCTACGCAGAACAGAGCTGAAAGCTGATCACCTGCACGATCTTGTTGCATGTAGCGATGCTCAGCCGCGTCTCGGAGCAGATGGGACTGGTACCGGCGCCTCCTCTGGTTCTATCACGAGGCCGTGGGCTGGACGAATGCAGCAAGCTGTCCCTCAAGATCCTTGTGATCCCAAACCGGAACCTGACGCATACCGTGTTGGAGGCGGAGAAGCCTGGCGTGATCCAATCCGGGAGGCTCGACGTCGACGACATGGTCTCTGCTTGGTGATCGCCCACCACCACAGTGTCCACCGAAAAGCGGAGGTCATGGCAATGGCACTCGCAGCGGTCCAGCAGAGCGCCTAGCATGTGCAGCAGGAGATGGAACACTCGCCTCTCGTCTCCGACCGCCCAGCACTCGGCGGGAAGCGAGCACATCTCCGTTCTCTGCGAGAAGCCGAGCCCCCTGCAGCGGGCGAGGCACCCCGCCACGCCGGCCGCGTCCTTCACCAGCGCGTGGAGGTCGAACGGCCTCCTCGTCAAGGTGAAACCGGCAGGCGCCGACGCCGGCTCACCGCGGGCGGTGGTCGTCGGAGTCAGCAGCGTTGCCATGACGTCGTCGATCAGCGTGGAGGGCAGCGCGCTGATCCTGGCCATGGCGCTCACGGCGACGCTCTGTTGGGCGCACCGGAAGGCCTCGTCCTGCTGCTGCGCCTGCATCAGCGAGAGCAGCCCCACGACAGAGTGCATCGGCCTCAGCACGCCGTCGCGCATCGCGCTCTGCGCGGCGTCCCTGGCCCTGGTGGCCACCGCGGCGTCGTGGCTGGCCTGCACCAGGGCCCTCTGCTGCTCGGCCAGCTTGTACCGAGTCAGCTGCCACTCCTCCAGCACCGCCGCCTGCGACAGCGCCACTGCCAGCTGGTCAGCCACCACCTCCACGATCTCCAGATCCTGCCTGCTCCAATCCCTAGTCCTGTGGTTCTTCTTAGTAGTGGGAGCTGCAGCCGGAAGAGCCAAGACCATGATCACGTAGCTCACGGCATCTCCCGCCTGCTGCTCGTCTGATCCTGAACCTGAAGACGATGAGTCGACGAAGTTGGACACCCTCAGCATCGGCATCCGTATCGCAGCCGCATCTCCGTGGCCCGACGTCGTAGTACAGAGCGCAGAGCGCCGCCTCAGCACCCTGGCGTCCTTGCTGGCAATGACGGCGGCCACGTCGGGGTCATTGACGCGAATGGACTGCCTCGCCGTCGTCATCGTACCGTGGTGTTCATCTTCAGGCAGCTGGTGCGCCAGGTGGAGCACGCTGGCGCCGTCGCTGTCCACCGCGGGCATCCAGACGGCGCAGTTGCGGAGGCCGAGGGCGTCGGAGAGGTGGAGCACGGCGGTGCGCAGGACGGCGTGCGCGTCGGGCGGGAGGGATCCGCCGCCGAGGGCGTGCATGTGCTGCGTGATCGCACGCACGACGCGCGCGGCGGTCTCCTCGCGGCGCCTGACGAGGGCGACGTCGCGGTCGAGCTGGCGCGCCTTGTCCCGGAGCAGCTCCTCGCGGGCCTTGAGGCGGAGCAGCTGCGGGATGAAGGTGGGGAGGGAGACGGCGGCGACGGAGGCGGCCAGCGCGGAGAGGGCCTTGGCGGCGGTGAAGGCGAGGAGGAGGAGGCGCGAGTAGGGGCGGGCGTAGGTGAAGACGGCGACGAGGTGGAGGACGCCGCAGAGAACGATGAAGGCGCCGAACTGGAGGAGCACCCAGCAGAGCGGCGCGAGGTCGGCGCAGGTGGCGAAGTGCAGCAGCTCCAGCGGGATGGATATGTACGACGCGCCGATGAGGAAGTCGCTCACCTTCTGCCACTGCAGCAGCGCATCCACCGCGCCGTCCTCACGCCCGTCGCAGCCGCTGGCGGCGGCGGCGCACCGCGCACCCATTATTTTATTGTACGACTAACCTGCGCCAGTGCAGAAACGCACAGAGCATTTCTCAAACAAAACACTGAACCGTCGACATGAAACTACCCGTGGATCATGTACGCTGATGCATGATGCGTGCGTATGAATGGATTGATTATGGTCTAAAGTTGGTCAGATTAGAGATATCGATGACTCACCGATGGAAACGTAGCAGATCAAGGGAGCTTCTCCTATGTTCCCGTACGTGTGTCGCACTCAAGACGTACTCGAGTAGGGTAGGAGAAGAGATGGAGATGAAGTGAGGAACTGCAATACAGCATGCATGCGGCAAGGAGGAAGAAGAGAGGCGAGGGGCGAACAAGTAAGGGATGCTGCAAGAGCAAGACAAGTGTAGGCAGGCTAGGGTGGAGGCGAGCTGGCGGCCTGGCGGCGCTGCACCTGCACGGGAGAGCTATCCATTTGATTATTTAGCTTGGCTGCAGGCCTGCTGGCTGCAGCGCTGAGGATTCCAATATGAGAATCAGATACCGCCATAACCGCATGCCTGCCGCGATGGTTGGACCGCTGTCTGTGTAGCCAAGCCAACAACAGCGCCCATCTCTTCTCTGCAGATAAAGAAACAGAGGGAAAGGCTGGAGCGCGTGCGCGGGGCTTGCGCCCAAAATGGCACCGAGCAACAGGCGGGAGGATGCTCCAGAGCGCAGTGCAACGCAACACCGGCGCGTGTTCGGGGACAGGGTTCCGGTGTCCCGCTCCCGGCGGCCGCCGCAGCTGTTGCATTGGCCGTCGGCCGTGCATGCACCGCTGCCTCTTTCCTAATCCTCCCTCCCTTGTCGCCTCCGAGACTCCAAGGACCATTATCTATGCCCTGCATCTAGCGCATCCGGCCCGCCCATGTATGATGCCATGCACCTTCTTCTCGGCTGGGGCGGCTGGCTGATGTCCATCCACACTTTACCAGTAACTAAAGGATGCGGCACAACGGCTCCTAACATGCATGCATATGTATGGTTACAAGTTGCAACAATACATGCTTACAAGCTCTAATAATGATATACGATTATATATGCAGGGCCTTTCCTAATTCCAAGCTCTTCTTTTCTTTTGTAACAGAAGTAGTGAACTTTTAATCACTCGGCTTATCTTGCCTCAAGTTCAGTTACTGTGACTTCGTTCTCTGACACAGCCGCCCCCGCCCTGCTCGTGGAATGCGAAATTCCTCGTCCTCGGTCCATCTCAGAGTTGACGCCACTCCTTAGGAAGCAAAATGCAGGCCTGGATGGAGCTTGGCGTGGCACAGGTGCTACTGCTAAGCATGAGATTCACAGTTCGACATCATGGGCCTGTCCGCGGGGTTGTGCTGAACACATAGAAGACCGATATGGATGCACTTCAACATCTGGTCTACATTAGTATGGCTGCTTCAAGGACGGATCCATAATCTCCACAATTGTTCCCAGCGTCCAGCAGTTCCCACACCTGCATCAGTCAGATAGCAGAATCTTGCACCAAAATCATCGCTGTGAACTTGTGAGGAACTGTAATATAGAGTCCTGTCATGGCATATATATGCACGCACCGAACTAAGGAGATGATCGTATTGCTCGGAGTCGTCAGATGAACAATCACCGTTCCTTCTTCCTGAGACAATCTCTAACATCAGAACACCAAAGCTAAACACATCTGACTTGACAGAGAAATGCCCACGCATAGCATACTCAGGGGCCATGTAACCACTGCAACAAGAACATTGTATTATGGACTCAATATACTCCTAGTATATCTCATGAGTCATGAGGGGCAGGGTTACTAGCGGACTTACTAGGTTCCAACGACACGATTTGTGAACGTATGCTGTGATTGGTCACTTCCAAATAGTCTTGCTAATCCAAAATCTGATATCTTCGGATTGAAGTCAGAATCCAACAAAACATTGCTTGCTTTTAGGTCCCGATGAACTACCTTCAGCTGAGACTCTTCATGAAGATACAGCAAGCCTTGAGCGATCCCTTTGATTATCATGAATCTCCTCTGCCAATCTAACTCGTTGCCTTTTATTAGGATCTATATGCCAGCCGGAAAAGAGAAATCTCAAAGATGCGCATAATAAATTTCACTTGTTTCACTGTTGCTAATAAAATGGTGATGAGGTTACAGTACCAAAAAGAAAGGTGCCAAGGTTGTTGTTTGGCATGTACTCATAGACAAGTAATTTCTCATGTTCTTCCAAGCAAACACCAACGAGCCTGACTAAATTCTTGTGTTGAAGCTTGGCAACTAGAACAAGTTCAGTTTTCAACTCCTTTATTCCTTGCCGAGAACTCTGTGAAAGTCTTTTGACTGCTATTTCTCGGCCATTAGGGAGGATCCCCTATATACAAATGAAGAAACGGCCACCAAAGCTATGAAGTGCTAGTTGATATTTGTGTGTATGAGAAGCAGAGTAGGGTCAGATAGCAATATAGCATAGTTTCTTATGTTTCTGACTACTTCGGCTATTGGTCAGTTAAACTCTTGTACATGATCTTCACACCCTGTCCAGTGTCTTGAATAGAATGATATTTTCAAACCCTAAATAATATGTTTGTACAAAAAGGCAAAGCTATCTTATCTTACTATTACTAATTAGATATTTTTTTTGGAGTCTCCACATTAATCCTTATAAAACGCACCAGAAAAAAAAATAAATCTTAGAAATTCTCACAAAAATCAGAAACATCCAACCATCAATTTGCAGATTGTAATAATAATAGCCATTAGATCTGTTTTTTAAGTAATTATCCACTTCTGCCATTGTGAAAGGTTTTAAGTTCAACTCTCAACGAAAACAAATTTCTTCTATTTTTGGCAGATTTTCCTATATTTTAGATCTGTTTTCTAAGCCACATTAGCCATTATGAAAGGTTTCGAGTTCAACTCTTAACGAAAGCAAATTTCTTCTTTTTGGCAGTTTTTTCTATTTTCAAATTTACTCTCAGTTTTTTATTAAATTATTTCCCATTAACAAATTTACAATACTAAATGATCCCATAACTTTTATTCATAAAGATGCTATAAACATTTCTATAAATAGATATTTTATGCCTGATCTTGCTATTACTAATTGGGGACTTCTTTTGGAGCCTACTCATTAATCATCACAAGATGCGCTAAATAAAAAATAAAATCATAGAAATTCTCACAATAATAGAAACATCCTATCATCAATTGCCGATTGAAATCTTGATAGCCATTAAATCTGTTTTCTTTGTAATTAACATCCATCATCCATCATATAGCTTTAATAATGGATCTGTTTTCTAGAAAAAAGGTAAATTCTAAAAATTCTCATAAAAATAAAAAACATCCGATCATCCATCATGTAGCTATGATAATAGTAGTCATTAGATCTATTATAGTTTCTAAAAAATTACCCACCACAACATTATAAAAGATAAAATAAAATAATCTTCTAAATTTGTATAAAAATTGCACATCATGTCATTATGAAATATGAATTAAACAACCCCTCTAATTTGCATAAAATTACCCACATGCCATTATGAAATACGAATTAAAATAATCCCGTAAATTTGCATATAAATTAATCAACATGTCATTATAAAAGAATTAAAATAAGCCCTAAATCTGCATATAAATTATCCAATATGCCATCATTAAATATAAATTAAAATAATTTCTAAATTTGCATATACATTACCCACAGTGACATTACAAAACATGAATTAAAACAATCAACTCTAATATTATTATGAATTAAATTTATATCTCTTAAAATTCTAATCCGTACGAGAGCACGTGTTGATGGACTAGATATATAACTATAATTAGCACCTTGTAAACTGCACCGAATCCTCCTTCGCCAAGTTTTCTACCTTCATCAAAGTTCCCTGTTGTTGCCCGTAGAGTTGGTAGATCAATAATGAGTGAATCGATACTTTGGATATCCTCAGGATTCGTTGAATCTATCACAGCAGAACAAGTGTATATGATTTCACCGCCACGATATTTTGGTTTTCCTCTGTAAACATTGAAAAATGACACCATTTCAACTTTGTTGCAATGGTAAAGATGGAATTACTTACCAATCAGTAACAGTGTTCCTGCCGGTTTCTTCTTCCTCCTCCAAAGACAATAGCAAACTACTACAATAGCCAGCATCATAACAACTATAGGCAGTATAACAGCTAAAACTCTACCCCTGACGTTCCCTGTAAATCGAAGACAAAACATTACTGAAAGTTCAAAAGAATCTGAAGGATGTGATGCACATGCCTTTCAAAGAACATATTTGGCTTTATTGAAATCGTTTTAGTTGAGAACCAGGGTTTACAATTTCGGAATTTTAGAAAAATCGCCCTTGCCAAAAAAAAAGAAATTTCAGACTGATTTTAAATATATTTAACTATTTTTAAATATTTTTTAGCATAATATTAATAGGAAATCACTGAATTTTCGGTAATATTTTTCGGCACCCATAAAAAAACCAAAATTTCAATCCGATGTAGCCCCTGTTGAGGACCCCATAAATTAAACAAGGAGGAAAAAAGTTCTTGACAGATTTGGTGTTTATAATGCATGGCACAAGCTTTGTATATTAATGCTTCAGGGCGCATAGTCCCTTTTTATAGTATAAGGAAACGATGAAACGCCCAATTATGATGTTGACACTTGTTAGTTGTTTATTTCAGTTTGCCAAGTTAAGCAACGTCCTTTGTATATAAATTGGTATATTTATATGCTTCAGAGTTAGTAAATTTTCATAATTATATCCTGGTTTGATTTTCAGAACTTTATATATTTTTTAGATAAAGGAAAAACAATCTGATCTCTTCACTCGAACTTGAGTGAATCTAGCCAAATTTTCAGAACTGTATACTTGTTGAATCAAATCACGCCTGCTGTAAAGATGAAGTTTATTTAGCCGAACGCCCAAACTCACCTCCTCCAGATACGGTCGCGGGCACGGGTACGGGCGCCGGCGCCGGCGCCGGCGCGAGCGTCCCCACAGATGGCTCCGGCAGCTGAAGCAGCGGGTTGCCGGAGAAGAAAGGGTACTCCTCGTACCTGTAGTTGCAGCGCAGTCCAAGAACTCTGCCACCCCGCCTTCCGCTGAAATACTTGAGCGCCCACTGAGTAAGCCCCGAGAGGCAGGTCCGGCAGCTCTCTTGCCCCATGTCCGGCGTGCACTGCGCCAAACTGTAGATATTCACGGAGGACTGGAACCACTCCACCCCCGTGCCGAACCTCTTGTACGGGTCGGCGGCCGCGTAGTCGAAGGTGGCGTTGACGAGTGCGCCCACAGCGTTGTCGAACACCTTGAACGGCGCGGTCACGTTCAACGCGTTGTACTCGATGAAGACGGATCCGCCCGTGTCACCCTGGGGCTGGACCACGATGGCAACGTATTTCTTGCCCGGCGTGGAGGTGGAGACGTTCCTGGTGTTCATCAGTATGAAGAACTCGTCTCCGACGTAGGTGAGGAAGTCTTGGTTGGAGTATCGGAGGAGGCAGGTGTCGTCGAAGACGGTGGCGTCCTTGTTGTAGGCGCACAGCTGCTGCGCGTCCTGGAAGGCCGAGGCGACGCAGTCGCTGCAGACGGAGGCGTTGGTGTCGCCGCGGCAGAGTGCCAGTGCGTACACCATGTCCGGGATGATGCCGGAGGTGTTCTTCGCGAAGAGCGTTGGGGAGGAGGAGGTGCTCCTGGGCATCGTGACAGCGAGCCGCTGGATGTTTTTCAGGTAGGTGCTGTTCAGCGTGTAGTTGCCGCTGCTCCCGCAGAGCGGGGCCGCCAGAGGGTCTCCGGCGGCGAGCTGCGGCGCAAGGGTGAAGACGAGGAAGAGGGCGACAGCCGCGGCAAGGTAGGAGGGCTGACTGTGATGGTGCGCAATCGTGGCCATGGTGTATTTGTGCGTGATGGCCGGAGCCGAGAGGCCGGGACCCGGGAGGAGGCGTCAAGCGGTGGAGAGTCGAGACTGGAGGAGAATAGGAGATGGCGCGGATACGGAAGTGGTGAATGGAGAGGAAGGGACGGGCGGTGTGTATTGGGCCCCACGGGGACCCGTGTTGACTGTTGCGGCTCTCGTTTGACAGGACTCAGTTGACGACACTGACACTTGGGACTAACCGTAGACGACAGTGGCACGCGGCGACCATCTCATTCCAAAATCCAAAAACTAGGGGCGTACCCATTCCATCACATTTTACTTCCCAACCAAACACTACCAACTCTCTAGTCTTCTAAATGGACTACGACGCCTAACATGGGTGAATCAGGTGTCGTAATATTAATACCTAATGCCCTAATCAGGGCACACATAATTTGATGGAGATATGCATTTTTAAGTATTGTCAGCTCTACCATACAACGACAAAAGAGCCCTGCGCCATACATTCTAATCCTATCAAACTAATCTACGAAGTTGCTCCCTTCGCCCCACAAAGAAAATCACCGTTTTCTAATTACATACACGCTTAATCACTCTTTTTTTTTCAAAAAACTAATTCAAAAATTCAAAAAACAATTCATACAAAAATATTTAAGATTACAAACATAATAAAAATATCTATAAATTTTTTTAAATAAGGCGAAGGATTTAATGTTGTACATTGAAATAAAAAATGATTCTTTATGGGACGGAAGAAGTTAATACTTAAGCAAATAACATAATGCAAATAAGTACGGGGAAATAAAGTGCGAGTAGTGTATGCAAACTCTCGCAACAATAACTAATCTCTTTTGACCAAAGTGAGTGTCACACAATGACACAAGCCATGCCCTTCTTATTGGAGCCTCTCTCTAACTCGATAGATACCTGTGGTTTTTCTCCAACCACAAATGGTCTTTGGTAGCCTCTTCCAAACACTCTTTATTGGACATTTGGACCAAATTATATATATATATATATATATACATGAAGAGTTTTATCTACATGCGCATGTAGCTACACTCACCTTCAATAAATCAATAAGGTATGTTCGCATTCTCATTTATCAGTTTGAGTACGTTCACATACTTATTTTAAGATACCTCAAAGGTCACCAAACGAAAAAATTACAAAACAGGCCTTTGATTTTAATTTATTATAATAATACATTTATATTATTATATATATAATAAAGTATGTCCACATACCTCAAATATACTCCCATACCTTACGTATATACCACAACAGATGGTTTAGTATGATCACATACTTCGTGTACATACCTTTCGTTCGATCAGATACCTTCAAAATCTTGAGATACAGAGATGAGTGTAGCTACATACGCATAGTAGAAAAGAATTTTCCTATATATATATATATATACATATAGACACACACACATACCGCTTATACATGCGGTACTGCATTTCTGGTCCTTGTTTCCTCCCACTTAAACGCAAAAATTTAAAAAAAAACCGAAGGAACGGAAAAGAATTCCGGCGGAAAAGAATTCTCACGTTCCAAACACTGGCGCCTGTCTCCCAGTCTCAGAGGTATGGCCAGTCTGCGGGGGGGCGGCGGAGGCTGCACGGAAATTTTGCCTGACCGAAAATTCAATTCATCGAGGACAAATTCCTTGTCAAACCAGTGCTCGTGGGACATCCAACACATGGCTATACAGGCGCAGCACCGCGTCTCCTCCCACCTCGCCGCCGGTCTCATCCTCGCCTCCCTCCTCGCGCCGTTGGCTGCCGCCCAGTCATCATGGCCCGTCTGCGGGAACAGCGGCGAGTACACGCCGGACAGCAAATACCAGTCCAACCTCAATCAGATCTCTGCCACGCTCCCGTCCAACGCCTCTCGGGCTCTGCCGTGGCGACGCCAACGCGTCCGCCTGCGAGTCCTGCATCGCCGGCGCCTTCCTGGAAGCGCAGCAACTGTGCGGCTTCGACGACAACGTGACCATCTTCTACGACGACTGCAACCTCCGCTACTCGAATCAGAACTTCCTCGCCGAGAGCGATAGCAGCAAAGCCAACCTCACCATGGTCAAAGACCCGCAGAACGTGAGTTCACCGGTGGAGGCGTTCGACGCCGCCGTCGGCGTGCTGCTCAACGCCACGGCCAACTACGCGGCTATGAACTCGTCGCTGCGGTTCGCCACGGGGGAGGAGGGCTTTGACAGCAGGTACCCAACCATCTACGGGCTGGCGCAGTGCACGCCGGACCTGCCGCCGGCGGACTGCCGCAGCTGCCTCGGCGACATAATTGCCCTGATGCCGCAGTATCTCAGCGGCAGGCAGGGCGGCAGGATCATGGGGCTGCGATGCAATTTCAGGTACGAGCTGAGTAAATTCTTCACAGGAGGCCCGACGCTGCGGCTACAAACACCATTGGCCCCGGCGCTGGCGCCAAATGGTGTGATGCCCATGATGACTCCAGGAAGTGAGTTGCCAGACACAACAATCCCACTTACTAGATTTGCAGTTTTCTCTAGGGGTCATCGTTATTTCGTTAAACATGGCATGAACATAAGGAGAAACGGATTTTATTCATCCTCGTTCTTATCGCGTACTTGTTCCACACAGCCCCTATCAACAACTTGAAGTAAACCCTGCCTATAAAATGAAGGAAACCACTAAGACGTTGATTTTGGGGATTTAAAAATTCAATATTTGAAGAACACACCTTTGGTCCGCAGATTTTTTTTTTCTACGGGTCATGTATCGTGTTCGACAAATTCTTAGATTATTCATTATTGATGATTAATTATGACTACCGATTATTATTTTTCAGCATAAGAAAAATATGCAGAAGAGTTCTTATAATTCGATAGACTTTTAAATGATGCTTGTAGTAATTGTTTTTTTTTTTTGAAAGATCCCCTCAAACAAAACTTTGCGTGTCCACGTCCAGTTGGTTGTCATTTTTAACTTTCTATTCAGTGTGGTCAAGTCAGACAGACTAGTAGTCTATAAAGCAGTTAAGACCACTATGTGATATGCAAAATGCTATGCTGAATTGCAGATACATGCTCTGCTGACAGTGGTCCGATTCCGAACAGGAGGAAAAAGACTCTGCAGCAGTCTTTGTTTTGGGCAATATTATTTGTTAACCGTATTTGTGGGGTTAGCTCTACTACGCTGCCAATGTACTTTTGACTCTAAGGCCAGTTTGAGTACTCTTGGATATTGGAGTAGTTTTAGAGTGGTTCGAGAGAATTGGAGTATGTTTAGATCCACCATAGATCAAAATCTTCCTTAATCCCTTTCGATCCACTTCAATCCCTCTCAATCTAAAATTATCCAAACTGGGCCTAACGCCATTAAAGTGATTGAACCTTTGAAAAGAATCCCAATTGTTTTTTTTTTTTGACTGTCGAATCCCAATTGTTAGATATGCTGCATACTTCCTACGGTCATCTGAAGTCTGTGCCATATATTTACAGAAAGAACGACGAGAATGAAGATTATTCTACCAATTGCATTGCCTGTAGTTGCTGTGATCTTTGCTGTCACTATTTGTCTCTGCTTTTTAAGGAGAAGACTAGCAAGAGAGCATGAACCATCTTGTAAGTTGCCGTCACAATTCGGAACTATAAGCAGGCTGCAAGATATTTATGAATCAATTATCTATAGGCCTTTTTGACTTGTTAGGAGGAACAAACAGTTCTATTACTTAAATTTATTGTCTGTTCCTACTCAAAAGTAAAATTGACACCCTATATTTAAAGCAGGTTATGGTACAGAAATGGCTCAGTGCCTTTATAAAATGCCCATCATATACCTGATCTAACATTTCTAACAGATTCAACTAAGCCAGAGGACCTGGAAGGCATTGGTTCACTTCTTCTTGATCTATCAACACTACGTGCAGCAACTGAAAACTTTGCTGAGAGCAACTGGGTTGGTGAAGGTGGTTTTGGAGCAGTTTATAAGGTGCCACATATATTGTTTCACTTCGTAATGTGTTTCAGTTTCAACAACTAAAGGTTTACCGTTATGCAGGGTGTACTTACTGATGGTCAACAAATAGCTGTGAAAAGATTCTCACAGAGTTCAGGGCAAGGAATACAAGAGCTGAAAAATGAGCTTCTTTTGGTTGCCAAGCTTCAGCACAAGAATCTTGCTAGGCTTGTTGGTGTTTGCTTGCAAGAACATGAGAAACTGCTTGTGTATGAATACATGCCCAATAGAAGCATTGACACCATCCTCTTTGGTATTAGTTAGTAATTAGTTGTTTTTTCAGAACCATAAATACTATGGAAATTTAACATTACAGCCAACTGACATGTGGCCTCTTGTTCAACTGTCAGATCCTGAGAAAAGTAAGGAGCTAGATTGGGGAAAGAGATTAAACATAATAAATGGAATTGCTCGGGGCTTAAATTATCTCCATGAAGATTCCCAGCTGAAGATCATTCACCGAGACCTAAAAGCGAGTAACATCCTTTTAGACTCTGATTATACTCCAAAAATTTCAGACTTTGGCTTGGCTAGGCTATTTGGAGGGGATCAATCGCAGGTGGCTGCAAGTTCTGTAGTCGGAACATAGTAAGTATGATAAGCTAAGTCTGGTTTAGTTGGTGGAAGGAGTGGGTGTAAAGTCTCATTACCGGGCTTTGAGTTCTCTTGCACTTGAATTTGGGTACATTTTCCTTCCTAGTTTTGCGAGAAACATTTTCCTTCTTACTTGAAAGTCACATATATTATTGTCTTCTAATTAGTTCACAAATGTATGACATGGTTGACTTTTTTTTTTTTAAATTTTGATTCTTCGTATTATTCAAAAAATTGCCCAAACATGTAAAAATATAAATCATGCTCAAACTACATATAATGATAAATCAAATAACAAAAAAATAAATGATAACTAACGAATATTTTTGAATAAAACAAATGATTAAAGTTTTGGAAAAAAAAGTCAAACGCGTTATACATCTTTGAAAATACCTAATTTTGTACATACGAGATATACTACCTAATGGAGTTTCTCTTCGAACGGCAGTGGATACATGGCACCAGAATATGCCATGCGTGGCCACTATTCTGTAAAGTCAGATGTCTTCAGCTTTGGCATCTTGATGTTAGAAATATTAACCGCAAGAAGAAGCAGTGGCTCCTACAACTTAGATGAATCTGTTGACCTCATAAGTCTTGTAAGTCATCTTATTGCTCCCAAACTTGTTACACATATGACTTAATGCGAAAAAAAAAGCTTAGATAATTTGCATTTGATCAAGGTATGGGAGCATTGGACCGCCGGAACAATTTTTGAGATCATGGACTCATCGCTGAGAGGCAGTGCTCCTGGAGACCAGATGCTGAAGTGTATTCATATCGCGCTTCTGTGTGTTCAGGATAACCCGGTGGATAGGCCCACGATATCAACAGTAAGCATTATGCTTAGCAGCAACACTATCGCCCTCCAAGCACCATTGAAGCCAGTATTTTTCATTCCCATGAGCGGCAAATACTCCATTTTTTATTCAGAATCAAATCCAACAGCTTCCTATACCACCGGTAAGTCAGGGGAAATGTCACCGGATGAAGTGTCAAGAGTCTGAAGTTTATAATTAACCCTGCCATTTGTATTACTGGTCCATCAACCCGTACTCGTGCATGGGTTAGAGTTTTATTAGAAAATATAGATTTAATTCTTAATAATATTAGAGGTGATTATTTTAGTTTAGCTTTCATAATGGTGATGTGAGTGATTTATCTATAAATGTGAAAATTATTTTAATTTGTCTTTCATGATAGGATATTGGGTAATTTATGTAGATTTATGTCTGATTTTCATTCATCTTTTTATAATAGCATGGTGAGTAATTTATATGCAAATACAGGGGTTATAATTCATCTTTCATAATGGTATGGTGGGTAATTTTATATAAATTTAGGGGTTTATTTTATTTCAACTTTTATAATGGCATGATGGGTAATTTCTATATAAATTTAAGGGGTTATTTTATTTCATCTTCCATAATGGCATGGTGGGTAATTTTTTTTAAAATATAATAGATCAAACAACTATTATTATTAGAGTTACATAATGGACGGCCGGATGCTTCTGATTTTTGGGATAATTTTTAGGATTATTTTCTAGCGCGTCTGGGGAGGATTGACGTGATATTATAAAATATTAAGATTGACCTTTCGCCTCTCAAACTATATATGCTTGTCCATAAAACAATACTCAAGGTGGATATAAAAAATTTAAGAGACAGTGTTAATTAGTAGCTCGATCCGAGACATCGATGAAGACGAACGCGCCAGGTAGAGTAGAATGGCGTTGAATCGTTGATGCGCGGCAGTTCGAATCAACCAGCGACGCATGTGGATGAGTGCCTGCTGTCGGAAGTGTGCGCTGGTGATGGTGACGGGCGCACAGCACTACCTAGTGTACATGTAAAACAGTAAAAAAAAGTTTTAAAAAATCCATTTTACAACTTTAAATTGGTCAAGAAATCCCTTTTTAATCTCATGCTATAAAAACCAAATAATTTGCACCTCAAACTGGCATAAATTTACAATCCCGGACTGGTTTCTAGGGCGATTTTAGTGACGTGTTCATTTTTTATTTTCTCTCAATGACACATGGAGTCTACTTGTTATCCCCTTCTCCATCCCCCTCTCTTTGTGCTGCACCCGTCGCCGTCAGTTGCCGCCTCTCCGCCGGCCCCGCGCTCGCGCCGCTTCGGCCCTAGTCCGCCGCGGCGTGCTAACCCATGCGGCCGCTGCTGGCCCCCGCACCAGTGCGCTAACTCATGCGGCCCCACGCATGCACGTACGGCTGTCGGCCCCAGCCACGGCTTGCAGCGCAGCTTTGGCCCCGTGCCCGCACCTGGGAAGAGATCCTTCCCCCGTCCCTCTCGAGCTATGGAGCCGCCACACAAGAAGCTAGCCACACATGGTGGCGAGGGCCATGGCGATGACGCGGCGCGGGGGCCAGCAGAGGGGCGGTGACCAACGAGGGGTGCGCGCTCCTTCGCCCCACCGTCTGCGCTTGCTCTTGGTGTGGAGAGAGGGGTGACAAACAGGCCCCACGTGTCATTGAGAGAGAATAAAAAATAAACATGCTGATACGTGGATTCCACACGTCACGTCAACGAAACTGCTTTCAAAACCACCTTCAACAATGTTTGGGGTTGTAAATCGGATTTTTTCTTAGTTCAAGAACATAGGTTACCCAATTTCATAGCACAAAATTGAAAATCGCCTTTTTTTTTTTTTGACTAGTACGAGCTCGTCAGCTTGCTACTCCTATTACATCCGTTCAACAGGTACTCCTCCGTACTAGGTCCAGGAGCGTGCGTCGCTACAGGTGCCCCATCGCCTGTCCACCCCTCACTGCCGTGGACATGTCCCGCAACCCACTCCGTTTCTCCTCCTCCACCGTCACCGTCGCAGCTCTCCTCCTCGCCTTCCTAGTTGCACCGCCGCCCGCCGCCGCCCGACAGCCATGGCGAGTCTGCGGGCGCACCGGCAACTACACGCAGAACAGCACGTACCAATCCAACCTCGCGGTCGTCTCCACCGACCTCCCCCGGAACGCCTCCTCCTCGGCGTCCCTCTTCGCCACAGCCACGGCGGGCGCCACTCCGGACATGGTCTACGCCCTCGCTCTCTGCCGCGGCGACACGAACGCCTCCGCCAGCGCCGCGTGCGTGGCGGCCGCGTTCCAGGACGCGCGGCAGCTGTGCGCGTACGCCAAGGACGTGACCGTCTATTACGACCTCTGCTACATGCGCTTCTCCAACCTGAAGTTCCTGGCCGGCACCAACAACAACAAGGCGCACTACTTCCGGAAGGCAGGTAACGTGAGCGCGCCGGCCGCGCCGTTCGACGCCGCCGTGGGCGCTCTCCTGAACGCCACCGCGGATCACGCGGCGGCGGAGGAGTCCAGGCAGTTCGCCACGGCCGAGGAGGCGTCCGGCGGGAGCGTCGTCCCCGCGTTGTACGCGCTGGCGCAGTGCACGCCGGACATGTCGCAGGACGGCTGCCGGATCTGCCTGGCGAATGCGATGCAGAAGGCGCCCATGGTGTTCAGCGGGAGCCCCGCCGGGAGGTTCGTTGGGGTCCGGTGCAACTACCGGTACGGGCTGTCTCAGTTCTTCTCCGGCGCCCCACTGCTGCATCTCCCGGCGCAGATGTTGGCCAACTCGACACCTCCGGCAGCCGGAGGAGGCAGAGGCAAGTTTATTGTGAAAACTATTTGATTCTTTACTTTGAGCAGGTAATCTGAGAGGAATTTTGACTTCAAGACACGACTTTTTTTTTCAATAAGAAAACCATCGGTTAGACACGTTACATTACACGCTGATTAGTCATGCTCGGCTGCAGTTAATCAGAATAACTACTATCATCCTGTGTACTTGTCTTACGAGTGTCATTACACTTTGCAAGCCTCACGTACGTATCACCTACACGTAAACATGATCCACTAATCTTTATTCGTTCCATATTGACCCCGACAGCCTCGTCACAATCATTTGCCTCATTAAGGCACGTATGCACTGCACGCGGTGACAAGTACATATGTTTGACCGTTTCTTTCTGTTACTGCACTAAACAAAATTTCCTTTGACTGATGTGTGCAGGTAGAAAAAACAGAGCAGCAGGAATCTCTGCAGGTGCATGCTCTGTTTTCTTCGTGTTGACTGCTTTGGCTGCTGCTCTGGTTTGCTTAAAGAGGAGGAAGGATTGCAAGAGCAAAACATGTGAAAGGCATACCTTTTGTCAATCGAGGCTTTACTTGGCAAATGGAATTTTAATTTCTTCATGCCATGAATCTCTTTGCAGCTCCCGCGCTGAAGATTGAAAGGGGAAAATGTGCAGTATTCGATCTACATATCCTACAAGAAGCAACTGATAACTTCAATGAGAAGAACAAACTTGGGGAGGGCGGATTTGGTGCAGTATACAGGGTAAACAAAAGCAACCACAGTATACAAGAGAGAACCATAGCATTATCTGCATTTTCCCTTCATTGACACAAGGGGTGAAAGCTCTCTGATGGGCAAAAAATAGCAGTGAAGAAGTTGTCCCGGTGTAGTAGACAGGGACTGAACCAACTGCATAATGAACTGAAAGTATTGGCTGAGCTTCATCACAAGAAGCTTGTCAGATTACTAGGCTTCTGCAGACACCTGGATGAGATGATCCTTGTTTATGAACATATAAAGAACGGAAGCCTTGACAAATTTATATCTGGTTTATGCGAACGATCTTTTGTGTGCTCTGTTAATTGTAGGAACAATTGTTGATTAGGTGTAGATGTTGTGATTTGAAAACTACAATTAAAACTGAAAATCAATCATACCAGTAAATTTTTGAGAGTTTGCTGGGAACAAGGAACATACAAATGGAGGTTTTCGCTGTTGGATTTCTTTTTGCATGGGTGCACAATCGCATTTTTGCATATTATTACGTATGACCGACGCCATTCAATTTTACCACCTGTTTTTTTATTGAAACAGGGACTAGTAGGAGGAATATTCTCAATTGGGAGCAAACGTTCAATATCGTTCTAGGAATCGCCAAGGGAATATTGTATCTTCATGAAGATTCCAGCCCAAGGATCATTCACCGGTATTTGAAACCAAATAACATCTTACTTGATAAAAACATGAACCCAAAAATTGCAGACTTCGGATTGGCCAGGCTTCTAGGAGGTGGTCATACTCAGACAAGGACAGTAACTGTGGCTGGGACATAGTAAGCTCATACACTTAGTTAAATTCTGATACACCGATGCGGTATTAGTTTGAACTTCAAGAATACAAAAGTTAAATTCTGATACACCGATGCGGTATTAGTTTGAACTTCAAGAATACAAACCTAGTTTGTTTGAAAACATTTGTTTTGTTTTGTGAGCAACTGAGCATTCAAAAGTCGAGTCTTTTTTTTTTTTTTGCAGTGGGTATATGGCACCAGAGTATGCCATGTTTGGAAAAGTGTCACCAAAGATCGACGTTTTCAGCTTCGGCGTTCTGGTGCTGGAGATTGTAACCGGAAGAAGAAACGGTAGTTCTGATGATTCGGGGAGAGAAGTGAATCTCCTAACCGATGTAAGTAGCATTTTGATCTTTCTTCACTGAAGCCGGCTGTTGAAATACTCACTTGGGACCAGGAGAATCTGATGGGGAAGATGTAGCAGGTCTGGAACTGTTGGACCAAGGGGACGGCGCTGCAACTGATTAACCAACCACTTGATGGGCAATCCAAGAGCAGGGTGCTAAGATGCATCCACGTCGGTCTTCTGTGTGTCCAAGAGCATCCGGACGACAGGCCAAGCATTTCTTCAGTGGTCGTAATGCTAACCAGAAGCAGGGTCAAGCTCCAGCCGCCTCGACAGCCGGCGTTCGTCTTTGGGAGGGACTCCAGTTCGTCTTCGGCTGCCGATCAAGGCATTCGCGGGAGGAACTTCGTATACGATAGGTCTGACGTGATTGTGGAGGATGTTTTCTCCGTGAACGACGTCACTAATACGGATCCCTGTCCCAGATAAGATGCAGCTGTGACGGTTTGTGTGTAATGCATTATTGTTCATAGGCATGCCCCTCTGAATTGATTTTTTAGATGTCCAAGTGGATTCAAATTCAATTGTATCGAGATTACCATCATAACCGAGTTTAGAGTCTGAATTCATTAGCCATTCTATCATGATGCTGGCAGGCTAAAGCCAACTCCAACGGTATATTCATTTTGAGTATCCTAGCTGTAACACTCCAAAATTAGACTTTTTGAATTTCTGTTAAACCCAAACAAAATATGCTTAACTTGATTGATTAGTGATCATGTCATCAATTTAAATAATTCTCTCTCAAGTCAAGTGCTAAAATGAATATAGGATCAATTTGTTTGAGCATACATGCCTTTGCATTTATTTTCTGGATGCTAGTATACTGTTGTGCTCAAAAGTATTTTTTAAATTCTTTTATGTTTACAGGTGCAAATCTATTGTTTAAGTGCAGACAAAGCCCTGTTAATCTTTAGTTAAGTCTCTGTTAATTTTTGAGATTAGTTAATGGGCCAAATTCTTCTCCCCTCGGCCTTTTCTTCCCTTTGCACCGCAGCAGCCCAACCGCGCCGCTCCCGCTTTCGGCCCAGGCCCAACCACGCGCTCCCACCCCTCTCACTGCGCGGTGGGTCCCGCCTATCGGCGCGCCCCTTCCCACCGGCGCCTAGCCTCTCTGTCACTACCACTCCGGGCCCGTTTGTCAGCGCCGTCTCCTACCTCCAACCGCTCCTCCGCTTCTGTCGCTCGCGTCGCCCTGCTCGAGTTCGAGCCGAGCCGCGCCCACGACCCCAGTCCAAGCCCCGCGCCCACGATCTCCGCTCCGTCTCCGCACTCGCCCCCGCGTCTCGCATTCGGTTCCGCACACGCCCCGCTCGGTCTCCAGGCCGCGCAAGCCGACACCATCGCCGCCCCGGAGCTCCACCGCGCGCCGGCCCTGTCGTCCGCCTTCCGTCGTCCCCGTCGCGACGGTGGGATTCGCGGCACTCTTGTGAACTCTATGCACCTCTCAATTTCTCGTTCCCCGCTTGGAATCCATCTAATTCCTCGACCCCGGTTGTCTGCAGTTCTTGAAGCTCCGCCTCGTCGCCGTCGCGTTCCGTCACC
Organism: Paspalum vaginatum; assembly: GCA_030272315.1. Taxonomy (NCBI): domain Eukaryota; kingdom Viridiplantae; phylum Streptophyta; class Magnoliopsida; order Poales; family Poaceae; genus Paspalum; species Paspalum vaginatum. The sequence goes on along the minus strand of CM059013.1, from coordinate 5,711,253 downwards.
ACCGTCCACGTTCTACCGCCCAAACCACTTCGGTGAGTTTCGCCGCGACCTCGCGCACCCGGCGCATCCACCCTTGGGCTCAACCCCGCACTGGTCGTGACTAATCGCGTCGCGCCATCGTTCTCGCAGAGCTCACTCCGCCGCCGGTTTCCTCCGCCGTTCTCCGCCGTCCCTGCCTCCCAGCCGACGAGATCTCTTGCCAGAGCTTCGCGTTGAGGTGAGACACGTTCCCGTCCAACCTTGTCTCGAATATCCCTCTTCACCAGTGGGAATATCTCGCCAGATTTCCGTCCCGCGCCACCGCCGCGTTCCACTGCCGTGCGCCGCCTCCGCCCGCGTGAACGCCGCCCGCAACCGCGCCACCGGCTTCACCGCGATGCGCCCTATCTCACCCGGCCAAGTCCCGTGCCCCTAGGCGTACTGGAGCACCCGCGTTGTGATGCCCCTGGCATCTCCAGTGCATTATACTGACATCATTAGCTTAATGACATCATTTCAAGGGCGTTTTATCTTGAGAGCATGCATAGGTTATGTCATTTGAAGTATTTAAACTCGGTTTGCTGAAAAACTGTATTTCCATTTGCTGTTGTAACTTTAATACTGTTGTGAATTTTATAAAACTTTACATACCAAACTTGTAGACAATTTCATGAGGAATAACTTTGGTATTTTGTGTCATGACATGCATAAAGGTTTGAACATAGTTTTAGGTCATTTTATGTGAAACTGTGAATTGTAACAAACTTAGACCTGATTAGTAAATTCAAAATTTTGTGAAACAAAAGTCAAAATCTTACCATAACTTGAATACCAAAGTTGTAGTTCATGAGATTCTAAGCAACATTGGTATAGCTCACTCTTTATGAAAATGCCCATAAATAGGCTTAACAGAATTTTAAAGATTTAAGGAATAGTTGGTCAAACTAGAGCTCCAGATTTGAATTCTTTCAAACTCACAAAAATTGAATAGAACCTAGTACCAAGACTTTTGACAAAGTTGTAGAGCTGGAAGAGTAGAACAACTTTTGTATTTTGGGTTTTGTCAAATTCGGCCTTTAGGATGTTCAAAAACCGCAATTTCTAAAACATGTCTCAGCAGTCAAACAGAGTTTTTCATTTTCGCTTTTTCTTTTCATCCGCTGAGTCTATGACATGTGGGGCCCACATGTCGGGTACCCGCCTGCGGTCGGATGTCGACCTCCGCTCGTGGGGCCCGCTGACCGGCGTCCATGAAACCGGTCCACCAAATCGAGGTACAGTTTCTCCGCCCGGACCCACCTGTCACTGACCATTGGTCCATGGACCCGATCCATCGCGCTTGCAGCTCCTTCTTCATCCTCTCTCCTCCCTCCACCCGGCGCGCGACGTGCCCACGCGGTGGGCGAAGCCGGGCTGCCACGCGGCCGCTGGCGTCCGACCGCACGCCGCGTCGCCCTGCCGGCCACGCGTCTTGGCGCCCTGCCCGCGCCTGGCCAAAAGGCGAGGCCGAGTGGCCTCTCCTCTCACTCTACCTTCTGTTTTCCCTTCGTTCCACGCCGTCCGCCATTGGAGCAAGCAGGGAGCTCGAGGTCGCACGAGTTCCGGCCGTCCCGCTCCTCCCTATCGCCGCGCCGGCCCTCACCTACCTCGGCTCCACCGAATACCCTAAGTCTAGGCCTCCGACTCCGCTTCTTCCCGGCACACCACCACGCCGGAGGTCCTTGCCCGCGCATCACCGTCGCCGAGCTCCTCCGAGCCGTTTCCCGTCGCCCAAGGTAGGGGGTAAGGTTCCCCTTACTCTCCTCCCTCTCTTGGTGGCCGGAGTTGAGCTCCCCGAACCCCGCAGGGCCGGATTGAGGCCGCGCCGTCGCCATTGCCCTCCCTGCTCGAGGTTGAAGACGAGCAGGGAGGAAGACGCCGTTTTCGCAATCTGACCCTTCACTTTGTTACTTTTTACGATTCGGTCTGTGGTGCTGTGCGCTGTGTGTTGCGGGACTTACGTTCTAGCCCTGATGTCTACAAATAATCGCGAATAGGCCCCTGGTTGTTGTGATTTTTCGATTTATTGGTTTTCCTAGGTCTGAGAACTTTGAAAATTCATAACAAATAGAATAAAAATGACAAAAATACAAACTCAGCTTCATTGTGTTCCTAATTACTAGATCTACATAATGAGTATGATGGTTGAGTGGGAAAAGACAGTTTTGCCCCTAGATCTTGCATGCATGTTAAAAACAAAACAAATGCCAAAAGTGATATAAATGGACTCCAAGAATCATGAAACTTGGTCGGTAGCTTTATAATGTTATTTACGGTTTATGTGATTTTTGGTAACCCTAGAAGATGCTGTCAGTTTACCATTTTACCCTCATGGATGTATTTTGTGCATTTTACAAAAGTAGAAATACTTGCTACATAAAAGTACTCCAAATATTCTCCTGAAATTTGTAGGTGCTCTATGTTGCATATTTATTCCATTTTTAAAGTTTCAAGTTCTGCATGTAAGTTTTGGTTGCCGTTTTGAAAAAGACAAATAATTGCATGTTAAAATGAATAATATGAGAAAGTGACTTTATTGTGCGAAATAAATTCCGAGAAAAATCATGGTAATTAATGGTTAAGTTTAGGTTCCGGAAAGTATTGCTATGAAATTAATTGCTACTGTTTCGAGTTACATGGGGAATGGGTTAAAATGACTATATTGGAAAATAGATGTCGCATGTTTCAACTTATTAACATGTGATGCATTGTTTTTCATATTTCCCTAGCATCATGAGCATTCGTTGCATCCATTTTGCACTCGATCATACATATAGGATTGCTAAACTACGGTAACCTCTCGAGCAGGAGTTTGGTTTCTCCATCAAGATGAAGACGGTGTGTCGCTGATTAAATCTGTCCGTGATTCAAGGGGTTGCCTGGGGCAAAGCCCCACAACCCGACAAACTAACATAGTTTAGTTTGTTGGTTTTGATAAGAATAAGCAAAGGTAGGCAGGACCATGATTTCTCCCAGCTAATATGATAATTGATTGTTTCATTACGCATCCGCATTAGGAGTTGATTGAAAACAATTGCATTAGATCTCCTGGCCGCCCTGGCCCTAGCACCTATAATAGAGTTCGTAGGACGAGTATGCCTAGAAATGCTAGGAGCGAGTAGACACGAGTGAAATGGAGTCACTCGTCGTATAGGTGACTTCAAAATATCAAATTATTAAAGTGAATATGTTACTTATGCTTGTGATTTAAATGGAGACCGGGCGGAGATTTTATGAGTTATTTACCGTTTATGATGTGCTGCAATGGACTCCGCCCGAGTCGTGTAAGGCCCGTTCGCTGTTCGCCTGCTGATCGGCATAACATTGCTAGAGTGCTTAGCCGGGACATGGGACCGGTGAAAGTCTTACTTGAACCATCCGAAGAACAGAGACTTGGTCCTACCATGGGGCCTAGGGGCGCTTGACTCATGGGAGGGCTGACCCGGGATGCCGTGGTATCGCTCCATGGGGGCTAAACCTAGGGAATGGTGGGTTGGAATCGAACTTGGGATGGAACAAGTGGAGATAGGGTCTATATGTGGGAACGCGATGGCTAGTAAGCATATACCCCTGGCATGATAGTTATTCCCGGGAATTAAAAATCGATTCGAATCGCTGATGGCCACCAGGTGTGGGAATGCTGATAATGCACACGGGCAACGTAGTAACTACCTGAATACATTATATCTGTTACTCATGTTTTCAAATACTACATGTTTGTATTGTATTGCTTACATTTCTGCAAGTTATTATCATGGAGTTATATGCAAAAGATGAATCTTGATACTCTATGTTGATATACCACTGTTTAAAATCAATGGCTAAGGATCCACATGCTAGTAAGCAAGCTTTGTGTCAGCCGTAAGCCAATCCATTAAGCCCTACTGAGTAATTAGTACTCAGGGTTTGCCCCCACCTTTTGAGAACAGGTACCGGCGACATCTGGACAACTACGTGGAGGAGGGTAGTACCGGTGGGCTCGGTGCTGCTCGCTTCGATCATCGATGCATGAAGTCTACTAAAGTATTTTGTTTCCGCGGTGAGATGTTTTCGAAATTCGCTTCCGCTATCCGATTCAAACCTGCCTATGGTATGGCATTATGTTGAAACCTATAACTTATTTCGAACTGGTTTGTAAAACAAGTGTATATATACTATATTTAACTGCCTGAGATGATGTATCTGTTGTGGCTCCACTGTGGGCTGGATGTGTATGATGTCGGTTCCTCTGGAAAAAGGTAATATCGGGAGTCGAATGACTCTCGACGGACGACCGGGTTTAGTTCGGTCTAATCGCACTGCAAGCCAGAGGTGGCAGGTGTGCTTAGCCCGGATTAAATCGGCGGTTCCGCCACACGCGCCCCTCACTCCGACGACGCGCCGCTGTCAAACATGCCCGCGCCGCCACCCTGCTCGCAACCGCCGGCCAAGCCCTGCCCCGATCTGCACCACCCACCTCTAATCCGACGGACATCAGAAGCGCATACCGGTCCACGCCCGGTCAGCCGCAGCCGGATTTGCTAAAGAGCCCCTGCCCTTCTTTGAAATCAACCCGCAGTCCACTTCCTTGCAATCCAAGCCCCTGCATTTATCTTTTAGCCCCTGTTTTCTTATTTATATTCGCAGTTCAACCCATGTCAGGGCTTTTAGCAATGTAGACCTTCTGTTTTAATAATATTGAGCCCGAGATCCATGAACCTTGGCACTGGAACCCTGGAACTTTTAAATCTATTTGATTTATGCCCCTGTTAACTTATTTTATGCATAACTTTTGCGTTGTAGCTCCAAATTAGATAATTTTTGAACTGTTAAGCTCGTACCAGTGAGTAGAATAATTTTAATTACTTGATAGCTTCTGTTGCACATGTTTGGTGTACTGTTTTTACCCTTTTGCCCATGTATTGATTGCATTTGTGTGTAACGTGTAGACGAAGAGTTTGCCGGTGAACCCGAGAACGTAGTTTGGGAAGAACCCGAACAGCATTTTGAAGAAGGCAAGTGTTCCTTAACCTATCTATGTCCCGTTACATTGAAAACTTACTTTCCTGCACAACTCAACAACCTAAGGATGAATAGCCATTCGTTGTCTTGATATTGACCTTGGGCTGGGATGTGGTAGCTTTGCTAGTGCCCAACTTTAAATTCTGTACTTATGTTTCACTGTTGGGAATGTATAATCTGGGTAACACTTGGAACTGTTAGTTCATGTTGGTTTTGGGAGCTTGAGTCGGTTACTCGAGTGTCTCACCGTAAGGATCGGTTCGCCGAGCGACCACCCAGGAAAACAGTACAACCATGTGGGATGGAATGGGGCATCCTTGGCTGATTAATTAGATGATCTAGAGTTGTAGTTTGCTTCCCTGAAATATGGCGTAAGAGGGACCCTGGGGCATAGGTCTTCTTTTGCCAAGACGGGTGCAGTGGTTTATTTGATATTCTTGTCAGTCACCACTTGGAGGGAACTCTATGTTTAACTAGGGAAAACCTGTAACGGGCGGCTACTCTTTAGTGAATCTTTGTAAAGGTCTCGTAGTGAGAGTACCTGCCACTCACCACAGGAGTGTTTAATGGGTCTTGCAAACCCCGGCAAATGGGAAATCACGACCCATGGGTAAAGCGTACAACCTCTCGAGAGTGTTAACAAACTGATGCATCAGCCGTGCTCACGGTTATGAGCGGCCTGGACCCTCAATTGATTAGAGAAACTTATGGGATGTGATGTTGATCAAAGATGTTTATCTTAGTTACTTATTTAAGTGCTTATGCTTTACCTTTGTGTCACAACTGTTGGGTAACTAAGCGATAAAATTGCTAACTTATGCTTAATAAAAGTTGACCAACTAAAAGCTACTGCAATTCAGCCAGTCCACTATAAAGCCAGTCCACCTTAGCCTAAATGGGACACTTGTTGAGTGCATGAGTACTCACTCTTGCTTAAATTTTCAAACAATGTTGCGTTCAATGCAACCACTGCTCAGGAAATGGAGAGGCTGAGGATTATACCCAGACCTTCTAGGAGTACGATGAGTTCTAGGCCGGTGATGCCCCCAGGCAGCTGCTTGTGGAGCTGGAAGACCACTTCCTGCGTTTACTCTGATGATTAGAGACTTTGTTTTTGTTTAAGACTTCCGCTAAGACGTTTGTGATGTAATAAGTGATATTCTTACTCTTGATATGCACTGTGTAATGAATCATTTATGTTCTATGTATGTGATTCCGATCCTGGCACATACATTGTATCCTTCTGGTTTACTTTTTAAAACCGGAGGTGACACTAGCACTGTTCTGATACTGTAGACAGACAAAGCTGAGTTTGAATTGAGAAATATGGATGAATATTGCCGTTGGAGATTAGTCTAAGGTAGACAAAAAAACCCAAAAAAATGAAACCAGGCTAAGGTTTTTTGTCACAGGCTGTGTAACAAAACACAGTAGTTACGCTGTACACAGAGTAAAATTTAAATAAAAGATGAGATAGGGTCTGGTGAGGGTAGCCTAAAAGAAATTCAGCAGTTTTTTAACAAACGAAAAACGGACGTCTAAATTCAAGTTATATTGTGTGCACAACTGCACCTCCCACACAATCGGTTAAACTAGGCTAACCAATGACGTCAATCAAAAACTACTAAGACAGATTTTTACACCTGAATTTTCTACCTCTCACAACGAAGCATGTTGAAAAGAGAACTCCGCACTCTCCGCTGGCCAACCTGACAAAAGTTCATTTCATTTGTGCCGTGACCGTGAGACATGTCACCAACTTTCCTTCTGGTGCCCTTTTTTTTGGAATGAGATCCTTTGCAATAACTGCACTTGCAGTTGAGTCACTGATGTATGGATTCTACACTCAATAGATCCACGTGTCAGAAACACAACTTCAGTGGTTGAGCTGCAGAGGATCTCATTCATTTTTTTGGGGTGCATAGTCCATAGGCGACCCGCTGCCGTGCGAGTCTTGTTCACACCCTGAACAGCGAGTGAGGGCTTGACAGGCGTCGCGGTCGCCGCCCCCTGCGGGTCCAAGTCCAAGTCCAACCAAGACTACTGGGCTGCGTTGCTCTGCTCGTCAAACCAAACGACACGGCACACGGAACCTCCTCCATCACCGCTCACCGCTCACGACACGAGCCGCCGCGACGCCATGGCCACGGCCGCGCGCCTCCTCCCCCTCGCTCTCGCCTCCCTCCTCCTCCACCTCCTCCTCCTCGCGCCGCGGGCCGCCGCGCAGCCATGGCAAGTCTGCGGGAAGACGGGCAACTACACGGCCAACAGCACCTACCAGTCCAACATCGCGAGCCTCGCCACGTCGCTCCCCGCGAACGCGTCCCGGCCGGGGGCCCTCTTCGCGGAGGGCAGCGCCGGCGCCGTCCCGGACACCGTCTACGCGCTGGCGCTCTGCCGCGGGGACACCAACGCCACGGCGTGCGGCGCCTGCGTCGCCACGGCGTTCCAGGACGCGCAGCAGCTCTGCGCCTACGACAAGGACGCCGCCGTCTTCTACGACGCCTGCTACCTCCGCTTCTCCAACCAGGACTTCCTCGCCGCCAGCGCCGCAGGCGGCGGCGGCGGCGACCCCATGGTGCTCATGAACACGCAGAACGTCAGCTCCCCCGCGCGGGCCTTCGACGCCGCCGTCGCCGCGCTGCTCAACGCCACCGCCGACTACGCGGCGGCCAACTCGTCGCGCCGGTTCGCCACGGGGGAGGAGGGATTCGACGCGGCCGAACCGACCATCTACGGGCTCACGCAGTGCACGCCGGACTTGTCGACCGCCGACTGCCGGGCCTGCCTTGGGAGCATAATCTCGGAGATGCCGCAGTACTTCCGCGGGACTCGGGGAGGGAGGATTATCACGATGCGGTGCAATTTCAGGTACGAGGTCTATTCTTTCTTCTCCGGGAGCCCGTCGCTGCGGCTGCCAGCGCCGTCCACGCCGGCGCCATCTCCTGCGCACGTTAACGTGACGCCGACGGCAAACCCACCAGGTTAGATGTCTCTCATCTCTCCGTCAAATCAGATCCTAGAACTAGAACAGTAGAATTGCGATGTCACTTGTCAGTCTCAGCAACAAACACAGAAACGAACAAACACACGCGCAAGCCCAAACAAACTGAATTTTCGACTTTTCTGTTTCAATTATTCGGGACTCTAGTACAATATTGTCAAACAGATTTTTGTGGCAGACACGCGTGACCGTGTATGATGGGTTTCTTTGATGATCTTGACATCTCGACACTCCCATCGCTATCGTGTTTACTACTTGGTTGAACAGAAACAGCGATTACAGTACGCTGAAGACTTCTTAGCTGACTAGTTCTGAAGAAGCACGATGATGCATCTAGGTGTCCATGGGATAAGATTGTTATTTTTGAAAATACGTACAAGGAAACCTCAACAACCACAACCTCGTTGTTCTCCTACCACAAGGAAAATCCTGTACTGTACCACAAGTCCCCTCAACTCCAGAATTAATCATGTCTGAAAACATTTGAAAGGTTCTTTTGTTCTCAAGCATGCTTGTGTTTTCCATTTAGCAAGAAGAAGTCAGAAAGATTAGTCTACAAAACAATGCGGTTAGTTCTGTTTCCAATGGGCAAGTAGGCACTACCCAAAGCTTATAATTTAAAACCATCTCATGGCCCATTCATCATCTATTAATTAGGAAAGGGTCAGCAAAAGACCAAGTTTTGTCGTAAAGGTATTTTTGTTTTCATCTGCTGGAACTTATCCCCGAATAACATATTGCAAAACGCCACACTGCTACTCTGCTAGTCGTCGATTTACTTAATGTATGGGCCTAACTGCACTAAGCTTCTTTAGTGCTTGGACCTCAAAGTTCTGTACAAGTGCTCTGAGTCTATGTATCTTTTGAAAGGAAGCTCTATGCCTCTATTGTAGTATGTAGTAAAATTTGTTGTGTACCGAGTGGTTCAGATTGTGGTTGAATTGTGACCAGGATTTGCTGCATGCTACTTACTGAAGTTTGTGGCATCTGTTTACAGGGAGAACCAGAAACAAAACAGGAATTGTTATAGCAATTGTATTGCCTATAGTTGCTGCAGTGCTAGCTATAACTATGGTTTGTCTCTGTTTCTTCTGGAGGAGAAGGCCATCAAGAGAGCAGACACCATCTTGTAGGTCATCTCAACATTTTGTGATTGCGATATAAGGATAGACAGCAACGCTTACATTTGATTGTTCTTAGTTTTTAAATTGAATCTAAATTCTAAAGGAGGCTATATTTTACAGATAGTATATATTTGTCACTAAATCATTATTTTTTCTTCTGACAGATTCAGCTAATCACGGGGAGATTGAAAGTATTGATTCACTTCTGCTCGATATATCAACGCTACGTGCTGCAACCGATAACTTTGCTGAGAGCAATAGGCTTGGGGAAGGAGGTTTTGGTACAGTTTATAAGGTGCCGCTCATACCATTTCACTTCTTTAAGCGTTTTGAGTTTCAAAAACTGAAGGTTACACGCTTATGCAGGGTGTCCTTCCCGATAACCAAGAAATTGCAGTGAAGAGGCTCTCACAGAGTTCAGGGCAAGGAATACAAGAGCTGAAAAATGAGCTTGTTTTGGTTGCCAAGCTTCAGCACAAGAATCTTGTTAGGCTTCTCGGTGTTTGCTTGCAAGAACATGAGAAACTACTTGTTTATGAATACATGCCCAATAAAAGCATCGACACCATTCTTTTCGGTACTATTTTTTAATTATTTGTTTTCAGTAGCATAAATACTATCAAAATTTAACATTAGTGACATTATGCTTTTTGTGGAACTGCCAGATCCGGAGAAAAGCAAGGAGCTAGATTGGGGACAGAGAGTCAAGATATTAAATGGAATTGCTCGAGGGTTACAATATCTCCATGAAGATTCGCAGTTGAAAATTATTCACCGTGACCTTAAAGCGAGCAACGTGCTTTTAGACTCTGACTATACTCCTAAGATATCTGATTTTGGTTTGGCAAGGCTATTTGGAGGGGATCGATCACGGGAGGTCACAAATCGAGTCGTTGGAACATAGTACGTCTAGTCCAAACTAGGGGGGGCCATATGCCCATGCTCCCCCTCCCACATCATTTGTTGTTTTGCTTTTCGTCATTGCCTCCCCTTCATAAATATTTTAGCTCCTTCCTTGACTAGAATGGATTTCTCTTCATGTTGCAGTGGATATATGTCACCAGAGTATGCCATGCGTGGTCACTACTCTATAAAGTCAGATGTCTTCAGCTTTGGAGTCTTGGTTCTAGAAATCTTAACAGGAAGAAGCAGCAGCGGTTCCATCAACACCGAACAATCTGTTGATCTCTTAAGTCTTGTAAGACATCATGTTGCAACAAAATGCACACAAGAATTTGCTTCACAAATGCTAAAAAAATTTGCATTTGACACAGGTCTGGGAGCACTGGACCATGGGAACAATTGTGGAGGTCATGGATCCATCTCTGAGAGGCAAAGTTCCCACAGAACAGATGCTGAAATGTGTCCATATCGGGCTACTGTGTGTTCAAGATAACCCTGTTGATAGACCGAAGATGTCAACAGTAAACATCATGCTCAGCAGCGACACTATGTCTCTCCAGTCTCCATTAAAGCCAGTATTATTCATTCCCAAAAGCGATTACAACTCAGCTGTTTATTCGGAATCATATCCTATAGTTTCCCAATCCACCAGTAACGGTAAGTCAGGAGCGATATCACCAAATGAAGTGTCAATTACAGAACTGGAACCAAGATGAGCCTTGAACCATGAATCTACATTGTTAGAACAGTTGGATTATTATTGTATAAATAAACTTAACATAGTGCAATGCTGTCCCACTATATATCTTCTTTCAATTGGGAAATCTGAGCCAATTGCGACATGTCGATCTTCAGGTAGCTGTTTGAATAATCTGGTTACTCTCTGCGGTCATATTCTCTTTTTATATATATATTTTAGACAGTGTAGCGAAGCTAATTATATTTTTGGCTACCAATTACTATTATTTCACTGAGACTGAACATGTGACCTGATAGAGGAAAATGGTCAAGAGGGGTTTTTTTAATCCTCAACACTTCAAGTATAAATTGTAGTATGTAAACTTTACGCACTAACACACGCTCCACACACACCACATGAATGCTGAAGTGGGAGAAATAAATCAAGAACTGGGTTGGTACTTCTTACTTCTACTTAGCAGGAGGTCTGGGTGGGCTTCGCTGGCTGCCATGTTGGCCCTGGAGCACAATGACATGCCAAACAGCCTGCTGCACCTAGTCGGTGGGAGATGTGGCCCAAGAGGAAGATAGGCCCTCAGAGGCCTCCAATATGGACTGTGTAGCAGTTTGCCCACCGATACTACAAGAACATCTCATGTTATCAAGAGTTTGCCCTTGCCACCAGTCAACTAAGTATTGCCGGCCTTCTACATCAGTAGCTTTCTTGTGCAGTCAACAGTCATAGACCAGATTGACAAGCTTAGGAAACTTTTTCTTTGGAGAGGGCCTGATATTAATGCAAGTTCTAGACCAAAAGCGGCTTGGCCCCTAGTCTGCCTACCAAAAAAAGAGGGAGGTTTGGGTGTCATTAACCTGCGAACACAGAATGAAGCATTGCTCCTAAAGCACATTCATAAATTCTTCAACAAAGAAAATGTGCCTTGGGTAAACATGATTTGGGAAAAGCACTACAGTCTACATAAATGGCAAACTCCCAAGCCACACAAAAAAAGGTTCCTTTTGGTGGAGAGATATTCTTAAGTTAGTAGACAAATTCAAGAGCATATCAAAGGTGGTACACAGTGGTCTGACATGCTACCTTTGGGAAGATCTATGGGGTGGAAAAATCAGAGGTTAGCACTACCCATAGTTAATATCTTTTGCCAAAAATCCCAAAATCAATATCCTGCAAGCATGCCAAAGAGAAGTTACCCAACTGTTCTGTTTGCCTCTCTCAGGAAGCCTTTATTCAGTTACAAGAGTTGCAAGAGGAACTACAGCAATTAGACTTGACAAACAACGATGATGAATGGACATATATTTGGGGAAACTCCACCTTCACAGTATCAAAAGCATACAAATACTTGACAGGTCATAGAACGGATCATCCAGCCTTCCAATGGTTATGGAAAAGCCCTTGTGAAAACAAACACAAAGTCTTTTTGTGGCTACTCTTACAAGACCGTCTCAGTACAAGAAACATCCTTCGTCGAAAACAAATGAACTGCCAAGTTACTCCTGCGTTCTCTGCAATACGGATGAAGAAGAAACTCTACACCACCTCTTCTTCGAATGTCCCTTTGCTCAAGCTTGCTGGAATTTTATAAACCTCCAATTTGACCCGACAAATGAATCATTTACAGTTCTGGAACTCCTCAAGACTCAACTGGGCGTTCCCTTCTTCATGGAAGTGATCATTCTTCTATGTTGGAACATCTGGAAAGAAAGAAATGGAAAAATCTTCAGAACTATGGACCCTGCAGTAAACAGCTGTAAATCAAATTTCAGAGTTGACTTTGCCTTGTTGCTACACCGAGCTAAGAGCACCTACTAGAACTCTATTCTTTGGACTATGATCCTATATGCTGATCGCACTGAGAAAATACCATTCTGTTTGTAATGCCATGCCCAAAAATCATGCTGCCTCCTTGCTCTCAGTGGAATGTTTGGTATGGCCTTGCTATTCATGGGAGTAAAAGACCTCGCTATTCATGGGAGTAAAAAAGGGGTGCACCTTGTTGTAATCCCATGTGGCCACCGTGGTGTTCAGGCACCTCCTTTCCTTCCAAAACTGACCTTTCAGGACCCGTGCACTCAATGAATCTAGATCTTGGGCCAATCACCAAGCTTGCCGAGGTAACACCGTATTGAAAATCTCTGTCTCTGAAGCCTAGTCATTGATCTCCTCTGCATTTTCCCAGTTCTCTCTGAAAAGCAGCCGCCGGCTATCATCAGCAAAGAGTAAGTGATCAATAACCACCGGTGCTGACGGCGCCACTTTAACGCCCTTGAGATTCGATGACACAATAGAACAAAACAGCAAACACATAGGCCAAAACAAAGGACATAGATGGACAGATGGGCCAAAGACATCATAGGATGAAAAGCCAACACAGAGAAACAGAGAAATAACCTATGGAGCGAATGCGGTTTCCATCCCGTGACTTGCTGCTGTCTACTAGATTGTAGACTGGTAGCTGAGATTGGCGCTTCTCTGCTTCTGCTTCTAGTATCCCTTTCCTTATCCATATATAATCAGGATTGAGGTGATTCTTCCGGGTTCATTCCCGCCCACGCACGCACGCTTGCCTCTTTCCTCATCACTCGCCTCGCCTAGCTGCTCTGCCAGCCAGCTCCTCAGCCATGGCGCTGACGCGATTATTTCTCGTCGTCCTCCTCAGTAGTCACAATGCCGCTAGTCTTTTTCTCACGAGCAGCAGGTAACCCGTCAAGCTAGAGCGCGACGTACACGATACGATGGTCGATGGCTGCCGTTCTCATGGTGTAAATGAATACATACAGTATATATACGTATATATTGCAGAGGCCGGCGGCGCGGCGGGAGTGAGCTACGGGACGATGGCGAACAACCTGCCCAAGGAGGCGTCGGTGGTGGATCTGCTCCGGCAGAACGGCATCACCGTGATCCGGATCTACGACGCCTCCCCCGAGGTGCTGACGCCGCTTGCGAACACCGGCATCAAGGTGGTGGTGATGATGCCGAATCAGTACCTGACCGCCGCGGCCGCTTCCCCGTCGTACGCGCTGCAGTGGGTGAAGACCAACGTCACGGCCTACTACCCCGCCACGCAGATCAACGGCGTGGCCGTGGGGAACGAGGTGTTCAACACCAATCCGGAGTTCAACTCGGTGCTCGTCCCGGCCATGACCAACGTGCAGGCGGCGCTGGCGCAGCTGGGCCTCGCCGACGCCGTGAAGGTGTCCACGCCGGTGGCGTTCGACGCGATCCAGGACTCGTACCCGCCGTCCGCCGCCACGTTCAAGGGCGCGCTCGTGCCGGTGATGAAGCCCATGCTCGACTTCCTGCAGCGGACCGGCTCCTACCTCAGCATCAACCTCTACCCGTTCCTCACGTACACTGCGCAGCCAGGCAAGATCTCCCTCGACTACGCCCTGGGCAACTCCAAGGAACGGCGTGCGCGACCCCAACACCGGGCTCGTCTACCACAGCCTCCTGGACGCCGAGCTCGACGCCACCTACTTCGCAATGGAGAAGCTGATGACGGGGTCGTCGTCATCAGCCACTGCGGCCACAGAAGCAATCGGTGCGCGGGAAGGGTTAGGGGATTCTATGGCGACAAAAAACGGTATGCGCGTGACTGTTACTGGAGACCGGGTGGCCTTCCGGCGGGGGACCCCATCGCGGGAGGGCGCAGATGACTTTGGAGGCTGCTGCGGATGGAGCCCCGGCGGCGGCCACGGTAGCCAACGCCCAGGCATACAACAACTACGTCATCAACCGCGTGCTGTCCGGCGACACGGGCACCCCGCACCGCCGCGACGCCGACATGGACGTCTACATCTTCGCCCTCTTCAACGAGGACCTGAAAAAGACCGGTCCAGACGACACGACCGAGCGGCACTTCGGCCTCTTCTACCCCAACGAGACGAAGGTGTACCCGTTCGACTTCCGCGGCGGCAGGCGGCGGCGCGCCAACGACGACGGAGAGCTGGTGCGTGGCGGACGCGTCGGCCGACGAGGATCTGCTGGAGGAGGAGATGGGCTACGCGTGCGACAGCGCGGACTGCAGCGCCATCGAGCCCGGCGGCGAGTGCTTCGACCCCGACACCATCGTCGCGCACGCTTCCTACGCCTTCAACAGCTACTACCAGTGCAATGATCGGGCGAGCGGGAGCTGCGACTTCGACGGCGCTGCTTGCGTCGTCTACCAGCAACCAAGTGAGTTTTTGAATTTATTTAATTAAGTATTTCCTCTCATCGGCCCATGCATGTTTAAATTATTGGATAGTATACGTAAATCTCACTGCTGTGCTGTCTGTCTGCTGTTCCACGGTCTTTGATACAGAGTTCGGAAACTGCGTGCTCCCGTCAAACAATTTGAAGGAATAAACAACAGCAGAGTCCGAAGGCTACGCGCGCTTGTACTCTTTCGTAAAAGTTCTCCAGGTTACCGTCTACGTACTACTGTACTAGCTAGTACGCTGTGCAGTCCTGTAATAAGGCAAAAAGCTAAAGCCGCACCAACTGGTTGTCTGTGTCTCCCTTAGCAATCGATTTTCTGTTGTTATTGTCCGTTTCATCCCCGCCAATATGATGAGCTGGGCTGCTGCAAATCATTTGATCAGCTGATCAGGTTGCCATACCATCAGAGTTAGCGGGGAAAAAAATGAATATGCACTGTTTTTTTACTTCGTTTTGGAGATTTTTCTTCTTTGTAGAATGATCCAATCTACTTCACTTTCGGTTGTTCCTAACCGTGTCAGAAACGCCCCCAAGAACATAACGAGGAAGAAATTAAATCTGGTGTTTCTGGTGGCCTGAACACCCGATGTTATATTATCTCACCAGTTACTGGTTGGATACTTAGCCTCCACGTTAATCTTCACCAGACGCGCTAGAAAAAAATAAATTTTAGAAATTCCTCACAAAAATCAGAAACATCCGTCCGTTCATCATATAGCTCTAATAATAATAGACATTAGGATCTATTAGATTTTCTAAAAAAAATTACTCACTATATGTCATTACTGAAAGATGAAATAAAATAACCCCTAAATTTATGTAAAAATTACCATCATGCCATTATTAAATACGAATTAAAATAATCTCAAATTTGCACAAACATTACCTACCATGCAATTATAAAATATGAATTAAATAACCCATAATTTGCATATAAATTACTCACTAATGCCAGTTATAAAAATACTCCCCCTATATTTAAATATAAGCCGCGGTTGACTTTTTTCTAAAACTTCAATCGCTCATCTTATTAAAAAAATTTATAATTTATAATTTTATTTTGTTGTGATTGTTTTATAATTGTATAGAGTTTGAGAATGGCTAGTTTTCTTATATGTTTGCACAAAATTTTTGAATAAGACGAATGATTGAAGTTTTGAAAAAAGTCAACCGCGACTTATATTTAAATACGGAGGGAGTATGAATTAAAGTAATCCCTAAATCTATATATAAATTACCCAATATGCCATCATAAAAGATAAGTAAATTGATTTCTAAATTTGCATATAAATTACCAACAGTGCCATTTCGAAAGATGAATTAAAATAGGGCTCTGGCATTTATACCCTCACTTTAGAGTCGAATAGCGATTTTGCCCTCACTTTTTTAACATTGTGAATTTACCCTTACGTTTCCAAATCGAAGATAGAGTTTACCCCCGTTCAGTTAACTCTTTTTAACGAGTGCCAAAATACCATCATGGTCATACAATTTTGCCCCTATTTTTTAAAATGGACTGAGATATTAATACTCCTATTCGCGCCTGCTGTCGGCGAATTGCACCCAGGCAACTGTGTCGCCTCCGCCAGGTCTCCCCATGCCTCAACGCACCTGGGCCATGCCGCGCCCTGGTTTTCACCGGTGGGACTCCAGTGGGTTGTGGGTGAAAGGATAAGGGACATTCTAGTCTATTCCCCCAATTTTGAAAGGTTTTTCTATTTATTTTAAATGATTTAGTCCAGCTGCATCTAACAAAGGTTAGAAATAGAAGTAAACGGAGTCTTTATTTTGAAAATATAGGGGTAAAATCACAAAGTTTTAAAAGCGAGGGTAAAAAGCACAATTGGAGTTGCTAGTAGGGGTATGAACACCAATCTCCCTTAAAATAATCACTTTTAATATTTCTAGAGATTAAATGATTAAATCTATCTTTCCTTAAAACTCTAACCCATGTCGCACGGGTCGATGGACTAGTTATACTAGTAAAAATGCACGTACAGGACGCACGTGACAATAAATTTTTTTGTAATTAAGCCTTGCACAGAGCATGCTCGCTCTAGCTCCGGCTACGACTCACACGACGCAGGAAGGGCCACTCCCATTTTTGAATCCTGTTTTTTTTTTCTATGAAATTGAACCACTTCATGTGAAATATAGTGAGATTTCTTGAAATTCATGCACTATCTAGATTCAAATATTTAACCAACAATATCACTAAGGCCTTTTTTGGATTGTGAGAATTTTTTTGAATCTTATTTTTTCTAAGAAATTGAATTGTTTCATGTAAAATTTATTGAGATGTCTGTAAAATTCATGGGTTCTATAGATACCATAAATATACAATTTATTTCCAATAAAATAGTGAGATTTCTTGAAATTCATGCTCTATCTAGATTCTAATATTTTTATATTTAACCAACAATGTCACTGAGACCATTTTTAGATTGCAAATTTTTTTAATCTTATTTTTCCCTAAGAAATTGAAGTTGATGTAAAATTTTTTGTGATGTATCTGAAATTCATGAGTTCCATAGATACCATAAATATATAATTATTTCTAACAAAAAAAATTATATGTTAGGATTGCAGCAAAAATTTCTACATCAAATTTTCTATTAGTTTATCAAATTGAAGTTTTGAGCAATCATTTTGGATAGATGTACCCATATCATTTTTCTGATTTGCATGTCCTGTCAAGCGCACAACACATGTCCACCCTACAACTACTTCGACACGCCACCTGCTCTCGTGGGTTCTCCCGTAGGCATCCCGCACTCTTGGAGATAGTTAATTTTAAAATTATATAAATTAAATTTAGTGTGGACCAGCCATGTTGAGATGCACTCTTATTACTATACGACCGGTTTATAAAAAAAGAACAAGAGAGCCCATCGAAATATTTTGCACAAACTACCGCACTGCACTCAGTTTTAACCTAAAAAATTTATGTTTGTGGTAAAATTTGTAGAAATCGAAAAAAGGAAAAAAAATGAAAACCGGCCCACCTCTTCACGCCTGCACGCTCCTGGGCCGCCAAATCAGCCCAGTCACCGCGCGCCCTGCTCCCCTCCCCCCCCACCTCCTTCTCATCCGTCCAGTTCCATCGGACGGCTCGCGTTCGCGGGTTGAGAGACAAAACGCCAGCCCCAAACCCCGCCAGCTCCCGTCCGCCGCCCATCACACTGCTCCCAAGCTCGCTCCTCCCGGCCTCAGCCGTCGCGGGTCGCGGACACCCGCCATGGATGTCGCCGGTACCTTCTCAAGACGGCTCCTCTTCTTGCACCGCCGATGGCCGCCTGCCGACGCGACAGCAGCACCTGCTGCCTGCCGAGGTTCCTCGGACACGCCGCAGATGTGATTCACGTCACTTGTCTTTGCATTTTTTTCGTCATGCGTGGATCCATCGAGTTCTTGATCCAAATCTTTGCAATTTCTTGCGGATCCGTGTGCTACGAGCGCTCTTCTCTTCTTTGTATTTGCATGTTGCTGGCTTGCTCTTTGTCTATGTTCTCGATTACGGAAACGCTATGGGTCATACGTCCGGCGACGATAAAAGAAATCGGACGCTGCGCCCACCTCCCAACCTTATCCACTCAACCAGACGCTGCTCCACCCATTCGCCCGCATCGCACGCGCCTCGGCCTCCTTCACGCCCGTCATGGAGGCGTCGCCGCGCCTGGACCCGTGCCGCCCTCCCCCGCATGCCCTCCGCCGGAGGAGCCGGAGAGGGAGTGCGACGGCCCCTCCCCACCCCGGCGTTCTCCGCCCGTGTGCCCTACGCCGCGCGGCGGCGCCTCTTCCTCACCAGGACGCGCAATGGCCCCTCTTCCTCCCATCTGCCCACGCCGGCGTTGTCCTCCGCCCCGGCTGGCTGCGTCCACTTCCGCGGCGGCCCTCTTCCTCCCCGTGCGCCCTCCGCCGGAGGAGCCTCCACCCCGGCTGGCTCCAGCCACTTCCACGGCCGCCCTCTTCCTCCCCCGCGCGCCCTCTGTAGGAGGACCAGGAACAAGGGGTAGGCAACAGTGAGGGGTGGGGGGTGATGTGCGTTTGTTTCGAATGTTGCGTGCAATATTTTTTTTTGATGTCGAAGATATGTGAGTTTTTTCTTTGATTTTTTGGTCTAAGGATTGATGTTGCATGCATTAATTTTTAATGCTGCGTAAATTATTTTTTAATGTTAAAAATATGTATTCGAAACGTTGCACAGACCGTCCGATGGACGACGTCCGGCGCCAGCAAGCCCCTGGGCTGTTCAGGATCGGCAATAGAATTATCGGGCCGTCTTGGATTTATATTGATCGATCAGTTCTACTTTTCAATCATATTTGGACTTTTTCTCAGAATAATGACGAAGCGACCTCTCCGAACCAAATCCTAACTCTATGTCCCCGCTGTTTATGGTCAAAATAAGTCGGAACTAATGAAACAGAGTGTTTTTTTAGTTTTTTCTGACCGCGTTTTTTTCTACAGCACCCATTTGTACTAAAAATCAGAAGCGAGACTAAACCCGCTTATTTCGACCGTCGTTTTTCGCTTACTTGTACAGCTGTGAAAAAAAGCACGATCAAAAAAAACTGTACCAAACGGAGCCCATGGTGGGTCTATGGCGGGTAGAAAAGTTTTTGCCGAAAAAAATCGTGTAAGAGTTTCTCACGCGTTTCTACCATCATTACATCTGGTTGGTACGATTATTCGGTTCAACTTTTGGTTCGTAGGATTTCACCGTGGCTCTTGAAGTCGATTGGGATTTCAAGTATCACGCGTTCTAATCGATTAATATCGACCGTTAGATTATAGGATCAAATAGAACTCAAGGGTGGGCATATAATTGGGTAGATGACGTGTAGGTGAAAAATAATTTGTTTTTTACCCCTACTTTTGTAGGGTAGATTTGGATTTGCTGGCCGATGTGACCTAGCTAACAAAATCTACCACACAGATAATCGTGTTAACTCTTGATTTTAACTAGTATCTGACAGAAGGCTTTATAGTTGAAACTAACAAACATACATTCAGGCAAATGGACCTGATCGGAAGAGACGAATTCGGTTTCCCGCTTTGTGAGGGCGTGAACAGTTGCCAGCTGCACCAGAACAGAGTTGACGTTACTGGTGAACGGCTCGCCTGGCTAGGTGTGAACCGACACATCAGTGGACAAGGCCGTGTCAGTTTTTCTGGCGAAGAACGCGCTTGGAGAGTGACTGTCGGTTCCGAGCATCATCACGACGGACGACATCACCAGCCGGGCCGCCGGGTCTCCCTGGACGCACAGCAGCCCGACGTGGATGCACCTCAGCACGTCCCGGCCCATGCTCCGGTCAACTAGGTCGGTCACCGTCCCGGCCGGCAGTGCTCCCATACCTGCATGCACGGCGGCGCTTTGTCACGTGAGCCAAAGCTTCACCGAAACGTGCGTGGCGACGGCCGTGGTGATCAGTTTGCACTTACTACGGTGGTCAAGAGGTCTCCGGGCTTGTGGGCGTTGCCGCTGTCGCTGTTCTTCCTGCAATCCTGCCAGTGACGATCTCCAGCACCATGATGCCGAAGTTGAACGCTTCTGATTTGACGGAGTAGTTCCCGCGCATCAGGTACTCCGGCGCCACTGTATCCACTGAAACGAGAATTCAGGAAAGCATTTATGTCAGTACCCAACCTGAACGAACACAGTGAACGAACAGCGTAGAGGGTCGGGGACGCGGAGACGTTTTCTTCGGCAGAGTGGCTGCGAGGACCTTGAGATTGGCCTCGTACGTGCTGTGGGGCTTGAAGTCGTTGCTGTCGCCGCAGAATGGCCACGGATAGCCCGCTGCGCGAGGCGCAAGCAGCGAGACGACGCCTCCAACGCTCGCGGCCACAGCTGCAGCCAGGAGGTGGCGAGGCGAGCCATCAGCACACAGTGCGCGCGGTGGCGGAATGAGTCAGAAAGCGCAGGTTTATATTATCTTTATGTAGACATGGCTGCATGGGGGAAATTAGTCGGACTCGATTGATTCCAGACGCAACCGCGCGCGTTTGTCTGACACTTTATTGCGAGTGTATTACGATTGTAAAAAAAAAACCAGAAAAAATTACCTTGGCTGACAAAAATTACCCAACATTTTTTTTATTTTTCGTTGGTTTATAACCTCCCTCGCATAGAAAAGGGTTTGTTCCGATTAAGGTGGCAGTCTCTAAGGTTTCTCGGCGAACGTGGTGTTTTTTTTTCAAGACTCCCATATCAATATAATAGATTATAGACCCTTTGAATTTTGTGGTACTAAGTTTTAGCACTAATCTTATTCAAAAAATTTAGAAAAAAAAATTCTCAAGCCATGGTAACATTAGATAATTATTATATTTTTAAATAAGAAGAGTGATCAAAGAAGCACGTTGAAAAAAACAACATAGTTGAAAAGGTGCATGACAACGTAACGTAAAAACAGATAACATATGAAAAAGGCCGTTGCGAAATAATATCTTTATTTTTATTCATCAATTGTTTCAAGTCCAGAGGTAAACACATATTGCAAGAATGAAAAAACATATATTAAATACTTGAAATGGATAACAAAGAAAATGTAAACCGATTTCAACAATAGGAGCATGTCCATCAATAGTAGCGTGGTAGCGCCTATTTCTACCGATTGTTGAAAAATTATATTGATATTTTTGTGTGATTGTGCTAGAATAACCGGTGCTATCGCCGGAGAAAAAAGATCTGAATGTCCTAGTTCGTTTCATTGTCTACCTCTGACCTGAAAAAGAATGCAAGATAACATTCAGTTTAAATTCAGATAAATAGTGACACCCAGTTCTCATCTGGAAAAATGATGTTCTGTCATATGCAAATTGATGTTCTGTCATGCTAGAAACTGGAAAAGGACATACGTACAATCCTTGATAGTGACATTGAGTTACAAACTAAAATGAAAAGCTACATGTATACACAAGCCTTAATAATGCTGGAATGGCACGAGCAGAGCAGAAACAACACTGCAACATCAATATTATTCACAAGCTGCTGCCCTGCAGCAGCCGCAGACTGCCCGCCTCCCTCCTGTCCTCCTGCTCAGGGAGGGAGCAGGAGCAGGGGCCGGAGGGGGGGGGGTCTAGAGCTGGAATGGTGCCGGCCGAAGGGGAGCTTGGAGCGGCCGGCCAGAGTGGAGACGGGTGACGGGTAGAGAGCCAGGGGAAGGGGCCACGCGGGCGACAGCACGAGGGCTGCGGTGGATAAAGAGGCCAGATGCCGGTCGTCGGGAGCTAGGCTAGAGAATTGTGGAGGGGTTGAAAAAATTTTGAGCCACGCCGAGGCCATGGCCTGGGTAAGGGTGACCATGAGTCTAAATCCGTCCATGTCAAAGAAATGTCAAGAAAATCAAATGAGTTACAATTTGGAAAGGAGAGAAAGAGTAAGTGTAGTTTAAACTAATAAAAATACATTTAAGCAAATAGATTTTAGGCGAGAGATAGTGAAGAATAGCCTCGGTTAGCTATAGGTGCCAAATCTATGTATAAAGTTCCAATATTTATGTTTGTTAAGATAGTAAACGTACTAGAGATAGTGAAGAATAGTGATTTTGTTCAATAGAAACTACACTTAAAATACCTTTGGCGCTTTTCCAATCATCATAAGAAGCCTCATTTTCTAATCATTGTAACAAGCCTCCCTATATTTAACAATATTAACATGTGTTTTGCATTGGGTTGACCTAGCAGTAAAGTGCTCGCATGGCAACGTTTAGGCCAACACATCAGTCGATTCATTGAAGCGCCCCACAATCTTAACGGAACTAAAATGTGTTTTATTATTATTCTCAGGGATATGATAACGACATTCTTACGTCAAAGCAGTACAGATCCGTCCTTATTATCATTCTCAGGTATGATAACGGCATTCTTACGTCAAAGCACGTCAAAGCAGTACAGATCCGTCCTAAGCGGGATAGAACTAAACGGGACACAACCCGAACCTAGCGGAATTTAAACATAGACCCAAGTTTCCCCACCACACCCGTTGGGAAAAGGTCGTAACCCTTACACGTTCACGACCACGACGACTTTTTCTTCTCTGTAAACCAACAAAAAAGAAAGGGTGAGTACGAAACGTACTCCGCAAGCCACTTTCCTCCATAAAGAGTTGGGGTAAAAGCTATCTCTACGTGCAAGATATATATGGAGCTTAGATTATTTTGCGAAAAAGCATTTTTATATACAAGGCTCTTAATTCTCAGTTTTAAATTATGAAAACACTTATTTCTAAGAAAATGGGTTGCCACTGGACTCGCAGGTCCACCGTGGCTCAAACCAAAACAAGTTTCCACCATGTTAGGCCTCGCACCCTAAGCTTCCCAACACACACAACAATCCAACCACACCTATTTTATAAAAATCTAGTTGTCGAAACCAAACCGTAATCCGTCCATACCAGTGAATAACGGACTATCCGGATAGGTTTATACTCTGGCCAGGGTACATACTTTACCCACAAGTTCGGACTACGTGACAGAGCCACCAAATCACGTAAATCCTCTCAAGGTTTTCCCTCGCAAGGTTTCCCCAAACATCAACCATGAGAGCCTTGAGACCACCAGTCGCCTCAGTACCAGCAGACACGCGACATCTCCGAGTGCCAACAGACACACGACGCTCCCCTTCCCAATCCCCCATTGCTACCCACCCACCGGCATCTGCTTAGTTATTCCTTGTGGGTTCCGACCCAATGTTGCCCACGCAACATCGAGTGGTTGCACGAAAGAGAGTTAAGCAAGATGAGACGTCAACCCACTCCTTCAGGGCGGAAACTCTCTCAATGCTCCCGCACGAGCCACACTATCCAAATCTCCCACAAGACCGGACCCCGAATAAACCGTGATAACAGGTACCCGGGCATTCCATCCTTTAAAATTATGGCATAGTCGACCGAAGTTGTCCGCCGGAGTCTTACCCTATGTTTTTGCAAAAGCCACCCACACCCACACACAAACACCCACCACACGAGAACACAAGTCCACAACAGCAGGATTATGATGAGTAGTTGATTCAATGATCATTCCTGAGCGCACTAAGTCTAAGTTGGTTTGGGTGGCTATCCTACCAAGTTTTCCTTAGCTAGAAAAACATGCAGATTTTATTTGTGTTAACAGGACAATGGGTCGTGTATAGAAAACTAGGTAATTTATGCATCAAATGGGATTCCAGTAGACTTCCTGTTCAATTTGTTGGGGGCTTAACGGAACATCCGCGGCTGGGGACGAGGGTACATCATCTCCCGCATGCATTAGCGTTACCAACTGTTGGGAGAGATGATACTCCGTTTGCTGAGTGCGTTCCATCTCCAATTGTTGGGTGCGATGGTGTGCCCACCACAAAGCATGCTAGTACAACATCCGCTGTAAACGCCGGTTGCTCTCTGCGAGCATCGTGAAGGTCCTTGCGAGGGGTGTACCAATCAAAATCTCCGGTATAAACTATGCGCACAAACAGAGCAAACAACAAGCAAGGCACATCAGGAGCTCAACAAGGGTGTGGAGAGAAAGATCTGAGGGTTGCCTGGTGGATCGTACCAATGGTTCTGGCTCCTGCGAGGCGCTAAGCCGAGGGCCAATCGCACTGTCGGGCTCGATAACTATCGAGGAAGGGGTGCCACGGCCGTGGGTACGGAGGGCCATAGCAAGGGCGAAAGCGCCGGGAGTGTGGAGGTTGCATGGCGGGTTTATGTGGCACACAAGGACGAGACGTGAGATGCGTGCCACAAAAGAATCGGTACTAGAAGTGAATTTTGTCCGGTGATTGGTCCTATCCGCCTTATCACAATAGTGTTGCCGTGCAGCCATCCACTTAGCGCGAAAGAAGGGACGACGGTGTCATGACACGGACACCGAACGGTAAAACCGATCGGTGCCAGTAGTACCGGCGTTAACCGTGCGCTCTAATTATCATAAATCGCTTTGAAAAAGGAAAAGTACCACGCAGCCCAATTCCCTTTTCCGGCCTGCGATGAGCTTTTGGCCCACCCTGGCTTCTTTCTTTTCCTTGTCTCTTTTTTTGTTTTTGGCCCAGCCACTCCTCTCGGCCCATGTGCCCAGGTGGCCTGTTGGGCTGGCCCACGGGGCCGAGGGGAGGGGCGCCCAGGAGGGAGCCGGGGTCGACCGGTTCAACCGGCGCCCAGCTCCACCTCGCCGGAGAAGCACCGACCACACTGGAGCTCGCCGGAACGGACCTTCCCGGCCTCCGTTCGAGAAACTGAGGGTACCGGCGCGAAGAGGACCGAGGAGAATCAGTCCGGGAGGTTCCGGGCAGGAGGGGGTGAGCGGAGCAGGGACGTCCACGGGCGGCCATTGTTGCCGTCCAGGAGCTCCGCGGAGAGCTCCGCTCAGGAAAGCGAAATAGATTTTGAAGGTGGGCGATGGTAAAGGAAGGTGGTGTGGTGCTCCTTGCACGGGGATGACCTGAGGATGGAGAACGGCGAGCAAGCACGCGTTCTGTGCATGAACGGGGAAAGGCGAAATTGGAGAGGGGTGGAAAGCGGACGGAGGAGGGGAATGGCTCGGTGGCTTCGCGCGAGGATGGGGAGCGCGGAGCCTCACTTTATAGGCTGGCGGAGGAGGGTGGTCGGGGGTGAATTGAGACCGGGGTTCTGCTCGGTGTTTTCCCGAGCGCGGACGGAGCAGGGAGGTCGGGTAAAAAGATAATGCCGGGCGTGGACTGTAGAGTAAGTCGCGCGCGGGTGAGGGCACCTCGAGGTGGGGGGCAGAGAGGGGCCGGGGCTGCTGCGTTGTGGCGCAGCGCGTCAGTCTTGCACGCCGTGCGACCGACGGGCAGTGACCGGCAAGAGGAGGGAGAGGAAGCTGACAGGCGGGCCCCACGCGTCGGTGAAAGAAGGGAGGGAGGGCTGCTCGGCTGGAGAGGCAAGCCGGCCCAGGCAGGTGAGCGTGTTGGGCCGCGATGGGGAGAAGGGGCAGGCTGGCTCGGGCCGAAAAGTAGGCGGAGAGAGGGAGCGGGTGGGCTGTGGCCCAAGCTGAGGAGGGGAATGGGTTTTTTGTTTTTCTATTTTAGGTTTGGAATTGAATTTGAATATTTGGAGCAAGGTATTTGAGAAGAAATTGGTGGAGAAAAAATAGTGGCTCAGGAGAATATTTGGAGGGGGCTTGATCTTGAAAGCAATCACCACCATATAAAAGTGAATGAAAATATAACTGAAAATCATACGGAAGATAAATAGAAATTCTAGACTGACTACCCCATCATTCGGGAGATTATATGGATAGAAATCATCCACTTTTCGTTGTCCTCCTCCCGTCCTCCTTTCTTCCCCATCCTCAGCACCGAGCAGCCTCCTGCGGTCCTGCCTCCACCCGCGGCGGCGCTCCCCGTCTCCACGCGCCGACAGCTCCTGTCCACCGCGCACCCCCGCATCTAGCACCGGCAGCGGCCTCCCGCCTCCTCCCGTTGCGCCGCCACTCCCCGTCCTCGCGAGCGCAGCTCCTCCCCACGCCATGGACGCCGCTGGCGTTCTTCCCCTCCATCTCGTCGCCGGCGAGCACTGTGAGTCGCGGTCCCGCCTCCTGCCACGGCCGCGCCGCCGGTCGAGGACACCGCGGGAGGAGGCGGGCTCGCCGCCGGTCGAGGCCGCGCTCGCCGGGACGTGCCATGGCCGTCGGCGCTCGCTGCCCGCGTGCAGCCTCCCCGCTGTGGCCGCTGGCGCTCGCCGCCCCAGTGCAGCCTCCGCGCCGTGGCCTCCGACGCCTAGGGGTGGAGGGCGACGGCGCCGCCGCCAGATGGCCGGGGATCCGGCGAGGACGGCCGCACTGCGCGCGGAATGAAAATGAAAAAAAAAAAGAAAAAACGGAATAAAACGGAAAGAAAATGGGCCAGATAAAAAGTTCAATCACCAGCGCAAATCTTGAAGCAATCACCACCGTACAAAAGTGAATGAAAACACAACTGAAAATCATGAAGGGAGATAAATAGAAATTCTGTTTTGTTTAGCTCATAATTGCACACTCAAACAAACAAGATTTCAAAAATCGGATTTTAAATTTAGAGAGAGATTTAGAGAAAATTCTTAAGGTCGATTTTTGGGATATTACGCTCATGGTCCAGATATTTGTATCCCCCCTGCCAATCTGCCGAATCAGGCTCTGTTCTAGCACCTCCTTTCCTTCCAAAATTGACCTCCAAATACGTGATGGTTTGGAGCCACACTCTGCATCTAGGAACTCTTTTGTAGGAAAATAAATCTCTTTCAGGATCTTGCACTAGTCGCCAAGCTTGCTGAAGCCCAGTCCTCCCAGGAACTTCGCTTTGGTCATATGAAGCCACCCAACAAGTCTTGCGTTTTCCTTCTTTACTCCGCACCAAAAATCACGCGGCAAGCCATTGATGTGTTTACACAGACCTCTTGGTAGTTTAAAGCAGGACATGGAATATGTTGGCACTGCTTGTGCAACTGCTTTTATCAGCACCTCCTTCGTCCCTCCTGCTGAAAGTGACTTCTCCATGACTCCATCCACCCTTGAACTCTCTTCCACACCCTATCTCTCAAGAACTTGAACGCACCATTGATAGATGCACCAATATGATGAGACTAAAACTCATCTAATTTTGATCAATTATGTTGTGTCCTATATGATGAGAAGCTGAAACTCATATCAAGTACAATATGTCTGTGTTAAACTATGTTATCTTAAACATGGAGATATTTGTGTTATGTATATCCTTGTGTTATATCAAGTTAGAGTATGTTTGTGTTCTGCATACTGTTTCTGTACATGAGTACTCTATATACATGCTATTTGTATGTCTGTTGGATACTTGGATGTGCAATTTTATTTTTTTTCCCATGGCATGTATTACATACATCGGTGACCATTGTATTTTTATTTTTCCATTATATATCACGTATTGAGTTGTTGACCTGGGCAATGGCATGTAAGGGGAAGGTGCCAAATTTCAACTCTATATGTTTCCAAGGGCAACATTGTCTTCTCCATACCAACTTAATAGAAGGTAATGGAAATGGCAATCTTCAGCGACCCGGCGACCCGGCGAACGCGCTCCACTGGGTGCAGACCAACGTGAAGGCGTTCTACCCCGCCACGCAGATCAATGGCGTGGCCGTCGGGAACGAGGTGTTCGACTCCAGGCCCGACTTGAACTCGGTCCTCGTCCCGGCCATGACCAACGTGCAGGCGGCGCTGGCGCAGCTGGGCCTCGCCGACGCCGTGAAGGTGTCCACGCCGGTGTCGTTCGACGCGATCCAGGGTTCGTACCCGCCGTCCAACGCCAGTTTCAAGGACGAGCTCGTGCCGGTGATGAAGCCCATGCTCGACTTCCTGCAGCGGACCGGCTCCTACCTCACGGTCAACATCTACCCGTACCTCACGTACTTCGCACAGCCAAACAACATCTCCCTCGACTACGCCCTGGGGAACTCCAAGGACGGCGTGCGCGACCCCGTCACCGGGCTCGTCTACCACAGCCTCCTGGACGCCCAGCTCGACGCCACCTACTTTGCAATGGCGAAGCTGATGACGGGGTCGCCGTCGTCATCAGCCACTGCGGCCACAGCAGCAAACACTGATGCGCGGGAAGGATTAGGGGATTCTTTGGCGCAAAATGGTAGTATGCGCGTGTCTGTTACAGAGACCGGGTGGCCTTCCAGCGGGAGACCCCATTCCGGGAGGTCCCCTTTGGCGGCTGTTGCGGATGAAGCCCCGATGGTGGTGACGGTAGCCAACGCCCAGGCATACAACAACTACGTCATCCACCGCGTGCTGTCCGGCGATACGGGCACCCCGCACCGCCCAGACGCCGACATGGACGTCTACATCTTCGCCCTCTTCAACGAGGACCAGAAAGGGTCCGGTGCAGACGACACCGAGCAGCACTTCGGTCTCTTCTACCCCAACGAGACGAAGGTGTACCCGTTCGACTTCCACAGTGGCAGCGGCGGCGGCGGCGGAGGCGCGCCAACGAGGACGGAGAGCTGGTGCGTGGCGGACGCGTCGGCCGACGAAGATCTGCTGCAGCACGGCGCGGACTGCAGCGCCATCCAGCCCGGCGGCGAGTGCTTCGACCCCGACACCGTCGTTCGCGCACGCTTCCTACGCCTCCTTCACCAGCTACTACCAGTGCAATGATCGGGCGAGCGGGAGCTGCGACTTCGACGGCGCCGCTTGCGTCGTCTACCAGCAACCAAGTGAGTTTATTTGCGGCGCACTTCAGCAATTTAATTATGATTATTTCCTCTCGGCCCATGTTTAAATTGGATAGTACGTAAATCTCACTACTGTCTGCTGTTCCACGGTCTTTACTACAGAGTTCGGAAACTGCGTGCTCCCGTCAAATAATTTGAAGGAATAAACATTAAACAACAGCAGAGTTGGAAGGCTACGCTGCAATCTTTCATAAAACTTCTGCATGCAGGTTTCCGTGTACTAGCACGCTGTGTGCTACTGTACTGTAATAAGGCAAAAGCTAAAACCACCACAACTGCTTGTTTCTGTGTCCCTTAGCAATCGATTTTCTGTTTATTATTGTCCGTTTGATCCCCGCCAACATGATGAGTTGGACAGCTGCAAATCATTTGATCAGCTCAGGTTGCCAGACCATCAGAGTTAATTAGCGGACAAAAAAAAAATGGAAAAACACTGTTTTTTTACTCCTTTTTGGAGAGTTTTATTCTTTGTACAAGGATCTACCTACTTCACTTTCGGCTGTTGATAACCGCAGTCAGCTGGTCTAGAAACGCCCAAAAACATTACGAATAAATTAAATCTGGTGTTTCTGGCCACTGATTCACTGAACGCCCGATCTACCACACAAACAATATTGCAGACTCTTGATTTTAACTGTATGACCCTGTCGAGGGCGTTTTCTTTGCCACCGTAACCTTTGGCCTGGTGTGGCGACGCTCTAAGCGTCGTCTCTCTTCATGAAGGCATCGCCATGTGTCTTTCCCCATAGTTGAGTTTGATTTGCCGAGTAGTTCGAGGTGTCATCTCTTATTTGGCTTGTAGTGACTTCTTTGGTTGTGGTGGACGTGTGTCGGTGTGTAGAGAGGGTTTTTTCTTTGTTCTTTTCTTTACCATGGTTCGTAAGCCGCAGGTTTACTCTCTGTAGTTGTAATTTGCTATCTTCTTAATACAAAACGCGACTCGTAACGCGTTCGGAAAAAAAAACTATCTGACAGGCGGCTTATAGTTGAAACTTGAATGCGGACGAGACGAATTGGGTTGTGCTGTTCCCACTTTGTGTAGGCGTGAACAGGTGCCAACTACAGCCGTACAGTGGCTATGGAGCTGTTTGGTAGGCTAGCTAGCACCCTTGCTAGGCTCCCGTAATACAACTTGGTGTGTTTGATAGGCTGGCCAACTTTTTAGCCAGGCCCCGGTAGTGCAAAAGTGGGCTCTTGGGATGGCTCCGCGGGAACGCCCGATTTGGCCGTTTTCTCTTGGCTAGGCTCCTGCGCGTGCACACTTGGGTTTAGCTGACCACCTGCAGCCACCACCTCTACAGCCGCGACCTCCCTGCTTGCCCCTCACCGCCGTCCGCCCCACCGCTCTTTGGCGACGTGGATCCAGAGAGGCGGCGGTGGAGAGCGGCGGAGGTGGCGGATCTCGTGACCTGCTTGGGAGGAGAGAGTAGGGAGGCGTGTGGTGCACGGAAGGGGGCGGGCCCATCGGAGGAAGGAGGGTGAGGTGGGAGGAGCGCCTGGTCGTGGATGCACGAGGAGGAGGAGGACTCCCCAGCGGCGGCGTTGATCCGACGTAGGGGCGGCTGGCGACGCGGATCCGGCAAAGGGCCGGCTGGCGGACCACCCCTCGCCGCCATCTGGGCTGCCCAGAGTCGTCGTCCGCCCCGCCGCTCGTCGGCAAGGTGGATCTAGAGAGGAGGCGCTGATGGATCACGCATCCGATCTGGAGGCAAGTGATCTCCCTACCGCCGTGCCCCTTGCCGTTGTCTGAGCTGCCCCTCGCCGATGCCTCGGCCCTTGCCGTAGTCCGCTTGGATCTCGCGGCGCCGATGGATCTTGTGGCCGACTTGGAAAGAGATAGAGCAGGGAGGCGCGTGACGCGCGTGGGAGTGGCCGGGAAGATGGGTGACGAGGAGGTGATGGCGGCGAGGGGTGGCGCCATGGGAGGAAGACAGGGTGAGGCGAGAGGTGTGCCGTCATGGAAGGAACAATTGAGGAAGGAGGGCCCGCAAGCCATGAGCAGAAACCAAAGACGAGCTTTGCGTGAGCCGCGCCAAGCGGGAAAGATAACCAAACACACCAGCTTGTACTATTGAAGCCCGCAATGTCTGATTGGTGATCCGTTCGTCCATCTCGAATCCAGCAAGCGATGTGCAGCGCAGTGGAGGGCGGGTGCAGGTGGGACCCAGGCGGGCAAGCACGCCTGTGCAGGAGACCGCGTGCAGGGGCAGTAGTAGGTGGGTCCGGGCGGGCAAGTGTGCAAGATTTTTTCTTTTTCTTTTTTGTTTCTTTTTCCTTTTTCTTTTTTTCATTTGTTTCTACCTTCATTTCATGTTTCTATAACATAAGTTATGTTTTATCTAACAATTTTTAGGATGTAACTTTTTTATCATAACTTTTTATGGTAAAAATTATGACATAAAATTATTGCTAACATAATTTATCATAACTGTATGACATAAAATTATGATAATATAATTTATGCAAATATAATTTATCGTAACTATATGAAATAAAATTATGCTAACATAATTTATCATAATTTTATAACATAAAATTATACTGTCATAATTTTATGCTAACATAATTTATCATAACTCTATGAAATAAAATTATGCTATCATAATTTATGGTAACATAATTTATCATAACTGCATGACATAAAATTATACTAACATAATTTATACTCATTATAAAAACTTTAAGATGTAATTTTTACGCTAGCATAATTTTTATGCTAACTATATGACATATAATTTATGATCATAATTTTACATAAACATAACTTATCACTGATAACTGTTACGGAAGTATAACTTATCACGATAATTTATGAAAACATAATTTATCAGCATAACTTTATGGAAACATAACTTATCACGATAACATTACTGTAAGTATAGCTTATCACGATAACTTTATAAAAATATAATTTATCATGATAACTTTATAAAAATAAGAAGATCGTAAATATAAAATTGGTTTGGTAAGTAGACATTTAATCAAAAGCTACCTAGAAAAAACGAAGTTAAAAAATGATTCGTTTCTATGCAAGGAGTGCCGAGCCAACTGAATATAGGAACCGATGGGGCCGCGATAGCGACGTGTGGGGGAAAAAGGCAGCATGCATACGGAAGGCGCTTGGCGCACGGGGTAGGGGAGCTGACCGGGGCCCACTACAACAACTTGAGGCGGAAAGCGCGCCGGCAATCGCGTGCACATGGGGCTGCCTGCCTGTCTGATCGCTCGCGGGAATCGAGCCTGGCGAGCGCTCGCGGAATAGATGTCCCATTAAAGCCTGGGTAAATTTGGGCTAGCCAGGGTTGGTAGGCTGGCTGGGACAAGCCGAGCAACCAAAGCTACAGCCAACAAAAAGCTCTGCCCATCGGGCCTTCATAGGATTTTAGATAATATAGTATCAACAGATGAGAGATAACGAAGAATAGCAATTTCGATCTATTATGGGCCCCAAATCTATATATAAAGTTCTAATATTTATGTTTGTTAAGAATGCTAACTTAGGCATCTTATCTTACTATATTGCTAATTAGATGTTACAAAAAAATCACGAATTACGAAGCACGTTAGGAAAATAGAGAAATCATAAAAATTTCCAAAAAAATTGAAACATCTGGCCATCTATCATATCAAGTAGTATCCAATAATAATAGCCATTGGATCTAATATATTTTCTAAAAAAACTACACGTCATGCCTCTATAAAAGACCATTAAAGTAACCTAAATTTGAATATAAATTACCTACCACACCATTATGAAAGACCAATTAAAATAACCCTATAAATTTGTATATAAATTACTCACCATGCTATTATAAAAGACCAATTAAAATACTCCCCTAAATTTGCATATAAATTACCAGCCATGCCATTTGAAAGTGAATTAAGCGAACCCTGAAATTTGAATGTAAATTACTCACTATGCTAATGTGAAAGATGAATTAGACTAACATTGCACATAAATTACTTATTCTATTATTGTAAAATATTATTTAAAAAAAACCCATATTTTGCATATTAATTACCACTATGCAATTATAAAAATATAAATATTAATTAGCTAGAGCATGTTGTAGATAGATAAGATAAAAAATTATGTATATATAAAGACGTTCCGTCAAAGTATAACATATGAAATATATTGAATAATAGAATTTCTCAAATTTATTTGTAAATTTTAATATTTATATTTTATACTATCAGTCTATCAGTACGGACTGACGTGCTAGTGTGAGACTAATTGAGTACGAACCATAATACGAGAGACAACGAAGAATAGTAATTACTTGTAGGTCTCAAACTGACATCTAAATTTCTAGCATTTACTTACGTCCGTAACAATGTTAGCACGTGCTTTACACGGAGTTGACGGACCAGTAAACTGCTCGCTTGGCTAGGTTTAAACTGACACATCAGTCGATATGGTCGTGTCACTTTTTCTGGCGAAGAAGCCAGGCTTGGACGGCGCTTGGAGGGTGACTCTGTCGGTTCCAAGCATCATCACGACGGTCGACATCACCGGCCGAGCCGCGGGGTCTCCCTCGAGTCCTGGACGCACAGCAGCCCGACGTTGATGCACCTCAGCACGTCGCCCTTGGCGAAGCTGCCACCCATGCTCGGATCAACCAACTCCGTCACCGTCCCGGCCTCCCAGTGCTCCCATACCTGCATGCACGTACGGTGGCGCTTTTTCACCGTGAGCCAAGCTTCACCGCAACGTGTGTGGCGACAATGGTGTGATCAGAGACTGCACTACTTACGGTGGTCAAGAGGTCCCCGGAGTTGTGGGGGTTGCTGCTGTCGCTGTTCTTCCTCCCCGTGACGATCTCCAGCACCATGACGCCGAAGCTGAAACGAGAATTCAGGCAACATTTCTATCAGTACTTGCACCGTGCCTAGAAGCCGGCAAGCCCAAGCTGAAAAGAGTGAGCACTACTGACTATGTGCCGACGACGCGGCTGGTGACGGCCTGCGTCTGGTCTCGTCCGAAGATCCTCGCGAGGCCAATGTCCGAGATCTTGGGGTTCATGTTGGCGTCTAGAAGGACGTTGCTGGCCTTGAGATCACGGTGGACCACTTTGAGCTGGGAGTCCTCATGGAGGTACTGCAGGCCTCGAGCGATGCCGTTTGTGATGTTGTACCTCTGCTCCCAGTTAAGCAGCTTACGATTCTCATCTTCAGAGTCTGAAATGATCATAATTAAAAAAGTTTGAGAGTCATCAAAATCATGATGGTATACAAAAGGCATTGAAGAAAAATGTAGTACTGAATAATGACCTTGAGGGCGGTTATCATCTCTGAAGAGTATCAAGTCGAGGCTCCGGTTGAGGACGAACTCGTAGACGAGCAGCCTCTCCTGCTGCTCCAGGCAGACGCCGATGAGCCTGACGAGGTTCTTGTGCCTCAGCTTGGCCACCAGCGCCAGCTCGTTCTTCAGCTCCTGCACTCCCTGCGTCGAGCTCCTCGACAGCCGCTTCACTGCGATCTCTTCGCCGTCGGGCAGAACACCCTGAACAAACCAAACAATTGTACTCTGCTTCATGAGCATTTCTTTTTTCTTCAGTCCAGAAATCTCCATGGCATTGGCATGCTTCTTCCATACTACGGAGTACCTTGTACACGCTCCGAAACCCCCTTGGCCGAGCTTGTTGCTCTCGTCGAAGTCCCCGGTCGCGGCACGCAGGGTGGAGACGTCGATCAGCATCGAGTCCACCGTTTCGTGTCCGAGTACATGGAAGCTGTCCAGGTATGAATTGGATACGTCAGCAGATTTCAGATCGATACCTCGAGGCGTTTCACGCTGTGAATTCGCAGGGTTTTTTTTTTTTTTTTGTGCAGGAACTTACATGGCTGTTTTGCTTGTGCAGCTGGTCGCCGCCGCCTCTAGAAACTGAAGCAAAAAAACAAGGTTTAGGGCTGCTAGAGTTGGCAGAACGACTGCAAGCACGACAGCGAATACTCTGTACTTTCGTTTCCCTGTGTATAAACAAGGAATGTCTGAGCACGCATGCATCACATGAACAAAGGTTTCAACATAATAATGATGTTCCAGATGGTAGTATACTAGTATGAACTCTGAAGACCTTAGTATATCTATTGCTTTGCCATTAGACAGGCCGTTAGTCATAACTACTTTCGAAAGTTTTAATTTTCAGAATAAAAGAAAATGATACTACTAAGTTATTAAGGCGAGGGAAGAAAGCCTGTAGTACAACTGTACCAGGACCGTCCTCTGCTTCTCAAAAAAATACTAAGATGGAGTCGACTTGTCACTTAATTCTAACCATGAACACACCAGATTAATCACTCGAAAGTGACGCATTAGAGGCTAGTCATTTTTTTCATCAAAAGCACTGTCGCCATTGCCGACTTGTAACAAATAACAATGTTAGAGCAACTGGCTGTAATTGTTGTTGTTTTTGGATCTAGCTGTTAATAAAATTTCAATAGGCAAGGGCCCAGGCCCCAGGGGCTGTTTTGCCCCTCCTGTCCTCCCCTCTCAAAAACAGAGCAACTGGGTTCGCACCGGTCTTCTGAAAACACGGCATTTTCAGGGTCGCGCATAGTAGTGATAAACAATTGCACCACTGTCACCCACATTTGTGATTTTGAGTCAGAATATTCGCAAAGTCTTTCGGTCTTGGTCTTGCGGACCCACCAGCACATGTCCACTGTCTCAAGAAAAAGAATAAAAATCATCACTTGATTGAACTAACCTGCTCCAGCCGCGGCCGGCGCTCCAGAGCCCGGTGACGCCAGCCGCGCCATCGCCGGTCCGTTGAAGAAGGGCGCGGTCTCGTATCGGTACGAGCAGTTGACCCCGAGCACCCGGCCTCCGATGTTGTCCTCGAACGTCCCCAGGTCTCTCGCCACGATTCCGGCAAGGCACTTCCCGCACTGCGCCGGCGTCTGCTCCGGCACGCACTGCGCCAGGGCGTACACCTTGGGGATCTCCTGGTCGAAGTCGGCCTCCCCGGTCGCGAACCGCCACGTCGAGTTGTTCGCGGCGTACTCGACGGTGGCGTTCATGAGGGCCGCCAGGAGGCTCCGGAACCGGGTCGGGTCCGACGTGACGTTGTTGTTGTTGCTGACGACGTACGTGTCCATCGCCGGGCCGGTGTCGTCAGGCGGAGAGGGTGTGGACGTCGGATTAGTGGAGGATGCAGGGGTCGTAGTAGATGGTGGCGTCCTTGTCGTAGGAGCAGTCGTTGGGCAGGTCCTGGAACGCCTGGGTGAGGCAGCTCAGGCAGATGCTGGCGTTGGTGTCGCCGCGGCAGAGCCCCATGGCCCAGACCTGCTCCGGCACGGCGCCCGCGACGGCGCTGGCGTAGAGGGTCGGGGACGCGGAGACGTTCTTCGGCAGCGTGGCGGCGAGGACCTTGAGATTGGACTGGTACGTGCTGTTGGCCTCGAAGCTGCTGCTGGCGCCGCAGAACGGCCATGGATAGCCCGCTGCGCCAGGCGCGAGCAGCGAGACGGCGGCGACGATGGTGACCACGGCCAAGAGCTTAGCGAGCCATTATTGTTGGCACAGTGCGCATGGCGGAAGAGAGTTCAGTTCGGAAACAGCTTTATGTAGACACGACTCCTACAGAATGCTTCACGCGGCGACACCAACCTATACTGTCCGTTTTAGACCGCTTGGTAGTGTGAATGTGAAAATAAACCTGGATTCATTGCCCCTATGCACCCTGAACTTTATGCATTATTTTCGTTTTCTTAATTAAGTCATCTATGCTTTAGTCACTTTCACCCAGTTTGTTGATAAGCAGCAGGCATACGGCCGCTATGCTGAGGTGTTTGGTTCATCGGATTATTATCTCTGGAACAAAAGTACTACTTGTCTAGTCCGAAGGATCTTATATCCACTGCTAGAAAATCCTGTCGTCTCTGGAAACGGTATATACATACATAACAACTGAATTATGCCACCTAACAAACGCGTCACATTTGTTTAAAGCTGGTACTACAAGCAATGTGATTCAAATCTAGTTGTACAGTTGCTAACTATAGATGCTTTTCTGTTGGACATCTCTACAAAACCAATCCGAAACCCTAAAAACGGGCGGAGAATCGATCCACATCGCCCGTTAAACCATTGGCCGTCGGATCTGACCCCCAAACGACATGATCCATCCGATTCAGATCCTCACGTAGGCGGCCGAGCCTCGCCAGCCCTTCTCCTCGCGCCGTCGAATGGCCCCCGCCCCCCCTTGCCCCCTGTCGTGCAGGTGCTACGACGCCCCAAGCCGGTGCCATGCGCCGCCCCTCTGCCCGTCTCCCCGCGCACTGCCCTCTCCAGCCTCTGCCGCGCGGCGCCCCTTCACCGGCCTCTGCGGGGTGCTGCCCCAGCGCCCGCCTCCCCGCGCGCCGCTCCTCCAGCCTCCGGCAGCCCCTGCGGGGTGCTGCCTCTCCGCCTGCCTCCCCAAGAGAAAGTCACTTATTCGCCGGCAACCGGCTTCTTCGGAGCCCGATGAATGCTGCGGCAGCAGCTCACCGGCCGCACGGCAGCGGGATTAGGCAGAGGTGCATGCGTTCACATTCCCATGATGCTGCGCTCCAACAACTGCTCCGCCCTCTCTCTCTCTCTCTCTCTCAAACTTAAGGCAACAGATTGACAAGCTCCAATTCAAACAATCCGATGGATGTCCCTGCAAATCCCGGTTTGCTCTGTGATCTCTCATAAGTACATTCTCCTCTCGATTGGGATTTCAAGATCATGAAAACCTAAGATTTGAGAAACTGACCGAAATATGGGAACATATGGGGACACAGTACACTCATACTTCGCATATCAAATCGAGAAAACAAGTGTTACAAATTAAACATAAGTTGAGCAAGGATTAAATGTGGCACCAATAACCTCACTTTTTCTAGATGCATTTAATATAAAAACTTAGACTTCAGTTTTGATCTTTGCTGTTTTCCTTGGATAAGTAATAGGTTTTCGGCTTTTGGCTTCTCAATGGAGCTTGTTTTGTTGCTGTAATTTTCCTACACACCACTAGATAAAAGTTAATGCTTCCTTGAGGATAAGTTAAGAACGTGTTTAAAAGTATTATGCTATTTAAACAAATGTGCCCACATGGCAACATGGTTTTCTGAAAACTGAAGTTGATAGAAAAAAATGGCACTCAACACTCCGCTTCTAAATAGTTGTGTATACCCTGCAGTTGAATAACTGAATTCTTTTACATTCAACAAAGTAATACAAGTTTTGTTTCAACTTGATCTTGCCACAAGTCGCAAAACCAACTTGATTATAATATTACATATATTGCTTAATAAAGCAAGTATTTGTCAAAACCTGAATGATAAATAGCAGTTTAAATTATTGATGCACAACCACACTGGTTACCACAAGGTCCCATTAGTATATTGCTCTCTCATTCCCTGATAGAAATTACTTCCATGATATCACAGATTAAACTGTATGATGACAATGCATTTTAAATCTCATAAATGTTCCGAATGTAAATGATGCTATCCCAGTTCCGTGACTGACAAATTAAATAAAGTTAATTATAAAAGTTTTTCAATGCCCAGGGGCAATTTACTGATCTTTACGCCCAACTCCATGATACTAACCAGCTTGCGAAGACTTTGTGAAGCATAGCTCCAAGACATCCTTACTCTTTTGGCATGCTCTTTGCAACTTGAAACAAATTTCTAGATGTCTCGTCATTTTTAATTTACAGGTTATATCTGTCCTACAACGCTAAATAGTAATCTGAAAAAAATCAGTCTGTGGAAACAAATGTCCCTTTCAATACAATGTGCAAGGTGAATCTTGTAGCACACTACGAATGCGACAATTCATATGAATTTTTTACCAATGATATGTGCAGCTCTTGGTGTCATTTCATCTTGTATGCCTTGACTGGCCATCTACGGAGGATGTGGCAAAGCCGTGCCACTTTTTCTAGTGGCTTTCTAAAAATGACTAGATGTTTAACCAAAGCCCATCAAAAACTTTCTTCTGATCCAGGTGAGCTAAATACAGAGTATATGATCATGAGCCGGTCGACCTGAGACTTTCCGCCCCTCCCCCGCGTTGTCTGCCTTGGTGATACGGGGGGCGACCACGCCGCTGCCAAACCCTAGGCCCCGCGTGGGCCTGCTCAGCCGCCGCCGCCACTGGCCAGTGGCGCACAACCACCCCGCCGCGTCCCTTCCCATCCCCTTCTTTCCCCCCCTCTTTCTCTCTCCCTCGTCCTCTCTCTCGACGCCGACGCCGCCGTCTTCTCCGCCTCCTGACGGTTTGATCGGCTAGGCACCGTCCGGATCTGCCTTCCGGCCGAGCCTCGCGCCGTCGGGCAGGCGGCCGCCGCTGGCGCCGTTGGGACCCGCCGCTCCCGCCCGTTGGGAGCCGCCACTCCTGCCGTCCGTCCGGGTCGGCTGCGCTACGCCTCGCCGCGTCGCCGGCTGGCCGCGCCCCCACCACCGAGGGCCGCCCGCACTCATCACCCGCTGGGGCCGGCCACACTCTGCGCTGCGTTGCCTGTTGGGACCAGCCGCGCTCGCCGCCGACGAGAGCCGGCCGCACCCTTCGCCGCGGTTCGCTGGGGGCCAGCCGCATCCGCCGCTATCGGGGGTCGGCCGTGTCTATCGCCGCCGGGGGCCTGCTGCGCCTGTCACCTCACCGCCTGGGTTGTTCAGGGTTGATGCCATCTCAAGATTGGCTCCCCTTTGCTTTGCTAGGGATGATGCTCCCTGATGTGTTGACGTTGGTTCTCTTTGCGTGGGTTGATGCCCTGCTTCCCGTCGCGTTGTTGTTGTCGTCGTTGTGGCCGTGCTGTGGAGGCAGAGCACAACTGCAATCCGTTGCGCTTCCTGATCACCTTGGCTGCTCGATATTTGGCTTGATTCCGGAGTTGGGGTTTTAGGGTATACCTGATCATGGGCCGCCCGACCCGATCAACCTGAACCGACCCGCCCGAAAAATACCCGACCCAATCAGACCCAGTTAGCTCAGCGGGCGGGGGTGGGCCAAAAATTCCAGCCCGGTGAAAAAATCGGGTCGGGCGCGGGCCAGAATTTTAGCCCGCGGGCCGACCCGACAACCCGACCAAAACCCCCACCCGCAGCAAGGTAGCAGGCCGACGAACAGCCTGGCTCCCTGGCCCAACAAAAAAGCCCCTCTTTGGCCCTCATATATAACCCTTGCTCACTTCTTAACCCTAAAATTCTCCACTTCTTCCGTCCCCTGCCAGCCGCCGCTCGCCCGCTCCGTAGCTCCATGTCCATGGCAACGCAATCCACCCCACCACCCCGAGTCCAAATCCTGGAGAGGCCGAGTGCCTGAGTCATTCTATGTTCAGCTTCTACATCTTGTGCATCCTGTGGGCTAGGAGCCTAGGACCTAGGGGCGACGACGAGATCTGGGGCTCTGCCGCTCTGGGCGTTCTGCATCCTGCCTCCTACAGTAGTGCCAAGGCGTGCAGCAGAGCCAACACATCTCCGATTCTCCATTCATGTAAGCTATTACAACCTGTACAGCAGTCTGCAGTGGATCCATTGGCCTATTTCTTTTGTTTTGCGATGGGATGTTACATGCTGTCCATGCATCTGAATCTAGGACCAACAGTAGAGTGCATAGGACCAACAATAGTGGTACGGATACTGTGAAATGGATGGGATGGTGGCTACCTGCTAGAGTGCTATGATGCTAGAATGATTGACAAATGTATTTACACTTTACGTATGCACATGCTGATTTGTTTATTGATAGATTGGTCACACTGGTATTTTATTCCAGGACATGGCTGTGGCGGAACCGCCGATTTAATCCGAACTAAGCACACCTGCCACCCATGGCTTGCAGTGTGATTAGGCCGAACTAAACCCGGTCGTCCGTCGAGAGTCAAAACGACTCCCGTTATTACCTTTTCCCAGAGGAACCGACATCACACACATCCAGCCCTCGATGGAGCCACAACAGTTACATCATCACAGGCAATTTATATTAGAAAATAAGTTAAAGTGCTTACAAACCAAATATAGGTAGTCAAATAGCTATTCAAATACAAAGCGGAAGCGTTGTTCAAAATAAATCTCACAGCGGAAACATAATACTTTAAGAATGAGTCTTCAGCCAATAAAGAATGAGGCGAGAAGCACCGAGCCCACCGGTACTGCTCTCCTCCAAGCTAGTGTCCAAAAGACATCAGTACCTGCTCAAAAAGTGGAGGCAAACCCTGAGTACTAATTACTCAGTAGGACTTAATGGAAGAGCTTACGGCTGACGCAAAGCTGGCAACTAACAGTTGATCCTTAGCCATTCTTTTTATAGTAATTAAAAGTTAACATGTAATTATCAACATCATCAAAATATTCAGCATCATAATATAACTTGCAGGAATGTAAACATACAAATACGAACATGTGGTATTGAAAACAAAACATATATATAGTCATAAATACAATTAGATTGTTATTACGTTGCCCGTGTGTGACCTTGGCATTCTCACACCTGGTGAGCATCAGCGATTCGAACCGATTTTAATTCCCGGGAATAACTATCATGCCAGGGGTATATGCTTACTAGCCATCGCGTTCCCACATATAGCCCCCATCTCCACTCGTCCCATCCCAAGTTCGATTCAATCCCGCCATTCCCCCGGGTTTTGCCCCCTCAGGAGCGATACCACGGCCGCACCGGGTCAGCCCTCCCTCAGGAGCGATACCACGGCCGCACCGGGTCAGCCCTCCCTTAGGAGCGATACCACGGCCGCGCCGGGTCAGCCCTCCCTCGAGTACAAGCTCCCCCAGGCCTAACTCCCTCCAACAAGAATGGTAGGAACCTGTCTCTGTTCTTCGGATGGCACGAGTAAGACTTTCACCGGTCCATTATCCCGGATAAGCACTCTAAAATATATTATGCCGATCAGCAGGCGAACAGCGAATCGGGCCTTAAACGGCTCGGGCGGAGTCCACCAAACCATCCTCATCATTTTTCATCGTAATATACCCATATCTCCGCCCGGCCTCAATTTAGTTCCATCACAATCATGTTTAAAGTTTTCCATATATTTTGAAAGCCTTTTCTTTGAAAACATCTATACGACGAGTGACTCCAATTCACTCGTGTCTACTCGCACCTAGCATTTCTAGGCATACTCGTCCTACGTACTCTATTGTAGGTGCTAGGGCCAGGGCGGCCAAGAAGTCTAATGCAATTGTTTTCAAACAACTCCTAATGCGGATGTCTAGACATCATTCAATATCATATTTGCTGGGAATTCATGGCCCTGCCTACCTTCCTCACTAGGGTTAGTAGCTGCTTCCTGAGCGAAGTCGGGCTCCTGCTGCTGGTCTTCCGGCTCCTGATGCAGCTCCTTCTCGTGCTCTTCTACGATCGGTTGGCCCGGCGGATATCCTTCGCTCGCGGGATCTATATGCATGACATGGTGCAATCGGAGTATGTATTAGTGCAATGCTTTGCTTCATGATGTGAGTGTGATGCAAGGAATCATGATTTAGGAACTAAAGTGATGCATTTTCGTGATGAAACTGGTTTAATATTAAGAAATCGTACAAGTCATCACCTACGGTAACTTAGCTTATCACATATAACAACATGGGGTGTGTGACGAGGTAACATCGTTTTATGCGAGGCAACCGAAGTTTACTTAAATAAGTATTTTGCCTACCATTTTCAAAATAGGGTCAAACTTTACATGCACAGTACCCCATTTCAACAGTGAGCTAGTTATACCACAGGGAGCACAAATAAAATGTGTAAAACCCCTTTAGAGCATAATTTTTAATATAGTTACCTTTTCCTTATTTATTTTTATGCTAAAATCACATGCAGGGGTAAAATAGTAATTAAAAGTGAGCACTTGAGCTACCAAAAATCACAATGAGCCTATATACCCTAACAACACTGCTGACCAAGTTTGGCAATTTTTGGAGACCATTT
Organism: Paspalum vaginatum; assembly: GCA_030272315.1. Lineage (NCBI taxonomy): Eukaryota > Viridiplantae > Streptophyta > Magnoliopsida > Poales > Poaceae > Paspalum > Paspalum vaginatum. The sequence goes on along the minus strand of CM059013.1, from coordinate 5,668,182 downwards.
AGTCCACATTTCCCAATTATATTGATTTATCAAGCATGCACAAAAACAGGGGCAAAACTATCTATTCATGCCCAACCATCCTACCCATTCTGTAGATTTACATAAGAGGAGTACAATGCAACAAGGTTTGTATTTTTCTGATTTTTATTTGATTTATTATGAATTTTCAAAGTTTCAGCCGAATTAATAATTATTTAGATGAAAAACCACAGATTTAGGGTCCTTTTCGTGATTAACTGTAAACTACAGGGGCTAGTTTGCGAAATAACCCAAGACTCATACCACCGTTCGCTGGACTTAAACATAAAAACAAAAAGCTGAGGGACTGGATCTAAAAGTTGCCAGCCCCTTCTTCTACCTCTGGACAGGGAGGGGGCACGGCGCGGCCTCGCGTTCCGGCGGCGTCGCCGGTGCGTGGAGGCGGGGACTTGGAGCCGCGTCGGTCCCGGAACGTGTTCCCGGCGACGGGGTCTCTTTCCCCCAAGGCGGCGTCGCACGAGGGAGTGGGAGCGGGCGGGGAACGCGGTGAACTGATGGGGTGGCGGCGCACGGCGCTCGGGGCCGCGTTGCACGGAAGCCGGTCGGGGAGGCAGGGAGCGGCGGAGCGAGAGGGTGCGTGAGAGGCGCGGCGAGGTGGGGAGTCCGGCGGCGGAGTCGAGGAGGCGAGGGGAAGCGCCAGGGTGGCCGGCCACGGTGAGCTCGAGGTCGCCGGCTATGGCGGCCGCAGCTCTGGAGCGAGCGAAAGAGCAGAGGGCGCAGTGAGTGGAACGCGGGGTCGCGGCAGGACTTGCAGGAGCGAGTGAGCGCTGAGGGAGCTGGCACGGCAGGCCGGGCGATGGTGGCGCGTGGCCGCGGCGTGGCGTGCTGGCGCCCATGGCGTGGCGCGGCGTGCCCTTCGCCTGCCGCGTGGGCGTAGGGGAGGGGAGGAGGAAGAAGGCGTCGCGCGGGTGGACGCGGTCCATGGACCGGAGGTCAGTGACAGGTGGGTCCGGGCGGAGAAACTGTACCTTGATTTGGTGGACCGGTTTCATGGACGCCGATCAGCGGGCCCCACGAGCGGAGGTCGACATCCGACCGCAGGCGGGTACCCGACATGTGGGCCCCACATGTCATAGACTCAGGGAATGAAAAGAAAAAGCGAAAAATGAAAAACTCTGTTTGACTGCTGAGACATGTTTTAGAAATTGCGGTTTTTGAACATCCTAAAGGCCGAATTTGAAAAGGACCCAATTGAATGAAATGTTGCACCTTTTGAGATCTACAACTTTGTCAAAAGGACTAATACCAGATTCCAAGTATAAATATGATTTAAATTGAGTTTAACCTTCTGACTCCAGTTTGACCAACAAAATCTTCCAACTTAAAAATTCCACAAGTCATATTTTTATGCATTTTCATGGTAAATGTTATATACCAATGTTGTTTAGTTGCTCAGGACCTACAACTTTGATATACAAAGTTTTGCAAGATGTTGACTTTTGTTTCACAAAAATTTGAAATCTCTATTTAAATCAAATTTGGACAGATTTCTCAGTTTTACCGAAAATGACCTAAAACTCTATTCAAACCTTTATGCATGTCATGACACAAAATACCAAAGTTGTTCATTATGAAATTGTCTACAAGTTTGGTATGTATAGTTTTATCAAATTCACCACAGTATTAAGGTTACCGGGCAAATGCAAATGCAGTTTGCAGAAAAATCGGTTTTTAACTCGCTTCAAAAGACTTAATCCACTCATGTCCCTAATATGAAATGTTCATATAATGATGCAATTTAGCTAATGATACTAATGTAATACGCTTGAGATGCCTGGGGCATCACAGCCCACCCCCCTTAAATAAATCTCGTCCCGAGATTTTTGATGTGACGTGGGTGGTATAAGTTAAGAGAGAGAATGAAAGTGCATTGTGTGTGAATTTCAAATTTAGACTCAAGGTACTTGCGACGTACCCCTTTTGAGTTGATGGAAGAAAATTAGGATAATGAGTGCGCAAATATTCTTCTTGCTCCCAAGTTGCCTCCTCTTCGGATTGGTTACTCCATTGAACTTTGTAGAAATTGATTCTTGTTTTCCGGGTTACCCTTTGTTTTTGATCAAGCACTCGGATGGGATGTTCTTGGTATGTGAGGTCAGGTTCAATATGAATATTTGAGGTATCTACAATCTGGTCTGGCACGCGAAGACACTTTTTGAGTTGTGAGACATGAAATACATCATGCACTGCTGCAAGGTTTGGTGGTAACTCCAACCGGTAAGCAACTGACCCACACTGCTCTATGATCTGGAATGGACCAACATATCGTGGTGCTAACTTTCCCTTTACTCCAAATCGATGCACTCCCTTCATTGGTGACACCCTAAGGTACACATGATCACCTTTTTCAAAGGCTAGCGGTCTCCTCCTTTTATCTGAGTAGCTTTTCTGTCTAGATTGTGCTCTTTTCAAATTGCCTTGAATGAATCGCACCTGCTCTTCCGCATCCTTCACAAGATCAGGACCAAAGATCACACGCTCTCCTGGTTCAGACCAGTTTAAAGGTGTTCTACATCTTTTACCGTATAGGGCTTCGAAGGGTGCCATTTCTAAGCTTTTCTGATAACTGTTGTTGTACGCAAACTCAGCCAAGGGTAAACATTCATCCCACTTAGTAGTGTAAGTTAGCGCACATGCCCTTAACATATCCTCAAGTACTTGATTTATCCTTTCCACTTGCCCACTTGTTTGGGGATGGTATGCTGAACTACGAATTAATGTTGTACTCAGTGCTGATTGTAAATGCTCCCAAAAATGGGATACAAATAAAGAGCCCCGATCAGAGGTGATGGTTTTCGGAACCCCATGCAAGGACACAACACGGTCAATATAGACTTCTGCATACTTCTTTGCTCTATAAGTGGTCTTTACTGGAATGAAATGAGCTGACTTGGTGAACCGATCGATGATCACCCATATGGAGTCATAGCCTTTTTGGGTACGAGGCAAACCTACGATAAAATCCATGTGGATATCTTCCCACTTCCATGCTGGAACTTCTAGTGGTTGGAGCATACCGGCAGGTTTCAAATGATCAGCCTTCACTCTCTGGCATACATCACATTCAGACACATACTTGGCAATTTCTCGTTTCATACGAGTCCACCAAAATTTTTGCTTCAGATCTTGGTACATTTTGTTGCTCCCAGGGTGCATAGCAAGCAAGGAGTTGTGGGCTTCATCTAGTATTTTCTTCCTTAGACCCATGTCCTTTGGTACCACTAAGCGATTTTTGAACCATAGGACTCCCTCTTCATCAAGCTTGAAACAAGCCTTCTTCTTTTCATTGATCCCATCTCGAATATGTGCCATACCCTTATCTTTCTTTTGTGCCTCTATGATTAGATCTTTTATAGTGGGTTCAATGATGAGATTGTAAAGTTCAGCTCGTTGCACTATGGGTGTTTCTATCTCTGCAATCTCACAACATAGCACTCTTACTGTTGGTCGAGCCTCAATGAAATTGCAATGAGCTTTACGGCTTAATGCATCTGCTACCACATTAGCTTTTCCAGGATGATAGTGAACTTCCAAATCATAGTCCTTGATCAATTCTAACCAATGACGTTGCCTCATGTTTATTTCTGGCTGGGTGAAGATGTATTTTAAGCTCTTATGATCAGTGTATATGTGGCATGTGTTGCCCAACAAGTAATGTCTCCATATCTTCAGAGCATGAACAACCGCAAGTAGCTCCAGATCATGAGTTGGATAATTCACCTCATGTTTCCTAAGCTGGCGGGATACATAGGCAATCACCTTTCCTTCTTGCATTAGAACACAACCGAGGCCAATACCACAGGCATCACAATAAACATCAAATGGCTTGGTGACGTCCGGTTGAGCAAGAACAGGTGCTGAAGTTAGGAGTTTCTTCAATGTTTGGAATGACTCTTCACATTTTGTGCTCCACACAAACTTTGCATTCTTTTGGGTCAATGCTGTCATTGGCTTTGCAATTTTGGAGAAGTCCTTGATGAAGCGGCGGTAGTAGCCCGCTAAACCAAGAAAACTCCGTATCACTGTCACTGTTTGTGGTTGTTTCCATTCTAGCACATCGTTCACCTTCCTAGGATCAACAGCTACACCCTTCTCTGACAAGATATGGCCTAGGAATGCCACTTCCTTTAGCCAAAAAGCACACTTGCTGAACTTGGCATAGAGTTTATGCTCTCTAAGCCGAGATAGCACTACTCGCAAGTGCTCTTCATGCTCCTTCGCATTCTTGGAATAAACCAAGATGTCATCAATGAATACTATCACGAACTTGTCAAGCTCATTCATGAATACCGAGTTCATCATGTACATGAAGAAAGCCGGTGCATTAGTCAATCCGAAAGACATGACAAGGTACTCATACAGCCCATACCGCGTTGAAAAAGCGGTCTTTGGTATGTCTTCCTCTCGGATTTTTATTTGATGGTACCCGGACCTAAGATCAATCTTGGAGAAAACTGAGGCTCCCGCAAGTTGATCAAATAAGATATCAATGTGTGGCAGTGGGTACTTGTTCTTGACTGTGACAGCATTCAGTGGTCGGTAGTCCACACATAACCTCTTACCACCAGGTTCTTTCTTCTCAACAAAGAGGGCCGGGCAACCCCATGGTGATGAGCTAGGGCGAATGAAACCTTTGTCAAGCTGTTCTTGCAGCTGCACTTTCAATTCCTTCAACTCATCGGGTGCCATTCTATATGGTCTCCTTGAGACAGGTGCTGTACCAGGCATAAGCTCAATGGAAAACTTGACATCTCTATCCGGTGGGAGTCCGGGAAGCTCTTCTGGAAACACATCTGGATAGTCACAAACCACCGGTATCTTCTTGATTTGCTGGACTTCTGTGGCATTTGCTATGTGTGACAATTGCTTATGAGTTGGCAAATGAATGTGCATGATCTTCTTATTCTGGCTAGACTTCATCTGAACTATCCTGCTAGTAATATCCAACATGACGTTATGCTCTTTCATCCAATCCATCCCTAAGATAATGTCAATCCTCTGATTAGGAAGTACCACAGGGTCAACATAGAATTCCTCGGCGCCTATGCGCAGGCGTAAGTGCCTCACAATCTGATTTGTGTCAATTTGTGATCCCGGGGCTATGATGTGATATTTTGTCCTCATATCATCAATGTGGTACCCATGTTTTGTTGCATAGGACCTACTGATGAAGGTATTTGATGCTCCGGAATCAAACAAAACCACTGTGGGGGTGCTCATTGACAAGGAATGTGCTTGCCAACACTGGTTCACCCTCTGGGATCTGATCCAAGTGGTTATAGTGCAACTGACCCTTTCTTAGGGATAGCTCTGGCTTTGATCCCTTCCTCTTGTTTTGCTGTTGGCTGCCCTTAACAAGCACTGCCCCCTGATTTCGTCGAGGGGCACGACAGTTTCTGGTGAGGTGATTCGTTTTCCCACAGTTGTAGCAAGCACCCACAAAAGGAGTGGCTAAGGAACGCACTGTGGGGAGCTGGAATGGAGCACGATTGGCTGGAACTTGTGGCCATGTCCCAATGTGTTGAAGCTGTTGAGGTTGAGGGCCCCATTCAAGTTGTTGCGACCGACTGACATGACATGTGTGCAGTAGTGGTTGGTGCACAACTCATTGCCGCAGTGAGGAAGTCAACGGCGGGGTGCCTGCAAGTCTTTTCCTCTGCTGGTCCTCTTGGGCCTCGCGGAGGCGCCGTTCCATGTCGATGGCGGCGTCCACCAACTCAGTGAAGCTATCGTAGCGACGCCCCAAGTGAGTCAGCAGAGTGGGGTCAAACCCATCCAACAGACAGGCAGCCCTACGCGAGTCAGTGTCGACATCCTTAGGGGAGTACTGAGACAGGCGAATGAAGGCCTGTACGTACTCGAGTACTGACATGTTCCCTTGACGAAGGGCACGGAATTCCCGCTGCTTGAGTTCAATGAGGCTAGCCGGGAGATAGTGACCTCGGAAAGCCACACAGAACTCATCCCATGTGACCTGGTGCCCGGTAGGTTGCATTGCCAGGAATGTAGCATACCAGGCCCCCGAGGGACCGTGTAGACATTGCGCTGCGAAGCGAGTCTTCTGTTGTTCAGTGAGTTGGGGCAGTAGACTGAGCTTAGATTCTATGACTCGAAGCTAGTCATTTGCATCAAGTGGATCCGTGGCAGTGGTGAAGATGGGCGGTTGTAGGGCCGCAAAGTCGGTATAACCAATCTCTTGCGGGTAACGCCTTTGTTGCTCTTGAGCCATCAAATTGATGAGCTGACCCTGCTGAGCGACCAGAGTGGCCAACTCAGGAGGAGGTGGTGCTCCGTGAGTAGCCCCTCGAGCTGACGTCTCAGGTGTGGTGACCATCTGCAGGAATAAGGCCAATGGCGTTTAGTCTAGCAACCCTAGCGCAATCGATGCGGTGATAAAAAGGTCGTAGCATCATAGATACCGCATAAATACATGAAAGCGTGGATGTCATGATGCATGATTCGTCCTATTCGTTCTCACATCTCACACTCTATATTCAATATATAACTACCGATATTTTTGGTGACACATATGCACGACACTCTCTAATGCAACTAGTCGTCACTACTCGATCTTAGTTTCGTGCGTAGTTAGTGTACCTGCAGAAAAATGCATGCTCATACCAACATCACCATCATCATACATTACCACTCTAACCCTAAAAAGTGGCATCCACGAATTTCTTTAAGCTACGTCTGGTGGATGACGTAGTGGCGCCATTTCTCCCAACGCACCCAACGTCCCTCCAGTACTGGGAAATTGCTGGGGAGAGAAACGGTGGCCAACAAGATCTAGCTATAATTTTTGTTGAAGGAAAAGTGGTCACGAAACACTCCAATGACTTGACCACCCCCCTTAAAGAGTTCTGCCCTATCAGCATGAATGCAGGTTCGCAACAGTCCGCAAATCCCAATAGCGTTCCACCAGTACTGGGGATAGCTATGGCCGAAAAGTTGCTTCCCAAAGCACCGAATATGCATATGAGTTCTATCTAGGTCAGAATGTTAGCGATGTCACCTGGTATTTCACTGACATCCTTAATATGGGCATATCGATACTCTCATTTTTCAAATACTTCGAAAAGGGTTTTCGAAAATAGATTTGTAAATCAAAACTGGATGATATGACTGTTGTCTGTGTATGATCGGCTCTGATACCAGCTGTGGCAGAACCGCCGATTTAATCCGAACTAAGCACACCTGCCACCCATGGCTCGCAGTGTGATTAGGCCGAACTAAACCCGGTCGTCCGTCGAGAGTCAAAACGACTCCCGATATTACCTTTTCCCAGAGGAACCGACATCACACACATCCAGCCCTCGATGGAGCCACAACAGTTACATCATCACAGGCAGTTTATAGTAGAAAATAAGTTAAAGTGCTTACAAACCAAATATAGGTAGTCAAATACCTATTCAAATACAAAGCGGAAGCGTTGTTCAAAATAAATCTCACAGCGGAAACATAATACTTTAAGAAGGAGTCTTCAGGCAATAAAGAATGAGGCGAGAAGCACCGAGCCCACCGGTACTGCTCTCCTCCAAGCTAGTGTCCAAAAGACATCAGTACCTGCTCAAAAAGTGGGGGCAAACCCTGAGTACTAATTACTCAGTAGGACTTAATGGAAGAGCTTACGGCTGACGCAAAGCTGGCAACTAACAGTTGATCCTTAGCCATTCTTTTTATAGTAATTAAAAGTTAACATGTAATTATCAACATCATCAAAATATTCAGCATCATAATATAACTTGCAGGAATGTAAACATACAAATACGAACATGTGGTATTGAAAACAAAACATATATATAGTCATAAATATAATTAGATTGTTATTACGTTGCCCGTGTGTGACCTTGGCATTCTCACACCTGGTGAGCATCAGCGATTCGAATCGATTTTAATTCCCGGGAATAACTATCATGCCAGGGGTATATGCTTACTAGCCATCGCGTTCCCACATATAGCCCCCATCTCCACTCGTCCCATCCCAAGTTCGATTCAATCCCGCCATTCCCCCGGGTTTTGCCCCCTCAGGACCGATACCACGGCCGCACCGGGTCAGCCCTCCCTCAGGAGCGATACCACGGCCGCACCGGGTCAGCCCTCCCTCGAGTACAAGCTCCCCCAGGCCTAACTCCCTCCAACAAGAATGGTAGGAACCTGTCTCTGTTCTTCGGATGGCACGAGTAAGACTTTCATCGGTCCATTATCCCGGATAAGCACTCTAGCAATATTATGCCGATCAGCAGGCGAACAGCGAATCGGGCCTTAAACGGCTCGGGCGGAGTCCACCAAACCATCCTCATCATTTTTCATCGTAATATACCCATATCTCCGCCCGGCCTCAATTTAGTTCCATCACAATCATGTTTAAAGTTTTCCATATATTTTGAAAGCCTTTTCTTTGAAAACATCTATACGACGAGTGACTCCAATTCACTCGTGTCTACTCGCACCTAGCATTTCTAGGCATACTCGTCCTACGTACTCTATTGTAGGTGCTAGGGCCAGGGCGGCCAAGAAGTCTAATGCAATTGTTTTCAAACAACTCCTAATGCGGATGTCTAGACATCATTCAATATCATATTTGCTGGGAATTCATGGTCCTGCCTACCTTCCTCACTAGGGTTAGTAGCTGCTTCCTGAGCGAAGTCGGGCTCCTGCTGCTGGTCTTCCGGCTCCTGATGCAGCTCCTCCTCGTGCTCTTCTACGATCGGTTGGCCCGGCGGATATCCTTCGCTCGCGGGATCTATATGCATGACATGGTGCAATCGGAGTATGTATTAGTGCAATGCTTTGCTTCATGATGTGAGTGTGATGCAAGGAATCATGATTTAGGGACTAAAGTGATGCATTTTCGTGATGAAACTGGTTTAATATTAAGAAATCGTACAAGTCATCACCTACGGTAACTTAGCTTATCACATATAACAACGTGGGGTGTGTGACGAGGTAACATCGTTTTATGCGAGGCAACCGAAGTTTACTTAAATAAGTATTTTGCCTACCATTTTCAAAATAGGGTCAAACTTTACATGCACAGTACCCCATTTCAACAGTGAGCTAGATATACAACAGGGAGCACAAATAAAATGTGTAAAACCCCTTTAGAGCATAATTTTTAATATAGTTACCTTTTCCTTATTTATTTTTACGCTAAAATCACATGCAGGGGTAAAATAGTAATTAAAAGTGAGCACTTAAGCTACCAAAAATCACAATGAGCCTATATACCCTAACAACACTGCTGACCAAGTTTGGCAATTTTTGGAGACCATTTAGTCCACATTTCCCAATTATATTGATTTATCAAGCATGCACAAAAACAGGGGCAAAACTATCTATTCATGCCCAACCATCCTACCCATTCTGTAGATTTACATAAGAGGAGTACAATACAACAAGGTTTGTATTTTTCTGATTTTTATTTGATTTATTATGAATTTTCAAAGTTTCAGCCGAATTAATAATTATTTAGATGAAAAACCACAGATTTAGGGTCCTTTTCGTGATTAACTGTAAACTACAGGGGCTAGTTTGCGAAATAACCCAAGACTCATACCACCGTTCGCTGGACTTAAACATAAAAACAAAAAGCTGAGGGACTGGATCTAAAAGTTGCCAGCCCCTTCTTCTACCTCTGGACAGGGAGGGGGCACGGCGCGGCCTCGCGTTCCGGCGGCGTCGCCGGTGCGTGGAGGCGGGGACTTGGAGCCGCGTCGGTCCCGGAACGTGTTCCCGGCGACGGGGTCTCTTTCCCCCAAGGCGGCGTCGCACGAGGGAGTGGGAGCGGGCGGGGAACGCGGTGAACTGATGGGGTGGCGGCGCACGGCGCTCGGGGCCGCGTTGCACGGAAGCCGGTCGGGGAGGCAGGGAGCGGCGGAGCGAGAGGGTGCGTGAGAGGCGCGGCGAGGTGGGGAGTCCGGCGGCGGAGTCGAGGAGGCGAGGGGAAGCGCCAGGGTGGCCGGCCACGGTGAGCTCGAGGTCGCCGGCTATGGCGGCCGCAGCTCTGGAGCGAGCGAAAGAGCAGAGGGCGCAGTGAGTGGAACGCGGGGTCGCGGCAGGACTTGCAGGAGCGAGTGAGCGCTGAGGGAGCTGGCACGGCAGGCCGGGCGATGGTGGCGCGTGGCCGCGGCGTGGCGTGCTGGCGCCCATGGCGTGGCGCGGCGTGCCCTTCGCCTGCCGCGTGGGCGTAGGGGAGGGGAGGAGGAAGAAGGCGTCGCGCGGGTGGACGCGGTCCATGGACCGGAGGTCAGTGACAGGTGGGTCCGGGCGGAGAAACTGTACCTTGATTTGGTGGACCGGTTTCATGGACGCCGATCAGCGGGCCCCACGAGCGGAGGTCGACATCCGACCGCAGGCGGGTACCCGACATGTGGGCCCCACATGTCATAGACTCAGGGAATGAAAAGAAAAAGCGAAAAATGAAAAACTCTGTTTGACTGCTGAGACATGTTTTAGAAATTGCGGTTTTTGAACATCCTAAAGGCCGAATTTGAAAAGGACCCAATTGAATGAAATGTTGCACCTTTTGAGATCTACAACTTTGTCAAAAGGACTAATACCAGATTCCAAGTATAAATATGATTTAAATTGAGTTTAACCTTCTGACTCCAGTTTGACCAACAAAATCTTCCAACTTAAAAATTCCACAAGTCATATTTTTATGCATTTTCATGGTAAATGTTATATACCAATGTTGTTTAGTTGCTCAGGACCTACAACTTTGATATACAAAGTTTTGCAAGATGTTGACTTTTGTTTCACAAAAATTTGAAATCTCTATTTAAATCAAATTTGGACAGATTTCTCAGTTTTACCGAAAATGACCTAAAACTCTATTCAAACCTTTATGCATGTCATGACACAAAATACCAAAGTTGTTCATTATGAAATTGTCTACAAGTTTGGTATGTATAGTTTTATCAAATTCACCACAGTATTAAGGTTACCGGGCAAATGCAAATGCAGTTTGCAGAAAAATCGGTTTTTAACTCGCTTCAAAAGACTTAATCCACTCATGTCCCTAATATGAAATGTTCATATAATGATGCAATTTAGCTAATGATACCAATGTAATACGCTTGAGATGCCTGGGGCATCACAATGGCAAGGCCATGGAGCCCTATGGCTCTTAGTGAAGAGGAGGAAGAAGTCGAAGAGGTTGGTGATGGTGCCATAGCAATTCCAACGCAGCAGCAGGCTGGCAGGCAGCAAGATGATGGTGCCGAGAAGAACTTGGAAGGAGCAAGTACACGGAACCGCGGAAAGAAAAGAGCAAGATCAGTGACCAATTCTTCTACAAGTCAATCACAAGCAACATCTCGCAAGTCTAAGGTATGGAAAGACTTCACGATTGTGTCACCAGAAGGTGAACCTGAAGTGGCTGAGTGTAAACACTGTAAGAAAAAGTTTTCCGCTAACACTCAAAATGGAACATCTTCTATGTTGAGGCATATTAGAACTAAACATCCCACTGTCAGAGCTGAAATGGGCAACTATTTCTTAAAAACTGAGAAGGACGATGATGGGTCAGTTGTACTTAGAAACTACAAGGTTGATCCAGTTGCTGTTAGAACAGGAGTAGCCATGTTCCTGCTTGGAGGTGCACATCCATTTACAGTAGTTGAAGAACATGGCTTTAAAAATATGCTAAGCTTAGCATGTCCTCAATATAAGCATGTTAGTCGCCACACTATAAAAAGGGATGTCATGGATATGTTTGAAAAGGATAGAAAGGAAGTCATTGATGCCATCACTAACAGTCCTAGTAGAGTTAGTTTCACTTCTGATAAATTGGAAATCTGATTGTCAAAAGTTCAATTATATTTGCATCACTGGACATTACATAGATGATAAGTGGAAATTACATAAGAGAATCATATGGTTCAAGAAATTGAATCCACCACTTGATGGAGTGTTAATTGCTGATGAAGTGCACATGTGTTTTCGGGAATGGAAGGCTGACAATAAAATCATGTGCATGACCCTGGACAATGCTTCGTACAATGATAGGATGATTGCTACCTTAAGTTCTCGCTTGATGTGTAAAGGTGTTCTTCCATTATGGGGTACAGTTTTTCAAGTTCGTTGCTGTGCACATATCTTAAATTTGGTGGTTCAGGCTGGTTTAAAATTGATTGACGCATGTGTTGACAAATTGAGGGATGGGATTCAGTACATTAAAGCTTCTTATAATAGAATGCACAACTTTTATGAAAATGCAGTAAAGATATTTCAGCTAGATCCCAAAAGAAGACTGCATGTTGACATGCCAGTCCGTTGGAATTCTACTTATAAGATGATTGAAACTGCACTTCCAACCAGCTTTAGAACATTTATCTGAGAGGGATAGCACATTTAAGTCCAATTTTTATCCATCACCTATGGAATGGGCAAAGCTTGAGGCCATCAAAAAGTTTCTGAAGGTTTTTTATGATGCCACTTGCATATTTTCTGGGACAAAGTATCCAACTTCTAACCTGTACTTCAGATCTGTTTTTATGGTCCATTCACATCTTATTGAAGTTGCAAATAAATCTGAAAGTTTTATGTCCCCAATGGTGGTAGATATGAAACAAAAGTTTGATAAATATTGGACTGATTATAGTACCATACTTTCATGTGCTGCTGTTCTTGATCCTCGCTATAAGTTAGAATTCATATCATAGTGTTACACCAAGCTTTATGGTGATGATGGCCAACGTCAGGTAGATATGCTTAGACAAACATTGCAACAACTTTTTGAAGGATACAAAGGTAGTGTTATTTCTCCTTCTGCTGATCAAGATAATTCAAATAAAACTAGTGGTGGGAGTGGAGATGCCGATATGTTCAGTCACTATGATTCATTCTTGAGTTCACGCCGGACTCATGAAAGAGAAAACACAATTAGAGCTTTATTTGGCTGAGCCAGCAAAGGACATAAATGAGGAATTGGATGTGTTGGACTATTGGAACAAGGCATCAGCACGCTATCCAAAAGTTGCCTCAATGGCTCGTGATATTCTAGCTATCCCGGTTTCTTCGGTTGCCTCGGAGTCAGCATTTAGCATGAGCCGCAAAGTCATAAGCCACGCTCGGAGTTCACTTAGTTCTAAAATTATTGAAGCTTTGATGTGTCTGCAGGATTGGTACTGTGATAGGATGGATGAAGGTAAATGCAATTACATCAAGTTTGTCAATTTTAGTTCTCGCTTATTTGTTACTATCTATGTTGCCTTTGCTGTGTAGCATCTGCTAGTGGTACAAATACACAAGAAGGTAACACTACTACAGTTGGAGATGAAGAGAGATCTGATTCCGAATGTGAGCACCAAGTCCATTTTGTTCCTGTCAATTTAACATATAATTGATACATATATGTTTGCTGATTTGTCCCCTTCAATCTGAACATTCTCCCAGGAAATGAAGCCCAACAGAAGTTAAAATCATCCCCATGCAGTTGTGCCAATGTGTGAGGTTGCTACTATGCTGCATGCCTGCATTCTACTGCCAATCTGCCACTACTACTATATTTATTTGGGACATGTTATTTTTATCATTTGACTTGTGAGCTCATGTGCTGTGTGTAACATTGTAATTCTGTTACTATTGAGACCTATTTCCTCATGTTTAATCAGCAAATTTTCTCATATTTATAGTGCTGTGATCCACTTTAAATAGTAATTCTAAGTCCCCTGTTCATGCTGTATCATGTGCATGTCGGGTCACCGGGCCGGCCCACGGGTCGTCGGGTCGGCCGTCGGGCGGGCTCGGGTTAGTTTTTTGTCGGGCCACGGGCGGGCTCGGGCCAAGTGTTTTCCTGTCGGGTTTTTTTTGGCCCGACCCGAACCCGACCCGACCCAAGGAATGATCAGGTCTAGTTTAGGGTTGGGCGAGTGAAGGCTCTGTCGATAGCGGCTTCGTCCTAGACGTAGTTACCCTGCTGAGGGCGCTATCCTTGCCATCCTAACTTCTATTTCTTGCGAAAGCTTTGACCTTATGCCTGGTGGCGGCGATGCTTCGAGCGTCGTTCTCCTTCTTGAAGGCGCCACCGCGTGTTCTCCGTGCATTCAAGTTTGAATTGTTGAGTAGTTTAGGCCATTTCTTTCGGTTTGTAGTGTGTTTCTTGGTTGTGGCGGGCGTTGGAGCGTTGAGAGGCTTCTATCTCTTTGTATTTTACTTTTCCATAGTTCGTAAGCCTCGACTTACTCCCTATAATTGTAATTTGCTACCTTTTTAATGCAAAGACGCGGCTTAAATCGCGTTTGCCAAAAAATATGGAGTATATTTATATAATGAGGGGTTATGCAAATGATCATAAATAGTTTAGCAGTGAAATTGACTATAAAATATATCTTTGTCAAGTTACTATCCACATGTAATGCCACACAGGCAAAAACAACTTATAAATCCACCATAGTATTTATACGGTTTAGATAGTTTAGAGGGTAGGATATCCATCCGGTTTTTATAGGTAAAGTGGTTAAATAGAGTGGTTATGATAGGTCAGGGGATGACGTAGATTTTTTTCCCTTCGTCATCTAGGCTCAAGAGAGTTTTTACGAGTGAGATTGAGTGCTTGCATAGACTTAGTTTTTGTAAGAGCAATCCTAAGAGAAATCTTGCCGTGACAAAACAATTTTACTCGTCGCACCCTGCAACTTGATGTGTAGATGTGCAAAGACAAGGAGCAACCTAAGCTAGGTGATAAAACTACGTATTGAAGATGATGCTGTTATGTCGAAAGATGGTGGTAGTGACCTTGCTTGCTTTGGTGGCTAGGTGACATTTATCTTTTGTTTGTTAGAGTGTTTTTGTTGGCGTACGATAAGAATGACTTAGTTTACGGAGGTCTGTTACGAGCTGATCAGGTTGCATTGGGTCAGGACTAGGAAATCACAGAAAGTGGTCGAGTTCATTTCTTTTTCTTTTTTTTTCTTTAAAAAAACAGGGTGGTCGAGTTATAGTGCTGGCAACAGAAAAAAAAATTGCTGGCGCTGCCGGCCAGCCGGTAGTTTTTGTTCTTATATGTAACCATTTGCGTGTAGCGCGACGAACTGGTATATATACTTTTCTTAAAAATAAATAACTGATATGTATTCTTAGTAACTACCATCTTCGTTTTTAAATATTTGTCACCCGCGCTAGTTTATTTTTAAACTAAAATGTGATAAATAAAAAGTCGCTGTGGATGTGAGTAGCATCGTGGAAACCACTGGTATTTTTACTGTAGATGCTGTACGACTGTCGCTGTGGGTTATGTTCAGTTGATCACCAGTATAGTACAGTAGTAGATAAGCACGCATAACTCAAGAATTTGAACATGTGAAGATCGGATCAACTTGTCATACACGCGAAGGCAACTAGCAGTCCAGCAGTATTAATTGTTTAATTCTCACACGATTTGAGCACATGCATTTCCACATCCAATGGATCTAGGTATGCATTTGCAATCGAGCAGCTGCCGTGGCCAATCTAGAGTTCAGACCAAGGCCTGTAAACAAGTACGCGTCCTCTCGCAAAAGAAGAGAAAATAAAATAAAATAAAATAAAATGACACGCGGCATCATTCAAATTTTGCCCCATAAAAGTGTTCTTATAGTTTTTGGCATCTTCTTTTGTTAGCACTTAGCGCGTGGATAACAAGGGTCATGCAGGGGAGGTTGCTTCGTTTGCGATTAACTATGACTCATTTTTGCATTAATTGGCATGGCAAAGAAAACGTTAAGCATGATAATTGAGAAATGACTATAAGGCTATTCTCACCAGAACGTCCATACAACCGTCTATATTTCAAACTTCTTTTTGTTTAGTGTTTACTGTCCGCATACAGTGCAAAACAGTCATTTAGGCAGTGGATGGGCAACACTGGTGAGAATGATCTAACTCTCGTAGTAACATTCTTCTAGAGAAGAAGAGAATAGTAATTTATCTTATCAAATTATAACATTTAAAGTTTCACAAGTATAGGTCTCCATGCTAACAGGCTTCCCTAGTTTTACACTATACCAAATTTATTTTAAAAATATCTATACTTACGACACCAAATAAGTATAGTTAGGGTTAGAATGACACATATTTTCATAATATATCTATTTGATGTCGTGAGTGTTGGTACATTCCATAATACACCTTCTAGGTTTGCTGTTCTATTCATTTTGATATTAAGTTTTTAAGTTTCTAATATTGTCAAACTTTAAGAAATTGGAATTTGAAATTTAAAGATTATAAAACTTTATTTTGTAAATGTTACTTTTATCACTTAAATCATATAGAAATAAATTTTCAAATTCTTTAAAAGGTTATGAATTTTCTTTTAAAATATATGATATCATATATCTATCTATCACCATAGGAATATTTTTTCATAATTGCAAAATCATAGAAATATATATATATCAATCTCTTGCATGAATGTATACGTGGTTTGTGTGGTGAGACATAACTTGTACGTACTTTGAGTTAGTTTTTTATATATCAGTAGTGGTAGAAGTGGGAATTAATAAACATATGTGGGCACACTTTATGGCTAATTTTATATATTTGTAGATGTAACATACATAATTTATTTTTGTAGAATATACATATAGTTTAAATAAATTTTCTTGAACTACGAAACTAGACACCAAGCATATCAAATTATTAGAAACCGGACAAATGTGGTTTTCTATTTTTTCAGAAATATTATATATCTTTCAATATCTATAAATTCATAATTGATTTATTTTAAATTAGAACACCATATTTTTCTAAAAATATAATCTATCTAATAGTTCTCTATTTGGGGTTATTTGGAATCCATTTATTCAAATTTCTTGTGCTTTTATGGAGCAACAAAATAATAGATGTAGAATATAGAAATTCAAAAAAAACTCTAAAATAGATCACAAATAGATAGATTATATTTTTAGGAAAAAATTGGAATATGTTTTCATATTTTTATAATTTAAAACGAATTAATCTGAATATTTAAAGATCAAATAAATTTTATTATTTAAGAAAAAAAAATAGAAAACACCTTTGATTTCAAACTGGCTAAATGTCCAAGTTTGTCCAGTTTTTTATAATTAAGTTGCTTGGGGCCCGGTTTTATAGTTGAAGTCTGAAATTTGAAAAAAAAACATTGATTATATAATGTTGTAAAATATGATTTTCCCTAAGAATACAAGTGGAAAAGCCTCCGTTTGTTTGAGCAAAGTAGCCTTTGCTTAGACTTGAAGCTTAAGCTAGAATAGAAAATCCTTATGCATATACAACAAGCTCAAATTAAGTGACAAAGATGCAGATGCAATCCTACTACTCATACTTTGTGTGCGTAAAGCTGCATTCATCACCCGGATATGGTCCCTGACTCTAGATAAAATCCATGGGCTATGACAATAATGCAATATCTAGTTGTTATTAGCTGGTCTTAAAAATTAGGGGCGTAAATGGTGAAGATATTATCTATTTGTTAGAGTCTGGATTCATTTAGAAGGGTTAATATCTGATCGGTGTTTGCGTGCGAGTATTCAGTAATCTGTATCCATATCCGAGTACTTCAAATATAATGTTCATAACCATTCAAATCTTATCCGACACATCTGACATTATCCATCTCCGATCCGAGTCTGAAAAAAAACCTGAAAACAAATATAGTATCAACAATATCCATAGTGTATTCTAATCCGATTAATCATGCACTGAAATGATTGTATGTTACTGCCACCCAAAACCAGCAACAATCAGATCGGCCTGAATCCACTTATTATGAACCGCTGCATCCATCTTTATGGAACTCTGATTGTCATCACTGTACCGAGAGTGATCTATATGTTTCTCTGATTGCGGAAGCTGATTGGCAAATGGCAACTGAAGTGTGAACGCATATCTTTCTCCCAATTGTCAGCATCATTAGGAGTTATTCGTTATTGTCTATCCCACGGACTTGGTCGACGAAATTGTTATCCTTTGGCATGTATGATGCCATCAACATCAATACATATATATTTCTTGGCACATGACTCTAATGGAGTACTGGATATCAATCTCTGAAAGAGACTTTCCAAACCTCTCATTTGTTGATATATATCACATCAGTAACATGTATGGGGAATGGATAATGGCATAATGCAATGCAACAAGAGAAGAATCCAGTGGCACGGCAGCCAGAATTATTTTCGTCAGTTTGCCAGTTGGCCTGCATCTCCTGATCTGCGGATACATAATGAAGAAGGCAAAATCATCATCGTTGGACTGATGAAGCAGAAAGTTTATTGTGGTTATAGGCGGTATTGCCCTATTGCCACCCAACTATTGGTAGTAATTGGCAACTCTTTATAAAAAAAAAAACTATTACTTGGCAACTGGGAATCAGGTTGTGGCGTGAAGACGTGAAGTCGTCATTATTAGCTTGCTCCTCAACTTGGCACGCCCATCTCCCACTTGTTCACGAGGATAATGGAAAAATTGCATGGTGCATACATGGGCAGAGATGAGCCGCCGGCGCGGGAGCCACCGCCGCCACGTCGACGTAGTTGCCTGCTATAAGTTCTCAAGCATCCTTGGTCCGTCATTCTTCATCCCCCATCAGTCCATCACTCGCTTAATTTGTCTTGCTCTACCAACCCTCGTTCGCCACCACTGGAGATCGAGCATGGCGCTCAGCAGCCTCCTCCTCCGCGTCGTCTTCTTGATCGGCGCCGCATTGCCTCTACTCTTCTGCACCCCTACAGGTAGATCGCAAATTAACATGTACTTCTGTTCTGGAAACGATAGATGCCGATCGAGTTGCATTGCAGGTGCCGCATGGTGCTAATTAATCGCTATTGTCTCGTGACATGTTCATGCAGAGGCAGGAGGAGGGGTGGGAGTGAATTACGGCAGGGTGGGGAACGACCTGCCGGACCCGGCGTCGGTGGTGCAGCTGCTCAAGCAGAGCGGCATCACCATGGTCAGGATCTACGACGCCTTCCCCCTGGCGCTCAGGTCGCTCGCTAACACCGGCATCAAGGTCACGGTGATGCTTCCCAACGAGAACCTGGCGGACGCCGCAAGGGACCCGTGGTACGCGCTCGACTGGGCACGGAGCAACGTCGAGGCGTACTACCCCGAAACCCAGATCGACGCCGTCGCCGTGGGGAACGAGGTGTTCGACTCGAGCCCCGAGCTGACGTGGAGCCTCGTCCCGGCCATGACCAACGTGCAGAAGGCGCTGGCCGACCTGGGCCTGGCCGACGCCATCAAGGTGACCACGCCCGTGGCGTTCTCCGCGGTCGACGTGTCGTTCCCACCGTCCGCCGGCAAGTTCCGGGACGACATCGCGCAGCCGGTCATGAGGCCCATGCTCGACCTCCTGCAGCGCACCGGCTCCTACTTCAGCATCAACCTCTACCCGTACTTCGCGTACGCCGGCCAGCCCGACATCATCTCCCTCGACTACGCCCTGGGCAACTCCAGAGACGGCGTGCTTGACCCCGTCACCGGGCTCGTCTACCACAGCCTCCTGGACGCCCAGCTCGACGCCACATACTTCGCCATGGAGAAGCTGGGGGTGGGGGTGGGGGCGGCGCGAAACGGAGCATTGCGCGCGTCGGTTACGGAGAGCGGGTGGCCTTCCGGAGGGCGACCCAGACACGGTGTGCGTCTGGATCTGGAGGCTGTGGTGGAATCGGACGGAGCCCCGGCGGAGTCGGTGGCTAACGCGCAAGCCTACAACAACTACCTCATCAACCGCGTGCTCTCCGGCAACACGGGCACCCCGCACCGCCCTGACGCCGACATGGACGTTTACATCTTCGCGCTCTTCAACGAGAACCAGAAGGGCTCCGGCCCAGACGACATCGAGCAGCACTTTGGGCTCTTCTACCCGAGCATGCAGAAGGTGTACGAGTTCGACTTCCACGGCGGAGGCCCACCCCCTTCCCCGGCGGAGAGCTGGTGCGTGGCGAACGCCGCGGTCGGGGACGCGCGGCTGCAGGCGGCGCTGGACTACGCGTGCGGCCACGGCGCCGACTGCAGCGCCATCCAGCCCGGCGCCGTGTGCTTCGAGCCCAACACCATGGTGGCGCACGCCACGTACGCGTTCAACAGCTACTACCAGCGCAATGGCCGGGCCAGCGGGGCCTGCGACTTCAACGGCGCCGCCTACATCGTCTACAGCGAACCAGCTGGTGAGACTGACGAGTCCTCGACCCGAATCATTTCAGCCTAGCACACCGGGTGATGTTGATACTGATGCGTGAAATTTCTTGTAAGGCACCTGTGACCCGAACGCGAGCTGGTGCGTGGCGAACGCCGGGGCCGGGGACGCGCGGCTGCAGGCGGCGCTGGACTACGCGTGCGGCCACGGCGCCGACTGCAGCGCCATCCAGCCCGGCGGGTCGTGCTTCGAGCCCAACACCATGGTCGCCCACGCCTCGTACGCCTTCAACAGCTACTACCAGCGCAATCACCGGGCAAGCGGGACGTGCGACTTCGGCGGCACCGCCTCCGTCGTCTACCAGACACCAAGTGAGTTTGCACTTCGATCGATCGTCGGCCATTTCCTCTCACCCCTGTTTAGGAGAGTTACTGTTCCCCTGGCTTATTACGTGTACTGCAGAGTACGGAAACTGCGTGCTCCCATCAAATGCTTGGATTATTCAAGAAACGAAAGTCGTGTCCGAAGGCTATGCCGCCATCTGATCCTCTGCTTCCACGAAAAGTACTCTAGTGTACGGAACTTCAGATAAAATAAACCCCATTCGGTCGAATCTGCATCCATCAGAGTCAGGGGCAAAAAGATGCATAAACCCCCACCTTTTTGTTCTTTTTGGAGAGTATTTTCCCTTGTATAAAGCTCGCCACGTGCCTTCCTGCTGCAACCGATCCCTACTTCCAAGTTCCAACGGTATAAAGTTGCTCTTCGCAATGCACACATGTACACAGATATCAGTATTGTATTTATTACATTAATATATGTTTTGTCATATTGTGTTTTATTTGCAGCAAATATTAATCTTGATGTATACAAGGAACACCACACATACGGTCTTGCAAATTAATGATCATATCACACACTACGTTTATTTAATTTTAAAGGATTTGGACAAAGAGACCGCATGTCACACATCCTGTTTAACGTAGCAGCAGATATTCTTAATACATTCATTAAGACGGAAAAGACAATAAACAAATAAGAAGGGTAATAATAAATATTCCGTTGGAATTTGGTTTCTTATTTCTCCGCATATATTCATATGGATGTTGATGTGAATCTATTCAAAATCTGAAGTCCATTACAATCTCGAATGGTGAAGGTTCCTTGTGTTCAAGAGTCTATGGATTGCTCGTTTTCCACCTTCAAACCGCAAGTTGGGCTTTTCTAGGCAGGTTTTGTTGCTTTCAACCGTATATGGCATATGTTTTTAGCCTTATAGTGTTTTGTTCAATTGGGTAGGGCTTTTCCTTTTATCTCATTTTTGTTTATTTTTATCTTTTTTCATCACGTGATTTTTTTCTTCTTTACATTTTATTTCATTTCATTTCTATTCTTCTAATTAATTTTGCTATAAAATCATAACATTATATCTATGACCTAGATTACTTTTCTTGTAAATCAACAAAAAAAATTCTGACAAGGCTAAACATTTTTATCATGGCCTGAATGATTTTCTTCTAAGACTAGAACATTTTTCCTCATGATATGAAACCTTATTCGTAGCTAAAATTTCTATTAAACATACAATAATCTTCGCAAAGTTAGACAATTTTCTCGTGGCTTGGAGCATTTTACTCTTAAGGCCTAAGTTGGCAACTCTTGGTTCGGAGGAGATTGAGTGGATTTTGGGAGGGCTTTTGATCTATTGTACCACAATCCTTTCAATCCAAATCAATCCAAGAGTTGCAAAGCTATGGCTATAGGTGGAACATTTTCTCATGAACCAAGAATATTTTTTATAAACCAAGAACACTACAATTTACTTTAACAAAATTATTCTACTTTCTTAAAATTTCTTCTATAAAATTTTAGCTAAATATATTCAAGTGGAATTTTGCTTTCAAGCCTTTTCCTGAGAAACACAATAAGCGACTGGATTTATTTTGAACGTTTGTGTTGAACACTAGGACATTTTTAATCTTCAAATTTGTATTTTTTTAGCATAACTTAGGAGTAGTGAAGTAATTTTGTTTTCCCTATTACCCTTGTGCTTCAATCCATCCTGGTAAACCCATTCCCATATGATGTTGGCTCGATAATCCAACGCTACTTGGCTCAATAACAATTTGATTGTTGCACTCCCTGTAGCACGTGGTCATCATCTGAGTAGTTATCTCGCTCGCTCGTTTGGAATACAACGATCGATCCGACAACGTGCTTTTCTTTCCTTTTTTATCCCGCTGCTTGTTTTCATGCGATGGGCCCACATCAACTAAACGATGGATTTTCAAAACCCACACCGATCCATCCACCTTCAGCTTCCCATCTCTTCACTCTTCGTTGGCCGCCTCTCTCTTTTCAGCTTTTCTCCCCGACGACGCAGCTCTGGACACTCAGCTCAGTTCCATCAATTTTCAGGCGATTCCACCACTCGTTCTGGTGAGTTCGATTTCTATGACCCGTACGATGAGCCTAACGACCACCTATTCGATTTTTCTAGGGTATTTTGGGGGCTCAGAGTAGGACACGCCCTTTTCTGTGGGTTCGTTTTTTGATCTATGGGTGTTCGATTCAACAATGAGGCGATCGTATTTATCTTGTAGCTGTTTTCTCGTCCCATCCATTCACGAATTTCGGGCTCAAACCTAGGTTTAACTGTACCACGCATGTTTGTTGTAGATGAAACTTTGATAGAAGGATTGTTAAGGAACTTTGTAGGATTAGGCGTTGACACTGAATTTTGGGATAGGATTTCTAGAGTGCTCGCCATGACGCTTGCGAAGAGGGAACGGATGTGTTATCCCGAGACTGATTCCTATTTTCTGGCTAGCTGATTCTGGAAGTCTATTTTTGTCTACATTTATCATGGGTAATGCTTTGGAGAAATCTGCAAGTTAGACCAGTAAACTTTTTTTATCCTGCTGCTTGTTTGAATTAGCAACTAGCAACATCTAAAACATAATGCAGTTCTCATATATCCATTTTAAGTCATCTACTGAAATTTAAGTTTGTTGTTGGGAGATGGATCCCCCTGTAGATATGTGTGTAGTCATTCTGAATTATATATCCTTTTCTTCAGCATGCTTTTCATCTTCTAATCATGGATGACAGTGTTTCTAAGGGGATATCAAAGTCCAAGTGATGGAAGCCATGCTCCTGCGATAGTTGTACGTCTTCTTTTATTTTTTGTGTACAATTTTGAAAAGTGCCAATATGGCTAGCTAGTAGAAAAATACAGCAGTGATTTTTTTATCTTACCCTTTTTTATGGGCTTTATATGTACCTTTTATTTTTGCAGTGTCCTGATATTTACGCTTTCTCACAGATATGGTTCTAGTAGAACTAATAATGAATCAGTGGCAATTTTCTACATGCAGTTTTGTATATATTAGTTAAACTAATGGTTCAATAATTTTTTTACATCATATCTAACACACCCATTGTGCTTGTTATGTGTAGAAATAACAAACTTAGTTCTTTCTCACTAAGGTGGTTAGGCTAATCGGGAAACTGAGTAAACAACATACTTGGGATTCCATATGGGGGCAAGAAAGTTTCAGTTTAAGCTTCCAAGATGGCTAAATCTATTATAGCAAAGGATACTAAGCAAATAATTTAGCTCCCAAGATTGGAGATCTTACTTCCATCCAAGATTATGCATGACCTTCAAGGTGACAGATTTGCAAGAATCTTCATGGTTGTCATTGTATCTATCTTTCTTTGTCCAAGTAGCAGTTCCAGGATCAACTCACACTATTATGAATCAATTTACTCAGCCAAAGACATAAGTCATTTGATTGGTGCAGTTCCGTGGTTGACTGCTTGCATCAGGGAATTCAAAATTTCCAACTATTTGCTCTAAAGGGGAACAATATGTGGTAAAACAACTTTTAGGGATGTTTATTCGTGCTTTTTTGTGAGTATATTTCTTTCAACTGTTATTCTTTGTGTCATTTCTTCTTTTTTGACCCACTAATCTTCTCTTCATCATTAATGTGAGCTACTTGTCATACTTTTTAATTTCTTATTATATATTCTCTATTTTGATGTTTTCTTTCACCACAGGCTACTTACTTAAATGTGGAACGTGATATTGTTGATCAAACAAGACAACATATTTGTGTGCGGAACGATAAAGCTAATGATAAGTAATGATAAAAGTTACTGTAGCGGAAGCGGACGGAGCCCCGGCGGCGTCGGTGGCCAACGCGCAAGCACAACTACCAGGCAACACGGGCACCCCGCATCGCCCTGACGCCGACATGGACGTCTGCATCTTCGCCCTCTTCAACGAGAACCAGAAGGGCTTCGGCCCAGACGACGTCGAGCAGCACTTTGGGCTCTTCTACCCGAGCATGCAGAAGGTGTACCCGTTCGACTTCAGCCCGCCCACGGCGGAGAGCTGGTGCGTGGCGAACGCCCCGGTCGGGGACGCGCGGCCGCAGGCGGCGCTGGACTACGCGTGCGGCCACGGCGCCGCGTGCTTCGAGCCCAACACCATGCTGGCGCACGCCACGGACGCGTTCAACAGCTACTACCAGCGCAATGGCCGGGCCAGCGGGGCCTGCGACTTCAACGGCGCCGCCTACATCGTCTACCGCGAACCAGCTGGCGAGACTGATGAGTACTCGACCCGAATCATTTCAGCCTAGCCAACTCACCGGGAGATGTTGATGCTGATGCGTGAAATTTCTTGTAAGGCACCTGTGACCCGAGCGCGAGCTGGTGCGTGGCCAGGGTTTACAATTTCGGAAAAAAAAAATTCGGTCTCTGCTGAAAAGCACGAAATTTCGGAAGTTTCGGGAATTTTAGACTTTTTTAATATATTTAATTATTTTTGAATATTTTTTGCCCTAATATTAATAGGAAATAACGAAATTTCAGGGGACAAAAAAATTTCGACACCCACCGAAAAACACGAAATTTCAGAAATTTCAATCCGGAATTTCAATTCCTGTGCGTGGCGAACGCCGGGGCCGGGGACGCGCGGCTGCAGGTCACGGCGCGGACTGCAGCGCCATCCTGCTTCGAGCCCGACACCATGGTCGCGCACGCTTCGTACGCGTTCAACAGCTACTACCAGCGCAATCACCGGGCAAGTGGGACGTGCGACTTCGTCGGCGGCGCCGCCGTCGTCTACCAGGCACCAAGTGAGTTTCCACTTCGATCGATCCGCCATTTCCTCCCACTCCTGGGCCCTGGCCCTGTTCAGTACAGTAAAGTGGATGATAATCTCACTGTTACTGTTCCCCTGGCTTATTACGTGTACTATGCTGAGTACGGAAACTGCGTGCTCCCATCAAATGCTTGGATTATTCCAGTAACGAAAGCCATGTCGCGAAGTCTATGCCGCCATCTGATCCTCTGCTTCCACGACAAGTACTCTAGTGTACGGATAAAATAAAACCCACACAGACTTTTTTAATTCTTTTTCGGTGAGCTTTTCCCCTTTAATAAAACTGGCCACGTGCTGCCCTGATGCAACCGATGCCTCCTTCCAATAGTATAAAGTTGCTCTTCGCAGTACACACATGTACACAATATCAGTATTGTACTTGTTACAGCAATATATGTTCTCATATTGTGTTTTATTTGCAGCAAATATTGGACTCTTTAGAATGAAGAAAGAGATAACTCAAGCATGGTAGGAAACACTAGAGGAAAAGAAAAGGATTGAAGTGTGAAAACAGTGGAATGAGAAAACATAGGTATTAGGATTGATCTCGACTTAGTCAAGGACCGAGCGAGACCGAGGAAATCGCGCCTTGATCGGGGCGCTAATCCTTTCCCTAGGTTGTGGGCCTCCGGCCACACGCGCAATATAAAAAGAGAGGAGAGGGGGCCAGTATGCGAACCAACGTTCGCCGTGTTCACCCTCGCCTACAGAAAACACCCACCGATTAGGGTTTGCGCGGAGTGGTTGCAAGAGCCCTCACCGTCACCGCAGCCAGCCACCAACAACAACGCCAGCAACCCCTTGGGAGACGCCATCAATGGAGGCCACCACCAGCAGCAGCCCCATCGCGTCCACCAGCAGGCTAGCACAGAAACGATCTTTGAAGACGCCCCCCCCCCCCCACGAAAGGTTAGAAGCGGTCCAAAATGGCAACCGTCTCTAAAAATCAATGCTGATTTAGTATTACCAACCGCCTCTAAAAATGAATCTTACCAACTGTCTCTAAAAAATGATTTTTAGAAATGGTGCATCTTACCAATCGCCCCTAAATATCGATTTTCAGAGGCAGTACACGTTACCAACCGCCCTTGAAAATAATCCATTTTTAGAGGGGGTGCACCTTACCAACCGTCCCTAAAAATCCGATTTTTAGAGACGGTGCACCTTACCAACCGCCCCTAAAAATATATTTTCAGAGACGGTGCGTTTTACCAACCGTCCCCTGAAAATGGTTCATTTTTAGGGGTGGTGCACCTTACCAACCACCCCTAAAAATGATTTTTAGGGACGGTGTACTCTACTAACCGCTCGTAGAAATCAATTCAACGTAAGTACTTGCTTTCTTCGGCACATGTGATGGTGTGGTCTGGTGGTGGGAGGGTGTTATGCGAGGCATGAAGTTGCGGATTTGATTCTTGATTATGGCTAATGTGGTATTATGCACGAAAAAATGCGCATACCTTGCTTGTGTGTTGCTGTTCCTTCCTAATTCGCAATTTTTTTAATTTTTAATTTTACGTTATTATGTTTTAAAAAATATTTTTAGGGGCAGTTCTCAGGGGCGGTGGACCTTACAAACCGCCCCTAAAAATCAATTTTCAGGAGCGGTTGAGCGGTGCGTCCCCGTTAACATCTATTTTTAGCGACGTGTGCGTAGCGGCGGTTCGCGTACCCAGCCCTGAAAATGGTTCCCCAACCGCCCCTAAAAATGCTCTGTGTACTAGTATCAAGTCCTCGTATCTAAAGTTATATATACACCTCCACTCCTCCATCTCTCTCAAGAACACCATGCTTTACTCAAGAACTGAAGGACTTAGGGATTTCGGATGTGGATCTAGATCCTAGAATCTAACAATAGCAACCTTACAAGAAGTGCTGTTTGGAACACATGAATCGATCAAAAGTATATAAAGTAAAGGAAATATGTTTTACCTCAACAAAACAATTAAATTCATTGCCAGCTAGGCGAACGTGGAACATGGGCCTATCAGTAAGACACCAACTACCTGAGGAGCTGTTGTCTAGCAGTATTCCATTCGTTCTTTTCTCCACTGCATTCTTATCCTTTCACACTGTTCATCTTCTCCCCTGTACCATGCTCTCGCGGATTGTATTACGAAGCAAAAGAAACTTTCCCCTTTCTCTTTATTTAGTTCTTCCTCGCCTATGGTCCCTGCAATACCCGCTCCTACTCACTCATGCTCTCTGTGATTCCCTTCCCAGGTTTGCTCCACGCTTTCATAAAAGAGGCTAATTAAACAGCTTGTGATATCCCCAATAGGCCGCAGGTGTGATCTCGCTGAGAAGGAGAAAGGGTAGCTCAAGCAAAAGTGCATGACAGTGGCACCGGTCTCAATCCAAGACCCTGTCGAACATCCAGTTCCTCATCCTCCTTCCTGTCGCATGCATACAGTTGTTTCCGTTCTTCGCTTTCGTGAAAAATTTGAGCCAGGGTGGATGTTTTTGTTCCTGTGTTTTGTGAAGGAAGGGCAGCCTTTCCATTGGAGCAGAAAAAACGATTCCTCTCCAAACGGCATGTCACGTCAGCTAAACAAAGGAACCACTTTCCCATGGAGTTCCTACGAGAAACCTTTGATCCAACCAAGGCCTTAATAAGAAAATACATTATATGCCATCGAAAGAAATCACTTTGTCCTTTGTGCCACTGCTTCAGTGTTCCCCTATCCGACATGCACTTAAATTTTCTTTCCTTATCTGCCACTTCCATCTTCCATCACATTTGAGACTACAGAATATGAAGTTCTTTTGTGAATTGACTAAAACAACACCAATCCAGGCCTCCCAGGCAACCGTAGATATATAGCTGAAATTTTGCAACTAGGGGGTGTCTCTTTATGATGAGAGATGAGTACACATGCAATTTGTAGGATAAAACATTTTTGTTGTAGAGAAAGAGGATTGTTCTTGCTTGCCTTTGGCCAAGTCTGAAATGGTTCAATTCGGTTGTCTCAAGCACAAAAGAACAAAAGAACTCCAGCACTACTACAATAAGCGGCAAATAAACTAACAAGAGCAACTTCAGTGGTCGTCCAGCAACCATTACACGCGAGCACAACATTAGCCGTACAGCAAACATTATTACAACCCGGACTAGATTATCACAGACAGCATAAGCATTCATCTTCAGGTAGCACTTGTGGCACCATTCAGGCTGACGCCTCCCCAATATACGCCTTCCCCAAGATGCGCAATAAGAAATCGCGCCGCTTTAAAAGAGGCAGCCTTAGACGTTCAGTACCTTCATACTGGCTCGACTCTTCCCAGTCAGGATCATCTTCATCACATGTCACAAAATCCAGCGAAACATCATAAATACTTGATGCTTATGCTTTGCATCATCACAAAAGCTAGTCAGAATAACTATTATAAGACATGAGAGAACATTTTAATTCCGATCCCCATTAATCCGCCCATTGCAAATATCTAATGCCAGCTAACCAAGAATCCTTACTCAAGTAGTGACACGAAAAAAATGCCTCACCTGCCCCCGCCCCCTCCGCCGCCAGGGGCGGCGGCGCCGCCCGCGCCTCGAATCCTCCGCCACCCCTGCACCATCCCCGCTCCCCCAGCCTCCCTTGACACCCGCGCACCCCCAGCCTCCATCTCCCATCCGAATCTGGCCTCGGATTCAAGCTCGAGCTCGATTTCAAACTACCGAACCCCACCACATCCGCCCAGATCTGGCAGGCCGCCGGCCGGCAGCACCTCCTGGGTGCCGGAGACCCCTGATTCGGAGCTACGTCGCACCTATGCGGAGGTCGTCCGGGCTCCTGCAGCTGAAGCATTCAAGTCCGGGCTCCGTCATCAATGTCTCGCCTCGGAGCAGTTACTACCGACAAGATGGCCTCCGCCGCGCTACTACCCCTACATCGGTGCCCCGCCGTGCACCTGCTAGGTGGGAGCCTCGCCCTGAGCCGATCAGTCACGTCCATGTCCACTCGGAGCCAGGCTGGAGCGAGGTAAAGAGGCGATACTGGTGGCGAAGCCGACGCGTTGACGCTCGTCACCAACCAGGACCTCTCCGCTCTAAGAAGCATTCACTCCCGGGAGCTCCGCCGCATTCAGGACACTGGCAGCCTCGGGAACCGCCGTTGCCAGCATTGCGTGCCTTCCACGCCAAAACAGAGGGAAGGTGCTTCATTTGCTTGGCCTCATATCACCGCTCCATTTCCTGCCGCGACCCGGTCCGCTGCTTCCGCTGTCGACGCTCAGGCCACCGTGAGAGACACTGCAAAGCTGCAAGACCTTCCATCGCACCCCGCGACCGGTGCCCGGTGCGCTACGTCCCCAAGCTTCCGCCACCGCCGCCGCGCTCCACCATTGCAACCATGTCTCTGCTCGGCGACCCTGCTACGCGGTCGGACGCCGACGAGTGCTTCATCCCGACGTCGTACGCCATCAACGCCAGCCTCCGCGAGTGGGAGGACACTGCTGCGGTGACCTGGGCGATGAGCGCCCCTCCATCGACCGGGCCCAGGGAGATCGAGGCGTTGCTGCGTGAGGACTTTCGGCTTCGTCAAGATGAAGTCACAGTCACCAACCACCACCCTGAAGCTTTCCTCATCAAGTTTCTCCACCCTCACCACTGCGCTGAAGCTACCAAGAAAGGCTACATCAAGCGCCGTGGCATCGACATCTGTTTCATCAGATGGCGCAACCTGAGCTCGTCCCTGGGGGTAACACTCCTCTTCAGGGTCAAGCTCTGCCTGGATGGTATCCCGGGCCACACTTGGGACGCGGACATCGTCGAGCGCGTCATCTCAAGGCGATGCGCTCTGGAGACAATTGAGACCAACCTCATCAACCCTGACGAGACCAAGACGGTGGACCTATGGGCCTGGACGGCGAATCCGAGCTCCATCCCTAAGAAGATTTGGCTCAACTTCACCAGCCAGGCGAGGGACGCCAAGCTCTCCTCTGTTCTAGCGATGGAGACGCCTCCGGAACATTGGCAGTCGGGCAGTAAGTATCGTGTCATCGTTCACCTTGAGGAAATTCACGACTACACTGTGGCGTCCAGGGACGAGCAGGGCAACATTACTCCAGGTAAAAGGCGGCTCCCTCATTGGCACATGGGTGTGGTCGACGGTGAGCCTCGACCCAGTCGTGCTTTTGAGGATTTCCCCCACCACCCACCCCCTCCTCGACAGCAACGCGAAGATCGCGCGCGGGATGGTGACAGACGGCGCAACCAGGAGAAGGAGTACCGCGGAGTCCGGGGCCGCTACAACAACGACCACCCGGACTTCAAACGCGGACACCACTGGAGGCACCATGATGACGAGGACTAGTGACAACGAGGGCCACGGCCGGCGCCGCTTCGGTGACCGCGAAGGACGTAGCAAGCCGTACACCCACGACTCGGTGTACCACGAACGTGAACGCTCACCCAGGCGAAGGAACTGGGATGGTGCCAGCCATCCTGGACGCCAACGTCTAGGAGACATCGGCAACAAGGCTCCCCAACTCAGCAGGTCCACCCCCTACTGCTACTCCAAACCCTACAGTCCAGCTCCCTATCGAAAATCCAACTTCCATTCACGCTCCTCACAATGTGTGTAAAACTCAAGCACGTGATCTACAGACACAACTGCAACGTCTTTCACTGTATGTTGATGGTCAGGCAAGTGCAACACCATTGGTGTCTTCTCTTTTGCAGGAGTGCATGAGCAAGGCCCTTGCTCTGGCGCGCATGCTGGGCTTGACCACGGTGCCTGGAACAGCCGGAAATGAAACCCGGTCCATCCCTGTGTAGCCCCAGGAGCCTAATCTGCTGGTCCCAATGAAAGAAGCCTTCAACCATATCCTAAACATGCTGCCACAGCTGCCAGTTGCGGCTGGAATGGCAGAAACTAGCGTGGGAGGTCCCTCCATAGAGGCTGTGGAGCAAGCACTTCAGCGGATGGAGCTCAACGTCCCTGCAGAGCAGCAGGAGTACCTTGCCTTGCCTGGACGTGTCGGTGGCGAAGATGATGCGAGCTTCTAGGCCTTCATCTGCAAGCCTGCCCCGTCAGTGCTTCAGGCCCCAGCTCCACCACAGGCCCCAGCTCCACCACCAACCAAGGTGACGCAACACCTACACCGGCTGGTAGGCGTCAGCAACACACCTTTAACATGTCATCGGTACGTCAAAGTGCCCGCCTGGTGGCTGCCCCTCCTATGACCCAGATGCAGTGGGCGCAGAGAAATCTTTGCCGCAAGCTCGGACTCGCTCATGATGAAGAAAAGTCGGTGGAATCTGTCTTGCAGGAGTTCGTTGCCATGTTCAGTGGCCCCCTCCCGACAGACATCAGCGCAGCGCTCACAGAGATTTTCAAACTCGACAACGAAGGCCTTGACGCAGCGGACGACGCGCTGCTCAACCTTGCGGGAGAAGGGGTGGACGACCTTGCCGGCGAGGTCCTGGCGGCAGCTTAGCTAGTCCAGGCCACACCCCTGCGTCATCGTCGGCTACTAATGACTACAGCTACTGCTTCTACATCAAAGCGCCCCCGGCTAGGCGCAATCTCAAGGCCCTTATCAGAATTTATTTTCAAGACTGCTATTCAGCTAGCTATGAAATTTCCTGTCGTTGAATTTGCATTAGTTAATGCCAAACTCTTGGGCTGCTATTTCTGTGTGACTATTTGCTGCGATCTCTGGTTACCTCCTGATCATCTGAATTTCGTCACCTACTGCTATATGACACTCGTGTGTGGAATCAGTCTCCTTAATGATAGGCCCTTTAGCTGATTTACTTTGCTGGAACGTCCGAGGCTTAAATCGCCAAGATCGCAGAGATACTGTGCATCAAACAATTAGTGCAACGCTCTGTCATATCGCCTGCCTCCAAGAAACGAAGCTTGCTGATATTGATCAAGCGACAGCGAGTTACCTAGGAGGTTATCGCCTCAACAATTTCGCTTTCAAACCGGCGGGTGGCATACTAGGGACGAGGGGGGGCATTCTCCTCCTCTGGAATGACAACTATGTGGACTGTACTAATGTTGTCGTGGGCGAGTTCCACCTAGCTGCAGATGTTCTTGTCAAAGAGTGCACAACGATGTTTCGACTCTCTGTAGTATATGGGCCGGTTAAGCGCAGCAAAAAAGCAAATTTCTTGGGAGAAATAATGTGGGCAAAGCCCCCGGTGGGCACAAGCTGGCTGCTGCTCGGGGATTTCAATTTAATCTATAAAGCCAAGGACAAAAATAATGTAAAGCTAGACCTCCGTTTAATGCAACAATTCCGAGACACAATCAACAATTGTGAGCTCACGGAAATCCCTTTGCAAAACCGCAAGTTCACTTGGAGTAATGAAAGAAGGAACCCAACTTTAGTTAAGCTTGACCGAGTGTCCTGCAATGCCGAATGGGATGCGGCCTTCAGCACCCACGCACTGCATGCCTTAGCAACCTCGCACTCAGATCACTGCCCGCTGCTCCTGTCAAACCAATGTGGCCCTAGACGCCCCAAGTCTTTCAGGTTTGAGAACTTTTGGACCCGGTTGCTAGGATTCAAAGAAACTATCAAAAAAGCCTGGCTAGAACACACTGACCATTGCGAGCCATTCCACATTCTCTTCCACAAGCTAGGTACGACAGCCAAGAGGCTACGTGCTTGGAGTACGAAGCTAACCTCCGATGCGAAAAATCTTTTCCTAATGGCCCAGCAAGTCATCCTCTGCTTAGACATCACCCAAGAAAATAGAACCTTAAACCCAGCTGAACTAAACCTTAGAGCAAAGCTAAAAAAATGAGTACTTGGCCTCGCTGTGATTGAGAGGTCACGGTCCAAGCAATCCTCAAGAATTACCGACCTAAAATTAGGTGATGCGAACACCAAGTTCTTCCATAGAAGAATTAATGCTAGAAGAAGAAAAAATTTCATACAACAGCTGCGCAAAACTCAAGGATGGGCGGTCTCACACGAGGAAAAGGCTGAAACAATCAAGGAGCATTTTAGCGTAGTTATGGGACGCCCCCTGCCATGACGCAATGACCTAAATTGGGAGCACTTGAACTTGCCTGCACATGATCTTAGTGCACTTGACGCTCCTTTCATGGAGGAGGAAATTAAAAATGCGATCCTCCAGATGCCAGGAGATAAAGCGCCTGGACCAGACGGCTTCACCGGTGCCTTCTTTTCAAAATGTTGGGACATTATCAAATCTGACATGCTGAATGCAGCCAACGCCTTTCATTTCTTAAGAACGTCAAACCTAGCCATCCTAAACTCAGCCAACATTGTCTTAATCCCCAAGAAAGAAGGAGCTGTGTCAGTTGCGGACTACCGGCCGATAAGCCTAATCCACTCCTTCGCAAAAATCATCTCCAAGGTTTTGGCTCTCCGTTTGGCACCTCACATGAACAGTCTCGTCTCTCTATATCAAAGTGCCTTCATCAAAGGTCGTAGCATTCACGAGAGCTTTCTGTCAGTGCGTAACACCGTCAGACGTTTGCACAGGAATAAAAATCCCGCTCTTTTCTTAAAACTTGACATAACAAAGGCCTTCGACTCTGTACGTTGGGAATATCTTCTCACCCTGCTTGAGGAGCTAGGCTTCCCAAGTCGATGGCACGACTGGATCGCAGTCCTATTATCCTCATCTTCATATCGCGTCCTTCTGAATGGTGTTTTGGGCGCCCCTATTAAGCATGGCAGAGGGCTCCGCCAGGGCGACCCACTATCGCCGCTTCTGTTCGTCATCGCTATTGATCCCCTC
Organism: Paspalum vaginatum; assembly: GCA_030272315.1. NCBI lineage: Eukaryota > Viridiplantae > Streptophyta > Magnoliopsida > Poales > Poaceae > Paspalum > Paspalum vaginatum. The sequence goes on along the minus strand of CM059013.1, from coordinate 5,634,141 downwards.
CAAAAGCTCTTAGAACTGGCGACAAACTTGGGCTACCTTGGGAAGCTACGTGGTAGAACCGCCGCCCTGTGAGTGTCAATGTACGCGGACGACGCAGCTATTTTCATAAAGCCAACTCGAAAGGACGTGTCTTCCCTGGCGAGACTGTTAGAAATATTTGGCGATCTCACAAGCCTGTTAGCCAATGCTCATAAGTCAACTGTAGTTCCTATTCGGTGCGAAGGGCTAGACTTGACACATATCTTGGACACCTTTGAAGTGCAAAAGACGAGTTTCCCAATCAAATACCTAGGTCTCCCGCTATCACACAAGCACTTGAGGCGAGTACATTTCCAGCCTTTGGTGGACAAGCTGGCAAAGAAGATGACTGTCTGGAACGCAAGGCATTTGAACCATGCAGGCCGATTAACCATGGTGAAGTCAGTTCTTACCTCACATGCAATTTATACCATCACCTCCCTAAGGCCTCCCAAATCAACATTAAAAGAAATTGACTCAAAAAGAAAACAGTTCCTCTGGGCAGGCGCAGAAGCGTTGACAGGAGCGAAATGCAAGGTTAACTAGCCAAGATCAACAAGACCGGTTGAGTTGGGTGGTCTAGGCATCCTCCACCTCGGCAAGTTCGCAAGGGCCCTTCGTCTGCGATGGCTTTGGCGAAAATGGTGTGGACGGCAAGCCATAGAGCTAGGCTAAGAAATCCCTTGCAGCAAAAATGACAGACTGCTCTTTGCAGCAGCAACCACTGCTTCGATAGGCAATGGCAAGAAATTATCCTTTTGGCATGATGGCTGGATACAAGGTCAGCGGCCATGCGATCTAGCTCCTTGCTTGTATGCAATCTCCAAAAAAAAAGCAACGATCACTCTATGACGCCATGCAGAACGGCAACTGGCTGCGGGACATTGACCTTCAGCATGCAAGTTTCTCAGCCCATCACCTACTTGAATACGTGCAACTTTGGAAAGTGACGCAAGGTCTATTACTGGAGCCAACCATCGAGGATTCAGTCACTTGGAAGTTCACACCGATGGGCGAATACTCAAGTGGATCTGCCTATAAAGCGCAATTCATCGGCTCAATTGCGACCAACTTAAAAGACCTAATTTGGGCATCATGGGCTCCACCGAAATGTAAATTCTTCAGCTGGTTAGCAATCCAGAACCGTATCTGGACTTCTGATAGATTACATGCGCGATGTTGGACCAACCCAGGCCACTGCTCTCTTTGTCAACACCCCATAGAGTCTGTCGTCCACCTCTTCGTCGAATGCAGATTTGCCAGGCGTATTTGGAAAGGGATATCCTGCTGGACTGCAACCCTAGGTCTAGACCCGGCCACCTGGGACCATAGCGATAATCTAAACCATTGGTGGACAAACACAACGACATCCCCATCATATTCCAAAAAGGGGCTCCGCACGCTTGTGATCCTAGTTTGTTGGGAGATTTGGAAAGAAAGGAATAATCGGGTTTTCAACCATACCGAAACTACCTTGGCTGGAGTCCTTGGGAAAATCAAAGATGAAGCTCGCATGTGGAGTTTAGCGGGAGCTAAAGGACTCCGGACTCTAGGTAATTGTTGAGTTCTTTTCCTCCTTCCTTATTCTTCTGTAAATACGTTACTTGCCTTTTCTTGGGCTCATCCTTTTTAATATAACAGGCAGTTCTCCTGCCGGTTCATTTCAAAAAAAAAATCTAATGCCATTACTACATACCGGGGTCGCCGAGTCAAAGCTGTGGAGGTGGTAGATGTGAGGCTTGCTAGGGATCAACGCGACGATGGTGTAGTGCTCCTCCCCACGGCGAAGGAGGCCGACATCTTGGTCGAAGAAGATATGCTGGGTCGCGGCAGCAGCTTGAGCGATGGACCATTCTTACCCCCGGGCCGGTAGATGAAGTAATCATCCGATTCGCCCAAGGGGACGCGGATGAGGATGAGGTCTTCCACGGCGCAGACGACGCGCCGGGGGTTGTTGGTGAAGTCGATGCTGGGAGGCTCGTCACGAAGAGGGCTGTGGGGAGCATCGGGCGCTCGGGGCAGTTCAAGAATACCTCGATGGTCAATCCCCCACGGAAGGTGGCACTGGCCGCAGTGGCGTTCCAGAAGACGCTTCTGGCGGCGAAAGCATCGCCGTGGAGGAGAACGCAGTCGGAGGCCGACATTGTGGATCCCTCTCCTCCTGTCGCCGGGTGGCAGAGCTAGGGCTAGGGTTAGCCATCCATGGTTCGGCGAGTACGTACATCTTATCGGTGCTAGCTGGGCCGGCCTTTCGTCCTGGGCTCCTGGCCAACCTGGACCCATAGCCTTTTTATAACTATATATAAAGGCCCAGCAACTTGTGCTAGTCCATCAGAAACAATTAGCCTCAGTTTTTGGATTGCTTAGGTTGTCTAGCCGGCTGACACATGGCTCTGGTTATACTAGTGATCAAGGAAACCTTATCTTTTTGACATTTTCCATGGACAGCTCATTGCACCGAAAGTTTGGGTCGTGTTATCTGTATATGGTTACCAGCATTAACATATGGTTGCTCTTGCTCCATTATTAACCTGGTTCCGCTCCCATCAGCATGACCTGATAAAAAAAAAGGGAGTGTATACCGGGACAGCCGCTGTACAGCAGCAGCCTATTGTTGATGCTGTTTCGTACAGAGATTTGTGAGAGGAGAGAGCTGCAGCCACAGCCATAACAGCTGTATAGCTGGACTTGTAGCTCTTTACGCTGCGTTCGGTTGGCTTGTTTTGGCTGGCTGCCGCTCAGCTGCATATTTGGTCAGTTCACGCTATAGCACACCTTAGGATGCGTTTGGCAACAAAGTTTTTCAATACTATGGTTTTGAAATATTATGGTTTGCATTTATCATTGAGAAAAATACTACGGTTTTCAAAACCGCAGTAAAACCACAATTTTTGTAAAAACTTACTTGGTTGCTTGTGTGTGGGACCCAGCGCACCCTATACATTTCCTCTTCTCCCCGCGGCCTGTCCTCTCTCTCTTAGCTTGGGAGTGGGCGCCGGCCGACCGGCAAGGGGCTGGAGGTGGGGGCTTGTCGACGACGCCGGCAGCGGCGGCTCGCGCAATGCAGGAGCCCGGGATGAGGCGGCGCGCGGGGAGAAGGAGCAGCCGAGGCGGCGGGGCCGGCCACAGTGCCGCGCGCGGGGAGGCAGGGCCAGCCGCGGCGGAGCGGCGGCGCCACAAGGGCCCGGGTGGCTCGGGCGGAGCCGGCCGTGGTGAAGCGCCCCCATTCTCATGGGAACTTAAATGTGATACAAATGCTAGTCCTAAGAGGCTAGCAGCATATTTATTCAAGCAGTACAGAGTCTGACTTAACGATTATAAATCAGATTACATAAATAGGAAACAAAACAAGATACAGCGAAAGCGTCTTTATTGCCCAATGCCACATGTTGGTTCGGGATAGGACCATGACCTAACTGAAGAGAGCTTCAATTAGGGCTTCATTGTCGTCTGAAACATATAGATATGGCAAGGGTGAGTACAACCATACACCGCAAGCCTACTTTCCTCCATAAAGAAAAGGGGATAATAGCTTATTTCTACATGCGAGGGATTTGTGGAGTTTAGGTTGTTTTGCGGAAAACTTAGCGATGCAGGGTTTAGAGATTTACAGTTTTAATTTCAGAATACACTTTTAACCAAAAGGGGGGGGGTTGCCACTAGATTTGTCGGTCCACCATGGCTCGCGGTACGCATGCCACAAGTTTTTCTCCACACGCCACCGGGCCCTGCCCGTAGCCTTCTAAAAACACCATTTTCACCCAACCAAGCCCAAACCTAGTTTTATAAATCACTGGTGGTAGAAACCAAGCCGTAATCCATCCATACCATATCGGTGGATATAGAACTATCTGGATAGGTTTATACTCTGGCCACAAGTGCACACTTTTCCCGGTCCAGACGCTCATTGCCACGAGGTCCTTCCCGCTCAAGGCTCTACCCCCGCAAGTATTCCCCTACCTCAACCGAGAGAGAGAGACATGGGCTCCCTTTTGCCTCAGTGCTAGCAGACACGCGACGTCGCTTCAGTGCCAACAGACACACTGACTTCCACCGTTCCCAGTCCCTCGGTGCTCCCAGCCTACGGGTATCGGCTGGTTGTTCCTTGCGGGTTCTGGTCTAGTGTTGCCACACACAGCATTGAGTGGTTGCACGATAAAGAGTTAAGCAAGATGAGACTCCAACTCGGTCCTTAAAAGAGCAGAGCTTCCTCAAACACCGCTCAGTCCTCTCCACGAGGCCGAGCCATAGCATAACCGTGAGACAGGTACCCGAGCTCTCTACCCTTCCACCACGTGGCATCGTCGACTGAGATCGACTGCGGGGTCTTTCCCCACGTTTTCGCAAACGCACACCAATCCGTTTCCAACCCATGTTTCACAACAAGATTAAGGTATATGATATTAAGTGAGAGATCCCTCCTAAGCGTGATAAGTCTAAGGTTGGCTCGGGTGGCTATCCTACCATGTTTGACCTTAGCTAGCAAAATAGTGCAAGGTTTTATAGATGACATGGCGAGGGTTGTTTGTTTTTTTGTAGAAACTAGGAAATGTATGCATCAAGGATTTTAGTAGACTTGCCGTCATTGGGGTTTTCGTAACAGCGGAGGTAGGATGATTTTAGAAGAACTTTGGTGAAAGAATCACCGTATTCTGAGTCCGGACGGCTGAGATATGAATTTCTTTTTAGAAAAGAACTCATAAATCGAAATGGGAAAAAAGAAAAGGCTTCACGGGCCAAAACACCACGTGCGGCCCATCCTTTTTCCACGCCCAGCTTGGCCTGCTTCTCCCAATCGCTGCATCCGGACTCGGAATTAGGCACATAAATACATTCCGAAAATCTCTGGAAAATTTCGCATCCAGTTCTCCCCGCTTTGTCGGGCATGGAGAATTTATTTTTCCGAAGATAGGCCGTGAAAGTCAATTCCTCAGGCCCCGAAGTTTGGCAAGCTTGTGTTTAGACGTGCTTGTGGTCGCAGTATTTGCTCTTTGGGCCACATACTCATTATTCAGTCCTCCTTTGACGTCCCAGCCTGAGGAGTGGTGAGACCATAGAGCAGCTCCATATCGCCGTGCAGGATGTGGCGGATTGGAAAATTACGAAATCTGACTAAATTTCGGGCTGAGGCTTTGAACGACAGTACCGGGGTTCCTATCGCTGCATCTGGACTTGGTATTAGGCACTTTCACATCAAGTTCTCCCCAGCTTGGCCGGGCGTGGAGAATGTTCAGTATGACCTCGCTATTCCTGGGAGTAAAAGACCCCGCTATTCATGGGAGTAAAAAAAGGTGTGCATCTTTTTGTAATCCCATATTCCCATGTGGCCACCATGGTGTCAATGAGTTCGCTCACCCGCTATGGTGGATTCTCTGCTACAGTTGCCATGGGGGAACCGGTGAAGAAGACCATCTCTTGAGAGGCATTTTATATATGGTCCAGACATTTGTATCCTCCCCATGCCAATCCTCTGAATCAGGCCATGTTTTGGCACCTCCTTTCCTCCCAAAACTGACCTTTAGGATCTGTCATCTGTGCACTCAATGAATCTAGATCTTGGGCCAGTCACCAACCTTTCCGAGGTAACGCCGTATTGAAAATCTCTGTCTCTGAAGCCTAGTCATTGATCTCCTCTGCATTTTCCCAATTCGCTCTGAAAAGCAGCCGGCTATCATCTACAAAGAGTAAGTAACCACCGAAGCCGATGGTTCCCTTAATATTCGATGACACAATAGAACAAAACAGCAAACACATAGGCCAAAACAGAGGACAAACATAGACAGATGGGCCAAAAACATCATAGATGAAAAGCCAACGAAGGGAAACAGAGAAATAACATATGGAGCGAATGAGGTTTCCATCCCGTGACTTGCTGCTGTCTACTAGATTGTAGACTGGTAGTGGTAGCTAAGATTGGCGCTTCTCTGCTTCTGCTTCCAGTATCTCTTTCCTTATCCATATATAATCAGGATTGAGGTGATTCTTCCGGGTTCAATCCCGCCCAGCCTACCTCTTTCCTCACTCGCCTCGCCTTGCTGCTCTGCCAGGTCGGCACAGCTCCTCAGCTATGGCGCTGACGCGATTATTTCTCGTCGTCGTCCTCAGGATCACAATGCCGCTAGTCTTTTTCTCACGAGCAGCAGGTAACCCGTCAAGCTAGAGCGCGACGTACACGATACGATGACTGCCGTTCTGAGAATGATGTTCGTTAGTACTCAGCTTGCAAGTACGTCACGGTGTAAACGAATACATACAGTATATATATTTCAGAGGCCGGCGGCGCGGGGGGAGTGACCTACGGGACGGTGGCGAACAACCTGCCCAAGAAGGCGTCGGTGGTGAATCTGCTCCGGCAGAACGGCATCACCGTGGTCCGGATCTACGACGCCTCCCCCGAGGTGCTGGCGCCGCTTGCAAACACCGGCATCAAGGTGATGGTGATGATGCCCAACCAGTACCTGGCCGCCGCGGCCGCGCCCCCGTCGTACGCGCTGCAGTGGGTGAAGACCAACGTCACGTCCTACTACCCCGCCACACAGATCAACGGCGTGGCCGTGGGGAACGAGGTGTTCGACTCCAGCCCGCAGTTCAACTCGGTGCTCGTCCCGGCCATGGCCAACGTGCGGCGGCCACGGTAGCCAACGCCCAGGCATACAACAACTACGTCATCAACCGCGTGCTGTCCGGCGACACGGGCACCCCGCACCGCCCCGACGCCGACATGGACGTCTACATCTTCGCCCTCTTCAACGAGGACCTGAAAGGGACCGGTCCAGACGACACCGAGCGGCACTTCGGCCTCTTCTACCCCAACGAGACGAAGGTGTACCCGTTCGACTTCCGCGGCGGCAGCGGCGGCGCGCCAACGACGACGGAGAGCTGGTGCGTGGCGGACGCGTCGGCCGACGAGGATCTGCTGGAGGAGGAGATGGGCTACGCGTGCGACAGCGCGGACTGCAGCGCCATCGAGCCCGGCGGCGAGTGCTTCGACCCCGACACCATCGTCGCGCACGCTTCCTACGCCTTCAACAGCTACTACCAGTGCAATGATCGGGCGAGCGGGAGCTGCGACTTCGACGGCGCCGCTTGCGGCGTCTACCAGCAACCAAGTGAGTTTGACGCGCACTTCAGCGATTTAATTATCATTATTTCCTCTCATCGGCCCATGCTTAATTTGGGTAGTACGTAAATCTCACTGCTGTCTGTCTGCTGTTCCACGGTCTTTACTACAGAGTTCTGAAACTACGTGCTCCCGTCAAGTAATTTGAAGGAATAAACAACAGCAGAGTCCGAAGGCTACGCAGCTACGCTGCACTCTTTCGTAAAAGTTTTCCAGGTTACCGTCTACGTACTACCTATACGCTGTGCATTCCTGTAATAAGGCAAAAGCTAAAGCCAAAACAACTGGTTGTTTGTGTTCTCCCTTAGCAATCGATTTTCTGTTATTATTGTCAGTTTCATCTCCGCCAAGATGATGAGCTGCATAGCTGCTAATCAATCGATCAGCTGATCAGAGGGTATGCATGTGTGTGCGTTCGTAGAGGTAAGTGTACTCGCTTGTGACCGCCCCCGTTGTACCGTGTTTCGCAAAAAAACAGTTGCCAAACCATCAGAGTTGGCACAAAATTGAAGTGGAAAGCTATACATTGACCGGTTGTTTTAGGGGATCCAACACTTGAATTTTTCGACCAATCTAAGCTAAGAACGCCACCTCAGTTCTTCCCCAACTCCAGCGAGGTCACGGTTCAGGGTTTTGGTGTGGGGATTACCTGTGATCTCCGAGACATAGAAGGGCGGTGGCTAGGGAGGCCGACGGCCTGACGGTGGTGGCGGACAGGACTGCGAGGCGGTGGGGGCGCCACCCGCCGCGAGGGTGGAGGAGAGCGGTTGGGACATTGCGGGTGGTGGAGGCATCAATCCACATCTACCTCAGTAAGCAACTATGACGGTGGAGGGCGGTAGCACTGGAGGTGGCTAGGATGCCGCCTGTGCCGGGGAAGAAGATGGCAGCGAGGGAGCCATGACGAGGGGCGGGCGGTGGGCTAGCAGTGGCGGGGTCTGGCGGCTAGGAGTCGCGCATGGGCGCGAGAAGGAAGTAGATGCGTGTGAGGCGGGCCGCGGGTAGGGAAGAGAATGGGAGTGGAAGAGTAGACCCTAGCCCCTCATCACAATATCCAATGGTCCAAAAATCGAGTGTTGGTTCCCTCCAAAACAGTGGCGGAGGACCCAGGCTCGTTTCTCCGATTCCTAGATCGTATGGTATCGGTACAGTGGTCCGTGGCCCTATGTGCCATTCGATTTTGCTCATGGAGCGTTTGGAGACTTCCAGCTGCATGTTACGATACGTTTCCGCTATCGTATCGGGAGAACGAATGGGCTCCCAGTGTGGCAAGGTATGACAGCTGCCATACCTTAAAAATATAAAAATTCACATTTCAACAAAATCCTATAGAGCACTTTGGTGTAGTGGTAGCTTCATTCGCCTCTTTGCAGTGTCATAGGTTTGATTCCTGAGTTGGATGCTGTTTTTTTGCTTTTTCTTTTCATTTTTCTTTTTCCAAGCACCATTTTGTCTTTTGTTTTCATTTTTTCCTTTTCTTCGCCATGCCTTCTTTTTTGCCTGTCCTCCGCCACTTCTCCAAAACAAACGATTTTTGGGTAGAAAAACTCGTTTTGGAGATTTTTCTTCTTTGTAGAAGGATCTATTGGTTGTTGCTAACCGTGTCACAAACGCCCAGAAACATGCCAAGGAAGAAATTCAATCTGGTTTTTCTGGTGGCCCATTCATAATATACCTTTTGTGTTTTTTGCTTTTCTACTCAATTTGATATTAAAGTTAAGTTTATAATATCGTCAAACCTTAACAGATTGGATTTTGAAATTCGGAGTTTATGAAAATATTTGTAAATGTACTTTTATCAGTTAAATTATGGAGAAAATAAATTTTAAAATTCTTTAAAGGTTATGTTTTTTATTTTTAAAATTTATGATAACATAGATCTATTTATTTGCACAAGAATGTTTTTTCATGAGATCTAAATCATGGAAATATATATTAATTAATCCTTTCATGAATGTATACGTGGTTTGTGTGGTGAGTCCTAAAATGTATGTTTACTTTGAAAGTTTGAATTAGTTTTTTTAGATATCAATAGTGGTAGAAGTGGGAATTAGAAACATACGCATGCACACTTTATGACTACTTTTTATATTTGTATATGTAACCTACACAATCTACTTTTGTAGAATATACATATAGTTTAAATAAATTGTTTTGAGCTATGAAACTAGACACCGAACATCTTGAATTATTAGAAACCAGATAGAGGTGGTTTTCTATTTTTTAGAAATAACAATATCTTATTTTCTCTAAAAATATAGTTTATCTAATAGTTCTATATTTGGGTTTATTGGAATTCATCTATTCACATTTCTTGTGCTTTTTTGGGGCAAGAAAACAATAGATGTAGAAATACAAAAAATCAAAACAACTCCAAAATAGATCACCAATAGATAGGTTATATTTTTGAAAAAAAGTTGTGTAGGTTCTCATATCTTACCATTACTGATTAGAGGATAAAAAAGCACAAATTGCGAAGCACGCTAGAAAAAAAAGATAAATCTATTTAAAATGGTTAAGATGCGATTAGTGCTCGAATCTGAGTATTCAGTATTTGATACGTATCCAAGTACTCAAAAATCGAGTATATATTATATTGATAACCATTCAAATCTTATCGACACATTTGACATTATCCATATTCGATCCAACATTGATAAAAAATACATTGTATCAGCAATATCCATTATCCATTCATATTCGCTCTAATTACACTCTATCATGTACTGAAATGATTGTGTGTTAGTGTCACCGAAAACCAGCAACTATCAAATCGGTCTGAATCACTTATTATGAATCGCCGCATCCATGTTAATGGAACTCTGATTGTCATCACTGTCCCGAGAGTGATCTGGCACTCTGATTGCGGAAGCTGATTGGCACGTGACTCGAATGTACCGGTACTTCTGAAAGACTTTCCGAACCTTCCATTTGGTGATATATACTAGTACTACATCAGTAACATGTATGGTGAGTGAATAATGCAATGCATATGCAAGAGAGGAGAATCCAATGGTACTGCAGCCAGCATTGTTTTCGTGAGTTTGACATTTGGTTTGCATCTCCTGATCTGCAGATAAAATTAATGAAGAAGGCCAAGTCATCATCGTTGGACTGAAACAGGAAGTTTATCGTGGTTATAGGCGGTACTGCCGCCCAACTATTAATTGGCAACACTCTTTCCTTCGTCTAAAAAAACTACTACTAGTATTAATGGGCAACTGGAGCAATGGAAGCAGGTTGTGGCGCGAAGTCGTCGTTATTAGCGCTCCTCAACTTGGCACGCCCATCTCCCTCTTGTACACGAACATAATGGCAAAATTGCATGGTGCATGCACGGGACTGAGATGAGCCGCCGGCGCGGGAGCCACCGACGCCACGTCGACATAGTTACCAGCTATAAGTTCTCTAGCATCCGTGGCCAGTCTTCATCCCCCCCCCCCCCCCCATCACTCGCTTAATCTGTCTTGCTCTGCCAGCCCTCGTTCGCCACCACGGGAGATCGACCATGGCGCTCAGCCTCCTCCACGTCGTCTTCCTCGGCGCTGCAATGCCTCTACTACTCTTCGGCACCCCTGCTGCAGGTTATCACAATTTAAGACGTACTACGTACTACTACTAGTGCTGTTCAATTCGGGAAACGATGCCGATCGTGTTGCATTTACACTGCAGGGGCCGGAGTTGTGGGCGTGAACTACGGGAGGGTGGCGAACAACCTGCCAGACCCCGCGTCGGTTGTGCAGCTGCTCAAGCAGAACGGCATCACCATGGTCAAGATCTTCGACGCCTTCCCCCAGGCGCTCAGGGCGCTCGCTAACACCGGCATCAAGGTCACGGTGATGATGCCCAACGGGAACCTGCCGGACGCCGCAAGGGACCCGGGGTACGCGCTCGGCTGGGTGCGGAGCAACGTCAAGGCGTACTACCCCGAAACCCAGATCCACGACGTCGCCGTGGGGAACGAGGTGTCCTACTCGAGCCCCGACCTGACATGGAGCCTCGTCCCGGCCATGACCAACGTGCAGAAGGCCTTGGCCGACCTGGGCCTCGCCGACGCCATCAAGGTGACCACGCCCGTGGCGTTCTCCGCGGTGAACGTGTCGTTCCCGCCGTCCGCCGGCAGGTTCCGGGACGACATCGCGCAGCCGGTGATGAGGCCCATGCTCGACCTCCTGCAGCGGACCGGGTCATACTTCTCCATCAACATCTACCCGTTCGACGCGTACGACGCACATCCCGACGACATCCCCCTCGACTACGCCCTCGGGAACTACACACCTGGCGTGGTTGATCACGTCACCGGGCTCGTCTACCACAGCCTCCTGGACGCCCAGCTCGACGCCACATACTTCGCCATGGAGAACCTGATGGGCGGTGCTGCGCGAGACGGAATATTGCGCGCGTCGCTCACGGAGAGCGGGTGGCCATCGTCCGGAGGGCGAGTTGCGCGTCTGGAGGCTGTGGCGGAAGCGGGTGGAGCCCCGGCGGCGTCGGTGGCCAACGCGCAAGCATACAACAACTACCTCATCAAACGCGTGCTGTCCGGCAACACTGGCACCCCGCACCGCCCTGACGCCGACATGGACGTCTACATCTTCGCCCTTTTCAACGAGAACCAGAAGGGCTTCGGCCCAGACGACGTCGAGCAGCACTTTGGGCTCTTCTACCCTAACATGCAGAAGGTGTACCCGTTCGACTTCAGTCCGCCCACGGCGGAGAGCTGGTGCGTGGCGAACGCCCCGGTCGGGGACGCGCGGCTGCAGGCAGCGCTGGACTACGCGTGCGGCCACGGCGCCGACTGCGGCGCCATCCAACCCGGCGGGGCGTGCTTCGAGCCCAACACCATGGTCGCGCACGCCTCGTACGCGTTCAACAGCTACTACCAGCGCAATCACCGGGCAAGCGGGACGTGCGACTTCGGCGGCGCCGCCGCCGTCGTCTACCAGGCACCAAGTGAGTTTGCACTAGCTTCGATCGTCCATTTCCATGCAGTCGCCCTAGTTCTTCAGTAAAGGGATCATGGATGATAATCTCACTGTTACTTGCTTACGTACGGCAGAGTACGGGAACTGCGTGCTGCCATCAAATGCTTGGATTCAAGAAACGAAACTCAAGTCGGAAGGATATGCCGCCATCTGAACCTTTGCTTCCACGAAAAGTGCTATAGTGTACGGAACTGCGGATAAAATAAAGCCCATTTGGTCGAATATTCATCCATCAAAGTCAGCGGGCAAAAAGATGCATAAACGCCCCCACTTTTTCCCGCCTGATTTTTTCCATTATAAGACTGGCCACGTGTCGGGCCTGATGCAACCGAAGCTTCCTTTCCAACAGTACAAAGTTGCTCTTCGTAATGCACACATGTACACAATATCAGTATTGTACTTGTTACAACAATATGTGTCATATTGTGTTTTATTTGCATCAAATATTAGACTCTGTTTGGAATAAATGAAGAGATAACTCACGGAAGGTAGGAAACACATGTAAGGAAAATGCTTGAAGTGTGAAAACAGATAAATGAAAAAACCTAGGAATTCTACGAGAAGTGGCGTTTGTAACACAGGAATCAAATTCAAAGTATATAAAGTAAATAAAAAGATTTTTACCTCAACAAAACAATTAAATTCATTGCTAGCTAGGCCAACACAGAACATGGGCCCGCCAGTGACACCCAACTTTTTTTATGCCTCACTAAGGCACCCAACTACTAGCAGTGTTCCATTCGTTTTTTCTCCACCGTATTCTTATCCTTTCACACTGTTCATCTTCTTCTCTGTGCCATGCTCTTGCGATTATGAAGCAAGAAAAACTTTCCCCTTTCTCTTTGATTAGTTCTTCCTCACCTATGCTCCCTAAAATACTCGCTCCTACTCACTCATGCCCTCCGTGATTCCCTTCCCAGGTTTGCTCCACCCCTTCATAAAGGGGCTAATTAAACAGCTTATGATATCCCCAACAAGCCGCACCTATGATCTCGCTCACAAGGAGAAAGGGTAGCTCAAGCAAGAGTGCATGACAGCACCGGTCTAGATCAAAGACCTTGTCGAGCATCCAGTTCCTCATCCTCCTTCCCGTCGCTTGCATACTTCCGTTCTTCGCTTCCATGAAAAATTTGTGCCAAGGTGGATGTTTTTGCTGTGTTTTGTGATTGGCAGCCTTTCCACTGGAACGGAAAGAACAATTCCTACTATCCAAACGGTATGTCACGTCTGCTAAACAAAGGAATCACTTTCCCATAGAATTCCTACAAGAAACCTTTGATCTAAACAGGGCCTTAATAAGAAAATTTCTTATATGCCATCGAGAAAAATCAGCGTGCCACTGGGAACTTCGGTGTTCCTCTATCCGACATCCACTTAAATATTCTTTCCTTATCTGCCACTTCCATCACATTTGAGACTACGTAATATGTTATTTTATGAATTGGCTAAAATACCCCCTCCTGAGAACACCAATCCAGGCCTCCCAGGCAACCATAGATATATAGCTGAAATTTTGCAAGAAGTAGGGGCATCTCTTTATGATGACTGAGGAGTACACATGCGATTTGTAGGATAAAACATTTTTGTTTTAGAGGATTGTTCTTTCTTGCCTTTGGCCAAGTCTAAAATGGCTCAATTCGGTTGTCTAATAGAAAATTAGTTAATCTGATATATCGATATGGTGTCGAACAGAAATTTCAAGCACAAAACAACTCCAGCACTGTTACAATAAGCGGCAAATAAACTAACAAGAGCAACTTCAGTGGTCGTCCAGTAACCATTACACGCGAGCACAACATTAGCCGTCCAGCAAACATTATTACGACCTGGACTGGATTATCACAAACAAATAGTATAAGCATTCATCTTCAGGCAGCACTTGTGGCACTATTCAGGCTCATCTTCCCCAAGGTACAACGCAAGAAGAAATTGTGCCGCATAAAAACAGGCGCCCTTAGACGTTCAGTACCTTCATACTGGCTCGACTCTTCCCAGTTAGGATCATCTTCATCACATGTCGTAAAATCCAGCGAAACAGCATAAATACTTGATGCTTGGCATCATCACAAAAGCTAATCAGACTAACTATATAATATAAAGACATTAGAGAACATTTTAATTCCGATCCCCATTAATGCACCCAATGCAAATATCTAATGCCATTACTACCGGGGTGGAGCAATATATCTTTTAAAAAATCCACAATAATTGTGATAGAAACCAAAGCAAAGTAGTTGTAATGGATAATGGATATAAATCATTGACAGCTGAGAAGGAACCATCAATATAAACAAACAGAAAATGCAATGGATTGACACAAGCCATGGTGGAATGATCACTCTCATTAACTAGCTTGAATGTTAATCCTCACGTTGCTTATATCAATTGCCACCTAATCCTGGTCATTTTCTAGAGCTAATGGAATGCAAGTAACTGTAGGATATACTTCTATTTCATAGTATAATAGTATATAACAATTGAGGGAATAGGGACGTACCTTTAGGGATAGGAGCATCCCTAGTCTCTGGGTCGACATACTTGCTGATTTTACTAGGGAAATACCAGACTTCGACATAACGGGTCCTTTCAGTTGCAAACTCAACTTCGCTTAGCAGTTTGTTATCCCTAGTGTCAAGACCCAGAACAAATACCTTGGGGTCTATGAATTTGACCCTGGCCTGCAAGTAAACAATGCCACCATCGATGCCAAGAGCTGGATTGGAAACCAAGAGGTTCTGAAAGGCTCGCTCCGGTGACAGCAGCCCAGACTTGAGCACCTTTGAATTGAGCTTGCTGCAGATGGTGGTGCAGGAAGCTTTGAGCTCGCGGTCCTTGTGCTAGTCCTTCCATGAGGTGGTCATCTTGCTGTTGCTCCATGTGGTGATTGTCCAGCCATGCATTTCCCAATCTTCGTCATCATCGCTATCCTCATCATGAATAATCGGGCTTGCAGAGACTCCCAACTCAACAAACTTGAGGCAGGGCTCCACGCCAGGACTAGCAATGACGGTAATGCCGCGGAGGGATCTTGGACACCCTAGGTGGGTCCCTAGCCCATTGTTGTGTCTCAAGTGATCCAGCGGCAACGGCAGGGGGACGCCACGCAGCTTGGGCTCCCTGCTGAGCACGTCACACAACAGGATGCCGTACCAGAGATCGACCCAGCCCATGGTACCGCCGCCTTTGCCGCCGATGGGGATCACGGTGGACGTGAGATGGAAAAGGAGCGGCTCTGAGTTACTGGGGATCATCTTGTAGGGGAACGAGACCTGCGGCTCCACCAATGGCGCCTCAACGACGCTCCACTTCTCGGTCACCGAGTCAAAGCTGTGGAGGTGGTAGATGCGAGGCCTGCTAGGGATCAATGCGGCGAAGGAGGCCGACATCTTGGTCGAAGAAGATATGCCGGGGCTGCGGAGCAGCTTGAGCGACGGACCATTCTTGCCCCCGATGAAGTAGTCATCCGATTCGCCCAGGGGGATGCGGATGAGGATGAGGTCTTCCATGGCGCAGAGCCACAGACGACGCGTGGGGGGGTTGTTGGTGAAGTCGATGCCGGGGAGGCTCGTCACGAAGAGGGCTGTGGGGAGCAGCGGCCGCTCGGGGCAGTTCAAGAATACCTCGATGGTCAATCCCCCACGGAAGGTGGCACTGGCCGCGGTGGCGTTCCAGAAGACGCTTCTGCCAGCGAAGGCATCGCCGTGGAGGAGAGCGCACTCGGAGCCGGCCGACATCATGGACCCCTCTCCTCCGGTGGCTGGGTGGCCGGAGCTAGGGGCTACCGAACAGGCTTGTTTAGGTCATAAGAAAAGTTAGCTAGGCCTGTTTCACCCTATTGCAAAAAGATACGGAGTAGAAAACAGCACATACAGCTCCCTCTTTGTAGGCCGGTTCATTCATGAGGCCTAGCCACCTCTCATATGGCCCAACATACCCATATCACCGTAGCAAAAAAAAAAAAAGTAAAAATACTTAGGTAACAATGTGTCATTTCATGCCTTTACAAACTATATTACATATACGATAACTAGTTATGTTAATGGTAAATTAAAAATATATGAATATTTAACCTTACCATTTTTGCATGTTAATTTTATGGGCCATGATTTCACTGTTTGTTTAAGTAAGAAATTTTAATTATAATATTTATGCAATACTATGTGTTTTTTTAGAATTTAATTATATTTCTACTAACTTATCAAAGTTGTCCCTTGTGCAATAGAATTTTACATTACTAGTTGGAGACATTTTGAGTCTATACATTAACCCTCATGAGACGTGTTAAGGAAAAAATTTCTAACAACAATTATAAATATTCCAAAATCAATTCAACAAATAGAAATATTAATATCCATTAGACTTGTTCTAGTTTTTGAATTGTTACCCAGCAATGTCATTGTAAAATGAAAATAATATAAAATCACCCCTTAAATCTAGGTCTAAATTACCCTTTTCTGCTGATATAAACATTGTGAGATAACACTCGAAATGTGCTTCTAAATTGCTTTTTACTTTTTTATAAATATAAATAATATAAAATAACCCCTTAAATTTATGTCAAATAACCTACCTTTGTTACTATGATACATAGTGTAAAATAGGTCTCTTATTAATATAAAAAATACCCACCACTAGTATTATTAGATAAAATCCATGCGCGTTGTTGCGGAAATTTGAGTGGTACTGATGTGCATGTCATATAAAAACATTTGATGTATAAAGCCATAGAAAATCGATAGATGACATAAGTAGATGTCTCAGTGGATGATGACATGACATGTAACTCAGTGGATCCCTGAGATGACGTGGCTTCATGTATGGCAGTGGGAGCTAGCTATTTAGATATAGAAGATAGAAGATTATAGATAAACTAAAACAACCAAATCTGAGTCTAACATGTACATGTTCTAAATTAGCAACGTTTACCACGTTGAGCCGGTATATATCCACTTTGAACACATATGATTATGACAGATGCTTACCAACAAACTATGTGAAGTGACTACAGCATAAAGGGCTCCGTTATAAGAAAGACAAATTAGCAATAAAGAATAAAGGGTAGGCTTTATGACGGAACATAGAATGTAGTGTGGTACACTCTTCATTCTTAAATATTTGCCAATTACTTTTTTCTTCATAACTTTGACTATTCAACTTATTCAAAAAAAAGTATGCAGATATATAAGTCATGATTAATTATTTTTAATAATGAGGTAAATCACAATAAAATAGATGGTAACTTATGAAAATTTTAAAATAAAACAAATGATAAAATTTATGGAAAAAGAATCAAGGGCGATAAAGTTTTGGGAAAAGATGGAGGATTCCGTATCCGCACTACTCAGTGCCCTGTATATAAAAGTCTAAAACTGTCAGCACATGATTCGTGTCTACTTTTTTTTTATAAGAAATGATTCGTGTCTACTTAAAAGAGCTAAGGCTTCCTCCTATCATAAACTCTTTCAGCCGTGCACACTGTGCCGATGGCTCTCCACCTCCTGGCCGTGGCTGCCATCGTCGTCGCCGTCTCGCCGCTCGCTCCCAGCGCAGCGGGTTACCCGTGGCCAGTTTGTGGCATCTGGAACAACAACTTCAAGCCCAAGAGCAGGTACCAGACCAACCTCAACCTCCTCGCCGCGACGCTGCCCAAGAACGCCTCCGCTTCCCAGACCTTGTATGCCACCGCCGTCGTCGGCGCCATCCCGGAGCAGGTCTGGGGCATGGGGCTCTGCCGCGGCGACACCAACGCCAGCAGCTGCCTGAACTGCCTCACCCAGGCGTTCCAGGACCTGACCAACGAGTGCTCCTACAACAAGGACGCCACCATCTACTACGACCAGTGCATCCTCCACTACTCCGACGTCCACACCCTCCCCGATGACGACACCGGCCCGAGTCACGGCATGTACACCGTCAGTAACAACAACAACGTCACGTCGGACCCGGGCCGGTTCATGAGCCTCCTCGCCGCCCTCACGAACACCACCGTCGAACACGCCGCCAACGACTCCACGCGGCGGTTCGCCACCGGGGAGGCCGACTTCGACAAGGATTTCCCCAAGGTGTACACCCTAGCACAGTGCGTACCGGAGCAGACGCCGGCGCAGTGCCACAAGTGCCTCACCGGGATCGTCGTAGAGAGTTTGGCGGTATTCCAGAGCAGTATCGGAGGCAGGGTGCTTGGGTTCAACTGCTCGTACAGGTACGAGACTGCGCCCTTCTTCAATGGACCGGCGACGGTGCGGCTGGCATCACCGAGCTCTGGAGCGCCGGCGCCTGTGCCGACGGTTGGGACACCGGCCGCGGCCGGAGGAGGTGAGTTCAGTTGCTGATTGCGGCCGCGCGATATTCTGACTCCAAATTACAAGTGCGTGGGATGATGACGAAAAAATGTTCGTCACGTATTCACACCTCCTTTACACGACTCAACTGAAAATGCCACGTTTTCAGACGAGGATCAGACTTTACGGAGAGGATTGGAGAGGCCTCAAAACGTGGTCTCGGATGTGTTGTGGCATCTCTCTTAATTTATACTATTTCCATTCTTAAATATTTACCGACATATAGTTTATTTTAAATAAAAACATAAAAAAAACGGAGGAAGAAGTACTGTCCTAATCTCTATTTTGAGTGGCAGCACGCTTGATGAAAAAAAAAAAACTACTCCTAGCGTGCAGTACATTACTAGAATTTATGACCTATTTTGGGGACAAGCACAGAACAGACTGTGATACTCTGTATCCAAGCCGTATAAGTGCACCTCGTGGCAGGCCTCACATTTGACTTTTATTTACAAAGGTTTAAAAAAAATAAATGCAAATTCAAATTTAAATTCAAATTCAAACCCCTCAAAGATTTTTGGTTTCACCAAGGGCAAAAATACAAAAGGATAGCTTGAATTAAGCCCTTTCACTTTTGTATTTGGACCTCTGGGGAAAACGGTAAAAATCAAGGGTTAAATCTGCAAAAGAGCAAAGTAAAAAAAAAGGGAAAAGGCGGTAAATCCCCGCGAGCCGGGTGGCCGCCCGCGGCCACGAGGGCCCGTGTGGCGGCCCGCCCACTCGCCACCGGGGCCCCCTGTCAGGCGGCGCTGACAGGTGGGACCCGCGGGGGCGGGGTTCTTCTCCGCCCGGCCGAGCAGGGGGGAGCACTCCCGCTCGCCGCTCCCTGCCCGTGCCCCGTCGCCGTCCGCCGCCGTCGCCGTGTCCCCGCGCCCGCGCCGGTAAACCGTGCCCTCCCGTTTCCTCGTTCCCTTCGCGCCGAGCTTAGGGCCGGCCCGAGCTCGCAAGAGCTCGGAGCCAAGCCATGGCGCCGAGGCCGCGCTGGCCGCCGCCGCCGCGTTCCCCGCGCGCGCGAACCCCTAGGGTTCCGGCGGATGCGCGCACCGGGCGCGCTGCGCCTGCGCGCAACCTGCGCGGGAGGTGGTTGACCCCTGCGGGCACCGCCGCCGCCGCGAGGCCACCTCGCCGGCGCGTTGCGCCGGCGGGCGCCATGCCGCAGTGGGCGGCGTGTGCAAGAAGAGAGGAGGAGAAGGGAAGAGAGGGAGATTGAGAAAGGAGGGGGGAGCGCATCGCCGCCGTGATGGGTCGCCGTCGGCCGGTACCCTGTCGGCAAGTCCGCGCCGGTTAGCGCGCACGCCACCGCGTCACGCAAGCCAGCCGGGCGAGGCCGGTCAGCGGGGCCCCGTCCACCCGGTGGGCCGCCAACCCGCTCGGCCGGTGGGCCGAGCCGAAAGAGAGGGGGGAAAATCGAGACTTTTACTTTGTCTTTTTTATGGGCTAGGCCGAAATCAATTTCAATTTTTGTTTTATATTTTCTTAATTCAGTTTGGTTATTTAATCTTTGATTTAATTTAATCTATTTATATTAATTAATTGATTTATTTATTAATTCATATAAATATTTTGTATTTCTAAAAAAATTAAATTAAAGTATATATAATTTTAAAATTAGATTTTTTAAAAAAATACAGAAAAAATTCATAGAAGTGTATTAAAAATATAGAATTAATTCTAAAATACATTTGAATTATTCAAAAATTTCTAGAAAATTCATTTAAGCTTTTAAAAATATTTAAAAATAATAGAAATTTATTTGAGCCCTAGGATAGTCAGTTAAGCCCTGAAGACCCAGATGTTTAACCCCGGCCACCTTTTTTCTTTAGAAAATTGTACGCTTTACTTTTCATCGGGTTGATCATCCTCATTTTTCAAACTCCTGCATGTCATCATCCTAGGTACGCTTCTCCCAGTGGCTCTAGTTGAATAGTCTTCCGCCGCAGCAGAAGCCCCTGAAGCCGGTGCATCCGAACCATTCACTGCCCCGGAAGGAACAGCTTTCGAGCCGACCACGGACACCGATCCCTTGGCCCAAGGCAAGCCCCGGTGCATTACCTATTTTCTTTATAACCTTTAAATAAGAATGGGATTATGCTTGTGCATTAGAGTCAGAAGTTAATTGAAACCCTAGAGCATGGTTATCCAATGTCCTGCATGAAGATCCTATACGCAATAGATGGCTTAGGTGGCATAGGCCTAGAACAGAATTCTTTTACTAAAGTTATTTGGTTAAGAATGAGAAGGATGTTAATAATTTGACAGGCATGCGGCGGGATCAGTTTCGCTTCCGTATATTGCATGTTGTGATGATTGCTATGGACCCTGATCCTGCCTATGTTGCATAAGGCCGTCCGATGTGTGGCCTAGTTGGGCCGAACGCGCCTCATTCACTTGCCATCCTTGACGGGCTCCGATAAACCTCTCGTCCTGTTATACCTAAGCGCGGAACTAGACGAGACCAACTGGAAGGAGGAGGTTGGGCGGGTGTCGAAGGACTGACACCTGGGTTCGGTGAGGATGGTTCCGGTTAGGTGGCATTGATGTTGGGTTGTCGTACGTGGGGTCAGTGTACACACATATGACGGGTGTCTGAGTATCCCTCTCGAGAGGTGGAAAAATCGATTCGAATCGTCTGTGGCTTGCCGGTTGTAAGCTGCCTGATCATGACCAACATCGTAGCAAGAAGTGGAATGATCTCTTAATGAATGTTTTGAAGAGTGATTGATGCTTGCTAGTAGAATAGGACGAACCTAGCGTAATAAGGCTATAATAAAAGAAGTGGTCACTTAAAAGCTAAGGATCAACTCATAGCCCTGCAATGTGAGTTGACTCATCCCTTTTCAACCTTCTAATAGCGAGTCAGGTTAGACCCTGTGGTCGGGTAAATCTTGCTGAGTAATTAGTATTCAGGTTTCTTGCCTACTATTTTTATAGGAGCAGAGTATACTTTGTTCGAATGGGATCCTTACCTCACTCCCATTCTTCTGAAGCAAGCTTCACTACGCCTTGGAGGGTATAACAGGTATTTTGGAGAAACTCGTGATCTATAATAACTTTTGGTAAAAAGGCTGATCAATTTTCCGGCCTTTGATGTAATACAGACCTTGTACTAGAGGCTTTCTTCCCAAGCCTCAACACCTAGTTTTTTTTTTCACAACTTTAATCATCCATCTTATTTAAAAAATATTAGTTATTATTTATTTAGTTGTGATTTGTTTTATCACTGTAGTTTTGGAAAAAAGTTAATCACGTCATATACTTGTCAACTAGAGGTAGTATCATTTTTCTTTTATTCTAATTTAAAACTTTAGAAAGTAGTTATGGCCAATGGCAAAGCAATAGATACGGGTCTTCATACTACCGTCAGGAATGTCATTCTTCTGTTGAAACTTAACGTTTTTCACACCAAATTGATGTGCTGTTTGCCCACACATTCGTTATTCACAGTTACAGGGGGAAGAAAGCACAGAGTATTCACTGTCCTTCTTGCAGTTGTTCTGCCAACTCTAGCAGCCCTAAACCTTCTAGTTTGCTACTGTTTCTGGAGGCGGCGGCGAGCAGTTGCACAAGCAAAGCAGTCATGTGAGTCGTGAAAAAAAAAACTCGAATTCACAGCGCGAAACGCCACGAGGAATCGATCTGAAAACTGCTGACTTATTCTATTCATATTGCCTATTGGAGCAGGTCCCATGTACCCAGCAGAGGCAGATGACGACATGGAGATGGTGGACTCAATGCTGATCGACATCTCCACCCTGCGTACCGCGACAGGGGACTTCAACGAGAGCAACAAGCTCGGCGAGGGCGGCTTCGGAAAAGTGTACAAGGTACTCCTTTTTTAAGAAGCATGTCACTGAAATTTCTGGATCGAAGAAAAAAATGCTCAAGAAACAGAGTACATTTATTTGGTTTGTTCAGGGTGTTCTCTCGGACGGCAAAGAGATCGCGGTGAAGCGGCTGTCGAGGAGCTCGACGCAGGGAGCGGCGGAGCTGAAGAACGCAGGCCGTCACCAGCCGCATCTTCGGCACCTAGTCAGTGTTCGCTGTGTTCAGCTTGGGATCTCGTTTTAGGCAGCAGAAGTACTGATCGAAATGTTGCCTGGATTCTCGTTTCAGTGGATACATGGCGCCAGAGTACGCGATGCGTGGGAACTACTCCGTCGAATCGGATGCCTTCAGCTTCGGCGTCATGGTCCTGGAGATCGTCACGGGGAGAAGCAGCAGCAAGTCCGGAGATCTCTTCAACACAGTAAGTGCAATCTGCATTTCACCACACGTTGCGGTGAAGCTTTGGCTCACGATGACATGCAGGTATGGGAGCACTGGGAGGCCGAGACTGTGGCGGAGCTGGTTGACCCGAGCATGGGTGGCAGCTTCGCGAAGCACGACGTGGTGAGGTGCATCCACGTCGCGCTGCTGTGCGTCCAGGAAGACCCGGCGGCCCGGCCGGTGATGTCGTACGTCGTGACGATGCTTGGAACTGACATAGGCACCCTCCAAGCACCGTGCAAGCCGGCGTTCTTCGCCAGGAGAAATGACACCATATTGTCCACAAATGTGTCCGTTAAAAGGCAGCAATGCGACTACTGAACGGTTTTCAGTTTATGGGATTGAGAAAATGGGATGGGATTTTTGTGGTAAGCTACACACTACACAGGTGTCTGTATATGCATGGGTCGGTCATACGTGGCGACGCGCAAAAATATTTGCCACGGGTTGGTGGTGAGGGTTTGTATGAGTTGGTCTGTTCACAGTGACACAACTCAAAATGACTGCATTTAATCTGAGACTAGCACATAGACATCTAATAAATTATTTAAAAAGGTTATTATAAAAAATAACACCACAGTATGGTGATATATGGCTAGGCAATGCTGTGGCGGGGAAGGTTCCCATGAAGCTTGGGTCCGGGTTTCAAATTCCAAAAACATACGTACGACTTGTGACTTGCGACATATATGTCATGTGTGTATAGTAATCCTCTAGGTAACTTTTAGTGAAAGGGGTTTAAAACCGCGGCACTAGTCCGATCGATTGGGATCGATTGTAGCGATCTGTCTCTCTTACTCCCCATGTAAAATAAAAGATTCCGAGGTTTAAAATTTGTCCAGAAAAAACGAAATCATGTGTTTTGTCCCCTTTGGTGACGGTGTAATTGTAATCAATTACGCATGGGAAAGGCAGCGGGAGTAGAGGCACCTGCAGTATTTTTTCATCACTAATCTCTATGAAAAAGGGAGTGCTGAGTCTTTTGTGCATAAAGAGAGTATTTGATATAGTGATATGCCAGGTTAAAGTCACGGTAGGCTAATGATATGAAAAGCACCAACATGGAGCACTTAGCACTGGGACTGCTCTAATAGTCGTGCCAGCTTTGTTCCGGCGAATCAACTAATATTTCCATGCATCTACAGAAAGAAATTGCATGTTACTTTAGATATGTAACAAGAATTTTTTTTAAAAAAAATGGTGGAGAACCCGGCTTTTCATGTCTCGCAAAAAAGAAAATCCAGCTTTTCATGATCGAAGACAGGTCCAACATCTAACCGACAAACAGAGGGCGCGCGCACACCACGTGTAGCAGAAGCACACACCTAACGAGCCCACTGTCCACTGTACCTCAGCTCGCAACGGACGCTACACTACGTACTTTCCCGGGCTCTTCACAAAGGCTTGGGAACATTAACAATTAGGATAACTTAATTTTTTAAAGAAAAGGCAAAGGGCATAAGGCAATGGATTATTAGGTGGTGTATAGAAAAAAGATCTCAAATCTTGGGATATCACAAAAGTATAATTGGCTAGTATTCCCTATACCAACCCATGGCAAAACCGACACTGATATGGGGTATGTAGTTGCCAATTTCTTTTGGAGTTAGCCAATAATACGCCAGTGACTTGTTTTTTTATAAGAAAGCGAGTGAGTTGTTATAATTTACCTTCCCGCTACTTTATGTAAAAAATTCTATTAGATCCGCCTCCTAGTTCCTTTTTTACCTCTCCTGTCTGGTGTTGAAGCCAAGGTGAAGAGCTCAGCTGGTTTGTTTGGATGTAAGAGTATTGAAGATATTGGAGGTGATTCAATTCTTTATTAGTCAAATTTGAATACGTAGACCAATTCATTCCCCTCAAATACTCTTCCATCCAAACGAGGCCACTATGTTTTTTCGAAGCACAGTACAACGCAAACGCTCATACAAACGTACACTCACCCAACACACGCACACCCCACCTCTAGATTCACGAGGAACAAAACGTTAAATCATATGCTAGGTCGAGAATTTGAACCCGGATGGATATGTTCCACCACAAGAAACTCAGTTCACGGTTCTCCGTTCTATGTAACAACCCTAAATTCATGGATAAAACCCAAATCTTTATGAAATTTGGTACAATTCTATCATTTTTTTTATTCGGAGCAGTCCCCCTCTCTCACACACACTTCTTACTATTACTAATCAAAGACTGTCTGTGGAGGCTCCACGTAATCCTCACCAAACATACTAGAAAAAAGAGAAATTCTAATAATAGAGACAATTAGATTCATTAGATTTTATAAAAAAATTTACCCACCATACCATTACGAAAGATGAATTAAAATAACCCCCTAAATTTATAAATTATCCAGCATGCCATTATTAACGATGAAATAAAATAATCCTCTAAATTTGCATATAAATTATCCATCATGCCATTATTAACGATGAACTAAATAATCCCCAAAATTTGTATATAAATTACCACCATGCCATTATAAAAAATGAATTAAATAACCCCTTAAATTTGCATATGAATTACCGACCAATCAATTGTAAAAGACGATTAAAACAACTTCTAATTTTACATATAAATTATCTAACATAACATTAGATGAATTAAAATAATCACCTCTAACATTACTAAATAGTAAATAAAATAACATCTAAACTCTAAAGTACAAACATATGTTGTTACAAAATTTGAATAACAAATATATATATATTATTTATTTATTTATTTCTAATTCGTTAATTGTTGCTATTATTAGAGTTGTCGATTAGCTTTTAATCTATATGCCTCTCAAAACTCTAACATGTGCGAGAGCAAGAGTTGATGGATTAATTATTGCAAATTGGGTAGTGATGAAATGTTGATACAGTGACGGAGTATTCCTTTGAGGGGCTTTTGAAGTTTGAGGGGCAAAGAGACGTTCGTTGGTTTTGACCTTCCATTAAACAAGTGAGGGCCCAACACCCAGCATCTCCACCGCATGACTATGGTGCGGGCTATATAAATTCGACGCACCCTTGTTGCTGACCATGCATTCATCGGCACATTCCTCGCCACTGCAGGGAAGCATGGCCCTGACTCGCCGCTTGGTCGTCCTCCTCAGCGCCGCATTGGCTCTACTCTTCTTCTCCCATGCAGGTACGTAATAGCGTTCGGCTTACAAAGACTGCCAGATTAGTGCTAACTAATTGCTGCTCGCTGTACGTACGTATACATTGCAGATGCCGACGTAGTGGGGGTGAACTACGGCACGATGGGGAACAACCTGCCGGACGTGGCGTCGGTGGTAAGGCTGCTGCAGAAGAACGGCATCAGGTCGGTGAGGCTGTACGACGCCAACTCCACGGTGCTCAATGCCCTCGCCAACACCGGGATCACGGTGATCGTAATGCTGCCCAACAACAACCTCGCCGCCGTGGCCGCGAGCCCATCGATCGCGCGCCAGTGGGTGCTGAGAAACGTGGCGGCGCACTACCCCGCCACGCGGATCCACGCCGTGGACGTGGGCAACGAGGTCTTCTTGAAGGCCAGGAGCCTGACGCGGCAGCTCGTCCCGGCCATGGTCAACGTGCACGCCGCGCTGCAGAGCCTCGGGCTGGACAGGGCCGTGAAGGTGTCCACGCCGATCGCGTTCACGGCGCTCGCGGAGTCCTGGCCGCCGTCCGCCGGCAGGTTCCGAGGCGACATCGCGCGGCCGGTGATGAGGCCCATGCTCAATTTCCTGGTGCGGACCGGGTCGTGGCTCAGCATCAACGCCTACCCCTTCTTCGCGTACCTCGACCAGCCAGACAAGATCCCCCTCGACTACGCCCTCGGGAACTACACAGCCGGCGTGCGCGACCCCGTCACCGGGCTCGTGTACCACAGCCTCCTCGACGCCCAGATCGACGCCGCATACTTCGCCATGGAAAAGATCGTGGGGTCGTCGTCATCATCGTCGTCATCGGCCAGCGTCAGCTTGCGGGAAGACCGCGGTTACTTTACGGACAACAAACAGGGAAAGGGTACGCCGTCCGTGCATGTTCCGGAGACAGGGTGGGCTTCCGGCGGCAAGCCACGTCGCGGCAAGCCACCCGGGAGGCGTCTGTTGGCAAGCCACACCACGGCCGCAGCAGCTTCGGTAGCCAACGCCAAAGCTTACAACAACTACCTCATCAACCGCATTCTGTCCGGCGACACGGGCACGCCGTACCGCCCTGACGCCGACATGGACATCCACATCTTCTCTCTGTTCAACGAGAACCTCAAGGGTTTCGGACCAGGCGACATCGAGCAACACTTCGGCCTCTTCTACCCCAACCAGACCAAGGTGTACGAGTTCGACTTCCGTGGCCGCGCGCTGCTGGCGGCGGCGAGCTGGTGCGTGGCGAACGCGTCGGTGGGGGAGGCGCGGCTGCAGGCGGCGCTGGACTACGCGTGCAGCCACGGCGCCGACTGCAGCGACATCAAGCCCGGCGCCGCGTGCTTCCAGCCCAACACCAAGGCCGCGCACGCATCGCACGCCTTCAACAGCTACTACCAGCGCTATGGCCGGGTCACCGGCACGTGCGACTTCGCCGGCGCCGCCACCATCGTCCACCGGGCGCCAAGTGAGCCCACGCAACCCAAATACGTTCTCCCATGCGGTATATATCCTGTGAACTGTAACCTCACTGCTGCTGTTTGCTGCTTATTTTACTGCAGAGATTGGGAAATGCGTGCTTCCGTCCAAGGCTCGGATTGGAGTCTGAACGATCTGCTGCAATCTGATGCTCCGCTTTCAAGAAACGACCAGTTTATCCTTGTTATGTTTTAATTTATAAATAAACCCTACATACGAGGCTGTGTTATTAGGACATAAACGTTCGATGTGACATAAGGAGCTGGGATTTATTGTTAATTGTATGATTGCTCGGAAAACTTGATTGCACACAAGTTTTCCCGATTCTTTGTGCTTGCTTTTTGTGTACTCTTGATCAGTATAGTAAGCCGCCAATAATTGCTCAGTAATGACTCCATCTGTCTGTATTGAGATCGAGTATATCTTCATTCTTACAATTCATTTTCTCCACTAAATTTAGCAATCCATGAGATGATGGGTTAACCAAGGAATTTAGCAATAAAAATATACAATCGATATGGATCCAAGCATGCATTGATCTGTACAACAAGATAGAGGGGAGAACGATACAGCAGGATATGGCCTATGCCCTATTGCACTAGGCTTCATGGTCATGCATCAATCAAGCAACAAAGTATTGCGTGCTTCTAGTAACAATAAATATTACCGAAGTATTTGATTTGAAAGCAAGATCACTTGGGGAGATAAACGAATGAGGGTGGTGCAAGCTAGGTTGTATAAATAATTGATTAACATAATAGCCGCACAGTGCCCATGCCGCTCCACCAATTGATTATGATCCATTATTATTTCTCAAAAGATAAATAAATATATGATGCACATTTTTTTTTGTAATTTAGTACGTAATTGAAACGGACTATGAGTTTAAATCGGGCTAAGCTTTCCTGTTTCGTTCTTCCAGCGGCCGGCTCATGGCAAATTGCTCAGTGTCAGCTCAAAATGCTTACAGGGGCCTAATCAGGATGAGTTTTAGTTACGTAGGTGTTTAAGGAGAAAAGTCGTTTTGACCCTCTCAATACATCCAGAATCTGATTTCCTGCGTATTCAGAAAAAAAAAATCTGATTTCCCTCCCCTAGTTACAGAGTACGGAGTAGATGTTACCTCCTCCTACTTTTTAAACCGTTTATGTTTTTCAACTTATGCAGGTTAGACGGTGGTTAGGCTATATGGATCCACATCAGCCGTCCTGAGAAGGGTAAGTTGGAACTGCATGTGATAGTTTGAGAGGGTAAAATGGGCTTTATCAAAAAGAAGCTATTCACATATTTTCTATATCAAGAAGATAAAAGAGAGAATGATCATTGAAAAGTTCAGCCTGTTTAAGTTGGTTATGAATAGAATCATGGCTTTGAGAAAAGCTAATATCATCTTTACTAAAGTAAAGGAAAAAGATGGGTTCGGAATGAAATTCCAGATGAATCCTTTTTATTCGCAGAAACAGTATCGGAATGAGTTTGCAAAGTTGGGTGACAGCTTTGTAAGATACTCTGTCAACTCAATAGGAGGACAAGCGTACGATTAATTTTCTTGCAAGGCAGCCAACATGCGAATTGCAATATGTGATTAGGTACAGACACATTCCTAGCTAATTGGAAGTGGACGAGGATCCTTTCTACAATGACAATTGACAATTGTATTTGCTGTATGATGTTTGTGATAAGAAAGAAAGAAATACATGACTTTGGAGACTGGAATAAAGCATATACGAAGTGAACTCTCTTCATTGGCTTTTCATTAAAAAAAATATTCCCCTAATAAACAGCTAACATGTTCTTTCCCTCAATTAATAAACATATTTCCCTTGCCAGTACAACTAGAGAATAGTAGTCCTCGTATGTATTGATCATAGGAATCGCTAGAAAGTCGTAGTCCCATCTGCCCGTAGCTAGCGATCTAGGGCAGCGCGTTCATTGCAGCACGCCTGCTCACGCGCACACGCCGCTAAGCTAACGACAGAGGCTTGCAACGGCGCTTCGGCCTACACTCAGAGAAGTCAGTATCTTACACTGCCGGCTTCTGAACAAATTAAATCGAGTGTCTGGAAGGAAGCTGAACAGCCTGTGAGTGTGGCCAACGGCACAACTGAATGGATGCAATACATGAAGATGATTATCTAAGTGATGTGTATAAAAATCGTAATATTCCCAAGTACTATGGTATTGTATTGAAACCATAGGCCTAATAAGAGGCATAATAATTGAACATCGTACTAGCCGTGCAATTACAATCGGCCGCTCTGTTAGCTAAAGGTATCGTTTGCTGTTACATATTACGCTACAATCCTATATCTATGCCTCTTCCACCGAGGATGGGTGCACGACTGACCCATACGACGATGCTATTTTGCTTCATCTTTATTTTTATTTTTTGCTGGGAGCAGAGGCGCTGAGCCGGCTTCTACTTCCTCGATGATGAAATGCCATTCCGCTCGCCAATCTTTTGTCTTTTGCTTTGATTATTATCACGGGTATCACATTCCACCGGATAAACCATTATAACCAGTACTACAAAGCACTACAAGTGCAAATCTGTTGTTTAAGTGCAGACAAAGCCCTGTTAATCTTTAGTAAGCCTCTGTTAATTTTTGAGATTAGTTAATGGGCCAAATTCCTCTCCCCTCGGTCTTTTCTTCTCCTTTGCACCGCAGCAGCCCAACCGGCCCAGGGGGCATTTTCGGCCCAAGCCCAACCGAGCGCCCCACCTTCTCTCGCTGCGCGGTGGGGTCCGCCTATCGGCGCCAGTCTCCCACCTGCGCCCAGCCTTTTCTCTCTGCCAGCTCGGGCCCGCCTGTCGGTGTCGCCTTCCACCTCCAACCGCTGCTCCGAATCGCCCGCTCTCACGCGCTGGAGCTCGAACCGAGCCGCGCACCCGCAACCCCGGTCCACGCCCCGCGCCCACGATCTCCGCCCCGTCTCCCCAACTCGCCCCCGCATCGCGCGTTCGGTTCCGCATTCGCACTCGCTCGCCCTCGTAGCTCTCGTCCCCCACGCACGCAGCTCCGTCGCCATGGCACCGGAGCTTCACCGCGGGCCGGCCCTGTCGTCCACCCTCCACCGTCCCAGACTAGACGGTGAGCTTCGCCTCGTCTTAGCGAGCCCAAGGCGCTCCTCCTTCCTTTGTTCCTCTGTGTGGAACGCATCTAACCCCGTTCGTTCACAGCTCCCGGAGCACCACCCCGTCGTTGTCGCGTTCCGTCGTCGCCGCCCACTCTCCTCTGTCCAGATCACCGTGGTGAGTTTCGTCGTATCCTCGCGCACCCGAAGCATCAATTCTTGTCCTCAATTCCGCCCCGGTCACTCCTAATCGCGCCGCGCCGCCGTCCTTGCAGAGCTCGGACCGCCACCGGTTTCCACCGCCATTCTCCGCCGTAGCTGCTTCTCTGTCGACGATATCACATCCAGGAGCTTCGAGTTGAGGTGAGGCACGCTCCCGTACAACCCTCGTTCCGTTTCGCTCACTCACCCGGCAGGAATCGCTCGTCGCGGCTCCGTCCCGAACCGGTCGTCGCGCCTCGCCGTTGCGTATCGCCTTCGGCCGCACAGACGCCGCGAACACCTGCACCACCGGCTCCGCCGCGTAGTGCTCGACGTACCTGGCCAAACCTCGCGGCTCCAGGTGCTCTGGAGAGCCCGCGCGCCGTCGCGCCGCCGTCGCCACGCGCACGCCGCGGCTCTGTTCGCCGCGACCGAGCAAGCCCCTCCCCTACGCCGTCCATCTCTAATCCAATGGCCAGCAGCGCCGCATACCGGTCCACGCCCTTTTAGCCACCGCCGGATTTGCTAAAAAGCCCCTGCCCTTCTTTGAAATCAACCCGCAATCCACTTCCTTGCAATGCAAGCCCCTGCATTTATCTTTTAGCCCGTGTTTTCTTATTCATATTCGCAGTTCAACCCATGTCAGGGCTTTTAGCACTGTAGACCTTCTGTTTTAATAATATTGAGCCCGAGATCCATGAACCTTGGCACTGGAACCATGGAACTTTTAAATCTATTTGATTTATGCCCATGTTAACTTGTTTTATGCATAACTTTTGCATTGTAGCTTCAAATTAGATAATTTTTGAACTGTCAAGCTCGTACCAGTGAGTAGAATAATTTTAATTGCTTGATAGCTTCTGTTGCACATGTTTGGTGTACTGTTTTTACCCTTTTGCCCATGTGTTGATTGCATTTGTGTGTAACGTGTAGACGAAGAGTTTGCCGGTGAACCCGAGAACGTAGTTTGGGAAGAACCCGAACAGCACTTTGAAGAAGGCAAGTGTTCCTTAACCTATATATGTCTCGTTACATTGAAAACTTACTTGCCTGCACAACTCAACAACCTAAGGATGACTAGCCTTTGTTGTCTTGATACTGACCTTGGGCTGGGATGTGGTAGCTTTTGCTAGTGCTCAACTTTAATTTTCTGAATCTTATGGTTCATGGATGGGAATGATTAATTCTGATAATTAATGGACTTATGGAAATGTTGGAATATGTTGGCTTTGGGAGCTTGGGCCTTTTTACCCGAGTGTCTCACCGTAAGGATCGGTTCGCCGAGCGACCACCCAGGAAAACAGTACAACCATGTGGGATGGAATGGGGCATCCTTAGCTGATTAATTAGATGATCTAGAGTTGTAGTTTGCTTCCCTGAAATATGGCATAAGAGAGGCCCTGGGGCATATGTCTTCTTTTGCCAAGACAGGGTGCAGTGGTTTATTTGATATTCTTGTCAGTCACCACTTGGAGTGAACTCTATGTTTAAGTAGGGGAAACCTGTAACGGGCGGCTACTCTTTAGTGAATATTTGTAAAGGTCTTGTAGTGAGAGTACCTGCCACTCACCACAGGAGTGTTTAATGGGTCTTGCAAACCCCGGCAAATGGGAAATCACGACCCATGGGTAAAGTGTTACAACCTCTGGAGAGTGTTAACAAACTGATGCATCAGCCGTGCTCACGGTTATGAGCGGCCTGGACCCTCAAATGATTAGAGCAACTTATGGTTATGGGCTGTGATGTTGATCAAAGATGTTTATCTCAGTTACTTATTTAAGTGTCTATGCTATACCTTTATGTCACAACTGTAGGGTAACTAAGCGATAAAATTGCTAACTTATGCGTAACAAAAGTTGACCAACTAAAAGCTGCTGCAATCCAGCCAGTCCGCCTTAGCATAAATGGGACACTTGCTGAGTGCATGAGTACTCACTCTTGCTTTAATTTTCAAACAATGTTGCGTTCAATGCAACCGCTGCTCAGGAGGTGGAGAGGCTGAGGATTATACCCAGACCTTCCAAGAGTACGATGAGTTCTAGGCCGGTGATGCCCCCGGTATCTGCTTGTGGAGTTGAAAGACCACTTTCTGCGTTTAATCTAATGATCAGAGACTTTGTTTTTGTTTAAGACTTCCGCTAAGACGCTTGTGATGTAATAAGTGATATTCTTACGCTTGATATGCACTGTGTAATGAATCATTTATGTTCTATGTATGTGATTCCGATCCTGGCACATACATTGTATGCTTCTGGTTTACTTTTAAAAACTGGGGGTGACATAAGTGGTATCAGAGCCGTGCTGACTGTAGGACGCTGGCCTAGAGTAGTACTGGTTGCATCTAAGGATTTTTGTAGTCTCACTTATCTGACTAAGCTGCTACCTTCAAAAGATTCTGATTTTGACACGATATTTCTTTTAACTCTTATGTTACTTGTTCGTACCTTCTGCTAAAATATTATTTATTTGACAAGATGATTTACTCTCAGTTTATTTATTCCTTTGGATCCACTCTTATACTTGTGCTTTCGTTTCCTATAGATGGCTCGCACCAAGCAAACAGCACGCAAGAGGACCTGTGGTTACATTCCTGGCCGCCTTTCAGAAGCTCCCCTGAGGTTCACTGTGACTGGAGATGCCACCCAACTGCGAGTGCTCCGCAAGAGGAAGAGGCAAGACGAAGAACAGGAGCAGTTGGTAGCCGTCGCCGTAGCTATCCAGGCTGCAAATGCTGCTGCTTTGGCTGCCCTACAGGTAGAAAGGGCAGGAGAGGAGCAATCTGGACAGCAAGAGGAGGACCTAGCCCAGGACGCCGCTGAAGGAGGAGCAGGACAGGGTGCAGCAGCAGGTGGAGATCCAGATGATGGAGATGATAACAATGTCAGTGATAGCAGTGATGGTGCTGGTGATAGTGAGCAGGACAGCAACTCCATGGAGGATGAGCCAGGAGAGGAAAAAGAAGATCCTACTTAGGAGTACTGGACCAAGACCAAGATCACTAGGGATTCCGGCAGCTTCTTCCATGAAGAACTCATGAAGATGCTTTGGAGGGCATATGGCAGGAGACAGGTAGGTGTGGAGTATGACTGTTTCTACCATAGTTACAGCACAACCAGATATCCAGGCCGGTGGGAGGTCCTTTGCAAAGTCAGAGTTAGTGATGGAGAGTTGGAGGGAGCTAGGGAGCTGTCCACACACTGGTCAGCTGCTCCAAGGGAGACAGTGGCAGCAGCCATACAGGACGCAGCACGCTGTGCATTCTTGGTGTACAATGACAGGCACTACCACTTGATTGAGCACAGGAGGGAGAGATACTACCCTCGACGGATCCCCTGGTGGGGCAGGCTGCATAGTAGCATCTATTGTGCATCAGAGGCGTACTACTCAAGATGCTACTGTAAACATGTCTGCTGTTTTGCATACTGAGCTAGAACATGCTATTGATGAGATCAATGCCCTACATGAGGAGAATGCCAGGTTGAGGAGGGCGAGTGACATGATGAGAGCAGAGCTTGGAGGGCCAGTTACCCCTGATGAGTCACAGGACGTCCCAGAGGCACCAGCATGCCCTAGGCTCCCGTACAGATCCCGCGAGGCTAGGACTCGTATGGATCTGTAGGCCGTTTATTCTTTTTATGCATTAGGAATCCCTGCATATTTAGTTCGTTTAATCCGTTTCGTTGGACTTGTTTAGTTTTGTGAACGTTTGATTGTAATAATGAACCATGGATGAGTTGGATTTTTGATTGATTGAGATCAAGATTGTGGGGTTTGTCCACAACTTGGTCAGTTTGCTTGGTTAGATGTTAAACTATTTTAATAATATTAGTTGGGGGTTAGTAAACCTTGAGTTCTGTTGTCTTATCTTATATCTATCTATCTTTCCTTTTTATCTATGATCTGTCAGACTGATGTGTATGAAGCCAATGAGGTTATATCAGAACAAATACAGATATATCATGTCTACCTCAATTAATGAAATAAAGATGTTAAAGGTCAGGTGTTGAATAATAATAATAATAATAATAATAATAATAATAATAATAATAATAATAATAATAATAATAATAATAATAATGCCAGTGTTGTTTACTGCTGGATGGGATATAATTTAATTGCTGAACAATTAATGCAAAAGAAATATATATATGTCCTCATCTAGAAATTTTGCTTCGTCAGATGGAGAATGATGGTGTACCTCGTCGACGACGAACTGGTTACTAGGCCTATGGCAGAGGAGCTGGAGCACCGCCCCCACCCCCAGAACAGGAGCAACCCGCTCCTCAATTTTTCGCGCCACACCCAGAACAGCCACGCCCACATGTGCCACCATTTTACCCACCACCACCATTTAACCCGCCACCATCACCACCATTTTATCCACCTCCACCACCACCTCCACCGCAACATGTAACATTTGAGCAGATGATGGGGATGCACACGCAGGTGTTGAACAGTGTGAATCAGATGTTGAATGTCATGTGTCACCAGCAGCAGCAGCAGGCAGCACAAGCTCATGGGCCACCGCGAGATAAGCGCACGGCATTTCTCAAAGGGAATCCACCCGTGTTTACACATTCTGCAAACCCAATGGATGCAGAGGATTGGCTTCGCACTGTGGAACGCGAATTGGAGATCGCTCAGTGCAATGACAGGGAGAAGGTATTGTATGGTCCTCGCCAGCTGCAAGGGCCTGCACAAGAGTGGTGGGAGGCATATCGCTTCGCTCATCGCGACCCAGACAGCATCACTTGGCAAGAATTCAAGAATAACTTCAGGATGCATCACGTACCAGATGGTCTGATGGATTTGAAGAAAGAAGAATTCTTGACACTGAGGCAGAACAACAAGACCGTGAGTGAGTATCGTGACAAGTTCATTCAGCTGTCACGTTATGCACCAGAGGAGGTTGATAGTGACCCCAAGAGGCAGCGCCGTTTCATGAAAGGACTGACAGATCCTCTAAAGTACCAGCTAATGAACCATACCTTCTCAAATTTCAACAAATTAGTGGACAGAGCAATTGTGACTGAGAATATGAGGCGTGAAATGGAAGACAGGAAGCGTAAGTTCAACAATAACTCATCCTCTAGCAACAACAATCATCCACGCACCATGGGACAGCAAAGCTATCAGAATCGTACCTTTGGGCAGCAGCAGAACTACCGCTACAATAACCAAGGTCAACGCCCGAATTATCAGAACTAACAGCAAGGACAGATGCAGAGTCAGGCACCACGTCCGGGATATCAGGCACCACGTCCACCAGTTCCACCAGGTGCACAGAAGACAGGCAGCAATGTCCCTCCTAGTGGGAATGGTTGCTTCCACTGTGGAGAATTAGGACATTGGTCCAAGCAATGCCCCAAGAAGTATGGACAAAATAGTCAGGGTATTCAGAAGCCGAATCCACCTCAGCAGATGAAGAGTGGCGCCCCCAATCAAGCTCCAAGCAACTCGGGACCGCAGAACTATGCTCGTGCCAAGCTTAATCATGTTACTGCTGGAATCGGTACTGGACGCTCCCAATGTGCTGCTAGGTATGTTCCTAGTCAACTCACATCCTGCCTCAAAACTGTTCGATACGGGTCCTTCGCATTCATTCATTACTACACAGTTTGTGGCTAAGCATAATCTCCCTACCTTGTCAATGAGAAATATATTGACAGTCAACTCACTTGGGGGTAAACTTAGAACAAATATCATGTGTTTAGGAGTAAGTATCAACATAAGGGGGGTAGCCTTTCCTGCAAATCTAGTGGTTATGGACACAGAGGGAATAGATATTATTCTCGGAATGAATTGGCTACAGAAATATAATGCCTCCCTAGACTGTGCTGAAAGAAAGGTAGTAGTGACAACACCAACTGGGGATAAGATAGAATTTATTGCAATTGCACCG
This sequence comes from Paspalum vaginatum, assembly GCA_030272315.1. Lineage (NCBI taxonomy): Eukaryota > Viridiplantae > Streptophyta > Magnoliopsida > Poales > Poaceae > Paspalum > Paspalum vaginatum. The sequence goes on along the minus strand of CM059013.1, from coordinate 5,597,633 downwards.
TCACCCGAGAATACTCGTGGAGACCGCCTGGCACTCAATGCAACAGAGGTGACACAATTAGAAGCTATTCGTGTGGTTTCAGAATTCCCGGATGTTTTTCCTGAGGAGTTGATAGGTATGCCACCTGAACAAAGCATTGAGTTTTCTATTGAGCTTTTACCTGGTACTGCTCCAATAGCTAAGAAAGCTTATAGAATATCTGGTAGTGAACAAGATGAAATTAAGAAGCAGATAGATGAATTGCTAGCAAAGGGTTATATTAGGCCCAGTAAATCACCTTGGGCAGCCCCTGTTCTGTTAGTAGAGAAGAAAGATGGCTCACAAAGAATGTGTGTGGATTATAGAGCCCTTAATGCAGTAACCATTAAGAACAAATACCCCCTGCCCAGAATAGAAGACTTGTTTGACCAGCTGAGAGGTGCCTGTGTGTTCTCTAAAATTGATTTGAGATCTGGTTACCATCAGTTAAGAATTAGACCCTCGGATATTCCAAAGACAGCCTTCACCACTAGATATGGGTTATATGAGTATACAGTTATGTCCTTTGGGTTGACTAATGCACCAGCCTTTTTTATGTACATGATGAATCATGTGTTTATGGACTGCCATGATAAGTTTGTGGTGGTATTTATCGATGACATCTTAATATACTCCAAAAATGAAGAGGACCATGCTGAGCATTTGAGGCACGCCTTACATAAACTTCGAGAGAATCAGTTGTATGCTAAGTTTAGCAAGTGTGAGTTTTAGATCGACAAGGTTCCATTTCTCGGTCACATCATATCTAAAGGTGGGATTGCAGTCGACCCTAGCAAAGTAAAGGAAGTAGTAGAATGGAAACCACCCACAGTAGTGACGGAGATCAGGAGTTTCCTAGGCTTAGCTGGTTACTACAGAAGATTTATTGAAGGGTTCTCCAAGATTGCAAAACCAATGACTGCTTTATTATAGAAGAATGCTAAGTTCGAGTGGAAAAAGGAATGTCAAGCTGCATTTGAGGAGTTAAAGAAGCGACTAACCACCGCACCTGTGCTAACATTCCCAGATCTCCACTGGCCTTTCTCAGTGTATTGTGATGCTTCTCGTCTCGGTTTGGGCTGTGTCCTTATGCAAGAAGGGAAGGTGATAGCCTACGCGTCAAGACAACTAAAAGTTCATGAAAAGAACTATCCAACCCATGATTTAGAGTTAGCTGCAGTCGTGCATGCTCTAAAAATTTGGAGGCACTATTTGTTTGGACAGAAGTGTGATATCTACACTGACCATAAGAGTTTGAAGTATGTTTTTACACAGAGTGATCTAAATATGAGGCAAAGAAGATGGTTAGAACTAATCAGTGATTATGATTTGGAGATTCACTACCATCCAGGCAAGGCAAACGTGGTAGCAGACGCCTTGAGCAGGAAGTGTCAAGTAAATTTGTTGCTAGCTCGTGAGATGCCACCAGAGTTGGGAGAAGAGTTTGATCGGTTGTGTTTAGGATTTCTGCATAATGTGGGTGCAACAACCATGGAAATAGAGCCAACTCTTGAGCAGGAGATCAGGAAGGGTTAGCTTAAGGATGAGAAGATAAAGGAGATCCGACAGAAAATTGTGGCAGGCAAGGGAAAGGATTTTCGTGAGGATTCTGATGGGATAGTTTGGTATAAGGATCGTATCTGTGTGCCAGAAGTAAAAGCAATCAGAGAGTTAATTCTCAGAGAAGCGCATGAGACAGCTTATTCAATTCATCCACGCAGTGAGAAGATGTATCAAGATTTAAAGAAGAGCTTCTGGTGGTATGGCATGAAGAGAGAGATAGCTGAATATGTGGCAGTCTATGATATCTGTCAGAGGGTAAAGGCAGAGCATCAGAGACCAGCTGGACTTTTGCAACCATTGAAGGTCCCAGAATGGAAGTGGGAGGAGATTGGAATGGATTTCATTACAGGTTTGCTTCGCACTCCGGGAGGATATGACTCTATATGGGTAATAGTTGATCGTTTGACTAAAGTGGCTCACTTCATTCCTGTTAAAACTACATACTCTGGTGCTAAGTTGGCTGAATTGTATATCTCTAGAATTGTTTGTTTACATGGAGTGCCTAAGAAAATTGTGTCTGACAGAGGTACTCAGTTTACATCTCATTTCTGGCAAAGGTTGCATGAATCTATGGATACTAAGTTAAATTTCAGTTCTGCTTATCATCCTCAAACTGATGGTCAGACAGAAAGAACTAATCAGATTTTAGAGGATATGTTGAGAGCGTGTGCCTTACAATACGGGACTAGTTGGGATAAGTGTCTACCTTATGTAGAGTTCTCTTACAATAATAGTTACCAGGTCAGTATTGGGAAGGCACCATTCGAAGCGTTGTATGGTAGAAGGTGTAGAACTCCTTTACATTGGAATCAACCAGGGGAAAAACGGGTGTTTGGACCATATGTTATAAAAGAGGCAGAAGAACAGCTACAGGTTGTCCGGGAGAATATGAGGATAGCGCAGTCAAGACAGAAGAATTATGCGGATCATAGAAGAAGAGATTTGTCTTTTGAAGTGGGTGATTATGTCTATCTGAAGGTGTCATCTATCAGAGGGCTCCGAAGATTTAAAGTGAAGGGAAAGTTAGCACCCAGGTATATTGGACCTTTCAAAATCCTTGCAAAGAGAGGTAAAGTAGCATATCAGCTTGAGTTGCCTGGAAATCTGTCAGCTGTGCATGATGTTTTCCATGTGTCTCAATTAAAGAAGTGTTTGAGAGTTCCAGAGGAACAATTGCCAATGGAGGAATTGAATGTTCAGGAAGATTTGACTTACACAGAGCATCCAACTCATATTCTAGAGACCACAGAAAGGGTGACCAGAAACAAGGTGATCAAAATCTGCAAAGTGAAATGGAGTCACCATACAGAGGATGAAGCAACGTGGGAGAGGGAAAATGAGTTAAAGGCACAGTTTCCCAGTCTCTTTGCTAACCAACCTTAAATCTCGAGGACGAGATTCTTTAAGGGGGGTAGGTTTGTAACACTCCAAAATTTGACTTTCTGAATTTCTGTTAAACCCAAACAAAATATGCTTAACTTGATTGATTAGTGATCATGTCATCAATTTAAATAATTCTCTCTCAAGTCAAGTGCTAAAATGAAAATAGGATCAACTTGTTTGAGCATACATGCCTTTGCATTTATTTTCTGGATGCTAGTATACTGTTGTGCTCAAAAGTCCTTTTTAAATTCTTTTATGCTTACAAGTGCAAATCTGTTGTTTAAGTGCAGACAAAGCCCTGTTAATCTTTAGTTAAGCCTCTGTTAATTTTCGAGATTAGTTAATGGGCCAATTTCCTCTCCCCTCGGCCTTTTCTTCTCCTTTGCACCGCAGTAGCCCAACCGGCCCAGGGGGCATTTTCAGCCCAAGCCCAACCGAGCGCCCCGCCATCTCTCGCTGCGCGGTGGGGTCCGCCTGTCGGCGCCAGTCTCCCACCTGCGCCCAGCCTTTTCTCTCTGCCAGCTCGGGCCCGCCTGTCGGTGTCGCCTTCCACCTCCAACCGCCGCTCCGCATCGCCCGCTCTCACGCGCTGGAGCTCGAACCGAGCCGCGCACCCGCAACCCCAGTCCACGCCCCGCGCCCACGATCTCCGCCCCGCCTCCCCAACTCGCCCCCGCATCGCGCGTTCGGTTCCGCATTCGCACTCGCTCGCCCTCGTAGCTCTCGTCCCCCACGCACGTAGCGCCGTCGCCTTGGCACCGGAGCATCACCGCGTGCCGGCCCTGTCGTCCACCCTCCGCCGTCCCAGACTAGACGGTGAGCTTCGCCTCGTCTTAGTGAGCCCGAGGCGCTCCTCCTTCCTTTGTTCCTCCGTGTGGAACGCATCTATCCCCGTTCGTTCACAGCTCCCGGAGCACCACCCCGTCGTTGTCGCGTTCCGTCGTCGCCGCCCACTCTCCTCTGTCCAAATCACCGTGGTGAGTTTCGCCGTATCCTCACGCACCCGAAGCATCAATTCTTGTCCTCAATTCCGCCTCGGTCACTCCTAATCGCGTCGCGCCGCCGTCCTTGCAGAGCTCGGACCGCCGCCGGTTTCCACCGCTATTCTCCGCCGTAGCTGCTTCTCTGTCGACGATATCACATCCAGGAGCTTCGCGTTGAGGTGAGGCACGCTCCCGTACAACCCTCGTTCCGTTTCGCTCACTCACCCGGCAGGAATCGCTCGTTGCGGCTCCGTCCTGAACCGGTCGTCGCGCCTCGCCACTGCGTATCGCCTTCGGCCGCGCAGACGCCGCGACCACCTACACCACCGGCTCCGCCGCGTAGTGCTCGACGTACCTGGCCAAACCTCGTGGCTCCAGGTGCTCTGGAGAGCCCGCGCGCCGTCGCGCCGCCGTCGCCACGCGCACGCCGCTGCTCTATTCGCCGCGACCGAGCAAGCCCCTCCCCTACGCCGTCCATCTCTAATCCAATGGCCAGCAGCTGCCGCATACCGGTCCACGCCCTTTCAGCCACCGCCGGATTTGCTAAAAAGCCCCTGCCCTTCTTTGAAATCAACCCGCAGTCCACTTCCTTGCAATGCAAGCCCCTGCATTTATCTTTTTGCCCCGCAGTCCACCAATGACATGCACGGTGGGTGCCTCAAATTACTGACCCTATAGGCTATAAACCCTCACATTTTCACCGATCCAACCGAGAATTGTCCGGGACTCGCTTGCACTGCATGGCTAACCCTTCACCGACGCTGTCGACGGAGCTGCGTTGGCGCTGTTGTTCGCGGCGAAGAACCCGGGCTTGGATGGCGGCTGGAGGGCGACCGTGTCGCTGCTAAACATCATCACGACCGACGACATCACTGGCCGCGCCGCCGGGTCTCCCTGGACGCACAGCAGGCCGATGTGGATGGACCTCAGCATCTCGCCCTCCGGGAAACTGCCGCCCATGCTCGGGTCGACCAGCTCCGCCACCGTCCCGGCCTCCCAGTGCTCCCACACCTGCTCATGCATCAGAGTGTATGTATGCTCAGTGATACGTAATTTGTAGCAGCAACAGGGGCGATTGGTTTGCGTTGAGATTAATTATATATATATGCTTACTGTGGTCAAGAGGTCAGCTCCCTTGTTATTGTGGCCTTCGTTATTGTTCTTCCTGCCCGTGACGATCTCCAGCACCATGACGCCGAAGCTGAACGCGTCCGACTTGACGGAGTAGTTCCCGCGCATCACGTACTCTGGCGCCATGTACCCACTGAAACGAGAATTCAGGCAACATTTCTATCAGTACTTCTGCCAGACCAGGCAAGCTCAACCTGAACAGAGTGGGCACTGACTAGGTGCCGACGACGCGGCTGGTGACGGCCTGCGTCTGGTCCCGTTCGAAGATCCTCGCGAGGCCAAAGTCGGAGATCTTGGGGTTCATGTTCTCGTCCAGCAGGATGTTGCTGGCCTTGAGGTCGCGGTGGACGACTCTGAGCTGAGAGTCCTCGTGGAGGTACTGCAGGCCTCGAGCGATGCCGTTTATGATCCTGTACCTCTGGCCCCAGTCTAGCTCTTCACCACGGTTCTCGTTCTCGGTGTCTGGTTAGGCAGTGACAGATCACTGATCAGTGTACTGACGATATGAAAAAGAAATGAAATTTGGTTTGAGCTGAGCATGTTCCAGTTGGTTAGTACCGAATAGGACTAGATCGAGGCTCCGGTTGGGGACGAACTCGTAGACGAGCAGCCTCTCCTGCTGGTCCAGGCACACGCCGACGAGCCTGACGAGGTTCTTGTGCTTCAGCTTGGCCACCAGCGCCAGCTCGTTCTTCAGCTCCTCCACTCCCTGCGTCGAGCTCCTCGACAGCCGCTTCACGGCGATCTCTTCGCCGTCCGGGAGGACACCCTGAATTCATCGATCCAAACCATGCATTATCGCAAGCTATGTTTGCTTTTCAGTAGTTCAGAACCATCTGGCGCGTGCTTGTTCACAGTGCTAGTATGTACCTTATACACAGCGCCAAAGCCGCCTTCGCCGAGCTTGTTGCTCTCATCGAAATCCCCAGTCGCAGCACGTAGGGTGGAGACGTCCATCATCATGGAGTCCACCATTTCCATGTCCTCTGCTTCAGCGAAATACATGGGATCTGTTCAAATACAGATTAGATGAGTCATCTGTTTTATGATCCATCCAAATGTTTGACGCTGCGAAATTAAAAACACTTTGCAGGAATCCATCATATATACTTTGCTTCTTGCCATGTTCGACAGTTCGCTGCCTGCTCCGGAAACAGAGGAAGCCGACCAGGTTCAAGGCTGCTAGACTTGGCAGCACGACTGCAAGAACAACCCAGGGCACACGGTGCTTTCGCCCCCCTGTCAACTAACAGATGCATTAGCAAACATCACATCATATATGTGCGCCACAACTCACAAAGCTTTGCTATCATCAGGAACAACACATGCCACTTTAAAACAAAGTTTCAAGCGGGAAAATAACATTTAGATTGAGTAGTTGGTTCTGGAAAACAGTATACAAACAAAAACTCTGTAGTATTTTTCCCCACCCCTTAATCATTAGACAGAGCTCCTGCCTCTTTCAAGAAAAATAAACGCAGTAGTTTTGTCGCTTCCTGAGTATGACTAGCTTTTCCATAGACCAAAAGCGTCATATCGTATTGTTCATATGTTCAAACCAAACAGGAATTTGAATTAAAAGGACACAAATGGGGTACTATATTTGTCTTTCTTGCTAATCTAGTCCAATATGTGTTGTCCGTAACGATGGAAATTGGATCTGCCTAGTCCACAAAGTCAGATTTCACATCCAACAAAACCAACAATTATAAAGGGAAGGATAATATCCATATGAATATAAAAATGACATCTAGATAGACAAGCTTTTGAAAAATACAACAAAACTAAGTTATATATATTCAAATATTAAGTTTACACAAAAAATATTCATCTAATGAAAATGTTTGAATTAAAATATTAGCGTCATTTTAGTTTACACAATAATTTATATATATGTTTAATCATTTTGTGATTGTAAAAAGTATACTTTTAAAATGGAAACTAACTAACATATTAAAAATATTATATTTTTAACCATCTAATCTGAAGGTTGGTTAAAATCTTAACTTGATATTGATCAAAATACTTATTTTTAAAAAATTTCATATTAGGAATATTTGCCTGCTATTTGCTTGAAATGTTAGTTTGATATGTCTTTGCTCCTAAATACAAAAATGATTTATCACTGAATATCATACTTGAATCTTGATTTGAATTCACAATACCTAATTTATATTTGAATCAAGAATATTTGAACTCTTACATGTATTTGCTTTTAAATATGGGTAAGAAATTGGACCCTTGTGTACGAAATGTCATTTCCATAATGAAGTTTCGACAAGAAAATGACATGAAATTTAGCTCGACGAAAATGCGATTTTTGTATAGGGCTTTCATAGATCTCAAAATACATTTCTCTATACTGATTTTTAACGGGATGGAAAGTAGAATAGGAAAGGACACTTATTTGGTTTCCTACTAATCTAGTGCCTATTATATTAAAAAAATACAATCCTAGACTTTTTAGGCCGCAGTTTGGTTCCATTAGCGGCTAATAATTAGCGGTTAATACCTTTTAGCTAAAATTAGCTAGCTAATTCTTAGCTGGCACCTATTAGCGAAATGCCATGTGGTTTGAACAGCTAATATATTAGCTAATAGGTATAAGCAGGTTTTACAATTTCGGAATAAAAAAATTTTGGTACCCACCGAAAACACAAAATTTCGGGACTTCGAACCTTTTTAATATATTTAACTATTTTTAAATATTTGTCTGGAATAATATTAATAAAAATACTGAAATTTAAGAAATAATTTTTTCCAACACCCACCGAAAAACATGAAATTTCGTAAATTTCAATCAGAAATTTTAATCCCTAGGCATAAGAGCCTTTTTATGTGCTACTAGTTACTCTTAGCCGAATTAGATGGGTTGAGTCAGCTATGAGATAACTGTTAGCCAGAGTCCAGCTAATTATTAGCTTACTCTATTTGGTTTTAGCAGATAACTATTAAGAGAACCAAAGAGGCCCAGCAGTCACGAGCACTGAAATGACTCCAGTTTCCTATTTAATCATGAGTGCATACTTACTAAATAATACAATTAAATACACGTGCACCTAAAAATAAATATAGTTAGTTACTTATATGCGTGGACCTTGGAAAGAAAGTAGGGCGCGTGCTTCGGTTACCATTTTTTAACACAAAAATCTGAAATAAGACTTGTGTTCGTTCTATAGACGATGGAGTATATAGGTTTCTTTTTATATGACGTTCAGAAGTTCATTTCTGAACTATTCAATGTTATTTGAAAAAGAATGGAGGTAATATATGGACCGTCCTTTGCACACGTCCTAGAAAACACGGAGTCTAACATTTAAAAAAAAACATAACACCACAAATATCCCGAAATTTCAGAGATTGCCAAAATCGATTTTTTGTCAAAAGTATCAGACTCCCTAATTTTCAAGCTACACAATCATTATTACCCACGCGCGCGTGCGTTTAATTAGTTCCCGTCACTTTCAAGCGGTTGCACGCGTGCGCACGAATAATTTCAACTCTATCTATCCACAGATCGCACGCTGTCAAAGATTGCGGACCCAAGTGGTTGGCGTGTGTTGGATAGTCCAACAAGGACGACCAAATTGAGGAACTAATCACGCTTCCACTCACCTTCTCCGGCTGCCGCCGGCGTCCCAATCGTCGGCTGGCCAGCCAGCGGCGGCGCTCCAAGGCTCGGTGATGCCAGCCGTACCGTCGCCGTTCCATTGTAGAAGGGCGCGCTCTCGTACCTGTAGGTGCAGTCGACGGCGAGTACCCTGGCCCCGATGCTGTTCTGGAACCCGGCCAGCGACTGCGATATGAGCACGTCGAGGCACTTGCGGCACGGCGCCGGCGTCCAGTCCGGCCTGCACTGAGCCAGTGTGTACAGCTTGGGGTACACCGGGTCGAAGGGGGTGTCGGCCTCGCCGGTGGCGAACCGCCGCGTGGAGTTGTTGGCGGCGTAGTCGGCGGTGGCGTTGACGAGCGCGGCGAGGAGGGAGACGAACTCGGCGGGGTCGGAAGTGACGTTCTGGCTGTTGGCTACGGAGTAGAAACCATCTGTCTCCAGGCTGGTATCGTCGTCGGGGAGGGTGTGCACGTCGGAGTAGTGGAGCATGCAGTAGTCGTAGTAGATGGTGGCGTCCTTGTCGTTGGAGCAGTCGCCGCGCACGTCGGGGAAGGCCTGGGTCAGGCAGCTGAAGCATGTCGCGGCGTCGACGTCGCCGCGGCAGAGCCCCAAGGCCCAGAGCTGCTCCGGGATGGAGCCAACGACGACGGTGGAGAAGAGGTTGGGGGACGTGGAGGTGTTCTTGGGCAGGGTGGCGGCGACGAAGTTGAGGTGAGCCTCGTACGAGCTGTTAGCCTCGAAGTTGCTGCTGTAGCCGCACATTGGCCACGGCATACCAGTGGCCGGGGCGGCCATGAGCAGCGCGACGGCGATGACGGCGGAGGCCACGGGCAGCAAAAGGTTGTGTGCCATCGTGCGACGTGGAAGGAGGAAGTCGTTTGGAGTCAGCCAGCCAGAGTTATGGAAAGCACGACAGAGTTATAAAAGTCGTTTGGAGTCAGCCGGCCAGAGTTAGGCTGAGCTTACCAATCAATCCATCCCATTGCTATATTTTAGGCTCTCGTTTTATACGTCTATTTTGAGCTTTTGGCGAGCATAGTCTTATCAGCAACGTAGACGACCCCAACTGAGGACGGCAAATGGCACTAGGAATTTCATCGCTACACATACCTAGTGCTACAGTCGGGTTTTGGACCGATTGTATGCAAGCAAAAGTGTAAGCAGGACCAGTTAAAAACCGGTGGTATAAATTCATAAATCCCATATACCCGTGGCCGTGACAATCAGCTAGAAACAATTGTAAAAATGAGGCATTTCTAGAGGCGGCACCCAGCTACGACCTCCATAAGTCAAATTTTGGTTTTGAGCCCCTAACAAGTGATTTCATATAAAAATGTTGGCAACTATTAGGTCTACAATTTTGATATAAATTTTGTCACCATCATATTTCGTGCGAGGAAGTTATTAATTCATTTGTACGGCATCTATTTCTAGAAGCAGTTGTTTATGGAAATTGATTTCCAGAGATAGACCTCTTAGAACATTCACCTCTAGAAATCAATTTACAGAGGCAGTGAAAGAGTGTTGACCACATTATCTTATAATAGAAGCATCTATTAAGAAAAAAAAGGAGGGCCGGATTCAAGTCATTATTAGGTTCTAAAATTACAACTAATTAATTGTTTCAATCTTCCATCACAATTATATATCAGAAAAATAAAGAAACTTCCATCACGGCCAGGATCCCCGTCCTCCTGGCAGAAACCAGCGGCGGCCTCTGATTGTTTGGACGAGTAAAACAAAGCAGCTGATAGAGACCATGCATATCATGTTCCTGTACTGTGCCTATTACGTGTGTATATGTGCCATTCGCGTCAGCATCTATCAGTTTATGGCACGTTTGGATTTTTCGCTAAAATTTAGCATCCCTCACATCAGATATTCGACGCTAATTAGAAATATTAAATATAGTTTAATTGTAAAACTAATTACACAGATGGAGACTAAACGGCGAGACGAATTTATTAAGACTAATTAATCTATGATTAGCAAATGCTGATGCTACAGTAACATTCGTTAATCATGAATTAATTAGGCTTAATAAATTCGTCTCGTCATTTAGTCCTCATTTATGTAATTAGTTTTTTAATTAAACTATATTTAATATTTTTAACTAGCGTCCGAATATTCGATGTGACACGTGCTAAAATTTAGTCACCGATCAAACACCCCCTTATATCACCCTAGAATAACTCAGGTCCTGCCAGAACTGGAGCCAAAGTCAGTCGTCTCATCAGACTAATTACCTGTGGGCTGTGGCCTGGCCTTCGTGGGTGAATTCGACATTCGAGTCAACCGCAGGAGACCAAGGAAGTCATGCATTGGACACAGCTAGCTAGCTAGGAGGAGCCAATTGCCTTGCCGTAGGAGAAATTATCGCTGCGGCCCCGACGACGACGCCCGGTCGCTAGCTATGAACCGTACGTGCTTCGTTCTCACATGTAGGCATCCCGGAAAGACATAGCTCAATGTAAGTGTGAACATTTGTACTTGGCGTCTCTTTTTATTAATATATGCCGGAGATTTTCCGAATCTTTCGAAAAAAACATATATCCTACATTTTGGCATCTACTGAAGTCGATCTGAAGCCAACTCTAGATTTTTCTCTGAACGAAACTGATGCCTAACCTACAGTAGATTTGTGCATGATTGGCTTACCGTCACTTGTATTCATGCGGTGGTGTAGTGGTGTTTGATCTCCTCTCCACAAGAGACTCGAAAGGTTTTTGGAAAAAAGCAGCAAGAACAAACAACACAATGGAGTCAAATGGTTGTCGGCTTCTCCAGATAAGGTGCACTGATCAAGCAAGTGGGGAATGCGCAAGGCACGAGCACTTGTCGAAACAATGTGCCATACTATAGGAATAGAGGAAAGAATGTGCCATAGAACAAGTGGGGGAACGTGCAACGTCACGTATGGGTGCAGTCGAGCACTTGTGGAAACAATGATGTGCGACAAGATCAATCGAGGACAAAGTTTGGCAAGCAAAATGTATTCTACTAGTAAGACCCGAGTTACTTTTTTTCCAAATTTTCACTACTAGAGACTCATATGTACGGACGTCTTTTCTCTCGTGGATTCTTCGGAACTGTCTAATAATACTGTGTTATTGTCTCTAACAGCTCAAATTAGAGATCGTCTGTGTGATGATATGATGCTGCTTGCAGTTTATTAGAATTATAGTAGAAGACAAAAATCTTGTTTCCCTATAGTTTTCAAAAAAAAATGTGATAATTTTTTTAGAAAGACAGTACAATGCAGACGGTCACCGCAATGTCTTTTCAGCTGTCACTCGCTCCGTCGTTCCGAGCGAGCGATCTGCTCCCGCGCGCAAAAGGGAGGTGGGCCTAGGTAAATATGTGATGGCGTGGGTGCTGGACTGCTCGGCTGCTGGCAACTGCCTCGCGCCGGAGCAACCGCCCAGGTGATTTTTTTCCTTTTTTTTTCATTTCCCGCGCACCCAGCAGGTGAGGCTTTCTTTTTCTTTTTTTTTCCTTTTTCTTTTTTTTTCAATTTTCTTTTCTACCTTATTTTCATATTTCTATAATATAGGTTATGTTTATCTAACAATTTTTTGGATGTAAGTTTTTTATCATAACTTTTTATAGCAAAAATTATGACATAAAAATATGAGAACATAATTTACGCTAATATAATTTATCATAAATGTATGACATAAAATTATGCTAACATAATTTATGCTAATATAATTTATCATAACTTTATGAAATAGTATTACATAATTTATGCTAACATAATTTATCATAATTGTATTACATAAAATTATGCTAACATAATTTATGCCAACATAATTTATCATAACTGTATGACATAAAATTATACTAACATAATTTATCATAATAGTATGACATAAAATTATGCTAACATAATTTACGCTAACATAATTTATCACAATTGTATGACATAAAATTATGCTAACATAATTTATACTCATTATAAAACTTTTAGGATGTAATTTTTGTCATACTTATCGTGAATAAAAAATAAAAATAAAAATAAGAGAAACATAAATATGAAATCAGTTTGGTTAGTAAAAATAATATAACATAACATTATTTTTATTACAAATGTGGTCTAGTTTTGTTTATAAAAATAAGAGTAACATAAATATGAAATCAATTTAGTTAGTAGACATCTTAATTGGAAGCTACGTAGGAAAAACAGAGTCAGAAAATATTTCCTTTGTATGCATGCAGCGTACGCAGTGAATTAACGCAAAATGGAAGAGCTGTGGAGTCCACGACAGTGACCTGAGGGAGACACCGCAGCAGTATGCGCGCGCGTGGGAGGAGCAATGGGGGCCCGCGACAGCGACACGAGGGGGCCATCTGATCGCTCGCGCGATCCCAGCCTCGCGAGCGCTCGTGGAATAGTCTCTCCCCGACGGTCACACAAGCACACACACTCACCGCTACGAATGCACACATCCTAAACCGTTAAATCATCTGAGCACTCGTGCCAAATCGAATGTTAAATCATACGAGCACCCGTGCTAAATCGAAGATTTAAACTCGAATAGATAGGTTCTACCGCGAAAACCTTAGCAACTGAGAGCTGCAATCAGTTCGCAATCTGTGATAAATAATAACACTGGCAATTCTTATTTATTTCTAACCATGTGGGATAATTCCATAATCTCACAAGTATTTCAACAAGAATAATCTTGGCATAAAACCTATGTCATCCACACGGCTCAGAACTAATTTCAGAGAGTTCCAAGTAAGAACTAGGGAGAATATACATGTTCCAAGTAATTTTATGTCCGAACATAATTTTGAAATGGATCGTCCTTTTCAACATAGAATAATATTTTTACAACTTTTATGTTGGCAAGATATCTTACCACTACTAATTGGAGACTACTTTTGTAGTCTTCACGTTAATCCTCTCTAGACGCGCTGGAAAAAAATAAATCCTAAAACTTTTCAAAAATCAAAAACATTTGGCTATTCATCGAGTAGCTCTAATAATAATAGCCATTAGATCCATTATATTTTTAAAAAATTTATCCACATGCCATTAAAAGATGAATTAAAATAACCCCTAAATTTATATATAAATTACCCATGACATTATAAAAGATAAATTAAAATAATCCGTAAATTTTCATATATACCCGCTATGCCATTATAAAAGATGAATTAAAATAACCTCTAAATTTGTATATAAATTATCCACAATTCTATTATGAAAGATGAATATATTGAAATAATCACCTTTAATATACTAGAGATAAAATAAAATAACATAAACTCTAAACAACCAACATATTATCTATATCAACTTTTAATACATATAAGCGAGAGCACGGTTGATGGACTAGTCCTGTATAATGGAAGGAGTTATTATGCTTCCTTTTTTTGAAAGTTATGAGTTATTATACTTCATCAAACCTTACACGAAATGCATCGAAAAAATTGAGTGGTATCATTTTGAAACTAGACTTCGAGAATGCATGAAATGGTCCTTTCTGTAAAAATCTATGCTACCAAAAGGATTTTCACACAAAAAATTGTTGTAGTTAGATAGGGCAAATTATTGCAAAGTGTTGTGTAGGGGTTCAGGTGTAAGGAAAATTGCCTGGAGTCCTTATGTTTAATATAGGATTTTTGTGGTTGAGTAACAACATAGCTATTTGGGACTAATCTATTTCCCCGAGGCTTTCCTTGGGAGTTTATGCGCAACCACGTGTTAGGGAATCGTCCTGTGCCCTGTGCTAGCTAATTGTCGAATTGGTTGTTAGGCTGAGTCTAGCAGCACCATCCTATTTTCTAAATTTAAACTTTACTCTGCGTACAACGTTGATACACCACAGATTCTGTACTTTGCTCCATCTTTTGGTTCTTCTCTTGAATACAGCCTAGGCTCAAGCAGAGTAATTAATCTCCTCAGCTCTGGACTATCGTATTTGTCGGTTCAAGTCGAGGGAAAATTCGATTTATTATTACAGCTCAAAAATCCAACAACAGACTACTGCTCGGACAATTTGATGGACACACAAAATGGAAGTGGCAGAGAGAAGTAACTGCACACATGGTGAAAACTAATACAGCAGTACTGCTTTTTTTTTTATGACACAAGAGGTACTCAATTTCTCCCCTAGAGAGAGGGCCTCGCATGGTTTTAACCCTGCAACGACACCGTCGACAAGGTCGCGTTGCCCGCGGTTTTATTATTCCTGGCAAAGATGGCCGGTTTCGATGGTGCCTCGACAGTCATAGTATTGCCGCCGAGCATCATCACGACCGACGACATGATCGGTCGAGCCGCGGGGTCTGCCTGAACGCACAGGAGCGCTATGTGAATGCATCTCAGCACTTCGCCCACAGGGAAGCTCCCGTCGCCCATGCACGGGTCCACCGTCGCCGTCGCCGTCCCGGCGTCCCAGTGCTCCCATACCTGCACCCACTGCCGTGAGCAAAGAGCTGCAGTGTTTACCAGTAGTAACAATAGTCTGAAGGATCGCACTTACCGTGGACAGGAGATCTTGGGACGTCGTCCCGTTGCAGTCGTTGCAACTCGTCCCCGTGACGATCTCCAGCACCATGACGCCGAAGCTGAAGGCATCCGATTTGACGGAGTAGTTCCCGCGCATCACGTACTCCGGCGCCATGTATCCACTGAAACGTAAATAATTAAGCAAAATTATCTCAATATATGCAATCGGTAGCTAGCCGCCTCAAGGTTACTGAACTTTTGATGAACGCGCGCGGTTCATTAATTAATTCTGAATTTTGCCGCAGGCGGAGAGTAAACTGACTAGGTGCCAACGATGCGGGCAGTGACGGCCTGCGTCTGGTCCCGCCCGAAGATCCTCGCGAGGCCGAAGTCGGAGATCTTGGGGTTCATGTTGGCGTCGAGGAGGATGTTGCTGGCCTTGAGGTCACGGTGGACGACTCTGAGCTGAGAGTCTTCGTGGAGGTACTGCAGGCCTCGAGCGACGCCGTTGATGATCCTGTACCTCTGCCCCCAGTCCAGCTGCTCACGCTTCTCAGTGTCTGATGTATGATGACGACATAGAACAGGAACATGATAAAGGAAAGGAATCGATCGATAGACGTAGTGCTGATCGGTATCAAGCTTTGCCTTGCAAGTTTGCAGGGGAATAAATGAATCGATACCGAAAAGGATGAGATCCAGGCTCCGGTTGGGGACGAACTCGTAGACGAGCAGCCGCTCCTGCTGCTCCAGGCAGATGCCAACGAGCCTGACGAGGTTCCTGTGCTTCAGCTTCGCCACCAGCGCCAGCTCGTTCTTCAGCTCCTCCACCCCCTGCATCGAGCTCTGCGACAGCCGCTTCACCGCGACCTCGTCACCGCCCGGGAGGACACCCTGAACATAACAACATATATTAAATGAAAAAATCACTAAGAATTTCCCATTCAGAAATTCCGACGAAGACACGCGTGCTTGTTCATCAATGGCCTGCTGACCTTGTACACAGCGCCGAACCCCCCTTGGCCGAGCTTGTTGCTCTCGTCGAAGTCCCCGGTCGCGGCTCGCAGGGTCGAGACGTCGATCATCATGGAGTCCACCATTTCCATGTCCTCTGCTTCGTTGTACATGGGATCTGTGCAAAGATCAGCTGTGTATAAGTACTCTGTAAGTTTGAATTCAAGCTGTAAGATTGCTCAGCAGGAGGGGATATATACAGGGCTGTTTCGCCGGTGCTCTTTGCCGCCGCCGCCGCCAGAAACAGACGCAGGCGACAAGGTTCAAGGCCGCCAGCGTACTAAGCACAACCGCAAGAACAACGCCCGCCACACTGTACTTTCTCCCCCCTGGTGTACATAAGAGTGTCATGCGCAAACACAGCTCACACAAAGACAGGAAAAAGAACCTACTGTACTATATATAACATAGCTCACCTTCGCCGGCCGCCGCTGGCGGTACAGCCGGAGCCAAGGCCGGCGCCGGGGCTGGTGCGCTAGGGATCGGTGATGCCAGACGCACCATCGCCGGCCCATTGAAGAAGGGTGTGATATCGTACCGGCAGGTGCAGTTGACCCAAAGCATACTGCCTCCGATGTTGTTCGTCAGCCCCTCCAGCGTCTGCGACATGAGGTCAGCAAGGCACCTCCGGCACTGCGCCGGCCTCATGCCCGGCGTGCACTGAGCCAGGCTGTACACCTTGGGAAACTCCTGGTCGAAGTCCGCCTCCCCCGTCGCGAACCGCCGGGAGGAGTTGTGCGCGGCGTAGTCGGCGGTGGCGTTCATCAGCACGGCCACGAGACGGTTGAACTGGCCTGCGTCCGAGGTCACGTTTTCATTGGAGTTGATGTAGTACGTGGAACTTGAATCGTCGTCTTCCGGGGGGAGCAGCTGGTTGATGGAGTAGTGGAGCATGCAGGTGTCGTAGTAGATGACGGCGTTATTGATGTAGGAGCAGTCGTTCTGCAGGTCCGGGAATGCCAGGGTCAGGCAGTTGAAGCAGTCCGTGGCGTTGATGTCGCCGCGGCAGAGCCCCATAGCCCAGAGCTGCTCCGGGACGGTTCCGACGACGGCGGTGGCGAAGAGGTCCGGCGACGCTGAGGCGTTCTTGGGCAGAGTTGCGGCGGCGAAGTTGAGATGGGCCTGGTACGTGCCGTTGGCCTTGAAGGTGCTGTCGCCGCAACATGGCCATGGGTATCCCGTGGCAACCTGCAAGAGCAGTGCGACCGTGGCGACAATGGCGGCCAGGCGCAGAATATGGTGCGCCATCATTGTGCGTGGTGGAAGGAGAACTTTGCCACTTTGGTCGTTGTTTAATTTAATCTTTTTTTTTACTGTCACCGGAGGGGGAGAGAGCCCCCACCTGAATTGCATTGCTTGTTGTGTAGCGGCCCTTGGTGGCCCACAAGATAGTTTTACAAGGTAAAATTTACATTTTTAAGTAAAAATTACATCGCCATCGCTAATTGAGCACACCAGACGTCCACCGCCAACGATCCAAAAGCCGGACATGGCAACGGCCGCCACTGGCCAGTGACACAGCAGGTGGAGCTTGGAACTGGTTTTTTTCTCTGCTCGGATCAAAAGCTACTAGCAGTGCCACAATTAACCCGGTCGAACGGTAAAGTAGTGCGCATCACATTTCAAAAATGTTTTCACAAGCAGTACTTAGGGGCTTAGGGCTAGTTTGCTTCACACCTTGGAAAAGATGCTTGGGCCAGGCAACAATCTCAGACGTTGGGTTTTCGTTGCTTGTGGTAGGATGCTGCTGCCTGGGTAGGCAGATTTTTCCAGTCTTCCAACCAAAAACAAGGCCTTACACAAGTGCATACAACATACACGCGTGTAAAACCTATATCTGAGTATATACTGACTTCGACAAATTAACAATAAGTGACTTGCTATCGATGGGTACAAAGCATCCATGCTGAGTTGATGATTTAAACTCAGGTGGACAGCTGATCTATTCATACTTAGGGCATGTTTGAAACGTGGGAATTTTACAAAAATAGTACAGGAATTTCACAGGAAAAATGTAGTAATAGAAAAACTTTCCCTTTTCCAAAGAAGCTCATAGGTTCTTAGTTTGCTATACTTATTTTATGGATCGTACATCTTACTATAGACTCCATGTGGGTCTAACCTTTCCCTAGACCCTGCACAAGCGAGAGCAGATACACTGAGCTACCCCTACATCTTACTATTAATAACTATAGATAAGATGGCGCAAACAAAGTAGATAAATCAAATCTCACACAAAAGATAAGAAACATTCAGCCATCGAGTTAGAAGAATTTACTCATGATGCATGAAACCAGTAGATTTCTTCTATTTTATAAAAGAAATTACCCACCTTTGTCATTATGAAAAAAATAAAGTAACACCAAACTATGCATTGAAATACTCACATCTTCATTGTGAAAGGTAATTTTTAATAAACACCAAATTTATATCTAAATTGTTACCCATCTCTATCATTATGAATTATGATACATATAATCTATACTAATCTGTGAAATTATATCAAATTTACATGCATGTGTCATTAGCTAATGCCAAAAATTGGCCATTTAGAAGAAAAGACATTCAATGGTTGAAGGTCAATATATGAATTAGGATATCTAAATCACCAAGAATAGAGCTCGGATTAAGTTATCTAGTTTGTGTATCGAGTCTTAGGAGTTTTTTACTGTCAATGAGGACAGAGAGAGAGTCCCCACCTATTTTTTATATTAATTTTGGCCCTTCAAACGACCATAGATTGTATAGCTAGCGCCGCTTGTTTTAGCGGCAGTAAGGGAAAAAAGTAACTAGCTATAGGGAAGATTACATTAAAGCATCACTAAAACACTGTTTGCCATGCCTCCTTGACAGCAAAAGTCCTTTTGTCTAAATCTGCATGCCCAATTGCAGGCTTTTTTTACTGCAACAGATGCACAGCGGCTGAGCCAGAGTGGTGGTTTCAATTTGGAGCTAGGTGACTGGAGTAACTTCTATTTTATCTCTAAAGTAGTTAGGAAGGTATGCCAAAAAAATTTTTACAGTCAAACTCCTCCAAACTATGAGAGCACGTGCCTATGCCCTCGTGTAACCATAATCGCACGTACTCAACACAATAGTTTATTTTATAGGCATAGGCTGAGAGAAAATTCCTTATTTGTCGTCGGACAAAAATCGGTGTATCATTTGTGCTATTGTAGTCAAAATTTATTTCCCTATCTATCACTACCTTTATAATTAGTTTCACTGTAAGCTGCTCCTAAGTTTTGCTAAGATTGACGATCTTACCCTCAGCGTATAAAGAGTTGTAAATTGGGATGGCTCCTACGTTGGTTGTCTAAGCCTCGGCCACGAGACCCAGGCTACATACCTGAGAGGCCCTCGATCACCACCACCTGCCTGCCAGGGAGGCCCTAGCCGCCGTCTGAGAGGTCCGTACCAGCCCTCGTCATCGCCGGCCCCGACGACCGTGGCCTGCTCACCTGGAGGCCCGCCCTGACAGCCATTGCACGCTTGCCTAGGAGGCCCGCCCCCATTGCCTAGGAAGCCCCACTGCTTGCTCGCCTAGGAGGACCGGCTCCCTGTGCGGAGGGGGGGTGCGAGGCTGCAAGCAGATGGCACGAGTGTCAAAGAGAGGAGGATACAGTCGACTTGGAGCCTGACCGCACGTCCGATGTGTTCTAAGAACGAGGGGTATTTTAGTCAATTCATAAAAGAACTTCGTATTTTCTAATCTCAAACGTGGCCGAAGTGGATGGTAATGCAGATAGGGGAAGAAATTTTGAGTGAATGGCGGACAAGGAACGCAAAAGTTTCTAGTGGCACAAATGACACTGATTTCTTTCGATGATGGATAAAAATTTTTCTTTTAAAGCTAATATCACTGGTCTGTCTATCTCACTATCTACAAGCTCCGCTTTATTTATCTTTGATACAGTGTTTTACATCTCCATCCGTAGCTCCTGGTGACAGGCTAACGCGACCTTTCCTAAGGAGTCGGAGTAGACAAATCTCGCTGAGTTCATCCATGCGTGATCTGCGTTCGCGGCTTCGGGCTGCCCGGTTTCCCAGGCAGCCGTGGGAAATCATGCATATGTGGTCAACGGTTTTCCTAGCTTTTTTGCGAAGAAGTGCATCTATGATCGATGTAGCCATCAATCATTGAAAGGCAAAGTTTGGATTTCGACGTGGATATGCGCTGTAAGTTTGCCGTTTTATTTACGTACTAAGTACGTGTTGAACATCAAATTGGACAGATTGGGTTGGCCGCCTTCACCTGTCCGCTCAACACAACAGTACGCACTTTTGAATTGGACGATGTGCTATATCAATGCGACCGGGCAGGCACTAATTCAAGCAGCAGCAACTTGCACGGCACCCAAGGGGTGGTTCGACAACGACTTACGTAAGTTTATCGTCGCGGAAGAACGCTACGGAAACGAGTACATTTTCGTCGGCCAATTGCCGACTAAAACAAACTAGCAATTTCGTCAGAAAATAGCCAATATTCATCTACCAATTGCCAACGAAAGCAGGCCATTTTTGACAAAAATTAGGCTATTTGCGTTGGCCACCGTCGAAAATTAGCTAATTGTTAGCCGCTAGCCACAATTTATTTGCCGGCGAAGATTGCAATATAATTTTCGTCAGCTATTTAAAATCTAACGAAAAATTAGACTTATTTTCGTCACTCTTTTTAGACCGTCGAAAATTACATATTTTTCTACTCTACATATACGATAACTAGTTATCGTTAAGAGTAAATTTAAAATATATGAATGATTAGCCTTATTATTTTTTCATGTAAATTTTATGTGAGCATGATTTCACTGTTCGTTTATGTAACAAATTTTGATTATAACATTTATGCAATACTATGTGTTTTTAGATGTTAATTGTATTTCTACTGACTTATCAAAGTTGCTCCTTGTGCAATAGAATTTTACATTACTGGTTGGAGAAATTTTGAGTCTATACATTATTCCTCATGAGACGTGTTAAGGAAAAAATTCTGACAACAATCATAAATATTCCAAAATAAATTCAGCAAACTGAAATATTAATATCTATTAGACTTGTTCTAGTTTTTGAACAGTTACCCACCAATGTTATTGTAAAATGAAAATAGCATGAAATAACACCCTAAATCTAGGTCTAAATTACCCTTCTCTGTCAATATGAACATTATGAAATAACACTTGGAATTTTCTTCTAAATTGCATGTCTTTACCTTTTTATAAATATAAATAATATAAAATACACCTTTAAATTTAAGGCAAAGAACCTACCTTTGTTGTTATGATACATATTGCAAAATAGGTCTTATATTTATATAAAAATACCCACCACTAGTATTATTATAGATAAACTAAAACAACCAAATCTGAATCTAACTTATCGATATCTGTAATTAGAAAAAAAAACTTCTACATCCAAATAGCTAGTGCCCACTGCCAATTTCTCTAGACATACACGAAGTCACATCATCTTATAAGTCCACTCAGTTCTATGCCACGTCCATCGATTTTATGTGGCTTCTTGCTTGCAGTGGTTTTTTATGGTATACATGGCAGTATCACTGAAATTCCCACAGCAACTCGCGGGGTATTCGTCTACTAAACTAAAACTATTTGTACATGTTCTAAATTAGCAACGTTTACCACGTTAAGCCTGTATATATCCACTTTGAGCGCACTATGATTATGACAGATGTTTATCAACAAACTTTGTACAGTGGCTACAGAATAAAGGGCTCCGAAGACAAAATAGCACTAAAGAATAAAGTGTAGGCTTTATGGCGGCACTGTATATAAAAAATCTAAAACAGTCAGCACGTGATTCTTCGTGTCTACTTTTTTTTTGATAAGAAATGATTCGTGTCTACTTGATAAAAGAGTTAAAGCTTCCCCCTATCATAACTCTTTCATCCGTGCACACTGTGCCGATGGCTCTCCATCTGCTGGCCGTGGCCGCCGTCGTCGCCGCCGTCTCGCCGCTCGCGCCCAGCGCAGTGGGTTACCCGTGGCCGCTACTCCATGCTCCACTACTCCGACGTCCACACCCTCCCCGACGACGACACCGGCCCGACGACCCAACAGTACACCGTCAGAAACAACAACAACGTCACGTCGGACCCGGCCCGGTTCATGAGCCTCCTGGCCGCCCTCACGGACGCCACCGTCGAACACGCCGCCAACGACTCCACGCGGCGGTTCGCCACCGGGGAGGCCGACTTCGACAAGGAGTTCCCCAAGGTGTACACCCTAGCACAGTGCGTACCGGAGCAGACGCCGGCGCAGTGCCACAAGTGCCTCGCCGGGATCGTCGTAGAGAGTCTGGCTGTGTTCCAGAGCAATATCGGAGGCAGGGTGCTCGCGATGAACTGCACTTACCGGTACGAGACCGCGCCATTCTTCAATGGACCGGCGATGGTGCGGCTGGCATCACCGAGCTCAGGAGCGCCCGCGCCTGTGCCGACGATTGGGACGCCGGCGGCCGGAGGAGGTGAGTTCAGTTGCTGATTTTGCTATTCTGTTTGAGACAACTAGTGAACTAACATGTCCTGCTGCCTGCTGGGTATGCAATTGTGGCCGCGCGATATTCTGACTGACTCCAAATTACAAGTGCGTGGGATGATGACGACAAAAAAATGTTCGTCACGTATTCACACCTCCTCTACACGACTCGACACTCAACTGAAAATGCCATGTTTTCAGACGATGATCAGACTTTGCGAAGAGGATTGGCGAGGCCTCGAAACGTGGCCTCGGATTTGTTGTGGCGTCTTTCTTAACGTATATCTCTGTTCTCGAATATTTATCAACATTAAATAAAATTATAAAAAAGGGAGGAAGCAATACATTGCTAGAATCAATGACCTATTTCAGGACAAGCACAGAACAGACCTTGCACTGGAGGCTATCTTCCCTCTGCTTGTCTCAATAACTGTATTTTTTCACAACTTTAATCATCCGTCTTATTTAAAAATATTAATTATTATCAGTTTTGTTGTGATTTGTTTTATCACTATAATTTTAGCAAAAGGTTAACCACATCATATACCTGTCAATAGAGATAGTATCATTTTTCTTTTATTCCAATTTAAAACATTAGAAAGTAGTTATGGCCAATGTCCAAGCAATAGATGCAGGTCTTCATACTACCGTCAGGAATGTCATTCTTTCGTTGAAACTTATGTTTTTCGCACCAAATTGATGTGATGTTTGCTCACACATTCGTTAATTACAGTTACAGGGGGAAGAAAGCACAGAGTATTCACTGTTCTCCTTGCAGTTGTTCTGCCAACTCTAGCAGCCCTAAACCTTCTAGTTTGCTACTGTTTCTGGAGGCGGCGACGAGCAGTTGCACAAGCAAAGCAGTCATGTGAGTCGTCCTGGAAAAAAAACTCGAATTCACACCGTGAAACGCGTCGAGGAATCGATCTGAAAACTGCTAACTTACCCAATTCATATTGGAACAGGTCCCATGTACTCAGCAGAGGCAGATGACATGGAGATGGTGGACTCAATGCTGATCGACATCTCCACCCTGCGTGCCGCGACAGGGGACTTCAACGAGAGCAACAAGCTCGGCGAGGGCGGCTTCGGAAAAGTGTACAAGGTACTCCTTTTTTAAGAAGCATGTCACAGAAATTTCTGGACCTGAAGAAAAAAATGCTCATGAAACAGAGTACATTTATTTGGTTTGTTCAGGGTGTTCTCTCGGACGGCAAAGAGATCGCCGGTGAAGCGGCTGTCGAGGAGTTCGACGCAGGGAGCGGCGGAGCTGAAGAACGAGCTCGCCTTAGTTGCCAGGCTGAGGCACAAGAACCTTGTCAGGCTTATCGGCGTCTGCCTGGAGCAGCAGGAGAGGCTGCTCGTCTACGAGTTCGTCCCCAACCGGAGTCTCGACCTGATACTCTTCGGTCGGTGACGATAACCGCCCCCAACATTTCTGCAATTTTGTACTATCATCGTGATCTTGATGACTCTCGAGCTTTTATTATGATCATTTCAGACTCTGAAAATGAGAATCGTAAGCTGCTTAACTGGGAGCAGAGATACAACATCATAAACGGCATCGCTCGAGGCTTGCAGTACCTCCATGAGGACTCTCGGCTCAGAGTCGTCCACCGCGATCTCAAGGCCAGCAACATCCTGCTGGACGAGAACATGAACCCCAAGATCTCAGACTTCGGCCTCGCGAGGATCTTCGGCCGAGACCAGACGCAGGCCGTCACCAGCCGCATCTTCGGCACCTAGTCAGTGTTCGCTGTGTTCAGCTTGGGATCTCGTTTTAGGCAGCAGAAGTACTGATCGAAATGTTGCCTGAATTCTCGTTTCAGTGGATACATGGCGCCAGAGTACGCGATGCGCGGGAACTACTCCGTCAAATCGGATGCCTTCAGCTTCGGCGTCATGGTGCTGGAGATCGTCACGGGGAGAAGCAGCGGCAAGGCCGGAGATCTCTTCAACACAGTAAGTGCAATCTGCAGATCACCACAGTCGCCACACACGTTGCGGTGAAGCTTTGGCTCACGGTGACAAGCGCCGGCACCGTGCATGCAGGTATGGGAGCCCTGGGAGGCCGAGACTGTGGCGGAGCTGGTTGACCCGAGCATGGGTGGCAGCTTCGCGAAGCACGACGTGGTGAGGTGCATCCACGTCGCGCTGCTGTGCGTCCAGGAAGACCCGGCGGCTCGGCCGGTGATGTCGTACGTCGTGACGATGCTTGGAACTGACATAGGCACCCTCCAAGCACCGTGCAAGCCGGCGTTTTTCGCCAGGAGAAATGACACGATATTGTCCACAAATGTGTCGGTTTAAAGGCAGCAATGCGACTGCTGAACGGTTTTCAGTTTATGGATTGAGAGAATATGGGTGGGATTTTTGTGAGTAAGCTACACACTACACAGGTGTCTGTATGGGTGGGTCATATGAGGTGACGCGCAAAAACATTTGCCACGGGTTGGTGGTGAGAGTTTGCACGAGGAGTTGGTGTGTTCACAGTTTTTTCTCCGAACCCGCAGGAGAGCTGACTATTGTATTAAAAAATAAGGAGAAGCTTAGAAGGGTAGGTGAGTTTTAATTACAAGGTGAGATTTACGCAAGCAGCTATCTCATAAATTACATAAACTCGTAAGCCATTTGGCTCCCGCTAAACTCCATAGGCGCGCCTCATCTTTGATTTTGTTTAGAATTCGGTTGAAAGGAGTTTCGACGCGGTTGAAGACCCGGTTGTTCCTTTCCTTCCAGATTTCCCAGCATAGTAGGATAATGAGCGAACCGAGCCCCTTTTTGGAAGTCGAGGGAACAGCGGCCATGTTTGTCTACCACTGGTGCAAGTCAGTGCTAGGGCCCAGTTCGTCGGGTCAAGCGCCAGATTTGCCGTCCAGATAGATAACTCTTTCAATAGACGCTTTGTGAATATGCACTCAGCAAGGACATTGCCCTTGATTCGCCCATCCTTGTGCCTGGAGCCTGTCAGAAGTCCAGATGCGGTTCTGAATTGCAAGCCAACGGAAGAATTTGCCACCGATGTCGAGTGAATTAGGCTTATCGAGCGGTAATCCGCCACCAATGTCGCACTCTCCTTTTTTTGGTATAAGAACGATGTTTGCTGTGTTCAGGATGGCTAGATTTGAAGTTCTAAGAAGGTGGAAGGCATTAGCCGCATGCAGTTTATCTCCTTTGACGATATCCCAGCATTTTGAGAAAAAGGCGCCTGTGAAACCATCTGGTCCAGGCGCCTTGTCTCCTGGCATCTGCAGGATTGTGTTTCTAATTTCCTCTTCTGAGAAAGGTGCATCCAGAGATCTGAGGTCAAGTGCAGGTAGGCTGAGATTTGCCCAATTTAAGTCAAGGTGCCGCTACGGGGAAGGACCCATTACATTATTAAAATGCTCGTTGATTACATTGGCCTTTTCTTCATACAAGGTAGCCCAACCTTGACTCCTCGGCAGCTGTTGAATGATTTTCCTCCTTCTACGCGTATTAAATCATCTTTGGAAATATTTTGTATTGGCATCACCCAGTTTTAAGTTGGTGATTCGTTATTTTTGCTTGGAGTGCACCCTCTCGATCACTGCCAGGCCTAGGATACGCTTTTTTAGTCTGGCTCTTAAACTTTGCTCGGCTGGGCTTAGGTTTCTATTTTCTTGAGCGATGTCTAGGCCGAGGATGACTTGCTGCGCCATGAGGAAGAGTTCTCTCGTATTTGATGTGAATTTCTTACTCTAATTTCGCAATCTCTTAGCCGTTGTTCCCAGCTTGTGGAAGAGCACGTGAAACGGTTCATAGTGGTATGTGCGCTCTTACCAGGCTCCAACAACAATTTCTTTGAAACCCGGCAATTCAGTCCAGAAGTTCTCAAATTTGAAAGAATTGGGCACCTCGGGGCCACTTTGATTGGAGAGGAGCAGTGGACTGTGATCTGAGTGGGAAGTAGCAAGGGCGTGCAGTGCATAGCCACCGAAAGCCTCATCCCATTCTGTGTTGCTAAAAACTCAATCGAGTTTAACTAAGGTCGGGTTTCTTCTTTCGTTACTCCAGGTGAATTTGTCTGTTCACAGTGATACAGCTCAAAATGATTGCATTTAATCTGAGACTAGCACATAGACATCTAATAAATTATTTAAAAAGGTTAATATAAAAAATAGCACCACTGTACAGTGATATATGGCTATGCAATGCGGTGGCGGGGAAGGTTCACATGAAGCTTGGGTCCGGGTTTCACATTCCGAAAACAAGCTTGGGTCCGGGTTTCAAATTCCGAAAACATACGCGCGTCTTGTGACTTGTGACATATATGTGCGGTAGCGGATCCAGGATCAGCACTTAAGCGGGACTAACTACTTCACTCTCTTACTATTTTTCTTCACCTTTTTCTTATTTCTCTTTTTCAACATCTATTTCTGTCTTCTCTCTTCATTATCCCTGTCCAAAAATTGTAGAAGAGGTTTAGAAGGGGCTCCATTGTTCGCTCCCGGGAGCCCCGGCCACCCCAGTGCTATAGATCCGCCCCTGCATGTGTGTATAGGGATCCTCTTTTAGTGAAAGGGGTTTAAAACCACGGTACTAGTCGGATCGATTGTAGCGATCCGTCTCTCTTACTCCCCATGTAAAAAAGATTCCGAGGTTTAAAATTTTTCCAAGAAAAAGATCAAATCATGTGTTTTGTCCCCTTTGGTGACTGTGTAATTGTAATCAATTACGCATGGGAAAGGCGACGGGAGTAGAGGCACCTGCAGTATATTTTTCATCACTAGTCTCTATGAAAAAGGGAATGCTGATTTTTTTTGTGCATAAAGAGAGTATTTGATATAGTGACATGCCAGCTTAAAGTCACGGTAGGCTAATGTTATGAAAAGCACCAACATGGAGCACTTAGCACTGGGACTGCTCTAATAGTCGTGCCAGCTTTGTTCCGGCGAATCAACTAATATTTCCATGCATCTAGAGAAAGAAATTGCATGTTACTGTAGATATGTAACAAGAATTTTTTTTAAAAAAAAATGGAGGAGAATCCGGCTTTTCATGACTCGCAAAAAAGAAAATCCAGCTTTTCATGATCGAAGACAGTCCAACATCCAACCGACAGACAGAAGGCGCGCACACACCACTTGTAGCAGAAGCACACACCAAACGAGCCCACTGCCCAGTGTACCTCAGCTCGCAACGGATGCTACACTACGTACTCTCCCGGGCTCTCCACAAAGGCTTGGGAACATTAACAATTAGGATAACAAAGAACTTAAGGTATAGTTGCATACTTATTTTTTTAAAGAAAAGGCAAAGGGCATCAGGCAATGGATTATTAGGTGGTGTATAGGAAAAAGATCTCAAATCTTGGGCTATCACAACAGTATAATTGGCTAGTATTCCCTATACCAACTCAAGGCAAAACCGACAGTGATGTAGGGTATGTAGTTGCCAATTTCTTTTGGAGTTAGCCAATAATATGTCAGTGACTTGTTTTTTTATAAGAAAGCCAGTTGTTATAATTTACCTTCCGGCTACTTTATGTAAAAATTCTGCTAGATCCGCCTCCGGAGTTAATTTTTTACCTCTCTTGTCTGGTGTTGAAGCCAAGGTGAAGAGCTCAGCTGGTTTGTTTAGATGTAAGAGTATTGAAGGGGTTAGAGGTGATTCAATTCTTTACTAGACAAATTTGAATAGATAGACCAATTCATTCCTCTCAAATACTCTTCCATCCAAACGAGGCCACTATGTTTTTTCGAAGCACAGTACAACGCAGACGCTCACACACATACACTCATCCCTAAAAATACACGCACATCCCACCTCTAGATTCACTAGGAACAAAACCGTTAAATCATATGCTAAGACATGTTCCACCACAAAAACCTAACCAACTAAGCTATGCTCAATTCGCGGCTCTCCCTTCTATGTAACTATCCTAAATCCATGAATAAAACCGAATTCTCTATGAAATTTGGTACAATTCTATCATTTTTTATTCGAAGCAGCCCCCTCTCACACACACGTCTTACTGTTACTAACCGGAGACTCTTTATGTTTATGGAGGCTCCACGTTAATCCTCACCAAACGTGCTAGAAAAAAGAAATTCTAATAAAAGTGGCCAGTAGATTTATTAGATTTTATAAAAAAAAATTACCCACCGTACCATTACGAAAGATGAATTAAAATAACCTTCTAAATTTAAAAATTATCCATCGTGCCATTATTAACGATGAACTAAAATAATCCCCTAAATTTGCATATAAATTATCTATCTATGCCATTATTAGACTGTCTCCAATGAGACTCCTCAAATCCCACTCCCTATCACTATTCCAACTAGCCCATCTCTGTCTACAGTGCACACGTTTATGTCAAACAGTGCAAAACAGTGTTTTGAGGAACCCTTTTGGGGAATCATTGGAGACAGCCTTAACGATGAACTAAAATAATCCCCAAAATTTGTATATAAATTACTATCATGGCATTATAAAATATGAATTAAATGACCCTTTAAATTTGCATACGAATTACCCACCAATCCATTATAAAAGACGATTAAAACAACCTCTAAATTTACTTATAGATTATCTAACATAACATTAGACGAATCAAAATAATCACCTCTAATATTACTAAATACTAAATAAAATAACATCTAAACTCTAAAGTACAAACATATGTTGTTATAAAATTTTAAATAACAAATATATATATGTTTCTAATTCGTTAATTGTTGCTATTATTAGAGTTGTCAATTAGCTTTTAATCTATATGCCTCTCAAAACTCTAACACGTGCGAGAGAAAGAGTTGATGGACTAGTTATTGAAAATTGGGTAGTGGTGAAATGTTGATTTAGTGACGGAGTATTCCTTTGAGGGGCAAAGAGACGTTCGTCGGTTTTGACCTTCCATTAAACAAGTGAGGGCCCAACACCCGGCATCTCCACCGCATGACCATGGTGCGGGCTATATAAATTCGACGCACCCTTGTTGCTCACCATGCATTCCTCGCCACTGCAGGGAAGCATGGCCATGACTCGCCGCTTGGTCATCCTCCTCTGCGTCGCATTGGCTCTACTCTTCTTCTCCCATGCAGGTACGTAATCGCGTTCGGCTTACAAAGACTGCCAGTTTAGTGCTAAACTGCTAATTGCTGCTCGCTGTACGTACGTATACATTGCAGATGCCGACGTAGTGGGGGTGAACTACGGCACGATGGGGAACAACCTGCCGGACGTGGCGTCGGTGGTAAGGCTGCTGCAGAAGAACGGCATCAGGTCGGTGAGGCTGTACGACGCCAACTCCACGGTGCTCAACGCCCTCGCCAACACCGGGATCACGGTGATCGTAATGCTGCCCAACAACAACCTCGCCGCCGTGGCCGCGAGCCCATCGATCGCGCGCCAGTGGGTGCTGAGAAACGTGGCGGCGCACTACCCCGCCACGCGGATCCACGCCGTGGACGTGGGCAACGAGGTCTTCTTGAAGGCCAGGAGCCTGACGCGGCAGCTCGTCCCGGCCATGGTCAACGTGCACGCCGCGCTGCAGAGCCTCGGGCTGGACAGGGCCGTGAAGGTGTCCACGCCGATCGCGTTCACGGCGCTCGCGGAGTCCTGGCCGCCGTCCGCCGGCAGGTTCCGAGGCGACATCGCGCGGCCGGTGATGAGGCCCATGCTCAATTTCCTGGTGCGGACCGGGTCGTGGCTCAGCATCAACGCCTACCCCTTCTTCGCGTACCTCGACCAGCCAGACAAGATCCCCCTCGACTACGCCCTCGGGAACTACACAGCCGGCGTGCGCGACCCCGTCACCGGGCTCGTGTACCACAGCCTCCTCGACGCCCAGATCGACGCCGCGTACTTCGCCATGGAAAAGATCGTGGGGTCGTCGTCATCGGCCAGCGTCAGCTTGCGCGAAGACCGCGGTTACATTACGGACAACAAGCAGGGAAAGGGTACGCCGTCCGTGTATGTTCCGGAGACAGGGTGGGCTTCCGGCGGCAAGCCTCGCGGCGGCAATCCACCCGGGAGGCGTCTGTTGGCAAGCCACACCACGGCCGCAGCAGCTTCGGTAGCCAACGCCAAAGCTTACAACAACTACCTCATCAACCGCATTCTGTCCGGCGACACGGGCACGCCGTACCGCCCTGACGCCGACATGGACATCCACATCTTCTCTCTGTTCAACGAGAACCTCAAGGGTTTCGGACCAGGCGACATCGAGCAACACTTCGGCCTCTTCTACCCCAACCAGACCAAGGTGTACGAGTTCGACTTCCGTGGCCGCGCGCTGCTGGCGGCGGCGAGCTGGTGCGTGGCGAACGCGTCGGTCGGGGAGGCGCGGCTGCAGGCGGCGCTGGACTACGCGTGCAGCCACGGCGCCGACTGCAGCGACATCCAGGCCGGCGCCGCGTGCTTCCAGCCCAACACCAAGGCCGCGCACGCATCGCACGCCTTCAACAGCTACTACCAGCGCTATGGCCGGGTCACCGGCACGTGCGACTTCGCCGGCGCCGCCACCATCGTCCACCGGGCGCCAAGTGAGCCCACGCAACCCAAATACGTTCTCCCATGCGGTATATATCCTGTGAACTGTAACCTCACTGCTGCTGTTTGCTGCTTATTTTACTGCAGAGATTGGGAAATGCGTGCTTCCGTCCAAGGCTCGGATTGGAGTCTGAACGATCTGCTGCAATCTGATGCTCCGCTTTCAAGAAACGACCAGTTTATCCTTGTTATGTTTTAATTTATAAATAAACCCTACATACGAGGCTGTGTTATTAGGACATAAACGTTCGATGTGACATAAGGAGCTGGGATTTATTGTTAATTGTATGATTGCTCGGAAAACTTGATTGCACACAAGTTTTCCCGATTCTTTGTGCTTGCTTTTTGTGTACTCTTGATCAGTATAGTAAGCCGCCAATAATTGCTCAGTAATGACTCCATCTGTCTGTATTGAGATCGAGTATATCTTCATTCTTACAATTCATTTTCTCCACTAAATTTAGCAATCCATGAGATGATGGGTTAACCAAGGAATTTAGCAATAAAAATATACAATCGATATGGATCCAAGCATGCATTGATCTGTACAACAAGATAGAGGGGAGAACGATACAGCAGGATATGGCCTGTGCCCTGTTGCACTAGGCTTCATGGTCATGCATCAATCAAGCAACAAAGTATTGCGTGCTTCTAGTAACAATAAATATTACCGAAGTAATTGATTTGAAAGCAAGATCACTTGGGGAGATAAACGAATGAGGGTGGCGCAAGCTAGGTTGTATAAATAATTGAATAACATAATAGCCGCACAGTGCCCAGGCCGCTCCGCCAACTGATTATGATCCATTATTATTTCTCAAAAGATAAATAAATATGTGATTCACATTTTTTTTGTAGTTTACAGTAATTGAAACGGACTATCAGTTTAAATTGGGCTAAGCTTTCCTGTTTCGTTCTTCCGGCGGCCGGCTCATGGCAAATTGCTCAGTGTCAGCTCAAAATGCTTACAGGGGCCTAATCAGGATGAGTTTCAGTTATGTAGGTGTTTAAGGAGAAAAGTCATTTTGACCCTCTCAATACATCCAGAATCCGATTTCCCGCGTATTCAGGAAAAAAAAATCTGATTTCCCTCCCCTAGTTATAGAGTACGGAGTAGATGTTACCTCCTCCTACTTTTTAAACCGTTTATGTTTTTCAACTTATGCAGGTTAGACGGTGGTTAGGCTATATGGATCCACATCAGCCGTCCTGAGAAGGGTAAGTTGGAACTGCATGTGATAGTTTGAGTGGGTAAAATGGGCTTTATCAAAAAGAAGCTATTCACATATTTTCTATATCAAGAAGATAAAAGAGAGAATGATCATTGAAAAGTTCAGCCTGTTTAAGTTGGTTATGAATAGAATCATGGCTTTGAGAAAAGCTAATATCATCTTTACTAAAGTAAAGGAAAAAGATGGGTTCGGAATGAAATTCCAGATAAGTTCTTTTTATTCGCAGAAACAGTCTCGGAATGAGTTTGCAAAGTTGGGTGACAGCTTTGTAAGATACTCTGTCAACTCAACAGGAGGACAAGCGTACGATTAATTTTCTTGCAAGGCAGCTAACATGCGAATTGCAATATGTGATTAGGTACAGACACATTCCTAGCTAATAGAAAGTGGATGATGATCCTTTCTACAATGACAATTGACAATTGTATTTGCTGTATGATGTTAGCTAAAGGTATTGTTTACTGTTACTTATTACGCTATAATCCTATATCTATGCCTCTTCCATTGAGGATGGGTGCACGGCTAACCCATACGACGATGCTATTTTGCTTCATCTTTATTTTTATTTTTTGCTGGGAGCAGAGGCGCTGAGGCGGCTTCTACTTTCTCGATGATGAAATGCCATTCCGCTCAGCAATCTTTTGTCTTTTTTTTTATTATTATCACGGGTATCACATTTCACAGGATAAACATTATAACAAAGCACTACTAGAGCATTATACTGTATGCCCTTTAGGCCATTATGTCCTACGGATGAAGCCATCCACGCGTGACACATGCACCTTCCCGATAGCCCACAGTTCCGCACCGACGGACGCCTTCTTGCAGCAGCCACAATAACAATCTAAAAAGACCGTGCCATCAACCACCACCAGTTCGCAATACGAGCAGAACAATAATACAACAACCACCAAGATGATGATGGGACCCTGACGAAAGGCAAAGAAGACACTGTTGATGCTTATGATTTGAGAGTAGGACAATGAGCGAGGAGACCGCAAGCTAAGCTGCGTAAAGATTGAACAGCAAACTAGCCTGGCGTCGTGCCAACCAATCTGCTAGTAGTAGCGGGTTTTTTTTTTTCAGTAGCGTGTGAACTTCTATAGTAGCTAGTTTCACCTGCATCTGCCGGGCCAGAGAATGTATATTAATGCTTCTTGCACGGTGGGTGCCTCAAATTACTGACCCTATAGGCTATGAACCCTCACATTTTCACCGATCCAACCGAGAATTGTCCGGGACTCGCTTGCACTGCATGGCTAACCCTTCACTGACGCTGTCGACGGAGCTGCGTTGGCGCTGTTGTTGGCGGCGAAGAACCCGGGCTTGGATGGCGGCTGGAGGGCGACCGTGTCGCTGCTAAACATCATCACGACCGACGACATCACTGGCCGCGCCGCCGGGTCTCCCTGGACGCACAGCAGGCCGATGTGGATGCACCTCAGCATGTCGCCCTCCGGGAAACTGCCGCCCATGCTCGGGTCGACCAGCTCCGCCACCGTCCCGGCCTCCCAGTGCTCCCACACCTGCTCGTGCATCAGAGTGTATGTATGCTCAGTGATACGTAATTTGTAGCAGCAACAGGGGCGATTGGTGCACGTTGAGATTAATTAAATGCGCACTGTGGTCAAGAGGTCAGCTCCCTTGTTATTGTGGCCTTCGCTATTGTTCTTCCTGCCCGTGACGATCTCCAGCACCATGACGCCGAAGCTGAACGCGTCCGACTTGACGGAGTAGTTCCCGCGCATCACGTACTCCGGCGCCATGTACCCACTGAAACGAGAATTCAGGCAACATTTCTGTCAGTATTTCCACGTTCTACCTGGCAAGCTCAACCTGAACAGAGTGAGCACTGACTAAGTGCCGACGACGCGGCTGGTGACGGCCTGCGTCTGGTCCCGTTCGAAGATCCTCGCGAGGCCGAAGTCGGAGATCTTAGGGTTCATGTTCTCGTCCAGCAGGATGTTGCTGGCCTTGAGATCGCGGTGGACGACTCTGAGCTGAGAGTCCTCGTGGAGGTACTGCAGGCCACGTGCGACGCCGTTGATGATCCTGTACCTCTGCTCCCAGTCCAGCTGCTCACGCTTCTCAGCGTCTGATGTATGATTGATGACGACAACATAGAATAAGAACATCATAAAGGAAAGGAATCGGTCGATAAATGTAGTGCTGATCGCTATCATGCTTTGCTTTGCAAGTTTGCAGGGGAATAAATGAATCGATACCGAAAAGGATGAGGTCGAGGCTCCGGTTGGGGACGAACTCGTAGACGAGCAGCCGCTCCTGCTGCTCCAGGCAGATGCCGACGAGCCTGACAAGGTTCCTGTGCTTCAGCTTCGCCACCAGCGCCAGCTCGTTCTTCAGCTCCTCCACCCCCTGCGACAGCCGCTTCACCGCGACCTCGTCACCGTCCGGGAGGACACCCTGATGAACATAAATGTTAAATGAAAAAATCACTGAGAATTTCCCATTCAGAAATTCCGGTGAAGGCACGCGCGTGCTTGTTCATCGGTGACCAGACCTTGTACACGGCGCCGAAACCCCCTTGGCCGAGCTTGTTGCTCTCGTCGAAGTCCCCTGTCGCGGCTCGCAGGGTGGATACGTCGATCATCATGGAGTCCACCATTTCCATGTCCTCTGCTTCCGTGTACATGGGATCTGAGCAAAGATCAGCTGTATAAGTACTCTGCAAGTTTGAATTGAAGCTGCAAAATTGCTCAGCAGGTTGGGATATATACAGGGCTGTTTCGGCGGTGCTCTTTGCCGCCGCCGCCGCCAGAAACAGACGCAGGCGACAAGGTTCAAGGCTGCCAGCGTACTTAGCACAACCGCCAGAACAACGCCCGCCACACTGTACTTTCTGCCCCCTGCTGGGACATATATAGAGTGTCACGCACAAACATAGCTCACATTTACAGAGACAGGAAAAAAACCTACTGTACTGCACTATAGATAGCTCACCTTTACCAGCCGCCGCTGGCGGTACAACCGGAGCCAAGGCCGGAGCCGGAGCCGGAGCTGGCGCTGGCGCGCTAGGAATCGGTGATGCCAGCCGCACCATCGCCGGCCCATTGAAGAAGGGTGTGATATCGTACCGGTAGGTGCAGTTGACCCAAAGCATCCTGCCTCTGATGTTGTTCGCCAGCGACTCCAGCGAATCCGATATGAGGCCAGCGAGGCACCTCCGGCAGCGAGCCGGCCTCATGCCCGGCGTGCACTGAGCCAGGCTGTACACCTTGGGAAACTCCTGGTCGAAGTCGGCCTCCCCCGTCGCGAACCGCCGGGAGGAGTTGTGCGCGGCGTAGTCGGCGGTGCCGTTCACCAGCACGGCCACGAGACGGTTGAACTGGCCTGCGTCCGAGGTCACGTTTCCAGTGTAGTTGATGACGTACGTGGAGCCTGAGTAGTCGTCTTCCGGGAGCAGCTGGTTGATGGAGTAGTGGAGCATGCAGGTGTCGTAGTAGATTGCGCCGTTATTGATGTAGGAGCAGTCGTTCTGCAGGTCCTGGAACGCCTGGGTCAGGCAGTTGAGGCACTCCGTGGAGTTGATGTCGCCGCGGCAGAGCCCCATAGCCCAGAGCTGCTCCGGGACGGCGCCGACGACGGCGGTGGCGAAGAGGTCCGGCGACGCTGACGCGTTCTTGGGCAGAGTTGCGGCGGCGAAGTTGAGATGGGCCTGGTACGTGCCGTTGGCCTTGAAGGTGCTGTCGCCGCAACATGGCCATGGGTATCCCGTGGCAACCTGCAAGAGCAGTGCGACCGCGGCGACAATGGCGGCCAGGCGCAGAATATGGTGCGCCATCATTGTGCGTGGTGGAAGGAGAACTTTGCCACTTTGGTAGTTGTTTAATCTAGCAAAAGGGCAAATTAGTCACCGCCAACGATCCAAAAGCCGGACATGGCGACGGTCGCCACTGGCCAGTGACACAGCAGGTGGAGCTTGGAACTGTTTTTTTTCTCTGCTCGGATCAAAGGCTACTAGCAGTGCCACAATTAACCCGGTCGAACGGTAAAGTAGTGCGCATCACATCTCAAAAATGTTTTCACATGCAGCGCACGCGTACTTAGGGCTAGTTTGCTTCACACCTTGGAAAAGATGCTTGGGCCAGGCAACAATCTCAGACGTTGGGTTTTCGTTGCTTGTGGTAGGATGCTGCTGCCTGGGTAGGCAGATTTTTCCAGTCTTCCAACCAAAAACAAGGCCTTACACAAGTGCATAAAACCTTTATCTGAGTATATACTTACTTCGACAAATTAACAATAGGTGACATGCTATCGATGGGTACAAAGCATCCATGCTGAGTTGATGATTTAAACTCAGGTGGACAGCTGATCTATACATACTTAGGGCATGTTTAGAACGTGAGAATTTTACGCGAATGGTACATGAATTTCACAGGAAAAACGTAGGAATAGAAAAAACTTTTTCCTTTTCCAAAGAAGCCTACAGGCTCTTAGTTTGCTATACTTGTTTTATGGATCGTACATCTTACTATAGACTCCATGTGGGTCTAACCTTTCCCTAAACCCTGCACAAGCGAGAGCACATACACTGAGCTACCCTTACATCTTACTATTACTAACAAGATGGCATAGAGAAAGTAGATAAATCAAATCCCACACAAAAGATAAGAAACATTCAGCCATCGATTTAGTAGAATTTACTCATGATGTATGAAACCAGTAGATTTCTTCTATTTTATAAATGAAATTATCCACCTTTGTCATTATGAAAAAATAAAGTAACACCAAACTATGCATTGAAATACTCACATCTTCATTGTGAAAGGTAAATCGGTGTATCCTTTGTCCTATTGTAAAATTTTGTGTTGTTTACCGGCCATCTAGTCAAAATTTATTTCCCTATATGTCACTACCTTTATAATTAGTTTCACTGTAAGTTACTCCTAAGTTTTGCTAAGATTGACGATCTTACGCTCAGTGTATAAAGAGTTGTAAATTGAGATGGCTCCTACGTTGGTTGTCTAAGCCTCGGCCACGAGGCCCCTAGATCGCCACCACCCGCCCGCCAAGGAGGCCCTCGCTGCCGTCTGAGAGGTCCGTACCAGCCCTCGTCATCGCCGGCCCCGACGACCGTGGCCTGCTCACTTGGAGTACCGCCCTAACAACCATTGCCCACTCGCCTAGGAGGCCGGCCCCCGGCGCCTAGGAAGCCCCACCGCCTGCTCGCGTGGGAGGACCGGCTACCTGTGGGGGGAGGGTGCGAGGCTACGAGCAGATGGGACGAGTGTCAAAGAGAGGAGGATACAGTCGATTTGGAGCCTGACCGCACGCCCGATGTGTTCTAAGAACTAGGGGTATTTTAGTCAATTCATAAAAGAACTTCGTATTTCCTAATCTCAAACGTGGCCGAAGTGGACAGGAATGCAAATAGGGAAATAATTTTTGAGTGAATGGCGGACAAGGAACACAGAAGCTTCCATTGGCACCAATGACACTGATTTCTTTCGACGACGGATAAAGAATTTTCTTTTAAGGCTAATGTCACTGTCTATCTCACTATCTATAGTTCAAGCTCCACTTTATTTATCGTTGATACACTGTTTTGCATCTCCATCCGCACCTCCTGGTGACAGGCTAACGCCACCTTTCCTAGGGAGTGTTTGCATCCAGAGACTGTTCGGACGTTAGTTAGAAGCATTAACACATGGTTTAATTAAAAAACTAATTACATAGACGAAGATTAAAGGGCGAGATGAATTTATTAAGCCTAATTAGTGCATAATTAATGACTAGTTACTGTAGCATAATATTTGTTAATCATAAATTAATTGGGCTTAATAAATTCGTCTCGCCGTTTAGTCCTCGTCTGTGTAAATTAGTTTTATAATTTGATTATATTTAATACTTGAAGGCCCTGTTTGGTTCCATTAGTGGCTAATAATTAGCTGGCTAATAACTCTTAGCTAAAATTAGGCTAGCTAATTATTAGTTGGCAAGCTATTAGCTATATGGTGTTTGGTTTCAACAACTAATAGGTATATGCTGCCATTTTGCTTGCTATTAGCTAGGTTGAAACAGCTAATGAGATAATTGTTAGTTGAGCTTCAGCTAATTGTTACCTGGTTTATTAGCTGACTGTGTTTGGTCTATTAGCTATAAAGAACCAAACAGACGCTAAATAACGTCCAAACATTCTATACGATGGAGATTAAAAATTTAGTCCGATATCAAACACCTCCTAATTCCTAAGGAGTCGGAGTAGACAAATCTCGCTGAGTTCATCCATGCGAAATCTGCGTTCGCGGCTTCGGGCTGCCCGGTTTCCCAGGCAGCCGTGGGAAATCATGCATACTCCGTATGTGGTCAACGGTTTTCCTAGCTTTTTTGAGAAGAAGTGCATCCATGATCGATGTAGCCATCAATCATTGAAAGGCTAGTTTTGGACGTGATAGACTACAGACAAAACATTCGCGTGAAATGTTTGCTGACGATGAGTCACGACTCACGAGAGGAGTACATACCCGCGCAGCACAGCAAACTCGAGCCGAATTAATTCAGTCCAGCTATCTAGTGGCCGTCCCTGACTCCTTGCAGTGTCGTATACCCGCGACGCACGCGCAATTTATTCCGTGCTCGAGTCAACCACGGCGCGAAATTAAGATACTAGTAATAGTACAGTAGACAAAGTTTGGATTTCGACGTGGATATGCGCTGTACGTTTCCCGTTTTATTTACGTACTAAGTACGTTGAACGTCAAATTGGACAGATTGGGTTGGCCGCCTTCACCTGTCCGCTCAACAGTACGCACTTTTGAATTGGACGATGTGCTATATCAATACGACCGGGCAGGCACTAATTCAAGCAGCAGCAACTTGCATGGCACCCAAGGGGTCGTGCGACAACGACTTACGTAAGTTTATCGTCGCGGAAGAACGCTACGGAAACGAGTACATTTTTGTCAGCCAATTGCCGACTAAAACAAAATAGCAAATTCGTCGAAAAATAGCCAATATTCATCAACCACTTGCCAACGAAAACAGCCATTTTGACAAAAAATTAGGCTATTTGCGTTGGCCACGGTTGAAAATTAGCTAATTGTTAGCCGCCAGCCACAATTTATTTGCCGACGAAGATTGAAATATAATTTTTGTCGGCTATTTAAAAGCCAACGAAAAATAGATTTATTTTCGTCAGTCTTTTTAGACCGTCAAAATTACATTTTTTTTCCTACGCTACGTATACGATAACTAGTTATCGTTAAGAGTAAATTTATAATATATGAATAATTAGCCTTATTATTTTTTCATGTAAATTTTATGCGAGCATGATTTCACTGTTCGTTTATGTAAGAAATTTTGATTATAACATTTATGCAATACTATGTGTTTTTAGATGTTAATTGTATTTCTACTGACTTATCAAAGTTGCTCCTTGTGCAATAGAATTTTACATTACTGGTTGGAGAAATTTTGAGTCTATACATTATTCCTCATGAGACGTGTTAAGGAAAAAATTCTGACAACAATCATAAATATTCCAAAATAAATTCAGCAAACTGAAATATTAATATCTATTAGACTTGTTCTAGTTTTTGAACAGTTACCCACCAATGTTATTGTAAAATGAAAATAGCATGAAATAACACCCTAAATCTAGGTCTAAATTACCCTTCTCAGTCAATATGAACATTATGAAATAACACTTGGAATTTTCTTCTAAATTGCATGTCTTTACCTTTTTATAAATATAAAATACACCTTTAAATTTAAGGCAAAGAACCTACCTTTGTTGTTATGATACATATTGCAAAATAGGTCTTATATTTATATAAAAATACCCACCACTAGTATTATTATAGATAAACTAAAACAACCAAATTTGAATCTAACTTATCGATATCTGTAATTAGAAAAAAAAAACTTCTACATCTAACTAGCTAATGCCCACTACCAATTTCTCTAGACATACACGAAGTCACATCTTCTTATAAGTCCACTCAGTTCTATGCCACGTCCATCAATTTTATGTGGACGTGGTTTTTTATGGTATACATGGCAGTATCACTGAAATACCGCAGCAACTCGCGGGGTATTCGTCTAGTAAACTAAAACTATTTGTACATGTTCTAAATTAGCAACGTTTACCACGTTAAGCCTGTATATATCCACTTTGAACGCACTATGATTATGACAGATGTTTATCAACAAACTTTGTACAGTGGCTACAGAATAAAGGGCTCCGAAGACAAATTAGCACTAAAGAATAAAGTGTAGGCTTTATGACGGCACTGTATATAAAAATCTAAAACAGTCAGCACGTGATTCTTCGTGTCTACGTTTTTTTGATAAGAAATGATTCGTGTCTACTTGATAAAAGAGTTAAAGCTTCCCCCTATCATAACTCTTTCATCCGTGCACACTGTGCGGATGGCTCTGCATCTGCTGGCCGTGGCCGCCGTCGTCGCCGCCGTCTCGCCG
Organism: Paspalum vaginatum; assembly: GCA_030272315.1. Classification (NCBI taxonomy): domain Eukaryota; kingdom Viridiplantae; phylum Streptophyta; class Magnoliopsida; order Poales; family Poaceae; genus Paspalum; species Paspalum vaginatum. The sequence goes on along the minus strand of CM059013.1, from coordinate 5,556,786 downwards.
CTCGCGCCCAGCGCAGTGGGTTACCCGTGGCCGCTTTGTGGCATCACGAGCAACTACTTCAAGCCCAAGAGCAGGTTCCAGACCAACCTCAACCTCCTCGCCGCGACGCTGCCCAAGAACGCCTCCGCGTCACCAACCCTGTACGCCACCGCCGTCGTCGGCGCCATCCCGGAGCAGGTCTGGGGCATGGGGCTCTGCCGCGGCGACACCAACGTCAGCAGCTGCCTCACCCAGGCGTTCCAGGACCTGACCAACGAGTGCTCCTACTACAAGGACGCCACCATCTACTACAACTACTGCATGCTCCACTACTCCGACGTCCACACCCTCCCCGACGACGACACCGGCCCGACGACCCAACAGTACACCGTCAGAAACAACAACAACGTCACGTCGGACCCGGCCCGGTTCATGAGCCTCCTGGCGGCCCTCACGGACGCCACCGTCGAACACGCCGCCAACGACTCCACGCGGCGGTTCGCCACCGGGGAGGCCGACTTCGACAAGGAGTTCCCCAAGGTGTACACCCTAGCACAGTGCGTACCGGAGCAGACGCCGGCGCAGTGCCACAAGTGCCTCGCCGGGATCGTCGTAGAGAGTCTGGCTGTGTTCCAGAGCAATATCGGAGGCAGGGTGCTCGCGATGAACTGCACTTACCGGTACGAGACCGCGCCATTCTTCAATGGACCGGCGATGGTGCGGCTGGCATCACCGAGCTCAGGAGCGCCCGCGCCTGTGCCGACGATTGGGACGCCGGCGGCCGGAGGAGGTGAGTTCAGTTGCTGATTTTGCTATTCTGTTTGAGACAACTAGTGAACTAACATGTCCTGCTGCCTGCTGGGTATGCAATTGTGGCCGCGCGATATTCTGACTGACTCCAAATTACAAGTGCGTGGGATGATGACGACAAAAAAATGTTCGTCACGTATTCACACCTCCTCTACACGACTCGACACTCAACTGAAAATGCCATGTTTTCAGACGATGATCAGACTTTGCGAAGAGGATTGGCGAGGCCTCGAAACGTGGCCTCGGATTTGTTGTGGCGTCTTTCTTAACGTATATCTCTGTTCTCGAATATTTATCAACATTAAATAAAATTATAAAAAAGGGAGGAAGCAATACATTGCTAGAATCAATGACCTATTTCAGGACAAGCACAGAACAGACCTTGCACTAGAGGCTATCTTCCCTCTGCTTGTCTCCATAACTAGTATTTTTTCACAACTTTAATCATCCGTCTTATTTAAAAATATTAATTATTATCAGTTTTGTTGTGATTTGTTTTATCACTATAATTTTAGCAAAAGGTTAACCACATCATATACCTGTCAATAGAGATAGTATCATTTTTCTTTTATTCCAATTTAAAACATTAGAAAGTAGTTATGGCCAATGTCCAAGCAATAGATGCAGGTCTTCATACTACCGTCAGGAATGTCAGTCTTTCGTTGAAACTTATGTTTTTCGCACCAAATTGATGTGATGTTTGCTCACAAATTCGTTAATTACAGTTACAGGGGGAAGAAAGCACAGAGTATTCACTGTTCTCCTTGCAGTTGTTCTGCCAACTCTAGCAGCCCTAAACCTTCTAGTTTGCTACTGTTTCTGGAGGCGGCGACGAGCAGTTGCACAAGCAAAGCAGTCATGTGAGTCGTCCTGGAAAAAAAACTCGAATTCACACCGTGAAACGCGTCGAGGAATCGATCTGAAAACTGCTAACTTACCCAATTCATATTGGAACAGGTCCCATGTACTCAGCAGAGGCAGATGACATGGAGATGGTGGACTCAATGCTGATCGACATCTCCACCCTGCGTGCCGCGACAGGGGACTTCAACGAGAGCAACAAGCTCGGCGAGGGCGGCTTCGGAAAAGTGTACAAGGTACTCCTTTTTTAAGAAGCATGTCACAGAAATTTCTGGACTGAAGAAAAAAATGCTCATGAAACAGAGTACATTTATTTGGTTTGTTCAGGGTGTTCTCTCGGACGGCAAAGAGATCGCCGTGAAGCGGCTGTCGAGGAGTTCGACGCAGGGAGCGGCGGAGCTGAAGAACGAGCTCGCCTTAGTTGCCAGGCTGAGGCACAAGAACCTTGTCAGGCTTATCGGCGTCTGCCTGGAGCAGCAGGAGAGGCTGCTCGTCTACGAGTTCGTCCCCAACCGGAGTCTCGACCTGATACTCTTCGGTCGGTGACGATAACCGCCCCCAACATTTCTGCAATTTTGTACTATCATCGTGATCTTGATGACTCTCGAGCTTTTATTATGATCATTTCAGACTCTGAAAATGAGAATCGTAAGCTGCTTAACTGGGAGCAGAGATACAACATCATAAACGGCATCGCTCGAGGCTTGCAGTACCTCCATGAGGACTCTCGGCTCAGAGTCGTCCACCGCGATCTCAAGGCCAGCAACGTCCTGCTGGACGAGAACATGAACCCCAAGATCTCAGACTTCGGCCTCGCGAGGATCTTCGGCCGAGACCAGACGCAGGCCGTCACCAGCCGCATCTTCGGCACCTAGTCAGTGTTCGCTGTGTTCAGCTTGGGATCTCGTTTTAGGCAGCAGAAGTACTGATCGAAATGTTGCCTGAATTCTCGTTTCAGTGGATACATGGCGCCAGAGTACGCGATGCGCGGGAACTACTCCGTCAAATCGGATGCCTTCAGCTTCGGCGTCATGGTGCTGTAGATCGTCACGGGGAGAAGCAGCGGCAAGGCCGGAGATCTCTTCAACACAGTAAGTGCAATCTACAGATCACCACACATTGCGGTGAAGCTTGGCTCACGATGACATGCAGGTATGGGAGCACTGGGAGGCCGAGACTGTGGCGGAGCTGGTTGACCCGAGCATGGGTGGCAGCTTCGCGAAGCACGACGTGGTGAGGTGCATCCACGTCGCGCTGCTGTGCGTCCAGGAAGACCCGGCGGCTCGGCCGGTGATGTCGTACGTCGTGACGATGCTTGGAACGGACATAGGCACCCTCCAAGCACCGTGCAAGCCGGCGTTTTTCGCCAGGAGAAATGACACCGTATTGTCCACAAATGTGTCAGTTTAAAGGCAGCAATGCGACTACTGAACGGTTTTCAGTTTATGGGATTGAGAAAATGGGATGGGATTTTTGTGGTAAGCAACACACTACACAGGTGTCTGTATATGCATGGGTCGGTCATATGGGGCGACGCTCAAAAACATTTGCCACGGGTTGGTGCCTTGGTGATGAGGGTTTGTATGAGTTGGTCTGTTCACAGTGACACAACTCAAAATGGTTGCATTTAATCTGATACTAGCACATAGACATCTAATAAATTATTTAAAAAGGTTAATATAAAAAATAACACCACTGTACGGTGATATATGGCTATGCAATGCTGTGGCGGGGAAGGTTCACAGGAAGCTTAGGTCTGCGTTTCAAATTCCAAAAATATACGCGCGACTTGTGACTTGCGACATATATGTCATGTGTGTATAGTAATCCTCTAGATAACCTTAAGTGAAAGGGGTTTAAAACCGCGGTACTAGTCGGATCGATTGTAGCGATCCGTCTCTCTTACTCCCCATGTAAAAAAAGATTCCAAGGTTTAAAATTTGTCCAGAAAAAATGAAATCATGTGTTTTGTCCCCTTTGGTGACTGTGTAATTGTAATCAATTACGCATGGGAAAGGCAGCGGGAGTAGAGGCACCTGCAGTATTTTTTCATCACTAGTCTTTATGAAAAAGGGAGTGCTGAGTCTTTTGTGCATAAAGAGAGTATTTGATATAGTGACATGCCAGCTTAAAGTCACGGTAGGCTAATGTTATGAAAAGCACCAACATGGAGCACTTAGCACTGGGACTGCTCTAATAGTCGTGCCAGCTTTGTTCCGGCGAATCAACTAATATTTCCATGCATCTAGAGAAAGAAATTGCATGTACTGTAGATATGTAACAAGATTTTTTTTTTAAAAATGGAGGAGAATACGGCTTTTCATGTCTTGCAAAAAAGAAAATTCAGCTTTTCATGATCGAAGACAGTCCAACATCCAACCGACAAACAGAGGGCGCGCGCACACCACGTGTAGCAGAAGCACACACCTAACGAGCCCACTGCCCACTGTACCTCAGCTCGCAACGGACGCTACACTACGTACTCTCCCGGGCTCTTCACAAAGGCTCGGGAACATTAACAATTAGGACAACAAAGAACTTATGGTATAGTGGCATACATATTTTTTTAAAGAAAAGGCAAAGGGCATAAGGCAATGGATTATTAGGTGGTGTATAGGAAAAAGATCTCAAATCCTGGGATATCACAACAGTATAATTGGCTAGTATTCCCTATACCAACTCATGGCAAAACCGACAGTGATGTGGAGTATGTAGTTGCCGATTTCTTTTGGAGTTAGCTAATAATATGTCAGTGACTTGTCTTTTTATAAGAAAGCTAGTGAGTTGTTATAATTTACCTTCCCGCTACTTTATGTAAAAATTCTGTTAGATCCGCCTCCTGAGTTCGTTTTTTTCCTCTCTTGTCTGGTGTTGAAGCCAAGGTGAAGAGCTCAGCTGGTTTGTTTGGATGTAAGAGTATTGAAGGGATTGGAGGTGATTCAATTCTTTATTAGTCAAATTTGAATAGGTAGACCAATTCATTCCTCTCAAATACTCTTCCATCCAAACAAGGCACAGCGCAGACGCTCACACACACGTACACTCACCCAACACACGCACACCCCACCTCTAGATTCACGAGGAACAAAACCGTTAAATCATTTTAAATCAAATGATTTAATGTGCTAGGTCAAGAATTTGAACCTGGATGGACATGTTTCGCCACAAGAAACTCTGTTTGCGGCTCTCCCTTCTATCTAACGAACCTAAATTCATGGATAAAACCCAAATTTCTACGTTAATCCTCACCAAACATGCTAGAAAAAAGAGAAATTATAATAATTGTGGCAATTAGATTCATTAGATTTTATAAAAAAATTATCCACCATACCATTATGAAAGATGAATTAAAACAACCTCCTAAATTTATAAATTATCCATCATACCATTATTAACGATGAACTAAAATAGTCTCCTAAATTTGCATATAAATTATCCATCATGCCATTATTAATGATGAACTAAATAACCCCCAAAATTTGTATATAAATTACCACCATGCCATTATAAAAAATGAATTAAATAACCCCTTAAATTTGCATATGAATTATCCACCAATCCATTATAAAAGACGATTAAAACAGCTTCTAATTTTACATATAAATTATCTAACATAACATTAGACGAATTAAAATAATCACCTCTAACATTACTAAATACTAAATAAAATAACATCTAAACTCTAAAGTACAAACATATGTTGTTACAAAATTTGAATAACAAATATATATATATTTATTTATTTATTTCTAATTCGTTAATTGTTGCTATTATTAGAGTTGTCGATTAGCTTTTAATCTATATGCATCTCAAAACTCTAACATGTGCGAGAGCAAGAGTTGATGGACTAGTTATTGCAAATTGGGTAGTGATGAAATGTTGATACAGTGACGGAGTATTCCTTTGAGGGGCTTTTGAGTTTGAGGGGCAAAGAGACGTTCGTTGGTTTTGACCTTCCATTAAACAAGTGAGGGCCCAACACCCAGCATCTCCACCGCATGACTATGGTGCGGGCTATATAAATTCGACGCACCCTTGTTGCTCACCATGCATTCATCGGCACATTCCTCGCCACTTCAGGGAAGCAAGGCCCTGACTCGCCGCTTGGTCGTCCTCCTCAGCGCCGCATTGGCTCTACTCTTCTTCTCCCATGCAGGTACGTAATAGCGTTCGGCTTACAAAGACTGCCAGATTAGTGCTAACTAATTGCTGCTCGCTGTACGTACGTATACATTGCAGATGCCGACGTAGTGGGGGTGAACTACGGCACGATGGGGAACAACCTGCCGGACGTGGCGTCGGTGGTAAGGCTGCTGCAGAAGAACGGCATCAGGTCGGTGAGGCTGTACGACGCCAACTCCACGGTGCTCAATGCCCTCGCCAACACCGGGATCACGGTGATCGTAATGCTGCCCAACAACAACCTCGCCGCCGTGGCCGCGAGCCCATCGATCGCGCGCCAGTGGGTGCTGAGAAACGTGGCGGCGCACTACCCCGCCACGCGGATCCACGCCGTGGACGTGGGCAACGAGGTCTTCTTGAAGGCCAGGAGCCTGACGCGGCAGCTCGTCCCGGCCATGGTCAACGTGCACGCCGCGCTGCAGAGCCTCGGGCTGGACAGGGCCGTGAAGGTGTCCACGCCGATCGCGTTCACGGCGCTCGCGGAGTCCTGGCCGCCGTCCGCCGGCAGGTTCCGAGGCGACATCGCGCGGCCGGTGATGAGGCCCATGCTCAATTTCCTGGTGCGGACCGGGTCGTGGCTCAGCATCAACGCCTACCCCTTCTTCGCGTACCTCGACCAGCCAGACAGGATCCCCCTCGACTACGCCCTCGGGAACTACACAGCCGGCGTGCGCGACCCCGTCACCGGGCTCGTGTACCACAGCCTCCTCGACGCCCAGATCGACGCCGCGTACTTCGCCATGGAAAAGATCGTGGGGTCGTCGTCATCGGCCAGCGTCAGCTTGCGCGAAGACCGCGGTAACTTTGACATGGACAAGCAGGGGAAGGGTCGTACGCCGCACGTGCACGTTCCGGAGACAGGGTGGGCTTCCGGCGGCAAGCCACGTCGCGGCAAGCCACCCGGGAGGCGTCTGTTGGCAAGCCACACCACGGCCGCAGCAGCTTCGGTAGCCAACGCCAAAGCTTACAACAACTACCTCATCAACCGCATTCTGTCCGGCGACACGGGCACGCCGTACCGCCCTGACGCCGACATGGACATCCACATCTTCTCTCTGTTCAACGAGAACCTCAAGGGTTTCGGACCAGGCGACATCGAGCAACACTTCGGCCTCTTCTACCCCAACCAGACCAAGGTGTACGAGTTCGACTTCCGTGGCCGCGCGCTGCTGGCGGCGGCGAGCTGGTGCGTGGCGAACGCGTCGGTCGGGGAGGCGCGGCTGCAGGCGGCGCTGGACTACGCGTGCAGCCACGGCGCCGACTGCAGCGACATCAAGCCCGGCGCCGCGTGCTTCCAGCCCAACACCAAGGCCGCGCACGCATCGCACGCCTTCAACAGCTACTACCAGCGCTATGGCCGGGTCACCGGCACGTGCGACTTCGCCGGCGCCGCCACCATCGTCCACCGGGCGCCAAGTGAGCCCACGCAACCCAAATATGTTCTCCCATGCGGTATATATCCTGTGAACTGTAACCTCACTGCTGCTGTTTGCTGCTTATTTTACTGCAGAGATTGGGAAATGCGTGCTTCCGTCCAAGGCTCGGATTGGAGTCTGAAGGATCTGCTGCAATCTGATGCTCCGCTTTCAAGAAACGACCAGTTTATCCTTGTTATGTTTTAATTTATAAATAAACCCTACATACGAGGCTGTGTTATTAGGACATAAACGTTCGATGTGACATAAGGAGCTGAGATTTATTGTTAATTGTATGATTGCTCGGAAAACTTGATTGCACACAAGTTTTCCCGATTCTTTGTGCTTGCTTTTTGTGTACTCTTGATCAGTATAGTAAGCCGCCAATAATTGCTCAGTAATGACTCCATCTTTCTGTATTGAGATCGAGTATATCTTCATTCTTACGATTCATTTTCTCCACTAGATTTAGCAATCCATGAGATGATGGGTTAACCAAGGAATTTAGCAATAAAAAAATAACATCGATCGATATGGATCCAAGCATGCATTGATCTGTACAACAAGATAGAGGAGTGAACGATACAGCAGGATATGGCCTGTGCCCTGTTGCACTAGGCTTCATGGTCATGCATCAATCAAGCAACAAAGTATTGCGTGCTTCTAGTAACAATAAATATTACCGAAGTAATTGATTTGAAAGCAAGATCACTTGGGGAGATAAACGAATGAGGGTGGCGCAAGCTAGGTTGTATAAATAATTGAATAACATAATAGCCGCACAGTGCCCAGGCCGCTCCGCCAACTGATTATGATCCATTATTATTTCTCAAAAGATAAATAAATATGTGATTCACATTTTTTTTTGTAGTTTACAGTAATTGAAACGGACTATCAGTTTAAATCGGGCTAAGCTTTCCTGTTTCGTTCTTCCGGCGGCCGGCTCATGGCAAATTGCTCAGTGTCAGCTCAAAATGCTTACAGGGGCCTAATCAGGATGAGTTTCAGTTATGTAGGTGTTTAAGGAGAAAAGTCATTTTGACCCTCTCAATACATCCAGAATCCGATTTCCCGCGTATTCAGGAAAAAAAAAATCTGATTTCCCTCCCCTAGTTATAGAGTACGGAGTAGATGTTACCTCCTCCTACTTTTTAAACCGTTTACGTTTTTCAACTTATGCAGGTTAGACGGTGGTTAGGCTATATGGATCCACATCAGCCGTCCTGAGAAAGGTAAGTTGGAACTGCATGTGATAGTTTGAGTGGGTAAAATGGCCTTTATCAAAAAGAAGCTATTCGCATATTTTCTATATCAAGAAGATAAAAGAGAGAATGATCATTGAAAAGTTCAGCCTGTTTAAGTTGGTTATGAATAGAATCATGGCTTTGAGAAAAGCTAAGATCAGCTTTACTAAAAGTAAAGGAAAAAGATGGGTTCGGAATGAAATTCCAGAGAAATCCTTTTTATTCGCAGAAACAGTATCGGAATGAGTTTGCAAAGTTGGGTGACAGCTTTCTAAGGTACTCTGTCAACTCAACAGGAGGACAAGCGTACGATTAATTTTCTTGCAAGGCAGCCAACATGCGAATTGCAATATGTGATTAGGTACAGACACATTCCTAGCTAATTGGAAGTGGATGAGGATCCTTTCTACCATGACAATTGACAATTGTATTTGCTGTATGATGTTTGTGATAAGAAAGAAAGAAATACATGACTTTGGAGACTGGAATAAAGCATATACGAAGTGAACTCTCTTCATTGGCTTTTCATTCAAAAAAAATATTCCCCTAATAAACAGCTAACATGTTCTTTCCCTCAATTAATAAACATATTTCCCTTGCCAGTACAACTAGAGAATAGTAGTCCTCGTATGTATTGATCATAGGAATCGCTAGAAAGTCGTAGTCCCATCTGCCCGTAGCTAGCGATCTAGGGCAGCGCGTTCATTGCAGCACGCCTGCTCACGCGCACACGCCGCTAAGCTAACGACAGAGGCTTGCAACGGCGCTTCGGCCTACACTCAGAGAAGTCAGTATCTTACACTGCCGGCTTCTGAACAAATTAAATCGAGTGTCTGGAAGGAAGCTGAACAGCCTGTGAGTGTGGCCAACGGCACAACTGAATGGATGCAATACATGAAGATGATTATCTAAGTGAAGTGTATTAAAATCATAATATTCCCAAGTACTATGGTATTATATTGAAACCATAGGCCTAATAAGAGGCATAATAATTGAGCATCGTACTAGCCGTGCAATTACATTGGGCCGCTCTGTTAGCTAAAGGTATTGTTTGCTGTTACATATTACGCTACAATCCTATATCTATGCCTCTTCCACCGATGGGTGCACGATTGACCCATACGACGATGCTATTTTACTTCATCTTTATTTTTATTTTTTGCTGGGAGCAGAGGCGCTGAGCCGGCTTCTACTTCCTCGATGATGAAATGCCATTCCGCTCGCCAATCTTTTGTCTTTTGCTTTGATTATTATCACGGGTATCACATTCCACAGGATAAACCATTATAACCAGTACTACAAAGCACTACTAGAGCATTATACTGTATGCCCTTTAGCCCTTTATGTCCTACCGATGAAGCCATCCACGCATGACACACCATATGGCTGCACCTTCCCGATAGGCCCACAGTTCCGCACCGACGGACGCCTTCTTGCAGCAGCCACAATGACAATCTAAAAAGACCGTGTCAACAACCACCACCAGTTCGCAATACGAGCAGAACAATAACACAACAACCACCAAGATGATGATGGGACCCTGACGAAAGGCAAAGAAGACACTGTTGATGCTTTTGATTTGAGAGTAGGACAATGAGCGAGGAGACCGCAAGCTAAGCTGCATATAAAGATTGAGCAGCAAACTAGCCGGGGTCGTGCGAACCAATCTGCTAGTAGTAGTGTTTTCTTTTTCAGTAGCGAGTGAACTTTTCTAGTAGCTAGTTTCACCTGCATCTGCCGGGCCAGAGAATGGATATTAATGCTTCTTGCACGGTGGGTGCCTCAAATTACTAACCACCCTACAAAAACCCTCTCACTTTCACGGATCCAACTGAGAATTTGCCCGGACTCGGTTGCACTGCATGGCTAACCCTTCACTGACGCTGTCGACGGAGCTGCGTTGGCGCTGTTGTTCGCGGCGAAGAACCCGGGCTTGGATGGCGGCTGGAGGGCGACCGTGTCGCTGCTGAGCATCATCACGACCGACGACATCACTGGCCGCGCCGCCGGGTCTCCCTGGACGCACAGCAGGCCGATGTGGATGCACCTCAGCATGTCGCCCTCCGGGAAACTGCCGCCCATGCTCGGGTCGACCAGCTCCGCCACCGTCCCGGCCTCCCAGTGCTCCCACACCTGCTCATGCATCAGAGTGTATGTATGCTCAGTGATACGTAATTTGTAGCAGCAACAGGGGCGATTGGTGCACGTTGAGATTAATTAAATGCGTACTGTGGTCAAGAGGTCAGCTCCCTTGTTATTGTGGCCTTCGCTATTGTTCTTCCTGCCCGTGACGATCTCCAGCACCATGACGCCGAAGCTGAACGCGTCCGACTTGACGGAGTAGTTCCCGCGCATCACGTACTCTGGCGCCATGTACCCACTGAAACGAGAATTCAGGCAACATTTCTATCAGTACTTCTGCCAGACCAGGCAAGCTCAACCTGAACAGAGTGGGCACTGACTAGGTGCCGACGACGCGGCTGGTGACGGCCTGCGTCTGGTCCCGTTCGAAGATCCTCGCGAGGCCAAAGTCGGAGATCTTGGGGTTCATGTTCTCGTCCAGCAGGATGTTGCTGGCCTTGAGGTCGCGGTGGACGACTCTGAGCTGAGAGTCCTCGTGGAGGTACTGCAGGCCTCGAGCGATGCCGTTGATGATCCTGTACCTCTGGCCCCAGTCTAGCTCTTCACCACGGTTCTCGTTCTCGGTGTCTGGTTAGGCAGTGATAGATCACTGATCAGTGTACTGACGATATGAAAAAGAAATGAAATTTGGTTTGAGCTGAGCATGTTCCAGTTGGTTAGTACCGAATAGGACTAGATCGAGGCTCCGGTTGGGGACGAACTCGTAGACGAGCAGCCTCTCCTGCTGGTCCAGGCACACGCCGACGAGCCTGACGAGGTTCTTGTGCTTCAGCTTGGCCACCAGCGCCAGCTCGTTCTTCAGCTCCTCCACTCCCTGCGTCGAGCTCCTCGACAGCCGCTTCACGGCGATCTCTTCGCCGTCCGGGAGGACACCCTGAATTCATCGATCCAAACCATGCATTATCGCAAGCTATGTTTGCTTTTCAGTAGTTCAGAACCATCTGGCGCGTGCTTGTTCACAGTGCTAGTATGTACCTTATACACAGCGCCAAAGCCGCCTTCGCCGAGCTTGTTGCTCTCATCGAAATCCCCAGTCGCGGCACGTAGGGTGGAGACGTCCATCATCATGGAGTCCACCATTTCCATGTCCTCTGCTTCAGCGAAATACATGGGATCTGTTCAAATACAGATTAGATGAGTCATCTGTTTTATGATCCATCCAAATGTTTGACGCTGCGAAATTAAAAACACTTTGCAGGAATCCATCATATATACTTTGCTTCTTGCCATGTTCGACAGTTCGCTGCCTGCTCCGGAAACAGAGGAAGCCGACCAGGTTCAAGGCTGCTAGACTTGGCAGCACGACTGCAAGAACAACCCAGGGCACACGGTGCTTTCGCCCCCCTGTCAACTAACAGATGCATTAGCAAACATCACATCATATATGTGCGCCACAACTCACAAAGCTTTGCTATCATCAGGAACAACACATGCCACTTTAAAACAAAGTTTCAAGCGGGAAAATAACATTTAGATTGAGTAGTTGGTTCTGGAAAACAGTATACAAACAAAAACTCTGTAGTATTTTTCCCCACCCCTTAATCATTAGACAGAGCTCCTGCCTCTTTCAAGAAAAATAAACGCAGTAGTTTTGTCGCTTCCTGAGTATGACTAGCTTTTCCATAGACCAAAAGCGTCATATCGTATTGTTCATATGTTCAAACCAAACAGGAATTTGAATTAAAAGGACACAAATGGGGTACTATATTTGTCTTTCTTGCTAATCTAGTCCAATATGTGTTGTCCGTAACGATGGAAATTGGATCTGCCTAGTCCACAAAGTCAGATTTCACATCCAACAAAACCAACAATTATAAAGGGAAGGATAATATCCATATGAATATAAAAATGACATCTAGATAGACAAGCTTTTGAAAAATACAACAAAACTAAGTTATATATATTCAAATATTAAGTTTACACAAAAAATATTCATCTAATGAAAATGTTTGAATTAAAATATTAGCGTCATTTTAGTTTACACAATAATTTATATATATGTTTAATCATTTTGTGATTGTAAAAAGTATACTTTTAAAATGGAAACTAACTAACATATTAAAAATATTATATTTTTAACCATCTAATCTGAAGGTTGGTTAAAATCTTAACTTGATATTGATCAAAATACTTATTTTTAAAAAATTTCATATTAGGAATATTTGCCTGCTATTTGCTTGAAATGTTAGTTTGATATGTCTTTGCTCCTAAATACAAAAATGATTTATCACTGAATATCATACTTGAATCTTGATTTGAATTCACAATACCTAATTTATATTTGAATCAAGAATATTTGAACTCTTACATGTATTTGCTTTTAAATATGGGTAAGAAATTGGACCCTTGTGTACGAAATGTCATTTCCATAATGAAGTTTCGACAAGAAAATGACATGAAATTTAGCTCGACGAAAATGCGATTTTTGTATAGGGCTTTCATAGATCTCAAAATACATTTCTCTATACTGATTTTTAACGGGATGGAAAGTAGAATAGGAAAGGACACTTATTTGGTTTCCTACTAATCTAGTGCCTATTATATTAAAAAAATACAATCCTAGACTTTTTAGGCGCAGTTTGGTTCCATTAGCGGCTAATAATTAGCGGTTAATACCTTTTAGCTAAAATTAGCTAGCTAATTCTTAGCTGGCACCTATTAGCGAAATGCCATGTGGTTTGAACAGCTAATATATTAGCTAATAGGTATAAGCAGGTTTTACAATTTCGGAATAAAAAAATTTTGGTACCCACCGAAAACACAAAATTTCGGGACTTCGAGCCTTTTTAATATATTTAACTATTTTTAAATATTTGTCTGGAATAATATTAATAAAAATACTGAAATTTACGAAATAATTTTTTCCAACACCCACCGAAAAACATGAAATTTCGTAAATTTCAATCAGAAATTTTAATCCCTAGGCATAAGAGCCTTTTTATGTGCTGCTAGTTACTCTTAGCTGAATTAGCTGGGTTGAGTCAGCTATGAGATAACTGTTAGCCAGAGTCTAGCTAATTATTAGCTTACTCTATTTGGTTTTAGCAGCTAACTATTAAGAGAACCAAAGAGGCCCAGCAGTCACGAGAACTGAAATGACTCCAGTTTCCTATTTAATCATGAGTGCATACTTACTGCTCCCTCCGTTCATAAAAGAATGAAATTCTAGTTTTGTCCTGAGTCGAACCATACTAACTTTGACTAAGTTTATATCAAAATATATTAAAACTTATGCTACAAAAGTAGTATAGTTAGATTCTTGTTGTAATATATTTTCATATAGTATATATTTGATACCATAAATGTTGTTACATTTCTATATAAACTCGGTCAAACTTACAGTACTTTGACTTAGGACAAAACTAGAATTTCATTTTTTCGTGGACGGAGAGAGTAAATAATACAATTAAATACACGTGCACCTAAAAATAAATATAGGTAGTTACTTATATGCGTGGACCTTGGAAAGAAAGTAGGGCGCGTGCTTCGGTTACCATTTTTTAACACAAAAATCTGAAATAAGACTTGTGTTCGTTCTATAGACGATGGAGTATATAGGTTTCTTTTTATATGACGTTCAGAAGTTCATTTCTGAACTATTCAATGTTATTTGAAAAAGAATGGAGGCAATATATGGACCGTCCTTTACACACGTCCTAGAAAACACGGAGTCTAACATTTTAAAAAAAACATAACACCACAAATATCCCGAAATTTCAGAGATTGCCAAAATCGATTTTTTGTCAAAAGTATCAGACTCCCTAATTTTCAAGCTACACAATCATTATTACCCACGCGCGCGTGCGTTTAATTAGTTCCCGTCACTTTCAAGCGGTTGCACGCGTGCGCACGAATAATTTCAACTCTATCTATCCACGGATCGCACGCGGTCAAAGATTGCGGACCCAAGTGGTTGACGTGTGTTGGATAGTCCAACAAGGACGACCAAATTGAGGAACTAATCACGCTTCCACTCACCTTCTCCGGCTGCCGCCGGCGTCCCAACCGTCGGCTGGCCAGCCAGCGGCGGCGCTCCAAGGCTCGGTGATGCCAGCCGTACCGTCGCCGTTCCATTGTAGAAGGGCGCGCTCTCGTACCTGTAGGTGCAGTCGACGGCGAGTACCCTGGCCCCGATGCTGTTCTGGAACCCGGCCAGCGACTGCGATATGAGCACGTCGAGGCAGTTGCGGCACCGCGCCGGCGTCCAGTCCGGCCTGCACTGAGCCAGGGTGTACAGCTTGGGGTACACCGGGTCGAAGGGGGTGTCGGCCTCGCCGGTGGCGAACCGCCGCGTGGAGTTGTAGGCGGCGTAGTCGGCGGTGGCGTTGACGAGCGCGGCGAGGAGGGAGGCGAACTCGGCGGGGTCGGAAGTGACGTTCTGGTTGTTGGCTACGAAGTAGACACCATCTGTCTCCAGGCCGGTATCGTCGTCGGGGAGGGTGTGCACGTCGGAGTAGTGGAGCATGCAGTAGTCGTAGTAGATGGTGGCGTCCTTGTCGTTGGAGCAGTCGCCGCGCACGTCGGGGAAGGCCTGGGTCAGGCAGCTGAAGCATGTCGCGGCGTCGACGTCGCCGCGGCAGAGCCCCAAGGCCCAGAGCTGCTCCGGGATAGAGCCAACGACGACGGTGGAGAAGAGGTTGGGGGACGTGGAGGTGTTCTTGGGCAGGGTGGCGGCGACGAAGTTGAGGTGAGCCTCGTACGAGCTGTTAGCCTCGAAGTTGCTGCTGTCGCCGCACATTGGCCACGGCATACCAGTGGCCGGGGCGGCCATGAGCAGCGCGACGGCGATGACGGCGGAGGCCACGGGCAGCAAAAGGTTGTGTGCCATCGTGCGACGTGGAAGGAGGAAGTCGTTTGGAGTCAGCCAGCCAGAGTTATGGAAAGCACGACAGAGTTATAAAAGTCGTTTGGAGTCAGCCGGCCAGAGTTAGGCTGAGCTTACCAATCAATCCATCCCATTGCTATATTTTAGGCTCTCGTTTTATACGTCTATTTTGAGCTTTTGGCGAGCATAGTCTTATCAGCAACGTAGACGACCCCAACTGAGGACGGCAAATGGCACTAGGAATTTCATCGCTACACATACCTAGTGCTACAGTCGGGTTTTGGACCGATTGTATGCAAGCAAAAGTGTAAGCAGGACCAGTTAAAAATCGGTGGTATAAATTCATAAATCCCATACACCCGTGGCCGTGACAATCAGCTAGAAACAATTGTAAAAATGAGGCATTTCTAGAGGCGGCACCCAGCTACGACCTCCATAAGTCAAATTTTGGTTTTGAGCCCCTAACAAGTGATTTCATATAAAAATGTTGCCAACTATTAGGTCTACAATTTTGATATAAATTTTGTCACCATCATATTTCGTGCGAGAAAGTTATTAATTCATTTGTACGACATCTATTTCTAGAGGCAGTTGTTTATGGAAATTGATTTCCAGAGATAGACCTCTTAGAACATTCACCTCTAGAAATCAATTTACAGAGGCAGTGAAAGAGTGTTGACCACATTATCTTATAATAGAAGCATCTATTAAGAAAAAAAAGGAGGGCCGGATTCAAGTCATTATTAGGTTCTAAAATTACAACTAATTAATTGTTTCAATCTTCCATCACAATTATATATCAGAAAAATAAAGAAACTTCCATCACGGCCAGGATCCCCGTCCTCCTGGCAGAAACCAGCGGCGGCCTCTGATTGTTTGGACGAGTAAAACAAAGCAGCTGATAGAGACCATGCATATCATGTTCCTGTACTGTGCCTATTACGTGTGTATATGTGCCATTCGCGTCAGCATCTATCAGTTTATGGCACGTTTGGATTTTTCGCTAAAATTAAGCATCCCTCACATCAGATATTCGACGCTAATTAAAAATATTAAATATAGTTTAATTGTAAAACTAATTACACAGATGGAGACTAAACGGCGAGACGAATTTATTAAGACTAATTAATCTATGATTAGCAAAGGTGATGCTACAGTAACATTCGTTAATCATGAATTAATTAGGCTTAATAAATTCGTCTCGTCATTTAGTCCTCGTTTATGTAATTAGTTTTTTAATTAAACTATATTTAATATTTTTAACTAGCGTCCGAACATTCGATGTGACACGTGCTAAAATTTAGTCACCGATCAAACACCCCCTTATATCACCCTAGAATAACTCAGGTCCTGCCAGAACTGGAGCCAAAGTCAGTCGTCTCATCAGACTAATTACCTGTGGGCTGTGGCCTGGCCTTCGTGGGTGAATTCGACATTCGAGTCAACCGCAGGAGACCAAGGAAGTCATGCATTGGACACAGCTAGCTAGCTAGGAGGAGCCAATTGCCTTGCCGTAGGAGAAATTATCGCTGCGGCCCCGACGACGACGCCCGGTCGCTAGCTATGAACCGTACGTGCTTCGTTCTCACATGTAGGCATCCCGGAAAGACATAGCTCAATGTAAGTGTGAACATTTGTACTTGGCGTCTCTTTTTATTAATATATGCCGGAGATTTTCCGAATCTTTCGAAAAAAACATATATCCTACATTTTGGCATCTACTGAAGTCGATCTGAAGCCAACTCTAGATTTTTCTCTGAACGAAACTGATGCCTAACCTACAGTAGATTTGTGCATGATTGGCTTACCGTCACTTGTATTCATGCGGTGGTGTAGTGGTGTTTGATCTCCTCTCCACAAGAGACTCGAAAGGTTTTTGGAAAAAAGCAGCAAGAACAAACAACACAATGGAGTCAAATGGTTGTCGGCTTCTCCAGATAAGGTGCACTGATCAAGCAAGTGGGGAATGCGCAAGGCACGAGCACTTGTCGAAACAATGTGCCATACTATAGGAATAGAGGAAAGAATGTGCCATAGAACAAGTGGGGGAACGTGCAACGTCACGTATGGGTGCAGTCGAGCACTTGTGGAAACAATGATGTGCGACAAGATCAATCGAGGACAAAGTTTGGCAAGCAAAATGTATTCTACTAGTAAGACCCGAGTTACTTTTTTTCCAAATTTTCACTACTACAGACTCATATGTACGGACGTCTTTTCTCTCGTGGATTCTTCGGAACTGTCTAATAATACTGTGTTATTGTCTCTAACAGCTCAAATTAGAGATCGTCTGTGTGATGATATGATGCTGCTTGCAGTTTATTAGAATTGTAGTAGCAGACAAAAATCTTGTTTCCCTATAGTTTCCAAAAAAAAATGTGATAATTTTTTTAGAAAGACAGTACAATGCAGACGGTCGTCACTCGCTCCGTCGTTCCGAGCGAGCGATCTGCTCCCGCGCGCAAAAGGGAGGTGGGCCTAGGTAAATATGTGATGGCGTGGGTGCTGGACTGCTCGGCTGCTGGCAACTGCCTCGCGCCGGAGCAACCGCCCAGGTGATTTTTTTTCCTTTTTTTTTTCATTTCCCGCGCACCCAGCAGGTGAGGCTTTCTTTTTCTTTTTATTTCCTTTTTCTTTTTTTTTCAATTTTCTTTTCTACCTTATTTTCATATTTCTATAATATAGGTTATGTTTATCTAACAATTTTTTGGATGTAAGTTTTTTATCATAACTTTTTATAGCAAAAATTATGACATAAAATTATGAGAACATAATTTACGCTAATATAATTTATCATAAATGTATGACATAAAATTACACTAACATAATTTATCATAACTGTATGCATAAAATTATGCTAACATAATTTATGCTAATATAATTTATCATAACTTTATGAAATAGTATTACATAATTTATGCTAACATAATTTATCATAATTGTATTACATAAAATTATGCTAACATAATTTATGCCAACATAATTTATCATAATTGTATGACATAAAATTATACTAACATAATTTATCATAATAGTATGACATAAAATTATGCTAACATAATTTACGCTAACATAATTTATCACAATTGTATGACATAAAATTATGCTAACATAATTTATACTCATTATAAAACTTTTAGGATGTAATTTTTGTCATACTTATCGTGAATAAAAAATAAAAATAAAAATAAGAGAAACATAAATATGAAATCAGTTTGGTTAGTAAAAATAATATAACATAACATTATTTTTATTACAAATGTGGTCTAGTTTTGTTTATAAAAATAAGAGTAACATAAATATGAAATCAATTTAGTTAGTAGACATCTTAATTGGAAGCTACGTAGGAAAACAGAGTCAGAAAATATTTCCTTTGTATGCATGCAGCGTACGCAGTGAATTAACGCAAAATGGAAGAGCTGTGGGGTCCACGACAGTGACCTGAGGGAGACACCGCAGCAGCATGTGCGCGTGTGGGAGGAGCAATGGGGGCCCGCGACAGCGACACGAGGGGGCCATCTGATCGCTCGCGCGATCCCAGCCTCGCGAGCGCTCGTGGAATAGTCTCCCCCGACGGTCACACAAGCGCACACACTCACCGCTACGAACGCACACATCCTAAACCGTTAAATCATCCGAACACTCGTGCCAAATCGAATGTTAAATCATACGAGCACCCGTGCTAAATCGAAGATTTAAACTCGAATAGATAGGTTCTACCGCGAAAACCTTAGCAACTGAGAGCTGCAATCAGTTCGCAATCTGTGATAAATAATAACACTGACAATTCTTATTTATTTCTAACCATGTGGGATAATTCCATAATCTCACAAGTATTTCAACAAGAATAATCTTGGCATAAAACCTATGTCATCCACACGGCTCAGAACTAATTTCAGAGAGTTCCAAGTAAGAACTAGGGAGAATATATATGTTCCAAGTAATTTTATGTCCGAACATAATTTTGAAATGGATCGTCCTTTTCAACATAGAATAATATTTTTACAACTTTTATGTTGGCAAGATATCTTACCACTACTAATTGGAGACTACTTTTGTAGTCTTCACGTTAATCCTCTCTAGACGCGCTGGAAAAAAATAAATCCTAAAACTTTTCAAAAATCAAAAACATTTGGCTATTCATCGAGTAGCTCTAATAATAATAGCCATTAGATCCATTATATTTTTAAAAAATTTATCCACATGCCATTAAAAGATGAATTAAAATAACCCCTAAATTTATATATAAATTACCCATGACATTATAAAAGATAAATTAAAATAATCCGTAAATTTTCATATATACCCGCTATGCCATTATAAAAGATGAATTAAAATAACCTCTAAATTTGTATATAAATTATCCACAATTCTATTATGAAAGATGAATATATTGAAATAATCACCTTTAATATACTAGAGATAAAATAAAATAACATAAACTCTAAACAACCAACATATTATCTATATCAACTTTTAATACATATAAGCGAGAGCACGGTTGATGGACTAGTCCTGTATAATGGAAGGAGTTATTATGCTTCCTTTTTTTGAAAGTTATGAGTTATTATACTTCATCAAACCTTACACGAAATGCATCGAAAAAATTGAGTGGTATCATTTTGAAACTAGACTTCGAGAATGCATGAAATGGTCCTTTCTGTAAAAATCTATGCTACCAAAAGGATTTTCACACAAAAAATTGTTGTAGTTCGATAGGGCAAATTATTGCAAAGTGTTGTGTAGGGGTTCAGGTGTAAGGAAAATTGCCTGTAGTCCTTATGTTTAATATAGGATTTTTGTGGTTGAGTAACAACATAGCTATTTGGGACTAATCTATTTCCCCGAGGCTTTCCTTGGGAGTTTATGCGCAACCACGTGTTAGGGAATCGTCCTGTGCCCTGTGCTAGCTAATTGTCGAATTGGTTGTTAGGCTGAGTCTAGCAGGACCATCCTATTTTCTAAATTTAAACTTTACTCTGTGTACAACGTTGATACACCACAGATTCTGTACTTTGCTCCATCTTTTGGTTCTTCTCTTGAATACAGCCTAGGCTCAAGCAGAGTAATTAATCTCCTCAGCTCTGGACTATAGTATTTGTCGGTTCAAGTCGAGGGAAAATTCGATTTATTATTACAGCTCAAAAATCCAACAACAGACTACTGCTCGGACAATTTGATGGACACACAAAATGGAAGTGGCAGAGAGAAGTAACTGCACACATGGTGAAAACTAATACAGCAGTACTGCTTTTTTTTTTATGACACAAGAGGTACTCAATTTCTCCCCTAGAGAGAGGGCCTCGCATGGTTTTAACCCTGCAACGACACCGTCGACAAGGTCGCGTTGCCCGCGGTTTTATTATTCCTGGCAAAGATGGCCGGTTTCGATGGTGCCTCGACAGTCATAGTATTGCCGCCGAGCATCATCACGACCGACGACATGATCGGTCGAGCCGCGGGGTCTGCCTGAACGCACAGGAGCGCTATGTGAATGCATCTCAGCACTTCGCCCACAGGGAAGCTCCCGTCGCCCATGCACGGGTCCACCGTCGCCGTCGCCGTCCCGGCGTCCCAGTGCTCCCATACCTGCACCCACTGCCGTGAGCAAAGAGCTGCAGTGTATACCAGTAGTAACAATAGTCTGAAGGATCGCACTTACTGTGGACAGGAGATCTTGGGACGTCGTCCCGTTGCAGTCGTTGCAACTCGTCCCCGTGACGATCTCCAGCACCATGACGCCGAAGCTGAAGGCATCCGATTTGACGCAGTAGTTCCCGCGCATCACGTACTCCGGCGCCATGTATCCACTGAAACGTAAATAATTAAGCAAAATTATCTCAATATATGCAATCGGTAGCTAGCCGCCTCAAGGTTACTGAACTTTTGATGAACGCGCGCGGTTCATTAATTAATTCTGAATTTTGCCGCAGGCGGAGAGTAAACTGACTAGGTGCCAACGATGCGGGCAGTGACGGCCTGCGTCTGGTCCCGCCCGAAGATCCTCGCGAGGCCGAAGTCGGAGATCTTGGGGTTCATGTTGGCGTCGAGGAGGATGTTGCTGGCCTTGAGGTCACGGTGGACGACTCTGAGCTCAGAGTCTTCGTGGAGGTACTGCAGGCCTCGAGCGACGCCGTTGATGATCCTGTACCTCTGCCCCCAGTCCAGCTGCTCACGCTTCTCAGTGTCTGATGTATGATGACGACATAGAACAAGAACATGATAAAGGAAAGGAATCGACCGATAGACGTAGTGCTGATCGGTATCAAGCTTTGCCTTGCAAGTTTGCAGGGGAATAAATGAATCGATACCGAAAAGGATGAGATCAAGGCTCCGGTTGGGGACGAACTCGTAGACGAGCAGCCGCTCCTGCTGCTCCAGGCAGATGCCAACGAGCCTGACGAGGTTCCTGTGCTTCAGCTTCGCCACCAGCGCCAGCTCGTTCTTCAGCTCCTCCACCCCCTGCATCGAGCTCTGCGACAGCCGCTTCACCGCGACCTCGTCACCGCCCGGGAGGACACCCTGAACATAACAACATATATTAAATGAAAAAAATCACTAAGAATTTCCCATTCAGAAATTCCGACGAAGACACGCGTGCTTGTTCATCAATGGCCTGCTGACCTTGTACACAGCGCCGAACCCCCCTTGGCCGAGCTTGTTGCTCTCGTCGAAGTCCCCGGTCGCGGCTCGCAGGGTGGAGACGTCGATCATCATGGAGTCCACCATTTCCATGTCCTCTGCTTCGTTGTACATGGGATCTGTGCAAAGATCAGCTGTGTATAAGTACTCTGTAAGATTGAATTCAAGCTGTAAGATTGCTCAGCAGGAGGGGATATATACAGGGCTGTTTCGCCGGTGCTCTTTGCCGCCGCCGCCGCCAGAAACAGACGCAGGCGACAAGGTTCAAGGCCGCCAGCGTACTAAGCACAACCGCAAGAACAACGCCCGCCACACTGTACTTTCTCCCCCCTGGTGTACATAAGAGTGTCATGCGCAAACACAGCTAACACAAAGACAGGAAAAAGAACCTACTGCACTATATATAACATAGCTCACCTTCGCCAGCCGCCGCTGGCGGTACAGCCGGAGCCAAGGCCGGCGCCGGGGCTGGTGCGCTAGGGATCGGTGATGCCAGACGCACCATCGCCGGCCCATTGAAGAAGGGTGTGATATCGTACCGGCAGGTGCAGTTGACCCAAAGCATACTGCCTCCGATGTTGTTCGTCAGCCCCTCCAGCGTCTGCGACATGAGGTCAGCAAGGCACCTCCGGCACTGCGCCGGCCTCATGCCCGGCGTGCACTGAGCCAGGCTGTACACCTTGGGAAACTCCTGGTCGAAGTCCGCCTCCCCCGTCGCGAACCGGCGGGAGGAGTTGTGCGCGGCGTAGTCGGCGGTGGCGTTCATCAGCACGGCCACGAGACGGTTGAACTGGCCTGCGTCCGAGGTCACGTTTTCATTGGAGTTGATGTAGTACGTGGAACTTGAATAGTCGTCTTCCGGGGGGAGCAGCTGGTTGATGGAGTAGTGGAGCATGCAGGTGTCGTAGTAGATGACGGCGTTATTGATGTAGGAGCAGTCGTTCTGCAGGTCCGGGAATGCCAGGGTCAGGCAGTTGAAGCAGTCCGTGGCGTTGATGTCGCCGCGGCAGAGCCCCATAGCCCAGAGCTGCTCCGGGACGGTACCGACGACGGCGGTGGCGAAGAGGTCCGGCGACGCTGAGGCGTTCTTGGGCAGAGTTGCGGCGGCGAAGTTGAGATGGGCCTGGTACGTGCCGTTGGCCTTGAAGGTGCTGTTGCCGCAAAATGGCCATGGGTATCCCGTGGCAACCTGCAAGAGGAGTGCGGCCGCGGCGACAATGGCGGCCAGGCGCAGAATATGGTGCGCCATCATTGTGTGTGCGTGGTGGAAGGAGAACTTTGGTAGTTGTTTAATGGCAGAAGGGCAAATTAGTCACCGTCCAACGGTCCAAGCGGGGCACGGCAACGCCGGCCACTTGACACAGCAGGTGCAGGTGGAAACTTTTTTAAGACCGAAAGGAAAAATAACCCAATTTGTTTTTTGTGGGAAAAAAGCCTTAAAAAAACCAAAGAAAAACTCAACCCTCTATCCCAAAGAACAACTCAACCCTCTAGCCCAAAGAACATCTCGACTAAATGGCAGGATAAAGAAGAAAAAACAGAGACAAAGCAATTGATTTTAAGCCGCTATGTACTTGGTTATCATGTCCATGATTTTGGATATGATTTGTTCTACGGCCGAAGATTGCCCTTAAAAATCCTTAGATTTCTTTCAAGCCACAAATACCATCAGAAATAGATTAAATTCCATTGGAATAACTTCTCCGGATCAAGCTCTCAAATGTCTTAGCACAATAGGTGCGCACTTTATCTTACTATTACTAATTAGTAATTAGAGACTTTTTTAACCTCCACATTAATATTTGCCAGACGCATTAGGATAAGAAAAAAGATAAATCTTATAAATTCTCACAAAAATCAGAAACATCTGGTGGAGGCTCGTTACGTTAATCTTCGCCAAACGCATTAGAAAAAAAGATAAATCTTATAAATTCACATAAAAAATAAAAAACATCCGCGGTCCACCGTTCAACTCTAATAATAATAGCCTGGCTATTAGATCTATTATATTTTCTAAAAAATTATCCACAATGTCATTATGAAAGATAAAAACTAAAATAATCACCTAAATCTCTACCTAATAATATTAAAACAAATAAGATTTCTGTGTCCGTCCTGACAGGTGGACCCCACTTGTCGGTCTTCTAGTCTGGTCCATCGCCCCGCCTCCGTGTTTTCTTTCTGTGGCCCACCACGGACGAACGTCCACCGTCTGCTTCCAAATCGGATAGGAAAACAGATCAACGCAGATCTCGAGATTGACAAGTCATCACTATCACCTCACTGTCTGACTTAACCGTGGCGTACCAATCAAAGAACAACTTTAGTTAAATTTTGGAATAAATAAATTTAAAACACCGATGTTATGTCATAGACTTAAATATGAGTGGACAATTTCCACCGTACGAAACCTAACAGTGAACTTTGCTCATTACTTACGCGTATAGTTTTTCTGAGAGAGGAAATCAACATTTTGATAAATTTATATATTTCTCGTTGAGTGGAAACTAATAACATATCTACAATTAAACTTTCATCTTGCTTTTTTTTAAATGGTACTGGTCACCAGTGGTGAAGACAAGGGGTGCGGGGTGGCCTGGCTGCCCCTCAGTTCGGGTGCAAATTCAAGTTACAGCTTAATCACCAATGGTTATGAACCTCCAATTAAGTCCAGCAGGCCAATCACCAGGTCCAACGTCCATGCCAACCGTATGTTTTTCAACATTGATATGCTATGGTTTCCTACTGTAGATTACGTATTTAAACATTCATGTATGTTGTCCTACTATATATTATATATACATCGGGTTAGCGTTTTAAGAGATATAGATTTAGTCCTTAGTAATATTAGGGACGATTATTTGATGTATGTTGTCCTACAATATATTATATATACATTAGTCCATCAACTCGTGCTCTTGCACGGGTTAGCATTTTAGGATATATAGATTTAATCCTTAGTAATATTAGAGGTGATTATTTGAATTCATCTTTCGTAGTGGCACTGTGGGTAATTTATATAAAATTTTGAAATATTTTAATTTATTTTTAATGATGGCATATTCGGTAATTTATATGCTGATTCGGGGCTTAGTTTAATTCATCTTTTATAGTGATATGGTGAGTAATTTATATTCAAATTTATGAGGTTATTTAATTCATATTCTATAATAGCATGGTTGGTAATTTTTATTCAAATTCAGGGGTTTATTTTAATTAATATTTAATAATAGCATAGCGATAATTGTATATAAATTTAGGGGGTTATTTTATTTATCTTCATAAATGTATGGTGGGTAATTTTTTAGAAAATATAATAAATCTAATGGCTATTATTATTAGAGCTACATTATGGACGGTCGGATGTTCTGATTTTTGTGAGAATTTCTAATATTTATCTTTTTCCTCAGCACGTCTGATGAGTATTAACGTGAAGACTTCAAAAGAAACATCCAATTAGTAATAGTAAGATTTACATATATGTATGCTATGTGTGTTAAAAACATTGATATGCTATGCTTTTGTCGGAATGTCGCTGACACTGTCAATCTCTATCTACAAATCCTGGCTTCGCTCCCTCGTCCAAGATATATATGATATGCTCCTGTAGTGTGGCCACATCTGATTAGTTCATGGCCAATTTTGTGGCCAAATTTTGGCCATAGCCACTGTAACACAAAAATAAACTATTTTGACTATGGTTAAAATTTGATCTCGATTTTGGCCATCAACCAAATATACGTTATAATTCTTTGTTACTACTTACTAGTGAGAATTCAACATAGCTCACATATTTGACTTGAGCTGAAACCTGAAAGGACTAGCAGGGGTGGAGCGTGGAACAAACTTGAATGCTGACGCGAACTTGCCGAGCGGCGTGCGTAATGCGTTCGCGGCTTGTTGCTTGTTGGGCCGGCTGCCCGGTTTCTCAGGCAACCATGGGAAATAAAGTTTGCTGACGATGAGTGTCACGAGTCGTCTGAGCAGACCAGCAAACTAGCCGTCTTTGCTGTGTGCGTACGTGCTCCCAGTCAACCACGGAGTCAAAAGTCGCCAAATTAATTAAGATACTACTAGTATGAACGAGTACAGTACGTAGGTTGGATTTCGACGTGGGTGCGTCGTTTTATCTGCTCCTAGCGGCGTGTGTGTTTGGATGCACTCAACTAGAAATTATTGAAAATTAGCTAGCTTAGATCAAACAAATCTAGCTAATAAATCTGCTAATAATAATACAATGAATTAGCACGTATTCACTAGGTGGAGGCAACTAATATTACTAATTGGAGGCGTTAATTCTCACGAGACGCTATAAAAAATAGAAAAATCTTAAAAATTCTCAAAAAAAACAAAACATCTGAGCATCCATCTATAATTTGTAATCTTCGTAGCCATCAGATATAAACCTACTTAACCCTATGTAAACGTGCAGCCCATCAGCCAGCTGCCCAAGCACCCTCATCGGTCGCGCTAATCCGTTAACCATCTACGTGATTCATCTATTCGTGGTCTTAGGCCTGGCCCAGGAGGAGGGGAGGTGTCAGGGGCTGCGGTGGCAATGGGCCCCTAAAATCATGGGGCCCCCTAAGTATACAAGTGTAGTAAGTATTAAGCCCAAAGCTGATCACCAATTGTACAGGCATGTGGCGGACGAGAGTCCAAGGCTCCAGCCGTCCAGTTGAGAAACAAACCGTTCGTCTTCTAAGCCCTTGACACCGACGCAAATCACACCTCCACGCCGTCACGCGATGACGCGAAGCCCTTAGCCCTCGGCTGCCCGTCGTCGCGCACACGCGCCGT
Organism: Paspalum vaginatum; assembly: GCA_030272315.1. NCBI lineage: Eukaryota > Viridiplantae > Streptophyta > Magnoliopsida > Poales > Poaceae > Paspalum > Paspalum vaginatum. The sequence goes on along the minus strand of CM059013.1, from coordinate 5,529,886 downwards.
CGCAGAGATCGCACATCAGTACATCGCCGTGGATGTGACGCCGATGCTGCTCCTCACAATTCCAGATCAAGTGATCACTGATCAGTTCAATCATGATTGAATCTTCAGTCGAGGGATCACCTCCAAAGCTGCCCAAAGGTGAATTTCTTTTATTCTATCACATCAATCGACAATTCGTTGTTTGATTTTCCACAGTATGTGCACTCTAATTTTTATCTTTTCAATTGCATCGAGAAGAAGTTATTGGACGGGATTGATATCAGTAGAATAATGGATGACATTGTGTCACAAGCTGCCAGAAGAATTTTTTTAGTTAATGTCGAGTACTAAGTAAGTGTTTATGATTACAATTTACATTTAGGAATTGAATATTAATTTTTCCAATAATGTACGCTTTAAAAGTGTGTGTGTGTATATATATATAATAAGGAATCGATGTGGTCTCTGTATAAGTTTTCGCAACGGACCGACCCGCGTCTCCCGCGTCTTCTTTTAAAAATTATTTTGTTCGTGATCTCAATATAAGGCAAAAATTCTATAACTCCAAGCCATTAGAAAGTTTCTCCTGACAACGATGAACTACAAACCATGGGATCCATCATGAATTTTACTGCATCTCATCTTGCCCCGATACCCCCAAGCTCTCCCATCCCGCCAAAATATACCCCATTCGCTTCTTGGCCTTGCTTGCATCTACTGCGTCAGCAGATGGATAAAATCACAGGGCGGTTTGAAATGCACGTGCATAGAAAAAGGAAAAGGACTGGCAGATTTAGTCAGTTATTGAGCAGGGGAAAATCACGTTTGAAACAAAAGCTGATGAAGATAGATCAAAAGCCGATGAAAATCACGTTTGACCAAAGTGGATTTTGGGGGTCTGGCTCTAAAGGAAAGGGCAAAGAAGAGCTAGCCAAAGCAAGGTACTTACAAGTGGCTTAAAAAATATCGTTAATCAATGTACTACTTCTATGAAGCACTAATAATATTAATATACTTTCAGTACTATTTTTTGTTAATTCTAGCTATAGATTCCTCAATACAAAACATCATTTATTGACTAATCATGTGTTTTTCAATACTATATTTTCTTAAAACAATCACATCACATTAAGTGCAACTTAAATAAAAAATAGCATGTAGGTCTAAAAATTTGATGAATAATAATTTGCAAACATTTCTATATGATACAGTTTTTAGGATATTCATATGCTATAGTATGAATGATTTTGAAATAAACACAGTGAGATAGATATAGTGCTACACCACAATAATAAAACATCGCAACTATTATATTTCAAAAGTTCATATCCGATAAGACTCGTGCAACGCACGGGTTGATTGGCTAGTGTTAACTAATAATACTCCCTCTATTCTACTTATAAATTGTTTGATGTTTTTAACAATAAGTTTGACTACTCATTTTATTTAAGTAAATATAAAAAATGCATGATAATAATTATAACTGTTTAATAAGATAAATCATCAAAATTAGTGTAAAAAAGTTAAACGGAATATTTGGCAGCTAAATTTAAGTGGGTTGTCAGATGTCAAATCGCAACGACGGCCGCTGTGCGGCAGAATGAAAGTATAGGTGTGCCTTCGCTCAAATTATGCTCTAGTTCGTCCGGGATGGGGCTTGTTGGCCACGGTACGTCCTCCTCTCGTTCTTCTGCTCTCGGCGCGCGTGCAGCAGGCAGACCAAGTACCGCGTCCACTGCTGCTACCCCGAGGTGATCACCGTGGGCGGCCTCTGCATCCACGCCAAGCTAATCATGGACCCTGCCAGGACACCGAGGGCAAGAGCATCGGTGACTTCCACAGGCTCCTCGACGACGCCTACCGGCGGCCGATGCTAGTGTTTGGTTGAAGCCACGGTAATGCAAACGCAAATGTAATCCAATCACCGGGGAATCAGCTCTGGAGTGGAGGATCGCAAGTTTTGTTTGGTTCCTCAAGTAGCGGTAACGTAAACTAGATAGGGCGTCTGCTCACGTCCTCGAATCAATAGCAGCGACAGGACTACAAGATGAGCAAAGGAATGTGATTACAGCACAAGCCCGGCGGGGTCAGATTTGAATTGTCCGGTTTCCAATTTCACCGTAATAGAGTACAAATTACAGAGTGAATTAAACCAAACAAATGTAACGGTATTTGTTATCCCTCCGTAAATCGTTTGCATCACATTCATGAACCAAACGAGCATCGCGCTGCCTGCAGCAAGCGCCACCAGTGTCGCGGCAGCTTCGTAATGCCCGTCCTATCCCCTGAGCGCACGTGCACCTCGCTAGGTTAGGCTATATTCTGCTGGTTAGATCGTCCATTCCACCATTTATGCTTCAAATCACTCTCTGTTTATAATATACATAAATTGTAAAACAGTGTTTTGGATAGGCGGCAATGGTAAAGGCAGTCTTAGGACCGGTCACGTCTGACGAGATTGAAAGGATGCAAAATTTAAATTGGTGACATTGAAGATTTAGGTAAAATTTTCAATGGTGATGAAGGAATCATTATAGCTTTTTTATGGCATAGACGAAATTTAAGATGCCTTAGGCGTCGTCTTTTGTAAATAAATAGATAAATATGAAAACCCATTTTTTTTCATGCCAATTTAGGCAGTCATGGAGTGTTCACTATTTAGCAAAGTGATTTAAGCCTCAGCTGATTCCTATCTAGGATACAGTTGGCTGAGTGTAATATCGTTCACAGAGATACCCTGTTCCAATATGAAATCAGAACTGTCATGCGCGTAGCTGCTTTGACAATCTGACCGCGAAGCTGAAGGTGATTCTCTACCAAAGAAGAATGCAGGCTGTGCCGGGGCCTGGAGCTCTATATTATCCCTGGTTAACGTGAACACCACGGCTGATATGTCCGGCCTGTGGTCAGGTTCTGGCTGGACGCACAGCGGACCGATCTGGATGCATCGTAGCGCCTGTCTTACAGCAAACTCGTCCAGGGATGGGTGAAGCATCTGCCGCATCGTCCCTTTCGTCCAGTGATCCCAGACCTGTTAGATGACCAGCATTATTTATAATACGTCAGTACAAACTAAGGAGTACTTTCCAGGTCTGGAGTGGACACGACAGTATGAATGTTTTAGTACTTCTATGCGGTAAAAAAAAACTGATATGTAAAGCGAAGCAAAATCGGCACTTGTTCACTTGCATCGCTAAGGAGATTCACATTGCTGTGGTCATCAGAGCTGCAGTTGCTTCGCCTGGTCACGATCTCAAGTGCCAACACGCCGAAGCTGAAGACGTCAATCTTGGGCGATACACTCCCACAAGATATATACTCTGGTGCCATATAGCCGCTGCAGAGGATGGGAGGCAACTCAGTTAGCTAGGCCTGGACACTCAACGTGTTCAGCAGGAGCATGCCAACTGCCAACGCTGTATCAAGTTCATGAGATGGGCTTACAATGTCCCAGCAATTTTGGTTGTCTGAGTCTGGGTGTGGCCTTCACCTAGAAGCCTTGCCAACCCAAAATCTGCAATTTTTGGCTCCATGTTGTCATCAAGAAGAATGTTATTTGCCTTCAGGTCCCGGTGGATGATCCTCATGGTTGAGTCCTCATGGAGATACAATATCCCCTTGGCTATTCCAAGGATGATGTTGTGCTGTTGCTCCCAGTTAAGTGCATATCTGCTGCTATCATCTGTTTGTGACCAAATCAGCTTATATTATTATAGGCGTTACTGATAGGTAAAAACTGACAAAAAAAATACAACCTCTGCCCAAAAAAAAAAAAAGCAATTTTAGTTATGTACTTGGACACGCTACTGTCATAATGACCACTCACTCACCAGATAAAGCTCAGGACAAAAGCAAAACCGTTACTACAGTAATACTGGATTGTTATAGCAGTAATCTTGACTGATGTGTTAGCATGGGTGCCATGCATGTCTAGTAGGGATTAGGAAATGAACTACTGTGTTAGTGCAGAGAAGTTAGCAGCCAAAGGCGTTGGAGCGTTCAGTGATCTAGAGCCAAACAAGTCTCTAGGTCTTTGCTGCCTGTGGCCATGGCCAGATGCCAAACGAGTCTCTAGGACTTTGCTACATGTGGCCATGGCCAGATGCTGGAGTGATGACAGCAAAACTCGAGTTGCATGCATGCATGGAGTGCGATGGATGCATGGTCCCCTATGGATCGTTGGCATGTGTGGTGCATGCACCGGGCTTTTAATTAGACTAGCTATTTAACTTGTAGTGCATATAGGTGTTTCTTAGATATTTAATAATTTATTTGCACCTCAGTGGTTTTATTAGCATGTGTGAGGCGCACCAATGTAATAAAAGGAAAAGATGGCTTTTCGTCGCCACAAAAGTTTTTCTTGCCGTTAGCTTCTCTTGCTTATTCTTGGTGGTGTTCACCATCTACTCCCGTGTATATATTTAAACGCTGTGTGTTGGATTATTCAAATAGCTTCTAAGTTCAAGCAGATAGATTGAGTGAGCTTGGTGAGGTAAGTACATACGACGCGCATAGGGCCATAGGGGCTATCAAGGTGGAGGCCGTTCTTGATGCCAAGGGCCTTTAGGAGGTCACAGTTCTGGTGGAAAAATGTGACTGTGGACACGCAAAAGGATAAGGAAGTGAGGGCACAACTTCTCCAAAAATGCTGCCAGAGGACATCCCCTTGCAGGTTTCAAAAAAGAAGACAGTGAAAGATTTTTGGGATAGCTTACATCTAGCAACCTTAGGCTGGTCGCAGCGGTACCCTGTGTATTGCATCCCCTAAATACTAATTTAGAGATTCCTCCGAAAGATTTCTATCCCCAAAATCAATTTTATCCGCAGCGGTATCTGTAAACCGTATCCTCCCAGATCCTAGGGGACCCACGACCCTCTACATCTTCCACTCGCCACTCTGCCGCTTGCACGCCGTCCGCACGAGCCGCAGCCGCGGTCGCTCCAGCCGTCCGCACGCCGCCACGGACAGCCGCGTTCGCACCGGTCACCCACCACCTCCCTATGGATCCTGTCGTCTTCCGCCCGGTCACGCGAACGAGAGGGAGAGGAGCCGAGAGCTGGAGGATTGCCGGACGCTCCGTCGCCCCCCACATCTACGGGAAGGAGCCGCCCCCCTGGATAATACGGGACGAGGTACCGGATACTGCTACAGACATTTTTTAGCCTCAAATCCGGCATTCTACGGGTCCGGGGCCATATACAGGGAACCTCTGCGACCAGCCTTAAAAGCCGAGTTTGACTTGTTGCGCAGGGAGAGCTGCTGGACGAATACACCGACAAAATCAGTGGCATGGACGCGAGGTACGCTACCCTTGGTGCAACACTTGATGATGTAGCAATGGTCAAGAAGCTTCTCAATGTTGTCCCAGATCAAGCAGTTTTTGTGATGTGGAAAAGATACCGTTTGAGGAGCACTTGGCAGGTAAAGGCCTTTGATGAGCACTCTTGGGGACGCACTCAGGCCAGTGAAACCGGTGATAGTCAGCTCCTGCTCACGGCGGCTGAGTGACGGGCTCCTTAGAACAATGAGTTTATTGGAAAGAAAGGTAAATGCAACAATTGAGGTGTTCGTGGGCATTTTTGCAAGGGAATATGTCCCAAGCCGAGGAAGGAAGATGATCTTGTAACGATGGATGATGAACCGGCGCAACTCTAAAATTTGTGTTGAAGTCAGGATTAGGGGGGAATTTGTTGACAGTAATCTTGACTTGTGTGTGTTTAGATGTGTGTCATGCGTGTCTAATAGGGAGCTACTGTGTTAGTGGGCGTTGGAGCGTCAAGTATCTATCAGCCAAAAAAGTCTCCAGGACTTCGCTACGTGTGGTCGTGGCCAAAGGCTGGAGTGACGGCAAAAAAACTTTGGTTACACTCATGCGTATGGAGTGCGACGGATCCATGGACCCCTCTTTGCCGCAACTTTTCCTATGGAGCATTGGCATCGGTGGTGCATGCACCGGACTGTGAATTAGGCTAGCTATTTAAGTTGTGGTGCATGTAGGTGTTTCTTAGCTATTTAAGCTGCACCTCTTTTGTTTTATCAGTGTGTGTGAGTCGCACCAATATAATAAAAGGAAAACGTGGCGTTCATCTTCGTAAAAGTTATGTGCTTTGTTTATTCTGTGGTGGAAATACATAAGACCAGTATCACCAGCTAGTGCATCTATACTATACACAGTATACAAACAGTTTTTTTTCACTCTGTGTACAATGCGTTTTTCACACTCATTTTCACTCTCTAGTGACACTAGGCTAAGAGTAGGCATGTGTTCCCCATCTACTCCCATGTGTATTTTAAACACACTGTGTCGTCTTATTAATAGATACGGAGTAGCTTCTAAGTTCAAGCAAACACATTGTGTGAGTATGATGAGCTAAGTACCTGGGAGGTTCTAACATGGATAACTTAATTTGATGGAAATCAGTTTAATAGTTTGTGGTAGTATGATACTGCAGTGTACAATTACACACCACTATGGTTTTCTTTTCTTTTTTTGACATGGTTTGTATCAATAAGCAGTTATGTTTCTCATCACATTTGTCTATTACTACTAGCTCAACAACATTCATGCATAGAGCATACAATTTTTCTAGGATTCATGAAAAAAACAGTGCAGTGTAACATTTTAGCTACTATGACCTCATATCAGAGAATTCAGGATGTTCATTGCAGGTAAAGAAGAAATAGGCCTACCATGCCAACTATCTTTTTTGAAAACACTAAGCTGGGATCAAAGCTGTGTATTAGTAGGCAGGTCCTCATGACGTAATCCTAACAGTAGTTAAATAATGGCTTCTCTAACCAAAAGAACTATTGTTTCAGCCAATAATCCAACCAACAACTGAAGTTTTTCCCAAATTAATTTAAAGATAATAATGAACCCTACACTGTTCAACATTGGCATCGGATTAAATCATCCACAGCTCTCTTTCCTATTGTTTTTTGTGAATATTAGTGCGCAAATGAATCTTATTCATAGCTATTCAAGATGCTCACACTAAGAACTCTCTTATCTCTTTCTTTTTCTACAATAACTAGAGAATGCATAATAGAAGTGCGATTCAATGTCTTGTCATTTAACAAAATAGAAATTGTAGCGTAGAGTCATCAGGCTACCCCAAGTTTGCATAATATAATTGCATTGAGATCTTTCTTGTAGAGGTGAATGAAGAGAAAAGTACCAAATAGAAAATTGTCGAGGCTCCCATTCTTGATGTATTCATAAACCAGCAGTGTATCATTCTGATGTGAGCTAAATCCGTGTAACCTAACAAGGTTCTTGTGCTGAAGCTCTGCCAGCAACAACACCTCATTGTGTAGCTGATGCAACCCATGCCCGGTTCTTCCTAAGATTGTCTTCACTGCTATTTCTTGCCCATCAGAGAGGATCCCCTGGGATAAAATTATGTTTCAGAGAATGTGCGATGTACTACATTTTCTTTCCCCTCATCTTCTCTCTTAGTTGCTTACCTTATATACTGTACCAAAACCACCTTCTCCAACTTTATTCTTCTCCGAGAAGTATTCAGTTGCCTCTTGCAAAGTTGGCAAATCAAAGATCGTGCATTGCGCTTTCCCTATGTTTTTCAGTGCTGGTAAGGTGTCAGGTGACAAGAATTATGCAAGGAAACAGTAAAGTCAGGCTCATGAAAAAAAACATGAACAGTAAATCAAATACTCTCCTACCAAATTATTACTCACGGTGGTCATCCTGTGCCATCTTAATCCTCCGTCGGAAGCGAAGGAAGCAACAAACTAAAATAATCAACATTAACACTATGAAACAGGCGATGCCTGCTGGGATTACGGCTGCAGTCCTTTTCCTCCCTGAACCTGCACACGACAAACATGAATTTCATGTGAGGAAGCTAGGAACCCAGGATTATTAGACGATTTGGTGATTTTTGTTTTTTTTTTAGTATCTGAGAGTTAACGTGAGAACTGAAAGAAATGTTTCACTAAGCGGACCGATTGCAGTGCAATCACCGTTTTTTGTGCAATCCTGCAATCAATGCATCCAAACCTCTACTTCCCCATCCAATGGTGATTGAACACTAGGCAAAAGAGCCCTATGACCATTTTGCAAAGGGAAAAGTCCATTTTTTTAACCATGAATTGTCACTTTCGTTCGGATTTCTATCTCAAATTACGAAACCAGACGTAAAGTCGAAGCAGCTGTGACGAGCAAATCCACCACAATGACGAGAGAATTCATGGCATCAAGAATCCGCAACTAAGATGTAGGAAGCCAAATCCAGCAGTGCATCGACTCGGTTTTCGGGTATCTTATGAGTTCTGATCCCCCTCCCTTCTTGTGTTTCTCTTCTTATGTGTTCCTATGTATAATAGTGAATTGATGGGTAGATTGTATATTTTGATTTAGATCACATCAAGAGAATTTATCTGATTTAATTTATTTATAACTTGTGCTGCAGGTTAATGACTGCGAAAAGTAGTCAAAAGGTTTTAAAAAGTAAGTGATTATTATCTGAGCACCAAGTGTTTAATTGTGGGATCATGCCAGGTATCTATAGATAGACAATATGGTTGAATTTCTATTTCTCTCTATTTTGAAGAGATGGTAATCAGAGATGGCTGCTTGGACCTGGTCTCACATTCTGTTCCTACCCAGTCTCATGGTTCATTAGACCATCTGCACTCGTCTACTCCAAAGCATTCCGTTCCGTTTGGAGGAAAATTTGGCGGAAAAAGGCCCGCAGCCGTCTCCTCCACAGCTTCCGCCACGGCAGCAGAACGAGCGGGTTCCGCCAGAGGTGGCGGAGCCCTCCCCCCCTCTGCCACACACTGTAGCTCATGGGCCCAAGCAACGGCCGCTCCATTGCGCGCGTGGACGGAAGAGGAGAGAGAGGGGAGACAACCGCTGTCGCAGTGGCTGCAGCACGCGCTGTCGTTGCCACAACTGGAGCCCGCGCGGAGATGATCGAGAGGGTGGCGGGGAAGGCGACGGCACGAGGAGGAGAGAGGGGTGGGGAAGGTGGCGAATCCATGGAGGATGAGGCTGCCGCCGGTGGGACAGGTGGCCGGAGGAGGAGGTGGACGTAGAGGCTGGCGCTGGAGGTCCTCCGGCGGCAGATGGGATGCGGTGGCAGGTGGGCGGCGGACGTCAAAATCTGGCGGCGAGATGGGAGGAGGCCGATGGGGACGGTGGATGCGGGGCAACAGAGGTAGGTGGCGGCGGGAGGGAGAGGAGGCGGAGAGGAGAGGACACTACGAGAGGGATTGGGAGTTTTATTTTCTTTTTATGTAAACAATTTGTAATTTTTTGCATTACGAAAATGATTTTGTAATATTTTCTGGTGTTTTAATACCATTTATTAGTATTATGGATATTGATTTAATGTAAAGATAAAGGAGATGGTAGTTGAAGGTGGATGAATAAAATATTGTGTAATTTGATATAGAGGAAATATATAGAGAAATAGGAGTGCGAGAGAAATTGATATAGAGGAATGACTCTTGCTGACTGGACTGCAATATTACTTTTAGAGGAGAAATTTTGAGGAATGGGAGTGGATGTAGCCTTAGTCATTGGCCCTTTGCTATATGCACTGCTTGTGCTACGGAATAAAACGATTCGTAAGTCAATTATGTTGCAATTTATAGTGGCCGCCACCTATTAAGCTTTTTTTCACATCAGAGAGATTTTATTTTATGGTGGTTGAAAAGGTACCACGGTACCACACGGTACTACTATTTTTTAAATTTTTAAAAGGCTTTATACCCTTTGTAGAATTAAGAAATAAAAAAGATCGGATACCAGTCCCACCATTTTTTGTACCGAACCCTCCTATTTGGTACCGTCCGTTACCGGTATCGTGGTACCACTTATTTTTAAACTAATAGATCTACTCTGTTGGACCGTGTCTATTTTTGTCGACCAACATAAAATTTGTATTATTATGAAACATAAATGTTAGAAACGTAAGTATAAATCTGAGACATATAATTAACAAAAATACTATTATTTGATATTCTTATATTAATATTTTAATGCAACATATGTATACATGTTTTTTTATCTTGTCTACTTATCTACTTATAATAGGTCCGTATAATTTTATATTTTACAAAAGGCTTTGTGGCTAATTGATATGTCAACTTAGGGAACGATTTTAAATTATACCTCTATTCACAGATGTATGACACGGTTATTTTTTTCAATGTTTCAGCATTCGTCTTATTTAAAAAAATTTAATTGAACGTGTAAAAACACAACTCATATGCTCAAATTACATAGAATAAATCACAACAAAATAAGGGATAATTTGTGATTTTTTTTGAATAAAATGAATAATCGAAGTTGTATAAAAATGAACCGTATCCTACATTTATGAACGATAGACAGTAGTATCTCTCAAAGACATTAAAAAAAAAACGCAAACAAGGATGTAATCACTCACCTTTTCTGGCTGCCGCCAGCGTCCCAACCATTGGCTGGCCAGCCGGCTGCGGCGCTCCAGGGCTCGGTGATGCCAGCCGCACCGTTGCCGTTCCATTGTAGAAGGGCGCACTCTCGTACCTGTAGGTGCAGTCGACGGCGAGTACCCTGGCCCCGATGCTGTTCTGGAACCCGGCCAACCACTGCGATACGAGCCCGTCCAGGCACTTCCGGCACTGCGCCGGCGTCCAGTCCGGCCTGCACTGAGCCAGGGTGTACAGCTTGGAGTACACCGGGTCGAAGGGGGTGTCGGCCTCGCCGGTGGCGAACCGCCGCGTGGAGTTGTAGGCGGCGTAGTCGGCGGTGGCGTTGACGAGCGCGGCGAGGAGGGAGACGAACTCGGCGGGGTCGGAAGTGACGTTCTGGCTGTTGGCTTCGAAGTAGACATCATCTGTCTCCAGGCTATCGTCGTCGGGGAGGGTGCGCACGTCGGAGTAGTGGAGCATGCAGTAGTCGTAGTAGATGGTGGCGTCCTTGTAGTTGGAGCAGTCGCCGCGCAAGTCGGGGAAGGCCTGGGTCAGGCAGCTGAAGCATGTCGCGGCGTCGACGTCGCCGCGGCAGAGCCCCAAGGCCCAGAGCTGCTCCGGGATGGAGCCAACGACGACGGTGGAGAAGAGGTCGGGGGACGTGGAGGTGTTCTTGGGCAGGGTGGCGGCGACGAAGTTGAGGTGAGCCTCGTACGAGCTGTTAGCCTCGAAGTTGCTGCTGTAGCCGCACATTGGCCACGGCATACCAGTGGCCGGGGCGGCCATGAGCAGCGCGACGGCGACGACGGCGGCGGCCACGGGCAGCAAAAGGTTGTGTGCCATCGTGCGTCGTGGAAGGAGAAAGTCGTTTGGAGTACTCAAGCCATCCGGAGTTATGAGAAGCATGAGTGTTTGGAGTCAGCCAGCAAGAGTTAGGTTGAGCAGGTCAGCCCGTCCATCCTAATATCTATATTTTAAATTCTTTTCTACAGTATTTTGTACTCTCATTTGAGCTTTTTGTGAGCATTGCTTTAGCAACGTGGAAAACCCGCACTCAGCACTGCGAATTTCATCACTACACATGCACAGTAGTACAGTACTAGCTTCGGTTCCAAATTAATGAGACCAGTTTAGACCGATAGTATGCAAGCAAGTGTAAGTGTAAGTAGGACTCCAATAAAAATAAGTGTAAGCAGGACTAGTCTAAAAACCGATGGTATAAATTCATAAATTACATATGTACCCCTGGGCGTGAAAATCAACTAGAAGCAATTGTAAAAATGAGGCATTTCTACAGTCGGCACCCAGCTAACTCCAGAAGTCCAATTTTGTTTTTTGATTCGAGCCTCTAACAAGTGATTTCATATAAAAATGTTATCAACTATTAAGCTATTAAGTTTTAGATCTTATCGAGGTCTACAATTTCAATATAAATTTTGTCACCATCCTATTTCATATGAAGAAGTTATTAATTCACTTGTACAACCTCTGTTTCTAGAGACAGTCGTTTATGGAAATTGATTTCTAGAAATAGGCATCTTAGAACATTCACCCCTAGAAATCATTTTATAAATGCAAAGAAAAAGTATTGACCCATCTTACTATTACTAATTAAAGGTTACAAAAGAAACATGAATTATGAGGCACGCTAAAAAATGATAAATCTTAGAAATTCCCACAAAAATCAGAAACATATGGCCATACCAGGTAGTCTCTAATAATACTAACCGTTGGATCTATTATATTTTCAAAAAATTACTCGCCATGCCATTGTGAAAGACCATTAAAGTAAACCTCTAAAGCTGCATATAAATTACGCACCATGCCATTACCAAAAATAAATTAAATTAACCCCCTAAATGTGTATATAAATTACCCATTATGGTATTAAATATAAATTAAATTAACATCCTAAATTTGCATATATATTATCCACCATTATTAAAGTAGCAACTAAATTTACATGTAAATTGTACCATAGTATTATGAAAGATGAATTAAAATAACACCAGGAATTCGAATATGAATTACCCATTATACTATTTTGAAAGAGGAATTAAAATAACCGTAAGTTTACACATGAAATTACCATTATGAAAATAAATTACAATATCCCCTAAACTTATGCATAAATCACCTATTATGTTATTGTGAAACATAATTTAAAACAACCCCTAAATTTTTATATAAATTATCATTGAAATATAAATTTTAATTAGCTAAAAATATGTATTAATTAAGTAATATAATATGTAGATACATAAGATAAACTTACGTATATATACAAACATTCTATTAAAGCATGGACATATAATAGATATTGAATAATATTAATTTTGATTAATCGTGGGTCTCAAATTTATATGTAAATTTCTAATGTTTATGCTTTATACTAGCATGTGCTTTGTACGGGGTTTATATGTACTAGTTGTTTATAATAAAGAATCTATTAAGAAAAAAAGTGGGCCGGATTCAAGTCATTATTACGTTCTAAAATTAAAACTAATTGTTTCACTCTTCCATCACAATTGTCAGAAAAATGAAGAAACTTCCATCACGGCCAGGATCCCCGTTCTGGCCGCAACCAGCGGCGGCCTCTGATTGTATGGACAAGTAAAACAAATTACTAGCTGATAGAGAACATATCCCGTACTGTGCCTAAACGTATATATATGTGCCATTCGCGTCAGCATCTATCAGTCTACATCACCCTAGAATAACTCAGGTCCTGCCATAACTCGAGCCAAATTCAGTCAGTCGGCTCAGATTACCTGTGGGCGAATTCGACTTTCGCGCCGTAATTAAAGGCTCCTAGGATCTAGTGGAGTAATAAAAAAAAGCTGGCTGGCTCCCAATTTATTTTAGAAAGAGGAAGAGAATGGCTAGCTTCTACCGGTATATTTGCTGCTACTGTAGCACAATGCGGAGCTGGAGCCAACCCGGGTAGACATAGCAATGGAAGTGTGAACACATATCCTTGTAGTACCTTGTGTGTTGTCATTTGGAAAGACACAAAGACTTCCAGGTTCCAATGGTAGACTTCCACAAATAATAAAATCGTGGTCCTTGGCATCTACTGAAGCCAACTCTAGCGTGGACTGGACAAAGATTTTTTTCGCTGAACGAAACTGATGCCTAACCTACAGTAGATTTGTACATGATTGACTAGCTGCCACTTGCATTGGTGCGGTGGTGTAGTGGTGTTTGATCTCTTATCCACGGGAGACTTGAAAAGTTTTGGAATAGAAAAAGAAGCAAGAATAAATAAAAGGAACAAGTTCACATTACCCCCTCAACTATTGGTGGAGTCCAAGTTTCAACCCTCAACTTCAAATCCGTTCATCCTACGCCCCCAACTCTTCAAACCGGGCAGTGAACCCCCGCCCCCCCCCCCCCACGTCTCTTCCACCCGGTTTTCTCCTCCACGGTGGCAACCACGTCGCCCTCCCTCCACCACCCGCTCTGCCGTCGCACCAGGCCTCCTCGGCCTGCTCTAGCCGTCCCATGAGGCCTCCTCGCCCCTCCGTCTCGGTCTCTTCCTCGCCCTCCTCCGACGCGGCGCCGCCGAGGCGCGGCGTTGACCTCCCTCGGCAGTGGCACGATGGCGCCACGCTGCCCGTCACCGTCGCCTGGTAGGACTCACCGTCACCGGCAGGACTCCAGGGCGGCCAGAGCAAGGCTCCACTTCTTCCCCCACCTCTCCCCTCACCGGGGCTGCCCGGCCGTCGCCGCTGCCCTTGCCATGACGAGCGTCCCCACACGCACGTGTCTCCTTGGCGTCGCTAGCCGCTCCCTGGACGCCTTCTGCTTCTCAGCGGTCGACGAGGGCCGGCCGCGGTGCGCGTCCTAGAGTCCGACACCGCAGCTCCGATCTGCGGACGTCACACGGACGAGTCGGACGTGCAGCCGATGTCCTCCTGCTCCTCGAACCTGACCGCCTCCCTCGCCTCCATGCCACGCGCCACAAATAGGATGCCCGTGGGGCGGCGAGAGCCGCGGTGCGCCCGCGGGGAAGGCGAGGCCATGCTCCTGCCTGTGGGACAACGAGAGCCGGTGGCGGCGCGCCCGACTCGTCCGCTGCGCTCCATTGCCTCCCGTCGCTCCTCCTCACCCTCTAACGCGGTGCCGGCACGGCCTCGATCTCATACAAGATCCGCGAAGCGCCGCTGCCCTCTGGCTCGGCCTTCTCGCCCTCCGACGCGGCACCGCTGGGGCACTACCTCAATCTCTGACCGGATCCGCGAGGCACCGTCGGCCTCTGCTCCTCGTCACCAAGGGACCGCGCGGGAGTTCCGACCGACGGCGCGAGGACAAGAGGAGAGGAGTGGCAGTTGGCGGAGTAGAGAAGGGCGAGGAGGCCTTGCGCGACACGGCGACGGCAGAGCGGGTAGTGGAGGGAGGGCGACGTGGCTGCCACCGTGGAGGGGAAAACCGGGTGGAAGAGGCGCAGGGGGGTTCGCTGCCCGGTTTGAGGAGTTGGGGGCGTGGGATGAACGGATTTGAAGCTGAGGGTTGAAACTTGGACTCCACCAATAATTAAGGGGGGTAAGTGGACTTGTTCCAAAACAAAACAATGGAATCAAATCGTTGTCGGCTTCTCCAGATAAGCCGATAAGGTGGACAATGGAATCAAATAGTTGTCGGCTTCTCTAGATAATCCGATAAGGTGGACTGGAGCAACAAGTGGGGAATGTGCATGGAAACAATGTGACATACATACTCAGACAAGGCCAATGGAGGACAAAGTTTGGCAAGCAAAATGATACTAAGTCATTTTGTTCCATTGCAGTTAACGAAGCAAAATGTATTCCACTAGTAAGACCCGAGTTACCTTTTCCAAATTTTGACTACTATACAGACTCATATGCATGGACGTCTTTTCTCTCACGGTTTCTTCGGAACTGTCTAATAATACTGTGTTATTATTGTCTCTAACAGCTCAAATTAGAAATCGTCTGTGTGATGACGATATGATGCTGCTTGCAGTTTATTAGAATTGTGTAGTACCAGACAAAGATCATGTTCCCCTATAGTTTCAAAAAAAAACTGTGATAAATAGTATTATCGACAATTCTTATTCGTTTGGGACCATGTGGGATAGCTCCATATATAATTTCTCACGTATTTAAACAAGAAAAATCTTTGCATATAATCTATGTCATCCACACGATTCAAAACTAAAATTTTAGACGGTTCCAAGCAAGAACTAGGGAGAATATGTTCCCAAGTAATTTTTTTAAGGAACGGCAAAATTGCCGTTGCAATTGTATAGAAGGATAATCTATATCTATACTATAAATTAGTGAGTATAGGAGATAATCTTTTACATCTAATGTTCACATACTCAATGGTGTACCCACCCTTAGATAAATTCCCATCATATAATCTAACGTTTTGATAGATCTCAGGTCCACGTTTATATTGTTTAGCTTTACACGATATAAAGTTTATATGTTTTTTAATAGGTTTATGCTGAATTTATTTGCTTTTGACACCATATTATCTATCTCATCTAATATTTGACTTCCAATTCAAGTTGAGATCCAATTTATTCGTGAGGCATGTTCGAACTGTTGGAATAAGTCGCATGAAAACAAATGCTCGGGCCCCATACGAACTCTGTTTGTGGCGTTCTATATAAGAACGGAAGTTAAAGAGATAAGCTTTCCAACTCAACTGGTCTAATGCCAAAATATGATCGGAGCCGACGGGAATAGTCGATACAATATAGCGACCAGAATCTGCGCTGGTTCGGATTGCTAGAGCAGGAATCACGAAAATGGACGCCCCTAACCATATATGGACTTCGTTTGGGGTGTTCTACGTATGTATGGAAAACGAAGCAGATAAGTTTTCCAACCCAACTGGCCCCATGCCAAAATACACTTAGAGTCGACGGAAATCGTCGATACAATGTGCGGTGATGCGAGACTTGGGCCCACATGCCATATAAACCCTAGGGATGCTTGGCAACCCCCGGCTGCCGTCTTAGCCATCTTTTTGTATGTATTTAGTATCCTATATTAGATTACGTGGGTTTTGCTTGGATTAATCTATCGTCAAACAATTTCGCAAGTTGCACTAGTTTGTGGAACCCCACATTATGCAATTATAGATTGTGTTCTTTGTGTTCTTACTTGTGTTCTCAATTGCACTTGCAGGGATAAGCATTCTTAGCGAGGTCAATCATGCGTGTCATGTGGTTAAGAGCCAACAGAGCAGTCCCCACTGGTTGATCTGAGAAAAAAGAGGCAAGATAAAACCGATAAAGTACATGAGAAAAAAGGACCCGAGATTGCCAACGAGGAAAGACAACCGGCCTTGCCCCTCACAAACTCAGCAAGGGCGTCTGCATTCAGGGGCTAAACTTTAGCTCGTGTCACATCGAAAGTTCGGACACTAATTAGAAGTATTAAATATTGTTTAATTAAAAAACTAATTACATAGACGATGACTAAATGACGAGATGAATTTATTAAGCCTAATTAATCTATGATTAACGAATGGTTACTGTAGTATCACATTTGCTAATCATAGATTAATTAGGCTTAATAAATTTGTTTCGTCGTTTAGCCCTCAACTGTGTAGTTGGTTTTATAACTAGACTATATTTAATACTTCTAACTAGCGTCCGAACATCCGATGTGATGGGACTAAAATTTAGCCCCATGTATCAAACGGGCCCTAAGGCGAAGATCTAAGAAATCAGTAACTAGCGGCGAGAAAGACAACTAGCCTTGCCCTATTCTGCCACCAGAGGACACGATGATGATGCTTCCACGACAGGTAAACAATAACAAATCAAACATATCCCCGAATCAGGAATCACACATAAAGAATGAAATGGGGAGGAGCGAGAAAAGGTGAGGAGCTCTTAGATGAAACCATTGAGGCGGTCATGCAGGGAACGAAGGACAGTGGAGGAGTAGCAACAGCCCCGTGCAGAGGAGCTGAGATAGGTTCGATTGGGTTGATTGTGTGGTGCCTAATTGGGGTGGATTGCGTGGCGCCACATATAGAGCAGAAACATGATTAATAGAAAAGCTGATGATTGCATAAAGTGGAAGTGGTGTTGGTACTTGCCATTTGTTGCTATTGAGTGCTGACTAGTCGGGACTCTGTAAAAAGAGTTGCAATTGGGCTTTGCTTTCAACAAGAAATCCAAATTTTACGTCAGCAAGATTTCCAACCTTTCCAACGAATTTCAATTAGAGAATGGTCATCTATACGTTCTTTTTTTGGATTTAACAACTGAGGTATTAACACCATGCTACACAATATAAGGCTACAATATACTCCATCCATTTTAAATTGTACTCCCTCTGTCTACAGAGGAATAAAATCCTAGTTTTGTCCTAAGTCATTAAAACTTTGACCAAGTTTATATCAAAATACATTAAAATTTATGCTATCAAATTAGTATCATTACATTCTTGTTGAAATATAGTTTCATATCATACGTATTTAAAATCCTAAATATTGCTATGTTTTTATATAGATTCGGTCAAACTTACAATAGTTTGACTTATAGGACAAAACCAGGATTTCATTCTTTTGTGAACGGATAGAGTAATGGATTTTGGGTTTCGAATATATTCATTTATTATTTTACATATATCATATATGTTTTGTATATAATTCTAGATCCATAATATGTACATAGTCATGAATGGCTAGAGCCTCTTATCATTTAGAATGGATTGAGTGGTATATTGGAAGTCCAACTAAATTTAAATGTATCTTCGCACATTTATAGTTAGTAAATTCTCGATTTATTACACCAGCTCCTTAATATATTTTTATGAAAATTTGTTCAAAATCCATAAAACATCTGGTATAAATGATGATTAAGAAAATCGATTAGCTCATTTTTAATCACATCTCCATTTTTTTATAAAAAACTTCAAACTCTCCATTTATAGTCACGTGCATGATACACGTACATTTTTATTAATAAGGAAAAATGGCATAGTTTTTTAGGAAAAAAATCGAGGCCCGCAAAACCTGACAACCTTACTCAAACACTCCGCTCAACGTTACAAACCACGCCTGTCAGATTGTGTAAATGGTTGTATAGTACAAAATCGACATTGTAGCATTGTTCACGATCGTATAAATGATTATCTATAGTACAGTGTCCAGCATTGTTCTAAGCCCTCAAATAATTCTTCGTATATACAGTATCTTCTAAGATATGTGCAGTTACTTGATAATACCTTCGCCGGGCCGGTTAGCACAACTTAACCTCTCCTAGCCGGCCAGGGATCAAACCCCAGTGTGTACGCGTTGGTGCCGTTGGGAACCCTAGGGTACGAAAAAAATCCTCTCACTCACCCCACGCCAAAGTGCAGGTCTGTGGCCGGCCTCTCTCACAGGGTTGCGGTGCCACTGCGTATGGGTGGGTTGGGGGTTCGGGGATTTTCTCAGGCTGTGTGAGAAAATCTTTTTCTTAGCCCTTTAACGGTTGTGTACGCCTTGAGTGCCGACAGGGGGAAATGCCGCGGGCCAGCTAGGCCCCGCAGGCCGAGTTTCTACTTGATAATACATTCACGATTGGTTCTGAAAAGTTCTTAGATTTCTCACTAACCATAAATTTCACCGGTAGTAGATCAATAACCAGTCCACTTCTTTTCTATTACTCTTGTGGAAACGAGACCTCAACCTCCATCAATTGTAAAGCGAACGATCGTGACTCATGTTGCCCAAGTTATTTAACTTTGCATTGCAAGTAAACCAATCTGACCCCAAACCTGTTTTGCAAAAGTACAATCTTTGCAGATATGTCTAGTTGTGTCCAAAAATAATTTTGAAATGGGTTCCTTTTAACGGAGAATAATATTTTTACAACTAAACATAGGTACAGCACAGTTATTATTTTGAAACGAGTACGTTTTTTTACGACAGAAGAGGTACTTAATCCCCCCCCCCCCCTAGAGATAGAGAGACCCAGACCCATGCGGTTAACCCAGCAATGGCACCGTCGGCAAGGTCGTGTTGCCTGCCGTATTATTATTCCTGTCAAAGATGGCCGGTTTTGATGGTGCCTGGCGAGTCATAGTATCGC
The DNA here is from genome assembly GCA_030272315.1 of Paspalum vaginatum. Lineage (NCBI taxonomy): Eukaryota > Viridiplantae > Streptophyta > Magnoliopsida > Poales > Poaceae > Paspalum > Paspalum vaginatum. The sequence goes on along the minus strand of CM059013.1, from coordinate 5,510,420 downwards.
CGCCGAGCATCATCACGACCGACGACATGACCGGTCGGGCCGCGGGGTCTGCCTGCACGCACAGGAGCCCAATCTGAATGCATCTCAGCACTTCGGCCACAGGGAAGCTCCCGTCGCCCATGCACGGGTCCACCGTCGCCGTCGCCGTCCCGGCGTCCCAGTGCTCCCATACCTGCACCCACTGCCGTGAGCAAAGAGCTGCAGTGTATAGCAGATTAGCAGTAGTAACGATAGTCTGATGGATCGCACTTACCGTGGAGAGGAGATCTTGGGACCTCGTCCCGGAGTTGTAGCAGTTATCGTTGCACTTCCTGCCCGTGACGATCTCCAGCACCATGACGCCGAAGCTGAAAGCATCCGATTTGACGGAGTAGTTCCCGCGCATCAAGTACTCTGGCGCCATGTATCCACTGAAAGGTTAATAATTAAGCGGAATTATTTCAATGCAACCGGTCGCCGCCTCAAGGTTACTGAACTTTTCATGAACACGGTTAATTAATTATACTGACTAGGTGCCGACGACGCGGCTGGTGACGGCCTGCGTCTGGTCCCGCCCGAAGATCCTTGCCAGGCCGAAGTCTGAGATCTTGGGGTTCATATTTGCGTCGAGCAGGACATTGCTGGCCTTGAGATCACGGTGGACGACTCTGAGCTGAGAGTCTTCGTGGAGGTACTGCAGACCTCGAGCGATGCCGTTTATGATGCTGTACCTCTGCTCCCAGTCCAGCTGCTCCCGTTTCTCAGTGTCTGATAATGACATAGAATATTGTAATAAAGGAAGCGATAAATGTACATGTAGAACATAATAAATCAAATGCAGCTGCAGGGGAATAAATGAATCGATACCGAAAAGGATGAGGTCGAGGCTCCGGTTGGGGACGAACTCGTAGACGAGCAGCCGCTCCCGCTGCTCCAGGCAGATCCCGACGAGCCTGACGAGGTTCCTGAGCTTCAGCTTGGCCACCAGCGCCAGCTCGTTCTTCAGCTCCTCCACTCCCTGCGTCGAGCTCTGTGACAACCGCTTCACCGCGATCTCGTCACCGTTCGGGAGGACACCCTGATGAGTGATGAACATATATTAAATAAATACTATTCCTAAATCACTGAGATTTTTTCCATTCAGAAATTCCGAAGGCACGCTTGCTTGTTCATCATGTGACCTGACCTTGTACACTGCGCCGAAACCCCCTTCGCCGAGTTTGTTGCTCTCGTCGAAATCCCCGGTCGCGGCTCGCAGGGTGGAGACGTCGATCATCATCGAGTCCACCATTTCCATGTCCTCTGCTTCGGTGGAATACATGGGATCTGTGCAAAGATCAGCTGTATGAATACTCTGTAAGTTTCAATTGAAGCTGTGAAATTGCTCAACAGGATGGGATATATACAAGGCTGCTTCGCCGGTGCTCTTGGCCGCCGCCGCCGCCGCCGCCACAAACAGACGCAAGCGACAAGGTTCAAGGCTGCCATCGTACTTAGTACAACCGCAAGAACAATGACCGCCACACAGCACTTTCTCCTCCCTGGACATAGATGGCTGCACGTCAGATGAGTGTCATGCACAAACATTGAGGCATAGGTCACACAGAGACAGGAACAGAACCAACTATAGTCATATCTCACCTTCGCCGGCCGCCGCTGGCGGTACAGCCAGAGCCAAGGCTGGCGCCGGCGTCGGCGCCGGAGCTGGCGCGCTAGGGATCAGTGATGCCAGACGCACCATCGCCGGCCCATTGAAGAAGGGTGTGATATCGTACCGGCAGGTGCAGTTGACCCAAAGCATCCTGCCTCCGATGTTGTTCGTCAGCCCCTCCAGCGTCTGCGACATGAGGTTAGCGAGGCACCTCCGGCACTGCGCCGGCCTCATGCCCGGCGTGCACTGAGCCAGGCTGTACACCTTGGGAAACTCCTGGTCGAAGTCCGCCTCCCCCGTCGCGAACCGCCGGGAGGAGTTGTGCACGGCGTAGTCGGCGGTGGCGTTCATCAGCACGGCCACGAGACGGTTGAACTGGCCTGCGTCCGAGGTCACGTTTCCACTGGAGTTGATGTAGTACGTGGAACTTGAAGCGTCGTCTTCCGGGGGGAGCAGCTGGTTGATGGAGTAGTGGAGCATGCAGGTGTCGTAGTAGATGACGGCGTTATTGATGTAGGAGCAGTCGTTCTGCAGGTCCGGGAATGCCTGGGTCAGGCAGTTGAAGCAGTCCGTGGCGTTGATGTCGCCGCGGCAGAGCCCCATAGCCCAGAGCTGCTCCGGGACGGTTCCGACGACGGCGGTGGCGAAGAGGTCCGGCGACGCTGAGGCGTTCTTGGGCAGAGTTGCGGCGGCGAAGTTGAGATGGGCCTGGTACGTGCCGTTGGCCTTGAAGGTGCTGTCGCCGCAACATGGCCATGGGTATCCCGTGGCAACCTGCAAGAGCAGTGCGACCGTGGCGACAATGGCGGCCAGGCGCAGAATATGGTGCGCCATCATTGTGCGTGGTGGAAGGAGAACTTTGCCACTTTGGTCGTTGTTTAATTTAATCTAGCAAAAGGGCAAATTAGTCACCGCCAACGATCCAAAAGCCGGACATGGCAACGGCCGCCGCTGGCCAGTGACACAGCAGGTGGAGCTTGGAACTGGTTTTTTTCTCTGCTCGGATCAAAAGCTACTAGCAGTGCCACAATTAACTCGGTCGAACGGTAAAGTAGTGCGCATCACATTTCAAAAATGTTTTCACAAGCAGTACTTAGGGGCTTAGGGCTAGTTTGCTTCACACCTTGGAAAAGATGCTTGGGCCAGGCAACAATCTCAGACGTTGGGTTTTCGTTGCTTGTGGTAGGATGCTGCTGCCTGGGTAGGCAGATTTTTCCAGTCTTCCAACAAAAAACAAGGCCTTACACAAGTGCATACAACATACACGCGTGTAAAACCTATATCTGAGTATATACTGACTTCGACAAATTAACAATAAGTGACTTGCTATCGATGGGTACAAAGCATCCATGCTGAGTTGACGATTTAAACTCAGGTGGACAGCTGATCTATTCATACTTAGGGCATGTTTAAAACATGGGAATTTTACAAGAATAGTATAGGAATTTCACAGGAAAAATGTAGTAATAGAAAAACTTTCCCTTTTCCAAAGAAGCTCATAGGTTCTTAGTTTGCTATACTTATTTTATGGATCGTACATCTTACTATAGACTCCATGTGGGTCTAACCTTTCCCTAAACCCTGCACAAGCGAGAGCACATACACTGAGCTACCCCTACATCTTACTATTAATAACTATAGATAAGATGGCACAAACAAAGTAGATAAATCAAATCTCACACAAAAGATAAGAAACATTCAGCCATCGAGTTAGAAGAATTTACTCATGATGCATGAAACCAGTAGATTTCTTCTATTTTATAAAAGAAATTACCCACCTTTGTCATTATGAAAAAAATAAAGTAACACCAAACTATGCATTGAAATACTCACATCTTCATTGTGAAAGGTAATTTTTAATAAACACCAAATTTATATCTAAATTGTTACCCATCTCTATCATTATGAATTATGATACATATAATCTATACTAATCTGTGAAATTATATCAAATTTACATGCATGTGTCATTAGCTAATGCCAAAAATTGGCCATTTAGAAGAAAAGACATTCAATGGTTGAAGGTCAATATATGAATTAGGATATCTAAATCACCAAGAATAGAGCTCGGATTAAGTTATCTAGTTTGTGTATCGAGTCTTAGGAGTTTTTTACTGTCAATGAGGACAGAGAGAGAGTCCCCACCTATTTTTTATATTAATTTTGGCCCTTCAAACGACCATAGATTATATAGCTAGGGCCGCTTGTTTTAGCGGCAGTAAGGGAAAAAAGTAACTAGCTATAGGGAAGATTACATTAAAGCATCACTAAAACACTGTTTGCCATGCCTCCTTGACAGCAAAAGTCCTTTTGTCTAAATCTGCATGCCCAATTGCAGGCTTTTTTTACTGCAACAGATGCACAGCGGCTGAGCCAGAGTGGTGGTTTCAATTTGGAGCTAGGTGACTGGAGAGGGAGTAACTTCTATTTTATCTCTAAAGTAGTTAGGAAGGTATGCCAAAAAAATTTTTACAGTCAAACTCCTCCAAACTATGAGAGCACGTGCCTATGCCCTCTTGTAACCATAATCGCACGTACTCAACACAATAGTTTATTTTATAGGCATAGGCTGAGAGAAAATTCCTTATTTGTCATGGGACAAAAATCGGTGTATCATTTGTGCTATTGTAGTCAAAATTTATTTCCCTATCTATCACTACCTTTATAATTAGTTTCACTGCAAGCTGCTCCTAAGTTTTGCTAAGATTGACGATCTTACCCTCAGCGTATAAAGAGTTGTAAATTGGGATGGCTCCTACGTTGGTTGTCTAAGCCTCGGCCACGAGACCCAGGCTACAGACTTGAGAGGCCCTCGATCGCCACCACCTGCCCGCCAGGGAGGCCCTAGCCACCGTCTGAGAGGTCCGTACCAGCCCTCGTCATCGCCGGCCCCGACGACCGTGGCCTGCTCACCTGGAGGCCCGCCCTGACAGCCATTGCACGCTTGCCTAGGAGGCCCGCCCCCGTTGCCTAGGAAGCTCCACCGCTTGCTCGCCTAGGAGGACCGGCTCCCTGTGGGGGGGGGGGGTGCGAGGCTGCAAGCAGATGGGACGAGTGTCAAAGAGAGGAGGATACAGTCGACTTGGAGCCTGACCGCACGTCCGATGTGTTCTAAGAACGAGGGGTATTTTAGTCAATTCATAAAAGAACTTCGTATTTCCTAATCTCAAACGTGGCCGAAGTGGATGGTAATGCAGATAGGGGAAGAAATTTTGAGTGAATGGCGGACAAGGAACGCGAAAGTTTCTAGTGGCACAAATGACACTGATTTCTTTCGATGACGGATAAAAAATTTTCTTTTAAAGCTAATATCACTGGTCTGTCTATCTCACTATCTACAGTTCAAGCTCCGCTTTATTTATGCTTGATACAGTGTTTTACATCTCCATCCGTAGCTCCTGGTGACAGGCTAACGCGACCTTTCCTTACCTAAGGAGTCGGAGTAGACAAATCTCGCTGAGTTCATCCATGCGTGATCTGCGTTCGCGGCTTCGGGCTGCCCGGTTTCCCAGGCAGCAGTGGGAAATCATGCATATGTGGTCAACGGTTTTCCTAGCTTTTTTGCGAAGAAGTGCATCTACGATCGATGTAGCCATCAATCATTGAAAGGCAAAGTTTGGATTTCGACGTGGATATGCGCTGTAAGTTTGCCGTTTTATTTACGTACTAAGTACGTGTTGAACGTCAAATTGGACAGATTGGGTTGGCCGCCTTCACCTGTCCGCTCAACACAACAGTACGCACTTTTGAATTGGACGATGTGCTATATTGTTGAAAGATACAATGCAAACTTCTAGAAGCTTCTACAATAATGGCAAGCCATGAAACAAGTAAAGATTCTAGAAGCTTCTACAAGAATGGAGAATCACCATGGTTTCTAGAGTCCAAACTTCCGGAATCTTCTACACTGGTCATGACACCCATGGCATTCTAGAATTGTGTTGCCATGGCAAAGTTTCGAGTTTTCTAGACTTAGATATTTTATAAGGACCTTATAGAGTAGGGACATGTGGCACTCATCCGTGCCCCGAGTGTGCCTATATAAGGGGGTGCCACCCCTTGCCATGATATACCACCACATCATTCCACCACTACTCCAAGGGTATGGTAGAGTGTGCTAGGCTAGCCACCTCAAGAGTGTAAGTGTGAGTCCTTGTATAACCACTTTGTGTTGCAATAAAGAAGTTCTTGTTGTAAGTGTTAGTCTCCCGGTTAGGCCGCATAGTTTCTAATTACTTAGTGCATAGATTGTGATCTATCTGAAGGTAGGCTCTGCCTCCCGGGATCACAAGAGTCTGGGCTTCATCTGAAGGTTGGCACTGCCACCCGGAAGCCAGCTTCATCTGTAGGTTGGCTCTGCCACCCGGAAGCGAGAAGGCCGGCTCTGCCGCCAAAGTGACTCAAGTGCACTAAGTAACTAGAAACTAGAAAGGACTAACCGACTCAAGTGTGAGTTGGTGTTGCGTATAGGTCCTCATTAGGTGGGTGTCTAGGGCCATCCTGTTTCCAACAATTGGTATCAGAGCCTGGCGGTCAGGGACCGTCGTCACGAGGAGGCATCGGTGAGCACAGGGTGCTTGCTGTATCCACAACTAAGGAGGCGCTAAGGGGAGACTCTGCCGGTGCACAGTCTGGGATTGTGAAGCTTATTGGTCTGGGACCAAAGAAGCTTACTTGACGCCGGGCGTCAGTCGCTATGGCGGATCTTGGCGCAAGTTGTGGAATCAAGAAGCTCAGTAGCCATAACTATGGCTATTGGAAGACCTGCATCGAGTCATACCTGCAAGGTCAGGATTTGTGGGAGGTCGTTGCAGGGGGTGAGACCGTGCCTCCTGAGAAGGAGAAGGATGGTGCTAAGGCCTTATGGAAATGGAAGATCAAAGCTGGTAAGGCTATGTTCGTGCTAAAAACCACAATTGAGGATGACCTACTAGAGCACATCAGGGATGCGGAGACTCCAAAGGCGGCCTGGGAGACTCTGGAGAAATTATTCTCCAAGAAGAATGAAGCGCGCCTCCAACTCTTGGAAAATGAGCTATCAGGTATCTCTCAAGGATCTATGACCATCAGTCAATATTTTACAAGGGTGAAGTCTATTTGTCGAGAGATATCTCAACTTGAGCCAGAAGAGAAAATCAGTGAGGCTCGTATGAAGAGAATAATAATCCACGGCCTTAGACCCGAATACAATGGGTTTATTGCCGTGGTGAGAGGGTGGCCTACTCAACCATCTCTGGTGGAGCTGGAAAATCTATTGACTAACCAAGAGGAGCTAGCCAAGCAGATGGGAGGTGTCACTGTGAAGGAAGAAGAGGAGGCGCTCTTCACGAGTAAGAAGAAGGGCCAGGGGCCATCTCAAGGACAAAGGAGATCCAAGCCAAGGTGGACAGAAGGTGGCAAGCATCATTCAATAGAGAGGAGGTATTCCAGTAGTAAGTATCATCCAACAGAAAGGAGGTGCTCTTCGGGGGAAGCTAAAGGAAGAGAAGATCAACATAACCCGGTAAGGAAGCAGAATGAAGGATGCTTCAATTGTGGTAAGATGGGCCACTTTGCTCGAGAGTGTCGGTTTCCAAGAAGACGTTTTGAAGGAAATGTGGCTACCACCATAAAGGAGGAGAAAAGAGAGGGGGCATGCAGCAGTGAAGAAGAATGGGATATTGAAGCTGGGTTTTCTCAAGAAGTTGAAGAAAATGAGTTGGAGGAGGACATGGAGGCACCTGCTTTTGCAGCAACAACTGATTCAAGAATCAACTACAAGGAGGATTGGATCATTGATTCTGGGTGCTCAAACCACATGACCAATGATGACAAAAGGTTGGAGGATATGACCGACTACAAGGGAGCGAGAGAAGTATTGATGGCTGACAATTCAAGGTTAACCATCTCTCATGTTGGGAAGGCGGTCATCCCAAGGTATGGTCCTCAACAGCTCCAGCTCGATAAAGTATATCATGTCCCTGGTTTGAGGAAGAATCTGCTGTCAGTCTCTCAGTTTACAGTAGAAGGTAAACATGTGCTCTTTGGGACAGATGGTGTGGCTATATTTAGAAGAGTAAAGGTGATTGGCACACCTATAATGGAGGGAAGGAGGAGACAGTCAGTATATGTGCTCTCCGCTGAGTCTGCTTATGTGGACAAGACACGGAAGAATGAGACAGGGGATCTCTGGCATGCGCGCCTTGGACATGTCAATTATAGCAAGTTGAGGGAGATGGTGCAGAAGCAAGTATTGAAGGGACTTCCTCAAATGGATATCCGGACAAACATAGTTTGTGCTGGTTGTCAGTATGGCAAGGCTCATCAACTACCATACAAGGAGTCTTACTATCGGTCCAAGATGCCATTGGAGCTCATACACTCGGATGTTTTTGGCCCAGTGAAGCAAATATCTCTTGGAGGTATGAGGTACATGGTGACCTTCATTGATGATTTCTCAAGGTATGTTTGGGTATTCTTTATAAAAGAGAAATCTGAGACATTTACAAAGTTTAAAAAATTTAAGGAGAAGGTAGAAGGTGAACTCAGCAAGAAAATCAAGTGCATAAGAACTGATAATGGGAGAGAATATTTATCAAATGAGTTCACTAACTATCTAAAGGAACATAAGATTAGGAGGCAATTAACATGTCCAAATACTCCTCAACAAAATGGAGTAGCAGAACGCAAGAATCGACATCTTGCTGAAACTTGCCGAAGTATGCTCCATGCCAAAAACGTACCTGGAAGGTTCTGGGCCGAGTGTATGAGGACGGCAGCCTATATCATTAATAGGCTACTGTTGGTACCCAGCTAACCGGGTACCCGCTTACAATAGACAAAAATCACTAAGAAGGGTAAATACTGCAGTACAAGGAGGGCCTAAGGCCGCGTACAGATGGGCCCGGCCTACTCCTTGGAAAAGCTGGGCCGCGCACCCGGCCCACAGGGGAGGCCCCGGACCTCCTTCAAGGACCGAGCCTCCCCCAGCCACGAGAGGAGTCCCTCAGGGGAAGGTGAGGTCCGGACCTCTCGGAGGTCCGGAGCCCGTACCTTTGGTGGTCCGGGGCCGCCTCGTGCCCACAGGGCACGGGGAGGTCCGGAGCCAGCGCCCTCGGTGGTCCGGGGGCGCCACGTGCCCACAGAGCACGGTAAGGTCCGGAGCCAGCGCCCTCGGTGGTCCGGGGCCGCCACGTGCCCACAGGGCACGGGAAGGTCTCGCGCGGCCACGCGCCCACAGGGCACGTGGCGGGGCCTTCAGGCGGGCGCCTCGCCCACCTACTGCATTTATTGCGGGCAGGTGGGCGTGCCCGATGCCGCTGATACCGCCGCTGTCAGGCAGGCACGCCCCGATGCCGCTGACACCACGAGTGTCAGACGGGCGTGCCCCCGTAGCACGCTGACACCGCCGCTGTCAGACGGGCGTGCCCCCATCGCCGCTGGCAGGCGGCGGCGGCGAAGCAAAGGGGCGCGCCTTACCGAGGCGCGACGGCGATAGCAGGGCACTACAGTTGATTTCCCCGGCTACACTGGGGTCTATATTGAGTAAACAAGTACGCTGTACCCATCATGAGCCGCGCCACGCGCGGCGGCCGCGCTCAGCCTAATACTAGGTAGCGGCGCTACAACGCTACTACGAGCGCCCTGTCCTGTCACGCGTGCGCGTCGCCTGCCCCTCGGTCTCTGAAGCCTCTCAGCGGGTTAGCAGCCGATGGGACAGGACGGCGTAAGGCAAGACGTCGCGGCACCGTATCCAGACGATAGGACGACATGGCAGATCTCCAGGCCATACCAGGTCGCGTCGGTGGTACAGGTGCGAAGCATGGGAGCGTTGGACATCAGGCACAAGATAGAGCTGTAGCATAAAGGAAATGGGCCGGGACCACCTGTCGGGGCCCGGCCACCATGTACATGCCCCCCCCTTGGGCTATAAAAGGGGGAGGCATACGCAACACAAAAGGACACCCAGACAGGCTCGGAAACGCTCCACGGTCTCCTCAGACCAAGCACAAGCACACAATCTTCACTGTCTTCACCTACAGACAGGAATACAAGAGCACATCCACAGTGGACGTAGGGTATTACGCTCCGGCGGCCCGAACCACTCTAAACCCTCTCGTCACCATCGTGCCACCATTGACCAGCTAACAACGATCGCTCCCCCTAACTACTCTTAGTACTTAGGATCTCGGCCGGGTGCATTCCGCCACCCGACCAGGAGCACGTCCGCTCTGACATTTGGCGCGCCAGGTAGGGGGTGAAGCATCAGTTAGCATCATCCCTCACGGCATGATGGTTCGCATCCGCGACATTCACGAGGATGCAGCCGCATCAGAGGAGGTGGCCTCGACCGGGTCGCAGGCCTCCCCCCACCATTCAGAGGACGCGGCACGGACGCCGCGAGCCCCTCGACGCCCCACGGGGGGCGCCGCTGCTGCAAACACTGCAGTAGCAAGCGCTGTAGCGGCAAACGCCGCCACGGCGAACCCCGCTGCTGCCAGCGGCCCGCTCGCCGCAGCCAGGGAGCTGCTTCGTAACCCCCCGGGTCCGACAGCCTCTCCTAGCGCCCTGGCGCAGTGGCGAAGCGATGTGGATCGCCTGATCCACCTAGCTGAGGTCACCCCTGGCCCAGCTAGAACTGGATCGCGACCCCCTCCCAGCAGCGGGGGGAGGTCAAACCGCCGCAGGCAGCGCGATGCGGCAACATCCGCGCGCTCCCCCTCAGTAAGGAGCGCGCAGACGGAAGACCTGCGAGCTGAGCTCAACCGCCGGCGAGCAGGCACCCCCACCACCGTGGAACAACCACGGGTGCAGCCAAACGCCGCCAAGTGCAAGAACCTTGACGCGGCGTTCGCCGCTGCAGCACCTAAGCCCCCGGCTTACGTGCAACCCCCGGTTGGCGTGCAAACGCCACCAGGGGTCGTATCGGCTGGAGTTGGCTGCGCCGCGCTCGCGGACGGTCTCCGCTCCGCGCGCTGGCCGCAGAAGTTCCGGCCGCACCTGCCGGAAAAATACGATGGGAATACCAACCCGTCTGAATTCCTGCAGGTGTACGTCATCGCTATCACAGCGGCTGGCGGAGACGACGCCGTTATGGCGTCGTACTTCCATGTCGCCTTGTCTGGGCCGGCCCGGACTTGGCTCATGAACCTCTCCCCCGGGTCAATCCGGTCCTGGGAGGAGCTCTGCACTCTGTTCCAGGCGAACTTCGCGAGTGCGTGCCAGCAGTACGGCGTGGAGGCCCACCTCCATGCAGTACGTCAGGAGCCTGGCGAATCCCTCCGAGCGTTCATCGCTCGTTTCGCCAAGGTGCGGGGGACAATCCCTCGCATCTCCGACGCGTCCATCATCACAGCCTTCCGGCAAGGCGTCCGTGATGAGAAGATGCTGGAGAAACTGGCGACCCGCCAAGTACAGGACGTCGCCACCCTGTACGCGCTGGCGGACAAGTGCGCTAGGGCCGCAGAGGGGCGTGCGTGGCACTCCCCACAACAGGACAGGGCTGCCCAGCCAGGCGCCTCTGCCGGTGCCGCCCGAGAGAGCGGCAAGAAAAAGAAGAAGGGCCGACGCCCTGAGAGGTTCCTGGAAGGGGCCCCTGTCGCTGCGGCAGCACCTGGAGGCAGCGACACCGGCGGCAAGCGCCCGAGGCAATAGGCGCGGAACAATGGCGGCTCATGTCCTGTTCATCCCAACAGCGGTCACAACGCCGCCGACTGCTGCGAGATACAAAGGCTCGTGCAGCGGCGTCTCAGTGAGCGCCGAGAGCGTCCGGCCAAGGACCACTCGCCCCCATGCCAGCGCCCTGGCAAGGGGAAGGCTACCAGCGACGGCGGGCCCACCGCTGGGGGCAAGGAGATGGGCTACCAGCCCCCGGAGCGGGAGCTCAAGAGCGTCTACGCTCTAGGCCACTCCAGCTCCGAATCCAGCGACAACGAACGTCGCAAGAGGCTGTACGTCATGTACGGCGGAAGCTTGGAGGTCTCCTCCCGGCGAGACGTGAAGGCCCTGCACCGAGAAGTCCTCTCGGTCAGGCCGAGCGTCCCTGGGGTGGCTCCTCACCACAAGTGGAGAGACACCACCGTCTCCTTCGGGCCGGCCGACTGCCCAGAGAACATGGCTGGGGCTGGCGTACTGCCAATCATCACGTCGCCGGTGGTCGCCAACATATGGCTCCACCACGTCTTGATCGACGGCGGAGCCACCCTCAACATCATCAGCCACACAGCCTTCAAACAGCTGCAGATTCCGGAGTCACGCCTGGCTCCGACGCGCCCATTCTCCGGTGTGGGTCCAGTGCCCATCTACCCGAAAGGGAAGATCGACCTGCCGGTCACCTTCGGGACCCCGGAGAAATTCCGCTCAGAGAACGTCCAGTTCGATGTCGCGGAAGTCAACCTGCCGTTCAACGCCATCATTGGCAGACCGGCACTGTACCGCTTCATGGCCGTTGCCCACTACGGGTACTTGGTCGTGAAGATGCCGTCCCCGGCGGGTGTTCTCACCGTGCCGGGAGACCGCCACGCAGCCGTCGCCGCGGTAGAGAAGCTCCATGCTCTCGCTACTGACGCAGCGAACCCGGCGGGGGACAACCCCTCGACCTCTCGGGCCAAGGTTCCTGTAAGGAACCGAAGGTGCCCAAGGTACGCCCTTCTGACCCAGAGGACGTGCCGGTCAAGACCATCCAGATCGGGGCGGAACCCTCCCAGACCACCCGCATCGCAGGGAATCTGGGAGAGAAATAGGGAGACGCGCTCGTTGCCTTCCTCCGGGCAAATGTCGACGTGTTCGCCTGGGAACCGTCGTAGATGCCTGGGATCCCTAGGGAAGTGATTGAGCACCGTCTGAAGATCAGTCCGTGCGGCAGAAGCCACGGAGGCAGTCCGTGGAGCGCCAGGACTTCATCCGTCAGGAGGTCCGGAAGCTCCTGGACGCAGGCTTCATCGAGGAGGTCTATCACCCCGAGTGGCTGGCCAACCCGGTGGTCGTCCCCAAGGCGAACGGGAAGCTTCGGATGTGTATCGACTACACCAGTCTCAACAAAGTATTTCCTCCAGACCCTTATCCCCTCCCACGCATAGACCAGATAGTAGATTCCACCTCCGGGTGTGAACTTTTGTCTTTTTTGGATGCGTACTCTGGGTTTCATCAGATCCAGATGGATGAGGAGGATAAGAGGCATACAGCCTTCGTAACAGTAGATGGGTTGTATTGTTACGTAGTAATGCCATATGGTCTAAGGAATGCTTTACCTACGTTTCTGCGGGCCATGAACTTCACGTTCCATGACCTGATCAGAAACATAGTAGAGGTCTATGTCGATGACATTGTGGTCAAGACCAGGGTAGGGTCGACCTTGATGGAAGACCTAGCCCTTGTTTTCGACAGGTTGCGCACAACGCGCACGAAGCTGAACCCCGAGAAATGCGTCTTTGGCGTCTCGGCTGGTAAACTGTTAGGTTTCCTAGTGTCACATCGCGGCATTGAGGCAAACCCAACCAAGATCAGGGCGATCGAGGCTCACTGGGTCCTTGGCAGCCCTCAGCCAGTTTATCTCAAAGCTAGCTGAGAGAGCCCTGCCCTTCTTCAAGCTTTTGAGGAAGTGAGGACCATTCATATGGACCGAAGAGGCTGAACAAGCCTTCCAGGAGTTGAAGCAGCATCTCACTACTCTGCCCGTTTTAGTGGCGCCAGAGTCTGGTGAGACCCTGTTTCTCTACCTCGCTGCGACATCCGAGGTAGTAAGCATGGTCTTGGTCGCCGAGCGACCAGCCCATCCCCACGAGGGAGACACCGGGGTCCCCCAAGTGGAAGGTGGTGGTCCGCCCACCACAGGAGCTGCAGCCGGCCCCGATACCAGAGGTCCGGTAGGCACACTGCCCTGCCAAGGCGGTAAGCCACCAGAAGCTGGAGGCCAGACCGCCCAGGGGGCCAGCCTGGCAGGGGGAGGTGGCCTCGGACCTACCACTAAGGTCCGGACCACCCAGAAGCCAGTATATTACGTCAGTGAGGTCCTCCACGGGGCAAAGGCCAGATATCTGGAAGCTCACAAGTTCGCCTACGCGTTACTTATTGCTTCCAGAAAGTTGCGCCATTATTTCCAGGCGCATAAGGTTGTCGTGGTGACCTCTTACCCGTTAAGAGCAATCCTGCGCAATTCTAACGCCACTGGGAATATTGCCAAATGGGCCGCGGAGCTGGCAGAGTTCCAACTCGACTTCCAGCCCCGCAGCGCTACCAAGAGCCAGGTCTTGGCCGACTTTATCGCAAAGTGGACTCCCACCACCACGGAATCTGGAGGTCCGCAAGCCGAGGCGGAACCTTCCCGGCCAAACAGGACCGTCCGGGTTTTCACCGAGCCGCACTGGACTCTCTTCTTCGACGGGTCCGCCCGCGAAAAAGGGTCCGGAGCAGGAGTGGTCCTCATGGACCCGAACGGGGATCAAGTAAAGTACATAGTATGCTTCGAATTCAAAGCCACTAACAACATGGCGGAATACGAAGGCTTGATCTTCGGGCTCATGATCGCTCAGTCACTGGGAATCAAGCAGCTCCTGGTTAAGGGGGATTCCCAGTTGGTGATCAGACAGGTCCGGGGGGAGTGCTGCTGCAATAACCCCCAGCTCGCAGCATACCTCATGCGAGTGAGGGAGCTCGAGAAGGACTTCGAGGTCCTGGAACTGCAGCACGTTCCCAGGAACCTCAACTCAGTGGCAGATGACCTCTCCGCGAGGGCATCGACTCGGGGCCCAGTACCCGAGGGCATCTTCAAAAGACAGCTGCTGAGACCAACCGCCCAGCCAGCCGAACTGGGCGAAGGGGGCAGAACTAGCACCTCGAAGCTAGCAGTCCCGGTGGTCCTCCATCTCTGGAGCCCACCAAGGATCGTGTGGACTGATGACCCCGGCATGTCATCAGGGACCCATCCAATGGCTCAGGGCAGTCTCGATGCACGGATCTCAGAGATCCGGGACTACCTGAAGGACAAAATCCTTCCCGAAGAACGTATGTCTGCTGAGCGCATAGTGCGGTTGGCTAAACGCTACACGCTAGTAGATGGGGATCTCTACAGGCGTGGCGCCAATGGCATCCTCATGCGATGCATAACCCGGGAGGAGGGCCGCAATTTACTCGCGGAGATCCATGGAGGCGAGTGCGGGAATCATTCAGGGTCCCGTACGCTGGTCGGTAAAGCCTTTCGGCATGGCTTTTACTGGCCGACAGCGCTCCAGGATGCAGCTGAGCTAGTAAGGTCCTGCAAGGCGTGTCAGTTCCACGCAAAGCAGATACACACACCGGCTCAGTCTCTGCAGATGATTCCGCCCTCTTGGCCCTTCGCGGTATGGGGGGTGGACATCCTGGGACCTTTCCCTAGAGCTATCGGTGGGTACTGGTACCTATACGTCGCCATTGACAAGTTCACAAAATGGCCTGAGGTAACCCCAGTAGTAAGCGTCACCCAAGGGACTGCAACACCTTTCCTTAAGTCCATTGTTTGCCGGTTCGGCGTCCCCAGCCGTATCATAACGGACAACGGGACCCAGTTCAGGAGCCGGGTCTTCCAGGACTACTGCGACGGCGTTGGCATCCAGTTATGCTTCGCCTCTGTAGCACATCCTAGGAGCAATGGACAGGTCGAGAGAGCTAACGCAGAAATCCTCAAGGGGCTCAAAACCCGCACCTTCAACTGCTTGGAAAGGCACGGTGCGAAATGGGTTGTTGAGCTCCCCTGCGTGCTATGGGGGAACCGGACCACACCCAGCCGAGCAACCGGGGAAACCCCATTCTTCCTGGTATACGGGGCCGAGGCATGCCTCCCACCAGAAATACTCTTGGGCTCCCCACGGCTCCAAGCTTTTGATGAATCTTTGCAGGAACAGGCTAGGCGCGACGACGTCGACCTCGTCGAGGAGCAAAGATGGCAGGCTGCAATCCGGAACGCACGGTACAGCCAATCGCTCAAACGCTATCATGAGCGAACCGTGCGGGGCAGGGTACTCCAACCGGGAGACCTGGTCCTGAGGCGCATCTTGAGCCGAGAAGGGCGCAACAAACTCTCCCCCAGCTGGGAAGGCCCCTTCAAGGTGACAGAAGTTAGTCGCCCCGGTTGCGTTCGCCTCGCCACGGAGGAAGGAGTTCCGCTGCCGAACCCTTGGAATATAGAACACCTCCGTAAGTTTTATCCGTAGGCAAGAAATTCAGGGCAACCCTCTTTCTTTTTATAAGCTAAATGGGACCACCATGTGGACCAGAGCGGTGAAGGTCCGCCCTTGTAATCCCGACCTCTGGCTGACATCACATGATACCCTGTACCGCTTGATTAAAGAAAGAGTTTAGCCCTGAAATCCTTGCCTACGCTGTTACCCTACTGCTTATTCGGCTACCATCTGTTTCAATTTTTCCGAAACCCTGCGTGGAATCCTACTCTTGCCAAAAATCTCCTTGGAACCAGCAGGACTTAGCAGCTTGAGTGTGAAGGGGTTAGCACAGAGGCTGGGAAGTAGGTCCGGAATACTGGGTGCCAGGTCCAGAGAAAAGGGGCTCGCCTTGGTAGCACGGAGCTGTCAGCTGCTTAGCCTGGTCTCATACCCTAAGCACTGAACACTCCCTACCACGCCGTGAGTTCCCCCAGTATCAGGAACAGTGCGTTTAGTGCTCCGGACCACCCCCTAAGCTAATGGCACACCCCCTAACCTCAGCAGCAAGGTCCGGCTGCGACTCCAAGGACTTCGAGGCAGCGCGGTTACCTTTTGTTTCGCTAAGAGAGGTCCGAACGGCTGCAGGACCGGGCCAAAGCTAAGATGTTTTGGACAAAGGATGGTCCAGGGCTGTGTCGCAGTTTTGCCTGGTTCCGTACCCTTAACTCACACACCCTGCTATCCCACGAACAAACATCCTAGCCCCTGGCCCGGACAGCAAACGCTCCGGACCTCGAATAGCGGAAAAGGTCAACTCAGAGTGGGTCCCGTAGGTGCGACACTGACGTTTGCCGTGAGTTGCATGCAGGTCTGGCCTCTGACTCGGTGGTAGCCAGCCTCAAAACTTAGAGCCTACCTACCAAGGGGCCAGGGGGTCAAGTAACAACACACCAGCATGCAGCAGGGAGTAAATGGAGATAAGTCGCAACTACCATTCTTATATTACTTGCCCATACTAATGTTTTACATAAAAAAAACAACAAAACAGCAAAAGCCGTTGCCCTACGACGCTGGGGAGGCTCCTGTCCCCGGTGCATCCGGGTCCTCGTCTGCAGGGGTCCGCTGGAACCGGGCGGCAATGACCTCCACCGCCTCCTGCACGCTATTTCGGGCGGCGGCCTCCGCTTCCTCCACCGGACCTGCAATGACCGGGTCCAAGGAAATGGCGGGGTCGTGGCTCCGGAAGTAGACCAGGAGGTGCTCCACCACGAGGCGGCACAGCTCGCGGCCCTCGGCTTCAAGGCGCTCCCCGAGCGTGGAGTCTAGGCGCCGGAGTCGCTCCACCGCCGAGTCAAGGACGGGGAAGGCGTCCGCAATAGTGGACGGCGGCTCTGTCACCCGGATCGGACTCAGTCCGAGCGGTACCAGAGCCGAACTCGCCTCCCCGGCCCAGTCGGCGATGCGTTGAAGGCCGGCGCGCATCTGCTCCCGGTCCTCCGCCGCCGCCTGCTGGGCAGCACCCTGCTTCAGCTGCTCCAGGGCGGCCCGCTCAGCTAGCAGCCGCTTCTCCTGGTTCGCCAGCTCTGCCTGCCGGGACTTCACCCAAT
The DNA here is from genome assembly GCA_030272315.1 of Paspalum vaginatum. Classification (NCBI taxonomy): domain Eukaryota; kingdom Viridiplantae; phylum Streptophyta; class Magnoliopsida; order Poales; family Poaceae; genus Paspalum; species Paspalum vaginatum. Next base: position 5,493,069 of record CM059013.1, on the reverse strand, counting down.
CCTCATGGACCTTGAGCGTGGCAGCCTGGCGAACAGCGGAGTCCCTGAGAGCCTTGGCCGACGCCTCCCGCTGAGCAACAGAGTCCTCACGGGCCGCAACTGCTGCCTCGCGCCTCAGTCGTTGCAGAGTCCTCACGGGCCGGTGCAGGCCCCTCAGTCGTAGCCCGGGCCCGCGAGGCATTCTCTGCCGTCGGACCACCAGGGGCGCACTTCTCCGCTGTGGCCGCCTGGCCATCAGAGCCGCTGGAGGGAAGAGCGCCGGCCGGGCGTGTCGGCCTAAACAAAACACACGGCGAAAGGCTGAGAAGCCTGAAAAAGCTAGCCGTGGTACCGCGAAGTATTCGAAACTAATCTAAAAGACTTACCTCAGAGTAGGCGGCGACCAGTGGCCACGAAGGCCAAAGCCTCGCCGCGGCTGCCGTTCCGCGGCCGGCACTGCCGGTTGCTGCTGTTGCCGCGGGCCCGAGGCCGGCGGTGCCGGAGAGGGCCGCCGCTGCTGGTCCGGCGTCGGGGGAGGTGCCCGGCGCTGAGGGTGCCGCTGGTCCGGAGGCGGCGGTGGCACTCGCTCCCCTTGCCCAGAGGAGCTTCCTTCCCCCGAGGTCCGCTGACGCTTCGGGTCGGGCTCCGAGACAAAGGTCCCGTCGCCGCGGACCAGCCTTCGCCGCGTCTCCTCACCACCCACCGGCGGGACAACGGGGGACGCTGCCACCGGCCCCTTGCCCTTGTCAGCAGGAGCAGTGCCTCTGGCACCAGAGCCCCCAACCGGGGCGTCGTCGATATGGACCCCCCGGTTGGGGTCGCCCCCAAGCTGCCGCGCCGCGAGGCCGCCGTCGTCGAGCGTGGGCATCTCCCGGAGCACCGCCGTCCGCAAGGCCTGGTCGCGGCAGAGCGGCACGATGGCGCAGCTGCTCCGGAGAGAAACTCACGTCCGTGACGCACCGCACCCATTCCTCCAGCAGGAGCGGCGTCAGATCGTGGTCTTCGCCACGCACCACCTGGCTGCAGTCGTTGGAGCCGGTGTAGCTCCACGCCGGCCTTGGCCGCATCTGCAGGGGGGCGAGCCTCCGCCTGAGGAAATCCACGAGGACGTGCATTGAGGTCAGCCCGCCGCTGACGAGCTCGGTGATCCTAGCCAGCACGGGGGAGAACTCGGGTGGCAGATCCGTCGAGGCACCCTCCGGGAGAGATGCGTCGGGACTGCTATCGGGGAGAGCCAGCCGGTCGTTCAGCTCCGCCCTGACGATCACCCAGTCGTTGCGCCAGTGCTCCCACTTGGCGCTGGCGAAGGTGGGGAGGTAGGTCGATCTTCCCCCGGACCCCTTCAGCAGGAAGTAGTAGCGGCCGATCTCCGTCGAGCTCCTCCCGGAACACCTCACCGAGAAGAAGTGGCGGAAGAGTGTCACGCAAGGAGGAACCCCCACAAACATCTCACAGAAGTGGGCGAAGATTGCCGCATGAAGGATGGAGTGGGGGGTGAGATGCTGGAGATGCAGCCCAAACGCCTCCAGCAGCAGCATGAAGAAGGAGGAGATCGGAATCCCCAGACCACAGTAGAGGTAGGGGACGAAGAGGACGAACTCCCCCGGCTGCAAGTTGCGGTGGGGGAGGGAGCCCGTGCGAACATTGTCGCAACGCTCCGCGTCCGTCCAGCCGAGCAGGCGGCGGACGCGGGTGAGGTTCTCCTCGGTCTCCCGGAAGGATTGGTGGCCCGAACCCATCGCTGAGGAATCTGGCGGTGGGGAGGAGAAGGAGCATGCAGCAGACAAGAAACGAGAGCTCTGCTGCGAGGAAGATGAAGCGCCGCGGCGGATGCGAAGGGTGCAAGGGCAAATGCCAGAAGGATGTGCTCGGCCGATGGTCGAGAATCCTATTTGACGGTTGCCCCCAATCCTCCGCAAGCCGCAGACGTCAAGAGTACGCGCGCGCGGACGCACCCACGGACCTCCAGGTCTATGACAGCAGGGGCCCGAGGAGGCAGTCATGACAGACGGGTAGAAGAGCAAGTAAAACAGGAAGGCGTATCGGCGGCCGTTCGCGGACGCGCGTCTCGGCGCGACGCGCGGGGCCCCTGCCTTTTCCGCTTTATGCACGGCTGCCCACGTAACTATCTGCCCCGCCTTAATGGCAGGAGAAGGAGTAGGTGAACCGCCGCGCGGTTCCCGACGCGGGCCTGCCCCCACGTTCCCCGGGAGATTCCCATGATCGGGCGCCCCCAGATCGTGGGGGCCCACGGGGCCACCCCGCGGGGTCGGGTGGACTAGGCCCCCTCCAGGGTCAGGCGAGTCAAAGCCTCGACCAAAAATCAAGTGGTGGGCCCTGCCCAACTACGAGCTTAACGGCTAAACACCGGTAACCACTCATGGCTCCCGACGGCTTGAGTTGTAAGCGATGATGGGCTCACCTCAGGTTCGAAAAACTCACCAAAGGCGAGCCCAGGGGCCACTGTCGGTACCCAGCTAACCGGGTACCCGCTTACAATAGACAAAAATCACTAAGAAGGGTAAGTACTGCAGTACAAGGAGGGCCTAAGGCCGCGTACAGATGGGCCCGGCCTACTCCTTGGAAAAGCTGGGCCGCGCACCCGGCCCACAGGGGAGGCCCCGGACCTCCTTCAAGGACCGAGCCTCCCCCAGCCACGCGAGGAGTCCCTCAGGGGAAGGTGAGGTCCGGACCTCTCGGAGGTCCGGAGCCCGTACCTTTGGTGGTCCGGGGCCGCCTCGTGCCCACAGGGCACGGGGAGGTCCGGGGGCGCCACGTGCCCACAGAGCACGGTAAGGTCCGGAGCCAGCGCCCTCGGTGGTCCGGGGGCGCCACGTGCCCACAGGGCACGGGAAGGTCTCGCGCGGCCACGCGCCCACAGGGCACGTGGCGGGGCCTTCAGGCGGGCGCCTCGCCCACCTGCTGCATTTATTGCGGGCAGGTGGGCGTGCCCGATGCCGCTGATACCGCCGCTGTCAGGCAGGCACGCCCCGATGCCGCTGACACAACGAGTGTCAGACGGGCGTGCCCCCGTAGCACGCTGACACCGCCGCTGTCAGACGGGCGTGCCCCCATCGCCGCTGGCGCCGCCGCTGGCAGGCGGCGGCGGCGAAGCAAAGGGGCGCGCCTTACCGAGGCGCGACGGCGATAGCAGGGCACTACAGTTGATTTCCCCGGCTACACTGGGGTCTATATTGAGTAAACAAGTACGCTGTACCCATCATGAGCCGCGCCACGCGCGGCGGCCGCGCTCAGCCTAATACTAGGTAGCGGCGCTACAACGCTACTACGAGCGCCCTGTCCTGTCACGCGTGCGCGTCGCCTGCCCCTCGGTCTCTGAAGCCTCTCAGTGGGTTAGCAGCCGATGGGACAGGACGGCGTAAGGCAGGACGGCGCGGCACCGTATCCAGACGACAGGACGACATGGCGGATCTCCAGGCCATACCAGGTCGCGTCGATGGTACAGGTGCGAAGCATGGGAGCGTTGGACATCAGGCACAAGATAGAGCTGTAGCATAAAGGAAATGGGCCGGGACCACCTGTCGGGGCCCGGCCACCATGTACATGCCCCCCCTTGGGCTATAAAAGGGGGAGGCATACGCAACACAAAAGGACACCCAGACAGGCTCGGAAACGCTCCACGGTCTCCTCAGACCAAGCACAAGCACACAATCTTCACTGTCTTCACCTACAGACAGGAATACAAGAGCACATCCACAGTGGACGTAGGGTATTACGCTCCGGCGGCCCGAACCACTCTAAACCCTCTCGTCACCATCGTGCCACCATTGACCAGCTAACAACGATCGCTCCCCCTAACTACTCTTAGTACTTAGGATCTCGGCCGGGTGCATTCCGCCACCCGACCAGGAGCACGTCCGCTCCGACAGCTACCTCAACCAAAGTTGGGATTCAAGTCTCCTCATGAGATGCTATGGAAGGTGAAGCCAGCAATCAGCCATCTAAAGGTATTCGGCTGCATTTGCTATGTGTTTGTGCCGGATCACTTAAGAAGTAAATTTGAGAAGAAGGCTATCCGATGCATATTTGTCGGATATAATGATGCAAGAAAAGGATGGAGGTGCTGTGATCCAACCACAGGGAAGTGTCATACTTCACGGAATGTGGTGTTTGATGAAGCTTCTTCATGGTGGTCATCTGAAAGGGTCGAGATACCGGAATCTCATCAGTTGGAAGAGACTCCAGAAGAAATCTCAAATAAAGAAGAGGTTCAAACACCAGATGGATCACCAAGTAAAGCCAAGAGCCCAATGAAGACTAAGAGCCCCTGGAAAACCGGGGTACATGAACCAGTTGCGGAGTAGGTTCGGCCACAACAAGTTCAGCTCGAGAAGCCTACACAAGAAGTAAGGAGATTGACAAGGCAAATCATTCCTAACCGTAAGTATGCAAATGCTGCTCTTGTTCATGAGTTTATACCCATTGAGCCATCATCATATGAAGAAGCAGCTCAAGGCCTTGAGTGGTGCAAAGCAATGGAGGAGGAGATCAAGGCACTAAATGAAAACCAAACATGGGATTTAGTGCCAAGGCCTAAAGATGTGAAGCCAATCTCCTGCAAGTGGGTTTACAAGGTAAAGACCCGTCCTGATGGCACAATTGAGAGGTATAAGGCTCGTCTTGTTGCTCGGGGTTTCTCTCAACAATATGGACTGGACTATGAAGAGACATTTAGTCCAGTTGCTAAGATTACAACGGTTCGAGTCTTACTTGCACTGGCTGCAAACAAGTCTTGGAGGCTATGGCAGATGGATGTCAAGAATGCCTTTCTACATGGCGAACTTGACAAGGAAATCTATATGGAGCAGCCAAAAGGATTCCAGAGTAAGACTCATCCAGAGTATGTTTGCAAATTGAAGAAGGCATTATATGGCTTAAAGCAAGCCCCAAGAGCATGGTATGGAAAAATCGGTGAGTTCCTTATACAAAATGGTTTTAATGTCGCTCCATCAGATTCTAGCTTATTCGTGAAGTCTAAAGAAGGAAGACTAGCAATAGTTCTAGTTTATGTTGATGACTTGATCATTACGGGCGACAACATCGAGGAGATACAGAGGATTAGAGAGAATCTCTCTATTCGTTTCAAAATGAAGGAGCTTGGAGAATTAAAACATTTCCTCGGACTTGAGGTGGAGCGTACAAAAGATGGGATATTTTTGGGACAACAAAAATATGCCAAGGACCTTCTTCAAAGGTATGGAATGCTTGACTGCAAACCTATTGCCACACCCATGGATCCCAATATGAAACTCCAAGAAGGTGAAGGGAAGAACTTGGAGGATGTGACTATGTATCAAAGAATGGTTGGGAGTCTCATATATCTAACCTTAACCCGACCAGATATATCTTACTCAGTTGGTGTGGTTAGTCGATACATGAGCAACCCAAAGAAGCCTCATCTTGCTGTAGTCAGACACATTCTCAGGTATGTCAAGGGCACCATCAATCTTGGCATTTTATACAAGAAGACAAAAGAATGCCAGATGGTTGGTTATTGTGATGCCGATTATGCTGGAGACTATGGCACACGGAGATCAACTACGGGATACTCCTTCAATCTTGGGTCAGGAGCCATATCATGGTGCAGTAAAAGACAACCTACTGTGGCATTATCAAGTACTGAAGCTGAGTATCGGTCAGCTGCAATGGCTGCTCAAGAAAGCACTTGGCTCAAGCAATTATTGAAGGATCTCCGTCAGCCCACAGAGTACCAAGTAAGGATTTTCTGTGATAATCTATCTTCCATTCGATTGGCAGAAAATCCAGTTTTTCATGCAAGGACCAAGCATATAGAAGTCCACTATCACTGTATAAGAGAAAAGGTCCTTGAAGGAGATATTGAAATGGTGCCCACAAAGACCGATGACCAAACTGCTGACATTCTTACAAAGGGTCTTAACAAGGCAAAGTTCGAGAAGTTTCGTGAAGCTCTCGGTATGGTTTGCAATGCAACTCTTAAAGGAAGTTTGCATTGAGGGGGAGTGTTGAAAGATACAATGCAAACTTCTAGAAGCTTCTACAATAATGGCAAGCCATGAAACAAGTAAAGATTCTAGAAGCTTATACAAGAATGGAGAATCACCATGGTTTCTAGAGTCCAAACTTCCGAAATCATCTACACTAGTCATGACACCCATGGCATTCTAGAATTGTGTTGCCATGGCAAAGTTTAGAGTTTTCTAGACTTAGATATTTTATAAGAACCTTCTAGAGTAGGGACATGTGGCACTCATCCGTGGCCCGAGTGTGCCTATATAAGGGGGTGCCACCCCTTGCCATGATATACCACCACATCATTCCACCACTACTCCAAGGGTATGGTAGAGTGTGCTAGGCTAGCCACCTCAAGAGTGTAAGTGTGAGTCCTTGTATAACCACTTTGTGTTGCAATAAAAAAGTTCTTGTTGCAAGTGTTAGTCTCCCGGTTAGGCCGCATAGTTTCTAATTACTTAGTGCATAGATTGTGATCTATCTGAAGGTAGGCTCTGCCTCCCGGGATCACAAGAGTCTGTGCTTCATCTGAAGGTTGGCACTGCCACCCGGAAGCCAGCTTCATCTGTAGGTTGGCTTTGCCACCCGGAAGCGAGAAGGCCGGCTCTGCCGCCAAAATGACTCGAGTGCACTAAGTAACTAGAAACTAGAAAGGACTAACCGACTCAAGTGTGAGTTGGTGTTGCGTATAGATCCTCATTAGGTGGGTGTCTAGGGCCATCCTGTTTCCAACATATATCAATGCGACCGGGCAGGCACTAATTCAAGCAGCAGCAACTTGCATTGCACCCAAGGGGTCGTGCGACAACGACTTACGTACGTTTATCGTCGCGGAAGAACGCTACGGAAACGAGTACATTTTTGTCGGCCAATTGCCGACTAAAACAAAATAGCAAATTCGTCGGAAAATTGCCAATATTCATCAACCAATTGCCAACGAAAACAGGCCATTTTGACAAAAATTAGGCTATTTGCGTTGGCCACGGTGGAAAATTAGCTAATTGTTAGCCGCCAGCCACAATTTATTTGCCGACGAAGATTGCAATATAATTTTGGTCGGCTATATAAAAGCTAACGAAAATAGACTTATTTTCGTCAGTCTTTTTAGACCGTCGAAAATTACATATTTTTCCTACGCTACATATACGATAACTAGTTATCGTTAAGAGTAAATTTATAATATATGAATAATTAGCCTTATTATTTTTTCATGTAAATTTTATGCGAGCATGATTTCACTTTTTGTTTATGTAACAAATTTTGATTATAACATTTATGCAATACTATGTGTTTTTAGATGTTAATTGTATTTCTACTGACTTATCAAAGTTGCTCCTTGTGCAATAGAATTTTACATTACTGGTTGGAGAAATTTTGAGTCTATACATTATTCCTCATGAGACGTGTTAAGGAAAAAATTCTGACAACAATCATAAATATTCCAAAATAAATTCAGCAAACTGAAATATTAATATCTATTAGACTTGTTCTAGTTTTTGAACAGTTACCCACCAATGTTATTGTAAAATGAAAATAGCGTGAAATAACACCCTAAATCTAGGTCTAAATTACCCTTCTCTGTCAATATGAACATTATGAAATAACACTTGGAATTTTCTTCTAAATTGCATGTCTTTACCTTTTTATAAATATAAATAATATAAAATACACCTTTAAATTTAAGGCAAAAACTTTGTTGTTACGATACATATTGCAAAATAGGTGTTATATTTATATAAAAATAACCACCACTAGTATTATTATAGATAAACTAAAACAACCAAATCTGAATCTAACTTATCGATATCTGTAATTAGAAAAAAAAACTTCTACATCTAAATATCTAGTGCCCACTACCAATTTCTCTAGACATACACGAAATCACATCATCTTATAAGTCCACTCAGTTCTATGCCACGTCCATCGATTTTATGTGGCTTCTTGCTTGCAGTGGTTTTTTATGGTATACATGGCAGTATCACTGAAATTCCCGCAGCAACTCGCGGGGTATTCGTCTACTAAACTAAAACTATTTGTACATGTTCTAAATTAGCAACGTTTACCACGTTAAGCCTGTATATATCCACTTTGAGCGCACTATGATTATGACAGATGTTTATCAACAAACTTTGTACAGTGGCTACAGAATAAAGGGCTCCGAAGACAAAATAGCACTAAAGAATAAAGTGTAGGCTTTATGGCGGCACTGTATATAAAAAATCTAAAACAGTCAGCACGTGATTCTTCGTGTCTAATTTTTTTTTGATAAGAAATGATTCGTGTCTACTTGATAAAAGAGTTAAAGCTTCCCCCTATCATAACTCTTCCATCCGTGCACACTGTGCGGATGGCTCTGCATCTGCTGGCCGTGGCCGCCGTCGTCGCCGCCGTCTCGCCGCTCGCGCCCAGCGCAGTGGGTTACCCGTGGCCGCTTTGTGGCATCACGAGCAACTACTTCAAGCCCAAGAGCAGGTTCCAGACCAACCTCAACCTCCTCGCCGCGACGCTGCCCAAGAACGCCTCCGCGTCCCCAACCCTGTACGCCACCGCCGTCGTCGGCGCCATCCCGGAGCAGGTCTGGGGCATGGGGCTCTGCCGCGGCGACACCAACGTCAGCAGCTGCCTGAGCTGCCTCACCCAGGCGTTCCAGGACCTGACCAACGAGTGCTCCTACTACAAGGACGCCACCATCTACTACAACTACTGCATGCTCCACTACTCCGACGTCCACACCCTCCCCGACGACGACACCGGCCCGACGACCCAACAGTACACCGTCAGAAACAACAACAACGTCACGTCGGACCCGGCCCGGTTCATGAGCCTCCTGGCCGCCCTCACGGACGCCACCGTCGAACACGCCGCCAACGACTCCACGCGGCGGTTCGCCACCGGGGAGGCCGACTTCGACAAGGAGTTCCCCAAGGTGTACACCCTAGCACAGTGCGTACCGGAGCAGACGCCGGCGCAGTGCCACAAGTGCCTCGCCGGGATCGTCGTAGAGAGTCTGGCTGTGTTCCAGAGCAATATCGGAGGCAGGGTGCTCGCGATGAACTGCACTTACCGGTACGAGACCGCGCCATTCTTCAATGGACCGGCGATGGTGCGGCTGGCATCACCGAGCTCAGGAGCGCCCGCGCCTGTGCCGACGATTGGGACGCCGGCGGCCGGAGGAGGTGAGTTCAGTTGCTGATTTTGCTATTCTGTTTGAGACAACTAGTGAACTAACATGTCCTGCTGCCTGCTGGGTATGCAATTGTGGCCGCGCGATATTCTGACTGACTCCAAATTACAAGTGCGTGGGATGATGACGACAAAAAAATGTTCGTCACGTATTCACACCTCCTCTACACGACTCGACACTCAACTGAAAATGCCATGTTTTCAGACGATGATCAGACTTTGCGAAGAGGATTGGCGAGGCCTCGAAACGTGGCCTCGGATTTGTTGTGGCGTCTTTCTTAACGTATATCTCTGTTCTCGAATATTTATCAACATTAAATAAAATTATAAAAAAGGGAGGAAGCAATACATTGCTAGAATCAATGACCTATTTCAGGACAAGCACAGAACAGACCTTGCACTAGAGGCTATCTTCCCTCTGCTTGTCTCAATAACTAGTATTTTTTCACAACTTTAATCATCCGTCTTATTTAAAAATATTAATTATTATCAGTTTTGTTGTGATTTGTTTTATCACTATAATTTTAGCAAAAGGTTAACCACATCATATACCTGTCAATAGAGATAGTATCATTTTTCTTTTATTCCAATTTAAAACATTAGAAAGTAGTTATGGCCAATGTCCAAGCAATAGATGCAGGTCTTCATACTACCGTCAGGAATGTCATTCTTTCGTTGAAACTTATGTTTTTCGCACCAAATTGATGTGATGTTTGCTCACACATTCGTTAATTACAGTTACAGGGGGAAGAAAGCACAGAGTATTCACTGTTCTCCTTGCAGTTGTTCTGCCAACTCTAGCAGCCCTAAACCTTCTAGTTTGCTACTGTTTCTGGAGGCGGCGACGAGCAGTTGCACAAGCAAAGCAGTCATGTGAGTCGTCCTGGAAAAAAAACTCGAATTCACACCGTGAAACGCGTCGAGGAATCGATCTGAAAACTGCTAACTTACCCAATTCATATTGGAACAGGTCCCATGTACTCAGCAGAGGCAGATGACATGGAGATGGTGGACTCAATGCTGATAGACATCTCCACCCTGCGTGCCGCGACAGGGGACTTCAACGAGAGCAACAAGCTCGGCGAGGGCGGCTTCGGAAAAGTGTACAAGGTACTCCTTTTTTAAGAAGCATGTCACAGAAATTTCTGGACTGAAGAAAAAAATGCTCATGAAACAGAGTACATTTATTTGGTTTGTTCAGGGTGTTCTCTCGGACGGCAAAGAGATCGCCGTGAAGCGGCTGTCGAGGAGTTCGACGCAGGGAGCGGCGGAGCTGAAGAACGAGCTCGCCTTAGTTGCCAGGCTGAGGCACAAGAACCTTGTCAGGCTTATCGGCGTCTGCCTGGAGCAGCAGGAGAGGCTGCTCGTCTACGAGTTCGTCCCCAACCGGAGTCTCGACCTGATACTCTTCGGTCGGTGACGATAACCGCCCCCAACATTTCTGCAATTTTGTACTATCATCGTGATCTTGATGACTCTCGAGCTTTTATTATGATCATTTCAGACTCTGAAAATGAGAATCGTAAGCTGCTTAACTGGGAGCAGAGATACAACATCATAAACGGCATCGCTCGAGGCTTGCAGTACCTCCATGAGGACTCTCGGCTCAGAGTCGTCCACCGCGATCTCAAGGCCAGCAACATCCTGCTGGACGAGAACATGAACCCCAAGATCTCAGACTTCGGCCTCGCGAGGATCTTCGCCCGAGACCAGACGCAGGCCGTCACCAGCCGCATCTTCGGCACCTAGTCAGTGTTCGCTGTGTTCAGCTTGGGATCTCGTTTTAGGCAGCAGAAGTACTGATCGAAATGTTGCCTGAATTCTCGTTTCAGTGGATACATGGCGCCAGAGTACGCGATGCGCGGGAACTACTCCGTCAAATCGGATGCCTTCAGCTTCGGCGTCATGGTGCTGGAGATCGTCACGGGGAGAAGCAGCGGCAAGGCCGGAGATCTCTTCAACACAGTAAGTGCAATCTACAGATCACCACACATTGCGGTGAAGTTTGGCTCACGATGACATGCAGGTATGGGAGCACTGGGAGGCCGAGACTGTGGCGGAGCTGGTTGACCCGAGCATGGGTGGCAGCTTCGCGAAGCACGACGTGGTGAGGTGCATCCACGTCGCGCTGCTGTGCGTCCAGGAAGACCCGGCGGCTCGGCCGGTGATGTCGTACGTCGTGACGATGCTTGGAACGGACATAGGCACCCTCCAAGCACCGTGCAAGCCGGCGTTTTTCGCCAGGAGAAATGACACCATATTGTCCACAAATGTGTCGGTTTAAAGGCAGCAATGCGACTACTGAACGGTTTTCAGTTTATGGGATTGAGAAAATGGGATGGGATTTTTGTGGTAAGCTACACACTACACAGGTGTCTGTATATGCATGGATCGGTCATATGAGGCGACGCGCAAAAACATTTGCCACGGGTTGGTGCCTTGGTGATGAGGGTTTGTATGAGTTGGTCTGTTCACAGTGACACAACTCAAAATGGTTGCATTTAATCTGAGACTAGCACATAGACATCTAATAAATTATTTAAAAAGGTTAATATAAAAAATAACACCACTGTACGGTGACATATGGCTATGCAATGCTGTGGCGGGGAAGGTTCACATGAAGCTTGGGTTTGGGTATCAAATTCCAAAAACATACGCGCGACTTGTGACTTGCGACATATATGTCATGTGTGTATAGTAATCCTCTAGGTAACTTTTAGTGAAAGGGGTTTAAAACCGCGGTACTAATCGGATCAATTGTAGCGATCCGTCTCTCTTCCTCCCCATGTAAAAAAAAAGATTCCGAGGTTTAAAATTTGTCCAAAAAAAAATGAAATCATGAGTTTTGTCCCCTTTGGTGACGGTGTAATTGTAATCAATTACACATGGGAAAGGCAGCGGGAGTAGAGGCACTTGCAGTATTTTTTTCATCACTAGTCTCTATGAAAAAGGGAGTGCTGAGTCTTTTGTGCATAAAGAGAGTATTTAATATAGTGACATGCCAGGTTAAAGTCACGGTAGGCTAATGACATGAAAAGCACCAACATGGAGCACTTAGCACTGGGACTGCTCTAATAGTCGTGCCAGCTTTGTTCCGGCGAATCAACTAATATTTCCATGCATCTACAGAAAGAAATTGCATGTTACTTTAGATATGTAACAAGAATTTTTTTTTTAAAAAATGGAGGAGAACCCGGCTTTTCATGTCTCGCAAAAAAGAAAATCCAGCTTTTCATGATCGAAGACAGTCCAACATCTAACCGACAAACAGAGGGCGCGCGCACACCACGTGTAGCAGAAGCACACACCTAACGAGCCCACTGCCCACTGTACCTCAGCTCGCAACGGACGCTACACTACGTAGTTTCCCGGGCTCTTCACAAAGGCTTGGGACCATTAACAATTAGGATAACTTAATTTTTTAAAGAAAAGGCAAAGGGCATAAGGCAATGGATTATTAGGTGGTGTATAGAAAAAAGATCTCAAATCTTGGGATATCACAAAAGTATAATTGGCTAGTATTCCCTATACCAACTCATGGCAAAACCGACACTGATATGGGGTATGTAGTTGCCAATTTCTTTTGGAGTTAGCCAATAATACGCCAGTGACTTGTTTTTTTATAAGAAAGCCAGTGAGTTGTTATAATTTACCTTCCCACTACTTTATGTAAAAAATTCTATTAGATCTGCCTCCTAGTTCCTTTTTTACCTCTCCTGTCTGGTGTTGAAGCCAAGGTGAAGAGCTCAGCTGGTTTGTTTGGATGTAAGAGTATTCAAGGTATTGGAGGTGATTCAATTCTTTATTAGTCAAATTTGAATAAGTAGACCAATTCATTCCCCTCAAATACTCTTCCATCCAAACGAGGCCACTATGTTTTTTCGAAGCACAGTACAACGCAAACGCTCATACGAACGTACACTCACCCAACACACGCACACCCCACCTCTAGATTCACGAGGAACAAAACGTTAAATCATATGCTAGGTCGAGAATTTGAACCCGGATGGATATGTTCCACCACAAGAAACTCAGTTCACGGTTCTCCCTTCTATGTAACAACCCTAAATTCATGGATAAAACCCAAATCTTTATGAAATTTGGTACAATTCTATCATTTTTTTTATTCGGAGCAGTGCCCCTCTCTCACACACACGTCTTACTATTACTAATCAAAGACAGTCTATGGAGGCTCCACGTAATCCTCACCAAACATACTAGAAAAAAGAGAAATTCTAATAATAGAGACAATTAGATTCATTAGATTTTATAAAAAAATTTACTCACCATACCATTACGAAAGATGAATTAAAATAACCCACTAAATTTATAAATTATCCATCATGCCATTATTAACGATGAACTAAAATAACCACCTAAATATGCATATAAATTATCGATCATGCTATTATTAACGATGAACTAAAATAATCCCCAAAATTTGTATATAAATTACCACCATGCCATTATAAAAAATGAATTAAATAACCCCTTAAATTTGCATATGAATTAGAATTACCCACCAATCCATTATAAAAGACGATTAAAACAAACTCTAAATTTACATATAAATTATCTAACATAACATTAGATGAATTAAAATAATCACCTCTAATATTACTAAATACTAAATAAAATAACATCTATACTCTAAAGTACAAACATATGTTGTTATAAAATTTTAATAACAAATACACACACACACATACATACATATGTTTCTAATTCGTTAATTGTTGCTATTATTAGACTTGTCGATTACCTTTGAATCTATATGCCTCTCAAAACTCTAATACGTGCGAGAGCAAAGGTTGATGGTCTAGTTATTGCAAATTGGGTAGTGATGAAATGTGGATATAGTGACGGAGTATTCCTTTGAGGGGCAAATAGACGTTTGTTGGTTTTGACCTTCCATTAAACAAGTGAGGGCCCAACACCAAGCAGCATCTCCACCGCATTACCATGGTGCGGGCCTATAAATTCGACGCACCCTTGTTGCTCACCATGCATTCCTCAGTACATTCCTCGCCACTGCAGGGAAGCATGGCCCTGACTCGCCGCTTGGTCGTCCTCCTCAGCGCCGCATTGGCTCTACTCTTCTTCTCCCATGCAGGTACGTAATAGCGTTCGGCTTACAAAGACTGCCAGATTAGTGCTAACTAATTGCTGCTCGCTGTACGTACGTATACATTGCAGATGCCGACGTAGTGGGGGTGAACTACGGCACGATGGGGAACAACCTGCCGGACGTGGCGTCGGTGGTAAGGCTGCTGCAGAAGAACGGCATCAGGTCGGTGAGGCTGTACGACGCCAACTCCACGGTGCTCAATGCCCTCGCCAACACCGGGATCACGGTGATCGTAATGCTGCCCAACAACAACCTCGCCGCCGTGGCCGCGAGCCCATCGATCGCGCGCCAGTGGGTGCTGAGAAACGTGGCGGCGCACTACCCCGCCACGCGGATCCACGCCGTGGACGTGGGCAACGAGGTCTTCTTGAAGGCCAGGAGCCTGACGCGGCAGCTCGTCCCGGCCATGGTCAACGTGCACGCCGCGCTGCAGAGCCTCGGGCTGGACAGGGCCGTGAAGGTGTCCACGCCGATCGCGTTCACGGCGCTCGCGGAGTCCTGGCCGCCGTCCGCCGGCAGGTTCCGAGGCGACATCGCGCGGCCGGTGATGAGGCCCATGCTCAATTTCCTGGTGCGGACCGGGTCGTGGCTCAGCATCAACGCCTACCCCTTCTTCGCGTACCTCGACCAGCCAGACAAGATCCCCCTCGACTACGCCCTCGGGAACTACACAGCCGGCGTGCGCGACCCCGTCACCGGGCTCGTGTACCACAGCCTCCTCGACGCCCAGATCGACGCCGCATACTTCGCCATGGAAAAGATCGTGGGGTCGTCGTCATCGGCCAGCGTCAGCTTGCGCGAAGACCGCGGTAACTTTGACATGGACAAGCAGGGGAAGGGTCGTACGCCGCACGTGCACGTTCCGGAGACAGGGTGGGCTTCCGGCGGCAAGCCACGTCGCGGCAAGCCACCCGGGAGGCGTCTGTTGGCAAGCCACACCACGGCCGCAGCAGCTTCGGTAGCCAACGCCAAAGCTTACAACAACTACCTCATCAACCGCATTCTGTCCGGCGACACGGGCACGCCGTACCGCCCTGACGCCGACATGGACATCCACATCTTCTCTCTGTTCAACGAGAACCTCAAGGGTTTCGGACCAGGCGACATCGAGCAACACTTCGGCCTCTTCTACCCCAACCAGACCAAGGTGTACGAGTTCGACTTCCGTGGCCGCGCGCTGCTGGCGGCGGCGAGCTGGTGCGTGGCGAACGCGTCGGTCGGGGAGGCGCGGCTGCAGGCGGCGCTGGACTACGCGTGCAGCCACGGCGCCGACTGCAGCGACATCAAGCCCGGCGCCGCGTGCTTCCAGCCCAACACCAAGGCCGCGCACGCATCGCACGCCTTCAACAGCTACTACCAGCGCTATGGCCGGGTCACCGGCACGTGCGACTTCGCCGGCGCCGCCACCATCGTCCACCGGGCGCCAAGTGAGCCCACGCAACCCAAATATGTTCTCCCATGCGGTATATATCCTGTGAACTGTAACCTCACTGCTGCTGTTTGCTGCTTATTTTACTGCAGAGATTGGGAAATGCGTGCTTCCGTCCAAGGCTCGGATTGGAGTCTGAACGATCTGCTGCAATCTGATGCTCCGCTTTCAAGAAACGACCAGTTTATCCTTGTTATGTTTTAATTTATAAATAAACCCTACATACGAGGCTGTGTTATTAGGACATAAACGTTCGATGTGACATAAGGAGCTGGGATTTATTGTTAATTGTATGATTGCTCGGAAAACTTGATTGCACACAAGTTTTCCCGATTCTTTGTGCTTGCTTTTTGTGTACTCTTGATCAGTATAGTAAGCCGCCAATAATTGCTCAGTAATGACTCCATCTTTCTGTATTGAGATCGAGTATATCTTCATTCTTACGATTCATTTTCTCCACTAGATTTAGCAATCCATGAGATGATGGGTTAACCAAGGAATTTAGCAATAAAAAAATAACATCGATCGATATGGATCCAAGCATGCATTGATCTGTACAACAAGATAGAGGAGTGAACGATACAGCAGGATATGGCCTGTGCCCTGTTGCACTAGGCTTCATGGTCATGCATCAATCAAGCAACAAAGTATTGCGTGCTTCTAGTAACAATAAATATTACCGAAGTAATTGATTTGAAAGCAAGATCACTTGGGGAGATAAACGAATGAGGGTGGCGCAAGCTAGGTTGTATAAATAATTGAATAACATAATAGCCGCACAGTGCCCAGGCCGCTCCGCCAACTGATTATGATCCATTATTATTTCTCAAAAGATAAATAAATATGTGATTCACATTTTTTTTGTAGTTTACAGTAATTGAAACGGACTATCAGTTTAAATCGGGCTAAGCTTTCCTGTTTCGTTCTTCCGGCGGCCGGCTCATGGCAAATTGCTCAGTGTCAGCTCAAAATGCTTACAGGGGCCTAATCAGGATGAGTTTCAGTTATGTAGGTGTTTAAGGAGAAAAGTCATTTTGACCCTCTCAATACATCCAGAATCCGATTTCCCGCGTATTCAGGAAAAAAAAAATCTGATTTCCCTCCCCTAGTTATAGAGTACGGAGTAGATGTTACCTCCTCCTACTTTTTAAACCGTTTACGTTTTTCAACTTATGCAGGTTAGACGGTGGTTAGGCTATATGGATCCACATCAGCCGTCCTGAGAAAGGTAAGTTGGAACTGCATGTGATAGTTTGAGTGGGTAAAATGGCCTTTATCAAAAAGAAGCTATTCGCATATTTTCTATATCAAGAAGATAAAAGAGAGAATGATCATTGAAAAGTTCAGCCTGTTTAAGTTGGTTATGAATAGAATCATGGCTTTGAGAAAAGCTAAGATCAGCTTTACTAAAAGTAAAGGAAAAAGATGGGTTCGGAATGAAATTCCAGAGAAATCCTTTTTATTCGCAGAAACAGTATCGGAATGAGTTTGCAAAGTTGGGTGACAGCTTTCTAAGGTACTCTGTCAACTCAACAGGAGGACAAGCGTACGATTAATTTTCTTGCAAGGCAGCCAACATGCGAATTGCAATATGTGATTAGGTACAGACACATTCCTAGCTAATTGGAAGTGGATGAGGATCCTTTCTACCATGACAATTGACAATTGTATTTGCTGTATGATGTTAGCTAAAGGTATTGTTTGCCGTTACTTATTACACTATAATTCTATATCTATGCCTCTTCCATTGAGGATGGGTGCACGGCTAACCCATACGACGATGCTATTTTGCTTCATCTTTATTTTTATTTTTTGCTGGGAGCAGAGGCGCTGATGCGGCTTCTACTTTCTCGATGATGAAATGTCATTCCGCTCACCAATCTTTTGTCTTTTTTTTTATTATTATCACGGGTATCACATTTCACAGGATAAACATTGTAACAAAGCACTACTAGAGCATTATACTGTATGCCCTTTAGGCCATTATGTCCTACGGATGAAGCCATCCACGCGTGACACATGCACCTTCCCGATAGCCCACAGTTCCGCACCGACGGACGCCTTCTTGCAGCAGCCACAATAACAATCTAAAAAGACCGTGCCATCAACCACCACCAGTTCGCAATACGAGCAGAACAATAATACAACAACCACCAAGATGATGATGGGACCCTGACGAAAGGCAAAGAAGACACTGTTGATGCTTATGATTTGAGAGTAGGACAATGAGCGAGGAGACCGCAAGCTAAGCTGCGTAAAGATTGAACAGCAAACTAGCCTGGCGTCGTGCCAACCAATCTGCTAGTAGTAGCGGGGTTTTTTTTTTTCAGTAGCGTGTGAACTTCTATAGTAGCTAGTTTCACCTGCATCTGCCGGGCCAGAGAATGTATATTAATGCTTCTTGCACGGTGGGTGCCTCAAATTACTGACCCTATAGGCTATGAACCCTCACATTTTCACCGATCCAACCGAGAATTGTCCGGGACTCGCTTGCACTGCATGGCTAACCCTTCACTGACGCTGTCGACGGAGCTGCGTTGGCGCTGTTGTTCGCGGCGAAGAACCCGCGCTTGGATGGCGGCTGGAGGGCGACCGTGTCGCTGCTAAACATCATCACGACCGACGACATCACTGGCCGCGCCGCCGGGTCTCCCTGGACGCACAGCAGGCCGATGTGGATGCACCTCAGCATGTCGCCCTCCGGGAAACTGCCGCCCATGCTCGGGTCGACCAGCTCCGCCACCGTCCCGGCCTCCCAGTGCTCCCACACCTGCTCATGCATCAGAGTGTATGTATGCTCAGTGATACGTAATTTGTAGCAGCAACAGGGGCGATTGGTTTGCGTTGAGATTAATTATATATATATGCTTACTGTGGTCAAGAGGTCAGCTCCCTTGTTATTGTGGCCTTCGTTATTGTTCTTCCTGCCCGTGACGATCTCCAGCACCATGACGCCGAAGCTGAACGCGTCCGACTTGACGGAGTAGTTCCCGCGCATCACGTACTCTGGCGCCATGTACCCACTGAAACGAGAATTCAGGCAACATTTCTATCAGTACTTCTGCCAGACCAGGCAAGCTCAACCTGAACAGAGTGGGCACTGACTAGGTGCCGACGACGCGGCTGGTGACGGCCTGCGTCTGGTCCCGTTCGAAGATCCTCGCGAGGCCAAAGTCGGAGATCTTGGGGTTCATGTTCTCGTCCAGCAGGATGTTGCTGGCCTTGAGGTCGCGGTGGACGACTCTGAGCTGAGAGTCCTCGTGGAGGTACTGCAGGCCTCGAGCGATGCCGTTTATGATCCTGTACCTCTGGCCCCAGTCTAGCTCTTCACCACGGTTCTCGTTCTCGGTGTCTGGTTAGGCAGTGATAGATCACTGATCAGTGTACTGACGATATGAAAAAGAAATGAAATTTGGTTTGAGCTGAGCATGTTCCAGTTGGTTAGTACCGAATAGGACTAGATCGAGGCTCCGGTTGGGGACGAACTCGTAGACGAGCAGCCTCTCCTGCTGGTCCAGGCACACGCCGACGAGCCTGACGAGGTTCTTGTGCTTCAGCTTGGCCACCAGCGCCAGCTCGTTCTTCAGCTCCTCCACTCCCTGCGTCGAGCTCCTCGACAGCCGCTTCACGGCGATCTCTTCGCCGTCCGGGAGGACACCCTGAATTCATCGATCCAAACCATGCATCATCGCAAGCTATGTTTGCTTTTCAGTAGTTCTGAACCATCTGGCGCGTGCTTGTTCACAGTGCTAGTATGTACCTTATACACAGCGCCAAAGCCGCCTTCGCCGAGCTTGTTGCTCTCATCGAAATCCCCAGTCGCGGCACGTAGGGTGGAGACGTCCATCATCATGGAGTCCACCATTTCCATGTCCTCTGCTTCAGCGAAATACATGGGATCTGTTCAAATACAGATTAGATGAGTCATCTGTTTTATGATCCATCCAAGTGTTTGACGCTGTGAAATTAAAAACACTTTGCAGGAATCTATCATATATACTTTGCTTCTTGCCATGTTCGACAGTTCGCTGCCTGCTCCGGAAACAGAGGAAGCCGACCAGGTTCAAGGCTGCTAGACTTGGCAGCACGACTGCAAGAACAACCCAGGGCACACGGTGCTTTCGCCCCCCTGTCAACTAACAGATGCATTAGCAAACATCACATCATATATGTGCGCCACAACTCACAAAGCTTTGCTATCATCAGGAACAACACATGCCACTTTAAAACAAAGTTTCAAGCGGGAAAATAACATTTAGATTGAGTAGTTGGTTCTGGAAAACAGTATACAAACAAAAACTCTGTAGTATTTTTCCCCACCCCTTAATCATTAGGCAGAGCTCCTGCCTCTTTCAAGAAAAATAAACGCAGTAGTTTTGTCGCTTCCTGAGTATGACTAGCTTTTCCATAGACCAAAAGCGTCATATCGTATTGTTCATATGTTCGTCTTTCTTGCTAATCTAGTCCAATATGTGTTGTCCGTAACGATGGAAATTGGATCTGCCTAGTCCACAAAGTCAGATTTCACATCCAACAAAACCAACAATTATAAAGGGAAGGATAATATCCATATGAATATAAAAATGACATCTAGATAGACAAGCTTTTGAAAAATACAACAAAACTAAGTTATATATATTCAAATATTAAGTTTACACAAAAAATATTCATCTAATGAAAATGTTTGAATTAAAATATTAGCCTCATTTTAGTTTACACAATAATTTATATATATGTTTAATCATTTTGTGATTGTAAAAAGTATACTTTTAAAATGGAAACTAACTAACATATTAAAAATATTATATTTTTAACCATCTAATGTGAAGGTTGGTTAAAATCTTAACTTGATATTGATCAAAATACTTATTTTTAAAAATTTTCATATTAGGAATATTTGCCTGCTATTTGCTTGAAATGTTAGTTTGATATGTCTTTGCTCCTAAATACAAAAATGATTTATCACTGAATATCATACTTGAATCTTGATTTGAATTCACAATACCTAATTTATATTTGAATCAAGAATATTTGAACTCTTACATGTATTTGCTTTTAAATATGGATAAGAAATTGGACCCTTGTGTACGAAATGTCATTTCCATAATGAAGTTTCGACAAGAAAATGACATGAAATTTAGCTCGACGAAAATGCGATTTTTGTATAGGGCTTTCATAGATCTCAAAATACATTTCTCTATACTGATTTTTAACGGGATGGAAATTAGAATAGGAAAGGACACTTATTTGGTTTCCTACTAATCTAGTGCCTATTATATTACAAAATACAATCCTAGACTTTTTAGGCGCAGTTTGGTTCCATTAGCGGCTAATAATTAGCGGTTAATACCTTTTAGCTAAAATTAGCTAGCTAATTCTTAGCTAGCAACCTATTAGCGAAATGACATGTGGTTTGAACAGCTAATATATTAGCTAATAGGTATAAGCAGGTTTTACAATTTCGGAATCAAAAAATTTTGGTACCCACCGAAAACACAAAATTTCGGGACTTCGAGCCTTTTTAATATATTTAACTATTTTTAAATATTTGTCTGGCATAATATTAATAAAAATACTGAAATTTACGAAATAAATTTTTCCAACACCCATCGAAAAACATGAAATTTCGTAAATTTCAATCAGAAATTTTAATCCCTAGGCATAAGAGCCTTTTTATGTGCTGCTAGTTACTCTTAGCTGAATTAGTTGGGTTAAGTCTGCTATGAGATAACTGTTAGCCAGAGTCTAGCTAATTATTAGCTTACTCTATTTGGTTTTAGCAGCTAACTATTAAGAGAACCAAAGAGGCCCAGCAGTCACTAGAACTGAAATGACTCCAGTTTCCTATTTAATCATTAGTGCATACTTACTGCTCCCTCCGTCCACAAAAGAATGAAATTCGTCCTGAGTCGAACCATACTAACTTTGACTAAGTTTATATCAAAATATATTAAAACTTATGCTACAAAAGTAGTATCGTTAGATTCTTGTTGTAATATATTTTCATATAGTATATATTTGATACCATAAATGTTGTTACATTTCTATATAAACTCGGTCAAACTTACAGTACTTTGACTTAGGACAAAACTAGAATTTCATTTTTTCGTGGACGGAGGGAGTAAATAATACAATTAAATACACGTGCACCTAAAAATAAATATAGGTAGTTACTTATATGCGTGGACCTTGGAAAGAAAGTAGGGCGCGTGCTTCGGTTACCATTTTTTAACACAAAAATCTGAAATAAGACTTGTGTTCGTTCTATAGACGATGGAGTATATAGGTTTCTTTTTATATGACGTTCAGAAGTTCATTTCTGAACTATTCAATGTTATTTGAAAAAGAATGGAGGCAATATATGGACCGTCCTTTACACACGTCCTAGAAAACACGGAGTCTAACATTTTAAAAAAAACATAACACCACAAATATCCCGAAATTTCAGAGAATTGCCAAAATCGATTTTTTGTCAAAAGTATCAGACTCCCTAATTTTCAAGCTACACAATCATTATTACCCACGCGCGCGTGCGTTTAATTAGTTCCCGTCACTTTCAAGCGGTTGCACGCGTGCGCACGAATAATTTCAACTCTATCTATCCACGGATCGCACGCGGTCAAAGATTGCGGACCCAAGTGGTTGACGTGTGTTGGATAGTCCAACAAGGACGACCAAATTGAGGAACTAATCACGCTTCCACTCACCTTCTCCGGCTGCCGCCGGCGTCCCAACCGTCGGCTGGCCAGCCAGCGGCGGCGCTCCAAGGCTCGGTGATGCCAGCCGTACCGTCGCCGTTCCATTGTAGAAGGGCGCGCTCTCGTACCTGTAGGTGCAGTCGACGGCGAGTACCCTGGCCCCGATGCTGTTCTGGAACCCGGCCAGCGACTGCGATATGAGCACGTCGAGGCAGTTGCGGCACCGCGCCGGCGTCCAGTCCGGCCTGCACTGAGCCAGGGTGTACAGCTTGGGGTACACCGGGTCGAAGGGGGTGTCGGCCTCGCCGGTGGCGAACCGCCGCGTGGAGTTGTAGGCGGCGTAGTCGGCGGTGGCGTTGACGAGCGCGGCGAGGAGGGAGGCGAACTCGGCGGGGTCGGAAGTGACGTTCTGGCTGTTGGCTTCGAAGTAGACACCATCTGTCTCCAGGCCGGTATCGTCGTCGGGGAGGGTGTGCACGTCGGAGTAGTGGAGCATGCAGTAGTCGTAGTAGATGGTGGCGTCCTTGTCGTTGGAGCAGTCGCCGCGCACGTCGGGGAAGGCCTGGGTCAGGCAGCTGAAGCATGTCGCGGCGTCGACGTCGCCGCGGCAGAGCCCCAAGGCCCAGAGCTGCTCCGGGATGGAGCCAACGACGACGGTGGAGAAGAGGTCGGGGGACGTGGAGGTGTTCTTGGGCAGGGTGGCGGCGACGAAGTTGAGGTGAGCCTCGTACGAGCTGTTAGCCTCGAAGTTGCTGCTGTAGCCGCACATTGGCCACGGCATACCAGTGGCCGGGGCGGCCATGAGCAGCGCGACGGCGATGACGGCGGCGGCCACGGGCAGCAAAAGGTTGTGTGCCATCGTGCGTCGTGGAAGGAGGAAGTCGTTTGGAATCAGCCAGCCAGAGTTATGGAAAGCATGACAGAGTTATGAAAGTCGTTTGGAGTCAGCCGGCCAGAGTTAGGCTGAGCTCACCCATCAATCCATCCCGCTGTCTGTATTGTATTTTAGACTCTCATTTTATACGTCTATTTAAGCTTTTGGGTGAACATAGTCTTATTAGCAACGTGGACGGACCCACACTGAGCACAGCAAATGGCACTGCGAATTTCATCGCTACACATACCTAGTGCTAAGCAAAAGTGTAAGCAGGACTGGTTAAAAACCGGTGGTATAAATTCATAAATCCCATATACCCGTGGCCGTGACAATCAGCTAGAAACAATTGTAAAAATGAGGCATTTCTAGAGGCGGCACCCAGCTACGACCTCCATAAGTCAAAATTTGGTTTTGATCCCCTAAAAAATGATCTATTATATTAATAAGAGAGTATTAAAAGAAGCCACCATGTTCGCCGAGAGAACTAAAAAAATCTCACGTTAATCGGAAAAAAAAAAGCTTTTCACCGTTGGATTTTATGAAGATCTAACGGTCCACGTTCAATTAAGAATCATACTAAATCCATATAGTTGCAAATACAATTCACATTTATATCTTTAGGAAACATAATATTTTTAGGAGGAAGCACACGTTTTAGAAAAGGAAACGGATTCTTCTCTCCAGAAGCCTATATATATTCACTAGGATGCATAGGAAAACGCTATTATCTTCCAGCAATCCGCATACGGCATACATCATCATCTAACAAATAATAAAAAAAGGATGTATTACTCCTTCACGGCCTTCAACACGTCTACGGATAAATACTAATACTTAAGCAATGATCAGATGCTTCACGGCCTTCTTCACGGCTACAGCCAAAATAGTAATAATTCTTTAGCCACCATCATTATTTCCGTCAACGAACAAATTTGCAAGACTGCTGGATTGCTTCGCCTACCAGGATCAGGTACACATGGCGGCTCCTCTTCCTGTCAAACAACATATTACCAATACCTTATCTGAGATGCCTGCTAATACATCGCATACCCATCATGCAGATTTAATTACTTGAAGCAGTAGATAAATGATTTTCTTATACAACAATTTTGGGAATACTATTAAGGAAAGCAACATATGTGATGGTGTTGGGCCTGTTGGCCATGTATCACGCGAAACGTTTGCGTGAGCTTATACATGGTTCCGTCAAGAGATCAGGAGAATGAAAGGAAAGCGAGACCGTAAGATAAAAGAAGCAAAGAGTATGCCATGTTATTTTACGTCAAATTGAGCTAGGTTTCAGGGGCGGATCCACCATTGTAGTAACCGGGCTACGATTGGATCCTAGACCTGTCACTACTAGGTTTGTATATGCAGCTATGCGGATGGGCCTCACCATAGATATTTCGTCGTTCATTCCAAGAGAATCCATCCAAGCGTGTCAGGTGCAGTACAAGCCAGAGATACACACGTAGCTATATGCCCGTGTAACAAGTTTGCGATGAGCACTCGCCCTATACGTATCGAATAATCGTTGTTGATCGATCACTCACGGTGGAATGTATCAATACGGCTCTATTTCTTTATCCTTTTTATTTACACCATTTTTTCTTATAGTTCTCCATCTTCGCATGGTGAATTACAAGACCGAAAGCGAAGGTCGGCTAGGGCAGCCCATTGTGTTGTCTTGACATAATCGAGCTCAAGAGACCTATCGATGTATCTTCTGGACGGTGCACCTCAGACTTCTTCAATCACGTGTATTGCACATTGTGCTCGCTGGCAGAGGCACACGTGTTGTGTTCATGTTGGAACACTAGATTGATCCAACTATAGTATACCAAAAACAATATCAAAAGAGCCACATTTTGAAAAAAAAAATAGAGAGAGCACAATATAAAAGCTACACCCTATCTATCAATTTTATTAATAATATGTATTAAAAGAAACCACCACATTTACACATGATATCTAGAAATTAATCAAAAAACAAAAAACATACACCACTAGATTGTATGCACATCTAACAATTTATATTAAATTAAATATTTTATATGAAATTCTCCTAACAAATAAAGAGAAAGATCTACGCCATAGTTGTTATCATTATCTACCGGTAATCCAAACATTTTGTGTAAAATATAGATATAAAAAAAATTAAATTACATAAAGGCAACAGACTACTCAATTATTATCTTGATAACAGATTATTGAAACAATCCACCATATTCACTGGAAGGACCTAAAATTACCATATTAATATAAAAAGGGAAAAGGTCCAAACATTGGATCTCATGGTTTAAATATATCTCTAGATGTTAATTGTATCAACGTCATCTCAAAAAAGTTGTATCAAACTAATAGGCTAATTCAACAAACAAAAGAAGAAATATTTATGCCAATAGTAGCTATCAGTAATACAAAAGAATGAGTTGAAAAAGGTAATAATAATATCTTGAAATTTTGCACTGGGATTTTATGAAATGGTTATGGCATATATTAAATTGCATATCAAATAAAGCTGAACTACACTATTTGATGTTTTGATGATGCAACAATGTAGAATACTCCAAATTTTGAAAGAGAGAGAGAGAGATAAAGCTCTCCACACACACATATATATATATTATATGGTAGCGCTATTTAGCTCCCAGGTGCTAAATAACTATTTAACGCACCAGCGAACTGAACCAATGCCCACAAACGTAAAATCCACCTCCGCAATTGTAAAACTCTCTCTAAGTCCATCTCCATCCCGCAACAGTAAAATTCTAATCCTCAATCGTAAAACTCGCTTTAAACCATTCATCTTTACGGTTTGGATCTCAACTTCTACTGTTGTGAGATGAAGATGGACGGTTTAGAGAGAACTTTGCAGTTGCGTAGTAGAATTTTACGGTTGTGGGTTAAAGTTCTACTGTTGTGGGATGAATGTGGACAGTTTGGAGAGAGTTTTACGATCGCGGAGTAGAACTTTACAGTTGTGGGATGGAGATGGACCGTTTACACAGAGTTTTACTGTTATGGGATAAGATTTTACGTTTGTGGGCTGAACTTTTACGATTGCGGAGGTTGGGATGGCTGGGTGCGTGTTGATTTTACGGTCACGGCTGACGATTTTACAGTTGCGGGTGGAAGATTTACGCTTGCGGGAGAGGGAGCTGGCTGACGCGTTGAATACCAATTCAACGCGCAGCGCGACAAATAGCACTATATATATATATATATATATATATATATATATATATATATATATATATATATATATATATATATATATATATATTATTGTTGTTGTTCATTGGGTGTTAAAAAAATGTCACTCCGTACACTGAGAGGACATAGAAACTATCACATTAATTAGAAAAAAAGACACAAATTGTTAGATTTTGTGACTGCTTTATATAGTCTAAATTCAATCAGGAGCCTATACCGGATACAAGTTTCCATATGTGGCCTGATAGGAAAGAAAACTTAGTATTCTAACACTATGTTCTTAGCGGAATACATCATTAGTTGTACCAAGCCTTCAGCCAAATCTCAAGGATACTTTAGTTGTTATTAAATTATAAATGACATGTCCTAATAAGTCATGTTTTCGTATGTTACAAATAAAAATAGCAATGATATATGGATCACGTACACAAATATAAAAAATATATTTTTAAAAATGATCTAGATATATAATTTAATATATTAATTTGTGGAAACATGTTCTAATAATAAGAGCCATAAAAATAGAACTAGAAAAAATTACGATTCTCAACTAATAGAAAAAAGGAGTAGCAATGTATTTTTAAAAATTAAATTTATATAAAATGAAAATATAAAAAATCTAGCTACACGCGCTATTTGCGCGGGCCACCTTCCTAGTTTCATATAAAAATGTTGCCAACCTATTAGGTCTACAATTTTGATATAAATTTTGTCACCATCATATTTCGTGCGAGGAAGTTATTAATTCATTTGTACGGCATCTATTTCTAGAGGCAGTTGTTTATGGAAATTGATTTCCAGAGATAGACCTCTTAGAACATTCACCTCTAGAAATCAATTTACAGAGGCAGTGAAAGAGTGTTGACCACATTATCTTATAATAGAAGCATCTATTAAGAAAAAAAAGGAGGGCCGGATTCAAGTCATTATTAGGTTCTAAAATTACAACTAATTAATTGTTTCAATCTTCCATCACAATTATATATCAGAAAAATAAAGAAACTTCCATCGCGGCCAGGATCCCCGTCGTCCTGGCAGAAACCAGCGGCGGCCTCTGATTGTTTGGACGAGTAAAACAAAGCAGCTGATAGAGACCATGCAGATCATGTTCCTGTGCTGTGCCTATTACGTGTGTATATGTGCCATTCGCGTCAGCATCTATCAGTTTATATCACCCTAGATTAACTCAGGTCCTGCCAGAACTGGAGCCAAAGTCAGTCGTCTCATCAGATTAATTACCTGTGGGCTGTGGCCTGGCCTTCGTGGGTGAATTCGACCCTTCGAGTCAACCGCAGGAGACCAAGGAAGTCATGCATTGGACACAGCTAGCTAGCTAGGAGGAGCCAATTGCCTTGCCGTAGGAGATATTATCGCTGCGGCCCCGACGACGACGCCATGTCGCTAGCTATATACCGTACGTGCTTCGTTCTCACATGTAGGCAACCCGGATAGACATAGCTCGTTATAAAACAATGGAAGTGTGAGCATTTGTACTTTGGTGCCTCACGTCTCTTTTTATTAATATATGCCGGAGATTTTCCGAATCTTTCGAAAAAAACATATATCCTAGATTTTGACATCTACTGAAGTCGATCTTAAACCAAACTCTAGATTTTTCTCTGAACGAAACTGATGCCTAACCTACAGTAGATTTGTGCATGATTGGCTTACCGTCACTTGCATTGGTGCGGTGGTGTAGTGGTGTTTGATCTCCTCCCCACAAGAGATTTGAAAGGTTTTTGGAAAAAAGCAGCAAGAACAAACAACACAATGGAGTCAAATCGTTGTCGGCTTCTCCAGATAAGGTGCACTGACCAAGTGATCAAGCAAGTGGGGAATGCGCGAGGCACGAGCACTTGTGGAAACAATGTGCCAAATACAGGAAAGAATGTGCCATAGAACAAGTGGGGGGAACGTGCAACGTCACGTATGGGTGCAGTCGAGCACTTGTGGAAACAATGATGTGCTATACCCCATAGACAAGACCAATCGAGGACAAAGTTTGGCAAGCAAAATGTATTCTACTATTAAGACCCGAGTTACGTTTTCCAAATTTTCACTACTACAGACTCGTATGTATGGACGTCGTCTTTTCTCTCACGGATTCTTCGGAACTGTCTAATAATAATGTGTCATTGTCTCTGAACAGCTCAAATTAGAGATCGTCTGTGTGATGAGGATATGATGCTGCTTGCAGTTTATTAGGCTAAGGTCACCATGTGAGTGAAAATGGATGTAGAAAAACACTGTTTGCGCATTGTACACAGAATGAAAAAGTAATGAAAAGTAATAATTGCGTACTGTGTACAGTACAGATGCACGCTCTGGTGACCATGGTCTTAGAATTGTAGTAGCAGACTAAGATCTTGTTCCCCTATAACTTTAAAAAAATGTGATAATTTTTTTGAAGTCACACACGCACTGTACACTTATTCCTATGAACGCACGCACCCTAAGCCGTTAAATCATACGAGCACCGTGCCAAGTTGAACATTAAATTTGCAGTTCATTAGAATTGTAGTAGCAGACAAAGATCTTGTTCCCTGTAGTTTCAAAAAGAAAATATATGTGATAACTTTTTAGAAACGCGGTACAACGCAGAGAGTCACACACGCAGCGTATGCTAACCTCTGTGAACACACACCCTAAGCTGTTAAATCATACGAGCACCTATGCCGAGTCGAACGTAATCATGTGAGCACCCTGCCAGGTCAAAGACTTGAATCCGGATGGATCAGTTCCACCACAAGAAACCTAACCAACTAAACCACAGCCAGTTCGCGATCTGTGATAAATAATAACATTCACAATTCTTATTTATTTCTAACCATGTGGGATAGTGCCATAATCTCTCACGTATTTAAACAAGAATAATCATGGCATAAAACCAATGTCATCCACACGGCTCAAAACTAAAATTTTAGACAGTTCCAAGTTAGAACTAGGGAGAATATATATGTTCCCAAGTAATTTTATGTCCAAACATAATTTTGAAATGGGTTGTCCTTTTCAACAGTGGAATAATATTTTTACATCGTTTATGTTGGGAACTATTACTAATTGGAAAGTACTTTTTGGAGCCTCCACGCTAATCCTCCTAAAGGATAAATCCTAATTAAAAGAACAGAAACGTCCGGCATCTATCAAGTAGCTCTAATAATAATAGTCATTAGATCTATTATATTTTTAAAAAAAAATTACCCACCATGCCGCCATGAAAGATGAATTAAAATAACCCCTAAGTTTGTATATAAATTACCCATAATGCCATTACAAAAGATGAACTAAAATAATCCATAAATTTGTATATATACCCGCCATGTCATTATATAAAATGAATTAAAATAACTCCTAAATTTGTATATAAATTATCCACAATTTTATTATGAAAGATAAATTGAAATAATCACCTTTAATATACTAAAGATAAAATAAAATTACATAAACTCTAAACAACCCATATATTATCTGTCAACTTTTAATACATATAAGCGAGAGCACAGTCTGATGGACCAGTACGTATAATGGAAGGCGTTATTACACTTCCTCTTTTTTGAAAGTTATGAGTTATTATACTTCATGAAACCTTACACGAAATGCATCGGAACAACTGAGTGGTATCATTTCGAAACTAGACTTTGAGAATGCATGAAATGGTCATTTCTGTAAAAATCTATGCTATTGAAAGGATTTTCACACTAAAAATTGTTGTAGTTCAATAGAGCAAATTATTGCAAAGTGTTGTGTTGGGGTTAAGGTGTGTAAGGAAAATTGGCTGTAATCCTTATGTTTAATATAAGATTTTTGTGATTGAGTAGCATCATAGCTATTTGGGACTAATATATTTCCCGAGGCTTTACTTGGGAGACTCTCCATCCCATTTTCTCAAATCACACTCTATTCTGTACGTCGCATCATCTATAGTGCAAAATAGTACCAAACCAGTGCACGGTTTCTCATTTTGAGGTGTCTCATTGGAGACAGCCTTAGACTGAGTCTAGCATGGACCATCCCACTATCCAAATTTAAACTTCATTCTGTGTAGAATGTTCATACAGTGCAGATGGTCGGTCCTTTGTCGTCGTGTTGAATACAGCCTTAGGCTCACGCAGAGTAATTAATCTCCTCAGCTCTGGGCTATAGTATTTGTCGGTTCAAGTGGAGGCAAAATTTGCATTATTATTACAACTCAAAAATCCAACAACAGACTACTGCTCGGACAATTTGATGGACACACAAAATGGAAGCGGCAGAGAGAAGTGATCACACACATGGTGGAAACTAATACAGTATTGCTACTAATTTTTTGATGACACCAGAGGTTTTAACCCTGCAACGACACCGTCGACAAGGTCGCGTTGCCTGCGGTATTGTTATTCCCGGCAAAGATGGCCGGTTTCGATGGTGCCTCGAGAGTCATAGTATCGCCGCCGAGCATCATCACGACCGACGACATGATCGGTCGAGCCGCGGGGTCTGCCTGGACGCACAGGAGCGCTATGTGAATGCATCTCAGCACTTCGCCCACAGGGAAGCTCCCGTCGCCCATGCACGGGTCCACCGTCGCCGTCGCCGTCCCGGCGTCCCAGTGCTCCCATACCTGCACCCACTGCCATGAGCAAAGAGCTGCAGTGTATACCAGTAGTAACAATAGTCTGAAGGATCGCACTTACCGTGGAGAGGAGATCTTGGGACGTCGTCCCGTTGCAGTCGTTGCAACTCCTCCCCGTGACGATCTCCAGCACCATGACGCCGAAGCTGAAGGCATCCGATTTGACGGAGTAGTTCCCGCGCATCACGTACTCCGGCGCCATGTATCCACTGAAACGTAAATAATTAAGCAAAATTATCTCAATATATGCAATCGGTAGCTAGCCGCCTCAAGGTTACTGAACTTTTGATGAACGCGCGCGGTTCATTAATTAATTCTGAATTTTGCCGCAGGCGGAGAGTAAACTGACTAGGTGCCAACGATGCGGGCAGTGACGGCCTGCGTCTGGTCCCGCCCGAAGATCCTCGCGAGGCCGAAGTCGGAGATCTTGGGGTTCATGTTGGCGTCGAGGAGGATGTTGCTGGCCTTGAGGTCACGGTGGACGACTCTGAGCTGAGAGTCTTCGTGGAGGTACTGCAGGCCTCGAGCGACGCCGTTGATGATCCTGTACCTCTGCCCCCAGTCCAGCTGCTCACGCTTCTCAGTGTCTGATGTATGATGACGACATAGAACAAGAACATGATAAAGGAAAGGAATCGATCGATAGACGTAGTGCTGATCGCTATCAAGCTTTGCCTTGCAAGTTTGCAGGGGAATAAATGAATCGATACCGAAAAGGATGAGATCAAGGCTCCGGTTGGGGACGAACTCGTAGACGAGCAGCCGCTCCTGCTGCTCCAGGCAGATGCCAACGAGCCTGACGAGGTTCCTGTGCTTCAGCTTCGCCACCAGCGCCAGCTCGTTCTTCAGCTCCTCCACCCCCTGCATCGAGCTCTGCGACAGCCGCTTCACCGCGACCTCGTCACCGCCCGGGAGGACACCCTGAACATAACAACATATATTAAATGAAAAAAATCACTAAGAATTTCCCATTCAGAAATTCCGACGAAGACACGCGTGCTTGTTCATCAATGGCCTGCTGACCTTGTACACAGCGCCGAACCCCCCTTGGCCGAGCTTGTTGCTCTCGTCGAAGTCCCCGGTCGCGGCTCGCAGGGTCGGAGACGTCGATCATCATGGAGTCCACCATTTCCATGTCCTCTGCTTCGTTGTACATGGGATCTGTGCAAAGATCAGCTGTGTATAAGTACTCTGTAAGTTTGAATTCAAGCTGTAAGATTGCTCAGCAGGAGGGGATATATACAGGGCTGTTTCGCCGGTGCTCTTTGCCGCCGCCGCCGCCAGAAACAGACGCAGGCGACAAGGTTCAAGGCCGCCAGCGTACTAAGCACAACCGCAAGAACAACGCCCGCCACACTGTACTTTCTCCCCCCTGGTGTACATAAGAGTGTCATGCGCAAACACAGCTCACACAAAGACAGGAAAAAGAACCTACTGCACTATATATAACATAGCTCACCTTCGCCAGCCGCCGCTGGCGGTACAGCCGGAGCCAAGGCCGGCGCCGGGGCTGGTGCGCTAGGGATCGGTGCTGCCAGACGCACCATCGCCGGCCCATTGAAGAAGGGTGTGATATCGTACCGGCAGGTGCAGTTGACCCAAAGCATACTGCCTCCGATGTTGTTCGTCAGCCCCTCCAGCGTCTGCGACATGAGGTCAGCAAGGCACCTCCGGCACTGGGCCGGCCTCATGCCCGGCGTGCACTGAGCCAGGCTATACACCTTGGGAAACTCCTGGTCGAAGTCCGCCTCCCCCGTCGCGAACCGCCGGGAGGAGTTGTGCGCGGCGTAGTCGGCGGTGGCGTTCATCAGCACGGCCACGAGACGGTTGAACTGGCCTGCGTCCGAGGTCACGTTTCCATTGGAGTTGATGTAGTACGTGGAACTTGAATCGTCGTCTTCCGGGGGGAGCAGCTGGTTGATGGAGTAGTGGAGCATGCAGGTGTCGTAGTAGATGACGGCGTTATTGATGTAGGAGCAGTCGTTCTGCAGGTCCGGGAATGCCAGGGTCAGGCAGTTGAAGCAGTCCGTGGCGTTGATGTCGCCGCGGCAGAGCCCCATAGCCCAGAGCTGCTCCGGGACGGTTACCGACGACGGCGGTGGCGAAGAGATCCGGCGACGCTGAGGCGTTCTTGGGCAGAGTTGCGGCGGCGAAGTTGAGATGGGCCTGGTACGTGCCGTTGGCCTTGAAGGTGCTGTTGCCGCAAAATGGCCATGGGTATCCCGTGGCAACCTGAAAGAGCAGAGCGGCCGCGGCGACAATGGCGGCCAGGCGCGGAATATGGTGCGCCATCATTGTGCGTGCGTGGTGGAAGGAGAACTTTGCCAATCCACTTTGCTACTGGTTGTTTAATCTAGCAGAAGGGCAAATTAGTCACCGCCAATATCCAAAAGCCGGACATGGCAAGTTGGCAACGCTTGCGCCAGCGCCACTGGCCAGTTTGACACAGCAGGTGGAACTTGGAGCAACCTTTTTCTCCGATCCGCTCGGATCAAACATTCAAGCTACTAAGCACATGTCTTCCACAGTAAACAAATGGTAGAGTAGTGCGCATCACATTTCAAAATAAAATTGTTTTCACATACACCGCACGAGCACTTACACAAATGCATACAATATACACACGTGCTCACCCTACGTCTACGAGTCTCTCCGTAGTACTAGTTTTATTCACTGGTACAGAATGATTTTTTAGAATGGCCCCTCTTTAATTTTTAAAAGCATTTAGAAATTTGAGGCACAGTGGGCCCCTAAAAAATCACCCGTCTCTGAAAATCGATTTATTTTCTAGAGTATATTCCACTGGCGGTTCTTGAACTTGTCCCTGATGTTTCATCCAGATCCCGTAGTCTCAAAATACATGTTCAAAGTCCTCAAACTTATTCTGAGGTTTCATCCAAGTCATTAAACTTGTCTCAAAGTTTCATCTAAATCCCGGTACTCTCAAAATGCACGTTTAAGTCCTTAAACTTGCTTTGATGTTTTATCTAGATCTCGGTACATGCATGTTTAAGTCCTCAAACGTGTTCTAATGCTTCATTTAAGTAGAAAAAACAAAGTTCTAATGTACGACATCTCAAATTGCGATATGCATAAAATTGTCATCAAAATAAACAAGCTGATTCTTAACCTATAAACTTATTTTGAGCAGTTCATAAAATGCTTCATAAAATTTAAAAGCTCATAAAACTACATGCTCACCATGAATTTAAACTTACTAACCATTCTGAATTTTACATTGCACTAAGACTTTGAACGTATTCATAAACAAAGAAAAATCAATAATTGTACTAAAATATTAAAAAGCTATGGTTCACATATTATTTTAAGAGTAAAATACGTGGGTGGTCTTTGAAATTGCCAGGGTGTGTCACTAGGTTCCCGAACTTAAAAAAACAGGAATTTGGATCCCTAAACTTGGCCGATGTGTCATTTAGGTCCCAAAACCGCTCTCTAAAACCGTTTTCCGCTCTCCAATGTTGATATGGCACGCTGACATACAATCTAGGTCCCTAAATTTGGCTAATTGTGTCATCTGGGTTTCTAAATTTGGCTCGAGGTGTCATTTAAGTCTCAAATTGCTCAGTCGATACTCCTCTAGCCGTCGTCAGGGAGTGCCAGCGGTAAAGAATGGTAGCGCGAGAGGGACAACAGCAAGAGGATGAAAGCGAGAGGATGGTTAGCACTCCTCCACTATCGGCATTTTTCCCGATGACGGCGAAAGATGGAGGCGAGAGGAGTACTGACCACCATGCTTGAACTTTTAGTCCCGCTGTGTTTCGGTGTTTTTTTCATTTCGAGGTATTTTGCCTTTTGGTCTTTTGTCCTCAAATTAAAAAATTCGCAAAATCTTTTCGTGAGGATTTCAGTACTTTTTGACCAAAAAATTGAACATGTAAAAATAAAATGTTTTGGACCTGCGTTTTAAGCTACACGTACAGACAAAAGAACAGTACCACCGCCGTTCGCGTCAAATTAAGCTAGCTGTTGCTCTCTTCACGACGAGTCCCCGCGGGTGCATGCAGTAGCAGCCACCCAATTCAGGCTAGGTAGCTAGTAGCCGTCCTTGCAGCGTCGTATAACCGCGGTTATTGATGGCAACGGCCAATATCCGCACGGATACCAGTACCACACACGCCCGCGAGGAAAAAACCACGCTCGCGCCTGCGCCCACCACCCGTAATGGGCAGATATCCTGCCCGCACCCACCATCCGCGGATATTTCATGCCCGCGGGTGTGCCCATTTATCCGCAAATATACAGCAAATAGCACAAATTAATAGCAAATATACAACAAGGGAATAACAAATCTTAATGGTACACCGATTTCACAAAAACCTAACCTTAGTGGCCATGGATAATACACCGATTTCACAATATCTAAGAAAGGATAATACATTTACTTCACAAGATCTAAGAAATCAGCAATGCAAAGAAAGAAATAGCATACCCAAGCAATCGAATAACCGGAGGGGCTCGGGCTCTGGTGGGCGGCGGAGGGGCGCAGCCCGGCGCTGGCGGGAGGCGGAGGGGCGCGGCCCGGCGCTGGCGGGCGACGGAGGGGGCGAGGGCAACGGGCCCAGTGGAGCGGCGCACGGCGTCGTGCGCCGCTGGCGGGTGGAGGACGGGGTCGCCTAGAGGGAGGGTGGCGGGCCTGGCGGCTGCCTGGAGGAGAACGGTGGAGTGGGCTGAACCTAAGTTTGTCTATATATATATATGCATACTAATGTGGGGTCCATACGTCAGACCGGAACGCGGGTATGCGGGCATGGATACTAAATTTCTTCGTCCGCGAATAAATATTCATCGGACGTAAACTCACACCCGTATCCTCACCCGTGGACGTGAAGTTATACTGTCCACCAGATTTTTTGCCCGCGGGTACGCGGATTTTTCCAGCCCGTTGCCATCTTTACCCGCGGCGCACGCACACATCGTATTCCAATTCCGTGCTCCAGTCAACCACGAAGTCAAAGTCGCGACTCATGCGGTACTAGTACAGTACACGTACGAGGCTCTTGCGCAGCGCGCACCGCACAAGCGCAAGGCCACACGGTCACACGGATTGGGAAACGAACTCCCTCATGCATCCGATGTGCTGCGTCTCCCGCGTACACGGAAAGCGTGCGCCGGCAACGCGCGCGTCGTACCAGACTTGGGGTACACGTAGGTTGGATTTCGACCTGGATAGCGTCGTTTTCCGGTAGTAAAATGCCCCTGCATTAACGGAAAAAAAATCCTTAAACACACTATCAGATCAATAAATATAAAAATAGGCATCATGAATAAATTTTATATTATATTGTTTCAAATTTTCCCCGCGAGCGAAATTTAGTTGGTTTCAGTTAGGTTAGAAATATTATTCTTTTTAGATTTCCGGCAATATATAGAACGTAAAAAACGGACTCCCTATATGACTTGGGTCTCCGTTTTCGCGTAGGTTGCTCCTGACGTCAGAATCGGTTACCGAATAAATTGTAAATCATATTGTCTCGGCGATTCCCGTTATCAGCGAGCGAATTTTAGAGCGGTGTCAATTGAATTGGAAAGGTTGTCATTTTAGCTCTCCATCAATATATATAACGTAAAAAACGGAGTCTATACGCGATCTGGCCGTCTGTTTTCACGTGGTCTGATCCTGCGGTCAGAATCGAGCTCACGAATAAATTCCACGTCATATTGTTTCGACGATTTCCATTGACTAAGATCGAATTTCAAAGTGGTTTCAGTTGGGTTGGAAAGCTTATTATTTTAGTTTATTAAAATGGAGTCAATATGCGATTTGAGAGTTCGTTTTCGCGTGGGTTATTTCTGCGGTTTGAATATGGTCCCGAATAATAAATTAAATTTCATACTAATAGGACCTACGTGTAAGGTATGTGAGATTTGACCGCAGAATACATCCATCTTTTATTATTACTAGCAAAATACTCTTGCGTTGCAACACAAAAAAATCATTAAACACCTCTAGATCAATAAATACAAAAATAGGTCTCG
Organism: Paspalum vaginatum; assembly: GCA_030272315.1. NCBI lineage: Eukaryota > Viridiplantae > Streptophyta > Magnoliopsida > Poales > Poaceae > Paspalum > Paspalum vaginatum. The sequence continues at coordinate 5,455,938 of CM059013.1, read as the reverse complement.
CGAATAAATCCTACGTTCTATTGTTTCGAATCTTTCCATTGCTTGCGAGCAAAATTTAAGGTGGTGTTGGTTGTGTTAGAAATATTACTTTTTTAGCTTTTCGTCGATACATAGAAAGTCGAAAATGGAGTCTGTATGCGACTTACACATCTGTTTTCGCGTATGCGGCTCCCGTCGTCCGAATCGAACGTGCGAATAAATTCTATGTCATATTATTACGACAATGCCCCTTTAACTGTAAGCGAATTTTCGAGTGGTGTCAATTGTGTTGGAAAGGTTGTTATTTTAGCTTTTTATCGATATATTTAACGTCGAAAACGAAGTATGTATGTGACCTGGACGTCCGTTTTCGCGTCAGCTGCTGCAGCAGTTCAAATCGGGTTCATGAATAAATTCCATATCATATTGTTTCGACGATTGCATTGATTGAGAACTAATTTTAAAGTGGTTTCAATTAAATTGAAAATGTTATTATTTTAGCTTTTTATCGAACATTGAAAATGGAGTCCAAATGCGATTTGGACGTCAGTTTTCTTGTGGACTCCTTCTGTAGTCCGAATTTGATTTGTGAAATTAAATTTCAGACAAACGGAATCCACATATAGTTATCTAAGATTAGACCGCATAATTTTTCCGTCTTACCCATACCTCACCTACCTTGCGTGTTGGCCCCATTCGTCTGAAATTTAATTTAATTACAAACTAAATTCAGACTGCACGATGAGCCTATACAAAAACAGACGCCTAGCTCGCCTAGCTTGCATACAGATACCATTTTTGACGTTCTGTATATCGATGTAAAGTACGATAACCATTTCAATCCAATTAACATCACTCTAAAATTCGCTCGCAGTCAACGGGAATCGTAAAAAAAATGATGTAGAATTTATTCGTATGCCTCATTCGGACTGCACGAACGGCACACGCGAAAACAGACGTCCAGGTCATATACTGACTCTATATTCGACGTTCTAAATATTGCCGAAAATATAAAAAGCTAATCTTTTCATCCCAATTGGCATCACTTCAAAATTCGCCTGCAGTTAATGAAGATTGTCGAAACAATATGACGTGGAATTTATTCGTGAGCCGGATTCGGACCGCAGGAGCCGCCCACACGAAAACGGACGTTCAGATCACATATGGACTCCATTTTCGATGTTCTGCGTATTGCCGGAAAGATAAAAAGATAAGAATTCTAATCTAATTAACATCACTCTAAAATTTGCTTTCAGTCAACGAAAATCGTCGAAACAATATGACATGAAATTTATTCGCGAGCCCAATTCAAATTGCAACAGCAGCCCACAGCAAAAATGGATGCCCAACTCGCATACGCATTCCATTTTTTACGTTCTACGTATTGCTGGAAAGTTAAAAGGGAATCTTTTCAACCTAATTTACATCACTCCAAAATTCGGTTGCATTCAATGGTAATCGTCGAAATAATATGATGTAAAATTTATTGCGAGCCCGATTCGGACTGTAGGAGCAGTCCTACATGAAAACGAACGTCCAGGTCGCATACGAATACCAGTTTTCGGACTTCCTATATATTGATGGAAAGAAAAAAATCTTCCTAATCCAATTGAAATCATTATAAAATCCTTTCAAAGCCGGCGAAAATCTACCGAACAAGATGGCATCAATAATCTATCGCAGGCAATGTGACAGAGGACATATGCAAACGGGTGCCAAATTCACATTAAAACAACATAGTGAGAATATACCGGTTGGCATTTTTCTAGTAGTATAAGTATAATGTAAGCATCACACGAAGACCAAACACAAGAAAAAGAACGGATGTTCGTGTCTTATACTAACTATAAATAGTAGTAGATCGATTGCGAACGAGGCCGGAAATTAGCCTATTCGTGTAGTTATATATTCATAATCTTTATACTAGAAAAATGTCCATGCATTGTTATGGATGTAAGCTAGCCATGGTGTACGGTGTGCACATGTCATACTGAGCCACGTATTAAGTGGTGTATCAATGTATTTTCTCAACATATCAGTTTAATGTGTTTTTTTGAATGTGATGTACAACTGATGACTATGGTTTAGTCATATTGTGTCTATGTAGAGTAATAATGGATGAGAATAGAGGCGAGACATGTACGGTGTAGATTGGCACTCCGAACGAATTTTAGAACGATGTCAGTTGAGGTTGAAAAACTTATCTCTTAAGCTTTTTATTAATGTATATAAAACGTTGAAAACAAAATCCATATGCAACCTGAGCGACCATTTTTGTGTGGCATGATCATTGCAGTCGAAACCAGACTGGGTATAAATTCAAATTCAATTCGATCCATATGCGACTCGGGCATCATTTTTGTGCAACCAACCTCGCAAATAAATTCGAATTCAATTCATATTAGGTTTTTAACATCAACTTAGAGGTGGTGGAAGAATCTTTGGCAGAATAAAATAAAATAATAAATTGATTTATGACATGTCTCAACTATTACTGAAGTAATCTTCAAATTTACTCGTTACTTCATTGCTTAACTAGTATTGTGCTCGTGCATTGCCACGGACAATATCCACAGCTAGGTTATAACAATTGCACACTAGAAAATTATTTTGGTGTCGGTAGAAATGATTTGACTGTGTTGGTAATGGTAAAAAAAATATGATATCTGGAAAGTACTGATGCAAGTTGCTTAATAAAACTAGAGTTTGTAACAGTTTTCTCATAGCTAGCTTATGGAAATTGTACACAGAAAACAGATTTTGTGAGGATAGAAAAGATATGAAGTATAGTACTTGTATAGGGATGGTGCCATGAAATTCCAGTATTCCACTGAACATTCAGGCTTGAGGTTGCAGTGGTACGGTGTTATACATGTGGCCTTGTAAGACATGCTGCTATCAGAAGAATCTTTCATCTATCATATATTAAACCTGTGATCAGCCGTTTTGTTTTGGGCACGAAGCTATTGTTACTCCACTCAGTGACACATAGGTCACCTCTAATTTGAATTTTTCTTATGAAAAGAACCTTGGCATCCTTTTTTAAGTGAAGTGAAGAATGATATGATTATGTAACGCTTTACATTTTTCACCGTTGAAAGAATTATACAATTCATCATTGGTTGTAGTTGTAGCAAAGAATAAAACTATTCTCTTCACTACCTAAAAAATTCCTAATTTTGCACAGTTGACCCATTAGCATGTGCACCGTGATGTGAAATACACTTGCAGATGCTGCGATGTTCCATGCAGTGCTAGCTTAAGGTTTCATCAAGGTCAGGTCAGTGGACCATTTTTTTTGAACGAGAGTGTCAGTGGGCCATTTCATGCGGCGTACATGCAGCTAGCATCGAGGCTCACACCTCGCAAGCTGCGGATATGTGCATGTGAGGGGCGCGGCGGCGGCGTGCGCTGCACTGGGAGAGGCAGCCGCGGGGTCTCGAGCGCTGCTGGGTGGGCGAGGGCGAGGGCGAGGGCGAGGGGCGCACGAAGCGCTGGAGTAGCGTCCGAGAGGCGGTGCGCGGATGGCCGCGTGATAAACGGGCTGATTTGATTGTTACGTTATTTTCTCCGGACTGCAGTTGCCATAGGCCGGTACGGTAGGAGAAAAATCGTCGGAGGGGACGTGAGGTCATTGGCAGGGACGAAGGACGACGTATCTCCCTTCCTTGCTTAATATAGGAGAGATTTCGACTGGACCCAAACGAACATGCACCACAACACATGTTTGGCCATGGGCCATTGCTTTCGGCAACCCCATGCAGCCTAACTTGGCCCAACATTGACCGCCTCAATTAACCATGCGCCTGGTTTTATTGGACGGCTCTGGGCTACGGATGGATTAACCCATTGCTCTGCTCAAGGAAACGGTTGTGTGCTCTTTGAAGATGGAGATCTATGTTCCTTCTTTGTTTTCTTGGTTCCATGGATAAGCAGCATGCTGCACACGGTTATGTGTTAGCTTGCGTAGTGCTTCCTCATCGATTTGATATTATACTACATGCGTATCATGTATATTTGTTTATGGTTGGGCTGCGATATGATGGACTCAAACTAGTCGGTTTTGGTACATAAATCTTTGGTTTTGTCGATCACCACATGGGCATGGGCTAAGAGGACTTGAACGCAATCGACGTAGACAAGTAGTTACGTGTTGTATGCTTGCCGGAGGCCGTTATGAATCAGGTAAGCTGATTTTGAGGAATCGGACAGACAAAGGAACCATGACACGGAGAGGTGGGGTGACGGACCAGATTTGGAGACACGGGATGCGCAGATACTGGGAGACTAACAGGTGGGGCCCACCTATCAAGACGAAAAACAACCTTATTTGTTTTAACATTATCAGGGTAGAGATATGGTTATTACCTCTTCAAAATACAAGCCGTGGTTTGACGACTAAGTCTCCAACTAACTCGAGCAATGGTTTTACAGACCAAAAGTTCAATTCAGAACACACATAACGATCTATATAACCTATCGCAGAGTCATTATTAATTTTTAACAATGTCCGGAAGCTGATTAGCTGCCATTCCATCGCCTTCTTCATGCAACCTTCCAGTTTTCCACACCAACACCACCGGCCCCCTGCTCTTTTTCTTTTAGCAAGATGAATAGATGAGATGATCCATTTCTGAATACAGGTTTAATTATTTGCATTCACAATGAGCAGCCGAATAATATAAACCCTTTGTGGCTTCTTCCTCAAGTGATTACTCCAACTCCAAGCACAGGATCGACGACAGGCAACGATCTGATTATTTGAACGTGGATACTGGCTGATAAGTTCGTGGGCAGTTATCTAACTCCGTGCTTGGCATGTACATTTGCCAAACTCGAGCTAGTGGACAACTCAACGTGAGAGAGACTAATTGCATGTTGAAAGCATCTGAATGAACGAGATTGATGCCTAACGTTACATACTGATACCTATACTTCTATTAATTATGTACGTGGACCGCGAGCAAGAACGGACAACGTATTGCAAGACAGCAGCATTGGTCCATTGGACTCAGATCCTTTATTTTTAGAGATGCAAGCGGGACTACTAACGAGTTTCGGTGACATAGCTAAATACCTACAGAGCCCATGGAAAAATAGTTTATCTTCAAACCCGCAACCCTACTTATTTTCATTCATTCCCGGCCGCTTGGTATGTATGCATGTGTTAGGTTTGGCTTGATAACCGTTCTTCTTCCGCATGAGTTGGAAAAAATTTGGAAAAAAGCAGCAAGAAACAAAGGTTATGGAGGCAAGTTGTTGTTGGCACGTCGAGATGAAGATGACGGCCGCTAGTGGGGAAGGCGCATGCGAAGTCGCATGTATGTATATGCATACGGCCACTTCCTGTAAGCCATGTGCGTACAAGACAAGGAACAATGAATCAATGATAGGGAAACACCGCTGCCTGCGCATATATAGATGAAATTCATGTACACATCTATATGTCACGTCAGTTTCGTTAGTGTTATATAAACTACTATATAGGTGAGGTATTTATTAATAGGAAATATCTATGAAGAAAGGTACTTGGAAGACTACTAGGATGGATAAGAAAAGTTCATGAACCAATCAGAAATTAGATTCTACACAATAACAATGTTAATTACTACAAGTTTATGAACCAAGGAGTTTCAATTGCATGAAAGAGGAAAAAAAGAGAGTCGTGAACTTAAATGACAACAAAAATTTGATGCAGCATCTGCTAATTTTTTTTATGGAAACTAAACTGAGAAAGAGGTTGATATAAATTACGATTAATGACTAATAAGTTTTAGGGTGTGTCTCTTTGTTAACTAACTGATATTTTGTGTTCCCATCAATTAACCATATTGACCATTGGATCTACATCCAATAGTTGAGATCTGCTTTATCAACTCCCCCTCTCCTCTCGTCTTCCTCCCTGCCCGAGCGCATCGCCCGTCGCCCCCTTCCTCGCCCACCGCGCCACCTCCAAGCTCCCCTGCCTCTGGCTCCTCTTCACCCAGCTCCATCGGCGCATCGCAGCCTCCGCCGCCAGTCACCCTCCTTCCCCGTCTCCAGCATGGCATCGAGCTCCCCCACCACAGCCCTCTTTCCCTATCTCAGGCGCGGCGTCGAGCTCCCCCGCCATCGCCCTCCTTCTCCGTCTTCGGCGGCTGCCGCTGCCAGATCCGGCCCCACCACCCGCCACCAGCTTTCCCCAACCGCCTTCCTCCCCTGCCCGACCGGCGGCACCATCGCTGCCGATCTCAACCGCCCCTCGCCCGCCACCACTGTCGGGCCGGCCGCTGCCCAAGGACCTCCCTCTAAGGCCGGAGGTTGAGGAGACCTCCCGACAACCCCCACCCCCAACCCCGAACCCTAACCGTAACCCTGGCGAGGAGGAAGTTGATGGTGGCGGTGGCGGTGGCGCTCTGCCCCGACGAGCTTGCACGGCAACGACGGCATGACAACGAGGGGTGGCGGAGACCCCTTCACGAGTCCCGGCGAGCTCCTCCCCTTCTTCCTCGGCGAGATGGCAGTGGTGGGTGTCGGCCGACGATTTGCCAAAATTCAGTCAATTGACAAATAATAGAACTCTAAGTTTGGGTTTAAGGACAAGAGAAAGAAGATTAATGATTTGATGGCAGCATGCTATGAAGAAAGAGATAGGAGACGTGATGAGTATGAATGAGAAAACTGAATGCAATATTAGTTATATACTTTTGAGTAGCTTGCAAACATGATTTGTGATGAACACTCTCTGGTGAGGAGAAAATAGAACACGTGTTTCAAATAATCTAAGTTAGCTAACTGATATAGAATCATACTATCTTACAACCTGATTTTGTTAATTAGAAATGAAGTTGTTAGAGTTAAATTTGAATGATCGATGGCCAACCATCACATTACAATGCAGGCCCGGTTGGAGCCAATCCACGAAGGTATCTCTATAGGCTGTAGGCACCTAGCAATAATGGTGTGTCGTTGGAGTTTCACTAACTGTTATGCACCGGTCAGAGGTGCCATGCCACTACAAACCGGTGGTAGTGATGACAAAGACTGGAGGTCACACTTTGTCTAGTTGCACGCAAGTGCATGGATACCGGATACTAATATACACTGTCCGTGGGCATATAGTCCCTTGCCGTCACCACCGGTGTCAAGAGTGTCGCTTGCTGAGTCTTCCCTGGGTCAGCAGACTTTGACCAAATTGTGTGGTACTATTATCTATCTGCATTAATTGTTGGCGTGCATGTACATTTGCCAAACTCGAGACGACTGAACGAGAGAGAGGAGACTGTCTGTACGTTCAAAGTATCTTCAACGAGATTGGGGCCTAACTTTGCTTTTTTTTTTCTGCTTTGATATACGACATGCATGGACCGTGCAAGAAGGGAACAGTGTGAGATCGATCGTATAGCTTTGGAACGAACTCCATTGTTTTCATTCATTGTCTCTTGGCCTGAAACCTGAATGCGTATGTGAACATCTTCCACATATTGAGTTGAAAAGCTTTGGAAAGAAGTAGCAAGAAGAAACACATTAAGGTACACTGTGGAGTCAAGTTGTTTTTGGCTTGTCGAGATGAAGACGACGACTGCTGACGAGTAAGGATGTAAGCGCGGACTATTCGCAGGTTTGACGAAAACTATTTTTCCGCAGGTTCCTCGAGTATTTATTTAATCACGAGATTTAACGTGTGAGCGGAGGAAGGTGCAGACGCAATCGCATCTATGGATTCGATATGTTTACGCATGCACGTACACATACCGACATACGGCAGGCGAGCACTTGCTCTCTAGCTAGTAGCTAAGACACATGTGATGATATGCCTACAAGCAGACAAGGAAAAATATATAATGGCGGTAGCGATGCCATACGTGCTTGCCTGCTTGACGACTTTCACGACAGGTTAGCTGAGGGGAGAAAATGACATTCCGCAGAGTAAGAGGAATTAATTGTTCATAGAAAACTAAATGCTCCCTCTATCTTTAAAAAAAAAAAGTCTATAGATTTTTTTAAGGGGTCTTTAAAGCATAACTTTGACTGTGCATTCATTTCTTTCAAAATATGTCATCAACAAATACAAAATTATCATCATAGTAAAATACTTTTGAATATAAATATAAATATATAATATACATACACTAAGTTTTTACTAAATTATTAGTCAAGGATTTAATTGGTTGATTTTTTTCAAAAATCTTTAGGCCTTATCTTTTGAGATGGAGGGACGAAAATCATTCAAAATGACAATATACTAGGAAGAACCGACTTAACTTTCTGTGGCAATGAAGTAAGACCGTCTTATCTTGCTCATACTAATTATTGAATGGTCTAAATAAAGTACTTACTTACAAAACATGCTAGGAAAAATTTAGATTTTAAAAATTTATCGCAAAAATCAGAAATATATATCCATTAACTAATAGACTCTAACGATATATAACGTTTATTAGATCCATTGTATTATTTTCTATAAAATTACCCACCATACCATTATAAAAGATGAATATAAAATAACCCCTAAATTTTCATTACCACCTTACCATTATGAAAGATAAATTAAAGTAACTCCATAATTTATATATAATTTACACACTATGCTATTATGATAGATCAATTAAAGTAACCCTCTAAATCTGTACAAAAGATAATTCACTGTAACTCCTAATTTTACGTATAGATTACCACTATGCTATTACGGAAGACAAATGTCAAGTAGAGCCCATCATAGATGAATCAAGGTTTAAAAAATATGTATGTGAGTATTCTATTAGAGTACGGGCATAGGAGAAATGGCCAAAAATACCAATTTTGATTAGGCATAGGTCTCAAATTTACATAATTTTTAAATGTTTTCTCTGTTAACACTAGTAACCCATGTAGTAGTATGAATTGATGTATTAGTTCCTTTAGTTGCAACAAACAATACAAGAAAATGTATTGCATTCTTTATGTTTCCAAAAAGCTAAAATGAAATCATATAGTATTAGCCTTATTCCAAGACCACTCACTGCAGGAAAGAGGAGAAAGTTTAAGGGTTTTTTAAGTTCGTCGGTTTAACTTAGCCCGACGAACTTAATTAAGTTCATCAGTTCTAGCATACTAACCGACGAAATTAAATAAGTTCGTCGGCCGAATCTCAGTCTGACGGAAATGTTTGGTGGCAGACACTAAGTTCGTCCGTTTGTGTCTGGCCGATGAACTTAATGAATACCTAGGCCAGATCTAGATCTCGTGGAGCATTGTACACACACTCGGGCCCATCTCTCTCCCCATCGCGCCGCCACCCTGCTTCCCCACCACTCCGCCACTTGCCGTCTCGCTGCCCTCCCCCAAACGACTCCGGAGCACACCGCCTCCCCTCGCGCGCCTCCGGAGTAGGAGCCCGCCGCCGCCGCCCACACACGACTCCAGAGCGCGCCTGCCTCTCCCCGCGCACCTCTGGAACAGGAGCCTCCACTGGCTTGACAGCCCGCGGCCTGCTCCTCGAGAGGCTGACGCCGCCGCTCCCTCCGGAGCGGGAGCCCCCGCGCGCCGTCGGACCGCCTCCCCCCTCCCCCGCACGCCTCTGGAGCGGGAGCCTCGTCGCCTGACCCGCGCATAAGGAACCCCGGCCGCCGGTCCGCGCTGCCTCGACAGCTGGCACTGACGCACGCTGATGTCTCGCCCCTCAACATCACCAGTGACACCACAAGCACCTCAACACCGCCCCTACTCTCGACCGCTGCACAACACCGGTCAAATTTAGTGTAAAAAACGTCAAACGACTTGTAAATTGAGACGGAGGGAGTACTACAAGTTTAAAAGCTGGATGAGAGGAATGCGTCTCGTAGCTTGATCGCAGTTGACTTGACTTGTTCGGCCCGTACACCGAAGGGATATGATGCAGTTGCAGTTAATTTTGCGCTGACGTACTGCATGCAGGCTTGCAGCCATGCAGCGCATGCAGGGTACTGAACTGCTGATGGAAAACCACTGCACGTCCCGAACTCACGCGCCACCAATGCAAGGAGCTCCTGCGTGCTCCTCGACCTTGAGCTTGTTGCCGTCTATAAATTCCCAGGCAACCTTCCGCTCTTCACTGATTCACTCACTCGCCTCGCCTTGCTCTGCCAGCTCCTCAGGAGATCTAGCGACTAGTGGCATGGCGCTCATGCGGCCGCCGTCGCTGTTTCTCGCCGTCCTCCTCGGTATCACAATGCCGCTACTCTTTTTCTCCCGAGCAGGTAATCGTCAAGAGAACGATGATTTACAATGTGTTATGAGTACGGCCTTTTTTTTTGTATGTACCCCTTATATTATTGGTGTGTATGTACGTACTGCAGAGGCCGCCGAGGTGGGAGTGAACTACGGTAGGGTGGCGAATGACCTGCCTCAGAACCAGGGGTCGGTGGTGGATCTGCTCAAGCAGAACGGCATCACCATGGTCAGGATCTACGACGCCTTCCCCGACGTGCTCACGTCGCTCGCAAACACCGGCATCAAGGTGATGGTGATGATGACCAACGAGAACCTCGCCGCGGCGGCCAGCGACCCGTCGAACGCGCTCCAGTGGGTGCAGACCAACGTGAAGGCGTTCTACCCCGCCACGCAGATCAATGGCGTGGCCGTCGGGAACGAGGTGTTCGACTCGAGGCCCGACTTGAACTCGGTCCTCGTCCCGGCCATGACCAACGTGCAGGCGGCGCTGGCGCAGCTGGGCCTCGCCGACGCCGTGAAGGTGTCCACGCCGGTGGCGTTCGACGCGCTCCAGACGTCGTACCCGCCGTCCGAGGGCAGCTTCAAGGACGAGCTCGTGCCGGTGATGAAGTCCATGCTCGACTTCCTGCAGCAGACTGGCTCCTATCTCACGGTCAACATCTACCCGTTCTTCGCATACTACAACTCCTTGACTACGCCGAACCCGATCTCCCTCGACTACGCCCTTGGCAACTCTGGCGCCGCCGCCGTGGTCGACGACAACACCGACGCTACGTACACTAACCTCCTCGACGCCCAGCTCGACGCCACGTACTACGCCATGGAAGCCTTGGGCTTCCCCAGCTTGCGCGTGCACACGACGGAGAGCGGGTGGCCATCGCGCGGGAAACCCAGGGCCGGCAGGCCGCCTTCCGAAGTCCGACGCGGCGGCAGGCGGCTCCTGGACAGCGCTGCGGACCAAGACACGGCGGCCTCCGTGGCCAACGCGCAAGCGTACAACAACAATCTCATCAACCGCGTGCTGGCCCGCAGGACGGGCACCCCGCACCGCCCGGACGCCGACATGGACGTCTACATCTTCGCCCTCTTCAACGAGAACGACAAGGGCGACGCGGACGACACGGAGTCCAACTTCGGCCTCTTCTACCCCAACGAGACGAAGGTGTACTCGTTCGACTTCCAGGCGCCGAGCCAGAGCTGGTGCGTGGCGAACGCGGGTGTCGGCGACGCGCGGCTGCAGGCGGCCCTGGACTACGCGTGCGGCAACGGCGCGGACTGCAGCGCCATCCAGACCGGCGGCTCCTGCTTCCAGCCGGACACCGTCCTCGCGCACGCCTCGTACGCATTCAACAGCTACTACCAGAACAAGGGCCGGGCCAGCGGGACGTGCGACTTCTCTGGCGCCGCTTCCGTTGTCTTTCAGCAGCCAACTGGTGAGTGGAAATCGATCGATCGGCCGTGTTCTTTGCATAGAGAAGTACTAGCCCAGTGACCATATCTGATATCTCATCGGTGTTGGTCGCGGATCGATCGAGATATATGACAGGCACCTGCTCCGCACCGGTGAGCTGGTGCGTGGCGAACGCGGCGGTCGGGGACGCGCGGCTGCAGACGGCGCTGGACTACGCGTGCAGCAACGGCGCCGACTGCAGCGCCATCCAGCCCGGCGGGGCGTGCTTCCAGCCGGACACCAAGGCCTCGCACGCCTCCTACGCCTTCAACAGCTACTACCAGCACAAGGATCGGGCGAGCGGGACGTGCGACTTCTCCGGTGCCGGCTCCATTGTCTACCAGCAACCCAGTGAGTTCATCGACACCCCCCCCCCCCCCGCACGCTGTCTCGCGGTTTCGCATGGGCTGACTCTTAAAACGGTGCTATTTGTTCCGTTGTTTACTGCAGCGGTCGGGAACTGTGTGCTCCCATCGAACGGCTGATCTCGTCTGCCACAAACAACACTACGACAGCGAGGTCCCCAAGGCCATGACCATAATGCTATCTAGTACTATTATCCAGCATTGATAATTCGATACTGGGATAAATTATTTGATCGGATCATTCTACTGTAAGGCGAAATAGTAGATAATAAAAGGAAACCCGGCACCGGCAAAGTGCAAATCGACCGGGTTTGTCCACTGTCAACCAGCAGAACCATGTGTCATCATTCAACTCTCGATTGTACTTTGACTCTGACGAGTGACGACGCCCACCAAGTCAAAATTCGCTACCCCAGTTCAATACTCTTACAATTCCAAACAGGAGCTCGTTTTGGAGCCTTCATATTAACACTAAACAGACACACTATAAAAAAAATATAAACCTTAAAAATTTTTGAAAGAAAAACATTAGAACATCAATACAAAGTAAGCTATCATCATATTTTGTTATCGTGATTTTTTCATCCACCACTGAAATCGACAGAATTCATGAATTTTCAAAGAAACGCCACAAATATCTAATATTTTCTATTGATTTTATCTAAACAAACTATTGGTATGTTTATGGCTACACATCTATTGGATTTGTACAAAAAAATATTAATGAGCTTAAAGTACAATAAAACACATATATAGTTCTAATACGAAATTTTGGAATTTTCTTTTGCTCACCACTGAAATTCGTGTAATTTCGGTGAAATTTTAATCCCTCGCTATAATCATCATTGACACTGGATCTATCATATTGATCTCTTCAATTTGTCATTTTTTCTGATGTGAAGAGGGTTGATGGCACTTGACATAATGAGACTCAATAAATAAGCATCAGTAGACATTGCAAAAGAAATGAGCAAGATCTTATGGTTGACAGTTTTATTTAGATTGTTCTTCATAATACCATATCCGAGTTAATTTTGAAAATATAACAAATCTAATTATTACTGTTAACAATTAGAGTGTACCGAAGTGATGGGCCATTAGTTCTTATGGTTATGAGAATTTCAAGGAATTATTTTCTAGCGTGCCTCCTATCTGCTAGTACTAGATAAGTTGCTGGCACACTGATAAAGAGCAAGATGTAGATCAATGTCGGTTGCTAACTCCTGCAAATACAACAATTTCTAGGCTTCAAAATTTGTCCCTAAAATTAAAGCATTTATGGTATGCATGATCTTACTTTTAATTATTGCTTACGAATCCAAACAACCAACCATAAAATTGCTGTAATTATATTTTCATGCCATGCTAGGTAGCATGTCGTTTCTTGGATTCACACTACTAGTAGTTCCTTTGCAGCCAAAAACCACCGAAGAAAAAATGTAAACCAAGAATGAAGAAAATATAGCCGCCAACCGTCAAGAATTTCAGGATAGTACCAGTATGGGACAAGCGTGACATGGGCCTGATCTAGACTAGATCGTGCCGTGCTTGGACCAGGCCGAAATAACATGGCCCATGACAATCAATTAGGTAAGTCGCATTTAGCAATGAACACCAGCTTTCATGAACGGATACCCTCGAGAAGTTGCCCCGTATTGCTAAACTCTTGTATCCCGCAAATTTTCTTCTGGTTCAATGTGCCAAACACTATTTGTCAAAAAATTAGAGTGCTAAACCCTAGGACAGTCAATAGAAAACCATTGAAGCAAAGCTTGGAGGCAAATTAAGCTCTCAGGTCTCAAGGAAATAGGGGAACACAATTCTCAGCAAAAATTAGCTAAGCCTACTTCCTCTAAGAAAATTAATAAAATCCAATCAAGCAGCATCCAAAATTCATGGAGTTTTAACTAGAGCACCAAAAGAACATAGAGAGCCAAACACAAGAAAATCTCCGCAAAATGACTTCTTTTGGTGCAAAATATATATTCTCAATGTCTAGCATACTTGTTTTTATATTTAGCTAAAGTTGTGACTTCCGAATTGTGTTGCGAACTGGAAAATTTCCTAGTTTCACTTTTATCATTACCTCATGTTGATGCTTTATGAATTTGGTTTATTAGCTTATTGATCGTCTTAAAAAAAACTACATATGAGCATGTAGACATGTAGTATCTGACTTTTCAAGTCCACTTCTGCTCCGAAACTGGTCCGACTCTAAGTCATTTCCGACATCCTAACAAGACAACTCCAATTCGATCAGCTTTCATCCCCAACTCGAAGTCGTTCGTTCTCCTCAGGGGAGTTTTTTTTTTTTGGAACAGTAGATGCGGGCAATTTTTATGAAAAAGAACATGTCCAATGGTCATTTTTGTTAATGATTATTAGGGACTACTGAAGTAGCGGCCCAGATTTTAGAATGTATATTGTTTTCTAGCACTTCTCCTATTAGAAATAGTAAGTAACATGTTCCACACAATAGCATGTCTGAAAATATACATAAAAGATATTGTCGGCAATATATAGACCAGTAATATTCCTTCGTTCACAAACATAGCCATCTTTGGCCTTTTATCCCAATCTTGCCTTTTATTGCGCGTATCACATCTTCATAGACTTTGAATGAAGGTTACGAATGCCTTTTTTTCCAGCTTGTTCAGTCCTAGTGCTGTTGTAGATGAGGGAGTATATCATACTCCTACTTGTAGTGAGAAGGCGGCCGGCAATGGGGGCGGTGGCGACGCCACAAGCCCACAACGTTCCCCGGTGTCAATGACGAGGAAAGACCGGGGCGACCAGTCCACGTCAGGCGCGAGCGCGTCTGCCGTATTCGGCCATGCAAGTTGCTGCCATTTTCCACGCAACGCAGGGTCCAGTCAGCCGGTGGTCTACCGTCGCGCACGACCCAGCTGTTGGCCACTGAACGCAACTGGTCATGCGATTTTCCTCAGTCAGCTCCCGTTCCGGTAATCAACAAATATAATGTTCGCACGCCGAGAGAAATCGCCGTCAATTCGTTGCGCGCCCAGCCAAAAACCAATAACGCAACTGCATGCATGCGCGTTGCAAGTGCCTCATGCCAAAATGGTAAATGGTGCGTCCTACCGCCGTTTGGGTGTGGCGACGGAGAAGCAACCCGGCCCTCCTCTGTCCCAGGCGATGCTCGCCACTGGCCGTGCCGTTATGCGGCCCTGCTGGCCGCCATCGTCGTCGGCCTCGCCGTGCTGCCTTCACCAGCCGTGGCTACCCAGTTCCCTCCGTCCTGCGACACTGGCTCCCGGTACGTGACCAACAGCACGTTCCAGACGAACCTGAATCTCGTCGAGGCGGCGCTCCCCGCTAACGCCTCCGCCTCCCCGGCTGGCTTCGCCACTGCCTCCATCGGCGCGGCGCCCGACCAGGCCAACGCGCTGGCGCTCTGCCGTGGCGACGTCAACGCGTCCACCTGCGCAACCTGCGTCGCGGCGGCGTTCCGTGACGGGCGGCAGGCCTGCCCGCTGATCAAGGGCGCCACCGTCTACCGCGACGCCTGCGTCCTCCGCTACGCCAGCACCCAGTTCCTTGACTTCATCAGAGACGACCAGTGGATGCCCTCGGAATTGGTGTGAGTATAAGATTTCCTTCCCAGTTGCAACTGCAAAGCACGCGTGCCTTACGAACACACGAACTTGTTACAAGTGCTAATGTGGACACGACCTCGGGGAGCGTCAACGCCACGAACGCACGGTTCAGCGCCGCCGTCACCGGGATCTTCACCGCCCTGGTCGACCGCGCGAGGGCGGCGAGCAATTCGACAAGGAAGTACTTTGCCACGGGGGTGATGGAGTTCGACCCCAAGATCTACGGGCTAGCGCAGTGCGCGCCGGACCTATCACCGGTGCAGTGCTACGACTGCCTTGGTCAGCTCGTTCTGGCGAGCACGCAGTTCCAAAGCGGGAGGTCCCCTGGGACCAGCGTTTTCGTGGTGTGGTGCCAGCTCAGGTACAGCGTGTTGCCGCTCTACGAGGGCCGCGCCATGCTGCAGCTTCCCGCGCCACCACCGGAGGCCAGTCTCGCTCCTCCTACTTCAGAGTCTGGAGCAGGTAGGAGCAGGACTCTCATTTCCTCTTTTACTACCTTATAAAAAAAAATCCTCTCTTCCCTATAAAATATAACATTCTTTCGAGAATTTCTCCAAAAAAAAAATCACGTCACTGTGTGGTTAAGTAGCTAACTAATCATTAAATATTGTCAAAATTACCGCCATAAATCTGTCATCTTAGATACAAGTGTTTATATTGTTATTAAATTAAGCACCGGTAAAAAAAGATAATCATTGCAATACAAATATGTGCATAATAATGGGCCCAACTATCTTATTAGCATCTATAAACGCTTCTTATCAGGTGCCACTTATATGGTGGAAAATGAGGTGGTTTCTTGTTAAGCACCTTCTAAGCATATACTACACTGTACACAGTTAGCAAGTCATTTGATTTATCCAGGGACAAAAAGGAGTAGAGCTGGAATTTATGCTGGCATTGCCTGTTCCGTTGTGCTAGTGTTGATTCTTTCCGGTTTTTTCTTCGTTCGCTCGAGGAGAAGGATTAAAGTGACGAATAACGAACGCCGTGAGTAGCACTGTGATCTTTCCAAGTTTCCATATCCCGGATTTACTGTTTCCTTACATGATTCACGCCATGTGAAACCCTACCAGCACTGAAGAAGATGGAGAGAGTGCACTGCACGATCTTTGATCTGCCGACTTTGCAAGAGGCTACTGAACACTTCTCAGAGATGAACAAGCTTGGAGAGGGTGGTTCCGGTGCTGTTTACAAGGTCGTAACCGAGTGAAGAAACAGGGGGAAGAAACTGTAGTACTACCCCCCACACATTATCTGAAAGATGGTCTGTTTCAGGGGATACTCTCTGATGGGCAAGAGATAGCAGTCAAGACACTCCTAGGAGGAACAGGGCATGGGTTGCATCAGCTACACAAGGAGGTGATGGTACTGGCGGAGCTTCAGCACAAGAACCTTGTTAGGTTACATGGTTTTTGCTCGCATGGGAATGAGACACTGCTCGTCTACGAATTCATCAAGAACGGGAGCCTCGGCAACTTTCTGTCTGGTAATTTTCCTCTACAGTGACATATCCAGAAGTCTGTTGCTTTTCTATGAGTCCGGAGTCCACCATGACAGTTTTGTGCTCTGAGTGAATGATGTTGGTTATAGAGCTAGAATGAGTGTGGTCAGATCATAATTGATTATTCGTATAAAATATGACATTAGCGACAGTACATACTGGATTGCCATACCACAATAAGTAATGCACAAAAACTGTAGCATTCCCGGGAGATTAAATTTCACAGTTACAATTTGATCTTTTCTCTGAACTCTAATAAGTGAGTGGTAATGATGATATAGCAAGTACTGTATTGCATACTATATATATGCATTTATCTTTCAGAATTTTTTTAAGCTGAGCATTTGATACCCCCACAGATGATAGCGGGGGAAATGCACTTAACTGGAGACAACAACACAACATCATCCTTGGAATTGCCAAGGGGATACTATATCTCCATGAGGACTCTGGCATGAGGATCATCCACCAGGACCTGAAGGCGAACAACATTCTTCTTGACGACGACATGGAACCAAAAATCGCACGCTCTGGACTGGCAAGGCTGCTAGTAGGCGAAGGCCACGCTCATCCTCGGACAGCCAGCGCTGTCGTTGGGGCATCGTAAGCTAAACTCGTGCATTTGGTGCCTCACACACACTTACCAAACGTTACCGAGTTTTTCAGGTGTAGTTGACTGAATACCCACTGCTGCTCTCCGCAGCAGCCACATGGCTCCGGAGTACGCCATGGACATCTTCAGCTTCGGCGTGTTGGCACTTGAGATCGTGACCAGGGGAAGCAACTGCAGCTCTGATGCCCACAGCACCACCATGAATCTCCTGACTGAAGTAGTCCTGGCTTCACTTCGTTCTGCATCTTCTTTTCTCTGACGAATTAACCTGATGCCCATGTGTGACAGGTCTGGGGTCACTGGACCAAAGGAACCATAACGCAAATGCTGCACCAATCGCTGGACGGGTACGCTCGAAGCCAGGCGCTGCGATGCATCCACGTCGGTTTGCTGTGCGTCCAGCAGGATCCTGAACACAGGCCTGACGCATCAACCGTCGTGTTCATGCTAACCAGGGATAGTATGGAGCTCCGGCCGCCGTCGCAGCCTGCATTCTTCTTCGGGAGAGAACTGCCTCCAACTTCACTGTCAAATGAGCAAAGCAGCTACTTGTATGACCGGTCTGATTTCGAGTTGCAACAGGATATTTCTGTGAATGGAATTAAGCTTACTGAGCCGTACCCGAGATAGGCAAAATGCTACCTCGGTCCTTTAATGTAGGACAGCATTGGCTTTTGGATTGGCGTTTGCTATTCGCCCTTACTAAAAAAAATATGTAAGGTTCATTTACTTTGTCCACCAGATGATATCCGCGCGTTGATGCGGAAATCTTTATAGTATTTTAAAAATAAATTTGAAAGCGGTACATTGATACGATTGTAAAGAATATTTTGTTTAAATGTATTATAATTGATAGCATTTTTTATATGGGTTGAGAGATCGGCCTTAAATGATTGATCGTGTTTTTTATATAGAATTTTATAGGATAGTATTTATTACATGGACTACTACATGTATGGAGATTGGTAGTCACAGAAAAATGATAGAAAACATCAATAGATAATCCTAATGGATGATAACATGGCTTCTAACTGAGTGGATTCTTAAATGACGTTAATAGTTTACATGTTAAGAGAAATATAGTTAATGATGGTTAATGAGGTTCACTTATAGTCTTATATAGGTTATATAGAGGAGTATATTCTCTTCTCGCTCGCTCTGATGCTCAATCGAATAACTTTTGCGTTGAGACACCGCGCTCCGTCAATTAGGTGATTTTAGACGTCCATTTTTTCTGAACTTTTAAAACAAGACAAATAGCCCATAAAACAACAATTTAAAACGATTTTAAAGGTTGTTGCCTCATGTTGGGCCCACATGCAAGTACTCCATATTTATTTCTATCCCACGGTGACATTTGAGCCCCACCTTAAGCCTCTTTTCTCTCTCTTTTCACCCTTCACACCACCACCACCTCCTTCGTGTTCCTCTTGATTGCCGGCGTCGCTTCCCAATCTCACGCAAAACTGCCTCCTCTGGTGTAATAGGCTGAGGCTAACGCCTCCCTCATTTCCATCCCCTGCACATTGGGCACGCACTGTAGAAAGAGAGAAGGGTAGTTGGAACAGTGATAGAGGATGGAAAATAGAGAAAACTGCTGGTTTCAGCCTTAGCACCGCCTCCTCCAACCTCCCTATGGCTTGGACACAGAGAGGGAGGTGACGACGGCGGTGCGGTTGGGAGGGAGAGGGAGGTGGCCGTGGCGAGCCAGTAGGGAGGGAGGGAGCTAGCCGCAGCGGTGCGCTGCGGAGGGGGAGGGAGATGGCCACAGCGGCAAGTCAGGGAAGGAAATGGAGCTAACGGTGATTTCGGCGTGGGGAGAGGATGTCGCTACCGCATTCATCCACTTGGGCATTGTCGCTGTTGCCTCCATGGCTGGCTGGCACAACTCGAGCGAAGGAAGGACTCAGGTGACGACAGTGCACATGCAATGGTGGTGACGGTGCTTGTGGGCAAACGGGGAGAGAAAATGGAGAAAATTAGAAAAGGGACAAAAAGAAAGAGGGAAATTGACAGGGTGGTCCAATGCTGCGCTCGGGATTCTCGGCAGTGCCGAAGGGAAGTCACCGAGCACTGTGCGCGTGACTTTCCTTTGGCTTTGAACCGTCGGATCAAAGGTAGGCGGATCAGATTCGATGCTACAGCACCCATGGTACAGTACAAAACAGCTCCCGTCCGACCAGCGGTTTGTGAACAGTGGGTGCTGCAGTGAATAACTGCACCGAATACTGTTCATCTAGACTTAGGTTACTGTTCATAGAGCACTGTTCACAGTGACTTCCCTCCTTAACGTCAGTGAATCTGAGCCCTGCTGATGCTGACGGCGTGACTCAAAACCATCTAAACTGGGTGTGGGGGGTTATTTGCCTAGTTTGGAAGCTAAGGGGTGTATATTCCCGTTTTTCAAGCTAGAGGTTGTGTCTCATACTAGAGGCTAAGATTGAGATGTAAAATGGACTTCTCTTCTTTTTTTCCAACTGACATGCATATATATAGAGCATAAAGGTAATGAGTAAATACATGCCAAAGTTCCAAACACGAATGCAAAATTGCAGAAATTTGGTGAATTTTGACATTTTCACCAGCAAGAGAAAATATGTATCGGCAGTTTTTTAAAAAAAATCTGAATTTAAATTTGAAAAATTAGATAGAGAAAATTTGCCAAAAAATATGATAAACTAAAGGGTCTCCTAAGTCTATTCTTGCATGAAGTGTTCAAAATTATCATTATTTGGTTAGTGTAAAAAATGTTTTCAATTACCACCCAAGAACTCCTAAACTATCATTTATGTGTGTGTACACACTGTATTACTTAGACCATCTCAAACCCATTGACTATCCACTGTTCCAACTACTGCCCTCTCTGTGTACAGTGGCGGTACAGTGTATAAGTGTATAGGCAATCCATATATCCATCCCATTGAAGATGGTCTGAGTATCGTAAGTATTTAGTACTATTTAGTGCTATCTGTTTAAATATTTATCACGATGGACCTTTTTTTCGTATCTTTGACTATTCATTGTATTCAAAACATCCATAAGTTATCATTTATTTTATTATGATTTATTTTACCATTAAATGAAGTTTGATATTGACTTGTGTTTTTACATATTTACGTAATTTCTTTTGAATAAGATAAATAATTAAAGTTGTGAAAAAACTTTAACCACAACAAATATTTAAAAATGAAGGGAGTATTACTCGTATTGAGTAGTATATATTTTACATAATAACATATACTAGGTACTTAGGCTATCCTGATCAGTTCGCTCATCACACCGCCCATATTTCAAACTCCTCTGTGTCTACTGCACGTATAATGCAAAATAGTGCTTTGTGTCGTGAGCATAGTCTTAGTATTTAAGTCAGCTGTGTTCCATGTCCTCAGTATAAGACTTTTTGTCCTATCTAGGATACAATTCACTGAGTGTAATATCGTTCACAGAGAAGCCCTGTTCCAATATGAAACCAGAACGATCATATATGTAGCTGCTTTGACCATCTGACCGTGAAGCTGAAGGTGATTCTCTACCAAAGAAGAATGCAGGCTGCGCCGGCGGCTGGAGCTCCATATTATCCCTGTTTAACATGAACACCACGGCTGATATGTCCGGCCTGTTGTCAGGTTCTGGCTGGACGCACAGCAGGCCGATGTGAATGCATCGTAGCGCCTGGCTTACAGCAAACTCGTCCAGGGATGGGTGAAGCATCTGCCGCATCGTCCCTTTCGTCCAGTGATCCCAGACCTGTTAGATGACCAGTGTTATTTATAACGTCAGTAGAAACTAGGGATTGCTTTCCAGATCCGGGCATGATAGTACGAATGTCTTTGTAGTTTGTACTTTAGATGCAGTAAAAGGATATGCAAAGCGAAGCAAAATCAGCACTTACATCACTGAGGAGATTCACATTGCTGTGGTCATCAGCGCTGCAGTTGCTTCTCCTGGACACAATCTCAAGGACCAATACACCAAAGCTGAAGACATCAATCTTGGGTGATACGCTGCCAGAAGATACATACTCTGGTGCCATATAGCCACTGCAGAGGATGGGAGGCAGCTCAGTTAGCAAGAGCTATATGCCAACTGCCAACACTGTATCATGTTCATGAGATAGGCTTACAATGTCCCAACAATTCTTCCTGTCTGAGTCTGGGTGTGGCCTTCTCCTAGAAGCCTTGCCAACCCAAAATCTGCAATTTTTGGTTCCATGTTGTCATCAAGGAGAATGTTATTTGCCTTCAGGTCCCGGTGGATGATCCTCATGGTTGAGTCCTCATGGAGATACAATATCCCCTTGGCAATTCCAAGGATGATGTTGTACTGTTGCTCCCAATTAAGTGCATTTCTGTTGCTACCATCTGTTGTGACCAAATCAGCTTATACATTATTATTAGGCATTACTGATAGGTAAATACTGAACAAAAGAATATTACTTCCATCCCAAAAAGAATGCAGTTCTGGCTATGTCCAGGACTCCAGGTGCATGGTTAGAATCGCATTCATTTGGGGATGGAAGTACTATAAAATAAGAACCCTACTATCATAATGACGATAAAGGTGAGAGAAAAAATCAAAACCATTACCACAGTAATACTGCAGTGTACAATTACACATTGTATGATTTGTATTTTTTTTTGGCGTACTTTGCATCAATAAGCGATTATGTTGCTCATCACACTCGTCTAGTACTACTAGCTCAACAGCATTCATGCATAGAGCATACAAATTTTCGAGGATTCATGAAAAGCAACAGTGCAGTGTAACATTTTAGCTACCATGACTCTAGAACAGGGAATTTGGGGTGTTCATTGCACTATTGCAGATAAAGAGTAAATAGACCTACCGTTACAACTTTTTTTGAGAATGTTCGACCTATATTTTGAAAACACTAAGCATCTCAAAGCTGTATTAATAGGTAGGTCTTCCTGAAGTAACCTTAATAGTTGTTAAATAATGGCTTTTCTAACCAAAACACCTATTGTTTCAGCCAATAATCCAACCAACAACTAAAGTTTTTCCCAAGTCTAAAGTAGAGATGAACCCTCCTCTGTTCAAGATTGGCATACCGCATACCGTTAAATCATCCATGGCACTCTTTATCTTTCATATTGTTTTTGGTGAATATCAGTGTGCAGATGAATTTCATTCCTAGCTATTGAATATGCTCGCACTAAGGACTCTATCTCTTTCTTTTCCCACGGTAACTAGAGATTGAATAATAGAAGTGTGATTCAATATCATAAGAAAACAGATAGTGTAGGCTAGACCTAGGCATGGGTCGACTGACCCAACCCGCCCGAAAAAACCCTGACCTGAGCAGGGCATGGGCCGTATTTTTTTGACCCGCAACAATTGGCGGGCTGGGCGCGGGCCACGATTTTCGACCCAATCCGACCCGGCATTAGGCACGGGGTGCGGGCCGTCCTATACAACCTTGACCCGACCCAATGTTTGCCCAAGTCTATTAGGCTACTCCATATTTGCAGTAACTGCTTTGAGACCTTTCTTGTAGAGGTGAATGAATAGAAAAGTACCAAATAGAAAGTTGTCGAGGCTCCCATTCTTGATGTATTCATAAACCAGCAGTGTAACATTCTGATGTGAGCAAAATCCGTGTAACCTAACAAGGTTCTTGTGCTGAAGCTCTGCCAGCAACAGCACCTCATTGTGTAGCTGATCCAACCCGTGCTCGGTTCTTCCTAAGAGTGTCTTCACTGCTATTTCTTGCCCATCAGAGAGGATCCCCTGAGATAAAATTATGTCTCAGAGAAGGTGTGATGTACAGTACGGCATTTTGTTTCCCCTCATGTTCTCGCTCACGCTCAGTTGCTTACCTTATATACAGTACCAAAACCACCTTCTCCAAGCTTATTCTTCTCTGAGAAGTGTTCAGTTGCCTCTTGCAAAGTTGACAAATCAAAGATCGTGCATTGCGATTTCCCTATCTTTTTCAATGCTGGTAGGGTGCCAGATGACAAGAATTATGCAAGGAAACAGCAGAGCCAAGCTCATGGGGGGAAAACAGTGAACAGTAAATCAAATAGCAAATTGTTGCTTACGGTGGTCATCCTGTGTCGCCTTAATCCTCCGCCGAAAGCGAAGGAAGCAAAAAACTGAAATAATCAACATTAACACTATGAAGCAGGCGATGACTGCCGAGATTACGGCTGCAGTGCTTTTCCTCCCCGCACCTGCACACGCCAAACATGGATTTCATGCGAGGAAGCCAGGATTAGATGATTTTGTGAATTTTGATATTATCTGAGAGTTAATGTGATGACTGAAAGAAATGTTTCGCAAAAGGGTAAACGAGAGCCGAGTGTCGTAGTTGGTCCGCACCTGAAGAAGGGGATGCGAGGGTGTCCGACGGTGGTGGTGCCGGCGGCGCCGCAAGCTGCAGCATCGCCCGGCCGTCGTAGACCGGGGACACGTTGTATATAAGGGTGCACCACACCACGAAAGCGCTGTTCGAGAGGGGCTGCCCGCCCAGGTCCTGCTTCGTCACTATCGTCAAGAGGTTCCTGAGGCAGTCCCGGCACTGCGCCGTCGTCAGATCCGGCGTGCACTGCGCGAGCCCGTAGAGCTTGGGGTCGAAGTCCATCTCCGCCGTGGCGAAGTACTTCCTCGTCGCGTTACTCTCCGCCACCGCGCGGTCGACCAGGGCCGTGAAGATCCCCGTGACGGCGGCGCTGAACCAGGCATCCGAGGTGTTGGCGCTCTCCGTGGCCGTATCGATCGAAGGACTTGCCACAAATTGCCGAATTTGTCAGCCGCATCTCAAACTGGAAGCGACGGATTGATGTAGAGGAATTGAGACATTGAGGTGAATAGCGCATACACCAATTCCGAGATGATCCATTGATCCGGTCTGAGGAAGTCCAGGAACTGCGTGCCGGCGAAGCGGAGGACGCAGGCGTCCCGGTACGCGGTGGCTCCCTTGTCCAGCGGGCAGGCCTGCGTCGCGTCCCCGAACGCCGCAGCGACGCAGGCGCGGCAGGTGGAGGCGTTGGTGTCGCCGCGGCAGAGCGCCAGCCCGTTGGCCTGGTCGGGCGCCGTGCCGAAGGTGGCGGTTGCGAAGCCCGCCGGAGAGGCGGAGGCGTTGACGGGGAGCGCCGCGGCGAGGAGGTTCAGGTTCGCCTGGAACGTGCTGTTGGCCGCGTAGGTTGAGCTGCTGTCGCAATCGATGGGCAGGGTCGCCGCCACCGCCGCAGCCGGCGGCAGCAGGTAAGCGAGGGCGACGACGACGACGGCATAGCGGCCGGCGAGCATCGCCCGCGGCAGAAGAGCTGCGTCTTGCTCTTGCATCCCCACGGGCCCACGGCACAGTGCCTACCACTACCAACCAGTCAACCAAGGCGTCCCCTGGCCGCGCGGCAACGGCAGGTCGGCAGCGGCAAGCGCCCACCAGCAGTAGGAGGGCGCGTCATTTTGGCATTGTACTCGGACCATTTTTCCTTTTGCGAAGAAGCAAGTTGTAGTGGAGGAAGAAAATGCTTTTCTAAATCAAAAAAGTTCGGCGGGTGGACATACAGGCCGTCTGGCACACGGGGCTGGGAACTAGCAAAAGACTAAACTCACCGAAGCGTGAATGTGCAAAACACTCTAGTGCATCGTAGATATACTGGAATACACGGTGGAATTTTAAATACAAATAGTGGAATAGAGGGTCGGGTGAGATCAGCTTAAAAGTTGGTTTGATACCTCAATTCCCTCCGAAATTGTAGAAAAACTGAAAGAAATTAAAGAAAATGTTAGTTCATTTCTCCTCGGTCCCGTTCTGTTTATAAGGGAATTGAGTGTTCCCAAACATTTCTAATATTCCATCTCCTGTTAACTCAACTAGAGGATACCCATGCATTGTTGTGGGAATTTGTAATACCGACCTTGAATAATGCACGAAAAGTGATGCCAAGATGTTTGGGAGGAACAATAGTAAATACATAAGTAAAAGTAGTTGGCATCGGTGGTTCACCAGAAGCAAAGAAAGAGAAAAGGTATGTGTCACTGCTCTAAATCATGTTCCATAGACAGAAGACTAATCCGTAATAAAAAGACAATTATAGAGCTTTAGTGCACAATGGATGCACAATTTAAATATGCCGATTTGTTTGGCACAATATAAACTAAAAAGTCATCTAAATGACTCATAAAATCCATATACCTTCCTACTATGAAAGAGAGAATGTAATGCATGGTGACTTTATTGGAAAATCATGTTTGTACCATTCCTGGTAAGTTCAACCACGGAGCAATTAGGATAACAGATAGAAAATTAAACTCTTAGAGACCAGTAGCAATAAATTTTAAGTTATTCACTTGTGGGATACAACACATGATTCTGAATGAACTTTTCTTTGAAGTTTGGACTATATATGTGCAATAGGATAGAGATCAATTGCAAGACACTAAGAATCTCTTATATTGACCAGCCTGAGACAATTTGTCGAGCATCCGCGTATAGAACTCCACATAATTATTTATATATCCATGGGCCATTGTAATTTCCTAAAAATCGATAATTATCAGTTAGACATTTCATCAAACAAATGCAGTTTACATAAGAGAGCAAACCAGGGAGATGCGTAGTAGTTCACCTCGTACACAGAACGAGACTCGTAGAAACAAAAGTTGCAGTTCGAAGTTCGAACGCTGGCCATGAGCATGAGCTCACACCCTGCTTCTACAGATGTCGCCAGGTCACTCCGTTTCTCATTGGCAGGTAGCCACGACGGCGGGAAGCACACACCGGGATCACCAACTGTAAGCTCAGCGCTCACAACAGGTGCATGGAGCCCGCCGGCGGCAGGTCCTTGGAGCGTTGCCGAGGTGGCGAGGTGCTACACCGAGCCTCTTGCATAAGCAACTTCCATGGCAAACTGCAAAACCAGCATTGATTGCCTCCACTGCAGCCATCTCATCAGCCACCATGGCTTCCCAGGAATCTGGATGCCGGTTGCTGCAACAGGTGCACGGCATGATCTTGGGGGTCACAGTCTTACGGATCAGGAGTGTTCCAAGGCCACCATTTTTGTCTATATAGGGCTGGATTCCAAAGAGCACAGGGGTAAGAGAAGAGCTGTTTCTGCATGCTTTAGCAACGTGCCGAGTAGAGCTAGAAATTGGGCCGGCACGGCCTGAATCCATTGCGCTTCGTGTCAACACGGCACGGATTAATTTCGTGCCGTGCCGTGCCGGTCCAAATATTAAAAATCTAGGCACGGCAGGACTAAAAGCACGGCGGACTCTTGTCGTGCCGTGCCGGTCTAAACTTGGCACAAAAATTATTATGACTAGAAATACTTATTCTGTATATTAAAAAAGTATTTTAAAATTTCTATAGTACTTAAATAAATGTTATCGATATAAAAAGATGCATCTTAATTCTTTGTGCAACCTTCATAATCCATATAGACTAATTTAAACATTTAAATATCATTAAAACACTAATTTTTTAATTTGTACCTCACTTCGTACCGTGCCAGTCCAAGCACGGTCCTGCAGTGCGTGCCGTGCAGTGCCGCCCATCGTGCCTAATTATAAAGCACGGCACGGCCCGGGCATTTGTGCCATGCCGTGTAGTGTTTTGGACTGTCTTTTTCGTGCTGTGCCTGGGCTAGCATGAACGGCACGGCCCAAACTTAGCACTAGTGCCAGGGCACCAATTTACCATGCGCGTTAATAACGGAGAGGATATGGAAAGGGAACGGTGGGTGGTGGAGAAATATCAGGTCTTCTGTCTTTTTTATTTCTCTTCGATTGTTGTGCATTCACTATTCGATTCATCTTCAAGAGCACCATGGAGGAGGCGTGGGCTGGCCTAATGCTGACCTGGCTTCACATGAAGTTAGGAAAATAAGGTAATGAGGTTCCTTACTTTAGATATAGAAGATAACTGCTCAATCTAATTCTAAGGTCCAAATTAGACGTATTTTTGGACAAGAACATGGTCTTCAAACACAAAGCTTTGACCAATTTATCCAAAACCACCATTATTTGTGGCGACTACATCAATCATCAATCACGTACAAAACACGGGCTAAGTAAAACATTAGAAATTTATATAAATTCAAACATGCCATTACTTATAACTAAAACTATTCAATATATTTATTCATACTTTAATAGAATGTCTACATACATAATTTTATTTCATCTTATCTGCCTACAACATGATCTACTCAGTTAACATTTATATTATAATGATTTAGTGGTAATTTATATGTAAATTTAGGAATCAACTTTAAATTATTTGTTTGAAATTAATATGTAAATTTGGTATCCACAATTAAATAAAATTGTTGTTATTCAATATGTCTCATATGTTTATATATACTTTAAACATATATGTATATGTATAGTTGTTCTAAGCCTTCAACCAGCATAGCAAGGCCATCAGGATGCTGAGTCACAGTTCGTAAGGGTAGGCTGACTACCACTATGCCAGCAAAAGGGAGGTTCATGGCCTAAGCAGCCACAACCAGCTGATCCGGCTGCCATGTCCATGTCCATGTACCTGTGTTGTGCTCAGAAGCTCCTCCTGTGGGATGGAGCACCCTAACGCTATGTCCAGCAGAAGAGCAGCAGGATGAAATACGTACCGTAAACATTGTACACAGCGAAGTTTGAATTTGGTCAGTGCACGGGTAGATGTTGTCTCATGATTTTTTGCTAATTGTGGCTATGACCGGCGTGGGATGCTAGAAAATGTATAGAGAGAGCACGATCGCTCCGCATTTAGGTTCTAACAGGGGTACTCTTCGGTCATTCCGACAAAATCCAATTTTCATTGAGGGCCGGAAATGAGAAATTATCTTGTTTCTAGATTTTCCACCTATGGGCTAGTTTTTTGTGTTCGCTGGTTTCCGGGAGACAAATCTTGTTTCAGATTTCATGAATTATGGCCGAAACTGTAACCCTTAGGTCTTACCGCACCTCCATTATATCCACCAAATGTCCCAATTGCGTCTATTTATAGATAACTAGAAACACCCAACTCTAACAGAACACATTGCGTAGCAAAGGAGGACCTAAGGGCTTTATACAAACCGAAGGGGTGTTTGGAAGCCTCATATTGGCCGTCAAAACACTGCAGGGTCAGTATTCCATTATTAATAATAATAAGTATATAAAAGGTAAGTGCCGATCTTTTTCTGTTGCTCGGAGGCTACAGCCCATTAATCCAGAACCATTAAAAAAAAATACGCGCAACCTGATAAGGGCGGCTCCAACATTTGTTAGCTATTTTTCTTCCAGGTCATTCCTATTTAAACTAGAGCTGGTATAAAAGATAAGCACCTAAGTTCTCTATCTATTCGCACACTTCTCAACTTAGATGTAGGCTCCACATTCTAGTATTTTATTTTAATTTATACTACTCCCTATCATTTTACTTCCTGGACTGTCCAAAACATGAGTCCATCCAATGCGATAGTACATGTGCTTTTGGCACATGAGCTTAGCGCTAGTGACGGGCCAATAGTCAGCTATTCTCTTTTCTGTTCCTTCTCTCCACCTACACACAACGGGTGTTTCTAGCACCCGGATGTGCGATAGATCTAATTCTATCAGACCCTCCATTGTAACATTTCAAATATGCATCTGCAATATTAAAAAACTAGTATGTAAAGCATTGAAAATCAACTTCTGCAACGTCAACGTTTGGTTCGAAAAAATCACCGTGTCCATTCCACCCAGAAAAAAAATCCCACCATAACATCGATTCATATTTCGCATAACATTGAAAACAACGACAAGATACATGCAATATTAGAAATACATGTCTGCAACATCTAAAAATAGCGTACGCAATACTTAAATTTAACTATTGCAACATCAAAACATCGCGGATCACCCTTCACCTCCGGCAGAGGGCGGTAGGGGAAGAGCCATGCGCCCCCACCTGGGCGCCGGCACAGTGGCGGGGGAGGAGACGGTGCGGCCCCACGTGCAGCCGAGCAGGTGGCTGCAGTGGCGGAGGAGAGGACCGGGAAGGCGCCGGCGCAGGGAGGAAAAACAGGAGAAAGGCACGGCAGCTGCGGCGTGGGAGGCCGCGGCGGTGGAACAGAGGCCTCAAAGTCGGAGACGGAGGCGCGGTGCAGTCGAAGACGGAAGAGCGGTGCAGAAGGCCGGAGTGGCCGCACACGGACGAGCGGCGCGGGAGGCCGTCAAAAAATAATGTATGGGACACTCGAATTCAACTATTGCAACATTAATATGTGAATTAAAAATTCATCGCATTCGTCCACCGCAACATCATAATATGCTTTATAAAACTTCCATTTACGCAGCATATCACAGTATAAACCATATGATAAAAAATCACTTAATAAAATATTTCAAATCATCTCATATAACATAAAAAAATTAACTTGCAAACTCGTCGAGAGAATCAACGCAAGCACCCGTCTGACGGTACATGCCATGATGGAAATTCGTGGTAGGTGGGTCTGGCTGCGATTGCTTGTGCAGCTGGTTGGCCCAAAGCCCAATTATGGAAGCCTGGCCTGGTGGTACGGCGGGAGCGTCCGATCTGCGCGCTCAAGTCACAGCTTTTCCGATACACAAATCTGATGTGTCTATTGAAATAGCTAGCTGAGCTGGCTCCATCTAAGACCATTTTCTAGCAGAATATTTATCTATTTTTATCTATCGCTGTTTCAATAATTTTTTATTCTATCTATAATAACATCACAATATCGTTGAGGACACACCCATCAATAATGATGATGAGCCAATGCACGATGACAGATGACAGATAGAGAATCCGATCCAGAGCGAAAACGAACAAATCCAAGGCAGCAGTGAATCAGCCAATCCACGATGACAAGGAGCGAATCCACGGCATAGGTGAACAAATCCCGAGCAACGTGAGGAAGGAATCCACAGTGACGGCGAGCAAATCTGTGGCATCGGAAATCAAACCCACGCAGCAACGGCGAGGGCAACTGAATCCAGAAGTGCATGCAGTTGGTACGGTCCTCCCAAGTAAGGTAGGTACATTGTGACAGACCCCTATGATGCATACACGTTTCCTAGCTAGATCGTTCAGAGAAATCATCATCGTAGCATAGATAGTAGTATATTATTGTCAGCTGGAAACTTGGAACACTGACAAGTAGTACTATACGTGACCAGATAGTGAAGAACCCTGGAGAGAGGGGGTGCTTCCGCACTCTCGGATTTGCTGGTCGATCTATATGCATATTATTGCTAGCACATAAACTTGTTGCTGCCGTGCTTTTTATTGTCTACTAGTAGTTCCATAACACAGGGTGGAAGTGGAACTGGAGCTTTAATGGTACTGATAGTACTATATACGTTTTAATTTTATTATCCCTGCATCGATCTGCCGCATGCATACTGAGTTACTGACATGAGTTCACCAGCTGTTGTTCCTTCAGTTCAGGTGCCCGACGGGAGCACGCAGTTTCCGAACTCTGCATGCAGCAAACAACGAAACGAACCATTATAAGCTCCGTCGCCAAGTTGTGTGAACAAAAATGTTTCAAACACACGCTAGAGCTCACTTGGCTGCTGGTAGACGATGGAGGCAGCGCCGCTGAAGTCGCACGTCCCGCTGCCCCGACGGTTCCGCTGGTAGTAGCTGTTGAAGGCGTAAGAGGCGTGCGCGGCCTTGGTGTTGGGCTGGAAGCACGCGGCGCCGGGCTGGATAGCGCTGCAGTCGGCGCCGTGGCCGCACGCGTAGTCCAGCGCCGCCTGCAGCCGCGCGTCCCCTACGGCGGAGTTCGCCACGCACCAGCTTGCCGCCGTTGCCTTGCAACCTGTATATGGTCGATCGGAAACAATGGAATGTGATCGATGTCAGGTCACTGAAGAGAACAATATACATGCCGACGATCGACTCACCAGCTGGCTCCTGGTAGACGACGTAAGCTGCACCGGCGAAGTCACACGCCGCCTTGTCCCGGCCGTTGCGCTGGTAGTAGCTGTTGACCGCATAGGAGGCGTGCGCGAGCTTGGTGTCTGGCTGGAAACACGACGCTCCGGGCTGGATGGCGCTGCAGTCGGCGCCGTGGCCGCACGCGTAGTCCAGCGCCGCCTGCAGCCGCGCGTCCCCGACCGCAGCATTCGCCACGCACCAGCTGGCTCCACCGCCGCCGAAACCAACGAACTCGTACACCTTCTGCATGTTAGGGTAGAACAGGCCGTAGTTGGCCTCGATGTCGTCTGGACCGGAACCCTTCTGGTTCTCGTTGAACAGGGCGAAGATGTAGACGTCCATGTCGGCGTCTGGGCGGTGCGGGGTGCCCGTCCTGCCGGACAGCACGCGGTTCATGAGGCTGTTCATGTATGCCTGGGCGTTCTCTTTCGAGGGCGCCGCGGACCCATCCCCGTCCCCCAGACGCCTCCCGCCGCCGCGCCCTTTGTGTGGTCTCCCGCCCGACGCGCACCCGTGCTCCGTATGTTTTAAGCTCACACCGAGAAATCCTAAAGCTTCCATGGCGAAGTACGCGGCGTCGAGCTGCGCATCCAGGAGGTTATCGTACTGGAGGCCGGTCTTGGGGTCCGTCACGGCGTCGGCGTTGGCGAGCCCCAGGGCGTACTTGCGTCCAATCTCGGGTTGGCTCATGTACGTCAGACACGGGTACATGTTCACAGAGAGGTAGGAGCCGGTCCGCTGCAGGAAGGCGAGCATGGGCCTCATCACCTGCTGCGCAGTGTCGTCCCTGAACTTGCCCGACGACGGCGGCCACGACACGTCGACCGCGTCGAAGGCGATCGGCGTGGACACCTTCACGGCGTCGGCCAGGCCCTGCTGCGCCAGCGCGTCCTGCACGTTCGTCATGGCCTGGACGAGGACCGGGCTCAGGTCCGGCCTCATGTCGAACACCTCGTTCCCCACGGCCACGCCGTTGATCTGCGTGTGCGGGTACGCCGCCACGTTGCTCTGCACCCACTGGAGCGCGTACGACTTGTCGGCGGCCGCGGCGGCCACGTCCTCGTTGGGCAGCATCACCATCACCTTGGTGCCGGTGCCGGCCAGCGCATTCAGCTTGTCGGGGTCGGCGTCGTAGATCCGGACCATGCTGATGCGGTTCTCCTTGAGCAGCTGCACCACTGACGACGGGTCCGGCAGGTTGTTCCCGACCGTCCCGTAGGCCACACCCAGCTCACCGCCCGCCTCTGCAGTAGGAGTGTAGTAGTAGTAGTATACATCAAGGAAGTGTAAGAAACGTTAGTTGCCATGGATTTCTGCAAGAGCCATGGGCGACCATACCTGCACATGAGAAAAGGACTAGGGACAATGCGGCGGCGCCGGCGACGAGGACGAGGAGGAAACGAGCGAGCACCATTCTCGATCCCCTGCCTGCGGTGGCGGCAGTGAGAGGAAGAGGCGAGTGTGACGAGCCGAAGGGTGCGGTGGGAATTTATAGCCAAGGTCGATAATGCTGCATTGCATGCATCGTGATGGTGGGGGTGGCGGCGACGCAAGTGATGGGTAACGTGGTGCCAATTGGTTGCTGGATTGAACCCCGCCCAACCCACCAGTCCGCCGTGGGTGATCCCCGTTCCATCCAGCACTCCAGGTCCAGGGCCAGCCTCCGCCAGCATGAGTGCTCCACTGCTCCAACTAGAACTTAAAGAACTCGAGAAATAGGATACGATCGGGCTGGGAAATCAAGGCATTGCAATCGTACTATCACCGCGAGAGCGATGAACATTTGCGGCACGCTTGACCTTGCTAGGTCGAAATTCCTCTAAACGTTCCGCTGCGACGACGCGTATCCTAGACTCGTAGAGGTAGATCTTATTACACCATTTATCTTTCTCTAAGTTATCCTAGTTGTATCTTTTCTTCTCTACCCCCCCCCCACCCCCAATAGACCTCGCACTAATAAGAGGAACGAATGTTCTCGGAACGCTACGTCCCAAATATAAGCTGACACGCACACATTTTAAAATGTATACTTCATTATTTTTTACCAGCAATTATAGTCAATAATATGGTAAAGAAATGCTGCAAAAGTGATCACATTGGATTCATATTTACTTATATCTGAAAATTTTAAATAAGAAATCATACACATAAAACATATGAGTGAAATACACCAGCGTTCCTTAAACTAGATCCCCGAACTCAGAAAATCTACAATCTAGATCTCAGAACATGAAAACCATGTCATATAGGTCCTAAAGTTGCTTTGAGCGCCACTCAGTCCCAAAACCACCAATCTACTCATTGACTATATATTGACTGTTGTTTTCTAAATACTCCCTTAGTCCACGGAAGAATGAAATTATACTTTTGTCCTAAGTCAAACCGAAGTGATTTTGACCCAGTTTATGTTACAACGCATTAAAACTTATGGTACCAAATTAGTGTCATTAGATTTATGTTGAAATATATTTTTATATTCTACATAGATATCATAATTGTTGTTAGATTTTTATATAAATTTAGTTAAACTTAGAATAGTTTGACTTAGGACAAAGTCGGAATTTTTTTTTGAAACGGAGGGAGTAAGAATCAGGAATATGGGTCCCTAAAGTTGTCTTGAGTATCACTGGGTCTAAACACAAATCCACACATTGACTAGCGTTGACCGTAGTTTTTACGAGTGGTTCGTTTCCTCAAGTTGATCCGGTGGCATTGTCCTAAATAGACGAGCGGGCCTAGCTTTTCTTCTCCCCTTTTGGGTTGGACGAAGGGGCTAGGTGCTTTTGCGAGTCCTCTTGGACCATGGGCTGCCAATCCAGCTTTTCGAGTATAGTTTTGATCGAGTAGATAATAGGAGAGAAATTTATTTTATAACCTCGAACTATCGGGATCGAAAATAGAACAATTGTAATAGTTTAATATTGTAATTTTTTTCAAATAATATGTATTTGGTGATAAGTTTGTGAATAATTACCATTTGCATTGGATCCACAATGTTACCGTTCCCATTGCACTCTCAGAGATATTACAACTAGACATAACTATAGCCTCTCCCTCACTTCATATGAGGCATCCACACGAGACTATTGTTATTGCTGAAACTGACTGAGAAACACATGGACAAACAGAGTTTTGCATTGCTACCACATAAACAGATTTACAGGTCGTGCCGTATGCACTTTATTTCCTAGGCGCTTAATTAGTAGGTGGATCTGCTAGCTGGACCTTCCTTGATACAGTAGTACGTGTACGGTACGATATGAAGTATGGACACACCTCTTAGCCGTTACGCTATCTCTGACAATAGAATAAAATGGTTGTGTATAACACTGTTTAATACTATAACGTTATTTTAGACAGAAAAAAATAGTTAGAATAATAGATAATAAATAATATTAAACACAAGACTTTTATTTTTAGTTGTGCTTGGTCTCATGACTTCAGTGTTTGTTCCTTGTTCAGGCCGTCGATGGGAGAACGCAGTTTCCGATCTCTGCAGGGACAGTGGAACGAACGAAAATACACGTACATTAAGATCACCATTAAGCTCTGTCAAGTGTCAACAATGGAGTGAGTAGTATGTATGGACAATACGGAGTAGAAACTCACTTGGCGCCTGGTAGACGACGGAGGCGGCGCCGTTGAAGTCGCACGTCCCGCTGCCCCGGTGATTGCGCTGGTAGTAGCTGTTGACGGCGTGCGCGGCCTTGGTGTTCGGCTCGAAGCACGCGGCGCCGGGCTGGATGGCGCTGCAGTCGGCGCCGTGGCCACACGCGTAGTCCAGCGCCGCCTGCAGCCGCGCGTCCCCGACGGCCGCGTTCGCCACGCACCAGCTCGGCTTCGTGCTGCTGCCGCCGCCGCCGCCTCCGACCGCCGCCGCCGCTGCTGTGGCGGAAGTCGAACGGGTGGGCAGACCCGCACTCCGCGTCCGTCCCCCGAAAATCTCAAAAACCCAGCCTGAACCTCCCCTGGCGGAGCACCAGATTTCACAGCCGCTGCGGGAGTTGCCATTCGCGCAGGAGGCCGTGCCGCTGCCGTGCATCCATCTGGTGAGCCGCTCTCTCCTTTGCTTCCCACTTCTTTTAGATGGTTCCTCTGCTCATCGCCAAGAGCCAAGATCCGGTGCCCGGTGCTGCGGCGTTTCGTTTATTTCCGGAGCTTTTGTGGAAGCTTTGGGGGCGTCCTTGGGGGTGCTTTTATTTAGCCTCGCCGCATTGGGTTCTTTCTTGGTTTTGGCTAAATCTTCAGTGCGATTCAGTTCAAAAAAAAAAAAAAATCGTCAATGCGATGACTGATTTGTTGTGGACGTAGCGTTACTGTCATTATTAACGCTTCATTTTTTTTCCGTTCCCTTCTTGGCAACTAGAGATCTGAAGACATTTAGAGTTAAGTAAGGCTCGGTTGTTAGGAAGCAGCGATGTGACAGATAAATGGCACGTGCTTTGCTTCCTTGCAACATTATGCATGGTTACGTCAGCCGTGTAGGGAAATCCCTTGGATTTCGTTCAAATCATCCTAAGCAATTACTAGTAGCATTCTATTTTTCAGAATTATACTAGCATTCTATTTCTATGCTGTTCCATTGTTATTATTTCTATGTAGTTCCATTTTTATTTCTTACTATTTGTTAATGTGAGATTTACTAAAAGTATCTTTTGGTTTGCATAATTCCTCAGGGTAAGCCATGGCTCTGAAGGCGAGCTCCGTCGACAACCGGACTAGGAGCACGGTCTCCCTATGTATAGTGATTGGCATGTGCTGCTTCTTCTACACCATCGGAGCGTGGCGGAAGAGCGGATGCGGCAAGGGGGACAGCATAGCGCTGGAGATCACCAAGCGCACTGACTGCACCGTCCTGCCAAACCTTAGTTTCGATACCCACCATTCTAAAGCTGGTGGCAGTTCCAGCGATCTTGTTTCCCCGGTGAAGAAGTTCAAGCCGTGCCCTGATCACTACACAGATTACATCCCTTGCCAATATCAGAACAGGGCAATGAAGTTCCCTAGGGAGAACATGAATTACAGAGAGCGGCATTGCCCAGCGCAGAAGGAAAAACTGCACTGTTTGATTCCACCTCCAAAAGGTTATGTAGCTCCGTTCCCATGGCCGAAGAGTCGGGACTATGTTCCTTTTGCAAATTGCCCATATAAGAGCTTGACAGTTGAGAAAGCCATCCAGAACTGGGTTCAATATGAGGGCAATGTATTCAGATTCCCTGGTGGAGGGACACAATTCCCTCAAGGAGCAGATAAGTACATTGATCAGCTTGCATCAGTCATTCCAATCGCCAATGGAACTATTAGGACTGCACTTGATACTGGTTGTGGGGTAAGAAGTAATGCCAAACTGCATATTGCTTGTTGCAAATTCAAGCTAGGTTACATAATCTAGTCCATGTCTTAACACACTGTAACTATTCAGGTGGCTAGCTGGGGAGCTTATTTGTTGAAGAGGAATGTCTTGGCCATGTCGTTTGCACCAAGAGATTCACATGAGGCACAAGTGCAGTTTGCTCTGGAGAGAGGTGGCCCAGCTGTTATTGGTGTTCTTGGTACAATAAAACTTCCTTATCCATCAAGGGCCTTTGACATGGCCCATTGTTCTAGGTGCTTGATTCCATGGGGAGCAAATGGTGAGCCTAATCATGCATCCTATTACATTCTGCATCAAAGCAAAGATTTCTAAGAATTATAGCTAACATTAGTACTTAAAAAATTCATTTATAATTATTGTTCTGGGTGCTTGATTCCATGGGGAGCAAATGGTGAGCTTAACCATGCATCCTATTACATTCTGCATCAAAGCAAAGATTTCTAAGAATTATAGCTCTCATTAGTACTTAGAAAATTCATTTATAATTTGATACTATTTAGTTTAACCTCAACCATTTACATGGTTTTTGCAGATGGAATGTACATGATGGAAGTTGATAGGGTTCTAAGGCCTGGTGGCTACTGAGTGCTGTCTGGTTCTCCAATTAATTGGAAGGTGAACTATAAGGGTTGGCAGCGCACAAAGAAGGATCTTGAGGCAGAGCAGAACAGAATAGAAGAGATTGCTGAACTTCTATGTTGGGAAAAAGTCTCAGAGAAGGGTGAGATGGCAATATGGAGGAAAAGGGTAAACAGAGTCTTGTCCTTCTAGGCAAGATGAATCCACTGTGCAGATGTGTGAATCAAGAAACCCAGATGATGTCTGGTATGATGTTCCTCTAATAGCCTAATTTTGTCAATGAGGTTGAGTGTGGTTTGTACAGTTCCTTTTCTGTTCGTAATCCGTGCATACTGCTGCTACATCAGGTACAAGAAGATGAAGGCCTGTGTGACACCCCTTCCAGATGTAAAAGATGAAAGTGAAGTAGCTGGAGGAGCAATCAAGCCCTTCCCAGGCAGGCTCAATGCAGTTCCTCCAAGAATCGCTAATGGTTTGGTCCCAGGGGTTTCATCTCAGGCCTTTCAGAAAGACAATAAAATGTGGAAGAAGCATGTGAAGGCTTACAGCACTGTGAACAAGTATCTACTTACTGGTAGATACAGAAATATTATGGACATGAATGCAGGTTTTGGGGGATTTGCTGCCGCAATAGAATCCCCAAAATAGTGGGTCATGAATGTTGTGCCGACCATTGCAAAGATGCCCACCCTGGGGGCTGTGTATGAGCGAGGATTGATCGGCATATATCATGACTGGTTTGACACTTTACACTTGAATTGTGTATCCACGAAAGTAGTGTGGTATGATCAGAACTTACATTTTGACATATCCCTATGACAGGTGTGAGGCTTTCTCTACTTATCCAAGGACATATGATCTTATCCATGCTAGTGGTCTTTTCACCTTGTATAAAAACAAGTAAGCTACTACTGTCTTCTGTCGTTCCTCAGAAACCTACTGTCTTCTGTAGTGACTCACATTGCCTGTGCAGCTGTGCTGATCTATTTTATTTGTTGAAACTGCCAACAGGTGCAGTATGGAAGACATTCTCCTGGAGATGGACCGCATCTTGAGGCCTGAAGGTGCTGTCATAGTGCGGGACGATGTTGACATCTTGACCAAGGTGAACAGCCTTGCTCAGGGCATGAGGTGGAACACGAAGATGGTCAATCACGAGGATGGTCCCTTCGTTCGAGAGAAGATCTTATATGCTGTGAAGCAGTATTGGGTCGGTGGAAACCAGACAGCAGTAACTTAAAGCAAGCACATTTCCAAGCTGCTAACATGACGAATTCTGCAACCCAACCTTGACCAGACGAGCAAGAATTAACTTAGGGCTTGTTTGGATACACGGAGAACCCCGCCATATGTATTGATAGGGGGTTGACGGGGAGTTTGAATTAATTTCCCCCTTGATCACCTCCAATACTTATGGATTGGATTGTTCCAAACAAAGCCCTTGTGGCAAGGAAATGGTCCACCATTGTATGGTTAGCACTGAAGCAGGCAAGCAGCCAGGATACCGCTTGCTGGTGATAGCTGCAGCCATGTGATGTTGTAACAGTTTTGTAATTTTTCATCGCTCTTGTGAACTGGGTACTCTGTTCAAAAGCTTGAGTATCTACTCCTGCTGACTTTAAAAAAAAAATAAAAGCCTGCCTATCCCAGATAAATTATTGCCAATACTCAGCATCGTAGTGTCTTGGGTGTAGCTTTGTTTTTTTTTTTTTTGAACATAGAAATTTTATAAAAACCACGTAGAAATTTCATACGAAGTAGTTCAATTTACAAGGCGAAAGAAAAATTTTGAACAGCCTTGCTATACGTTCGGCTGGATACCAGCATCACTGGTAGTAAGAACATATCTGACAAAACAATCGTGTGTGAAGCATTTTGCTATGACAAGCCAAGATCTATGTGCTCCTTCCTGAATGATTCTGAAGAAACAAGGGCAGCTTACGACACTATCGCTGCAACATGCTCACACCGAGCAGAACTTCCCAGCCAGAATTTTTTTTTCCTTCGAATTTATGGGCTTGAGCTCTATCATTCGTTTGCGAAGAAAATTACACAACGCTTGCCTCCTGAAGAAAATTCTGCTTACGGTGTGCTCTATCATTCGTTTAAGAAGAAAATACACAACACTTGCCTCCTGAGAGGAACACCAAAAATGTGGAAACGCGTTACCAAATTGGGACAGCACCTAAGCTTATCTCTGAGTATATTACAGATTATATATGAGTATATTACCTAAGGTGCAGCCAGTTTTGTAAAATTATTCAAGAGGCGGATGTTCTTTGTGGTGGGATTCATGGTGAAATTCCTTGCAGTTGCAGCCAGTTTACTATGAGCTCCTCCAACCTCAGACAAAATTTTGTTTCTGACAGATTTATTCCAGTTTCCTGTTAGCAACCTCTCACAGGATCTTATTCCAGTTTCCTGTTAGCAGTCTCTCAAAGGCTTGACGATTTCTTGCCGTGCCCTGAGGTGATCAATGGAGTAGATTTAGTGGAAGTCCGGCTGGCCGGTGGACGTGAGGCAGCCGTGCCACATCCTGCTTGCTTTGTTGTTGTGATGACCTCTGTGATGGGAAGGAACACATAGTGCGTGTTGCAAACACCTGACGTGATGCCACTGAACCCAGCAAATGCTCCGTGGACCTGAAGAACATCCATATAGTTCACTTACTGTCAAACTAGTTAAAATGGATAAGAATCCCATTCTTGCATCGAAATAGATTGCACAGAACAAAAAGAAATCAACTTACAGCATTTTGCCCGAGCACAGTGCAGAGAATAGCATCTGATGCATTTGCCCGGCAAGCCCGAACCATATATGTTGGATCAATGTACTTTAGATCAGCTGGAACACCGATGTCCTTGAAATGCTTCTTAATCTGTAAGGTGATAAAAAAAATTGATGACATTGAATAATATGTAAAGTGGAAAGGGAACATCTACCAAAATGCAACAAAAAGAAAGGTTGGAGCACCATAAAGGCCATCTCACATCCATGTCACCGTGTGCCAGTTCAAAGAAGCATACTTCTTTTTATAGCAAATCAAGCAGTTCTTTTACTGCTAATGTTTTTGGTATGTGTAGAGAAAGCAGAGCTCAATAAACTATGTACTGGTCACGAATAAGTAAATATGGTTTTCCACTTTGCAAATCTGGGTCTCAGACCTATACTTGTAGCCTCGTAGGTATTCATTTGCGAGGTTACAAAAAATGAAAATTAGAGAGAATCAGCAGTTCAGCGTAAGTGAAAATTGGCTGCAAAGAAAGCTCTTGATTCTAGCAAGTACACCTGGCAGGAAGTAACACCTTGATAGGGCTTCACCAAAAACCAGAGCCCCACACCCCAACCAACCAAACTGCCTGAAAGCCTGTGTATAGGGGGGGTTTTGTCTATATTTTCATATGTACTCCCTCCGCTCTTAAATTTGTCTCCATTGACTTTTTTCCACATCTTTGACCATTTGTCGTTTTTCAAAAAAATTATGCAAACATGTAAAAATACAAGTCATGCTCAAACTACCTTTAATGGTAAAACAAATCACAACAAAACAAATGATAACTAATGATTTTTTTCAATATGTATATACCCTTATGCTGACCTTTAAAGATGCTATATACAAAATCTATCTGCATAATGGGTTTAAGATGAGCATACCTTCTGTTGCATGTGGACACCCAAAGTGACTACATGTATATAGGAAATCTATTTGCATAATGGGTTTAAGATGTGAATACCTTCTGTTGCATGTGGACACCAAAGTCACTAAGAATCACATTTCCTGAAGCATCGGTTGCATTTGATTTTTGCAGTAAATCCTGTGACAAGAGTCCAAAAATAACACATATTCACTTTTCAATTTAACACATAAAACTGTAGCATTCAAAGCAGTCAAGAAGGGTAAATCATAAGGCTACGATGCTGTCTTACCTGCCCTGCACCTTCAGCAACGCAAACCACACAAAATCCCTTTGTATTAAGTAAATGCTCAAGATGTTGCAAGACACCATGTTCTCCGTCAAGTGTGAAAGATACCTTCATTCGCAGTAAGCTTTTGTCAGTATATGTGAAGCAAAGACAATTTAAGGTCCCGCATCATAGTGCTTACAGACCTCAGGTATTAGGCAGACATCGATCTGCCCACTGGAAAGAGAAGCATGCATGGCTATGAACCCACTGCTTCTTCCCATTAGTTTTACCAACCCAATTCCATGGTATGCACTACGTGCCTAAACACAGAAGGAAGATATCAGGTAAACCAAGCACAGACCATATGTAGAATTCAACTTCATTTAACTATGCATTTTAAAATACACTAACATTTGAGAAATAGAAACCAACCTCTATATAGGCAGAATTGATAGCACGCTGAGCTTCTTCTACAGCTGTATCAAAACCCAATGTCTTATCTATAAAAAGTATATCATTATCAATTGTCTTTGGAACTGCTACAACTGAAACTTTCAGTTTTCTCTTAGGACACTGCAAACCAGAAAGAGAAAAATGATGAATGAATAATCACACTACATGGAACACACAGTGGGTTTGAGCAAAGAGAGCGTAAACCCTCCTGAATCCTAACCAAAGTGGTGCTCAGAATGGAAGATAGTTTTAGTATCAGCAGTGGTGAAAACACACCCACTTCTCATAGTTTGGGCACAAGTGACCTCAGTGGATGGGAGAAAAAACAGCCATGCTAGTTTACCCAGTACTCATAATTTTAGCTATAATAAAACAGTATTCAGAGCAAATTTTGTTAACTTTAGAATCCAAGAAACTTGCTCACTTTTAACTCAAAAAAAAAAAAACGGTGGGTATATATATATACAATTAGGTAATATATGAATTCAATTAGGCTCCGTTTGGATGTTGGTATTGAATTAGGTCAATGGAATTGCCTCTCCAAATCAATCACACACTGAATTGGTATTGGACTACAATTCCATTTCTGACGTTTGGATGTCTTCTAGCCACAGAAATCAGAACGCACATCTTCTCCCCCCAGCCAGAGACCGCCTTCATGGCTGCTCGGGTCTGCTCTATGTATGGCGAGCTCCTCTAAAGCCCTATATTGAAACTAACAGTGATCCGTACACGACGCATGCTCGAATTTGACCTCTATGCTCGAATTTGAAAGCTCTGCGCTTGTCTCTCCCGGCCGGTGAGCTCGAGGGGGCTGCGCTGCTCCCTCTCTGGTGAGCTTGAAGTGAGCGACCTTCCCCACAGGGGCCGCTCTGTCCGCACTCCTCGTCCCCACCGCAAGCAGTCCTGCCGCTCATCCCCGTCGACAGTGTACGAGCTGTTGGCCCCCGCCGCTCGTCCCAGTCCATGGCGTACACATTGTTGCCTCCCCCGGTGAGCTTGAGGCGAGCGGCCTCCCCCACAGGGGCCGCTCCGTCCGTGCTTCTCGTCCCCACCGCGGGCATCCTGCCGCTCATCCCTGTCGACGGCATACGGGCTGCTCGTCCCTGCCGCCGGCGTCCGGGTCGCTCATCCTCCTCGCTGTCGATTCCAAGCAATACCTGAGATTCTTGGGTATTGGTGGTGCGTCCTTTGCTTCTGTGCCAATACCGTAAGGAATTAGAGCATCAAATTCCAAGATTGAATTCCCAGACATCCAAACACGTTGTATTGAAGGCATACAATTCCATTT
The DNA here is from genome assembly GCA_030272315.1 of Paspalum vaginatum. Classification (NCBI taxonomy): domain Eukaryota; kingdom Viridiplantae; phylum Streptophyta; class Magnoliopsida; order Poales; family Poaceae; genus Paspalum; species Paspalum vaginatum. The sequence goes on along the minus strand of CM059013.1, from coordinate 5,412,734 downwards.
CCCAAAATCTCAGCTCAATGCCAACATCCAAACATATCACAGGGTCCTAGAAGTATGGAAGAAGAGAAAATAATAACCTCCTCATGAATAGCGTTAGCCCCCGCATGGCTGCCATTTCCACCAATTACAAATAGCATGTCAATTCTTCTGGCCTACAAACATAAGACAATCATGTAAACAATATTGAAGCTGCAACACACAGCATGGTGTCTTCCACTTCAGGATTCTTACCTGTATGCTATCCACAATCTCACTAGTTTTAGCTCCACCACGAGAGACACCTAGGAAACTCCCTCCCGAAAGATTTATGTTTTCCACCACATCACGTGAAAGCTGAAGGTTCTCACCATAATGATTCAACATAATCATGAACGTTGTTTAGTGCATGAGGGATATGGAAAAGAATCCTTACCGGCATTTCTTTTAAGACTTTCTCAAAAAATCCACGATAACCAAATGGGATTCCAACAATATTCTTCACCCCATAAGTCTCCAAGGTAAATACTATCATGGAAATATAAGTAAATATAGTCACATAACATGTAGGTTCTGGTTATTCTTGGACTCACAACTATCTTCTTAACAATAACTGCTGTTCATTTACCATATTATTTGTGTGATATGTAAAACAAATTTAAATATGGGACAATCATGTTTGAATTTGAAAAGGCATCCTAATTATATACAAGAGTTGTGAGAACTAAAACTTAAAAGTTATTCAGTTTTCACTTGAAAGTGAGCAGTACATGGTTCAAATATCTCCAGGTTCAGTGCATAAGCATTAACACATGGATTGGAATATCATAAGCCATAAGCACATCTTAGTCCTAACATGTGCAATACTTCTGTAACATTTATAAGTACAAATGTTCCATAAATGCCTTGGTGTTACATCCATAACTCAACACAATGAGAATGCGAATGGTGCAAAAGCACTTGAGCAATATTGAAAGAACCATACCTGTCTAATGACATCGTTTAAACCAGGGCAGAGCCCTCCACAGGTAACAATGGCAGCCTTTACTTCTTCAGGTTCATAATATATCTCCTTACGGGGGCCTGCTCGATGAATCCTATGGAAAGCAACAATCACTTTCTCATCCATTTCCCATCCTTAAAGTTAAACAAATTTCTTAAGTGATAAAAGGAGACCTGCTAGTAGTTCATTACAGGAGAATTTGGAAGTTACAAAAGGGCGAGCGAGATGAAAAAAAAAACAAACAGGACAATAAAACTGTACAGTTAGCCAGATCAAACACAAATAGAGACTGATAACTGTTCTCTATCAGTATTACTCATGGTTCGCTAACAGGTGAGCAATGACAAGTTAACAAGACCTGGAACATTTCAGGGCAAAATTTGGACTTTTAGGTTATAGCATAAAAAGGTGAATCAGCCCCTCTAGAAGAAAGAATCATACTAATGTTCCACCCAGCTACAGTCCGGATCAATGCATTCAGCTCCAGCAGAAGTAGGAGAGGCATACTTTATCACCTAAATAAAAACATTGTGGTAAGTGACAAATTCACCAGTAAGAAAAAACAGAGCCTCTTCTCAAGACCATGCCTCGTTTTATGTATTCATCTGCAAGTGCTCAACAAAGTTATACTTCATGTCATATGTGCTCAATATTGACCTTCAGAAGGGCTCTATCATCCTTATTTACATAACCGTTCCACATATGAGTTGATGAGCCATCACCATCACCCAGGGAAATTCTGCCATAACAAAAGATGGATTTAAAAATTAAAGGAGCCAGCTACAGTTTATCCTTTTAGACATTCAAACCAGATTAAGTCAAACGAAGATACAGAAGACATGAATAACCTGTTTTTCTTCAAAGAGAAAGTAGTGATCCTTGGCTCCAAATCATAAATATCAGTAATGTGTGGCAAACTAAAACGCCTGTTCCAGTCTTCCTGGTACTTTTGCTTCCAAGAAGGGTCGCTGAAATCTAGGTCTAACTTCCCTGATGCAGCTGTGACACGGAGTGCTGCAAATCGTTTTCTGCAATTTTGCCTGCTTAAGTGAGTGAAACCAAATTGACATTGGTCCCTTGTTGGACGCAGCAACGCTTGCTGTTTTGCACAACTTGAACTTGCCTTGAAGGCAATGGCCATCCCAGACAAGGTCATCAAAAGAAAGATTATAGTGGACCCGCTGATCTGCAGCAGAAATTCAGTAAGCTGAATACAAGGTGGTGATAATGTCCTATAAGAATAATCAACATTGTTTTGAGGAAAACTGGAGGGGTCCCCCCCCCCTACAGCGCTATATTAAGAAAAGAGAAGGCAAAGCCTTAAAAAGCACCCTATACAGAAAACTAAGTGAAGTTCTCTAACCAGGAGATAATAGAGGGAAAGTACCTAGCTTTAGCCCTGTAAAGGAATAAAGAAAACTCTTTACAAAAGGTGAATTTACAAGCTTGCACAATCAACATTTAATATGATTGATGGATAGTAGTTCGAATTGAATCGCACTGTGTACTGAATTGATAAAAGAAAGTCAACTTCCAGCAAACCAAGACTAAAGAAACTTGGTAGATGGATCATGCACAGCTTGACACTGGCTAAGTTTTCACTTCATCATTGACTAGGTTCGATTGTTCAGTGTGTTCGTACTGCACATCGACCTGCAGTGGAAACTGAAAACGCCAGAATGTAGATAGATGAACTGCTAGCGATCTCAGGCTAACGCACTGCATTGACGCTATCGACTGGATCCAGCTCCAGTTCAAGATATCTGAAAATACACCAAACTAGCAAACTCATGGATACTGAAACGTCGAAACTTACACGACGCAACAAAATGCTTACTGCTGAAGCACACAAAATCTGAATCAACTAAGCATGAGGTTTACGGCTTGCTCGAATCCACGAGAAAATAGTGCGGAATTTTTAACCGATGGTATTATATTTCCGTCCGGATCAAACACAGCTACACAAGCTTCAATCACGAAACTAGCAAAGCAAGGCCCCCAGTCCCCACAGGGTCGTTCGAATACAGCACGGCCGCACGAGCATCGCCGGTGACCCTCCTCCATCCGCAGGTACCCAAAACCAAGGCCCCCCACATTGGCATTGCGCCCTTAACGGGTGGCCCGAGACAAGCCGGCGGCACCCACCCCCGGGGCGACTCCGAGCGCCCGCCCGAGCGGCGCGGGAGGGAGGGATCTCCGCGGACCGCGGATCAGAACCTGAGAGAGATCGACCCCGCGCGCGGCTGCGGCTGCGCCTGCGCAGCGCTGGAGGTGGATGGAATGGGAAGGCAGGCGAAGCGGCAACTTACCAGCGACTTGGGACGGCGAGAGGGAGGATTCGAGCACGCTCGGCTCCGGCCTCCGCCCTTCCAGGCTTGGGGTGCTTGGTCGCGTCGTTCGTCGATCGGTTGGAGTATATTTGACCCTCGGGGCTCTGGCGCGGGCGCGGCGGAGAAGCGGAGGTGGGTGGGGGTTCCAGGTGGCGGGGAGGAAAGGGAGGATGGACCGCGTGGGCGGACGACTGGAAGCACACGGCCACAAGGGGTTGGTGAACCGATGACTTGGGCCTTGGGGTGCGCACCTGTTCGGTAGAAAGGTGGCGATGGGCTAAAAAGGCTAGGCTAAGCTGTGCCTGGCCCATCAAATGTGGGCTATTTGCGCTCGAAGGAGTTTAGGACGGAAATGTTATTCGCACTCGCACTGAGCGCGTGGCCCAAAGCCCATTACACTCGCCGCCGACGACCGTGGGAGTGGGGGTTAGGGGTCAGGTTGTCAAGGAGGCTCCATGTACGACGGCCCTAGAAGAGTGGTCGGGGAAGGTGGCGACCACGATTGGTGGGCAACGGAGCCGATTTAGTGGGAGCCACCAGAACCGGTCGTCGGAGGACTGCCGGTGGCGGTGGGTGGTCGAGGCGACGATGAGGTTAGTGGTGGTAGGGGCAAAGGAGCAGTCAAGGTTTGCGGTGTGAGGTGGAGGCGGGCGGCGACGGAGGCATAGGGAGCCGTCGAAGTGTGGGGAGAGCGTGAAGTGGCATTATTGACGGCAGGGTTGATGGGTCGTGTCCTTGGCAACCGCGCAACCCGTCACTCCTTAACTTCGTCCATCTAAGAGTCTCTCACGACCCTTTTTGGTTTGTCGGATCAATTGGTCAGGAGCAGGATCGCCCCGAGTGATGTTGTCTAATGTTTTTTTTCTGGACCAAACTAGTTTAACTGGTGGCTTTCAAAGGACATCTTGATCCATCATTGGTTGATCAATCCCGTGTCGAAAAGTAAACGAGGCATTAGTAGATTGGCTTGGCGCCAGATGATGCAATGACGTGAACCAAATGTAGGTGTTAGGGGTTTTCGTCCCACCAATGGCTATTTTTAGTCCTTTACCATCTGTAAGGTAGTTGGAGTCGCCATCGAGCCAACCTTCTTGGCTCCGAGACTATAAATCTACTCATACCCTTTCTTGTTTATACTCCACACATGATACATACACTTGCACACCATTTGCACGCTCTGCTGCGAATAGCCTAACTCACTCGATGCACATCTGCCATCCACTGCTGCTCAGCTGGTGCCACTTATCATCGCCCCCGACCCTATTTCTAAGTCCACTGAATAAGAATTCCCTAACAACTTCCCAAGAACCTTGCCAACGCGCCTTGCCCCGTGAGGAAAGACGAACATAACATCGTTGTAGGCCGCGAAAGTGAGCTTAGGATAAAATCAAGAGGCAACATGCCTTAGTCATAGTTTGGGTACTCTTTGATTGGAGTGGCTTTTGAAGAACTGGACGTGTTTAAATCCACCATAGATCAAAATCTCCATCAACCCCTTCCGTTCCACTCCAATTCCCCCTCGATCCCAAGAATAACAAAGTCCCAAACTATGCCTTCAACGACCGTGTGGATGCTAGCATCGTATATATGCGACATGTATGATCCGTGGTGCACCGAGCCTCCAAGGCCATTGGTATCCAGTATCGTAGGGGCGAACTACAACATGAATTTTTCCATGTGTGTACCACACTGACTATTTCAGCCGTTAAAGTTACGTTGGGATCCGTGCAGACGAGGAACTCATACGTGGAGAACTCGTGACACCTCATGAATGACGCAAGCCGGTCTAGTCGATTTGTCCGCGAGCTAGCATCCCGCAGCCTTGCCTGAGCTCATGACACCTCATGCATGCGCACTTCACTCAGGCTCGCTCGACCGGCAGAGTCAAGAGACCCGGCAACTTGGCCCCGCAAGCCGCAGGCTCTCCTCCCTCGTTTCCTCACCAGAGCAGCCAACAAGTCCACCGAGAGATGGCGACGCGTGAGAAACGTGCCTGCGGCGCTGCTCCGTCCACGCACAAGCTAGCCTCTGGTCTGGTATGGGTTTACAACGCCAACGCGGCAGCGCCCCGACCGAGCGACGACCGACCCCGACCGGTCGCCCAGCCAAGGCAACGAATCCCTCTGACGGGGCATCAGGGTAAAATTTCTGCGCTGACCTGCTGTCCGCTCCGCGCGCCCGCCGCACGGCGCGGGGAAAGCGATGAGCCGCTAGCGTAGCGCCTCATTTCTTCCGGCCTCCGGTGTGTGTACGGTGTGCCAGCAGCGGCTGCCGGCGACCAGCTGCTCCTGCCGAGCGGAGCGGGTCTAGGTCTTGGCGTTCGCGGTACGTGATCACGACACGGGCGGTGATACTGCCGAGCTGTGGACCGGAGGCTGATGATCGGCGAGATGTGTGGCTAGCTAATGGGTATGGCACGATCAGGACCGTGCGATCTAATTAACCGCGCGGGGCTCTGAGTTGGCCGCCGTGGCCCGTGGTGTGCCACAGAACGGCAGTTAACCGGTAGTACGTACTAGCTTTGTTCTTGGTTCGGGTTGCTTCCAGATGACATGACACCAGGGTGAGGATGGCATTGGCATGGCACACAATCAATCAGGCGCTAAGATGGCGAGCAGCAGTGCACGGCTTTTTGGTGAGGCTGCGAAGCTCTGTTTTTTCGACCGGATGGACGACCGAGTGGGTATCGTACGCCATTCGCAGGGGCTGTTCTGCGTGTCGATCGATTCCCCAGCAGCACAAACCAACGCACGCGTGAACACAAGTAGTGTGCAGAACGGGCTGGACTGCTGCAGCAATTCTATCCCTTGGAATGCAGTCTACGGAACGATTGGTTAGCCATTAGCCGTCGAAACAAGGGACTGATCCGTCTTTGTCGCCGATAGCTCGACCTGGCTAGCAAAAGGAATTTAATTTGGGTGCAAGCATATACTTTATCCCGATTAAATTATAAATCGTTTGACTTTTTTTTACAACAAATTGGACCCTCTCATCTCAAAAATCTGTAAAGATTGGAATCATAGTTAAATATTACAGCAAACGAAATCACAACGAGGCGAATAATAATTATGAAATCCCAATGATTTTTTTTAATAATGTGAACGGGTCAAAATTAGTGGTGAAAAAGTTAAACGACCTGTGACTTATAACATGGAGAGAGCAGCTAGTAAGTACTAGCTAATTTCGTATGACCTTGTGTCTAAACGTGATGATTACTAGCCGCCGATAACTCAACCTAGCTAGGCAAAAGAAATTTATTTTTTGTGCAAGCATATATTATTTATGTTTTTTAATATTGACCACCGACTTATTTAATCTCAAACTAAATTATGGTAAATAAATAGATGAAGGGAGTAGCTGGTAACACTAACTAGTAATTAGTACTAATTTCTTTTGTAAAGAAAACTAGTTCTCCATCCGTTCTTTTTTGTTTAACGCAGGTTAATTTTTTTCTCAAAACTTCAATCACTCATCTTATTCAAAAAAATTTGTGCAAATATATAAAGTACAATACACGCTCAAATTAATCTTAACAATAAAACAAATAATAAAAAAAGTAGATGAGAATTTACGATTTTTATGAGTAAGACGAGGAATTGAAGTTTTAAAAAAAATCAACTGCATTAAATAAAAAGAACGGAGGAATTACTAATTTCGTAGGACCATGTGCGTTGTGTCTAAGCGTGATGATTACTAGTCACCTTCCTTTTTAGAACCTTCATCAGCTGCATGCCTACCGTGTCATGTGTCAAACTTTTTGCTGGTGCTCAATCTCAAGCCTGCTCCCGCTGAGTTTCAGCGTTCCTCCACCTTCTCCTTTTCCTTTCTGCATTTTCAGCAAAGGATACATGCATGATGACGGCATGACGCACACCAGTAGTGGGACCACTACTCCACTAGTAGAACGAACGAGCATTCTTTGATACCATGAAGGCGTCTCCAATGAAACTATTGTGCTGTCTCTTTTACGTGGATAGAAAAATAAGAATAGCCAGCAACGACCAAATAAACAGTAGATTTCAGGTATTTCAGAAAGTTGGGAGTATTACATGTGAGACCAAATCATAGTGGTAAGATAAATAACTATTTTTATTATTTTTCATCTCCACATCAGCTAGGTATTTGCCACAACCATTGTGGATGCTCTAAGGCTGAGCCCAGCAAATTGTCTATCCAATTGTCTATATTCAAATTTTACTCAGGTATTTCAGAAAGTTGGGAGTATTACATGTGAGACCAAATCATAGTGGTAAGATAAATAACTATTTTTATTATTTTTCATCTCTACATCAGCTAGGTATTTGCCACAACCATTGTGGATGCTCTAAGGCTGAGCCCAGCAAATTGTCTATCCAATTGTCTATATTCAAATTTTACTCTATTTATAGTATAGCCATTTTTTACTATAAATGATCTTTTACGCACGTGAAAAAATTGGATGACGAAAAAGGGTCTGCTTTTAAGACGAACGTGCTAAAGAGAGAAAGATGCTGAATTGCTGATGCAGTAGAGATATCCTGGGATATCTTCTCGTACGTCTCGTCGTCAAAAAGAAAAGGACGACAGCCATCATGAGCACGAGCGCTACTCTAGTTTGCCGGCTCCCAGACCGAAACATTCCAAGCAACAGGGAAAGAGCAAATCAGTTTAGGTCTTCGATGGTTATTATTCCATTCCATCTGGTCGGGAAACTTGAAGGTTTAGTCCAAAAGCAGTCTTGCACGCTTGGATTATCAGTATCACAGACACTTTTTTCCCACTGCAAATCCCCCATAAGCCAATGCTTAATAACAACCGGCGTCTCCTTTCGGTTAGTGGTTTAAAAGGATTGTTTGGAACTCTCTCACCGGAAAGTTTACAGTGAGATTTTTTGTCCCAGAAACATGTGCGTCACATGTCTGGTTGTTGATGTATTAATTTTCTCTTGATATTGAAAATATCTAAGCTCCTAATTCGGTTAGCAATTCATATCACAATTGTACTAGAAGTATATTGGGACATTCCCGCATAGAGTAGATGTATTTTCTTTTAAGAATCTAAATTGTTCCGCATTGCCAAACGCATAAGACCCAAATTAGTGTAATGTACATTTGTACCTGCGCAACTAATCACAACTGGCATTACACCCAGATGTATAGAATGGACAAATAGCTCCCAAATGAGAAGAGACAGACTTTCAAACACATTCGCATAGATATGGATACATACCACATAAAGGTCTAGTTTGGCAACCTCATTCGCCAAACTCACCCTAAAACAACATGCTATGTCGGCCCGCCAAAATGCATTCCGGCCAAAACTGAATAGCCCATGGCCACATTATGTAGATTGCATAATAATGAGGCAATCAATGCTTTATTAGTTAGATCTAGTTTATAAATCAGTGGCCTTGCATAGGCTAGTATGTTCATGGAAAAAAATCTAGGTACGGAGTACTATTTGATAAACCTTCTAAATACCACCCAGTACCATATGTATCAATTTAATGGGTCGTTTAGACCATTTCATAGGTCATATAAAAAACTTGATCGGTGCATATAAAAGAGTGCAATCGTAGATTAGTAGTAAGGAGAAAGGAGAAATGACCTACATGCCCCTATTTAATCATGCATACGTATCTTGTGAAGCAAAAAAGATCTAGCCATTAAATGAGCATGCACCTTGAAAAGGAAAAAACAAGCAATAAAATGCACATACCCCAAGTACTCCATCTGTTTTCTATTTGACTGTTTTTTAATTTAAAAATGAACTAGCCAGTGATAAATATTTGAGAATGGAGATAGCACTTTATAAGTCACAAGCTACGATTGTATTCTTTGTGGGACAAAAAATGAACGCAATAATTATATATTTTTTAAATTCAGCAAAATCTTGTAAATCGATATGGTCATCACTACGTGCATTGGTGTAAATTTGGTTCCAATATAGTGACTTCCACCATGCATATACTCCCGTATGCTTTAAGATAAGTTTTAAATACAATAACAACTATAGAAGTGGGTGATTCACGATCACAGTAGGAGGAGCTTTGTTTTCCTTGTAATCGCAGTAGCAATTTATATGTAAATTTATAGGTTAATTTAGACCATTTCAATAATAGTGGCAAAAGTGTAGATATAGCTTTCGGAGATTATTTTGGGTTATAAAAAGATGTGAGCATTTCCAATAATCTGATGTTTAAACATTTAATATTTTCTCATTTATTCCTAGTTAAATCTTGTGAAAATTTAGGCCTAGTTTGAATAATCTCGGACCGAGAGACAATCCCCCTCAATCCGAGGTATCATCAGTTGACTACGATCCACCTACGTGACCCTAGCTAAAACGCTGCTACAGTGCTGCTGAGCTCGGGTGTGGATATAACAGGCGCCGGAAAGCCAACGGTGTGGCTGCACGAACAAGACCTAGTTACGCTGTTGCTTAATTGTGCTTTGCATAAAAACAGGATGACGCCCTGTGTACAGTGGTGCAGAGCCGCGGTTGCTGCTATGAAATTAAGTGACTTCCCCATGTGATGTGCCGCCGCCGGTATGTGCAGAGCCGCAGTTGCCGTCGCCGCGCGGCTTCCGTTCTGGGCTCGGCATGCCCGAGCGGCAGCGCCGGGAGATCCGTTACTACTACACTACAGTACGTGATGGATGGCCGACGCGTGACGGCGTGAGTCTGCAATTGAAGCCCCATCCGCCCAACCTGGTGTGTGCTGGCTCTGTCTGTCCCCGTTCGCCCGCCATTCACGTCACTCGCCTTCATTCACTCCATATCCAAGTCAGTCAAGACAAGAGCCTTGGCAGTGGCAGGCAGGTCAACTGGTCAAGAAGGCCCGCCATGGACTCATCCTCCATTCCATCTATATATACATGCTCCTAACTCCTTGCTTCCGTGAGGTGTGTGGGTTGTTGGTGCCAGCCGCGGTTGTTCCATCCCTATTGCTCCAGCAGCTCCGGGCGGCTTGGAGGGGAGCAGAGGGGATGGCGGGCGGCGGGGTGGCCGCGCTGGGCGTGAAGACGGAGCGCGCGGCGCAGTACAAGGGCCGCATGACGCTCGCCGTCGCCATGACCTGCCTCGTCGCCGCCGTCGGGGGCGCCATCTTCGGCTACGACATCGGCATCTCCGGTGCGTCCCCTGCCTGCCTCCCTCCCTCCCTCCCTCCCCTTGCTCTGCCGTCGGCGTCGCGTGCGTCCGCGCTGCGCTCTCGACTAGGCGACTTCGCTCCCGTAGGCTAGGTAGGTCCTCCCGTGGCCGTGACGCCTTCGGCGTGGCCCTCCCGCTCGTCTCGCGGGAGTAGCCCAGCCAGCGAGCGAGGTGCCCGTCGCGTTGCCGCATCAGGACACCACACATGGAATTTTGGGCCTTTTCGAGAGCTGGATATCGTGGTTATCTCCCCAGAGAGTCCAGACGACACGCCTTTTCCCCTGCCGCGGTGATTGGCTTGGGTAGGACGAGGATTGGCTGCGTTTTGGTAGGTTCGGCTTTGGAGCGAGCAACAAAGCCGCCTTGTGCGATTTCGAGGTAGTGAGTGAGTGCTCAATCACAATTCACAGGGGAAGCGGCGACTGACACGCGGGCGCCGCAAAGCTACCCCGTGTTGTTGATCTGCTTCCCGCCGCCGCCGCGTCTCCTGGGCATTCAGAGACAGCACATGCTCTGTCTGTACTGTACCTGCGCGCTCCATTCCTGACGTCAACGAGTGATTTTTCGCTCGTGCTTCCTGAACGAATTCCGGTACCAGAATCTTCGGATCATACGCTCACGCTACTCGTCAGAACCGATGACCAGACGTCGAGACCAACCAGCGGCCCCACCTGTCAGTCCTCGGTAGACAAACATACAAGTTCTGCAGGTGATAGCACTGCAGATTTTGCACGGCAAGGACGAGGAAAAAGGGTCCCTCCTCCCCCACACGACGGCAAATCTTTGATTTGGCTGGAGCTGTCGCTACTCATGCGAAGACTGGAAAAAACTGCAAAAATCCTATTTTTAGAAAGCATTTTTAAGAGGAAAAAAATTTGTGTCCACAAGTCAAGCTATCGTCCTCACATGGGGATTCCCGTTGACTCGGTGAAACTGCCAAGTACCGTATAATATAGCAAGTACAGTTTTACAAACCCCAAGTCCTCAATACAGCCACTTGCTCTAATTATGGAAACAAGATAATATGTGTCGTCTATGCATGTACCGTATAATATACAACAAGTGGCGGTGCTCATATATATGTTATAAAGAATATACTCAGCATGTCGTAGCAGTTTAGTTGATCAGGTGAACACTATGTTAATCCAGCTAATCTCCTGGGAATGAAAGTTAGGACATCAGACTAAAAGATGCTCAAGAAGTACGGCGTAGTAACTTTATGAGCCGTGTACATGTTATTGCAAATTTGCAATACATTTTTTGTGAAAATGGGCCTTTTGACTTGCAGCATGCTCCAAATGTAAGAATAGGAAAGAATACATTCGCTTATTGAATCATCGATCAGCAAGGGAAAAACCCTCCAAATATACTATACTTAACTGATCCAGCAAAAAAGGCTACCATAGCGGGCACATCATGTGAGAATTCTCACGTGCCCAGAGTCCCAGACATTAGCAGTGTGTGAACTGCGAACTGTGAAGGTGTGCCAATCTAACTGACGAACTGCTGCAGGAGGAGTGACCTCGATGGACCCATTTCTGGAGAAGTTCTTCCCCATGGTGTTCCGGAGGAAGAACTCCGGCAGCCAGAACAACTACTGCAAGTACGACAACCAAGGACTGGCGGCGTTCACCTCCTCACTCTACCTCGCCGGCCTCGTCGCCTCCCTCGCCGCGTCGCCCGTCACGAGGAACTACGGCCGCAAAGCCAGCATTGTCTGCGGCGGCGTCAGCTTCCTCATCGGCGCGACCCTCAATGCGGCCGCTGCGAACCTGGTCATGCTCATCCTCGGCCGCATCATGCTCGGCGTCGGCATCGGTTTCGGCAACCAGGTGCCAACCTGCTGACTGCCTAACCTTTTCTTGATCTTTTGGTGGGAGGCAATTCGTTCGTTCTAGAGCTCTGAATAACATCCGGTGCAGGCTGTGCCGCTGTACCTGTCGGAGATGGCGCCGGCGCACCTCCGCGGCGGGCTGAACATGATGTTCCAGCTCGCGACGACGCTGGGCATCTTCACGGCCAACCTGATCAACTACGGCACGCAGAACATCACCCCCTGGGGGTGGCGCCTGTCGCTGGGCCTGGCGGCGGCGCCGGCGCTGCTGATGACCCTGGGCGGGCTGTTCCTCCCGGAGACCCCCAACAGCCTGATCGAGCGGGGCCGCGTGGAGGAGGGCCGGCGCGTGCTGGAGCGCATCCGCGGCACGGCGGACGTGGACGCGGAGTTCACGGACATGGTGGAGGCGAGCGAGCTGGCCAACACCATCGAGCACCCGTTCCGGAACATCCTGGAGCGGCGCAACCGGCCGCAGCTGGTGATGGCCGTGTGCTTGCCGGCGTTCCAGATCCTGACGGGCATCAACTCCATCCTCTTCTACGCGCCGGTCCTGTTCCAGAGCATGGGCTTCGGCGGGAACGCGTCCCTCTACTCCTCCGTGCTCACGGGCGCCGTGCTCTTCTCCTCCACGCTCATCTCCATCGGCACCGTCGACCGCCTCGGCCGCCGGAAGCTCCTTATCAGCGGCGGGATCCAGATGGTCGTCTGCCAGGTGAGAGATATACGTACTGAGAGGCCAGAAGAAAATCGTCACAATGGCATTGGCAATTGGCATGCATCGAAGATCCCTAGCTCTGATCAAGCTCTTGCATCATATGTATCGTTGCATGGATGCGTGCGTACGACTACTTGCAGGTGATCGTGGCGGTGATCCTGGGCGTCAAGTTCGGGACGGACAAGCAGCTGTCGCGGAGCTACTCGATCGCGGTGGTGGTGGTGATCTGCCTGTTCGTGCTGGCGTTCGGGTGGTCGTGGGGCCCGCTGGGGTGGACGGTGCCGAGCGAGATCTTCCCGCTGGAGACGCGGTCGGCGGGGCAGAGCATCACGGTGGCCGTGAACCTGCTCTTCACCTTCGCCGTCGCGCAGGCGTTCCTGTCGCTGCTGTGCGCCTTCAAGTTCGGCATCTTCCTCTTCTTCGCGGGGTGGATCACCGTCATGACCGTCTTCGTCTACGTCTTCCTGCCCGAGACCAAGGGCGTGCCCATCGAGGAGATGGTGCTGCTCTGGCGGAAGCACTGGTTCTGGAAGAAGGTCATGCCGGACATGCCGCTCGAGGACGGCTGGGGCGCTGCTGCCGATGAGGGTCGCAAGTGAAGCATTTGCGTTGCGTTGCGTGGGTGGTTTCGTTTCATCGACCTCTAACTATAAGAGATGAGGCACATTAGCGACATCATGTAGACTGATGCTTATTGTATGCAGGTTGTTTGATTGTGATGTGCGATTGCATCATGTATGTATGGTGTGGTGGCATGCTTCTTCTTAGTTGTCTCTGACCGACAGAGGTAAAGATTGCATAGCAACATTCCATTCTTTATTAGGCCGTTTGAAACAAAGGTAAAATATTGGTGAAGATAGTATATTTTCCACCCTTTGTCAGTGCTTATTCATTCATAATTCAAAACAGAGTATAGAGTTCCAAACAACTACACAAGTGGCATCCGCTTGAAAACGAACCTAAATAGGAGCACGTATGTTCCAGCTTAAATCTGCAAAAAGCCAAAGCTACAGATGGATCACACTTCACCACAAAAACAAAAGGAAGCCGCGAGCCTACGGACGACCTACAACAACAGCCTCCATCGATCATGCCGCCGCAGCCGCGGGCGCCAACGCGCGGCCGTCGTGCTCCCTGCCGCGGGGCTTCAGGAAGTGCACCGGGATGGGCAGCGCGCGCGGCTCGGGCGCGACCATGGCGAACGAGTGGCCCGAGTACCCAGCCGGCGGCGCCAGCTGCTTCGCGGCCGCCTCCTTCGCCAGTGGGACGACGGTCCGTTGTGCTGCCGGCGCGGCCTCTGCCTTTTCCGCGCCGGCCCCGCAGCGACCTGAAGCCTCGGCCTTCTCCTCATCCGCGTCGGGACGACCACGCTGGTCCACGCCCCGTGCGGCGCTCAGCTCCGCGGCCGGGGCCGCCACCATCAGCGCCGCCGGGATCGGGTCCCCGCGCTTCAGGATCACGACGTTCTCCATGGCGCGCTTGTGCGGCAGCGAGGGGGCCTCGGCTGCCGGGGAAGGCAGGCGGCGACTGTGCTCTCCACGCTCCGGTCGCGGCTGCACGGCCGCAGAAGCCGGGGAGGCCGCGGCCGGAGCCTGACGTCCGCGCTGCTGCATTGGCTGACGAGGAGCCGGCGCGGGCGCGGGCGCGGCACGCACCCCGCGGCGCGCCGTGAAGAAGGCTTGGCCGGCGCCGGCGAGGCAGTCCGTGGGCCGGATGCACAGCGTTCCCATCGCCGAGACGAGGCGCCGAGCCGATCGACTTGGGGGGTGACGGCCGGCCGGCCGGAGCGCGAGGGAAAGCTTCGTGTCGTGCGCGCGCTCGAGGAGCAGACGAGACGAGATCGTGGTGACGTGAGGTGGGCGCGACGTGTGGATATACCCGTGGGCCGTGGCCAGGCCGGAATCGTTTCCGAATTCCGACTCCGAGCTCAGTTGGGGTCCAACGCGTGGTTCTCTCGGGACCGGGCGGTAAAATTCCGTTTTACTCCCGTCATCCGGCTTCCGCTTCCTCCCGACGCCGCCCGCCCGCCTCTCGCCCGACGCCCCCGCCGCCTCCACCGCCCGCCGGCCGTCCCATCAACCCGAAGTTGGAACGGTTTCGGTTTCTTCTAGGGGTTTCGTTGCAGGATTGGACCTATTCTATGCTGTGGCTCTAAGCAACGAAATCCGAAACCCTTTCCTTCTCACTGTTTCAGTAGGTTGTGGATGATCCGTGTCCGGCGCGGTGCACCCCCACTTACCGGGCCTAATCACTCGTAGTCCGGTTAGATTCTTCTTCAGCGCCCAACATTCACCCCCCTCGGTTTCAAAAAGAATCGCGGGCTCCGTACGGCATTTGGAGATATTTCCCTTCTCCGCTGCGTTTGCTGCATCGTTTTTCGATGGTAAATTCCTAATCCATAATGTTTGCTTAAAAATTTCCAGTTCATAGGTGGGATCCACAATTCATAACATGCCTCTGCATCTTTATTTAAGTGACTATATAATTCTTTGCCAAGGACACGGTTACTCTCTGTAGTTGATGTCAGACGATATGACAATGGGCAGACAGCTTGATGGTTTCTAGACTATTAAAGGCTTGGGGTCGAAGACAGTCAATAGGTACATGCTGGGTTACCAAAAATGGTAGTATTTGTTTATAGCCTGCTGGAACTGTGTTAGTTATCTGCGTGCACGGTGTTTTGTCAAGTCACAGACTCGTGGAGTATTTTCTCCAATTGAGCTTACACGGCTTTATCTTTAAGGATTGCAATTCATTGAAGCGACTGATCGTGGTTAGTGCAGCGGTCATTTTGTTATTGTTTGTTATTCAGAGCAACTTGTTTTACCGTCACTGCTGTTACTAGTAGTCTGTGGCTATTTCACTGCCAACACCCTCCCTTCCCCATATACTCTCACACAACCTTTTTTTTTCTAATTTCTTTATCCCATGGTTATGGTTGACGACATTCCTTCAAAATTAATTTGATTCATGAAAGGACTGTTCCTTTTTCTTTTTTGAAATCTTCACAGAACTTTCCCGCATTCTGAGCAAAAACTTATGTGCTAGTACCGTTGATAAGTGGCATTGACCATGCCTCATGTTGAATAGGTGATAACATAGTGGTGGTGTGGCAAAATTGCATAAGTTATTTTATATATGTTTTTATGACTTCACTTATCACCATGCATGCTATCGTTTTATACAAGATGCCTGCTCACAAGGAGCGTATGCTTTTCAGAGGATTAGTTCTGAACAATTTGCTACTGAATGTGCAGTTATTCTAATGTGTTGATGAGGTATCATTACCATGACATAGTCCGATTCTCTTTCTAGCCTAAGAAACAATTTCAATAGTGAATTGTGTCTTTGGATAAAATTTCATCAGAAGAACACTTGTTCTTTTTACCACTGAATGTTACTACTGACGGTGCACTTTTATTTTTACGGTAACATATAACTGACCAGTAACA
This sequence comes from Paspalum vaginatum, assembly GCA_030272315.1. Lineage (NCBI taxonomy): Eukaryota > Viridiplantae > Streptophyta > Magnoliopsida > Poales > Poaceae > Paspalum > Paspalum vaginatum. Next base: position 5,396,290 of record CM059013.1, on the reverse strand, counting down.
ACTTGTCAGGGCCACTCTATGTTTAGTGGTTATGCAGACTCTCATGAAGCATAAGTCCATTGCCGTGCCAGTCAACACTTCAGAGGATGAAGTGCAGTTAGAAGATGAAAATGTAAATGATGGCCAAACTCTCTTGCATCCATATTCCTCATCGCCCTTTCGAATTCACTGCAATTTTCTCGAGTTTATTTTTTTCTCTCTGCAGCTTTAATTTATGTGTCTGTATTCTGATGTTTCCAACTGCTGTCCTTGTAGAATTTATTAGTCAAGCGCAGGAGGACTGAATTTTCAGGGTCCATTGTCCTACCACAACAGGTGGTTGAATTCCCTGACATGGAGAACAAAGTCCCTGATAGTCTTCCAGCTGAAGTTTCTAATGGCAAGGATCCCATGGATGTGCTCAGTAGGTGTGCAGGGCAGAGCTCTGCTGAAGTGAATGGTTGCAGTAATGGACATGTTCGTGGCTTCCCTGTTACAGGTGATTAGATTACATACTTAATAGTAATTGATACGATTAGGCTTTATGTGCGTTAGTTTCTTCTGTTTCTGGAATGTGATCAGGATCTATGGCCTGAGCTATATTTATCATTGTTCTTGCTTCTTTCTTGATTAGATACCTAAAGCTATACTTCTTTTTCCCTGTAAGGCGCAAGTTATTGTTTTGCTGAACTTCAGTGGTTATACAGTTTCATGTATGTTAGTTTCTTCTGTTTTTGGAAATTGATCAGGATCTATGGCCTCAACTATATTATCAGTGTTCTTGCTTCTTTCTTGATTTTACCTAAAGCTATACTTCTTTTTCCCTGTAAGGCATAAGCTATTGTTTTGCTGAACTTCAATAGTATACAGGTTCAGCAAGCTCGAGACTGCCAAAAATATGCAGTGCCACTTGGCTGGAAAGAACCTTTATATGACTTTGAAGAACGTGGACCTCCTCATAATAAATTGTGAGTTTTCCTATTAACTGATGAATTAATAATTTAATGCTCATGCACTTCCAGTATGTATAATATTGCCGGGCTTCATGATAGCAAAAACTGCTATAACATCGGCCTAATGTCCTCTGGTTCACTTTTTTTTTTATAAAAAAGATAAATATGATATACAATATCTTTTTATGGCACATTTTTATGTTGAGAGATATAGTGGCAATGCTGGAATGTGATCACTGCAAATGTAATGAAAAGTACCATAGCTTCATATAAATTCACATAAACGAGTAGCCCAGAACTTGGGAAATAGCTGAAGCTCCATAATTACCTGCAAGTTCTGTATCTTTAACAACAGGAAATAGAGTGGCATGTGTAGACTATAAAGCTCTATCCAATCTAGAGGCTGGAAGGACAAACAAAGATGAAAAGAAAACAGCATTGTTTCTAAGAATAAAACAACCAAGCTATAGTGCAGTATGAGGATTGAGGAATAAGAATGCGATTAGTTGAAAAGAATTTAAAGATCTGGGCAAACTTGTCCGAAATTTCTGAGCCAATATTTAGTTTTCTAGTCAATGATCATGATGCCTACCTGCAATCCCTTAAAGTAGCACACATGAGCCTGAAGTGGCTCAAATGCTGTTAGCCGCCATCATCTGTCATTTGTATGATTCTTTGTGGAATATTAATGACTGTCCACGATAAGCTGTTTAATAGACTCATTTTTATTATTGTAAATGGGAATGGCGCCTGATGTCGCGTGAACTCGGCAGATTCAGATGCAAGGTGACTGTCCACATGGAGGGACTCGCAGACACCATTGTGGAGTGCTTCGGCAACCTGGAGCCTCGGAATGCTCAAGGGGCATTGCTGGTGCCTTGAGCGCTTTGGGCATGTCAAGTAGTTACTAGTCAGTGTCCAGATGTGTCGTCGCATGCAGCGTTAGCTGTCAGCCCTTCTGTGCTCTGATCGCCCCCTTGCTTCCTTTGACATGTGTACCGGTCTCTTTAACCAATGTAGTGTGGTTATCGGCGCTTATGTGCGCCTGAACTTGCTACTAATTGCTATGTGATGATGGGCGCGCTGGTGGCAAGCAGCACCTCTTATGGACCCCTCTTGGTGAAAATCATGAGTAGTCGGTGACGTTGTTGGTTATCCAATTATCCTTACAGTTCTGTTTACCTGACAGTCTCCTCGAGGGTTGAGGGTCGCGGCATGGCAGCCAGACGGCAGGCCACACCGCCGACAGGAGCAAGAGCAAGCAACAGCCACTGGAGCACCGGCATCTCCAGCTCAAAGCCTCCTTAGTCCTAGAGGACAGCCCTTGTCCTCCGTAGCAGATGCTGCGTCCGGTGGATCCGATCCCGCCCTCGGCGCCCCCGCTGGCTGGTCGCGCACCGGCACCCTCGCCGTCGCGGCGGGGCCAGTGCCACTGGAACCGGTTTGATGTGGGAGCGAGCGACCACAGTCGCAGAGCTGGCGCGCTGTAATTAATGAGTACACACTCGTCGGCTGGATCACAAATTACGCAGGTGGTGCGTGCGTGGTCGTCTGTGGTGGACGAGAAGGAGCGGTGGACCGGACGGACGGACGGCCGCGGGCGCGGGGCGAGAGACGCTGGCACGGTCCAAGTCACCGCCCGGCCCGACAATCCGAGTTGATGAGTTGGACGGCCTCGACCCCGCAAACAAGTCGGCCGCGACTCGCCCGCCCTGGAACTGGAACTGAACCACGGGCGGCACGCGAGTAGAGAGAGTATCGACGGCGGACAAACCGACTGCCTGCCGCTAGCGGCAATCGCCCGGCGGACCGGCGACGGTCGTTGGTCGTCGCCCCTCCAGCTCCAGCTCCATCCCGTGCCAGCCAGGCAGGCAGGCCCCCAAGGCAACGTGGTGGACTACTGGACTGGTTGACCTTTCCTTTGCCTCCTCGGCTAGCTCGGCCCCGCCTTTCCCTGCCGGTCTTCACCTTCCCTGCTGTTCTACGAGCTATACTCGGCGCCAAACCTAGGGCGAAGTAGTGTGTGTGTGTGTGTTTCCTGCTCCTTTCCGCCTTTATGTATTCCATGCACGGGGAGCATCGATGCAATGTATCATGTCGACACGAATAAATCGAGCCTCCGGCTATGTCGAACGGTCTTTTCCAACTAGGAAAAAACTCCTTATCTCTGCGTTGAACTATTTTCTATGAAATTCTTGCACAGTTTCCGTCAAATCCTAACGCACGTACATGTCTGCTGCAGATAATTATAGGCCTCGGCTCATGATTGAGCCTGCCAATGCCAAGCACGAGCAAGCAGAAAATAAAAAGGAAGGCCGTTTGATTCTTTGAATTTTGCACGCGCGCGGCCGGAGTGCCGAGGGTTGGCGCGCCAAGCTCGGGCTTTCGTTCGGATACATTAATCCGAGACTAGTGGTTCGGCCGGCAGGGCTTTGGTCAGACATTAGTCCTAGGCCCAAAAGTTTCACCGATCATCAAGATGTACCACTTTTTTTGTGTAACGAGAAAAGAAAAAAAAAAGGCTAATGACCCCCACTCAGATCAAGATTATCGGCAAGTGGCGTCGGCAATGTATTTCCCATTTCATATGTCTTTAATATGTACAGTACGATTCCACCCACACTTTTTTTTGCATACTACCATGTCATTTCATACCTAAGTTTGTATGTGTTTTTTGGTATTGATTTATCGATTATCGGCTCATCGTTGCTGCTACGTCCCAAATATTAGCTGACACGCACACATTTTAAAATGTATACTTCATTATTTTTTACCAGCAATTATAGTCAATAATATGATAAAGAAATGCTGCAAAAGTGATCACATTGGATTCATATTTACTTATATCTGAAAATTTTAAATAAGAAATCATACACATAAAACATATGAGTGAAATACACCAGCGTTCCTTAAACTAGATCCCTAAACTTAGAAAACCTACAATCTGGGTCTCAGAACATGAAAACCATGTCATATAGGTCCTAAAGTTGCTTTGAGCGCCACTCAGTCCCAAAACCACCAATCTACTCATTGACTATATATTGACAGTTGTTTTCTAAATACTCCCTTAGTCCACGGAAGAATGAAATTATATTTTTGTCCTAAGTCAAACCGAAGTGATTTTGACCAAATTTATATTACAACGCATTAAAACTTATGGTACCAAATCAGTGTCATTAGATTTATGTTGAAATATATTTTTATATTCTACATAGATATCATAATTGTTGTTAGATTTTTATATAAATTTAGTTAAACTTAGGGGGTGTTTGGTTCATTGAGCTAAACTTTAACTCCCGTCACATCGGATGTTTAGACAATAGTTAGAAGTACTAAATATAGTCTAATTATAAAACTAATTACACAGATGAGGACTAAACGGCGAGACGAATTTATTAAGCATAATTAATCTATGATTAGCAAATGTGATGCTACAATAAACATTCGTTAAGTACGAAGTAATTAGGCTTAAAAAATTCGTCTCGCCGTTTAGCCCTCGTCTGTATAATTAGTTTTCTAATTAAACCATATTTAATATTTCTAACTAGCATCCAAACATCCGATGTGACATGGACTAAAGTTTGACTTCAGACGAAAGCAGATTTTTTTTTGTGTGAACGGAGGGAGTAAGAATCAGGAATATGGGTCCCTAAAGTTGTCTTGAGTATCACCAGGTCTAACCACAAATCCACACATTGACTAGCGTTGACCGTAGTTTTTACAAGTGGTTCATTTCCTCGAGTTGTTCTGGTGGCATTGTCCTAAATAGACGAGAGGGCCTAGCTTTTCTTTTCCCCTTTTGGGTTGGATGAGGGGGCTAGGTGCTTTGCGAGTCCTCTTGGTGGACTCTACCATGGGCTGCCAATCCAGCCTCTCGAGTATAGTTTTGATCAAGTAGATAATGGGGAAAATTTTATTTTATAACCTCGAACTATCAGGGTCGAAAATAGAACAATTGTGATAGTTCAATGTTGTAAATTTTTTTTTCAAATAATGTTTATTTGGTGATAAGTTTGTGAATAATTACCATTTGCATTGGATCCGCAATGTTACCGTTCCCATTGCACTCTCTGAGATATTACAACTGGACATAACTACAGCCTCCGCCTCACTTCATATGAGCCGTCCACATGAGACTATTGTTATTGCTGAACCAGATTGAGAAGCAACATCGACAAACAGAGTTTTGCATTGCTAACACAGAAACAGATTTACAGGTGGTGCCGTATACACTTTATTTCCTAGGTCCTTAATTAGTAGGTGGATCTGCTAGCTGGACCTTCTTTGATACAGTTGTACGTGTACGGTACGGTATGAAGTATGGACACACCCCTTAGCCCTTATGACTTCAGTGTGTGTTCCTTGTTCAGGCCGTCAATGGGAGAACGCAGTTTCCGATCTCTGCAGGGACAGTGGAACGAACGGAAATACACGTACATTAAGATCACCATTAAGTTCTGTCAAGTGTCAACAATGGAGTGAGTAGTATGTATGGACAATACGGAGTAGAAACTCACTTGGCGCCTGGTAGACGACGGAGGCGGCGCCGTTGAAGTCGCACGTCCCGCTGCCCCGGTGATTGCGCTGGTAGTAGCTGTTGACGGCGTGCGAGGCGTGCGCGGCCTTGGTGTTGGGCTCGAAGCACGCGGCGCCGGGCTGGATGGCGCTGCAGTCGGCGCCGTGGCCGCACGCGTAGTCCAGCGCCGACTGCAGCCGCGCGTCCCCGACCGCGGCGTTCGCCACGCACCAGCTCGACGTCGCCTGGCAGGTCCCTAAATAAACCATGGACGGAACGGAGCACGAAATGATCGATGAACCATGACGATCGACTAGCGGCCAATGCAACAACGAGCTAGCGGCGTATATACCGATACCAGTTGGTTCCTGGTAGACCACCGAGGCAGCGCCGGCGAAGTCGCACGTCCCGCTGGCCCGGCCCTTGCGCTGGTAGTAGCTGTTGAACGCGTACGACGCGTGGGCGGCCTTGGTGTCCGGCTCGAAGCACGTCGCGCCGGGCTGGATGGCGCTGCAGTCGGCGCCGTTGCCGCATGCGTAATCCAAGGCCGCCTGCAGCCGCGCGTCGCCGACCGCCGTGTTCGCCACACACCAGCTCGCCTTTGGGGCACTGCCGCTGCCGCTGCCGCTGCAGCTGTCTATATATGGCGGAGAGGGTACGTGTGGAGTAGAGAACAAACGGAGAGATTAAAGTGCAATCACCCACTGAATCAAGAATTGTATGTTGGATGAAATGAAACCGGCCGAAAACTCACCTGCTGGTTGCTGGTAGACGACGTTGGCAGCACCGGAGAAGTCGCAGGATCCCTGGGCCCGGCCTTTGCGCTGGTAGTAGTCGTTGAACGCATAGGAGGCATGCGCCAGCTTGGTGTTGGGTTCGTAGCACGACGCGCCGGGCTGGATGGCGCTGCAGTCCGCGCCGTGGCCGCACGCGTAGTCCAGCGCCGCCTGCAGCCGTGAGTCCCCAACGGCCGCGTTCGCCACGCACCAGCTCGGCTTCGTGCTGCTGCCGCCGCCGCCGCCTCCGCCACCGCCGCCGTCGCTGCTGTGGCGGAAGTCGAACGGGTACACCTTCGTCTCGTTGGGGTAGAAGAGGCCGAAGTGCTGCTCGGTGTCGTCTGCACCGGACCCTTTCTGGTCCTCGTTGAAGAGGGCGAAGATGTAGACGTCCATGTCGGCGTCGGGGCGGTGCGGGGTGCCCGTGTTGCCGGACAGCACGCGGTTGATGACGTTGTTGACGTATGCATGGGCGTTGGCTACCGTGGCAACGGCTCCACCGTCGTCGTCCCCGGCCATCAAACGCCTCCGGCCTCCGCGTTTCGGCTTCCCGCCCTTCGGTTTCCCAGCCGACGGATGCCCAGTTTCGCCAACAGAAGATTTCAAACTGGGGAACCCCAGATCATCCATCGCGTAGTACGTGGCGTCGAGCTGAGCATCCAGGAGGCTATAGTACACGAGGCCGGTGTTGTCGTCGGGCACGCCGGAGCTGTCGGAAGAATCCGCCAGGAGGTGGCGGCGGGGCACGCTGGGCCGGTACGAGTTCCCCAGGGCGTAGTCGAGGGAGATGTCGTCTGGGTCGTCGGCGTACGCCAAGAAGGGGTAGATGTTGATGGTGAGGTAGGAGCCGGTCCGCTGCAGGAACTCGAGCATGGGCTTCATCACCGACTGCGCGATGTCGTCCCGGAATCTGCCCGCAGACGGCGGGTACGAATCCGTGACCGCGGAGAAGGCCACCGGCGTGGACACCTTCACGGCGTCCGCCAGGCCCAGCTGCGCCAGCGCCGCCTGCACGTTGGTCATGGCCGGGACGAGCACGGAATTCAACTGCGGACTGGAGTCGAACACCTCGTTGCCCACGGAGACTCCATGGATCTGTGTGGTGGGGTAGTGCGCCGCCACGTTGCTCCGCGCCCACTGGAGCGCGTAGGACGGGTCGGAGGCTGCGGCGGCGATGTTCTCGTTGGGCACCATCACCATCACCTTGATGCCGGTGTTGGCCAGCGACGCTAGCACCGTGGCGTTGGCGTCGTACAGCCTGACCATGGTGATGCCGTTCTGCTTGAGCAGCTGCACCACCGACGCCGGGTCCGGCAGGTCGTTCGCCACCCTCCCGTAGTTGACGCCCACCTCACCCGCCGCTGCATACCACAAGTCCACACACCATACACCAACCATGCATGCAGTTGTTACACCACAGATCAACCACACCAGATACCAGAGTTGCCGATTATATATACCTGCACACGGGGGGAGTAGTGGCAATGCCGCTACGAAGAGGACGAGGAGGAAACGAGTGAGCGCCATGATCGACATGCCCTAGCTCCCTGATGTGAGCAGGACGAGGGCGAGTGTGTGACGATGAACCCAAAGGGTGCGTCGTGGGAATTTATAGCCAAGCTAGGTCAAGGCGCTGCATGCATTGTGGTGTGGGCCGGTCACCCCGGCCGCGGCCGCCGCCGCCACGATGCGAGTGATGGAGAGCTTTTCGTGTTTGTGCACGAACGATGCTGAGGCACGGCGAGGTGGCCTGAGCCTGACGCCCGGCCGCAGCCGGAGACAATGGCAACTGATGCACGATCGACGCACCATGGCACTTGGCATTTTTTTCCACGAGCAAGTGCAAGGCATGAATAATCCGCGCCATTGACGAAGAGGCAAGCTAGCTTGCACACAGTGCAGTTAGCAGCAGCGGACAGGGACAGGTCAAGTCATCCATGACCTAGAACCCTGCTGCATGCGTGACGACGCGTGGTGTGCGCTCCACCAATCCATGCATGCGTGTGATCGCCTCTCCGTATCGTGGATTATTGATTGAACCCCGCCCAACCCACCACGGCACCACCCGGCTCGCCGTGGGTGATCACCGGCCGGCCGCCCCGTCTAGCCCACTTCGACCTAGGCATGGTGTCCAGTGTCCTGCAGCCGGACCCCCGTCACTTGCAGCTTAAAAAAACACGAGAAATGCTGAAGGATCGGAGCTGGGAAATTATTAAGATCTTGCAATCTTATCTGTTGATGCGCACTGAACAATTGCCAGGCGCTTCACCTAGGCATGCAGAATGAAATTTAGGGTTACAAGTACGCCTATCTTGGATTCGTAGATGTAGGCATGTAGCGTGGCTAGCTCCTCTTATTCCTGGGTCTTTTATCTTTCTGTAAGTTAAGTCGTTCGTTCTTTCATGCTGCCCAAGCACACTATGGAGTAAGGATGAAAACGTGTTTCAAAACTCCTCCGCTCCGGCGGCTCCGCCTATATATTTTCTTCAAGAAATAAAAAAAACTTTCTTCTTTTATCATTTAGGAAGTCTAAATGTTGTGTCGACTGTCGAGTCTTGGCACACTACTTGAGACATGTTTAAGACTACAGAGACATCTTCATAAGTTATTTTGTAAAATGAAAATAGAGACATCTCTGATGCCCTTTAAATTTAACCTCACATCTTACTCTTTTACTTTTATAGAAGGTACGTACTCCCTCCGACTTAAATTATATGTCGTTTGACTTTTTTAAAATCAAGTTTGAACTACTTGTTTTAGTGAAAAAAACACATAATTATCATTTGTTTTCATTGTGATTTAGCTTAGCATATAATGTACCTTAACTACGATTTGAACCGAGTTCCATCGAAGTTTGTGGAGAAGACACCATATGAGATATGGACTGAGAAAAGTCCCATATTGTCTTTCCTTAAGATTTGGGGTTGCGAGGCTTATGTCAAACGTTTGACGTCTGATAAGCTCCATCTTAAGTTGGACAAATGCTACTTTGTGAGCTATCGTAGGGAAACCAAAAGATATTATTTCTATAACCGGGAGAAAGCAAAAGTGTTTGTTGCCCTGAATGGTGTCTTTTTGGAGAAAGAGTTTCTCTTAAAAGATAAAACTAGTCGGAACCAAGGTGCAACTCGAAGAGGTTCGAGAAACACTAGAGAATGGTTCTGATCCGACTGCTTTTCCAACAGGATGAGTCAAATGTTGAGCACTTTGTTGAAACACCATTAGCCCCGCGTAGGTCACAAAGGGCACATTATGCACCCGACCACTACATGTGATATATTGTTGTTGTTGGACAACGATGGTGTCACAAAGGTCACACCATGGGTCAGCACGATATATTGTTGTTGGACAACGATGAGCCTAAGACTTACAAAGAGACTGTGATGGAACCCGACTCTGATAAATAGCTATAGGCCATGCGATTCGAGTTGAAATCCATGGCTGACAACCAAGTTTGGTACTTGGTCGAGCCACTTGATGAGGTATGACCTATCAAGTGTAAATGGATTTTTAAGAAAAAGATGGACGTTGATGGAAATGTTCATCTATAAAGCACGGCTTGTGGCAAAAGGGTTTCGTCAAATTCAAGGTGTTGATTATGATGAAACATTTTCGCCCGTAGCCATGTTGTAGTCTATCCGAATCCTCCTAGCGATTGCTGCATATCATGACCCTGAGGTGTGGCAAATGGATGGCAAAACGACTTTCCTTAATGGAAATTTAAGTGAGGATGTGTACATGACACGGCATGATAGTTTTGTCGATCCAGAGAATGCTGGGATGGTATGCAAGCTTTTGAAGTCCATTTATGGACCCAAACAAGCATCTCAGAGTTGGAATCTATGTTTTGATGAAGTGGTCAAAGGGTTTGATTTCATCAAGAACGTAGAAGAACCTTGTGTATACAAGAAGGTCAGTGGGAGTGCACTAGCCTTCCTGGTCTTATATGTAGATGACATATTGTTGATCAGAAATTACATTCCTATGTTGGAAGCTATGAATGACTCGTTGAGAAAGAGTTTCTCGATGAAGGACTTGGGAGAAGCATCTTACATCTTGGGCATAAAGATCTATAGAGATAGATCTAAGCACTTAATTGGATTAAACCAAATTACATATATTGACAAGGTGTTGAAACGGTTCAACATGCATGATTCCAAGAAAGGTTTCTTGCCCATGTCACATGGCATGATCTTGAGCAAGACTCAGTGTCCATCAACTACTGATGAGCAAAAGAGGAAGAGTGAGATCCTGTATACCTCCGCAATCGAATCCATCATGTATGCCATGATATGTATTCGCCCAGATGACTCTTTTGCTCTAAGTGTCATGAGCAAATACCGGTCTTGTCTAGGTGAAGGTCACTAGATTGCTATAAAGAATATCCTTAAGTACTTGAGAAGGACTAAGGATGCGTTCTTAGTGTTTGGAGGTGAGGAAGAGCTCGTTGTAAAGGGTTGTACCGATGCTGGTTTCCAAACAGACAAAGATGATAGTAGATCGCATGCCGGATTCGTATTCTGCCTCCATGGTGGAGCGGTTAGTTGGAAGAGTTCCAAGCATGATACAGTAGCCGATTCTACAACAGAAGCCGAGTACATTGCAGCTTCGAAAGCTGCAAAGGAGGCAGTTTGGATCAAAAAGTTTGTTTTTGAGTTGGGTGTTGTTCTGAGTGCTTCGTGCCCATTGGACCTTTTGGTGAGAGCATGTATAACATGCATATGATCAAGGCCCAAGAGAAGATGAACTTTGAAGCTCAATCCAAGTTGAGGTCCAATTTATTCGCGAGGTCGGTTCGGACTGCAGGAGTAGGCCTCAGTAAAACGGAAGCCCAGGCCACATACGGACTCCGTTTCGGGCGTTCTACATATCGACAGAAAGCTAAGGACATAAGATTTCCAACTCATCAGATCTCAGGCCCAAATAATCTCGGAGTCAAGGGTAATCATCAAAACAACACGATGATCAGAATCTGCCAGGGTGCTCCTGGATCGGTTTTTGGGCCCGCTAGCCTTGTACGCCCTAGGGTTGCTCGGCCACCCCCTTGGCCGCCCCTAGAACTCTCTCTTGTATATATTTTGTAACCGCCATTAGAGTAGATGAGTTTTGCTTAGATTATTCTGTCGTGAACAGTTTCACCGTCATCGGTTTATGAAACCTCAATTCGTGCACAAGATTAATCTTGATTGCGTTTATTTCTCATTCTTGCTTCTGTTCTCTCGGTTGCATTGTAGGAACGATAGCCTTCTTAGCAAGGTCGATTGCGCGTGTCACGCGGTCAATAACTATCGGAGCAGTGGTGTAGTGATTGCAAGGATTCGATCGTTCCGCTCGGAGCCTTCTTCACCAACGTCGACATCTCCACCCTAAAACCGACTTATCCATACCTCTCAGAAGATTCAGATACCCCTATTCCCCATCACCTTTACCAGTGATAATATCGGTGCCATCGCACAAGCTAAGGAACCTAGATCACACCAAAAGTCCAAACATATACTTAGGTGATAGCACTTGATCAGAGAGATCATTGATAGACGTGATGTGAAGATATGTAAAGTGCACACGGATCTAAATATAGCTAATTTGTTAACGAAGCCTTTCCCACAATCTAAGTTTGAGGCACACACGAAAGCAATGTGTATTGGATTTCTGAGTTGACTCTAGTGTGTGACTCATTCGTGCGACTCTTGTTTAAATGTCATGTTTTAAATGGTCCTGGCCTATAATTTTTACGTGCGACAGTAATGATTCAAGGGCTAGCACATGGATTGACCAATGATCATGTTTCGCGGATCATAGATGTTGGATATAAAATCAATTATGTGGACAGATGTTAGAGAACATGGTGTCAGATTAACTCACTCTGAGACATTTCTAGGATTGTTATGCTTATATGTAACATCAAGCGCTCTCGAGTGATATACCCGCTAAATCCTTTGACCTGAGATCACCATTATTTCTCACTATGCGTAGTGGTGTACTTAGGGGTTACCAAACGCTACTCCGTAATTGGGTAGTTATAAAAATAACTTTCAGGTGCATTGCGAAATATGGATTGGGATGTGTGTGGATCAAGATGGAATTTGCCCCTCCTACATAATGGGAAAGATTGCCTCTGGGCTCCTCGAGGTGGTTGGATTAGAAAAATGCATGGTCGTGCTATGTGATTAATGGTTAATCACATTTGGACTAATGGTTAGTCTAGTAATCCACCATTGACGAGTGAAATTAGTCGGACTATTAAACAAGAGTGGTACAAATCTCGCCTTGGGTCTGACTGGCGTCGTGTGGCGAAAGGATATAGGACATGTTGTATATCAAGGTTCGGTTGATATGATCATTGAGCTTTCGGAGGTCAACATGTGCTGCTAGGTGCCGCTGTTGATCGATTGGCTTGAGAAAAGGTTTTTCGCCATGACCGACTACATGAGAACCTACAGAGTCACACACTTAAGGGACTGGGACACCATGATATTTCCTCTAGGCAAGTGGGAAATTGATGGAGATGTACCAGCGTGGCAATTTTTAGATCTGATTCCGAGTCGTATCGGCTTTGGCATGAGCCGATGCTGAGTCCGATCGGGACTCGACCCATCAGGTTTGGCTCGGAAGCTCACATATAGTATCAGGACTTAGATATTTGATTCGCCAGCAATTAGAATCCTAATGGGCTTTTTGTGGCGGAACCGCCGATTTAATCCGGACTAAGCACACTTGCCACCTCTGGCTCGCAGTGCACTTAGACTAAACTAAATCCGGTCGTCCGTCGAGAGTCATTTGACTCCCGATATTACCTTTTCCCAGAGGAACCGACATCATACACATCCAGCCCTCAATGGAGCCACAACAGTTACATCATCACAGACAGTTGAAATAGAGTATAAGTAGATTTACTTTACAAATCAGTTCGAAATAAAATACAAGTTTCAATATAATGCCATACGAAAGGCAAGATCGAATCAGATAGCAGAAGCGAATTCCAAAACATCTCGCAGCGGAAACGAAATACTTTAGTAGTCTTCATGCAATGATGATTGAGACGAGCAGCACCGAGCCCACCGGTACTACCCTCCTCCAAGCAATTGTCCAGATGTCGTCGGTACCTGTACTCAAAAGGTGGGGGCAAATCCTGAATACTAATTACTCAGTAGGACTTAATGGATTGGCTTACGGCCGACGCAAAGCTTGCTCACTATCACGTGGATCCTTAGCCATAGATTTTAAACAGAGGCATAATATCATAAAGTAACAAGTCTCAACATTTGCATATAACTTCATAATAATAATTTGCAGAAATGTAAGCAATACAATACAAACAGGTAGTATTTGAAAACATGAGTAACAGATATAATATGTTTAAGTAGTTACTACGTTGCCCGTGTGCATTATCAGCATTCCCACACCTGGTTGCCTGTGTGCATTATCAGGCATTCCCACACCTGGTGGGCATCAGCGATTCGAATCGATTTTAATTCCCGAGAATAACTAAATGATAGGGGCATATGCTTCCTAGCCTCCGTGTTCCCACATACTGCCCCCACCTCCACTCATCCCATCCCAAGTTCGATTCACTCCCATCTGACCCCCGGGTTGTGCTGTCTTAGGAGCGATACCACATGCGTTGGGTCAGCTCTCCCTCGACTACAAGCTTCCTCGAGCTACCTTCCTCTCAATCAGTGGGTAGAAACATGTCTCTGTTCTTTGGATGGCACAAGTAAGGTTCACCTGGTCTCATGGTCCGGATAAGCATTCTAGCAATATTATGCCGACCAGCAGCCAAACAACGGACGGGCCTTATGCGACTCGGGCGGAGCCAATTGGTACAACCACGCATACTACCAAATAAAATTATTCTCCGTCCGGTCTCCAATTAATTCATGAGCATAATAATAACTTTCATAACAATAAGATTTCTAAAATTTTGAAATTACCTACGCGACGAGTGCCTCCATTCACTCGTATCTACTCGTACCTAGCAAAGCCTAGGCAACTCGTCCTACGAACTCTAGGTATAGGTGCTAGGGCCAGGGCGGCTAGGGAATCTAATGCAAGGGTTTTCAATCAACTCCTAATGCGGATGAGTAAGATAATATTAGCTGGGGAAATTCATGTCCCTGCCTACCTTTGCTTATTTTTATCAAAACCAACGAACTAAATTATGTTAGTTGGCCGGGTTGTGGAGCTTTGTCCCTAGGCAAACCCTTGATCACTTGGACAACTCCTCCGTCCAAATACCACTTCAGGGGCCTCCAGGTGGTATTTGGGCCTTAGTTGGTCCTCTGGACCACCGTTTTTTGATGTAGTTCCACGCACTTGCTCTTGATCACGTATATATAATTAGCGTCACTATATGAATGATATGCATTATGCAGTGAATGAAATGCATGAAGATCAAACACACGCACAAGCAATCATTTCATGGATAACAGAAAGGTGATTGCCAATTACTTTAGAAAGAAGTGCTATTGTGGACATAGAGCAAGCGTACAGTCAAACAATCATACACATACAACTAGCACGCTGCTAATCATAAGGAAAACACATCACGCATGGTACATTAGAGTAACACGTGATAGGTTACTAATTCCAAATCACTCTTATCATGCCAAACATAAACAAGTATTGAATCAAACATATAAGTGAGCTGTGTTGCCAAACACATAATTCGTCTTGTGTTGCTATCTATATTCAACAGTATAATATATGAGCAAGAATGGATTCATCATTCCTCCTCTTATACCTAATGTAGACCAAACATTACACAAACACCTATCCGATCAAACCATAAGTTCCATGCCATGTTTATTAGTACCAAGGATGGCAACATGTTTCTAGGGTTAAGGAAAAGGGCACTTGCATTATTGCATTTAACACTAGCTAATTAATTGTTTCGTCTACAATATGCATGCACAAGGTGTGAGGCTCATATACACTTAATTTCATACATATCAAGTATTTTTAGATATGAGAAATCACAACCAACAGCATGCTTGCCCACTAATATTCCCCTTTTTATTTTCTCCATTTTTAAGCCTAGTAAAACGACTATTAATGGACCCCTCATGAAATGGCAACCAAAATACATGAATAAATCACAGTCAAACTTACACAGTAACATAGCTACAGGGATTTTGATGGAATTTTTGTTATATAATAAATAGCACTTTTCTATTTTATTGTTCAAATTACCATAGCATCTGTCATTTTCAAAACACATAGCAAACAGGAAACAAAACAGATGGAACTTTATTTCTGGATTGCAATGGACCAAATGAGTGCAATATAATTTCTATGGATTTTTCTGATCAAGTTTTATGTAGCATGTATTTTCATATTCATGAAATACACTAGTTAATAGGGATAGGGACAAATCTGTAATTAAACCGTGAGTGCTAGGGTTAAAAAAAATCACACAGATCCTAAATAACATGATAAGATTACTGTCCAAGTTTCATAATTTTTGAAGTCCATTTGACCACTTTTAGCATTTATTTACCCTCAACATGCATGCACTAAACCGAGGGCAAAACAGTATTTACACACATCCACATCATACCTAGCATGTAGATCTACTAAAGAGGATTACAATGCAACCGAGTTTGCAATTTTAGCATTTTTCTATGATTTACTAGAGAATTTTAAATTTTCAGATCTAGAAAATGCCTTTAATTCGAAATTTCACAGATCAGGGACTCAAACGAAATTAACTATATACTTCAGCAGCTAGTGTGTAAGATTTAGCACTCCTTCTGTACAGTGCGTGATATGGAGAAGGAAAACAGTAGAAACTCGAGGGCTAATGCGCAAAAACGCGGGGTCTTCTTCTACCTCCGGTCAGGGATGAAGCTGCGCGGCAGCTCACGTTCCCGGGCTCGCGCCGGTGCGCAGGGGCGAGGGCTTGGAGCCGAGTTGCTGTGAGAATGTGTTCCCTTAGACGGGATACCGGATCCCCTTGACGGCGTCGTGGGGGGAGGACCGAATTAGCGAGGAACGCACGTGAACCGGGGACGAACCACGGCGCGCAGAGCTCGGAGGCGTTGGCTCGATCTCACGGCACCAGCAAGGGAAGCGGCCGCGGATGGGCTTAGGGCTGTGCCGGTGGACGGCGAACCCAACTCACAAGGCCTGGAGGCGGGGGAGGCAGTCGGAGGTGGCGCGTGACGATGAGGTCGGCGGTGCACGGGTGCGGCGACAATGGCGCGTGTGGGAGAGGCGGGGGAGCGATGGAGGCGGCCCCGGAGATGGGGGAAACAGTGGAGCAGATCATGGCGAAGGCGGTGCGCTCAGTGGGTGGGCGCGGGAGGCTGCGAGGGGGCCGGCACACGAGCTCGGGCTTTGCTGTTGGCCATGGCGGCTCCCTGCGCAAGCAAAGCAAGGGCGGAAGAGAGTTGGAGGCAAGGGCGAGTGGAGAAGGCGTGAACGCGACCGAGATGGCGTCCAGGTGAAGGGAGGGGCGCGGGCGGAGGCCGGGCAGCGGAGGGCAGCGGCGCCGGTGCCCGTCGGCCGCATGGCGTGCACCGGCTCGCCATGGGCGAGTTGCCCGGATCACGGGGCCCATCCGTAAGTGAGACAGGAAAGGGAGAAAATAGTGAAAATGAAGAAACACTTTGGATTTGGTTTTCTACCCCATCAAACTTTGCCTATTTTATGTAATTAGAGGCCGAATTTGAAAAAACTCCAATTGGAAGAAATGTTGTACTCTTTTAGATCTACAACTTTGTCAAAAGCCTTATTACCAAGTTATGTATAGAAATGTGGTTTAAATTTGAATTTACCCTGCTAACTCCAGTTTGAACCACCCAGCTCCCCAGATTGAAAATTCTAAAAGTTGATTTTCTGTTCATTTCCATGTAATGAGTTTTATAACAATGTTGCTCAGAATTTCAAGCTCTACAACTATCTCAACTAAATTTTTGCGTGAAAATGGGTGTAGGTCAAAGAAAATTTAAATTTACTAAGCGGGTCAAGGTTTGGGCAGATTTCATATGCTGACAGAAAAAAACCCAAAACACTATTCAAACCTTAATGTACAAAAAAGTACCAATTAACAAAGTTGTTTATCATGAAATGTTTTACAAGTTTGGTATATAAACTCTCTTCCAATTCACCACAGATTTTGAAATAGAAGTCCATACATATTCAGAGGTTCGGTAAAACAGTAGGTTTACTTCATGTAGAGTCTTTCTTGTTTTCAAGTTTTGGAGTGTCAAATGAAGTCCAATCAGATCATGGTCTAGTGCATTTGAAAGGTGATGAGTTTAATTTCATTTCATAGAAAGGAAGATTTTGAAGTTCTATAGTGAAATCAAAAGTAATTTCAGAATGAACTTGGTAACAAGCTGAAAATATGGACTTGGGAAATATTCACAAGTATGGACTAGCTTGAGCTGAATTCGAGAGATGTTTGGGACAAATTTAAAATAGTTAATTGATAGCTTTTGAGTTATGTTCAGTGAAATGAAAATGTTATCCATGGTGTGTACATCAACTTTAATAATGGAGCTGAGCTCAGGTGCTTAAGAAATTTAAAAGTTTTATTAGGGGTCAAAATTGGTCAAGGTCACCTTTACCACATTTCAAAAAGAAGGTTGGCTGGATTCAACTCAAACTTTTGAACTTTCTAACAATTTAATTTGAGGTTGGTCAAAATATAAAACTTGAAGGCAACCTCTTTAAACTAAAATTTTTGTATTTGATATTTTGCATGAAAGTGTATAGATTTTCAACTACCCCACCAAACAACGCGAGGTTTTATCTTTTGCATAGAAAATTTTTGTCTTCGTGATTTCTGCACCTAGTTTTCCTTGCTCTCCAAGTTGTATTAAGTTACAAATCATAATTATTATGTATAGAGATGTGTGTTAGGATTTCTGAGATGCCAGGGGCATCACACTTTTACGTGGTTAAAGGCCATTAGTGGAAACTATATATATATGCATGAGAGGGCGCGGCTTAAGGCATTGGGTTTTGTGAGAGCCATCGCAGAAAAAGGTTCTGCGAAACCCTAGCAGTGACTAGTCCAATCTCTCAAAATCATACGCCAAGTTCGTGGTACAAGCATACCAGAACTCGGCGTCGCCTTTCCGCACGTGTCGATACTATAAAGGCGTTGCTGCGATTGCTACGCTGATCAACAGACAGGTTTCGAGAGCGGCCGACTGGTTCTTGATCGAGATCGACTGAGGGAATAAGCATCGGCTCTCCTCACCGACGACCACTCGGCGCGCGACTCGGTACTCAGCTGTCTCGATTTGTCTTCTGCTGCACTGCGTGTTTAATGGTAACGATCTATGATCTCTCGCTGCTGATTGTATGTATTCCTGTATTTTACGCGATAGATGAAAAACGTTTTTATGCTATGATAGTCTACCCATAACCCTACACAACCGGCGTGCAATCTGTCCCGCGTGACTTGGGCAGTGGGCTCCTTTTTCACTGGCGCGGGTTGGTTTATTTATATTTGGGGGCAGTTACGACGAATGTGTTATATTTGGGGTTCAGCCAGTTCGATTCAAAGCAGGACAATTTTAAGTTGATTGGTATTATGTCAGTCTTTCCCTTATTTAAATGGGAATCAAACTGTTCGGTCCAAACATCCTTGAACAGTGAGTCCAAAAGAAATTTCTACTTCTCTGTCTGAGCAACTGAGCGCGCTGCCCTTCGGAGCCATCGGAGGCAACTCCGTCTCAACCCGGGTTCGAAGCACGGCACGGACTTCTATTCTACAATGCCCAAGCCCCAAAGGGTGTCTCCCCTGTCCCCTCTACGGTCAAGTTTTGTTTTTGGTCATTTGCTTCTAAACACCTTGGAGCAAACAGGTGACGAGAACAACCAGAGTGCAATCTGTCCCGCACGACCTGGGCAGTGGGCTCCCTCTTCATTAGCGTGGGTTGGTTTATTTATATTTGGGGCAGTTATGACGAATGTGTTATATTTGGGGCTCTGCCGAGTCAGGTGGCGTTTGATTCCAGAGTCACCTGGACGGAGTCTGTAATACTCCGTATTTTTAAAACACTTAAGTGCATTGCAATTTGTCTTAATTATTCTTTTAAAAATTTCTAGAAAAATTCATTTAAGCCTTTAAAGTTATTTAAAAATATTTAAAAATACCTGATAATTCATTTAAACCATAGGGCAATCATCTACATCCGAAAATATTCATGTTTAACCTCAACCACTCTTTTTCTTTAGAAAATTATACTTTTTACTTTTTCAACAGGTTGATCATCTTCATATTTTAAAACTCCTGCATGTCATCAACTTAGGCACGTTGGTCCCACCACTTCCAGTTGCAGAGTCTTCCACTGCAACGGAAACTCCGGAAACCGGTGCGACCGAGGCATCCTTCATACCAGCAGGAGGAGACTTCGAGTCACCGACAGAGGCAGATTCCGTGACTCAAGGCAAGCCCCGGTGCATTGCCCAATTTTCTTTTAAGTTCTTAATTTAAATCAGAGTTATGCTTGTGCATTAGAGTTAGGAATTGATCGAAACCCTAGAGCATGATTACTCATTGTCCAGCATAAAACCCTATGCTCAGTAGATGTCTTAGGTAGCATAGGCCTAGAACGGAATTCTTTTACAGCAATTTATTGGTTAAGAATAAGAAGAATGTTAATAATTTGACAGGCATGCGGCGGGATCAGTTTTGCTTTCGTATTTTACATGTTATGATTATTTGCTATGGATCATGATCCTGCCTGTGTCGTATAAGGCCGTCCGATGTGTGGCCTGGTTGGGCCGAACACGCCTCATTCACTTACCGTTCTTAACGGGCTCCGGTAAGACTTTCGTCCTATTGTACCTAAGCACGGAACTAGACGAGACCAACTGGAAGGAGGAGGTTGGGCGGGTGTCAAAGGACTGACACCCGGGTTCGGTGAGGATGGTTCCGGCTAGGTGGCACTGGATGTTGGGTTGTTGTATATGGGGTCGGTATACACACATATGACGGGTGTCTGAGTATCCCTCTCGAGAGGTGGAAAATCGATTCCAATCGTCTGTGGCTCGCCGGTTGTAAGCTGCCTGATCGCGACCAACATCGTAGTAAGAGAACTGATCTCGTTAATGAAAAATGCTTGACAACATGATTGTCCTGGTGGGGGGTTAGTAGATTAGGAATAACTTAGCATGGTCAGGTAATAACTAAAAAGTGAACCAAATTCTAAGAGTTAAGAATTTACTATTAGGCCTGCCGCAGTGTGAGTTAACCTAACCACCCCGGCTATGAGTTAGGAAGTCGGGTTTCGATCCAATGGTCGGGTAAGTCTTGCTGAGTAATTAGTACTCAGGCTTCTTGCCTATTCTTTTACAGGTGCGGAATACACGTGTTTTGAATGGGATCCTTATCTTACTCCCCCTTTCTTCTGAAATAAGCTTTGCTACGCCTGAAGCAGAATGAGTTGGATGTGTTGGAGAGAAACTTGTGAACTAGGTTACTTTTGTTTAAATGGCTGAAGAACTTATCAGCCGAGATGTAATAAGTACCAAACCCTATGTGTAATATTTTAACTTTATGTAATAAATGTGGCTGTGTATGTTGTAACATGTGGACTCCTTCGAGAGTCGCCCCAAAAATCAAGCTCGATCCGGATGGGAAGGCCAAGTCAGGATACCTACATCCTGAAAGACTACTGAGGTTAGTCCGGATCTGATGATTAAGCACTAAATTCGGGTTAATCTGGGCGGTTCTGCCACAGAGCCGCTCTGTCCTCCGTTTGGTTTGTGAGCGTAGGGATAGAGCCATTCCCGAGAGCGAATATTCGCTCTAGATTCGAAGCGAACTCATCCCCTAGAAAAACGCGGACGCAGCCATCCCAAGTCGATGCCATCGCTTCCGTCTCCTTCCTCCCCGCGCTCTCCTGCTCGCCTCTCCCTCCCCTCGCCGGCCGGTGAGGCTAAGGCGGTGCGGCGCGGCCTGTGAGTGAGGCCACGGCAGGGCTACGCGACAGGTGGGTGAGGCCGCGGCGGGGACGAGGCAGGAGGTGGAGCCCGGGGCGGCTAGCGTCGGCGGGACGAGCGAGGTGGCAGAGCCGGTGGCGCCCTGGGCGAGCAAGGCGAGCAGGGGGCCGGCGGCGGGGCGAACAAAGCGAGGCGGGGATGAGGGCGGGCGGCAGGGCGAGCAGGGCAGGGACGGCGGCCGGCGAGCAGGGCGAGGCGGGGGCGGAGGCCGGCGGTGGGCGAGCAGAGACAGGCAGGGGTGGGGACTGACGGTAGGCAAGCAGAGGCAGGTGGGGGCGGCGGCGAGCAAGCAGAGGCAGGTGGGGGCGGTTTGTGAGTAGAGGTAGAGGAAGGGGGGTTTGTTTCTCTAACACGTGGGTCCCACCAAACGGTGGGTTACACCGTCCGTTATCTCGATGTTCAGATCCCACCAACCAAACAAAGAATGGAACTGTTCCACTCTTAAGCCAAACACGTACCATAAAACCGTCCAATCCTCAGAATCTAGGATGGAACCATTCCATCCTACCCCGCTCTCCAACCAAACGGACCCAGCTTCAAAGCAAGTCAATCTCAAGTTGATTGGTGTTATATCAGTATTTTCCTTATTTAAATGTGCGTGGAAATAAATAAATGGGGCAACTAATTCGCGAGCGCTTAGCGAGCGATGGTCCCCCCCCCTCTGGTCTCCGCGCTCCACGCCCACCAATAACCATCCTCCCACGCGCTCCACGAAATCTGAAAAAAAATTAGGTGATCAAGGGGGTTTACCTTCGGTTTATAAAAGGCTTACAGTGCCTCTGCTAACCAATGAAGATCCTTTTCTTTTCTGGTTAATGTGTAGTTGCATATTGTAATAAGGTATAATTTTATTTGTGGAATAAAAATAGTGATTTTTTTATACAATTTTAGATACATGCGAAATAAAATTTCATAACCATACATTTTTCCGTGAATAAAATTATGTCAGCATAATTCCGTGAATAAAATTATGTCAGCATGTGAATAAAATTATATCATCATAATTTTTCGTGAATAAAATTATGTCGGCATGTGAATAAAATTATGTCAGCATAATTTTCCGTGAATAAAAATTATGTCAGCATGTGAATAAAATTATGTCAGCATAATTTTGCGTGAATAAAATTATGTCAGCATAATTTTACGTAAATAAAAATCATGTCAGCATGTGAATAAAATTACGTCAGCATAATTTTGCATTAATAAAATTATATGAGCATAATTTTCTGTGAATAAAAAATTATGTCAGCATAATTTTCCGTGAATAATATTATGTCAGCATAATTTTCTGTGAATAAAATTATCTGCAAATTAATTAAAATTATACTATGAAGTTATAAAATTATATTAAGAAGAAAAATAAAGAAAAAACAAGAAAAGAAAGAAAAAAGAAGCTTACCGTAGGGGAGGCTGGGGACGCGGAACCTGCCCACCAGGCCCCCCTCGCGCGCGGGAGAGCGGAAGCGCTCGCGCGGCCAGCGCAGCAGCATCGCTCGTTTGTTTCCAGTCCGGCGAGCGATAGTCAAATGGAATTTTCGAAAATAATTTTAATACGCAGGCCAATCTTAAGTTGATTGGTATTATGCCGGCATTTCCTTTATTTAAATAAGCTACATTGTCATTTTATACTATATGTGGCTCATTTAGACAACCCACTAGAAACAGATTAATACAGAAAAAATAGTATTGTAATGTTTTTTAATATATTATTTAGATTGATCGATGTCCGCTTGAACATGGACAAAGAAAATAAGAACTAAAAGTTTTGTTTTTGGTCATTGCTTCTAAGCACCTTGGAGCAAGCAAGTGACGAGAACAACCCGCACGACCTGGGCGGTGGGCTCCCTTTTCATTAGCGCGGGTTGGTTTATTTATATTTGTGGGTAGTTACGACGAATATGTTATATTTGGGGCTCTGTCAAGTTCGCTTCAAAGCAGATCAAGCTCAAGTTAATTGATATTATGTTAGCTTTTTTCTTGTTTAAATGGGCTGCAGTGTCGTTTTATACTATAGAAAACTCATTTGAGCAACCCGCTGGAAACGGCTTAATACAAGAAAAACGGTACTGTAATGGCATTTAATATATTATTTAGATTGGTCAATATTCATGTGAACATGGACAGAGAAAATAAGAACTAAAATATTTTACAATTTAGAATGGAGGAAGTATCTTGAATTATTGTAGGCATTTCCATTTGAGTTAATCAAGAAACCATCGTTCACGTTTTTTTCGACTACAGTTTCAGCCATTATTGCCACCATTTCTGAATATTTCTTAGCACCGTTCTCTCCCTCCTTTGGACCCTTTGGACATGATCATTCTTGCAGGAACTGAACTGGCTGTCAAAACATTATTTTTAGGGAAATGATCATGGCCACCTGTTGGTCCATTCGCTGTTACTAAAAATATGATTCAGTTGATAAGGAAGTCAGGTTGAGAATATTAGAAGGTACGGTTGAGAAGCGTGTGCAAGACACTGGTATTGGGATGATCCAACTTTCGAACAAAACCATACTTATGAATGGTGACTACAAATCTCACTTTGTGATGAATTTGTGCTGGATCTCAATTACTATACACCAACAAACAAACAGACAAGCAACATTGTGCATCATACTAGAGCATCAACTGCCACAAGCAGGTGTGCATTAGGCCTTAGCCTTCTTTATCTGGCAGACAAATGTGAAATAGTAGTACCATGAGTATAAGAGCAACTACTTGAGTTTCCATCCCAGAAAAAAGTTGGTCTAGCGGCATGAGGCAGAGGACCGGTAGCATCATCATTGAGCATTACTATGACGTCCGACATTATAGGTCGGTCCACTGGGTTCTGCTGAAGGCACAAAAAGCCAATGTTAACACATTTTAACACCTCATTCTCATTGTAG
The DNA here is from genome assembly GCA_030272315.1 of Paspalum vaginatum. Taxonomy (NCBI): domain Eukaryota; kingdom Viridiplantae; phylum Streptophyta; class Magnoliopsida; order Poales; family Poaceae; genus Paspalum; species Paspalum vaginatum. Next base: position 5,372,215 of record CM059013.1, on the reverse strand, counting down.
TTTCTCCCCAAAGAATCATCTATCATCTCTGAAATTGTCCCCTCGCTCCAGTGCCTCCATACCTATCAACAGTTTCATAAGTCAAGCAATATGGAAATGCTACCATAAGTCAAATTAGTGTGTTCAATTCGCAACTACTCACTATGCTTATAATATCTTCATTTTGCTCATTGAAGTAATCCCCGGTATTTCTCAGCCCTGTTACGATCTCTATAACAAGGACACCGAAACTGAACACATCTGATTTTGTAGAGTATTGCCCACGCATCACATATTCCGGAGACATGTAACCACTGCAGTGAAAAGAGTTGGCAGCATGATTAGTTAAGGGGGCATTATGTGCTTGAACAGGAGACTTGAAGATTAATTGTTAGATGATAATGATTGATTACAATGTGCCGACGATACGGTTTCGTGACATCTCGAGTTTGATCTTGCCCGAAGAGCCTGGCTAGGCCAAAGTCACCAATCTTAGGGTTCATGTCGACATCTAACAAAACATTGCTTGCTTTCATGTCACGGTGGACTATCTTCTTCTGAGAATCTTCATGAAGATACTGCAATCCTCGAGCAACTCCTTCTATTATGTTGAATCGTTTCCTCCAATCAAGACATCTTTTTTCCTCAGGATCTGACCAACAAACAAAATTTTAAGGTTATTGCAAATTTTGAGATGTTAATCAATACAACACATGGATTCTTTGTGAAGATTATTTATGGTACCAAAAAGAATAGTGTCCAAGCTTTTGTTGGGCATGTATTCATAGACAAGCAATCTCTCTCCCTCTTCTAAGCAGAAACCCTCCAGTCGAACGAGGTTCTTGTGATGAAGTTTGGCCACTAGAACTAGCTCATTTCTTAATTCTTCTAGCCCTTGACCTGAACCCTTCGATAGCCTCTTTACAGCAACTTCCCGACCGAAAAGATCACCCTACATAAAGTTGTCAAACTCCATGAAGCTAATTAAACAAATAGAATATATAATGTCGAAAAGTTCTCTTCGGATATTAATTCACATTTTTTGAATACACAATCTTAAAAATGAATTTGAATATATAAATGTTTACTTCATGTTAACAATCCTTGATTTAACCATCTAATGTGTGTTGTACATATAATCATGTAGATTATTATACGTACATATAATCATGTAGATTATTATACATAGCAGCTTGATGCAAACTTGCAAGTGAGATGTTATTCAAAAAGGTGTAATCATACCTTATAAACTGCGCCGAACCCCCCTTCGCCGAGTTTATTGCTTTCATCAAAGTAATTTGTGGCTACTTCTAGTGATGACAACGACAACACTGTTGACTTGATGCTTTCAATGTCATCGATCATATGAGCTGGTAAATTTGCATCATTCAATTGTGAGTGCTAAAGAAGTAAAAAAGAATTATCGATTCATACCGAACTATATTGAGTGGCTTACTTTGGCGGGGAAGTTTTGTTCCTCGAGATCTCTTTTTATGAGCATTCCGGATATAGAGGATTATGGCAGCCTACTGCAGCAACAAACACTATTGGCAATACAATTCCAAGAATTTTGCCAACCGGCTTACTTTTACCTGTGATTTTGCAAGAGAAAAAAAAAACATATTTCAAGTCTGTCCGACAAAACACACCGTTTCTTTTATGTTATCTCAGATTGAGATGATGTTGCTCAATAACATAAATGTTGTGAAGTTAAATATAACTCTTCTATAAGCAACACGTTCATTGAATTTTGGCATAATGTTTGTTAAACCTCTAGTAAATTGCAAATATTCTAGCAAAATAGCATATGAAAATATAAAAATATATCTTTGTTATATATGGATATGGTAGTACCAAATGGGCTGGTGGCCAACGAAACAGTGTCTATTTCAATTCATTAGGGAGCGAAGTATTTCTAAAAAAATGAACTATGCAAGAAAAAGTGTTGGATAAAAAAAACAATGTTACGTTAAGGGCTCTTTTTCGTCATCTAGTTGGAAGGTTTTATGGCTCTTTATTTGTAAAAAAAAGTGTTGTAATCGATCGATTTAATCAAGTGGAACAAAGCAGTCACCTCCTGTACCGCCCGGTACAACATCCGCCGAAGGTGCCTGCGCGGGAACGATCACTCCGCCGTTCATCTGCAGCTTCACCTTGGGGTCGCCGGTGTAGAACACTTCGCCCAGCTCCGGATCTCAGGTTGCACCGCGAGCCCGCTAGCCTGGCGCCTATCTCGTCGGGCTCGAACTGTTTCCACCACTTCGCCAGCAGATCGTCCAGGCAGCTCCGGCACTGCGCCGGCGACAGGTCCCCCGCGCACTGCGCCATGGACCAGATATTGGGGATCTGCGGGTCAAACCCCGCCAGCTGCCCCGACGCGAAGTACATCCTCGTCGGGGCCGACGCCGAGCTGTCGACCGCGTAGCGCGCGGTGGCGTTGAGCAGCTGCGTGACGGCGGCGTCGTAGGCGGCGACGTCGACGCCCTTAGGGACGCTGCTGCCGGCGATGAGTCCCACGAGGCCGGTGTTGTTGGTGGAGGCGAGGAAGTCGGTGCCGGCGACGCGGACGTAGCACTGGTTGTAGACGAGCGCGGCGTCGCGGGTGCGGTTGCAGACCCGCTGCACGTCCTGGCCGGCGCGGCTGCCGCAGTCGAAGCAGTCGGAGGAGCTGAGGTCGCCGCGGCAGAGGATGAGCCCGTAGACGGCGTCGCCCGCCGAGCCGGCGGTGGAGCCGGACGCGAAGAGCGCGGGCGAGGCGGACGCGTTGGACTGGAGGCCGAGGATGAGCTGCCCCAGGTTGGTCGCGTAGGCGCTGCTGGCCGAGTAGTTGCCGCTGGCGGCGTCGCAGGCCGGCCACGGGCCCACCCACTGCTGCGCGACGGCGGCGGAGGGGAGGAGCGCGGCGGCCGACGCCAGCAGCACTGCTGCTGCTAGCTTCAGCTGGACAGGGATGCGAGCGGCGGCGCGGCCGTGCACCATCATTGGTGCACGCGTAGGGAGGGAGGGAGGGAGGGAAGCGTTCCCGCAGCGTGCGCGCAGGAGGAAGAGAACGCTGAGAAACTTGGCGCCCCCCGATAGATGGCGGAGGTGCTCAAGAGGGTGCTCAAGTGGATTGGCATGGCAGTAGGATTACGTATGTGATAGCAGGTGAAGGGTGGGTGTCCATGGCAACTTGGTGGCGATCGACTTGCCTTGCCGACGGGTTTCCTTTGGAACACTGCACCTGAATCGGATTATTACAAAAGCTAGCTAATAGACGAGGACGACGGGAAGAGGAGGATGGGGCTGCGACTGCGATGCAAGTTGCACTGAATTGCTTGGCCAGTTTCGCAGAAACCAAACCAAAAGGGCAGCACCAGCACGTGTTTCAACTTGGCAGTGATATTTTTCGTTATCAAATTCTTGAGTGGTCAGACTAATGGCTAGGGTGGCAGAGCCGTCGATATCATCACCCACCGAACATGGCGCAGCAGAAGAAAGTGAGCTTGCGGGGAGAGACCAGACAACGGCGCGGCTGATGGTAAGCGGTTCTTCGGCCGCGGAGACTGCTGCAAGTTGATAGCATCCACTTGTAAAATGTTGTTGCTGACGGACTACGTATGCTTAATGTATTGTATAGTGTACGTCGAACGTCCACATTGACGCCTCAACTAAACGCCTTAGAATAATCCTGTGGGCAATGGGGATCGGATCCGGGGCTCCGGCGGCCGGCGTTCCCGCGACGACGCGACCCGAGACCACACGTCCACACCTGCGACGTACTACGCGAGAGAATCAGATCACAGAGATAAACCTATCACTGCCACCAGCCACCAGAATGGCCACCGTGACAATAAATGATACTTGTGAAAATAAACCACAATGAAAAAAAATGATAAATCAAATTTGGTGTTAAAATTGGGACGGAAGGATAGGTTGCCCGGTTGCGTACTCGTTACCACGGCGAAGGGGTGGCCCGGGGGCTGCTATATGCTAGCAGGTGGCAGTTATCAACCTAGGCATCCAACAGGGGCGTGGTTTGAGAATTTCATAAACATTTGAGATTACACAAATCAACATAGATACAAGAGAGATGATGCCATGATTCGGCGATTTCATGTTCCAAAAATCATCAAGAAAACTAACAAATGGTTGTTATACGTGCACCATTTTGTGTTTGGTCGATCATCTGCGCCATCAACAGCCCTTTTGTCCAGCAGCAACTCCATATACCTGCGAGATGTTCCCACCGATATGTCAGTTGAAATGATGTGGGTACGGCAGTTCCTAGAGATATATATGAGCTTACATCACTCAGTAGATTCACTGCATCTGAATCGTCAAAACTGTTGTTCCTTCTCCGAGTTAAAATTTCTAGAACCAGCACACCAAAGCTGAAAATGTCCACCTTCCGTCATACGGTTCCATTCGTGCGTACTAGATCTGGAGCCATGTAACCACTGCAAGGTGATGATCATCAGTCAGGCATGTGTTTGATATCTGCTACTGCAATATTTGAAAGTTGGTTTTTTTTTCTTTTTCTTTTTTTGAATGGCTATATGTAATATGAGCACATGAGATCATACTATATATGTTCCAACAATGATGTATTGTACTTCTGATCCCAGCTTAGCTTATCTCCCATTCTACTATCTTCAGGATGAAATAATCAGGTTTTGTTACAAAGTTTTGCAGAAAGACACAGAATCAAAGTCCACAATGTGCCGACTGTATTTATAGTAGTCTTACATAATGGACCTTTTGTAATTTGTTCGCAGTGAATAAACTCTTACAGACTTACACTGGACATGCTGCTCCTAATGTAGTAATGTGAATGCTTTATCAGTTCTTTGAAACCCCAGTTGGGGTGGGAGATGTTTTTTAGCCCATCCCGTTCCCCTTACTCCCTTAGATTGGGCCTGGTTTTTTGCCTCTAGAACATTGCATGCATAGTTTTTAACAATAATCCTCCAGTGCTGAGTTTTCTCCATGCACAGTGCAGAAAATAAGGTGTCGATGAAGTTAGAAATATACCAAACAGAAAGTTGTCGGGGCTCCTGGTCTTGATGTATTCATAAACAAGCATCATCTCGTTCTGATGCATGCAAAACCCATGTAATCTGAAGTCATGCCATTTTGCCAAGGCTTGCACTTCATTGTGTTGCTGAAAAACAGTCTCCCAAGCAGCAAAAGCTTCGTGCCTGGGTGCGCAGGACGTTCTCAGCCTTCCCTCAAGTCCGCTCAGAAAACCATACTCGGCAGTGTCACAAAGGTGGGTCATGGGCTCCGCTGCAGTTTCCTCTGCAACGAAGTTTCATGCTCGGCAAGTAGGAGGTGCCACACCTTTTTCATCTAAGGATCTATAAGGCGTATTCTGCCCCAAAAATAGCGCCAGTACGCTCGCTTTGAGAAGGAATTCCCTTTCTGAAATACCTAAAGGAGAGCTTTCTGCCCCTAGTATATACTGTGTTCACTTCAAGGGTCCTAGAAATACACCTTATGGATCCTCGAATGAACAAATTGTGTAAAATAGGGAAACAATTACACAGATCAACCTTTTTTTGCAGCAAAAGAAGCTCAAATAAATTAAGTAACATAGGAAAACACTCACACCAATCGACATTCCTTTCTATAAAGAGTGAGCACATATCTTTATTACTCCATTGCAACGCTTCGGAACTTCTGTGAAAAGAAGTAGAATATGCAAATGTGAAACGATATAACCAAAAGGGTCCCTCTCCATGGAAACGTCCACCTCTATGCAGTGACTCAAACATCCTCCCCGGCGCCGCCAGCGCCGTCGAGGGCCTTGAGGCCCTCAGCCACCGCCCGCGCACGGTTCTGCGCCTGCCTCTCCACCGCCACAAAGTAGAGGCCTGCGCAGAGGCACCAGCAAAACAAAACCGCATCAAGAGAGAAGCAGTCAGCAGAGGACCATGACAGGAAGGAGTAGAGAAGCAGGGGCTTTACGAATGGGCACTTACTCACAGCGCTACCTAGGGCGCAGATCCAAAGGATGCGCTGCGACCACCTATCCCCCACCACGCCCCGACCTCCCAGGCCCATCCTGTGGTCGTCACGCTGACAAAGCCGCCCGCTTCGGCTTGGGCTGTGTCGCCTCTGTCGCTGAGCGGTTCGCTCGAGTTGTGTACGCGCACGCCTGATGAGTGGGCTCCACGTACGCACGTAAGATCTTAGTATTGGGCTGGGTAAGATCTTAGTATTGGGCTGGGTCGTAGAGAGAGGGGTGCTGTGGCCTGATACCCAAAGTTCTATAAAAAGAAGACCTACAACACAAAAGAAAATGAATATAATCAGTTTCTAGGCAATTCAATTCTTGCTGAATATTATTCCTAGAATAAGATTCTTGGAATGGCTTTCAATTTCAAGGATCCAAATGGACTGTTAATATTAGCATACAGATTAAGCTCTCTCATTCGATTTCATGATCAATAGCAAGAAGCTAGCAAACAGCCAAACAGGATTGTTGGGCAAAGGTTATATTCAGCAAATACGAGGCATGTAAATTGCATTTAAATCTTCTTCCAAAGATGTGTGACTCGTTTATGTTATCTGGCCCCGAATATAACATGCCACACCGCAGTGTGATCTTTCTGTTTAGCTTTCAGCTTCTTGACCATCAGAGCATAGGCATAGCACGCGAGATCTTTGGAAGTATGACTTGCTAAAGAGTCTCTAATCCATCACCAATTCAGTGAAGCAGCGAGATCTTTGGAAGTATGACTTGCTAAAGAGTCTCTAATCCATCACCAATTCAGTGAAGCTACGGTTAGCTGACTGAAGCAATAATTCAATCATCTCAGGTGGAGTAGGTAACCAAGTGTGATTTCTCTATATAGCAAATGATACAGTTCTTAAAATTTCGGAGGATGGCCTGAATGGACCCCTCCAGTTAGTTGTAATCGGAAAATTTCCTATAAAACTGAAAGATATCAGGCAGCAACTGTATAGAAGGATAGAATATTAACCAAAATGCAACAAAAAAAAAAAAGGTGGCGTGATCTGATAAGCTGACAACTAATGTTCTTCAAGTAATGTACTCTTGCCATATATCCAGATCGGGAGATGCAACGCAGGTTTGAGAGAGAGACTTACCCTGAAGTAACACGGAGCAGAGGTCGCCGGCCTGGGACGCGTGGAGCAGAGGTCAGCCGGCCTGGGGACGGGCGGAGCGAGGTCGCTGGCTTGAGGATCGGAGGTGGCGGCTTGAGGACTGCGGGTCGAAGATGTCACGGACGGAGCGTTTCGAGGTGGAGCGAGGAGGGAGGCCACGAAACCCTAGTCGCCATGGACTGGAGCGGAGGCAGAGGCGACCGCCGAGGCGAGCAGAGCGATCCAGAGGATGCACCCGGGCCGTGAATCCTGAAGCAGGCCCCTTAGAAGGAATAGAAAGCGGTGTAGTATCAGACTGGGCCAAAACGTGATTCAGATTCAGCCCGTTTCCGAGGACTCGAAATCGAATGGCCCGCCGTCCAACCACACCTCTCAGAAGGCCAGAAGGGGAAGGGGAACGCTTCGCTGCTCAAATGACAAATCCCGTCAGAATTTGGAGCTACGGCCGTCAGCAATGGTACCGTAGAGGCATGCATCGTATGCGTGCTCATTGTTCAATCACAGAAAGCGCAGTTAGCTCGAAATGTGCGCGCTGGTAATTCAACAATGAACCTGGAAGCAGGAAGATGAACAAACACCGGCCTCCAGCCCTGGGAGGACTGCAGCGTGTGTCAGTTTGAGACGCAGCCTGTTGCCATAGCAACTAGTATTTCCACGAAAAGAATCACACGCGACGTCAGCCTGCAGGGAAGGCTCGAGGATGATGATCATGCGAAGCACAACCTGTACTGTATGTATCGATCGGGAGCTACCTCCTCCATCTAGTTGCTGGTGGTCAGGGAAGAGGCAAAATCATCTGCGGACCTGTGTAGTCGTGCTCACGTAGTGCAGGATAGCCTGCGCTGCGCTGCCGATAGCTGGTGATCATGCGTGCCGTCGATCGGTACCGACTTGAACATGTGGTTCTCCAAAGGTCAAACCACACACATACCATGTATCTTTTGCGTTGACCTTGCAACCCAATGCAAAAAAAAAAAAAAAAAATACGGTTCGCTTCACGCCGGGGAAAAGTGCTCAGGTGCACTGTACAGTTTGCATTTTTCCGGTCCCAAATCATTTCGAAATTATTGAAACATGAATGTGTTTCGATTCGTGGTCGGCCACAAACATTTCTCCGCGCTGCTGTACCTCGTAGCAGCTTGCTGTGGCAATATATATATAGCATCGGGATTCACAAGGTTCCATCGCAGCTAGCTAGCGTGCAGAGGAGCTAAAGACATAAACGACCCGGCCACCTTGAGGACGTACGGTACGGTACGGGCAGCATGAAGATCGTCTCCGGAGCGCTGCTCGCCGTGGTGGCGGTTGCGGCGCTGGCCGCGACGGCGTCGGCGACGGACTACAAGGTGAGCGGCTCCGACCTGTGGGACACCTACATCGACTACGACAAGTGGACCGCCGGGAAGACCTTCATGGTCGGCGACACCATAAGTGCGTCCTGCTCTGATCCTCTCTGAATATATATGGAGCACATATATTGTCATCCCATCTATCTATATCCACGCTTATTGTCTGCATATATGTTTGCAGCGTTCAAGTACATGCCGTACCACAACGTGCTGGAGGTGACTGAAGGCGGACTACGACAGCTGCAACCCGGGCAACCCCATCTCCACCCACTCCGGCGGCGACACCGTCTTCGAGCTCACCGCCACGGGCACACGCTACTTCATCTGCGGCATCCCGCGCCACTGCCTCAACGGCACCATGCACGTCAAGATCACCACCGTCCCCTACGACGCCGCCACGGCGGCAGAAGCCAACGCCCCCGCGCAGGACTCGCCTCCGGCCGACGGCTTCGCGCCGGGGCCCGCGGGATACAAGATGGCCGTGGGCGCCGCCGGGAAGTCGCCCGCAGGCGCGCCGAGCAGCGCGCACCGGTATCAGCAGCCCGCGGCCGCGGTGGCAGGCCTGGCATTGGCTGCTCTGGTCGCCTTGGTCGCCTAAGCTAGCAACGTGCGCGTATTAGGCGCGCACGTTGTAGGTTTGAGTTACTATTGTACTACTACCTGATACAGTACATTCGTTTTGGAGCATCTAAGCATTTTGGAGTTGTATTTAACCATTCCTTTCTGCTTCTTTTTTTCCATTTTTCGTGTATTTATATTTGATACATGGGTGTAAACTTGTGGCATTTACTTCGTCGTAATTCCATTCTGAGACCCGCATTGGCTATTTCTTCAGCGACGGGTGTCTGAAATCTGAATATGCTGCAATGCAACAGGCAAAAGTATGCTGAATACTTGAATCAGATATCATATCTCCTTGCTATGCCAAGAAAGCACATATAATTGGGCAATTGGCAGAGTAATTCCTACGGCATGTCGCGTAATAAAGACAGTCCAATTATCTTTCTTAAGCAGAAAGGAGACTGATAGCCATAACATTCCAGGCAGAGGAACGTGGTGTAATGGCGGGCACGTCTTACTAACAGGTGACCACTGACCACGTTAGGCTCTCTCCAACGCTTCCTCCATCACTATTCTAACTATTCATTTTTCTATCTACAATGCAGTAACAGTGTAACATTTAATTTTGCAGAACTAATATGGAGAACCGCTGGATTGAGCTTTATACCAGATGCACAGCTAGCATGGACTGTAATGCGCATCCATGATGGTTCCACTCCCACCACCATCTGCTATCAGTATTCACATGCGAGGAGTACGCGATACCAGCTCATGTCCAAGAAACATAGCCATAGCCTGATCCTCATTTACTGAAGTCACGGAATTTATTTATACCATATATAATATACAACGGTGTCATCAGATCACCCCATGTCACCATCTTACACATATAACCTTTCCCCCAGTTCTGGAGTCAACTACTACAACACTGCAGACCGAGCTAGCCTCGAACCAATGGAGGGCAGTATCGCCTCTTTCCACCCTATTTCGCCTGCTTATGCGACAGGAGGGCAAGCCTTAGGATCATCAGAGGTGTCAACATCAGAAGGCGGCATGAACTGCCACATCGGGAACCCAGGGTACCCGATCACAGGCATCATTAGCTTGTGCCGGCGGCTGCCGGCCGGTGAGCAGGGGCGAAGGCAGAGGCTGGGATCAACGGAGGGTGTGGTACTAGGCTTGGGCGAGCATTCAGGAACTTAATCTGCTGCTCCAGACTCTCTTTCTCAGCCTTAAGCCTTTGCTTCTCGTCCCGGAGTTCATTCTTCTCGGCCTGCAAAAAAAAGTACTCGAGGTGAGACTGTTTTTCAGATGAATAAGCTGCAAAATCAAATAACGACATGCTGAAACATTTACATCTAGATATTTTATGGAGAACATGTATGCAGACAAAGAAGCATATACAGGAGATGAATTAATGCAAGTTTACAAGCCTGTGGATCCCAAACACAGTTGTCCATATCATTACATACAGCTGCGGGGTTTATAGCATTTAAGAAACATACACATTATTTGAATATAAACTTGCTACTGCAACTCTGCAAGCAGCCCAAAAGAAGTGAAACCACAAAATACTGCAGAGTAAGAGGTGTACACATAATTTTCTTCAGAAATATTCTGCTGTTATTTGACTGGATGAAATCCAGAAAAACTTTGACCAGATGGGGAAAAAAGAATCGTAAATCAAGAAAATGAAACAATATGAAGTGCCTAAACAACATGTCACATCACATGACATGCCATCTCCCATCTGAACAGCGCCATAAATAACTTGGCCATATGAAACGGGACAGACCTTCAGCTCTTTGATCTTCTCCTGGAGACTCTCATTTGAATCCTTGAGCTTTTTTGCTTCGCCACGCAATTCTCCTACTACACGAATAGCATCATTCAATATAGCTGATTTGTCCATTTTAGGAGTTTTCCCTGGCTCCAAAATGGCACCCAATTCCAGGAACCTAACAAGAAGAATATCGCAAGTACAATTATAGTTAACAAATACAATAATATGACAAGGAAAGTAGAATAATCTGTGCACTGAAATGCATTCATTGCCTCGTAGACAGGGAACATACCTCTCGTTCAGCTTGTCTCTTCTAATTTTCTCCCTGCATGCTTTTGTGGTTGGTTGTGCGGTACTTTCTGGCCTAGGACTGGAATATTAAACATTCAGTGATAATAGGAACACGATACAAATGTACACCTGAAATACGCAAAACAAAGAATAAAGATACAAACCGTTTGTTTGTCGGATTTTCTTTTCCCTGATCACAGTCCACAGAGCTACTGATTTCCACACTGCTAAAACTAAACCCACAATTAGGATGTCACATATACCCAGATAATGTACCAGAAATCTAGAATAAGCAGCACAAAACCAACAAAGCATGGGAAATAAAATATTTTATGCAAATAAGTTTGGGATGTCTCGGAAGAGTTGTATTTGAATAGAAGTGCGTGGAAAGAGATTATCCATATGCCGGAATCTTGATTTAGGCTTTACCCCCTAGTTCCCCCGCTTGTTTCCTTCCGTTGATGACTCTTACTGGGTTTCAACTCTAGCATACCTCAACTTTGCTTGGGACTGAAAGGCTTGGTTGTTGTTGTTGTACGCAAATTTAAGACAGCATTTAGTAAATCAAAATTCACTAGTGGAGGCATTTCAACATTGCAAATCATAGCCCCGCAGCCTACCTTCGAAAACACAAAGTGCTAGTGTTTCATGCAGCGAACCTAATACCTCAAAATTTCTGAACATCAAAATTTTGAGCCTGTACAAGGATCAAGCTCAATCAGACAGAATGCTGGTCACAAATGAAACAGAGCTGAGAGCTATCAAAACTCAGATCACAATGAATGAATCTTCAACAGCAACCAGCTTACATTCCTTTAGCCACGGTTTTCAAGGCGTACATTGATCCATCCAGCAGTGTGAACTTTCATCCATACTAATTACAGTAAAGGTCCATTGACCAATCCAGTGAGAATGATTTACTCGGTCCTCTCAAACAGCTCCACCCGCAGAACCAACATGGAGTCCAACCCGTCCCACATATAATTGGATTTTGGAAGGTTCTGTCGCGCACGAGAGATTTCGGTATTTGACACCTACTTCGCAAGCCTAACTAGAATTGTCATCGAATTCATAATCCTTATGAAATTTGACAACATGAAGGTGAATTGTTTTCGTTTCAAGGGATTTTCACCCATTTTCTCATCATTTTCATCTTATATCCCATGTCAATTGCTGGTTTCCGCATGCCCCCTTACTGAACACAAACAACAAACCGAATGGGCAGATCAAAGAGCCACCATTCATTCATTTTCTTCCATGCTCATAGCACCTTTCAATCCACCTCCAGTGCCACCCTGTGCCCTCGAACGCATCCTGAAGGGCATGGTAACTCCTAGCATCAGCAGAACACATCAACCTGTAGTGCCAGCCGCAGGTCCCGCCGTTCCCCTACCTAGGATCCCTATTCTCAGGCCAATTGTTCCAGCGTCACCATAGAGGCCTGAGGAGCAAGTCGTTCGTGCAGGAGCTGCCCTGCCGCTGGCTCCGTAGAGGTAGACGCTATGCCAACTTGCAGGCGTAGAGCACCTGCGGCTCCGGCGATTAGGACCTACGGGGCCACGGGGGCTGCAGAGGCGGTGAACTAGCTGTGATGGATGTGGAGGTGAATTGGAGCGGCACCAACTGAGCCTGCTCCTACACGAACTGCATCGGTATTGTGAGTTCCGTTCTGCGGGCTCTTGGTGGCAGGATGATAGGGGGTGGCGAGCTGGCTAGGGGCAGCGGGGTGTGTTGGCACTTGGCAGTAGGGCGGCAAGGGCCAACCTGTTGGCTTGTGGCAGCAGCCTGGCAGCATGCGGCAGCGGCCTGGAAGGAGTGAGAAATAATATGATGAGTTCAAGAAGAGAATGAGGAGTGCCGATCTGATCCATTCGGTCTATGCATTGTCAGGGCAAAACGAGTAACTCACTTAGCCTTTCGAGTGAAATGAAATAGAAAGGGAAGAGAAAATGTGAAAAAGATTACGAGTCCCTCGAAACGAAGCAATCCGAGCTAGCGTGTGTCAAGTTTCAGCAAGGTTTACGAATTTAGTGTTAAATCCAGTGAGACATGCGAATTGGATGTCAAACACTGAAATCTCTCGACACATGCAAACGATTCCTAGTACACGGTACATATCCCACCGCTCAAGCGCTTCACCCAGCTCCAATCGAACTCAAGTTACGAAACGATCCATAGTAAGTCTACTATACGGAAACAATCGGCCGGTGACACCGCAAAGAATACCGCCAAATGCAACCCAAACCCACGCAATCCATTCATCCAGACCCCGCTACGCCCGACGCCACACCGAGACCGTAGTCCGTCAATTACCATGGGTTGGGAGCGGAAGCGGCAGCGACGGCCTGCGCGGGCGCCTGCACCGACTGCGGCTGCATCGACGGCGCCGGCGTCCAGAAGAATCCCCCCGCGTTGGCCGCGCCGAAATCCGAGGCCACCGCGAGGTCGTCCATGAGGGGGCAGTCGAAGACCCACGTGGTGCCCTCGGGGGAGGCCATGGCGGGGGGTCGCCGGGGACGGCGGCAGATGGCCGGACGATTGCTAGGGTTCCGCCCCGCGTCGGGGATTGGGGGGGATTCCGGGTAGTGCTTGCCGGGGGCGGTGGGGACTGGGGAGGAAGCGGTCGTGGGCTCGGACGCCGAGTCGCCGAAATAAGATCGAGCGCAGGCACACCGGAGTTTAGACTCAGTGAGCACGAGGTTCACGAGTACGGATTTATGGGCCGTGTTGATAGGCCGAATGGATGTGGGCTTCGAATGAAGCCCGGCCATGTTTTATGGGCCTCATTGCACATACATGTATTGCGTATCTGCACATACTGCCTCAAAAAAAAAATATATATATATATATATATCTCTGCACATACGGCACTCTACCGAGTACCGACCGTCTAAAATGCGTATACAGTTGCATTGACTACTGGACGATAGTGGTAACCTAAAAAGTTACGGCAAGATAAGTCCCTAGTTAGTCACTGGGATATACAGAACATCAAACTTTTGGGGTCTAATCCTTGATGTCATTCTTTCTACTGTTCTGCGCAGCTGAAGCTACAGTAGCGCAATAAAAGGACATTGCAGCCAAGTCACTGTTATGCGGCTGTGAAGAATAACAGACGATCAGGCTGCAGCTAGTGGTACCAAAGCTAAAAGAAAGTGTAGTATTTATACAGTGTGCAATCGCAGTAGCAGCTGCTGCAGCAACAGTCAAAAAGTTGCGGCGATCAGACCAAGAACCTACTGCGTGTATGAGCAATGTTTGGTTCTGCACTTGCGTTGGACGTTGTTTGCTGGTGTGATAGTTCAAAAGGTGAGTAAAAACTTCTCCATCCATACATACCTATTGTTTGCTGTCCACAAAAGCTCACTAAGTCGCAAGTGAGGATGTTTCTTGACCCTTGGTTTTTGATATGGATAATCCACACCAGCGGCAGGCAGGACACCGGGCTCTCATCTCTTCCCCAGCCCGGCAGCCCCCCTGCAATCGCCGAAACGGAACAAATTGGTATGTGTCACGCAGATCTCATGGTGCACCGGCACCAACGACGACTGCCACTCATATAGCAGTAGCAGACGGGACAAAGCCATATTGGCAGCAGCCGACGAATTGGCAGCTGAACAATGCTGACGGCCTCGCCGTCGTCTCAGGTCAAGACGCAACAATGGGCGACGACGACGTGCCGGCGGAGCAGAGCGGCATCGTCCGCGGCGCTTCTTCCGCCACCGTCGGCCACCGGACGGCGGCGGCGGCTTGTCGCCGTCGACTCCAGGAGCACGGTTGCCTCCGCCGCTCTTGGGCCCGTGGCCACCGAGCCCGCAGACACGTCTCCTGTGCCACAGGTGCGTCGTTCACGCGCATGCATGTGCAGCTACTGCCATGCTTAATGCTTAGAGCCCCTTCAGTGTTCACCGATCGCATTGCTCGCGCTGCAGCCCCCGCCGTCGTTCAGCGACGAGGAGGAGGCGATGCTCGGCAACTACGTCCCGGTCTACGTCATGCTCCCGGTAAGCTAGCTAATTAAGGCCTTCCAAATCGATGGATCGAGCATTCGCGCTCTGAATCAAGTTCGTTCCTTCGTTCTCCATGGACGACACAACCACGTACGGTGCGCGCGCGCGGGGTGCGCAGCTGGAGGTGGTGACGACCGAGAACGAGCTGGCGGACGCGGAGGCGCTCCGGGCGCAGCTGCGGCGGCTGCGGGGCGCCGGCGTGGACGGCGTGATGGTGGACGTGTGGTGGGGCATCGTGGAGGGCGCCGGGCCGGCGCGCTACGAGTGGCGCGCGTACCGGGACCTGTTCCGGGCCGTGCAGGCCGAGGGGCTGAAGCTGCAGGCCATCATGTCGTTCCACGCGTGCGGCGGGAACGTCGGCGACGCCGTCAGCATCCCGATCCCGCGGTGGGTGCGGGAGGTCGGCGAGGGCGAGCCCGACGTGTTCTACACCAGCTCCGGCGGGGCGAGGAACCAGGAGTGCCTCACCATCGGCGTCGATGACGAGCCGCTGTTCCATGGCAGGACGGCCGTCCAGGTGTACGCCGATTTCATGAAGAGCTTCAGGGCGAACATGGCGGACTTCTTGGACTCCGGCCTCATCGTGGACATCGAGGTCGGCCTCGGCCCTGCAGGGGAGATGAGGTACCCGTCGTACCCGGAGACTCAGGGGTGGGTGTTCCCCGGCATCGGGCAGTTCCAGGTACCAAAAAAAAAATCATCGCCGTTCACCGGCCTTCTGCAGTAGTTGCATTTCGCATTGCACCGGTGATTGGACTGCACCCCGCTGCGCGCAGTGTTACGACAAGTACCTGGAGGCGGATTTCAAGGCGGCCGCGGCGGAGGCCGGGCACCCCGAGTGGCGGCTGCCCGACGACGCTGGCGACATCAACGACACGCCGGAAGACACGGGGTTCTTCGCGGCGGAGGGAGGGACCTACCTCACCAAACAGGGGAGGTTCTTCCTGACATGGTACTCCAGCACGCTGATCCGGCACGGCGACAGGATCCTGGACGAGGCCAACAAGGCCTTCTTGGGGTGCAAGGTCAAGCTCGCCGCAAAAGTAGGTCACCGTTCGTCAATCATGTCGAGCGAGCCCTTCCTCCAAGTGATGTGATTCAGCTGATGGTGCATTGCATGGCAGGTGTCGGGCATCCACTGGTGGTACAGGCACCCGAGCCACGCCGCGGAGCTGGCGTCCGGGTACTACAACCTCGGCGGGCGCGACGGGTACGCGCCGATCGCCCGCATGCTGGCGCGGCACGACGGCGCCATCCTCAACTTCACCTGCGCGGAGATGCGGGACTCGGAGCAGGTGGAGGCGGTGATGAGCGCGCCGGAGCAGCTGGTGCAGCAGGTGCTGAGCGCCGCGTGGAGGGAGGGGGCCGACGTGGCGTGCGAGAACGCACTGAGCCGGTACGACCGCCGGGGCTACAACCAGATGCTGCGCAACGCGCGGCCCAGCGGCGTCGCCCGCTCCGGCGCCGGCAGAAGGGTCGCGGCGGTGACGTACCTCCGGCTGTCGGAGGAGCTCCTGGCGGGCAACAACTTCCGGGTCTTCAGGACCTTCGTCAGGAGAATGCACGCCGACCTGGTATGTACAGCACTCGGGCTTGGGCCTGTTGGCGATATCACCTGCTGGGCCCATTCAGGCGAGAAAAAACTGGGCCGAGCCTCGTGTGACCCCGCCTGTCTGTTTCAGGATCGCTGCCCTAATCCGGCCCGGTACGGCCGGCCCATCAGGCCTCTGGAGCGGTCAGCGCCGGAGATACCCATGGAGCGGCTGCTGGAGGCCACGAGCGCCGGCGCCGGCGTTCCCGTTCGACGCGGAGACCGACATGAGCGTCGGCGGCGGGCTCGCCGAGGCCGTCGACTGGGTGCTTGACAAGATCGTGTGGATAGTATTTGGGTAGGATTACGATTACTAGGGGGAGGGAGCGACTCGTAAATAATCTGCAAACTGATGAGATGTATGTACCGGAAGAACAGAGAGGGGAAGACGAACAGCACATTTTTTGCAATTTAACCCTCCGTCAAAAGAAATTGCAAAAATGATCTTTCTTCGAAACTAATTGTACTGCGTGACCCTTTCTGCGGTGGCGCCGCAGTAAAACAGACAATCACGCCGCAATATCTACCACGTAGGAACTGAACGGAGTATTCTACAATGGTCTGACACGTGATTTTTCGAGTCAAAACCTTGCAGCATTATGGCGCCGCAGCACAGACGGGCACCGCAGGGTTTTTGTTTTTGAAAAATCATATCTTTTTTATATGACATTGGATTGAGATGATCTTTATATGAAAATTGTAGCTTTTGAGTTTCTTCGTTCGAGGTCGTACTCAAAAATTTTATTTTAATTTGAACTATGTCGTACGCAGTCTGTCTTAAAAAAATAAATTATTCGAGTATCTAAACGATCTCAAATGAAAAATCTATAAACTACAAAGTTGTAGATCTCATCAAGAGCTACAATTTTCGTATAAACATCATCTCAATCCAACATCAAAATAACTTAATTTACGTTTTCTTTGTTTTTGAAAAAAATATTTTTCACACGTGATGTCGGACAATAAAGATAGCCATTTTTTTTTATAATACATTTCACGGGAACGAAAACATCCACTCCGATCCGTGTTTTTTTCCTTTCTCTGGTGGCTCAAATGAGAAGAATTTGGTCAAACACTGCCGGTCGTTGCGCCATGGCTCTCCAACCTCTAGTGCATAGTTGCCGCTGCCGCCTAATTAAGCTCCAGCGAGGCTATGCCATGGCTGCCCTACTGCCTGGCCTTTCGCTCTTTTGCGACAGATGCTACAACGAGCAGAGCAGAAATAGAATGGATAAAAACGAAAACTGAAAAAACACAAACGGAAAAATGATGAGAGAGAAAGAGATGGATGGAAGACCATGAGCTTATAATATATTGATTCACACTAATGGTTGAACTTCTTAATTTGTTTGGGTCCACATGTCGGTAGTAAGACTCTTTAAAAATGAAATGCATCGACGTGCTTAGGCTATCCCCGATCACTGTTTAAATATCTTGTATATCCTCTATTTCTTTACTATTCTAACTAACTTTTTTTTGTTTACAGTTGCGCTACAGCGTCAAACAGTGTATAGGCAGTCCTTTGGGCAATCCCCGCTAGGATGGTCTTATATCAACTTTAATATTTTATTTTAATTTGATATGTTAACATTAGATATGTATTTCTATTAGTCCTAACATTTCAAGTTTTCTATGCAAGACATTCCAACAATCCAAACGGTCATGGATGGAAAAACGATGAGCTTTTATAATATATTGATTCACACTGACGGTTGGATTTCTTAATTTGTTTGGGTCTACATGTTGGTAGCGAGACTCTTCGTAAATGAAATGCATCGAGGTGCTTATATCAACTTTAATATTTTATTTTAATTTGATATGTTAACATTAGATATGTATTTCTATTAGTCCAACATTTCAAGTTTTCTATGCAAGAGATTCCTACGATACAAACGGTTTGAACTTTTCATTCATGTGTTTTAAAATCCGGTACTTTTTTGCACTTTTCATTCTACCTCTTTCCTGCATTTCCTCCAATTTCTACGTTTTGAATTACTTTATTCCAAACAAGCCCTTAGACTTAAAATGGATTTTTAGACCATCTAAATGACTTCACATGAAAAAACTCAAAACTACAAAGTTTTAAATCTCGCTGAGATCTACAATTTTCATATAAAAATCATCTTAATCCGATGTCATATAAAAAAGTTACGATTTTTCAAATAAAAAAAAGCATGTGGCACCAGTCTATGATACGGCGCCGTGAACCGTTGCGCCGCAAGGTTTTGACCTGAAAAATGGCGTGTCTGATCACTGTAAAAATCTCATTCGACTCCTACGTGGCAGATATTGCAGCGCCATTGCCTGGCCACAATGTTTTACTTGTGGCCGTGATGCTGAAAAAAAAGTCACAGGTCTCGCAATGCAAATAGTTACGGAAAAAAATCATTTTTGCAATTTCTCTAGACGAGACGTGCGTCCAAGACCGGAGGAGGATGATTTGCTAGCTACTCCTCGTAGCACTGTACTTCACAGCACAGTGCCAGCGCAGTGTACAGGCAGACTGTTCATGAACTGTTGTGTTCCACGTCGACGGTGGTGGCACGTGCTCCATAAACTAGAGTATTTGATTGCACGGAAGACAGGCCGTCGGAACAGCAAGGTTGGACAACGCAATGCATTGAATGGCACAGCACGGGGCTCAAGGATCATCTGGTTGGTTGGTTGTTAAATATTTATTGGATTAAAATTTTCATAAATTTGATCGTGAAATTAAACTAAAATTCATCTAAAGAATAAAATTTTCATTCAGATGAGTTATTTAAGATATAAACAATTTATAAAAATTAAAAATTTATTGATTGACTAATTTTTTTATCTAAATTCAAATACGATTAAATTTGTTAAAATTTTGGCACGCCAAAGGTTTGGCAACCAATCAATCAAACCCTAAAATCGGTGGGCTTTGCGCACGTGCCGAAATCAAACGTGTCATAGTAGTGGCAGAAGAGGGCACCTACCCTTGGTCTTTGAAGGTTTGGTTTAGACAGGAGGAGGAAATAAAATCTTGGCTGCCGCTCTATGATGTATGTGACGCTGCCGACGACGCTCCTAAGCTACTAACTCCGATATCGACCTCGACCGGGTACTGAATGCGTGGAAAGCAACATGGCGCGGCGTCGAATCTTCGTCCGAATCTTCGTCCGTCCATGGAAGAGAGATTACGCCCCCATAATGATTTCGCGGGGGTGCCAACGTCCAGATCACGCACCTACCGACGATCTTGCTGTCGCTGATCACAGGACGCCATATAAAACCTCCATTGATTTTTTTGTTTTAAAGGTCGGTTAGGTTTCATCAAGGCTGGACGGCTGGTCTAGCGTCTTGATTTTGTTGTGTTGCTGGCATCTCTGGAAGAGGCGCGGGATGCAGTGGTCTTTGATAATTGGTGCCTTGATGGAGAGGGAGAAGACTCAAGCGCAGGTCTTGCGCGGGTGCCGAGAGAGACGACGCCCAGGCTTTGGTCGTTCGTGCAGATTTTTTTTTTACGAAACGTGTAGATTTATTTGGGCAAGTGATCAACAATGCGTGCAGTGTTCTCTCTTCTCGTTGTTGCCATAGCGCGACGACGTCTTTCTTTTCCCCCATGACGATGTAACTGAGTCCCAAGGTCCCTGACCCGTGTTCGTTTCTTGTAATGTATTTTGGGGCTCTGGGGCAAGAATGAAATACAAAAATCAGGAGGGGACACTCTCCTACTGTTGACAGTAAAAAATACACTTTTATATAGACAGCCGCACAGCTCTGCCTCACATGGTGGGTCGGGTAGCTTCGCAGCGCAACGCGGACAACGGTTCACGCTGAATCTTTCGCCGGCCAAAATTTTAGTGAATTTTACCGTGTTTGAATTTAGATAAAAATCTAGTTAAATAATGAACTTTTAATTCTCATTAATTGTTTAGGCTCTAAATAACTCATTTGAATGAGAAATTTGTTCTTTCGATGAATATTAGTTTAGATTCCAAACACGGTCAAATTTATCAAAATTTTGGCATGCCAAAGATTTAGCAACCAACCAAGCAAGCCCACATAAACCATGGAGACAGGCGGGAGCCGCGGGACCTAACAGATGTGATGTGTGAGGCTTTGAGCTGAGAGCCCAAGAGCGTGGTTGCCATGTTATTTATTTTCCCGTTCCACATTTTTTTAACATGTATTATTAACGTTTGTTTTTTCTTAACGTTTTCCATTCATTTTCTTCACTCGTTCTTTTCTTATTTTCATTTTTTAACTCGCATTTACCAATCTTCTACGCGTAGTCTATAACCGTATTCTACACATAACTTATACCTTGTGGACACAAGTTATGTTTTATATTTATACTTTTTACCACATAACTTATACTTTTTGCATAATTTATAGAGTATATTTTATATCTACCTTCCACACATAACTTATAACTACCTTTCGCACATAATATACCTTCTATGTTTAACTAGCATGTGTGACATATATCATTTTCGCACATAACATTTAGGGACAATCTTATCATGGTAACTTATGAAACATAACTCTTTATCATTGGTAAACAACTAATGATTTTTTCGTATGACTTCTTATAATTACTTACAAATATAAGGAGAAGTTAAATGTATAGTAAAAAATATGTATGTGCGTTATGACGGACGGGAAACTATGTGCACCAAAGAACTATATAAGTTGTAAAAGTTGTTATGAGTGAAAAATTATATCAAAAAGTTATGATAAAAATCATTATGATAACTTGTCTAGATTTTTTTCAAGAACTATATCGTAAAGTTATGGACTAAGTTTATAGTTTTCAAAAAAAAATTTAAGTTATGAAGGACAGGAAACTATGTGCACCAAAAAATTATTACCATACTTATTATGCTAAGTTATGTAAGTTATAAAATTGTTAAGGATGAAAAATTTATATCAAAAAGTTGTGATAAAAATTATTATGATAATTTATCTACTTTTTTTTTCAAAAATTATATCGAAAAGTTATGGAATAAGGTTATAACTTTTCATAAAATAAAATTTATGGAAACAATCTTTCAAATAAAAGGAAAGGTTCAAAATTTATGATAATATTGTTTACAAGAAATTATGATAATAAGTTGTGTGCATAAGTTTACAATTTATCAAAAATTAAAAACTTGGAAAATAAGCAAAGAAAAAAGAAAAACGGGAAACGTCAAACGTGCATGTGCTGTTGTCAGAAATCATTCTCTGAGGTCAAATCTGACGATCGGTCGCCAATTAGTGAGACCTGCGCAATAAAACACATATACTGCCACCTAACAACACACATGTATAATACGTAGTTTTTAGATCCAAGGGTCATTGACGTAATGCATTATCAAACCAATCATTCGAAACGATTTGGGGTTGTGTCCATGATGAAGACAGGGCATTGCATAGCATTGCATGTGAGTGAAATTTACAGATCACAAGCATCGGTAATTTTTTTTTAATAGCTCATGCGATCCACCCATTGTCCCCTGCCCGCAGCTATGTGCGGAGCATCTTTCTTTCTTTCTTTCTTTCTTTTTTTTTTTGATAAAGGAGCATCTTCTAGTATAGGTGCTCATGCGCTTGTTTAACAATGCTACCGAAATAGATCAATCTTTTTTTTTAAAAAAAGAAGAAAAATGGTACGGTGTATAGGAGCACACTCTGAACTATGAACCATTCGAGGTATTAACAGTTTGAATGAACTAGGAATAGGTTGCGGCAGTGCAGATCCAAATCCAAGCCTGAACAAACTTCTGTTTCGCCTCCTCAGGCGGCAGGTACGTACAACAGATTCCGTTGCATGGTAGGCCGCCGCAAGGCCGGGTAGGTATATCATCGTGGTCATGGGAAACTGTCAGCTGCGAATCGTAGCCGGTTCGAGATATGGAAAGTCAAAGAGCTGCATGCATGGTTGTTTCGTGGCTAGCTTTTCAGACTAAAACAGAAACACACAAGCATACTACATCACACTGGTAGGCACTCTTTCAGTATTCAAATACAAATCGTGGTTGATTTTTTTTAAAACTTCAATTATTTATCTTATTTAAAAAATTGTGTAAACGTGCCAAAAACATGTCGTGCTCAAACTCTATACTATGATAAAACAAATAAAAATAAATCTAACTTAAAATTTTTTAATAAAACGGAACGATCGAAGTTTTGGAAAAAAAATGAATCACAATTTATATTTAAATACAGAGTATTAGACAATATATAGCCAAGACAGATACGTAGTCCATGTAAACATTTAACGCCGTGCATTATATTTGCGACCCCACTCCCACTCTACTAGGATCACTTTTGCTCTGCTGCTTCTGCAAGAACATATTTTACCACGGGGCTTGCAAGTTGCGCCGCCTCTATTCCCCTAATGTAAGGCGTGTTTGGATCCAGCGTGTCATATTGTATGTTCGAACGCTAGTTAAAAATATTAAATATGATTTAATTAAAAAACTAATTACACAGATGAGGCCTAAACGATTAGAAGAATTTATTAAACCTAATTAATCCATGATTAGCAAATGTAATGCTACAGTAGCTAATCGCTAATTATGCATTAGTTAGGCTGAATAAATTCGTCCCGCCGTTAGCGTCCAAACATCCCCGATGTGATGAGAACTAAATATTTAATATTTAGTCCGGTATCAAACACCCCCTAAGTGTATAAGTGTAGTCCGACGGCATTAGCATTCACACGTGACAAACGAGGACATGAGACATTTGTCACCTACCTATTATTGGCAAACAAGCAGTCAGAACCAAAGCTCTTCTAAGCTCATTGGCAAACAAGCAGTCAAAACCAAAGCTCTTCTAAGCTTTGGCCAATCTGAACTGCAGTCCGAGCGAATCGCAATGGCAAGCTAGTGAAGATAATGATACGAACTGACGCTGAAGATAGGCTGCCAACTCGCCATTTGGGGTGGTAATCAAAACCATCAGCCTGCAGGATCGAGTCTGGAGACCACCCGTGGTTGGAATACTTATTTTCTGTTCTTTGCTTCTCCCTCTTTCTCCTCTACTATTCTTCTTTCCCCCTTTTCGTCCTTTTCGTCCATGCCGCTGGACAGAGCCTTCACTCCCCCGCGCACCCCCCCCCCTCCCTTCCCTGTATAAATAGCCCCCCAAGGTCCCTGCAACATCCATCAAGTCCAAGTTCAGTGACCACTCGAGCAGAGAAGTGTTCTAAGAGCTTAGCCTGCCAGCCACAATGCCGAGGAACCTGCTAGCCAACTATGTCCAGGTCTACGTGATGCTCCCGGTAAGCTTAATAAGCATCATGCAACTATTAGCATACCGCTACCAGTAATGAACAAACAAACTTACTAAAGCAGTTCTACCATTCAAAAACAAAGAAAGATGAAGATGAATGATTTAGGCGCTTACCTTTTATTCCAAATCTGGGGTGTCTGTAATAGCTGGATGTCATCAGTGTCAACAACACGTTCGAGAAGGAGGACGAGACAAGGGAGCAACTGAAGAAGCTGAGAGAGGCTTGTGTGGATGGGGTCATGATCGACGTCTGGTGGGGGCTGGTGGAGGGGAAGGCACCGGGGGTCTACGACTGGACTGCCTATAAGCAGGTTTTCAAGCTGGTGCAGGAGGCCGGGCTCAAGCTGCAGGCCATCATGTCGTGCCACCAGTGTGGCGGCAACGTCGGCGATGTCGTCAACATCCCGATCCCACAGTGGGTGCGGGACGTCGGCGAGGGCAACCCTGACATCTTCTACACCAACCGGAGAGGGATGAGGAACATCGAGTACCTCACGCTTGGAGTGGACGACCAGCCTCTATTCCAGGGGAGAACCGCCATTCAGGTCAGCTGACTTTAAACCCCTCAGCCGTAGCACATGCCGGCAGAACGATGATCCTAGTCCTAGGTAAAATAAGCGTTCTTGTGATCTTAGTTGATGTGAGATCTTGGGTCTACCTGTCTGTGGCAGCTGTATGCTGATTATATGAAGAGCTTCAGGAAGAACATGGCCGAGTTCTTGGATGCTGGTGTCATTGTGGACATTGAGGTGGGACTTGGCCCTGCTGGAGAGATGAGGTACCCCTCGTATCCCCAAAGTCAGGGATGGGTCTACCCAGGCATTGGAGAATTCATTGTGAGTGCTCTTTCCACAAATAAATATTCTTCTGGTTCTTCTCTTTACAAACAGAAGGGGATTATTCTCCATGTGATGGGCAAAGACAGTCTAGTCTTGATCCAAATGTTGATTTCCGCTGGCAACGTTAAATAATAAAACTGGTGTTAAAGTGACTATAATCAACAGAAATGCCGATAAAGTAATAGTGTCAACTCATTAGGCCACAACGGCCTTGAAAACCGCACTGTTCTTTTGAAAAAAGTGTCAGAAGCAAACCCAAGAGGCCAAGACCGCAGGTAAGGTCAAGACGAGAAGAATACAATGCTTGCTAAAACAAATACTACCAAATTTTATCAATGTCATTATGCAGACAGAGGGCTCCACTTTAACGACTATAATAACTATTGGAGATCGACAAGCAATAAATGAAAGAAGAAAATTAAAACCAATCACAGAGTCACAAAGATTTAACGTGAAAAACCCTTCGATTTGAAGTGAAAAAGCCACACACCAGCCAGACACAACTTTCACTATTTTCGTAGAACGTTCACAATAACGTTGTATGTTTTCCGGTCCAAGCCTTCTGCGACGGGCCTCCGCTTCGCTCGCCAATTTGACCATCTCCATAAGAATTTGGATCTAATTCAACAATAACTGTTACTAAAGAAAAAATTAAAATCTGCAGTGTTATGATAAGTACCTGGGAGCAGACTTCAAAGCTGCTGCAGCAGAGGCTGGGCATCCTGAGTGGGAACTGCCTGATGACGCTGGGGAGTACAATGACACTCCTGAGAAAACCCCGTTCTTTTCGGACAATGGTACATATCAGACAGAGAAGGGGAAGTTCTTCCTCACATGGTACTCCAACAAACTGATCAAGCACGGTGATAAGATCTTGGATGAAGCAAACAAGGTCTTTCTGGGATGCAGAGTGAACTTGGCAATCAAAGTAAGTACCATGGTGGATAACCTGGCTTAAAACTTCCACTTATTTTAACCTAGAAGACAAAAGTATAAGGTTTAGAGGCTACAGCACAAATTAAGAGCTAATCAGCAGGTTAATCTGGAACATAGATATGAAATGCGCCAATATTTGCCTGCAGATCTCTGGCATACACTGGTGGTACAGGGTTCCGAACCACGCAGCTGAACTCACTGCCGGATACTACAACTTAGATGACAGAGATGGCTACAGAACCATAGCACACATGCTCACAAGGCACTATGCTTGCATGAACTTCACTTGCGCTGAGATGAGGGACAATGAACAGGGTCCAGAGGCAAAAAGCGCACCTGAGGAACTGGTTCAGCAGGTAACTAGGCCATTTAATTGATCACCAGTCTATAAAGTGCACATGCTCACAAAAGCACTTCTCAATCATCATCAAATATACTGATGCAAAACATAACAAATGGCAGGTGCTGAGTGCCGGATGGAGAGAGGGCCTACACGTAGCATGCGAAAATGCACTAACTCGGTATGATGCAACAGCTTACAACACAATTCTCAGGAATGCAAGACCACAAGGGATCAATAAGAATGGTGCTCCTGAACACAAGTTGTATGGGTTCACCTATCTCCGAGTATCAGATGAACTGCTTGAAGAACAGAACTACGCCACTTTCAAAACTTTTGTCAGGAGAATGCACGCTAACCTGGTGAGCTGCACTTGAAATTCAAGACATTCACAAGTAGACATATTTTGTGTTTGCAGCTACACACTGACAGAATATACAAAATTGTTTCAGGATTATAACCCAAATGTTGATCCAGTTAAACCTCTGAAAAGATCAAAGCCAGAGATACCAATCGAAGAAATCCTGGAAGTAGCACAGCCAAGACTGGAGCCATTTCCCTTCGATGAGAACACAGACTTACCAGTTTAAACACCCCACAAAGCACTTCAAAGATGGAGATCAGCGTGAACTAGCCTATTGTAGAACAGTAGGCTAGAAACTAAATAAACTGCTGTGCTAGCAGACTATAATCATGTATTGCCCAATAATATTGTGTTGTTGAACTTGAGACATGATGCTTATCTGATAAGCTGTAATGCCGTGGGCCTTCACGTCGTTGTATGTATTTGAGATAATGGATAAAAAAACTTGCTCCGTGGCTTATTTGTGATGGAACTTGTTGCGTATGAATGGTTTAAAAGTGTTTCAAATTGACTATAAAGGCACAATCTGGCGATCATTAGACAACATAGCAAAAATTAAACTGATTCGCAGAAAAGAATCAATACGAGTGGTTACCTGTATAGAGTGAGACATAAGTAATTAACGTTATCATGAGTGAGAGGGGGGGGGGGGGCAAAATATGCTGTAAGCAAAGAGAGCATCAAGAATGTAAATGATTTAGACTAGTTTCTCAGTGTCAGTTTTACCGATTCAAGGTGGCGGCAAGCCAAAAATACAGTACCAATCATCGTACAGAATGCGAAGCTTTCAGGTTACTGAAATTTTTGTTTGCCTCACCTCAGGTTCTCAGCACCAAAGGTGCCCCAAAATGGCAGAAACATGTGCTGTGTTTGGTGGGTTAACATGCTGATCTCTAGAGTTCAATCACAGTTCCCACAAACTAACGATGGATCGTAAGCATTTTGTAGCATAGACGTCTAGACTCTAGCCCTAGGTTCGCATTGCATTCTTCCTAGAAAGAAAAGAAAAGGAAGAACAACAGCCAAACATAAAAAGCTTCAAACGGAAAGACCTGATCCTAGCACAAAAGCAAACACCGACCCTCGTGCAGTTGTGCAAAAAAAAAAAAAAAAACCTTCGATCTCAAAATGATAACAAGGGTACTGAGCACTTTTTCCCGCTCTCCTAGAAAGCTACAAGAGCTGTCCCGGGAAATAATAAAGAGAAAGTAAAGAGCATATAGCAGAACAACAGCCTGTTTTCGTCCAGTCCCAGACGACCAGAACAGACATGCTACTTTGGTTACTCATAAGGCAACCAAACTTAGGCTAAATGAATCCTTGTAGGTATTTAACCAAAAGGAAGACAGGAAGATTGCCATGGACGAAGGGTCATGATTTCAGATTTTCAGCCAGTCAGTCAGCGGATCGGATTACTGTAACTAGAGCATGAATTGATCTATAAGAACATGTCATGTGTTAGCACAGGGAAGTAATCTTATATGAAAAAAAAATCCCCACAAACTATACTTATACGTGACAGATATCCTACTGCCTAGCTTGATACGGAAAACCTGACATAGCATCTGATGGTTAGCAGTAGACGGCCAGTAAAGCCTAGCAGGCCACACCACGGTTGGGATAAGCGCGGCCCTTCACGTTCCAAGTTAACCACACAAACTTCGATTTCATTGATTCATGAGAGTACTCGATCGCAACTCATGATTCGGGAATGAATTGTATGATCTAGACGAGGGTTAGCCTGGGATCAGCGCAGCTGCCTAACCTGTCTGACGCCGTGAGCTCGGTCGGGAGGACGACCGCGGAGCACTACCGAGGCCGACAGCCGCGCAGCTTCCCGTTCGCCCTTCGAGTTGTGCGCTCACCCGCACCGGCTCACCGCTCGTCGCGCTCGCGAGCTGAGCATCAAAGGCGGCGCTGCCGCCGCCGAACCGCCACCGCGAGAAGTCTTGATTTCTAATGGATTTGGCGGCCGGGATGTGTCTGGTTTGCGAATATTCCGATCCAACGGTTCCAAGCGTGTACGATAGAAAAATAAAAGAAGTCTACGATAGTATGATATATAGCCCACCATGACGACACACTATCTACCAAGAGATACAGTTTTGGACAAACATACACAACATATTATATGCATGTAAAGTTGGAGTGCGAAACAAAAATTCAAATCCCCAAACCAAACTGAAGAGGCAAAGACAGATTGAATTGAGGTGTGGGGCTAGAGCCCTCCTACCGCCGTTGAACCCATGGACACGGACTCCTACTCTACCGACCCACGACCGTTGCAAGATCCATTGATCCTCCCTACTCTACCTTACGGATTCTCTATGTGAAAATAGTTATGATTTCTAATAGGTATTAAAATTTATAGTAGTATTGTGCAACACCGATTAAATTAGTTGACATGTTTCCTTGCCTTAAACCTGCTTTTGACCACGACAACTGATGTGGAGCACGAGGTGAATGAATCGAATGGTGGTGACTTCGTCTCGCGTATGTGAAATGGGTTGACAACCTTACGTTACGGGGGGTGGCAGACTATGTATCAGCAATCAGCAATGCAAGAGTGCAATTGTTTCGTAGTTTCTTGTCGATATATATACTAACTTTGAATATAATTATTGTATGATACTATGGCACCTTAACACCTATATAGCTATATTATTGAATCTAGTTATAAGTTAAACTCATGTCCCAGCCTCGTATAGTGGTTCACATGTACATTGGTGCTTCCCAGGAGATAACCATTTTATATAAAAAAAATGGGGACGAAAGTACAAGAGAAAAAAAGGACATATGCAATCCAATGTTTTTGAACGTGAAGTGTCACGCATGTGGTCGTCTTATGCTGTGGCAAAATGTATAGTTCATTTATTACTCTCGGGGGTGATTAATCCTACGCTTTGGCAAGGCAAGACCTGTGTGTGTATTTCCATTTTCCAGTACTAAATATATACAAGACTATTCCTTGTGTGTTCGACTGCTAGCTCTACCGATCAACCCAGGGCAAAGAGTGGTCACGGTCGGACGCTTCCTGACACGTGTCAGCGCCGCATTGGCAGTGGCGCAATCCAAAATGGAAGTGGCAAGTGATTCACGAGGCCACGCGGCGCGCGCGCACTGGCCGCCAACTTATCCAGTCAGATAAGGTCGCGGCGGCAAACGACGCCACCACGTCCGTCTCATATACTTACTTTTTGCCACTGGAGCAGGAGCCTGCACGACCCGAAGAATCCCACTTGCCGCGCGCGCACCCGGCTGCTGAGATGGCACAGGCCATGGCTTCCATGACCGGCTTGTCCCAGGGCGTGCTGCCCAGCAGGCGCGCCGGCGCCGCCAGCAGGGCCAGCAGGACGGCCGTCGTCGTCAGGGCGTCCGCCGAGGGCGAGAACGCCGGCCGCCGCGCCGTGCTCGGGCTGGTGGCCACCGGCATCGTCGGCGGCGCCTTCTCGCAGGCCGTGCACGCGGAGGACGTCAAGACCATCAAGATCGGGGCCCCGCCGCCGCCGTCCGGTGGACTTCGTGAGTGCCGCTAGCTCTGCATACGTACCTCATAGCCTGTTTATTTCATAGTGCAAGATGCACGCTTCCACAGTTCTACCAGAGCTTTCCCCGTCCCTTGAATCTTGATCGCAAGTTCAGAACTGTTTAGAGCTGTGTTCGTATGTTGTAGATTCGATTTCACCTTGTGTAAGATTCGAGCCGGCAAGGTACCATATAGGGCTAGTCCTTTTACAGTTCAAGACTCGATCAACTTTTCAAGAATTCGATCCTAAAAAAAGTTAGCTCATCGACCTCTGTATTTGTGCATATACCTACACATGCATATAAACTCATACAGATCCACATGATTGTCATACAAATTCTAATGCGAAAAAAACCACACGCATGATTGTGATCAAGCAAATATTCTAATGCATCATCCGTTTATTTCCAAATTTGGTATGGCGCATGCATGCAGCCGGGACCTTGAACTCCGACCAGGCGAGGGACTTTGGCCTCCCCTTGAAAGAGCGGTTCTACCTGCAGCCACTGCCGCCGGCGGAGGCGGCGGCGAGGGCCAAGTCGTCGGCGCAGGACATCCTCAACCTGAAGCCGCTCATCGACAAGAAGGCGTGGCCGTACGTCCAGAACGACCTCCGCCTCCGGGCCTCCTACCTGCGCTATGACCTCAACACCGTCATCGCCTCCAAGCCCAAGGAGGAGAAGAAGAGCCTCAAGGAGCTCACCGGCAAGCTCTTCAGCACCATCGACGACGTAAGCCGCGCGCCATTGATATCAGAGCAGTTAGGTTTTTTTACAGGACCTGTCGAAATAATGTGAGCTTCTCTTCTCATTTTCTGGCAGCTTGACCACGCCGCGAAGATCAAGAGCCCCACAGAGGCTGAGAAATACTACGCAGCCACCAAATCTGCGCTCGATGATGTCTTCGCCAAGTTAGGCTAGAAATGGCCGTGTAATTTCGGGCTTTTGTGTGTTCATATGGAGCCGGTGATGTACCGTTTTCTGTTGATATTATGTATCAGCAAGCACTTAACTACGATGCTATCCTGAGTTCTTGACAAGTACTACAGTAATATCATTCAAGCTTAACACAAACAATCAGAAACAGGTCCCTGGCGACATTAGTTCGCAATCCACGAACATGAAAAGGCGTCAAAAGTTCTTTGTCTACTGAGGCAAATGTTGGTCATGGGATGAGTACCAGCATAATATACTATGACTAATAGTTGTTCCAGCAACTTACCATGATGAGTAGTAACATTAATTCGTGATCCGCGTACGTCAAAAGGAATCAAATTGAAAGTTCATTATCTACGGAGGCAAAAACAGGTCACAGGATGAGTGCTGCATAACAGCAACGTGTCATGGTTGTTTCCGAGAACAGCTGTACCAGATCATACGACGTAACCAACTTAATCAGTGAAGCATTCATTGTGTTTATTGTCTAGCAATACTAAAAGAATAGGACTGTAACATAAATGACCTAGGACGTCGTCAGACCTCTAGCTAATTTGCATTTATCCTGTCTGGCGTTATTTCAACAATCCAGTTGACCTTGGCGATTGCAGAAAATCGATAAAATTCTACAAGACAAACTACCCACAATTCAAACTCTTGAGTTTCAATAATTGTACAAAATTTCCACCAAATAACAAGTGCTTACAACGCCAAGTTATTGATATAGAAGAGATGATGTTTTAACATACACTGCTGAAACAAAAAAGGGGTATAGTTAGTGCGCAAGAAACTTTCCCCAGTTTAAATCAAGTAGTATGCCTTCCATTATTTGCCCAGGGACAACCAATGATCCGCTAACCCATTTGATCTGCAAGAAAAGAAGCATGTCAACCCCATCGTAATTTTGTCTGCAGAAGGGCTGCACTTGCACTTGCACATGCATATAGAAGGCCTGAACTCTAAAGCTTGACAGATAACTACAACCAGGCATCCTATCCAGCAAAACAAAAGGTGTCCATTAGAAACAGTCATAGTGAAGACAGAATTTCATCCTTGTATAGTTGTATGTTCTACATATATCTAAGGGCCAAAACAATGCTGCAATAATGTAGGTACATCCTGTCTGCATCAACAACGAAACTGAACACGGCCATTTTTTTCTAATATAAACCAAATGGACTCTTAACTTTATAATTATGGTTAGTCTTCCAAGAAAATCCATTGAGGTAATGAACAAGGGAACAGGCAAACGAATTTTCAAAAATATTTAAGTGAGGATTATTTCGAGAGAAAAGCTCAGAATCATATTTACCATTCAAGATATGCACACGTGTTCAGGTTCAGACTTTAGCAGCAGCATTTGACATCTCTTCCTGTATATCCGTGCTTTCAGTCTTTTGGTCATCACCAGCACTACTTGCTTCTAGCTGCCTTTGCTTTGCCAAAGCTCGTCTTGCTTCCCTACGGAAGTCTCTCTTGGCAGCACGAACCTCATCAAAGCCCTGTTTAATCTTAGCCTCTTCCTCAGGGGCGAAGAAACCTACTTCCGTGTCGGCCAGCTCTGAATACATCTTTTCAATCTTTGCTTTCCACACTATCCCCATCTCAGTATCCATTTTGTTGTAAGGTGTCTTCAGGAGGTATTCATCTATCCCACCAGCTTTGTCAATGCACCGAAGCGCATGTGTCGTAACCTTGACTCTAATGTGCCGGTCATGAATATAGCTGAAAAGACGCTTCTCCTGTACATTTGGCTTCCACGATCGTCTTGACCTAAACAAGCAAAGATAATTCGGTTAGATGATTATAAAAAAAACATAGCTTATTTGCACAGTGCAAATAAATATTGACGTCACTACCAAGAAATTCTCAGTGAATTTTACTGTCATGGAAATTTAATTAAAAAGGCATCATTTTAATGTGCAGTTTTAAGAGATAGAAGTGTAGATGTCAAAGTAATCCCCACATATTTCTAGTTCATTTATTACTCCGTGTCCAGATGCTATAAGAATGGAATCAGAGACAGAGACCCAAATCTATGCACTTCAGTGATTGGGTTAATCAACTGGCTGAGTATGGATACTGATTAGATAGTGGCAGTCTATTGAAACAAATTCCTCTGAAGAACTATTGAATTATAAGTGGAGACAAAAAGCAAGACATGCAAATGATAGGCATATTATTTGCGTGTGACGAAAAGCAGATGAAAAACAGTCACCAGCTGTGTAAATACAGAAATACAGTGACTGCAAGACAATGAGATAATGAGGTTGCAAGGTTATGGGATTATTTTTCTTAAGATGGATGATGGCTTTAATTTACTTGGAGGAATTCGAGAAAGAATCAAGATGTGTGGCACTAAATGGATGGAAAAACATGCTGCCATCTCATTCACCCTTTCAAGAATCTAAACTAACAAAAGAGAGTACAAAGGAGGCCTTTTTTTCTCTTGTGAACCAGGCTAAGAAATTCTAGCTAGCTCCCCTGTTAGATTCATAATGGTATGCCATATATATAATAGACTAGCAAATTTTGCTGCTTTGGAGTTTGGCAATACCAGACAATTTGTTGGTTTGGACATTGCAATCATCATGATTCAAGAACGTATGATCCAAACTATCAATGCAAATGTTCCTAAAAGTACCTGATTCACCATCAATTCTTCCAAATCAGTTTGGCCAGACAAGTAAAACTTCCAAGAAGGTATGACCAACGGGACATCCAGGCCCAGATGAGAGCTAGGCAGCGACTGGACAATGCAGCCTTGCTCTCTCAGATAGAGGTCGCCATAGACCATACGCAATTTCTTCTCAAATTCTAAGTCATTTGTGCATTTTCCTTCAGGGATCGATTCTTGGGCTATTTTCTCCAGCTAAGTTTCCCAGTAGAAGACTGAAATCGGAGTCTTACCATCCAGCCAACCAAATCTAAACGCAAATGCTACACTAAATCTTAATCCCCGTTTCGAGAACTGGATAGTTTTATTTCTTCAGATAACATCTCGAGCATAGGCCAGGACAAGAGGGAAATGGGATGAGGAGGTGAAGAGGCAAGATGTCTCACTTGTTGCCGCCGTCCTCGGAGACCTTGTTCCCAAACTGGATATGCCGGCCGGCGAAGATGCCGCGCTTGGCCCGCCCCATGACGACCTTGCTGTCGGGCAGCATGTCCTTCACCGACTTCATCAGCTCCGCCGGCAGCTTCCCCTCGCCGCCCACACGCCGCGCCACCTTCTTGTACATCTCCCGCGCCCGGAACGACATCTTCCCTCTCTGGTCCTCGCCCTCTCTTGCACGACGGCGGCGCCGGCGAGCGGTTTGCCTCGCGACGTTTTGGTGCCCAGAGCGCTGGACGACACTGACGAGAGGGGCTGGCTGCTAGGGCTGCAGCGTTTGGGCCCAGAACCGGATCATCGGCTTCCTGGTTACTTTCGTGGGCTGCGTTAAGTTGGCCCGTGTTTTGTTCATATGGCGCGCGTCTGGTTCCCTTTTTTGGGCCGCGCCAATGAAGTTGGCCCATGTTTCGTTCTCAGGAATTTCTCTATGCGAATGAGAGTTGAAGACAAGATTTTTGTTTCAACGAACTTTGTGGCGAAGAGAAAAATATGGTGGCTATTTAATAAAAAAATACAAGATAAATAGGTCATACAATACTATTCACAATAAAATATTCTAGCTTTATAAGAAAATGTTTCTTGCTCAAGAAGAAATCATTCCAACTTTACAAGAAAACGCTATAGGTTCAAACAAAATGTTGCAGCTTTGATAGAAAACATCTAGTTTTAGGAAGAGATTGTTCTAGCTTCAATTGAAAATGGTATATTCACAGAGAATCATTCTCCATCCACGAGAAAAAGTTCTAATCATGAAGAAATCGTTCCTACTTTTTTTGTGTTTAGAAAGAAAATGTTCCACTTCACGAGAAAACTGTACTAGCAAGAAAATATTCGGGCTTCACAAGAAAATGTTCTAGCTTCAGGAAAATGTTTCACACTGAGGAAGAAAATTGCGTTCAATTTCATATAGAAGTAAAGAGAATAATGCAACTCTGGAGTCCTGCAAAGACATGAGTGGGTTT
This sequence comes from Paspalum vaginatum, assembly GCA_030272315.1. Taxonomy (NCBI): domain Eukaryota; kingdom Viridiplantae; phylum Streptophyta; class Magnoliopsida; order Poales; family Poaceae; genus Paspalum; species Paspalum vaginatum. The sequence continues at coordinate 5,337,273 of CM059013.1, read as the reverse complement.
GACGAAATTGATGGATGTAGTTTAATGATGCAGATGTTGGTGTTATTTGTACAAATTTAATTAAGTCGAAACGACCTAAAAACTTGAGCTCCTTAAGCTCAAACCGCATGAGGAAAAAGACTGGCACGCCATAGGTGTGACTTGGCCCAGCGAGAGAAACTTTAGTTTGGACCAAAGTTTTATACACTCCAAGAAAAATGAACTATTGAGACCACGATGTTTATATATACGTAGATTTCCTAGAGCTATCAAACACCTTATTATGATCTAAAATTCCATACTGTTATCTAAGAACACATCATTACCTAGAAACTAGAAAAATGATGTGCTCCCAAACCGGGCCGCAGCAGTGCTTCTGGCTCGTTGTCTATTCGTAAACCAACGCCTCTCGCGTCTTCCCATCCTTTGTCACTATTCCAATTACCCTCTTCTTTGTTTACATTACAAAATAGTACCGGTGTCGTACTTAATTTTAAAGGATTAAGATGGGGAGCCTCAGCCTAATTTCGTACTGATGGAGCATGTCGGCTCACCTTTAACCTCAACGTCTCTCTTTTCGCAAGCAAGCGCGGACAGCTGGTAGCTTTCTGCAGTGCTCGTGACACGGAATGAGTAAAGAAATGCAAAGCCGAGACAAGATCAAAAGCCGAGACCGGAGGCATCTGTGGCACACACACCGGTCCATTTCAGTCTCTCGGCTCTGCGCTACTGTCACACTGAGACCTGCAACGAACCTGCATCCCAAGGCAGGGAAGGAGGAGGAGCTGATCCATGGCGAGAGTGGAAGCGGTGGCTATCTGCCTCCTGGTCCTCGCCATGGACATCGCCGCCGGGGTGCTCGGAATCCACGCGGAGAAGGCTCAGAACCAGGCAAGTCTTCGTGCGTGCTCTGTTCTTCTGTGTACTACCCACCGGGATCGGAAGCGGCTCACCCTGGTAGTCGCGGCGCTTTCAAACGGGTGCAGGGGAGGCACCTGCGGATCCTGTTCGTCGAGTGCCGGCAGCCGGTGCGGCTGGCCTACGAGCTCGGCGTGGCGGCGGCCGCGGTGCTGGCGGCGTCGCACGCCATCGCCAACGTCGCCGGCGGCTGCGCGTGCGCCTGCTCCGGCGACAAGCTCCGCCGGGCGTCGCCCAACCGCCAGATGGCGTCCTTCGCCTTGGTCCTCACATGGTACGTTGCATTGTGTTGCATTCATCCTCCACTCCGACGATACCAGAGACTGGAGGATTCTTGCATGCATCCTCCACTCCAGCGAGTGGAAATCTTTTTTTTTTCCTGTTTTGTTTTGCTTCAGCAGCCTTCAGTGACAAGTGATTCTTGCCGTGTGGGTTGAGCACCCACGCAGGATGGTTCTCGTCGTCGGTCTCGCTCTTCTGGTCCTCGGCGCGCTGCCCAACAGGAAGCACAAGGTGGCGGAGTGCGCCGTGCTGCCGCGGCACCGGTTCCTGTCCATCGGCGGCGTCCTCTGCTTCGTCCACGCGCTCTTCTGCGTCGCCTACTACGCCTCCGCCAACGCCGCGGCCAGGGAGGAACGCCGCGGGGGGCCCTGAACCAACGTGTGCTTTGTATTTTGTACCCCCTCGGCCGTTCTACCGCGCTGTGTCGTTGCTTCTTGCATTGTACTGTACTGTAGTAGAAGAGCCCTAGAAGATACACACGCCTGTGTTGCTCAGCTAGTATCGTGTGTTTTGCCTGGTTTCTCGAACGATCATGCGTGGTACTGGTAGTAAGCTCATCTTGCAGTGTGCGGCATGTATGGACATATTTGCTATCTCGTGTTCGCGGACTTTCAGGTCGCCCTGTCAGTGAAATCTTTCAGTTGCAGGGTCTCGATTGCACAATGCCTGAGGAACAGGTTGACCTATTAGGCTATCTTCACCGAAGAACACATCTAACCGTTTACATTTTAGTAAACTTTCTGACCATAGTATGCGTATAATGCAGAATAGTATTTATGTGCCTCTTCAAGCTTTCCGGTGAGCATGGCCTTAGCACTTTGAAGTTTGATGAGCTAGTTTTCCAGTAGATCGATCATGACGCTTGAGAATAGTGGCTTGTAGTAGTAACCAGCGAGTTGACACAGCAGTCATGACAAGTCCAGCTTGCTATGTGTGGTTTACCATTGGGATTGCCACCGGTAGCCGATACGGACAGAACTTGAGGCTATTCTCTTCTCACCGTCCGCACATTGTACCGTTCATATTTTAAATTCATCTTTATTTACAGTGTAGTACAGTGTGAAACAATACTTTTAGACGTCCATGGATAGTACTGATGAGGACAGTGCCAATGGCTCGGGAAGATCGATGATGTGATGTTGGTTCGGACTTGGGGTCTATGTGGCACAGACCTAACTGCGGGGATAGGCGTTCGGCTTTCAGCAACATCCTCCTCGGTCGCTCCTCAATGCAGGTAATTCAATGGATACCGTGATTCTCCACTTGGGTTCATAGAATAAATTTTACAGAGAATTATGAGTAGAAAATGAATAAAGAGGAAATGGTAGTTTCAGTCTAAGTTGTGAGAAACAAGACCCTAAAAGGTAGAGGTTTCGATGATTAATGGCAGCTTAATAATGTTATTAGTGAGTTCATAGCGTGAAGGGTATATATTGTATGTCGTGCTCAATGGTTGAAAAAAAGAGGCCCCTAATTTCAAATCTTATGAAGGATGGTTTTGGTATGAATGATCTAGCATGAAGATCAATGACATTTGTAGCCCTGAGTGCCATAAAGTTGAAAGAAGGGCGCTTAGGGGTTGCTTTGCTAGTTTGTAAACCGCTGTACTATAGGGGGTCGAGGTGAGTACCTTAAAAGACCTCTTTCAATTAATTCTGCTAAATCTCGAGTGCGTCTTAGTCCTAAAGTTCATCTACTAAAAATGTGCTCACAAACACTCACCCTTACCTAAATGTATAAAAAAAAAAAAACTCCCTTGAACAAATTCCATATCGTTCTCGGTTCAAACCAGCGAAAATCTAAGTTTTTGTACACACCGGACCGTCCGGTGCGTTATATGCGCTGTTGTCTATGTCGTCTGGGTCCAGTGCGCTTTGTGCACACCGGACCGTCCGGTGGTCTCACCACCGGACCATCCCATGCTCCACCGGACTATATAGGCAGGGGAGTGTCCAGTGCGTCCCTGTGCTCTTTGTGTGCACCGGACCGTCCGGTCGTTCACTACCGGACCGTCCGGTGCTCCACTAGATGTTCTAGATAGGGAGGTATGTTTTCATCGTGTTCAAGACATTTGCAAGCACCGGACCGTCCGATGGTCTCCACTGGACCGTCCGGTGGTCGCTGTAGCCTTAGCGGGGATTATTGGGGTTCGAATTTAGTACTCACCGGACCATCCGGTGTTGACGTCAACACCGGACGGTCCGGTGTTCTAACCATCGGATCGCCTTGTGGTCGCGCAAAAAACGTTTTTCAACAATAATGGCTAGTTTTTTGAGCTAGCCACTGTATAAAGGAACCCTACTCCCTCCATTTACCACCTTTGCGATCAGAAAACACTCTCACTCACACAAAGGTCGCCCAAGCACCATTTCCACACAAATCTTTGAGATTTGGGGCAAGAGACTTGAGAGGAAGAGAACTTCTTGAGGGAAGTTGAATCAAGTGAAGACCAATGCTTGTTAGTCTTGGTGATCATGATCACCTAGACGCCTTGGAGTCGTGCCTTCCGCGAGTTTCTGGGAGATTGTGGAAGAAGCGGGAGAAGGCCCTTGCGAGGGCATTGTTAGTGGTTTGGAGCCCACCGTTCCAGAGCAGAGAAGCGCATTCTGAAGAGAGCACTTGGTCCGCGGATCAAAGGGTTGCTTGACCTTTGCGAAGGTCACCTTGCCATTCTCTTTCCTTGCGAGGAAGAGGTCGTAGCTTCTTGTGTGCTACGCGTGAGCAAGACCTTGCGAGGGGCGCCAAACAATGGATTAGGGGAGAAGTCGCGACTCCTCGACACCTCGGAAAAAAGATCGCCCCGTCATCTCTTCTCTCTACATTCCGCATTTACTTTTATGCAATTTACATTCCGCAATTTACATGGTTAGAATTGCATGCTTGGCTCTAAGTTGTAAATCTCTTTTGTTATCGTGTAAAACTCTAGTCACACTTAGTTATGCACTAGGTTGAATTGGGACTTGTTCGTTAGGGTTTAATTTCAAGTTTCAAAAGTAGAGGTCCAATTCACCCCTCTATTGGACATCTTGATCCTTTCACAAGTCCTATATAATTTGTTTTGGGAACCACTTCACATGATTTACGATCTCTAATCACTTATATTTGCCGCTTGTTTTTCGCTGTCTAGTTCATTTATGCGCTATGATGCGTGAAATAAATAAATAAATGGAGGGAGCACTATATACAAATCACTCTTAGCAAGCTATTGTTCAGTGGAGACAAGTGGTTCTTTTTTTCCTAACCATTTTTCTTTACATTGGTTATGAATGCATATAAAACTGTATTACCTTAAATAGTTTTATATATTATGGAAATATTTTATTAAGAATTTAGAGATAGCAATCTTGTGGTATTTATCTGTATAAAATTTAGATATTGAAGATTGAAGTTGAAGAGGTATATAGGACAAACCCAAAAGGACTAACTCACTCTATTCTCTATGATGAGCGCATTTCAAGTGTTCAAATTTGTATTGCACATAATGTGTTGTAATTTTTGAACCAGCTAAATGTGGCCATTTGATTTGGTTAATAGCATATTTTTCATTCTAAGATGCATGCACATTTAACAATATTTCCTTTACAATGTACTTGCACATTTAATTGCTTACTTTTCCATTTTTCGAGGTTCGATTTCATTAATGGTATGATTGATTAACAACTTTTATTAGGAACATCGAGGTGAAGACTACAAATATGCGAGGAAAACTATAAGTGCGCTTTTTATGGGATTGGCAAAGTATGTCTACGATTGGAAGTACTATTGACATTAACCACAGTAATGATGAGGAGACATCATACATTGTTAGCAAGTTATTTGTTGTGCGCAAGTTATGTATTGCTACGTTACCTACTACACCATCTGTTCTCATAATGCTTTCAAAGATATCAAAATGGATGTAGTTCTCATAATCCAAGATATTATTAACTCTCGACCCTTCAACAATGTAACATACCACCCAATCACACCATATAGTCAAATGAACCATCCAAAAAAGGATACACGCCATAAAGGATTATGCACTTTATGAAGGTGTAATTTCTCTTGAGTTATACTAATCAATGCACCCAAAGATAAAAAGTACTTTTTGTGAAGTGGAGGAGTACACTGAATGGACCCTATGGGGACTCAAACTTCTCTAATCATGGCAGTGGCGAACATAGCACGTAGGCTTGGTTTTTTGTACGGTTTTAGTCATACCTTACCACATAACTCTGTTGCCTTGTTGCGAGAGCTGGTTTTTACTTGTGCGGGAGAGCCAAATTAGGCTAACCAATTGAGAATTTTCCCGCTACCTCAAGCAACTTGTGTAGCAAAGGAAGTTTTGGTGCTGCTACCAAACACATCCAGTCATGCCCTTAGGCTTCGTTTGCCAGGGAGTTCTTCTACCTCCAACTCCTACTATAGCAGGAGGAGGTGGCTCCCAATAGAAGTTGCTACTGTGGCCGAAGCTGATGCGAGCCTTAACCGCACAAAGCCTTATAGTTATTAGGGATATTAGTGAGTCGTCCGAGCTGTGGGTGGAGCTACAACAAATACCTATTTAGGAAAAAATGCAACACTTTACATCATTTAGGTGTGTTTGGTTCATGACCATGAGTTGTCAAAGCTCGCCATGCCAAAGAATGCCTAACCTTAGCACATGTTTGGTTCCTAGCTGAACTTGGGCAAGCCATACTCACCCAGGTGATTGCTCAGTGTATTTCCTCGTCAATTTTGGTGAAAGTTTGGTGTTGTTTTCATTCGCTACAAAGTACGGTGTCGCCAACAGATTGACGTGGTGAGTTGACATCAAGAAACAAAGACCCTTGCCCTTGTCTCTCTCTAGACTCTCAACTCTCAAATAAATGAGTTCCTCCACTTGAATGTCAAATTGGCTGCAATGCGATAGTAAATAGCGACACATTTATCACCTATTCGCGATGCACAATATAGGGATAATTAAAGAGAAAAATAAAAATAAGTTGGAAGAAAAGTGTGCGGACACACAAGAAAAAAGAGAGGAAAAACCAGGCTAAAAAAAGGAGAGAAAAAGTTAAAAAGACCAGCGTCGGCCGGTTATTCTGCAGACTCACAGAACGGGACGGAGGAGTACGGGACGACACTGACAAACGGTCCTACCCGATCCGGCGACTAGCGGTTGGCGCGCGTTTGCCGACGCGGAACCGCCCAAACGAAAACCCTCGCGCGCCACGCCCCGTCCAGGTCTCGCACCGCCTCCCGCCCCCCGCCGCTTCCGGATCGCGGACCCCGCGGCCCCCGGCCACGGCACGCATCCACCGTCCGCCAGGGCGCATCCGACGGCTCCGAACCCACGATCCGCGTGATCGCCTCCCATTGGCTGGCGCCCCGGCCCCGCGGTCCTATATATTCCTCGCCCCCACGCCTCTGTCGTCCCGTCTCCCGTCCGCGCCTAGCCTTCTGTTCCCATCGCCTCCCCGCGCGCGCAGGCCGCTTCGTCGCCGTCGTCCTCGTCGGGTGCTGCAAGAGAGACAGAGATGGCGGGCCGTGGCAAGGCGATCGGCGCGGGCGCGGCGAAGAAGGCGACGTCGAGGAGCTCCAAGGCCGGGCTCCAGTTCCCCGTCGGCAGGATCGCCAGGTTCCTCAAGGCCGGCAAGTACGCTGAGCGCGTCGGCGCCGGCGCTCCTGTCTACCTCGCCGCCGTCCTCGAGTACCTCGCCGCTGAGGTTCGTGCCCCTCGTCCTTTCTCCATCTGGTTGGGCCGTGTTGCTGGTGTGCCGATCTGGTTTCGCCTCTCTAGATGCCGTCGTACGGATGTTCCTAGATCTGGATCGAACCGCATGCTGGGTTGCTTGGCTTCGAAATTTAAAATGCTGGTGGTTAATTTTTCTGTCTAATAGTTATGGGTCGAAACCTGTAGGCATTCTTCAATTAGCCAACTCGTAACCAGCAAATTGAATTCTGATAACCACCTGGCGCAGATTTGTAGCACCGCTAACTTCGCTTTTCGTTTTTTCCCCCGATCCATGACCAGGTCCTGGAGCTTGCCGGCAACGCCGCGAGGGACAACAAGAAGACCCGCATCGTGCCGCGCCACATCCAGCTCGCAGTGCGCAACGACGAGGAGCTGACCAAGCTGCTGGGCGGCGCCACCATCGCGAGCGGCGGAGTGATGCCCAACATCCACCAGCACCTGCTCCCCAAGAAGGCCGCCTCGTCCAAGGCCAGCGTCGACGACGACGACAACTGAGGGGGCAGCCTGGCTTCGTAGGCGTAGCTGTCTGTTGCCTTTTTTTTTTTTCTTCCGGTGCTGTGGTTGGGAACTGGAAGTAGGAGGAAGGAGAGGATTGCAATAGATTCTTGGTCGCTTCATTCTGTGAGATGGTAGTGGATACTGCCTAGTTTCTGGGTTGTGAAACTCAACACAGCGATGTAAGCCATATGATGTTTAATGGTAAGAAATGGGACGTGAAACTACGAGCAAACCTTGATGCCTGATGTTCAATTTGTGATGGTTTGTTTGTTTCGTTTTGCCGGAATATATTTGGTTGCGTGCACGGACCCTGTCCTGCCGGTCTTCTACCGAGATTCGCGAGCTATGGTAGGGTGGAACTTTGAGCAAACATTATTATGTCTGATCTTGTCGCGGATTGAGTTGTGAAGCCATCTTCGTTTTCCGATTGATTTGGCTGGCTAGGTAGCCCGTGTTTTGCATTTGTGAAGCCGCCTGCCTGCTCTACAGTACTCCGTACGTGATGATGTTATCAGCTGTAAATCAGAAGCGTGCTTGATAACTCACGGATGTGCCTGTGTCACCAGGAGCTCAGGAACAAGAGATCGCTCTGGGTGAGGTTCTGGTTCTGCGTTCGCCTGTCTCGTTCTGTTCTGGCCAGCTCCAATCTCCAATCTCAAACACCAGCACCCTTCTGCTCTGTGCCACGAGTACAATCAGGTTTATGGCAGAGTTTGTAGGACTTCCTGAATCAATTGGGCATTATTCGCTCGATCTTAAGTTCATAACCCTCTCTGGAAAAGGCGTGCTGTGTGCTGCTTTCATCGGGAGAACTTCGCGCCTCCAACACGTGCTGCCATGGTTGAGAGTCCCGTTCACACCTAGTTGCAAAAAAGGGAGTATGGCGATATCGTTATCTTGTGTCAAGAAAAGATGACGTTTAGACAAGCACAAGTACAAGCAAAAAGTCACGTCTCAATGATTCGAGGAATGTACTGATTATGCTCTCAAATACATAGAATTAGAATACAATATTAAGATTTTCTTTTTCAAAGTGATCTTGTTGCATTAATAGTTGGAGTGTAAGCTCTTTGCTAGAATCACTCAAGTTTTATTGGAGAAACCGGATTGCCTTTTCTTTGTCTAAAAAAGTTGGATTCTAGGCTAAACTCATCAGTTGGATCTGCACCTCACCGCCACCACGGTAGAATGCAGATGCAGAGAAGCTCGACCGTGTTCGGTGATTACAGGAGGCATTCGACCATCTACTTATCATATTTTTTATTACTACTCCGTAGAAAATATCGAGACTAAGATCAACAGAGCATTTATATGAACACGGTCGGTGGAACTGTGAGTTCATCCTAAATAGAGTCAGCATGACTAGCCACTAACGTTTCAAATTCAACGCAGGAATTTCAATTTTTTCAACACACCGGAGCGAATACGCCTACAGGCTACGGGCACCAGCGGCCGGCGGGCCGAAATTAACGAGCAAGACAAAGAAAACAAAACCCGAGCCCACGACCCACGGCCCGGTGGTCCCCAGTCGGCCCCGCGATCCGGACGAAACGCTGTGGCGGCAAACCAAACCCGCCGCACGGCACTCCCGGCGTCCCTTCATCGGACGGCCAGTATCGACCCCGCACCCCGCCACGTCACCGATCCGCGCCCTCTCCCCCGATTGGCTGCGCGCACCTATATAGACCCACCCACCCCTCCGCTTCCCTCCCTTGTTATTATTATTATCATTACGAGCCCGTCCTCTGTCCTCCGCAACCGCTGTCTGAGCGCTTTCGCTTTCCCCCGTCTTCGCCGCGTGCGCCCCGCTGCCGCCTGCTCGCTCGTCGTCGGAACCCTAGCGGAGGTAGCCATGGCCGGGAGAGGGAAGGCGATCGGCTCCGGCGCCGCCAAGAAGGCCATGTCCAGGAGCTCCAAGGCCGGGCTCCAGTTCCCCGTGGGAAGGATCGCCAGGTTCCTCAAGGCCGGCAAGTACGCCGAGAGGGTCGGCGCCGGCGCCCCCGTATACCTCGCCGCCGTGCTCGAGTACCTCGCTGCTGAGGTAAGCAGCACTTCCAATTTCGCGGCTGTGGTCTTCGATTTGGCTTTTGCCTTTGAGGGGGGAAAAGAACCCCCCGGGCTCCTGGGTCTTCAATTTCCAATAATTGGGGCTTTGTTGAGAAATTGGAGAGAAATTACCTGGATTCCGATTGAAATTGCTAGGACGTTTCGTTTGATGATTCGAATTAGTGCGGTCGATTTGCTAGTTCGTCCGAAGCAATCGAGAATTTTGAGTAATCGTTGAGATGTACCCTTTCTGTGCTCGCAGGTTCTTGAGCTGGCCGGGAACGCGGCTCGCGACAACAAGAAGACCCGCATCGTGCCGCGCCACATCCAGCTGGCCGTGCGCAACGACGAGGAGCTCTCGCGCCTGCTGGGCACGGTGACCATCGCCAGCGGCGGCGTCATGCCCAACATCCACAACCTGCTCCTCCCCAAGAAGGCCGGCGGCGGCAGCGCCAAGGCCGCGGCCGGCGACGAGGACTAGATCCCCCTGACTGCCACTTCGTTCCGGCGGTGGTGCTTCTTGTGGATGCCGGTGTATCACTTGTGATTGTGTAGTGCTGCCTTCTAGACTCGCCCTAGGTGTTGCGTGGTGGTGTTTGTGCCTGTACCGAAGCTAAACTAGTTTACTCTTGTTTGCTAAGGATTAGTTAATTCTGTATTTGTGCTATAAAAAGGGTGCATCCTTGGATGACTGGTTAATCAAATACGTATCTCGTTCCGATTCGTGGGTGGTGTTTGGCTTTGCATGGGTTCAAATTTTTTGTTCAGCCCAGTTCTTTGAACTGTTGATGTGTGCATTGCCTGATCGGAGTATTGCTTGCTTTGATATTACAAAGTGAGCTCTTGAATATGTGGCGGTCATATGCTCCCAATCTCGGATGTGAATTTCAGAACCACACTGAGAATTCTATGATCCGATAAGCCGATTTGGCATGGCAAACTGAGGACTGATCTGAGTGGGAGCTGCTAAAATCTGTCAATCTTGTTGGTCAAATATCATCGGATCTAGTGTAGGGTCTCTGTATGTAGACTAAGGTTTTGGCGGGCCGTAGTGAAATTGCGCTGAGATTTCATTTACTCGGAAATTTTCGAACAGTTTGAGGGAAAAGGCAGCAGGAAGCCAGGAGCCCAGGAAGGCTTCACCAGCAGTTGGAGGCAGGCGGCAATTAGCTCTAATTTACACGTCATCTCTAGCTCAGCAAGTCGTTGGCACACGAAGGATCGGTACATGTTTGAAGACCGGTTGTGTAGGAGTATATCGCTCGAAAACAATATTATCGGTACTTGTTTTTGTTTAAAGACCGGTTATGTATATCACACGAAAACAAATTTATAAGGCACGGTGAACGAAATTGGGAAGGGCGCGGGCTCTTGTTCTGTCAGTAGCGCAGTGATTTTTTTTTCTGCTTTTCTATGTCTACGCTACGGTGGCAGGAACGCTGTCACGGATAACATGGTCATGTTCAGTGACAGATGGATCGAGCGAACGAGAAACTGCTCTCAAGTTTCCTTCACAAAAAGCTCTCAACTTCTGAATTTCCTCCCTGGAAATACACCCAGAAGGGCACAACATCTCTATACTCTACCAGGGTCAGCAGAAGGCGAATCTCGGAGGATCACAAGTTCACAACAAATTTTTGATCAGGTACCGAGGATCATCAGCTGTAGAAAAATGATCGAACAAACCTCTTGTATCAACTCTTGTCTGTGCCTGCTTGCAAAGGTACCGTGAAATCACAAACAAAAGCATCAGATTCAGAAGTCTCAGCAGTGCATTTCTCCGTGTTTGCTACAACGGCACATGTGTACTGCGTACAACGAACAAAAGAACAGAACAGTCAGCCTACTCCTGCATGTTAGCCCCGCCCTACAGTTTTCTTCCACATTTCCATTGAATTGGCCATTATGCATTTGGTTGCACCTTTCAGATAGCTGCTATCTTCCAACAGCATGAGCATCTCAAGAATGCCAGGTCAGATCTGATGACTTCCCATTCCCAACAGGGCAAGTGTAAAGCAATCTAGGTTTCGCAGTTTGATTCTGTCTGATTCAGTTAATGATCAAAACAGAATTTGTGTTGTGTTATCATTCCCGCCATAGATTTTTCATGTATTTGGTATCACAGCGCTATTGTTTGCAAGGGTCAATGCAGCGCATTTGGAAGGGCAAGACAATGGGTCCCTTTACAACTAATCGTCCTCATCAGAGCTTGAGCTATCTGCCCTTCGATCTTGTATCGCTGGAAATAAGTTGCGCCTAGGATCATTGAAAGATGCTTGGGATACTTGAGATGGCTGATTGGTCTTTGTTTTCTTTGGAGCTACTTTTGATGCTTTCTTTCACCTCCTTGCAAACCTTGTCCAGCATTGCAAGGAAATCTCGCACTACCACAAATAACCGCAGGCCCTCGTCCTTCCCCGTACTCCCATGGAAATAATCAACAGTACCACGGACCAAGGACCGTATTTTCTTCTCTTCCTCTAGCAGCAAAGTAACATCGGTTTGAGACTGCTCTGTGAAATGCTTAAGCTTGTGGTGAAACCCACTGTCTTCATCCAGACTTTTCATGCTCGTGTTCAGGAATTCTTTTGTTTTGACAAGCCTGTGGCCAAGGCTTGCTACTGACATTGTCAATTGATCTGCATCCAGGATTGCTGCCTTCCTGACATTTTGGAGTTCATCACCTAAATTGGACACAACTTTCAGTCCAAGTTGCTTGTAATCGTCTTCAGTTTGCTCATTATTTTCATCAGTATCATTGCCATCCACACTGGATACGCTGCAATTTTGTTCTTTTGCAGCCCGTGTAGCACGGACACCTTCAGAACGAATGATTTCTTGAACCACAAAATGCAAAAGTGTTGTCTTCCCATCAGTTCCTTTGACATCAGATAGCTTAAGAAGTGTGTCAAGTTTAAATGCCTGAGCTCCTCCACGGAATGTGCCAACGTTCATCCGGTTTCCTGTTTTCAGGACTGCTTCAAGTAGCTTCAAAAAAAGTCGGCTGTTTTTAAGCTCTTGGCAAGCCACCTGATCAGGAAATGCCAAGAAAACACCGATAAGAACATCGGTTGATACAAAGAGTAGAATTTTGCAGGAGCTTATGCAACCTGTATGAACTACACATTTTGCAGGAGCTTATGCAACTTGTATGAACTACACATTAACTAAAGACAAATTTCAAGTTCAGTTCTACAGCTGCACACAAATAGTGATCAAGATTAATGGTCAGGCATAGTGTGGAAGGAAGCAAAAACAAAGATTGATACATCAGTTTGAAATATAACCTAGAAATTGAGAGATTAGAATGGATGTGTTATTACCTCTAAAGTAGCAAAAGAATGTTTCACATTTGAAGCTTCCTCTGGAAGATTGGACATGAAAAGTAATGCATCCAGGCGTTGGAAAACATATTGGATGTCAATAATTGCTTTTAGGAATTGCTCTGCAGGACCAAGCTGAGAGAGTTCCCCAGTGTATAGTCGAAGCCTAAGCTCCTCATCATTGCTTGGGATCCACTTTATTAGGGTCTCTATCAAGTCTGATGGAAGTTCATTTCCTACACATTAGCAAGTATAATGGGTGAAACAAAAACGATGACGGGAAGCAGTACATCTGAGAGGAATAAAAATGGTTCTATATGAAAATATAGATGTTTGATATATGGAGAAGGCGGTAACACCTTAACTCAGGAAAAATACTAGCCTCTAATCTTTATCTTCAGGTTATGAAGGCCCAGTCAATATAGGCACATAGCAATGTACATTATATACATTATTACAGGAGGAGGTGTAAACCAGAAGCAGAAAAATTATAGAATAAGCATTACAGAAAGGAAGACCCATGCATGTAAAAGATCTGTAATGGAAGAATTAATTTTACCTTCCTTCACTGCAATACATACTTCCTCTGGCGAAACACTCAGAGCCCTCAATGATATTGCCAGGTTCTGCGCCTTTTTAGGTTCAAGTATCCTCACAAATTGAGGAACATCCTTTGATGATAAATCTTTCTTGCCATCACTGCCTGTTTTGTCCGTAGAATTATAACAAAAAAGGCTTTCCATCATGCCCTCATTGAACCTGCGGATTACAGATAACTGGTGTGATCTTGCAACAGTGAGCTAGCTGAGGTAAATAGCTGTTAAGGCATCAAGAAACTTACTGGAACGATCCAGCCTTGATGTGATCCCACACCATAGATTGATTAGCATTTGCTGTTACTTTATCCCAAAAGAAGGGCTTTAGCTTTGTTTTAGCTTCATGAGAATCTGCGCCGTCATCTGCCTTATTGCCTGACTTCTTCATAAGTGGTGGTGGACGTGTTTTTGATGAATTAGGCATTGCTGGTGGTGCTGGGCGAGGTGGGCCATTAGAGTTTTGTGGCGGTGGTGGAGGCGCAGCTTTTGGCTGAGGTGCATCTTTTGGCGGATGTTGAGCTTTTGGAGCAGGCTGTGGTGAGGGTTCCAGGTGAGGAACTAGAGTAGGTTTTGAAGGTGGTGCAGGTGCTTGAGGAGTTGATGAAGGGGAAGCCTTTGGAGGTGGAGGGGCTTGAGGTGGCATAGCTGGGGGAGGAGCTGGTCTCGGTCCTGTTACAGAACCAGTAGTGGCAGCCATTGGCTCAGCCAAACTGTTATAGACTGCTGGGTGAACCACAGTGTTAGAGACTTCAGATGAGCATAGTTTGACATTGCCTTTTTGGCCAGCCTCTGACTTCAGCGACATTGCTCCTAACTTGTGGATATCAATTGGGTTTTCTTGAGAAGATTTCCGAGAAGCTACAAAATAAAGCATGAAAATCAACACTAGAACACAACGTTACATAACATTAGAGAAAGGTGGATGGGTATATTTCATACCAGACAGGCCACTCAGGTTCAGACTCAGAAGGGGTTTATCATCCCTCACAGCAGATGAAGAGGCCTGTTTTGCAACACAGCAGCATAAGCAGAGAAGAGCTAACAATGCTATAGCGGACACGGACAGACCAATAATAGTGATGGTTGGCATGCCACTGCCATCCTCCTTTTTTTCCTTCGATTTTTTAGTAGGGGGCATTTGCTTTTCTTTAGGTGTTGTCTCTGATGAAGGAACTGGTTCCCCTAGAGAATTTGATTGATTTGATTTCACAGCTGCTGGTGGCTCAGGAGTTGCCACTGCACCAGGAGGTTCCTGAGCCACATCTCTTCTTAACAAGGCAAGAAGCATTTTGATATAATCAATAGGCAAATCTTTTGCGCTCTTTTGTGCAGCAATGACAAGTGGCTGCTTGCTTAAGCAGTTTAGCAGAGTGTTCTTAATTTCTGGAGATAGTGCTTTGCTTGTGCCTTCAGTTTCAGGAGATAGTGCTTGTCCAGATATCATACGGAGAATGTCAAATACATGGTTGTAATTGAAATGTTTTCTAACATCTTCAAGAGATCCCTTGTCTAGCCCACATTTAAGCCATACATGCTCCACCTGTATGTAAAATAACATGTCAGTCTATGCAATATTAACCACTAACCAGTAGTACAAGATACGGTACTACAACAGTAATGCAGTCAAATCCACAGAGGCAGCATGATTTTCCATAACGTATGACTAGCTAGGAACTAACAAATATTTATACCATTATAAATTTCAGGTGGGTTCCTCCTGTTAGAGAATATTACTAGTTAATCAAACAACAGTACAATAATTATTTATGATAATCATAGTTTTGTTAAGCAGAAACAGTCACAAAATCAAGACAGCATTAGCGAAGAAAAATACTGAAGCATCATATTATGCTCAACCAGTGCAGTGGTGCACAGTATCAGTGGTACATCAATAAATAAAGGCTACTATCATTTCTATTGAAAAGTTCAGCTTGGCTACAGTTGAATCAAGATGCTGCAGGTGTTCAATAACAAATATCAATTCCAACAAAAAAGCAACACAATCATAGAAAAATTTGAAAATTTCCATCAAAATTCAGCATCCTGACAGCTCTTCTTTTAGCTACTATCCATGCCACAGATAAAAGAATATGTATATCTGTGACGAATTAATCCTGAGCTCATCAACATTCTCCATAGAACATTGGTTCCATTGAGCAGCCCTATCAAAAGGGCATCGGGTGCATGCCTGGCTCTGCATTTTCAGTTGTGAAAGAATTAAAGAAGTAGTTTGCGCTAGATCACTAAAACGTGTTCCCTCCACCGCCTCAACATCTCTACTAAAACATGCTAGCATCTCGAGTAATACTAGAATACATGAACCTACAAGAGTTCAACAAATTAAACAGAAATATGCTCACCATTTCGTCTACTTCTTTGACAAGGGGTGGCGTCAAGGCCGGCGGTGACAAGCCCTGTGCGGCGACGAGTAATCGCTCGCATACCGAAGGCATGAGGAGCTGAATGGGGATGAGGCACAGAGCCAGGAGCCACTCCCTCCTACAGCGCCTCATCTTTGTCTCCTATACGGGTGCCACCATGTCAATGCAATTGCCCTGGGAAATGCAGCCACCTCAGAAATTAATCGGCCTGGACGACAATTCCTCAGCGCTGTAGAACCAATTGCTCGATGGAATCCAGCGATTTTGACCAGGCAATCGTTAATAATTCCAGAATGCTACCCTCGTCGGGGAATACATGCATGCAGAACGCGTGAAATTGGAGCGACAACGGAGACTGTGCAACGGAGACCTGAGAAATACAAGGGCCCAGGCGAGGAGGCTCAAAAAGAATCACGGGGGTAATTCATGCAAATATCGGCACGCAAAGCAGGAATGCTCTCCACGAAATCGAGCAGAGCCGGGCCTGGCAATGCCGCCAGAGAAATCCAACAAAGCAGGCACCCTATCCGCGATTCCCCAAGCCGCTAAGAAGTTGAGCCGAAGAACTTGTGGTGGAAAGCAAGAAAAATGCAGATAATGCGAGCTAGGAAACGGCACCAATGCCTTCCTCGCACACCAAAAAGAAACGGGAAAAAAGCTGCAGCACCAAATCCTCGGCAAAACAAGGAATTTGGCGCGCGATCTGGCGCCAACAGGACGCGGAGACGATTTCTTTCGCTCCTCCCTCTTTTCTCGTAGCGTCTCCCCGTGACGGGGGAAGAAGAATGGGAGAGGGAGAGGGAGAAGGGGCGGAGGCGTGGGGAGTCAAAAAGGAAGGGAAGGCGTTCCGGTCCCCTTGGAAATAGGAAGGTGCTTTTGCTACTAATCCATCCATATTAGAGTAAGCTTAGAAGCCCAATAGGCCTGCCCGGTTTAGCGGTGACCACTGCGCCCAGCCCAGGAAAACATTCCATGGCCTAATCCTTACCCACATTGCCGTATGCTATTTGGGTTTGGAACTATTTTAAGTGAGGCGCATCAGCGTATGCATATATACTACTCCCTGTTTCTTTTTATAAGATGTACCACTGGCGACTTGTGCTCTGCTCCGTTACTGTCGTCGGCGGATCTGCTCGGTTACCTTAGTCATCGGCGGATCGGCCCATGCGCATATCTGGCAGCGGAATATGACCATGGTTTTTGGGTTTGTGCCGAAGCGGTGCTCCTGCATTGCAGGAGGCGATGCTGAAGTCGAGAGTAGAGTAGGGATGCAAGCAGTACACTTTAAGGGCTTGATTATATAACTAAATACCTGGAGAACTCACGGAAAAATAGTTTGTCGTCAAATCCGCGAACATCCCCTTCATCCCTAGTCGAGACTCGAGAGGGAGGAGGTGGCGGAGGTGGCCACACGTACAACAATTTGGCATCTCTTTTCCAATTACGTGTGTCCTGCAAGGTAAGGTGCACGCGGTCATCCAGCGGCGCATGTCGAACAAAGCCACAAAATTAAGCAGGAGCGACGGCATGAATGCATAAGCCAGAAAGTCAAGCAGGAGTGACGGCATGAATGCATGATTTGCCTCCACGACAACGCGGACCCTAAAAAGCGTCGAGCGATCGTGGCCTCGTAGGGTACTAGGCACGGATGCATGGAGGACAGGGGTTCGAGCGGAAGACAAGATCTGAAGATCATCGCGAACTCGTGATGCAGCCAAAGCTGCCATCAGCAGAATGGACCAGACAGGATACTTGCATGAATAACTAACAAATTTAGTGGACAGGCAGGATTATAATTTGAAACGAAGTTTGTTGTAGCATGCATGGTATAGCTAGGGTTGATAGATCAATGATTGATCGAGTGCAGAACTGTGAACTGGCCACTGGGTTAGAATTTGTATAAATCAATTATCAAGTTGACCTGAAGCATACTTAGTTTTTGTTGTTTGTTTTTGATACGTGCTTGGGAGCTTAAAAAACAAGCTAATTGCAAGAAGCCGGTGATTAGAGAAACAAGATTACCCTAAGTTAGGAAAAGTGACCAATATTTGTTGACCAAGACGGTTGCCAATCGATGAATGCTATTAAATAACTTTTCTAACTGAGAAATAGCCAACTGATGTTTGCACATTGCATTTTTTCTAATATAATATAGTACAATATCTATCCACATATACTAATGGAATATCTACAACCATCATGGAGAAGACACATTGTAGACTGTACATTCAGTAGTGTTTCTTAGTCCCTCGCAAAAAAAAGTAGTGTTTCTTAGTCGGCTCAATTGCATTGCTTTTGCACAATTTTTCCAAACTTTTTTATTGGATGAAAAATAAACATTGGTTATGTAAATATCTACTCTGAGTAAGTACTTATGCATAATAGTGTCTGAAAGTTCAATAGTCTAGGAAGGAATGCAACATGTGAGGGGTACCTATAAACACATAATCGCACATAAACATTGCACCCCCTGAATCATGGTATTTGGTTTTGTATTCAACTCTGAAATATTTTGGAAGATTCTAAAGTTTGTCTTTTCCAATTACATGCACGTCTTATTTCATGGGATGGAGTGAGTATGTATTAGTGTCTTCTTAAGTGCTGGTGGCCTCTACTCACTCTGTTGTTTGGTGATTCTGAAATTAAATTATTGATTTGTGTACAGGTTGTTCCCGATGACATATGTCAAGGATTGCTTGATATGGTCGGATGCTGCATGAAGCAATGTGTAGTGGCAATGGAGGCATGGAGCAATACATCAAACTGACGATTGGCCATGCAGCATGGCCTATAGGAGTCACTATGGTTGGTATCCATGAGCGTTCTGCCGGAGAGAAGATCCACACAGATAGTATTGCCCATATCACGAATGATGAGACCACTCGCAGATACCTTCATTCTATCAGAAGGCTTGTAACCCTTTGCCAGCTGCGTGATCCTGGGCAACCCTAAAAATCGGTGAGTTCAACGGCAAATTGAAGTGATCTGCAGGCTCTTTCATCAGGGGGGGATGGTTTATGAAAAGCTTCTGAGGAAAGGCTCAGGCTGATGCCAGCATCAAAAGGGGATGCATTGATGCGCAAGGTTGGACCATAAAGAAAGTTAGAGATCATTGTGTAATATAGATGCTGTATTTTCCCTGTTTCTTTTCTTCTGTTTTGTGTTGTACTGATGAATACAATTTCAGCAGAGTTGCGTTTGTTAACCAAATTGCGTACTGGATGTCCCCAAGCTGTTGACAAACCTGTGCTGCCTGTTTAATTGGTTATCCCATTGGTATGACTGATGAAAGAAATTCCATTCACCTCATGTAAATATCTCAATCCGGCTGCAGATTTCTGAACTAAAGTAATACTGTGCACCCTATGTGAGTGCATCAATATAGCTGAATAACTATGAATTTAAGCTAATAATACCAAAGTCACAGCAAAAACATGTAAAGAAAGCGGTCCAACTTTCGTCAGAATTTTGGTGCCTTAGGGCACGGTGCAGGTGCTGAAAACTGTGTTAGTGTCACCGCCCTTGCGGAGCCAAGTCAATCTGAAATGTTGGGGTACTCTTGCATTTCGGATGCCCGCCACGCAGGTCGAGTGGTAATCGTTCTGAATTCAAGCATTCGATGACAGGAGCCTGGTGGTCACCTGTGCTTGTTCCAACTTGAGGAATAGCAAATAGCTCTTGCACCATTGTTTGTCGCAGGTTCATGTCTCCAACATTTTTTTCCCCCTTCTCGAGATAGGCTTTGGCTGTTCTGTTCAATTTAACAAGGAGGGCATCACCGGAAGTCGGTACCGTTGAACTGACAGAAGCTTGGTTGCCTGCACACGTACCGCTCTGTTGCTTCCGTAGTCCGTACCACACCACGAGGACTTCACAATAGATCAATTATCAATAGACTGATCAGCATTCAGCACCTACCTAAAACTGCCCCGAGTTCTGGTTTATTTTTCACCGCTCGTAGCCTCGTACGCACCGTAGTATGTATACATGTCTCTTGCACTATATCCATCGTCTACTATGTATAGAAATGATCCTGCCAATCAAATTGCACATCTGCCTCTATCTGTACGGATTGCCATGATCTCTCTCTCTCTCTCTCTCTGCGCAGGTGCGACACGGAAGAAGAGAAAGGATTTGTCTAATGTCAAGGAATACACGGTGCCGACTGCGACCTGAGCATATCGGCAGTCGACCGACCCCTTCAACTTATCGGTAGACCCCTTCAACTTGAGCAAAAGCAAAAGCAGAGGCAGAGGCAGAGGCAGAGGCTCCCAGCCGATCACCATTCACCACGGCTGGCACTGCATTGGGGAAGATGGTGGATGACCGGGGGTCAAAGGGCCACACGGGCTGACCTGACCTGACAGACTGGCAGGAACGCACCACCAAACCAGCACACGCGGCGTGGCCCGGTGGCGCTGGCTCATCCGTCCGTGGGCCGTGGGTGGGGCGGCGTTCACACCGGCCCGCGGCCCGTTTAACAGCATCTCCATCCGTCCCGTACTGTCGTGACGCGTTTTTGTAGTAAGGTCCAGAGATGAAATTAAAACTTTCCGAAGAAAATAAATATATATAGCCCCCCAGGGCCATGATGCCATGATGGCGTGGGAGAAAGAAAAAAGACGTGCTGCTAGCTATATATACACTGAAAAAAAAAAAGGGGGGCGGTGCGATGGATGGATAAGCACGATGATGACGGCGCCTAATGATTCGCCCACACGCACGAGCGCGGGTCCGAGTCCGATGATATTTTTGGGATACGTACGGATATATATATATATATATATCTGGGGATGTGATCGGATTCTGATCGGCATGCCTGATGCCTGGCCTGGCTGCCGCAAAACCAAGGCCGTCGAATGGGACGTGCACGGATCACACATTCACGCGCATGCAGGCGACCGGCCGGGCGGGAATCACGGGGTGCGGTTGCGACATCACCCTTGACGCACGGCGATCCTTCCCTTCCGCCGACCTCGCCATCTCATCGCATCTTCCTGGCCGCGCGCACGAGTGCGTCGGGTGCCGGCGGCCCACGGTCACGCGACGCCCAGCATTCCCCGTTGCATGCATGAACAGCCGCACATGTTCTCCGTGGGCATCCAGGCACCAACCACCACCCGAACGGCCGCCGCACCGCATGCTCTTGATGATCTAAGTACATTATTACTACTAGGTCGAATGGCACACGCGAGAGCCGCCGCCGGTGGTGCGGTGACTCGGCCGATCTGCACGTACGCAGTAACTTCTAATCCTGCGCTACTTGGATGAAGACCCAAACAACACACTGCCGATTTTTTTTTTTTTTTTGTGCATAATACTGGCTCGTAGATTCTACGACTAGGGCACCAGGATCCTCCTAGCAGAGCAGCCTTGCCTTTGCTCACCAACAGCGACGGACACTGCAACACACAGCCAGCTAAGCACAAGCAAAGCGACGGCGGGGGGAAAAGGTCGCTGCGCCTGCGCCGACGTGTCCCGGGGAGCCGATGAGGTGTGCGCGCACGTCATCGCTCGCCCGCGCCGCGTCCATCGGTCGCCGGGTCCATGCATATGTTGACACCGCCGCCGCCGCCTCCGTCAACTACGTACTGTTACGAATATCTACCCGTCCGTCTGCTATCCACACTCAGTCGTCACCTTTTTCTCGGAAATGAACTGGACATAAGTACTATATAAACGAATGCGCAGATACACGTTAAACAATTGCATGCTGCCGGGGAGGGCGGATCGAACCCGTGTCTGATGTCACCATTGGCTAAAACTACACGAAATCGATAGGTATTGCTGCTATCTTGCCTGGAGGATGTTCTAGGGTATTGCATCATTGCATATTATTAGAATCCGACGCGACGCCAATCAAACAGGGTATGGTCTAAAAACGCCGTATACTAACGGGAAGAGATACTAATATGAAGAGGTAGTAGCACAAAGAAACAGGAAATAATGACACCGCCTATTCCACGAAGAGGAAAAAAAAATGCTCACAACTTTATTTAGAGCTTACTTGATGAAGCTCTAGCTCCTCTAGAAAGGGCTCTCTGGTGGAGCTGAAGTATTTTGAGCTGAAAAGCAGCAGGACCGGATGATGGCAGCCATAATACCCGCATCAGGCCATGATTCCATCTCATTCCCTTTATCATTTCAGGGACCACATCATGGATTCATTGACATGCAAGGCCACTCAGGGATAAAAGCAAGTCAGATTTAATAAAAATATAGATGAATAAATACTAATAATACCACAATTTTCCAAGTCCATTTAAAGTACAACGTGAACAAAAGGGATGTGTGAGCATACAAAAGAGAGAGGAAAATCCACGGTTAATAAATAGTTGCATCGCAACTAATCACCAATTTCGGATCTTTGTCAAGCTCAAAATTCACAGTGCATTGAAGGTTGGCTCGAGACATCCTAAGAGAGGAATGAATTAAGGATTCTAAAAACGCAGCGGCAATTCGTCACATGAGTTATTGTTTCTTTTTGCATCATCCTTTTGTATTCCTAATATGCGTCACTAATTCCTCTAAAAAGTTTTATGTAATGTCTGCATGAAGCGAGCAATCGTAGAGCTGTAGTTTATGAGTGCCTGCACGGGAGCACCTGTGCCGGTTGCCCTGGTCGCGACATGATGAGGAAAAGAAAATATATCCGCGCACGTACGGGGATCTCATCTTTCTTCTGGCTGCTGCCGTGCCAAGAAAAATAATTTTGCGCGAGCGCACGTACGCATGCTGCTCGGAATCTTCCCAACTTTAATTCGTGTCAGATCTCGAGGACGGATCTGCGCGTTTTATTTTGTTGTCATCGAGTGCGTGATTTCCAAGTTTAAAACTTTTAATTAAATGCTGTGTGTTTCTGATCGATGGTAGTAGTAGTAGTAGTACTTGCCTCCTGCATGCATTATTAGTTTATCTGTTGCATGAACAGCACATGTTTCCCGTGGCGGGCGCCAACCACCGGAATGGCCACAACTTAAACCGATACACGTTGCTTTGGTAGCAGCTGGTACCAATACGTGCTCTGCTGGGAACATGTTTCAGTACATGCCGTGGCTTCAGAAGAAGTTTAGGGCTACATGCCCCCGGCGATACCTCAATATACACAATTGTTTAACATAAAAACAAAAGGGAAACTCAGCACCTACAGTGGTAAATTGTAGGTGGCATTATGTTGAAAAGAAATGGATTTATATCTAGATTTAAAATTGTAGTAAGAGTATATAGGTCATCAAGTTGAACCTAGGAATGATTTGAGATGGAAGTTCGTGTAAGAATGCTAGCTCGCTGGTCTAGCGTAAGTTATTTTTCTGTAGGTTCTCGCTAGCATAGCTTCAATTTGATTTTTCAGGCTCTAGATTCTCCGAAAATTGAGAACCGATCGATTTCTTATTCCCAGAGAAGCTAGCAACTCTTTTCTATAACACATTGCAGATATATGCATGCATCAAGTCACTATACTAATATGGAGAAGAAGTTGAAGAAAAGGGGAAAAAGAGAGAGAGAGAGAATATGTTGTGAAGTCACAACTTTGGTACTGAGTGCAGTATCTGTATACTCTAAAAATACCATGTTCTTGCCTAAACCATAGTACTTAGAACTGTGTGTTGCATATGCCAACCAAACAACATTTGACCTGAAATACTGTAGTATATGCAGAAACCATGGTATTGCAACAAAACTGTAAAAATACATGATGAGAACATGTACAACATGCATATGATCAAGGCCTAAGAGAAGATGGAGTTTAAAGCACAATCCGAGTTAAGGTCCAATTTATTCGCGAAGCCGGTTCGGACTGCAAGAGTAGGCCACAGTAAAACGGACGTCCAGGCCACGTACGGGCTCCGTTTTGGACGTTCTACATATCGTTGGAAAGCTAACGAGATAAGCTTTCTAACCCTTGTGGTCCCACCTCTGAATTCGATCGGAGTCGACGGGAATCGTCGAAACAAGATGACAAACAGAATCTGCCAGGGTTTTGCTAGCCTTGTACGCCCTAGGGTTGCTCGGCCACCCCCTTGGCCACCCCCTAGACCTCTCTCTTGTATATATTCTGTAGCCGTCATTAGATTAGATGTGTTTTGCTTAAGAGTATTCTGTCGTGAACAGTTCGCCGTTCGTGTATCGGTTTGTGAAACCCCAACCTCGCTGTTGCTTGTGTTCTCTCGGTTGCATTGCAGGAACGATAGCCTTCTTGGCGAGGTCGATTGCACGCGTCACGCGGTCGATAACCATCGGAGCAGTGGTGTAGTGATTGCAAGAATTCGATCGATTGATTGGAGCCTTCTTTACCAACGTCGAGTTCTCTACCATTAAACCGACTTATCCATACCTTTCGAAAGATTGGGAACCCTATTATACTATCAATACAGAGCTACCAAAAAGAGCCTAATCCTACGGGCCGTTTTAGGCCAATGACATCTTGAAAATTCAGATGGAGACTCCCCGGTGACAGTAAAAAAACCAACAACCACAATAGATATGGTAACACTCAGTGAATTTCCTATTTGATTTGCGAGCATAATTCTTTGGTTCTTTTTCGAAACGTTGAGAAAATATAATATGCTATCATTGTGCTCCACCCAAGTACTTGGCCTAACTACACCTTTCTATGCTAGCTGCGGTTTTGCCGGTTTTGTTGCCGGTTTGGCATGCCGCAGAGCTAGCTAGGATTCTCTGCTAGAGTTCAATAGAGAGAGAAAAAAAAACGATTCGAATGTTAGCTACAACACAGACTCAGAATCGGTGAAGCAACATTCCTCGACCTCGAGTAGCTAGGTTCTCAGCACCAGCTTGAGATAGGCCTAGCTCATCAAGAGAGCAACATGAAGTCGGCACCCACTTCAAAGAAGAATACGTTTTGTGCGAGGCCACTGCCAGAGCCAAAGTTGTACTCCGTAGTACGAAGTCTAAGCTTACGTAAGCAAACCCTGGTATATACAGTACTAGCTAGTTTTTTTTTAAAGAAATTTGGACTCGTTAGCTCGGGACTGTTTTGGCGTGGCGCAAAGCTTAGACCCAAAAGGCCTAAACAAGGCTGAGTTCAATGGCTCCATGTCTCATATTTTCTATCACTAATCCAACTACCTTCAATCCGATCTACAGTATGTAACAGTGCACGAACACTTATTTTAGAAGCACCGCTGAACTTAGCCTAACCTCTGATCCGGCCTAACTTGGTGCAACCTCATCCTTTCCTGCGTCGAAGAACTCTAAACAAAGCACTAATTAAATCCTAGATCCAAATCGCTTAGCCGCTTCTGATGATGCACTCGTTCATCTATCCCCTCCACTCCAACATGTGTTAGCGAACCACCAACAAAGCCACTGGTGTGTGCGTGTGTTGCAACACTGTCGATTGCAAAATAAAAGTCACGCCAACGGATCGCATTCAGAGTTGGCAAAAAATGATTCGCCTGTTACTAACATAAAAGTGTGTGTGCGCGCGCGCGCTCTTAAGCACTACTAGCAACAGATTAAGATCAGTTTAACAAAAAAAAAAGTATCGAGAAATAAAGCAAAAACGTCAGATCAGATGATCCTTTTCTTCTTCTTCCTTTTTCTGTTGGTGTGACGAACGAACCACTAGAGCTCATCGGGAGTCGAGGCCTCGAGGCAGAGGTGGGCAAAATATAACCGAAACTGATTAACCGAACCGAACTGAATTAACCGCAAAAAGTCGGTTAAATCGGTTAACGGTTAATTTCGCGGTTAAAATTTACGCCATATCCTTTAACCGCACATTATTTCGGTTATGATGTGGCATTAACCGAATTAACCGAACTAGCAAGTTAAGTGTAATATTTATGCATTTTGTGTGTTAAATATACGTGTAATTATGTGAGATATTAAGATTTTCAAGTTTTCATACTTAACATATTTAAATGAGACTATATTTATTGTTTTTTTTAACTTTCTAAGCTTGTTTTAGTGGCTAGTAACTTGTAGTTGATGTCATAATGTCATTCTAATTTGCTTGTTGTTGATGTATAATATATATTTCGGTTAACCGCAAAACCGAACCGATTTAACCGCAACCGAATTTACACGGTTAAAAAATTTCTAGTTATAATTTCAGTTAAGAGTTTACCATAATCAAAATACTTCAAAACTAAATTAACCGAACCGTTTTAACCGCACTAGACGAACCGGCTCTCTCGAGGGCCTCCCGTTTCGTTCGTCGTCGGAACCGGCATCAGCCTGGGGACGTCCACTAGCGCGGTGGTGCAGCTCGGCCCCTCTCATCCCATCCTGCAGGCTGCAGCGCAACGCGGAGCCGTCCACTAGGCTCCAAGCAAGTTCCGTGCGGGGTGGGCCCTGCGTGGGTGCGGGGCGCGGCCCGTTCCCTACGTGGCGCGCGGGCCTCGTGGCTGGCCCGAGCCTTTCTAGAAGCCCGCTTTCTCGGCTTGTTCAGACCTGAGCGGAGCTCCAGGGCGGTGTCACGGCTCACGTGCCCTCCTTCCGACGCTGGGGTGGTTCCTCGGGGCCAATATAGGGGGCGTCGTGGTGTTTTGGGCTTTCCCCTTCTCTCCTCTCTCACACAGAACGCAGCAGTCGCAGCGCAAAAAAAGGAAAAGAAAAGAGAATAGAAGGGGGGAGAGAGAAGGCGCGCGTGCGTGCGAGGGAGGGAGAGAGAGGGTAGAGGAGGAGCTGCTGGTGGTGGAGGCGGAGGTGAATCGGGCTCTGCGGATCGGAGGAGGTGAGAGCCCTCTCGCTCTTACTAGTAGGTTTTTTTTTTTTTTGGTTTGTTTGGTGCTGCGCTGCTGATTTCGCGTGCTACGGAGTTCTCGTTTTGTTTGGGTCGATCGGTTTGGGAGGGTCAGGTGGAGATTTCTGCGCTCTAGGGTTGAGAGCCGTGAGCATTCGAGTAGCAGCCGGGCTCTTTCGGCAGCCGGGGGGTGCGATTGGGCGAGCTCTGCCGGGGGATTTCTGCTGCTCTGGTCCAGCTGATTTCGTCTCCCCTCAGCGTCAGCGCCGCTCCATTCCCGCTGCGAGCGGCTAGGATACGGGGAGCGCTTCCGTTTCAGGTGGCCGGGAATGGATGTCTTCATCTTTGCTGTGGGCGCGCCGTAGGCTGTAGCGGCGGCAGCCTTTTGCATTCTGCTGCCGATTTTGCTCTGGCGATAATTGAGCTTCGTTTGCTAGTTTAGCTGGTATAATAGTAGCCACCTGCGGTTGGATGTTGGATGCATTTCTTTCTCCGCGTTTAATCTGGCGATTTGATGGGAACGAAATCTGATTTTGATGGAATTAGGGAAGAATACCATACCAGTAGCTTCCGCGGTGACAGGCAATTGGCTCTGAACAGCGAATGATTCCCCCTGCGTGTACTGAGACTTAGGATCCATCCGTGTCTCTGATGCTACTGCCCCTCACCTGATTAGTCAATCGGGCTTACCGTTTATGTGAATCAATGCAATGATTCGTTTGTTCAATGAACTGCCCCCCATGGGGGTGGGGAGAACAAATCGAGGTTCTTCTTGGACAGCGGGGAGAGGGGGTCTTTTACCTCTGATTTTATCGCGGTCAAACAACGCCCCGGATCCTACAACTTTCAAACCTTCCCTTACTGGCCCGAGCAGAGACTATGCAAATTGGCTTCTTGTTTTACACGACGAGGTTGACGTGGATTCAGCTAGGTTGGTTGGTCAAACTTCTCGTTCTGGAGTTCTTTCTTGGGAATTCAAAGAGGACCGCCAGACCGGTAGTCAAACTACAGAGTCGGTCAATCTCCTTCAACAAATAGAGAATCTTAGAGGCTGCTTGAGATTGGTCTTGCTACTTGCTCTAGACAATGATCAATTTGTTAGTGTAGTCAATCCTCTCCCACCAACTAGAGAAAGCCTGAGGGTGGTTTACTTAATGATCGGGGGAGTCCATGGGTGTGCTGAGGTAGGTGCAAAGATGTTTCTTGATGTTTGGCCTCCAAACTCTCCTGTTAGGTTGGATTTCCACTATAGGGGAATTCTTCTTCCTTTTGCTGAGAGCATGACGAATTGATACTCGAACACCATCCTTTGTTTCTTCAGTTCCTTTAGTAGAGTCCAGCTGCATGCCCTGTTGCTTGAGTTTGACATTCTGAATACTGAATCTTTTTAATTTGTAAGGTGCTTTGGTTTTGAGGGCAGATTGGTGGAGCCACTGGGGTTATTGGAAAACGATTGAGATATTTTGTTTACAAAAGTCATGGTTGACTGGCTCCTGGAGTTTCATGGCACTGATTTTTTTTTTCTGTATTGTCAAACCAGATCTACTATTCCTCCACTGCTATAATACTTAGATAACACAGTAAAAGCTGCAACATGGTCTGTAGGAAGCTGTTTGGAACTACCTATATGAATGCATCTGTGTATGCTTTTTTTAGTATTCTTGTTTCTTAGTTTGATTGAATGATCTACTCGTAGCATCTTTGGCATAATGCAACAATAACTTGTCATTTGTGTTAACCTCGTATCTTCTGATGCTCAACATGGGGAAAAACTTCTTGAATTGCTTATTAGGGTCATTTGGTTTTGCTGATACCCCTAGTATTTGTTCAGAGCTTCACAACTAATATACCCTGTTACATGTTTCACATGCAAAACCACATATCCCTCGACCCCTCTAATTTGCATGTTGGTAGTGTGGTTTTACTTGATCACTTCAAGCAGGAGTATGTATCCCCATGAATTGTCTCGTATGGAGGTTTCTGGGATTTTATGTTGCATAAGATCTTGCTAAGCCATACTGCTCGTTTGCTGTGCTTGTCATTTGTTGCTTGCACTTTTCCAATTTTTTTCTCAGTGTATTCTTGGATTTGCACTGTTAAACCAAAATGACCTTATTTGTAACAAGTTGTTCATAATATCCTATCTTCTGCTACGTACAGGTCATGAACAGCTAATGCCCATTCATTTATTATGGACTTGCACCAGTTATTGAAGTACAGATTAACTGGTGCTAACGTCTTCTACGAATTTCCTACAGACAACAACTTAGCAAACACTCCCTGGCCAGCTAGCCCACTGAAGTCCGAGTTCAGCAACTCCCCATACACTCCTCTTTCAGCTCAGCTTGAGTGCGACAATCTGTCCGCTCTTAGCAACACTCCAGATAACCAGAGCTCCACAGAAACCATTTCACCGCAACCAATATCACCACTGGAAGTAGACAGCTCACACAGACAGGCAGCTATCCTTTGGGAGAATACCCAAGTGAGATCTGATCCATTGTATGCAACATCAAGGTGTAACATGCAACACGCTTTGCGGGAAATAGAGACTGTTCTGATGGCACCTGATGCTGATGATGCAGCCACTAGCACCAAGCATGAATTTGAGGAGCAAAAACCTGCTCAGCTGGTGAGGCAGCGATCAAGGACATGGAGTCATGAATCAAGGCAGCCATCACCAGTTGTACGGACACCATTTGAAACTGGATACCCCACAGCAAGCTATGAATTCCGCCCAGAGAAACGGCAACGGGAGTTAAGGGAGGATCCACACAGCATGGTGAAGCAGCTGTTAACCAAGTGTGCTGAAGCATTAAGCGAGGAGAGGATAGAGGAGTTCCTTAAGCTTGTTCAGCAAGCTCGTGGAGTTGTATCAATCACTGGGGAGCCAATCCAGCGGTTAGGTGCTTACCTTCTCGAAGGTTTAGTTGCAAGACATGGAAATTCAGGTACAAACATATATCGTGCTCTGAAGTGTCGTGAGCCGGACAGTAATGAGCTTCTGTCGTACATGAAGATTTTGTACAATATTTGTCCATACCTCAAGTTTGGCTATATGGCTGCCAATGGGGCGATTGCAGAGGCATTGAGAAATGAGGACAAAATCCATATAATTGATTTCCAGATTGCTCAAGGGACACAATGGATAACACTGATACAAGCGCTAGCTGCAAGGCCTGGGGGTCCACCGCATGTGCGGATCACTGGAATAGATGATCCAGTATCAGAGTATGCCCGTGGTGAAGGTCTGGACCTTGTAGGGAAGATGTTGAAAAGCATGTCTGAAGAATTCAGGATACCTCTGGAGTTCACCCCTCTGCCTGGTATTTACGCCACTCAAGTTACAAAAGAAATGCTCGACATCAGGCCTGGCGAAGCACTTGCAGTCAACTTCACATTGCAGCTGCACCACACCCCAGATGAGAGCGTGGATGTGAACAACCCACGGGACGGGCTACTCCGGATGGTGAAAGGACTATCCCCAAAGGTGACCACGCTGGTGGAGCAGGAGTCACACACCAACACGACGCCATTCCTGATGCGGTTCGGTGAGACCATGGACTACTACTCGGCCATGTTCGAGTCGATCGATGCGAACCTGCCACGGGACAACAAGGAGCGGATCAACGTGGAGCAGCACTGCCTCGCCAAGGACATTGTGAACATCATCGCCTGTGAGGGGAAGGACCGGGTGGAGCGCCATGAGCTCCTGGGCAAGTGGCGCTCAAGGCTGACCATGGCTGGGTTCAGGCCATACCCGCTGAGCTCATATGTGAACTCGGTGATCAGGAGGCTCCTCGTGTGCTACTCAGACAAGTACACCCTGGAGGAGAAGGATGGCGCGATGCTGCTCGGCTGGAAGAACAGGAAGTTGATATCTGCGTCTGCGTGGCACTGACAGTAAGTTTTCAGAAGAACAGGAGTAAACATCTTCCCTTACATATAAATATATATAGTGAATTTACCTGGTCTGCTTTCCGAAAAAAGATGCCCTTTGTTGTCCATGTACATGATGCTGTAACCTTAGTTATCCTGAAGTGTAGACCAGGGTTAAACATTGACATTAGATTGTAGCTGTATGGTAATTACATATTTCTTCTGCTCTCGTGTATTTACCCCTTTCATAGTCTTATGGTATCTTGGATGTACTTCTTCAATCTTACTGTTGTTAATCAGCAAACCTGCTGCTGAGGTGCTTAGCTTATCATCTCTGTTGAGAGTGCGGAGTATGGCTTTGGTGGCATGCCCTGGGAGGGGAGATGAGTCCAGTCTTTTGCTCATACAAACACTTTACTGCTGCAAGATCTAACTTTGGGCAGGCAAGTGTGATGTTTGTGATCTGTGAATCATCTCCCTCGAAGAACAGGAGGCCTGGGGGGTCATAGCTACCGTTCCTCTCTTTTTGACCAAGATAATGGGCACTGATGCCGCGACAAGGTAACGGATAGAACCGGCACTGGCGACACCAAGTGCAAGTGGTCATTTTATCTCGTATACTACTGAAGAAACTGAATCTGATCGTCCGATCAATGGTGCCGTACACAGAGCACCCAAAACAAACGACAACAGCGTCAACAGGCTAGGCACCCAGGGCGGCACAACCGTCCAAACTTCAGAGTCTGAGCTAGCTTAGCGGGGAATCAATGTTCGATTTACGTTGGCACAAGCATTTTTCTTTTGCATGATAGGCATCAAAATTGTCCGGCTCACAATGGCCGGAACTGCACAATCATTGAGATTAGTATAAAAGTTAAGCACGAAGTTTCTTTTCTCAGAAAAGCATTAAGAATCACTGAGAGAGATTAGCTGATAAAAAAGGTGTTCCATGATAAAAAGACGTTATTCGAGGTTGCTTCTCCGTGACAGCCGAGCTTTATACGTACGGGGAAAAGAGAAGCAAAATTGAAGCAGAAAGAATGAAATACGCAAATAACTGGGCGGTGACAACTTCCGTCATACCAAGTATATTACGTGGGCTGAAGAAAGAATAGAAGCTATGTACGGAGTAGAACGTAATATCGTGGGCTGGCCCAAAACAAACACAGAACCGGCAAAGCACTAGCGGGCCAAACATTGGTGCGTGAAAACGAAAAGCAGATATGCACGCTGGATCGTTCGCCCCGGGCTTCAGCGACGGATAGCGTTTCGTTCGCTGCGGCGACGGATAGCTCTCCCCCGACTCTATCCGATTCGGCCAATCCCCCAGCTTCGCCGGAGATTGGCGAAGAAAGAGAGAAGGGCTGGGTCATGGCGGGAGCCTTCGCTCTCCGCCTCGTGCCGCGCCTCGCCTCGGCGCCTCCAGGGAGGGGGAAGGGCGTCGGAGGAGGATCTACCCGCGCTGGAGGCAACAGAGCTCTGTAAGTGCTAAGTTATGCTTGTTCTGGTTCATCGCTTCGCTTGCCCTACGAATGTGCTGGTTCATCGTGGGAATGCATTTTCTAGAAGCTCTCGATTTCTTCAGATACCTTTGCTTCAGATTGGTGATCTGGTCCGAGGCACACGAATAGTTCAGGCCAGGGGGTTAATTTGAAATACGAGGCAGGTTGGATGTGGTTTTGGTGAGTCAGTGCGATGTTTATGATATACTACTATATACGGATACCGGTTTTACAACGAATGGCCAGAAGAAGCTTCGTTGTTAATTCAAAGAGTGGTTGGGAGATAGGAGTACATGATGTGAACACCTCACTTCGTATCCTCATGAAGTCGTGATATTGCTGCAGCATAATAGAGTTTGATTGTTTTGTTTAGGTTGCACTGTAATTGCATGGGTTATATGAATTATATGTATATACACCTAGTACTATGACATTTTGTGTAACTGTCTTAAATCTAGCTCTGGGGTTAGTCCTTCGTTGTTTTGTTGTCTAAGTTTTCATTTCAGTATGTGTTCTGCAATAAATTAGCCCTTTGTTGCCTTTAGTTTTAGATGTTGTAGCCTGTCAGATAAGCTGCTACATTTTTTTTTTTTGCTGGTTTCATCTGTCTGACCCATCCCCCGACCCCATGCGAGCGGGTGCTCATGCAACGGGGCTGCCCTATTTTTAATCTGTTAGAAGGGTTTAAAAGGCTTCAGCAACGCTGGCACATGCAAAGGAATTAGCTGTTTAGGTCTCCTTTTCAACTCTTGATGTTTACATTAATGCATTGTCTGCATTTGTTGAGTTCCCAGCAACTTATTCTGAGATAACGATGGCCATTTTGACCTGCTCTTCATCAGTTAGCAAATTAATTTGCATTTATTATGGTCATAGGGTGTCAAAGAAACCAAAGAAGGAGCATCATTTGTGGATCAGGAAGGAGACAGCTGGGTCAGGGAAGAAGGCTCTCCGTCTTATTGATACCGTAAGATATAAAAACCACTTTATCACAATTCAATTATCCTCAAAATTTGAAAACAGTTTACCAAATTGCTTCTTCTGTTACCATATTTCACTTTT
Source organism: Paspalum vaginatum (assembly GCA_030272315.1). Taxonomy (NCBI): domain Eukaryota; kingdom Viridiplantae; phylum Streptophyta; class Magnoliopsida; order Poales; family Poaceae; genus Paspalum; species Paspalum vaginatum. The sequence goes on along the minus strand of CM059013.1, from coordinate 5,304,380 downwards.
CCTATACTTTCATTAATAATAGTTTGCTATTGTGGTCATGATCCTATCGGGCTTAAGAAACTGACGTGTTCTCAAACCAGTCTGGAATTCTTTTAGGTTTCAAAGTTACCAAATGAAAGGGGAGCTGTTTATGGCGCATTGGACAAGTGGAGTGCATTTGAGCCTGAATTTCCTATTATAGCAGCAGCAAAAGCTTTGGTGATGTTGAAGAGACGAAGAAAGTGGCTAAGAATCATCCAGGTCTGTTATGGACAAAAGATAATAGTAGTTGTTAGAATGACAAGGGTACACATAATTCTTATTTGGAGTTCTGTTATGCAGTTTTTGATAGCAAACTAGTTTTCTCAGGCCACCTTCTGAATTCAATGCTTTTCACAGGTAACCAAGTGGTTGATGAGCAAAGGCCAGGTGCTGACATGGACAACATATGATACACTTCTTCTGGCGCTTTTTATGGATGGACGGGTGGATGAAGCTGAAGCAATTTGGAATACTGTAATACAGACTCATACACGTTCAGTACCCAAGAGGCTGTTCTCTAGGATGATCATGATGTATGACATTCGCCAGCGTCCAAATAAAGTCTTGGAGGTATATCTTACTCACTTTGTATATCTTACTCGTTTTTACCTTCTTGTAGGATTAAGTGACGTTTATCCCCACCTCCCCTCCCCTCAGTCTAATCGAACGTGTGGCTCATGTCTGGCTTTCTTTATATTTCAACTTTATTTGTTGACTGGTATATGGATAATTCTGTGACGATAATTATGAGCTAATCATTTTATTGAAACTGCAATTGTGAAGTCAAATCATTTTTATTGAAACCACAATTATGAAGCTAAGTGATCCCTTAGTTCTCAAAAATAGGCAAATCGCAACATCACGTGCAGTTCAATGCTCTTAAAAATGCTAACCAATATTCATATGGCCACCCATCTAGTACTGGTTATGGAGCCTTATATTATGCAGCATGACTGACAGGTCATATGGAGATAGGATGGGAAACCAAGCTTTCTTGTCTTCCAACTGTGTTTGTTGACTGGTATATGTATAATTGTATAACCGTAATCATGAGTCAAGTCTTTTTATTGAGACCGTGTTATGAGTTCATCAACGCTTCATGCTGAAAAGCAGGCAAATCATGAATCATGTCCAGTTCAGTGTCCTTAAAAATGTTGACCTGTATCCATATGCTAATGGGTACTGGCTATACAGCCTAATCGACTGATCATGCAGCCTGACTGAGTCGTTGTATGGGGACAGGATGGTACCCATTCCTGGTCCTGTATGTGATCTAGGCATCTAGCACATCCTGTTTTCATTACACTGGTCTAGCTAGCTAGTCAGAATTGAAATAAAAGCTTCTTTGTTTTCCAATTTCAGGTATTTGCTGACATGGAGGAATTAGGGGTGCGGCCGGATGAGGATACAGCTAGACGGATTGGAAGAGCATTTGTAGCTTTGGGCGAAGAAGAAAAAGAAAAGTACGTCCTTGAGAAATACTTGAAAAAGTGGAAGTACATCCATTTCAATGGTGAGCGTGTTCGGGTGCGGAGGGATGGACCATTGGCGTAGTGCCCATTCTCCGAAATGGTTGAACCTATAAACATCATGTCGGTTGGGGAGATGCCATTATTGTCGCTACAATGGCCTCACGCAGTTGCCGGCATTCCTCCCATGCGAGTTTGAACAATCTCGAGAGATTGATTGTATCGGTCTGGCCTGTGGGGACAAATGAAGGGCGGGTAGATGGCTATCCTAAGTTAAGTTCGTAGCATGATACTGATTTAGGGATTGTAGAATCCAGCGGTTGTGGTAGTTTGATCTGTATATGTGTTTCTGTAGGCCACTTCTTTGCAATGACCCCGCGGTAGTATGTCGTAATTTGCCTTTATGAACCAAGTCCGTGCCCAAGTGATGGTGTGGCCCGCCCTTTATCGCGAACTCACGCTATACCTTTTTGTGGTACAGCATAGACGGGGTTCAGTGTATCAGAAAATGCAAGGGCATGTATAACAATTAGTCAATGCCACGTAGGTTAGTGCTTACGTCGCATCTTATGACGGTGTGTGTGTATTTGTAGAATGTGTGCGCGCGCGCGCGCGTGTGAATGTTGCCAAACAGTAGTCAGGTTGCGAAATTCGACGCCGGCGACCGGCTGTGCTTGAGACGAAAGGTGCACGCGCGGAGAGCTGGAAAGACATGACATGCCTGGCCGCCTGGGCATGGCTCCCATCCAAGTCATGGCCTGATGGCCGGGCGACGGACGGCGTGTTGCGCCAAAGAGCCAGAGCGGGTGGCACGCCGTGATCGCTCTAGACGCTTCCGTGCACCTCGCCTCTGCCCGCGAAACACGAGGCCCACTGCCCTGTCCCCGTGTCGCGTTCCGTTGCAAGCCTCTCCGTTGCCATCCCCTGCGAATGGCTGCAGATGCTCTGTCGGCGACGCTGCAGCAGCCTGCAAACGCTGCATTGCAGCACCCGACTCCGCGGCCTCCCTCCATCGCAGCCGTGCGTCGAGTCGAGAACCCGCCACCGCGACGGAGACGACGACAAACAAGAAATCTCCCCGGCCCCCGCATGCGATGGCCCCAGATCCACCATGGTCCACGAGACGTGCGGCTCTGAAACCATGTGGGTCTGACCTAATACCCAACCAAAGGCGCGCGTGTAAAGAACCAGCACGAGCATGACCACTCACGCGGCGACTCATCTGATCACGTGCCGCGCGGTTTTGCTGACAACAGATCGCGATCAATGAGTATATATATGCTGTAAGTGTTCACTTCACCGCAGCTTTGGCAGCATTCGCGAATTAGGTTTGCGTAGGGCTTCATTTCGCTGCCACCTCGCAAAAGATTCTCCTCCCTTTGCAATGCCAGTTACTTGCTGTACCAAAAGAAACCGTCTACAGGTCACTTGGCTGCCTTTACCTCGCACAACACTCTATTTTTGGCCCTTTGATTTGGCACATCCGACGGTCCATCTTCTCTCTCATTTAATCATTAGTGGTCTTCCCTCCCAACTCCTTGCGCCACCACAACGCCCACAACCAAGTGCGACATTCTCCCCTACTTACTTACGCTAACTGTCGGTGTTGGTCCTCCGTTAGTGCCTCCTTCATCATCAAGTGATGTCGAGCTCCTCGCCTACAATAGTTTCCCATATCCTGCCTAGCTCCAACGGCTCACCGCCGCACACTAACCAATCAAAGATCGCCGCCCGCTACTCTAGATCGATGGTAAACTCCCTACATTGGTCCTCCTCGAGTGCCTTCTCCATCAAGTGGCTCCCTCATTCCCCCGTGCAACGCTAACTTACCACTTGGATTCGAGGGCTCAACGCTACATTCACCACAACCCGACACTAGTCAACCGGAGATTCAGACACCACCACCGCCCAGCAGTCGTACTGCTCCACTGCTGCGGGAAGCACCCCCACCTCCTGCCACCATCGAGCTGGCACGCCTCACGGCTCACCCTTACGAAGGCCAGGGGAGAAGGAGGATATCATGGCATCTACGGATTACTAACGCCCAACCTTGAACCCTAATATTGGGGCGTGTTGGGAAAGAAAGCCATCGTGGCATCCATGGGTTAGATGGAAAAATTCGAGCGTTGAGACTCAATAAAAACACTCCATGTTTTAGAATTTTTTTCTCTACTAAAATGTTTCATGAAATGGTACATAGAAATTGTTTTCAAGATAGTACCATCCAAAGATGGAATAGTTGTGGGAAAGAAAAGTTGCCGAAAAGGAAAACCAATGAGGGCGGAGTGACCTCAGTTTGTCGTTTTCATATTATCGGATCCCGTGCGCCAACTAAAAGTTCCTCCTCCACACATGAATTTTAGACAGTACGATCTCAATCAACATGCCAGCTGACAATTGCCTTTATCTCTTCTTCCTCCCACCTTCTTTTCACCTACCGCTAGGGTAGTTAGGCTGAGCTCACCCGAGAGCTCAAATGAGTGTGCAAAACACTACATGCGCGCTGTCAACAGATAAGAGTTTGAATGTCACTGTCCACCGATCTTATCTCTATTCTCTAGCGACCCAATGTTATCTTATGTTGCTCTCGTATAAATCCTGAATCTCCCACTCCCACCTATGATAGAGGAAGATAGGAGTATATGAAAAAAAGTGTGATTGACCATGCAACAGGGTTTCATCGACTCCATGGCTGTGGTCCGGCACATGTTTTGCCCGGCGCGGGGCGAGGTCGGAGTGCGAAAACGTGGCTGACCCGGCCTGGAATCTCCGCCCGCGCGCAGCCCACGGACATGTGGGGCCCTGCCACGCCGGCCGCCAGCGGCCCGCCGATCTCTTTCCAGTTATTTATATCCACCGCCACGGGGCCCCCCGCGAGGCCGCAAACACTCTCGGTCCGCCGTCGTCCGCACACTCTCGGTCTCGGCAGCCGCAAGCGCCTTCGCCGTCGCGTCGCGCTCCTCCGCCCGCCCGCCCGTCCGAGCAGCCGCGACCCGAGAGAGACGCAGGCATGGCAGCCGCGGTGGGCGACGACGCCGGGATGGACGCCGTCCAGAAGCGGCTCATGTTCGAGGACGAGTGAGCGCCCTCTTCCCCTCCTCCTATCTCCTCCGGTGCCTGTCTCTGTCCTGTGCGTTCGCCTATCGTCGGCGATGTACCTGTCCCCCGCACCTTCCCGAGACGCGCATCGAGATTTGCTCGGTTGCTCTGGAGTGACGCCGGGGGCTTTCGGTTGGCGGTTGCACAGTTGCCTGCCCCGCCGGAGCCGGATCTCGCGGCGATGGGAACGCTGGGACGGTTTGGCTCACGGAGGACGGAGGCTGTGCTGCACGACCTGACTGACTTTGTGCCCCGGGATAGAGTGATAGTCCGTACCACGTTTTGGTTTTTCACGTGCTTGAATCCTGGTGCGCTGCTATTAACAGACATCTCGTCGACTTCGTCCTATACTCCCGCTGTGGGAACAGGACTCTGCCGAAATTCCGGCCATGCCTTGCCTGCCCATGCGCACTGTGGTCTTAGGATCCGTAGGTGGGTACAGAGGTGTAACTGAGCTGTTTCGGCATCTGGATTCAGGTTCGCTAAGTATTTGTAACACGATCTAGTTATGCATTCCCTTTTTGTTTAATTGAAAAGTAGACGAGTAACTTTATACCAGCCATGTAAGTTTTACAGTGCTGGATTTGATCTGACTAGTGCTTTGTCAATTCCTAGTCTAGGACAGTGACGGTTTAGAAGTCCTGGTTGGTGAGTGCTTTCTATTGTCATTTGTCAGCGCAAAGCTATGCGTTACAAACTTTTCTTTAAGAAAATTACAGTACAAAGTTGAATTGGAGTGTGGAGGTTCTTGAGTGTGAACACGTATCAACGATAAATCTGTAGAATTTATGGATATGTTTTTACAGAAGTTCCTGTGGCTGTGATATAGTAGTTATTTGCGCACTTGTTTGTGATATTCATGCCATTCACTGACAATTCCCTTTTGGCAATGCTTGCTTGACTATTCACAGATGCATTCTGGTGGACGAACAAGACAATGTTGTTGGTCATGAGTCAAAGTACAACTGTAAGTCCTATTCTGCTCTGCAGATCTAGTTAATTTATGTGCCCTGTTTTGTTGCTGTTTGAACTGGTTAGTGTAACAGTACTTCACTCATCATTTGTATGCGGTGTTAGGCCATCTGATGGAAAAGATTGAATCTGAGAATCTGCTCCATAGGGCATTCAGTGTGTTCCTTTTCAACTCAAAATATGAGCTGCTGCTTCAGGTTTGTTTTCTTGTTTATCCTGCACTTATATGGTGTATTTTTTGGTTCCATTTGTTGCACCTATTTTAATCTGGCAAAAGGTTTAAATTTTCCATAGGGGTTTTCCTTGTTTGAAATGGAAACTCATCAAGTCCCAAGTTACTCCAGTTGCTTGTAACGCTAGATCATCAGTTGGAAGTTAGGCTCATGCCTTGAATCGCCATCAATAAACTACCATTGCTAACCATGCTGCTTCAGAAACCTGCATATGCTATTTCTGTGATAGCATATATGACGGTTGTATTTGAAGTTTGAAGTTGCATTAGATGCTGTGACTCCCTGTATTGTTGTGGGTACACTAATTGCTCCGTGAGACAAAATTATTGAGTAGCAATGGTAAAATGTCTGGGCCTTAAGTAATTAGCAAAATTTCCACGATTCATGTTCTATATTTTGCATAAAAAATGTGCTTTCCTATTTATTTTTGACTGGCAATTATTTTCAAATTATAAGTGTCATTCTACTTATGCAGCAAAGGTCCGCAACGAAGGTTACATTTCCTTTAGTTTGGACCAATACCTGCTGCAGCCATCCTCTGTACCGTGAGTCTGAGCTTATCCAGGATGACTACCTTGGTATGTAACGGAACATCTTGTGTACCAAAACCATTTATTAACCTTTCTTTCCCTATTGCACTAATCACTGGGAACTTATTGTTCTCCAGGTGTGAGAAATGCTGCACAGAGGAAGCTCCTAGATGAGCTGGGCATCCCAGCTGAAGATGTGCCTGTTGACCAATTCACCCCTCTTGGCAGGATGCTTTATAAGGCACCGTCTGACGGAAAATGGGGGGAGCATGAGCGTAAGTTTCTTTCACCTTCTCACCATTTGCTTGGTCTCAGATCTTGTTTGAGGTGTGAATTGGTCGATGGAATATTAGAGCTATGTTTCAAAGAGACTGATGACTTACTGAAATTGTCCTAGCAAGCTGAACATTACTTGCTGGAAGTTATTTCACCAAAACTTCCAAGTGCTAACTGTAGTTGCTCTTGTTACCATCAGTTGACTACCTGCTGTTCATCGTCCGGGATGTGAAGGTGCAGCCGAATCCAGACGAAGTCGCCGATGTGAAGTATGTGAACCGCGAGGAGCTCAAAGAGCTCATCCGGAAGTCGGATGCTGGCGAGGACGGCCTTAAGCTCTCCCCCTGGTTCAGGCTGGTAGTGGACAACTTCCTGATGGCATGGTGGGATCACGTCGAGAAGGGCACTCTCAGCGAGGCTGTGGACATGAAGACCATCCACAAGCTGAAGGATTGAGGGGCTGCCGACCACATCTTGCCGAACGTAGCTCCAGTGACCTCACTGCTTGTTGCTGCTGCAATGCATGTTTACTCTTACCTGTGGCAAGTGGATTTGACTATGTTTTACCGGGCTAGACATATCGTTTTCGACTGATGATGATGAGCTGTGCTTATTTGGTAACCGATTTGAGAACAGGGCGTTTGTTTAACCGTTGTCATCTTAATAAACAGTAATAAGGGCGACATGCTCGTAGCAAAATTGTTATCATCCGTAATCGTAAGCTCATTTGTTTTCAGTAGGTTAGGCTTGTTCTTAGTTAGCGGGTGGTCTGCGACTGTGAAGATCTTAGCCGCTTTGCGATTTGCCAGCGACTGCAGGTCTGCAGCAGCACCTGTTGCTTCTTGGCTAGTCAGTTTGCGGTTGCGATTCATTCGTCAGTTTGCGGTTATGTGACCCCGTACTCAACCCGTGTCAGATGTACTCTGATCCTGGTTGAGCACCAATGGATGCTCAAGCCCTTCTGATTTCTGAACAGCGAACACCCATATCTGTAGGAAAAAAAAAGACTAGTATTTCAGTTTTCTATCCAACCAATCGTCATTATAATGACAACCATATTTCAGTATTTCACAACCTGCAATTAAGTCACACTATACCATGTCTAACACCAAGGCATATACCTTAATTAAATAATTATAAGCACACATGATACACATATCATTCTTCATGATCATATACAAACCATACATGTTTATACAACTGAAGAAAGAGTCTAAACAGAAACCTACTAACCTAGTTTCTAGTCGGAATAAATTACATTCATATAGACTCATTATTAGGTCATGATCTTCGACCCACCCTCTCATAAAAGCAAACAAAGGAAACCAACAATACGGTAAAACACATGATATCCCAACGAAGAAGTGGGGAATGCAAAAACAATCGAAAAACGCAAAAATCATTTTCATCCCATTTTCAACTTCCCATCGTATTTTCACATGTTTTCGAAAGTATAAGTAACAGAGAGAATATAGCTACAGAAAATAGAACAAGGTGGAGCACCAGTTTTCACCCCGTCTCGCCACCCCGCCCATCAACCTCCATCAACGTGGAGAAGAAAGGGAAAACGTGCCCGACCGCCGGGAATCTCCTCCCTGTGCGCAGGGGCACGGATGCGTGGGGCACGGCCCGTCGAGCGTCGACCAGCCGCCAGCGCCCAGCGGCCCGCCGATCCCATGCCGAGTTGTCGACTTGCCGTTATTTATCTCCCCGCCGCACACTCTCGTCTCTCAAGTCTCGTCTGCTGCAAACGCCTGCTCCACCGCGAGCTGGGAGAGGGGTAGGCATGGCCGGGGCGGCCGGCGACGACGCTGGGATGGATGCCGTCCAGAAGCGGCACGTGTTCGAGGAAGAGTGAGCGCCCTTCCTTCCCCGTTCTTCCCTTGCCGCCGCCTCCCGTCCCCAAGCTGGTAGCACTAGCACCACGTCCTCTCTAAAGCTATAATCGAGCTTAGGGGAGGAGGAAACGAAATCTAAAGGATAAGCATGCGTACTAAGATGTTTTGGCACCTGGAATTCAGGGTTAACAAGTGCTGGATGGCGTGTACTCTTTTTTCACTGTCAGGGTAATGCTATTGCTATGCGTGCAAACTGTTCTAATAAAAGAAAGTTATAGTAAATAGTTTAATTGGAGCGTGGAGATTCCTGTGGGGGAACACGGATCAAAGAGAAGTCTGTAGAATTTGTGGATACTTGCATGCTTGTTTCGTGATATTCAATTCTGTCGCTGGCAATTCTCCTCGACAACTCTTGCTTGATTATTTCACAGATCCATCCTGGTGGACGAACAGGACAATGTTGTTGGACATGAGTGAGTGGCGGACCTAGGATTTCAACGTAGGGTATGCCACGTATGCATCCACTAGGCTATTAAATATTGAAAAAAAAAGAGAAAAACAGCAATGGAAAAAGGTTGCCAAGAAGAAATAGAGTGGGTTAGAAAAAAGAGAGGAGAAATACACTAGCTGATAAAAAATGGCCACCCCAAGGATTCGAACCTGCACCAACGCACTGGGAGAAGAGAGCGCAATTTAAGGGTAGCACCAACCGCTTCGACTAATTCACTTTTGCGATTTACCTATTGCGTAGCACAATTTAAGGGTATGCCTCGGCATACCTGGCGTACCCCCTGGGTTACAACTGTAAGTTCTGTTCTGCTCTGCGAATCAAGTTAATTTCTGTGGCCAGCAGATGTTGTTTGAACTGGTAGTGAAACAGTACCTGACTGGTCATTTGGTTGTCATGCCAGGCCATCTGTTGGAAAAGAATCTGCTCCATAGGGCATTCAGTGTCTTCCTTTTCAACTCAAAACATGAGCTGCTACTTCAGGTTTTTATTTACTTATTCTATTCTGCATGCGTATGATGTACTATGTTATAAAACGGAAATTAATGAAGCCCCGAATCAATCTTCTAGATTGTAACACTAGATCTCGGCTCATGCCAATGAACTACCATTGCTTAAACTGCTGCTTTAAAACTTGTATATGCTATTTCTGTGATAGTATGATTAGTATCACTACAGGATTCACAGTTATTGCCGAGCGTTTCCTTCAGGTGGGGACATGAATTGGTTTTTTACCACTACTTTCTTTGACTAATGGCCGGCGGTGGGACTACAAAGTTTTTTTTTTTTTTTTTTTTGCCGAGAGCAATGGTGAATCAGGAACAGACAGTCACTGACCTACAGACAAATACTGAATTTGCAGAGAGTAATAGCCAAATAAAATACTACATCACGGTCGGGCATTGGGTACAAACTTTTGGCCGTAGCTGTAATATACTATGACAGTTAGCTTTAAAGCTGCAATACATGCTGTGACTACATATAACATGTCACATAAGTGAGCTTGCTCCCTGAGGATTGACTAGCTAGAGTGAAAATTCTGGTCCTTCAGTTTAGAACTACCAAAATTACAAAGGTTTGCATTAAAGTTGTTATTGTCCTGTGTCCTATTATCTCCATGTCGTTTCTGGTGATTATGGTTCTTCTATTCATGCAGCAAAGGTCCGCAACGAAGGTTACATTCCCTTTAGTTTGGAGCAATACCTGCTGCAGCCATCCTCTGTACCGTGATTCTGAGCTTATCCAGGAGAACTCCCTTGGTATTTAGCGCAACAACTTGTAAACCAAAATTACTTCCTTGCTTATCCTTTATTCCCTACTGCAACAATCAATTGGGAACTTATCGTTGCCCAGGTGTGAGAAAAGCAGCGCAGAGGAAGCTCCTGGATGAGCTGGGGGTCCCGGCTGAAGATGCCCCAGTAGACCAATTCACCCCTCTTGGCCGGATGCTTTACGAGGCGCCATATGACGAGAAATGGGGCGAGCATGAGAGTAAGTTTTCTGTCACCGCTTCATCATCATCTACTTGTGTTCAGAACTTCAGGTATTGTTTTGAGGTCCGGATTGGTCGACAGAATATGAAGATACTGTATGCATGTTTGAAGGACACTGTTGGAGTCCTATATATGCATAAACTGAACACTGTTGCTGGAAGATGTTTCACAGAAACCACTGACTAGTGACTAGTGACTACTGAGTGTTAATGAGTAATGACAGTTGCTCTCTTCTTACTGTCAGCTACCTACTTCCTGTTCATCGTCCGGGATGTGGAGCTGCAACCGAAACCCAGACGAAGTCGTCGATGCTAAAGATATGCATTTGCAGTGTTGTGTGCGTCTCACTTTTGTTTTTTATACTGTGTGAAATATGGACCGATACTGTGGTGGGATTTTTTCCCATAGAATGGAAGAAGTTGTGATCGGCGTGCAAGTTCTACGAGCCGCAGCGTGCAGTATTGGACAACATGACGTAGCAAATTTACGTGGACGTTTGGAGTGTACCGGGCCCGGCCTCGAGCCGGCAGACTGTCAAGAAACCAGCCCAACTTGAATTGGCTTGTTCGGATGGGGCTTGCTCAAGACCCAAAGGCCTAATCGAATTGACATCTGTGCGAATTGATCCCTGAGCTCCGTGGAATGTAAATTTCATCCTGATGCGCATCCCCGCCCATCAATAATACACTAGTGCAAGGTTCCTGCCGGAAAAATTCACCAGCCTCGCCTTCCTTCCAACGCAACACACAATCCCTTTCCCTTCCTTCTGTGTGAGTCCTCCGGAAGCAGGACGCGGGGGCGCAACTCGCCGATCAGGCGCGCCGACGCAGCAGCAGCGGTAGCAGGCGCTCGTCTTCCGTCGCCGGCCAGCTCCTCGGCCACCGCGCCGGCCGCGGCCATGTCGAAGAAGAAGGCCGTCACGACGATGACGCTCAAGGACTTCCACGGCGGCTCCATCCCCTCCGAGCTCCCGCTCCCCTCCGCCCCCGGCGTGTAAGTTCCAACCCCCCACAAACCCTATCTCACCGCAGCTCCCTCCGCTCCCCCGGCCCCTCGTTCCGATGTGTGAGCTGACCGGGTCGTCTCGTTATCGCAGCACCCCGCGGCCCACGGACCGCCCCGTGGCCTCCCCGTCCCCCGTCGCGGCCGCGGTCGCACGGCCACGCGTCCCGGTCGCTTCGCCTACCGCCGCCGCGGCAGCGGCAGCAGCAGCCGCGATGCCGTCCTTCCTCACCACGCCGTCCCGCATCGGCCGCCACTTCGACGAGGACGAGCGCACCCCCTTCGAGCCCGCCGCGCCGCGCCGCCCGGTGCCGTCCCCGACCTCGTTCGCACCCGCTCCCGTGGTGGCGCCCGCCAGATCCGGGCCCGGGAACGCCTGGGGCCCGAGGACCTCCCCGGTCGCTTCCCCGGTGGGTCCCGCGCACGCCCCCGCCGGCGGCCAGATCTGGTCAGCCACACGGATCGCCCAGGCCAGCGCCGTGGAGAAGGTGATCTCCGGGAGATGGAACCAGTCCAAGCCCTCGTCTCCGCCGGCTGCGCCAGTGTCGGCTCCTGCGCTGGACACTCTCGTGGCCCTGCCGGAGATCGAGAGGCCAAAGTCTGTTGGGGTGAGAGAGTTGGACGGTGGGGTGGAGAGGGGCGCGGCCCCCGTGAGACCTGCTTCACACGAAGGCAGAGTTGGAGAGGGGAGAGTCGGGGAGATGCCAGAGAGACCCAAGTTGAAGCTGCTTCCTCGGTCCAAGCCAGTCGAGGCTCCTGAACCATCTCCTACCTATGTCGAAGAGAAGCAGGTGGTTACTTTTGTTCCTTCCCTGCCTGTGCTGATCAGATTGCAAATTTGTGTGTCCTATCTTTCATCCAATAGCAAAAGTACAGCAACAACATTTATTTGCTAGATAACTGAAGTGCTTTCTGCAAATTTGCAAGTCTTACAAATGATATATCCATGCAAATGTTAGAGGATTTCTTTATATTTTTTTGTGTTTGTTTTCCTGTTGTTGGTATTTTGTCAGGAAACTTTCACGATGGCAGTGTACATCTAATTGTTTCCATTGGTAATTTGGATAAAATTGTATAGGTGCACCAGGTACAGGCTACTGCTAATGTCATGAAGATTGAGGTTATTCATGAGGTGCATCAGAATGCAATGGCTGCTAAAACAGGAGTTTTAGGAGCAGATGCTGAGAGCAGGGTAGCGGAGCGACCACGGCTGAATCTGAAACCCCGTTCCAATGTAACAGGCAACTCTGATGAAGTTGCTGTAAAGGAAAGGTATGTGATATTGTGACGCTTATGTTTCAAATTTATTTTGTTTTTTCCCTTGAAAATTTAGTCATGATCATCTGTTGTATGTTGTAATATGTTGTCTTCCATGTGTTTGGCAAAGGCATGTCTGACCACCTATTTTGACTTCCACTCTGACTCCGACATGCACATTTGTTTCTGTTAAGTGATTATAGTTACTGTGAGAGAAGTGTCAACTACTCTGCTTTTTCAATGCTGTGTGACCTATTTGCACTTAATGCTGTTAAGCAATTAAGCATAGTTTACTGCATTGCTTTGGACTGTATCATGTTGCAAGATTAAAATGACACCAACTAGGCCCTCTTAGGGTCAATGTTTCTGCATGCCTTTTGCTCTATGCTTGCACATGACTAATAGTTAACTGAATTCCATTATATTGATTTTGTTAGCTACATAAGCTACTTTATATAGTTAGATGGTGCTGTTCACGTTCAATTTCATCAAATATTTAGCATGTGGGTGTTACATCACTCATCTCCACAGTATAAGGGATTTTTTTATTGATGTCCATGAGCAAACATTTTAAATATTCCATTCTGTGAAAAGGAAGAAAGTATAGTTCTGGTCTGTACAAGACCTGCCCGAATAGTGGATAAGGAGAATATTGGTGGTTGGAATGGGTGGTCGTAGCAGAATGACGTCTAGGTTTGGTTTTGATACCAGCACCTCATTCTTTTTGTGGATGTGTGAGAGCATGGAATCTTTGTTTTTACTTTTGACAATTTATTAATGATGATAAGAATCATTTTCGAGATTGCTACCAATCTATTCAAGTAATGTATAGTTACATGTAGTGTTCAATTAATTTTAACTAGTACTTTGACTTATTTTTGTTACTTTTCAAATGCCTTAGGCAATCCCTCTTTGGTGGCGCTCGCCCACGGGAACAAGTATGTAGTCTGCTTACACTCCCTCCCTTCATGTGCCTTTCAGAGTTTCAGTTAAATTTTTTTTGTGGCAAAATCAAAACCTGACATTGTTCTTTAAAATCTCAGGTTCTCAAGGAACGTGGAGTAGATGTTTTGGCCAGTGATCTTGAGAAAACTTCACCAGTTAGCAGGTTGTTATATGTTGTGATGCTTTAATTAAGTTAACATTAATAGTTGTATTTAGTTAAATGGTGAATCATGATGATATAATTTGGCATATAAGTCACAAATTCCTATTTCTTGCTTGAATTTGATACCAGAGGGTGTTTGTATTTGCTGTTTTGCTATATTACTGTATGAATGAAACCGCATACAAAGAATTGATGTATAGAGGACAACCAGTAGTTTAGTGCTTGGCTTTTTGATAACTGAGTGACATCGATGATACTCCCTCGGTCCCTCCATTTCAAATTATAGTTCGCTTTAGCTTTGTCCAAAGTAAAATTTCTCTTTGACCAAGTTTATAGAATATGTGCCAACATCAAATTAGTTTCATTATATCCCCATAAGACATGCCTTGGTAGTGCTTTTTTTTTTGTACATGTTAATGTATGTTTTTGAAAACTTGGTCAAACTTAGAGAAGTTAGACAAAGCTAAAGTGAACTATAATTTGGGACTGAGGGAGTATTTTGGGTAGTGTGCTTCAAAAATCTGTTGGGGTTGCCATGTGTGTTATGGAAAGAGTTTACCTTTCTATTAGAAAAAGGGTCATGTTGTATTCATGTCACAGAAATTCACTCTGTTGCACTTGATGAATCAGGGAATGCGACTAATGAGAAAAAAACTGTTACGCTTGCCATGCATCCTTATCGTTTGTTTTTTTATGGTGAATTCGTTTGTTTTTCCCCTTGCGGAGGTTACTGGATAACAGCATGAGTATATAATTGAACTTGTGTTGTGTTTACTGATAATCTCTGTCATTTGTAGGTCAAAAAGTGAATTTGCAAAGGTTGAGCAGAGGGTTGAAGCTATGTCCATTAACTCTTCTGTTGAAAGGGCTGAGGGTTTTCCAGCTGGTCATAGAGGCCCAAGGAACGGTGATAGGAAAGATTACAAGCGGGATACTGACAGAGCTGATGCATATAGGCCTACCCGTCGGGAGGACAATAGGAGGCCCGCTAGAGATGCAGAGAAGCTACAGGAGCAACCACGACCAGAGCCTGAAACCTGGCGTAAGCCAGTGGAGCCTCCGAAGCCTGAGGTCACAACACCTCGTTTTGGGAAAGCAGCAACTGCATTGGAGCTCGCCCAAGCCTTCTCAACCTCCATGTCTGATACCACACCGCAGAGCCGGTTGACCAATGTTGCCAGTCCAAGAGTTCCACCTAGCCCAGGGACTAGAGATCAGCCTGGCTTTTCAAGGCTCACTGATAGCAGGGCATTAAACTCTGGCTCTTCCCAGCGAAAGATAAATGGCTACTGATCCCTCGGCACACATATTACATGTGCCATGATGACACAGCTCAAGTATCATGGCCTCGATGAAGCGCCCTGCTGTATCTTCATGCTCAACTGCTCCTGCGTGGAGAAGTCCAATTGTTGCTGTCAAATGGTGGCACACGAGGGGTGCTATTCTCTTTTAGCAAACAAAAGCTCCTCTCATAAGTTCCTGGCCAGTGATTTTATAACTCAGGGTTGATAACGAGAGATGTGAATCTGTGAACTATTTCTGCTTCTGTTCTTCAGCCAAGCTACTGATGATTAAGTGCTGGGGAATAATTGCTGCTTGCGTGCTCCTTGGTTGGATGTGGCGTATGTATTTCTGGCGTGCTTGGTTTTATATTGCCAGTTCGCGGCTCTATGCAACCTGTGTATTGAAATGCATTTTTTTCACCATGCCTTAGACAGTTAGACGGCATAAGATTGCAATTTCGTTGTTGGTTTCTTATATCTAGCATTGGTACATGGTGCTGTACCGCTGTAGTATGGTTTTGTTATGGCTATAGGATAAAAATAGTTATTCAGTATTTGTTGTCGGATTAAATGAAGCCCGTTTGGGCTTTGTTTAGCTGTACTTTCCATAAGGTACCTGAGAGAATAATCAAGTTTTGTTCAAGCATTTTTTTTCCATAACAAATTTTCCTTGCGTTGTCATTTGAACTGTCTCAAACTGGGTAAAATGGGTCGAGTCGCCGAATTTGCTTAGAAAACGAGGTTGGGATGGGATCTCTAACAGTGAAACCAAACCGAGCAGATTTTGTTGCACGATCGCTGGATGAACTTAAGTGGAGTCACAAAAGGCGAGGGTAACAGAAAGGCACTGCCCGAGTAAGTGGGAGATAATCCGAAACAGCAGAGTGGTGTATATGCACATCCGAAGCACTACGCTAGATCAGAGCGTCAGGTCCGGAACGCGGAGCAGAAGGCCGGAAGCCGTCGTTGTCGAGCCACACCACCACGCGCACGTGAGCTGCTTTGCCGCCGTCTCGCCGGAGCTCCTCAGAACAGGAACGCCGTCGGCGTGAACGCCGGCAGTACCGTCGGCTGCGCGTAGGGCCTGCAGGCAGAGAAAGATGGATGCACCTGAGTCAGCGTCAACAGCGATTGCTGTTTCAATCAATTAATCGACGTAAACGAGCGAGGAACTGTTGGTACGATGATTCTTGCCGAGGGACAAGCAGTAGTGGTAGTGGTAGGCTGGTACTGGCAGGCATGGTCACACACACAGACCATGCAGGCGAGCTGTGACTGTGAGCACAGCCTTGTGGCGCAGGCGCAGCGACGTGGGCTGAGTGACCGGGTCGATGCGGCAGCCGGCGGCGGCGCAGCTTGAGCTTGACTATGACCATTGACCAAGGTTAAAGATGGGGAAAAAGGTCTCTTTCTTTCTGACGCATGCTGCATGCACTACCGATAAATAAAGGAGGAAGCCATGGCATTTGGAGGCTCTTCCCCACTGCCCCTGATTGTGATTACTGATAACTGATCGAAATGACCACCCGTGGCTTCTTCGTAAAACAGACTGAGACGTAACTACTACTACTGCGGCAATTTGCAAGGTGGCCACCAGAAGTTCTTTGACCCGATCCAGAGACCGGAGGGTTGCTCGTGCGTGCGAGGCAGTTCGTCTCGATCGAGTGGACTTTCGAAGCATCCAACTAAAATTAGGTGGTGCGAGTTGACCAACTGTTAGCCCACGGTTTCGAGGTTATCCGTGTTCCACTTCCAACTTGCAAACCGGAGGCTCGTTTGGACAGAAGAGTTTTAGAGAAAATTAGAGTGGATCGAATCTTTTTCTATTTAAATTTAATTAGCAAATAATTAAACCTACTCTAATCCTTTCAATACTCTGGCATCAAACAAAGCGGAAGAGTCTCGCATTCAACGTGTGCGCGAGAAAGAACTATAGCCCCCGGGCCCCCCACAAAAGCCCATCGCTCGGCCCACTTGGCGGCGAGGCGACACGTGACGTCCTTGCGGCGACGCCCGGGCCGGCCCAGGGTCAACGGACGACGCGTACGTGCCACGATCTGGGCGTCCCTCCCCCTCCCCCGCACCGGCAAAGCTAACGGCGGTGGTCTAACTTCGTTCCTCCAAGCGGTGGCGGGACTCACCGGAAGTCGTCGTAGCTCGCGGCGCGGGTGGCGCGGCGGGGCGACCTCGCCGCCTTGGCCAGCTGCTTGGCGGCCTTCGCCTCCGCCGCGGCTGCCTTGGCCTGCGCTTTCGCCACGGCGGCGTCCTCCGAGATGGCGCCCAGCGTCGGCTTCCACGCCGCCGCCGACCCCGACGGCCTCCGCCGCCGCTTCTCCGCGGGCGCCGCTGCGACCTCCTCGTTCGCCGCGGGCGGCGCAGGCGGCGCCCGGCGCGCGCGCCTCACGAACGCGAACAGCTTCATGTGCGTCGCGTACGCGTACGTGTGGGTGCGGCTACCTCCCCTGCCCCCTGCCTGGTGAGCCGGTTTCGCTTTACCGTTCGACGGCGAGCCTGGGTGATGTGCAGCTCGCACGGGGCGCGTGTTGTTTTGTAGGGGGGCGGCCGCGGGGTGGTCGCTGTCGTATGCGCAGGGCAGCCGCGGGGGTTGGGTTGGTTGCACCACTTATCAGAGCTGAGAGTGCAGATGAGTGAAATGGCTAAACTGCCCTTGCTCCTTCCTAACGCAAATTTGTTGCAAATATATGAATAATGGGGTGACGATGTTCTCCACTGAGAGCAGCAACGACACGTACTGTTGGAGCTAAAGGCGGACCTGTTTTTCTACAGGATGGTGAGGCAAAGACGATGCCACGCTCGGGAGCCGATAAATATTTTGACAAAACCAAAATCAGAGGACTCTGCACTGGCACTGCCAAGAGACATTTTTGCAGCTAACCCCCTTTTAATTTTTCAGGTAGCAAACTGTGCGGGGGTCTGTTTATTTCATGAAGTGCGGTCCATGCCATAGTTTCAACTCGCAAGTTGCACGTACTATGTTGTGGAAATGGTCGATAGTTCCATGCCATTATTTTTCCATGCCATACGGCCACTATACGACATACCACTCGCAAGTTCCATGCCATTATTTTTCCTATACTATATACGTACTATGTTGTGGAAATGGTCGATAGTGAGACGTCAACCACCATGCCACTTGTTCAAGCCTTCCTTGTGTGCCTAGGGCCACAGTCGTTGGATCATGATTGGACGGTCAGCCATTTGCAGCCCTTGTCTTTTAACTTGGTGACATGATCACGTCTCGACGATTAACATAGACGCTCAGCTGTTTTACAGTGTCATAAGTCCTCCATTAGTCGTCCAGGTTGTTTGAGATGAAGGGCAAGGGAAATGATCGCACCTGCCACGTCACCCGTTATCTTGACTAGCGCAGACATGGTAGTAATTTCTTTGTTTATCTTTTTATTAGGTGTTACCACGGAACATGTTGTGACGTGCGATGACCTTGGAGATTTGCACACATGGGCGGCTAAATTCTAGAGTTGATTTTGTCTTTCTTCAGTGTATTAGGAACTAAATTTCAACAAATCAACAATTTCCTTTCAGCATGCGTAAACTAAAGAGCACTCTGCTCTTGCTCAGTGTCAGTAACTCTGCAGCGGGGCGGGGGCCACAATCAGCAGATCTTGCCCATATAAATCAAAACAGCCATTTTACCTGTCTAAATCATTTTGTGGATCACGTGAAGCTCCACGTGTAGGTATATACAGTATGTCACCTTTCTTACAACCACCAAGCTTATAAAAAACTATAAATTCGTTTATTCCGGCTATGGCAGCTATTATCAGCTAGAATGATCACGCCGTTTAATCTATTCTTTATCATCCAATGAAATGTGGGCATTGCTTGTTCTTGGGAAAAAATGCTCTAATGCTCTCTAAACATGTTTAACATCTCGTATTAAATTACAAAGTTCTTTTTCTTTTCTTGACATGATTTACTGTCCTATGGTAAAATACCATTTTTATTTAAATATAATCAACGGTGGAATTCTCCTTGGCTCATTTTCTGCTAGTATCTACTGAACTGGCGGAATATCACACACGAACCACGTAGGAACACATTTGAAATAAAATTCCAAATTCCAAACTGGCCCTAAAGATTATAATATGCTGGCCATCTTATCTATCGGTTAACGAATACGAAGTCAACACCTTGATGGACGCATGCACAATTATTTATCTTTCTCTCTCTTTCGGATCACAAATCCAACGCAGCAGCATCTGGCAGGATATGCATGCGAGAAGTAAAACAAAGACTACCACTCAGCTTCTGTTTAACAGATCAACTGGGTACACTTAACTGAGGGGTACCGTGAAATGGCTTGCACTCACACTAGCTCCACCCAAACCCAGAGAAGAAAGTTTGTAATCCAAGCCAATCTTGAAGAAAAGTATTATAGTTTTATTACAATGCTTAGAAAGATAGCTTAATCATGATGTATTAAAATAATACTCCGCTTGTTTCGAATTATAGATCATTTGACTTTTTAATACTTTTTAAAATTTATAAAATATAAAGTTTAGATAATATTTAAGGTATATTGTATAATAGACTAACATAGTAAAAATAAATTGTAATTATATTTTTTTTGAATACAATGGGTAGTCAAAGTAAGTGTGAAAAAAAATCGAACGACATATAATTTAAACGGATGGAGTAGCTAGAGGCAACGTGGTAGTAGTGATTCACTGCCGATCTCAATCCTGCTAACATAAAATTTTGGAAGCAAAATCTGTAAATGACTTTTCTTCTTTTAATCATTTTAAGCACTAAAACAGCTAAAATATATTTCGCTTTCAAGAAATTGTGCAAACTCAATGAAGAAACTTGTGCGGAGAGTCTCCATCCATTGCCCTTTGGAGTGGTTCAATACTTTACGTAACTCCCATCGGGGTGAGGCCAAGCATGGACGACGTACCTTTTACATCCATATCATTTCAACTGTCCTCTCCAGTTGCATTAGTGAAAAAAAAAAAACCATGCATAAGGCAGTGGTAACAAATTGAAACACTGAATCTAGACGATGTCACTTAGCACTTAGCAGAGTCTGTGCAAGCCGACCTTACCAAACCCGGAAGATAAAAGGAAATTAAAAAAGAAAAGCAACAAAGATTGGAAAGCAACAAAAGAGAACAAAAAGAAGCCAATGATTGTTAATTTATCTGATATAAGGACATATGTCCTATGATTAGTCGTCAAGGGCACCTAATTTAATATTTTTTATCACCTTTACACACCACCCGCCCTTTTGGCTGGAAGGCTCTATATTCAGATTTCAGAGGGTGTCCAATTCTACCAAGAGCATTACCTATTCAGCGTAAGTTTTGCTTGTGAATGAAAACAAAGGTGTTGCAATCTTGTTGCCAGAAGGGACGGAGTCAGACTCCAACAGGCAGACAACAGGTACTACTGAGAATGATATATTTTTTATTTAACAAAAAGGACCGAATAGGAAAAGCTCTGTGACAGAATTTGTTCACACAAAGCTCTCGAAGTTGGAAAAGCTGGAAACCTAAGAGGATAGCATCAAAAAAACAGAAATAGACCCCGGGGTTGTCATGGCATCAAGTGGATAAATAAAATAATTAAAGTGATGATGAGAAGCTTTATTTCTATCCTCTAGTACAGCTCCAAACCATTCCATGTGGCTCTGCCTGAATCGGTGGCAACTAAAGGTTCCTTTGGAGCCATCATCTGACAAGAATGATGGAAAATACAGTACCTGCTGGTTTTATTCAAAGAACAAAGGGTGTTCTGTCCACCAGACAAGTGGAAAAATTAGGCTCGATCAGTTTGGATCGAGTGGGAGAAAAGACAGAAACATGGCGGCATACATTGGATTGGAGGTGATGCTGCATTGCTTTGCATCTGAGATTGTCCTTCTGAAAAGTAAAACCACATGAGATTCAGGAGGATGGAAAGTCTTGCATGTGTGGAGAACCCTCAATCAATCTGGATTGGAGGTGATGCTGCTGCATTGCATCTGAGATTGTCCTTCTGAGGTGCTGGGATAGTTAAATCCGCCAATAGGACGCGAGTTTCAGTCTCAATCCTGTGTGCTAGGCTGGCCTGGCTTGTTGTACGCGCCAGTTACCTTGCCCCTTGGGGGCACTGAAACTGAACAAAGCAAAGCAAGTTGCCTGTCTTGTCAGAGTGTCAACTCTTCGTTTAGGTCTTTATCTAAGTGCTATGTACGGTTGCAGGGTTCAGTTAGCATATAAGAACTTAGTATTAGCATGCAGCAGTTGATTGCTAGCTGGGTCGACAGCAGTTGATTGCTATATATGCATCTGCACAACAAAAATTGCCTGCTGGACCCAAAAAAACAGTTACCGAAACCTGGAATGAGCTCTCTGCTTCCTTGATTTCCAGTTTCCAATGGTGCGAAGAGAAAAGGCAACGAAAGATAAGATTTGGACACGTTTAGAATGAATGAATGAATGTATGTACTAGGCGCCTATATATGGCAGCAGGACATGGGCATAGAGAAATCAATTATTAATTGATTCTAGAATCAGCGGGAGATCCTTGCGAAAACGAAGGCGTGCGTCCTCTTTCCGCGGCCGGATCGTTTTCGAGGCCCCTTTTCCAGGTGCCGCTGGATCCGAGGTGGATGCTCCATTAGCCACCCCAGCCGTGCCCGTGTGCTTTCAGATATAGTAGTAGATATAGATATAGATAGATACAGAGGCCGATCAGGTTGGCATCGCGAACGTGCCGCACAGCATCGAGTCTTGCGGCGCGGAGACCTCGAAACCGACGCCGACGCGTCGAGTCGAGGACCACCAGCTCGGCAGCTCGCACTTGAGGAAGAGGCGTCGTCTGCCGACAGCCGCTGATCGACCGATCGATCCGAGCCTCCTACAGAAGAAGCATGTGTAGCACGCACCTCGTCGACCTGATGGGAGTCTGGGACTGGGCCGCCGAGGTGTGTGCATGTTGTGCGACGAGTGGCAGAGGATATGGAGAGGGGCACCAGGACGTACTTCCGCCGGCATGTACAGTGACGCATGCAATGCAACTGTCCGACTCCCTCCCGGGTGGGTGGGGCCGAATCTGGCTACTGTTTGTTGCAAAAACCTTTGTGCAGGTATCGGACGGGCCTTGCCAATGTATGGGCCAGCCCAGAAAAGAGCGCCGAGACGGGCCATTCCGTCTAAACGACTAATACGGACAGCCCTGCTAAATGTCGAAGAATCAGTCGTGTCCTTTTTAGAGTTTTTTCTGGCCCGTCAAGCGACGCAAAACAGTCAATTTAAAGGACGCGCCTAATGATGAATCGTTTAGATAAAAATAGTGTGCGAGTACGATTTTCACAATTTCACCTATGCGGCACGGGGTCTGAGCTATGATCAGCGTTGAGAACAAAAATCGGGACTCGATGATCAGCATTTTAGCATGTTTCCTTAACGAGTTAGCTTGGAAGCTAGCCAAACGAGTCAACTACTTAAGTCATATCCACGTAGACTGCAGCAACCAGCATATATCATATTTACTTGTCTATTCAATGATATTTGAAACTACCAAATAAAAGCAAATTAAGTGGTGTTATTAATGTACATAGGGTTGTAGTGGTAATATTTTTTATACTTATACTTTATCCCATATTTAGGTTTATGTATTCTTGCATTGGCTCATAAGCCCCGCGCCAGCTCGAGCTAGCTACCAAGCTGAGCCGAACCAGACTTTCAGTTCGTTGGTATAGCGAACCAGCTCGACTCGGCTATAACGAGCGAAGCTAGATTGATATTCCCTTAGCTATTGTAAACCCTGTTTGGCATTTTTTTTTTACAATTTTTCTTTTTAAATCATGTTAATTAAAGGCTAAATACCTATTTCCGCTTGCTATGACAAAAGACGTGGTAGCTGGTAGCATCTCTTTTTTCCCTCCACTCAAGCCCGCCTGCTGAGGCCATTTCCTCTTGCTATGTCTCTTGTCTGCTGAGCTCACCCTAGCGCGGAAGTCGCATCTCTATGCCCCAAGGCTCGCTTCCACATTGATTTCTCTGCTATCAGTCTATAATGTCGCCGATTTTAAAAAAAATATATGACCAACCGAGGAGAACTATATGGTTTTTCATTAAGAATAAATAGACATCCAAATTTAAGTTGGAAAGGACTCGAACTTAGGTAGTTAGATGTATGACCACTCCTTCTATTTGACCTGTTAAGCTAAGCTCACTTACTTATGTCGCCGATTTCTTGAGTGGACAATAGAGACGACTACCTTCATGGGTGAGGCGGAGCTCTCCTCCACCTCAATGATATCACCCATTGTGAAAACACAAACACCTCCAAAATTAAATATGATCCATTATATCGTCTACGAAATATATTTGATACTTTTAGATGTTGTTGGCACCATTCGGAAGAAGTTGGTTGTGTAGGCCAGCCAGCTGTTGTTGCACATCCCTGCTCAAAATGGTCTTGCCGGGGGCAGCTGCAGCGGGAACAACACGAACCATCATTATATTTTTGGAAAACAAATGGTTAAAATTAGAGAGATATTTGACTTAGAAAAAACTCAAAAATGTTATAATAATTGAGAAGGAATACCAAAGAGAGAGAATATACTGAGTGATTTAACATCACAAATCTGGTGGACTACAACTCAAAAAGAATAGTACTAGATGACACCCGCTGTAGATTCCTTGGAGCCTGGACCAAACTTTTATCTTGACGTACGTGTGTGGGAATTAGGCAAGTTGGTCTCGTCGTGTTGCGTCCCGTCGTGGGAATGCATGTGCGCACGGTCCGGTCGCCATTGGCGGCTTGGCGCCACCTTGTGCCGTGTTGATCGTCCGCCCCGACGCCCAAGGGAAGACGAAGATCGAAGTCGAAGACGACGACTCGATGTGGTCGTGGTCTCGTGGACCTTCTCCATTCTATTTCAACGTGAAGCAAGTCCACAGAGCACATGCGACAACAAAACAAAGCCGTTATCTTCTCTTCCCGCAACGCCACCGCGCCATGTCCGGTCATGATATATATTCCCTCTTTTTTTTTATTTGACGCAGTTGATTTTTTTTTTAAAATTTTAATCATTCGTTTTATTTTAAAAAATTATGCAAACATATGAAAACTAAAGTCATACTCAAAATATACATAATGATAAACCAAGTAACAACAAAATAAATGATAAATAATGAATTTTTTGAATAAGACGAATGATCAAAGTTTTAAAAGAAAAGTCAACCGCGTCAAATAAAAAAGAACGATGAGAGTACTAGATTGGATTAATATAGACCCGCAGTCCTCAAACTTGGCTCGTTGTGTTACCTAGGTCCCCGAACTTCCAAAACTACTTGGCACCACCATCTAAAACCGGGTTTACCCAAACCGGATGCCAGCGTAGCATGCCACGCTGGAAGTGGAACTCGGAGAGCCCAATTACGCACGACTGCACGAGGGGCCACCGCACGCCACAACATCGATGAAGCTGCGCTGCGGGCAATGCCGTGAGCGCGGGGGTGGGATTTGCCGGTGCCACGGGCAGCCTTCTTGGACGGCCTGCTGGTGCACCGCGGCTGCGTGCCCCTGGAGGTTAGACCGCGAGGAAGCGGCGGCTACTTGACGTTGTCCTAGCCGTGCTAGATGCGGCGGACACCCTCGTCTTCAAAGAGCTAGGATTGGCAGAGGGCGCACCGAGCTCGAGGTGGCTCCCGTCTTGTCTGCAACAGCGTCCTAGAGCTCCAGCACCGCCATAACCATTGCGGGTGCCGCGCCGTGAGGACGTGCTGGGTAGGGCTGGGCGTTCGGTCTATATGGGTTATTTGGTTCGGTCTATTCGATTTCTGCAAATTTCGGGTACCGAATTTTGAAAACCGAAGTTTCTAGAAAAATTACAGGAACCGAACCCTAATAGACCGAAAATTCCGGTTCGGTCTATTCGGTTCCTGAAAAACTGAATAGAACCACTTCTCACACATCACACAATGAGGGTGCCGTGGGGTCGTCGAGCACGACGCTAGGGGAGGACAGGAGGAGGGCGGGACCGGGGCGACGCCCGCCGAGCGCGACGCCTAGGGAGGAGGGCAGGGCCGGGGCGACACCCTCCGAGCACGACACCTAGGGAGGAGGGCAGCGTCGGGACGACGCCCGCCGAGCGCGATGCCTAGGGAGGAGGGCAAGGCCAGGGCGACACCCGCTGAGCACAAAGCTGACGAAGGAGGTCGGGGCTAGGGCGACGTCTGCCGAGCACGACACCGGCGGAGGAGGGCGGGCTAGGGCAAATGCTTGATGAGCTCGTCGGCGACTGAGGGTGGGGTGGGGCGACGTCCGCCAGGCTGGTGTCAGCGCAGGGGGTAGAGGTGGGGTGACGGAGCAGGCAAGCGGCTGAGTGGGGTGCTAGGGTTAAGCAGGGACTGGAACATGTGGTGGTGTGGAGCAGGCAGGCCTTGGGCCGAGTCGTCGCTGGTCCTAGGCTGGGTGTTGTAGATTTATCTATATTTCGGTTCTTTAAGTCTATTCGGGTTCCAAGAAGCAGGAACCGAAAGTGGAACCCAAACTATTTGAGTTTGTGGATCGAAATCGAAAACCAAATAGACCGACAATTCGGTCTATTAGGGTTCGGTTCGGGTTCAGGTTCGGTTTTACTGATTTAGATGCCCAGCCCTAGTGTTGGGCCAGCGTCGTGGGGGACGGCTGACCGTCTGCACAGTGGACGGAGCCACCTTGCGCACGCGCGGTCGCAGGCTTCGGCGTCAAGCGCGCCCGTGACATTCGGTGGCGATGCAAGCAAGGCCATTGTGCACTCCGCTTGGACAGCATGGCCCACCAGTGCCACGAGCATGGCCCATGTGGAGGAACCGCCGATTTAATCCGTGCTAAGCATACCTGCCACCTCTGGCTTGCAGTGTAATTAGACCGAACTAAACCCGGTCGTCCGTCGAGATACCCCAAAGGGCACTTGATGTAACCATCGCCCAAGGATACTGACATCATACACATCCAGCTCTCGATGGAATCACAACAGTTACATCATCACAGTCAGTTAATAGTAGAAAATAAGTTATAGTGTTTACAAACCAAATAGGTAGTTAAATACCTATTCAAATACAAAGCGGAAGCGTTGTTCAAAATAAATCTCGCAGCGGGAAGATAATACTTAATGAAGTAGTCTTCATGCAATGATGAATGGGACGAGAAACACCGAGCCCACCGGTACTACTCTCCTCCAAGCAAGTGTCCAAAAGTTATCAGTACCTGCGCTCAAAATGTGAGAGCAAACCCTGAGTATTAATTACTCAGTAGGACTTAATGAAATGGCTTACGGCTGACGCAAAGCTTGCAACTAATAGTTGATCCTTAGCCATTCTTTTTATAGCAATTAAAAGTTGACATGTAGTTATCATCATCGTAAAAATGTATATCGTCATAATATAACTTGAAGGAATGTAAACATACAAGTACACGCATGTTGTATTGAAAACAAGCCATGTATAAACATAGATATATTTAGATTGTTAATACGTTGGCCATGTGTGACATTGGCATTCTCACACTTGGTGAGCATCAGCGATTCGAATCGATTTTAATTTCCGAGAATCACTATCATGCCAGGGGTATATGCTTACTAGTCATCGCGTTCTCACATATATCCCCCATCTCCACTCGTTCCATCCCAAGTTCAATTCAATCCCGCCATTCCCCCGGGTTTTGCCGCCTCAGGAGCGATACCACGGCGTACCGGGTCAGCCCTCCCTCGAGTACAAGCTCCCCAGGGTAAACTCCCTCCGACAAGAATGGTAGAAACCTGTCTCTATTCTTTAGATGGCACAAGTAAGACTTTTACTGGTCCCACATCCCGGATAAGCACTCTAGCAATATTATGCCGATCAGCAAGCGAACAGCGAATCAGGCCTTAAACGGCTCGGGCGGAGTCCACCAAACCATCCACATCATTTTTCATCATAATATACCCAAATATCTGCCGGGCCTTAATTTAGTTCCATCACAATCATGTTTAAAGTTTTCCATATAATTTTGAAAACCTTTCTTTTGAAAACACCTATACGACGAGTGACTCCAATTCACTCGTGTCTACTCGCACCTAGCATTACTAGGCATACTCGTACTATGTACTCTATTGTAGGTGCTAGGGCCAGGGCGGCCAAGAAGTCTAATGCAATTGTTTTCAAACAACTTCTAATGCGGATGTCTAAACATCATTCAATATCATATTTGCTGAGAATTCATGGTCCTGTCTACCTTCGCTTATTTTCAACCAAACCAACAAACTAAGCTAATGTTAGTTTGCCGGGTTGTGGGGCTTTGCCCCAGGCAAACCCTTGATCACTTGGACTGCTCCTCCTTACAAACACGACTGATGGGCCCTCCAGGTCGTGAGTGGGTCTTAGTTGGTCTTTTGGACACCGTTGCTCGATGTAGCTCTTTGCGGCGTCTCCTCAATCACGTTACTACAATAAGCGTCACTATATGAATGATATACATGATATAATGCAATGAGTGCAAACGAATGCAAATGAACGTGTATGGTGCCGGTGCAAGGTGAATAGTAGCATGCAACAAGCAACGTGACCAACATTATCATACACAAAAATCAACGAACAATTAACTTAATTTGAAATCACTATTCAGATCAAGTTTGGACATATTTCTCCGTTTCATAGAAAATGACCCAAAACTACATTCAAACCTTTATGTATGTCATAACACAAAATACCAAAGTTGTTTATCGTGAAATTGTCTAAAAGTTTGGTATGTAAAGTTTTATCTAATTCACAACAGTATTTGGGCTACAGGGACAAATGTAAATGCAGTTTCAGAAAAACTGGGTTTAATTTGCTTCAAATGACTTAATCCACTCATGCCCCAAATATGAAATGTTCATGTAATGATGCAATTAAGTTAATGATGCCGATGTAATGCACTTGAGATGCTGGGGGCATCACAGCCCACCTCCCTTAAATAAATCTCGTCCCGAGATTCTGGTGTGATGTGGGTGGTTAAGTTAAAAGAGAGAAAACAAGTACATTGTGTATGAATTCAAGTTATATTTTGAAAAGTAAAACTGCTCTAACATACCTATTTTAAATAGATGGAAGGAAGTCAGGATACTTGGCACGTAAATAATCTTCTTGTTCCCAAGTAGCCTCTTCTTCGGAGTGATTGCTCCATTGAACCTTGTAAAAGTTGATAGCTATTCGGCATGTTGCTCTCTGCTTTTGGTCAAGTATTTTGATGGGGTGCTCTTGGTATGTGAGGTCAGGTTCGATCTGAATCTGAGATGTATCAATCATTTTCTCTGGCACTCGAAGGCATTTCTTGAGTTGTGAAACATGAAAGACATCATGTACTGCGGCAAGGTGTGGTGGCAACTCTAACCGGTAAGCAACCGGTCCACACTTCTCGGTGATTTTGAAGGGTCCAACATATCGTGGTGCTAACTTTCCTTTAACACCAAATCAATGCACGCCTTTCATGGGCGAAACCCAAAGGTACACACGGTCATCTTTGTCAAATGCTAAGGGTCTTCTCCTCTTATTCGAGTAGCTTTTCTGCCAGAACTGTGCTCTTTTTAAATTGCCTTGAATGAATTGCACTTGCTCTTCTGCATCCTTGTTGACGCTCGTTATATACTAAAATTATGGATCATTTTCGTATGATTTTATATCTTTTCGAGAGTCAATCTTATCATTTACTCTTATTTTACTAACAAATAACCCCGTTTTCGAGAATGCTCTTTGTTTTTGTGCAATATTTATTTTTGCAGGAAAATAGAGAATAATTGAGGATATTTGAGAATTTCTCGAAGAAAGAATTTATGCTATGGGGAAGCTCTGAAGAAAGGACTAATTGAAAGCCAAATTGAGGAAGAAGCCCAACAAGAGAAGAGTCTTAAAAAGATAAGGATTGTTTGAAGGACTGAATCCTGAAATCTTCTCGAAATTCATTACAGCAGCAGATTGTTGGCCCAATTTGGAGACCCTAACGACTTCAAATGGAGAAAGTTTGAATACCAAAGTTGTAGATCTCTTCGAGCTCTACAATTTAGAGTCTGAGTTTACATTAATTGGACTCCAGATGAGTAAGTTATAATCAAAATACCAAAGGCTGCAGAATATGGAAGGTTTATTTCTGGAAGGATCAAAACGATGACCTCATCTCCAAGCAAGGAAGGATATGGACAACCGGGACTCTTCTAGAGGCATGGATATACATGGAAATAGATGTTTTAATTGTTTTAGGACTCTTAGAACCGACCTATTAGATTCCATGTTTAGGGTTCCTTCCGGGGTATAAATATAGAGCCTCCCAAGGGGAGAGGGGAGAGCACCACCTCATTATTCATTACAAGTCGAGAGTCTAGGGCAGAGGTCGGGGCGATAAGCGTTGAACTCGGCGAGAGGAGAAGCAAGAGGAGGCAGGAAGCCGGCCGATCGGCCTACCCCTAGGGGTCTGGTCGGCCGACCAGGCGCTTCCCGAGGAGGTCTCGAGTTCATCTTTCGATATGTTCTTCGTCGAGTTCATCCCGACGACTATGCTTCAAAGTTTATGATGTATCTCGAGTAATTCCTTGTACTTTCTTCGATACTTTGATGAAACCTCGTTATTTGATCAATAAAGATTGTCTTTTAGACTTAGCTTGTTGTTTATACATGACTTATGATCCATATCTTTGCAATGCTTAATTCCAACATGATTTTCCGGCCGGATTAAACGTTTTCATGTTCTTTTAGTAGATCCTTTTACTTTAATTAGTTGATTGAATCTGCTCATGCTTAGAGATGGTTGGGGTTTGCTAGTTCGTCGATTACCTGGTTACTAGTTACAGTAGAGCCCGGGGAAATGTTCGAGTGGGTCCTCGACATTCATGATCATGTTTATTCTATGCTTTATGACTAGATCTAGTTTCAAGGTTGTTCTTAGTATGAAGGATGTTTGTCTCATATCTCTTGTGGATCATTTTGCCATGTTAAACCTATCGTTTTCATGTTTTTAGCCTAAACCTTGTTCTATCATTTTATGCTATAGTTTAAACCCTATTTAGAACATATTTAGTTTATTAAGTAGGATATAATTAGAGTAGTCTTAATCTTCTCTTAAAGCTTGTTTTAGATCTATTAGAATTAGTTAGTAATTTAGTTAATATTAGATAGATAGTTTCTTAAACATAATTATTTCCGGATTGACAAAACCAAGATACTCATCTTGGGAAAAAGCTACCGCGATACTGTGAACTTGCAGTATAAGGATTGGCGTGCTTAAGTGCTGTGAACGAGCTTTTCTGACGTCGTTGCCGGGGAACAATAATTATCGTTTAAGTTATTATAAATCTTTTATTAACTTTTTTACTACTAGTTTTGATAGTTAGTTTATTTGTTAATTGTGTGTTTAATCTCGTTTTACTAGGTTGCTTATAATTTCTTTAGTGTTTTAATCTTTATTTTAAATTCAGTTTAGATTAATCTCAGTTTTTAATTGCTTAGCTTAATTCGTTCTTGATTCTAAGTTTATTAATTTTTACTAATCCAGCAACTTTGCCGTCATAGATTTTTCGTTTTGTACTTTTGTTTTTGAAATTAGTTTCAGTTATGACTCCAATGTCTGGTGAATGGGAGCTCTTGACACTCGGAGAACGCTTAACTCCAAAAGCCGTAGACCTCATGTTTCAAGAATGCAACAAGAAGCCTGAGCCAGGATCATACGAGCTGAAGGCAGGAATCATCCGGATTGCTGCCGCAGATCCATTCAGTGGAGAAGATGACGAGAATCCGTACAAGCACCTCGAGAAGCTCAAGCGAGTGTGCCACACTTTCTATCAAGAAGGAGTCCCAGTGGAGTGGGTTAAGTGGAATCTCTTTCCATTTACTATTGTGGACAAAGCCAACAAGTGGTATCAAGCTGCCTCGATTGAAGCCAAAGGAGATTGGGAAATTCTTGAGCAGAAATTTCTCGCAAGATTCTTCTCGCCACTGAAGGTGTACAAGCTGAGGAAGCAGATTTTCCACTTCGAGCAAAGATGTAATGAAGACATCGACGAAGCTTGGGAGAGACTCGATGACATGCTTACACAAGGAGCACTACTTGGGATAACGCCAGACATACACATTCACACTTTCTACTATGGTCTGACGTCAGAAGCCTTCGAGAAGGTGAACATTACCGCTGTAGGATCATTGTTGAGCAAGACATTGAGTGAAGCTAGCAAGATTCTATCAGACATTTGCATGTCATGCAAATACAACAGGGATAGAAATGACAACGGAGTGAAAGAGCCAAGAGACCATATGGCGTCTACACCTGCTGTTTTTAAAGACCAACCACCTGCCAAAAAGACTACAGTATCCTATGCCTCTGATGAGGAAGATTTTGGAACTTTTGCACCTCAAGAGGAGAGCAAGAGTGACTACAGAAGTCTTGCAAGTGCAAAGTCTTTGACGGAGTTCGAGAAGGTGAGCTGGATGCCAATGGAATTTGGAGATACACTCGAGTGTGCAGGACCACTCCCGGCAGAAGACTTAGTGGAAGAAGAAGAGCTGTTCCCACCAGAAGTTCCAGTAAGGAAGAGTGACGATGGTCAAGATACAGGGGAGATGCCGCAGAAATTATTCCAACAAGAAGAGCTGGATAGTGACTTTGTCTCCGAAGTGAAACAAGTAACAGGGATCAAGCCAGAGTCATCACTCACTGAAGAAGTTGTCATTCAGCTACCAGCCGACGAATCTTCAACTGGAATTTCTTGCTCCATCAACAACGAAGTCTTCAACAACATTTGCTGCGCCATGGAAGCCCAGGTAAGTACAATGAGCTATGAAGTTTATTCTAAATTATGTGATAAATCATGTTTAATTTCCACTAATCTTAGAATTAAACTTGCTAGTAATGAAGTAATTACACTTGTAGGCTTAATAAAAGATGTTGAAGTTAACTTTGCTGGAAAAGTTATACCAACTAATTTTTATGCCATTAATGTTCATGATGATAATATTAAATTAATTTTTGGTTGACCTTTTCTTAAATTAGTTAATGCCGTTGTTAATAATGAAAAAGGAAAAGTCATGATTAATATAAATGGATTAAAATATGACTTTGATTTCTTACCGGCATCTAAAGTGCCTATTAATCTCACTCCCGATATAGAGGAGATAGAGAGTATTAATTATATTAATGCTTTTAGAGAACCTTTAAATCTAGTTTTAGAGGGAGAAGATGAAGGATTCTTTTCTGAAGAAGCAACTGAAGCCACTAATCAACTAAAACAAAACATAGAAGAAACCCAAGACTTTCCAGTAGAGCCACTAGGTGACCTTAATAAAAAAGAGATGCCAGATGTGGAGTTAAAACCTTTACCTAATGGACTTAGATACTAGTTTTTAGGAGAAGATAAAACCTACCCAGTAGTCATTAGTGATAAGCTAGGTCTAGAAGTAGAGAGGCTGTTGAAAGTCTTGAGGAAACATAAGAAGGCAATTGGGTATTCTCTAGCAGATCAAAAAGGAATCAGCCTAGCATTTTGTACTCACCGCATTCCGATGGAGGAAGACCACAAGACAGTAGTTGATAATCAAAGGAGGTTGAGTCATGAAATGAGATCTGTAGTTAAAAAGGAAGTCATCAAACTCTTAAACGCTAGAATCATTTACCCAGTACCAACTAGTGAATGGGTAAGCCCTGTTCATTGTGTACCTAAGAAAGGAGGATTAACCGTAGTTAAAAATGATAAAAATGAATTAATCCCACAAAGAACAATGACTGGTTGGAGAATGTGTATTGATTACCGGAAGTTAAATAAAGCCACTAAAAAAGATCACTTCCCTTTACCTTTTATAGATGAGATGTTAGAGAGACTTGCTAAAAATACCCATTTTTTTATTTAGACGGATTTTCTGTTTTCTTTCAAATCCCTATTCATCCAGACGATCAACACAAGACTACCTTCACTTATCCCTATGGAACTTTTGCCTATAGGAGAATGCCTTTTGGTCTTTGTAATGCACCTGCTTCTTTCCAAAGGTGTATGATGGCTATATTCTCCGATTTTATTGAAGATATCATGGAAGTTTTTATGGACGATTTCTCAGTTCATGGCACAAGTTTTGACCATTGCCTAAGGAATTTAGAGAAGATGTTAAAGAGGTGTGAAGAGGTCGACTTGGTGCTAAACTGGGAAAAGTGTCATTTCATGGTTAGAAGAGGGCTTGTGTTGGGACATATCATTTCTGAGAAAGGAATTGATGTAGATAAAGCCAAAATAGAAACAGTAGAAAGATTACCACCACCTACTGATATTAAATCTTTAAGAAGTTTTCTTGGTCATGCTGGATTTTATAGGAGATTTATAAAAGATTTTTCTAAAATAGCTAAACCACTCACTTACTTGCTTCAAAAGGATATTCCTTTTGATTTCACTGAGGAATGTGAGGTTGCTTTCAGAAAGATTAAGGAATTACTTATTAGTGCACCTATCATTCAACCACCAGACTAGAATCTACCTTTTGAAATCATGTGTGATGCAAGTGACTATGCAGTAGGAGCTGTGCTGGGGCAAAGAAAGGACGGAAAAGTACATGCCATTTATTATGCCAGCAAAACTCTTAATGAAGCTCAGGTGAATTACGCTACTACAGAAAAGGAATTGTTAGCAGTAGTTTTTGCCTTTGAGAAATTTAGATCTTATATAGTTAATTCAAAGGTCATAGTTTACACTGACCACGCTGCTATCAAATACCTTCTCACTAAAAAAGATGCTAAACCTCGTTTAATTAGATGGATCCTTATGTTACAAGAATTTGGTGTAGAAATTAGAGACAAAAATAGAGTTGAGAATGTAGTGGCAGATCATTTATCTAGGATGAACCATAACAAGGGCGGCCCGCCAATAGAAGATGCGTTAAGAGACGACACCCTTCATGCAGTCTTAGATAAAGATTCATGTATGATAGACGTTATAAGAGCCATTAAAAAGGAGCCACTTACTCATCTTAACTATAATTCCAAAAGAAAAGTCCTAGCCGAAGCTAAAAAGTTTTATTGGAGCGGCCCTTACCTATATAGGTTTGGATCTGATGGAGACCTTAGGAGATGCGTCCCTGCAGAGGAAAGAGAAGAAATTCTTAGAAAATGCCACGCTGCAGAATATGGAGGACATCATGGACACTTCAGAACTCAAGCTAAGATATGGGGGAGTGGGTTTTATTGGCCAGGAATGCATGAAGATGCAAGGAAGTTTGTTGCTTCTTGTCCAGAGTGTCAGAGGACCGGAAATGTCACATCTAGAAATTCAATGCATCTCACTTATAATTTGCAAATTGATTTATTTGATGTTTGGGGAATGGATTTTATGGATCCATTTGAAAATTCACATGTTTTAAAAAAACATATTGCTAAAATGAGGAGATATGTCTTTGATAAAATTGAACTCTTGATAATTCTTTTGTTGTGGGATGAGCTTAATTAAATATCTTTTCTTTCATGATTTGCTGGTTCAAACTTAAATTACAAGAGAGCTTGTTAGTTTGATTGATTAAGATTAGAGTATAAAAAAGTTAATGTAAGGCAATGCTAATTCTTGACTTACTCGAGGACGAGCAATGTTTAAGAGTGGGGATGTTGTTGACGCGGCTTATGTACGAAAATTATACATCATTTTATATGGGTTTTCATTGATTTTATGCGTCAACTATATCTTTCTCTAACATCTATCACCGATAATTGTGGATTTTGCAATATTGTCTTGGAAATATGCTACATGTGATTTTTACAGGTTTTAGACCAATTTTTCGCGAAATTCACCATGATCCACTTCGAGTAAGAAAAGACCGCTAGATGACATTGAAGATGAAGAACAAGGAAGACTTGGTGTACTCACAGCCCCTCTGTGTGGATCAAGGCTTCCTAATCAGAAGATTCAATAAAGTGTCAAGAGCTACAAGAAAATGAAGATATTTATTCATTAAAGATGTCAAATATGTCAAAGGCTAGAAGAATCCGTCAAAGCTCGGCCCATTACGAAGATTCCAGAAGCTCAAGAGTCAGAAAGATCCCGCATAAATATTTCTTAGGCGGCGAGCAACGTCCCCGCGAAAGATGGAAGGAAACGGACGAAGCAAGGGCTGAGGTCGGCCGACCTTAGGCCTTCTGGTCGGCCGACCCCACCCAACCGTAGGTCGGTTTCCGATTCCTTTTCTCCCACGTCTTCTCTAGGGTATAAATAGTTAGCATAGGCCCCGAGGTCGGGCATCTAATTCATTATCAAGGCGACAAGATGTAGAGAAGAGGGACAACAACTAGAGGAGAGCTGAGGGTCGAGATTCTAGGCTAGGATTAGAGTTCTTCTAGTTCATATAGGTGATTAGAGGCCTTGTAGGTTGCTCTAATTATCTAGCTCCAGAGGTCTAATTGTATCATCAAGAGTTATGGCCATGGTTGTAAGTATGATACAATTTATTAATGAAGCATTGTTCTTGTCTAATTATCATGTTCTTGTTCTAATTATGCTTGTTCTAGCTCTAATTAGCTTTAGATCTAGATGCTTGTTGATTAGATCATGTCTTTAAAGGTTATATTCTTCTAGCGTTTTCTTGATCGTTGATCTAGCTTACTAATGATATAGTTGTATATCTAGTTCTTTTGATCATGGTGATTAGAGGTTCTAGTTGTGCTAATTATGTTATTAGACCATATAAAGTAATTGGGGATGCATATCTAATTATGTGCCTGTTGAAAGCTTTTCATCGATTACCTGGTTACTAGTGACAGTAGAGCCCGGGGAAATGTTAAGCCGATCTAGGGGGTTAGGTTGATTGATCTTGATTTAATCATGCTATGAAGTTTATGCTTGATCATGCTTATTTCTACCTTGAGCTACTAGTTATCTCATTGCTCTTATCTATTTGTGATGCCCATATCATGCATGTCTTAGATCCAATTAGAGCTTGATTAGACTCTAATTGATACCCATTAATTGGTGTTCTAGTTCTGTTCTAATTGCTTATCTTATAGTATTAATATAGTTTAGACGTAGATTAGATGTAGCTTAGGGCTACTTTAGAGGTAGATTATAGTCGTGTTTTATACCCTTAGTTTACCCTAAACTCTTGTTATTTAGTTCTCAATTAGTTCATTTTCTGGATTGACAAAACCCATGGTACTCATCCTGGGGAAAAGCTACACACGATACTGTCGCTTGCAGTATAAGGTTTGCCGTGCTTAAGTGACGTCAACAGCAGGTTGCATTGCCAGGAATGTAGCATACAGGCCCCCGAGGGACCGTGTAGACACTGTGCCGCGAAGCGAGCCTTCTGTTGCTCAGTGAGTTGGGGCAGTAGACTGAGCTTGGATTCTATGACTCGAAGCCAGTCATTTGCATCAAGTGGATCCGTGGCGGTGGTGAAGATGGGCGGTTGTAGTGCCGCAAAGTCGGTGTAACCAATCTCTTACGGGTAACGCCTTTGTTGCTCTTGAGCTATCAAGTTGATGAGCTGAGCCTGCTGAGCGACCAGAGTGGCCAACTCAGGAGGAGGTGGTGCTCCGTGAGCAACCCCTTGAGCTGATGTCTCAGGTGTGGTGACCATCTACAGGAATGAGGCCAATGGTGTTTAGTCTAACAACTCTAGTGCAATCGATGCGGTGATAAAAAGGTCATAACATCATAGATATCGTATAAATATATGGAAGCATGTGAAACGAAATCATAATAGATTGCAAGTAGAGTGTTAGTCCACTTCTTGAAATTTTGTCAGCCATATAACATGAATGTTCGGCAAGATGCTGTTGCGATGTGGAGGCAGCACCTCTGAATTTTGATCCTGGGACAGCCAGGTTTCGATCCTGAGACTTGTGGGTTATAGGCCCATTAGCAACCATAGTCAACCTAGACAGGGTTTAGCACAAACACTTTAAGTGGAACCTAGATGCATTGATAAAAGATTAAATCATCATAGATAGCCTCCAAATACACGAAACCATGTAATGCAAGAAACCATCAAGTTACACCCAAAGTGTTGATACTAATCCGTCATAAAATTTGTAGTGGAGACTTATAGAGCTTTGTAGTGTAAGCTGTGCTACTAAGTGCGATCGTTCCGTCACGTGTATGGTAGCACACTATTCGTCACCTTCTTTCATCCTTGTGCATTAATATTTGGAGAGAAATGACTTCATATACTTTAAGTTAATGAGAGTGTGAAAGTTTCTAATTTGATGGGTAGATCGTGAGGAATGATATTTTTATTCTTATTCGATTTCTCATGAGACTTTTAAAGAATATAATTGATAAAAAAGTAAACTTAAGACAGAATGAGAGAAGCATGGATGTCACGATACATGGTTCGTCCTATTCGTTCTCACATCCCACATCGTATATTCAGTATATATAACTACCGATATTTTGGTGACACATATGCACGGCACTCCCTAATGCATCTAGTCGCCCTCTACTCGTTCTTAATTTCGCGTGAATCGTAGTTAGTGTACCTACAGAAAAATGCATGCTCACATCATTACCACTCTAAACCTAGAAGTGGCATCCACGCTATTTGCGCCACGTGGACAACGCATCTGTAGGGTCCTCTGGTAGACCGGGCTGGTACCCACACAGGCAAATTGAATCTTGCCGCGTCACAACAGAAAGATGGTCACAAACACCCAAATGGTGACCACCCCCCTTAAATTTCTATCCTACCAGCATGAATGCAGGGTTCACAACAGTCTGCAAATCCCAATAGCGCTCCACCAGTACTGGGGATGGCTATGGCCGAAATGTTGCTTTCCAAAACGCCGAATATGCATATGAGTTTTATCTAGGTCAGAATGTTAGCGATGTCACCTGGTAATACACTAACATCCTTAATATGGGCATATCAGTACTCTCATTTTCTAATTACTTGAAAAGGGGTTTTCGAAAATAGGTTTGTAAATCAAAACTGGATGATATGACTGTTGTCTGTGTATGATCGGCTTTGATACCAGCTGTGGCGGAACCGCCGATTTAATCCGTGCTAAGCACACCTGCCACCTCTAGCTTGTAGTGTAATTAGACCGAACTAAACCCGGTCGTCCGTCGAGATACCCCAAAGGGCACTCGATGTAACCATCGCCCAAGGATACTGACATCATACACATCCAGCTCTCGATGGAGTCACAATAGTTACAACATCACATGCAGTTAATAGTAGAAAATAAGTTATAATGTTTACAAACCAAATATAGGTAGTCAAATACCTATTCAAATACAAAGCGGAAGCATTGTTCAAAATAAATCTCGCAGCGAAAAGATAATACTTAATGAAGTAGTCTTCATACAATGATGAATGAGACGAGAAGCACCGAGCCCACCGGTACTACTCTCCTCCAAGCAAGTGTCCAAAAGTTATCAGTACCTGCGCTCAAAATGTGGGGGCAAACCCTTAGTACTAATTACTCAGTAGGACTTAATGGAATGGCTTACGGCTGACGCAAAGCTTGCAACTAATAGTTGCTCCTTAGCCGATCTTTTTATAGCAATTAAAAGTTGACATGCAGTTATCATCATCGTAAAAATATATATCGTCATAATATAACTCGAAGGAATGTAAATATACAAGTACAACTATGTTGTATTGAAAACAAACCATGTATAAACATAGATATATTTAGATTGTTACTACGTTGCCCGTGTGTGACATTGGCATTCTCACACCTGGTGAGCATCAGCGATTCGAATCGATTTTAATTTTCGGAAATAGCTATCATGCCAGGGGTATATGCTTATTATTCATCGCGTTTCCACATATATCCACCATCTCCACTGGTTCCATCCCAAGTTCGATTCAATCCCACCATTCCCCTGAGTTTTTTCTCCTCAGGAGTGATACCACGGTGTACCGGGTCAGCCCTCCCTCGAGTACAAGCTCCCCAGGCTAAACTCCGTCCTACAAGAATGGTAGGAATCTGTCTCTGTTCTTTGGATGGCACAAGTAAGATTTTCACCAGTCCCACATCTCGGATAAGCACTTTGGCAATATTATGCCGATCAGCAAGCGAACAGCGAATCAGGCCTTAAACAGCTCGGGCGGAGTCCACC
Organism: Paspalum vaginatum; assembly: GCA_030272315.1. Lineage (NCBI taxonomy): Eukaryota > Viridiplantae > Streptophyta > Magnoliopsida > Poales > Poaceae > Paspalum > Paspalum vaginatum. Next base: position 5,265,242 of record CM059013.1, on the reverse strand, counting down.
AAACCATCCATATCATTTTTTATCATAATATACCCAAATATCCACCCGGCCTTAATTTAGTTCCATCACAATCATGTTTAAAATTTTCCATATAATTTTGAAAACCTTTCTTTTGAAAACACCTATACGACGAGTGACTCCAATTCACTCGTGTCTACTCGCACCTAGCATTACTAGGCATACTCGTCCTATGTACTCTATTGTAGGTGCTAGGGCCAGGGCGGCCAAGAAGTCTAATGCAATTGTTTTCAAACAACTCCTAATGCGGATGTCTAAACATAATTCAATATCATATTTGCTGGGAATTCATGTTCTTGCCTACCTTTGCTTATTTTCAACCAAACCAACAAACTAAGCTAATGTTAGTTTGATGGGTTGCGGGGCTTTGCCCTAGGCAACCCCTTGATCACTTGGACTGCTCCTCCTTGCAAACATGACTGATGAGCCCTCCAGGTCGTGAGTAGGTCTTAGTTGGTCTTTTGGACACCGTTGCTCGATGTAGCTCTTTGCGGCGTCTCCTCAATCACGTTATTACAATAAACGTCACTGTATGAATGATATTCATGATATAATGCAATGAGTGCAAATGAACGTGTATGGTGCCGGTGCAAGGTGAATAGTAGCATGCAACAAGCAACTTGACCAACATTATCATACACAAAAATCAGCGAAACAATTAACTTAATTTGAAATCACTATTCAGATCAAGTTTGGACAGATTTCTCCGTTTCATAGAAAATGACTCAAAACTACATTCAAACCTTTATGCATATCATAACACAAAATACCAAAGTTGTTCATCACAAAATTGTCTAAAAGTTTGGTATGTAAAGTTTTATCTAATTCACAACAATATTTGGGCTACAGGGACAAATGTAAATGCAGTTTCAGAAAAACTGGGTTTAATTTGCTTCAAATGATTTAATCCACTCATACCCCAAATATGAAATGTTCATGTAATGATGCAATTAAGTTAACGATGCCAATGTAATACACTTGAGATGTTGGGGCATCACAGCCCCCACAAGGACACGCAGGGCCGACTGACCGTCGGCGCAACGGTCGCGAGATCCGGCGGCGGGCGGGAGCAAGGTGCGAACCCCAGCCCTGCTGGAGCATGACTGCATGAGGAACTACAGGCCCCGTGCCTTGACATGCACGCAGGTGGCGCGGAAGGTCCTAGAGTCCGCCGCGGCGCGCCAGCAGCAGGAGATGCCGCAGCAGAGGCGGAAGTAGCTGGGCGGCGGGATGCGCGCGAGCACACCTTTTCCTGAGCGCACGCCACACTCCTGACTCTGGTGGCACGCAACGTCGGCATCCGGTTTGGGCAAACGCGGGTTTTGGATGGTTCTAGACCGTGGTGCAGCACCAGTTATTTTTAGTTTTGAAAGTTCGAGGATCCGGTGAGCCGTGTTGGAGAACTGCGGGTGTATAGCCCTGGCTGCATGCATGCTAAACTAGTGAATGAAGAGCGTCCATGCGCGCAAAGCACTGCGGCCAGGCACATTGATGATTTTTAGCAAGTCTAAATAAGGAATACATAAGACACGTCCAGGCATTTTATATAATGATCCGTTGCTCGCTTATTCTAACAAAATAGCATGGTCCTTCAGTTGTTAACATAGAAAAATACACATGTATATCAATACACAGAAAAGAGAATATTCGCTAACAGGGCATCTACCAGGGCCAGGTATTTCCATGGTATAGCATATACCCCAGCTTCGATCAAAGGGGCACCAAATTATAGAAAACAATAAGATCGAAAGGCGACCAGATTAGATGAGAGCTCTTCATGAGAAATTGGGGAGCTCCCCGCCATCCCTGCAAAGATACAGAATCAGAAAATGAAAATCACATCGCTGGCTGAACTGAAAATAAAGTATAAACAATTATTTTGAGAACCTAGCACCACTCGAGCACAAAATCAATGCAGTGAACAAAATCTGTTAAAAAAAACTGTACAGTCACCACTCCAAAGGTGAGAAAAATTCTATACAATAACCATTGCAAAGGACCGGATCTGTACAGTCACCACAAGCATCAACCTGATCAGTATAAATCATAGCAGCGGTAAGCCGATATAATATAGTGCAAGCGTTTTTAGGGAAGCGAACTATACAGCTTTTGTTCAAGCAGGTAAACTAAGTGAAATCCTAAATGACCATCCAGGATAGAAAGCAGTTCATTCGTGTTGTAACCAGCTTAGTTTTTATTTTTACCAAATATGCAATAGAGCTCATATTACAGAGAGGGGAAAGGGGTGAGAGCCCCCAGACAAATAACCCCCTTGTTCAGATATCTAGAGCATCAGAAATCAGATAGCTCAAGGCCTCAAGCTAACACATTCGTGTAGGAGCTTAGAACAGAAACAAAGGGCACCGCCCAAATGTAAAATGCTGAAAGCAAATGCAAGATGAGTCCAAGGCACGAACCTGCAATCGAAGCTTTGCTTTCAACTGAGCATGCAAGCTGCCTTGTACACAACTCACCACGCCACTGTGTACTTCTGCCGCTGCTAGGATGCCATATCTACGCATATGAACATGGTTCAGGGGACATATCTATGCATATGGACATAAAATACTTTCCCCAATGTATGAATGCACTACAGTAGCAATAATATAAAAATCTATTGTCGTGAGCCAAACAAAATTAGAAACAGAGTAAAGAATAGAGTGAGAAAAAACTTACCCAGACGATAATATTTCAAGAAGTTGGAGGAGCTTTACGGCAATATCTATGTATGATGCAGAAAAATTTCAGCGGATCATTCAGAGATAACAAGCTCATCTAAATTCCTAGCTAACCTGAATAGCTAAAGTTAACTGACCAGGAATTCAGGATAGAAGAGTAACTTGCTTAGAAAGGTGCCATCACAATAAGGCAAAAGATAAAGTATCACTCTTGTTGACCCCACATCAGTTTATTGTTCATAACATCTCTGTAGTTCCTCAGCAAAGAGACATCCAATCAAGAGGAAACCTGACCCTGCAGTTTTGAATATATACAAAATCAAGATTAAATTCACAAGCTTATCATGAATCACAAACATGTCACTCATAGAGTAACTTCTGATGACTATTTAAAATTCACATGCTAGTAAATCTACAATATAAGAATCAAAAGCGCACCCTATAGTCGCTTACTGCAGAGGTGGGACAGATATTATTCTACACAAGATCATTGCCTCTTTGATAATAAGAAATAGAACTGTGTTTAACAACAGAAATTGTTCCATCTATGATCTATCTCGCTTTTTTAGAGCCCAGCCAACTCAACAAGAACCTAGCAACTGACATGAAAAGAGAAGTATATAATAAACACAAAGAGGCAATTAAACAATTTTTTTCTTCAGAACATCGACTGATGAGAAGCCCAGCAACAGCCAAGAAAGAATATATCCCTTCATTGTAAACTAATAACACATTATGATAAATCCTAAAGATAAAATACGATGAGAAACAAAGGCTATTCTTTTTTTTCATACATATGGCCCAAATCAGAAACCGTAATGGTTCTCACTATGAACTTCTATGAATCAAAACAATAGCACCATGAAACTGAACGATCGAAGTACATAAGACCTCTATCAAAGGGGGAATAGCTAGCTCTAGAGCTGTACACCACCGGGACTATTAAGAGCATAGTAGCATTGCTCTTCCCATGGCCCTGCGGTGACAGATGCAGTTAGAATTTAACTAAACTAAACTGTACACCGCTGGGACTATTGGATATATAAAGATGAAGAGACAAGCAAAATCCACCTTGCAGTCTAATGCTACCCTACTGCTATCGTGAGGCCCTGCTCTGTAAATGCATGAGGTCCCAGGCAACGCTGGTCTCTGCTCATGCTCTGCACAGGTACACACAAGGACTGAGGTTGTATTGTGCTACTAAAGGAGTTCGAGAGCGAGCATAAGAGACGAACAGAAGGCATCGAAGGACGCTTACCCGGGGTAGCGATGACAGCAAGGGGACAAGCGCGGCGCTGCTGGCCCAGACCTCCCGGCATGCGACGACAGCGCAGGCGAGGACGACGAGGATGGGTGACCTGGTGGTCCCGACGTCAAATGGAGGCACAGAAAGCGGCAAACCTCATTAGTCGGCCCGGCGAGAGGCGGCAGGTAATGGAGGCCGAGGCTGTGATGGTGGCCTCCGTACTCCTCCCTTCTACCCATCCGCCTAGCAAAGGAGCCGGCGAGTGAGGGGCGGTGGCAATGGAGAGAGAAGGATGGGGCCTCGGACCTAAGCCGAGTAAAGTCGAGACAGCTAGATCCAGGCGACGCCTCACCGGATCGGCTCTTCCTCAGCGTAGATGTGGATCTAGCTCGCGGCAGCGCTGTCCATGCCACAGTCGCTCCCTCCGCGCGTCTCGTCCCCACCGCCGGTCACGCACGCCGCAGCTTGACCGCGAGCAGTAGAGGCGTGGCCTGGATCCGGACGTGGACGACCGAGGCTGAGGAATGCATCTATGAGGCCTTCGGGGCAGAGGCGGTGAGGAGGCCACTACTCCGCTGGGAAGACGAGAAGGAGTGGTGAGCTCGGTGGAGCTCTCAAGGCGGTAGGCAACAACGTGTTACACCACCCCACGCACTGAGCCGGGCCACGGCAACGCCGTAGCGAGCTCCGCGGCCCGTGAGTCCACGAGGCTGGCGGGGAGGCACGCGGCGCCGGTTGCCCGCACCGCCGCGGATGAGCGGGAGGGCTAGGGGGTCCGCGGCGGGGACGAGCTTTGGGGCCCACGGTGGTGGCTGGGCGGGGCGGGGAGGGACCGCTGCGCCTTGCCACGGACGCCGGGGGCCGGCAGCACAGCGCCGCGACTGGCCAGAGCGCTGACGACGCACGTAGAAGAGGGGGAGATCCAACCCGCGCCGGACTTGGGGCCAGCGCTGCCGCCCACGCCAGAGGCCGCCTTCTTGCTGAGCCTCCGCGCCGAGCCGGACTCAAGTAGTTGCTCTTATACTTCTGGTAGTATTTCACATTTGTTTGCCAGATAAAGAAGGCTAAGGCCTAATGCACACCTGCTTGTGGCATTGATGCTCAGGTATGATGCACAATGTTGCTTGCTTGTTTGTTTGTTGGTGTATAGTAATTGAGATCTAGCACAAATTCATCACAAAGTGAGATTTGTAGTCACCATTCATAAGTATGGTTTTGTTCGAAAGTTGGACCATCCCAATACCAGTGTCTTGCACATGTTTCTCGACCGTACCTTCTAATATTCTCAACATGACTTTCTTATCAACTGAATCATATTTTTTGTAACAGCAAATGGACCAATAGGAGACCATGATCATTTTCCTAAAAATAATGTTTTGACAGCCAGTTCCTGCAGGAATGATCGTATCCAAAGGAGGGAGAGAAAGGTGCTAAGAAATATTCAGAAATGGCAGCAATATTGACTGAAACGGTAGTCGAAGAAAACGTGAACAAAGGTTTCTTGACTAACTCAATCGGAAATGCCTACAATCATCCAAAATACTCTCCCTATTCTATATTGTAAAATATTTTAGCTCTTATTTTCTCTATCCATGTTCACATGGATATTGACCAATCTAAATAATATATTAAAAGCCACTACAATATTGTCCTTCCTGTATTAACTGCCACCCTAGCCATTAGTCTGACCACTCAAGAATTTGATATCGACGGCTCTGCCACCCTAGCCATTAGTCTGACCACTCAAGAATTTGATAACGAAAAATATCACTGCCAAGTTGAAACACGTGCTGGTGCTGCCCTTTTGGTTTGGTTTCTGCGAAACTGGCCAAGCAATTCAGTGCAACTTGCATCGCAGTCGCAGCCCCATCCTCCTCTTCCCGTCGTCCTCGTCTATTAGCTAGCTTTTGTAATAATCCGATTCAGGTGCAGTGTTCCAAAGGAAACCCGTCGGCAAGGCAAGTCGATCGCCACCAAGTTGCCATGGACACCCACCCATCACCTGCTATCACATACGTAATCCTACTGCCATGCCAATCCACTTGAGCACCCTCTTGAGCACCTCCGCCATCTATCGGGGGGCGCCAAGTTTCTCAGCGTTCTCTTCCTCCTGCGCGCACGCTGCGGGAACGCTTCCCTCCCTCCCTCCCTCCCTCCCTACGCGTGCACCATGATGGTGCACGGCCGCGCCGCCGCTCGCATCCCTGTCCAGCTGAAGCTAGCAGCAGCAGTGCTGCTGGCGTCGGCCGCCGCGCTCCTCCCCTCCGCCGCCGTCGCGCAGCAGTGGGTGGGCCCGTGGCCGGCCTGCGACGCCGCCAGCGGCAACTACTCGGCCAGCAGCGCCTACGCGACCAACCTGGGGCAGCTCATCCTCGGCCTCCAGTCCAACGCGTCCGCCTCGCCCGCGCTCTTCGCGTCCGGCTCCACCGCCGGCTCGGCGGGCGACGCCGTCTACGGGCTCATCCTCTGCCGCGGCGACCTCAGCTCCTCCGACTGCTTCGACTGCGGCAGCCGCGCCGGCCAGGACGTGCAGCGGGTCTGCAACCGCACCCGCGACGCCGCGCTCGTCTACAACCAGTGCTACGTCCGCGTCGCCGGCACCGACTTCCTCGCCTCCACCAACAACACCGGCCTCATGGGACTCATCAGCGGCACCAGCGTCCCTAAGGGCGTCGACGTCGCCGCCTACTACGCCGCCGTCACGCAGCTGCTCTACGCCACCATGCGGGACGCGGTCGACAGCTCGTCGTCGTTACCCAGGATGTACTTCGCGTCGGGGCAGCTGGTGGGGTTTGACCCGCAGATCCCCAACATCTGGTCCATGGCGCAGTGCGCGGGGGACCTGTCGCCGGCGCAGTGCCGGAGCTGCCTGGGCGATCTGCTGCCGAACTGGTGGAAACAGTTCGAGCCCAACGGGGCAGGGGCGAGGCTAGCGGGCTCGCGGTGCAACCTGAGATCCGAGCTGGGCGAAGTGTTCTACACCGGCGACCCCAAGGTGAAGCTGCAGATGAACGGCGGAGTCGTAGTTCCAGCGCAGGCACCTTCGGCGGATGTTGTACCGGGCATGGGCAGTACAGGAGGTGAGTGCTTTATTCCATTCCACTTGTATAGAGTCGACTAGTATATTACACCCGCGGTACTCAAATTTGGCTCCCCGAACTTCTAAAACTAGAAAAACAAGTGCTGCAACTTGGTCCAACCATCCAAAAGCATGTAAAACCGAGTTTGGTTCAACCATCCAAAAGCAACTAAAACCGAGTTTGCCCAAACCAGATGCAGATGTGGATGCCACACACGCGTAGTACAAGTCCACGTGGCTCTACTCCGCGACGCGCGCCGATGGCCAGACACGGCAAGGTAGCTGCCGGTGGAAGCGCCGCGTCGCCAGGGGTGTGCACCACCTGACCGCACTTTTTTCACCCATAATATATCGCATCAGCAATCTTTGAGAATCGAACCCGCAACCTCATGCTTCGAGTAGCACCCTTCCACCACCAGACCAAACCATCATATGTGCCCAACAAAGCGAAGCATACCTTTATTCTTACGTCGAATCGATTTCTAAAAGAGGTTGGTAAGATGCACCGCCTCTAAAAATCGATTTTTAGGAACGGTTGGTAAAGTACAACTCCCCTAAAAATGGTGAAATGGTTTGTAAGGCGCATCGTTTCTGAAAATCGATTTTTTAGGGGCGGTTGGTAAAGTGCACTGCCTCTAAAAATGGACTATTTTTGGGACGGTTAGTAAGGTGCGCCAACCCCTGAAAATTGATTTTCAGGAGCGGTTGGTAAAATGCACCGCTTTTAAAAATGATTAGGTGGTTGGTAATACTAGCTCAACACTGATTCGTAGAGACGACTCAAATTTTCAACCGCTTCTAAAAACAAAAGAGGACATCTTGAAAGATCAATTGTGTAGTAGCGTGAGATACAAATTCATTACACATGATGCTTCCATAAGAATTGTATTTTAGTTTCATAAACTTTGTAAATTTCAATTAAGGAAAGATGTACCCTGAGAATATGGATGATGTCATAGCAGCCACCAAGGTTTAAATCTTGATGTCCATAAATAATACTAACGTCTGCAGTTATGTGATAGAGGTACACTTTTCAAGTGTCAACTGTGGTTTGCATTTGTGCTCGATCATCATCACCGGTTTTTTAGATAAACAATTACTTTAACTTGTTCATTTTATAGAAACTAGAGAAAAGATGCTCTCACTATACATATGCATTGTGTACAATTGCACAATTTTGTTCTTTGAGCAACATCATCACAATAATGATTCATGAGCCAAGATATAAATAAACTCATGAAATGACACACATGAACTTCAGTTTTGACTCTCTTTTTTTGCTGCAAAACTGCAGGTAAAAATAATTCAGACAGGAAACTACTTGGAATTATATTGCCAATATTGTTTATTGCTGTAGTTGCTGCAATAATCCTCTATATGTGGATTGTTCATAAGAAGAGAATACCTCAAGGAGTAGAACCTCTCCACCAAAGTAAGTCCTCTGTACAATTTGGTATCATCAAGAGGTATAAAACTTCCAATGCTTTAGAACCCACATTTGAACCAATACAAAATTGCTAGTTCGTATGGATGACTTCGAAAGCATCAAGTCAACCTTGTTGTTGTTGTCATCACTGCAAGTCGCAACAAATAACTTCGATGAAAGCAATAAACTTGGTGAAGGGGGATTTGGTGCGGTGTATAAGGTATGATGGCATCCTTTACAGTAATAGCTGTTTTGCAAGTGCAGCAAGCTTTTGTGTAAAGCAAACTCCATGGTTGTTGCACAGCATACATCAATCGTTTCAAACAAATGATTATCTAGACATGAACAAAACATACGTAGAAAGCAGGAATTTTGTACTCGTGATCTTTATGAAAAAAAAAGATTGTAATCAAATGTTGTGAACTACAATACCTGAAGCTTTTAGAACTTTTCATAATTTTGTATTGTGTTAGTTCATTAACATCATGAAGCATAGTAAATTTATGCAGGGAGATATTTATGGACAAGAAGTGGCTGTGAAGAGGTTGTCAAAGGGTTCAAATCAGGGGCTAGAAGAACTAAGAAATGAGCTAGTTCTAGTAGCCAAACTTCATCACAAGAACCTTGTACGACTAGAGGGTTTCTGCTTAGAAGATGGAGAGAGATTACTTGTCTATGAGTACATGCCCAACAAAAGCCTCGACACCATTCTTTTCAGTACTAGAATCATCCTCCAAAAAATCAATGCATTTTATGAACATCTACATTTACTGTAACATTAATTTTTGATCGTTTTGTTAGATCCCGAGGAAAAAATACGGCTAGATTGGAGGAAACGGTTCAACATAATAGAAGGAGTTGCTCGAGGATTGCAATATCTTCACGAAGACTCTCAGAAGAAGATAGTCCACCGTGACATGAAAGCGAGTAACATTTTGTTGGATGCAGACATGAACCCTAAGATTGGTGACTTTGGCCTAGCCAAGCTCTTTGGGCAAGATCAAACTCGAGATGTCACAAGCCGCATCGTCGGAACATTGTAATCAATCGTTGCCATCCAACATTACATTCAGTGTTGCATTCAATCACATAATATCCTCTTAACTAACGATGCTACTAATTCTTTTTGTTGTAGTGGATACATGTCTCCTGAGTATGTGATGCGTGGACAGTACTCCATGAAATCAGATGTGTTTAGTTTTGGAATACTACTTATAGAGATCATAACGGGTCAAAGAAACACAGGGAATTTCTTCAATGAGCAAAATGAAGATGTTATAAGCAATGTGAGTTATCTTGCATTAAAAAAACTATCCCGCCTAAGCATTTGCATATTTCTAGATTATATTATACTGCACTTTTAGTTCTAAGCACGTGAGCCTGATGCTAGGTATGGAGGCACTGGACTAGGGGAACAATTGTAGAGATGATAGATGACTCTCTGGGGAGAAACTACTCAGAAGTTGAGGTCATAAAATGCATTCACATTGGCCTCTTGTGCCTTCAACCGAATCCCGTGGACCGGCCTACAATGTCGGATGTCATGGTGATGCTCAACGGTGACGCCACCACTTCTCTGCCTCCTGCTCGTAGACCCACATTTTTCTTAGATGGAAGCTCATGTTACTCTTATTCTTCTTCTTCTAGTATGGTTTCACATCTTCTAGCTGCCAGTTAACAAGGCTAAAAAGGCTTAATGCACTTACGCACACATGTTTGTGGATAGCAAGGTATTGCTGCAACATGCTTGCTTGTTTCTTAGTGTGGAGAAGTTTAGATCGAGCAGCACAATTCATATTGTCGCAAAGAAGTGGTAGCATTCGTTGACTGTTAGTCGTAATTTTTGCATGTAACCATTTTGTAACCGGCCTCGCTTAAACATTTGATCATTCCAAGTTTCCAATATTGTTAGCGTTGAGAAACCCTATTCAGAGTCTTGTGGGCTCTACCGAATACGCTCCTAAAAGGCCACACGTATCTATATATTGGAACCATGTACCTTTTGAGAATGATACGAGAAAGAGTTCCACCCAACGTTTCGGTCTCCCGAGTCTTCTCCTGTCGTGCACATCGCCGAAACGGAAAGGGGAACGAGAAATCCTACATCTTCCTCACGCCTCACTGCTTCCGGGTGGAAAGGGGATCGGATCGGGGATCCGTGACGACGCCGTTATTCAACACGTCGTTAGCACGCTATGACCCTACTCATCAACGACGGTACGTTGTTCTTGATCCCCACCTGTTCCCGTCGATCCGGTCGGTTGTTTGTGGAAGTTGATCGTATCCTTGGGACCAGTTAGTTTGATTAGTCAGTTCAATCTAGATGGGTTTCGTTCTCTATACATCTAGCATGTCATATCCTGTAGATTGATCTAGCTAGTTGTTTTAATCTAGATTGTTTTTATGGACAAACTCGCGTTGCCGTATCCAGTAGATCGGTTCTTTTCCATCTATTATTAATTAATTACGTTGCTATACGTATCTAATACGCTCGCTGGAGCCATGCGGCCGGCTTGCCGTACGCTGCGCGCGTGATTGCGCGTGCCCCCGCTGGCCAGAAGCCGAGCCGCGCCCGCTGGTGCTATTGCGCGCCGCCCCGGTGGGCCGCTGTGCGCCGCCGCGTGCCGCCGCACCTAAAATATATTTCGCTTTTCCATCAAGAAATTGTGCAAACTCAATAAAGACACTTGTGCGGAGAGTCTCCATCTATCACCCTTTGGAGTGGTTCAATACTTTATGTAACACCCATCGGGGTGAGGCGAAGCATGGACGTACCTTTTACATCCATATCATTTCAAGTGTCCTGTTGCATAAGTGGAAAAAAAAACATGCATAAGGCAATGGTAACAAATTGAAACACTGAATCTAGACGATGTCACTTAGCACTTAGCAGAGGCTGTGCAAGCCGACCTTACCAAACCGGAAAGATAAAAGGAAATTAAAAAAGAAAAGCAACAAAGATTGGAAAGCAACAAAAGAGAACAAAAAGAAGCCAATGATTGTTAATTTATCTGATAAGGACATATGTCCTATGATTAGTCGTCAAGGGCGCCTAGTTTAATATTTTGTTAATCACCTTTACATACCACCCGTCCATTTGCCTGGAAGGCTATATATTCAGAGGATGTCCAATTCCACCAAGAACACTACATATTCACCGTAAGTTTTGCTTTTTGTGAATGAAAATGAAGGTGTTGCGCTCAATCTCGTTGCCAGAAGCGACGGAGTCAGACTCCAACAGGCAGGCAACAGGTACTACTGAAAATGATACTGTATATTTTTTTTATTTAACAAAAAGAACCGAATAGGAAAAGCTCTGTGACTGAGTTTGTTCACACAAGGCTCTCGAAGTTGGAAATGCTGGAAACCTATGAGGATAGCATCAAGAAAACAGAAATAGGCCCCGAGGTTGTCATGGCATCAAGTGGATAAATAAAATAATTAAAGTGATGATGAGAAGCTTTATTTCTATCCTCTAGTACAGCTCCGAACCGTTCCATGTGGCTCTGCCTGAATCGGTGGCAACTAAAGGTTCCTTTGGAGCCATCATCTGACAAGAGCGATGGAAAATACCTGCTGGTTTTATTTAAAGAACAAAGGGTGTTCTGTCCACCAGACAAGTGGGAAAATTAGGCTCAATCAGTTTGGAATTTGGATCGAGTGGGAGAAAAGACAGAAACATGGCGGCATACATTGGATTGGAGGTGATACTGCATTGCATCTGAGATTGTCCTTCTGAGCTGCTGGGATGGTTAAATCCGCCAATTGGAAAGCCTGAATCCTATGTGCTAGGCTGACCTGGCTTGTTGTACGTGCCAGTTACCTTGCCCCTTGGGGGGACTGAAACTGAACAAAGCAAAGCAAGTTGCCTGTCCTTTATAAATTTTGTCAGAATGTCAACTCTTCGTTTACGTCTTTATCCAAGTGCTATGTACGGTTGCAGGGTTCAGTTAGCATATACTATTAGCATGCAGTTTATTCTAAAAAATAGTATTAGCATGCAGTAGTATCATACAGATGGCTAGCCTAGGCCTAGCTGGGTTGACAGCAGTTGATTGCTATGCATTTGCGCACACACACACACAGAGGTCTGCTGAACCCAAAAAAAACAGTCACAGAAACCTGGAACGAGTTCTCTGCTTCCTCAATTTCCATTTTCCAATGGTGAGAAGGGAAAAGGCAACGAAAGAGAAGATTTGGACACGCACGTACGTACGTACGTACGTACGTATGTATGTATGTATGTATGTAGCTGCAGGACGAAGCTGAAGAGCGTGAGTCCATCTGATCTGAGAGTGAAGACGAGGAGGAGCAAGTGGTCGTCCACACCACACTGCCATTGATGCCTTGATGGCCCCATCATATCATGGGCTGCCTGCTCGATCCAATCCAAGGATGGCGAGAGACGAATCATCGTCGCTCGCTCGCCGGACAACTGATGTTTCTCCACCGATAGATTGAGCTCTAATTAATCTATGGCAGGACATGGGCATAGAGAAATTGATTCTAGAATCGGCGGGAGATCCTTGCGAAAACGAAGGCGTGCGTCCTCTTTCCGCGGCCAGATCGTTTTCGAGGCCCTTTCCAGATAGCTAGGCTCGGCTCGGGGGCCTCCCAGGTGCCGTCGCCCGTCGGTGTCAGTTCAGCGCTGGAGGTGGATGCTCCATTAGCCGCCACAGCCGTGCCCCGGTGCCCGTGTGCTTTCAGATAGATACAGAGGCCGATCAGGTTGGCATGGCGAACGTGCTGCACTGCACAGCGTTGAGTCTTGCGGCGCGGAAGAGAAGGAAACCGACGCCGACGCGACGCGTCGAGTCGAGGACCACCAGCTCGCACTTGAGGAAGAGGCGTCGCCTGCCGACAGCCGCTGACGATCGATCGATCCGAGTCTCTAGAAGAAGAAGCATGCATGTGTATGGTAGCACGCACCTCGTCGACCTGGGAATCTGGGACTGGGCCGAGGTGTGTGATGCGACGAGTGGCAAAGGCATGTACAGTGACTCGGATCGGGCACCAGGACGTACTTCCGTCGGCATGTACAGTGACGCATGCAATGCAATGCAACACGACGGCGTGTAGTGTGTCCGACACTGCACGCCCAAGATGCACGCAACGCAAACCCTTTGGGCAGGTAACGGACGGGCCTTGCCAATGTATGGGCCAGCCCATGAAAGAGCTCCGAGACGGACCTTTCATTTCATCTAAACGACTAATACGGACAGTGTGAGAACCAAGAGACTGAGGTAGTGAGGTTTGCTGTCCTGCTAAATGCCCAAGAATCAGTCAATCTGTCCTTTTAGGGCATGTTTGAAACGTAGAAATTCACAGAAAACGGAATCTAAAATTATCCTAACATTTTTCCACGGTTATTTAAAATTATGATAAAAAAGTATTATTCTAACTTCTTTCTGCATCTATCTAAAATTATGATAAAAAGTTATGATCATAACTTTCTTCCACGTCTATCTAAAATCTATGATCCTAACTTTTTTCTACATCTATCTAAAGCTATGATCCAAATTATGATAAAAAGTTATGATCCTAACTTTCTTCCACGTTTATCTAAAATTATGATTAAAAGTTATAATCATAACTTTTTTCTACATCTATTAAAATTATAATCAAAACTTATGATCCTAACTTTCTTCCACGGCTAATCAAAACTTATGATCCTAATTTTCTTTCACGTCTACCTAAAATTATGATAAAAAAGTTATGATCCTAACTTTTTCCCACGTTTATCTAAAATTATGATCCTAACTTTCTTCCACGGCTATCTAAATTTATTATCATAACTTTTTTTCCATGTTTACCTAAAATTATACCAAAGAAAAACGTTTATTAAAATATGTAACTACACTTCAACTGGTCAGCAAAGGTGGGCTTCGCACACGGACGAGCGCTCGCTAACTAGCCACACCTTGTGATTGGCAATTTTTGCAGATTTTTTGCACACGGACGAGCGCTTGCTAACTAGTCACGCCCTGTGACTGGTTACCTGCATAAGGTGATATGGTATTGGTTGCCCACATAGAAATATGTTGCACGAGATAATGCTAGATATACAATCAACACTAAAGTATATAGCTATTCAACTGTAGCTTTATTTATATTATTAGTTATTAATACTATTTAGAGTTTGTTAATATCATTTAATATTTGTTAATAATGCTAACAATGTCATTAACAAGATAATTGTTCGCATCTAGTGAGCCTGGCTCCGAAGAAACAACCACCATTCTCGTAACTTTGGAGCAGACCCAAGGGTGCTTCATGCATCCCATCGGATAGGCTCAACCACTCATACAACCTACCAATCAAGTTGCCTGGCTCGGCCTTATCCAGGCAACAAGCAGACCTCAAACGAACCATCATTATATTTTTGAAAAAATTGATTAAAATTAAAAATGTTTGATTTAGAAAAAACTCAAAAAAGTGACATATTATAATAATTGAGAAGGAATACCAAAGAGAGAAAGTATATAGGATAGTGATTTAATGGCACAAATTTGGACTACAAAACTCAAAAAGAGTACTGTAGTACTAGATGACACCCGCCGCTGTAGATTCCCTGCACCAACTTTTATCTTGACGTTACGTGTGTGGGAAACTGGGAATTAGGCCAGTGGATCTGGTCGTGTCGCGTCCCGTCGTGGGAATACATGTGCGCCTCGCTGCCGGTCCGGTCGCCATTTGCGGCTTGGCGTCACCGCGAGCCATGTTGATCGTGACCTTCAGCGTTCAATTAGGTTGTCCCATTGCTGTCTTCAGTGGAGATGAGATGTGTTAATGAATGTATATAATATAAAATAATACTGTATATTACTGTAGATAGAAAAATAAAATAAAATAGTGGATAAATAGTGGGTAGCTATCTATTTTAAATATTCTATTGGAGTTAATCTTACAACATGAAGAAAGTCCAGACCACAACATAACACCTTTATCTTCTCTTCTCGCGATGCCGAGCCGCACCATGTCCGGTGATGATATATTGATCGATCATCGATCGGTAGTGCTAAAAGTAAGGCCGCACAACCGATTTGGCTTCAGCGAGCACGGTTCTTTCTCTCACGTTCAACTGTAGTTGATGAGTTGTACATCAACAGCAAGTTCAACCAATAGAAACCGATATGAATGGCGCTAGCTTTGCTTAATACTGCATACTTGCCGCAACGGACCCGATCTCCGATTTTCAGCAGAGAATTCTTTTATTAGGGGGGATGGGGCATTTTACTCCTCACGGAAGGTTTCACGGCGAATAATTCTCCCTAGACGGATTGACGGGGATCTGTGAGCGTTCCAACCATTCTAAAACGTAATTCTATACATTCAATCCTCCCTCCCACAAACTATAAAAATCCCATTTTGAAGTAATCACAGTAACTTGAAGCTCCTGTTCTCTATTATAGGTGAGATGGTGATCAACAATGAAATTGTATGAGAAAAAAATATAAATTAAAGTAGATGGTGACGGAGATCACTGTAGAGATTATTTCCCACGCGGAAATAGGAACGGGAGTTCTTCTCCCTGTGGAGAGGGGATGGGAGGCATTGCCCGATGAAAAAATCGTCGTTGCCATCTCTAACCGCTTGCTAAGGATTTGTTTGAATGCCAGAGTATTGAAAAGAATTAGAGTGGATTCAATTTTTTACTAATCAAATTTAAATATAGAATAATTTAATCTATTCCATTCCCTTCAATACTTTTCCACATAAGTCTCAAGTGGATTGTCGCTGTTTGTCTATAAAGCCATGTTTGATAGCAAAATTTTCAAATACTATGATTCTAGAATATTTGGTTTATAGTTGTATATGATAAAAATAATGTGGTTTTGGTTTTGCTAAGCTTTAATAAAATTACAGTATTTTGCAAAACCAATGTGCTGTTTGGTTACACAGTATCATCCGCAGCCCGTCGCCCTCTCCCTTTTCCTCTACCAGCCGCCATCTCTCTCACCCACCGCCCTCTCTCTCCGCGCAGCAAGCATGCCGCACGCCTCCCCTCCCGCGAGCTGGCGAGGGGCCGCGAGAGCACCCTCCCCCGCGGCAGCGGCGGCGCAGAACGGAGACTGTGGCGCGGGCCAGGTCAGCGCGGATGGGTGCCGCAGCGACGGGCGTCGGCACAGGACCACGCCAGTGGGGCAGCGCAGCCCAACGCGGGAGGGAGCGGCGTCGTCGGAGTGACCCGCCGGGAAGGAGGTGGTCCGCGCTGGGAGAGGACAGGCGCGGGCGGCCGCGCCGCGCCGAAGATGAGGCGGGCCGGGCAGGGGGCAAGACCGGGCGGTCGCGCCGCGCCGGAGATGAGGCGGGTGGCCAGCCAAGCAGCCGCGCGAAGCCCCCTCTCACTCCCATCGCGCACTCTCTCCCCCCATCTCCCCGGCGGCCCTCACTCCCCTCCGTTCAAGGTGCATGGCAGGCGGCGGTCGGACGACGAGTGGGCAGTGGGAGGCCGGATCCGGACCCATGGTCTCCGACGGCGGCGGCCGGTGCTGAGGCGGAGGACGGCGCCACTGCGTGGTGCTGCGGTCGGGGCAGCGGCGCGACGCGGCCTCCAAGGCCGGCGACGGCTCAGATCCGGCGAAGTGGAGGCCTCCCGCTTAAGGCCGCGGCGGCCTCGGAGGCACTGGAGGCCACGACGGCGCGGGCAGCTGCGGCGTAGCGCGCTGGGGCGGCGAGCTCGGGGAAGGGGTGAGAGAAAAGCAGCGCGCCGGGAGGGCGGAAGAGAGGCGCACAACAGAAAACTGAAGTCGCAGCCTCCATGTAAAAATACCGTAGTTTTAGCGATACTGCGGTCAAAATTGTGTTTTTGGAAGGCTGAACCAAACACTTTTGGATAAAAAAAACCACAGTATTATCAATACCATGGTTTTATAGCAAAACTGTGAAAATACTTTGCAATCAAACATGCTCTAAAAAAATGAGTTTTCGCAATATCATTTTTCATCCAACAAAAACATCGGTACTTCTTATATTGGTCCCACTGGACAGCTTGAAAATGATTGGAAGCGGTTGAAAATGGCATAAGCTGAAACTGATAGAAGAAAAATATTTTCACCCTATATACTTTATTTTCTCACTTTATTTTGTACTCGTACCCAGATAGTTTCTTTACTTTGAAATTAATTTAAAAAAAAGGCATTAATCAAACAGATTTTTTTTAATGTTCATATATCACGTACCTCTAAAACAATTACTCCGTCTCCTTTGGTGTCAGTTTTTTTTTTCTTTTTGCGAAACTTGGCCACGCAACTTGCAGGTCCTCTTTCCGTCGTCATCTCTTTTGGAAATCGCCATTCCATGGTATTCCAAAGGAATGACGCGTCGGCAGCAAGTTGCCATGGCTCGACCCGCTGCGATCATATCGTGGTGCCCTTGTCATGCAAGCATCTCACTGGTGCATCTTCGTTCTTGACCTCCTCCGAGTCAACAGCCAAGCCAACTCGCCAAGTTTCTCCGCATCAATCCAGCTGATCACCAATACGCACAGTCTAACATTCTTCCACCTTGCGCTGGCCTGGCGCCTCCCTTGTCGTGCGCCATGCACGGCCGCGCCGTTCGCATCCCTGCCCTGCAGCTAGCGGTGCTGCTGCTCGCATCGGCCGTCGCGCTTTCCCCCCGCTTCGCCGTCGCGCAGCCCTGGCCGAGATGCGACAGCACCAGCGGCACCTACACGGCCGGCAGCGCCTACGCGAGCAACCTCCTGGAGCTCATCCCCGTCCTCCGCGCGAACGCCTCCAACTCCCCCGCGCTCTTCGCGTCGGGCTCCGCCGGCTCCGGCGCGGACACCGTCTACGGCCTCCTGCTCTGCCGCGGCGACGTCAGCGCGTCCGACTGCTTCGACTGTGGCACCCGCGCCGACCAGGACGTGGAGTCGGTCTGCAACCGCACCCGGGACGCCGCGCTAGTCTACAACCAGTGCTACGTCCGCGTCGCCGGCACCGACTTCCTCGCCTCCACCAACAACACCGGCCTCGTGGGACTCATCAGCGGCACCAGCGTCCCTAAGGGCGTCGACGTCGCCGCCTACTACGCCGCCGTCACGCAGCTGCTCTACGCCACCATGCGGGACGCGGTCGACAGCTCGTCGTCGTTACCGAGGATGTACTTCGCGTCGGGGCAGCTGGTGGGGTTTGACCAGCAGATCCCCAACATCTGGTCCATGGCGCAGTGCGCGGGGGACCTGTCGCCGGCGCAGTGCCGGAGCTGCCTGGGCGATCTGCTGCCGAACTGGTGGAAACAGTTCGAGCCCAATGGGGCAGGGGCGAGGCTAGCGGGCTCGCGGTGCAACCTGAGATCCGAGCTGGGCGAAGTGTTCTACACCGGCGACCCCAAGGTGAAGCTGCAGATGAACGGCGGAGTCGTAGTTCCAGCGCAGGCACCTTCGGCGGATGTTGTACCGGGCATGGGCAGTACAGGAGGTGAGTGCTTTATTCCATTCCACTTGTATAGAGTCGACCAGTATATTACACCCGCGGTACTCAAGCTTGGCTCCCCGAACTTCTAAAACTATGAAAACAAGTGCTGCAACTTGGTCCAACCATCCAAAAGCATCTAAAACCGAGTTTGGTCCAACCATCCAAAAGCAACTAAAACCGAGTTTCCCAAACCAGATGAAGATGTCGATGCCACACACGCATAGTACAAGCCACGTGGCTCTACTCCGCGACGCACGCCGATGGCCAGACACGGCAAGGTAGCTGCCGGTGGAACCGCCGCGTCGCCAGCGGTGTGCACCACCTGGCCGCACTTATTTCACGCGTAATATATCACATCAGCGATCTCTAATAATCGAACCCGCAACCTCATGCTTCGAGGTAGCATCCTCCCACCACTAGACCAAACCATCATATGTGCCCAACAAAGCGAAGCATACCTTTTGTACTTACGTTGAATCGATTTATAAAAGCGGTTGGTAAGATGCACCGCCTCTGAAAATCGATTTTTAGGAACGGTTGGTAAAGTACAACTCCCCTAAAAATGGTGAAATAGTTTATAAGGCGTATCGCCTCTGAAAATCGGAGGCGGTTGGTAAAGTGCACAGTCTTTAAAAATGGACTATTTTTGGGACGGTTGGTAAGGTGCGCCACCCCCCTGAAAATTGATTTTCAGGAGCAGTTGGTAAAATGCACCGCCTTTAAAAATGATTAGGTGGTTGGTAATACTAGCCCAACACTGATTCGTAGAGACGACTCAAATTTCCAACCGCTTCCAAAAACAAAAGAGGACATCTTGAAAGATCAATTGTGTAATAGCGTGAGATAGAAATTCATTACACATGTGGCTTCCATAAGAATTATATTTTAATTTCATAAACTTTGTAAATTTCAATTAAGGAAAGATGTACCATGAGAATATGGATGATATCATAGCAGGCACCAAGGTTTAAATCTTGATGTCCATAAACAATACTAACGTCTGTAGTTGTGTGACAGATGTACACTTTTCAAGTGTCAACTGTGGTTAGCATTTGTACTCAATCATCATCACCGGTTTTTTAGATAAACAATTACTTTAACTTGTTCATTTTATAGAAACAAGAGAAAAGATGCTCTCACTATACATATGCATTGTGTACAATTGCACAATTTTGTTCTTTGAGCAACATCATCACAATAACGATTCATGAGCCAAGATATAAATAAACTCATAAAATGACACAAGTATTGCTACATGAACTTCAGTTTTGACTCTCTTTTTTTTCTGCAAAACTGCAGGTAAAAATAATCCAGGCAGGAAACTACTTGAAATTATATTGCCAATAGTGTTTATTGCTGTAGTAGCTGCAATAATCCTCTATATGTGGATTGTTCATAAGAAGAGAATACCTCAAGGAGTAGAACCTCTCCACCAAAGTAAGTCCTCTGTACAATTTGGTATCATCAAGAGGTATAAAACTTCCAATGCTTTAGAACCCACATTTGAACCAATACAAAATTGCTAGTTCGTATGGATGACTTCGAAAGCATCAAGTCAACCTTGTTGTTGTTGTCATCACTACAAGTCGCAACAAATAACTTCGATGAAAGCAATAAACTTGGTGAAGGGGGATTTGGTGCGGTGTATAAGGTATGATGGCATCCTTTATGGTAATAGCTGTTTTGCAAGTACGGCAAGCTTTTGTGTAAAGCAAACTCCATGGTTGTTGTACAACATACATCAATTGTTTCAAACAAATGATTATCTAGACATGAACAAAACATATGTAGAAAGCAGGAATTTTGTACTCGTGATCTTTATGAAAAAAAAGATTGTAATCAAATGTTGTGAACTACAATACCTGAAGCATTTAGAACTTTTCATAATTTTGTATTGTGTTAGTTCATTAACATCATGAAGCATAGTAAATTTATGCAGGGAGATTTTTATGGACAAGAAGTGGCTGTGAAGAGGTTGTCAAAGGGTTCAAATCAGGGGCTAGAAGAACTAAGAAATGAGCTAGTTCTGGTAGCCAAACTTCATCACAAGAACCTTGTACGGCTGGAGGGTTTCTGCTTAGAAGATGGAGAGAGATTACTCGTCTATGAGTACATGCCCAACAAAAGCCTCGACACCATTCTTTTCAGTACTAGAATCATCCTCCAAAAAATCAATGCATTTTATGAACATCTACATTTACCGTAACATTAATTTTTGATCGTTTTGTTAGATCCTGAGGAAAAAATACGGCTTGATTGGAGGAAACGGTTCAACATAATAGAAGGAGTTGCTCGAGGATTGCAATATCTTCACGAAGACTCTCAGAAGAAAATAGTCCACCGTGACATGAAAGCGAGTAACATTTTGTTGGATGCAGACATGAACCCTAAGATTGGTGACTTTGGCCTAGCCAAGCTCTTTGGGCAAGATCAAACTCGAGATGTCACAAGCCGCATCGTCGGAACATTGTAATCAATCGTTGCCATCCAACATTACATTCAGTGTTGCATTCAATCACATAATATCCTCTTAACTAACGATGCTACTAATTCTTTTTGTTGTAGTGGATACATGTCTCCTGAGTATGTGATGCGTGGACAGTACTCCATGAAATCAGATGTGTTTAGTTTTGGAATACTACTTATAGAGATCATAACGGGGCAAAGAAACACAGGGAATTTCTTCAATGAGCAAAATGAAGATGTTATAAGCAATGTGAGTTATCTTGCATTAAAAAAACTCTCCCGCCTAAGCATTTGCATATTTCTAGATTCTATTATACTGCACTTTTAGTTCTAAGCACGTGAGCCTGATGCTAGGTATGGAGGCACTGGACTGAGGGAACAATTGTAGAGATGATAGATGACTCTCTGGGGAGAAACTACTCAGAAGTTGAGGTCATAAAATGCATTCACATTGGCCTCTTGTGCCTTCAACAGAATCCCGTGGACCGGCCTACAATGTCGGATGTCATGGTGATGCTCAACGGTGACGCCACCACTTCTCTGCCTCCTGCTCGTAGACCCACATTTTTCTTAGATGGAAGCTCATGTTACTCTTATTCTTCTTCTTCTAGTATGGTTTCACATCTTCTAGCTGCCAGTTAACAAGGCTAAAAAGGCTTAATGCACTTACGCACACATGTTTGTGGATAGCAACGTATTGCTGCAACATGCTTGCTTGTTTCTTAGTGTGGAGAAGTTTAGATCGAGCAGCACAATTCATAATGTCACAAAGAAGTGGTAGCATTCGTTGACTGTTAGTCGTAATTTTTGCATGCAACCGTTTTGTAACCGGCCTCGCTCAAACATTTGATCATTCCAAGTTTCCAATATTGCTAGTGTTGAGAAACCCTATTCAGGGTTTTGTGGGCTCTACCTAATACGCCCCTGAAGGGCCACACATATCTATATATGGGAACCATGTACATTTTGAGAATAATATGAGAAAGAGTTCCACCCCATGTTTCGGTCTCCCGAGTCTTCTTCTGTCGTGCATATCGCCGGATCGGGAAGGGGAATGGGAAATCCTACATCTTCCTCATGCCTCACTGCTTCCGAGTGGGAAGGGGATCGGATCGGGGATCCGGGATCCGTAACGACGTTGTTACTCAACACGTACTCATCAACGACGGTACGTTGTTCTTGATGCCCACCGGTTCCTATCGATCCGGTCGGTTGTTTGTGGAAGTTGATGGTATCCTTGGGACCAGTTAGTTTGGTCAGTTCAATCTAGATGGGTTTCGTTCTATATACATCTAGCATGTCATATCCTGTAGATTGATCTAGCTAGTTGTTTTAATCTAGCTTGTTTTTATGGACAAACTCGCGTTGCCGTATCCAGTAGATCGGTTCTTTTCCATCTATTATTAATTAATTACGTTGCTATACGTATCTAATACGCTCGCTGGAACCATGCGGCCGGCTTGCCGTACGCTGGGTGCGTGATTGCGCGTGCCCTCGTGGCCTGCCCGCGCTAGCCAGAAGCCGAGCCGCGCCCGCTGGTGCTATTGCGCGCCGCCCCGCTGGGCCGCTGTGCGCCGGCGCGTGCTGCCACGCCGCGCCCCGCAGGCGCCACCAAGCCACGCGACACCGCGCCGCGCCCCGTAGATGCCGCCGCCGCCTCTGCGCGCACCACCGAGATGCACGCCACCGCACGCCGCGCCCTGCAGACGCCGCCGCCAAGCAGCTGCACTGCCGGGCCACCGCTGGGTGTGGAAACCTAGGAGCCGCGCCCCTCACCCGTGATGGGCTGCGCCCTGAGCAGTTCCCTGATGGATTAAACATGCTTGCTTATTACGAATAGGGAAAAGTGTGATGGCTCCGGCATCTCGAAAACCCTGATACACGATTACATAAATACTAATGGTAAATTAGGATTTAATTATGTTTAGAGAGTGACGAGGATTGGTGGAGAAATCATAAATCAAAATTTTTCTATTCAAAATAGAAAGTCGCACGTTACTTAGTTGAGTAGTTAGACATTTATACATTTTCATGCAAGACATCAAATACAAAAGTTTTAGTTCAAGATGATGCCTTCAAATATGTTATTTTGACTATTTCCAAAATCAGGTACCAAGGAGCCCAAAAGTTCAACCAAACCCAGATAGACTACACTCATGAAATTTTTCTAAGTCTAGGAGTCACACTCTTTCTCAAATTTCATTCCGAAGTTACTTTCGATTTGACTATACAACTTCAAAATCTTTCTTTGTATGAAATGAAATTAAACTTACTACCTTTCAAATGCATCGGGCCTTGAATCAATCGGACTTCATTTGGAGGTTCAAAAGCTGAAAACACGAAATACTCTGCATGATTTGAAACTGCAGTTTTACCGAACCTTTGAATATAAATGTGATTGTAGTTTAAAATATATCACGATCTAGACAAAAAAATTTATACCAAACACGTAGGTCATGATGTGGTGAACAACTTTGTTAATTGGAGATTAGATGGAATATGGACTTAGCATAGTGTAAATGGTCCTTTAGTGTCAACCAACAAACACAAGTTAAACCTGAATTGTTTAGAAATCTTCATTTTTTTATAACCTAAAACCATTTTCATGCAAAGGTCCAATTGAGGAAGTTGTAGGCCTTGAAATTTTGAACAATATTGTCAACAAGACTCTTGGGAGGAAATGGCTGTAAATAGGACTTTTGAATTTTCTAAGGAAACCAACTCTCTGCCCAAATTTAGGGCTGATAGGTAAATTTGAATTTAAATCATATTTAGACTTGGATTTTGAAATTGAGCCTTTTTACAAAGTTGTAGATATGAAAGATATAAACATTTCATCTAATTGGGCTTCCTTCAAATTCGGCCTGGAAATAGGTCAAAACAGCAGTTTTCAGAGGCTAAACAAAAACGGAAATACTGTTCTTTCCTTTTTCGGACCTCGCTCTAGGTAACGTGTGGGCCCGCGAGTCCCGGTGCGTGGCCGGTACCGAGCCGGCGCCCGCCGCGTGGACGCCGGCGTACGGCCGGCTACGCACGCCCACGGATCGACCTTTCCCGACCGGCCATTAAGCGGAGGACGAGTTCCTCTGCCGGTTCCCTTCGCCCACTCACCCTCCCGAGCCCTCTCCCTCGCTCCCCGCCCTCGCCCAGTTCACGCCGCCATTAGAGCTGAGCTCGGAGCTCAAGCTCGCGCCCGCTACGCCCGCCACTTCCCTCGCCCTAGACCCCCACCATCGCGACCGCCTCGTCCTCGCGCACTCGGCGCACAAGATCTCGTCGCCATTCCCCTCTCGGACGCGGAGATCGAGCGCCGCCACGCCGCCGGTTCACGCCGACGCTGCGCGAGTTCGCGCACGGTTCACCGCCGTTCCCGCCTCATCCTCACCGTCCCTGTCGACGCCATCACCGCGAGGTAGAAGCCTTGGCCCGGGAACATCTTCTCTGCCTCGCGTCATGGCCGCGGCGAGCCGGAGCTCGCCGGCGCGTGCGCGTTTCCGCGCGGCCGCCACTGTCGCGAGGAGGAAGAAAGTGGCTGGCAAACTTTAGATCCGGCCCCTGCCTTTTCTCGTATTTTTATTTAAATCCACCGCACCGTGCCCTGTGTCTTGTAGATCTTGCATGTTAGCCCTAAAAAAATACGGATAATCATGTATAGGTACGGGATCTGTAGATTTTCGATTTAAAATACATTTAAAACTGCTGAAAATTTGAAAATCGTAGAAAATTGAAGAAAAATCCAAAAATAGGAAACTAAGTTGCATTTTGATCCCTGTTATCATATCTATCTGTTGGTTATGATGGTTGAGTAGGAAAAGACAGTTTTGCCCCTGATATTGTGCATGCATGAAAAACCTTAATAAATAGGAAATGTGGTTTAAATGAGCTTCAAAAATTGTGAAATCTGGGCAGAGGCCTTGTCAGCATGTGTAGGCTCTGTATAAATTTTGGTAGCCCGAATACTTACTGTTTAATTACTATTGTGCCCTTGTCTTGTATTTGAGCATATATTTAATTTAAGAAAAAGGTTGCTATGGTAAAAAATGCTTCAGGTGACTTCAGAGGCTTGGTATGAGCTCTGGGTTATGACCATAACTCACTATTAGGGTAGGAGGTTGTGCATGTCAAGTGTAGGCACTGATTTGAAAATGGTAGAAATAATGCATATTCAAGTAAATAACAACAATGTGAGGCTAGTATATTTAATAAATGCCACAATAGATCATATTTGAAACATAGGAGTAAGTGGGACATAGCTACTATTTTGGGTTGCATGTCAGAAATGCTAAGTTGGCTATATGGGAAATAGATGCGTAGTAAGCTTCGGTCACTTTACATGATTGGATGCTAAACCACTGCACACCCTCACGTTGTTAGATGTGATAAGCTAAGTTAACTTTATGTGATGGCTTGTACGATTCCTTAGTACTGAACATGTTTCATCGCAAAAATGCATAACTTTATTCCATAAATCATGATTCCTTGCATCGCACTCGCATCATGAAGCAAGCATTGCACTAATACATGCTCCAATTGCACTATGCCATGCATATAGATCCTGCGAGCGAAGGACATCCGCCGGACCAGCCGATCGTAGAGGAGCCTGAGGAAGAGCTACACCAGGAGCCAGAAAACCAGCAGCAGGGGCCCGACTACGCTCCAGGAGAAGCTATTGACCCTAGTGAGGAAGGTAGGCAGGACCATGATTTCTCCCAACTAATATGATAATTGATTGTTTCGTTACGCATCCGCATTAGGAGTTGATCGAAAACAATTGCATTAGATCTCCTGGCTGCCTTGGCCCTAGCACCTATATATAGAGTTCGTAGGACGAGTTGCCTATAATTGCTAGGTGCGAGTAGACACGAGTGAAAAGAGTCACTCGTCACGTAGATGATTTCAAATCTTACAAAACTTTTGCTATTGGGAAAGTAATATTATGCTCATGATTTAAATGGAGACCGGGCGGAGAATAAATCTTATTTTGTGGTGTGTGTTGTTGTATCATTTGGCTCCGCCCGAGTCGGTTAATGCCCGTCTGTTGTTCGCCTACTGGTCAGCATAACATTGCTAGAGCGCTTAACCGGGGAATGGGACAGGTAAAGTCTTTCCTAGGCTCGTCCGAAGCACACAGAGACACGTTCCTACCCGCTGGTTGAGAGTAAGGTGGCCCGGGGGAGCTTGGTACTCATGGCGAGGAGACCGAGATGTCGGCAGGCTTGTCATGGGGGCACAACCCGGGGGCTAGGCGGGAGTGAATCGAACTTGGGACGAGGCAGGTTAAGATTGGGGCTATACGTGGGAACGCGATGGCTAGTAAGCATATACCCCTGGCATGATAGTTATTCCCGGGAATTAAAATCGATTCGAATCGCTGATGCCCACCAGGTGTGGGAATGCCAATACCATTGACGTTCATCGTAGTAACTTCTTGAATATATTATATCTATTTCACATGTTTTCAAATACTACATGCTTGTATTACTGTGTTGCTTACATTTCTGCAAGTTATTATTATGGAATTATATGCAAATGAAGAGACTTGTTACTCTATGCTGATATACCACTGTTTAAAATATATGGCTAAGGATCCACGTGATAGTAAGCAAGCTTCGCGGCAGCCGTAAACCTTTTCATTAAGTCCTACTGAGTAATTAGTACTCAGAGTTTGCCCCCCTTTTGAGAATAGGTACCGACGACATCTGGACAAGTGCTTGGAGGAGGGTAGTACCGGTGGGCTCGGTGCTGCTCGCCTCGATCGTCGTTGCATGAAGACTAATAAAGTATTTTGTTTCCATGGTGAGATGTTTTCGAATTTGCTTCCGCTATCTGATTCAAACCTGCCTATTGTATGGCATTATGTTGAAACCTATATCTTATGTCGAACTGGTTTGTAAAATAAGGTTATATATGCTATATTCAACTGCCTGAGATGATGTATCTGTTGTGGCTCCATCGCGGGCTGGATGTGTATGATGTCGGTTCATCTGGGAAAAGGTAATATCGGGAGTCGAATGACTCTCGACGGATGACCGGGTTTAGTTCGGTCTAATCGCACAGCAAGCCAGAGGTGGCAGGTGTGCTTAGCCCGGATTAAATCGGCGGTTCCGCCACAAAAAGTCCATTTTACACCCTTGTATTGGTCAGGTCGTCCGATTTTCAACCTCGTACTACGAAACTGGGTACTGTGCACTCTCGAACTGGCAAGGAAGCCCGATTTACAACCCTGAAGGTGGTTTCTAAGATAGTTTTGCCGACGTGGCAAGTAGGACCCGCTTGTCAGCGCATTTACTGTTCATTCTTCCTCAATGACAGGTCAGACCCACCGCTCCTTACTTTTCCACATCATCCTTTCTTCTTCTCTTCTCCCTAGTATGGCTGCACCTCTGCCAGTGAGGAGAGAGGGAGAGGAAGAGGAAGGAGACCGGCGGCTGCGACGGATCTGCGGCGCTGGGGCGGAGGCGGCGGCACGGCCGACCGATGAACGAGACATCGCTGTGTGGACGGCGGACGAAGCGGCGTGGCCCGAGCATAGAGGCGGCGGCGGCCAACATGGAGTGGCGCATCTGGAGCAGAGCCAGGGCAAGGGGTTCGACGCCAAGGCGGTGTGGCGAGGGAGGGGAGGTGGATCCGGCGCCAAGGGCAACGCGATGGCCAAGGACGGCCCGGGCCCGACGATGGCCACGCCGCACGAGCGCGCTCAGGGGCCCAAGGAGGACAGAGAAAGAGGAGGACCAAGAAGGTGCACGGGTGCCAGAAGGCCATGTGCTCGGGTGCGGGGCGAGGAGAGCGGCGCCATGGAGAGCTTCGCGGTGCGGGTGAGATGCTGGTCGAGCCCGCCTTCGCCGCGCTGCTCCGCCGCGCTTCGCTGGAGTACGGCTTCCGCCGCCTCTTGCTCCGCATCCCCTGCCTCGTCGGTGGCTTGCTCCGCCTCTCCGTCAACCACCGCGTCGCCTGCACTGCCGCCTGCTAGGAGGAGGCACCCTCCTCCCCCTCTCCCTGCTCGCCGGCGGAGATAGCAGGAAGAAGAAGAGGGTGACATGGAAAGGGATGGACAAGTGGGTCCCACCTGTCATTGAGAAAGGATGAACGGTAAATGCGCTGACAGGTGGGTCCCGCTTGCCGCATCGGCAAAACCGCCTTAGGAATCACCTTCAGGGTTGTAAATTGGACTTTCTTGCCAGTTCGAGGGCGCACAGTATCCGGTTTCGTAGTACGAGGTTGAAAATCGGAAGACCTGACCAGTACGAGGGTGTAAAATGGACTTTTCCCTTGCGAATATTGTTATTTATTTACTGTTTTTCGCATCTGCCTGCAATATATGTTTTTTATATAAGTTCCTGCAGAATTTATTTCGATATATATTGATGCGATTAAACTTGTATGCACTTGTTTTGAGATGCATGATCTACGTTTTCCCCTGTTGTGAATAAATAGTAGATCATTTGCATGTATACTTGGGATTTTTTTTACATATCACCATTGATTTACTGCTATGGATCATTGGCATGCTTAATTAACCTGAAGTTAATTTTGCATCATAGGCTATGGCTGATGGCAAGAGGGAGTTTAAGCAGCTCCTCCTGGACGGCTCGAACTACCTGACCTAGGCCGACGACTGCCAGATGCATCTGGATGCGATGCAACTGTCTGTTGAACGTTTAGTCCTGCTCTCGCCCGAGCTGAAGCTTGTACATACACTTTGCTGTTTTCTCTCACCTGTTAGTCAGTCAGTTAGACTTATGTGTGCATGCCCTGGAATAGCTGAGGACATGCGCGTCGCTCGCCTGACGCACGCTGCGTTCGTGCGATGGTGTAGCTGGTTTTGCGCGGCAAGGATGTGGTCGTGGGATGGCGCGACTTCAGCGCGTTCATGCCGTGCATGTCGAGCAGCATGGCTGCCGTAGTTAGCTTCTTGTTTCCTTTAAATTCAGTAATACAAGATCAGTAAAGCTGCCGCTTTCGCAGCACCAAAACCACCGAGTCTCGCGTGAGTTTCTGAGTGCGCAACCTGAGCTCGTCGGCGTTTGGAACTCCGGCGACCTCCTACACTGTCGAACTCCATTGTCAGGACAGGAGCCAATGTCCCTGGCCTGCCACTCCATGAGAGGGCGAAGGCCAAGATACTCCTGCGTCGCCACTTCCACGACGACCTGAAGATGGAGTACCTGGAAGTGAAGGAACCTCTGGATCCATGGACAAAGCTGAAGGAACGCTTCGCAACACAGAAGGATACATTATTGCCAAAAGCGCAGAACGCTTGGGCTAACCTCCGCTTCCTCGACTTCAAATCAGTAGCGGCCTACAACACTGCCATCCACCGTATCGTCGCTCAGCTCCGCTTCTGTGGCTAGATTGTCACAGATATCGAGATGATTCAGAAGACACTCAAGACTTTTCACCCCACCAATATGGTACTCCAGCAGCAGTATCGTAACAACAAGTACACGAAGTACTGTGACCTAGTTAACATGTTGCTTAGCGCAGAGTCTCATAATGAGCTGCTAATGCGCAATTTTCAGAAACGCCCTGCTGGCGCTGCTGCACCGCCTGAAGCACATACCAACTTCTCAGATGAGAAGAAGAAAGGCTCCTCCAGAGGAAGAGGCCGCGGGCGTCGCAACAATCAGAGCTCACGAGGGGGGAAATTCAAGCGGAGTGGTCATGGCAATGACAATGGTAATGGCGATGGTCATGGAAAAGGCAAACCCAGAAGGGCCAGCAGCGTGATGCAAGTAACTCGAAGCAAGCTGGTGAAGGCTGCTTCCGCTGTGGATCCAAGAAACATTGGTCCCGTACTTGCAAAACTGAAAAGCACCTGATTGATATGTATCAGGAGTGGAAAAGGCGTCAAAACCCGGAGGCTCACTTTACTCAGGCACCTGTAGATGCCAAGACTGGAGAACATATCCTGGAGCTTCCTGAGCCTGCTGTGCAGCCTGATGCTGCAGCCATGGACGTTGATGACCCTACAGATGCCACCAACAGCATGCATGCCTAGTCAGGCGATGATGCGTACGATCTTGATGATGAGGATCTCCTTGATTAGATCCTGAAGTCATTAGCCATTAGCAGCATATTTATTTCCTTAGCTAGTTTGTTTTGATTCCAGAAGAACATTACTTGGTCGTTATGTAAGCTCCCGTTGAGCAAAACCCATTTGCTTGCTTAATGTTAGTTGTGCGGCAACATTTTATTTCCCAGTATTTTTTTATTGCTTGGTTATATTCTTGTTCTATTTTTTTTCATCCCGCATGATGAATTAAACCGATGCAATATTTAATTAGAACAAGACTACTACTTCCCACGATGGAGTCTGATGATGAGCCATGCCTAATCGATAGCGCTGCCACAAATTCAATACTTAGAGAGACGAAATATTTTCAGACACTTCAGAAAAGGACTGAAAATTTAACAACCATTGCCGGCAGCAATGGCCGCATTGTAGGCTCCGGTTGAGCCATTGTTGTTCTCCCTAACGATACTAGGATCTACATCGATGAAGCATTCCTATATCCGGGCGCTACTCGTACTCTCCTCACGTTCAAAGATATCCGTCGTAGCGGGTATCACGTTACAACTGCATGTGAAGGTGGTGCTGAATACCTCCATATCACTGCATCGGATGGACGTGAGTCTAAAGTGGTAGAGAAAGCGCAAGGCACCTCTTCTGGGTTGTATTACAGTAATATTAAGCCACCTCCAGAATTCGTTGCCATATCCACTATATTTAAAAATCCTGAGTCTTTTAGAATTGGCATGAAAGACTAGGACACCCTAGATTAAGGATGATGCGAAACATCTTAAATAGCTCCGCTGGCCATGGCATGAATACTAAACAAATTCCTAGAGATTTTCTATGCGCCTCTTGTGCTAAAGGAAAATTAATAACTAAGCCTCGTACCTGAAGATAAAGGCTGAGTCTCCTGGTTTCTGGGAGAGACTTCAAAGCGACATCTGTGTTCCAATTCACCCCTGTCGGGGCCCTTCACATATTTCATGCTTCTTATAGATGCTTCTCCTAGGTGGAGCCGCATGTGTGTTGACAGCACTTAAGCACGCTAATCCTTATACTGCAAGCGCATAGTATCGCGGTAGCTTTTCTCCAGGATGATTATCTTGGATTTTGTCAATCCGGAAATAATTATGTTTAAAAAACTATCTATCTAATATTAACTGAATTACTAACTAATTCTAATAAATCTAAAACAAACTTTAAGAGATGATTAAGACTACTCTAATTATATCTTATTTAATAAACTAAATATGTTCTAAACAAGGTTTAAATTATAGCATAAAACGATAGAACAAGACTTAGGCTAAAAATGTGGAAACGATAGGTTTAACGTGGCAAAAGGATCCACAAGAGATATGAGACAAACATCCTTTATACTAAGAATAACATTGAAATTAGATCTAATCATAAGCATAGAATAAACATGATCATGAATGTCAATGATCTACTCGAACTTTTCCCCGGGCTCTACTGTCACTGGTAACCAGGTAATCGACGAACTAGCAAACCCTAACCATCTCTAAGCATGAGCAGATTCAATCAACTAATTAAAATAAAAAGATCTACTAAAAGAACATGAAAACGTTTAATTCGGCCGAAAAACCATGTTAAAATTAAGCATTGCAAAGATATGGATCATAAGTCATGTATAAACAACAAGCTAAGTCTAAAAGACAACCTTTATTGATCGAATAACAAGGTTTCATCGTAGTATCGAAGAAAGTACAAAGAATTACTCGAGATACATCGTAAACTTTGAAGCATAGTTGTCGGGATGAACTCGACGAAGAACATATTGAAAGATGAACTCGAGACCTCCTCGGGAAGCGTTTGGTCGGCCGACCAAACCCCTAGGGGTCGGCCGACCGGCCGGCTTCCTGCCTCCTCTTGCTTCCTTCTTTCGCCGAGATGGACTTCTCGCCGAGTTGAATGCTTCTCGCCCCCGACCTTTGCCCTGGACTCTCGACTTGTAATGAATAATGCGGTGGACTTCTCTCTCTCCGCCCCTTAGGAGGCTCTATATTTATACCCCGGAGGGAACCTTATACATGGAATCTAATAGGTCGGTTCTAAGAGTCCTAGAACAATTAAAACATCTATTTTCATGTATATTCATATGTCTAGAAGGGTCCCGGTCGTCTATATCCTTCCTTGTTTGGAGATGAAGTCATTGTTTTGATCCTTCCCGAAATAAACCTTCCATATTCTGTAGCCTTTGGTATTTCAACCATAACTTATTCATCTGGAGTCCAATTAATGCAAACTCAGACTCTAAATTGTAGAACTCGAAGAGATCTACAACTTTGGTATTCAAACTTTCTCCATTTGAAGTCGTTAAGGTCTCCAAATTGGGCCCACAATCTGCTGCTGTAATGAATTTCGAGAAGATTTCAAGATTTAGTCCTTTAAGCTATCCTTATCTTTTTAAGACTCTTTACTTGTTGGGTTTCTTCCTCAATTGGGCTTTCAATTAGTCCTTTCTTCAGAGCTTCCCCATAGCATAAATCCTTTCTTCGAAAAATTCTCAAATATCCTCGATTATTCCCTATTTTTCTGCAAAAATAATAATGCACAAAAACAAAGTGCATTATTGAAAACGGGATTATTTGTTAGTAAAATAAGAGTAAATGATAAGATTGACTCTCGAAAAGATATAAAATAATATGAAAATGATCCATAATTTTAGTATATAACGAGCATCAACAATATGCCTATTATCAACGCGGAACCACGCTTTTGCAAAATTCATTGCCCAGATTATCCAATTGCGTGCGAGTTTCCCGCAGAACTGCATCAAGGCAATCAGAATGGACAACGCTGTAGAGTTTACCTCGAAGGCATTTAACGACTATTGTCTCGCTATGGGCATTGATGTAGAGCATTCTGTACCCCGATGTGCACACACAGAACGGACTCACAGAATCTTTAATAAAAAGAATAAAATTCATTTCTTGGCCACTTCTATAGGATAGCAGACTCCCAACCAGCTGTTGGGGACACGAAGTGCTGCATGTTGCTGCCTTAATCCAATATAGACCATCTGTTTATCACTCTGCTTCTCCCCACCAGTTAGCGCGTGGTCAACAACCAGTGGTTTTCCATCTGCGAAAATTTGGCTATGCTGTATACGTGCCGATATCACCACCCCAGCGTACATCTATGGGGCCTCACCGGAAGTTGGGGATATATGTTGGTTATGAAACTCTGTCCATAATCAAATATTTGGAGCCTACAACTGAAGATCTGTTTAAGGCTCGGTACGCTGATTGCATCTTCGATGAAGAGCATTTCCCGGCATTAGTGGGAGGATTGTACCTTAATAAAAGGGAAGCCGAGAAATAGAATGGAGTGCCAGTAGCATCCAATCGCTTGACCCACGCACTAAAGAAACTGAACTCGAAGTTCAAAGAATAATAAACCTGCAACAACTAGCTAACAATCTGCCAGACGCCTTTACTGATATAAGAGGAGTGTCAAAATCGCATATTCCTGCGGTTAATGCACCGGAAAGAGTAGAAATATCCATGGAGGGCATGAACTCTGCTCGAATCCCCAATCCTAAGAAAAGGGAGAGAAATCTGGATGGCTCGGTGCAAGCCAAGCGGGGACGCCCGCAGAGGCAAGGTGAAGCGCCCCAGTTTCCATAATGTGACTAAAATATGCTTTGTTACTGTGATGCTCCAGCATCTCAAGAGCATTTTCATTTATCATACACTCAGCATGCATCATTTTCATCATACTTATGCTTGCATTTGAAGTGCATGATCAAACTTGAGTGCAATGCATGGTGTTGAACCCTGTTTTCTGCATGTGTGATACTGTTGATTCGATTGTAACTCTAGTTATGTTGAGAAATAGGTGGAGCTTTCCATACCAAACCTGTAGGTAATGATGTGGTGAACAACTTTGTTAATTGGATCTTGGATATAAAATGGACTTAGCATAGGGTAACGGGTCTATTACTGTC
This sequence comes from Paspalum vaginatum, assembly GCA_030272315.1. Taxonomy (NCBI): domain Eukaryota; kingdom Viridiplantae; phylum Streptophyta; class Magnoliopsida; order Poales; family Poaceae; genus Paspalum; species Paspalum vaginatum. Next base: position 5,230,931 of record CM059013.1, on the reverse strand, counting down.
AGCCAAGAAACACAACAAAAACCTAAACTGTTTAGAAATCTCTCTTCTTTTCTATCCTAAAATCGTTTTCAAGCAAAGCTCTAATTGAGAAAGGTGTAGGTCTTGAAATTCTAAACAACAGTGTCAAGAAGCACCTTAGGTGGAAATGGCTAGAAATAGGACTTTTCAATTTTTTAAGAAAAACAGTTCGCTGTCCAAACTTAGGGCTGCTAGGTAAATTCAAATTTAAATCATATGTACACTCAGATTTTGGGAATGGACATTTTGACAAAGTTGTAGACTTCAAAGAGTTGAGCATTTCATTCAATAGGAGCCTTTCGAAATTCAGCTTGCAAATAGGGAAAAACAGCGATTTTCAGAGCCTAAACAAAAACAGAAAAATTGCATTTTCCATTTTCGAACACAGGAGTCGCTAACGGGTGGCCCCGTGGATCCGGCCAGGCCAAGCTGCCGAGCCGGCCGCTGCCGCGTGGCCGCCGGCGTACGGCCGGAACGGCCCCGGTGCGGATGGAGCCTCCTTCGGCCTCGCCTTAAGCCGCGCCACGCCCTCCCGCTCCTCTTTCTGCTCTCAGTCCACCGCCCGCGCTCCTCGCTCGCTTCCTGCCTGGCCGCCATTGTCGAAGCTCGAAGGAGCTCGCGCCGGCACTGCTACGAACGCCCCCACACCCAACCATCCCCACGCCATCCATCCCCAGCCTTCGCGCCACCGATTCCCGTAGGTCTAGTCCATCGAAGCCTCTTCCTCGCGCCAGATTTCGCCGCCGAAGCTCCGCACCACCGCGCCCCTTCGCCGTCCGATTCCGACATCCGCGCCGCCACATTCCTCGATTCGAGTTGGGGGTGAGAATCCCCGCTGCCTCCGCTTCCTTCTGCGCCCTTCGCGGCGGGCCGCCGTGCCTCGCAGGGCCGATCGGTCGCGCGCGCCGCCACATCCCCCTCCCCCTGCGCGAGGTAGACGAAGCAGGGAGGAGGAAGATGGCTTTTTCGCGATCTAGTTCCCGGTTTTTTCCGTTTTTACGAATCGATCCACCGCACTGTGTGTTGAGTCTCGTAGATCTAGTGTTCAAGTCCCTGGAATCTACGGTTAATTATGTTTAGGTCCCCAGATCTGTGGATTTTCTATTTATTCTTTTAAAAATCGGTAGTAAACTTTAGAAAATCGTAGTAAATCAAGGAAAAATCCAAAAATAGCAAACTAAGTTGCATTGTAACTTGTTAGTAGATCTATCTGCTGGGTATGATGGTTGAACAGGAAAAGACCTTTTTGCCCCTGATATTGTGCATGCATGAAAAACCTTAATAAATAGGAAATGTGGGTTAAGTGAGCTTCAAAAATTGTGAAATCTGGGCAGAGGCCTTGTTAGCATGTGTAGGCTCTGTATAAATTTTGGTAGCCCAAATACTTACTGTTTAATTACTGTTTTACCCTTGCCTAGTGATTAAGAACATAATTAACAAAAGAAATACTTCTATATGAAAATGAGCTATAGTTGACTTCGTGGTATTTATATGGGTTCTAGCTGATGTAAGTAGCTCACTGCTGAAACTTGAGGGTGTGCATGTAAGGTTTTGGCTCTGATTTGAAAATGGTAGAAATAAGGCATATTTAATTGAATAATAGGAAATGTGAGACTAGAATATTTAATAAATGCCACAATAGATCATATTTGAAACATAGGGGTATGTGGGTATTAGCTACTGATTTAGAGTGCAATGTAGGTCGTAACTACTGTTTTGAAATGCATATTAGGAATGCTAAGTGGGCTATATGAAAAGTACATGTCTAAGTAAGCTTCGGTCGCTTTACACGAATAGATGCTAAACCACTACACACGCCCACGTTGTTATATGTGATAAGCTAAGTTAACTTTAGGTGATGACTTGTATGATTTCTTAGTACTAAACAAGTTTCATCGCAAAAAAATGCATAATTCTATTCCATACATCATGATTCCGTGCATCGCATCCGCATCATAAAGCAAGCATTTGCACTTACTCATGTTCAAATTGCACTATGTCATGCATATAGATCCCGTGAGCGAAGGACATCCACCGGACTAACTGATCGTTGAGGAGCCCGAGGAGGAGCTGCACCAGGAGCCGGAAGACCAGCAGTAAGGGCCCAACTACGCTCCGGAAGAAGCTACTGACCCTAGCGAGAAAGGTAGGCAGGACCATACTTATCCCAGCAAACAAATTATATATGATGATTTACGCATATCTATTAGGAGTTGCTTGAAACCAATTGCACTAGACACCTTGGCCGTCCTGTCCCTAGCACCTATACTTAGAGTCCGCAGGACGAGTGTGCCTAGGTGTTGCTAGGTACGAGTAGACACGAGTGTGTGGACTCATCACGTAGGTGCTTTCGAAGTTACAAAGATGTTAATATTATGTCAAATATTACTTGTGCTCATGATTCAAATGGAGGCCGGGCGGAAATTTTATTTCAGTATTTACTTTTCATGATGTCCCACCTTGGACTCCGCTCGAGTCGTATAAGGTCCGTCCGCTGTTCGCCTGCTATTCAGCGTAACATTGCTAGAGTGCTTAACCGGGATATGGGACCGGTGAAGTCTTTCCTGGGCTCGCCCAAAGCACAGACACGTTCCTACCCGCTGGTTGAGAGGAAGGTGGCCCGGGGGAGCTCTGTACTCATTACCGAGATGTCGGCAGGCTCGCTATGGGGGCACAACCCGGGGGCTAGGCAGGAGTGAATCGAACTTGGGACGAGACAGGTTAAGATTGGGACTATATGCGGGAACGCGATGCCTAGTAAGCATATACCCCTGGCATGATAGTTATTCCCAGAAATTAAAATCGATTCGAATCGCTGATGCCTACCAAGTGTGGGAATGCTGATAACGCACATGGCCAACGTAGTAACTACTTAAACACTCTGTATTTAATGCTCATGATTTTAAATATCAAATATTTGAATTGAACTGTTTACTTTATTGAAATTTACTATTTTGTTGATGTATATACAAATGATGAAGACTTATTACTTTACGATGATCATGATATCACTTAAAATCAATGGCTAAGGATCCACTTGTTAGTAAGCAGCTTCGCGTCAGCCGTAAGCCAAATCCATTAAGTCCTATTGAGTAATTAGTACTCAGGGTTTGCCCTCATATTTTGAGTACATGTATGGAGTTCATGTTTTGCACCTGTGTCGGAGGTGGTGCATGCCCTCACCGGATGAAAACTGCATGAGTGGCTCAAAGGCAACATCGGTGGGCTCGATATTGTTTCTTTTAATGCAAGTCTTTTGAGATGTTATCATGACACTTGAATTTTAATTTTCCGCTGCGAGATACTTTTGAACTTACTATGTTATAACTCTATGTTCGAACTGTACTTTATTTGAACCCGGTTTGTAACTAAGTCTATTATGGCTCTATTTCAACTGCCTGTGATGATGTAACTGTTGTGGCTCCATCGTGGGCTGAATGTGTATGATGTCGGTTCCTCTGGGAAAGGGTAATATCGGGAGCCGAATGAGTCTCGACGGACGACCGGATTTAGTTCGGTCTAATTACACTACGAGCCAGAGGTGGCAGGTGTACTTAGTCCAGATTAAATCGGTGGTTCCGCCACAGTTACCAACTCAGGGTTTGGTAATCACATTCTTACATCAGAGTCATACAAATCCACCCTAAAAAGGTCGGACAACAAAGAGGCGCAGCCCTGAAAATCTAAGCAGCGGAATATAAAAACGTAAACCCATCTTTCTCACACCACAGTTGGGAAGCAGGTTGTAACACTAACTCATTCTCAGACCAATATATGTCCATTGTACTGAGAAAAACAACAACAAAGCAAGGGTGAGTACATACGTACTCAGTAGCCTACCTTCCTCCATAAGGAGTTGGGGGAAGGCTAACTCTATATGCAAAATATATCTGAAGCTTAGGATAGTTTTGTAGTAAAGTATTTATATACAAGGTTTGAGATAGTGGTCAAGTTTTAATCTTTCTGAAAACTGAGTTTTTTACAAAAAGATTTGCCACTGAACTTTTCGGTCTAACATGGCTCATGGCATTCCTACCAACACACTTTTTCATACATCCAGCATACACTGCTAAACCAAAAATAATTTATCCAATCCCAAACAAAGTCTATTTTATTTTATGAAAACTGCTAACTGAAGAACCAAGCCGTAATTCATTCATACCAGTGGACACAGACTATTCGAATAGGTTTTACTCTGATCAGAGGTTATACTAATTCCCACATGTTGGAATTCCAAACCAAATCGTTGACTTTGTTTCATCACCAAGCAGAACTTTAGGGATTCGGGCCTCCGAGCCACTCCAGTACCCCGCGGTACTCCCGTTGGCACACCACCCATCCCGTCCCCTGTGCGCTAGCACAGAAGCTACTAAGCTATCCACTCTGACTCGGGTCCGGCCCATGAATCATACAGAGCGAGTGGTTGTACTAAAAGAGTTAGGCAAGATGAAAATCATAACGGTCCTTACGGAGAGCTCAGGTAGAACCATTCCCACTTTTCAATGCTCGATAGCGCGAGCAATCCGCCTACCCAGTATTCTCCTCGAATCCCGGGACATGGGGTAACCACGAGTCGCTAAGTTACCCGTTCATACCCTGCCCTTATGGCTGTTTCGGCGTGTAGCCGTATTCCGATAAAGTCAGTTGTCGGGGTTCTTCCCCATTTTATTTCAAAACCACACACGCATCCACTCTCCCATACCCATTATATTCCACATCCATAATCCAATATAACGTTAAGATTATGATACATAATTAAATGAGCGATCCCATCTATGCGCGCTATATCTAAAATAGGCTTAGGTGGCTGTATATTTTGCTGGGTTACCTTAGCAAGCAAAACATGCAAGTTTTTATGTGATTAACAGGTCAAGAGTTGTGTTTGCAAAACAAAGAAAATTTATGCATCACGTGGGGATTCCAGTGGGCTTGCCTTACAACTCAAAGGGTGAGGGGCTAACGTATGATCAGTATGCTTTCTCCGGTTTCCTGGTTGAATGTTCCATTGATTGGACTGCTTGGCCTCTCTGGGGTATCCTACATGCACGAACAGGGAACACAAAAATGGACGCCAAGGTAGGGGTGGTGGTGGACACGAGGGGCGGGGTCGACAATGTCGAAGGGGTGGCGGTCGCATGATGTCTCGAAAGGGGGAAGATCTTTTGTGGACTGATGGAGAGAGTAATGATGTTCAGATGATTTTCGGTATCGTTATCACCTGAATTCAAGGCTTGGGTAGACCAAGGCAAGAACCTCTTAGGTTTATGAAGATTAGGGGGTCAACGACATCGGTCACCATGCTCACAATATTTGTGCGACTGGTGCGAAGCACTGACTGGGCGTAGGACGGCATCATGGTGGTATGACGGCGTCTTTCGGTGAGGAGGAGAGATTATGTGGAGTGAGTAGGTAGGTGGGGCTTGATTTTAGATGAATTTAGGCGAAAGAATCGCCCAAATCGGAGTCCGAACGGAGAAGATAGGGAGTATTTAGTGATTAGGGGTTAGATGTGAACCTTTCTGGAAGTGGAGGGGTAGAAATAGACCTTTTTCTAGTGTACTTATTGGATTTGGCCCGTAGGGAATAGAACTTGGGCCGAGGTGGGTTTTCGGCCTGGCTTGGCCCACTTACACGCGCAGGGGGGTGCGGCCTGGCAGGCTAGGGGCGCGGCAAACACGCGGCATGGAGTGGGAGGCCAAAACGGGCTGGCCCACGAGGCGGCAACGGCGGGGTAACGGTCGTTTGGCCTGGACCCACGTTGCAGCGGCTGTGGGGAGGGAACAGCGTCGGGGGGGTGAGACGGCACTGGTTCGGCCCGGTCGGCGTGAACCGAGGTGGTCCGGTCGAAATGGACAGCGTCGTCGCGAAGGGAGGTTTGCTGGCGACGCTCGCCGGCGGTGGCGGTTCCGGTGAGGTTTCCGGCGGTGCGAGCACCGGGAGGGGAGGGCGAACGCGGAGGCGGGGTTTGGTGATTGGATTGGGGCCCGGAGAGGGGTGTCCACATGCGGCTGTGCTGGTCTGGTCGGAGGTGGGGAGAGCGCACACGGCGGCGAGGGGGCACGTGGTGGTGGGCTCTGGTGGGCGGCGGTGAGGGCTAGGCGGTGGAGAAGGTCGAGGCGGAGCTCAGGTAAGGAGTAATCGAATGGAGGAAGTATTTGGTGGCGGATGGGGCTCGCGGCGGTGATGGCGCACCAGCGCACATAGAGGAGGGGTGTGATGGCAGTGGGCTCCGGCACTTGGGGCTACTAGATCGGCCAAGCGAGGGCTTGCGGAGCGGTCAGCCCGGGTGCGGTAGAGTGGGAGGGACGAGTGGGGGGTAGGGCTTTTTATAGCCAGAGGCTGTCATGGAGCTTGGCGTAAGCTCAGTGGAGGGGAGGCGCGGCGCGGTGCAGCAGGGCCGGGCAGGGCGAGCCGGTGCGGAGCCAAGTGGCAGCGCAGTGCGGCGGGAGGGAGGGTGGGAGGCCGGAGGAGGGGGGAACCAGAGCCTAACGTGTTCGGGGCCAGCGCGGTGCTGTTGCAGTCAGAGGAGGAAGAAGGGGGGCTAACGGGCGGGACCCACCTGGCAGTGAGAGGGGGAGGTGTGGCCCGGTGGTTAGTGAGGAAGAGGGAGGTGGCGTGCAGCCTTCGCCTGGGCTGAGTGAGGAAGGAGTGGGGTTGGGCTGGGCCATTCGGCCATGGTAGCAGGCCGAGACGAGGAGGGGAATGGGGGGATGGGCCGGGGGAGAGAGGTCGGCGTTCCAAGAGAGGAGGAGAAGGGTTTTCCTTTTTCTAATTTGGATTTTGAATTTGGGATTTGGATTTGAATTAGGATTTGAAGGAGATATTTGGTGGGAAATATTTTTGGACAATCTGGGAATTTTTGGAGAACTTGTTGAGCTCATATCAATACACTCAAACAAACAACCATGGTTTTTGAAAAGTTGATTTTGAATTAGGGAGGGATTTTGAAGAAAATTTCGGGTGCTAAATTTCGGGATGTTACACAAGGTACTGAACAGAATGCATTACATTCCCTTTCAGATGTCCCAGCAGTGACACACCCTGAAAGTGAAGTGAGCACAAATACAACTGATGGCACAGGACTACGGAACAACCGGTCTCAAATAATTTGGGAAATCACGATGAGCCGGATGATTCCATTGAAGAAATTGCCACTAATTATGCTAAATCGTGAGAATTATATAACCGAAAGACTACAAATGTCGACATTAATTTCGTCTCTATGATCGGTGTTGCGATTGATGAGGATCCTAAACCAAAGTCCATGGCAAAGTGCTGGAAGCGCTCAGATTGGGTCAAATGGAAAGAAGCAATTGAGACGGAATTGCGCTAGCTTTCAAAGAGGCAAGTATTCGGGCCAGTCACCCACATGCCCCCTGAGTTTCCCCCGTAGGGTATAAATGGGTGTTCGTCCGAAAGAGGGATCAAAAAAATGTGGTGGTAAGATACAAAGCGAGGCTTGTAGCATAAGGGTTCACGCAAAGACCCAGCATCGATTACGATGAGACATACTCCTCGGTTATAAGTGGCGTAACGTTCCGATATTTAATAACAATGGCAGCAGGTTTAAACTTAAAAATGCATATGATGGACGTAGTGACCGCATACCCGTATGGGTCACTGGATTCGTGTGTGTGTCTATCTATCTATCTCTCTCTCTCTCTCTCTCTCTCTCTCTCTCTCTCTATATATATATATATATATATATATATATATATATATATATATATATATATATATATATATATATATATATATATATATATATATATATATATATAGGTCCCAGATGGACTGAAAATTCTAGATTCTAAGTCAAATCGCAACATGTATAGCGTTAAATTGCAGAGGGCGCTGTACGGGCTTAAACAGTCTGGCCGGATGTGGTACAACGGCTCAGCGAATTCCTCCTGAAGAAGGGATATGTTAATGATCCAGATTCTCCTTGCGTATTTATTAGGAAATCCCAGAAGGGTTTCTACATCGTTTCAGTCTACGTTGATGACCTGAATATAATAGGATGCGCAGAGGACATTGAGGAGGTCAGCACCTAGCTCAAGACAGAGTTCAAAATGAAAGACTTGGGGAAAACCAAAGTTTTGCTTAGGCCTGCAGATCGAGCATCTCCCTGAAGGAATTTTTGTACACCAGATGACCTATAGTAAGAAGGTCCTCAAGAGATTTAATATGTCAAAAGCCCATCCTCTAAAGACCCCGATGGTCATGAGATCCTTTGAAAAGGATAAAGACCCATTTAAACCAAAGAGTGACGATGAGGAACCATTAGGGCCGGAGGTCCCTTACCTTAGCGCTATTGGAGCACTGGTGTACCTTACGAATTGCACCAGGCCTGATATTGCATTCGCGGTAAACTTGCTAGCTCGACACAGTGCGTACCCAACCAGAAGGCATTGGGTAGGCGTTAAAACTATACTTAGGTACCTTAAAGGCACTCAAGATCTTGGCCTGTTTTTCCCGAAGAATGAGGGCCGGACTATGGTCGGCTATGCAGATGCTGGATATCTATCTGATCCCCATAATGCTAGATCTCAGACTAGTTTTGTATTTCTTTGTGGTGGTACTGCTATATCTTGGAGATCATGCAAGCAAACCCTAGTGGCAACGTCCACTAACCACTTGGAGATAATTGCATTATATGAGGCCACACGTGAATGTGGTTGGCTACGGCGTATGACTAACCATATCGAGAAGTCATGTGGTTTTACTGTCGCCGATACTCCCACTATTATTTACGAAGATAATGCAGCATGTGTTGCACAAATGGAAACATGTTATATTAAGAGTAATATGACTAAGCATATATCTCCTAAATTTTTCTATACCCACGAACTCCAGGGTGAGGTGAAAATCATGCAAGTTAAATCGTGTGATAACCTAGCACATTTATTCGCTAAATCCCTACCGGCAGCCACGTTCTGAAAATGTGTGCGAGCTATTGGGATGAGACATTTGAAAGATCTGCGGGGCTCAGGGGAGAACGTCCCTGAAAATTAGCCTTCGTTCTCACATCCTGAAGATCGCGAACCATGCAAGGTTGCATTAGTCCTGAAGACATGCGTTGTACTCTTTTTTCCATTGTGATTTTTCCAGAAGTGATTCCATTGTGATTTTTCCAGAAGTTTCTCACTTATGGTTTTTAACGAGGCAATGAGTGCAATACATCTAGCGTCACTCTGCACTCTTTCTCCAAATTTTTCCGATAGGTTTTTAGAAGTTTTAATAAGGCATGAATTGATCGCGGTATTCGTCCAAAGGAGAGTGTTGAGAAACCCTATTCAAGGTTTTGTGGGCTCTACCGAATATGCCACTGAAAAGCCACAAATATCTATATATATTGAAACCATGTACCTCTTGAGAATAGTACGAGAAAAAATTTCACCCCACATTTCGGTCTCTCAAATCTTTTTCTGTCGTGCACATCACGGACGGAGAGGGGACGGAAAATCCTACATCTCGGTCACGCCTCACTGCTTCCGTGACGATGCCGATACTCAACCAGCTAGTTCCGTGCACATCTTTTCCAGCCGTCCAATCCTCTCAGACCTGATGGACGTCGATGCAGTTATACTCCAATCCGAAGGGTAGAAGTTTCTCTCTTTGATTCGCTTTTTCTTCTCATTTTTTCCTTTTTTATTTATTTCATGTACAGTTTTGTTATCTGAGTTGAGAACATCATAATATTTTTATAGTTCTTTTACCTGACAGTCCAAATGCAAATAAATGAGGCTAAAAAGGGAAGGAAGAAAAATAGGAGTACATCACATCCGATGCCCGGCTGCGTCTGCGTGCACATGAGCACGTCCGCACGGTCGAACGGATGCACCCCACGTCCGCACGTGACGTGAGGGGCCAGACTCCTGCGCTGCCAGCCATTAATGCTGCTAGCGTGCGGCCGGAGCTGTGTGGCTCCGCCTCCGATTCCGATCGGCCGTCATGCCCGGCGCCGGCAGAGGAGCAAGAGCATGTCCGTCCGCGCGCGTTCGTCGATGGAGCACGCCACGAGCAGCCCTGCCTGCTTCTTCTGCCAGTGTTGGTGGGTCAGGCGTATGCAGTTGTTGCACTGCCCAGAGCCACAGACTAGAGCGAGGTGTTTGTGGAGACCAGCAACCAGCAGCCTTTCTTTCTGACCTCTGCAGTGCAGCGCCCGTGCATGCACGCAGATGAACGAACAAATTGGATGAGGAAAAAAAAAAGCTATGGCAGGGTTTGTCACGACTAGGCGGGCAGCATCTTTTCTCGTCCTGCCTGCCACTCTTCGCATGCGTGCCCAAGCAACCGCGCTTGTTCATCCACCTCTCCACAGATAAAACAGAGGCGTGTGCATACATGTATGATGTATCGTGTACTATCACGAACCGTGTTTTGAAAAAAAAATTAATAGAGACGTGCAGTGCCTGTGGTAAGATCAACAGTTGAACACCTTGATGAAGAGGCAATTGGAAGCGTGACCATAGAAATCAATCACCACATGCGGGCGGGAGGCAACATTGTGTAATTGCTCGTCTAATATCGCTGGTTCCAGGCTCATCGAGGAGTCATGGGCCACGCATGTATGGACAATAATCGCGCGGCCCACGAGCCGCAGTTCGCCTACGAGCCCACGAATCCGAGCGACTGGGCCGCTGCACACCCGGCCCGCCGCCGCCGCCGTTCTCCGCGCGCTTGGGGAAGACAGCGGAACGGCATCGCCTCGTGCTTTGCTTGCTTGTACGTGATCCTGAGATCAGCTCGACAGCAGTCAGCAGCAGCATATCGTATCTTCCCACGCCATGGTGGAATCGAATCCAAAGGACAGGACAGGACGGCCGGCGAACAGCGGCCGCAGTGAGACGTTCCGTTCCGTGGACCATTCCGCCCCGGCCCCTTGGTTGACGGGCCAGCCAGCTGCTGCCGTGCCGTACGTATGACACATTGACATGAGGTCATGAGCATTGCTTGCAACACCTACAGGCCCCCTGTCCCTCGTTATGGGCATTATTATTGCTTTCGCCGCAACCATCACGGTGGATCGGCACGTCGGCGCTTGGAATGGAATCGATGTGCTGCTAGTTGTGCATTTGTCCGGGTGCCGTTCCTACCGCGACACCTGATCGATCCAGCAGTCTTATCAAGTCGGGTCGATTCAGGTTAATTTGCTCTGAATGACATGGAGGAATTCAGACATCCCCTTTCGGCCCGGGGCGGCTCCGCTCATACGCCCTGCTGCAACTGCAAACGACCTCTGCTATGCAAACTGACCTGACCAAAGCCCACCAGCCCATGTGGGTGATGTCTGATGTGTCCCGATAAAAATGTGGCTCAAATCTCCGTACCTAGTCGATCGGCGCCTCGAGCATGGACGGTTAACATGCCCCTTCCCCACTTTTTACCAAACAAAGGATCGAATTAACTGACTGATCAAATCGAGAACGAGAGGTAACAATAGCATGCATTTGCCTGCATCACTGCATGCGTTTTGCCTGCGGAGCAAAGGGAGGCAAAAACCTGAACTCCTATCCTAGCTAGCTAGTGGACGAGCGGATGACAAGTTGCCAACACATCATCATCCAACATTACTCTGGACTTTGGATGTGATGTGCTGCTGCTGCTGCTGCTGCTTGTTCCTAAGCGGTCGTTATTACTACAACTGAAAAACCATGAAGAGTTTAGACGGATCAAGTTTAGTGGATCTCCTTGGGTGGAGTGCTTCTCCTAAACAGGGTCTAAATGTCTTTGTCGTGTCTGCAACTTAGATCAAACCATACTGTATCTCGTTAAAGAACAAAAAGATACGCGCCCTAAAATATTTATTTTATTCTCTCTTTTGTTTATCCTCCAACAAAAGTGGTCTAAATGTCTTTGTCGTGTCTGCAACTTAGATCAAATAAAAGAAACATACTGTATCTCGTTAGAGAACAAAAAGATACGCGCGCCCTTGTGGGTGTGCTGTTTTGTTCTAGACCAAAATAATTTGGCCTCGACAGGACAGTAGCAGGTGGAGCATTTGACAAACCAGGACAAACTAAAATAATTTTTTTTTGCCAAAAGGTAATATATATCGTTTGGATTGTAACCGACTCCAAGTTTTAGCTAGCAAATACTCCCTCCAGTCGTTTAAGCTTGTCGTTTGGACGACATGAGCAGGCAATTGATTTTGGTAAGAAGAAGTTGCTAGTCCAAACATCACGTTTTTACATCTAGAGGTGCTACTGGAGTGTCTGGGTCAGCCATGTGCTTTCTTTCCTGATTTAGTATGAATGGATGTTAATTAACGTAAACATTATAAATCCATAAAATTTAGGGCCTATATGCAATAAAACGTTTATTTGTTTCTCTCTCTCTCTTTTGTTTATCATCCAACAAAAGTAGTAATGTTGCTACCTCCGGTCATTAATATATGACTTTTTAGTATGATTTTGAACTAGAAAACCTCATATATTAATGGCCGGAAAGAGTATTACTTTCTCGTCTCTATCCATTTGTGATAGACTCTCCCACTCAGTACCAATTACTCAATATATTTTCCTTCCACATTCATAGTTTCTTCCCTTCGCATCGTGTCACTATGTGGTAAATTTAAGTCTTAACATGAAATTCAAAATGCTATACTTGTACCAAATTATGCATGTATATCTTGAATTATTCTTTTGTATTACAAAATGATTGAAATTGATAGTTTAGAAACGTATACATGCATATTCTAGGATAATTTTTGTACCGATCTATGTGTGTTTTAGATGAAGACTAGGAGGTTAACTTTAGTTATGTATTTTTAATGGTTGAGATGAGTAGTTTAGATATAAATTTGGGGTTATTTTAGACTATTTATGACACAAGGTTGTGTTAGAGAACACGAGGCACCCGATGCATGCTATTGTTACAACAATGAGAGCTCATCAATTAATAGAGATATGGATGTTTTCCTTTTTTGATAAATTATCGAGTGTACAGTATACCTCTTCATCTAGTCAATCTTACGAGGACTTACATTGAACCTTCCGTTAGTAATAGTAACTACTAGTAAATTAAAGAAGTTGTTTTTGCCTTTGGTGGACCATCATTAAAGAGAACATTTTGTTCTCTCTTGAAATAAAACCAAAGGGGAACTAATAGAAAAACAAAGAGGCAAAGAAGATCTCACATCGAAGAACCAGACAACCCAGTGTTACATGGGAAATTGGAAATGACCAACTCAGATGCTCTTTGCTTGCAATCTCAGTCGCGGACACAAAACAATGCATTTCTGTCTCCGTCGTCTTCAAGAGCAAACTAACCCGACTCCGTATGTATAGAAAAAACAAACAAACCACCTTCTCCCTTCTTCTCTCTCCCACCATCTTTTTGTTGTTGCCCATATCTTGCTCCAGAAAAGGACTAGCGCAGCAGCGTAGCACCCCACTGGCGGAGCACATATATGATACGTGCAAAGCGGAGGCAAAGGAGGCCAGAAGGACGAGAGAAATCAGGAGCCAGCCTTTACATATTCCCCCAAAGCTCCGCTCCAAGCTCCACTCGCAGCACTGCAGCACGGCAGAGGCTGTCAGAGGGCGAGCAGCTGCGGCTTCAGGATCCACCACCAACTTCGTCGCCATTGACTGCGCACAGGGCAGAGATGCGAAGCTTGGGCGTGTAGCCGTTTGGCGGCTTGGGCTTTCTGCGTGGGTGCCGCATCCTTTGCATCCCCACCCTGCCCGGCTTCCATCCCCATCACCGCAGCCTTTTCTCCTCAATCGATCGCCATGTTGCTTTAAAGTTCAAAGCTCGCGGGGTTGGGAAGAGGAAGGCGGAGTCTTTTGCCGGAAAGATGAGCCGTGTCGTCCTTGAGGTGGATGTGAACGGCGAGGAGCTCTTCTTCGTCGATAAGGTGCGGCTGGTTCCCCCCTCCCTCTTGGCCTCTTGCATCTTCTACCTCTCGCTTATTGCTCCTCCATGGATCGAGGTCTCTTCCTGCCTTGCTCGCTCCGCAGGTAGACGACGACGACGACGCGATGTTTTTGTTGTTGTACTCTTTCCTAGATTGGCAGCTTCCTGTCTACAGGCTAGCAGCTCCCTCTTCTTCTTCTTTTTTTTTTTTGGGGGGGGGGGGGGGGGGGGACTCACTGTTGTCTAGCCGCTTTGTTTCTAGCGGACGCCAAGGTCTTGGGAATGAGCGAAGCTTGCCACATCCTGCTGGAATGGAACCTACTTCGATTCTACCTCTTGTAGTTTCAGATACAGTCCCCAAATTTTTGGCACCACCTTGCCATCCTCCTCCCCAATTCGTCCGCTTCCTCCGTCCTTCCGCCGTCTTCCCTTTGATTTCTACCCCGTCGCAGGTCAGGTGTTCGGCTTGTCACATCCCGGTGGTTCCATGCCCGCCTCGGGATGCCAGTTCCTGATTCTTTCCCCTGCAGCAGGTTGATTCGCTTCATGGCCTGGAAATCCTTGCCTTGTCTGTCATTCCATCGCTTCTTCTTCTTCTTCTTGCTGTAGAGCAGAGCTCTAGCCTGCCATCTGATCTTCTTCTTCTTCGATCGATGGCTTGTTTGTCACACGCCAATGGCGCCGCCTTGATTCCTCCGCATCATTTCTGTTCACGTATCACCCAGATTGATCCTGCATTCTCCCTTCTGTTCCTCGGGAATTTTACTGTCAGGTCGGTTTGTTACTCGTCAGTGAGCAGAGGAGCACGTCGCGACCTTCCATTTATGAGAGCAGTTGCAGAGCAGAGAGCACAGTGAAGATGTGTCCGTTTCCCCATCGCCATCATCAATGAGGCTCGCCATGCCTGCTCCTACCTCTCCCCTATTAATGGCGTAACCGTACCGCGCATATCCCGCACCTGCTTCCTTCGTCGTCCTCCGGCTTCATTCCCATTCCTCCACGGCTAGCGTTAATGGCTTAACAGCTACAGCTCATCTTCTTCGCCCTTTTCTATGCGAGGTCCCGGTGTTTTGTCATGGTGGTGGCCACTACTAGCGTCTCCTCCCCACTGAAAAAAGTTTGGCTTACATTCTTCTCTGCAAAGGGAAAGGCCTGATCTTCCTTCCGGTTGGTGTTAATTTGGATTCTTGCAAGTGGGTCGGTGGAGCTTGACATTCTTGCTGCCGTGCGATCCTTTTAATGCGCTGACGTTTCTTGCTCTGAATTCTTGTTGCGTCTTTTTTGGATATATAAATCGCAGGACGTTCTTGCGCGCTTCTGTGGTACGATCAGGAGGAGGTTGGAGGTCGCAGCGCCGGCGAGGCGGCGTCCGAGGGTAGAGCTGCACGGCTTCCCCGGCGGCCCCGAGGCGTTCGAGCTCGTCGCGAGGTTCTGTCACGCAGACGGCGGGCTCTGCGCGGTGACCGCGGCCAACGCCTGCGTGCTGCGGTGCGCGGCGGAGTTCTTGGACATGGCGGCGGCGGCCGCGCCGAGCCTGGTGCGGATGACGGAGAAGGCGCTCGAGGAGATGCCCCACTGGCCGTGGCACACCGTCGTGGACGCCGTGAAGCAGTGCCAGCGCCTGCTCCCGCTCGCCGACTCCACCAGCGCGTTCGACGCGGCCGTGGCCGCGCTGGTGTCCCAGATGGCCGTGCCCCCGCCGGCCGGGGACGCCACCCCGTCGAGCTCCTCGCCGGAGAGCTCGGCGTTCCGCTTCTCGGTGGACACCAAGAGCAGCAGCCTCAGCCTGCGGGGGTCCTGCGTCAGCCGCACCTGGTGGTTCGAGGACCTCGTCGCGCTCCGCCCCGGCACGGTGGAGCGCGTCGCCTCGGCGCTCGTGGCCAGGGGCACCGACCACGGCGTCGTCGCCCGGTTCCTCTTCTACTACCTCAAGTGCCGCGTCGCCGGCGCGGGCGCCGACGACAAGAAGGCGATGCTGGAGGCGTGCGTCGCCGTCATGGCCGGCCTGGGCCGGAGCGCGGTCTCCTGCAAGGGCCTGTTCGGCATCCTGAGGATCGCGGCGCCGCTGAAGCTGGCGGACGCGTGCCGGGAGCGGCTCGTCGCCATGATCGGGCGCAAGCTGGACCACGCGACGCTGGACAACCTGCTCGTCCCGGCGCCGCCCGGGACGAGCAGCCTGTACGACGTGAGCCTGGTGCTCGGTTTCTTGGCCGCCTTCCTCCGCGGCGGCGCCAGCGACGAGCCGGCCAGGCTGAAGAAGGCGGGCAGGCTCGTCGACCTTTACCTGGCCGAGGTCGCTCCGGACCCGTCCCTGCGCCCGGCCAAGTTCCTGGAGCTCGCCACCGCGCTGCCGGCTCCGGCGAGGGACTCCCACGACGCACTGTATCGCGCCATCGACGTCTACTTCCAGGTAGGAGCACTACCTTTTTTTCTTACCGGTGGATGATAATAACATTCCCTTCCGACACCGTCCTAATTTGGACAGCATTTCACATTAACTCTTCTTAGACGGCAATTTACTTCGCATTAATTGCCAGCATGCCAGTGCTGCTTCCTCTGAATCCTACTATCCCTGTGTGCCTGTAGTACTACAGTATGCATTGCAGTTTCTATTACAGAATTCAAAGGCCTCCCTCTCTCTCTCAGCATCTGAAAGTTCTCTGAACCAACTGATTGGGCAGGAGTGGATGGTTAATTAAATGCTGACTGATCGTGTCAGGTTCACAGTCGGCTGACGGACGAGGAGAAGATGAAGATCTGCCGGGGGCTGAGCTACGAGAAGCTGTCGCCGGAGTGCTGCAAGCACCTGGCCCGGAACGGCGACTTCCCGACGAGGGCGGCGGTGCAGGCGCTGGCGTCGCAGCACACGGTGCTCAAGAGCATCGTGCTGCGCGACCCGGGGCAGCTGAACCCGGTGCCGGCGTCGGGGAAGCGCCGCGGCGGCGGCGAGGACGACGACGGCCAGGTGATCCTGTACGCGGGGCGGCTGGACCTGTCGCTGGAGAACCAGAACCTGCGGTCGCTCCTGGACGGGATGCACTGGCGCGTGATGGAGCTGGAGAAGGTGTGCAGCCGGATGAAGACGCAGATGACCAAGATGAAGGCCAGGAGAGGCGGCGGCCGCGCCGCCAGCGCGAGGTCGCTCCCGAGGATGTGTTCTTGATCCCGCCTCGCGCTGCATGCCGTTAATTGGCGCGGTGATCAGAGACACCGTGCCGTAGTGATGATGTACATAGGTGCTAGTGGTAGAAATCAATCGAGTGCAGGTGCAGGTCTCAGGCAGCATCTCGATCTGCATGCATATTGTCCTCTTTTTCCTTTTGGCTTCAGTTTTGCCAAGCTGCTTCCTCTGTATGATGTGTATCAGTTCAGTCCTGGGTGATTGGAAAGAAGAGCTAGCTTAGCTTAGCTTGAGTGGCCCTTGCATATGAAACCTTATCTATCTGAAAAGAGTATGTGGGTGGGGAATGGGATGGCTCGAGAATCTCACAATGGTACAGCATGTGTATACGCTAATTAATTACCAGTAGTGTTCTGCTTCAGAAAAGATAATAATTTGCCAAGTACTAGTACAAGTGTGTGTGGCATGTAGCATATGTACGTGCATGATTCCATTGATTTGTTTTACAAGGTCAGACAAGAGAGACCATGAAAGTTGAAAAGGAATTAAAGAACCAAATGTTATGAGCTCCCACGTCCACGTCCTCGCTAAGCTACTGGTTAATCAGCAGGCTTGTTGGACTGTACAAAAAAAAAGCTATGTTAAAGCAGGCAGCGAGGCAAGGAACATGACATCATGGCAGGTAAGGTCCGAGGGGAACAGTTGACTTGTAGGATGTACTAAACTAGTACTAACCCTCGGTGGGTGATGCACTACTGTTACAGTGTTTAGAAAGCAAAGGCTTTCTCTGACAGCCTGATTTGCATGCATGGTTTAGCGTCCAAAGAAAGAAGATGGGCATTCGGGTCCCTTTCTAGGCAGGCAGGGCAGGGGCCTTTTTGGATGCTCTTTGAGAGGGTAAAACAAAGGGTTAAAAGGGGCCTCTCAAACAGTGTTTATTTACTGCCCAACATGTGGTGATCTAGTCACGCTTCCGATTGCTTTCCCCTTGAGGCCATGATGGTGTTGATCTCACAAGAGGCAGTCGGCAGCCCGCGCGCGCGCACCGCCGTTGGATTCTAAACCAGCCGGCTTTGTGCCTTGGGTGGTGCATGGCCTGCTGAGTGTGCTGCTGACAGAACTTTTCATCTCCTTTTTGTTACTACTATCTACAGTCATTACGGTAGCTGGAACTTGGTATGAAGCCCAAGAGCCAAGACACATGATTAATAGTGGTACTATGTGGAATCTTGAGGAAGAGAAAAGCTCCGCTTGTTTTCCGCGGAAATTGCTGGATTGAGAACAGGCCGTGTCGTCATCAAACCCAAATTAAACTCGGCTTGCTGGACCCCGAATGGGAGGCTGTGTTTTGTGTGTATGACATTGGCAGATGGCAGTGTGGTCCGTCCACTGGGAAAAGGAAATCTGGTTGTGTGTTGAGTTTGTTTATACTTCCATTTCGTTTGTCTCTTTATTTGGTCCTGCTGTATAAAGCATCGTACCTCTGGACTGGCTGGCGTTCCTGGTCACTGGTGCAAAATGGAACGCAATCATCAAGGCACAAAGCTGGGTATGATATGCATGCACTGTCAGAATCAAAGATGCTCGTCACCGGGCCATGACAAACCGCCTGTTTTTTTTTTTCACGTCCAGACTCCAGAGTGATGAGTCCCAATCTGCGCGCGCACACACAGTGAGTCAGTGACACAGGTCATCAGGCACACTCATCGTAGTCAAAAAAGCCTGCCCGTGCTGGACTGCTGTTCACCGCAACGCAGCCCCATCCACCCCTACAACACGTGCAGATGCACCTTTTCCACCACCTCGCCGATGGAGCGAGGCAGAGGTGAGAGGGTAGCCGGCGAACTGCTTATGCTAGCCGAGAAGGCGGCGGAGGCCACAAGGGCGAGCAACTGCCCTGTGCTCTGCACGTTCTTGATAGCCTGCCTGCCTCCGATCCGGATCCAGGCATGGGCGGATGGGTCGATTAGAATTTGAAATCTAGATTCCATAATCCACAAAGACCACAATCTGCTGATAGAAGAATCTGGAAATGGATGTTTGGTTCCCCAACCTGTCTACGTGTGCAGTGCTCTCAGCATCCCAAAATTGGCCCTGCTGCTGCACGGATTGGGCTGAATGTTTTTCTTGCCGTAGGAGTAATTTTGTAATTTACACCGCCACAATCCGCTAGAAGCTGGTGGAACACAGATTTCAGAATTGTAAAATATGAGCTATAAAATTCTAGAATCTAGTGGAATCTGTTGGTTGTTTGGATTAGAATCTGGAGTTTAAAATCTAGACTGCACAATTTCACCGGTTGCATACAGTCCCTAAAACTGCTGGCATGCAGACGCGCCTCCTGGCTGCTGCTCTGCTCTGCTGTGCGCCTGTGCCTCCCCGGTCTGGTTGCATATCCGTGCGAGACGTAGGTACGAGGCCCGGCCGCTGAACAGCAGCTCCCCTCCGTGCAACGCATTCCATCAAACCGAGCAATTTTTACAGTCGAACAAATTGAGGTATCATCATCTCTAGCTACCTCTGCCACACGCCGCCATTGTCCATCCTTGATCAGGTTTGTTCCTAGGAATCCTAGATATGCATCGCGTTGACTTTCGAAACTACCTATGTATGTATGATGACTTTTCAAATCACGGTGCGTGGCCTCCAGCAAGCATGGGCAAAGAGGAAGACACTGGGTACGTAATTTACCTGCCAAACTTAGGTGCTTACTGGTTACTCTAAATTGTCTTTACAGTGATACATCAGGTTTTTTTTCACGAAACAGAACTAATCCGATGGATGGAAGATGGCTGTTATTGTTAGAGCCTTAGAGGTTACCGGATGGTTGGCCAATTATTTATGTTTTTTTTTGACAAGTTTTGAAGTCCAGAGTACGTACGTGAACGGTATATATACGCAAATGAATGTTGGACAGGTACATACAGAATTACAGATGCAGGCATGAGGCATCTCAATCAAAGTCAAAGCCATACACGTACAGTAGTATAGCTTTTGCTCCTTATCCAAAAAGGAAAAAAAAACAGGTACTGCATGTATAATTATGTAGTACCTTGCGCTGCGACGACCTAGCTAATTAATCAAGCGGAGGGTGAGGCTGAGAGTAGTGTGGCTCGTGCAGAGCCTTGACCGCCTTTGTTAACTCTTATTGATAATTAGTATTAAGTCGTAGGCACCGAAACGTACACGTGCAGATTAATTAGAGGCATCCACAAGGCTAAGATCCTACGGAAATTATCACTTGGATCGCACTCATCGATCGCTCGCTTACGTGTGAACGTCGCGAATCCAAGGAAAAACTATATCGACAGCGCATCAGGGCATGCGTCTGCGTGCATGGGCGCACGTCTACAGCGGCTGCTCGATCGTCGTCAATTGATCATATTATAGAAGTTGCTTGGCCAGATCAGATAACAACGATCGAATCGGATCGAGAAGCTGCTGCTATGACACACTACATACGCGTAGTGACACAAAACTACAATTACTGAATTCCTTAGAGCACACTCATTCACTCACTCATGCTGTCAAATGTGCATGTGGGGTCGGAATACGTGCTGCATGCATGCACCACCCAAAAAAAGGCCATGCCTTTTGTCGTCATGAGGAATGATAAGACTCCCTCCGTACGTTTAGCACCATGATGTGGTGTCAGTCACTCACAACGGGTGTGTCTGAAACGGAAAAACACACACACCACCACTAGTAATCTACTAGTATATATACTACCACTAGTACTAGCTCTAGGAACTAGTCAAAGCGATTCCGCGCGATGCTGGCTGCAGAGTGCAGATAAACAGCACATGAAATGAAGCAGCAACTGTCACTTTCTCTGATAAATCAAAGATTGATCAACTTGTGTCCAAGAAATAAAACAAATTAGCAGACAAGCTAAACTAGTAGTACCAGGTGTGGAGCCGGCCGGAGAGTATGTGTGAAGAAGCTTCCGTTTTGAAATGCTAAAGCAACTGTGCAAAAATCCCAATGGAGCAAGTACCGAATCACACACACAACCAACCTAGTAATTAAGATGCGGGTGTATATAGGATAATAGGAAGCAAGCTGCTCCAGGGACACCAAGGTACAACCAAGGCTAGGCTAGCTCGGGCAGGAGGGCCATGGCCCGAGGGACCCGACGACCCGAACCCAACGAGAGACCAACATTGCTTTGGAAGGGAGCATAATCAAAGCAAAGCACCCCCTTTAAAATTGCCTGGGGTTCTGTTCTGGAGATGTACGCAGCAGAAAGGCACGCACTGCTGCACAGGCATGGGCAAGGGAGCACAGCTGCGGCATTGCTCCGTCGGCGGGCAGGAGATCGAACTGATGAAAGTGGCTTTGAGAACCGAGAGATACTAGATTCTCCAGGACAAAATTTTTTTTGCGGCAGTGTGACGTAAAACGGTGGCCCCAATGCAGCGTGCACCAGGAAGCTAATAAGATCAATTAAGGTACAGTTAAACTAAGATTAAGGGTGAGATGTAGCAGTGTCAGTCGGTTGCATGGCACTAGCTTCATCTCGATGTGCTGTGCCTGACTGCCTGTGCCTGTGGTGTGCATCGATCAGTGCATGATGTGTCCCAACCCAACCAAGCGCACTGAAGACTGAAGCAATGCATGCATAGATTTGTCTGCACTGGCTTGGCTACTCGTCAGGCCAACAAACACAGTACAGCGGCATGCACGTACCAGTGGCGCGCTAGTACTCGGCAAGAAGAAGCAATGCCTGGGATGGGAGCCACACTACTACCTGTCGGTTGCGTTATGGGCAAGATTTTTCTTTGGGTGTGTTGGTAAGTTGTTGTTTGGGGAAAAAAACACACAGTTGTTGTTTGGAACGCATGCAGAAATACTCCTACAATCTGCTGACTGTGTTTGGTGATGGATGGGCAGAGGAAAAAACTACAGTATGTGGCAGGGCAGGAGGGCTGGACCTGGACGTACGGGAGATGCTCATCACCTAGCCATGACAAACCGGCATAAACCCCATTTCCCCACCTCCAATCTGTTGGGGCAGGAGCGCAGCGACGGACATGCATGGTGCACGCTCAGACTGAGGGTCAAAAAGGCCGCTGGTCTCCACTCACTCTCCACGGTCCACAAGCACAAGTACAGAACCTAACACATGGCATGGCGGAACCCATTCCACCGCTCCAAGCAGAGCAGGCCAGCCGGCATGCAGCATCGCGACTAATCCCGTGGCCATGGCCTGCGCACGGAGTACGTCTCCGTGAACGAAATGCCAAGCACGTACCGGCCGCGTTTGAGAAAATGATCTACCCCGTGCTATAGTATTACGAGCTCAGAAACAACCGGCATTGCCAACCACGAACCGATCTCATCTGTTTTCTTTTTCTCGGCTCATGGCGCGCGCCTCTCCGGCGAGTTCTTTTTCTCGGCTCATGGGGCGCGCCTCTCCGGCGAGGCGCCATGGCAACATCCGCCCATGGCGATCCAACTATCCCGAACCGTGAGGGCGGCCGCAACGGTGCTGCCGAAGTCGCCAGCAGACGTGGCAAAAAAAAAAGAATGGTAAAAAATATTAGTAGCAATGATGTTTAGAACATGCCTAAACATGTCAGAGAGATTACGAGACTTAGAGTGCGTACGAGCTAGGCGTTTGAACACTTGGCTGGAGAGGTTGTTTTTCGTATTCTCTACACTCGCTAGCGACGTCGACGCCCGTTGGGGACGGCACCTGTCTGTCTCTGCCGGCGCAGAGCTGCTCCTGCTCCACCAATGGAATGAATTTGATGCGGACGAATGGGCGAGCGCGCGACGCTGGCCGCTGGGCGCCGGCGGATTGATGTCACGCAAGGCAAGCTAGTGCGTGCTGGCATTAATTGCTCTCTGCATCATATCGTTGCATGTTCTGTTCGCCTCCGATCCTGACCTGTTGCCGCCGAGAGGCTTCCGCATCCTTCGGACATCGTACAGGGATAACGTGGGATCCAAACAGTGGAGCATTTGCATTCTTTACGCAGCATGCATGTTAATATCGTTGATCCCTGGCCCTGGCACGCAGCTCATTGCCTGTTTTACGCCTTTTTTTTATTACATCCATTTTACACTTTCGGTGTGCAGTGGCTTCACTTCTACTGCCATGTCTTGTCAGTAACGATTCAGATGCCTGCCATTTCAGTTGGTGTTATAGATGGACACGGAGTTTTTTTTCCTTTACCGCTGTGCGTTTCTCTGGATATATAAAACTACGGACCACTGTATAAAGCGATTAAAACAGCAGGATGCTGCGTGCGTGCACTGCAGACATATAAACAACTCAAACGTACACGAAGCAGCCTAGCACTCGCCATTATTTTCTCTGATGATCCACAGCTGGTACTCTCAGCCACCAACAAGCACACGCAGCACGCAGCATGGACGCTGAGTATGGAAGGTAACCATTTTGAAATGCCAAGGTTTCAAGAATCCCAAAACAGGCCAAGAAACACAGTGGATCTCTCTCACACGCACAGCCTAATTTGTGAGTGGCTACTGAACCAGAATCCAAAGACAGTGTCTGCTAGGGCTCATCCCAGGGTGGCAATTGTACGTGGTCTAGGACCAGCTAGGAGCATCTTAATACTCGGGGTGGGGGTAGAGGCAGGTTTTTGAAGGACCCCAAAAGGGACCAAAATTGCTTGCTTAGGAAGGGAGCCAATTCATTATTTTTTGCTTGCGGCTTATTGCCTGCGGTTCTGATCTGAAGCCACGCGCGGATGGAGCAGAAAGGCCACACAGCAAGAGCCAAGAAGCATATGCATGGGGCACACACGTAGTAGTAGGAGCAGCAGCGCCACGGCAGGCAGGCTGCATTGGTCCAACACCAGCACCACCGTATAGATCGAAGCAGTGCCGGCACGGCATGGGTGGCTTTGAGGTTGTCAAAAGCTTGCAGGTGACGTAAACCTAGCTCTTGGTTGGAGGACCATCCGTGCGCGCCCATGCATATTATGCGTGTATGTAGGCTCCGGAATCCGCGCCGCAAAGCGCTGTCAGTGACATTGTTAACTGTTCCTAAGCTAATTAAGCTGAACGTACGGACGAGACGAGACTGTACTAGCTATTTGTGCTGTCCATACTGCTGCCTGCGGCCTGCCTGTGGTGTCCTCCACCATGAGTCCATGTGTCTGATCAATGAACTGAGACTGAAGCAAACATGCATGTTAACATTTGTTAGGAAAACCAAGGCATGCGTGTTTGGATTACATGGGTTGTGGAGTGCAAGATTGTTAACAGCAGGCGAAGGCGAAGAGCAGTTAACTGCAAGCAAAATGTGGGCCACCACTACTTGCAGCAGGCTGCAGATAGGGGCGCGGTCAACGGTAGACACAAAACGGGGCAGTGCACTACGCGTGCAACACACTGGCATTTTCCTTATCCTGAAGACATGAACCAATCACAGAAAGAGATAACTTCTAAAAGCTTAGAACAAATAATTAATAAGTGCAAAAAATACAAAGAGATTTCTAGCGCACGCACACTTCGGCACAACACCATTTATTTACCGTGACAAAGCTAATGAATTGGTTTCTCATCATAGAGGGCATGATCCAATATGGATTTTTTTTCGTTTTATATGTATTAAGTTTTTTAAGTTCCTAGAAATTCTTTCATAGTTATTAATTGTTTTTATTCCTTAAATCCCAAAACATCTCCAAGATTTCCCTTATGTTTTTAGGTGTTTAATTTTTTTCTTATTAACGTTCAAGACCTCCATGAAAACTACCTAAACCAGCTTCAAGAGTCAAAATTAAACAAATTTTAACGGTTGATGTGTCATATTTAGATGGTTTAAGAGTTTAAGTTAAAATGCTGAGAGGCTAAAACTACGCTCATCCCTAATAAAAATGGAGGGAACAACGAGAGAGATGATGGTGAGGGCCAAGATGTTTCATCACCATGCATACCTTTCTCGCCAGGTCTTGGCTCCGGGAAATGCAAAACCCATCAAAACTCCATGATTGCCAGGGGATTATGACAGCACCATGCTTTTCCTTTTCTTCGAGGACCCGCGCCTTTAATCCGTGATTCCATGCATGGTCCAGGCAGACCAATCCTGATGAAGATGTATGTGTTCCCATTTCGTGAGCCGTGCAGTACGCGTACTACTCAATCAAACCCTTGTGTACGTTGCGACCTGGCCCAACCATTCAGCTGGGAAGTTGTAAGCTTTGACTAAATCAGATAAGGATCAGAGAAACTTGATGATGGTGGTCGTATTACTAGCCCTTCCATTATTAGAAAAGAAATTGCAGTGATTCCTTAGAACAAACTAAGCTGTGATCAGCAGGTGTGGCGATAAATATACACTATCACGCAGAGGCCATCCTAAAAAAAGGTGCTAACAAAACTAGCACGTTTCATAGTCTTGTCTTAATTTGGGCAGAGAGCACGCACCGACCAGTCAAATCAATTCAGGTACAAATAACCACATGACATGAGTTTGATGATACTCCTGCTTGAAGTCTAGGCTTATTAGGCTAGTCATTAGTCAAGAAGCATGCATCTCCTATACCTATAGCTAGCTAGGGATAAGGACAGGCTTTGGGTGACCCAAAAAGAGACCAATATTGCTTGGCAAAATGGCAAGGGCGCAAAATTAATTAACTCGCCTAGGGTTCTGAATCATCAGCAGCATGCAGGAAAGGCACAGGTAGTAGCATAGCAGCGCCGGCAGCATTGGTCCGCCGGAGCGAAGCAGCAGCAGTAGTGGCTTTGAGATTCTCATCACACGCAGCTTGCATTGCAGGTGACGTAAACGGTAGCCTATCGGCCGGGCGTGCCCATGTAGGTAGGCATCGGAATTCGCGTCCCCAAACCGCTGTCAGTAATAGGGATTCTTAACAATAACAACCGTGATTAAACCAATGCTGATGGTCTGTCCTTGTGCGCTGCCTGCATGCATGCATGCTTGTGGTGTCCATGTGTGTCTCAACTGAGAATCAAACGCGCTTTGTCTGTAGTACTTGTTGCTCGTCAGGTCAAACGGCACAGCACCATGCGGCATGCACATAGCAGTAAACAATTCCTTTGGAATCACCTCGGTTTGTTACCACTTGTTAATTACCGCTGCTTGCTTGTGTTGTGAACAAAGCCTGAGGCATCGGGCAGAAAACAGAATGGGCTATACTGTATCCTAGCTTTTGCATTCTAGAAAGGTTGACCAATTGCAAGTTGCAACAGAGAAAGGCAGCCACAAAAGTGACCGCAGGTGATTACCGTGATGCCTTTTCTTGCCTGCTTTAAATGACTAGCCCGTCAGCAGGTGTTTTTGCACGGTCTAATAATTTTACGACTATGCTACATGTACAGCCGGGGATAAACAGCACAGTGAGCAAGCTCAATCGTCGTATGCAAAGCATTTAATTTTCTAGACACAAGCGTTAGAGGCCTAAAGTTAGTTAGACTTATTTCTTTGTGACCTTTCTAATTTGTTCGTGCTATAACATAATACTTTATATAGTTTTTATATAGCTGGGGGTAGAATTTGGTTGCCAATTATGCTATACTGGTCCATCAACATGTGCTCTTGTACGGGTTATACTTTGAAAAGATATAGATTTAATCCTTAGTAATATTATATGTGATTATTTTAATTTATCTTTCGTAACGAAATTTATATTAGTGAGATATAAATTTATGGAATATTTTAATTTTATCTTCCATGATGGCATATTGGATATAAATTTATGGAATATTTTAATTTTATCTTCCATGATGGCATATTGGATAATTTATATGCAGATTTAGAGCTTATTTTAATTCATATTTTATAATTTTATGGTGAGTAATTTATATGCAAATCTAGAGGTTATTGAAAAGCATATTTCATAATGGCATGGTGGGTAGTTTTTATGCAAATTAGATGGTGTTTTAATTTGTATCTCGTAATGGAATGGTGGGTAATTTTTATATAAATTTGAGATATTTTATTTCATCATTCATAATAGTACGGTGAGCGTAAATTTTTTTTAAAAATATAATAGACCTAATGGCTATTATTATTAGAGCTACGCCCCGTGGATCCTCCTGTGCGTGAAAAATTCTGACCCGCTGCACAAGGATTAGGGCTCATCCCTATCCGTAATCAACATTTTTCGGACTACGCGGAGGCTGGGCGATGAGTGCGCTGATGATCGATTACCTGTAGGATTGTTGCTCAAAAGAAGAAAAAAAAAATTATAGCTGTGGAGCGAGGCAGTAGCAGAGACGGACAGCGACGGTGTCCTCCTGGGGAGGGTACGCCACGGGCCCAGCGGCCCATGCCCCAGGGTCGCGGCCGAGTGGACTTCGCATGCTGGATCTGCAGTTTTGGACTGACGCTGAATACAAGTAGCTACCACTCTCTCCGTACTGGTCCTGTACTAGTGTGGCACAACGATGACATACGGCCGTCATTGGGTCGGCCATCGAAATCCCCAGCCATTTGCACGCTCTGCTGCCGATAGCTTAAAAGCTCATTTGCCGCAATAAATGTAAAAGGAAAATTTTGACATGTCAAAGTGTTTGGGTGAAGGGGAATCAACATAAGCTTCCAGCGATTGTTTGACAATGCCTTATGCCTATTTACTATTTTGGTCTTAATCTGAACTGAATCATAAAATTTCCTTGAACAACCCCCATCATCCATACACGGAGTTTATTCATTTCAACAAGAAATTTACAGAACTAGCAGTCCAACACACAAGCTTCACCAAGTCACACGAAGGATCAGTACATGAAGATGCTGATTTCAAGGGGTAAACGGTAAACCCCATTACCCAGGGTTCCACGTTGATTTCAATCTGTTAAGATTCCTAAATCAAGGTATAAGATGCTATTACTACGAATCCAAATCTGCTAAATCACTAAGAGAGAGGGGGAAAAGGACAGAATTTTGCACAAACAATGCATAGTACCACAGTGGCAGTCTGCAAGTATCACTCGTTTTTCTCCTCAACAAAATCAGCTTGCAGCTGCTGCAGTGAGCTTGTACTTGAGGTACGCTCTAATAAAGGGATCTAGCTCGCCGTCCATGACGCCTGTGATGTCCGACGTCTCGCACCCCGTCCTGACGTCCTTGACAAGCTTGTAGGGGTGGAAGACGTAGTTGCGTATCTGCTGCCCCCACTCTGCCTTCACCATGTCGCCACGGATCTGCTTGATCTCCGACGCACGCTGCTCCTCGGCAATCACCAGCAGCTTTGCTTTGAGCCGGCTGAGGGCTTTTATTTTGTTAGCCAGCTGGCTCCTCTCCTCTGAAAAGTTGGGCATTGCAAAACAAATGTCAGAGATATCTCGTATGACCTACCCTTACTCCCAATTCTTGATTCCAAAGATATCTCTGCGCCATCCTGGCTATGTAAAGTAGTAAATATCTTATTCTGCGAGACTAACAATCCAGCATTAGGAAAAGCTGAGATAACCTTGCCTATCAACTATTGTCACATTTCAGGGGGTAGGAAGTTCAGGTAATTTCAGGAGAGCATCAATTGATTTTGCACATCTTTGCTTACCACCAATTCATTACTGCCTTTTGTTTGGCTTCTTCTTGACTATATCTTGTAGAACAGTAGAAATCAACTTAAGAGTTAAGACCCAATGCTACACAAAGAAGACTGAATGTGTAATTTTGTTCAGCATATGTGATCCAAGCTGATCTGATACTGTACCTGAGCAACGAACTGCAATGCCAGTAGGAATATGGACCATCCGAACAGCCGTTTCCACCTTGTTCACGTTCTGGCCTCCTTTGCCTCCAGCTCTTGTGAAGCTTATCTCCAGGTCCTCTTCAGGTATTTCCACAGCCATAGATTCCTCTGGTAGAAGAGGCATAATCTCAACACCAGCAAAGCTTGTCTGCATAAAGTAGCACACATAGCAGAAATCTGAGAATTGAAATGGTACCTTTAGGCCACAAGAAAATGCTGATGAATTTACAGAGTTGGAACTTTACAATGCAAATATTACCTGCCGAAGCCCTTTAGCATTAAATGGCGATTGGCGGACAATCCTGTGTGTCCCTTTCTCACCAGAGAGATAGCCATAAGCATATCTCCCCTCCAATTCAACCGTTGCTGATTTTATACCAGCCTCTTCACCTAGTGATTTCTCAACTACTCTTGTCTTGTAACGCTGCTTCTCTCCCCACCTTACATACATCCTTAGTAACATATCAGCCCAATCCTGGAAAGGTCAAACGAAGTTTTAATATAATGCAAGCAAACTTTGTGTAAGCAAACACACGTTTTCAAATGAAAATTTCAGTCATTGACTATTCTTTCACAAGATCAGTACATAACTACTCCTTGCAGTCTCCAGTTGGAAATACTTGGCGTTCCCGACCGGGGGAAATGAGCTACTGGCAGGTCAGAAACTTTCGTTTGAGCATCATTATAATTAGTAAATCAGAGGTAGTATAAACATAACCCTTTTATTATGGACAGATGATACTAAGATTTGTATAGGGAAGCTATTGGAAAGCAATATAGTTAGTAATACAGAAATGAAAATACAAGCTTAATTTCTTCCTATGCAAAGTCCCAAATGACTGATACATATAATCTTCAAAATCTAACAGTGCTGTTCAATCTTTTTTATTGAATGCAAACATCGTGCCTAAAAAAGTGATTCTAACTAGAATAAAAACCATAACTAATACAAAGAAAACATGTAAACGCAGTGAACGCCCACCTGAGCGTCAGTGCCACCAGCGCCTGCAGAAATATTAATTACAGCACCTTCCTTGTCATATGGTCCAGAGAGAAGCTGCGTCATCTCAAGGTTATCTAATGCCTTGTTTAATGCCTTTATAATCTTTGAGGCCTCCTCAAGAAGTCCAGTATCTATGGAATCCAATTCTTCTGTAAGCTTCACAATGGTCTCAGCTTCTTCAACCTACAAGTAGAAAAAGATACAACTAAGAATTAGTAGTGTCGATGCCAAATTGTTGCCATACGGCATTCTTCTTCCACCAAAATAGATAATATGCAGCTATGTGTCATTACTAAACATAGAAACTGTGAAATAGCACATTCAGTTCATCAGCAATGTTGTGACTCTGAGAGCTCAAACCTGTAATTTAAAATCATTAAGAAGCTTGACTTTGTCTTTGACCTCTGTCAGAGAAACAAGTATCTCCTGTGCCTTTGAAGGATCATCCCACAAAGAACTATCAGCAGACTTATTCTCGAGCGAAGCGATGTGCTCCTGAAGCTGTTCTAAACCGGCGGACTGCCTGACTTCATTGACACGCTCAACTGCCAACTCAACATCCTTCCTCAATACGTAGAAATCTGCCACAGGTATCCAATCATGCTGGTTACGATCTGAGCGTCCTTACTGGTCAGTACAGCAATTCGTGTATACGAGAAGAAGGGTTACCCTGCATGGCCCATTCTGCAGCCTCCGGTTCATCCGCAACGCTTGACTGGCTTCCGGCCCCGGAGGATGCGGATTGCACTGTGTTGACCCAAGTCTGTCAATGTTTCATCCATCCAGAGTATATAAGACAACTAATAACGCATAAACCACCAAATCTTTTTTTCGAGTTGAACTAGCTGTACTTCTCTCTTAGGCTTAATCTTGTGGAGTACTTGGGTTTAATAGGTTTGGTTGCAGAAAATTCAGGAACGCGGTTGCATGTGCTTGGTTTGATTACACGAGCGTGTGAGGAGGCGAACTCACCAGGAACGGAGCTCCGGCGGCGGCGGAAGCAAACGGAGAAGGGGCCGCGTCCCCGGTTCAAGTTGAACCGACTGCGAGAGGCGCAGCTTCGGTATCGAACGGAGGCGACGCGAGCGGCCGGCAGAAGCAGCCGCGGGCAGTCGACCATGCCGCCGGTGGAGCAGCGCGCGAGCAGGCAGCGGAGCGGAGCGGCTAGCCGAGCGGATTGGGGAAGGAAATGGAATCAAAGCGATAAGGATCCGACGGTGGATATTCGACCAGAAAATATTACTGACAAACAACGTCATGGGCTTGTGGTCCAATAAAACAGCTGCACGGCCCAGGAAACTTTGCGCACTACGCTCCGGCAGGCCCATTCTGGGTGGACCGTCCAGTGATACCGAGCTGGGTTGTTACGGCCCATTCAGCGATCTCGCTCCATAAGCCCTATCCTCCATCTCTGCCGTGTGTCTCGCCGCCGCCGTCTCAGCTCTCATCTTCGGTTCCCATCCGCGGGTTACCACCATGGTGAGACCTCCCCCCCCTTCCCACGATGCACGCGGACGGTTGGCCGCCCAAATGGGCGGTTGCTGAATCGTTCGCGTTTCCCTTTTTTGTGTCCTTGGCAGCCGAAGCAGATCCACGAGATCAAGGACTTCCTGCTGACGGCGCGGCGGAAGGACGCGCGGTCGGTGCGGATCAAGCGGGCCAATGGCGCCGTCAAGTTCAAGGTGCGCTGCTCCAGGTACCTCTACACGCTCTGCGTCCACGACGCCGACAAGGCCAACAAGCTCAAGCAGTCGCTCCCGCCAGGTCCGTGCTCCGGCCCTACCCGCCAACATACATCGGCTGCGGCTACTACTCTTTATTTTGCCCTGCTTGCCGATCGACTATGCCTTCCGACTTCTAGCCACATACTGTTCTGAGATGATTGATTACTGACTGGTGCACGACATAGATGAATGCCGCTGTGGTAGTATCATTCCTATTCGTAATCAGGTAGTATATCACAAGCTTTTTGGACAAAAAAGAGAGAGAGAGAGAAAGACCTGTGTGCCCCGTTTAGGGGCATATCCTGTGCAATCAAGGTTACAGTATAATCATCGTGCAATCTTACTTTAAAAAAAGTTTCAATTTTTTTTAAAAAAATCATGAATGTATATCTCAGCCTACCCCATCTATACATAAAATTTCATGATCAAATTCGTCCTACTCTAGCAGTTAAAAAAAACAAATTTGAAGTGCATTTGAACTTAACTGTTTGTCAACAAATTTGTCTTTTTTGTAACTGCTACAGTAAAACGAATTTAATCATGACAATTTTACGTATAGATGGAGTACGTTGAGATATACATTCATGATTTTTTTTAAAAAAATTTGAAACTTTTTTATTAGGATTGTACGGTGATTGTATCAAAACCTCGATTGCACGGGATATGTTCCTTCGTTCTTGAACGTCTTAGTGATACAGAGGATGTGCTTGTCCTATTTATGCGTTGTGCCATTTTCTGAAATTCCATTTTGTCTGCAAAATTCAGTGCAATGACATGGTCGCACTGGGTACCAGTGATAAATTAGAGGATAGACCGGACGTTCAGTTATTCAGTTATTCTGGATAGTCAGGAGCTTCATACACGATTACAGACAAACAATATTCTGTTCTTCTGTCTTACTATTATCATTTTGCCATGAATAGGATGAGTGGTCCTCAGGAATAAAATGTGCTTGCTAGTTGTATTTGGTGATGCCTAGAGATGTTTCGGCTACACTATGCACGTGTCAAACCATGCAATGTCATGGTCACAATTGTCTGAACAAATTGTTCAGAAATCGTGCTTGGATTTATACATGGTATCTATACAACCATGCTGTTTATCTGTTAATCCAGAAGTTATACGTGCTTGATTTGTTCCTTTTCTGTGTTACTGCCTCAACTATTTTTTGTGCATACAATTTGGCTGCAGAATTATGCAACTATATCCCCACTCGCTGATTATTATTTTCCTCTTGCAGGTCTGAGCGTTGAGGAGGTTTAAGTATGAAGCCACAAACTGTGCCTTCTGCGGTATCACCGGCGTTTGCTCCAGAATTTTTTTTTTAGTATAATGTGTAGGTTACGTGGAACTATGATTGAACGAACTATGAAGTTTGAGCGTTTAAAATATATGTTGGAAGTGATGTATTGGACACCTTTGAGACTGGTCATCTGGTGTAATCGTACCCCCCAACGGAAAAGATGGTTTACCTTTCACTGATTTCTGCGACATTTTCTTCCCTATTTAGACCTGTTTAGGAGTAAAGTATTTTTTTTTCAAAACAATACGGGCCTGTATCGCATGAGAGTATTTTTGGAGTATCGAAGCAATACCACAGTTTATCATAATACTATAGTATTCTAAGCAACGAAGTGTTTGGTTGTTGCATCTGAAAGTTTGTTTCTAAAATCATGGTTTACTCAATACTTTGGTATTTTTGAAGTATTGGAAAGTGCATAGTATTTTTAGAGTATTGGAAAGTGTATAGGTAGACTCATCTAGCTCCTCTCCGCGCCACCACGCAACATGCTGCCCAATCATCGGCCTCCTCCCTGAGCTGGCCCCCAACACGCCGCCTAGTCTCCGGCCTCCTCCCTGAGTTGGCCCGCCGCTCCCTGCCACCGCGCGCGTCCTCCTCGGCCTTGCCCCGACCAAGGATCTGTACTGTCGGAGGCCATGGGGCCTAGATCCGGCCTCCCGCTGCCGACGCTTTATTCGCCCATCGCTGGCCATGGACGTCCGCAATGGAAAGGGAGAGAGGTCTGCCGCTTGCCCCTACCTTCCTCGCCATCTCCCAGTCGGCCCCTGCGTGCTCGCCTCTCGTTTCCCCGGCCGCACGTCCGCCTCCGGCCCGCCCTTGGTCGATGAGCTGCTAGACGAGGAGGGGGTAGGGGCCGGTGGCTAGAGGTGACACTGTGGGGGAGCAGGGCCGGCGGCGTGGGGGAGCGGGGCCATGGCGCCGCGATGTGTAGAGAGCGTCACGGTTTGGGGATCCATAATGTGGTTTTCCAATGCAACCAAACAAACCTTGGTTTTGACTAATGTTACAATTTTACTGTGGTATTTTTGTTATGTACAATTGTAAACTGTGATATTTCAAAACAA
The DNA here is from genome assembly GCA_030272315.1 of Paspalum vaginatum. NCBI lineage: Eukaryota > Viridiplantae > Streptophyta > Magnoliopsida > Poales > Poaceae > Paspalum > Paspalum vaginatum. The sequence goes on along the minus strand of CM059013.1, from coordinate 5,197,142 downwards.
CAGCATATAAAAACTACACTTCCATATGGTATTTGAGAATACTATGGTATTTGGAGCCAAAGGTATTTGGGAGCTCTTTCAAAACCTATGTATCTAACACTATGATTTTAGCCAATGCCATAGTATTTTCGGGGTGTAAAAAAACTTTGGTCTAGACCAAAATTTTCATTGTAGTGAGGAAGATAAACCATGGTATTGTAAAATTGTGGTTTTGAAAACTTTGTTCCCAACATGCCTGGTTCCTGCATTGTTATCTTTCTTCTTCTGAACTTGTGCTAGTGTAGCAATTTGAACTTGTGCTAGTGTAGCAATTTGAAAGTTTCATGTGACGATGTGAATGGTTATGTTTTCATGTATGGATCATACACAGCTGATGAGTGAAATTTTAGAAGATAAAATTGCCTAGTGGCGTCCTATGATATATCGCTACGTGTGTTGCTTTGTCACTATTTCTTGTCTCATACTGAGTGTTATAGAGGTTTTGGTTCTACCTCATTTCATCTATGTTCATATGTAAATAATCTTGTTGTGAACAAGTGTCTTTTTTTATAGGGACATATCACCTCCTCCCCAATTTTTATATGACGCGCGCGCGTCGCCGACGCACACCCTGCGCTCCTCTCATTGACACCGTGTGGGGCCCGCGGCGGGGACGCATGAGCGCCACGGGCACACGCGCGTCGCGCAGTGCCCCCGCACCTCCTCAGGGTGATCTGATCCAATCAATAGATTACTGTTCCTCGCATATTTCCCCTTATACATAATGAACAAAGCAAGCTACCGTTCTTCCATTCTTTGTTTCTACTTTTACAGCACTTCAAACAAATCTATGACATATATGTGAAATGAATAATGGAATGATCTATGGACCCCATAGAAAGGCTAAAATCTCTTTAATTTAGGGCTTGTTTGGTTCTCGGCCACAACTTGCCATGCCACATTTATGAAAAATTTTGACCATGTGTGAATTTAGGTTAAAATTTGGTCAAATAATAAATTTCTCATTCGCGTGGCTTCTTTGGCACCCAAAGAAACTATATGAATTAGAAATTTGTTGTTTAACCAAATTTCTCATTCTAGTTTTCTAAGTTCGGGACCTAAGTGATACACGCTGCCAACTTCGAGGGCCATCCATATATTTTACTCGGTAATAGATATTGGTACACTAAATTGCAGCTCACACATCAACAAAGCTGCAAAGTTTATAAAAAAAAGGAATTTCTAAATATCTGGCGATTGATTTTCTTTCTTGTTTTCATTCAGATTTCTGCGCTTACGATTATTCTCATGATTTGTGCTGTTATTCTTCTGTCAATTGAGAATTTTTTAGGAGATGGGCCACATAGAGTTAACTGACATGGTTTCCAAGTAAAATATTCTACATCAGTTCTTTTTATTTGATGCGGTTGATTTTTTAAAAAAACTTTGATCATTCATGATATTTAAAAAAACTCATCACTTATTATTTATTTTGTTGTTACTTGTTTTATCATTGAGTGTAGTTTTAGTATGACTTGCGTTTTCATATATTTAATAATTTTTATTTGAATAAGATGAAGGAAGTTATGAAAAAAAGTAAACCATCGCAAATAAAAAAGAACGGAGGGAGTACTAGTTTTAAAAGTACCATGTTTTGAAATCAGAGCATCCAAATTAAGTTCTGATTGCACCATAATGTTCTTATGGGAAGATCTTCAAAATAATATCACACTTAACTATGTTTAGGTAATATTTAAAACCATGTTTTAAAAAAAAACAGCAAGAACAATACACCAGCGAAACAAAAATATTGGAGGAAAATTTTGTGGACAAATACACTAAGGAACAAGAAGATATATAGGCAGAACAAAAAAAATTGATTGAACAAAGCGAGAACTATTTAGAAAAACGAACCGGTGGAATAGAAAGAAAGTCCATATCAGAGAACAAAAAAGTTATACTGGTTGAAAGAATCATATACCTGAAAAACTTAGAAAATACACCGATGGAGAAAAATTCTACTAGTTGAACAAATCACACAGTTCAGATAGTAAAAAATATCGAGCCAGAGCAAATCATATAAATTAAGTGATGTTACATGTGTTCAATTGATTAGTGGAAAAACATACTAGCAGGAAAAAATATTAAAGAAAAACATTTCAAACTTCATGAGAAAACACGAGATATTCAAACTTAACAAGAGAAATGCAAAGTTTGTAAGAAAATTATTTTAGTATCGAGAAATATTTAAGTCAAATAAATATATTAGTCTGATGTGCTATGAAATACTACTATAAAATAAATATTCTATTATAAACCTAGGGGAGAAGAAACAAAAGAAAGAAAGACAAGAGGAAAAAAAAGGAGAAATGAAACATAAGGGAGAATGAAAACATAACAAAAAGGAAAACGAAACATATAGGAAGATCAAGGTACATTAAAATGCCCCTGAATTTTATCCAACATTAAAATTACATGTTATTAAACGTACAGGGAGCTGTATTCCATAGACTATGCTTTTACTTTTATTTTTCAAATGCCTGGATATACGCTATTCTGCAATCGTGTATCTCTATGTTCTTCATGGTTAAATTTTAGTCGCGTATTAGTATATTACACCCTTACAAATTACAATGCACGGTAATTCTCCAAACTAACTTATTAATGGGTCCAATGTCCTGATTAATCGGCTTAAAGTTCAGCAGAGAAAGTGGGAGCTCAAATTTTAGGGGATAATCAAAGGCTGTTCGTTCCATGAGCAACACAGAAAGTGGGAGCGCAAATTTTAGGGGATAATCAAAGGCTGTGAATTCCATGAGCAACCAAAAAAAAATCCCCTCAATAGATGCAGATAACAAGTGAAGCAACTTGGACGCCGACCTAACCAGTCGTACAATCTGATTACAATTCCCACTTTGGAGAGTTGAATGTAGTTACCACACATCAACGCAAAACAGGAGAAATATCTGTCAGATATAATCCCCCAAGGCAAAAATGAAGAGAAAAAGGATCACCTGCTTCGCCGCTCATCGGGGGAGATTGGCCGCCGGAAGTAATTTCGGGAACCGACGATGTGGAAGGAAACTGCCCCCGCCCGAATGGATCACACCTCGTTGTTCGAGCGCTGTCGCCGACCGACGGCTCGCGGAGAAGCGAAGAGCGCGACGGTGACGGCTGAAGGCAGGGAGCGCCAGCCGGCGGGCCGCGAGCTGGGGTTTAGGGTGCGGCGGAGGAGAAGGGTCTGTCGCCGGCGTCAGTCGAGGCCGCCGGGGGCGGCGGGGTGGAGGGCCGGAAATGGTCTGTAGGCCGTGAATCTTGGGCCATCATGCCCCACCAGACGCAGTGTCTTGCAGCAGATCCGGCCCATCTTTCTGCACAACGAGCGATACGTACGTGTGACGGACAGAGCCCACCTGGCATTGCCATGAGTGCGACCAGTGCCACTTGGACAGATGAAATGGATCAGGCGCTCCTGGATTGTTTGTTCTTGTCGAGAATCACAACAATGGGGGATCACACGGCAAATGGGTAGAAGTCACATGAATGAACTGCAACATCAGTGAGAAATGTGCAGGATAAGTGCAATGTGGACTGGACATCACAAAAGATCATGCGACGTCAAGATGCAAGACGTTCGACAAGCACTGCAAATTCCTTGGCAGAATACTCGCCCATGAGGATGCTGGAGAAGAAGATATACATAGAGGTGGGGTAAATGGTGTTTTTTTAAGGAAAACGTCAAATTTTACGGGAATAAGTTCAGGCCTATGGTTTAATATTTTGTGGCTACTTTGCAGAAAAACAAAGCTGCTGCTTGCTGTCAGTAGAAAGTTATCAAGAACTGGGAAGCCATAAGCCTAATATTCTCCGGAGATCATGCTGCCACAAGTGAAGATGTTAGCGGAGGTGCTGAGAATGTCATCTTCAACATCTGGAAGCAGTCAATACCGTCCTAGACCACCCTTGTTAACCCAATCAAACAAACAAGGCAGGATGAAGAGGTTCAGGACAAATGATGCACTCGATCTTTTGGATGTCTCGTGACATGCATCAATAATTCGTTCCAGATATCTAAGAAGTCAAATGAGACTCTAGAGGAGCCAAAGGGTGCATCACCTAAGCTAGGAAATCTTTGCAGCGCTTCTAGCAATACCCATATTAGCACGCGATGATTTGTCAAGGACCTATTGTGTACGTATCCTCACAAGCAGTTGTCGCAAGTTTGAATGTCTTATGGCAATTCCAATGGACATGAGGAGGGATTGGTTGTTGGAAGATTGGAAAGAAATGAAGCTCAGCTGAATGAGCTGATTTCTATTCTTATGCCAGATCTATTGCTAGGTTTGCTAGTATTGTTTACATACGTTGTGTCCTTTAACTGCCAACTAGTCATTGCAATGTAGCAATCAATGTGTGCATTTTGTTCAAGATATGTGCTACTGCCTTAGATCTTGTTCGGTTGCATAGATATTAGAAGGGATTGGAGGGAATCCAATCGGTTACTAGTCAAAAACAAAAATAAATAGGAAAGGATTTAATTTCTCAATCCGAACAAACCCTTAAGTCTTGTTCAGTTAATCCTTTCTCTAGGACTTTTGGATGCAAAGTATTGAAGGGGATTCGAGTGGATTCAATCATTTGTTAGTCAAATTTGAATGGAAGTGGATTCATTCCTCTCCAAAACTCTTGGATCCAAACGAGACCCTAAGGGGATTGGGGTATTTGGTGGTATTTTGATTTGCAAGGGATTTAATCCCCCCTCAATCTCACCCAATCTCCTCTATTTTTATGGCAACCGAACAGGCCCTTCAACATTGTATGGGTACTCGTGGGTTGGAGTGGATTTAGAGTGGAATGGAAGAATTGGTGTGTGTTTAAATCCCTAATAGTTTAAAATCTCCTCTAATCCCTTCTATTCCACTCCAATCCACTTCAATTCACAGGCACCCAAGGCCTTAATGTTCTTTGTTTTGCCCAGTGCTATATTGAACTAGCACGCTTGGCCATGTGTACTGTATTAAATTCCCACGTTCCTGTTCTGTATTATCCAATATTGTGTCTGAGAGAACAAATACAATGTGTTCCCAGTTACCATATGTACTGTAGAACATCGATATCTTCGTTTATTCTATTTTTAGTCATCTTTATGAACTTTGTGGGCATTTGCACTACATGGTCAGGACAAAAGCAGTGATGTGTTGGTTTTGAGGCAATAATGCAGTACATTTGCTTTGCATTGCCCTCCACATATACAAACGTCTACAGATAAATATAGTTTGGAACAGATGGAATCGTAACTCCATGTTACAATTCATTGTCTCAGCAAATGATTGGAACTGAATTATATGCCAATATCAATTCCAAGTGTCCAACCCAAATTTGTGGTTCAGAGTTCGGACAGACACTGTATTAGTTTCCTATATCAAGTTCCTCATTCCCTTGTGTCATGTATTTAGTCGCCATTTGGTTGCAAATGCTTGGGACGTACGTGTCTTCTAACTGATTCGGAATACCGATGAAGATATCGTAATTCTGTCATCTTTCACAAAAGCAGAGCGTAGCAGTTAGCGGATGGTGCTTCACCTGGTGAATATAAAACAATACTGTCTCAGCGAAATCACTTATCCAATAAACGTGAAATATATACATTAAAATGCTATTCAGACCACTACTAACCTTCTATTGCAATGTTTAATACATCTGCAGAAAAGTATGATTCCATCAGGTGCTATTAGAAATTGTGTTATAAATCATCTATGCAACCCTCATATGCTTCATGTATCTTAAAGCTGACCGCAGCATTGCTCTAGCTTTTCGATCAGGGGCACATCCTGATGTGATCATTTCTTCATAGATAACTGGAACCTGTTAAAAACATCGGCAGAACCACAAGGTTCAGAATATAGTTCATGCCTAATCCCAATTGGAGATTGCAGATTTACAGAATCACTCGAGAATTTCAAATTTGTAAGGTTAAAGGTAACTAGTTGGTTTTGAACTATGTGAAATGCAGTAGATGTTACTCTAATTATCTGAGAAGAACAAAAGCTAGAATAGCAAATTGGATCAGATATTCAGATTTGTCATATCTGACATATTTGACGGCATGTAACTTAGTGAGCAGTTAAGATTTTGATCTGAGTTATATCTACTTTGTTTTGACAAGGAGAATGGAGATACAAAACAGTTTGTGCTTACCTTATCAAACTGCTCAACACGTATTAACGATTTCATCAATGTTGTATAAGTTATAACATCAGGCCTCAAACCCTGCAAAATGAAATGCAGAATATAGCAGATCTTCAATACACACAGATGAATTGCCAAGACAGCGTGATCAGACGGAAGGACAAGTAATATGAGTATCTGAAGCAGATCCAAATACCAAAGGAGCAAATACAACACTCACATTTTCTTTCATGAACTGCAGCACAGAGAAAGCTTCAACAACCCTTCTGTCCTCACCGAAAGCATTAATCAGCGAATTCAACACTAAGATGCTAACCTCCAGGCCATCTGCTTTCATAGCCTTGACCACATTTAACGCATGATCTGCTAAACCCTGCAGATAATCCATGCATGAATCATGAAAACCCAAAATTTTAATTTGAACCATACAAATTCACTTAATCTGGCCGAAATAGGCATTGGAACCCTATTTTGTATATTCAAGAAAGGAATCTATCATATTGTACAGCAGCTTCAGAAATCAACAAAGTAGGTGCTAAGATCGGAACATATAGATTCCAGTTTGTAACTAAAATGTGCAGGTTTTTTTGTTGGCAGAACAATACTGCTTACTATGAGGAAAATTTCAAAATTAGTACAACAGCTTAGCAGTTTTGCATCAAAGCTATCACTACTATCAGGATCAGTTATCTGGGCATAACCAGGTAGACAAGGAATATAAATCAGTAATAATTGAAAAATAAGCCACAATACACAACTTTTTCTTACCCTTTGAGCGTATGCATTGACTAAGGCATGGTACATAGTAGGCGATGGCTTCAAACCATCAGCTTTCATCTCTTCAATGCAATCAATTGCCTCCTTGTACCTACCGGACCTTCCGTACACATCCACAAGAGTAGTATATGTAATGGTGTTAGGTACCAGTCCCTGCTCCTTCATCTCTGATAGCATTGCTTCCACACCCTCCCATCGCTCTTGCTCGCCGAGCAAATTGATCATGATGTTGTATGTGGTTGTGCCTGGTGGGCAATTACTTTCACACATTTCCTCAAACAGCTCGATGGCACGGTCATGCCGCCCTCCCTTGCAGTGTGCATCAATGAGAGTGTTCCATGTGACAACATCTGGCTCAATCCCTTCTTGTCGCATTCTGTCAAATGCATCCATGGCATGCCCAAGGCAGTTGTACTTGCCAAATGTATCTATCATGACATTGTAGAAATGCCTGTCTGGCCTTACCCCACTAGCTTGCATCTCTCGGAGCACTGCAAATGCCTTCTGCCAATCCCCCCTGTCACGGAACCCTGCAAGGATTCGACTGAACACATACGAGCTTGGTCTAACCCCATCAGCCTCCATCTCCTTCAGCAGTATCCTCGCACTCTCCCACCTCCCAGCTCTTGTGTACGCGTCCACGAGAAGGCTGTACGTTGCCTCATCTGGGGCAACTCCGCACTGTGACATTTCATCGAGCACTTGCTCTGCATTCTTGAGCGACCCAATCCTGACATACCCTTTGAGCAGCGCGTTGTAGGCACGCGTCCGCGGCTTGATCTCTCCGGCAAGGAAGAACTCAAGGAACAGCGCCTCCGCCTCGGCGACGCGCCCCGCCGCACCAAGCGCGGAGATGAGCGCGGTGACCGCGTTGGACCGCGGCGTGAGCCCGATTGCCTGCGCGGAGGCGAGGAGCTCGAGCGCGGCGTCCGGGAGCGCCGCCCGCGCGAAGGCGGAGATGAGGTCGGAGAAGAGCGGCGCGTCGGGCTCGAGCCGCGACTGCCTGAGGTCGCTGAGGAGTCGCTCGAGCAGCGCGGCGTCGGGCGGGTCCCGCGTGTTGAGCAGCGAGGCGAGGAGGTGCGAGTAGGACGCGAGGTCCGGGAGGAAGTCGTGCTCGCGGAGCAGCGAGAGCAGCCGCAGCGCGACGGCGGGGCGCGAGGCCGCGGCGGAGGCGGCGAGAAGGGAGTTGAGCAGCAGCGGCGAGGGCGGGTCCGAGAGGGAGGGCGGGAACGAGAGCAGCAGCGAGTGCGGGAGCAGGCGGCCGGACACGGAGAGCGAGTGGAGGAGAGACGAGAGGAGCAGGTCGAGCGGGAAGCAGAGGCGGTGACGGTGGAGGAAGGGCAGCAGGGCAAATGCCAGCGGCAGCGAGGCGTCGCTGGCGGCGAGGTCACGCAGCAGCGCGTGCCACTCGTGCGACGGGACGGCCGAGTAAGACGCGGCGAGGCGGTGCTCGGGCGCCGGAACGGAGGCGGGAGGGGACTGCGAGGTGAGGGAGGCGGCCACAGAGGGGGAGGAGAGGTAGGTCAGGAGGGGCTCGAAGTCGTAGCGGCTCGCCGAGGCGGAGACCGAGGACGAAGCGGCAGGGGAGATAGTGCAGCTGGCGGGAGCGAGGCGGCGCAGGCGATGGGGAAGGAAGGTCGGGGGAAGGAGAGAGGCGGGCATGGTGGAATGGAGGTGGACGGAAGAGGCGAGAGCGAGTGGTGGAGGCGCTGGCGCGGGAGGGACAGGGAGACGGGGTTTATCTGGTCTGGTGATATTTCTCCACGCTTTGGCTTCGGGGGCTTCCGGTTGAAGCCAGAACTGCCATGTGGGACCTACGTGTCGGTGTCACAATAACAGGTTAGACCACCTGCACTTCAGGTCTGTTTGGATCCGTGAGACAAACACTGCAGAGCCTTCGCCGAGTAAGGCTATCTCCAATGATACTGCACATTTTAAGAAATCTGACACTGTTTTGATACTGTAAATGATGTAACACACAGAGTGGAGTGAAATTTGAGAAATAGAGATAAAGAACCTCTTTGGATATAGCCTAAAGTGAAGGATGGAGGCCTGAGTTTGGTTGGCAGGCAAGCCTTCCTCGGGCCCGTGCCACCAAGGACTTGGCGTGCTTTTGGAGGAGAGAGGACTTGGCTTGCCAGCTCTGGCAAGGCAAGCTTTGCTCTGCCACGCGAGGTGAGGCAAGCCCCCGTCGGAACCAAACATGCCTATGTGCCCGGCTGCACAATGTGTCGGAACAACATGGCATAAAACCGCCGCGTCCCACTCTGATACAAGCTCTGGTGAAAAAGCACAGCGACATCGGTTCACCACTACTGTCGTAGTACGGACACCTACGATGTCGTCTCTCTTCCCGTAGCAACGGCCAAGTCCTTCGCATGCATGGTTGAAGGGCCAATCGGGAGCAAGCTTCGCGGCGGAGGAGAAGGACCTAGGCGGATTTGGCCGTGGCGGGTGCGGAGGAGGAGGGCGCAGTGGAGCTAGCGGCGGTGGGCGAGAGAAGAGGCGGAGACTGAGGAAATGGCGGAAGAAAAAGGAAGACGTGCCCGATCCGACGGCGACAAGGCACAAGAGGAGAAGGGCAAGCGAGCGGTAACAGAGGAGCTGAGCAAACGGAAATCCATCTCCGTACCCCACATATCTATACACGGTAAAAGAGTGAGTTTTCGCAATACCTCTTTTCACCCAACGGAAACATGTGTATCATTCACATTGGCTCGCTGTACAGGTCAGAACGTGATGGAAATGATCTAAAACTGATATAAATAAAATATATTCACTATTTAGTTATTTATTTTCTCTGCTTTGTAACCATACCTACCGTATACTTCCCTTCTATTGAAATTAATGAAAAAGAAAGAACGCTGATCAAATGAGTATCCTTTCTTTTAGTTATTTACTTCTCTTGCTTTTGCCTCCTTGATTAGTGGCGAGTCTTCTTCCTCCTTTTCATCGACATCCTCTGCTCTTTATGCAATCCACGTAGACCCGTTGAGTATACAGACTAGGATGCGGTTCACAACGTGACACGCGTACGTCTACGCTAGTCATATAAAAAAAGTCATTTTTCAACTCTTAAAAACATTTGCAGTTTTACAACCGAACAAATCCGGATCAAAATCCGATTGCATCATTTTATTTGCTTCAGAAACTTGAAAGTAAGATATGGCTTGATTATCTTAATGATTTAGATAAATATGACTAAAGTTATTTTTTTATAATATATTTAATAAAAACATTTTTTGTTTAGTAAGTTATGCTACTTGTTTAAGCCACATCGTATTGGAAAGTTTCTTTTTTTCCTGTCATGATGCTACTTTTTCAGTTGCCCGATAAAATTATTATTAATTTTAATTCAGAACAAATTTACAGTACCTTTTTTTACAAAGGAAAAGGGCTAGTTTTATTTAATTTTTTTTATATTTACCTTTTATGGATCAAATTATTTTTTTAAAACATAATTACTTTTTATTGAAAATTATTTTTCACGTATCGAATTGTCACAAAAAATCATTCGTATATTATTTTCTTTAATGCACATTTAACTAAGTTATTTTTTGTCTATGTTACTTCTCGATCCTATTTGTTTTGAGATGTTATTTTTTTCTTTCGTAATATGTTGCTTCTCCTGTCACTACTGGATAAAAGTTACGTGAAGTTAGTTTTTCAGAATATCTATAGTCATAAAATCTCTATTTCTAATATTCATGTAGTATCAAATATAATGTAAGGAAGCTGTTTTTATAAAACAGTGGTGTCATATGCTTCAATTTTTTTTTTAGAAAAGATGAGGGTTCTGTTCTAACCTAAACGATAGGATAAAAACGAAGATCCCCCTCCATTCAGTTTTGTTTTTTTAACACAGTTCGCACGCTTCCACGATAGCAATTCACCAAAACCCTAGATCAATTTCCTCCCGCCGCCCTTGCGTTCCGGCGGCCGGGCGGCGCTCTGGTTGTGGCGATGTCGAGCTCTCCCCCTTTGAAGCGCTCGATAGCTCCGGTTCCCTGCCTCGAAGCCACGGCGTTGCGGGAGCAGCTGGCCTCCCTCCCCGTCCCCCGACGAGCTCCTCGAGCAGATCCTAGTCCGGATCGCCTCACCTATCGACCTGGTCCGCGTCTCTACCGCATGCGTCTCCTTCCACCGCCTCATCACCGACCCCATCTTTCTCCGTCGCTACCGCTCCCTCCACCCGCCTCTCATCCTCGGCACCATCAAGTGCGACGACGACGGCGGCAGCTCCTCCGAGGTGTTCCAACCCCCGGCGGCGCCCCACCCCAGCGCTCCTGCCGGCCGCTCTATGGCCAGTGCCGCCGACTTCTCCTTGGACTACGTACCTGGAGTCAGATTGGGCGACTGTTATAAAGCCGGACGCCCGCGACGGCCGCATCCTTGTCCAGTCCCCCGGCCCTGCCGGCGAGCAATTGCCAGACCTCTTTGTTTGCGACCCTTTGTACCGGCGGTACTTGCTGCTGCGGCCTCCGATACCCGACGGTCAAGTCCATGCACAAGATCTCGAATTTGACGATGCCTTCTTTGTCCCTCGTGCAGACGAGGATGACGACGAGGCGTCGTTCAGAGTGGCCATGGAGATCCACAGCACCACAGGCCTATCGGTTTTCATCTACTCTTCGGGCTCTGGCAGCTGGAGTGCCGGTGCATCTAACAGCTGGGACACCCTAGGCTTTGGTGAACCAGCATTGTTTTCTGATTGGGCCAGCTATGCGTATGGCTGCATCTACTGGCAAGTGCGCTACAGCAACGAGTTGGTCGAGCTCGACATGAACAGGATGGAGTTCTCCAGTGTTGACCTCCCGCTTGGGCTTCTTGGCCATCATGATGAAGACCAAGCGAGTATGCTTATTTTTGAAGAACCTGGTAGTAACGGCAGGCTTGGGATGATTTTTGTTCACGTCATGCATGATGGTACTTCCTCTCTGCGTTACTACACCAGTGTGCAAAATGATGAGGACATGGGAGCCAACGGGTGGCAGATGAAGGGAGAAATCCCGTTGCCCGTTGCCCATTTTACCCCCAATTTGTGCTCGTGTCAACATCGCAGGTTTGTTTTCCTAGAAGGCAGTTTATTTATTGATGTCCAAGGCATGTGCGTATCAGCATGTTCCGCACTCGACATCGAGACTATGGAGATTGAGAGGGTCAGTCACATAAGGTCCCCAGAAGACAGTCTATACGATTTTCTACCCTACGTCGGATTCCCACCTTCCATGTCACCGAGAAGGATATGAAACGGTAAAAAATAAAATATCATAGTCTCAGCCTGTATTTTATTTTTGGAAAAAGTCCATTTTTGACCATGCAACTATCGCGAAAGTCCGATTTTGGTCATTGAACTGCAAAACCGGGTATCTTTGGCCACTCAACTGTCAAAACCGTTCGATTTTGGCCATCGGCTGGTTTTGGCTGGCGGTTTTGCTGACGTGGCATCCACGTGGCAGTGGGACCCATGAGTCAGCCACCACAGCAGCTCTCCCTCTCCCTACTTGTTCCCCATCCCCCTCCTCCTGTGCCGCCACCTCCCCACGGCCGCCGGTGCCTGCCTCCTCGCCTCCCCGCCGCCGGCACGCACCTTCGCGCCTTGGCCGCCCGCTCGCCTGCCCGGCCGCGCCTTGGCCGCTCACCTCCGCGGCAATAGGTGATAGTCAGTGAACTTTGTTCACTATGATTGTTTTCTTGGAATAACTCATATAAGCATGTGCTGAGTTGTATTTTATATTCCATATCTTCTCTCTTATTTACACTATCATCCAATGAGCTCCCTTTCTAGCATGAAAAAACCTATTCTGTTATTAGGAATCTAAGGCATGTTCTGTATGGTTCATGCTTGGCCGCTTGGAAAGTTATTCTTGTTATGCAAGAAACATATATGCATTACCACTAGTGATGAGGGCAAGAGAGTCAATGAGTGGCGCAGATGAAGAATATAATCTCGTTGTCCATTGACCATTTTGGCTTAAACTTCGTTTGTGAACCTCAAAGAGTCAAAGGTGCATTTTCTTAATAGTCACTCCAGAATTCCAAGACATGGAATCAACATGTTTCACACTTGAGATAAAGATTCTGGAGATTTAGAGGGCCAATTAGAAAAATGTTCGGAAAAGGTCTAGCCTGTATCCAGTGGCAGATCTAGAACAAAGTTTTAGGAGTGGCTTCTTTAACCTTAGAACACTGTTCAGCTTTTTTTCAAGTACATCTATGGTATAAGTTTTTAAGGGGAAGCTTAGGAAAGGCTCTACGGATCCAGTTGCAGCGGAGCGCTTCAGCCCTCTGTAACGCTGCTGGATCTGCCCCATCCTATATCAAAGTCGTAGAGAAGGATATAAAATGGAAATGTTGTACTGTCATGAAATGTCATAAGAAACGAGTTTATTGTTTGCAGATGTGTGCTATTCAACAACTTGCAGTTAGAGGCTGGTAGCTCATTCATATATCAACATGATTTGTAGTTTTTGAATAAGTTGTGTGTGTGGACGATCTAGCTTTTTTTAGTTGAAATCTACTGCTAGTCTTTTAAGTTTTAGATATTTGGATTGTAATAATCAATAGTAAGACTGGCTTTCGCCCTGCATCGTCTTCAACGGCGGTTTCTAATTAAGTTGTTATTGCTGCATCCCGCTGCAGGGCTTAATTAACATCCAAGTCGATGGTATTTTTAGTACGCGCTGGCATGCTGCTGCCATGGAACTGCTGCTAGTGCTAGGTGCGTCCACAGTTCCACCGCTGCTCGGTGCTGCCGTGGCATGGATTATAATGCAGGATTCTGTCCTCTACCGCTGCTAGGTGTTTCCAGTTTTCCTATAGTCTACTGACAACTGGAAACTAGTTATCGTTATTATGACATGAATTTGTTATCAAAATTAGTTGGTCTACTAAGTCGAATTAATCTCATCCGACTCCACAAGTATGCATCAAGCGCGAGTTGTTAATATATTGGCTCTCTGTATTTTTCAAATCCGGTGTCGCTGGTGTTCCAGAGAACTAGGAATTTCTGTGTCAAAAGCTAAACATTCAGGTTGTGTTACACAGTCACAAGGATTAACAGCCCATACTACATCAAAATTAACTGGATTTGTAATTGATTTATTCGCAACCCCATTGATTTCAAGGTCCACTCATCAACAAATGTGTATAAACACAACGGTTTTGCCGACCGTCGACTCATTTATTTGGTCCCAGGAGGAGGAGGATGGTACACGCAGCCGTTGCATCCACAGGACACCGCTCGCGGCGCCGAGCAGACCGACCCGCTGCAGGTCCTCCGGGAGCAGCACGTCGTGAGGCACACCTGCGGGTTCGTGTTCTTGAGGCAGCACTTGCAGTTCATGCAGAAAATATCAGAACCCGTCGTCGCGTTAACCGGCGCCGCCGCCGGTAGAAGCTTGGGCTCCAGCAGCACGTACTCCGCAGCATATGTACATTTATATATATTATATATACACATACCTTGGGCTTGGGGGTATCACCAACGGTTCTTTCTGAATAAGAATACTCGCAAGCACTGTATACATATACGAGGGGAGAACCGATCAGAGAGGAAATATAATGCCCATTAATTCCAGCCTGGAATCTGCTGGAAATTAAAGTTATGAGGACGCGCGACGACAGCTTTCATCCCTTTCCCGTAAATAAACGTCTCATTTTAGGAAGGACGTATTTATGTGTATTCATTTTGCATTCGGTTTCCGTTTGTATTCTTTGCAAAAATGTATACAGCAATCCTCTCTTGCAATATACGGAGCAAGTATTAATGCCTTCCCACTATTTAGCATTTAAGTATACTAGTAATAACTAGAATAAGCCTCAAACCTCGGTTTATTAATAAGGAGGGGAGATGTATAGTTGGCACTTTGGCAGTGCTTGCAAACTTGTATTTAATTTCTAAAATACTCCGTGTGATGTTTGGAGCTTTTTCATGGCCCTTAGAGAGCTATAAATTTTGGTACCTCCTTGTAAAGAACATTTATAATTAGTACACATATTATACATCATAAGAAAAAGAGGTACAAATGAGAGCCGTTTATTCATAAAATCTAATGGTAGAGGTACTAAGAGAATGGTACTAGAATGTTCTATCTTAGAATTTTTTTATTTGATGTTAAACAGCTCAAAAGTGAAATATACAACGTCAAATAAAAAACTCGGAGAGATCTAGTACCAAAATAGGTGGGTTAAAAAGGTGGAACTGATACAATATAAATTCATTTTTTTAAGTTCGCAAATTCCCTTTATCATATCAACGAACAACGGTTATAAAAATTCAATAGAAAGTTACATAGAAGTACCATGGGTATTTCCAAAGGACAGCAAAAGAAGATAGATTGTGACACCTGCCCTAAGATTCACATCTGCCTTCCATGAGTTTTGGACCGATCAGGTATTTGCAGAAGCCAATAAAACTGAAAAAAAATGGTACCTAGAATATAATAATTTTAAACTCAAAATTACATCATTCGATTAAGACATAAAAAATTTCATTCACAAATATACAACGCGGTTGGTCTCTCCCCCCCCCCCCCCCAACTTTAACCATTTGTCTTATTCAAAAAATTGCAAGTTATCATTTATTTTGTTGTGATTTGTTTTCTCACTAAATATAATTTGAGTGTGAGATGTGTTTTTACATGTTTGAATAAATTTTTGATTAAGATGAATGATCAAAGTTGTCTGAAAAAAATTAATCGCGTGATATGTTTTGTGGGCGGTAGTAGCACAATGTTAGAAACATGTTTCATATAGCCAAGACATTAGAAGCTCTAATATTCCAAAGATAAACAATAATGAAAAAAAAAGTTAAAATCTCCAAACCGAAGTTGATTAACCCTCCTTTCGTGGTTCGATTCCTAATGCCGACTCCATATAAACCAACTTCGCTACAGCTCAAGTAAAAGCGGAAGCATGAGCAAAATCCAACATATCAGGGAAGAAAAACAACTCTGTCCCTTGATTTAACACTGCAATCACCAAACGAAGACGGTTAGGCATCCTCACATCAACCTGCATAGGTAATGGGAATATGCAAGATACCAATAGTCCAATAGATGTTGAAGACTCTGAAGTAATCACCAAGTGCACCACCATGGCAATGTCCACTGAGGACACAACGAAAACCACTGTGAGTTGTGCCGCTGCAATTCTCTCATGCTTAACGAAACACACGTGTTGACGCACGTAACACGTTCTTGAAGAAAAATATGTGTAACTTGTGTGCTCATTTTATTCCCAGCATCCTTAGAAAAAGCACACGGAAAATTTTTTTGACAGTTCCCACTCATCGTGCCCTCCTGTGGCAGACTGGATTCTAACCCAAATTATTTGGTCTAACTAATAAAATACTAGTACTCCCAATACGATCCGATGCATGCTTGTATATATGTATACGACTGGCCGGTCGACTAGTTGGCGCCACCGCCGCAGCCGCCGCATCCGCATTTGTTCTGCACGAGGTTGCACTTGCCGCTGTGGTCGCAATTGAAGCTGGAGCAGCAGCTTGTCACCTTGCACGTTGAAGGGCTCGACTTGGAGCAGCACCGGCACTGCAGGCAGATCGGCGACCCCGCCATTGTCCCCGCGGCGCTGGGGATGGCCACCAGCACCCGCTCCGCCGGCGTCTGCACCGGCACCATGTCCGGCATCACCAGCTGGTCGTCCTCCTGCAGTGCCCAAACTAGAACATATATATATGTGTGTGTTTACATGCATCAGTATGTTTACGATCAAAAAATTAGACGAATTGAATGCAAGAATTGTGATGATGCACTGATGCATGCGCGTGTGTATATACCTCGAGCCTGTGGGGTGGCCAGGACTAGGAGGAGCACGGCGGCGGCGACGAGGGAAGCAATCTTGAGGCTGGGCACCATGGTTGATCTGCTAAGGATTGAATCGTACTCGGAAAGAAGAAGAGCAAATAATGGTGTTACACTACTCCTGATTTACTGGACGCTGTTGGTGAGATCAGTGCTTGATTCGCGAGTGTGTATGTATATATAGAAACTAGCTACACAGTGAGACGAAGTTGTGTATGTTGTAAATGGGTAAAAAAAAATACTACTATGACCAACTGGAAGTATTCAATGTTTTTTTATTGAATTTAGCCGTCCATAGATTCCTGCTAAAATGGAGATTAATCTAACTGGCATCAGATAAGGCGTCTCCTTATCTTGTTTTGCAGATGCTTATCTACTGCCCCGAGTTAATTGCCTGCTTTTCTTGATTGCTCGAACTGTAGAGGCTCATTCATGGCGGATTATATGTTGCTGGATATATAAGTAGTACTCCATCTGTATATATCAGTCTGTAATTGCCATTAGAGCAAATCAATATCCTGCCATGACGTAAGAGTCCAGGCTTCCAGCTGCTTACAAAATTATGGATGTCATTTAATGACTCTTATTGGGCATTATTTGAGGGTCCATGAGGCAGAAAACGGGGCTTCTTTTCAAATTATATGCCAGTCCAGGCCCAAGCACTGGTGAGCCCAAGGGCATTTAATAGACAGAAGACCTCTCAACCTGCTGCCAAGAGAGAAGAGGATAGGGGGCGTTTGCATGGAGGTCTTCTTGGCCACCCCACCATATATGAATGTGTTGCCGCCGGATTTTGACCAAGTCCAGTTAGATTAAAATACCAACAGAACACTACAACGAAGGAATCCACTTGGTCAAGCTTATATCATAAGTTTAGCCAAATACAATGATAAATGTGTGCCTAAGGCCTAATCCAAGATGATGTCAGAGGCATAATTCATGTTGAAGCCCAATTTATTTGCGAGTCTCGTTCGGACTGCATGAATAGGCCTCACGAAAATAGGTGCTCCGGCCATATACAAACTCTGTTTGGGGTATTCTACATATGGATGGGAAGTTAAGGAGATAAGTTTTCCAATGCCACAGGAATCACGTTCAAATACGCTCGGAGTTGACATGAATTGCCGAAACAATAGGACGAACAGAATCTGTCAAGACTATACGACATGTTTCGGCTAATACTTGGAAGCTTCGTGAAGATCCGGACCGGTGGAACGAAAAGTCCAGATCACGTTATCTAGTCTTAGAGTCATTATTAAGTTGTAATCTATTAGTTTAGAAAAGAATGGGTGTGCCTTGGGAGTCTAGCCATCTATGGACTATAAATATGTAACTAGGCACACCATGTAAATGATGATCCACATGATAAATACAACTCAGCGCATCGCCACCCCTTCTCAGGGTTATTCTCTCCAGTTAAGCGTCACGTTACCCCAACGGAGTCATCCGGTTAAGCTAGGGCAGCGAAGTGCTTACCGGATCCATGGTGAATTTTGTACTGAAGCGTTTTTATGGCAAGATTTGCTAGTTACCTCGGCGAGTCTCGCACTAAACTTCGTAGATTGCGAGATTCGCTATTTATCCCGATGAATCCCGCGCTAAGCTCTACTTGGCGCAAGATCCATCAGTTATCTTGCATATTATCAATCTATTATCTTGTTTATGCTTCATGTCATTAGATCGGTAATGTGCGGCCAAATGTACATAGCTTGTTCGGTTGCTACATTCCACGACACGTGCCGCAACATGTGCACGCGGCAACTCGAGAGATCGATGCGCGCTTGGCACCATACTTTACATGTTTTAGATTGTATCTTCTTTCGTAGGTGAACCTCCTTGGGGTTCTAATCTATGTTACGTGTGTGGTTAGATCTATCTAGTCATGCGCATAGTGGATGTCAACCTAGGGGAATCGCATCTTCTAGATCATGCTTTAAGTAGGGTTTTTTCCTTTTGCCTCTTTGCTTGTGCTTTGCCGATGAACTAAACTGCCAGGGTGCAAGGAGGTGATCGGCTTGTCCACTCGGAGGATTTAAGCCGATCCACGCGATTGGCTAGGATTTTACGCCCGTTTGCTTATTTGTGTATCTGTAGAGCGATCCTCCGACCACCACAGCCTCCCCGTCTGAAAGGTCAAGCCGAGTGGCACCCCAAACCACCGCTGATCGATTATATCCGGAGTCAATCAGAGCCGCACTGAAGCTGGGTGGCACGCCCAAACCACCGCTGATCGACTATATCCAGAGCTAATCAGAGCCGCACTGGGAGAGCCGGGTGACACGGCTAAACCATCGCTAATCGATTCTATCCGGAGCCGATCAGAGCCACACATCGAGAGACGACTGTAGCGGCGGCGAGATCTCCCAGCTCCTCGTGTGTTCACCCACCGAACAATCGTCCATCGGTTTCCGCGACAGCAGTATGTCCCTCGCCATTTACTACAAAAGATGAGCCACTTTGCAAGTCGTGACCAAAGCGTGGCATGCATGCTCATTGCCGACGTCGTCTTCATGCATGCCGAGTCAAAGTGTAGGGAGCTCGCCACCACCCACCACACACATGCAGCCACGCTACCGTCACGTGTCAGTATATATCACACCTTCGCTGACTTGCATTGGTGGCCCACATGAACAGAGGAGGAGGACTGGAGGAGCTTGAACTACAACCCTAGCCGAATAACCGATTGATTGAGATGGTTGCCAATAAGCCGCCAGGGGTTGCGTTGTACCAGACTACCAGTAGGAGATCGATCATGGCAGTCGTGGGCGCGCTGTGCGCGATCGTCGATCGATGAAGAGGCGCGCTTCTAGAACGAGCCGAGGCCCTGTCAGCGGCCACGTTAGCCAGCTAATCAATCAGTTCTCGTATGATGGCGATGGAGATGATGAAACGAAGCGAGGCCACCTCTCGATACCGCACGCAACAACGTAACGCAAGCGCACGCGGTGGGCCGCCGGCGGGGCTGCATGGATGCGAATGAATCATTGGGCTGAATCCAAACGATGCTATGCAAGACCTCTAAAATTAAACGTTGCACTATTACGTTATTGTTCTGCAGAGAGATAAGTAGTTGTAATAATGATAGTGGATGGAGGAGCTCTTGAATTGAGCCTTATTATTGATAGGAAAAAAAAAAGAGATGTTGACGGGGAATTTGAATACATCACCCAACTATTTTTTACTCAGACATAATCTACCAATTAGTCAGAGATGTTTAGATACTTTATAGTTAATTTCTAGTAACTAAATTTTAGCTGGTGTATCCAAACATCCTGATATGCAAAATGCCAAATAAAGCCGGGTCACAAGAAAGTAGCTTAACTTAATTACTACTTAGCTACAGGCTTATTGGCCGCCGCCGGCGCCCGGCCGAGAGCCGTCGTCGGCTGGTCTGGTCCGTTATTGCTATACCTTTGCTCCATGCTGGTTCATCGTTCCTACGTACACATGGCTCGATGGATCGAGGTAGACGAAGCAAGCACGCGTAAATTAAACTCCCAACGCCCATATAACTACTACTGCTGGCGCGTCAGTCAGAGGCCCACCTGCATCTGCATGCATGCAGATCAGAGCGAAGCTCCCCGGCCGAACGATCCGACGATCCGGTCCTTGGAAAAATCCAAACTGCGAACCCGCCGGGGCCGGGCTCGATTCCATTTAAAAAAATCGAACGAACTGTTGGGCGCGCGCCGCATCTGGATCCACCTTACTGTATTTATTAGTGGTACTTTATTACGTTTATTATCCCATACATATACAGAAGCTCTTGCCGTCTTGCGAGTTGCGCAACATGGCATGCTGCGAGCAGCGCAGGTGCCAGTGGGCCACGCCCACGCCCAGTGGCAGTGCTGGGCCACATCCGTCCGCAACGGCCAGGCCAAAGGCAGAGCCTGGTCTGGTCCCCACCTGTCATGCACGAGACCTTCAAGCTTCGCCCTGCCTGCCTAGTAGCAGCAGTAGCCATCACATCATCCCTCCGACTCCGAGCCTGCCCTTCCAAGTTCCTCCCATCACCTCAAGATCCAAAGGTCGCCATGACGTCACGTATACATGTAGGAGTACACCGCTACGTACATCTCTACGTACTGTATACTGCCAGCGCCGATCCGATGGGATGGGACAGAACACAAACGGATCTGGAACTGGAGCTGGAAGCCTCCTAGCTAGCTAGACGTAGACGGTGGGCTGACACGATCGACAATTGATCATTCGATGTATCCCCCCGGCCCGGTCCATGCATGGCTCTACCTACGTACGGACAAAAAACCGTGCTGCTGCTGGGGCTAGCTTGCTTGTACGCGTCACGTACAGTGCAAACAGCCAAGACCACGACCAACTAACTGTTCACGTGCACGTAGTAGAAACATCCGATCGATCGACGCCCGGCGCCTGGCCCAGCCGGCCGGACGACCCCTTCATGGCTAAGGCTAAAACCAACGATGACTGCATACGGTGATTGTAAAATTAAATACGGCACTGTTAAGCACTGTAGCTGTAAATATGAATAGTTAAAATAGTGATGAAAAAAAACACGGAAGAAGATGATGCAGGTGGCCATTGGTTTCAGCCTAACGACCCGAAAGTCACTGAACTAGAGCCTGCTGCCTGCTGTACATATATACTGACAGACAGATCACAGATACAGGGGGCGCGCGCCTGATGACGTGTGGTGTGATGATGTGCAGCCACCGGAAGAGGCAGCTCGAAAAGGTTCGTCAGGGATCCGATCCCTACGGCTGGCTCACCACAAGGACATGACAAGATTGCTTGAATTGGATGGTTTCTTCAGAAATGGAACTGTTTGAATGCCACTGAAATTCACGGTCATACCTTACGTACATACATGTCATCAGAAATACAGTAATTCCATAAAAAAATACATTAAAGTATATATGTATGATGCTCGGCAATACCCTGTACTAATACTAGGCTTAATTTTAATAGCTAGAGTAGCAAATGCTGGATTCCCTACCAAACTCTTAATAAATATATATCTCAAGAAAGCATCTCTGCGAAGACAAAAACAAGGGCAACAACACATATGCCGTCATGTTTGCAGATCGACGAACGACCCGCGCCTATTAGTTTCCCATGCAACTACTTAATTGCCACCAAATCTTTTACGACGTAACATATCTTCAACGTACAGCGAACATGGTAACAGGCTAACAGTTGTCTTGACAAGTGGCCTCGCATTCCGATGCTAAGCTCCCACATTATTTGATCATATATAAAATGCAAGCTCTTTGTATAACTACTGGTTAATGGCCCGTGCGTTGCTACGAGCATTTCAAAATTTGACGAAATACCATACCATTAGTAGAATAAACAGTTAATAGGAGTTGCTCTACAGCCTAAATAAAAAGGATGATGGCTAAACTGAATTAACCAAGCATAATCTTGCATTGGAATATTAGACATTTCTACCAAGATAACAGAAGCACATCCCAAGCCGCGACAAATAAATCTTGCTGAATGAAGATTTGGATTTGAATTGCATGAGATAAACGAAGAGCATGGTAGCAGGTAAGACTGTGAAATGCATCACAACAAAAGGATGGACCAACAACATCAAAGCAGGAAGTGAACAAAGATTTGCTTACAAAAATCGATGCACTCAATAATAGGATAATACATTACTTATCCAGTGTCAAATAACCTATAACCCTTAAATCTTTGAGGAATGCTATTGGGCTCTTTATATTTTTCTCTGTTGGCTTGCTCATTGACATGATCAATCGTAAATTATAACATGGAGCCCAACACAAACAAGAGATCACATTGGTCGGTTGATGAGCCGGAAAGCACATCTTTTAAGTACCGGGCAATAAAATTTACACTGCAGCTAGCTCTTCCATGTTGCCCACACATTGCAACAACTTTTATCGATTAAATTGCAGTAAAATATTGTGTTCGAAAACTCAATAGACCTTATAAATTTGAATAATCAGTCAGTTTTTTTATTAAATATACCAAACATGTTGCTAAAATATAAAACTACATACACTGATAATTAATCCATTTATCTTATTTCATAACCAGCATTTTAATTGGACAACTCTATACCTCGATTACCCACTGCTACAAAGGTGTAATTACTTACACTAAGTCCAGTTTCAAGCAAGATATTTTAAAAACATGTATATTAGTACTTCCTCAATTACTGCCCTAGATACTGGTGCCCCATGTATTAAACATCGATTCAGTTATGTAAATTCTCGTAATAAAGAAATGAAAATCTTGGTGTTCTGAACAATTCTAAACCCACATCACAAATGCAAATGTTTTTAGTGTCACTTAACAGAAAAGAATACAGTAGTGGCTCCTCCTTATCTTTTTTTTTTCTTTCTCCGTATTCTCTGTTCTTTTAGTTTTCATTGCTTTCTGTTGTTATCACACCATTTATAAGTACCTGTGAATAGAGTTCAATGTAATTATCCATGAATCATTTATCAAAGAGTTACTTTCTCACAAGATGCAAGATGCAAGGGTTGAGTGAGCTTATACTCTAAGGCAACATAGACAAATCACAATGAATTAAAAGGTAGGTTCTGTTCGATACAGTAACAGCATAGTAGTTCATTGCTATGAACTTTTCATGACATATTCCTTCTATGCAAGAGAACAAAAACATTGTACAGAGTAAACAGCATGAGCCTAATGCCCTGACCTCCTCAGGCTTGGCATTCCATTTAGTTATGTATAAGACTATAAGTTATGACAGCCAATGAGAGGGCAACATGAGAAGGCAGTACACAATTGTAAGGTAAACAATTTTAACGATAAATGCCAAATTCAATAGGTAAACACCATGGTACAAGCTTGTAAATCCATTTCTATCATTAAAAATGCATGCATTTGGTGCTCTAGTTAAATGATTCAAGATAATGACTGATGAGGCATTGCCACATTGCAATACAACTGACAGGTCCTTAGAAGTGGCCCAGACAAATTTAAACTGATACCAACGATGAATAAAATGAAATCTTCATTTATCCAGCAGTACACATGTGATTTGTTTGATCAATTTAAGAAGTAAAATAGAACAGATGGAGTTTGGCTGCTAGGGAAGAAAACAATCTGTCATTCAACAAATTGACAACTTGTGATGTAATTTTAACTCTTCTAATCTTTAGTTTCATGACCAAGAAACTAACCTTTATTTACAGAAAGCAAGCAATCCTGAGTAAACCATTAATCATATCACCTTCCAAGTATAGCTAAGTAGATGCCAGAAGTTTCACTTTACTCATTCCAGCAGGGATGGGCAATGCGCAAACGCATTGCTAGATCTTCAGCCCAAGTAAGATATAAATGTTTTGATATCATGCCCCCACCTCTACACCCAAATGGTGGCTTAAAATTAATAGGGGTTTCTCTACACCCAAATGTTCTTCGATTCTCTGTTCTTTTACTTTTAATTGCTTTCTATTGTTACCACACCGTTTATGAAGCCTGAAAAGTGACAGTGCATCGTGGTCACATGAACCAATTATTTGAAAATTGAAATCATTAGGCTCATCTAATTAGAGACCTCATTCTGACGATTTCTGAACCAATCAAAGGTAGGGTATCCAAACAGGGTTGAGCTAAAAACAAAAGGTAAGTCTGAACACCTAGATTCTAACTAAGCCTGATGTGTTTGTCCTATGAAGAGAATCTTGCATTCTCACTTTCTTCTAGACCTTCTTTGTGTTTACTTTGTCTAGTCTAAAATATAGGATCTTTAAAAATATACACCTGGCGGCTGAGACTAACTAATGTCAAGCGGCCCTTAGTTCTGAACTTCTTAAGTATCTGAAAGCAAACCGATTAGGCCAACCCTTACAATGCTGTATATAGTACAGATTACTTGAAATCCTCATGCTTTAGCTTGCATTTTCCATATCTTGTATCCCTCGCAGATAGGATTTACTGTAAGTTTGTAAATATGCTTCGTCCTAAGCAACATATGTTCTTCGACAGTCAAAGAAACAGTCGAGAATGCAATTTTGCAGCACATGGAAAGAGAACATACCTAAGGAGTCCATATGATCAAAGAAAAAGATAGGTTCGCCAATGCTGCCTTTGCTTGATCCGCATTTGAGCAGCCATTGCTAAAGCCTGAAGCCTGCCTTGGTTCAACCGGTTGTATCTAGTGGTAGGTTAGCATTGCGTGCCGATGCAGATCGATCAGCATCCTAAAATCCTAGCAATAATTCAAGTTAGACTCTTTGTATCCACAAAATAGTTAATGTGACTATCATCATGCTGATGAGATGTATATCACATTTTTGAAATTTATGGATTAGATAATAGAGGGAAATTTCTCCTCGCAACATCACACACAAACACCTCAAAGGCAACTGTGCAGAGACAGATAATAGGGACATGTTCATCATCAAGAAGAAAAACAACACCCATCCACCGCATAATTTGAGTGAACACTTCCTGCGCGCCAATTAGAATGAGCAACTAAGGAAGGCATGGAGGAGAGCAATAGCTACCTCAAGTGCTTGTTGAGCTCTCCATGACCGCGGCACTCCTCTCCGTTGTTTCGAGGCCGGCGCAAGGCTAACCAGATGTGGTCAGAGGGCGGCACATGGGCATAGAGAGATGGCGGCGGTGGGCTTTGGCCGTGCAGGGATGAAAGGCAATGGGGGCGAAGTGCATGGAAGGGGGCGGTGTGGACGGATGGCCGGGCTTCGTGCCGACGGGCAGGGGTGACCGCCTCACTGCTTCTCCACCGCCATCTGAAGCGCCGTCCATGTGTGGCCTTGGCGAACTGGCTGGTCTTGTCGGTGGCGTGGGGCGACGGGATGGTGGCGCGATGGCTGGAGCGCCGATGTCGTGGCACAGCGGTCTGCAAGTCGAGCAGAGCCGAGGGGAGCAGGCGATGGCGGCTGAGGGGGCGAGCCAAGCATAACCGAAGGAGTAGGGGCGACGTGGAGTAGAGACAATTTGGGGATTCCTCCTCTGGATTTGGGAGATCTCAGCGGGGGCGAGAGCCGCCTCCTCCCCCGGGTTGCCTCCTCTTCCTCGCATGTTGCCTCGCCCGGGTTGCCACCTGCTCCTCCGCAAGGTCGTCACCGCCTCCTCGCTCGCCGCCTCGCCCGGGCTGCCACCTCCACCAGCCATGGTTCTCCGCCGACCGCTGCCTCATCCTCCGCGCTTGGCCGGTCGGAGGAGCGGGATGGCTGTCGGTTGGGGCGAGGACGCGATGGGGACAGGCGCCAGGGGCAGCGGCAATGGCTAGGTGGGACGGAGCGGGTGGAGGGGGCATGTGTGGGGCAGCGGCGGCGGCGCGGGCTCAGAGCGGAGCGAGGGGAGTGGAGACGCGCTAGGGCGAGGGGGGCGTGCGGGCGCGGGTGGAGGGACGACGGGCCGCGAGGGCGATGGAAACAGGCGAGTTGGAACCTTACGAATTTTTAAGGGGTAGAGATATACGTAGAGTACCTCATCCATCCCATTCCCGCCTAAATGTCTACAATCACCTTCCACGTACGGATTCAGAACATTTAGACCAATTCCACGGAGATAGGTATATATGGCTAGATCTTGTTACACATCACCAATGATTTTCTGACATTGAGAACTGATGACGACATAGCCAAGTTTGTTTTCTCAGGCTTCAATTAATTAGATTGGTGGACGATCAATACCCCCAACAGCAGGTGAAGTAGTGTTTTTTTTTTCTTGCATCAACCCAAGTATGTACAGTATATAGTTCGCTATATACACCACATGTCTGATCCAAAAGGGGGCAACATATATATAGCCTGGATCTCAAAATGGTATAGTCAATTGGAGGCTCTATCCGGGCCACATCTATGTTTTCACGTACTGGGACAATAACGTGTCCTCTGTCCATTATTATCAACAGGAGTGTAGCTAGGGGTGTTGTTATTTATTTACTGGAGCAGGCCATGCTTATTGGATTTGGGTAAGGAGGATGGGTGGATCTTTGGATTCTCACTAGGTTCGGTATTAGGTAGTGCAAATTAATTAACCTATGAGGCATGAACGGTATGATGACGGGAATAATGGCCGGCCGGAGGGTCCCTGATTAAACTACCGAGGAGAGAATTCATTTCCTGGAGCTCAATGATTGATGTCCAAAGCGTATCATTAGGGGAACTTGAGCACGCACAGAGGCATTAACCTAAACAAAGAGAAATCAAATCAAGGAGTTTGTTCTCACATGAGGGTGGGCCCCACGCCACTTGTCCGATGCCGCTACGCACACCCGTCGCCTCCCCCGTCCGAAACCACACACATACCGCATACAGCCACCGCCAGGTGGGGGCCGCCAACACCGCCACTAAGCTGGCCCCACGTGCCATTGGCTGTACCGAGCTCGTTCCCGCTGGTGTGGTACGCGTAGCGGTGCCTGGGGAGTATTACTATTACTATTAGCAGGCAACCATTAGCAGGAAAAGGCCAATGCGTGGAGCTGTGAGCCAGCCGTAAACCCCCTGTTGCCTAGCGTGTGGTTAGTACCACAGTGCTGCCACGAAAACACCTGTGCAGTGGTTAGCTAACTTAACCCTAGCTTGGCGCGCGCAGTCTGGTTAGATTTCTAGGTTAGGTTGCTCGGTCTCTCAGTTCCCTAGTGATTATTTTTTTAATGGGCCTACTGATTGACTATACATGTTAAGACTAGTTTATTGATTGGTTAATCCCAAAGCGTCCCGGCTTTGTGCCTCCATCCATCCATTAGAAAATTGCCTGGGCATTGGGCTAGCTTGAGAGTGGATTGTTAATCCTGTAGAGTAATTAACCAGCTTACTTGGCATCTTGTGGTGTACTACTAGAGAGGATGGCTTCATCGGCGGCGTTTATGCAGCAGGCGCCCTGATTAATTATTAATTTGCCGGTGAGAGGAAGGTTCTTGCGCCAGACGCGGGATCAGCTGGAAGATTCATTCAGAGCATGCTTATTGGGTTCTCATAATCTCCTTGACGGGCATGCTGTGTACAGCAGGAGTATTGCTGTAACACTATAACACCGGCGAGAAGGCGTTGTGCAACTACATGCAGCCATGCAGGTGTAGGGCAGGATACCTTGTAGTCCTGTACTGGATGCCCTCCATTCAGTTCAGAGTTCAGACTTCAGTTCCCATGGCCGTTACCCGCGCCACGCTTGCTTTGCTTCTCTCTTCTCTGATAATAAAGCCACAGAGCAGGGCTGGAAAGGTAACTTGGCTTTGCCCGGAAAATCTGCGCAAGTAAAACGACGGTGGCTGCGAACTGACGGAGGCCATCGGCAGCGGCCGCTCTCGATCGTTCCTTCTCCGTCAGCGTCAGGCACGTTTGACAGATTCCCGTGCCCTTACAAACGCCAAAACTCAAGGTCTCCCTCCTCCCCCGCCCCCAACAAACCCAATCATGCACCATTTGCTGTGGGTCACGCCGCACTGCATGTGGGGCCAGCTACGAGCCAGTGGGCCTACTGGTAGCTACCACTCACTCGGACGATACTGCCCCCTGCACTGCACCCCTGCATAATTAAGGGGACTATATATTATAATCATTAAATACATGTTCTGACTGCTTCTCCGATCCGATCCAGCGTCTTCATCATTTTTCACCAAAATTCACAATTGAGTACTACTATCTTTAGGCCCTCTTTGAAATGGAGGAAATCCCCTGCATTTTTTTTGAAATTGAATTGTTTTTAGTGAAATTTCTGCACAATTTTTATGAAATTACTGTGTTACAAACATGGCCTTAGTTCTCAAATCTCAACGTACACATGGAATGGTTTGTTATGAGCCGGTGGTTTAATTTATTATTGTAGGTGTAAATAACACGACATAATACTAGTGCCCACTACTAGTACGCATAATACCTTGCAAAAATTGGAAAATGTTTACTACTTTCTTCTCCTTTTTTTAAGGACGGAATGAAGGGCCTCAATGTTTAATTAACTTGCAAGACATGAAATGTGTGTAGGCAATGGAAAAAACCACACCGATGCTATGCAAGTGGCTTAACTTGAAGCCTCTCGTTTTTGGATCCATCCATTCCATTCGCGTGTGGGTCGCAGGTTGCTTCTCTAGCACTCACGAGGAGGCCCCAAACTAGTACAGTTTGTAACTTTAATTTGTGCACAAATTCACGCCTATGAAAGTGACACGTACTACATTAGTACATTACACTTTCGATGATACGATCGTCGTAACAGTAGAAAAAGGAAATGTGCCAACAAATTGTGTACCGTCTCTTGCAGATTTATGATGGTGTGTGCGTGTGCGCGCATCAGTGCATGTATAATCTATTGCTAGTCGTCTAAGTAAAACATCCTGCAAACCCCCATTATTAGTTTCAACAAAAGCCCTGATCACAGGAGATTTTCTTGGCTAATCTTTTGGCGCAAAATAAGCCTCTCCTAGGCCAAAAGTCACAGAGATATATTGCATTGTCTGTGCGCCTATATATGCTTTAAAGTCACCATCAAATATATAACGCGTGGATACGCACGACTATTTCTAATAATTAGACCGAACGTGTTTGATTTCAATTACCGTGCAGAAATGGCATGCATCATTCTAGAACAACCAGCTAGCGCATCATTAAACTCTGCTAATCTTGCAACCTACTGCTAATAATACGGATCAAGCCAACCATGGGGGCCATATGTATGGCCGGTGTACTATGACAATGTCATATGTCCTCCCAAAATCCCCTGTGACCTACGATCGTGCAAAAGTAACAATACGACCAACCATTTTACGTGTGGAAATGGATATGGGATGATAGCAACGGAGGAACTTGTGTGTGATTCGAACCTACATTATTAGAGCATTAAAAAAAAACTCTCATACGATAAAATACCATAGAGAACAATGCACCTCTGCAGCGTGGGATGTAAGCATTTCACAAACTTCAGCGAATATGTTTATAATTTTTTCCAGTTTTACTACGTTATAGCTAGCTATATGTGGAAAATAAATCATATTTCGAATTGAAGTGCTACCTCATTAACTCTAGGACTGTAACACGGTGTAGATGTTCAGTTTGCATTACCAGAGCTGGCACTAATCACCGCACAACAGGCTGTGCCTTAGCACACCGCAGCGTACGTACACGATCGATCGCTGCCAACATTGTTAACTCTCTGGACCAGCTTAATAGATAGTTATTGTAAATCATTATTGTTCTTTTTGTGTACGTGTTTGATATAAGTCACTTTCACCTTTTCGTCCATGTTAATTCACATATAAAGTTAAAAATAGTTATCGTATTTTTAAAATTTTTGCCAACCAAGGGTGGATCTAGAGATTAGGCTGGGTGCTACAGCCCGGGTCCAACCCATAAGGCGCCCATACGTCTTCATGTTGTATACGGTGCAAATAGGGCCAACGTAGCTTTACATTAGTCTAAATAACTTCTTCCGGATCAATCTAATGCATTGGTATGGCCTTGCCCCAACTCTATTGATAGGTCCAAAACTGCTGCCAGCATTGTGCGATGACATAGCAACATGTAATGTAGATTAACTTGTTATACAATTCCATGTATTTGCCGGAAGCTATGGCCCAAGTATGCTCCACAACCGAAGTCGACAAAGCTACACGACCCAAAACGATGAAGATGGTAGCACAGCAAAGTGGCAAACACAATAGAGTAACCCGGAGAAAGCCAATCCAAGCATCAAGCACGTAACGCACATGAATGATCCATTACCGATCATTCAACAAAAACGGTATTTTGTCTGACACGGAAATGGATAACACTGAAAGTCGCGAAACCGAATCTTTGACGAGCAACTACTTCACGACAAACTACTTGTTTACTGTTACTATTTAGACGGGGGCGTGACAAAGTGCATTGTGCATGGAAACTGCGCAACATAGTCCGTTGCCGGTTATCCAAACAGAATCCATAGTTTGTCGGGTAAGGCAGCGCATAAATGTCATAAGCGAACCTTCCACCAACAGTTCCAACGTGCAAAACCTAATTTCGCATTTGAGTGCCATTGAACACATGGAACCACCCAACCATAAGCACTACTTATTGAAACCTATTTACTATAGGAAATGGAGGAAAATTCTCCATGGAGACATGACAATCTCATTCCCCCTTTTTCTCACCACACCAGGTCACCACAGGGGCACAATTGTCATTCCACCCTCCCAGTAACAACCCAGCAAAAAAAATCCGACAAAAGGCCAGACCATTCCCGTCGTTTGTTTCACATTTTCCAGGCTGAGTTTGTTTTAACTTTTTTCCTCGCACAGTTTCAAATCCCCACAATCTCTCCTCCCTTAAAACCTCCCCCTCCTCCCCCTCCTTCCCTCCGCCTCCGCCTACGCCTCCACCCCACCCCCATCCCTCGCCGCCGCCGCGGACCCCTCTCCCATGGCAAAGCTCCCGCCTCTACCCTCCCCGCTCGCCGCGCCCGCGCTCCTGTGTCTCCTCGTCCTGCTCGCCGCGCCGGCGCCCGCGGTGTCCTCCCGCGCCGCGCCGACGGACGGCGTCTCCTTCGCGGGCGCGGGCAGCACGATACACCAGCTGCTCAAGGATCACGGCCTGCCCGGCGGCCTGCTCCCGCGCGGCGTGGTGTCGTACACCCTGGACGAGTCTACGGGCCTGCTGAAGGCGCAGCTGCCGGCGCCGTGCTACGCCAAGTACGACAACGGCGACATGGCCTTCTTCAACACCTCGGTGAGCGGCAACCTCAGCGTCGGCTCGCTCAGCGGCGTGGAGGGCCTCTCCCAGGAGGAGCTCTTCGTCTGGCTCCCAGTCAAGGGCATCCTCGTCAAGCAAATGGAGCCCGGCGTCATCCTCTTCGACATCGGCCTCGCCAAAAAGAGCCTCTCGAGGTCGCTCTTCGAGGACCCGCCGGACTGCATCCCGTCGGCCGCCGCCAGGATGAGCGCCGCCGCCGCCGCCGCCAGTTGGAAGGACAGGCAAGGTGAGATTTCTAGACGCTCCTCTACTGTTTCAGATTTGCTCGGGGGCAAGGTTCCCTCCCTCGATTTGTTAGGAGCCTCTTTTCTCTCTCTCTCATGGTCGGTAGGTAGATGGCTTGGTTTCGTCATGCTTGTTCAGACGTCGGCTCGATGGAATTCTATCCCGAGATTCCTTCCACTCGTGTCAAGGTTTTAGTCGAAATTCATTGAATTTGACCTCTGATTTGATCTTCGGTCCGTCGGTTAGATTCCAAATCGGTTATAAATCCCAGCCTCAACCGCGAGCGTTGGATTCGGAGAGTTGATTAGAGTTAAAAATGCGATCTCGGCACGAAATTATTTGTGCGTTCCTTGGATCAGTGGACGCCAGTTACAAGTTGGCAAGTATGTGGATTCGGTGAGGGACGGGGAGCTGGAAAGCCGGAATTTTGATGGCATCTTGGAGTTGGAAGCTTGCGGAGGAGTAATTCTCTTCGTGGGGGTGGGGAGATTGATTAATGGTTTCAGTTATGGCTGAATTTGAGGGCATTAACTCATCAGGAAACCTGTTCATCTGGTGTTTTGCGAAATCAAAGTCATAGTTTGGCGGTGGAATTCTGAGCCATTCAGGACCATTTATTACTCCCCAAAAAAATCTTTTAACTTATTCACCACTATCACTTGGATAAAAATGTGATTGCTTGGATAACAAAAAAAAGTATTGAAAACACTTCTTTCTGGGCTGCAAGTGTTCTGAAGCAACCATGTTATCCCGATTGACCGAATCCGTTATTATCGGATTCTGGCGCACGAGCCCCTTGTTTATGCTCTTGGCCAGATCACTCTTAGATAGAAAGTCTTAAGGGCTCGGAGGTGAATTACAATTTCATAATTGTGATGGTGTTAGGGGCAAGTTGCTTGCACAGCCCACTGGTGTCAAGAGTTGTATAGTAAGCATAAGATGCTTGCACTCCTGGCCATCTCTGCTTTTGAAGCAAAGATTTTTGCCTGACGCGGGCTTTTGTCAATCCATCAATCTTCATTAGCAATCCAAAAAAAACTTCCCCTGAAACCCCTTCTTTTCCGAGTTTGTCACGGGCAGGGCTGTTGCTTTTGGACGCCCCCCTCCTTTGCAGATTGTTATCTTTCTATGTTAGAATGTGTGTCGTCGCCTCATCACCTGTCCCCTTCCGTGGCTTCTTTCCCTTCTGCTGCTGCCTCCTCCATTGGGAAATGGAAAGCTGGTGCAGGGAACACGAACCCTTGCAAGAGCACACATCTCCATTGCTGGGAAAGGGTGGAACAGAGGATGGTGTGTCATGAGCTCACTTTGTTTCCCCCAATGGTTGAACTTCACATGATTGATGTGAACCCTAAGCAGTATATCAACTCCCTTTGGTGCCCTGCCTACAGTTCCTCCATGCTATGTTTTTTCTAGACTCTATAATTACTGCTGGAGCCTGGAGAAGATGGTCTATAACAAAGTTGCTTGTTTGCAGGTGTTCCTGGCCTGAGGTTTATTAGTGGGGAGGTGGCTGGAGATGGCCAACAGCGCCAGGAGCAGAGGTGAGCGGGTGAGAAGAGAGGGTTGTGCAATGCTGCCTAGACATGAGCACCGAGACAATGCCGAGCCAGTTTTCCCCTTTGTAAAATCCTGTGGTGAGTGAGAGAGTGCTGCTGCTGCAACAAAAAAAAAAAAAAAAACAACTGCAACTGCCTGCAGAGGTTGGGATGTAGTATCTACTAAGAGAGATGTGGGTACCTTTTTGCAGTTCTTTTTTCGTTTGCCATTTTTGCCCTCGCGCTCTCTTGTTCATATGCACCTGTGTGATATTAAGTGTGTCAGTCGGTCAGTCAGTGAGTCATGTGTTATACAGGCAAGCAAAAAAAATGAAGGAAAAGAGTTGCAATTGGGGGAGTGCTCTGGTCTGGTGGTCTACGAGAGATTCTTGTTCTCCCCAGTCCCCAGCCAGGCCAGTGAGAGTGAGGGAGAAAAATTCCTCTGGTGAGGATGAGTTGGTGGTGTGTGTGCCAGCTCAGCAGGGAGTGAGCTGGGCACAGCACAGCCTCCATGTGAGCTTGTGCTGGCTGGTGGTTGGTCGAGTGATGCTTGTGCTTCTCCTCCTGCCTGGATGGATGAGTACATACACAATCAGAGTACAGCATGCCATACTCGTACAATTATTCATTTCATTCAGCTCGGTCAGGTTCGGCCATAGAGCTAGCTAGCTAGCAAGCATTATTATAAATAATAAAAAAACATATATACCCATTGAGTTTATGTGGTGTGCAAGTGTTGATGAAGGTATCCATCTATCTGTACCCATCTGCCTACCTGTCGGCCTATCAAGTGGCGGTATTCCTTTGGCTCGCGAAAGGGACATTATTCAGTGTGCTCTGCTCGCTTCCTCAATCCTCTCCATCCGGCCAACAGGAAACCTGCTGCGACGCGTATGGAGTAGACATGATGAGGCCAGGAGGCTGGACTGGATGGATGGAAAGTGATGTGGAATTTTTTTGTTTTGTTTTCCTTGTCCCCTCGCCCCCTCGCCTTTTTTTTTAATCTTGATTTCGACATCGCGTCGCTTGATTGATTGCCGTCACGGTTAGGGGGAAGAAATAATTAAATACGATACAGGTTTTGGATTCGCTGAGATAGACAATTAAGCAGGGGGGGAAGGGCCGGCTCAAATTGATCCGGAAAGGGCGGTTTCGCATCACTTGTTTGACAAGGTAAGCACTTTGGGGACTGTTGCGGTTTTCGCTAGATCTCGCCTTTCGGCGCTTTGATTGCCTGGCCGTAGCCACGGAAAGGCCGGGTCGTCGTCAGGATCTTGGAGCTCTGCCTCTGCAGTCTGCACTCTGCAGCAGCAGGAGCAGAACCTTCTCTTCTGCCGGAGCCGGACATGCATTTGCTGCATGTCAGCGTCAGTGCCTGGCCTGGCTGCAAAGAAGAGAAATATATGAGTACGATGGGTGACGCGTGCATGGCGGCACGCTCCCGCTCGTCAACGAACATGCCACGTTCGTCTCGTTTTAAATTTCAATTTTGTCAGCATCGAATATTTAGACGATAGTTAGAAATATTAAATATAGTTTAATTAAAAAACTAATTATATAGACAAGGACTAAACGACGAAACGAATTTATTAAGCCTAATTAATTCCATAATTAATGACTAGTTACTGCAGCATTGCTAATCATTGATTAATTAAACTTAATAAATTCGTCTCGCGATTTAGTTCTCATCTGCGTAATTAGTTTTATAATTAGACTATATTTAATACTTTTAACCAGCGTCCAAATATCCGATACGATAGGTGCTAAAATTTAGTCAGTGGATCCAGACCGGGTCCAGTAGCGCAGCAAATTCAGGACGCTCCGTCGAGACTAGGATCCGCTGCAGCCGGCACCTGATTCACGCAAAAGAAAAGAAAAGGAAAAAAAAAAGGATACAGCAACCTAGTACTAGTGCTTCTACTTCTAGTAGCAGTAGCAGTAGTATCTAGCAGCACTCTTTTAGTTATTATCACTGCTATCCCGATATGGCGCGAATAAGGTTACCGCATGTGCACCGTGGCAGGGGTTTTGTCTGTTGTAAAGACCAGACGGCAGCGGCAAGTGGCCGGGTGGTGCTACTACCATAACCCCGCTGCTTTGCCCTTTTGATACGGCGCGTATGGGCTCAATGGTAATGGCACGCGCGTAGGCGCACTAAATAATTCTGCCCGCCGCTGCCGGCGGACCGCATCATGGCAGGGACCCCGGACCAAACCAGCCTCCGGCGCCCGGGAGCCCCCCGGCACCGGCGGTAGCGCAGCGTGACGTGCCGTAGGCGTAGGGAATGCCACGCCAAAAAGGGTTTCAGATCTCTCGCCCGCCCGGGCTACCTGAGCTCGCTCGCTTCTACGCATGATGATGCAGCGCCAAAGGGGTGGAGCCCGGGGCGGGGAAAGGATCCAAAAGCCTCGGCATCGCACGCACGGCACAACGACCACGTCGCAACAAAAACTAATGCCTGTGCGCCGGCTGGACCATGGGGCGGGGCACTGGTCAGGGCCGGCCAACCATGGCAGCGGCCAGAACCGACAGGGGATGCGCCTTCACAATGGTCTGCGTACGGGTGTCGCTTTCGGTTCCGGTACTAGA
This sequence comes from Paspalum vaginatum, assembly GCA_030272315.1. Classification (NCBI taxonomy): domain Eukaryota; kingdom Viridiplantae; phylum Streptophyta; class Magnoliopsida; order Poales; family Poaceae; genus Paspalum; species Paspalum vaginatum. The sequence goes on along the minus strand of CM059013.1, from coordinate 5,161,346 downwards.
TATCATATTACAGCAAGTATTATACAGTATTATACATAACACCGTTACAAGTGATGACTTGGAGCTAAGGGTAAAACGTAAAAACAGCAAGGTTCACATCCATCTTTACAGGCAGAGTGCAGTAGGAAACAGCAGCGATATGGAGCAGTTGTAACCGCACCAGGCGCTGTCTAGCTTCGGATGGCAAACAGACCCCATGGTATTTATTTATGTCGTGAGGGTGCTACCACGCGATCCGCCTCTTGAGTCTCAGAAGTCTGGGCCTTGCTGGAAGAACTCGAGGTCTGGGTGAGTGCTCCCGCCTGGAGGCCGCCTCGGACGTCTACATCAACAAACACACACAGAAAAAAAAAATCATCTGCTGATCAGAGTTCTCTTTTTTAATCTCAGGTGCTCATTCTGCAATTATATGGACAGGCAAGATATGCCTCTGATGGTTTCGACTGGATACCACTCAGCCTTCCAAGGAGATCAGGGAGAATATGTAGCTATATAGGATGTTAATAATCAAATATACCACATGATCTAGGATAGGAACCCGCACTAGGAAAAGCATATTTGAAGAGGCATTTTAGTTAATTATTCATGGGTTTTAAAGCCGCACCGAGGTAAACAATAGGAATATGTTGGAACCTTACAAATGGGAAAGAATCCAAAGAAAATGCTGGCAATGATTAACTTACCTAACAAAGCTAGATGGTTCAAACCCTGGAACACCAGGTGGGCCAATTGGATCATAGCGACCACCTGGTGGAACACTCCTGTTTCAAATATTCATTTTCATTTTTTTAGTGACAAGAACTAGAACAAACAAAGGTACCTCGCTAAGTGATTTATGACAAATATTTTTTATTCAAACTGGACAGAACATACCCAGGTCCACCAAATGAGGCAGGGAAGGGATTAGAAGGAAAGAAGCGTGGATCGTTAGGACCTGTTGTGTGAAAATAAGCATCAAGTCTTGGATGTACAAATGCACAAACATAAAGAAGACAAATGGAAAAATGTAGATGTAATATTACCAACATGCATGCTGCCACCGCTCCCAATACCACTGCAAACAAAACAGACACAGTTAACTAAATATATGACGATACTGATTTCTCTATGTTTTACATGAACTTCTATTTCTTAGTTGAAGACATACCTGTGAGGGTAGAAGCCAGCACCGGGACCAGGGAATAGATCATCAGAACCAAGCGGAGCTATTGGAGGATAAATTAGGCTGCACCACAATTAATATATAGTCTGATTAAACACACGAACTTCCATTTCTTAGTTCCAAACTGGAAGCCAGTTTTAGCTTGCCCTAAGTCAAACTTCTCTAACTTTGATCAAGTTTATAGAAAAATGTATTAACATCTACAATACCAAATAAATGTATTATGGAGGTATGTTTCATGATGGCTTTTAATGAAAATAATTTGATGTTGTACAGAGTAGATGTTGGTGCATTTTTTTCCATAAACTTGGTCAAAGAAGTTTGACTTTGGACAAAACTAGAAAGACACACTCTTACAATTTAGCATGGACGGAATAACTAATATAGTAACTTGAACAAATACTCCCTTAGTCCAAATTGTAAAGGATTTTAGCCCTCATTCTCTGTCTATATTCACATGGATGTTGATGAATCTAGACACATATACAAAATGCATAAATGGAACCCTTAAAATTTGGGAAGGAGGGAGTATTTAGTAAAACTACTGATACATTAATCAAATATCTATAAGAAATCCAATGCATGTGTTAAGTGCAATGAATAATACTTGCTACTTTTATGGTCTAACGGTGCATGTGTACCAATCAGTGAACTAGATTTTGAACACAACTTCCAATAAAATAAGACAGCATAGAATGCAGTTTGTCAGAAAAAAAAAGGCGCTTGGTGACTCCATCTGACCAGGAACATAAGAATGCACATGCTTTCAGTGTATCTAGGAACATAATATACCATAACAAGCCAATTAAATCAAATAATGACAGGAACAAATTTAATTTAAAACTAAAAAACGATACATAGAGTATCAATCACCCAACTCACTACAGGAGCTGAAAGATAATTAATAGAATATGCAATAGAAAAAGAGATGAAAATATCTTGGATCATACCCAGAAGGGTCAGTAGTTCTAGGACCTGGATTTTCAGAGCTGGAAATACAAGAGCCTTATGTTAGAAAAATACAAGATACACAATATCATAATTTTATATTCATTAAAAAAAATCTGCTTTCAATGATATATTTTCACAGAATTCTTGACTGTGAGGACTAATAAATTTAGAAGAATATGCATACCAGATCAAATGACTGATTACTAGCTAACCTTTATTTCCAACAATTGATGATGCAAGATATAAACACCAAAAATACAAAACAATAGTAAAGTAAAATTGCCCTGATGTATACTCTGAATGGTGGATGTTGGGGCTATGGGAGAGTATTGCCAAAAATATGTGCAACATAAGGATACCTGTGGATTGATGAACTGCTCTCAGCATCAGGGTTCTTGGCAGTAGTATCAGGGTTCTTACCAGCTTCAGCACCAGCATCTTTAGCATCCAGTTTGGACAACACACTTGAGTTCACAGCATCGATGAGGCCTGCAAAATTCTTGTACATATCCCCATAATTCTTCGGCTGCTCTTCAGAGAAGAAATCTTTCACGCTACATAAAAGGAACCACTGTTAAAACATGCGACCATAGAACTGGAAGATTCAAATGAGCAAGGAATAGTTCAACAAAATTGGGTGAGGTAGAGTCAATTAAGCAAGCATCACAATACATCTATGTCAATTTTTGCTAACTATGGAATAGAATATTGATTACACTGCATTAGTTTTTTCAAAAAGGAGAATCAAACCCATAGTCCATAGTCCTTCCAAATCAATTGAAAAGCCTAGATTATACCATCTGTTACTACAGAACAGGTATACATAGTCACCATTCAGCAGGATTCTTAGCGTTTGTAGCAGATTAATAAACTAAATCAAGATCAAAGTAGCAGAAATAATATTTTCCATGTAGAGCCACAACAACGAGAGTGTGTTTCATATTAGACATGGTGAATTGAACTACTGCAAGAAGCATAGGAGTATAATTGCAGAAATCATGTTAACAGTTGGTACGAGTACCAGAACATGGCATTATTGTTCCATAAATATGTAGCCAGTTAGTATGGTATGCATATAAACCGCATCCCCTTGAAACAAAAGAATGTTGCAAAACCAATGTAGTTGCTGGATTGACACATACTTTATCTGGATATTGTACATGCCCTTATCTTGTGCCTCAAGATCCAGGACATCAATGGCAAGTAGTTCACCGATCACCAGACATTTCACAAGTACACGTTTCTTCTTGCCCTTCTCCTCCTTGCTATACAAAAAGGCATAGCAGTTCTCCATGCTGTTCCAACCATCAATCCCCACCTCCTCGTCGCCTGAAATTGAGTACATATATTCTCAACTTCTAAAATGTTGGATAATTAGCACTCCAATCAGAGAAACTAAAACAGAGAACAATAAGAAACCAAGATGATGTTCCAACCCGCTTAGCACTTTCTAAATGACTGATTACTCATGCTTTCCCCTCCAAGTCTAAGACTAGACCTGGTATATTTTTCATTGCTGACCATGACAGTATGACACCTGCTTGCTGTCTAAGGCCATGGCTATAGGGGTAGTCATCTTAAATACAAAGGATATGAAAACTGGATTGCAAAAAATTACGAGCCCAGGGCAGCATGTCCAGTAATTGGCAGCAAACAGCCGGTTATGTGTAGATTTGGGACACATAATAATTTTTATTGAAGATCTAAAGCAAAGTGCAGGCATGTGGCCAACGTTTACAACAGTTCTGCATCATCGCCATACACATAATAAATAGATAGAGTAACTAGAAATTTTCTACATCAAGCTATTTGAAAATGACTGAAGTAATGACATACAATGCCTAAAAATTCTCTACATGCGACGAATTCATCAGGCCATAAAATTTTGAAAAGTAAATCAGACATCAAGTATCATATCCGCTACAAATTGAGTCGAGCGATGCGCAATAAAGACCAAAACCTAGAAAAGGAGGCATCACTCTTACACAGGGGTGGAACCAGGGGTGTTTTGTGATGTCCCTGTCCCTGGACAGCAATGGAATTGAGCAAATTCTATACCAATTGCTGTTCATTGGATTTGTTAATATGACACCACAATTATACATAGGTGAGATCAGTGCACTATATTCCTGGATCCGCTACTGCTCTTACATCAACCGAATCTACCTACTAGGTATTCAATCCACCAGACCAGAGGGCACCAACCGACCAAGCGATATGCGAACCCTAAATCTGGGTGTCGCACAGCCTAACCGACCGACCGACCAACTACAGAGCGCTGGCACGACCCGAGACGAGACCGCACGAGGAGGAACCCTGGCCCCTGGAGGGAGCTAGGGCGGGAGCGCATGCACGCACGCACGCACCTGAGGGCGACGGGTCGGCGAGCGCGTCGGGCCCGACGGCGCATAGAGAGTAGCCGGCGGCGAGGAAGGCGGCGTGGGCGGCGAAGGCGACGCCGTCGTGGGCGCCTCGGAGGGCCGGGCGCGCCGCCCTCACGACGGCCATCGCCGCGGCGTCGGTCACCATCGTGCCGCTGGGGCGCGGTGGCCGGGAGTCTGGTTTTGACCTCGGTGGCCGGTGAGAGAGCGCGAGGCGGCGGACCGCGGACGGGACGGGACTGGGCGAAGCGGGGCAGGGGTTTTCCGGACGGAGAAGCGAATCGACGCGCGCCGGCCCCTCTTCTAGTTCTAGCTTTCCTTTTTGCTTCTACGACTCGCGCGCGCAGTCGCGCGGCTGATGCGAACCATCTTCTTGAGTCGCAAGAAGAGGATTAATTTAATTCCTTGTTCTTTATTTTTCCTTTTATATTTAAGGGTATGTTCTTTCTTTGACACTAGAAGAGGAGCGTGGAGCCGTGGACGCGTGAGCGCTCACATTTTTCCTAATACACGATTTATTAGGATGGTCCAGGCCTACTGTGGGGCGTCGTTTCGCCGGTAGGCCCAGAAAGTAGCAAGCCTTCTTTGGCCCTGCTTTCTCAACACAACTTCCCATCCCGCTCGTGCCAAAAAGAACGATCCCGGAACATCTGAGATGTCACCATGCTGGATGTGTTTGTGCACGTATAATACATCTCAGAATAACGGCATGTTTGTTATAGCAACTATTCCTGGCTAAAAACTAAAATGTATGGGGATTGGGGATGGAACTTATGTTTAGACCATTTTTTTTTTAATTTATGAACTTCAAATTTGGCATGCATGTAGCTAGAGCTCCGCCAGACCGAAATGTATGTAATAAAGAGCACCATCGAAATGATAATAAACAATGTTTTTTAAATAGAACATCTTAGGCCTTCTTGGAAATGCATGGACTTTTAGCCTACTAGTATAGAGGGGTACGTGCAGCGGTCACACAGTGAACTACATCATATGTAATATACTTGGCAGGCGCGGATCGCGTGAAGAGCGGAAGGGTTCGAGGGAAACGGAGTTAATCAGCCTGGCAATAAAATAGAAAAATAGGAAAAGGAAAGAAAAAAATTCATGGCCAATTGATTGCCGTCTTTCTTTTTTAATTAATTACAAGATAAGAAATTTTTTTGGTAAGAATATGTATAAAAAATAAGGTTAGAACATAAAAAAACTAAAGGTGGAAACATTTTATTCTATTGTTTTTGAACTAGGGCCAATGTAAGGGTACACAAGTTCTCGTTTAGTAAAAAATATTATTCAAAAATCAGGTCTTTATAGTGTATAGATGGATATGAAAAGCTCACATAAGATATTTCAATTTCATAAAAAACGTAGGATTCTAAAAAAAATCGTATGTTCTAAAGGAGGCATGAATCCTAAGGGCCAATACTTTGATTTCACATAACCACCAATTTTCACTCACAAATATGCTTCCAACACTCAAGTACTCACTTCATGTCCGAATTAGTTGTAGTTTTGAACATCGGACATGGTCTCCAAAACATAAGTTTTATCAATGTTTTTATTAGAATATAAATAAATATTCTAAAAAAATTATATTTTTATGAAAATACTTGTCAAGACAAACCTGTACGTATGACTTTCAAGATTCAAAACTAAATAATATCCAAAGTGATGACCGTCCGCTTGCATCCGGGACCTCCCACGATGGGCTCTGCCGGTGGCCAACAAGACACTCCAAGCACACAGTGACACAGGTACGTACATCTGGGACGTGATTCTCCATTGAAGCACTGCGCTCGGTGATTTTCCATTGTTGCATTATTGCTTGCTGTGGCGGAACCGCCGATTTAATCCGGGCCAAGCACACCTGCCACCTCTGGCTTGCAGTGCGATTAGACCGAATTAAATCGGCGGTTCCGCCACAGCTGGTATCAGAGCCGATCATACACAGACAACAGACATATCATCCAGTTTTGATTTGCAAACCTATTTTCGAAAACCCTTTTCGAAGTATTTGAAAAATGAGAGTATCGATATGCCCATATTAAGGATGTTAGTGAAATACCAGGTGACATCGCTAACATTCTGACCTAGATAGAACTCATATGCATATTCGGCGCTTTGGGAAGCAACATTTCGGCCCTAGCTATCTCCAGTACTGGCGGAGCGCTATTGGGATTTGCGGACTGTTGCGAACCCTGCATTCATGCTGATAGGACAGAACTCTTTAAGGGGGGTGGTCACGCCATTGGAGTGTTTCGTGACCACTTTTCCTTCGACCAAAATTATAGCTAGATCTTGTTGGCACTGTTTCTCTCCCCAGCAATTCCCCAGTACTGGAGGAACACTGGGTGTGTTGGGAGAAATGGCGCCACTACGTCGTCCACCAGACGTAGCTTAAAGAAAATCGTGGATGCCACTTTTAGGGTTAGAGTGGTAATGTTTGGTAATGGTGATGATGTTGATCTGAGCATGCATTTTTCTGCAGGTACATTAACCACGTGCGAAATTAAGAACGAGTAGAGAACGACTAGTTGCATTAGAGAGTGCCGTGCATATATGTCACCGGATACTCGCTAGTTATATAAATTGTACATAGGGTGTGTGACGTGAGACCGAATAGGGCGAATCATGCATCATGACATCATGTCTTATCTCATGCATTGTTTTTGTTACTTAAGAGTGACTAGGAGCATATTGCGTTGAGTGTGTGTTACTATTGTATTGATACGTAGCTCAAAGTACAAATAGAGCTAGTAGAAACTAAGCAAGCGACTCGACTAGTACGCTTGGGTTGTCGCAATTTTTCTATACCTAATTCATTCTAAATATGAAACGTCTAATAAATGCAGGTCAAATACAATAAGTATGTCGATCGGTCCAAAAATCAAACCCGTCTCGAAGTTACCGATGCTACACACGTTAGAAACATACCATAGCCTTGTGCCATCGTTTTGCGAAAAATCACTTATCGGCATATTTTCTAAATACGTAAACGCGGAAAACACTAGGCCCACACCAAGTTTTCAAAACCCTTGAATTTACGGAAGCCTTGTTTTTTCTGCCACAGATGTCGCAGCCTTTTGACTTATGTCCTGATCACCCCGAGCCCACGAAGGCTAAAACAACAGCCCCTGCAAGTCTCAAGAAGAAGAGAAAAGTGGGAGAATCTTCTACTAATACGGCTTCAGTTCAACATCTGCGACCTGACCTGGTTTTATTGAAGGGATTTGTCAAGCCTGAAGATCAAGTCAAGATAGTTCGTACATGTCGACAACTAGGTATTGGTCCAGAAGGATTCTATAAGCCTAGTTTCAAAAACGGAACTAAGATGAAGTTATGGATGATGTGTCTAGGGAAGAATTGGGATCCGACTACAGGTTTCTATGGGCCAACACGTCCATGCGATGGTGCCCAAGTCCCTGCGATACCAGAAGCTTTCAAGACAATTGCTCAAACTGCAAATTCAACCGTAAGCGAATTTCCTCAAATCAATCCTGACATATGCATCATTAACTACTACAACAACGTCGGGAAGCTCGGACTCCATCAGGATAAGGATGAATCAGGAAGAAGCATCAACCAAGGTCTACCTATCATCTCAATCTCGCTAGGCGACACGGCAGAATTCCTGTTCAGCGATACTCGAGACAAGGATAGAGCGACTAAGATCAACCTTGAATCCGGCGATGTCCTTATACTCGGTGGAAGATCCAGACTACTGTTCCATGGCATCTCCCATGTGAAGCCTAACACTGCACCGACATGGCTAAAAGAAGGAACCGGTCTTCGTCCAGGACGCATCAATCTCACGTTTAGGCAGTACTAGCTGGGTACCAATTAGTACGATAAAGTTTGGGGACAAGCTTATGTATCAGAAGGTTTTAACATGCGTAAATCAGAAAGACCTCGGGTGTCCGACTCTATAGAGTCAACTTGTATCTCATTCCTATGGTTAGATGTACTCCTAGTCTTATAGTGATAGCACATTGAGCTTTGGTAATTTTTTCTTTAAAACCCTTGTCGTTCATGCGCTTCGAACCCTTCTGATCGAAGAAATCCTAGCCTAATTGCACTATATTCCACTATTCGTTAATTACTTGCTACAAACTTTGTAAATCAAGGAACTTCTTTTACAATGGGATTCAAGCGCCCTAAGCTCTTATATCACTTCGGACTTCCTCTTTATTTACCAAAACCTTGTAGTGATCATGACTCTGTAAGTGGAATGATTGAGCCACTTTTGTTATGATGTCTCCTTAAGCAGTCTTGGATGCCTCGACGGGATCTGGAGTCCTATGTGTACGGCCGTCACATGGTCGTGCTACTAGGTTTGCGCTGGCATTAAGACATGCGAAGGCATGACATCGCTTCAATCGTGGAACGTTCATAATCGGAGTTTATCATTTGATTGACCTCGAATCTTGCTACTCTTGATTTGTGGGGATGCTTGATTTTATTTCCACTGTCCTGTATAAATCATTTCATTGCCTTGTTGCACCATGCTTTTTCTGAGATGTGGGAGTAGCCAACCTCCACCCACTGCTTATCCACACCCTTTTCATTACTTCTGTGGAAGTGATCAGTCTCATTTCCACCATCTCATCACATTTTTCCATTGCCTTGTTTCACCTTGCCTTCTTGACCAATGTGGATGATCCGTCTCAAACCCACAACTTGTTCATATTAATTCATGTACATGTTTGACCTTGCCTCCGAAGATTGATGGGAACAGTCAACCTCGTTCTCACTAACTCCGTCGATATTTTCTATCCATTCGTTGAACCTTAATTCCCGAGGGTGTACTTTATGAACATCCTCCACACTAGCTTTTGTTCTCGGCTAGTGCTCTTGTCTTATCGTCATTTATCTATGATTGGTTTTCTTCCTCTTAGAAGGGAGATTGCTAGCATTTTGTTTCGCTAGTAAGAACACGTCAGCTACTACCATTTTCTTGATCAAACATAACCAACGCTGAGAAATCATACAAACCATCACATTGTTTAGGCGAATACGGCCTATCTTCTCCCTCTTGTGCCTTTCATGTCCTGATGAGTAGAATGTGCGACATTTCACCACATCTTACTCTTTGAAGACATGTTGACTTGAAGTTCTATATGTGGACACAGTCCCCATCAAATAGAATGAGTGTGTCTCCTAAAAACACATCCAATGACAATCCTTTGAATCATAATGTTCTGCTTTGCTCGATCCCCGGCTGGGTACACTTTGTTTTCATCGTCTGGATAAATCAGATACTTACCATGTTTCAAATATTAGTATCACAATCAGGAAATGACTCCATTCCTTTGCTTCAATCACAGTCACTTGCTCGCTGACCACATTCTCTTCATGGTTTGTTCATTCGCTCTCTTATATGGCACGACTCGTCGAGTATCATAGGGAGACCACCCGAGCCTAACTTAGAGGATGCTCTGTGACTACTTGTGATAAAGAGGCACTAACCATTCACAAGCTAGTTGACAAAGCCAACAAGTGAAAAATTGGGATGTTACCATGTGCATTCGAAAAGGCACAAACCACGATGCCATACTCCTTACCAAACGCGATAGGTAACACACCCGTACCTCACACAAATCTCGGGACGAGATTTCTTTAAGGGGGGTGGGTTGTAATGCCCCCGGCATCTCGAAAGTCTTAGCACGTGATTAGATTAGCGGTAGTCAAATATTTGGCTTAATGATGTTTAGAGAAGAGCAACGACTAGGCTAGTAAATCACGAAGTCAAAAATTTTCAGTGAATTATGCAAAACCTCTGAATGCATTTGTGATTATAGTTCAAAATATAATGTGTTTTAGACCAAACTCTCTACAACAAACTTGTAGACAATTTTATGTAGATCAACTTTGTTATTGGGTGTGGTAACATGCACAAAGGTTTAGGTGGAGTTTTGAGTCGATTAATGAAAAAGCAGAAATCTGGCTAAATTTGATCGGTAAGGAAAATTCAAATTTCAAAGGAACAAAAGTCCCTATCATGCAAAACATCATATAAGAAAGTTGTAGATAATTAAAAACTACACAACATTGGTATAATACTCTTTCTCTGAAAATGAGCATAAAATAGACTTTAGGAATTTCTAAGTTTGCATTAAACCTTGGTCAAACTGGAGTCAGCAGGTTAAATTCAAATTTAACCATATTTAAACTTGGAATCTGATATTACTCCTTTTGACAAAGTTGTAGACCTGGAAGAGTGGAACAACTTTTGTATTTTGGGTTTTATCAAATTCGGCCCCTAGGATGTTCAAAAACAACAATTTCTAAAACATGTCTCAGCAGTCAAACAGCATTTTTCATTTTCCCGAATTTATTTTTCCTTCGAGTCACTGACGAGTGGGTCCCACTCGGCCGACCCACCCGCCACGCGGCGCCGGCGCCCGGCGCTGCCGGCCACGCGCCGCTTGCCACCGCGGGCGCGCGCCGCCAGCGCGCCACGCCGCGGCCACGTGCCGCCCGCTCTGCACCCTGCCCCGCCCGGCCTGCCCTGCCCTCGCTCTCACTCGCCCCCACTCTCCCTCTCGCTCGCACTCTCTTTCCCGGCTGCCCTCGCCCTCCCGCTCGCACTGAGACAAGCACACCACTTCCGCCATGGCCGGCCAAGCTTGAGCTCGCCGTGCCCGCTCCTCCGCTGCGCCCCACGCCACCTGAACCCCTCCTCCGGCTGCGCCACACCCCTGCGCACCCGAAGCACAAGGCGGCGTCGCCTTTCCCCTCTCCATTCGGCAGATCAAGCTCCCGCCCCGAAGCACGCGACCTCGGAGTTCATCTCCGGTTCACGCACGTTCCTCGCTCGTCCAATCCACTCCACACGGCGAAATCAAGGGGAAAAGAAGCCCCGTCGCCAGGAACACCTTCCCGGACCCGCTCGGCTCCAAGTCGGCGTCCCCACGCGACGCGCGGCGCGCGAGAACCCCGGCGGCCGCGCGCCTCTCTCAGTCGATCGGAGGTAGAAGAAGAAGGGTGGATTTGCAAATATCCCCCTCCGTTTTATCAATTTTGCGCACCCTGGTTTAAACACTATTCACTGAGTCTTGAATATCTTCCGCGCAGGTCCCTGAAGTCCATAGTTAATCATATTAAGGTCCCTGGTCAGTAGGATTTTCGATTTAATGTGTTTTATTAGGCTGAAAACTTTGGAAATTCGTAATAAATCAAATAAAAATCAGAAAAATACAAACTTTGTTGCATTGTATTCCTATTAAGTAGATCTATAGAATGGATATGATGGTTGAGTAGAAAAAGACCTTTTTGCCCCTGTTATTGTGCATACATGAAAAACCTTGATAAATAGGAAATATGGATAAAATGAACCTAAAAAATTATGAAATTTGAGCAGAGGCCTTGTGAACATGTGTAGGCTCTGTATAAATTTTGGTAGCCCTAGCATTTACTGTTTAATTACTATTTTGCCCTTGTCTTGTATTTAAGTATATATATTTAATTTAGGAAAAGGTTGCTATGAAGGAAAAATGCTCCATGTGACTTTAGGGCCTTGATATGAGCTCTAGGTTATGAACATGACTCATTGCTAGAGTAGGAGGTGGTGCATGTAAGGGTGTGACTCTAATTTGAAAATAGTAGAAATAATGCAATTTTACATAAATAATCGAAAATGTGAGACCAGTATATCTAATAAAAACCCCCACACTTATTATAGTAATCTTAATGACTAAATAACTAATGCATGTTTTATCGGCTCACATCACCATGTTAGGTTTATGAACGACAACTTAACTCCTATATATGTTCTTGTGAAATTGCACATACACGATTGCTTCGGGTCCATCAAAGTAGTATTAATGCTAGTGCCAGTCGGGAGGTTTTGGTTGAGCTAGTAATCCATTACATGCGTAACTAGATGTTGCCTTATATTTTGCTTAACCAGTTGTATGCTTGATGATCGTGCATCTCATTCTCTGTGTCATGCATAGCATTCATATAGCAACGCTTATTGCAGATACGTGATTGAGAAACAAGTGCGGGAGCTACTTTAAGCAATGATGATCCAGAAGATCAAGTAAGCCCCAGACACGACCTGGAGAGCCCATCAGTCGTGTTTGGAAGGAGGAGTTGTCCAAGTGATCAAGGGGTTGCCTGGGGCAAAGCCTCACAACCCAGCAAACTAACCTAGTTTAGTTTGTTGGCTTGATAAGAATAAGCAAAGGTAGGCAGGACCATGATTTTCTCTCAGCTAATATAATAATTGATTGTTTCATTACGCATCCGCATTAGGAGTTGATTGAAAACAATTGCATTAGATCTCCTGGCCGCCCTGGCCCTAGCACTTATATATAGAGTTCGTAGGACGAGTTGCCTAGGCTCTGCTAGGTGCGAGTAGACACGAGTGAAAGGAGTCACTCGTCGCGTAGGTGATTTCAAAGGTTACAAAACTTTTACTATTGAGAAAGTAATACTATGCATATGCTCATGATTTAAATGGAGACCGGGCGGAGAATAATTTTATTATGTGGTGTGCGTTTGGCTCCGCCCGAGTCGTTTAAGGCCCGTCCGCTGTTCGTCTGCTGATCGGCATAACATTGCTAGAGTGCTTATCCGGGATATGGGACCGGAAAAGTCTTTCCTGGGCTCGTCCGAAGCACAGAGACACGTTCCTACCCGCTGGTTGAGAGGAAGGTGGCCCGGGGGAGCTTGGTACTCATGACGGGGAGACCGAGATGTGGGCAGGCTCGTCATGGGGGCACAACCCGGGGGCTAGGCGGGAGTGAATCGAACTTGGGACGAGGCAGGTTAAGATTGGGGCTATATGTGGGAACGCGATGGCCAGTAAGCATATACCCCTGGCATGATAGTTATTCCCGAGAATTAAAAATCGATTCGAATCGCTGATGCCTACCACTGCTAATATCACTGTCGGGCAGCGTAGTAACTACTTGAATATATTATGTCCGTTACTCATGTTTTCAAATACAACATGTTTGAATTGTATTGCTTACATTTCTACAAGTTGTTATGAAGTTATATGCAAAAGATGAATCTTGATATTTTATAATGACATACCACTGTTAAAAATCAATGGCTAAGGATCCAAAGGTTAGTAAGCAAGCTTTGCGTCAGCCGTAAGCCAATCCATTAAGTCCTACTAAGTAATTAGTACTCAGGGTTTGCCCCCACCTTTTGAGAACAGGTACCGGCGATATCTGGACATCTGCTTGGAGGAGAGTAGTACCGGTGGGCTCGGTGTTGCTCATCTCGATCAACGTTGCATGGAGACTAGTAAAGTATTTTGTTTCCGCGGTGAGATGTTTTTGAATTCGCTTCCGCTATTTGATTCAAACCTGCCTCTTGTATGGCATTATGTTGAAACCTATATCTTATTTCGAACTGTTTTGTAAATAAGTATATAAATGCTATATTTAACTGCCTGAGATGATGTATCTGTTGTGGCTCCACTGCGGGCTGGATGTGTATGATGTCGGTTCCTCTGGGAAAAGGTAACATCGGGAGTCGAATGACTCTCGCGGACGACCGGGTTTAGTTTGGTCTAATCGCACTGCAAGCCAGAGATGGCAGATGTGCTTAGCCCGGATTAAATCGGCGGTTCCGCCGCACTTGCATTCCTGCATTCCTCTGAATTCAAAAGCCAACATCAAAAGGAACTGTAACTTGAACCGATGCTGGATGTCACACGAAAAAGAAGCTCACCGTCTCCACCATTTATCAGCACCTAGCAAGTGTAGTACTACAGAGATCAGTTACACCAACTAAAGTCTAATAAAAGAGGTGGTGGCCCGACTCTGACTGATGAACCAAAGATCCGTCGCCTGTGCTATCTGCTGATAAGGTTCGACCTCCTCCCCAGAAACCAATCAGCTCAAGGCAGGTGCATGCATGCTTGACTATGCGTGGTCGAGTTAGTTAAAGCCGACCGGCTGAATGGAACGATGCAACAACGCGATGATAATCATTGCACATGCTGAAGCTCAAGAGCTGCTGCATACGTGTCCATCATACAAGGTACTGCGTCATTATTGATGCCGTTTTTCTTGAACTGAGCTTTGGCTGTTGTGTTACCAGCACCAGTTGGGCAAACTCGATCAGACAACAAACAATTCTTTAATTAGACCGTGATCACGGGCAAAATCTGATTGCCACGAAAGTTGAAGTAAAAGAGAAAAAAAAAACTCAAATCCACTTGGCTAAATCTTAGTGCTTGACTGCTTGCTCGCTCGTACGTAGGTAGCATTTCATTTTTGTTTTATATTTCTTTTGCAGACAACAGATCACATGCCTGCATTTACTCCGAGATCAGAGAAGAACCATCTTTTTTGTGTTTTATTTTAGGACAGCAACTCTTCACCGTCCAGCTCAAGAACCAAGGCCAATTCAGCCCAAGAACACCGATCCCAACCCAAGCGGAGCTTTCTCCCGAATTTAAGTCTGAGAGAGATGATGCTGGCCCCCATCGATCAGAAAGAAATTTCTGTTTCGCCCCGTGTGCGCGCGATTGATTTCACCGCTCGATAGATGGATCGCTAATCGGGTTCAGAGAGATGAATGATCCATTCGTCACAGATGCTTGCTTGTATATGTATATATATATTTGATATAAAAAGGCTTGCTTGTGTATATATTACAGCAAAAATCTAGGGGGTTACACCTGTTTGTTTGCCGTATACCTTCGCTCCATGGAGCAGTCAAGGCCTAACAATCCAATCCATCAAACTTTTGGCTCCAAGTTCTTCCTCCTCGTGATGCGGATGTAGCAGAAGATGGCGATGACGATGGCCGCGGCGAAGCCCGCCACTATGATCTTGCCGCCGGCGAACGTCCGGTCGAAGGGTCTGTGCCCGCCGTGGTGGGAGCTCAGCGGCGACCTGGCGAACCTGGACTCCAGCAGGGAATGCGCGTGTAGGACCGCGGGAGCGGAAGGGGCGTCTGCTACGCTGCTGGTCGCGAGTACGGCGAACGGCCGCGCCGCCATGACGGCCGTCGCGGCGAACTGGCTGGACACCAAGCAGAAGAGCAAGAACCGAGGCATCTCGATCTCTTCAGATTGCGACAGAGAGAACTCGAGGGGCCTGTGAGTGAGCAGGAGAGCTGCGTGTGCAGTGACGACAGGATCTAGGTTGCTCTTGCTCTCACAAGTGAGCTAGCTTGTCGATGTGCTGGGAGGGAGGCCATGGCCGGGAGGGCTGTTATATAGGAGCTGGCTCCCGTGGCGCCCCTGCCAGCAGGCCGCTGATCGAGAGCTTGCTCACTGCCCAATGATCAGTTGGTTAAACAAAGTCGGGGGTGCTGGGTTGGGCACAGGCCGCATGGCCATGCACGCACCCACCCTTTATGGATCTTGATTTCTCAGTGGATGGCCAGTCTCTCTCGTGGAGTCATGGATGGTGGCTCTGGCTGGCTCTAAAAAAATAATTGAAGGGAGGTGGCTTGAAGGAATCCGTTGGGCCAGCACTGCCACTGAGCTAGGTGGATGCATGGGGGGTTCTGACTCTGAGTGCAACAGCAGCTTACATCTGGCTGAACGCATGCCTCTGTTAACTGAATGTCATGGATGGAGCCATGGATGAGGAAGAAGGAGCAGTTCAGCATCCAGATTCCTCAGACCAGCTGAGAGGGTGCAACAACTGTGTCCAGTTGGGGAGCCTTGGAAGCAGTGGCTCCTGTCTAGAGTCTGCAGGCAGGACCTTGTGTTCTGGCCAGCGCAGCCCAGCCCATCAGTTGACGATGAGCTAATTGGGCGGGTTCTTGGAAGGTGAAACTCAGCACGCGGCAGACCTTGGGATGGCCGAGGCCGAGCAAACAAGGAGATGCCTGCATACGAGGAGCTGTTGTAGCATCAGAAAGGGGCAAGTTCCTCTTGGTATCAGTGGTTGATGTACTTCTTGGTTGGACTTGAAAAGTAAGGTGAACTCAAGGAAGCAAAAATGTTGTCAGTACTTTCCGTTTCTCTCGGGCCTCGCCCTAGCCTGGGATTGAACGCAGGTCGCAAGGCTTGGTTTAAGTAGGATAATGCCTTGCACAAAATTCGTCTGTGACAGAAGTTAATACTAGGAAGGAAGGAGATACTGCTGTAATTTTGCCCCTTCACCTTGAGTTCAAAAGTAGAATTTATGATGATGGAAATACTAGACACCGCCTTTTACGGGGACAGAATAACTGAATTTTCTATGTTTACCGCCTTTTATGGGGACAAAATGACTGAATTTTCAGTGTCTTCTTACAGTAATCAGGCGTGCCGTTAACCTATGACCATGTGATCGGCGAAGATGCTCCCAATTGTATATTCCACTGGCATGTGTGGAGGAATCATGCACCAGACAGGATGTAAACATCAGCTCGATTTTATATGAAGTTGTCCAGAATTTAAATAGTTTCTGTCTTACAGGGAGCAAGCATTGGAGGCACAGCACCAGTTTGCAGATAATAGATGCCGCGCTGCAGGCGAGACACCATTGTTGCCTCCTAAAGATACCATTTTACGGCCTCCTCTGGATTCATAGGACAGGAGGTAAGAAGCTTCTGACTGGTTGCTTTGTCTGGAGAATGCATGTCCAAACAAGCGTAAAACACTCTACCTCTGTTGTTTAGCCGTTTGTTTGACAGAATCCACCGTTCCACTCAACCTGACATGCTTGCCTAGTTTTTTTCTTTTTCAGAAGTAATCAGACCAGATAACTCATTTGCTTGATACTTGGAATTTGGAAGGGAGAAAGGGAGCCTTGGCGCAGTGGTAAATCTGTTGCCTTGTGACCAGGAGATCACGGGTTCAAGTCGTGGAAACAATTTCTCGCAGAAATGCAGAAAAAAATTGTGTACAATAGACCCCAGGTGAGTCCAACTCCTCCCTAGACCCCGCGCAAGTGGGAGCTCATGCACCGGACGGCCTTTTTTTGAAATTTGGAAGGGAGAAATTGCACTAAATATGCTCACTCACGCAAAAAAAAAAAAAACCCTCCAACACCGCACAAATCGGAACACACTGCATAACATCTAAAACCATTGTTATACACTCCAAAGAGCACAACAAAGAAGATAGTCTGAGGTCTCTGAATTCCCATCAAAGCTGTTCATGTTCCTCCAGCTGCTCCCATTCCGATTCAATCTCGAACCTAAGAAGTGTCCCTTTCTGGAACCAATGGAATTGGGGTCAAGACGCACGCTCGACATAGCTGTAAACAGCAGGCCAACACGCACGCTTGGTGCCCATAATGTCAACTGCTCTACCAAGAATGATCATCACGGGGATGGACACAGAATCAAGCTAGCACGGGTGAAGAAGCTTCTTCGCCCCCGCCGACGAGCACTGCCGGCCGGGGCCGACCAGTCCATGACAACCAACCCCCTCGTGCAAACAAGACTGCAGAGATCTTCAGAGGCATCGATTAAATAACTATTCAGACTGTTCTCCCTGAACCACTGGACGGCAGCGACCAGTGAACATGAGCTGTCCATCGTTTCAGGACCAATGATTCTGGCATTATTAACCTGCCGATCAATGATCCTAACATAATTAACCTGCTCATCGTCTCGATGATCCTGACACCATTAACCTGCTCGCCAAACGACATAAACTGGCGGTGTTGAGGCGATTGCGCTTGTTAAGATCTCCATTTGGGACAAGATCTTCCTCCAGAGCAAAGCATCCTGTGATATTGTTACAGTGTATTTTATCTTGATCATCATCCTGGAGATTCCTCCGCGCTGCTGGTTCTCACACATTTTTGCCGCGGTTTATTGCAAGAGGGCTTCGTTGACAATGGCACGATGAGACTACACTGCACTGTGCTCGTCAGGAAGTACATTTGGCACAGCTGGATGTACTTTCCCTGTACTTGTAATGTCAGTGCTGCTGTGGCTCATGTGATCAACTTGCGAGCCCGTCTCTATTTCCTATTCAGGTGGAAGTAGCCAAATGTCAACAGTAGGAACCAGAGCAATCACTGGTTGTTGCTTCAGTACCAGATCAATGTGTACCCAGCTTATGGGTCGCCAACTTGTTGATGCATCATAAGATTGTCTTGGGAAAAAAACCAGATGAATGCTACAAGAAAATAACGGATTCTGACTAATCTCGTGGGAATGTTCTTTGGATGTTTTCTTTCCATATTTGTAAGACACTTCAACTATCCTCCAGCAAAAAAAAAGATGAATGTTACAAGAAAATGACTGATCCTTGTAGTTTCGTCAGAAAGTTGCTTCGCCTAAGCTGATGTTTTCTTTTCATCTTTGAAGGACACTTCAACTATCCTCTAGCAAAAAATCAGATAAATGTTACAAGAAAATAACTGGTTCGTAACAATTTTGCACAAAAGTTCCTTGGCCTCAGTTGACGCTTTCTTTGCCATCTTTGGAGAACACTTAAACTATCGTCGAGCTAATAAGAAGTGAGATTCATGAAGAACTGTTGACATTTGTTCATTGGTTCAACAAACTGTGCCTATAACTGAAAATAAAACACCTCGAGGACTATCCTCTAGCTTATAAGAATTAAGCGGGATTCATTAAGAACACTTAAAATTTGTTCATTGATTGGACAAATTGTAGGTAAACCTGCAATAGGAAATCCTAAGCCCCAGACTGGCAAAACTAGCCATTGACAAGAAACTGGCTAACAATCAGCTGGTTAGGAATGAAGATCATTTTAGGCAAAGTGGAGAATAAGTGGAACATTACTAATAGAACACATATAATCAGCCAGAGTACAACACCAGGGCATAGCACACATTTATATGTTCCTTTGTATTCGCATTTCCTATGTGTTTGATATAGCACTACAGCCCATCTTTTGGATATGTAACTTGTGTCCCATTACTAAATTTACCTCTACAAATAATGTCCATAGTTTATCGCATTTGTTTATTTTAACTGTAATCTAATGATACCACTGCTAAGTCAAGTGATCAACTTGTGCTTGCCTCTGATATGTTATTCAGTTGAAGTTTCAGTGCCAGTGGTAGGTAAGTCAATGAATTTGGTAAAAGCGGGTTCAGTACCAGATGAATGCTAAAACTAAGGCATCTTTTAACTTGCAGACCAGTAAGAAAACTGACTGTTTGCAGACCACTGGGTGTAAAGTGGCTAAGAAAACTGACTGTTTGCAGACCACTGGGTGTAAAGTGGCCTGCTCCTGAGTCCTGAATCAATATACTTTGGCCTAAGTAAATGTTTTCTTTTTCATCAGTGAGTAACATTTGAGCAAAATCTAGTTTGCAAGAACTAACAAAGATTCTTCCAGAGCAGCCCCAGTACATCATTTGCACGGGGTCCAGAGAAGGGTCGAACCCACTTTGGGGTCTCTTGTGTGCAGCCTTTCATTGTATTTCTGTGAGAGGCAATGACCTCGTGGTTACAAGTCATCAGGCTTTACCACTGCACCAAGCCTCCCCTCTAACAAATATTCTTCAAGAACACTCAGAATTTGTTCATTGATTTGGCAGACTGAATATAAAAAGCAATTAAACACCCCCAAACCCCAGACAGACAAAAACAAGTTATTGGCACTGGCTGGGTATTAATCAGATTGATTGGGAACACAAATCATTCAGGGCAACATCGAGAATAAAAGACACTGGGCATCTGGAACATAACTAACATAGCACATATAATTAGCAAGTGTACAAAACCAGGAGATAGACCCCATATTTGTTTGACAGTATTTTAGCTAATCGTTTGGAATTCTGGTAGGTCCATAAGTAGCTATTTTGTTACACATCTTTCGATGGCATTTATGCTGATCTTAATCGCAGTGTCAGCTGAAGATGTTTACCATAGCAACATGAACACCTTAGGCTAGTGTATCACAATGCCCACTTGCTGCGCTTTATTCTCTTAGTCTGACTCTCAATTCATCAGAAGAAAAATAACCATAGTTTTAAAGTCAAAACTTTTCATGGACAGCAAATGAGATACCTTCACATTGTTCATGAAGTTTAGGCCTCATGCAGTTACGGAAGGAACAACATGAGTGTGACCAGTACATTGCTCTAACAACCTAATCATACAAGTGGACCCAAAGAAGAGAACATCTTTTTTCTGTTACTGCTCATAGGATCACACATTGCAGCCATGTAAAGTTGCACATGCTGACGTGAATAGATGGCCCAACATTAACTACAAAATTTGCACAATGTATGGACAACTAATCCAGCGATAGCCCAAATAATAGAATATCTATAAGACTATAACCATAGGGCAACTAATCTGTGGTTATCAGAAACCAGAATGATCAGGGTCTCTAGCCCATTTATTGTCTTTTTGCAACATGGCCATCCAATCCATAAGCACATTTATATCTCAGAATATAACCTGAAGAAATTTCCAGACCACAAATCAGGATTCTGGGAAATGATCTTGAGATACAAGTGACAAATCAATCAGTGGAGCAACTGAATGATCTGACTGAAAAGTTCAGGAGATTCATGTGGCTACAAGAAACTTTACCTCAGCGCATGCCGAAAATTTCTTCTGGGGGATCATAGATATGCCTTTCTGGGAACAACTCTTCAAAATCTTGTTTCACTCTATTTCTTAGCAATGGATGAGGTAAAAGACCCTTCAACAATACCCTGAATGGCAACTCTTCCGGTGGATCAGGTGACTTTTTCATGTCCTCATAAATATTCATTGCATCCGATGGAGAACCATATCTCAAGAATCCTCTTATGACTTCAGCGTAAGTCTGTGAGTCAGGAAAAAGGTTCTCCTCTCTCATGTTCCCCCAGATTACCATTGCTTCCTCCATCTTCTTGCACTTGGCTAGTGCAATAATCAAGTCTTTGTACATGTAAATATCTGGCTTATACCAGTCCTCCTTTTGTATAATCCTAAACATCTGCAAAGCAAAGGTTTAGAAATTATTCAAATTAGTAAGTCCAACAACGACAAGCATCAGAAAATACCATTTCAAATTTGATAAACGTGTAAGTTGAGATGCCATTATAGTCGTATGAATTTAGTACTCTGTATAAAACTTGTGTTGCAAGAATTGTTTTGATTAACCGGTATGCATTGATTTGCAGATCTATTGAGATTCAACAAACAACTATGATCAATCATCTCCTTGCAAATGACGAATTTAGTTAAACCCCTTGATATTACTTACATGACACTACTACTCACACTCATTCGTGAATGCTCAAATTCACCCTTTTGGAGCAATCAAACACGCATTCGGTAAAAAACACTAAATAAAACCTAAAGAAAGTAAATTTATGCCGATCCATCCCTGAGACACCACATTTTCCCCACATCACCTCTCCAATCGATTTTTTCTAGCTCCATGTCTATCAGTACTAAGCAAGCAGCATACAGGTCACCAAGGTGCGTACATGTCACCACTAGAATTTCATTCCGGTGGACCAAGTGGGGCTGTTTGGATTTGTACCTAAGGTGCCTCATCTCATCTCCAGTAACGTATAATTTGAGGTGTCAAAATCCAACGCTTAACTTGAGGCAAGCTGAGACCAGAAAAATGAGCTACACTACCGTAAATGAGATGATTGATGCTTTACCTTAGGCAAAAAAAAAAAAAACCAAACATCTACATAAATACGTCGTAACACGCCTAACTTTAGGTGAGGCAGCTTAGGTATAGATCCAAGCAGCCCAAAACACGCGCCTCTGAATTCCTGTAACTCGCTAAATGCCACCAAGCACATCATCCCAGAGAATTAAAACGACAGTTTGACAAAAATCAAGCTCACGAATAGCCTTCCACGCATGAGATCGACCAGTGAGAGAAATGACCCACCTTGACGGCCAGATCGACCTCCTCCTGCCGCTCCAGCTCGCCGAGCACGGCGAGCTTGTCGGCCTTGAGCAGCCGGGCGACGTGCCGCCGGACGAAATCCGCCAGCTTCTCATCGTCCCCCTTGAACCGCTTGAGGCCCTGGATCGCGAACAGTGCCTCCTTCCCGATCAGCTTCTTGCTACGCCACAGGGGCCCGCGCGGCCGCCCGTCGTGGAACGCGCGCCCCCACAGCCCTGCCGGCGGCGCGGGAGGCGGCCACAGGGATGGTCTCGGGAGGAGGCCGTGGGAGGCGGCGGCGTCGGAGGTGGTTGTGGAGAAGGGTAGTAGTAGGGCCCTGGGAGGGCGTCGGAGGTGGAGGAGGAGGCGGGCGAGGTGAGGCCGAGCCGTCGCCATGGCGGCGGCAAAACCCTCCTCTCGTCTTGTCCGATGGGTAGGTTGGGTTCAGCTTAGTTCCCGGTGCCAAGTTTGATTTGAGTTTCGAAAACAAATGCGGTGATATGACGAGAGAAATGAACGTTTATAGGAGATGAGAGACGATAAGGTGAGTGGCGTTTTTAGTAATTGTGTAATAAATCTTTCACTAGGAATGTCTTACACTCTATTTGATGTATATATTAGAGCATCGAATTGTGTTGTTTTCGTAGCGTGTGGAATTTGTTGTTGGAATCCTAACACAATTCCTTGGTATTAAACTATGCCTAGAAGTTGTATTGCCCAATTAGAGCACCCCACTACCATATTATATTAGGTAAGTAGAATTTGATTCCACCTAGCAATTTATTTATATCCAAAGAACATATTAGGCATTGCAAACAATTTCTAATGTCAACATGATTAAATTTATTCCAACCTTTTTCTATTATATACGGATCCATGGTAAGATGATGTTTAAATTTGAATTTTTCTCCATTGTCAAAAAAGATTCTCATGCAAGGGGAACATTAATTAGTAGTACAATTTATATGATTAGTGATGGCATTAATTAAGTTTGTTCTACGAAACCCTGCAATTTGATGGTGGTAGCCATAATAGACTGGTTAACTCCACCACCAAATAAGGATGGCCACTTTTAGATAAAACTAATTACATTGCCAATTTATCCTAACCTTTTTACTATATATATATATATATATAAACCCATGGTAACCTGCACCTCAATAACACTACAACTACATTCAGACCATACACTCCACATAGTCGAAAGCAATGGCGGCGGGAGCAAGCAAGGCATTGGTGTGCTTTTGGCTTTTGGTGTTGTTTGCTTTGTCATTAGGTATATTTGACCACAGATCTTATAGTAATTATCCAAGTTATTACTTCATGTAATAAACTAATATATTTCATTACCGCAGGGCCTAGTGTGTCTGACGCATCCTGCTTCCCGGCAGTTAGCCTTGGTTGCCTTAAGGATAGAAACTGCCAGAAGACATGCCTCAACGATGATGATACCTACAATAGCTGGAAATGTAGAAACCTCATGTGCATATGCTGTAAAGACAATGGGACCCATGCATATGCAACCGCTCATCCTCAGCTACCTCGGCCTTTGCGTGTCCACAACTCCACGCTCCACAAGCACACCATATGAGAACTCAAGCACGCCGGAGATAAGATGGTTTTGGGGTGTATTTAGCGCTAGGGAAACTTTTCTTTTGATAATGTGATCAATTGATAAATAACAAGGGCATATGACACTCCCCTGCCCTACCCTAGAAGGAGTCATTCCATGGTTTCAAGCGGAGAAACTTCCAATACCTTGTCTTAGGCAGACCTTCAAGATTTCAGACGCAAAAGACTTAGGGGCTCCTTCATTGCGGCACCGCAAAAGTCCCTCCTCGTCGTTGCTAGAATGGGGTTGTTGGGATGGGAAGCCCTACCACCACTAGGATGGGGGCAACAAGGCACCTGCTGCTCTAGAGTGGTCTGGCGCCCTATGATGAGTTGACGACAAGATCCATCGTCCTCTCAATGGATTTGCATCATGGAGTCTTCTTTTCTACTCTTTCCTCAATCCCATGCCCAAGTTTTGCCCGCACCCTTCTCTCGCAGACGTCCATGCTAGTCAGATCCAGGCCTAGATAGAGTGGGGGAGTCTCTAACGGTATATGTTAGCGCTAAATAGTGCACGTGCGGCATGCTCTGATATGTCCTTGTGTGGGCCGCATCATGGTTGTTGGATATGGATGCCTTTGGCCGTGTGGGATTATTGGACCTAGGTTGCTGTGTGTTGGGTCCACTGAGGAGTTGCACCTTCCAATTGGCTATTGCGCTATGTTGCCAAGCGTTAACGTGCGATCTCAACCATGTGGTGGCTTGGTTGGCTTGCTTAGTCCGACAAATGTGAATCACTGGTGTCAGTCTTGGTCTTCTAGGGACTACCCGACATCCCTACTAGGCTAGTGGAGGAATATGGAGTTCATCAAGTGGCAATTGCTGTCGCGTGGCTGACAGCCATGTTGTCCTTGTGCAGCTTCTACATCTGCTAGCTTGCCCTAGGGAAAGCATGGTGGCTCTTGGATATGACAACATATTCATATGGAGAAAGCCTTCTGCATTGTGCGTGGGAGGGGTATCCCCTCATCACAATGTGCACTGACGCTCATCCTCTTTGGTACCATGGTCATAGGTGTTACAACAACACCATGTGACAAAAGCTCCATGACCGATGCTGTGAGAGGTGTTTAAACTTTGCTCGGTCCACCCAAATGCTTGTTGTCCTTTCTCTCGGTTCATTGCATAACTTTTGATATTCTTGGCACAATGGAATTAGATCAACCTATGTGGCACAATTGAGGGGACAAAATAAACCAGGAGCTTGAAGGTGACCTTTTTATGTGTGCCATGTCCTTCATAGGACTTTGAGATTCTCATGCTATACTTTTGAATTGTAGCTGTGAGGATTTGGTATCGAAAGGTATTTAATCTAAAATGGCAATATTAATGATGCAACAATTAGCACCAGTGTGTATGAAATGATCGCGGAGGGTGGTAATTTTGATCTACTAGAATCCTTGAATTTAATGCCCATTTCCCTCACATGATCTCCTTAAATAGACTGATTGATAATTCATGTTTCTCCATATACAATAAACAAGGATTACATACATCTCTACCATTTACCAGCCAAAATTAATTTACGGTGCATGATGTCATCTTGGCATCGCCCATTTTTTTCTTAGAAAGGACTCAGCGATACCAGGAGATACCTTTCTTATTGAATTTTTACTGGCTGTTATAAAAATAAGGCTTTTAGTTAATTAAAAAAAATTATATGGGTTCCTTTCATCTTTTTTTTACCAGTACTACCTATTTGGTACCGCCTAATACCTGTCCTGATACCGCATATTTTTAAATAATTAGATCTCAGCTCAATGAGCGGCTCCGTAAAACTTGTATTTTTCACTACATATATACCCCATCGTACCCTGAATCTCAAAACACCACCTAGCACTGCAAAACACATACTATCTGTTGAAGAAATTTTGTCAGATTAGGAGGCAATGGCGGGAACAAGCAATAAGGCCTTGAGCTGCTTTTGGCTCTTGATGCTGCTTACCTTGTCATCAGGTATATACACAACCCTCGTCTCTGAAAATTCTGATGCATTTCCCATGGTTCTTTTGGCGACCAACGCCAACCAATAATTTGTCAGTGATATGCTTAAGACTTAATACTTCCTGGCTGTACCTGTACTTTTGATTGATGGGTTCATTTTCACTGGTGCATACAGAAGAGTTTGGTGCGTCGGGCGAGACCTGCATGCCAGCGGTTACCCTTGGCTGCTTAAAGGATAGCAGCTGCCGCAAGCCGTGCTGCAACGACGACAGTGACTACAGCGACTGGAGATGCAGAGATTTCCTCTGCATCTGTTGCAGGGATACTTTTGATGACCCAAACCCAAAGAGTTGCACACCCTGATTTGAGCTGCCCCATGTACGCCGTATGAAGAAAAGATTGGTGTCTGCTGTCATTCTGTGTGTCTCGTCGTTTGGGAAAATTTCCATTTAGTGTCACTACTGATGACCGATTTGAAATAATGAGGCACTATGCTTGCTCACTGATTTTTAAAGTCACACTATGGCGTGATGTGCTTTTCTTTTCCGTCAAAGGTACACAGCGGAGATCAGACAAGGGCGGTGCTAATCCACGATCGAGGACAACAAATATAAAACATACATGTCCTGGTTGCCTGAGTAATGGTCTCAATTCTTCTCATTTCGTACTCGTTTTCTCCATTTGCATCTTCGTATTGTATGACATCAAATTGAAATCCTCTTATATCATATATATACTCCCTCCATTTCAAAATCTGAGGCACGCATATTTAAAAAAGTCAAACTTTGTAGTCTTTGATCAACAATTAGTCCTAGATTGATTTTAACATGAAGCAATGGATTGTGCATGAATCCATGATAAAGATGAATCCAAGCATAATAAGATGGAAAATATGAGGCTCCGCTCGTTTCAGCGGGCTCGTTCCCGTAAACGCTGGGCTACAATAGCACGGGGCCGTGAAGGCCATTTAATTTGAGGCATGGACGTATGAAGCTTCTCGAGTCACTGTGCCCCAGCGTCTACGGGTACCAACCCCGCTGAAACGAGCAACCTGAATAAAGAGGTAGATCGAACCGACTAGCAACCTTACTCTAATATGAATGGAATAACATTAGAGCATGAAGAGTAAATGACAATCTAACCAGAAACATAACAATAAAAAATTAGATAAGTAATTAGAGCACAATAAGAACATGTAATCGGAGGCACTAATATTACATCCAAAAATCTAATCTGCTAATTAAATCCAATCACAAAATATAGAAAAAATAGGGTACATACCATATACAAAGGAAATACTACCACATATTCATCGTTTCTCCACGTATTCTTCTCAAATGGCGGATGATTATTGTTCATATTTTTCTCAAGAGTCTAATTTGCGCAGTTCGTACAGAAGGGACAAATTGGCAATGAAGAGTCAATCTCCAATCAACATTTGGTGCGACCAAAAAATTGTTCACCACTTAGTAAACAATTCTAGGGAAATGTTTCAATTAGACTAAAAAGCGTTGTCCATTTGAGAAAAATCTAAAAAAATTTCCATTAGTCATTTGAAAAAAAAATCACTTGTGAAATATTCTAAGTCTAGTAGTGAAATGTGCAACTTAGCTTGTGAACTATTTGCTAGTAAGTGTGAGGATTTGGTATACGAAGGCATGTGGAGGAAATATTGATTTGCAGTCAGTACTACTAAAAAGCGCATAGGACCACTTGGGGCA
This sequence comes from Paspalum vaginatum, assembly GCA_030272315.1. Classification (NCBI taxonomy): domain Eukaryota; kingdom Viridiplantae; phylum Streptophyta; class Magnoliopsida; order Poales; family Poaceae; genus Paspalum; species Paspalum vaginatum. Next base: position 5,133,833 of record CM059013.1, on the reverse strand, counting down.
CTAATTCTAGTGTACCACAGGATCCTCCAAATAAACTAATGTTTGTATACCCCTGCCAAAAATCTCCCTGAAACAATAAGCTGGTCCATTAATTCATGCTTTAATCTGATGCATGCAGACAGGGATGAACGCATATTATATACCATGAATTAATGTAACTTCCACCTATATAATCTCACCTTTGTGACTGTATATACCCCATCTCAACCAGCAGCTTAAGCACACTGCAGTTCTAGTTGGCTAGACCATCGTAGACAGCAATGGCAGGCGCAAACAAGGCCTTGCTGTGCTTTTGCCTTTTGATGCTGCTAGCCATGTCATCAGGTACGATGGTTATCTTATCTCTGAAACACTACTGATATGCATATATAATTATATATACCTATAACCAATCTCTTCATAATCATCAATCAAAAAATTCCGGCTGGAGTGCAATTTATGGGCTTGATCGATTCATTTCGCTGGTGCATGCAGGAGAGAATGATGTGTCCAAGGCAAAGAAGAAATGCGTCCCGCTGTGGGACAACTACTGCGTGAAGAAGCAGAAATGCAATGACAAGTGCAACGGCTTCCAGGGCTCCGATGGGCTCAGCTACACCGGGGGATACTGTGCACTTTGGACATGCGTCTGTTGTAGGCCGGCAAGCGCGGATGAAATAGCTCCTGCGCCGCTCGGCCCTGGGCACAACTGAATTCCATTGGCATAATTATTACACATTAGCATGAAACAAGAGAGCTAGGAGGAGCTCAGATGATTTAAATTAAAATAACGCATATCCTTTCGTGTTTCATGAATTCCTAATGTCTCATAACTCTAAACGTAACCTTTGTCAGTGATCTGATAACCCTCAACAATCGTGGTACGTAATGGAGAAAACAGAAAGGCAATTCCTAGTAAAAAAAAGTTTCGTACGGGTTTCAATCATATTAAATGATATGTTTCTGAGGAAAAAAATAACATGATGAAGAATTTACGAAGAGAATGAATGGTTTCCGTTTTCGTGTAGATGAAATTTGGTGTGCTCTGTTAACTACAAAATATCTTACTAATTACTAATTGAAGCCTCCACATTAATCTTTATCAGACGCTCTAAGGAAAAATGATAAATCCAAAAATTCTTATAAAAATTAGAAAACATCATGTCATTCATTAAGTAGTTTTAATAATAGTAGCCATTATATCTATTATTTAAAAAATTATCACCATGCCATTATGAAATACGTTCGCATAAAAAAATACTCACTATGTCATTATAAAATATGAATTAATAACCTCTAAATTTGCAATAAATTACTCACCATGCCATTATAAAGGATGACTTAAAATAAGCCTTAAATCTGCATACGAATTACCCAATATGCCATCATAAAAGATAACTTAAAATAATTTCTAAATTTGCATATAAATTATCCACAATTCCATTACGAAAGATCTATGTATTAAATCTATACCTCCTAATCCACCGTGCGAAAGGGTTGACAGACTAGTGTTTCAAACTGGTACTGAGGACAGGTGTTTATTTCATCGCCACAAGGCCAATAATCCTACACATCACAATTAGATAAAACGGCGCGCTAAGTTAGAAGCCTTTGCTTCATTGATCAACCTAGATCACTTTAGATAACGTCAACTTTAGAAACCGCAAATCATAACCCCACCTCAAGAATGACGGTATACTCCTCCGTATTTTGTATAGACACCAGAGATATGCTTCATCCTCAGGAACCTCCTGTCCTAGGATCGATTCAAGTTTTTTCTTCCTTCCGATGACTGACCCAACCACACCTCAAAATCAAATCATCACATCTTTCAGTTTGCACCAGATCGCAAAAAGGAGCATTGCTGCATCACCCTGCAGCTAGAGCTAGTGTGCCAGAAGCTTCAGTCTTGAGAGATCTTTCTGCAACATCTGCCCCAGATCACAGCATGGTTGTAGGATATCTTCATGACCCTCCCATGATCTTTTCACTCCCTTTTCTCTGAATTCCCATGACCCAACCACGCCTCAAGCCTCGGCATCTTTCAGTTACCGGACGACGGCAACCCAAGATCCGGGGAGCCCCACCTTGCATTGATCGACCAGCGATTCAGTGTCAGTCCACGGCGCCGCGTAACCAACCAACCGATCGAACCGAGCCTCCAACCAACCAACTCCCCCGGGGTTGGACTGCCAGAGCCGGGAACAAGGCGGGCAGGACAGCGGACCATGGCCACGCCACCCCACTTGCGTTGCGTTCGAGCCCCGCCTTGCCTTGGCTTCTCCCCGCGGGCGAGATTCCTCAGCGGCGCACCGGCACCGCCCTATAAGCCACCGCGGCCGCAGAGCCCGAGACGCAACCGCGCAGGAGCCGGGGTGTTGGGTGAGTGAGCCTGGCCGGGGGAGCAGCGGCTCGCGCGGCGCAGTGCAGTGCTGCACTGAACTAGTGAATTGAACTTCCCTTCCGTCCCGTCCCGTCCCGTCCCGTGGTTCGGCGCCGGGAGGCAGCAATGCCGCGCCGGCAGAGGGAGCGCAGCAGCGAGGAGATCAAGGCGGAGGACTTCGTCGACTCGGTCCTCAACTTCGGCGGCGGCGGCGAGGAGGCGGATGGGGACGAGGGGGAGCCCGGCGGGGACGGCCAGCCGGCGAAGGAGTACAAGTCCAAGAACCTGGAGGCGGAGCGCAAGAGGCGCGGCAAGCTCAACAAGAACATCCTCGCGCTCAGGGCCGTCGTGCCAACCATCACCAAGGTACTCTGTCTCTACTCATCACGCACGCACGTCGCACGGCGATGGTTCGTCTTCTTCCTCCTCCTCCCTGACTTGTGTTGTGGCGGTGGCGCAGATGAGCAAGGAGTCGGCCCTGTCGGATGCCATCGATCATATCAAGAAGCTCCAGAACCAGGTCCTTGAGCTGCAGCGCCAGCTCGCCGACTCGCCCGGAGAGGCCTGGGACAAGCAGGGCAGCGCGTCGTGTTCTGAATCCTTCGCCGCCGCTGAAAGCATGGCGTATCAGGTAATCGATGCTGTCACGAACTTACACTCACTACCAGCAGAGTGGTCAAGAACTTCAGATAGTTGAAGGACAAAGTTAGGGCAGCATTGGAAACTAGGATCAATTGCTGCGCATCTTCTTTGGAACTAAAATGGTTCAGTTTTTCACTCCTTTTCTTTTTTAAATAAAAGGACAGCAAGAGGTTACATCTACTCGTATTTATTTGATGTAGAAGAAAAATGATGTATGTTCAACTAGCAACCTATTACGTATCATTTAAAGAAAGATTAAGCACTGAAGTTCCTTGGAATGAACGAGAGCAGAATAGTTCTACTAGTTGAAGGAGAAAAGTTAGGATAGCATACTTTAGGATCAATTGTTGTGCATCACAATTTCGAGCGACACCGATGTACTATATAGTATGAAATCATCGGCTACTGGCGCGGGCAATCTCTGATTTGCAGCTGAATGGCTAGCCGTGGTGATGCGCCGTTGATTCCTCACAGAATTGACTGTGCCATACATCTCCGCAGGGTCAGGTTGAGCTGGTTCCTCTGGGGCCATACAAGTACCACCTCAAGGTACTCTGCAAGAAGGCCGTAGTCTTCACCAAGGTGCTGGAAGCACTCTGCAGCTACAACGCGCAGGTCACCAGCCTGAGCACAATAACGTTCTACGGCTACGCGGAGACCGTCTTCACCATCGAGGTAAACTGTGTGCAGAAGGCTTGCCCGCAAACTTTTACTGGTATGTTAGATCTGCCATTGGGAGTTTTGCAACTCGTAATTCCATCCTTCTCCCTGCTTATGTGTAGGTGAAGGGTGAGCAGGATGTTGTGATGGTGGAGCTAAGGAGCCTCCTATCCAGCATTGTGGAGGCCCCAAGCAACTGAGATTCTGACAGCAATAACCAACCCATAGAGCAAAAATCTGACCTTTGTCTAGTGGCAAAGTGTTTGTGTAGGGAGTGTGACAAAGAGTACATGTCAAACTGCTAAAGCTGATGGGCAAAGACCGCATTTTGGGTCGAACACATAGCGCAATGGGCCTTGTGACTTCCCTGAAAGAAATGACCTTGTGATTGAGAACAAACGCACAGTTCCTGTTCATCGTCATCTTTAGTACTATCCTCGAGGTCACTTTGGTTAAACCTGAGAAATTTGTTTGCGCTGTCAGTATTATCTGCAGACCCCCAGTCCCACACATGCACAGCATAGCGATTGTTAGGCAGGGCTGCATGTTAGGACAATGCTGTTACACAAAGAATTAGTTACGGCCATCCAGACCACCTTCCTACTGAATTTCAAGGGCATAGATCCTGCGTAAACGATTTCACGGAACTCATTGGATTCCATGGAAACCAGGAACATGTTGGGTCACCGAATCGAAGCAGCCTCCACACCTTCGCACCGCTTGCCGAAACGCCGATAGTTTGCTTCGGTGACGGAGGCCGCGTCGCTGCGGCGGCGGCGGCTCTCCCCTGGGAGGCTGGGAGGTTGTGAGTGGCGGGGACCCGGGAGCAAGCTGGCCGACGGCAACAGACAAAAAAAAAAATTCGCGTTAAGATTCGTGCGGGTGAGGGATCGCATCGCGATCGGGCGCAGCGGAGCACACGACTCCTCCACGTGGCCATGTAAACGTGGGCCCCACCCACACCGGTGCGGGGGGCAGACTCGGCCACGGGCCGCTGGTCTCGCCCCCTCATCCCATCTAATTACGCCCCCTGTCCCTCTCAGATCTCTCTCGTTTCTCCTCGCCTCGCCTTCCCCAATCGTCGCCGGAAGAGCCTCCCGATCCCTCCCCCGCCTCGCCGGCCGCGCCAGGTAAGCATAAACCAACTATTATTCCGATGTCTCGGCGGGTTCTCTTCTCCCCGAGCGCTCTTTCGCGCGATGCTTTTCTTCTTCTTCTTCTTCTTCTTCCGTGTGGCTCGATCTGATTTGCGAGCGGTGGGAATTCCGATCTGATCCTGGATTGGATTGCAGGGCGGTTCCAGGAGGGGGCTTGGACTGCCGCCGCGATGGATCGTGCCGAGCTCACCACCGAGCAGGTCAGTGCCCGGCGGTTGTTTACCCGCTTCCGCTTCAACTGTTGATGCTTGCTAGCTTCCTCGGGCCTGTGTGTCTAGTTCCTTGGGGCGCATTAAGAGGCTGTGGTGTTGTGGTATAAAGGACGCACTTTGCAAATTGTGGTCGAACAGTGTTGACCGATAAAAAAACCCATAGAATCTGTTGCAATGGCACTCGAAGTAGACCGAAATTAATTTCCACATGTTTACTATGTTGCAACTTGCAACCTACGCTGACGTTTTGCAGTGGTTGTGTATGGAGCCAGAGAGCAGTTGCTACATGAGCCATAGCAATAGTGCCATCAAGCGTGGGGGAAACTGCAGTGGTAGCCATGTTTTTTTTTTTTTCATTTTTGAGAAAAAAAAAAGGGGCGTGTTGTTCCTGTAATATAGTTGGGGCACGACCTGGGACATAGCCACCTTTTACTGTGTTACAATGATGGGCAGATACACTGTGGGATTAATAGTAGTCATGCAAATATCATAAGTGATGCTGTTCTTGTTCACCTGATTATGTTGCGAGTTTGGTCTACCAGCCTGATACCATAAAGAATTGATCAACTTCATGTTGAATTATATATCATATGTCTTGTTAATTTAATACTTGGTACTGAACTGCTGACACTTCCTTTTTAGCTGACCATCAAGTCTATGGGGCTTTTCAGTTTTCTCATGCTGGCATATTACTTTCCATTTGTTAGTGTGCCTTCTTTCTGGAGTTGTTTTCATGACAGGGTTTCAAGCATCAGTGGATTATAGACTTCTCGGTTGTATTGTGTTAGCAGAAAGAAAAACTTCAATGTTTATTAATTTTGTGTATTGTGCTTTTGTATCTCTAGGTTCTCAAGCGGGACATTCCATGGGAGCATTACATGTCAACTAAGCTTATTTCCGGTACATGCCTTCAGCTTTTAAAGCGCTATGATCACAAACCAGAGAGCCAGCGAGCTCCTTTGCTCGAGGAGGTGAGCTGCTTTGTCACCCTAAATTATTTGTGCAAGTAAAAAACTTAAAACACTATTATATCACTGCCTTCTTTTTCCATCTCTTAGATTTAGTGCTATGTTCTTTTGACTGATATCTACATCTTTTGCTCATAATTTTCTCCCGTTCATTTTAGTAAATGTTCTTATCCTTACCTTTTTGGGTTTCAAGATCTGGCTTTTGGCTTACACAAGGTTATCAGATTTGCATATTTGTAATACTTCTTAATATCTGAAATAATTTACTGTGTTATAATAGGTGTGTATACAATATTTCATAGGTTCACTGTTAAACAGTATTCTAGTTGATTACCGCTCTTTCTTCCCCACCCCTCAAATACCATGTACTGTCTATGCTGCCTTATGCTTGCCCTACTTGTGTTTGGTTACTCTCAACTAATAATTCTATAACACAAGGATCCTTACAACTCTGTTCTTACAGGATGGGCCAGCATATGTTCGAGTTTTCCTGAATATCCTGCGGAGCATCTCGAAAGAAGAGACTGTGGAATATGTGCTTGCCCTCATTGATGAGATGCTTGCAAGTGCGCAGCTATTCACGCCTTTTTTTCCTTTTAGAGAAAGCTATCCATTTACTTCATGAAGCCATTAGGTTATCTCATATTTATGTTATGTTGTTGGCATGTTTGTTTTCAGTAAATCCTAAACGTGCAACACTGTTCTATGACCAGTCTCTGTCTGGTGAAGATATTTATGAGCCTTTCTTAAGTTAAGTATTCTATACTTGTATAATTCCTCTATTATTTACTTATTTATCATATTAATCCAAGGAATCAGCTCATTTCGTTTGTTCAGCAAATATATAGACATATATTGGCACCAGTGTGTTTTCCCTTAAGCATCGTGATAACATGACTTTATAATTACCGCAGTCACCTTCTGTACCTGATATCCTGTTTTGTTTGGTGTTTAGTCACCTTCTGTACTGGATATCCTATTTTGGTTGGGGATACCCTCATACTAGGCCGAGTTCATCAACCATGCTAAGCCTGTTTTAATTGGTTCTCTGGCCATCGCATTTTAGCTAACAAAATTATGATTTTCAGATTGCTCTGGAAAGGCAACTGGTTTGTACAAGAAAAAAGTTGTAAGATATTGACTGATATAATAAGGTAATTTTGGCTAGTATTCAAATGCTCATGTAAATTTCCATGTAGAATCTTAATTTTCTTTGACTGCAGTGCACGGCCTAGGCTTCAGAATGGCATGCTCCCAAATGGGGACGCTTCGAATTCGAAGAGCAAGCTTACAGTCAACACATGATGTGTTGAGAGGTTTGGATGATTGGCTCTGCTCGCAGGTTAGAAAATTGCCAATTGTTTTTGTCTGTCATATCACCTTTTATAAGTTATATGCTATGATACTGCCATTCAGGAGTTCTGAAAATTTAATATGATATGTTTTGCAGCTGAGGAATCCTACGCATCCGAGCTGTTCTATTCCTACTGCTATCCATTGCCTCTCCACTTTGCTAAGAGAGCCATATGTTAGGACTTTATTTGTTCAAGCTGATGGCATCAAGTTGCTCATTCCTTTAATATCTGCAGCTTCCACACAACAGTCAATCCAGGTGATTGCTTGGCCCTAAACACCCAGAGTGGAAATATCTTGGACTTGTAGAAGATGTCTCATTAGGACTCTAACCAGTTAAGTTACAGACAGGCATAACTTTTCCGTCTTCAACTCTAGAACTAACTTCCCCATCTTTGTTCCTTGTTATTTCTTGTGCAGCTCCTTTATGAAACTTGCCTCTGCATCTGGCTTTTATCCTTTTATGATGCAGCAGTTGATTATTTGTCCACTACAAGGGTTATGCCAAGACTTGTAGAGGTTGTCAAAGGCTCTACTAAAGAGAAGGTAATGTTCAAAATTTTCATTCCATATTATGGCACTATAATTACTTAATATCAGAATTCGAAATGTTAACATATTAATAAAATTGAAGGTGGTTAGGGTTGTTGCCATGTCCTTCCGTAATTTGCTGGCAAAGGGTGCATTTGCTGCTCAGATGATCGATCTTGGATTGCCACAGATAGTTCAAAACTTGAAAGCTCAAGCATGGACTGATGAGGTGAGGAGCTTTCCTCTGTTGGATTTTTAAACATTCCATCGGAGGGTATGCATGCAATGTTGGAATCTTTATATATGAATCATTTTTTGAATTAAAAGATAAGGTATTGCAAAATAGCAAGCATATGCTTTCTTGAAAACCAACCTCGTTTTTTTTTAGTGTTCAGTAAATGAAAATCAGGTGGCACTTTACCTAATTTTTTATTCTGGGCTTCCTAATTTTCTTTTTGTGTCTAGGGTTAGCTGAAGATATTGCTTAAACCTGAGTTTTGTTAGTGTCCTCTGTCCAAAAATATAGTTATTTTTAAGTTTGACCAAATTTATATGAAATAATATCGACATCTATGGTACCAAGTTAGTATCACCGGATCAATCATTAAATGTATCTTTATGGTGTACTTCTTTGGTGCCATAGATATCAATATCTTTTTTTTTCCTATAAACCTGGTCAAACTTGATATAGTTTTACTTAACACAAACCTAAAAATAGATATATTTTGGACGGAGGGAGTTAAAAATTTTTTGTTTGAAATGTAACAGCAAAGTGAGCCCTCTTATAGTTTATTTTCTTATTTGTTGAACCTTTTCCTGTGATCTGGTCTCCATCTCCCCATGGCAACCCTGGTAGTTGAACATCAGAAATTTGCATGGTAACATTGCAAAGAGTTAGTGAATTGTGCATTGTGAAGCACAATAATTTTCATTATCTGCAAGATATGTTGGAGACTCAGTTGCTTCTGCAAAAACTGAGACTCGTGAAACTTTATTCAAGTATACATAGATGTGAATGTATCAAGACTATTTGCCCAGCTGAGCTTCTATGTTGATTGTTGCCTCCTGTGCTGACAACGATTTGCTATTATTTTGGCACCCAGGATCTATTGGATGCTCTGAATCAAGTAGAGGTGGGACTCAAAGAGAACCTCAAGAAATTGAGTTCATATGATAAGTACAAACAACAAGCTGTTCTTGGTCATCTTGATTGGTCTCCAATGCACAAAGACCCAAGTTTCTGGCGCGAAAACATTAACAATTTTGAGGAAAATGATTTTCGAGGTATGTCTTGTCCTTTCTTGAATGAGTATATTCAAAACTTACTGCGCACTTGGACTAAGTAATTGAACATTCTAATTCATATCTAGGCTATCTTGGAGTTCAGTTTGTAGATTAGATAAGCTCATAAGTATTTGGCTTCCGTGATTGTGATGGTATGGTTCCTATAACTTTGCAGATTCTACGTGTCCTCCTAGCAATCATTGATGCATCAAGTGACACCACTGCTATAGCCGTGGCCTGCTATGACTTCTCACAGTTCCTCCAGTACCACCCATCTGGCAGAATAGTGGTAGCGAAATTCCAACTCAAGGACCGAGTTATGAAGCTTATGAACCATGAGAATGCTGAAGTCAGGAAAAACGCACTGCTCTGTGCACAGAGGCTATTCCTTAGTGCGAAGTATGCAAGTTTCCTGCAGGCTTGAGAGGAGTTGAGTTTTTGTATTTAGATCCAGAGATCCCCCGGCCATTTTCAGAATGGCAGAAAAACGTTGAGAAAGACCTCGAAATTCTTGTCCAGTATATCCTATTGTTATTTCATTTCTGAAACCATTGTATAATAAATAAGCATAGCCATACCTTGCTCGATGTAATAAAGTATCCATGGGCTTGTTGATTCTTTCGTTCCCCTGAACAGTTTTCAACTAAGTGGGAAGGCACGATTTCTGTAAAATTTTCACTTGTAGCCAGAGCAAACTTCCTTTTTATTTATTATTTGCTATTCTTGTATTCGACAACAATGCTAGACTTGTGTGCATATGGTTGTTTTTCTAATTGTAAATTGTCCTAGAGTCCGGGATGCCGATCAAACCAATTCTCAAAACACAAATGGGGTGAAGTGACCAAAGATGGAACATTTGAACGCGAAACTAAACACTAGGTAACGAGAAAGCAAACCATTGCGCTCTATGGAAAACCACTGCAAAATCGGATGTGTCACCGTCCTGATTCTACAGAACATCAACCACACAAGGTACCCTTTGTGAAATGAAAAGTCTGTATAGATTGGTACGGTGCTCGATACTTGATATGTGGAGTCTGTAGTGACTAGCGAGGTGTCTTAGCAGACACCTTACACACGACTCAATAGTAGCAACTGAAATATCTAGATCGAGTAAAGTCATGATAACTAGAAACCCACGAAGAAGGGCAACACAAAAGGCTGCGTTTTCACCATCACCAAATTCCACACCAGCGGAATGGCACCGAAGACGACTTGTTTGTTAATCGAGTCTTGCAAGCGAATGAATATGCAGTTAGAATTTAGAAAACCACTATATCAAATGCAGTGCAAAAGCTTGGTTCCAGTTTCCACGATTGCCAAGGCATTATTTGAACGCTGGACGGTACAGTTTAGCTCAAGTGCAGAAGTGCTCAAAGGTACTAGTTTTTTTCACTCAAACATAAGCATGCAGCAATTTCATTGCGGTGACCATTAACGTTTTCAAAAAAGAAAGCTTTATCAATCTCAGCCACCCAATCACATCTAGAGGATACATTTGCACTAAAATCCCGGTCTCTACATAACCAGGGTGACACAGCCAAGAAAAAAAAACCCACCAACTAGAACATGTCGCATCAAGCGCACAAGGAGATCGAGGGGCTGAGGGTTGAGTTGAACTCGTGACTCGTATTTGTATTGGGCCGAAGTACGGCCCACGCTCTGCCTTTTTCCTACTTATTCTTTCATAAAACAGCCCAAGACAAGGTATATCCATTTAGGGCAAACTCGAGCACTTCAATCTTGGATTCTGGTAAAGATTGAACCAACCACCCTTCCGACCAGAACCAGTGACAGTGGCAGACTTCACGGCAAACGACTGACTATGATCATGACAATGGATGAACTTGAACAAATATGCGTGCACAGAGGTTCTTAGATTGAATCAAAGCATGTGAATTTCCTATAGGTTTGCACAGAATGTTTTAGCTACTAAATGCTGAAAACGCAGAGGATAAAAAAGAGAATCAGGCCTCTTTGGAACACAAGTTTTTTGCAAAAATCATACCAAAATTATATACGAAATAGTTCAAAAAGATAGGAAAAAATAGTTCAAAAGGATAGGAAAAACACATAATTCAGGAACAAATCCTTCAACCCAAAGACAAGAGAGCCTCAATGAGAAAAATGTACTGCCCCAGCCAATGCTTTAAATGAACAACGGATTGTAAACAGCCAACTTCGAGTGAACAGACTTGATCAAGACCACAGCAAGAAGGTATGGTCATGGAGCAGGACCAAAGTGGTCACAACCCAACTAGATTCAGTTACAACCAGCCACGTCCACACCAGATTCGGTTACACGCAAACCCAGCATTCCAGCAACACTTAATCGACCACGTTGCTACCATGCCATGCTTCTTACATCATACATTAACTCGAGTCAAAACCAGTCGCATTTTGGGAATTTATAGGCCAACTTAGCAGCTAAAGTTCTGTGACTGCGTCGAAACCAACAACATTCGTCAGACATCATCAGTAGAGTCCCAGCAACAAGAAGCACCTACTAGAAGGCAGGTAGTGAGATACAAAAGGGCACATCTGTTCCAATGCTCCGAGCCAGCAGCAAGGCACCCAAAACAGGACAGGAACCTAGTCCTGCAACCGAATGGACACAGTTAGGAACATAGAAACCACCATTGCAGAAAGCAGATGCATCCACAAATTTGAAAGGTTGAGTGTTCACAGTTCAGTGTAACCCAGTAGCTAAAAAGGGGATCCTCTCCCTTCTCAGAAATATTTGGACAAAAAAGCAAGATGCATAGCACTTAACATGCTTATTTCTCTTAGAGACAATCTCTTAGTGCAGTCAGCATTAATATCGTTTGCAGTTACAAAAAGATGATTAAGTAATGATGTAGCTCCTGACCAAACTGACTTGTGCCGCCAACCCTAGCTAGATTGAACAAGGTACAACAAGATCAGGGCCCTTATGGTGTGGCTGCCGCCTCCGATGAGACCAGAGTGCTTGGGTTCAGGGCCACCTAGATCAAGGTTCGTAACAATTGGTATTAGATAGGCGTGGTTCTGTGTCCATGGGTATGATCCAGCTAGATGTCGGACGCCGACATCACCAAGGCAATGAATGACATGGCGTCACATATGGCAGTGTTAGCCAAGAAGACAAGAATTGAGAGTGAGCAGATGACTAGTGAGCGCCAGTGTGGCTGCAAGCTGCCACGTGAAGACTCTTGGCACAACTATGGGTGCAGGTTCTACGGCAGCATTTTTGAAACATTGCAACATGATATTTTGGCTAAGGACACCTGCACGACAGGATGCCAAATCTGCATTGATTTTCAGCAAGGTCACAAAGACATGGAAACGAAAGATTTACTTCCAATCCACGCACAATGATACAGACCTGCCTTGGCAAGAATTAAAAAAAAAAAAGAAAGAGACTCCCAACATGATCCATTGGAAGGAAGGTGTGTACTAAAGTAAAAGACATAAAAAGTTCAGTCGGTAAACCGTAACAGAATATAGAAAATGATTTTTTTAATCAAATGGAACAGAACAAATACACATATATAATTTGGGGGGAAATTAGCATATATGGTGATCAACTGAACTCAGAAAATATTTGATGCAATTAACAAATATATGAGGGAAAATACCTACTGATAAAGTATAAATTACATGCCTAGTCTCATTGCAAACGTATGATCAGCATATAAGCTGGGAAGAGATGCCATTTGAAGTCTTGGTGGAAAACAAGCGAATAGTGATTTGAATATGCGCATATTGTTATAATTCAATGGATGGTAGAGAAGAAAGGGGTCAAGCAGGACATGCTGTAACTATGAAAACACATCCTACATTATATTTTTGTCTACATGAGATTGCCAGAATATCTGCAAGAAATACATTTCATTATAGTTCCTGCCCAACAGCTTGAGGACAAATGAGTCATTTTTTGCTTCTCGATGTTTTAAATATTGTGTGATGTTCTTCGACAAATGTTTTCCATACTCCATAGTACAATGCTCCTTTTACATAGCACTAGTTGTTGAACAACACAGCAAACACACCATGACACTTTCCTGGGTGTGTTGTAAATTTTCTATGGTAGATAAAACTCAAGGCACTAGAATAATAACGTTTATATGAATGTAATACAGTCTCTTAACATAAGAAAGTTGTCAAATAGCACATATGCTGCATGGTGAGCACAAGGATCTAGAAGACTCTGATGAGCACACAATCAATGTTGTACATCAGAAGGTGCAAAGACCTAGCATGTACACTACAGATGTGAAGCTATTCCTGCATCACCGTCATGCGAAGGTTACTTAAAGGTCTAGAAACACAAAAGGCAAGCAAGACTTATGATAAAACACTTACCATTCAATATCCTTGAATTCTCCTTGGTGACATAGATGGTGGGAAACCGAAATATGGATGGGTGAATTGAAAGGCAGAGCTTGTCGTACAGGCCCTCTCAATTCTGTGAGACTTAATCTCAATTGAGAAAATTGCTAAATCTGTCACATCCTGTTCTTTTGGAGTGGCCACTAGGAAAATGTGCCCTTCAGATGCACCATCAATGTAGCGTCAAATAGTATAATCGGCAGGCAACGGGATGGTATTCATCAGATGCCACTCATGGGACGTCTCACTGCCATTTTGCAAAAAGGTGTAACAATCCACAGACGCGCCTTCATCAGGTTGACTAACCATAGCAATTTTGCCTTCCCCTAACTCCACAATGATGATATTCCGCTTGTCATGATCAGGAGGGAGGTCATATGTGGATAACTCCATGGTGTTCATGTCGAGCTTGAGCAACTTGCTTACACAGTATATTTTCCAATAGAAGCAACCATAGACGCATCCGCATGAACCCAGCAAGTTCACTTCTTCACCGTACAAGCCTAGACCAGCCCATTGGATAGATGTAACGACACTCCAGCGGCCAGAGACAGAAGAGAAGACAAATACCGCCAACCTTGTCATGGAAGTCATCCAGCAAATCACACTGAATGATGTCTCGTCCTCCATGCCTGCACAAGGGATCAAGGAGGCCCTAGAATCGAACAAATCTATGTTCCAGATGTCAGCGGAGGCGAGTAGGTCGTCGGTGATGGAAGGCAGTAGCAGGTATCGCCGGAACAGCGGGTCGCACACCACGAGTTCGAAGTAGTGGGCGTTGTCTCGCATGCCACCGCACTCGAATAGTACAAGGCCGCCGAGGACATGGCGCAACCACCGGTAGCGCTCTCCCTCCGGGGCGGGAGGGAGGTAGTCAAAGGAGAAGTCGGCGGCGCGGGCGACAGCGGCAGCGATGGCAGCGTTGGGTTGGGGCGCCTGTGCAGGCTGAAACCCTGCGGAGCCGAGGAAGCCAAGGAATAGCGGCGGGTGGATGGAGCGGTACCGGCGGAGGAAGGCCGGGTTGCTGATGAGGCAGCGGAAGGAGACGCACGCGGTGGATGCGCGGGCGAGGTCGGCAGGCGAGGCGACGCGGAGGAAGATCTCCTCCAGGAGGTCGTTGGTGAGGGCTGGCAGCGGCAGTGGGGATTCCATGGCTTCGATGCCGGGAGTCAGGGCCCGTGTCAACGGCGATGCCGCTGCCGGCGAATGGGGGCGGAACGGAGGAGTAGCTGGTGTGGTGACTGGTCACAGTAACAACGTGCGTGTATTGGGCCGGCCCATCTGTATTTCTGCAAATTTGGTGGACAGATCACAAAGGATCGTTCGTTCGATTCGGTCAACACCCAACTAATGTTTAATTTTTAGCTCCAACTAAAAAATAGAAAACAGCTAGCTAAAAAAGTATCTAAATATCAATTGAATTCTTAGTAGATAGGTTATTTTTCCATAATTAGCTGCTATTAGCTAGGTTCTCTTGGATAATAACTAATTTGTAGGCTTAGAATTAGCTACCAATTAGTCGAGATGTTTGGACACTCTGTAGTTAATTTTTAACAGCTAGTTTTTAGTCGGTGGATCTGGGCCTTCACTATAAACTGTTATGGAACTCCTTAGACATTAGGCACAGACTCATTCTTCAACTAGTAGGCCCTAGGTACAAGAGTACAGAGCTGATACATTCGGTAGAGTGAATACTAACACTGATTGGCCGTAGAGCCCATAGAGATAATAATTTGGTAGTGAATTAAAGAAACGTCACATAGTGAAAATAATTCCATGTTAATTTTACCAACTCTGAAACGGAAAATAGGAACATTTACCTTTATCTTAGAAACATGTCCTTGGTGAGCAGGTTGCCGGCCTGCATGTAGATCGATCGGCGGATGTTCAAGCAGTGGTGAACTGGTGAACCGAAGCCAGGAGCTCTTGAGCCGGCGCCTCGATCTTCAGGTAGATCTTTACATGGCCCGGCAGCCGCGCCGTACCATCTCCCGATGTGCTGTTGCCAGCAGTGACGGCGCTCCAGCAGTCCAGCGTGACCTCTTGACGGCAAGAGGCCTTGCTTTGTCCACCGAAGGGGATGACACAGGAATAGAACGGCAACGACGGCGACGGGCATGGACCAACAAGTGTAGCAGTGTCGGTGGCAGCAGCAACAACTGCACAGATATCCACCTCCAACGCGGATGGCTGCGGCGGCGGATGAGTCTGGAATGATTAATTGTGTAGCGATGGTCCTTAACTCCTTATATATATCTTGATCTTGATTACTTGCTAGACCCGATGAGCGCACCTTGCCGAGCAAAACCGTTGCAAGCATGGTAGTGCTGAGTAATCATGCAGTAATCATCATTCCATATGATTATTGGTGCAATAATACAAATCGTCAATGAGGCATGAAAGAGGGAACTAACTTAATCCCAAGTCATGATTGCATTGAATGCATGATAAAACATACTCATCTTGATTTTTGTTCTAAGTCAACCATTGCAAGTTTGGCTAGATTTATATTAAAATACCAAAACTTATGCTACCCAATTAGTATCGTTAGATTTAGGGTGGAATATATTTTTATTATAACATTTGATATTATAAATACCATTACATTTCTATATAAACTTGATCGAACTTACAATGGTTTGAGTTAGAACAAATCCAAAATTTCACTTTTTTTGTTGGGGGGGGGGGGAGGGGGAGTAAATAGAAAGAATTGATCAGGACAAGTTTAACCGCAAAAAACATGACCAACTCACCAGAGTCCACAGACAAATTCTATTTCCTTATATAATCTCAATTTTTCCAAACAATAGTTAGATAATTTTTCTCAAGTGATTAGGGCATGCGGTAGATAAACTAATTAACTCCATGTAATGGACTTGCATGACGAATCAACAAGACTAAACGGAACACTATTACGGCTTGAATTGGTGGTGGTTTCATGGTTGAGACACACATAACAGGGCAATGTGATGGGTTAACGATCAATTGTTGTAGCTAGTCTATGGGTTGTTGTGATAATAGTTACTGCAAAGTGCGCATTCCAAAGGCTACAATGGTTGAAAAGAGAATCACGTTGAGAAAATTCCTTATTTAACATTGAGAAAGTTGTCTGTTACTTTCTTGGCCGGAAGTTAAAACTTCCCTTTTTGTTACTCACAATTTTGTCTATTCCCTATTTGGCACTCGTTAAAGTGGCACTTAATGGTATTAAGTAGAAAACAAAAGACTGTTTTTGCCCCTACTGGTGTTAGTAGACAAAGTTGACATGTTGTCTTGGGAGGCCAACATGCAGCGGGAGGGCGTCAGCCCTGAGCCGCGGGGCACGGTTTTCCTAGCGCTGCCAGCCTAGCACCACACAGCTTGGGACGCCGTCGGCCAATCTGGGCATCGTGCGTCCTAGGTCGGCCGATGGGCGTCATGAAACCTAGGCGCATGCGCGCTGTTGGCCTGGAATGCACACAAGGGAGGCTGCCATCACCGGCTTGGGGCATCATTCTTTTCTTCGCCCTCGAAAGTTAAAACTTCTCTATTTGTCACACAATTTTTTGATCCCCTATTTGACACTCTGGTGTTAAGTAGCAGGACAAGAGACTAATTTCCACCTACTGGTGTTAGCAGCCAAAGTTAACGTGTTTTCTTGGGAGGCCGCGGCCACCGGTCTAGGTCCATGCAGGAGGGCACGCCGATCCCACCGGCCTAGATCCCACGTGGAAGGGTGTGCCACCGCCAGCATGGGTCCATGTGGGAGTGCGCGTTGCCGCTGGGTTGAGGTCCACAGACGAGCAAATCCGCCTGTATTTCTCATGGGAAAGGGTATTGGAAACAGAAGAGTATTTTGGTCCAAGCCTAAAAAAATATGATGGTAGGATGTGATTTTTAATGGTAAAAGGTGACAGAATGTTAAATAGGGTATCAACAAAATTGTAGATGTCATATAGGTAAGTTTTAACATTCAAGGCCAAGAAATGAATGCACAACTTTCTCATATCAAATAAAGAATTTTCTCAATCATATTGAGATATCTTCATTTGTGCATGGTGTATAAGCCCATGCATATTGGGCTTTGTCCAATGCCTACAAATGCCTATCAAAACACTATTGGGCCACACATAGGGGCAAGTGGGCCTTTATGCTGTATGGGTTAGGCCTAGATCCACCTGCTATATGGGTTAGGCCTAGTTGCATTAGGCCTAGATCCACTGGCCCTAACTATATATACATTGACACTAACATCAAACCCTAATCCAAAACATTCTTCACCTCGCCGCCGCCGCCGCTGCCCACTCTCTTCAAACACAGCCACCTACCACCACAAACAGTCTCTCCCCTTGGTTGCTCTCAAGCCTGACTATTAGTCTAATCTACATGGTGGATCGTGTTGCCCCTTCTTGCTCAAGTACCGTGATTCAGGTGATTAACATCCACATGCCTTGTATATTTTTTACCATAGTACAAGAAATTAATAAATCGCTTGTTCTAGTACTAACTCTGCACCTGTTGCCTATCTAATGTATTTTAGCGAACAAGTATTGCTACTACATCCACCATCGTAGGCCACCTTCAAAATTTTGTGGATCTCATCAGACTTGTTTGCATCAGTCCCTTGGCTCTGGTGAATCAAGGGCTATACTCATTGTGTGTCGCTATTGTTATACAAGAAACTATTATTGGGGGCTTGCTCAAGCCCTAACTCCATAGCCTATTGCTGGAGAAGGAGCTACAAAGGCAAGTGATTATTTGTTATTCTTGATATTGATATCATTGTATTTCCCTTTTTAACCTTCCTTTCTCCGATTGTCATACTATTGTGAGATCATAATGATTATGTCACACCACATCACACAATATTATCCCAGGGTGAGATTCTTAAGTAGAATGTAAACACCATGACTATTTGGGAGAGTTTTCCACACCCTTAGGCCCACCATCCTCTAGAGGTATATGAACTCTAGGTGAATGGAACTATGTGGAGCTAAGATGTTTGAAGGGAAGCCCCCTAAGCCTGAAGAGAAGTTGTCAAGGTAGGCCAAGTCTGAGCTTGGCCAATTTAAGGGGGATTAAGGTCATGATTACATTCCCAAACATGCTATAAACGTGTTGCATGACACGAACAAGGTTGCATCAACAAATGAAACATTAGGTACAAGTACTCCATGTAGGTCATGTGACAATGACTACTCAGTTGGGCCTAAGTAGCCACATCAATTGTTGTGATTGTGTCATCTTGCCTCCAACAGATTTGACTCTTGGTAGTTCAACATGTTTCAATTTAGGGCCACCTAAGGGGATAACATGGTCCCAGGGCCCTTCGCATTATCCGTAATGTATAGTCTACAAAATCCCTCTAGTTAAGGAAAAAAGAGGGAAGATGGGCATTTTTCTCCACCATCAAGAATTATTGCCAATCTATTTGCTCTGAGGCATGTTTTCACAGATGCCATCAATGGGGGTTAACATTAAACACTAAAAGGTTAGTTTAGAGGCCACCATAGTGATGCATATGTTGTAATGTGTCGTACACCCACCTAGGTTAGCTATGCTAAGCTACATATGGACTGTGAGATAGAGGTTGGTGAGGAGCTCAACCATGACCAAAACGGTGTTGGACCATGGATACCATAGAAAGTAAATGTGGAATCTTAAGTGTGGGTAAGTAAAGGTGAGGGCTAATAGAGTAAAATCCTATATATGATGATTTATTCAGTGGTATCTATGTCAATGACACCCTTAGTCCAAGTTCATTCTCTATACATGATATTTGAGCATGGCCATCTAGTCTCTTTTGATCATGTCTTGGGATTTCCATAAGGTTCCCACCAAGCAAAGACACTAAGACATCAAGGCTTAGACATTACCACCATCTCTATTAGTCACCTAGGTGTTGTATAGGGCTTCTTCACAAAGGAGCAACCCTCTTGTCCCTTGCATTCTTATCACACCTCTCCACACATATCTCAGAGAGTCGTCAACTTGCTAGCAAGGCCACCAAGACTTCAAGAGTCACTGACACCTCTTCTACACTGCTTGACCACATGCAAGACTTCCCTCAACCTATGTCTCACAAGAACTAAGGCTATGGATGTGGCACTAAGCTCTGTTACATGGGTAGATGTGTATGAAACACTTGGGAAGAACCTCCTTGCTCTTTGGAGTATCAAACATACTCAGGCCAACCTTAGAGGGGTACAAATAGCCTCCAGCCACTAAACTAACCATTGGAACAAGGCTAGTGAATTATATGAACACTGAATAATCTAGTGCACAATTTCTTCTAGCACTACACCATCTGGTTCACACATTTCTAGGGTCATATTGTCAAATTAGTGATCAGAGCCTCTGATATCTGTCTAGTTAGGTCTTTACTTTGTACACTATTAGACTGTCCATTAAGTACAAACTCATAGCAGCTTCGTTTTGACGCTGCCATTGTCCCAAATGTCCACTACTTCTTTGTTGATGCAAAAGATAACGCAATTGACCATTCGATGAAGTCAATTTCTTTATCTTCTTAATTCCTCTTTAACTCATTGTCGGACTCTTGTTCTTTGGAGGTCACTAGATTGTCTAGTGCCTACATTTTTAACTTTCCAAGGCTTTGGGAAATCGGTTGGTTAGATTATCTATTTATCATATATAAACAATCACTAGACCATATGAAGCTAATTGTTAGTAGGTTTTCCAGAGGAAAGTTGTCGTGGGGTGGGGTTTGAGCTAACTAGGCCACAGAACCCCAAAGTCATGTTTAGATTCCTTGGTGTGCCCCAACCACACTTCCGAAATCTTCAATCTAGCAATCTCCACAAGTGGTGATTTTTGCCAACAATAGAAAAATATCTAGAGCTAAAGCATAATTATATAGTAGTAAGTGGATGCATCATATAATTAACAATACACATAATTTGCATTCATTATTCGTAAGAATTTTCATATCCACTCCTATCCAAATTATGGTTCCATATTATTAACAATTCACACAATTTTCATTATTTATTCATAAAAACATTAATAGCCACTTCTTTCCAAATAATGGTTAGTTTCAGTTTTGTCCTAAGTCAAACTTCTTTAACTTTGACTAATTTTTTAGAAAAAATATATTAACACCTACAATATCAAATAAGTGTGCTACCAAAATTAATTAACGGAAGATTTAATAGAACTAATGTGGTACTCTAGATGTTGGTGTCTTTTCCTATTTTACTTATGACTAAACTAAATGAACTATAATGATGAATGGAATAAACACTAATCCACCCTTTGGTGTAAAATAAGTAGTGACTCATTAGTAACAACAACTACTACATTTCTCTCATTCAGATCAAGGAAAAGAAATAATAGTCCATAAGGAAACCGATATAGGAGATTAGTTGCATTTATAGTTAATATATCCTTAATGAAACACACTTTAGGACTTGCTGGCAGTTATAGATAGTTTTTTGCTAAATAGAATGTGTCCTACACAAGATTGCATCTATTATATTTTTAGGCAATATTTTTGGGCCTAGATTGCAGCTAGCAGAATGATCACACCCACTTTGTTTTCTACTAGTTTAATTTGACATGAAACTTGTTATGTTCTTCTCAGCATGGCTAACGGAACATCAAGACCGATGATCATCCAAGACATACCAGAAGAGGTCATATGTGACAACATCTTTTCACGCCTGCCTTTCAAGTTGGTCACATGCTTAAAGACCATATCACAACATTGTTGCAGTCAGATAAAAAATGACACCATGTTTGCCGCTAAACAGGCGGCACTCTGCCCGTCATGTCCTGCGCTCATTCACACGGGTCGTCGTGATGCAAATGCACCATATTGCTCCCTTGGTGTTCTTTCATCAACACCTACTACAGTTGGTATTCCATCATCAGGACTCGACTTCCTTGATTGCCCCACAGATGAAGGGAATTTCTTAATTCTTGCCTCATCAAATGGTCTTTTGTGCATCCTCTACCAACCATATTATAGAGGCAGCCATCTCACTCGACGACATGTCTTCTTCATTGCAAATCCAGCAACCCGGCAAGCCAAAGCTATCCCAAGGTGCATCTCAACATCTAAGGCAACATAGGGCAGTAGGACTTGTGTTTGATCCATCAGATAAACCTGCATCCAAACAAAAGTTCATGATTGTCCAGGCACTATCATCATTCGCAACCACCAATGACACTTTAGCCAACTTGCGCTTTGTCATTTTCTCCTCGGACACTGGCTGTTGGGTCATGTCAGATACTACTATTACTACAAATATCAAACAAAAATACTGCGATAAGGTGGTCTATTCAGGTGGTATCCTATACTGGGACTATAAGGAGAATCTAGTTTGGTTTGATGTTGCTACAAGTGCAGCTGGGGTCATCAAGATGCCCTGGAACCTACAAGCAGGACAAGGGTCCAAGCTTGATAAATGGAAAGACCATAACATTGATGCCTCTAACAATGGCATGCTCATTTGCACAACCATTGACAAGAATGGTTTGGCCATGCAACGGCTTGCGAAAAGAGGTGATGGCTACTATTGGGATTTGAAGCATAAGAAAGGATGGAAAGACATTATAGAGATGAGTGGCGACACATTCCATTTTTGCCACTCAATGAACCTACGCAACGGGTGGAAGACAAAGTTCTGCGAGAGATGGTCTGTGCGGGTACTCGGCTTAGAGAGTGAGCGTTGGATTTATATCGGGGTGCAGCAGCGATTGAGGACACACGAAATGGTATTACGTTACGACATGGATACATGCAAGGCGGAAAATACTCGCGAGGAATTGCGAGATCTGAATGAAATACAGTGCCGTGTGTTTGGGTACCGCAATAGCATGGCTGCTCTTCCGACAATTGCTGTCCCACTGCAACAAGATGGACTTTGTGAATGTAATAAATCCGGAGGTTGTGTATGTGCCACAAAAGGGACAGGATGAAGACCAACATGCAACAACATTTGTTTGTGACTATATTATCTTTATTTGTGCAGAGGTATGTAGCAACATGATCCTTGAGATGTACTTCTTTAGCAATAATGTAGTTTGTTTATGGTGGGAAAATGTTGAGATCCAAGTATATGCACTTGATGGTCTTTGTTTCAATATTGCCATTATGCATGTGCCATTGTGACTTTTGGAGAATGTAAGGACACCACTTTGCTAGTTTTGAAGTTTGAACTTGGAGATTTAATGCACACTTGAGTATAATTCAGGTAGATTTCATTAGCACTCCTTGAACTCTCATTCTGCATAATTGTTCCATATTCCATGTGTGTCGGGGTAAGGTGTGAGATCAACAATATAGATCTCCATAATGTTCAAGTCCAGCCTGTGCAGCTTGGCCATGCATCTGGTGGCTGGTGCACTTTCCAATTGAAACAGGATATGCATATTGAGGTCGACTCATCAAGGGCAGTGCTTCATCCAAACTAATAGACACATGAACAACGCAGAGAAGTGTCGCCTCCCAGTCTTGAGATACGACCAGAAAAACATGAATATATTTGACTTTTATTGTTGATTCGGTTGGTTCCTCATAGTGTATACCACATATATTTTTTTAAAAGAAATATCAATCACATCAGGTATATAACATGTAGTAGACATAGTTGGCGATTAACACAGGAGTTAGGAACATATATACGAACAACTTGAACCTACGAGTGTATATACCACACTAAAGTTCAATGGCGCCAGAGTACGTAGACTACCGTATAAGATCGAGATAAAGTACAATGCGACAGCCTGCATCATCTCCGATCTAGAAGCATGCATGCGCCAAAGAATCCATGAATTTGGATGCGAAGGTAGTCCTTCGAGGCTGCAAACTAAATATGATATTGTCAGAAAAATCAAGACCAGAATTCCAGATGGAGTGAAAGACGATTCAAAGAAACAGATGCGTAATTTGAAGGGTGTAGGGTGGTACACATGTATCCATTTACCAAGTACAAATAATGTGGCTGAAACAAACAAAATGTGCATCCAGTCCTACCCTCACTTTGTACTATCTCAAGTCCGAATGCCCAATTAACTTCTCTCATTTAGATTGTAATGAACTTGTAATTCACCCAATTCAGTATGGTGATCTTATTGGCATCCATGGTTTGAAAACTCTTGGTTGCATTGGGCCCTATTACAGTTGTACTAACCAGCCTATAACAAACAAAATTTCATAATTTTTCTAACAAATCTTCTATACCTAAGTAGGTGCATCCCACTACATTATTTTTCCAAATATGTATGAAGCCATGCCATCTCAAGATCCCACTAAATCGAATGTCATATCACCGTCCACCCATCATCCACTAAGTCCTCTATTTATATTTTACATCGATTTTCTATGGCTTCATCCATGTTGTGCTTTTTCTGTGAGACTGTAATCTACACAAGGCATCACTCAAATTCCCGCAGCAATGCGCTAAGAATTCATCTAGTTTTTCAATATGATCATGGCTAGTTCAATTTATGACGGGCATGACCTGAATCACAAAAGGCTAGACTCTAAACAAGACTCCTTCACACAATCGTCTTTATGAAGCCAGGATCTGCATAAAAAACGTCTTGATATACTTTCTACTTCTTTTGCATCAGCTTGTGGATAAATTAGACACTAAAATGAACCTTTTTGATTTCTTGGTTCGTTGAACACTATATGTGATATCTCAGGACATAGATGGCTTCCACAGTACGCACTCCACGTACTACATGACATTAATTGTTGAACAACACAGCTAAACACGTCATGAATGCCCCTGTGTGTGTGCCCCACTTTTTGTAAAGAAGAAAATAGCTATATACTCGAAAATAAGAGACTGGATAAAAATTTACCACTTCATATCCTTCTCGTTGACATGGACGGTGGCAAACCAAAATACAGTCTGTCACTGGTTGCACAGTAATGGCTGTCCGGTGCTTGTATTTTGTTCATCTGCCACTGGTTGGCCTCCCCGCCATCATTTTTTTGCATCATGATGTAATAATCCACGTGTTACACAAAGGTGACTAAACATGCCAAGTCTCTGCCTTCCCCTGTTTCTGTGATCACAAAAATACATGGTGGTTAAAGTGGCTAGGTGGGGATCAAAGATGAAGAGCTCTGATCCATCCAGTTCACGTCAAGCTTGAGTAGCTGGTCCATCCGCTGCACTCTCCACTAGAAGCAACCAGTCAACCACGCACATACTACGGCCTACTCAGGGCACTGGGATGTGTAACCCAAGAGCATCCCAGTTGGTAGATGTAGCGATCCAGATGCCAGAGGCCGACGAGAAGGCAAACACCGTACACCGCCATCGTCGTCTTCGCCTCCCAGCACGTTCCTGCAGACCACTCTGAATGATGTCTCGCCATCGTCCTCGTCTCCAGATGCGACAAGCGAAGCGTTTGTTAGGTCGTCGGGTATGGGAGGCAGCAGCAGGTACCGACGGGACACAGGGTCACAACTCACACGGTCTGGAAAGACGAAGCCACGTGCCTGTAGATCGAAGAGAGGGAGCGGGCAGATCAACTCGAGGAGGACGCGGACGTCCGCATGGATACCAGTGGCCCTCTCTGCCGCGAGGGAGGTAGTCGAAGGAGAAATCGGCGGCCCGGACGAGAGAGCGGCAGGGCGTGGTGCCTCGACTGCCTGGAAACCTTCCCTGCTCGACGAATCCGAGGAGGAGGGCGGGTGTAGTGAGCGGTACCGCCGGAGGAAGGGTGGGGTCCGCGATGAGGCGGCGGAAGGAGGCGCACGCGGTGGAGGCGCGGGCGAGGTCGGCGGGGCAGGTGATCCGGAGGAAGATCTCCGAGGAGCTCGTGAGGGCCGCTGGTAGCGATCGCTTCGGCCCCATATCTTCGAGGCGGGAGCGGGACCGAATCGGCGATGCCATTACGGCGTTTGGGGTTGCCTCGCGATTTTCCCCGCAACGACTGGAACGTGTGTGTTTTTCGGAGAATTTTTTTTCTGTCTTGACAACTTTTTCCTTTTATTTGCAGAAGAAATGCTGTGCATCTCTCCGCTTGGCAACAACTAACATTAACGTTAGCATCTGATGTACGCTGCTACGACTATACAGTGCAAGCTTTCGATCGGACTAAGGATATGTTTGGTTTTCTGAAGCTAAACAACTAAACATGAGTCAGCTAACAATTAGCTGGACAAATAGCGTATACAACTAGATGCTGGAGCGCCCGCCCGTGTGCCTCGCCCATGCACCCGTCAGCGACGCCGCATACCTGGACGCCGCCACGCTCCTCGATCCTCGTCGTCGCGCGGGAGCGTCCAGGCAGGTACGACAGCGGCTGTGTGGCGGCCTTCTCCGCGCTCACTGGCGCCCTGCGCCTCCGCTTCCGCGTCGCGCACAGACGCCAGCACAGGTCATTCAGCCGCCGGCGCGCGGGCTGTGACGTCTTCGCCAGCTGCAGGGGCAGGCTCAACGAGTACGGCGTGGACGTGTGGTGAATGGGAGCTATAGATTTCCAAACGTGCGGCACGGCACGACTACGCCGGCGTGCCGTGCCATGCCAGCACGCCGTGCCGACTCCTCGGCCCAGGCACGGCACGGGGACCCTCCAATCGTGCCGTGCCGGTACGGGAGCTCGGACAGCCAGGCGTGCCGCGCCAGCACGGCAGCCCGACGTGAAACGCCGCTCGCTGCCGCGCTCCGTGCTGACCTCGCCGCTCTGCTTCTCGCCGTGCTGTGATGTCGCCACCGCGCCGCAAGTCCGAAGCTCGATGGAGAGGGAGGGGCGTTGCTGAAGAGCTGGAGAAGCCGGGGAGAGCCGGAGAGGGAGGGGCCCGCCGGGAAGACAGAGAACTGAGAGGGACCGGCGAGGGAGACGCCGCTAGCCAGTGAAGGAGGGCCGCTGCCGGGGAAGAGGGAGAGCCGGAGAGGGAGGGCGCCTAGGGACTGCGGAGGCCAGGAGGTTGAGAGTTGTCGGGGCCGGGCGTCGCCAAGTCGGGAGGACGGGATCACGGGAGTCGGGAATTTGGGGCGGCGGCTGGGAGCATGAGAATAGGATTAGGATTAGGAGAAGTGAGGGGTCGGCTTATATACCAAAGTGATTGGGCTGTTGTCGGGCCTGTCTATTTTTACGGGTCGTGCCGTGGCAGGCACACCTGTGCCTTCCCTCCGGCCCGAGCACGGCACGGCCGTCGTGCTGGGCCGGCACAGGCAAGCTGCCCACCAGGCCGTGCCGGGCAAGTGCCGGGCCACGGGCCGTCCTGGATGGGCACAGGCCCAGATGGACATCTATAATGGGAGCATGCGACGGGCGGCTCGACTCGAGGGGCATATTTTGATCCGAAAAGTATGTGATGATTCATGGTGCTGATGTGGGCGGTCTACATGGACGGGTGACAAGGATCAAAATAGGGTGGTTTTGCTTGCGATGGCCTTGAGTGACCAGTTTCGTATTTCAAAATTAAAATCTGAATGAACTGTAACAGTACAATGTTGAAAAATGGACATTTTCCTTTCAAATATTAGTAAAACTACGCACAGCTAGTTTTTCAACGATTTCATCACTGGTTAATTAGTTGGTCAAAGGACCTATTGCTCGGTCAAATGATAGATAAATCAGGTTGATCACGGTTAGTTGACCAATTAGACTAAAATCCTATCATTTACCTAAAAGCGATTAATCGAAGATTAAAAATGAATTTTAGAACATTGGTTATATACATTCAGCAAGAGAGCAATCAAGAATATCCGGATTTTCGAGTGTGTATTTGGGTTTTGTCAAATAAACGACTATATGTACACGCGAAGCTGGTGAAGGGTTGACGCCATTTAGGCCATGTTTAGAATAAGAGAAAGTTTTTCTATTCCGGTATTTTTCTGTGAAATTAAACCGTTTTCTTAGTCCAAAGGCCAAAGACCCGTAAAAACCTGTCGAAAAAAATGAGAAAAAGGTTATCAATCATTGAATCATACACGGAGCATGCATGTCACCTCAAGCTCCGCCAGGGAAGAACCCAAAGCAATTGCACTTAGCACGCATCCTATCGAGCGGAAGCGACCTGCTGGAAGGTTATTAGTACTAGTAGTGACTAGAGTACTCCGCATAATATGCTCTGATCGAGCAGCTACTGTTTAATACGTTCTGAGCACGTGGAAACTTGATGGACATATCAAAAGTCCAGAACCCTCAAAACATGCAACAAATTGCACCCATAAAAAAATATATGCATCCCATTTCAAGTAGATATTGGAGTTTCAAATTAGGAATCCAGTTTCGTGAATTGTATAGTTTGGTTGTGTGTAGAATTGAGAATTGGGATTTGAATTACTAAATTGGAATCGTTTGCATTGCCTTTTGATCAGTAGAGTTAGGCCGGTGGTCTTGAATTTCTAGACGAAAATTTTAAATAGCAACTCTAATTCTTTCGTATTTGACTATAACAAGAAGTGGCATGCTGCATCTCCCAAAGTCCCAATACAGAGGCTAAATCCTACGCGCTAGGGTGAACTAAATTCGAAAGTAGCAATTCCATTTACTCCGTACATCCAAACACCGAATTTGGCGTTGCGAGTTGTGTGACCCATTTCCTAATGTGCAAACTAGTATGAATTGGTATTGGTACCTAATTCAATTCAAATAGCTCAATAGTCACATCCTAGTATGAATTGGTATTGGTACCTAATTCAATTCAAATAGCTCAATAGTCACATCCTAATGGACCCATAAAGTACCATATTGTTGCATATGCATGCATATATATGGTCACCAGCTCTTTTCTTGTCCTTTACTTTTAAAGCTACACTACATATACATACTCTCATGCCTAATACTTCCATTCGCATCATGTCATCATTACTACGATCAGAGTTGCCAGACAAAAGCACAAGGCTTGCATTGGATGCTGTCCGAACAACGAAACCGTCTTGATTCAATCGGATCGTACTACAACATCCGCTTTCTTAGAATATTATCGCCGGCTAATTTATTTTGAACTAATAAGTGTTAAATAAAAAAACAGAGCGAGAGTACTATTTAATTAGATCCATAGCTTGTTTGTTGTATGCATGTTCGTGAAATAATTATTGCAATGCAAAAGTGTACTTTGTAGTGCTGCATGCATTATCTGCGCGGGTAGAGTTTCTTTTGGAAAGATTAGAGGAGCACTTCTATATCATTTAAGAAAGAGAAGCATGCCTGCATGTGAGATATACGCGAGCTGTTTAAGCAATATATATCTAGATCACGTATATACTATATAGTATATATGTGCACATATATATGCTTTGTAGATACAATGTATATGTCATACTATATGATTACGTACAGCACAGAATAGCACTGGCTGAGCTAGGCGTAGAATGTATTAGCTCCATGCATGTATCTACTATCTAGTGGTGTGTGCGCCCCAGGCCATGCATTATAGTATATTGCCATTGTGAAATGCTCCACCCACAGAGACAACATGAAGCATATATATATATATATATTTTGTAGCGAATACGCAGGAGAGCTAGTGTATCTTTGTATTAAGAAGAATAACTTGACAAGTACAAAGCGTAGACCACTAGGATAGCCTGCAAAACGCGCACAGAATTACTCACGCACTAAACAACCAAGGCCCTCCGCCCAGCCTCGAGGCCAGAACCTAGCAACAAGGATGGTTCCAAGAGGCACACCCTCCTCCCAGCCACCATTCCAAATGGACCAACACACAAGACCAAACAAGCAGTCCTCACGATGCCGCAGCACACCAGGCCTAGTTTGCAGGGCAAAGCTAGCAAGCTTGAGGTCAGGGACTCCAAGGGCGCACACGTTGTAGGACACAAGCTTTGAGTTGTCCATTGATCTTGACAACCGGGCAGCGGTCGACCGTTTAGGCGACCACCACTGCAGCTCGGCGAGGCCTCCTTGGCCGCGCCGGATTCAGGCCTGGGAAGAGCTCCGAGATGGCCTCTAAGTGCCTGGTCTCCAACTTGCTATGATAGACTGCATTATAATTCTTCACCGCGTCGCTGGCGGCTGTGCAGGCCGCACTCCCGTACCCCAGCCGCTGCATGACTAACAGCTCGCCGCGCTTAGCCACCGGCACTCCCGCCAGCTTCTGCGACGCGATCCGTTTGCTGCGCAACGGAAGTCCGGCCATCATGGAGTTCCCTACCCGCGGTGCAACCGGCGCCGGGGGTTGTAGCAACGCCGTGGTCTTGACCTGCAGTGACGTGAAGAAAGCCTCCACCTCATCAGGATCATCGTGCTGGGTGGAGCCGGCCAAGGTGCTGCATGGGCTGGCCCCCACCCCAGCCTGGCACAACCCCTCTACGGCCTGCTTGTCTGCCGCCTGCTCCGGAAGCTCAGAGGTCCCGGCCCGTAGCCTCTCCACGCCAAGACAACGGCCGGTGTCAGGCTGGCACAAGCCTCCTTGCTCTTCTGCCGGAGAGCTTGCCATGACTGTGGTCAAAGGCTTCTCATCAACGGCGCTCGGCTGCGACTCCTCACGGTAGTATCACGACATCGGTCGGCCTCCAGTACAAGGGCCGGCTCGTCGGGCAACTGTAGCAGTGCTCATGTCTCGATTCGGAGCGAGTCAAAGAAGCCCCCACTGCAAGCCGTCTCGCCAAGACCCCCGGAGGGCAGTACCGTCTCGTTGAGGGCAGTACCGATAGGCCTGCAAGCCGGAGGCCACGCTGCAATCGTAGTTGCGGGCTCGTCGACAGCTATGACGTCCGCGAAAGCCCGAGGCTCCGGGGAGGTTTGGAGCAGGGCGTGCCCCACTGGCTCATTGGCGGGCGACGAGCCTCCGTCCCTCCGTGCTCCTGTGCGCGTTCAGCCCAGCGTCCGCCAGACTAGAAAGCGCCTCGCCGCAGCGCATGACCTCAAGACCGGACTCCAGCAGCATGGGGTCGAACACGGCAAGGCCGTCCGACCCTGACTCCGAGCCAAGAGCGCATAGTGCGTCCAAACTCGCAACGGCCGAGTCTGACCCGCTTACCGCAGCGGCGCACTCAACTCCGGCGAACAAGGCTTTTGACCCGTCCACAGCAGCGTCTTCGGGGGTCACGTGACCGGCCTGGTGCCTCAAGGCGCTCACGGGCCCGCCACTACCAGCTCCGGCCGTCGGAGCGCCGCCTCCGGTGTCGCAACCGTCGATGACGCCGCGCGAACAGCGAAAGCCATGGATCCGCGGGCCTCCATCGCCCCTTGTGCACGGGTCAAAATCTTCATCGCCGTAAGATGGAGGGATGGAGGTTGACGATGAGCTCAACCGAGGGGAGAAATCCTCCACTCGCCGGAGATGCAAGACGAGGTCGTACTTAAGCACGCCTTTCTTCCGCAAGTAAGGCGGTAGGCGGTCGAAAAAGCAGTGCAGGATCGGATCCTCAAGCACCATCCGCCTCTCATCTTCCTTGATGCACAGCGTCATCGACCTAGGCACGCCCGACGGATTGCTTGTCCAGGCGGTGAGCCGGCACACAGAAAGGTCGCTCTTGGAGCTGGATTCCTCGTAGAGGCACTCCACCCAACAGGAGGGAACCAAGACCTTCCTGGCCGTGTCCAAGCTCCACGCGTGCGGAGGAATCCCCTCAATGTCCACGTCGAGCTTGAAGAGGAGGTCTTCGTCGGTGGCGTGAGCCAGCCGTGTCCACGGCCGGATCAACATCCTGGCACCACCCACGGGGATCGGGCTAGCACGAAGCAGTGCTTCGCGGGCGGCAGGCTTGGCCGGGATGATGAAGAAATTGTCGGGGTAGAACGGTTTGACGACGAGGTCACCCTGTCCAGCACCGGCGATGGCCTGGAACGCTGCAGCCGCGGCCTCCAGCGAACAAGTGGTGGTGGAATCCGCCGCCAAAGCCAACAGTGCCGTGGACAGCTGCCCTTCCTCCGCAGCGATTGCGGCGCTCCTTTCGATGAAACAGGTCGTATGGAAAGGCTGCAACAGGAAATGACCAGGTGGGAGGTCATCTACGTCCATGGCCCATAGCTGCTCTGGCCCGTCGCGCCCACTAACCCGCGCATCCGCCGAAGATGGCGGCGTCGGTCCCTCCGCCTGCGAGCCCTGGGGCGTGGCCAGCCCGTCCTGGCGAGCTCTGGCGAAATTCCTCCGCCCGTCATCACCATCCCTCGCGGCGCACTGCTCCAATCTTGGTTTCTTGTTGGCTACGCCAGAAACCTCACAACCCCGAGCCAGCGCATCCGGTGAGGATGGCGGGGTCGGTCTGCCAGCCAACAGCGGACTGCCGCGGCGATCAGGCGGACGTCTTCTCGGCTCGGCCTCAACCGCGTGCCTCGGCCGCCTGCAGTCTCTGGCGAGGTGGCGGAAGCCGTGGCACCGCAGACAGCGCCTTGGAAGACGGCAGGTGGCGACACGGTGCCCAAACGACAAGCAGTTCAGGCACCTGCCAGCCAGCTCCTCCGGGATCCGGCTAGCTGCGGCCTCCGTGATCCGGCTAGCTGAGGCCGCCGTGGAAACCGCCAGACCCGGGCCACTCCCCGTCGCGAAGTCTGCCCGTCCCCGCACCGCGGCGGGCAGAACGCGCCGCCAACCATCAGCGTCAGGGGGGGGGGGGGGGGGGGGATGACGTTGACCACCAGAACAGATGCCGTCAGCACGGCCGCCGTCGTATCCAGAGAGGTGGGCGTCGTCTGACGAAGCATCCGCGCCGGCCCGACGAGCTTTACGCCGCGAACGACGTTTGCCTCTGCAGTGGCGGCGAGGACGTCTCCTCGAGGGCTCAGCGGGGTCAGCAGCGGCCACCACAGAGGAGGTCACCGGCGCGACCTCCTGACCCTGGGTGGCAACGGGATCCGGCCGGACGCCGAGCAGAGCATCGCGGTAGGAGGCCGGCGGAGACTCGTCGTCGGAGGGGTAGTCATCAGACCAACGGAGGTGCTTGGATCTCCCAGCGAAGCTCCTGGCCGGGAAGAACGAGGCTGCGGCCGGAGAGACAGGTACGGCGGCCTTACCTGCCGAGGAGGGGGCGGGCTGGGAGGTGGAGAGGGTGGGCTGCGTGGTGGACGCCGAGGCAGGGGGCCGGAACTGGTTCATCTCCCTTCCCTCTCTCTTGAAGCATATATAGTTACATGAGTTTTATATAATATAAACTGCATTATATATTATGCATGGTGAAACTGGATACACATAAGCATAAGACTCCATCTATATATATATAGCTTGTTCATAACAGATCCCAAACCGCAATCCAAGTTTATTACACAGTAGTGCTGCTGCTACTACTACTACGCAAATACTGGCTGATATGCAGCCCACCAAGTGCGTGCTAGCCAGCT
Organism: Paspalum vaginatum; assembly: GCA_030272315.1. Classification (NCBI taxonomy): domain Eukaryota; kingdom Viridiplantae; phylum Streptophyta; class Magnoliopsida; order Poales; family Poaceae; genus Paspalum; species Paspalum vaginatum. The sequence goes on along the minus strand of CM059013.1, from coordinate 5,101,075 downwards.
GCTAGATAGGTGATCTATCCAATAATAACTCTAGGAGTTATACGATCGAACATCAATGCATGCATCAGAACGATTATATGACCATGGAGCTCGAACTCGAAGCCATCTGACTGACCTATACATGTCAGCAACTGCTAACAACTACTAATATTTGAACTGATATAGGCCGCATATATGCTCGGTCGCTTGGCAGCTGGCCTACTCGTCCTCGATCAGTAGTCCTCCTCATCACCTCCTAGGAACACAAGGGCCAGGAAGCCGAGGAGGTCAGACACGAGGCACAAGAAGACGGCCGCGCTGGAGCAGATCCTGAGGAGGAGGTCTCCTGGGGCTGGTAAGGCGGGAAGGATGACGAGGGCCGTGCTGGCGAGCATGCAGTGGTTGACGACGGTAGCGACGAGCGCGACGTAGGCAAGGGCCCGGCGGATCCGGCTGCCGGGATGGCATGGGAGCCGCAGCGCCAGCGCCGCCGCGGCCGCCTGAACTGCGGCGCACAACAGCATCCCGTCCCAGTGGTGGCTTAGCAGGGCGCCCTGCGTTTCCGTCAGCTTGGGGATACGAAGAAGCAACGCAGACTGCCCGAACACCAGTAATTAATTAAATGTATGCGTGCATATCATCAGCATGCATCGGCCGGAGAGGGGTAGGTAGGTAGGTAGGTAGTAACCTGGCTGCTGGTGAGTGCGTAGCCGACTGCGCAGCCCACAGCTAAGGAGAAGGGGTAGACGAGAGCCATGAGGAGCGCCCATCCGCTGACCAGTTGGACAACCGGGAACGGGAGATAAATCTTCTTCATCTTCTTCGCCATGGCCATGGACACAGGCAGCAGCTGATGAGTCATCAGCATCTTGTTCTTCTTGTCGACAGCCTTGGATCCGGCGCCTACGACAAGAAGAACATCAGCGCACGAAAAGGTTCTTTAGTTTTCTGTCTCAAAAAATTATAGATACGGTCGGTCCATCTTAATAAATCAATCAATTTCAACGGGAAAGAAGAAGGAAAATATTTCAGCAAGAAAAGAGCACACACACTAGCAGTAGCTAGTCCTGAACTTTGAACGAAATGGAGGAGCAGCAAGATATCCACGCGCGCGGCCGGCCGGCCGGGAGCGGGAACCACCGGCGGAGGGAACGAAGATATAGGGGACTCACCGTCAGTGGTCGGATGGGCGGTGGCGCTCCCTGTCCCTGCGGCTTCCATCGGACGGGATCTTTGCTTCCTAGCTTGCTGACGCGCTTCGATCTGCTGATGGAGAGGATCGATCGAGCTGCAGCCGATGATGAGCAGGTGCAGTGCAGTGCAGTCGTGAAGAGCACAACGAACGGACGGAGACCTCCCGCTGTTTATGTAGCCGATCGACAAGCCGAGCAAGGCGATGTGCGCGTGGCCGGGTCTCCGCCCCAGCAGTCCAGGTCCCAGGACGACGTACGTGTCGCGCTCGCGCAGCGCGCCACCGAGCCTGGGCATGCAGTTGCACTTGCACAGTATGTAGTGTGGTTCCTCATTTTACCGGTGCGCGCGGTAAATCTGTAAATGTAAACCATGTGAATCTCTCGTACCAGCAGCTCGTTAAGTTTAGGACAAATAATCCCATCTCGCATGCACGCTTTCGATCCAAAATGGAGAACGCAGTACATGATTCACTGGCTCTGATGATCAATTGATTACAAATGAAGTGTTGATCGAGACACATGCATCTAGCAGCATATAGTATAGTACTGTAACAATATATTATATATATCAGTACGTAGGTGCACTTAGTCGATCTTTTTAGCCAGCAAGGAAAGCAAGTATTGCTCCCATTTTCACGTACTTAGTGGCCTTGTATAGTCTGTGCGTAGCTCACACGCTCTCCTTGCGCAATACTAATGGCAGCTATCCACCGGGCATTCCATTTTTCGGCTGCAAATAAATTAAAGGAGCTTTCCCAAAACACCCATCACACTATCTGACAACTGTCATGGTTGTTCCAACATTTTTATCAAGCCTAGTAGAACATTTTGACAGAATCATTTGACTTTTTTTATTTTTGCTACGTTAGGTGCAGATCGATCTTCACAACCGGTTCATCGTCAGCTTCTGTTTTTGTTCTTTCGATCTCGTAGTGGTGGTAGAACTAATTTCCTGGTAGTTAGTAGGGTGTTCAGTTTAGGAAATGAGGTGATCCATCGTTTTCACGTTCCTCACTAGTTAACAATTAGTATAAATACCAAATTTTGCGGAGTGAATTAATCTATTTCCATTTCATTCCTATGGGTAGGTTTTCTTAAATCAAACACTTCAATGCTAGTAGTATCACACATTCACATCACCTTTGCCCATTTGGCCATTTGGCAGGCTAGGCATGCAGCAGTGGACGGCAGGTAGCGTGCCATTGCCGATCTGCTGTGCTCGTCCTCATTACATACGACATGCATGTCAGCATGTGTGCACTGTAGTGACTACAGTCTGCCCCGCTCTATCTTTGTCGACAATGGGGTGGAGGCGTGGGTTTTTCCCAAATGAAAGGCTCACACTACACGATCAGCTCGAAACCTTGTCCAAAGGCCCGTAAAAGAAACGGTCATGTAATCCTGTTCTGTCAAAAAACAAAAATGGGGAAAAAGGTTATGATAGCATTGTCGGCCCATGCACGTTATCAATCATACACGGAGCATGCATGTCACCTCAGCCCCGAAGAACCCAAAGCAATTACACTTGCATGCGGTGATCGAGCGGAAGCGACCTGCTAGCAGGTTATTACTAGTACATTACGTACATAATATGCTCTGATCGAGCGAAGCCGGCCACTGTTTAATATGTTCTGGGCATGTCGAAAATTGATGGATCAAAAGTCTAGAATCCTTAAAACATGAAACAAATTGCACCCATAGAAAAAGATCTGCACTTCATTTCTATGCAGATATTGGAGTTCACTATTACGTAAGCGCTAGCACGAGCAGTTCCTAAGGTGCATCAGAGGCGGTTTCAGAAAAGTGTGGCTACCATATTGATCCCACTACCTTCTAGTACTAGAAGCGGTTTTCTAACCGCTCTTGATATTGCATATCAGAAGCGGTCCATATTATGAACCACTCGCACTGCTTCTAGTAAAGGAGTTACTAGGGGCGGTACATAATACGAACCGCTCCTGCTAGGAGATTAACAGAAGTTGTTCATATAATACACTGCCATTGAATTATTTTTTAAAAATTTTCTACTCCTCCTGCCCCCATTCAAATTTGCTCTCCTTTTTACCAAATCTAGATGCGTGGTTCCTACCGTATCGAATATTTAGATGCACCACGGGTCGGGGTGAGATGTGCAGGGCGAGGTGGCCATTGGCTGCACGCTTCGAGGAGGAGGGGGCTCGCGGAAGCGGCACCAGTGGGTCGAGGGCGACGTGGTTGGCGGCAGTGCACGTCAAGGGTGAGGGGGCCGACAACAGCGTGCGTTGAGGGGCGAGGGGGCCGGCGGTGCTACGCGTCGGGAGCCGCCAGAGGAGGCGGTGTGGGCTCCATGTGACGGTAGCGGCAGGAGGGCGCGAAAAGGGTGGTGTGGGATCCGTGCGGCGGTGGCAGCTGAAGGACGCGACTGGTGGGCACGGGCTCCACGTGTCGGCGACGAGAGGAGGCGATGGGGCGTTGCAGGCTCAATGCGTCGGCGGCGTCCGAAGGGCGTGACAGGGGTGGCACAGGTTCCGCGCGAGGGCTACGGCCGGAGGGCGCGTCGATGGTGGCTGGGGGAGGGGACGGGGCAACCGAAGGAGGAGATGGGGGCAGCCTCTGCAGGCGATAGGCAGAGAGGGCGAGGGAGCATGTGGGAGGCGGTCAGGAACTCAGGCGCATGAGTGAGGGAGAAAGGGTGGGCTGTTAAATGGTTGGGGGCTAAAATACTAGGGCAGCTCAAAACAAAAACCTCCTGTGGTACCAAACTTACTAGAGGTGATTCATGGCACAAACCGCCTCTCCGAATAGCAGAGGCGGTCCGTGCCATAAACTGCCAGAGACGGCTCATGGCATGGACTGCTCTTGCTAACGCAGGCTTAGCAGAAGCAGTCCATGGCATGAGTCACCTCTGGTAAGTGTCAATACCAAGGGCGGTTTATGGCACGCACCTCATCTGCTGTTAGTAAAAGCGGTGCGCGCCGTGAACCGCCTCTACTAAGCCTGTACCAGAGGTGGTTCTTAAACTTGGGCCCGCTTTGAGGCTAGCAGGGTGGCTCTCCTTTTTGAGCTGCCTCTAACCTCTTAAACGGGGGGGTGCTCCTATGTAGCAATGGCTTGACATTCGGAATATATAGTTTCCTGAATTGTACAATTTTGTGTTGTGTGCAAAACTGAACATTGGAATCATGATTGGCCACGCATGCAAAAGCCCAAGCGAAATCAAACTCCTACTTAGCCGAATATCACATGTTGCCCGTCACACATTTTGAACTTGATGCCGCCTGCCCCGACACGATACGCCGAGCCATCTCCTATGAAAGCGAAAGCACCATGATTATCCTCAGTGTAAGACAAGAACAACTCATTCTTTGGTGTTGCATGAAAAGAGCTAGTCGAATCCAACAACCACGCTTCACAAGACTCTTCACTTGATAATGTGAGAAGATCAACATTGTTATTTGAGTGATCCCTCTTAGTGGCACTAGCAACACTCACGGATCCACTATTCTTCTTCAGTTCTGGACAATACTTCCTCACATGTCCCCACTCCCCACACTCGAAACACATCGACCCCTTCTTATTCTTCCTCCTTATATTCTTATCTCCAGCACCTTGATCACATTTGACATGCAAACACCCACCAGTAGAATCTCCTGCTGGACTGCTTCTTCCTCTGATCATGATCAAGCAACTCTGCAACAACCTCTGCTATGGTGATATATGTCCTGCCAACTGTCAATGTAGTAATCAAATTCTCATAAGAACTTGGCAGCAAACACAGAAGAATAATCTCTCTATCTTCATCGTCAACTTTCACCTCCACCATAAGCAGGTCGGCGACCAGTTGATTGAAGAAATTGATGTACGCTGTGAGATCTAACCCCTCCTGCATCCTCAAGCTGAACAACTTCGTCTTCACATATGGATTATTGGTCAACTCTTGGTCATGAACTTACTTTCTAGTGTCTCCCAAATCTTCTTCGGTGTTGTTTCTTCCATGACGTGGTACATGATCTGATCGGAGATACACAACCAGATGCTTCCACAAGCTTGTGCTCTCATCTCCTCCCACCTATCATCATCCACCTTCTCTAGTTTCTTATCGTTGAGCTTCTGCGAAAGACCATGTTGTGCCAACAGATCCTTCACCTTCGTCCGCCACATCTCAAAGGATTCAGTCCCATGAAACTTCACATCGAATTTGGACGCCAGTCCGCCTGTTGCCACGGACCGTCGAAAAATCCGCTTGAATGCCTTTCCTTGAGAACCCACACGATCGTCATTGTCCTAAAACACCCGCGCTCACGACTCCCTCTAAACTGCAGATCTAAGCTTCTTAAGACACCGTGCTTTGTTGGATCTTGTCTCCATTGGCTTGATACTCCGCTACCAATTCTTGTACTCCAAGTCCTACCCAGAGAGTCCACCAGAAGACTCCAACAAAAAACGACTCGGATCTGATCCTTGTTCTAACCGGACATGACTTTGCACCGCCTGCCAATGCCCCGTGTCCGTACCGGGCCCTGCCACCTGTGGGCCCCTGTGCCTGGAGGCCTGCAACGCCCTGGTCTCCGCCTAGATTCCGCCTTGCACGCAGAGGGCGTCTCAAGGCTGAGTCCTAGGGGAGCTCACATCCCCTATCCACTATTTCAACTGCCTCCATTCACATGTAACAATACAATATTAAATTTTAAAAATACAATATAAAAGCTCAGCTGGACTTAGCCTCACCCTGGGACTCCTAGCCCCTGCCAGCCCTGCCCATGTGGAGACACTCAGCCGCGTTGGACTCCCGACCAGGACTCCACGTCTCCACCACCCTGCTAGCTTGTCGCCAGGCTCCTGCAGCTGCGCAGCCAGCCCCACCGGGCCCCTCACACCTAGACGAGGCGCCCCCGCTTCCTGCGCCCGTAGCGCGCGCGAGAGCGCCTAGCTGCTTCGATCTCCAAGGAACCGAGCGACGCGCCCTCACAGGAGACCGTGCCCAGCGAGAGGCCGCGGCCTGCACCATGCCGTCCTGGCGCTTAGCCCTCGCCTCGAGACCGACTATCGTGTGCCGTTGTTCCACAGCTTCTAAACTAATCTTGCAATCCTCCACCAAACTTCGTCTAAGTCCCGTACGCGAATTCCTATCACACACTGGTCTCTCGTCCCTGGCACAATTAGCTCGACGGATGTCCACCTCTACGTAACATCGTCACGGTCGCATCGCTACTTCTGCCTGCTCTGATCTGCAACTGATTGTGAGCACCCGAGGTCGTTGCTTGTAACGATCTTGCCAGCCACCTATGTCAGCCTAATGACCATATCTACGCCTAGTCCATCCTCGCTAATTGTAGCCCATTGAAAGGTTCAAGCCACTCGGCTGAAGTGCTCGACACCATCGATCGAAACGTCGATCGCTTCACGCTTTACCTTGCACCACCCATGGAGCATTTTTTTTCCTTGTGCTTCCATTGTGAGGTGGATCTAGGGATGAAACGATTAGAGTTATTTTCGTAAAAAAGAAAAGAATGAAACGGTTATAACTGAAGCCACTTTATTGGAAGCTTTTGGGTATTATCAGAGCGGATGAGAACTAAATGATGCTACGAGTCCAACATTACTTGAGAGATGATGTCCAAAACGTCCCGTTTTCTAATTCGGGCGGGAGTATGTATAGTTTGCGAATCTAATCCGTTTGCTAAACCAACTAAATGACGACGAGTTCTGCGTGTTCTCAACTGACTGACCATCTGTAATTTCAAATATTAGTAAAACTAGGAGCTAGCTAGTTTGTCAGTGATTTGCGCAGGATCTATTAATCGGTCAAATGATAGATTAATCAGATTGATCGGTTAGCGAACCGATTAAACTAAAATCCTACCATTTACCTCAAAACGATTAATCTGAGATTAAAAATGAATTGTAGAACCTTGGTTATACACATGCAGCAAGAAAGCAATCATCACCGATAGAACATCCGGATTTTTTCTGTGTATTTGGGTTTTCTCAAATAAGTGACTATATATATTCGTGAAGCTGGTGAAGTAGTGACGCCATTTTTTGGTAAAAGGCTTGGATGGAAAGTAAGGTGAGCCCATTATACTTGCTCACACAGTTATTTCATGAGTTTTTTTTTTTCACGAACATGCAAAGTACAAAGCACGTTCTCATTAAGAGGATCGTTACTTCGTGAGTTCACTGTTTTATTCGTGAAAGAGGTGTGACCATGTTGAATGCTCATGGCATTCCTAACCATCCAGGGCATCTGCGGGCGAGAGGCTGCCAAATATGTGACAGGAGTACTATGTATGTACAATGCATGCCAAATTAAACCGTTTGTTTCTTTATGACAATAACCAAATTAAAAAAAAATCAAGTGATCACCTAGCCCGTTGAAGCTTGAGATCACTGTAAATTGGTGAAAAGAAGCAATAATATACTCCGTAATATCGATGCTGAAAGCACGAAGCTTCGTCGAAAAAGCACCACGCACCATACGTACACGCGACCCTATTTTTGGCAAGAGCGCGCCACTGGCACCCATGGACAATGGAGCTAATTTTCCGGCAGAGCAAGTCAAAATATTCACGTACTTAATTTCTAGTACTAGCTCAGTAGCTCACACGTACGCCCGCGCGCGCCCCTTGCGCAATACAGCACTAATGGCAGCTGGCTATCCACCGGGCATTCCATTTTCGGCAGCAAATAAATTAAAGGAGCTTAATTTCCCAAAACAGCCATGACACTATCTGACGACTGGTGGTGGCTAGCTGTTCCAGCATTTTCATCAAGCTTATGAGTACTTAGTAAGTACTCCTACTCGTGTACAGTAGAATATTTTGACTGAATCATGTGGCTTTTTATTTTGCTGCTACGTTAGGTGCGCAGATCGATCTTGACGTACAACCACGCGGTTCATCATCACCTTTTGTTTTCGTCTGTCGACCTGCTTGTAGTGGTGCGGTAGAACTTGCTTGGTAGTTAGATGACCGTGGAAATTAAATCACAGGTAGCTGGTGTACATTTTAGGAGTACTGTGCCAGTGCCACGCATTCACACCACCTTGCCCATTTGGCATGCAGCAGGGGCAGGTAGCGTGCCATTGCCGATTTGCACTGTACTCTGCACTGCTCTATCTTTGCCAAATATGTGGGACGCATGCGAGTTTCCCTTTTTCCAAAACAACGAAAGGCCCACAATCATCTACACGGTCAGCTCGACCTTTGTCAAAAGGGCCATAAAGTCCTGTCAAAAATAAAATGGGGAACAGGGTTATCAATCATACACGGAGCATGTCACCTCAGGCTCAGCCCCTGAAGAACCCAAAGCAATTGTACTCACACGCAGATCGAGCGGAGATGCGGCCACTGTGCCACTGTTTAATATGTTCCAAGCACGTCGAAAATATATTGATGGATATATCAAAAGTCCAGAATCCTCAAAACACGAAACAAATTGCACCCATAAAAAATAGTTTATGCATCCCATTCCGATATAGATATTGGAGCTTCAAATTAGGAATCCAGTTCCGTGAGAATCATATACTAGTTTGGCTGTGTCATTGTGTGTAGAATTGAAAATTGGAATCGTGAGCCGTGACTGGCCATGCATGAGTTTTTTGCATTGCCTTTTGATCAATAGAGCTAGGTGGCCCTGAATTTCTATAGGAAAAAATTAAACCCCAACCCTAATTCTTTCGTATTAGGCTAGAACCAGAGGTGGCATCTCACAACACAGAGGCTGAACCCTCCGTAGTAGGGAGAATTAGATTCCAAAGTAGCCATTCCAAATTAGAAACTGCATTGTATATTATCAATCTCAGCAACAATATATGCATGGTGAAGCTGGATACACATAATAAGCATATAATAACCGGCCTGATGATGATCTCATCATATAGAAAATAAAAGGTTGCATACATCAAATTAATAAAGACTCCATATACATAGCTTGTTCATAACGTTAACACATCCCAAACCGCAATCCAGGTTTATTATACAGCAGTGCTACTACTGCTGCTGCGCAAATACTGGCTGATACGTATAGTAGCCCACCAAGTAAGTGCTAGGCAGCTGCTAGATACATAGCTGATCTATCCTATAATTACTCTAGCTATAGCGGAGTTATACGAACATCAATGCAGGATGCATCAGAACGATTTATATGACCCGATCCTTGATTGACATGCATGGAGCTCGAACTCGAAGCCATCTGACTGACCTATATATGTCGTCAGCAACTAGTACTAACACTTGAACTGGTATTGGCCGCATGGCGCATGTACGCGTACACGCTCGATGATCGCTTGGCAGCTGGCCTACTCGTCCTCAGTCCTCATCATCACCCCCACCGTACCTAGGAATACAAGGGCCGGGAAGCCGAGGAGGTCACACACCAGGCCCAAGACGACTCCCATGCCGGGGCAGATCCTGAACAGGAGGTCATCTCCTGGGGCTGGGAAGGCGGGAAGGACGACGAGGAGCACGCTGGCGAGCATGCAGTGGTTGACGACGGTGTCGACGAGCGCGACCTAGGCGAAGGCCCGGCGGATCCGGCTGCCGTGATGGCAAGGGAGCCACAGCGCCAGTGCCGCCGCGGCCGCCTGAACTGTGCCGCACAACAGCCTCGCGTCCCAGAGGTGGCTTAGCTGGGCGTCCTGCGCTTCCGTCAGCTCGGGGATACGAAGAAGCAACGCAGACTGCAGGAACACACGAGCGATTGATTAAATTTATGCGTGCATACCATCGTATCGATCATCAGCATGCATCGAGAGGCCGGCCGGACCGGAGAGGGGTAGGTACGGTAGTAACCTGGCTGCTGGTGAGTGCGTAGCCCACGGCTAAGGAGAAGGGTTGGGCGAGAGCCATGAGGAGCGCCCATCCGCTGACCAGCTGGACAACCGGGAACGGGAGATAAGTCTTCTTCTTCTTCTTCACCATGGACATGGACACAGGCAGCAGGCTGTAGGCTGCTGCGCCGGGCAGGGAGAGGATCGAACTGCAGGCTGCAGCTGGAGCTGGGGGAGGGCTGCTGATGATGAGCAGGTGCAGCCTTGAAGAGCACAACGAACGGACGGACGGACGGCCTCTCGCAGTTTCTGTTTATGTAGCCGATCGACAAGGCGATGCGCGGGCGAGAGAGGAAGGAGACGCGATCACGCGGGCGTGGGTCCGCGTCCGCCCCAGCACCCAATGGCCAGGTCCCAGGACGACGTGTCGCGCAGCGCAGCGCCCGAGCCTGGCATGCAGTGTTGCACATGCACAGCAGTACGTAGTGATTCCTTATCTGTCTCTATCGGAATATCTCACATGGTACTAGGTAGGAGTAGTAGCTAGTAGCTCGTTGATTTTAGGGTAACTAATCCCATCTCGCATGCACACTTTCGATCCAAAATGGAGAACCTACAGTACGTGATGCGCACTAGCTCTGAATTATGATAGTATCAATTCCATTTCTTCTCCTTTTCGCCCTTTTTGATCCAATTCTAATCAAATTGCTCAAAACAACATCATGAATTGATTGCAAAGTCTTGAGGAATCTAGCAGCATAGTACCGTAACAATATCGGTGCACTTAGTCGATCTTTTAGCCTGCAAGGAAAGTAAGTGCTGCTCCCATTATTTTTACATGCTTAGTGCGTTTGGCTTTTTTCCCACAGCTTCAATGTTTGTCTTGTTCAAAAAGTTGTGTATAAACACATAAAAAAATAAGTCATGCTCAAACTCTCTACGATAATAAAACAGATCACAACAAAATAAATAATAAATTGTGATTTAATTGAATAAGATAAATTGTTGAAGTTTTGGAAAAAAAAATCAACATCGACTTATATTTAAATATGAAGTGAGTAGCTCATCATAGGCTCGGGCGCGAGACTTGCGCAATACTAATGACAGCTATCCACCGGCCATTCCATTTTCGGTAGTGAATAAAGGAGCTTAATTTCCCAAAACACCCATGACACTATCTGACGACTGTGGTGGTTGTTCCAACATTTCATCAAGCCTAGTAGAATATTTTTGACTGAATCATCTGATTATTTTTTGCTAAGTAGTTAGACTGGGTGCAGATCGATCTTGACAGCCGGTTCATCATCAACTTTTGTTTTTGTTCTTTTGATCTCGTAGTAGTGGTAGAAACTTGCCTGGTAGTTGGTAGGGTGCTTGGTTTGGAAAATGAAGTGATCCATTATCTTCTCACTCCTCTTTTATTTTTCTTTGATTTGTGACATGGAATGAGTTGATTCATCATCACTCATTCTTGGCAAGCTAATCCACTATCTTCTCACTCCTCTTTTTTTCTTTGGTTTGTGAAATGAAATGAGTTGATCTACACAAGCTAACAATTAGTATAAGTATGAAGAATGAGTTCATCGTATCAAATTTTGCAGAGTGAATCAATCTATCACCACTTCATTCTTATGGGTAGGCTTTCTTAGATAAACACCTCAATGAGCGTGGAAATTACAGGTAGCTGATGTTTAGTACTGTACGTTTTACTACTATGCCAGTAGTATCACACATTCGCACCACACTTTTGCCCACCACTTGGCTGGCCAGGCATGCAGCAGTGGCAGGTAGCGTGCCATTGCCGATCTGCCGTGCTTGTCATTACATACGACATGCATGTCAGCATGTGCAATGCAGTGACTGCAGTCTGCACTGCTCTATGCCTCTATCTTTGTTAAGAATGGGACGGATGCGCGGGGGACTTTTTCCAAACGAAAGGCTTCACACTACACGATCAGCTAGACCCCTTAGCTTGTCCAAAGGCCCGTAAAAGAAACGGTCCTATCCTGTCAGAAACAAAAATGGGAAAAGGGTTGTGATAGCATTGTCGGCCCATGCGGTTATCAATCATACACGGAGCATGTCATCTCAGCCCCTGAAGAACTCTAAGCAATTACTGAATTACACTTGCATGCGGTGATCGAGCGGAAGCGACCTACTAGCATGTTATTGCTAGTACAGTACATAATATGCTTTGATCGAGCGAAGACGGCCACTATGCCACTGTTTAATATGTTCTGAGCACATCGAAAATTGATGGATCAAAAGTCTAGATTCCTCAAAACATGAAACAAATTGCACGCGTAGAAAAAAAGATCTGCACTTCATTTCTATATAGATATCAGAGCTTGACATTCGAAATATAGTTTCCTGAATTGTACAATTTTATGTTGTGTGCAGAATTGAACATTGGAATCGTGATTGGCCATGCATGCAAAAGCCGGAGCTGTAGGATCGATTCTCACTTAGATAGGCAATCAGAGGGGGGTGAATGATTGCGGTAGCTAAAAATAAATTTAGACACTTCCCCTCACACAAAACCAAATTAAACACCGTTTTCTAAATCTGGACAAATTACTGTTTCATCACTAAAACATTAATAGAGCAAAAAACATAACTCCGATTGACCTGAAAATTTATAGTAAATACTAAACAAAGTTACAAAAATAACGCAACTAGAATCTGTCAATCGGACTTTCGGTTCAAGAGATATTAACGAAACAAGATGTCTGGTTGTCAATCGGAATTAATTAAGCCCTAATTTCGCGATTAAGCAAAGTCTAGAAATAATCAACCAACCAAACTTTTCTAAACACTATCTGGATGCCCTAGCAGCAGTATAGATGAATCAAATCAACCCAACAAGTTGAAACAACAAATCAATCTAAGAGAACGAACCGGCGCAAGACGTAGGTCAAGGAGCGAGATTACCAACCCTTTGCAAATCTTGATCTTTATTGCATCAAAAGTTGATTACAAGATGCTCTTAAAAACATCCAAAAGATTTCTCCACAGAAATCTCTATCGGAATATCTCATATGGTACTAGGTAGGAGGAGTAGTAGCTAGTAGCTCGTTGATTTTAGGGTAACTAATCCCATCTTGCATGCACACTTTCGATCCAAAATGGAGAACGTACAGTACGTGATGCGCACTAGCTCTGAATTATGATAGTATCAATTCCATTTCTTCTCCTTTTCGCCCTTTTGATCCAAGTCTTATCAAATTTCTCAAAACAACGTGAATTGATTGCAAAGTCTTGAGGAATCTAGCAGCATAGTGCCGTAACAATGTAGGTGCACTTAGTCGATCTTTTAGCCTGCAAGGAAAGCAAGTGCTGCTCCCGTTATTTTCACATACTTAGTGTGTTTGGCTTTTTTCCCACGGCTTTAATGTTTGTCTTGTTCAAAAAGTTGTGTATAAACACAAAAAAAAAAAACAAGTCATGCTCAAACTCTCTACGATAATAAAACATATCACAACAAAATAAATAATAAATTGTGATTTTCTTCAATAAGATGAACAATTGATGTTTTGGAAAAAAATCAACCTCGACTTATAGTTAAATATGGAGTGATTAGCTCATCATAAGCCCGGGTACGTGCCTTGCGCAATACTAATGGCAGCTATCCACCGGCCATTCCATTTTCGGTAGTGAATAAAGGAGCTTAATTTCCCAAAACACCCATGACACTATCTGACGACTGTGGTGGTTGTTCCAACATTTCATCAATCCATCATTTGAATTTTTTTTTTGCTAAGTAGTTAGGTGCAGATCGATCTTGACAACCGGTTCATCATCAACTTTTGTTTTTGTTCTTTTGATCTCGTAGTGGTGGTAGGAACTTGCCGGGTAGTTGGTTGGGTGTTTGGTTAGGAGAATGAAGTGATCCATTATCTTCTCACTTCCGCAACTCATCCTGGGCACGGTGGGCACGAGGAAGGCTGTGTTTGAGTACACTCCACAGTGACATCCAGGGGTGCCACTGGTCTGCGATTCTTGATCTCCTCCCCGCCTACCGAGCCATTACCACAGTGAACGTCAATAATGGGGCATCAACGAACTTCTGGCTTGATAAATGGCATGGCAACACCACTCTTGCTGCACAATTCCCATGCCTCTTCAGCAACTGCATCTCAGACTCTGCCACGGTGTAGACCGTGGTCGCAGAAGGACAGATTCCCTCTCTTGTACCCCAGCTCACCCCTGCTGCATTGGCTGAACAAGAGCAAGTACAAATACTAATAGACCACACAGTGTTGAGCTCTGAAGGCGACCCAAGGTTGTGCACTCTTGCCAAGGGGAGCAGCACGCTGCCCACGGCAAAGATATACAGAATGGCTGTTTCTTCCGGTGACCAAGTTCCTTTCCACAAATTCGTTTGGCAAAGCAAAGCCCCACCAAAAGTCAAATTCTTCAGATGGCTACTTGTGCAAAACAGATTTAGTGCCGCGTTAACCTCAAGAAGGAAGCATGTGGTCGAGTCAGCAGTCTGTGAGGTCTGCAAGGAAGATGATGAAAGCGCCGACCACCTGATCTCCGGTTGCTCCTTCGCAGCAGAATTTTGGTCTAGGATCGGTTGGAATCCTACTGAGCTACCTCCGGTGCATGAGATGTGGAATATCAAGCCGGCTGCGGGATTCCCAATTATTTGATTGAACACAATGTACCTGCTGGGCTGCTGGCAATTGTGGCTTCGACGACATGAGCTAGTTTTCAGAAGACACAATCAATCCATGCGCGTCACTCTTCAGAAATGTGCAGCTGAAACCAGACTTTGGCAAGCTCGCTTCCCCCCTAACCATCGCCTGTCGTGGAATTCTGGTGCAAAAAATTCACCATGTAATAGGACTTATTATCTGTTGATTCTTCCCCTCCTCCTGTTTCTCCCCATCAGCAGTACTGGGCTGCAGACATTGTACCAATCACCGGCTTTAGCCTGACATCTGTTGGTAAAATTCAGGTGGCATCCGGATACACCATGGCAACGCTGCATTCCCACTCCTAGCTATCTAGTCGTTCTGTGGTTACACATGATCGGTCTCATATTTATGGCCCCCTAGAAATAGAGTTTGACTAGAACTCTACCTCTATTATAACTCATGTCATGTCGTAACCAAAACAGTACACATATTCGACACAAACTCTAACACCCACTATACTGAAAGATTATTTAAAGTAGCACCTAAATTTACACATAAATTACTTTGCAATTATGTAATAGGAATTAACGTATCCCTGAATTTACATATAGTTACCTGTTTTGATATTGTGAAGTATAATTTAATGCAACCCTCCTAAATTTTTATAGAAATTACCACTATGCCATTATAAATATATTAAAAAAATAAGAGATATTAGACAAAAACAATTGAATTAGTTGTAGGTTTTAAATTTTTATACACTAGCCCGTGCTTTGCAGGGTTGATGTACTAGTGGTGTAACAATCCACATGTGTGACACAAAGCAGGTGACTAAACATGCCGAGTCTGCCTTCCCCTGCATCAGTGTGATGACAAAATTATGGTTAAATAAAGTGGCCAGGTGCGTAGTCAAGGATGGAGAGCTCCATCCTGTTTACGTCAAGCTTGAGCAGCTCTTGTCCATCCGCTGCTGCACTCTCCAATAGAAGCAACCACGCACATGATATTGCGGCCTACTCAGGGCACTTGGATGTAACCCAAGAGCATCCCAGTTGGTAGATGTAGATCCCGGAGGCCGACGAGAAGGCAATGCAAACACGGCCACACCGTCGTCTTCAATTCACCTCCCAGCACGTCCTGCAGACCACTCGGATCTGAATGATGTCTCGTCATCGTCATCGTCTCCAAATGCGATAAGCAAGGCCTAGAAATCTCTCAGCATTTGTTAATTTGTGGGCCTGGACGTGTACGGTGGCGACTGGCGACTTGGCGAGTAGGTCGTCGGGTATGGATGGGAGGCAGCAGCCGGTATCGACGGGACACGGGCCGGGGTCACACACCGCTACAGATAGAAGAGAGGGAGCGGGCGGACGACTCGAGGAGGACGCCGCCGTCCGTCGCATGGATACCAGTGGCCCGCTCTGCCGCGAGGTGGATCCAGCGATGAAACGGTTAAGAGTGGCTTTCGTCAAAAAAGAAAAAAAAAGAAAAAGAAACGATTAGAACTGAAGCCACTTTATTGGAGGCTTTTGGGTATTATCAGAGAGGATGAGAACTAAATGATGCTACGACTACGAGTCCAACATTACTTGAGATGATGTCCAAAACGTCCCGTATTCTAATTCGGGAGGGAGTATGTATAGTTTGCGAATCGAATCCGTTTGCACAACCAACTGAACGACGACGAGTTCTGCGTGTTCTCAACTAACTGACCATTTGTAATTTTCAAATATTAGTAAAGCTAGGAGCTAGCTAGTTTGTCAGTGATTTGCGTTGACCGCTGGTTAATTGATCAATTGACCTATTAATCGATCAAATGATAGATTAATCAGATTTATCGGTTAGCGAACCAATTAGACTAGAATCCTACCATTTACCTCAAAACGATTACTCTGAGATTAAAAATGAATTGTAGAACCTTGGTTATGCACATGCAGCAAGAGAGCAATTATCGTCACTGATAGAATATATATCCGGATTTTTCAGTGTATTTGGGTTTTGTCAAATAAGTGACTATATATACACACGAATTTGGTGAAGTTGTGACGCTGTTTTCTACCCCATAAAAGAGCGAGTTAAAAGGAAACAATTTTCACCAAAATCCATGTCTAGCCAAAAGTGTACCACCGTTAGATCGTCTTCTATTATTTATTTCGACGGTCGATTGTATTAAAATGGGTCCACAAACTTATTGATATGGGGCCACAAGATTTTCACATTAATTAGCTTTGGCACGCTTATATTTGGTTCGCTCAATATTTATTTGTTTCGCGTAACAACTCTTACGCGTTCCTGCCAGTTCCAAATATTTTTTTTTCACTGAGAGTTCATCTACCCGCTCGCTAGGCCGGCGGCAGCCCTTGAGCCTTGAGCTTCTTCTCCGAGTCATAGAATATAATCTGACAGAGATTCAAGCGAGGTAGATCCAGAGTACATGTCCCAATACTCACAAATCTCAAGAAAAGCCCAATATAAACAACATGAACAATGATACATACAATACAAAGTACAATAATAATACCATATGGCTTGGACAACCTTGGAAACACATACTCATAACCTATCAATACGACCATCAAATCACCAGCGTGACAAATCGGGACCCTGTTGGAAGAAATCCAAGAAAACCATGCCAGGAGAAAATGGGAATCTATGAAATCAAAAGCATGGGGCAAAGAAAAGAATCTCCGTTGGAGGAAGAATTGGAAGACCGAAGTGAGACAAAACGGGAAAGCTCTGGCTCAAGCATCCGACGCCACCGACGCCAGCCGCGGATAACGGACGATTCCGCGGTGCTACCAGGGGCTCCATCGTCAGGGCTTGGGCCGACCAACCGCACAGACCGTCACACCGTCACAGCCAGGCTCATTTACCATGAATTTTCATCCATCTCACTTGATGTCAGACTTGATGTCAGACAACTGCCTGCATTGATTCTCTTTACGATGTTGCAAGTTAATAATGTTGCATGAGGTGATCTAAGATGCTTCGTTAAGTGATTTTTCTTACCACATGGTTTATATTATGACATGTTGTTTTTGTCTCGAGTCCAATGAACGCGATGAATTTTTAATTCAACTATTGATGTTGCGATAGTTAAATTTGAGTGTTGCATATACTAATTTTTCGATATTGAAGATTTTCAGTGTTGTGTGAATTTTGCCATTGTTTTTTTTATATATTGTGTGAAACATAAAAACAACGTCGTGGTGGGATCTTTTCCTTGAATCGGATGGACGCGGTGATTTTTTAATGGGAAACGCTTTGGACAGGATGTCTAACGGAACTAAAATATCGGACGCCTTGCCCGCTATTCCACCGCCGCCGCGCCACCCGGCTTCGTCCGCCGCACCTGGCCCTGCTCCGCTGCCGCCGCGGCCTCCTGCTCCTCCGCCTCCGCCTCCGCCGCCGGCTGCCACGGCGAGCTGAGCATGTTGCAATTTGTTATTTTAGAAGTTGTAATCTGCGACCTAAGATGTTGCGTGAGATTTGTACGTTTTTATTCGATAAATTCGAATGTTGCGTATATTAATTTTAGATGTTGCAGACATGCATTCCTAATGTTGCACGGATATTGCCATTTGGTTTCAATGTTGCGTGAAACATGAGCCGATGTTGTGATGGAAATTTTCTTCTACGTGGGATGGGGTGCGGTGATTTTTTTTTCAGACTAATCGTGCATGTTGCAAAGGTTTATTTTCAATATTTCGCAAACTAATATTCGGTGCTGTAGATGTACATTTCAAATATTTCATAGACCGTCCGATGGAATCGGATCCATCGGACGTCCGGACGCTAGTAGCGCCGTTTATATTATGATATGTTTAGATTGTTAAATGGGATGTTTCGTAAAGCATACCATGTGTTGTGGTGGAATTTTTTTTGTCTCGAGTCGGATGAACGCGATGAATTTTTAATCAAGTATTGATGTTGCGATAGCTGTATCCGAGTGTTGCATACATTTTTTTTATGTTGAAAAATATGTATTTCCAATGTTAGCACGAATTTTTATCATTGTTTGTCTATGTTGTGTGAAACATTAATCGATATTGTGATATGATTTTTTTTCTTGAAACAGAATGGACATAACGATTTTTTAATTTAAGTATTGATGGTGCAAAAATTGATTTTTAGTGCTGTGCATACTATTCTTCGATGTTGAGAGAATATATGTTTTCAATTGTTGGAGAGATCTCTGCGCACCTCATTCACCGACAGAGGCTATGGGTCCAAGAGTGGACAGTGAGCCACGTGCCTGGGATTGATGGGATTTAATAGTTGCTGCCTGGATGCGGATAAAATTGCTTTCGTTGGATTTAATCTTGATTAACGGCCATCAGATCAGTAATTTGACTGACGCATGTGGCGTGTTCGTCCGGACGTCCGAGCGCTAAGCATACCCGCGGAGACAAAAAGAACATGGAGAGAAATTCACTGGCAAAAAAAAAACCCCGGAAGGGCCGCCCGCGTGACTAAGAGGCGCAGGCGCCGGCGGCGTCAGTCCCTCCAGTGCCGCTGGTTGAGTTTGCCATGGTGGCCGGGAGGGCCTCGTGGTGGAGGCGACGCGGGCGCCAGGCAGGGCGCGGAAGGAGAGGCGGCGGCCTGGGCAGGCTTGCGTTGCACCTGCGAGAGAAGGAAGTCGTGTTTTTTTTTTTTTTGTTCGGAATTTAGGGACGATGAGGTTGTGCGGCCGGAGTGAGAGCAAATGGATAAGCAGTTATCAGCACCCATCGACTGAATGGATAAGCACGGATGGGACCATGGGGGTAGGAATACTGTAGAGCGGTCGAAGGCACATTTAAAAATAATTTGATTAATATTGATCCTATATTTATTGATTTAGGAAAAATGTTTTCATATGTTTAGTTGGAGGATAAAATATGGAGTAAATTTTTTCAATGCCATCAAAACATATAACGATCATTTTTGTGCCATTAAAAATTATGGTTTCTCTTCAACGGCATTGATTTTAGTTTTTTGATCACTTCACTGCCGTCGCCGTCAATTCTTGGGAAACAGCGTAAAAAACGCTTTGCTCCGGGCCACGGCAGTCCTCGCACCACTCTTCCACGCCAGCACTAGGCCGCCCGAGCCCTGGCCTGGCCTCCTCCTTCGTCGATGCGAGGGAGTGGGAATGGGACAGACGGTGCACTGCGCGCGAGGGAGCGGGTGGGGTGCAGCGAGCGCGAGGATGCCAAGGGAGGGGAGGTCCGACGCCTGCGCACTCGCGTTGAAGGCGGGGACTGGGGCGTGAAAGAGGATGACATGTGGAGGACCACACGTCATGTGACATATATTAACACCGTCAACTTTAGAACTGAACGAATTTACTCTTAAGTATGAGAGGAGTATTAGATATAAACATTAGTGCGAGGGGTCGTGGAAGGGAAGAAAGAATCTTGATGAGTAATTTAAAATATGAATATTGCTTGTGGCGATCGGGAGAACGATGATTCTAGAGAATCACATGTCTCGCAAGGTGTTTGGCGGGACTATAATAAACTGTTTAATTAAAAACAATAAATAAAAAAACATTACATCAAATTTAATACCCCCTCCATATTTAAATATAAGTCGCAGCTAACTTTTTTCCAAAACTTAGATCACTCGTCTTATTCAAAAAAATTTATAAATTATTATTTATTTTGTTGTGATTTGTTTTATCATTGTATAAAGCTTGAGTGTGACTATTTTCTTTATATGTTTACACACTTTTTTTGAATAAGACGAACGATTGAAGTTTAAAAAAAAATCAACCGCGACTTATATTTAAATACGGAGGGAGTATAATTTAGTAAAAGTATATTACCATTGAAATTACAACATAAGCCATCATACACAAAACTTTCAACAAAAATAAGTAAAAAAACAACTAAATTTCTCTTTACAAATGCACGTGCACCACGTGCGTCCCTGCACGTGCATTTTTTCTAGTTTTTGATAAAAGGCTTGGATGGAAAGTAAGGTGAGCGCATTATATTTGCTAACTCAGTTACTTCGTGAGTTTTTTTTTTCACGAACGTGCAAAGCACAAAGCACTTTTTCATTAAGAGGATCGTTACTTTGTGAGTTCACTGTTTTATTTGTGAAAGGGGTGTGACCACGTTGAATGCTCATGGCATTCCTGATCATCCAGTGCATCTGCGGGCGAGAGACTGCCAAATATGTGGCAGGAGTTCTCTGTATGTACAATGCATGCCAAATTAAACCGTTTGTTTCTTTATGACGGCAACCAAATTAAAGAAAATTTAAGTGATCACCCGGCCCATTGAAGCTTGAGATCACTGTAAATTCGTGAAAAGCAATAATATACTCCGTAATATCAATGCTGAAAGCACGAAGCTTCGCCGAAGAAGCACCACGCACCATTCGTACACGCGACCCTATTTTTTGCAAAAGACACGCACAACACAGAAAAAAGAAGAAAAAATAGTGATGGGCCTTATTTTCCTTACCATATCAGTGTATACGATGCATGCATGCATTTCCATCTATATATAAGGTCACTAGCTCTTTTCTTGTCCTTTACTTTGAAAGCTACTCGACATGCACATACATATTCCCATGCATATGCCTAATACTTCCATTCACATCATGTCATCATTTCTACGATGAGAGTTATTTGCCAGAAAAAAGCACGCGGCTTGCATTGGATCGATGCTGATGACCGAACGACGAAGCCGTCTCGATCGGCTCAAAAAGCTAGTCCAAGATAGAGTACATATAGAAGAACTTGGTTTAATTTGATCATATTTAATTTAATTGTTAGATCCACCAGCTTCCACTGCACTACTGGTGGTTGATCGAGTAGGCGCTGGACTGGTTGGTGTATATGCATGCATGCTCGCGAAATAATTAGTGCAAGAATGCTAGAACAAAAATCAGATGCTTCCTAGTAACGAAAAAGTTCGATTCCTAGCTGCATTTATCTGTGGCTAGACTTAGCTGTCTGCATGCATGTGAGATATACGCGCCCGTTCAAGATCCAGATCACGCGCGTATATGAATGTGCACAACACAGCCTATGCTTTGTAGATATAATGAGATTAAAGTACAGAATATATATAGCTCTGGCTCAGATCATATCCGTAGGCATAAAAACATATTTGATGTATCCACTATCTAGTAGCACGTACGTTGTGTGTGCCATGACATTACGCATATTGTCAATGTATATAAAATGCTACACCCAGAGACAACATCAGCATACATGCATATAATTATATATGGATATATAATATAATTAAACTGCATTACATACATATTAATCTTACGAACAACATATGCATGGTGAACTGGGAATATAGATAAGCATATAATAATTAACCTGATGATGGTCTCATATAGAAAATAAAATGTTGCATGCATCAAATAAAGACTCCAAGCATATATAGCTTGTTCATAACACATGCATCCCAAACTGCATCAATCCTGGCTAATTACATATAGAGTAAAATCCATCTCTGGTCTCTAAACTTGTCTGGGTATGTCAATCCGGTCCCTAAAATTTCAAAGTGACCATCCCGGTCCCTAAACTTGTCTCGCTGTGTCAATCAGGTCTCTAAATTTTCAAAGTGACTATTCCGGTCCCTAAACTTATCTTGATGTGTCAATCCGGTCTCTAAACTTGTCTTGGTACGTCAATCCGGTCTCTAAAGTCGCAAAAGTGACCCTCCTGTTAGCTAACGTGGCACATGGACTCCACCTCCCCTTTAAGACTTTAGGGACCGAATTGATGCACCAAGGCAAGTTTAAGGACCTAGGATAGTCACTTTGGGATCGGATTGACACACCAAGACAAGTTTAGGGATCAGAATAGTCACTTTGAAACTTTAGGGACCGGATTGACACACCAAGACAAGTTCAGGGAGGGAAGATAGATTTTACTCTTACATACATTAGTGCTACGTACGCGAATAATACTAAGCATAGCCCACCAAGTGCTAGCCAGCTGCTAGCTAGGTGATCTATCGAATTAACTCTATATGTATGAATGCATCAGCTCGAATGCTTGATCATCATATGACTGACCCGATCCATGGCATGCATGGAGGTCGCGCGATCGAAAAACTCGAAGCCATCTGACTGACCCGATCCATGGCATGCGTGGGTCGATCAGCAACTAATAGTTGATCTGATATAGACTGCATACGTACAGGTATGCTTTCTTGGCAGCAGTTGGCCTACTCCCTCCTCATCGATCAGTCCTCCTCATCACCTCCTAGGAATACAAGGGCCAGGAAGCTGAGGAGGTCCAACGCCGCGCAGAAGACGATGACCGTGATGAAGCAGATCCAGACGGGGAGGTCTCCTGGACCTGGGTAGGCGGCAAGGAGGAAGATGAAGACCGTGCTGGCGTACATGCCGTGGTTGGCGACGGTGGCGACGAGCGCGACGTAGGCGAAGGCCCAGCGCCAGCACCGCCACGGCCGCCTGAACTGCGGCGCACCACAGAATCGCGTTCCAGAGGTCGCTTAGCTGGGCGTCCTGCGCGTCCGTCAGGTTGGCGCACCGAAGAACCAACGAAGACTGCACGCACGAGTAATTAGTTATGAACGCCGCGTGCATTCCATCTATCGCTTTACTGTTTACTCAACTATTAGTTGCATGATCGATCGATCGGTGGGGATTAATTTATTTACAAATATTTACCATTCTACATGACGACATGCACATACAAAGTTCTGAAAAGAGGTGGTGATTTTCGGTTTATTTAGCATTCCAAAATTTTGGGATGTTATGTGCTCATTTGAGCCTTAGAAACTAGAGAAATCTTCGTTCTGCCACTGCCAGAATGCATCCGATCGAGAGAGGAGGGGCTTGTACATACCTGGCTGCAGCTGACGTGGTAATGGTTGAGTGCATAGGCGAGTGCGTAGCTCACGGCGTAGCCGACGGGGTAGGTGATAGCCATGAGGAACGCATATTCGCTGACCAGTTGGACCTGCCGGGAACAGGCGATAGGCGGGCTTCTTCGTCTTCTCAGTCGCCATGGACACAGTCACACAGGCAGCTGATGAGCCATCTTGTTCTGCTTGTCGGCCATGGATCCGACTAGTTAGAAAACAAGAACGCACAAAAAGGTCATTGTTAGTTAGTTCCCTTGTTTACTTTAATTTCCTGTCAAAAAAAAACGGTGGTCGATCCGTCCATGCATCTTATATAATCCCTTAATAATTTCAACAGGAAAGAAGAATGGAAGATATATATGGATTTCAGCAAGAAAATCAAAGCACACACTAGCTAGCTAGTCCGACCCTGAATTTTGAACGAAATGGAGATGTAGCTGCTAGAGATCCGGCCAGGAGCGGGAACCAGCCGGACCGGAGGAGCCAGTAGGGGAACATTCACCGCCGGTGGTCGGATGGGCGGCGGATCTTTGCTTCCTAGCTTGACGACGCCGACGCGCTTCTACTGCTGAAGGGACCGGGAGAGGATGGAGCTAGCTGCAGCTGGAGGATAGGGCTGATGAGGAGCAGAGCAGAGCAGGTGCAGTGTCTGATGTGCACAACGGACGGCCGGCCTCTCGCTGTTTATGTAGCCGACTAGCCGAGCAAGAGGCGATCCGCGGGCGAGGCCAGAGAGCCAGAGCCCAGAGAGGAGGCCAGAACCGTACTTTGCGCAGCGCGCCACAGAGCCCGTAGTGATTCCCCATTTTACCGGCGCGGTAAATCCATGAATGTAACAACCATGCACGTGAATCTCTCATACAAGTAGCTCGATAATTTTCGGATACGTACAATCCCATCTCGCAGTACATGATGCACTAGCTCTGGTGATCAATAATTGATTATAAAGTGCTATCTTTTGACTGCTGGCGGCTAGCTGTTCCAACATTTTCATCAAGCCTAGTAAGTACTCGTAGAATGATTATTTTGGCTAAATAATTTGGCTTTTGTTTGCTACGTTAATTAGGTGCAGATCGATCTTGACAACCGGTTCATCATCAGCTCTTGTTTTCTTCTTTCGACCTCGTAGCGGTGTGGTAGAAGTTGCCTGGTAATGAGCGTGGAAATCACATGCAGCTGGTGTACAGTAGTAAGTACATTTTAGGAGTACTATGCCAGTAGTATCACGCATTCACACACCACCTTGCCCATTTGGCCATTCGGCATGCAGCAGGGGCAGGTAGCGTGCAATTGCCCATCTGCCGTGCTCGTGATTACACATGCATGTCAGCAACCCAGCATGTGCAGCAGAGCCTCAGTCCGCACTGCGCTACTTTGTCAAGAATGGGACGGGTCGGAGGCGCGGGTTTATTTTCCCAAACGAAAGGCTCACACTCTTCGGTCCAGTACACACGGTCATCTCGCCCTTGTCCAAAGGCCATTAAGGCATTAAACATATTCTCAGCTGAACGCCGAACACCCATCCAAGCGTCTACATTTTAAATTTTTCTTTGTCAATGCACAAACACAGTGCAAAATAATATTATAGGCAGTGGATGGATGGCACCCGTGAGAACGGTCTAAGAGAAACACGGTCATGTCAAAAATAAAAATGGAAAAGGGTTATCAATCATACACAGAGCATGTCACCTCAGGCTTAGGCGCTTAGCCCCTGCAATTGTGCACTTGCACGCATCCGATCGACCAAAAACTACCTGCTAGCAGGTTATTACTAGCAGAGTACATAATATGATCTGATCGAGGGGAGACGCGGTCACTGTGCCATTGTTTAATAGATACGAACGAACTTGATACGAATATGGATCGAATATTATCCGTTCGTACTCTAGTCCGAATCTGTTTAGAAAGGCTGAAATCCGATCCGTATCCGAGTCCAGATATTTATTATTCGATCCATACTCGTCTCCGAGTACTTATAGTTAGATAAATATGATGTCAATAGCCATCTAAGTCTTATCCAGTCATATTTGATAATATCCGTATTCGATTCGAATTCGAAGAAAAATATGAAAACAAACATGTTATCAGTAATATCCATCCGTATCCGATCCGATTACACCCTAATCAAAATAGAAGAAAAATTGTCTTGCAGAAGAGATTTGAATGTGAGATATGTCAGGTCGAGCTGAGTTATAAATAGTAAAAAAAATACAATAAAAATGTCTTGTAGAGGGGCTTTGAATGAGATATCTCTAAAGGTAGAATCTGCTAACCACTAGGACATAATTTCTTTTATAATGCTAATATAAATATGTACGAATCAAAAAACAAAATCAGGTTGTGCTCATGCCAACACTATGGAGCGGCATATAGCGGCCCAAACGCAGGCAATATTGCTATCAGGCCATCCCATGTTTGGACCGGGCCAAAAGTCCCATGACGAGGACCGGCCCATCTCATGTGGCCATCTATTCGTGACCTAACGTGGGCCAATGCAGTCATGCAGAGGAGAGCCCTCGCCGCCTCAACCTCAACTGCTTCCAAACCTGCTCCGTCCGCCGCCACATCCCCATGGAAATGGAGTCCTCGCGCCCGGGCCCGGCTGCTGATCTGGACCGCATCAGTGGCCTCCCCGACGAGCTCCTCGTCACCATCCTTGCCGGCCTGCACTCCGCCGCAGCAGCCGCGAGGACCAGCGTGCTGTCCCACCGATGGCGCCGCGTCTGGACCAATATCCCGGACCTCATCTTCCTCGACGACTCCACCCCTGACACGGTCGACGCGGCCATCACAGCGTACGCTGCGCCCGTGATGGAAAGGTTCGCCGTCGGCCTTGACGACTCGTCGCGCCCCGTCGACGCCGCCCGCGCCGCCGCGTGGCTGCGGTTCGCCGCGTCGCGCGCGCCGTGGGAGGTCCACGTCTTGCTGCCCTGGAAGGAACCCCCGCCGCCGCCGCTGCCGGAGGAGGACGGAGTGGAGGAGGAGCTCGAGGTGCCGGTCCTCGAGAGCACCGCATGGCTCGACGCCAGCTTCGTGTTTCGTGTACGACTTACGGCTCCGGCTACCCGCAGCCGGCGCCGGCGCGTTCGCGGAGCTGCGCATCCTGAGCTTAAGCCTCGGGCGAGTGAGCGGCGCCGACCTCAGCCGCGTCGTGTCCGCGCAGTGCCCCTGCCTCCGGGTGCTCCAGCTCGCCATGCAAGTCGACGGCGACATCTCCATCCGCTCCGACACGCTCGGGAGGCTCGCGCTGCGTGCTGTCAGCCTCCAGAACAGACTCGACGTCGTCGCCCCGAACCTGGAGTGGCTGCGAGTGCACGGATGCAACTATGTGGATGCCCGAATCTCCGCTCCTATCCTGACGGAGGTGGAGTGGGACGACGGGTACGATCCGGCTCGGCACCGCTTCATCGATACTGGCCGCCATCTGCACAGGCTGGCCGTGACGCAGTGGACTCAGACGCCGCCACTTCTGGAGAGGTTCGATGTTGCCGATGAACTGAGCCTCCATCTCACCATCCCACCGGTGAGTATCTGTCCCAATCGCTCTCTAGTTTGTTTCTGCAGCTGAGGCCTAGATTGGAGATTGGAGGCAAACGGAGGGATTTGAGGAAAAAATAATTCATTTCTCCCTCAATCGCTCGCAATCCCTAAACCTCGGATTGTGGGAGATTGGAGTGGATTAGAAGAGATTAGGGTGTGTTTAAATCCATTATAGAACAAAATCTCTCTCAATCCCTCCCAATCCACCTCGCATCAACTACACCTCGACAAAGGCATTTGTATATGAATGGAAATTATTATGACAACGTGCCCTCCTATTCCAACCCATTTACACAAACTTTTGTTTCTATATAAGTACATCCACACTAGTTGGGGCCTTGGGGGCGGCTAGCAAGCTGAGCCAGAAATTAGAGAAAATCCTCATGTTAGTCATATCTCTCTCTGACCTTGGAAGGTTAGAGACATGATGTAAACACTTGCACATATCAAGCTATAACCAGGCTGACACGTCACTTCTACCATCCCTGTATGTACCAAATCAATTAAAGCTAATAGAGAACTTCTCAATTACTCTGCTAGGCAAGCTTGATATGATGATATTGCCACCACTGTTATTGTGCCCAGAAGATTTTCATACTCCCTTGATGACATTGTTTTCACAACAATTTGCAGGAAGCTCATCGCTCGTGAAGTACGATTTAAACAGTTTTCTATAGAAAATAACAAGTCTCTAGCCGAATTATAAGAGATAAATGCCAATTTCATCTTTTCCTTTTATGCATTTGGGGGTGTGTTAAACACTCAAGGTTGACATGGATTCCAGTATTAGTTGAGCATATATGAGATCAAAGCATGTGTACTGTGCTCTTTGACCATGACGTACTGTTCTAGAGAATGGATTTACCTACTTCATGCTGGAGCTTTATATCCACTGTTCTTGCATATTGTTGACAGATCCCAAGTGCATACTCTAAATTCTTGGAGAATACAAGTAAGCTTCCCCAGAGCAAGGTTCTAACAGTAGGGTTAAAAGTAATTGGACATTCTATGGGGTCAAGCTTGCTGCATCTCCTCAGGAAATGTGGTGGCATTACCAAGTTGAAGATTGAGTTTATCCACCTTGATGCACCGATGGTAAGATTTTCTTTCATAATATTATTCTTGCATTGGTAATCAATTGTTGGACACGTGCTATATTTCTATGGTTGCTTATAAGTTGATTGCACATTGCACTGAAGCTGTTCTTTTGATCAGGTGTCTCTGTGCAACCACCTTGGTTGCTCTTGTATTCAACTAGAGATGCTGAGGACTGACAACGTCACTCTGGATTCGCTCGAGGAGGTAGAATTCCATTTCTTCACAGGATGCGATGAGGATATCGACCTGGTGAAGCTGCTATTAATGTGCAAGAAGACACTTAGAAAGATGGTTATCAATGTGGCTGATGATCTCGCTCTAAGTGAGGAAGTACAGAAAAAGATCCAGAGCTTCTTACACCCGAGCACCATACTTGAGATGGGTGGTCCTGCGTCACGTAAGAGGGATGTCTGCCAGTGCAAAGATCATGACTGGTATTAGAGGACCCCGGCCATCAGCTAGACCTGCATGGAGATATAGGCTGATAGTTCTGTGAATTGTGCACCAAGACTTAGTCCTACGTTTAGGTTGGAAGTCTGCTGTTCAAAATGGAAGATTCTGTCTTTTCGGTCCATTTTTATAGTTAATGATGATGGTAGAGGATCTGTTAATGTTATTCGTATTTTTTTTTGTGATTAGGCAACCTTTTGGAGTATTTAGATGCAGTAGATCTTTCCTGATGCACAGACCACGGTTTGAGTAGACCTAGTTTAGCGATCTAAGTGGAACACTGTTTGTGGACCTACTTCGTACATATTACTTTTAGTGTCATATTTGGTTTTCACCACCTGATTGTATCCTGACATATATGTCGTTGAGCTCAGTAGGCCATTAACAAAGGATCGATTAAACAGAGCCCGTTTGGTTTGCACGACCATGCAGTCCGGAATGGTCTTGGTGAAAGTTATACCTAGTCACTGATTTCCTATTTTAATTTAGGCTAATGTCAACAAAGCATGTAGTGTTTGCGCAATGTAGACAGAGTAGAGTTTGAATTGCCTTAACATAATAAATATAGACTCACCAATGTCTCCTTGGTGTGATGTTGTCACTTTGTGGTCCATTCTAATTGGATCCATCGCCGCTCCCGATCTTCGCGGTCCATGTTGACCTTTCGATAGCCACAACGTTTTGACAAGACAAAAGGAAAATATAAAAATAAATTCAAAGAGAATGGACATGTTATTATTTTCTTGGCATTTAAACATTAAAAATAAGTACCTCATCAATAAGGGAGTGTTTGGTCTTAGGAACGAGTTTGTGGCTTTGTGCATCATCTTCCTACTCTTCATTTTTTTTTGGTTTGTAGAGTCGGAATGTGATGATCCTTCGTTACATCATTGCTCATAAGTTAATAATTAGTATCAATATAATGAATAGGGCAATAAGCTTAGGCTCATACAACTTTCACTGGTATGTAGGACCACACATGTTAGGTGGATACAAGGGGTAGGAGAATGCTGGTGCAATTCCTCCAATAATCATCGACTAATATCATATTTTGGGATTTGTTTGTTAGGAGACTTCTAGCGGTGCTCTTCCCTCCACACATACTTCCCCATCATGTCACCTTGCCTGCCTGCCGCCTCCATTGTTAGACCAACCTTCTTATGTGGCATTTTCTCTAAATTCTCTGATCCCAGACCACCAGGTTTGTAACCCTAATCTGGTGGAGAAACCCAATCTCGTTAGGGAATGGGGTGTATTAAGCCGGTTGTCGTTGGAATTAGAGAAGGTGAAATAATGAAAAGAGAAACATTGGGTGTAGAGTCATATATCTTTTCCCCCAAAAGAAGAAAAGCATAATACCAATATGCATAGCACTGATTTTGCATGGAATTTGATCT
Organism: Paspalum vaginatum; assembly: GCA_030272315.1. Taxonomy (NCBI): domain Eukaryota; kingdom Viridiplantae; phylum Streptophyta; class Magnoliopsida; order Poales; family Poaceae; genus Paspalum; species Paspalum vaginatum. The sequence goes on along the minus strand of CM059013.1, from coordinate 5,071,177 downwards.
TTAGCAGCCCAAGGTCCAAGCTCTACAAGGAGTACAATCGCACAGTTTAAAAGCCTATTTGTTCAAGCTTCTAGAGCAGCATTAGGATAAATTGAGGCCAAGCTCTAACGAAGGATAGTTTCGAAAAAAACCACTTCTATAGTGAATAATGCGAAGTGTTTTTTCTAAAATGAAATAAGAGGCTAGGAGTTATAACATAGTTTCTCCTCAATCATTTCCAATATAATCACTTTTAGATAATTTTATCATGTAGAATTGCTTTTAACAATACAGTGGTCTTATAATGCATGATCACTGGGGCCGAAGGAAATTAGAAGCAAAAGGAGCTCTACCATACAAACTTAAGGTGCACATATAACCAAAAAAAGCCATATGATTTTGCAATTTCTTGTTTTGTAGTGCCGTATCTTTATTAAAGCTACTCTTTCAAATTTCACTTACCCATATTTGAACAGGAAAAAGAATTTGAGTGTTGTTCTTAAATTCTAGTCACATGTACTCCCTCTGTTTCAAATTATAAGTCGTTTGATTTTTTTTTAACACCAAGTTTGACCGGCTCATCTTATTTAAAAAGTTTGCAAAAATATGAAAAAATCAAGTCACAATTAAAGTATATTACTCCCCTGTTTTAAATTACGGAAGTAATGTCATTTAACTTTTTTGACAGCAAATTTGGTTTTCATATCTTATTCAAAATTTATAAAATATCCAAAAGTTCAAATCATACTTAATGTATAATTTAAGGTAAACAAACTAAAACAAGTTGGTCAAATTTGGTGTTGAAAAATTCAGACAACCTATAATTTAGAACGGATCATAATAAAATAAATCGTAATTATGAATTTTCTAAATAAAACAAGTGAGTCAAATTTGATGTTAAAAAATCAAATTGTCTATAATTTGAGATGGTATTAATTTAGATTTCAAATTCCGCAGTTTCAGGTTGTGCGGTTAGCAGCCACCGTGCAACCCTAACTCGCCGTCTCGTCCCATTCAATAAGGGTACGTACAATTGGGTGCTTAAAGAAGGTGCTTAGCAATAAAAACCGGTTTATTTTCTATCACCAAATACTTAACAAGTGTATGGGGTGTTTACTTAAGCTTTGGTGCTTAATGAGTGTTAATGAGATGGTTGCACACGTATAAACATCTCTCTTGCGCGGTAGAAATTAGTTTTATAGATAGTACTTAGTATTTCTCTCTTTTTAAATATTTCTATAAACAATAACGTATTGTACATGCTCTAATCTGATCGATTCAATTCACGAGGATCAGGATCTCTGCTCATTCCTATGAGAAGAAGGATCGCTGCTCGCATCCGTCTCCAGAGGCGACGGCAAGAGGCGGACCTCATCAGTGACCTTCCAGACGAGCTCCTCCACCAAATCCCGCACCACCTCGCCTCCACCCCTGCCGCGGTGGGCACCAGCGTTCTATCCCGCCGCTGGCGCCGCCTCTGGGCCGATCTCACCGAGCTACGCCTCGACTCCGTCCTCGCGCCGGTTCCTTACATCGACACCGTCGACGGCGCGCTCGACGCCTGCTGCGTCCAGACCGTGACCCGCCTCAGGATCTCTCTGCATCACTTGCCGCCCTGGGGAAGCGGCGTCTCAGCCGCTCGCGTGGCCCCCTGGCTGCGCTTCGCCTCGCGCAGCGTCGCCGGGGATCTCTGCCTCTTCCTGCCCCGCGCGGCCAAGGGAGACGACGCGGACGCGGACGAGGACCTCGTTCTCCCGCTCTGCGAGAGGGTAACGGAGATCACGCTGTGGCTCGGTGATCGCTTCCGGTTCCGCCTCCCAGCGGCCGGTACGTTCTCGGTGCTGACCTACGTCAGCATACACGATGCGCGCGTGGACGGCCGCGAGCTGGAGGACTTCGTGTCCCGCCAGTGCCCGAGACTGGAGGAGCTCGCCGTTCGCCTGCCGCCGCTACAAGCCGGCGGCGACATCTGCATCCGCTAGGACTCGCTGAGGCGGCTTGGTTTCCACATCGAGCACATCCGTTGCCTGAAGGTCGCCGTCCCAAAGCTGGAGTGCCTGTCCATGTCCAACGCCGTCAGGGCTTATATCACCGCTCCAGATTTACAGGAGATCGTTTGGGAGAACAACATCTTCGACCCGCTGAGACACCGGTTTGTTAAAGCCGGGCGTCATCTCCGGCGGTTGGTAGTCGCCTTGGGTTCTCCAACGGCGGCGCTACTGCGGCGGTTCGACACCGTCAATGAGCTGACAGTAGATATTGTCATTCCATGTGTGAGTGAGTCTTCAACTCTTGACGTGGATTGATCATTGATCACGCACGCGCATTTTTAAAAAAAACATATATGGGGAAGACTGCAATTAGTAGGTTCTCAAAATGTAGATTGAAATAAGTTTTGGGTTTAAACAATTTTTACTTGTGCAAAATATAACCAATGGGTTAAAATTCAAAAATCGTCCTTGAAACTGCAATGTGAAAGCATGAACTTTCTAGATGCAAAAATTTAACTCCGATTAGGTAGATTCTACTTATGACATGAACAGTTCTGAAACTTCCATCAAACTTTCCACCAGCTCGCCTATGAACTTATCTTAAGATGATCCCTCATGTCCCCTGGGTCACCTTTGCTAGTTTGTTACATTATCTTCCTGCTTTATTGTCTGAAATTAGCAACTCAAATCCATTTTTGTGCATTGCTAAAAACTGAGCTCTGAGATGAAACTGTAATACCTATCTACTAAATTTTCCATTACATGCAAACTGGCAAAATTTCAACTTAATTTGCTCGCTGACTTAAACTGTATATTCAGGCATTTCCTCCCCTATTGCGCCATGTTAACTGTTGTATTGCCTGAAGCTGCAAAATCCATGTTTGCACATTGCTAAGAAAGCTGCAGTTCAACAGACATGTCCCCTTGTCTACTTGAAACCCATATGTTAATTAACAGCTTGTCTTGTGCGGTTTTAGCAGGGAACATATGAATACAACGCATTCTTGGAGAATGTGGACACCCTTCCCAATTGTAAGGTCTTGGTGGTACAATCAACAAGGAATTCCCATGGTGCCATACCAAGTGTGCTGCATCTCCTCAGGAGATCCACTGGTATAGAAAAGTTCGTGATTTACTTGGAATTTATGGTAAATTGGTAATTTATTTGAATGAAAATTCTCTATTGCTCTGAAAGCATTTTTGAACAATATAATACACTAGCTAGGATGGTACGGTTTAGTTTTGTATCGTTCATTATCTACTTATTATTATCAGGTGAATGGTCTATGCCAATTATTGGGCTGCCCTTGTGATTCACTAGAGAGCCGCAGGACCGACAACATCAACCTGGATTCACTTGAGGAGGTAGAGATCAACCTAATATCAGACGAAGCGTTGTCAGACGCACAAGCTGAACTTGTGGAGGTGCTGCTCGGATGCATGGCACCAGTGCTCAAAAGGGTGGTCGCCAACATTTCTTGCAACTGTCCCTTCATCAGGGAGGATATGTGCGAGAAGATACAGGAGATGTGCCTTCTGAGCAACAGGTTCGAATTCAGTGCTGTTTCTGCGGAGGAGTGGGAGGAATCCTGTTCCACAGTGGTGATACACATCAGTGTGAAGCGCCAGTCGGCTGTAGAGCTACTGACCTTTGCCGATTTGCTCGAATATGAGATAAGTCATGTGCGCTGAACGAAGAAAAACAAGTCGATCGTTTGACTGTCTGACAAGGTCTAGTCTGCTACTTACTACTAGATTACAGTATGGTAACCTTCTGGTAATCGATACAATGCAAATTAGATATATACTGTGAGTAATATCATGGTGTGCTGCTTCACGTTTCTGTTCTGTCTGCTGTGATTATTGGTTGTTGTCCGTGTACGTACGTACAATTTTGCTACGAGTCCTTGGCTCTCGGTCAAAGTAATTAGGGGGTGTTTGGTTTGAGGAGTGGCGAATCTAGCCAAAAATGTCGTTGGAGTCATTGCGGTCAATTCCATTGTATAGCATACATTTTCTTGGGTTCAAACGGTGATTTAGTGAAGGATTTGTAAGTTTAATCGGGGTCGAAATAGGCTAGATGACAGTATTCTATCATTTTCTTGTTCTTTAAATTTTGTTTGGTTTGTGGAACCATCACTACATCTGATGTATCACCTCATTTAGGATGAGAAATGAGGTCATCCCACCAAAATTTATGGAATCATCTCATAATGTATCACCTTGTCAGAATGATTTGATTCATCAAACCAAATACATCATTAATTCTGTTGCCACTGTCAGTTGTTCAACGTATTGGGTTTATGTTAGTTAAAATGCGTGGGAGACCAAATTAATGCATGACGATCTTGGACCATGACTTACTGATCGAACCGATATGCTTATAATCTGCTCATCTGCTGGCCCCATGCATGAATATTGTCACTTGAAAGTTGAAACCACGTTGCCACCAACCTCTGCCTCATCAAACTATAAAAAGGAAAAATGTTTTTGAATAATAAAAAATCCGAGTAAACATAATCATAAATATTGTCAATATTCCTAAATTGCTGGGTCAAATTTTCTAAAAATGTTAGCCAACATTTTTGAAATGTTCAGACAACTTTTTTTTTAGAAAATGTTGAGATAGAAAATTCTCAAAAATGTTGAGTCAATATTTTCACAAAAATGGTGGGAAGGATAAGCGCGAAAAGAAAAATAGTGGAGGTGAAGCCACAAAAGAAAACGAAAATGAAGTGGTGGTTGACCAATGACCACAAATTAGAAAAAGACTTGCTACAACCCGACCCCCTATGTGGCGACATCCTCAAATCCTGCTGCTGGCCGGTGGCAATATGGTCTATGGATCTACAACGGACATGGCCCGGGCAACAACTAGTACAGTAGTATATAGAACCGACATACTATCAATAGCATAACAAGTTCAATCTTTACCAAAGGCTGTAATTGCATTTCATTCTATTCGCTAAATTCAGGTTTTGGAGTCCAAAAACTGAATCATAAGTTCATAACCCTTATTCCGAAGTAGGAGTAGACTACAATCCGGACCCTGAAACTGTATGAGTTTTCGGTCGTCTGGTTCGCCCAGCCGCACCGCACCCGCACGTCTCGCCATGACACTTGATGCCGCGGCCGCCAAGGCAACGCGGGCGAATAATTAGGCAGGCACATCATATCAATCATGCGATCCAAAGCCGCAACCTTGAGAGAGATCATCGGCCATGGGCACGGAGACGGATGGCGGCGTCGGCGCGGATCGCATCAGCGGCCTCCCCGACCACCTCCTGCACAGCATCCTCCTCCGCCTCCCCGACACGGCGGCCGCGGCGCGCACCAGCGCGCTCTCCCGCCGCTGGCGCCGCGTCTGGGCGCACCTCCCCGAGCTCTCCTTCCGCGACCATGACGGCGGGCGGCCGTGGTACTCGTCAAAGGCGCACCGGCGCGTGGACGCCGCGCTGGCCGAGCACGCCGGGGCCACCGTCACGCTCCTCGAGATCCATCTGCGGTACTGGTTCCCCGCGGACCGTGCCGCGCCCGCGTCGCTGCTGCAGTTCGCCTCGCAGCGCGTCGCGGGCGCGCTCCGGCTCTCGGTGCGCGACAGATGCTATGGCGCCGGCGTCGAGCTCACCCCGTGCGAGAGGACCACGGCGATCGCGCTTACCTTCCACGGGCAGCCGCTGCGCTTCCAGCAGCGGGCCCCCGCCGGCGGCGAGTTCGCGGCTCTGGCCACCCTGAGGATAAAGAAAGCCTACGTGGACACCGGCGAGCTGGGAGACGCCGTGTCCTCCTCTCGCTGCCAGCGCCTCAAGGAGCTCTTCCTGAAGCAGGTCACCTGAAGGGCGGAGCTCATGTCCTCTCCATACGCTCCGGCTCGCTGGAGCGGCTGGAGTTCGACGTGAACGCCGCTGATTTCCAGGCCCGTCTCCACGTCGACGCCCCGCGGCTGAAGACGTCGACGCCCACATCGTCGCACCAAACCTCTCGGAGACGCGGCTCCGCTGACGCATTGCCCGCTGCTGTTGGCTCACTGACGCGTGGCTCCAGACCCACACGTATCACCCGACCCGCCACCGCCTCGGCGAGGCCGGACGCCGCCGTCATCTCCAGCGGCTGGAGATTGACACAGACTCTCCGGCGGTGATGCTTATGCGACAGTACGACACTGTCCACGAGCTGCAACTGACAGTCAAGATATGGAAGGTACGGTCCTCTGGTACGCATTAATTAAGCCTATAATTAATGCACTGCACGGACTAGCTAGTGAAAATAGAAGTCATATAATGACGCAAATCTTGCCAACCAAATGATTCGAACTCTGAAGAAATTAATTAACAAACGAGTAATAATATACTCCGCGTATAATTATGTTATTGCAATCTCGAGCCTGATGTCTTCTATTGTGTGATTGCAGGGCGATCAGAATTACAAGCAATATCTGGAGGACATTAATAAACTTTCCAAGTGTGAGGTTTTGGTGGTCACATTCGCTGTGATTGAGCATGCCGTTAAGCCGGCACTGCGACATCTTCTTATGAAATGTTCTGGTGTGAAAAATATTGTGGTGTGTTGTTTGGCTTCTCATGAGGTATGAGTGCGTGCAATCTTACCAATTATTATTTTATGCAAAACTAGAATCTCATCATACAAGTGGGGAAATTAAATCTGAATTCTAGGTGTTGCAAGTTAATACCACGCATGATTCATCAAGTGTACATATGTGATAATACAAATATAAATATATAGTTCATCCAAAAGTGACAGATTATTCAATATATGGCATTGAGCAGAACTTGGGAAGTTGATTTTTTTTCTTTCAGGTTCCATGTGAATCCGAGTCATGCTAAGCTAAGATCTAATAAGACAGTCACCATTGCGCTGGATCTACTGGAATAGGTAGAAATAAAGGAACACATGGAAGCATATCACAAGGTGGAACATGGTTAGGCTGTTGTGTCAATATAGTGCAACTTTTCAGAAAAGGGTGACCATTACCATCCTAGAAAACAAGAACAGCGAGTATATACACGAGAAGATATGTGGCATCTGTGTTCCGAATTGTCACCCCCGGTTTTAAAAATAAACCAGAAGCGTACAATGTATGTGTCAGAATCGGAATCACATACATAGAACATAAATGATTCATCTCACAGTGCATATAGAGCGTACTAAGTATCACTTATTACATCACAAACGTCTTAGTGAAAGTCTTAAACATAAACAAAGTCTCTAAACATCAGAGTAAACGCAGGAAGTGGTCTTCCAACTCCACAAGCAGCTGCCTTGGGGCATCACCGGCCTAGAACTCATCGTACTCTTGGAAAAGTCTGGGTATAATCCTCAGCCTCTCCATCTCCTGAGCAGCGGTTGCATTGAACGCAACGTTGTTTGAAAATTAAAGCGAGAGTGAGTACTCATGCACTCAGCAAGTGTCCCATTTAGGCTAAGGTGGACTGGCTTTTATAGTGGACTGGTTGAATTGCAGTAGCTTTTAGTTAGTCAACTTTTATTAAGCATATAGCAGTTTTATCCCTTAGTCACCCAACAGTTATAGCATGAAGGTAAAGTATAAATAAATAAATAACTGAGTAGTCATCATTGATCATCATCACAGTCCATAACCATAAGTTTCTCTAATCAATTGAGGGTCCAGGCCGCTCGTAACTGTAAGCACGGCTGATGCATCAGTTTGTTAACACTCTCGAGAGGTTGTACACTTTATCCATGAGTCGTGATTTCCCCTTTGCCGGGATTTGCAAGACCCATTAAACACTCCTTTGGTGAGTGGCAGGTACTCTCACTACGAGACCTTTACAAAGATTCACTAATGAGTAGCCGCCCATTACAGGTTTTCCCTAGTTAAACATGGAGTTCCCTCCAAGTGGTGACTGACAAGAATATCAAATAAACCACTGCACCCATCTTGGCAAAAGAAGACCTATGCTCCAAGGCCCCTCTTACGCCATATTTCAGGGAAGCAAACTACAACTCTAGATCCTCTAATTAATCAGTCAAGGATGCCCCATTCCATCCTACATGGTTGTACTGTTTCCCTGGGTGGTCGCTCGGCAAACCGATCCTTACGGTGAGACACTCGAGTAACAGACTCAAGCTCCCAAAAACCAACATGAACCAACAGTTCCATGAGTTATCCAGATTATTCATTCCCAACCGTGAAACATAAGTACAGAAATTAAAGTTGAGCACTAGCAAAGCTACCACATCACAGTCCAAGGTCATATCAAGATAACAGATGGCTAGTCATCCTTAGGTTGTTGAGTTGTGCAGGAAAGTAAGTTTTCAATGTAAAGGGACATAGATGGGTTAAGGAACACTTGCCTTCTTCAAAGTGCCGTTCGAGTTCTTCCCAAACTACGTTCTCGGGTTCGCCGACAACCTCTGCGTCTACACGTTACACGAATTTGCAATCAATACATGGCAAAAAGAATAGAAAACAGTACACCAAATATATGAACAGAAACTAACAAGCATTTAAAATTATTCTACTCACTAATACGAGCTTAACAGTTCAAAAATCATTTAATTTGGAACCAAAATGAGCAAGATATGCATAAATCAAGCTTGCAGGGGCATAATTTAAACAGATTCAAAAGTTCCAGGGTTCCAGAGCCAAAATGGATGGACCTCGGGTCCAAAACTGTTAAAACAGAGGGTCTACAGTGCTAAAAGATCTGACAGGGACTGATTTGCGAAAAGAATTAAAGAAAACAGGGGCTGAAACGTAAAAGCAGGGGCTCGGATTCAATGCACACGGACTGCGGGTTAATTTCTAACAAGATCAGGGTCTCTTTAGCAAGATTAGCGGTGATGACCGGCGAGCTAACCGTTACGCGCGTATGTGCACCGTCGGATCAGGGTGAACGATCCAGATTAGAGCGGGTGAGGGGTTTGGTCGACGGCGGTGAGCAGGGTGGCGGTGCAGGCGCGTGGGGGCGGCGATGCGTCACCGGCGCAACGGCGCCTGGGCGCTCCAGTGGGTCTAGAGGCGCGAGTTTGGTCGGGGACGTCGAGCGCGGTATGGAGGAACCACTGGTGACAGTGCGGGCGGCATTAGTGTGGCTGGGGATGGCGTGCGGCGGTGAAGCACGGCAGGTGGCAGCGGGGCGAAGCCGCGGCGAGCAATTCCTGTCGGCAGGGAAGGGGATTCGCGACGGGAATTGAACGGGGAAACTCCTCACCTTAATGCGAAACTCCGAGGCGTGGTCTCGTCGGCGGGGAGGCGGCAACGGCGGAGAATGGCGGCGGCGGGCGGCGCACTGCAAGGACGGCGGCATAGCTCGATTAGGGATGACGGGTGCGAAATAGAGTCCGAGAACTGGTGCGTTGGGTGCGCAAGGGAGTGGCGAAGCTCACCGAGATGGTCTTTACGGAAGATAGCGGACGACTGAAGGTGGAACGCTACGACGACGGATGGCGCTCCGGAACTGCAGAGCGGTGAAATCGGCCGGAGTTAGATGAATTCCAAGCGGGGATTAGGAAACGAAGTGGAGGCCGATTCAGTCCTCACCGAGGAGACCTGGACGGCGGAGGGTGGGTGACTGGGGCCGGCGGACGGTGGCGGCTCCGGGGCGACGGCGCTGCGCGTTGCGGGTGGAGAGAGCTGCGAGCGCGTGGGTGAATGCAGGGTGCGGAAACCGACTGCGGGAAGCGGGGCGTGGTTTAGGAGACCGAGCGGAGATCGTGGGCACGGGGACGTGGACGGGTATCGTGGGCGAGTGGCTCGGCTCGAGCTCGTTCCCGGGCGAAGCGGGGAGGCAGTTGGAGGTGGGAGACTGGCGCCGACAGGTGGGCCCGGGCTGGCAGCGACAGAGGACGGGTGCGCGCGGTGGAGTGCTGCGCCGACAGCCTGGCCCCACATGGCGGTGAGAGAAGGCGGGGGCACTCAGTTGGGCTTGGGCCGAAAGGTGAAGTGGGCCGGTTGGGCTGCTGCGGTGCAAGGGGAAGAAAAGGCCGAGGGGAGAGGATTTTGGCCCATTAGCTTACTCGAAAATTAACAGAGGCTTAACTAAAGATTAACAGGGCTTTGTCTGCACTTAAACAACATATTTGCACTTGTAAACATAAAAGAATTTAAAAAGGACTTTTGAGCACAACAGTATACTAGCATCCAGAAAATAAATGCAAAGGCATGTGTGCTCAAACAAGTTGATCCTATATTCATTTTAGCACTTGACTTGAGAGAGAATTATATAAATTGATGACATGATCACTAATCAATCAACTTAAGCATATTTTGTTTGGGTTTAACAGAAATTCAGAAAGTCAAATTTTGGAGTGTTACACAAATGACAAAGTTGTAATCAATGTACGGTCCACACGAGCTGGGACTTGAAGGGATTCATAGCTAGCTTTGAAGCTGCGAATTAGGATTTGTGGTTTTACATTTAATTTGTGGTTAATTTGTTATTGTTACTATACCTCTGTTCGAGAATATCTATCATCACCGGCTAATTTTATTTTTTGTACTAAAATAATGCATTAAAAATGGATGGAGAGCACAAGAGTTTTGCAATAACCTTGTGATGGATATTGTACTTCGGTGTCTTTTGTGTGCGGCAAGGAATTCCCTTTCATTGTTGTGCCTTTTATTTGCTGCAAAAAAAATTATTTCCTTCTCTGTTGTTGTGCCTCTATCACGTTCCCCACTTTGAGTGTGTTTGGTCACCTACATTTGGCTCATTTTAGTCTCATGGGATGCAGATAACTGGTGTTCGTTCCATGATGCCACTATAGCAGTCCTGACTCACTGGATGCAATAGAAGCTTTTTAGCATGGCTCTAAGATATGGAATTTAATAAACGTTTTTCTAGAGCCACGCTAATTGAGTGCATGGGCACGTATATCGAACTAGTAAACATATTAGTGTGTGGTTGCTTTTTATATTAAGTAATATTAATCTACATCTATCTATCTATATACCTAATAATAAAGGTGCCAAAATATTCCATCCATCCTCCCTTGAATTGATCAAACAAATTTAGTCCAAATTGGAATTGAATTCAAATTTATTCACGGACGGATTGCAGCATCACGCTACACGAAAACGGACGCTCAGATCGCATATGGATTCCGTTTTTGGTGTTCTATATATCGATGGAAAGCTTAAAATATAATCTTTCTAATCCAACTGAAATCATCACAAATTTTTCTTGAAAGTCAGCGGGAATATACATAATTATATCATGACGGGAAAACGGGCGCCCAGATCGCATAAGGACTCTGTTTTGGACATTCTATCTAAAAAGATAGTCTTTCTAATCCAATTGAAATCATCACAAAAATGGAAATGTACAGAATAATATTGCATTAATAATTTATCGTGGTGCTGCTGATAGAGGACACACGGAAATGGGTGCCAGAATTCACATTTCAATGACGCATTGAGAATTATAGTCGTTGCAACGCACATGCATTTTTCTAGTAATAAATGTATTTGAAGAATATTAAGGCATAATAAGATGGACTACTTGATAATACAATGTAGTCACATAGAATAAATATCATAATAATAATTTTATTTAGCTTGCTAGATCACTATCTTATGCTTAATATTTTATACTATTATTTAGGAACATGTCCTATTTATTCATGATAATTGACTATTCAGTTTAGTAAAAATATGATTGGGGAATGGTTGTATGGAAAATATTTAAATTTGATCAACGATTTTTATGATTTATAAAATTATTAATTAGCTTTTGCTTTGTCTTGTGTTTTCCTAGCAATATTTTACATTTGTTTACACAATGTTTCAGCTCTGTAAGAAGTAAAGCTGCATTTTTTCCGCTACCGCTAAGCCAACACCATCCAGGCCTTGGGCTGTTCTCAATCCCGGCCCATATACCCCATGTTGCCAGGTACCGAGAGGCACGGCCCGTCTGGCCCAATGACAACTCCACACACTAGTATTCACACGAGGAGCACGGCCCAGGGACGACGTGGCGTCACCGGCCTTCGACGATGGTGACCGTGACGTCGTTGACGGTGCACGTGGACGACCACTCGCCGTCGGTGGAGGTGGAGCCACGGTCGCTGCAGAAGCCCGGGAGCCGCGGCTGGGGGAGCACCGCTCCAGGGTTGCCGAAGCGCCAGGAACACCGCCGCCATGTGCGGCCGGTCGTCGGGCCTCTCCTGCACGCAGAGCAGCGCCACCTGCACGCACCGCAGCACCTCGGAACCCCTGTGCGTGCCGGCGCCGGCCACCGCCTCGTCCAGCAGCTCCAGCGCGTTGCCTTCTCGCCACAGCTTCCACGCCTGCCCACCATTATCCATCATCAGTCCACAGTACCATGGGTGGTGCATGATCAGCAGCTGCTGAATCTGAATGGCGATCGCTTACGTGGCTGAGGAGGCTCGTCTGCTCGCCGCCGCCGCTGTACATGCCCCGGTTCTTCCTGCCGCTGACGATCTCCAGGACCAGCACGCCGAAGCTGAACACGTCCGACTTCACCGAGAAGACGCCGTCCATGGCGTACTCCGGGGACATGTACCCGCTGCATCGTACAGTTAACTGAGATCAACTGCAAAATGAAGAAAAGGGAAGCTGGGCGACTGCGTGCGTGCTTACTATGTCCCGACGACCTTCCTGGTGTGCGAGTCGGTGTCGTCGCCGGCGAAGATCCTGGCCACGCCGAAGTCGGAGATCTTGGGGTTCATGTCCTTGTCCAGCAGGATGTTGCCGGCCTTGAGATCCCGGTGGATGACCTTGTACCGGGAGTCCTGGTGCAGGTACAGGAGCCCCCGCGCGATGCCCAGGATGATGTCGAACCTCTTGAACCAGTTCAGCTGCGCTGATCGACTCTTGTCTGCTCAAACACGTGGAGCATTAAAGAACAGCAGAATTGATGCATCCAAATGCCAGCAGAATAATGGTTTGGTGAGACTTGGACGACTGAAGCTAACAGATTCGATCTGTTACCAAAGATGAATTTGTCGAGGCTCTTGTTCTCCATGTACTCGTACACCAAGGATCCTCTCCTCGCCGTGGATGCAGCAGCCCAGCAGCCTGACGAGGTTCACGTGCTGCAGCTTGGCGATGAGCATCACCTCGTTCTTGAACTCGTCCAGCCCCTGCGTCGAGTACTTGGACAGCCGCTTCACCGCCACCGTCTGCCCTCCGTCCAGCTCCCCCTGATGGATTTTTGTTTCACCGAGCAACATGTATGTCAAACCTTGCCTACCCACCCATCTCTGCACATTTACATTTTCCACGACCTGTTCTGTTCGTCTTACCTTGTAGACTGCGCCGAAGCCGCCTTCTCCGAGCTTGGTCCATGTCGCGAAGTTGTCAGTGGAGAGAGCTATTGCGCCCATGTCAAAGAGGGTGACGTTCAGGTCCTTGTTCTCACCGGATTCGTTTTCCTTGCTCCGTTCTGGGACCGGAGTAAGCGGCACGCTCGAGTCAAACGAGTTGAACCTCTGCGCGTTCTGGAACGTCGTCCCTGGATTGCTCAATGGGGAAAATTTCCATTTCATACGCAGGATCAGCACACGGATTTGCACGCCTGTCATGTTGATTTCTCGTGTCGGAAATGGGTGACTTGGGGGGGACTCACCTCTGTTTCTGAAAAACCTGGTCCAGACGAAGAATCCGCCGAAGACGAAGAGCAGAAGGGCTGCTATGCTCACGAAAACGGCCACCAATATGTTCTTCTTCCTGGAACCGTCTCCGTTGGAGGCTGTCGACATCATCGTGGAAAGGTTAGTGGCGATGGCGCATTGTTTTGATTGTACTGTATGAAATCTGTGCACCAGCTGCTGCTACTGCTGCTACTAAATGATTTACAGAATGGTGTTGCTTTGAAACTAAGAAAGGCATGAACACAATATTAACTTCTCTAGATCATTACTGATTGCTACTAAGTATTAGTAGTACTTTGGGATGTGCAGTAGCATCGGGTTTTTTTCTTCTGTATTGTGTGAATCTGCACATGATTCAGGAGACACAACTTGTGCAGTTGGCAAGCACAAAAACACAACCCTGGTGGTATTCTCTATATATTTTGAGATCTCATATATTTTACTCATGCCACTAATGTTGTAAACCAACGGCAACCTGTATCTTAGACGAAACAAATGAGCATATTGGTTAGCAAGAAGGCTACCAGAATGCAAATCTGGCCCTTTTCCTCTCTTGGTTCAGTCCAGGCTACTGTGCTATACAATAACTTGCAGGGCACTAAAAGGTTTGTTCAAGTTCAACCAAACATGATGGCTAGTAGCATAATAGATAAAGAAAAGGATAACCTACGTGAAAGATCAAGTCGAAATCGAAAGCAACTAGCGCTAAGCTCACATTAACCTTAGTCCTTAGGTACTAATTCCTGAAAGGAACATTTGCCAATGAAAGGTTCGGCCAATCTTGATTTTGGTAGAGGACTGGTCAATTCAGGCCTAGAGATGCACTCATCTGGATTTTCATGAGCTTATACCTCACATCCATGCAATAGAATAACAGATATAAAGCTGATGGGCCTAGGTTAATCCAAGAATATATCTAATACTCCATTTTAGGCTTTTATAATAGATAGAATCAAGAATCCAAACAACTTGCTCTTTGATTCCTTATATAAAAATCTCTGCTAGGATTCAAAAGTTTAAACGGTTTGTGTTCTCAAGAAGATTTCAGATGCTTTACGCTGCTTCTTTTCTGTCTATCTAGATTGCTGATTTTTTTTTAAGTGCATCTTGTTTACCTCATCCAACCAAAGTATTAGCTTCCAAGATCAAATCGTTGTCCTTGACAGGCCATGATGTCAACATATGACAAGAGATGAGTGAGGAAAAGTGAGGAGATCCATACGTACGTAGATCGGATGCCGCGAGACGAACGTACAGGTCCTCGCCACCGTTTGAGAAATGTCTGATATCAATCAACTGCGAGCTCCAGATGATGCATCCGCTGTCGCCTCCCTTGATGCTGGAGGCGGCGTAGGCCAAGCAGGAGCAGTTGGCGAGGCACCTCTGCCTGCACTGATCGACTGTGATGGCCGCGTCCTCCGTGGCGTTGGTGGTGTCCGGCAGCTTCACGCCGGTCAGCCGCAGGAACCCGTCCCCGGTGCAGTTGAGCTGCGTGCTGCGCGCGCAGCCGGCGGAGCTGTCCCTGAGCGCCCAGTCCCGCGGCGAGGCCGGCGTGAAGCCATGCACGCAGGCGCAGGCCGGCAAGCCGCCGCTGGTGTCGCAGACGCCGTAGGCGCCGCAGAGCGCGTAGTCGTCGCACAGGTCCCGCGGCAGCGACCAGTAGAGGCTCCACCCCTGCCCGCCCGGCGGCGACACGTAGCGCTGCACGCTGGACTGGTTCAGCACGAACCGCGACACGACGCCGCCGGCGCCGGCCGCCGTCCACCAGGAACGTGTAGTACACGTCGGTGGCGTTGGCGACGAACTCGAACCGGAAGTTGCTGTTGTTGGGCTCCATCTCCGGCTCGCCGCTGAACTGCAGCCCGTTCCACGGCCCGTTGCGGTACACCGGCGCCGTGCGGTTCTTGGCTCGTATGAACCCCTCGGGGACGCCGCGGATGTCGATCCCGAACGTGTAGTCGCCCGGCGACGGGTCGCCGGCGCTCCGCCACGTCGTCAGACGCCGGTCGAGCCCGGTGGTCAGGTCCCACCCGAGCTTCATGCCGGGGAGCAGGGTGTCGGACGGGTAGTCGAAGCTCTGCCACAGGACGGCGCCGCCGCCGCCCCGAAGCACGAAGTTGCCGCTGTCCAGCAGCTGGGCCACCGGGGCGCCGGCGCCGCTCACGTTCGACGGCGCCGAGGACCAGAACACCCGCCCTGTGGGATCGGCGAGCACCAGGAAGCCCGTGGCGTTGATGCCCAGGCTCGCCGTGGTGCCGGTGGTGATCGGGACCTTCGCGGTTGGCGACCCAGACGACGGTCTGGGGAGCGACGCCCATGTACCAGATGCCCAAGAACCTCGCCGTGGAGGTTCCCGGGGTGAAGAAGCCCAGCTCGAACACTCCGCCCGCGGAAACAAGCGTCTGGCCATCGGCGAGAGACGAGTTGGCAGCGATGGTGTCAGCCGCGGCGGAGGCAGGGGAGGAGGAGAAAGTGAGGAGCAGGGGAAGCAACAGAGCTAATGGCGGGCGCGCGCCCGCGGCCATGGCTCTCACGACCATTCGGCACGGCACAGGCCGCCCACCCTGCGACCCAACTATGACGACTGACGAGGCAGCCCATAATTTTACTCGTCACGACTGCTACTTCGTTCTACTACTGCAAGGAAGGGAAGTCCATTGGGACGGTCACCAACCTGCCCCCTGCGGAACGTTCGTGCGCGTCGCATCTGCTTTTGCGTTGCGACTCGCGTGGATTCAGAAGCCAATCTTGACCGCGGCACCGGTTTTGATCAACGGTGACTGTGACTCCCACGGCGGCGGTGCCTCGGTTCAGTTCTGTATGCAGCAGTATCTGGGATTGGAAAAAAGGGGTGCTTGACGGCGATGTCCTGACACATTCTTACAGGGGTAGAAATGCGTTGCTTCGTCTGATGTTTTCTTCCCCGACGGAGACCTCTGGAAGTGGAAGCAGAGTCTCCTCCTGTTGACACAAGGTGGACTTGTGGCTCCTGATGGAAAGGGGACAAAAATGGCGTGCTGCTGGTACTAGGCATCACGGCAGCATTGCTGATTTGGTGGTCTCCAGATAAAAATTCCGGCCCTTGGTGAAGCTAAACCAGTAGGGGTCGCATACGAAACCTACCCCTATTGTTGTGCTGATTCTAGAACAATGCGTGCCCAAACCGCCTGCGCCCCCAGGATCGCATCGACAACCTTCGTAACAAAGCTATAATAGCGAACGCTCGTTAAACCTGAAACGAGCGAGCGATCTCCAGGCCCACCACGTGCTTTGCCGCTGCCCCACCCGTCGTCTCGTTCGCTAGCCGTTCCCACTGCAAGGCGTGCGCCCCTGGCCCCCGGCCTCAAGCGTTCGATGACATCACCTTGTTTTCCCATGTGCGCAGGTTCATTCCCTTCCGTTAGTTTGCACATTTCGCTCACACGTTCGGCTGCACATTTCATTCTTTTTTATTTGCGTATAATATTGTTATAATTTTAGATACACGCGGAACGAAAGTTATGATCATAACTTTTTTTAGGTATAATTTTAGATACACGCGGAACGAAATTTATGATCATAACTTTTTATTATAATTTTAGATACGGGAACGAAAGTTATGATCGTAACTTTTTAGTATAATTTAGGTACACGCGAAACGAAAGATAACTTTTGGTATTATTTTAGATAAATTATGCTTTCATAAAGTTATCTAATAAATTATGCTTTCATAAAATTATCATGATGAATTATGCTTACATAACGTTATCGTGATAATTTATACGTTTACATAAAATTATCCTGATAAGTTATATTTTCATAAAATATCATGATAATTTATGCCTACATAAAGTTATCGTGATAAGTTATGGTTGCGTAAAGTTATCCCGATAAGTTTATCATGATAATTTATAAGTTTTCATAAAATTATTTTCATAAGTTATATTTTTATAAAATATCATGATAATTTGTGCTTACATAAAGTTATCGTGACTAAGTTATGGTAACATAAAGTTATCCTGATAAGTTTATCGTGATAATTTATAGGTTTCCATAAAATTATCTTCATAAGTTATATTTTTATAAAATATCATTATAATTTATGCTTATATAAAGTTATCGTGATAAGCTATGATTGTATAAAGTTATCCTGATAAAGTTATCGTGATAATTATAGGTTTCATAAAATTATCCTGATAAGTTATATTTTTATAAAATATCATGATAATTTATGATTACATAAAATTATCCTGAGAAATTATGGTTGTGTAAAGTTATCCTGATAAGTTATGTTTTTATAAAATTATTGTAAATATAAAGAGAAAAAACTTAAAGAGAAAAAATAGAAAAGGTTATGTTTTCATAAAATTATCCAGAGAAGTTATGTTTCCAAAAAATATAGTGATAAGTTATGCTTACATAAAATTATCGTGATAATTATGCTTCCGTAAAATTATTCTGATGAATTATATTTACATAAAATTATCGTAAAAAAAAAGAATAATCGATGACGCGGGGGTTAAAAAGGACGGTATCGCTCGGGGTGAACAGCTCGCTCGGGCTGAGTACGGTGTGGGGCCCCCTTAACCGCGCTGTCGTCGGTCGTCACCTGCCGAATCGCGCGAGCGATCGCGGAAAGGGAATTTCGTATAACAACACTTCTGGCACCATGATGTAGAACATCCGGCGTACTATCGACCATCTATTAGATCATGGACAGTTATTGGATCAGAAGAGCAAAAATTCCACCAAAGCATGAGACTAGAATAACAGAATATCATCGATCGAGAAATTGACAATCACCGGACCCCAATGCTCCACTGAGGCCCTGCTCGTTTGCGGCATGGAATTGCGTCTCGGCGCGGGCGACTGGGCGAGCAAGTCACGCCGCGCCGCGCCATGACGCTAAATCGAGCACTGCCTGAAACATGCTGCCCGGGACAAGCTGCTCGACGGCGCCGTGCATAGGCTACTGAAACATGCTGACCGGCTGATCATCCAACCTGGTAGTTGTACTGACACTCCAGCGGCCAGAGACCGAAGAGAAGACAAATACCGCTAACTTCGAGGCCGTTTGTGAGGGCTGGCAACGGGCGTAGGGATCCCATGGCTTCGAGGCCGGGGATCAGGCCGGTGTGGCTGTCTCCAGGCATTTGGGGTTGGCAAAAAGACAGTTGGCAATGGATGCCAATCTGACAATGATATGCATGTTGGCTTTGTCTCCAACAATGTAGGCAAAAATCCTCTTCTAAGACTGACCCACATCTTGCCAGCATGGACGCCGCCCTCGCATCCCGCTGGCCTGCCCGCCTCCTTCTTCCCTATATGTTCTGTCCTGCTTCTGCAGGGGGGGATTGAAATTGACTAATTGACAGAGGAAGACGTTGTTTCTTAGCATTTTTGGCTGGGCCGCCTTTTAAGCAAGCTCCACTCATTAGCTCTGTCGCCCGCACCATGGTGAGGTGGGCGAAAGGAGGGAAGCCAGGGTAGTGGTGAGGGAGGAGGAGACGACGCCAGGCTGGACGCGAGGGGGTTTGCACGCGACGAGGTTGAGGCGGCGGCGGCAGAGATCTCGTCGCCGGAGCGGATCGGTTCTTTTGTGGCCGAGCGGAGCCAAACCGAGCCGCGTGCGCCTGGATTCGAAGGGAGCCGAGCCAGCGAGCGTCAAGAGAATCGCGTGGGAGCTGAGCGACCAGGCTCACGTCCGATCTCAGGTTCACCCATGTGTAGCGAATCCACGCCACGTCCCCACGGGAGAGCGAATGGGGCCGTTCCCCACACAATTTATTTCCTGTACAAGGAGGTGGTTAGAGAAAGTGCTTACCGAAAAAACCGGATTATACTCACCATACATTAGAACCTGGTGCTTAAAAAATAGATTAGATGTTTTGGTGCTTAATGAGTGTTAAGAGCATGGTTGGCTCTATCTAAACACCTATTTGTATTGGGATTAACAATTTTTTTTTGCTTAATGTTGAGTCTATCTAAACACTTGTATAAACACCTTGCATTATACATGGCCTAAAGAACACTCTCCGTCGGCAGCCGTTTTTTTTTTTTTTTTTTTTTTTGCACAACACGTGGACACGCGGGTGGTCGGTTACAAAATTGTGCCATGTCCAAAGCGGAGGAAAACAACCTAAGAACCCGATCAGCCAAACACATTACTCAGCCACATATATGTACAGCTCTGTCCCTGTCCCTCCACCCTTCCTGGCTGGTGGCTACCTCCCATGCAGCATGGTGACGGTGAGGTCACAGGCGGAGTACGACTCGTCGCCCTGCCTGTCCCTGAAGAGCCCGTCGTCCTTGTCCGCCGACGACGTGCACTGCAGCGTGAACGTCGGCGGCTTGGGCATCGGCAGCACGGAGCTGTCGCTGCCGAGCGCCATGACCACGTAGGGGATGTCCGGGCGGTCGCACGCGTGGTCCTGCACGCACAGCAGCGCCATGTGCACGCACCGCAGCGCCTCCCGCGCCGAGCACGCCGCGCGGATGGACGGGTCGATGAGCCGCTCCCCCTTGTCCGCGTTCCACAGCTGCCACGCGTAGCCGACGATGTTGAGGGAGCCCTCCATGTGGTGGAAGCTGCTGTTCTTCTGCCCGGAGACGATCTCCAGGATGAGGATGCCGAAGCTGTACACGTCGGAGCGCACCGAGAAGAGCCCCTCCATGGCGTACTCCGGCGACATGTACCCCAGCGTGCCCACGACGCGGTTCGTGTTCACCTGGTTCTGGTCGCCGCCGAAGATGCGCGCCATGCCGAAGTCGGAGATCTTGGGGTTCATGTCGCGGTCCAGGAGGATGTTGCTGGCCTTGAGGTCGCGGTGCACCACGCGGAGCCGCGAGTCACGGTGGAGGTAGAGGAGGCCGCGGGCGATGCCTTCGATGATGGAGAACCTCGTCTTCCAGTCCAGCAGACCTCGCCGCGACGGATCTGCATGCATGCCATTGGTTCATCATCATTCATCACACTCTTGAATAGTCGCTCTAGTACTGATCTGATTGTTGCGAGCAAATTAAATTGATTAATTTACCGAAGAGGAAGGCGTCCAGGCTTTTGTTGGGCATGTACTCGTACACCAAGATCTTCTCCTCCCCCTGAATGCAGCACCCTAGCAGTTTCACAAGGTTGCGGTGCTGCAGCTTGGCGATCAGTATGACCTCGTTCTTGAACTCCTCCAGCCCCTGCCCTGAGCTCCGTGACAGCCTCTTCACCGCAACCTCTTCGCCGCCAGGAAGTCTTCCCTGTAAAAAAAACAAACAAGAACATACATATATAATTCAGCATCGTTCGTTGACAGTGTAATATTGCGGGTACATTTTTTTTAAACTCCGTAGCACATTGTCATGCCATATGTGATATGTGTTTTGTGCAATTTGGGACGATGTGCTCTTGAATCGAATGTATCTATCACCTTGTAGACATGGCCGAATCCTCCCTCTCCAAGCTTGTTGGCGTCACTGAAATCGCCGGTGGCCGCCGCTACCACCTCGAAGGAGAACAGCGGCAGCTCGCACTTCTTGCCGCCGCCCTCTGCTTCCTCTTGATCAGGCTGCTTCGGCCCTGAGAAGTCCTGCCTTGCGTCCCTCAGAGGAAGCAGAGATTGGGGTTGGGGACTCGGCTTCTCCCTACCAACAATGCCAAGTTTCTCTGCACAAGATGAACACGCTTACAGTGAATAAGGAGCTCAGAGTGAAATTACCTGAAAACCGTAACCTACATTCCCATCACATGGCAGATTTAAATTTTGTCTCAGATACCGTATATATGAACTACTCCCTCACCTTTGATTCTTCTCCTGCATTTCCACAGGAGAAGGCCGCATCCTGCCAATACAACCACGACGACGACGACTACAACAACAACTGTTATCCATCGTCTCCCTTTGGATCCCGTCTCTGTGAAGGTAAGAAGCATCAGAAACTTTTGTCAGCAATGTGCTACTTACTGTCAGGTAAGCACTAGAGTAGTTTTTTTTTCTCTTCATCGCTAGCATAAATCAACAGTACCGCTGATTTCATGATTTCGCAGCAGAAGGAAGCAGTTTAAGAACTGGTCAAAGTTTCAAAGATTTGCCATCTGAAGACTCTGCATGCATTCAGACTAGGCGATATACATGGTCAGACATGCTGGCCTGTAAAGGTCAAAACATGAAGTGTCTCACATGGTTCTTGTGCGCTAACTGCAATTAAATATAGGTGAACCTAACGATCCACCTCATGGCTTCGTTCATCTCAGAAAAAAAAAAGGATAAACCATTCCATTGCTTTCTCCCTTATGTCGAATATTCTAGCTG
Organism: Paspalum vaginatum; assembly: GCA_030272315.1. NCBI lineage: Eukaryota > Viridiplantae > Streptophyta > Magnoliopsida > Poales > Poaceae > Paspalum > Paspalum vaginatum. The sequence continues at coordinate 5,049,330 of CM059013.1, read as the reverse complement.
CTGGAAAACTTTAAAAATATCTGTCCTTGTCGGCGCAATCCTCAGGCCAAACAAGGATTGGCATTATATTCTTTTTGACAAGTCAACGTCTAAAAAATGGTTTGCGTAGATTCAGAAGTCGGCATCGGTAACAATATATACACGAACCATTACTGATTTAATCAGCCTTTACGCATCGTTGAACAATGACAGGTAATAGATCACTACAAGTGGTGACACCAGCGTCTGAAAGTGAAAAGCATACGTGCCGCCTCAACCAGATAATCCTGACCACTATTCCAGGAAATAAGCAAAAGATGATATACGCTTTGATTTTGAATCGGTCGCCAAGCTTTTCACCCTCCCGAATCGCTGTTCACCAGTCCAAGTTTGCAACTATGTTCTACACGCCTACTCCGGTGAATTTGCACCACCCAACCCAATGGACAATTCCCTACACGGCTAGGACTCGGATCATGGGGTTCCTGGAAGACGACCAGACTGCCATGCAGCATGCCTTGTCCTTTCTCAGATCCAGTGGTTCGGCATTTAGCATGGTCAATTTGTCAGCTCTTGCAACAACCAACAAACAAAGATTTCAACAATACTATATACTCCGTACTGTTTTCTACTCCGTAACAAATAAAGAAATTCCAGTCGCAACCATATTGTATCCCTGCATGCTAAAAACCTACCCCGCCCTACGCTCGTTGATACGCATGTGAAGGGATTGAAGCAAGAAGCCAAGAACATGATTGTTAATAATATAATGTTACCTAGTAAGGATGCAGGGACCTTGACGTGCAGGTCGTAGCCTTCTCCGTCTGGGAACTGGTACATGTCCAGGAGGTCGCCGGCCCAGGTGAGGCAGCCGGTGCCCGCGCTGTAGCTGTAGGCGCCGCAGGAGCAGTTGGCCAGGCACGACTGCCTGCACGCGTCGTCGTCGCCCACCGTCGATCCCCAGACGGCGAAGTTGGGCAGCTTCATCCACGGCATGTCGGCGAACCCGACGCCGGCGCTCCCGTTCGTCTCGCAGCCCAGCGGCGCGCTCCTCACGCAGCCCTGCGTCCAGTTCCCGCCGCCGTACTCCGCCGGATTCCTCGGCTCGAAACCTTTGAGGCAGGCGCAGAGCGCCTGCCCATTGTCGCCGGCGGTGCACTCGGCGTTGGCGCCGCACGTGTTGTATTCTTGGCACGGGATGGTGGGCTGCGACCAGACGGTCTCCCACTGGCCGTCGTCGAGGAGCATGTAGCACGTCTCGGTGCCGTTGGGCTGGAGCACGAACCTGAACTCGGAGCTGTTGTACACGTTGAAAATGTAGGACATGACGCCGTCGCCCTTCGACGGCGGGTCGCCGTTGAGCTTGAAGCCGTAGACGTAGAGCGAGCGCCACGGGACGCCGACGAAGTTGGTGTTGGCCCACTGGCCGGACCGCCAGAAGGTGGTGTTGCCGCCGCGCCAGATGTAGAGCTGCGCGGAGCCGAGCGGGTCCTGGCCGAGCGTGAAGTCGCCGGTGGCCGGGTCCCCGGCGCTCCGCCACGACGTGAAGAGCGTCCTGGTGAGGGTGCCGTTGCGGCGGTCCAGGGTGATTCTCATCCCGGGCAGGAACGTGTCCGTGGGGTGGTCGAAGCTGTTCCACAGCGCCGCGCCCCCCGCGGCGGCGGACAGCACGAGGTTCCCGTCGTCGCCCAGGGAGAGCGTGGCGTTCCCGGTCCCGGTCCCCGCCGTCGTGTTGGTGCCGGTGCGCCACACGACGCGGTCCCCCTCCAGCACCTGCAGCTCGCCCGCGTCCGTGACGGCCGCCGAGTACGCCGACGCGGCGCTGACGGGCGCGTCGCGGTTGGCCACCCACGGCACGGTCTGCTCGGCGGCCTGCGCGTACATGACGCCCAGGTACCGCCGCGCCGGGTCGCCCCCCGCGGGCGCGAAGAAGGCCAGCTCGAAGATGCCCCCCGGCGACACCAGCTTGTCGGTCGCGCCCAGCGACTGCCCCTGCGACAGCGTCGCCGTCGCCGCGGCGTCGGCGCCCTGCGCGTGCGCGTAGAAGAGGACCAGCACGGCCAGCGCGGCCGCGGCGGCCATCAATGTCGACTGCCCCTGCTTGATCGTGTTAGGGCCTTAGGGGGCGGAGCTCGCGGCCGTGGACGGAAGAGAATTGGAGCTTGGATGAGATGGCGCGAGCCAGAGTCCACAGCTAGCTGAGGTGGTAGATGTAGGCGCTAAGGCGCGCGCGCGCGCGAGCCGCGTGGACGAGCGCGGTGAAGGAAGCCGCACGGTTTTGAACGGACTGGAAGAGCGCTCAGTTGTCTGATTGGCTCGTCAGTCAGCCTCAGGATCTGCCATGGCGCGAGCGCGACGCGACTACGGTAAAAAAGTGGGTTGGGAACGAAGGGTCATGCGAAGGCCGGCCGGTACAGTCGACCGGTAAGCAACCGGTGGCAAAACGATGATTTGGTCATCCGTTCCGAGGTGGAGCAGTTAACTGTCGGTTAATCAATTACGTACAGTACTAGTAGTTTGTTTATCCAACGGTCCGGATCAGCTCAGTTTGCAGCAGCCGACGATATATATATATATATATATATATGATGCATGCGGGCCAGTCAATTCCTGCTTGGGTTAACCAAGATACGGAGTATACCGCTGGTAAAGAGAAGCTTCGCCGAGATAAAAAGAAAAAGAAAAAAAGAGGTGACGTCGTAATGAGAACGGAGAGCGACGAATGTGAACTTTAGGTTTTCGTGTGTGTTTGTCGACAGTTAAGTCGCTGACCGTTTGGCATCGTCCAGCCGGCCCCGGCCCGGGCCGCCAGGATTCTGATGCCCGCGGCGGCGGCGCAATCAGTCCGGTTGTTAATCCATAGAACGGCGCCGGCGAATCCGGCAGGCAGGCACGCACCACGTTTCGTGAACGAGACCGACGCACCAGCAGCTTAATTCTTCCCTTGCGTCTGCCGACTGCCGTGTGCGTCTCTGATGATGATCTAGGGATGGCGCGGCCACTCCCAGGTCCGGCCATCTCCCCTGATCTAGGAAACGATACAAGGCCGGCCGCAGCGAAGAACTCTGCATTGTTCCAGCAGGCAAATGGGTCGGACGTGGATTGTGCGGGGCGGCGAGAAGAGGTTGGTTCGGGCGAAACGTACTACGTCTGTGCCTCTGTGGTGTGGTGTGGCGTGGCGAACATTTGGGGTTCTCTCTGGCACACGTCAAGTGGGCGCCAAAAGCCAAGGAGGCCAGGCACTATTCACGTCTGGCTGGCTGTCCCACCAGATCAACTGTACGATCGAGGGAGGGACTCTCCTGGGACTGGGAGACGACCGGGCCATGATGGCTGCTGACGCGCGCGCGCCGCATGCATGCGACCCAGAGAGATGTCACCACCATCCGCCGCTGATACCACCGTGTTTTTCTAACGAGTTCTGCTCGGCGACGGCGAGCGAGCGATAGTGGACCTGCCGGCCACTCGGGGGAAGCTTCAACCGCGGAGGCAGCGACGCTGTACGAGCACGTACTCCCGGTTGGAATCGGCATCGCTCCCGTCGCCCGGCGAAGCAGCGTTTAGTTCGCCATCGGGTCCGCGCAGAAGCTTCTTTCGCCATCAGTTTAGTGTTTAGAGCTTTAGATCTGGAAAGGCACGTGGATGCTCCTAGCTAGTGAAGCGCAGCAGCCGGTGAGATTCGTTCTCTAAACAAAAAGATTAATAACAATTGATGATGAACTACTAACCGCTGGTACCTTCTTGTTTGCTGGCGTGCACTTGTGCTCCTACTTCTGCTTATATATGGTCGGTTAGCCTAACAACAAAGGGCGGCGTGACAACACAACTCGTGCTTCCATCCAATGACTATTAGTTCCGTTCCGTACTAGCAAGCGACTGGTAATATCGTGAGCTCTTGACATGGGGTGGCTTTATACATGTTTATAAAAATCTAATAGCAGGGTACACCTATTTAAATATAGAAGATTTGATTGGGATGGAACATGGGCTTTAGCCTAAAATGATATTCCTGATCTAGGCTTGGAACTATAGCCATTTTGAGGCAGCGCTAAGATTGCTATTTGAGTATTTTAAACCATTCATTATTGGACAGTTGACGTAATTGAAGTGAAGTTAGAACGGGTAGACCGGTTGCCGCGCAATCATGTTAGACTTGATTATCATTAGATCTTTATAGCTTAATGACAGGAACACCCAATCATGATTAGCTAATGCTAATTGAGAATTACCGTGAGGGGAAGAAAAGCCCTTGCGGCAACTGAAATAATCCTCGTGTCAGACATGATCGGCGTAGTCATACTAAAGATACGTCAATATAATAGCGCCATCACATAGGGATGGAGCCTTGCATTGGCCTTTAGATTTGCATCTAAGGCTGCGCGCCATCCCAGGCTGTTATGCCTATATTGGCACCGCGTCGAGCCAACGTAGGAAAAGACCGGAGATCTCCACGAACCAAAATCTTGTCAATTGAAATTAAACCGTCGACAAATCTAACCAATATGCGCGGTCCCAACCCAAGTGGCACAAGCTGGAGCATTCTCTCCCCAATGGCCCGTGGTTGAAACTTGCGCGGGCAGCACGTGCACGCGGTCTCGGCACGGTCAGCGAAGCAGCGTTGCTCTGTTTTTCTGGGCCTCCTGCGCCGCCGCGAGTCCACCACACGCCGATCTAGACTTGACAGTGGAATCGTGCGCCGCGGCCGGGTGGGAAAGCAAGCGGCGGAAAAGGCTTGAAAACTGGCGGAAACGGACGTGAAATCACGGGATTATGTCCGTATCATATGGTTGCGGTTCGGAGCGGAGCCGGGGGTGGTGGTGCCCGGCCGGCCGCCCGCGGCATGCGAGCGGACAACCGGCAACGAGAACGTCGAGAAGGCGCCCTCGCGCTCGGACCATTCCATTCTACTATGTACGAGGACCATGTGGTTTTGTGACGCGGTAGGAGTAGGACAACGGGTGGTGCGGGAGGCGACCCAAGCGCTGTAGTAGCGCCAGAACCCGACGAGACGACGGAGACAGGGGAAGGGGTCAGCGGGGGCAGCGCCAACGCGGCTGGTAGTGGTTGGGGTACTGCACTGCCGCTTGCTTCTGCTTCTGCTTCTGCTTCCAACCAACGAGCTCAGCTTATGGTCGTCCTTCGTTTCCCCGGCCGTTCAAAAGTAGCCACACGCGGCACCTGGAGGCGCCAATGGCCCGTGCGCCGGCGTGGCTACCTCTCTTCCACCCGCACTGCTATGCTATGCTACTCTACGACGAGGAATCATCATCATCCATACTGCAGCTTAAGTACGTGCGTCCCGGCCGGCCCGCCCTTCTCCCTGACCCTGAGCCCTGACAGACGAATCAGAGTTGCAGAACCACGTAAAAAACATTGCACAAAAACCGCCTAGTTCCTCTCTCATTTTTTGTTAAAAAAAGAACACTGCGCCTTCGCGAAAACCAATTGCCACTTTACGTATGATGTAAACGTGATTTCCCATACAAATCTGCAGCCGCCACCAAAGAAGAAAGGAAAGCTAATCTACACCAATCAGCATATATTTATCAACATCAGAAAGGGGGAGGGAAAGAACACAACGGCAGCACAACTTCAGTATTACTGCTGTTTGTTGCTATTCTATCTTCCATGCAGCTGTGTCATCGACACGGTGCCGATGGAGTGGCTCTGGTCCTTATCGCTCGACTTGCTCGACTCGATCTCACGGCCACGGAGCATCAGGGTCGGCGGCCTCGGATTAGGGAGGTTGCTGTCGCCGCTCAGCATGAGGATGACAGCGTAGATGTCGGGGCGATCGTCGGCATGATCTTGCACGCACAGCAATGCGATGTGGATGCATCTCAGGACTTGTCGAACCGAGCATGATGGCCGTATCAGTGAATCGATCAGCTCCGCCGCCTTGTCTTCGTTCCACTGTCGCCATGCCTGGATAAAAATGGTTATGAAGTCAGGCATTAAGCAGCAAAACAGGATATGAGGGAAACACCTGGTTAGGCCAGTTCCCTCAAAATATGGTTATAGACGGCTGGACAGGAAATGTGCTTACATATCCTGCGATATTCAAGGAGTCCTGATGGTAGTGGAAGCTCACAGCCCTCTTTCCTGTGATGATCTCTAGGAGCAGGACTCCAAAGCTGTAGACGTCAGACTTGACCGAGAAAATGCCTTCCATTGCGTATTCAGGAGACATGTAGCCACTGCAAAAACAAAGTTCAATTTATCATGACCAAGTGGGCAGTGGTGTGGTTTTTTTCCTGCGAATGGTCTATTTGAATTGTGCATACAATGTACCGACGACACGGTTCGTGTTGAATTGGTTTTGGTCCCCACCAAACATCCTTGCCATTCCAAAATCTGATATCTTGGGATGCATGTCGGCGTCCAGGAGAATATTGCTGGCTTTGAGATCACGGTGGACAACACGTAGCCTCGAGTCACGGTGGAGATAGAGCAGACCTCTAGCAATACCTTCAATTATATCAAACCGTTTCCTCCAGTCTAGAAGCCCTTGCTTTTCAGGATCTGGTCAACCACAAATATCAGAACTCAATCAGTTATTTGTCTGTTCAAGGTGGGAACTGAGATGCACGGGAAAGTGTAGATAATACATACTAAAGAGGAATGCATCTAGACTTTTGTTAGGCATGTACTCATACACCAAGATCTTCTCTTCTCTCTGTATGCAGCATCCTAGCAGTCTTACAAGATTGCGGTGTTGCAGCTTTGCGATAAGTATCACCTCGTTCTTGAATTCTTCGAGGCCTTGACCTGAATTCCTACAAAGCCTCTTCACAGCTACTTCTTCTCCCCCAGGTAATGTTCCCTACAGTGATTCAAGATATTCATGCTCATTATCCCAAGTATTAACACAAAGGCCATTGAGAAAGCACCTTTTGGTGTGGTGGTGGAGTTGTCAATGCATGACTCCACCCACTAGGGTTCAAATCCCAGTACCCACATTTTATCAGATAAAAATGGCTGTGTAAATCGAAGGACATTTGATGCGAAAGTTAGCATACCATATAGACAGGACCAAATCCTCCTTCTCCAAGCTTGTTAGAGTCACTAAAATTACTTGTAGCAGCTTTAATACGGTCTAGGGAGTATACTTTGAGTTCATGACTTTTTCCATCCTCCACTTCATCATCAAAACGAATTGACTGTGAGATGTCCAGCATAGCACTATTCTGCTGGGACGAGGTAGATGATCTCCAACTTCTGTGAATCACATCTGCTCCAGAACGGTAACTAACATTACACATGGCTCCCAAGAAATCAGTTTTGAACTCCTATTCACACACCTTTTTAGTGACCTTTATGGCGACAAAAATGAGTAAATCTGTATCATCCAATCAGTGAACGAAATTTTCAACAAACCTAACCTATAAGTAAAAAATTATGATTTATGTGACCTTGGCCAGAAAATATCTCAAATACCTGATGTTGGCAATGTTTTCCTACAACACATAACAAAATTAATGGAATCATCATGGCTACTTAAACCCATGAAGAAGACAGCTTGACACAATACCTTAACCACTAGCTTGTTTTTGGATTCACTGATGTTTCATATAGTGTTGCCGGAAACCAAGCTGACAAAAACGTATAGCATGATGGTAGGTTTATCTTTCATTACAGCAAAATCATAGCCCTGTTCTCAAAACTTTTTTGGAAAGTCATGAGCATCCACAGGGATTTCTACACATGAATGATGTGTAGTTTTGTACAACGCAATCTTACCTTTAATATTTCTACCACGCTTCCACCAAAGAACAAGGCAAGCAGCCAAAACAAATAGCACCACGCCAGATACTATTGTGGCTATTTTCCAAGTTGGGTAATGTGCTCCTGCTGATCAAGGGACATCAGAAACTGGCATAAACATAATGTTTTACAGGTGGGAAATAGAAATATGAATTGCTTTTTTTTTAGATAATCAGCATTAGTTCATTACTTACGTAACTCAGAAGCAGGAAGCTTCAGGTTTAGGGTATAGGTTCCAGTCTGCAACTCGTGCATATCAATCAGTTCGTCACCCCAGGCTAGGCACCCTGTTGTACCCGTGTAAACATAGGCACCACATGAGCAGTTGTTCAAGCAGGCAGATTTGCACCCAGTCTCATCTCCCACTGTAGATACCCAATATGAGAAATCAGGCCACTTTATGTTTCCTATTGGAAGAAAGCCATCCCCAGTTTGATTGATCTGACAACCCAGAGGTGGGTTCCTGATGCAACCTTGACTCCAATTTCCGGCATTCCACTGGTCTTGCAACTTCGGCTGAAAACCTATTGAAATAAATGGAATTTTGAAGCCAAACTGTAGGTAATATTTATTTTGTAAGCATACATGCACAGAAATAATGTCAAAAGAAACAGACAACAGTCCATGTATTCCTGTTCTAGGGATCCTGAGTTTTTTTGGTGGATAAGCCCTCTTAATGCATGTTTTCTTAAAAAGTTAGTATTGCAGCTGAATCCACTGGACGCTGCATGAGGACCGTGCTTCGAATGTAGCTCTAATCTCCCACAGCATCAGAGATTGAAATTTCAAAACCTATTTTGGCTGTGGGCCATACTTGTAAAAAAGGTATTAACATTCCAAAATGTTGGCCCATACAAACCTTTTAGGCAGGTGCACTTTGCCTTGCCATCTTGCAACGCTGTGCATTTCGCATTTGGACCACATGCCGCATAGTATTCACACTCATTTGACGGTTGATACCAGACAGTCTCCCAATCTTGTGAAGATTTTTTAACCATGTAGCAGATGTCTGTGCCATTTGGCAAAATAACAAACCTCTGCAGAGAGGTGTTTGTTGCAGTGTATGTGTAGTATGTTCCTCCTAATGCTTGATCATGTGCCGGTGTGAACCCACTCAGGTAGAGTGGCCTCCATGGAATGCCTATAAAATTCACCCCATTCCATTGTCCCGACCTGTTAAAGGATTCATATCAAGTTATGATGTCATGCAAAGATACATTCAACCATTTTTTAACTGGGCACTATATTGTTCTGAAAACCTATGTGTAAATCATGGGCAACAGGATTTAGAGCCTGGCAGATAAAATCATACCCTCACGCCTCCACACCAGTACACCACAACAGTATGTGGTAGCTCACTTCATTTCCTTTCCTAGCTTCTGTTACAGTTGTGCAGCTTGTTTTCCTAGATATTGACTTATCTCCAATTTTATTATTCGTATATACATCCATTAGGCCATCCAACACACGTTTATTGACTTCATAGAGGCATACTAGTGGTTACCAACATAATTTTGTTCTTTCAGAGAATCATCCAAATTGCGCTCTACCATGTAAGAACAACAGCATTTTCAAGCTATTAAGCTTTAACAATAACACAAGCACCAACTGGTCAAAATGCTTTTAAAAAAAAGGGTCAAGATAGGGGCATGCAAAGAGTCTGTCTACTCACCATTCAAGTGTTTTAGAGGTCCCCAACACCCCAATTCTTACCTTAGCCTGTCGCCACCACCCCACCTGCCTTCCATGTCTCCGGAGGCTCCCAACGCAGAATTCGCTACCCGCTGCCAAGCTAACCCGGTTCCGCCGGGCTGCCTCTAGGATGACCCTCCCTGACTCCACTCGTGGGCCATCCTCCACTGCCCGGTCAGTGGCGTCCCTGTCGTCTCGCCTCGCCGCCACCACTGGGCAGGCCTACTGCCAGCGGCCTTCCCTCTGGAGCCACAGCTCCCCAGTGAGCCCCCAACCCCTAACCCTAACCCACCAGAGAAGCTTGCCAGAATTGGGGAAGAGAAGGTGAAAGGAGGAAGAAAAAATTCGGGTGTCAGATTGGGCCAAAACAGTCGGTTGTTGGTTAGCTTTATCCCATGCAAACACATGGCTCTATCAAGAAACAAGATGTTTAAACTGTTGGAATAACAAACCAACCGTGACTAATCAGCCAATGCTCACTAGTGTTGGACTATAAGTGAGAGGAGTGTTTCTCCAAAGGGAAAATGTTTCGCTTGCAATTGAGAGTTTGACAGATTCCTAACATGTCACTGGATCTTGACACACTCTCAGGTCAAACTTCTTTTTTGAAAATAACCTTGGCAAGGACAGCATTTCAGATGGTTAATTTTGCTGTGGCAATACAGGAGTCCTGAAACTTTCTGATTTGCAAATTGAAGTTTCTCCTCCTAATGGCTAATTCCCTACTGCCAAACTGCACAGTGTTGATGTGTCTTCTCCATCCTCTTATAATGAAACAAAGTTACATAAATGGTGTTCTGTATGACCCATGAAAGGGAGACGCTCAAAATTTCCCATCGCCAACTAATAGCCGCGGCGAGGCAATTTCTGAAGGTGGCTTGCTGGGGATCAGCGTCTCAGCAGCAAAACTCTAACCAAAGTACGTAGGCTACAAATGAATCAGCAACTTTGAATTTGAACACATTTACCTAAGCTCCTAATTCCTAAAGAAAGATATCAGGTTGCTCCTTGAATCACAAGGAAATAAATACCCTTACAAAATTCAGAAGTTCTAGAGTCAGACGGTGAAAGAAACCAATAGCAAGAAAAAAGTTCAAGATTTCAATTCTCTCCAAAGAGCAAGTAATAGTACGTTTTTTTTTTCTTTATATAAGCATAAGCATGCAGGGGAGCAAGGGGCGGACCTCCAGTAGGTAACATTGCCGTCTTTCCACATGTAGGCCTGACCGGAGCCGGCCGGGTCGAGGCCAAGCGCGTATCGCCCCGGCGAGGGGTCCGTCTCGCTGGCCCAGGACGTGAACAGCATCCGCTCCTTGGGTCCCCCCCTCCCGGGCGCCTGCAGGCCGATGCGCATCCCGGAGAGGATGGTGTCGGTCGGGTGCCAGAAGCTATCCCAGAGGAGCACCCCGTCCTCGCTGCACACCTCGAGGCTGCCGGTGTCTCTGAGCACCGCCGTGTAGCCGCCCTGCGGGGCCGCCCGGGAGGTGGTGTTGGAGGACCAGAGCAGCGGCGGCGGCGGTGCTGCGGCGGTGCCGTTGGCCGCGGTGCCGTCGAGGACGCGGAGCTCGCCGGTGTTGGTGAGCGCGAGCGACGGCGCGGCCGAGGCGGCCGCCGCGGCGCGGTTGGCGACCCAGACGTAGGTCCGCGGCGAGATGGTGTGGTACCAGACGCCGAAGTACTGGCGAGAGGGCTGCTTGGGGTCCGGCGCGAAGAAGCCCGCCTCGAACACCCCCTCCGGCGACGACACCAGCGTCGCGGCCCCCGACAGCGACTCCCCCTGCCGCAGCGTGTCCGTCGTCTGCGCCGCCACACAGACACAGCACAGCCATGCGAGGAGGAGCGGGGAGAGGAGCCGAGGAGCGGCGGTGGAGGAGGCCATGGAGGCGCGCGGTGGAGGAGAAACGGAACACACCTCCCTCTCTCTCCCTCCGGCCCGGTGTGCCCCTGGCTGGCCCTGATGGCAGGCAGGCCACCCTGAGGGCACCAACCACTCAACTCCGTGGAGAGAAAGTAGAGGAGGAGAGAGAAAGAGCGTGCCTTTAATGGTGAAGAGAACTGCGTCGTGAGTTTGTTTAGTGGAGGGCGTGTCGCAGCCGAGTGAATTGATTAGTGTGATTAAGAATGTGGCTTTGCTTAAGTGTGTGGCGTGGCAGTGAGGGAGAGCCGCGCGTCGAAGCAATTTAGCGGCCAGCGGGGAAAGGGCGGCCGGGGCTCGGGCTCCGGTGAGCGGCGGCCGGCGCGTGGTTAGGCTGTACCCAACGGTCCGGTTTCGAGGATTCCTCGCGACGCTGTTTCATATAAATATTGTACTAAGAAAAAAATAGTTGGAATAATATTTGAGAATTTTTCGCAACACTCTTTTTTACTGTTTCATATAAATGTTACACTGTACGTAGAGAAAAAAAAGGTAGAATAGTGATAGGGAATGAAATTTGAGAAATACCGTTGGAGGTTCTCCCTAATGGGATGGCTCAAAAGGGTTCCTCAAAAACACCGTAGCGGCACTGTTTGACACTGTTTTACACTGTTTGGTACTGTTTTGCACTGTAATTGATATGTCGTGCGGAGAAAAGTGAGATTTGAGGAATTATGATGAGGAGTATTGTTGGAGAGAGTCTTAGGCCATGGGACTTTTTAAAAGGATTCTTCAAAACACTATTTTGTACTGTTTGATATAAATGATGTACTGTAAATAGAAAAAAAATAGTTAAAATAGTGACAGGAAATAGGATTTGAGAAATAACATTAGAGAGATAGATTTTTGAGAATGTTGATGGATGGATGGAAATCCGGAGCCGTTGCAGACTGTGATAGTGTTTTGAGGAGGGATTTAATTGCATCGACAAGGAAAGTCGACAAGGTCACAAGGGATGATGGGGGCTGTCTTCACGTCTAGAAAGGTGACCCCAATATATGCTGCCCACAAAGGCAAAAGAGGGGCAAAACGCGAAAACTATTTTTAAAATAATAAATAAATAGAAGTTGTAGGACATTATTCTAGTGAAAGAAAAAAAACTATGATGTGCAGAGGAAGTCGCTGCTACTAGCAAACGAAGGGCCCGTTTAGAAGAAAGTAAATCAAAACAGAAAAATAGAAAAAACACAGGAATAAGATAGTGCGAAAAAGTGGAAAACTACAGAATTCTAAAACACATGAATGTATACTTTGGGCTGTTTGGATTGTACGAACATAAGTGAATGAATTGTGGGAGCGTGAGAGAGTAAAGATTCTTTCCCTTAGGTTGGAGTGGATGTTTTATTTTTTATGTTTTGAACATCACTTGTTTCCTTTCCATGGAAATAGAACTCAGCTTTCCTTTATTCCGAATACCTCCACATGATGATTCCTTTCCTATGGAGTGTATTTCTCCAAAATTCATATTAAAATCCTTTGATCCTAAACAGGGCCAAAATTTAAAATCAAACTGAATCTCATTTCCGAGACATGGAATTAACAAATACAGTACAGGAGTGACAAAGAATAGGATAGCACAAACACTAGTCATCTTGAATGTTGTCCCCAGCTTCACTATCTCTAAACTTCAAATCTTGCAAGACAAGTTGAGCTTCATCGTGTAAATTTATGTACTACTATATATAGCAACTCCCCGTCCGCCCCATGTTCTAGAGCATATATAGATATATTAGTGGGGATGACAAACGATTCATGTGCTCCCATTTTGTTCCACTAGTTGACATGTGGATTTTAACTGCCTTGTTCTATTTTTAAATGATTTTTAAATTGTGCTTTAATTAAGCATGCGTTAGTATTTTAAATAAAACAAGCGGCGAGATATTGTGACCAAGAATGAAAGGCTCGCCTATTAAAAATGGAGAGAGTATTGTTTTTAATGCACGATGTCAGTGGATGGTGTCAAGCAGAAGATTTATGGTAGATAGTGTCTTTAATGATATAGTCTGATGATGCTACTAAGCTAGGCCGCCCAATAAGTTATTGTCATACGTAGCTGTGCTGCCTCTTTCGCCAAGGGTTAGCATCTAAAGTAGTTTAGAGCGCTACGCTTTCCCAAGAATCCGCACATGCATGCGAAGCCATCAGGTTTTCATAACGTGTTTGTCATGGTGGAGGGTTCCTGAACAGGAAGTATGTTCAAGGGCCCTACTGTACTTCCAAGAACCAAAGAACCATGACGCGAAGTAAAAGCCGTCTCTTGCCATGTGTAGAAAAGGCTGGACTTGCCGCTGGCCACCTGCGGCTTTGCCCTGATGAGCAAATAAAACAGATGGAGTTGTAGCTGTCATCAGCCGGATCGGACGAACTCATATGATCGATCGAGGTGCGAGCGCTCCTGTGACCTGTGTCGTCCCTGCTGAGTTGGAAAGGTGAATGGCTTCATGGAGGACCCCATCTCCAGCAAGCAGCACACCAGCACGCACTACTTTCAGTTTCCGTGCCGTTCCTGTTCCTCTTCCTGATATATGGTGGGGTTCAGTAGACAAGAAACGTGAGGTCGGCAGAAAGAGAGTATAATAGTATATATACTCGTGCTCTGCTCACATGAAAACGACGGCCACTATATATGCGAGAGACGAACGAAGAAATGACCCCACCCCAGTGACGACGGCAACAGCGAAAAAGGGGAGCCTCAGGTCCTCTCGTTGGTCCAAAAACTGAAAGCGACAACAGCCGTAATGCAAGAAAAAAACACGCGGAGAGAAGACGCGTCTCAAGCACTACTCCACCTCTGCCCTGATGGTACGTATAATCCCAAGCAGCAAATGACCCTCACAACTTGAGATCCTTGTGGAGAAAAAAGCCACACACTTAATATCTTTGCTGCACATTTATCGTTATTCAAAATGGCTTCAGAAAATCTTCTTTTCGGGTATCGCTTTGCCAACTCAATTGAGCGCATTGTCAACATCACTTAATAATTGACAAGGCAATCCAAACATTTATTATATACCTAAAATTTTCCACTTTGCTACCACGATAGATAATATAGAATAATTCCTTAATTATAAACAAATTATCCAACTATGGTATTACTAAAGAAAAACTAAAACAATGAAACGTGCATCTAAATTTATCAGCATTTGATGTAATAAAAAAATAACAAAAAATACACCTATATGTTTTCTAGAATACAAACATCTACCATTGTAAAATTATCTATCAATTTCAATGCACACATGTCTCCTAAGGCCACCGTCGAGTGTAAAAGGATATGAAAAACATTGTAGACGTACTGTAGCGACACTGTAAATAAAATAAAGTGGAGTTTAAAATATAAGAGCACGAGAGAAAGTCGGAGTCCAATGACAATAGCCGAAGACTTCAACTAGTACGACGAGGGAAGGGATTGTTGAACAGCTATGTAGAATCTATCAGCATAGTCACGTGGTCTTCTCAGTAGTTTCCGCTCACCTTTCAGCTAAGAGCAGTTGAGATATCGTAGAATCAACGCCTGTATGCATCTCCCCTTTCTCCTTAAAAAAATCGAACACATGTCACTAGTGAGCACAGATCCGTAGAACTAGTTTGACTAAATGAATACTCGTATTATATTGGTCTCAAAACTAACCTGACTGACCGACTGACTGACTGTAACCACCCTTTGATCCTTAATAAAACTCGACTCTTATTGTAGAAAAAAAAACTAAGGTGGTGTAGCCGAGCCGAACGATCGAGGACGGGAAGGGGGTGTAGTCTCAGTTTATATGTAACGTGTCGGCGCAAACAGTGTGGTCTTCAATTGATGGTGTCTACGGATGGCGTGAAAACTGTTAGTACTGTATTGTCGTTCGCCTAGCGCTGTCAGCCATCAATTGCAGGAGTAGAGCTGTGACTGTGAGCTACTAATAAGTGATGTGCTATGCAATGATTTGCGCGCGTGAAAACCATCGGATACAGTACCGTTCTGATATCGTCTACGGCACGGGAACATGTTTCAAGGGCCCTTCTGGCTTCTGCCCAGGAACTTGGTTTTCTCAGTCAAAAGAAGGTGGTCTCGATCGGCTGCCGGCCGGCCGGGTGGCCAGCCACCTGCCTGCACCCGGCACCGTAGCTAATAGTAACGGGCGAAACGCCGAAACATATATTATACCTTTAGGCGTACTAACGTACAGTACACTCACGTTCAGGAATCATCAGTGTAGGCCTCGGCTGACCTGGAAAGGAACCGAGTTCAATCGATGCTGTCTTTTGGTACAGGACTTGGTCACTGCACGGCCTTATTATGCTTTAGGTGCGACATTCGAATACGAGTAGGTAGCTGTGCTAGCATTCTGTCGCGCACCGCCTCACCCGCAAACAGGGACATTTTTTCTGTATCCAAAGACTGCCCTGCATAAACAACACCCATCCCAACCGGGGCAGCTCGAGCCAATCCAGCTCCGCCTGCCGTCGTCTAGCGGATGACCAGGCCAACCACCTCAGATCTATAACGAGTTGGTGTTCCTTTCACGGTACTGTATATAATATAAAACGAAACTGTCACTGCTGAGCTCAAATCGACAATCCATCTGGTGTCCATGGCTCTGATTCTGCCAATACCAATTACCAACCCAAACCCTGTTGGGGTCAGAATCAACCAGAAAACGTGAAAACACGAGCCCCGCGAGCGCTTTTAAAATTGTCCCTGTTCCGTCCGCATTTGGTCCAAGAATTGAAAACGACGAGATGTGACCAAAATTATTAACGCATCCGAGACGCACAAAATCACATGGAGTGAGGCACAAGATGCGTCCCTGCTACTAGCTGATAAAAGGTCCCACGATGGCACGTTGTCCTCATGATAATTAGCCAATACACGGCACGTACCTGAGATGAAAATAAGGGGTGACGAGTGGCTAGAGACATTTTAACTTTTTACACAAGACTTGAGCTACAAAATGAGGTGCTCTCAGATGTATGAGCTCATATAAGAATCGTCTCAGCAAGTCAACATGGAAGGCAAAACTTGAGTTGTTCACCTAACTATATCCACAGAATTGTTTTGTTTATCCAGTTTGTCCGTGCATGCGAGGGGATCGGGTGAACCGTACAGAAGAACAGCTTGACAGGCTACCAAACAGTAATATGAAACCCCCTAGTGAAGAACAAAGTTCTTTAATCTGATACATTCACAGCAGCTGCGCGTAAGTGGATTCTCTTATACATTGTATTATATCTGGCAAACGGTAAGGATTTACAACATACTGCTTTGGAAATTTCATATTTTGAACAGCTTGGAATTGTTGAACACCTTTTTATGTTGTGGTGAATCATGCATGTATGTCGGTAGGATACTCTCTGATACAGGATACAGTGAAAAGTGCAATGGCAGCACATCGGAATCACCACTTGCAAACCCCCAAAAAAAAAAATTTGCAAGCCAGCCAGAATTGCAAGACTGAAAAAAAAAAAATACCAGGCTGTCATCACCGCAGCGAGGAATGCACAAAATAAATCCACACTAAGATGGGTACCGCCACTAGTTTCCATGTGCCAGAAAGGTAATCTGAATAAGGGAAGATTCCATCGCGTAGCTGCCTGGTTAAATGGCAGACAAATCCATCCACTGGCACAAAAAAGGTTCGGAGAACATACTACAGCTAACCAGGCTCTAGTAAAGAAACAGCTACCTTTATCTAACTTTATCAGATCACTGGAAAAACTACGGAACTTCCCTCGGTACTGAATGTCGGCATAAGCAATTCGAAAGGTTCGTGAAATCTACCAGAGTTGCTTTAAACTAAAAATAAAGCAAAGAAAACACACTCTTAATTAGTTGTTTCTATAGAATGGGTTACTGTAACTTTCATCAGAAACAGACAGTGCAATGTGAAGTACAGATGTTCTGAATCACAAATATTCACCAGGCAGTCGAAAGTCAGACAAGCTACGTGAACGAAGATGACAAAAGATACAAAGCAAAAGCACAAATAGACATGGGCAATGAAAGTTCAGCCACTCAAGTAGAAATCCCAGCTAGCACCCAGCCAACAGTCGACTGCTAGAACCTTTACATGCTGTAGAAGGAAAGAATAAGAATTAGAGAATGAACAAAACTGAAGAATACTAGTTTAACAGGTGCATGGCAAATCAGAAACTTTCGGCGTTTGTCAAACCAGATACTAGAGCTTTGTTCAAACTAAAACCTGCTTCAATAGTGTGTTTCCAAAAGTTCCAGCAAACTGTCCATGGAATACACAGTGACAGGTTGAGATTCATAGAAGCAGCATTACACTGAAACTCTGGTCATATGGGAGGAAAACGGTCAAGTAAATTTCACAAACTACAACTATGTGACCAAATATTCAGAAAACTACTACTGTGACGTGTATCAGTCACAGAACTCCGACTATTTTGATACTTTGCACCACAAAACTGCAAACTTTCTCGCAGAACCACAAGTAGTTTGGCATTGAGTAGCCATGGGGAAAGTTGTGGTTCCATGGCATCATGTGCCTAAATAATTGTAGTTTTGTGATACATGTCAAAATGTTGTAGTTCCAGCGGTACTGGGTGAAAATAGTTGTAGTTCTGTGAAATTTACTCAAAATGGTTAAATCAAAGGGTAAGACTGCCAATTATTAAAGGATTGAGTCACTAGGCTGTTAATTAACAATCTAAATATATCTAGATATAACATTTGCTCTAAAAAAGAAGACAGAATTCTGCATTGCAGACCTCAATGATATAGTCACTTGCCCAGAGCCACAGTCTATTTGCGGCAATCAAGCAAAGTTCCATGTATCTTTCTTGTCAAAACAATCAGATAACATCAAACTTTACAAGCAATACTGCATGCCACAAAGACGCCATAGCTTTTACCATAGTGATGGTGAAATTTAACTGATTACTATATATGATGTGCAATGTATACAACAGAAATATGCAGCATTGATTCTTAACAATAAGATGAACAGGTATAGGAAGTACTGTACAAAAATCCATAGCTGATGCCTATCAATCAAACACCATTAATACAATCGAAATAGAAAATTTTATTTCTATGCTAACCTGGATCCAAGAGGACTTCACAATACGACGACTTGGTCAAGTATCTGCAGAATTCGTACCAATTCTAGATATTAGCCTAATTAATTAAAAGGTACTCTTGATATGATACTTGCAAATGGATTTCTTCAAGAATCTTAATGGAAGCTAACCGTCATTAATCAAAGCTGTGATGCATGAACCAATTTTTTTAGAGCAATAACGATCCGTACCTTAACTGCCATGAAGCTATTTAGCAAATACAATGACACTAAGCTACAGCAGGTAATGCTTATGTTGGTGAACCAAATTTTCCGTTGAAGGCATAACGGGTAAGGCAAAGTTGTCTCAGTATCTTCAATTGGTTAGTGGTAATTACTTTTTATTTAGTCCCAAATATTTATGACGTCGCATCACTGATTCTGTAAAATTAAATCAGCCAAGTGAAGAGCATATGTTGAAGTATGCATATTGAATAGAAATGCCAAAGTGAACTTAACAATTCAGATACTAATATTACCATCAACTTTTAAGCAGAGGTGGGAACAGATCTCGATCCATATATCCAAATCAACATATTACAAGGCACATCAAGTGTAAGACGCCTATACCTAATGTAATCCAACTAAACAGTAGAAAGGTCCAATCGATCAATTAAAGTCCACCATCCATTCAACTAACCAACATCATCTAGAAAGAATTGAACACACAAGAAAACCCATGCACTGTAGGGGATTCCCCTGGTATTTCCACATAAAAATCACATACATAAAATCAGACGAGCCCGTGATATACTATAGGCCCACGTGGCCCATGATATACAAGAGGCCCACGTGGCCCATGATATACTATAGGCAAGCCCATGTGGCCTGTGAAATACTATAGGCCCATGTGGCCCGTGATATTATCTATATACTGGATATATTGGGATCCCTTCTAATAGAGTTACTATCTTCTCAAATCCCAAAGTTAGTAACAGAGATAAGTGGCAAATGAATTTCTGGCTGAACTTGCCTAACACTAACTGGAACTAGATTGAGTCAACTGACACTACTAATCACCGATTGAATCAATCCAAGCAAGCAAGCAGTTGGTGCCAGCGCCACTGTTGCTTCACATGCATGCTCCTGTAACAGACTGCAGCTCTAGTGGCCCATCCACCAGCGCTGCCAAAGGCTTCGCACCTCCATCGAGCGAACAGGGCAAGCACACTAGCTTGCTTCACATGCAGACTGATGTTACAGACCCCAGCGTTGCGGCCCCATCCTTTCACTGTAGCCAAGGCTGTCAATCACTATGAATGTAATCCCCCCAGTGTTCATGTCATAAGCTATGCTGCCGCCACCAAGCACTATTGCTTTGGAGAACAAAAGAAGAGAGGTGCAGTGATTGGATTACAGGCTCCAGACATCAACATTCCACAATCAAATAACAGACAATCAAATAACAGACTTTGAACAGTCCAAATTTTATCCCACATGTAAACCAAAGAAACCTAATCCAATGAAATCCATGAGCTATCCAATCCCAACTCTACTTTTAAGTACCCTTCTCTCAAACCATGTTGTTGAGACTGTTTATGGTATTGAGGTGTCATTTCAAAAATAAACTTATTATCAGTATACTTTTAGATATTAAAGTTAACTGGAAATTTCTTCTGGAGACAGATCACTAGATCAGTACATATTTTAATAGGATACATTGCACAGCCAGCACAACAACTGCAAAAAGGCCATAAAACAGGTTCTGAAACCAAAGAGAGTCTACCTGTTTATTTCCTAAAAACTTGTCAAGCAGAACTTCATGCTTTTCCCCCCTTGTAACAGATTTAGATTTATAAATCCAAATGGATCCCACTACCTAAATACTCCTAGTTATAAATCTAGCATGTTACTATTCAGCTCCCCTCGTGCCCTCATGGCGGTTATTTTGGAAAGAGATAACCAGAGATTCCCTATGGACAACTAAGCAGACCAAACTGAGAGTATGGCTTATCTCCATTTTAGCTAAAGTCAACCACAAATCTAGATGACGGGTTAGTTAGGGCAGCTACAGATGCTGTAGGATAAGCTACAGCTTACCTAATGGATAAGGAAAGAAAAATTCTTTACACAAGACATTCTAGTCCAATGATCAATCGGTTCTCATAAAAAATGATCAATTGGTTGCACGAAGCGAACAGATGGCATCCTGGAATAGATGGTCTCATGGTCATGCAGAAACTAGCACTATGTTATGCATACTGCAGGTGGCACTGATACTCAGGCCAGTACAGGATACAAAGAAAGAAAATCAATTTGATTTGATTATCACAGTGGCACAAGCCCAGTCTCCTTCCGGCCTTAATTGACAACAGGAGGCGAGAGGGCCATCCATTAGTATCATTGGTAAGGTGGATGCTAGAGGAGTCAGGTTTCCAAAATACTGGCATTTACTTCAATGGAGTATTCAAATTTTAGGAGATAAAACAAGTTCTGGGCTAGCATATGACGGACGTTAATTCTGTTTACCATAGAATGTTTAGTGAATGTAGATGTCAAAAATAAATCCAACTGTTCTTTGCCAATGATGTGAAGGGGGCGAGATAAGGAGTAAAATGGTGAGAATGACATCATGAATTTTTGTTGTGTAAGCCGGTGAACTGACTTCTCAGGCTGAGAATGGAAATAAGGTTTCAGAACTAGTTGCTTTCATACTTAAAAGAACCAAATGGATTATTAATGGAGCAGGTAGAAAATACTGAAAGCCTACGTTCCATATCGTTCGGTAGAAACTATTGAAGCATTACATCGAATTCAAACATAGGTAGTGCAACCCTGCATGGACAACATTACATGGCCAAACAAGCCTTATGGCCGCTAGCCCTATAATCCATACACCAGGTTATTCCATAATGTATTCCGAGGTGCCATGTGACTTAGACCCAGTAGGAGGTAACCTGAACTACAGTCCATATCAAGGTAAAGTGTACCATGCAAAAGCTATTCACTCACTGCGAACCTTGCTAATTGTGTCGATTGAATTTATAATGTCTACTTAGTTAGAAGCAGAGTAACCTAGAGTTTGGGGGTGCTATATTTGCAGCGCACGCTATCTTACTGCGAGTTTAAATTTTGATGCATTTCGTATGGATAAAAAAGGGGGGGTACAAGTTCAGTTACCCTTGTGCTCCTCAGTTGCATCATGGTACTCAGCCTCCTCCTCCGGCACCGGATGCAGCACATCCTCCACACCGACGGCGGTAGCCAAACCTCCAGCGTCCCCACCCTCAGCAGAGCCGTCATCAGGGAAACGCACCACCACAACGGGGCAGACACAGTGGTGCACGCAGTAGTCGCTGACGCTGCCGAGCCTGCCCTTGCTGGTCCTGCGCGCGGCGCCGAAGCCCTTGCTCCCCATGATGACGGCGCTGAGGCCGAGGCGCTCGACCTCGAGGCAGAGGCGCTCCTTCATGTCGTGGTCCTTGACGATGTGGATCTTGTAGGGGATGCCGGCGTCCTTGAGCGGCCTGGCGAGGTCGTCGGCCTTGGAGGCGGTGAAGGCGTCGATGTCGTCCTCGATCCTGCGGGCGGCGGCCTCGGAGTCCTCGTCGCCGTCGCCGCTAGGGTTAGGGAGGGAGACGTCGACGGCGCCCCAGTCGGCGCCGTAGAGCACGGAGGTGGGGCGGACGTGGAGCAGGATGACGGCGTCCCCGGGGCGGAGGTAGTTGGCGACGGCCCAGCTGACGGCGTAGGCGGAGTCGTCGGAGAGGTCGACGGCGATGGCGATGCGGCGGTGGGAGGTGCCGGAGGGCGCGGCGGCGGCGGCGGCGGAGAAGAAGACGCCGGGGGACTCGGGCTGGAGCGAGGCAGGCGTCGGGGGGCGCGGGGTCGGCGCCTTCACGGGCGGCGGCGCCGCCGCCAGCGGCAGGTCGACGGAGGAGGGGGTCGCGGGGGCCTGCATCGCGGGATCTTCTGCGGCGGCGATCGCGACGGGAGGGAGGGGGAGGGGTCCGGGGGGGAGCTCGCTTTGGCGGTTGCTTAGTGGGGAGGGACAGGGAGGGGAGAAGGTACCGGAAGGAATGGAAGACTTGGAAGGCGTCAAGCGGAAGTCAGGCGAGGGGATGCCGGGATGGCTCAGGACGACCTGGAAGGACGAGGCGCCTTCAGCTCGACGGCTACACATGACATGGCGACTGCAGGACGGATAAGAACAGCGTGCGCTGGCCGCGTCCCAGATGGCCAGATTCAACGGCTCAGGATCAACTTGGCCACCTATGAGAACATCTCCAGCAGAATCGCCCGGGATTGACTGACACTGTTTCCCTTCCGCCGTGGAACCGTCCGTTCTCAGATGGATGGACGAGATCGATCGCTATAGCACCAGTGCTTCGGTACAAAACAGCGCATCTCCAAACAGTGTTTGTAAGTGAATAAAGCCATGGAGTATTGTTCATCTAGGACTCATGTTACTGTTCACAGGCCACTGTATCCGGTGACTTTGCTTCGGGAAGTCAGTGAATCTGAGCCCCAGCAATGTCGTTTTGTACGCAGTCTATATGGGTAATCCTTTGGAGATGGTTTGAGTCTTCAGACTAAAACAGAAGGGTTAAAGAAAAACCGAATTAGTAATATTGTATGCAAAGTGAAGTTTAAGTTTAGATGGTGGAAACACAGCTTAATGAGTTTGAAATAATGAGTTTAAAATAAAACGTGGAACAGAGAAGCTTCGATGTTAGCCTTAAGTTGAAATGGCACTGTGTGTACTCTCAGATCCAAAGGAAGAGACGAAGAAATAGCACCGTTTGAGTTGATCACTTGATCCCATCCCGATGCTTGATAAGTAGTAAGAACTACAGTGTATAAAAAAAGATTCAAAAAGACAAGGGTTATTTGGCTCAGTCTATCTATTATGTCATTTTTTTTTCAAAACATTTCTCAGATGCACAAGAAGAAAATGAATTCAGCTCAACGGGAAGGTGTGCAGCGGCTACAGACACAAACAAAATACTGGCTGCCGTTGCGCTGATGCTGTTTCCATGGTCGAGCAGCCCAGTCAAATCCGTTGTACAGCCGCTGTTTAGCGGTACCGGTTAGGACGAAGAATTGGAGGGTCGATTAGAGAAGGATTCCGTGAAAATCTGCCAGACCACAATTGGAGTATATTAAAAAGAAAAAAAAAAACTGAAGCCTGCCTGCCGCGTTCTTACAACTTCTGGAGCGCGGACACATGTGAGTAGGTGGTAGTGTATCATGATTCAAATGTTTCTTCACGATCTAAACGAGTTCTCGATGATTTTTAGTCTAAAAATAAATAAGAATATGATCCAATCCGTTTTAGATCTGATTCTTAAAAATTAAAATTTAAGGTCCTTTGCCACCCCGCCAAAATGCTGATTTGGTATGGGATTCCGTGCTAAAAAAACAAACAGTTCATCATGGGAAATCGTTAGCCGACCCTGCTGCGCACAACACACAGTTTCGGTTTTCCTTTCCTCCACGCATGAACAGAACAGTTGCCTTCTGCAACTTGCAAGGCTGGTTAAGATAAGGTCCCGCAATCATTAAACGTCCCACGAGGACCGCGATTTGGGAAGGGATCGACGGATTGTCCATTATCGCTTTCCTTTTGGAGTCAAAAGGTGCGCATGCCTGCAGTCCTGCACCTGCACATTGCGAGGAACATTCTGGTTCCGGAATCATCCGCGTTCTGAACTGCACATTGCTGCTGGTTTAGTTTATTTATTGGTAGAGATTTAAAAACGGACGGCCGTATTTTCGTCTTCGTGCATGCATATCTGTCTCACCCTAGTCCCCCATCCTGGCTTTCTCACCTAAGCTACGTTCTCTTTTTTTTTCTCCTCTACCTTATCCATGTCACTTTGCACTTCCACCGAGCTCGTCACGCCGCTCGTCGGCTCCCCGATTCCCCCACCTTGCTCGCGGCGCCCGCCACCCCTTGCGTCGCCCGCCGGCCACCGCAGCATCCGCCTCCCCTCGCGCCGGCCACCCGCGCAGCCCCGCAGCACGCACTCGGCTGCCCACCCCCCGTCGGATCCCCGCGGCGCCCCCCTCACCTCGTGCTAGCCGCCGCCGTCCTTCGCGGCACTCGTCTTCCCACGCTCCGGCCGCCGGCCGCCGCGCCTCCCCCGCGCCGACCCTGCGTGGCGCTCGGCCTCCAGATCGCCGAGCGCTCCCCCGCGCCTTGCTCCGACGCCGGCACCTCCTTCCCCGCCTCCCAACGCGGTCGCCGCACCTCCTCCGTCGACGACGCCGGCTCGCGCCCTCCTGACCCCCATGCTCCGTGTTCGTCTCCTCCACCGCCGCCCCTCCCCCTAACTAGGCAAAATGATGATTTTCATTAGGCAAATTACTTCTTTCCATTAAGTAAAATGTTGTTTTTCCATTAGGCAAAAATGCCTTTTGAATTTTCTGTTTCTGCCTAATAGTACTGATACTTTTGCTTAGTAGACACTGTATTTTTTCCTATTGAATAACTGCTAATTTTGCCTCTTCATCGGTTCTATTTGTGCATTTTTTTTCTTCTTTTTTCGGGAGGCTAGCGTGGTCCTGGCTAGAGACATACATGTGTGAACATCAGTCAGTCAGTCTGCCAAAAGTAGAAAAGGTGGACAGATGGGTCCATATTTTTTTTCCAAAAATGGGCGTGCTTCTAAATTATGGCCGTGCATAATTTAGCCATCCCCTTATTTATTATCCTGTTTGTCTGGGCGCTTAATTAATCTGGAAAAAGAAGATTCGGCAGGGCGACGATACAAGAAGTGAACAGAACACGAGGTCCAACCGCATATGTCCTGCTATTTTTCATGCGTTGTTGCATTCAAATGTTTTCCTTGAAAAAGTTACGGGTGATTGTCACGTATGTACTGTAGACTCTCAATTTAATCCTTTCATTTTAGCTTTGTCGTAAATCAAATTTCTAGTTTTGACCAGATTTACAAAAAAAAAAAAAACCACACAAATATCTACAAATCATACTATTCCAGTTTGATACACCGCATATAGCATATATTGGTCGTGAGTTTTTATAAATTCAACCAGAGTCAGATAAGTTTGATTTAGATAAAGCTAAAACCAGAGGTACTTTGAAACTGAATTAGCAGTTTTGGATAATTGGATGTGCTTTCTCCTGCGCGATGTCCAAAGCAGCAAACAATGACGCAGCACACTCCAAAACAGGTTGTGGCCGGGCCGCCGGTCGAACACTGCCACGGTCCAAAGCCCATCACTCCTTTTCAGCTCACGTCAATGGATTGCTCACTCTCTTTCACTCAGCTTGCTTCTGCTCTGCAAACAATTGTGATCACGTTGAACATTGAATATATAGAGTCGACTCACAGTGTTGCTCAACCCATGGCTGCTACAGCCCTACAAAATGTCAACAGGATCTAAACTAGCTTAATTAGCAATCAGCAACACCCCGCGAGATTGAGAATGACGGCGTGATTAATCAAACAGCACAGTCAGCTAAATCCACCAGCTCGCTGGGGAAATAATGGCGCCGACGCCGGGCCATCCTCCTGGCCAGAAGAACGCCCCCACGGAACCAGCAGGAGCAAGTACCGCCAGGAGCGCGACGTACGCGGACGCGATGGCAACGAGCACGGCCACGAGCAGGACGAAGAGCAGCCAGGGCCTCTTGCTCCAACGCCCCATGATCCCGAGCGCGAACGGGTACAGCAGCAGCAGGACCCACACGTTGAACAGCAGCCCGCCCGCCGTGCTGGCCACCTGCGCGAACGCCCACCCGAAGGCGGCCACCCTCCCAGCCGCCGCGCCGGCGACCTGCGCGAAAGACCAACCGAAGGCAACCGCCCTCCCAGCCGCCGCGCCGATGGCGGCCACGTTCACGGCGATCACCAGCACGGTCGGCACCAGCAGCGGCGCCCACTGCACGTCGTACAGCTCCGCGAACCTCTCCCTCGCGGCGGCGGACACCGGTTTCGACGTCAGCTTGAACGGCAGGCCCTTGAGGCCGACGAGCCTGAGCAGGCTGTGCAGCGCCGCCGCCGGGTACACGCCCGTCGCGCCGATCATGTAGAACTGCTCGTTGCGGCACCAGTCCAGCAGCGTGAGCCCCGCCCACTTGATCTCCACCATGCCGCTCGCCTCCATCATGGCGATGCCGACGAACAGGTACAGCTGCGTAGGTCTGGAACGGCTTCTGGATGTAGAACTCGCCGCCGGAGAGCCACATCAACGGGAGCAGGTCGTAGGCGAAGATGAAGGCCGCCGAGATCGGGTAGATGGTCATGTTGGTGTAGGCGACGCGCTGCATGGCGTGGAGCCGCCGGCCGGCCAGGAGCGGGCAGTTGCGGGAGCAGAACATGTCCAGGGAGCCCCCCGACCAGCGCAGGATCTGGTACAGCCGCTCCGTGAGGTTGATCGGCGCCGTGCCGCGGAACGCGTCGGGCTCCATGGCGCAGTACATGGACCGCCACCCCTTGCGGTGCAGCCGGAAGCCGGTCACCACGTCCTCCGTCGGCGATGTTGTACACCCACCCGACGCCGTCACCCCACTCCGTCCCGTCCTCGTACGCGCAGGTCGCCACGTCGGCGAGCTCTGCCAGCGAGCCGCTCGTCGAGCGACGCCGGCGGCGCGGACTGCCCGTTCTTGGTGCGCGGCCAGTGGCAGGGAGTTGATGAACGGCATGGAGCCGCCGAACCGCGTGCGGGGGCTGTCCAGGAGCTTGGAGCCGTCGGGCTGCCACCGGGGACGGGTCCGGCGCCGTAGAGCGCGGCGCGGCGGAACATGCAGCCTGTGCCGACGTACGAGGGGCCCTGGTAGCCGTTGAGGCCCAGCAAGGTGGCGTCGAAGAAGACGCGGTTGTGGTTGCAGTACCGGTCCGTCGGGTCCACGTCGTCGAAGCGCTGCGGGAACTGCACGAAGGCCGTGTCGTCGCCGTGGCGCGCGTCGAGCATGAAGCACATGGCGGCGCGGAACGCCCCCGAGTTGTTGATGTAGTGGTCGCCGTCGAAGTTGATGATGAAGGGCGCGTTGGAGAGAAGGGCCGAGACGCGCAGCTGCACGTTCATGGCGCCGGCCTTCTTCTGGTGATCGTACCCCGGCCGCTTCTCACGCGCGATGTACACCAGCATCGGGAGCCGCACGTCGACGGCGCTCAAGTCCAGAGGGCTGGAGGAGCTTGCCGGCGTGCCGAGCTGAGGCTCGTCCCCGGGATGGTTCAGCACAACCTGAACGATCGCCGCGTGCTGTCCTTTCTTGTGGTTTTCAGCGGGCTCGATC
Organism: Paspalum vaginatum; assembly: GCA_030272315.1. Lineage (NCBI taxonomy): Eukaryota > Viridiplantae > Streptophyta > Magnoliopsida > Poales > Poaceae > Paspalum > Paspalum vaginatum. The sequence goes on along the minus strand of CM059013.1, from coordinate 5,021,705 downwards.
CAGGTGCCAGGCCAATGCGTCCCGTCGGCCATGTACGTCGCACGGGCACCGCCTCCGCCTTTGGCGTTGTCACGGCCGTTCGCCTCCGACCTCCTCTGCGGAATGACGGTGAACAGCGCATCCACACGCGCCTTGAACTCCTCGTACTCCAGACGAACGCGCCGGCGGTCGTCGACGAACTCCCCCGGCTCGTCCCCGGCGTACGGCCCGTCCGCCTTCGCCGAGAAGTAGCTCTCGGGCGCCCTTGGCTCCACGCGGTGCTTCCGGCAGAACGGTGTCCACAGCGCGGCGAACCTGGCGGTCTCGAGGAGCGCCTCGTAGTGGACAAGCGACCCGCCGTCGTCGGAGAAGTAGGTCGCGTGCCTGTCCACCGGGTAGTCTGTGGCGAGGATGGACAGGACGGAGTTCATGGTGCAGAGCACGGGTTCGTCCACGGGGTCCACGGTGTTGATGAACACGTCGACGCACGGGAGCTGGCTGGAGCTGCCACCACCACCGGGAGGATCGTAGTGTTGGTTGAGGAGCGCGAGGTTGGGGACGCGCCGGATGGGGTTGAGCTTCGAGGCCTGGTTCAGCAGCCAGCTGACGCCGAACCAGAAGTCGCCGACCACCGTGATCCACCATAGGACCATGCTGTCGGAATCCTGGTGTCTTATGCGCCAGATGAAAAACTGGACGATGAGAACCAACCGGGCCAGGTTCAGCAACCTGTTAAACAGGGGAATGGACAGAGAAACGGGGTTAGAAGATCTATGTATGTCTATTTTTTTTCATATCACATATTACCGAAAAATACATATGCAATCGTATATACTATACTACACCCACTGTTGAAATTTCATAATTTTATGCTAAGATTAACTGGCGCGTGTCTCTAAATTTTCATTAGTTCTGCTGTATTAAATGGTGCTATATAGAAAATAACTAGCTAAAATAACTAGATTGGCACTCTTTACGGAAAATTGACACTCTTCAGATATTATCTTAGTGAAGTTTTAATGATTAGTTTATCATAAACGGTGCTCTGATAGATTATCAAGCTATAGTAACAACTGGCAAGTGGTGAACTCATCATCTTATTTAGTTTCTTACGGTATAACTTATCCATCTAGGTTCGAATCATCGACTTAACATGGGTGTCGTATTTCACTTGATATTATACTAGGATGATTTTATTCCTTGTGGTGGAACATATCTATCTAGGTTTAAGTCCTCGACTTACTCCTTCAAATCTCAAAATAACATTTAGATTGCGTGTAACAGTATTGTAGTCTCGACTAGCAATATATTTTTTTTAAATATTTCAATTCACATTTCAAAATTGATATGGCTAGATTCATCTTCAATAATAATTTAAAAATGTCATACACTTAGTATATTTTGAGTATGTATACTATTATTAATTAATAGTCAAACTGATGCTTTGGTGACCGCTCTCTAAAACAGTTGTTATTTCAACACTCTGGGGGTAGCATGGTTGTCATATTTCCCGAGATTTATTTTATGATTCATCCGAAGGGGTTGGAGTGGATTGAGGAGGACTAAGCCCCTGGTGAGTTAAATTCCTCCACCCGCACACACGCACCCTAAATCTCCTTTAATCCTATTAGCCTATTTCCAGTGCTAGTTTAATTTGGTTTCCAGTCTCATTAAGTGTTATGCCACGTAAATAAAGATGAATACATGGTAAATAGTATAATAAAAAAGATATGAGAGAGTTTGATCTAGATAGAGAAAATAACAAAGTTATCTATGTAATATATCTCTATCTCTCTACCTAATATAATATTAAAGAGAATAATGTTTCTTGATACGCTATACTCACATATATGACAGGTTGGACCAGTTTTACACGACATGGCTAATCGATGATGGTAAGTCTAATTCGAATCTGGAGTTTACTTGCGGGCCTGGCTTTGGACAGCAAAAGTAGGCTATACAAAAACTGGACGTCTAGATCGCATATGTGTTCCGTTTTTTATGTTCTTTATGTTGATGGAAAGCTAAAGATTATAAGCTTTTCAACCTAATTAATACCACTGTAAAATTTGCTCAAAGTCGAGATGAATCATCAAAACAAAATAACATGAATAATATGTTGTTGCACAATAGATGCCATACGAAAGATAAGCGCCCCAGCTTCATACTACCATTGTTTTGGACATTCTAAGTATCGAGGATAGCTAAGGAGATAAATTTCCATCCCAACTAATAACACTACAAAATTCGCTCGAAATCGATAGGAAATCGTCAAAACAACATGGCATCATAAAGACACGAATGCTTTTCTTTTGACAAAGGTTTGGCGCGTCACTCTATGCCAATTATTTCCTACCTCTATCGTTATGTCTTTTTTAGACACAATATGATCAAAAACATAGTTTTTGTTATATATTAAACCAACATATTGAGAAAATATGTTGATACATCACTCAAAGCGAGGTATATTCACCACTTAGTAAAGCACGTGCATTTTGGCAGCGTATATATGTGTGTTTGGAAACTATGAAACAAAATTACATTCTAAACAACCTTACGAAGAGGTTAAAGCTAAATTCAACATCCTATATATACTCAATTTACTCATATTCATATTTAAATTTCCACAACCAGCACAATGCTATGTACGGCTATATGCATGACAGGGTGAACTCAACTTTAATCTTACAAATCTTAGACTAAGTACTACAGAGTGTGCATAAAGCAGCGGAGCAGGGTGTGTCTATGCATATGAGCAGAAAACGAGAAGTATATATTTGCATACTACTGGATGGCAATGGATGTTATCTTTTAATTTAATCTAGCTCCAAAAATTTGCTCACATGGGGTACTCCTTTGAGGTCGTCACGGTTAAAGTAAACACTACCGGGTCCAGTCCCAATGGTTGGTTGCAGACTTTGCACAGTTGCACAGCAGAGGTCATCACGTGTACCGCGTCCTTTTGCTGCCTTTTCCCACACGTACCCACTCTGGTCTGTACGCGTGTGATTGGTTGCCGCGCCCGCCTCATGCAGGCCCAGTGACGCAAGCCGCACATGTCCTGGGTTTAGGCTTTAGGGGATGCAGGCCCAGTGTAATAATTTGGCTGCGATTTCTCCCACACAAGACCCATGCAGCTTATATTGTACTGCTCCTTCGTCCAATTTTTGGTTCATTAACTTATTAATCTTTTTTGACATCAAATTTGATCGACTTGTTTTATTTATTAATTTCGTGAAAATATAAAAAGGATTTAAGACATAGTTAATTCCTAATACAAAGACGCGACTTGCATCGCATTCGTCAAAAAAGATCATAGTTAAAGTATATTATGCGCTAAAATAAATCACAATAAAAATAAATAATAATTATGAAAATTTTAAAATAAGATGAGTAAGTTAAACTTGGTGTTAAAAAAATTAAACGGCATATAAATTGGGATAAAAGGAGTATAATTATATTGATAGGGGATGCAATCATGCAAGGATCAAAACACTGTTCTGTATTGTTTAATTTAACTACAGTGTAGTTTAAAATTTAAGAAATGAGACAATTATGCTGCTATTGATGGCCTCAGAATCACGAGTTTACTTCATTTATATATACTTGGGTATATTCATTTAGAAACATTTCCTTTGCGAGGATATTCATTTAGCAACATCGGAAAACACACATTGCCTTTAACCAGCACCAACATTTCAAGTGTAAATCTGACAAATACTGCCAGCTTCACGCCCTCGCCAAAGTACCAGTATTAGGCCAGCTACGACGACGTACCTGTAAGGATGCAGGAGCATGCCCGTGACCTTGAACGTCCGGTACAGCAGCGCCCGGCTGTGCTCCTCGCCGCCGCGTCCCTTTGCCGCCGCGAGCAACTCCTCGTCGTCGACGGGCACCCAGTACTTCGTGTCCTTGCTGCTGCTGGCGCCGCCGGCCCGCCGCCCCGTGGCGGCGCCGTCGGCCAGCAGCGAGTCGGTGAGGCCGGCGGCGTTTCCGGCTGCCGGCGAGGGCGTGCCTTCCATGGCTTTGACTGCGGCTGCCACCTGCAGCGCTTCCGATCCTGAGCGCTACGAGACCAGAGAATAGGGACGGAGGAAGGAAGTGGAGGAGCGCTTCGACCGGCGCAGTGTGCACCTTTTTTATACACAAGCACGCTTCACGGCAGGAGCAAGCAGGAATCCGATCGAGTCGCGGCTCGCGAGGTCCAAATTACCCCCCATGTACAGTAACGCATCCAGTGGTATGGCATCAAGCTGCAGCAGGAGGTATCCATCGAGATGGTGCTGCATATCGGAGGATGGGTGGGTCTGCAGGATTGCAGGCGTATACGGACGGCTGGGACCGGCCGGCACGCATCGGGCCGCGTGGCGACTGGCGAGGGCACGAGCGCCGTGCACGGTGTGGCCATGCTGTTCTAAAATTCTACAGTAGTACGTACTATAATCCTGACAGCATCGAGATGGATGCTACGAACCAAACTCCCACGCAGGAAACGTGCGTTGGAGAGGGTCCCAGAAATCCAGCATGGCGCAGTTTGTGCAGGCCTATTCGTTGGAGACTTGGAGTGGCAGTAGGAAATTTCAGATTGTGCAAGTGATGGGCGTTCTTCAAAGCCAACTTGCGGTCCCCTGTCGTCTACTAGTACAATACAGCTGCGTTGGCAACTAGGCCCACCGACGGCGTCGCGAGGTCCTGCTCCGGCGCCGGCGCCGCTAGCTGCTCGTTGTAGTAGTGACATGAGGCAGACCACGCCGCGACGTTCCTCCGTCCGAAATGGTGACGATGGCATGCCGACGCAACCGCGAGCTCCAAGGAAAGCCGACACGTATGTCTCTCCCCATCATGTGTAAATAGTTGAGGGTTGCCATACCCACTGAGAAATTATACCATTCACATTTTCTTCGGTTTAAGAAATCAGTCACTTTAGCGGCATACAAATGACTAACTTTCAATCTTTCACGTATGATGTTCCACTTTACTGCAATCACATGCCAGTACACATGTCAAAATCAAAGCATAACTTTTCACTTTACCACCTCTTTTTTGCTCTTTTGATCTTTCCCATACAAATGACTAACTTTCCATTTACTGAACAAACTTGTACAACCAATGCATGATTTACATCACGTAGAAACTCCACACGAGAGAAAAAACTCTCAGCTCGGGGAACGAACTGTGACCGGCACCACTAAATCATAACCACAAGCTAAAGACCCCAGCTTGTAGGGAAACTAGCACCACCTGAATGTCTGAAGTGGAACCGAACAGAACCAGTGCGTGCAACATGGATAGCAACAACCACAGCTGCGACTACAAGAAACCCAATCATGAACAAGATGAACAGGATATAGGGCCTCTTGCTCCACCGCCCCATAATGCCAAGTGCGAATGGGTAGATCAGCAGCAGGATCCATGCATTGAACACCAGCCCAAGGGATGCATCGGCCATCTGCAGAAGCGACCATCCCCCAACGATGGCCTTGCCAATCGCAGCCCCAATCGCACCGACGTTCACGGCGATCACCACTATTGTGGGGATCAGCAGTGGCGCCCACTGCACTGTGTACATCTCAGCAAACTTCTCGTTCACGGTGCTTGTAGCCTGTTTCGCGGTCAGCTTGAATGAAACACCATTCCCACGCAAGACTAGCTTCAGCACTATGTGCAGTGTTGCTAATGGGTACACAGCTGTTGCCCCGATGATGTAGAACTGTTCGTTGCGGGATCCAGTCCAGCAACGTGAGGCCTGCCCACTTGATCTCAACCATACCAATGAGTTCCGTCATTACTATGACGATGACGAGGTACAACACATATGTGGGGAATGGCTTCTGTATGTAGAACTCGCCTCGGAAGATCCATATGACAGGGAAGAGGAGATAGAAAACAAGGAAGACAGATGAGATTGGGTAGGCTGTCATGTTGGTGTAGGCAATTCGTTGCATAAAGTTGAGTCGGCGACCAGCAAGGAGTGGGCAGTGTGAGAAGAACATCTCAAGGGAACCACCCGACCAGCGCAGAATCTGGTACAGGCGCTCAGTGAGATTGATAGGTGCAGTGCCACGGAACGCATCTGGTTCTATCCGGCAATACATCGAGCGCCACCCTGTCCGGTGCAGTCTGAAGCCTGTCACCACATCCTCCGTAGCAATGTTGTAGACCCAGCCTATTCCCTTGCCGAATTCAGTACCCTCCTCATATGCACACTTCATGACATTGTTGAGCTCTTCCCTGATTGACTCCTCATGTGTTGGTGGTGACGTCAGGGACCATTCTTGGTTTGCAGCTGAAGGTATGGAGTTTATGAAGGACATTGAGTTGCCAAACTTGCTGGGGTTGTCCACAATCTTGAAGTCATCAGTTCTCCAGCGAGGTGGGTCAATACCATAGACAGCAATCCGGCGGAACATGCAGCCAGTGCCAACATAGGAGGGTCCCTGGATGCCATTTAGACCGAGCAAGGTAGCATCAAAGAAGACACGGTTGTGATTGCAGTACCTGTCTGTTGGATCAACATCATCAAAGCGTTGAGGAAACTGGACAAAAGCAGTGTTGTCGCCATCACGCCGGTCCAGCATGAAGCACATTGCAGCTTGGAAGGCCTGTGAGTTGTTGACGTAGTGGTCGCCATCAAAATTGATGATGAAGGGAGCATTAGTCAGTAGTGCAGAGACCCGCAGCTGCACGTTCATGGCACCAGCTTTCTTTTGATGGTCATAGCTTGGGCTCTTCTCACGGGAGATATAGACGAGCATTGGAAGCCGCACATCAACAGTACTGAAGTCCAGAGGGTTTTCAGCATTTGCTGGTGCACCAAATTGAGGTTCATCACCTGGGTGATTCAACATTACCTGTTGAAGAGCCATGTTAGGGGTATTGAATGAACAGTAGGTTACTCATGCATGACTATGGTAATTAGCAAGTTGTTGCTATTCCAAATTAAGATTTATCCACAAAAAAGGTGAGCAAAATTGTGCACCTTAAGAATTCCAGCATGTTGCCCTTTCTTGTGGTTCTCAGCAGGGTCAAACCATGTTCCTGGCCACTGTGTTCCGTCTGCCATCCAGGTTGCCTTTGCGTCTTGTTTGGCCTCTGCATTGTATGTATCTGAGCGCTCTGGGATTTTAGTAAAAAGTGCACCCAAACGCGCCTTGAACCCATCATACTCCCTAGACATGTGCCTATGATCATCAGCAAACTCATCTGGTGCATTTCCTGTGTATGGCCGTGCTTTCACTGCAAAGTAGCTCTCAGGAGCTCTGGGTTCAATGCAATGTTTCCGGCAAAATGGAACCCAAAGCGCAGCAAAACTTGCAGTCTCAAGCAAGCCCTCATAATGTATTATGGACCCTCCGTCATCCGAGAGGTAGGTAGCATTCCTATCAACTGGGTAGTCTACAGGCAAGAATGGATAGGATAGAGTTCATGGTGTATATCATAGGCTCATTGATGGGATCAACGGTGTTGATAAAAACATCAAGTCTAGGGAGATTGGAGTTGCCGTCAGGGAGATCGAATTGTTGTCTCAAGAGGGGAAGGTCTGGGACGCGCTTGATAGGGTTGAGCTTTGCAACTTGGTTCAAGCAACCAAGTGACACCAAACCAGAAATCTCCAACAATAGATATCCACCAGAGCCACATCCCATCGGCATGCGGGTGCCTGACACGCCATATGAAGAATAGGATGATAGCAATCAATCTGAGCAAGGTCAACAACCTGTTGCAGAAAAAGCAGAAACAAAATTAGAACATCTAGCCAGGGAAAATTGTAGAAGCCCTAGCATTGAAATGAGAATGGACTATTCACTATACTGGATGCACGGAAAAATTATGACAACCACTCCAAGATAACATTATTTATTGTATTCTCTTGCAAAATTCGTTACAGCACATGCCACTGTGCCAGTGACTAGCTTGCAGAAACGAAACTACAGTAACTGAATCCATCCATGCGTAATGCAACTGAAATCGGCGAGATGAAACCTTCAGCTAGGCACTCAGCAGGCTCGGAATCAACAATGCGCATGGGGAATCTCGATTCTCAGCCGCAACTCATCGCACCGCAGATCTAGGAATCAGAAAGGTGCCAAAGCGACAAAATGTAGCTGGGGCGCACCAGCAAGACGGCATGACAGCCCAGTGCTTCCCGGCGACCCGTGCGAGGCATGGCAGCCAGCAGGGGAGGCGGGTCGGCCGGGAGAGCTCCAGTATGGCCGCGAGAGCATGGATCCAGGACCGCGTGCCAAGGGGCGGAGGCACGGCATCGCCGACGTCGCTCCGCCATCGGCGCTCGCTCGTCGCCGTCGGTCATCGCCGTGTTGGCTTGTTGGGTTGGGGCGAGGAAACGATACCGGCCCTTGGGCCCATGTATGCAATATGCGCTTCCGGTAGTGCAATAATGGGCCATTAATCAAAGGCTGCTAAGAAGAGACGTGTAACGGGAACGAGCAAGCGGGCTTGCATCTACTCGGCCCAGTATTACGCCGGATGGATTAATGCAGGCCCAATATCTTTATTACACCAACTAATAACTAATAAATCGGCGCACCGCTAGCCCATCAGTGAAGAACTACGGTAGTACTATTAATTTCTTCTTGAAAAAAACTATATACAGTGTTCCCTCTCTCTTAAAAGAGTTCAGTCCCTCTGAAAAGAAAAACTCAATTCAAATGATTTCCTCATCATCAGGCTTAGCAGATGTTTTTATATATTGTTTAATTTCTTTCTTTATTGGTAGCTTAGGAGCCCACAAGAAGGTGTGCAATTCTATGTTATAGAGACACGTTGCAATTCTACTAGGACTAGACGGTCAATTATGTAAGTTCACTTTTACAGAACAAAGAGCAATAAAGAAAATGGAAGCGCACAACTGATCCCGCGCTGGCACTCCCAAAATGGTAATCGATCACGAGCTTGGCTCAAAGTAGAAACGGTAAGCTGCGCACCTGTAAGGGTGCAGGAGGATGCCCTTGACCCTGTAGGTCCGGAACAGGAGCGGCCGCCGCCCGTCCTCGCCGCCGTCCTCCATGGCCGCCGCCGCCTCCCCCTCGTCGATGGGTGTCCAGTACTTGTCCTTGGGGTCGACTGGTGGCCTCCTCCCCCTCTTCCTCGTGCCGCCGAGCTGCTTGCCGTTGCCGTTCTCCGCCACCGACGGCGGCGGCGGCGCCGTCGCCGTCGCGCCCTCGACAACGACACCGTCGTTATTGTCGGTGGTGATGCCCCCATTATTATTATGGCCGCCGCCGGCAACGCCACCGTTGCTGCCGCCGTTCGCCGTCGCCTGAGGAGCCATGGCTAGCTCCTGAAGATGATCACTTCGGTAGCTAGCAACTGGATACTAGCTAGCGACTGAACTGTGAGCTCTGTGGCTAGCTAGCTGAGTGATGTACTACCTACCTGCTGCTGGTCTCTCGCTGAGCTAGCTCACTCTCTCGGTGCAGCACTGAACATGGTAGTGGTGGTAGGAGTGGAGTAGTATGCAGATATATGCGCACGGCCGGTGTCCCTGTTCACTTCGACTAACAAGGAGGTTGGGGATGCGTGTATATATAGAATAATCGCGCACACACGTTGCTGGTGGTGATCTGATCTCATTCTCACCTCATCTCTCGGTTGGGTCGTCGGTTAGAAGCAGCAGTCGAAGAAGAAGAAGAAGAAGGTCCCGACTCCCGCGCGCGCGGGCTGTCGGCTGGCCAGCCTGACCTCGTCGACGACGCACGCCACACGACCAATCGGCATCACGGGCCAGTGCATACGAAGCTACAGTGCTCTACAGGGTGGACCGGTAGGTATATTACTATATTTCTGCATCAATGTCAGCAGCACGCAGCATCTATAACACAGCACAGCAGGACCAATAGATTATTGTCATGCGCTCCGTCCTGTTCAACAAGAGATCGATGTGTAACGGCTACAAGACGAACCAAATGAAGAATAAATTCAGAGTAAAATTCAGAGTACATGGGTTAATCCAAACCGTTCGTCGCATCTACCAAATTGAATAATTAATAAACGAAGCGCATGCCGGCAGATATATACTGTATAATCGATCTATCCATCAATCATTCATGGATCTATTCATCTATATACAGTATTCAAGTGATTGTTTGTATATAATTGGATCGCAGCCAATGCATGTGACGATGGAGGTGTGCGTGCATGGAGGACCATTGATGCGCGCGGCCGCCTAACGTAGAGTAAGGATGCTAGTAGAAAACAAAAGCATTTCGTCGTCGTTCCCAAATCCCATGCAGATAGCGCGGGCTTGTTTGATGAGCAACCGTGCATGTGCTGCAGAGCCCGCAGGCGCCAGACGCGCGGTCGCCTATTGATATGCATGCATGCTCCAGCTTGCATTATAACGTTAACGAATCTGACGGCAGTGCCCGCTCGGGGTCGTCAGATTCTCTGGGAATTGCGAAGGGCGAATTCACCACGTACGTACGCCGTGCGCCTCTGCTGGTAGATCCGCAGATGCACGCATTTGCGGCACGTGTGGGATTCAGAATAGGAGCATTTGTTGTTTATTTACTTGGGCAGGAGCAAGGAGCTGCTGCGTGCTGTAGAGCGTACGGCACATGCATAATATGGCATGTGCCACTAGCTAGTATACTGTATCACGCATGCGCTACTGCATGCTTCTCCCTCTGATGAGCTTCAGCGATGAGTATAGTAGCAATACTTCAGCCAGCGTGGTTTCTGTCGGTGATTATTTCTCTCCTCCATCCCCTTGTTTTTATATTAGTATAAAACAACACGCACTTTTGCCCATACAGCGCGGTAGCTGCTGCAACACAATGTTATTCTCTGTGTTCACTGACTTTACACTGCTTGCGTTTGAGTCGCACTTCATGCATGCATGGGATGTTTCAGCTCGATCGAGGCAATAAAAGGCATATCGTCCTTCAATGCAGACCCTTTTTTTTTAGATTATTCTTCAGCTGATTAGATTTTTCTCATTGGATTATGGCTAAAACTTTGTTGAGGGACAAAGAGCATGTATGAAGTAACCTAGCTTGTTGAGGGCCCCCTACACTATTTTAGAATGACAATCAGATCTGATGGCATTAATTTGGATTATTAGATCCACATATATTATGTAGTCCAGCTGTACGTAGAGTGGGGCGTGGGCGCACTAATGCTTTGGCATATATAGTAGAACCGCAGCGCACCTTTACAATCCACCATGTACAGGCATGCATGATACACTAGCTAATAATGATCTTTGTAGGTAAGTAGTCTATGAACGAAACGCCGCCTAACCTTAGCTTTTGTTGGATAGCTTATTACATTATGGCTTCCGTCCCCTTTCGAAAAATTCTTTGTATGGCTTGATTATATAATAACGGGCACACCATACTCGCACTAATATAAGTTCGGAGAGAATCTCAGGAGGCATATCACATATACTAAACCATGCATGGCTTGCAACCATATAGCATGCAGCTTCAGTTCAGAAAACCTCAGCCAAACTAATACTGTAATTGCCGAACTACAGTATACTACGCATACTACGCGGAGTAGAGCCAAAATTATCTCCTGTGCGCGCGGGAATCAAATCGAATTATACTACGCAGTATACTAGTATATATATACTCATCACCCCATTAATTTGCCTTAACTGAAATCATCATCAGCATATATGTGATGTGATCGATATGACGCTTGACGGGCTGCGCATCCACATCGGCGCTCGCGGCCGGGTTAGTTAATAGGGAACACGTGATGGATCGGGTTGCACATCTGCATCACGCTAGCTGCTAGGGCATCGACCGGTCCGGCCGGGCCGGGGTCGTCAAATTCCGGAGCAGACGGTCCATCACATCACATAGTATTCACATCTGACGACGACAATACAAACAGCCGGTGGTGTCTGCTGACGATCGAGTAGTGCCCTGTTGAGTGCCTGAGCCACATCCGCCCAGCTGCTTTGCTAGCGTGCGTTCTGCCCGCTGCTGATCTGGATATCCGATCGTCGCTCGCCCTCGTTATTGCCACAAGGCTGAAGCTGAAGCTGCCCCTCCACCCCACTCCACCGCACCACGGCATCGGCAGCCTCGGCACGTCGTGCGTGCTGCACTTCCACTGATGCGCCATTATTATCTGCATGCCATCGATCGATCCACTGGCTCAGCTCAGCTGGATCGATCTTAATTATTCTTTTGTAGTAATATTTCACGCCGATTGTTCCTTTCCTTTTGTTCGAGACAAGCTGCGCGCTGGCACTACTCGCTACTACGACTACCGCGAGTTGCAGAGTGTCGGCGAGGCGTATGGGACAAATTAGCTTGGGCCCGGCCGGTTTGCCAATGAGCCTGGATGTGCGTAGCCTAGCCCTACGTAGTACTCGTATAAGCAAGGCAACTAACTGACTGACTGGCCATGCCATGATGGACCAATAGGCCGGCCATGCATATGTGTATTTTTTAGAAAAAGGGAATTTTTTAGTCCAATGAGTTTTGCACTCAACCAATCCTTATTGCAGTTCATAAAAATGCTCTCATGGAGCTAACTTGAAGAAACTAAACAAAAGCTAATCCTGTTAAACGATGGCCACCCGTACTTGGCGGAGACCTCCATAGCTATATATCAGCAAACCCTCGAAGTGATCGTTTTGTTTGCCTTGTTTTGGAGAATGCTCCAGAACCTTGCCCATGTAAGTTGCCCTGAAGAATGCATGTGTGTATATCTTTGCATTATATTGGAAGCGGCCAAGGGGAAGTGGTGCTGATACCTGATGGTGCTTTGTTTTCAAGGGTAGGCAAACCAGGGGCGGAGGACAACAAATAAATTAGGTATTGCTAGATAGACAAGCTAACAGATAGAGAGAAAAAAGAAAAAAGAGGCTAAAAACAACATAGAACCCATGAATCAAACAGAAGTGTTGTTGGTTCAAAGGCTACATCAATACCACTACACCACTTATGCTCCATTGTTACTTGGTAATATATAGAAATTTATATTTTAGGTATGACAACTGACATATCTTGCCACACTAGGTCCTCCTGCCACTGCCATATCTTGCCACACTAGGTCCCTTGCCACTAGGCAAAACAATGTTCTCGTGTTCTGGAGGATGGGGGTGATATATCTTTGGGACCTGGAGCCAATAGTGGTGGTTATTAAACCAAATCCAAGAGATCGTCTATATGGTCGTCTATAGTACGAAAATAACACTGTAGTTACATTGTAGACAGAGTGGAAGTTTGAATATAGATGATAAGATAGACAATCTGCTGGACTCAGCCTAAGATGTGTGTCGAGTACGTGTAGGGTTTAGTTACAACTGTTAGAGTTAAGACAATGTTGGCGACGCGCAGTCCGCCTCCACCGCGGGCGCTGCTCCTCTCCGCTCACGGGTGGGCGGCCTCCGCTTTAAAAATGAAAATCGAGTCTAGTCTAAGTAATTTTGAAATAAACTAGCTCAATTAACTTTTGGTCCGGCCTACTATAAAACTAACGTAAGGAATACACACATTCTCTTTTTATCCTAAGGCAAATGATCTTCGGTTAAACCAATTTTATGTAAAGATATCAATATTATGATGCCAAATAGCTATAATTTGATTCATCATGAAACATTGTTTTATATTATACATGTTTGGTGTGAAAGATCTTGATACTTATCTATAGAAATTTGGTCAAATTTTAAGATAGTTTCACACTTTTCACTTAGGACAAAGCTACAATTGTATTCTTTATAAAATATGGGTAGTATGTACGGTATCATGCATGCAAGAGCAAAGTTGATGGACTGGTAAGATTTCAGGGACACCTGAATTGAGGTGGACTGGACTATTGGTGTGGTTGTCTTAGCAGATGGGCCCAAGGGCGGGCGAGGTGTTGGCTCACAATGGCCTCGTGGGCTACGGCCCATATTCCTGGTCCGTCGGTGCCACTTACCGGCTTTTGCTCCGAAGTTCCTGGCTCCCACCCAGACCCAGGTGGCGGCTAGGCCCAGCACGCCGGTTCCCAACTCCTGCCCCACCGCCGGCGAGTGTCGACGATCGTCTACCTCACCCATGGCACCCAGGGCTCCGTTCACCCGCCCCAAGCCTCGAGCACCAATTCCCACCCCCCCCCCCCCCCATCAAACGACGACAACAGTGACCATTCGCGGGGTTGCTTTCGCGGCGTGCAGTGAAAGTGGGAAGAGCGGCCCTGTTCGCCCAGTATCCCACGCCATTTCGCCACCGGATTTCGGCAACTCCGTGGGTGGTTCGCTCTTGTCATGTCTCGGCGGATCCCGCGTTGATCGCTCGCGCTCACCGGCTTGCCGCGGTAGAGGATGGCGAGGTTTTGGTTGCGGCGACCGTGACGGTGAGCCCCTGATCCGGACGCCGGCCATCAGGCCATGGTAAGACGACGCTTTCCTCTGGAATCATGCACGCGTGCAGGCTGTTCGTTGTTTTGCCGCACAAGGCTGATACGGCCAAAATGAATGTCTGTGAAGCAGTGCTCCGATCCTGGAAGGGACTGAAGGTGAAGTTGCTAGGATAGGATGACAGTACGTTTGAACCACCAAGTCTCCGTTCTCTCAGATGTGACCCTGCTTGTCATTGTAGCCGTTTTGTTTGTGCTCTAGCTCAGCGAATTTATTTTGTCTGCAAGACTGATTTCAGAACTCATATAGATGCGCTCTGCTCTCAAGTGGTGCGCCTTTTTCCCTACTGAAAATGCCATGACATATTGCAGTTACCCTATCCAATTCCAACACGAGGGGCTAGAATTGTGCTGAAACCTATATGTTGCCATGGTGTTAGCGTCGCTTCATTTCACAGGAGTTAGTGGCTATGTCCACTTGATGCATTCTGTTGCTCTAAGTTAGGCCCGTCTCCAAAAGCGTCTAAAACAACTTTTGAGATGATTAGTTGATTGCGAGAGGATACCAGAACAAATAAACTAATGTTCACATCATGATTAGGCTCTTGATTAATTGAGGAGGGGACTTGAGGAGTGGCAAGGATGGGGCTAGGCTGCTGCCTGTTCAGTTTGATTGGTTGCTGGTAAGTGTTAAATTCTCGTGCTCTAGCTCAGCAAATTTATGTTGTCTGTGAAACTGATTTCAAAACTCATGTAGATGCTCCATTTGTAAGTAGTGTGCATGTTTCCTGAAAATGCCATCACGGCCATTATTTACTCTCGCCAGCAGCAGCAAAGGGGCTAGAAATATATTTATGCTGGTTACTGGAGCCATGCAGCCAGGGTTCTAGTCCTGTACACCCCTCTTTATTTCACATGAGCAGATATGGTGGTAGGGTCACTTTATTTCACATGAGAGAGTAGATATATATGTTCACTTAGATGCTTGCTGTTTAACTTTTTCAGATTTACTCCTCATTAGGCGATTGATATTTTGCATATTCGCCAGTCCCATTTGTGAATATATTCCACTTAAAAAATGTTATGCCAGTAATATTGTTGGTCGAACTTTTGTGAATATTCTGTTCTAGGAAAAAAAGTTCCGCTATTTTAATTTCTTAATATTTTGTGAAGAAAACGTTCCATTTATGGGGAAATAATTCTAGCTTTAACAGAAAAATATTCTAAGAATGAAGCAAAAATGATAAGGACTGAGAAATGTGATTGATGGAGATCCCCTTCTCCAAAAGCATCTAAACTAGATGTTCTCATGCCAATGCCAAAATTTGAGAGGATCATTTGATTGGGAGAGGCTACTGGAACAATTAAACTAATCATTCAATCATGATTAGAAGCTTCATTAATTGATGAGGGGACTTGAGTTGTCAGGGAACGGTGTGCTAGGCTGCTGCCTGTCCAGTTTGATTTGATATCACGCACACGTAATATGTTATACAAAATAAGAGACAACACAAAATTTGAAAAACAATTTATGTCAACATCTCACTCTGGATGGATACAACCCTTACTTGGGCAACACGATCATAGTTGAAGATATCCAAATTATTGCACCTGAGTGTGCAGTGGTAATATTATCAAAACGAACCACACTACCCAGATGACCCGGCCAGTGATTCTCCTTTACCAAAAGAAGTTGCCATTTCTGACCATCCTGTTGGGTCTGTGGCATGGAAGGTGACATACATGACAGCGACTGTACTGATGGCCATCACCAGCATAAAGAATAGGATGGCAGGTTTCTTCCCCCAGTGTCCCATGATCCCTAGTGCAAACGGGTAGAGGAGCACAAGGATCCACACGTTGAACACCATCCCAAGGATCGCGTGCTGCGCCTGCTCCGTGAACATCCCCCAGGCTACCGCCTTGCCTATTGCCACTCCAACTGCCGCGACATTCACAACCAGAACTGCAATGGTAGGGATCAGCAATGGCACCCATCTCACAACATACAAGTCAGCGAACTTGTCGTTGGAGCAGGCTTCTGTCTGCTTCGATGTGAGCCTGAAGTGAATACCCTTCCCAGTGATGAGCTTCATCACCATGTACAGCACCGCTGTCGGGTACACGCCTGTGGCACCTATCATGTAGAACTGCTCGTTGCGGCACCAGTCCAGTAAGGTGATGCTTGCCCATTTCACCTCAAACATGCCGATCACATGGATCATGGCAATGATTGCCACGAGGTACATGATGTACGAACCGAAGGGTCTTTGGATGTAGAATTGCTCAGAGATGAGCCACATCACGGGGAACAGGTTGTAGGCAAGGATGAATATTGTGACGATTGGATATGTGGACATGTTGAGGTACGCGATGCGCTGCAGCGGGTGCATCCGAGGGCCGGCAAGGAACGCATTGCTATGGGAGAAGAACATCTCAAGGGAGCCACCTGACCAGCGCAGCACCTGGAGGAGACGCTCGGTGAGGTTGATCGGAGCGGTGCCGCGGAATGCGGCTGGTTCTATGGAGCAATATATGGAGCGCCAGCCTTGGCGGTGCATGCGGAACCCTGTCACCACGTCCTCCGTCGCGATGTTGTACACCCACCCGACATCTCTCCCCCAAGGAGTCCCATCCTCATAGGCGCATGTCATCAGCGTCGTCAGTTCACTGCTGACTGACTCTTCAAGGAACACCGGCGTGAGAGACCGTTCCTGGTTCGCGCCATCTAGCATCGAGTGTATGAATAATGTTGATCTACCATACTGTTTGGCCTTGTCTTTTATTAGTACCTTATTGATGCTGTCTACTCTCCACCGTGGCGGCTCCATGCCGTATAGCGCAGCGCGGCGGAACATGGTTCCGGTGCCAAGGTAGGAAGGCCCCTGTAGGCCATTGAGGGAGAGCATGGTGCCATCGAAGAAGACACGGTTGTGGTTGGCATACCGGTCTGTTGGGTCGATATCGTCAAAGCGCTGTGGAAACTGGACAAAGGCCGTGTTTTGGCCGTCGCGCGGGTCGAGCATGAAGCACATGGAGGCGCGGAAAGCTTGTGAGTTGTTGATGTAGTGGTCGCAGTCGAAGTTGATGAGAAAGGGCGCGTTGGAGAGCAAGGCGGAGACGCGGAGCATCGCGTTCATGGCGCCAGCCTTCTTTTGGTGGTTATAGCCTGGGCGCTTCTCGCGGGACAAGTAGACAAGCATGGGGAGGCGCATGTCAACGTTTCTAAAGTCAAATGGATTGTCAAGGCTTGCTGCCGACCCGGGTTGTGGTTTATGGCTTGGTTGGTTTAGTATGACCTGTGGAAGAGCATGTTAACAGTATAAGATTAGCTCCCCACTTTGTTTGATAAATAATAAATCCGTTATAGAAAATCAGTGCATGCGACGAAATGTTTTACCTTGACAATCCCAGCATGCTGTCCTTTCCTGTGGTTCTCAGCCTGCTCAATCCATGTTCCAGGCCACTGTGTGCCATCTGCCATCCAAGTTGCCCTCACACCATCTTCTTTGGTATCCTTCCTGTTATATGCCTCGGATCTTTGGTAGATGGTGTTAAAAAGCGAGTCTATCCTCACCTTGAACTCTTCGTATTCTCTTCGCACACGCCTGTGGTCAGTCGTGAACTCTTCTTGCATCCTTCCCGTGTACGCCCGCCTTTTCACTCCAAAGTAGCTCTCTGGGGCCCTTGGCTCTACGTTATGCTTCCGGCAAAACGGAACCCACAGCTTGGCAAAGCTTGCGACTTCGAACATCGCTTCGTAGTGGACTAGCGTCCCGCCGTCGTCTGAGAGGTAGCAGGCGTACTTCTCTACTGGGTAGTCAGTGGCGAGGATGGAGAGAATGGAGTTCACCGTGTACAGTATGGGCTCGTCCACCGGGTCGACGGTGGTGACGAAGACGTCGATCCCGGGCAGCCTGGACTCGCCGGAGGTGGAGGACTCGTACTGATCTCTGACAGCGGTGAGGTCCGGAACGCGCTTGACGGGGTTGAGCTTCGGGAGCTGGTTGAGGAGCCACGAGAAGCCGAACCAGACGTCCCCAACCATGGACATGGCCCAGAGCCACACGCCGTCGTGGTTTCTGCGCCGGATGCGCCATACGAAGAATGCGACGATGGCGATCAGCCGCAGAAGAATCACGAACCTGACAGGTAATTATAACGTGCAAGCACATTAGCAGGTGTGCAAGTCACAGCCAACTTCGGTAGTCAGTTTCAGAAGAGCTAGTGTACGTGCAAGTGCAACTGATGATAATAAGTGGCAAGCTTGCTATCGACTTGGTTTCATTATTAATTGGTGCAGATTATGTTGTAGCTAGGAATTAGGATGGCCAAATTAATTAACCTGTAAGGGTGCAGGATGCTGCCCTTGACCTTCATGGTCCGGAACAGCAGGGGCCGGCTGGAGTCGGCAGGCATGTCTCCCTCCTGGACGGCCACCCAGACATCACTATCCTTGGCGTCGTTGATCCGCTTGGCCATGGCCGGGTCGTCTGCCTCGCTGTCGCGCCCGCTCTCACCATTGCCGCTGGCTGGCTCGACGTGGAGGCTGGCATTGATCCTGCGAGTCACCGCCGCGGCCATAGCGAACTTTTACTGAAGCTCCCCCAGTTCGTGCTGCGTTGGTAGAGGTGCTTGGCCAACGTGTGTTATATAGGGCGGGAAAGCAGAGGAGTTGGGGACTGATCGGAGAGACGGGGACCGTTATTGAGTATCAGCGTGTTTTCCCCCTTGGTTCGGCATGGTCAAATACAGCAACCGGGACCTGGGAAGCCGCCATTTCTGTCTACTTTTCCATTCTTCGGATCAAGCTACTGCACTACAGCAGAGCATCAGGTTCTGACCGATCAAATTCAGCGGGCCCAAAATTAAAGTCACCACCTTGATAAAGAATGTTTCTGGGCTGGTGTTCCTCAAATTTAATTTCAAAAGGGAACACGACACCATCTTTACCAAAGCGTGCACGCTAACCTATCTAGTGGTAGTTGATGGACATGCCTCCACCTCCAGGGTGAGGTCAGGCTAACAGCTGGGCTGAAAGGCACGGGGGAACGCGTGCTAGCGAGGCTTGCTGTGGGTCTGTTGTGTCTGAGAACCTGCGAAGAACCATTTGAGATCTCAACGTCGGCGAAGTGGTGGATCGGTTTCAGAAGCGCCGGCCGAGCACTGTATCGGGATCCGGACTGGGCAGTGGCAGACCGCCCAACTCTCGGCGGCAAAGCTGAAAATCAGTGGCCCAACCAACGCCTACAGACTCACCATCTTTCGCCCACTGACATTTCAGTGTGCTTTTCTTTCTTAACAATGCTAGATGCTACCTAAAATTTAGCATGTACAGTCAGACACTACCGTCGGTAAGAAATTAAGTTCGCTCCGCTGTACTTTTCTTTTGAAATTAAGGTAGGCATTAGTTCTAAGAAAAGGTAGGCAGTACTATCACCGCGAGAAAAAAAAATGCTACCAGAATTTTCTTACGTTTCACCAATTATATTCATTGAAAAATCTAAGTCGGTCAGATAATAGTTGGAAGAATGGCAGCGAAGCAGGCCTCTGGTTCTGCCGCATACTGTACGCCACACACTATAGTCTCTCCGTATTTAAATATAAGTCACAGTTGATATCTTTCAAAATTTCAATCACTCTTTTTATTCAAAAATTTACAATTTATGATTTATTTTGTTGTGATTTGTTTTATCATAATAAAGAGTTTGAACATGACTAGTTTTCTTATGTTTACATAAATTTTTTGAATAATACGAATGATCGAAGTTTTGGAAGAAAGTAACCTTAACTTATATTTAAATACAGAGAAAGTATACGTTGGTAGGATGGGGTGGAATGGAACTATCTCATCCCACCAATTCATGTGTTTAGTTGAAAAGCCGAGGAATGGATCGGTTCAGAAAAAATAATATCCTCTGTACGGACAATCACCTTCTGGAAAAATTTGAAACGCAACCGTTCCTCTCGGAATATGAGACCGACAGTGTACCCAAACTTAGAATCTGAGATGGAACCATTTTATCTTTAGAATCTGAGATGGAACCATTCTATCCCTGTAATTTAGAACGGAATCATTCCATTTCACCTCGCTCTCGGGTCTGTTTGGTTCATGGGATGTAAAAAAATGGAGCCATTCCATCCTATTTTTTAGGTGTTTAGTTCAGAAGACAAGACATGGAGCCATTCCAAGATTGGAATATTCCTCCAAGATCCGTCGCCCAGCCATCCCAAAATTTTCTCCGGACCCGCTCGTCCCTCTCGGACGGAGTTGCTCGCCGTTTTCTCTCGTCTCTCACCTCTTCTCTCTCCTATACCGATGCGCAGCGGCGGCGGGCGGCGCGTAGGCGAGAAGGTGGCGGCGGTGCCAGGCAGCTCGGGTCGGGGGGGCGGGCGCTGAGGTGACGAGGCGGCGCCGGGGCGGCTCGTCCGCGGCGGCGAGGATGGACGCGGGGACAGCGCGAAGGCATCCGTGACGGCGAGGATGGATGCGGGGGCAACGCGGAGGCGTTCGAGACGGCGAGGATGAGTGCGGGCGGCTGCACGTCAGCAGCGACGAGGATGAGCGCGGGCGGAGGCATGTGCGGTCATGCGCGGGAGCAGGAATGGAGTGGGGATGGGCGCGGTCGTGCGCATCAGCGGGGATGGGTGGAGGCTGCGCCGCCTGTGGCGATGGGTGGAGGCGCCGCCGCCGTCGGGGATGGGTGGAGGTGGCGCCGACGCCGAGAATTGGTGGAGGCGGCGCGCGATAGCGATGAGCACACCACGACGGCCGGGAGGTTGGCAGGAAGGAAGAGGAAATAGGGTTTCTTTGACATATGGGTTCCATATTTAACGGTGTTAGAACTGCTCCATTCCGATCCCTCCAACAAAACGTAAAAATAGAGCCGTTCCACCCCTCTAACCAAACACAGAACGGAGAATGAAGCCATTCCATCCCACCGTATCCGCCGACCAAACAAATGTTGCCTACAAATTAGCAAGTACAATCAGGCACTCCCACCGGTAAGAAAATTGATGTACCTTTTGTTTGAAGATAAGGTACCATGAGGAAAGATGAGGAAAGAGATATTTCGATATTTGACACCGGATACACGAGCCTCGCTAAAATTGACACTCAAATCGCATGTTTTTCAAAATTTGACACCGAACACGTATGTTGTTTCATTTCAAGGGATCCTTGTATTTTACCTCATTTCCCTTTTTTCACTTGCTTACTGGACCAAGTGATTTTCCATATTTGCCCTTGATTCTTTCTCCCTCTCCTTCTATGACGGCTGGGCCCCATGTGTCATCCACTCATCCCCTGCCTGTCTTCTTTCTTCCTCACCCACGACTCCACGAGACGACCGGGGCGTGGGGGTGGGGGCGGCGGCCGATGGGCTGGCACGGGGCGGCGGACCG